>OY720402.1:15204651-20004651 GCA_963082905.1 Oligia fasciuncula | reverse complement strand
TAAAAGTGAGAAAATAAAACCTGCTTTGTGCATCATTAAAATCTATAATTACACAATATTATTACTCTGATACTAACTATTCAATTTGTTATTTTATCTTATTGCTTTATTTAACCTATACCATCTTTGTAAATAGTAAAAACCATAAGAATTTTCCGCTCGCAGTGCACTGCGGTACGCGCGCATTGCACCGCGGTACGAGCGCATTGCACCGCGGTACGAGCGCATTGCACCGCGGTACGAGCGCATTGCACCGCGGTACGAGCGCATTGCACCGCGGTACGAGCGCATTGCACCGCGGTACGAGCGCATTGCACCGCGGTACGAGCGCATTGCACCGCGGTACGAGCGCATTGCACTACGGTATGCGCGCAGTGCTCAGCGGTACGCGCGTATTGCACCGCGGTACGCACGCAGTGCACTGCGGTACGCGCGGACAGAGCTGCTGACCGCGGTGCGCTGGCGTGATTGGACCTTGTCGTATAGAATAAATGCAAAATTTATAATATTTTGCTTATTTCTCAAATATTCAGATTTATCACATGTCTATGTGGCAATCCTACTTCAGGTTGGCTTTAAATTATTACTGAGAGCCAATTTTTCAATCGAAAGATAACTTTTATCTGAAGGATAAAAATGGCGGTTTGAAATATTTTCTATACAAAAGCTGTCAAACTGTCATATTTATTCCTCAGATCCAACTTATGTGATGATTGAAAAATCTGCGGTGACATTTTTGCTGCGGCTTTTCATGCCAATTGTCATTTGATTATTGCCAGCCACATGAAATATAATCACAAAATGTAATACACACCATGGATAACGTAAAATTATGTTGAAAGAAATTTGTCGTAATTTATAGACGATGTTCGTCAAAAATAAAACTACAAGTAACGATCATGATTTCAAATAACGATAGAAAACAATAGTTTAAAAAAATAAATAAAACTTTAACATTTCAGACATAAATTTGTTAAAAGAAATTGAGCGTTTAATTTAATTACATTTGTTTAAGTCACAATGACAACTGAACCTCCCGTCCCGACTCAGGATGCTATTTATTTTGTACAAAAAAAAAAAAAAAACAATACCTACCCTCCTTTTGAGCTTCGCCGTAATCGGGTAAAAATGGCGCCCAATATATCTAGAGGCAGGACCCCTTTAGGATTAAATTCGCCACTGCTGAAGTAGTTATACAGTAAGGTTATATCGTTGTTTAAAACCATGACAGCGAGGGAATCGTCACTTTAAGTAATTATTTGAGTAAATTATGGAGACTGATCGGGATGAAATAAGATAATTACGATGCAATATACAAGGCTGTGGTATTGAGAGCCGACATTTGAACGTGTCACGCATAAGACAGAGTTGAAACTAAAAGGTTTAGAAAGAAAATACGTTTAAATACTAACATGACGCAAGGAAAAAGATCAAGTTGGGGGAGTATTTGTTGAACTATATTGAATATAAGTAACTCAAGACGAAAGAAAGTATCTTCTCTACCGAGCACAGTTCGATCACACACATGCTGTGGGCAAGTTTGTCGGCTAAATGTCTGGCTAATTTGTTCTTGAACGTCCCAGCAATATCATACATTTTTATTAATAATAATTTGCACAAAAGTCTGACAACCAGTCTTACCAAGGGGTATCGTGTTACCCAGTAATTGGGTTGTCGAGGTCAGATGGCAGTCGCCCCATGTAAAGTACTGGCAGCTACATCCGGTTAGACTGGAAGCCGACCCCAACATAGTTGGGAAAAGGCTAGGCAGATTGATGATTGGTCTAGGGACTTATAAATGGCATGCAAAAACTAGGTTATAAGGGACCAGTAAAACAAAGAGAGCATCTACAAATACAAAAATAATTTATCTTTCAACCCAAAAATATCGTATTCCATCCTTCTCGCGACAAGTGACGCCACCGCGCTGGTCACCACATAACGGTATACAACATGTATTCAACATGTTGTGTGTACTGTTTTCGTGTTTCGTTTACAACCACAACAAGTTGTAGACTTGAAGAAAACTTGTCAAAAATGTTAACAAAACATGTATGACTCAACGTCAATAATCACAAGACTTGTTCAAAACAAGTTTTACAACTTGTGTATGGGTGTGAACGCGGAGTTAGGTTACACCAGCGTTTAACTTAGTACCCTTAAACCATATTCACAATACCAGGTCACGTTAATGGCCTAATGGCTAAATGAAAAATGCTTGTTAGTACATTTTTCGATCATAAGTGACTAGAGTCCGACTGGTTAAAGAAATGTTCTTTACATTTTTTTGGCACTTCTTACTGGCTCTCGAGTTACCTTTCGGATTTGCCCGCACAAGTTGGGCGGTTTGGACTCCCGTCTGGACTTTTCATCTGTCCGGAATTTTCGTAGTTAAATGAAAATTGAAAAACTAAATTGTCTGGCCTCTTTTGCTCTTTTTGCCATGATTTTTTAATTTAAAAAAAAAAATAAATGTATCTATTTACAAGTAAAGATTAGCTGTTATTTCGTGGGCGCTGTCGGTAGTGAAAGTAACCAGAATGAAATACCTAATTGAACAGTCAAATCCACACATTCAAATTTGACATTAACAAAACCATTATTGCCAAGGTTTTGATTGTACCTAAACCTGATAAAGAATTACTAGTTTGCACGGTTCATATGATATAAATGTTTATTTTCTCTGACATTTACAAGAGACATTTTAGCTATATTAGGCACCGGGCCATAGTCTATACCGTGTCACCGCAACTCAAGACTGACAATAGTCATCGCATCCACATTGACGAACACCCTGACGAACAAGTCTCACTCCACCCCAGTCGGACTCACAACAGGCAGTCTATTCTGTCAAATCTCACCTTGAAAACATAGGTCAAGTGAGCTTAGACCGAGCCGTCATTCAACTGGATTGACACTATTGACAGTTCACTTCACCTAAGTTTATAATGTGAAATTTTTACAGAGTAGCACCTGCGGTCCGTATCACTAAATTAAGGCTAGTTTAAAATGTATCTACATTCCGCCCTCCCGGGCGCTAGGCGCGCACGCGCACGCGGCTGGCGGGCGCGGGGGGCCCTCGGGGTGCGAGGGGCCCTCGGGGCGCGGGGGGCGCGCGGGGCCCTCGGAGCGCGCGGCGCGGCTCGGGCGGGCGTCGCGGGCGCCGCCATCACAACAGCTTGTGCTTCCCGTTGGGCGTGGCCGGGGGGCCCGGGGGGCCCGGGGGGCCCAGCGCGCGCTCCGCGGCCACTGAGGCCGCGTGCTCCATGCCCTTCTCGATGCACGACTGGTACATGGGCTTCATTAGCTGCGGAGTGACAAAGGGTTCGTTTATACAGATGTTGCATTACATAGCCGGGGTCTCAGAGATGGGGTTTCAGCAAAAATTATGAACTTCCATACGAACTTTTATCTCCTCTTTAACCCCTTCAAAGGATGCATTTTCAAAAATACTTCCTTAGTACTAACTTTCGTTATATAAGAAACCCTTGCACAAAATTTTAATGTTACAAAAAAAAAATACTCCTTGAGTTATAAAAAAAAAGTTATTTGTTTCTATATTATATCGTTAAAGTATGTGATAAAACAAGACTCACATTCTCCCACAGCACGTTGGCAACGTCGTCTATTGTGACACCGATCTCGCGCATCTCTCCGCTATACCTGCAACAAAAAAGAATACTTTTATACAAAGAATAGATCTAATTTAGGGCAAAACTTCAATAAATAAACACGGAAAAGTGATCACAAGAACTATTTAACCCTGCACAATCAAAACCCACACTAACGGTATTTCAGAGGGTTTTGAATACCTATATTTAGACGAGAGAAAAATGAAATGACATGTATTGGTGTCAAACAAAAAGTTTCACGTGACCGTTGCGCAGCGTCTTAGGACCAACAGACCCCTATGTCCAGGGTAGATTTTCAAAATAGCATTTTTTGCTGTTCTTCCACAATAAGGCTTAAATATCCATTAAGCATTGCGTAAAATTTACTTCAGATTATAATTTGTATTTTTTTTTGTAACTAGTAATAAATAAAATCATAATATAAGTATGATAAAATATTTAAACTTACAAAAAACTATCCTGGAAATCATTTACCTCTCCGTTATTTTCTACACTACATTTATTGATCTCATGAATACTCAAAGTTCTTGCCTAAATTTTGTTTAATTTCACCCCATATGTAAAAATTATAGTGTATACTGAACAATTACTATATTAGTTACATCGGAATTTACCCCTTATGTTATTATTTAACCATTTAAAATTTTGTCACAAAGATTTCATCATTAACTTCGGCGATTTTTGTTTGATAAATTTTGTCGATCAAAAGAACTAAATTCAAGTATCCGAACGCATTCCGGGGGCCTTACCCCGCGCGGCCCCTCAGTCGTCGTTGATTTGTCCACCAAGCTAATAAAAAATAATAAAATTTCTCACAAAAATTGTCAAAACAAATCATAAAATGAAAATCTACCCAACAGTAGACTGTGATAAGCTGAGTCGATATTGCTTGTCGAGAGCCCCGGCGCGCGGCGTGGCTTCGGATGATTGCTCGGAGTACCTTCTTTATTTGAATTCTCGATGGGACAAGCGGAGACGTAAACACGCTCCATAAAGAAAAAGCGTTTTTTTACGGAATGCACAGGTCTGGTCGCTAAGCGATGCTTGGGAGAAGCCTATGTCCAGCTGTGGAATGTTTCATCTGTATGCCGATGATGGGAAGCACTACGTACCTGATGTAGGCCCACAGCACCAGCGTGAGCAGCGCCACGCCCATGGCGAGGTTGCAGAGGTTGGCGAAGGGATACAGTCCCACGAGCCCGAACACGCCGCTGAGCACGTAGAACACGAGCGCCAGCGCGCAGAACACGGACGGCGTGCGCGCCGCCTTGAAGATGTTCTTGGACTCGTTCTGTGCGCGGAACTGGTTGAATTGTTCGTCTAAATCCTGGAAAAAAAATTGTATAATATAGTCATGATCAAACGGTACAAAACTGTCACTTAGTAAAACAACATTCTGTAAAATACTTATAAACAATGATTTGATTGGCAAAATTAGTCTAAATAGACTTATTTCCCAACTATATCTACTATTCGGCTTCCTGTCTAACCGGATGTAGCTAAAAACTAGTATTTTAAATGGAGCGATTGACTGTCTGACCGCCACAACCCAGTTACTGGGTAGCACTATACCTCTTGGTAACACTGGTTCTCATGAATTCTGATGAATGACAAAAAATGACCACATGAAAGCAAACATACCAGTAATAATTGATTGTAGTAGCTCTGCGAGAACTCGTCGCCGCCCATCTTGCGCTTGTTGTGGAAGGCGTGCAGCGCCTTGTCCCGCACGCGCTTGTGCTCGGCCTCCAGCAGCTGCGTCTGCAGATAGGGCTTCGCCCCGCCGCACACCTCCTCCATCAGCTTCGTGTACAGCTCCTTCGCTTCCGCTACCGCTGTTAAGTTGTTGGCTTCCGCTGTTGCCTGGAAATCAGAATGTAGATTTATTTTTATCTGCTCGAAAACTGCTCATCACACAGGATTTTAAATTAGACTGTTAAGGCTACGGGAAGAGTTTTTAAATAACGTAAGCATTATTTAATCATTTATAAAGTAAGTTTTAGAGGAGAGATTGGTGATGATCACAATGATCGCAAATATAAATGAATTAGAAAATTTGTTAATACTGCTGTCAGTATTCATTAAATTAATAATTATGATTTTATAATCATAAATACCTAAACTACTGAACATGACCCATGTAACAGACCAGTACCAATTTTTATCTTGATAAAAAAAAACAGTGGCACTCCAGGAGTGCCGACAGAAATGTACCGCGCGTTGATGTCTTTATAATGGCCAAAACATAAAACAGAGGTGTCGGTTACGGTAACAGTGTCACGAGTTCAATGGTTTTTTTATTATGCATGCTAAAAACAAGTGTGATGATGGGTCATGAGGCCATATTACTTATAGTCATTCTACAATGAAATATTATCAACTAGCTGCGCCCCGCGGTTTCACCCGCGTAAATGTGGAATATGGAGATAAAAAGTAGTCTATATGTTAATCCAGGGTGTCAGCTAACTCCATACAAAATTTTATCAAAATTGGTCCAGCCGTTTGAGCGTGAAGAAGTAACAAACATATAAACACACACACACACTCACAAACTTTAGCCTTTATAATATTAGTGTGATTAAACTTACCACAAGCATACTCTTGGGCTCAGGCAGCTCATTCCCCTTGTAGATGTTCATGTACGACTTGAAGTACTGCAGCAGATCCTTGGCGCGCACCTTCTGGCCGTTGATGAGCTTCGGCACCAGGTTCTGAGGAGACAGCAGCATTGGCACCAGCTGCTGTAGAGAGCATTTGAACTCCATCTCGATGTCTGGGGGGAAATAAATAGATTTTATTTATTTTTTTCATTTTTTTTACACTTTACACTTGACTCACTTGAGTCGTTGATGCCCTCATACCCACGAGCGAATTTTTACCGCGCACTGGATTTTCAACGCACTGCTAAGCATCGAGAGCTGAAATCCAACAGTGTATTATTCTGACGCAACACCGAGCGTTGAATCTCCATCCAGTGCGAGATAAAAAGTCGTCGCGATTAAAAAAACGGTCGTGCGAACCTGGGCTTGTTTGTACACACGCACACTCTTGCGACATAATAGGAATATTATAAGGCACGGTTATTTAACTTTTACTAGGAGCCAAGAATAGAGAAAAGCGGACATTTACGGTTTAATTTCTTTTTGGTTTACTTCAACTGAGCTTGCTCCGCCTCACTACATAAAAATGCTTTTACATTAGTCCAAGCATAAACCACTGAACCAGTTTTTGCATTTCGAATTTCTGGAATCAGAACATCAGTCGAAAAAAAAATCGCTTGGACTAAAGTTAGAGCTCATTTTGTAAAGACTCGACGCGTCTGTAGAGACAAGGTTGAATTTACCACATACAGGTTTGATAGCTCTCTTAGTTTTTTTTTTTAGTCAGTGTGCAAATATTCTACATTAACTTTTATCACTTCACAGTGGTGCAATGGCCTGTTAGATGTTATAATTTGTACCAGTGTTGTTTTTGTGTGTTTTGTGGGTTTGTATTTTTTATTAAATTGACTACAATCTCGCGTACCTTTAACTCTGCCATCGAAGTCCTGCGAGGTGGCGACGCGGATGCCGGGGTGCGGCATGAGGAAGCACGCGATCTCGGAGAAGCACGACGTGATGTGCTTGCGCAGGGACTGCAGCTCCGGGTGCTGGTTACTTGATACCTGACGAGAAAACGTCATACTTATATGTGTTTCAATTTTTTGATAAAGATGTAGAGGTGGAAGTCGTCTAATTTAAAAATGTCTAAACAAACATTTGAATTGTGTATGCAACAAGCAGTGAAGGGGCGTTGAATTTTATATGACATGATCTCTACGAGGATTTTGAGATTTTATTGTGGTATCTTTATTACTTTTGGGCGTTAGCCCCACCGCAGCTAAGCTAATTAGTTTAGCTTTTACTCATTTATAATATTGAATCGTAAAATTCTACCGACCAGGTGTGAAAGTGGAATAGCATTATGTTTGAGATTGAAATATTGTTTCACTTGAATTGTAAACAAGCTCATACCTTGAGTCGTCGCTGCAGTATGGTCCGGCCGCCGTCGGCTCCGTAGGACGCCTCGTAGGGGAAGCTCCAGTCCCTCACGAGGAACTGGAGCCGCTGGAACGGCGTGCGCCCGCTGTCTTCTAGAGCCAGGCGGCCGTATTCCGTGAATAACTAGAATCATGATATTGAGAAAGTTAAGAAAAGTGTCTGGCGTAAGTTTGCAAAGTTTGGGGTAATTCTGTCCCCGTGGGGATCGTAAAGTGACAGACCACGCATAAAGATGAATAGGATAGAATACTTTAGATGAATCATAAATTTCGATAGGGTGGGTATCGCTAGACGAAATTAATTTTAATTCAGTAACCAAAGCAATCGTTAAAAAATTGTTTTGGAGTTTTGGAAAGTTGTTATTTTCTTAAATATTTATTTTTAGGGTTCCGTACCAAAATTGTAAAAAGGTTTTTAGGGCGCATAGTGATCGACTTTTCATCAAAAAGGAAAAAAAAAAACATGATGGTACGGAACCCTCGGTGCGCGACGCCGACTCGCTCTTTTTTACCTGTAAGTGCTGCAGGTCGTCCTCCTGAATGTTCTGCGACAGGTTGTAGATGAGTACGGACGACACCATGGTGGACAGTGCGAAGATGGTGGCGCAGTCCCGCACTGTGGACTCGCTGTCGAACGCGCCCTGAGTGTCTAGCAGGATTATGGCCACCTGGAAACATTAAAAAAATTAAATACTTTAATGTTAAAAAATGCACCATATGCTGGATGCGTCAAGCTGAAGACAGGGCGCTATGGCGCTCATTAGGGGAGGCCTATGTCCAGCAGTGGACTGCTATAGGCTGATGATGATGATGCATTAAATACCCTGCCCCACACTAGGATTCCCTGTGTCGTTAGTACCAGGATCTTCCATAGCAGTTAATGCAAAACAATAAGATAAGATAAAAAGAGAGAGAAAAAACAGTAGTACAGTAAGTAGTGCGGGATCTTAGAATGGAACAAACAATAAAGGCTAGCGCACATTACAGCCGAATATCTAATACAAACATTTTTTGGTACACCCACCTTCTCTCCATTATCGAGCGTGGCCTTGAACACCTCTGACCACATGAGGATGCCGGTGGTGTCTCGCTCGGAGCCGCCGCGCCAGTTGAAGCCCTGCAGCGGCTCCTCGTCGCCGCCCAGCCAGTCGTTGCCGCCGTCTGATCCATACTGGAACATTTAAACGACATTTTTAATATAATTCAATGAGGCAACAGAGTAGGTACCTAATTATTTATAATATCTGTTTCCAACTATCATGGAGTATCGGAAAATGACTAGGCCTATTATACCAGTTGAAAAAGGTTAAAAAAAGTGAAAACAAAACACAAACAGAATACTTTGCCATCACTCACTGACATAATTATCGGATATATATTAAAAAGGCAAAGGCCTCTTCATTTTTTGTTGGATTTTCAATGCTCGGCTCAACACCGAGAGTTGAAAATCCAGTGCGCGAAAAAAAATCGCATTAGGAAGCTTAGCTTCTCTATACCTTCATTCTATAGTGCATGATCCTTCCAGCCTAGATGCTACTTCTAAAAACCTTAAAATTCTTACCTTATGATTCAAATACCGCAAAAAGAAATCGAGCAGGAAGGACTTGCCCTTCCTGAAAGCTCCCGCGACTGAGAGCACCACTACAGGCCTGTCTTTGATGTCGTCCTGCAGCAGCAGTTCCTTCAGCACCTCCTCGTCTAGCGTGAAGGTGTGGTCGAGGCCCGTGTTCACCACCTGCACGCCGTGCGGCCCGCTGCGGGGAGGTGGGGTCGGCTTCTCTGTTACTGGAACGTTGGAAAGGGTTTATTGTAGGGGCAAATCCAAAACGAGAAAAAAACGTGTTGCGTCGACCCCAAGTCACATGGAACAAGAGCATGAAGATGATTGCTAATCTACACAAATGGCCAAAATGTGTGTACTAGGTACAACATACATACATAAGCCTTTGGGGTAAATAAGAGTGCTATTATGTAATGAATTGCTGATCTAAAAGCCGCGAAAGCACGAGAGTTAATATAAAAACAGATTGTTTTTATGAATGTGAATAAATTATTTGAATGACTCCATAGAACATTGTTTGTTTTGGTTGTGACGATTAGTAATAAAAAAAATATTTGATTGTATTTAAATTGAGTAACCAGAAGTGCAAATCAAAGAAAATATAAACATACAACTATTTCACTAGATTAGTCGTAGATCGAATTGATCGTGAAACGAATTTACGGTCGAGAAATTCTCCTCAAGTAAACGCGCCTTCAGCATGGCTTTCAGAGAGTTTATAGTTAGTGTCAATAAACAAATTTGATTTTGATAGTCATTTTATAATGAAATTACAAAGGAATAAAACCAAAAATGTTTAGTTAATCGTTAGGTTTATTCGAGTGATTATTGCGGTTTGACAACTTCTGAATGGAAATATGTCAACCTGCCATTTATTTTTCAGTTACAGGTTATCTGACTATTGAAAAATCAGCCCTTAGTTAAGGCTGATTGTTCAATAGACCGATAATTTATAATTTTTATTCGTCGAATAAAATTGACGTCTGACAGTTTTTGTATGGAAGACCTGTCAAAAATTCAAAATTATTCCTTCGATAAAGTTATCTCGCGTTGGAAAAATCAGCCCTTAGCAGATTAAGCTTAGTTCCATTTAATATAAAATTAATTACGGGGAGAATCTGCCGGCTTCCAAAATATATGACAAGGTTTAGCTTAAAAAATAATTTTCATGTATTTATAAAAGAACGTCCTTACAGTAGCGGTTTAGTTTGAAACTTTTCCGAACACTGTTTACACAAAGATGAGATAAAGGCTCATAATTTATCAGTTTATAGCAGAGTAAATCTTAATTAAGTGTGTAACGGGGGTAATGACAGCGACAGCTTAACTAGACTCTTGGCTAACGACCAAAATAATTAATTTCCCTCCAACTTTTTGAGTTTCAATATTACGAAACAAAGAATATCATTTTAATTACCTGCATTTTATCTACCATGTATGTACTTGCTTTTATACGTGGCTTCGCACGCGTTCAGGTCGGATATTACCGGGGTTATAATTAACGAAAGTCTTAACTCACAAGTTCAATTCCCGTAATTAAAAACGTTCAAAATCGCAATCTCATCTCGGTGACAATCAATGTCAAAAATGTTGAGAAATTAGAGGTATTTTTGACAGATTGAGACCGAGATCAGACTGTGAACGTTCTTAAAATGAAGAGACTTGTCTCTCAGGCCATAGTCTACCAGTTTGCCAAATATCATCGACATCCGTTCAGCCTAAGGTTACTTTCGCAATTATGACATTAAGTATGGATGTTGTCCCACTGCGGAGCTAGGGCCTCCCTTCCCTTTTCCCGGCCTTAGCCATCGTGGCGCCTTAAAAAACGGAGACTAGTTCATCCCGCCATCTACTTCAGGCACAAAATAAATAGTACAAGTACAGAGAGGCACTTCGCGCAACAAGTAATAGAAATAGCGACTCTTGCTACTAAGCAAGTAGTGCAATTCAGTTCGCATAAGCGCTCAGTCTTCAGCCTGCCCACGTAGTCGTTTTCTTATTTTTGTTGTTGTTTATATTTATTTTATAACTGGCTTCTGCCCGCGACTTAGTCCGTGTGAATTTTCTTGTTCCCCGACCCACCCGGCGCATCGCATCGCATTTCATGCCCGAGCTGTTACTTTGTTTTCGCTTAGCCTTCTTTCTGACTTATTTTGGTTTTTGCTCGGTTCCTGTTCCTAGTGTGATGTTAAGTAGCATATAGCCTTCCTCAAGAATTATGCTATCATGCTCAATTTTTTTTTTCTAATTCGACTGCTAGTTTCAGAGATTAGCGCGTTCAAACAAACAAACTCTTCAGCTTTATTATGGGAACTATATTTTCTATCACCAAAATTTATATTTGTCATCAAGTTGTATCACCTAATAAATAGATCTATCGCCACGAAATATTTTCGTTCTCAGATAAACAAAAATTGTTCCCAGGTATGAATTATCAAATTAATGTTAATATATGTGTAAAATAAGAGATCGATAACCAATAAAATTATATTGCATTACATGAATATAAACTTCGTTCTTATAATAACAGTTTTTACCGACTTCAAAAAAAAAAGGAGGTTATCAATTCGATACGTATGTATGTAATATTATTGGAATTGCATTATATTCACATATGATGATCTATTAGGGCTTCCAAACAAATATACAAAATTTCATAGACGTATGTATGTATGTATGTATGTATGTATGTATGTATGTATGTATGTATGTTTGTCCACGCATATCTCCGGAACTATTAATCGGATCGTGACCATTTTTTTTTTATTGGCTTACATTTTCTTCAACTTAGGGAACAGTGCAAGTTTCATCAAGATCGATTCAGTAATTTTCAAGATATGGACTAATACGTGTAAGTGTGACGGCCTGGCTTATTGATAAGAGCTACGGGTGTAGTGTCAAAGGGAAAACATCTCAAAACCTTGGTCAAATACTAGTGCAAAAACTAAAAATTACAAAATAAAAAGTAATTTAAAAAAATTAAACCGACTTCAAAAAGAAATTAACTCAAAATTATGAAATAACTTTAATTTCGGAAGTCGGTGGCATAAAACTAAAATACAGATCCCAAGACACCGACTTCCGAAATTAAAGTTATTTCATAATTTTGAGTTAATTTCTTTTTGAAGTCGGTTTAATTTTTTTAAATTACTTTTTATGTTACTTGAAATGGACATTATCGAGAACCGAATTAGTTACAAGGTTAATTATTTAAAAAAAAATGCTTAGGTTAGGTTAGGTTAAAACTGTGACCTCCTACGCACGAGCCGAGCGAGCGAAGCGAGCGGTGCCGCGGCAGCGGCCGGCGAGTGCCAGAAACGACTAAATTTTAAAGAAAAAAAATATGGAAAAAGAGATTATTTAAAAAAAAAAATATTATTGTAGACCTTATATCTCAGGATTTTAGGTGATTTATGCTGGAACTGATTTTGCATTGTTTGGTGACTACATTTTGGTGACAGATCTACTATTTGGAGGACAAACCCTATTATTTAAGAAACACAAAACTAATTAAATTGGTGATAGCTTAAATGATACCCCTGCATTATATTTACGTATCATTGTAAATATGTTGACGCGTCAAGGTAAACAGTAGTGCCTGAAATATCTGCTGACAACACGAATTCTCACTACACGCAAGTAAAAGTGCGAGGTTGAATTGGGTAAAGGTCACGAACATAATATGTTACCCCCGACGTCACACGCGTGTCCATTGGTCTTACAAAACGTGGCTTAATGAGACTACAGTTACCATTTCGAAACTTGAGAAGTCTTGACAAAAAGTCTGACATTTGCTTTTTCCCGTACACAAGGGTGCCAACGGGACCATATTACTAAGTCTCCGCAGTCCGTACATCACAGGGCTGCTGTATGTTTGAACCGTATATAGTACCTATTGCCAATATAACAATAAAATAAAGGATAAAAAATATGGAGTGTTAAAATTGTACGGTGGGACGGAACACTTCGTGTCAAACTCGCACTTGGCCGCTTTTTTGGCTAACTTATTCAATAAAAACAAAAATCGAAGTCCGGAAAACTTAAATGTCCTGACAAATCCGTACGGTTAGTAACCCTAAACAAGGTGAAATATAGCCTATAAGCACGCTTCACTGACGTCGCATGTCATGGCGTGTTGTTAGTCTGTTTCCGCCTTAACGTATTGTTGTACGACCTCAGCTGACGTATCGGAAGGTCGCAGATTACTGCCCGGCAGATACGCGAAAGGCAGATTAACTGATATAGCACGAAATGCGTTCTACATTGAGATAAAGATATGCGTAGCGAGACTTCGGCGCCATTTGGAGATCAACTACAATTACTTAGCAAGCTTATTTTTAAAATTCAATTGTTTATTGCATTAGGATTGAGCAAACTTTCCAACAATGTAGGCGGCTTGAAGACAGGGTTCGAAGTATAACACTAAAATCCTAACTAGGACAATATGCGCTCTAGGTAACTGGCTAGGACATGCACAGTAATTGGGATTAATTCCGGTCTGATCCCCTGAACCCCCCTCCACCTCGATCCCCTGCTTGATCGTCTTCTGTTTTAATTTGTTTCTTATCCAAACTTTATGTAAGCAAAAACAAAATTAAATTCCAAATACTTTGTAGTAGTAAGAATGAAATCGTTATTTCACTCACTGACAGACAACGCATAACCTAAACCGAACCCCGAACCTGAACCGATCTAGTATAAAAACGGAACCCTATTACTAATTACTAAGACTTCGCTGTCTGTCACCAGGCTGTATCTCAAGAACCGCGGTAGCTAGACAGTTGAAATTATGTATTGCTGTTGCCGCTATAACAACAAATACTAAAAATAAAATAAATATTTAAGGGGGGCTCCCATAAGATAAACGTGTTATTTTCGGCGTTTTTTGTCTTTCATTCTCTCGGCATCTTTCACTAGCCTACCGGATAATTGAAAAATTAAATTAAAGCAGATGAACGTTCATCCCCGTCATTTTGTCGGTGTCTTGTGAACGTGGGATGATGAATGAAGCCTCTGACATCAGCCCATTGGCGATTGCTAGTCAATAATATTTTTTACTAGCAACCCACCCCTGCTTCCCACACTTTTTATGACTTGAAACACATTGAGATTTCAGTGCTATATCAAAGTTTAATATTAATGTGTTATACAAATATACCTTCCGGCATAAATTCTCAACATGATGGTGAAAACCCCATCAATATCTGTCGCGGTGACACAGACAGACATGAAAAAGATGTCAATGTCGTGAGTTACAAATACCTACAAGTAAATACTTTTTGTTACATAATTAACTTAAGTTATTTATTAGCGTCCGAAAATAAATGGTGGGGTTTCCAATGATACCTCAGTTCAATGATATTCAAACTTTTTTTAGCTCCGCGGGTGATGACCAAAACTTAGTGAGAGGAATTTTCCGATATTTTTAAAACCGTCACATTTTATTTTTATATGGACCCATGACGCAGGTAATCTATGATTCAGGTACTTATCTACTTTATGTTCAAGAGTACTTTATGTGCTAAGTTGGTAAGTACTGGATGCTCATTTTTACGAAGAGCAGGGTCACCTTTGTTTCAAGATTACGAGATCAGTGTAAATTTTGCATCACATGTTGAGCTTAAGCCCGTAATACATATGCCTGTAAGTAAATGGTAAAAAAATAAGCAAGTAGCTTGCCATCGTGACATTCACCAATCAGAAGTACTACCCGCATATTTCTGTGCAAGTTACATGCATTTGTATTATGGGCTTTATGCTCGGTTTAAACCCATAGTAATTCTCTTGGTGGCAGGTACACCGTACAGTTAGCAGTGGCACAACCGGCAAGAGTCAGAGGATGACCCAGAGAACGTTGGGCAGATCAGCAGATGAAATAAACAAATTGCCGGAAAGGACTGGACAAAGAAAGCGAAGGAGTGAAACAGTTGAAGGAGGCCTATTACTCAAACGGGACAATTGTGTCCTATGAGGACAATTTTTTTCTCGACGTAACAATGAAGTTTAAGGAAATAAAGGCTATTTATTTATTTATCTAGTTATAATGCTGTATCGTAGACAATCCGCATAAGGGACAAAAATAGATGCGGTAGCTTAAGTTGGAAATATATACGATAGGTTGATGTGTCACTCAGAAAAACCCAACAAGGTGCAGTTCTTTTAATGCCATTTAAAGATATCTAACATAGGCAAATCCGAGAAAATATAGTCGCTCTAAAGAAGATAGTAAACTGACTGTTATGAAGACAAGTATTGGACGATAAAGTTTATCGCAGATTATGAAGGAACATCACGTTTCTTTATTGTTCTTCAGTTCGCATATTACTCATGTTGTTACTGCATATTAAGGCTCCGCAGAGGCGCGACGCGATTCTAGAAAAGTTTGTTTTTAAAACCAGCTATAGTAATCTGACATCTGCGGCTGTCATTTGTGGATCTTTGACAGTCGTTACGGGTAGTCAGAAGCCCGAAAGTCTGACAACCAGTCGTACCAAGGGGTATCGTATTACCCAGTAACTGGCTTGTGGAGGTCAGATAGGCAGTCGCTCCATGTAAAATACTGGTATTCAGCTGCATCCGGTTATTCCGGTTAGACTGGAAGCCGACCCGAACATAGTTGGGAAAGGCTAGGCAGATGATGGTGATAGTAATCTGACATCTCAATCTGTCCTTGTGTGTTTGCTTTTAGTATAAAAATTTGACGGCTGTCAAATTACTATTTGGGTTTGCTTTCCGTACAGATTGTATGATATAAACTACTATTATCATATTAAGAAGACTTGGGGGAGGCCTTTGCCCAGCAGTGGGACAGTATAGGCAAAAAAAAAATCATATTAAACGTACGGGGAACGTTTTATAACTAGAAGTCTAGTAAATTGTTATAATTTTTAATACCTAGTGTGTTTTTAGTGACTTTAGTGCCATGCCATGCTAAAAGTTAGTTACTAATGTGGATTATTGTTTGTTACAATATTTCTGTACTGGACTTACTTGGAGCCTCGACCCTGGCAACAGGCTGTGACAACGCTAGAAACAATAAGAGAATATACGTTAAAAACCTTCTAGAGGATAACAGGGAACTATTATCAAATACTCTTACATCGTAACAAAACACTAAGTACTACTAACGAGTGCTCTAGATAAATATTATGGAACCTATAAACCCCAAATTATTATGTCCCGAGTTACCATATCGCAGCTCGGGACAAGACATTAAAAAAGCGTTTAATTTTTCGGCATTAATATTACGAAAATGCTGGTACGCAAAATAAGCGCTTTCACGTGGAGTTGCGGACACCAGCCCATATCCCTATTATGAAAATGCTGTCATTGAAACACCAAACGTGTCATATTACTCCAGCTTATTTATGCTTTCAAGGATCGCAGCCGTTTCCATAATGTATGCAAGAAATCGATTTCTTGGCAACTACCTTATGCACTTAAGTAGGTCACTAGACTACAGCATATTCAAATAAAACACTTGTCCGTACACATTCGCAACGCGGAAGTATGTAACAATGGATATCCTCGCCGATACTAATTAAGGGTAATTCGTACTTAAGTAGACGTTGCGTGCGAACGCGGTGCGAAGGTCAAGATATACGTCCGTATAGACTTGTACGGATACGTGTATTACGTCCTAGCCGAAAATAAAAGCTGTTTAAGGGATTTCAGAACATTCTAAAAGGTCAGCTGTAAATTGGAATCTTTTTATGTAGAAAGGTCATTGGAATTTTTATCCAGCGACCCGCAAAGGGAAGGGACGGTCTATAATGGCGGGGTAAGGTTCAAAATGTTCAGCTGTGCGTAAGTACTTGTAATCTCTGCCTACATAATTTGTGATTAGATTTGGCCTTTCTGGATGGCGACCTTAGTCGAAAAAGTCCGTGGGTATATACATAGATAAAGACGGGTTTATTTTATGATAGCCGGAACTGATAGAAGGTCTAGCTAACATGGGAACACGAATTTCGCTGACAAGACAGTATTTGTCGACAATTTCTCACTATGTTTGTCGACATTCAAGAACTCTCGTTCCATTGAATGTATCCTACATTCGACAAGTTACACGACACACTATGCTGATTTTACCGACCAATGGAACGAAGTATACATAATATGAATATTATCATTAACGTAGTTTAAAACAAGTTGTAACAAATAAATAGCGCATGTAATTCAAATACCGGAGTTAGCAATGCAGAATGAATGGCTAATATTAGTTCTTATAGCACAATAATTATTCGATGTTATACTTGTATAGCTGCCACAAACCTATACGTTACAAACTTACAAGGTAGGTACCAATCACAGTTATATACCCATAAGGAAGTGTATAAATTGATTGATACCCGAATATTCTGGGAACTCAGGACTTTAATTCATGGATGAACATTAAGAAAAAAAAGATTATTTATAGGGGCTAAGAAGATCCTAACTCAAGACTAAAGAACCTAACTTAAAACTATTTTTTAAGTAATGCTCCAAGCAAGATTTAGTTTCAGTAGGTATACCGGCCTGAGGAAAACATGACAAAACTACTTAAAACATAACATCCTCTATTCCCCGATGTAATAGTTTTGGACGTTTAGTTCACTCTTTAGCAGTTTGTAACTTAGTCCCAATGTAAGGTAAGCTGAAATCTATACAACCTGCATGGTACAAAAGTAGAAAGACATGACTTGCTTGTTACAAGTCGATTAGTCTTTCTCGGAAAGAAATACTATGGCCATCTGCTATCCTACTATAAATGCCATTAACAGTGTTTTCCTATGGCTTCTTGTTGACTCAGCAACAAAACGATTAGAGATAGAAAATCTCTTTTTCAATAGACTTTTTAGGGTTCCGTACCTCAAAAGGAAAAAACGGAACCCTTATAGGATCACTCGTGTCGGCCGTCCGTCTGTCACAGCAAATTTGCTCTGAATCTAATGAACCGATTAAGTTGAAATTTGGTACACATATGAATCTCTGCGACTCAAACAAAGACGTGTAATTTGAATTTTGAATATGGGGGTCATTTTTGGGGGCAAATAGAAAAAAAAAGAAAAGATTCGCAATTTGTACCGTGTGACATATCAGAAGAAAGGGCTTACTATGAGGATCTCAATGTTTTCATAATTTTAAAGTAAATTGTATTAAAGTTATTTAAGAAAATAGACGAAAATTTACCATTCCCCATTATCTCCGAAACTAGTGAGCCTAAAATTTTGAAAAAAATACAGAAAATAGTGTTCTATACCTATAGATTACAGGACAACCTATAAAAAGTCTGTGGTCTTATTAAAACAACATGGTAAATCTCTCAATATTTTACGTACAAACTTACATTTTCAGTTGGAATGTATGATGGAGAACATGTTTTTCAACTACAACGTTAAGTTTGTTCTTGGGATAAATTCATTCCAACTACGGAACCCTTCATTGTGCGTGGTCCGACACGCACTTGGCGTTTTTGTTTAAATAGGTGCACCTTATATATAATTATACACCCACATTTCGTCGGCTATGTTCTAGTCCCATATAACAAGGGGCGAGCCTATTGCCATCAACAGAACATAAATCCAGACTCAGGGCTGCTTCGGAGAAATTCCAGATGGAAATCCCAATAACACTGCCCGATCCGGGAATCGGACCTAGGACCTCATGCTCAGCATTAGCGCTTGTGACCACTGGACCAACGATATAATTTATTTTGTACAGTCAGAATGATTAATTTGTACAAGACATATTGAAAACCGGATAGGCTTTTTTTACATTGAATACAACATAAAATAAACGTTCTCACTAAGTACATACCTAAATATGAATTTAAACAAAAGTGATATGAATATTTTTTACAGGCGTGACATTGAAATAATAGCTACAAGTTTTGATAACAGGTACATCTATAAAAAAACAATGTTAAAGTCCAAGTCACTCGCATCCATTATTACTATAATAATATCTACCGTAATAATAAAGCTGAAGAGTTTGTTCGAACGTGCTAATCGCTGAAACTACTAGACGGATTTGAAAAGATATTTCTGCATTTGCTAGCCCAATTCTTGAGGAAGATTATAGGCTAATAACATCACGAAACGACCTTAGAAGCCGAGCAAAAAGATTAAAAAGTCAGAAAGAACGCCAAGTGATAATGATTTATGTCATCTATAAATAATCAAATTTTTCTTAAAAATTAAACGGCGTGTGAAACCGCGGGCACAGCTAGTAAAAATAATAAGGAGAATCAGTGAGATCCTGAGCCAAAAAGTCTGACAACTAGTCTTATCAAGGGGTATCGTATTACCCAGTAGGTAACTGGGTTGTGGAGGTCAGATAGGCAGTCGCTCCATGTAAAATACTGGCATTCAGCTGCATCCGGTTAGACTGAAAGCCGACCCCAACATAGTTGGGAAAAGACTAGTCAGATGATGAATCAGTGAGATCCTTAATAACGAAAACACCTTACTCAATATTCAATAAAATACGAATGCTAAATTATCCTACTATAAAATTGAGCAATATTCTAGAAAAGGTGAAAGGTTTATATGGCCAGTCTTTCGTACCAATAGCTAAGCTCTAAAACCGAGCATAATGTTAAAAGTGATTTTCTACTGTAATTGCCATAATCACTATTTCTTGGAGGCGTGCTATTTTCGCGTGCTAGATATCCTTATAAGGAGTAGAATACACATTGAAAGAACTAACATTACCATAGGCATGTTACCTAGATTCCATTATAGAGAACAATTGCATTATTAGTTTGAAATTTCCCAGAAAGGTACCCGAATAATAGTAAAAAGGTGTAGCGGTGGACAGGTGAAAAGGTGGGAAGGTGTTCTGCCAAGTTTGGCGAAGAACTGCTTTGAGCAGGAATAAGTGGAGGGAAATAGAGGAGGTCTATGTGTCGCGAGACCGCCTGACTAGGACCCTAATTGCGTAACACACTATCAATCTGAATCATTTTGAAGCAAATTGCTAATCCATTGCTTCATAAGTTCGAAAAATTTGTCTGCTCAACACGTAAATAACGCAATGAATGTTGTTGAACTGTCAAAATGAAACCGATTCCGATTGATAATGTGTTACGCAATTGCCCCGCTGGTAGCCGATATTCGTTTATTATAGGGTTAACAACCTGAAGACATAATATCATTAACCTTTTGACCGCCACACACGACACCCACCACACGACGGGACCACACGATCCCTTTCCGAGTTGATATGTGTGCTATGACCTTTAAACTAGTTTAGTTTCCACTGCCGTGAGTTCGACTGTACCAATAAGGCTCTTGTGCAGATGACGAAGGCTTGCTTGAGTCATTGGCTGACGCAAGTATGCCACGTCTCATACTGCTTTGATCATCAACAATTATCTTTAGGGCACACCTCACCACTGCGAACCACAATGTCATCTTCGTAATCGGCTGTTAGTATTAAACTTTCTCAGAATGACAGAGGGCTAGCTATACGACCTATCTTTTCCATAATGATTGTCAAAATAGTTATGTGGATATGGCGAATGGAATATTGGTTCATAAGTTCGAAAAATTTATCTGCTCAACAACGTGAATAACGCAATGAATGTTGTTGAACTATCAAAATGAAAGCCATTGCTACTGATAGTGTGTTGCGCAATTACCACGCTGATATCGAACAATGGTTCATATTGTTTCATATTATGTTGGGATATATCATAGGATTAAAATCCCACGCTATGATGTAAAAACAACTTCAAAAATTGGTCAATTTGCTTATTTGGCGCAATTAGATTCAAACAAGACTTGATCTATACAGACGGACTTCGCTCTAATAGTAGATCAGACTTTGAACTGTTTTGAACAACAAAAAATAATACGAAGAATTTAGGTTTTCCCAAATTAATTCCGCAAAATTTCTAGTATTAGTTTACCGGCTTTTATATCTTCGGTCCACGGCACTGATAAATTAATCAGGAAAATCCTAGCTTCCACACTGATTAATTATGATGTGCCGTGTTTCACCGAGGCTATGGATGCCTGGAGTCTCGCTTGCCCGAATACAGATCCACCCGACAATCCATCTTCCCAGAGACGGTGGGATGAGCCGCTCTGCAGAGTAGTACAGAACAATTTACTTGACTCGTCTGCTACTACTGCGGAACGTGCGCGCCTGCTGGCTGTGGGTAGGTGGGAGTCGGGTCTTTGGCTTCATGCACCTTCGTCGAACATAGGCACTTTGTTCGACGACACTACTTTTCGCCTCGCTGCTTCCCTACGTCTAGGCACTCCTTGCTGTTCTCCCCATCGCTGTCACTGTGGCGAAGATGTCAACAGCCTCGGACTCCACGGCCTGTCTTGCAGCCGAAGTGCGGGTCGCTTAGCGCGGCACGCGAACATTAATGACATCATCCGACGAGCTCTTGTCACCGTCGGCGTTCCAGCTGTATTAGAACCCAATGGCTTGGCACGCGACGATGGCAAGAGACCGGACGGTATGTCTTTATTTCCATGGAAGGTGGGTAGGCCTTTAGTGTGGGACGCTACGTGTGTCGATACTCTTGCGCCATCCCATCTTCCTGGCTCGGCATGCTGTGCTGGCGCTGCTGCTGCGGCTGCGGAAAACCTCAAGCGGCGAAAATATAATAATCTCATCGGAAACTATATTTTCGAGCCGTTTGGGGTTGAAACTCTCGGGCCGTGGGGTCCGAGTGCTCATGGTCTTTTTAAAGAAATTTCGAAACGGCTGGTTGACACTTCCCGTGACCCAAGGGCTGGCTTTTATCTTGGCCAGAGGCTAAGCATCGCCATACAACGTGGTAATGCCGCCAGTCTCTTGGGTACATTACCAGTCGACAGCGATGCGGATGAATTTTTCGACGCAATTTTTTAGTTTCTGAATAGTTTTAGTTAAGTTAGAATTTAATTTTGTTATTTTTAGTTAATTATAAATAAATACATTAATTAAAACTAGATAAATGTTTTAAAACATAATGAAGAACAGAATATCAAATAGTACGAGCAAACGCCAAAGCCATAAACAACATCATCAATACAGGCAGCGCGGCAGCGGAAAGATTTCTAATTTTAGACATAAAAATACCATCTCCGGGCATATGCCACTTGCATCCAACGGAATTTCGATTGACTATCTGAGCCTGAGCCAAAAAAAATAATTATCTACAGCACGACGGTGGAAGTCATATACTAGAAAAATGAAAGAGAATGATATTCTTAACAAATCAAGTTGTTTTGACAAGACATACTAATTACTATCCTTCACTCTATTCAAATCGCTAAATTGCTAAATATTGTTAATGAACAGAACATTCTGTTTTTCTCCGAGTAAGGTCACAAAGAATCCATTGTTTGTAATAAGTTACAAAATGTAATTACAATAATAAGTTAGGATCGCAATAACAGGGCAAGCATCCTGTAATGGTAGATGTAAGCGGGAAAATAGTGCGATGCCTCTAATCAGAAAATGCCCCGCTTGATGGAGTGCCCTAAGTACCCGTTCACCTGCATCTAGGACGACTAAAGAATGCCACTGATGCTGCAATCAACTTGGCCACATACATATCCGGGCTCAAAAAATATAAAACATCGAAGTAAAGTACAGACGGCAGCACATCAATGTAAACTCTATACATATCTATAACTACGACGCGTCGTATAGTGTTAGAAAGAAAGTATCCTTGCTATGATTGGTGGAGTTTTCAACGTTTCTAAAATTGCCCAATGGTTGCACATACTAAGAATTGGCAGCCAATTATCATGTCTCACTAGGAATAAGCCACACCCACCGCTCCCGAGATCGTTTGACGTTTATTCAGTACGTCACTTGGAGTCGTGTTGTGTGGTACTGTGCGTTGTGTGCCGGGCGGGATGTCTTCTGTCCCCAGACATTTTTGACTGCGTTTTTTAATTATTTTTACCAAAGTTTTTGAGTGGATCATGCCGGGTGATTGATATTTGTCGGTAGACGACGATAACGGTGAGTAATATTTTTTGTATTTATAATTTTTAAAGTGAAATAAAATAAACAAAGGTTAGTATTGAAAAAATGTGTCAATGGTGTTTTTCTATAGAATTTTCGAATTAATAGAAGGGATAGGTAGGTAGGTATCTCTTTGGGTCAGTAGGTCGTCTTAGGGGCGGTTCTTTCCTAATGATGGGTGCGCGCTGTAGGGTAGGTAACCGTGAAAGCTTAAATTCAGAGTTATGTGAGCATAATTCGATGAACTTATTGTTTTTGATTCCATTTAGGGCTGATTTTTCCAACGCCAGTTAATTTTTTAGCCAGCCAATTTTTTACTATTGGAGGAATAATATTGAATTTTTGACAATTTCTTCAATACTTACAAAAACTGTCAGATGTCAATTTTATTACAATAACCAATGATATTCTAAAACAAAAATTATCTGTCGATTGAAAAATCAGCCCTTGGTCATGGAACATTCTAAACAAAAGTTATTCCAGCGGTGCTATTCTGTAAAAATCTCACCGTGAAAACTTAGGTGAAGTGAGCGTGGAGTGAGCTGTCAATAGTGTCAATCCCTAGCAAAAACAAACTCACATCACCTAAGTTTTCACGGTGAGATTTTTACAGAATCGTCCGGCAGTAGTAGTGATTGGATTTTAAAGTAAATACCGTAAACGCAGGTTACTTTAGCTAATTTTTTCATCTTTTACTGACTTCAAAAAAAAAGGAGGTTATCAATTCGACACGTATGTATGTAATATTATTGGAATTGCATTATATTCACATATGACAATCTATTAGGGCTTCCAAACAAATATACAAAATTTTGTAGACGTATAATGTAATAGTATGTTTGTCCATGCATTTTTCCACAACTATTAATCGGATCGTGACCATTTTTTTTGTATTGGCTTACATTTACTTCAACTTAGGGAATAGTGGAAGTTTCATCTAAATCGAGTCAGTCATTTTCAAGATATGGACTAATACGTGTAAGTGTGACGACCTGGCTTATTGATACGAGCTACGGGTGTAGTGTCAAAGGGAAAACATCTCAAAACCTTGGTCAAATTCTAGTGCAATATTTAAAACAAAACTATTGCCTACTTATTACAAACAAATATTCCAGTTTTTACTTAAAACTAAAAATATCAAAATAAAAAAGTAATTTAAAAAAAATTAAACCGACTTCAAAAACTCAAAATTGTGAAATAACTTTAATTTCAGATGTCTGTGGCAAAAAACTACAACTAAAATAAAGATCCCAAGACACCGACTTCCGAAATTAAAGTTATTTCACAATTTTGATTTTTTGAATTTGGTTTAATTACTTTTTTTTTAGAAACCCTTTGATAGTAGGGATTATGGTGGATTTCTTAGCATTTTAAATATTTGTTTTACAAAATATAGGTATGTGTATATTTTCTTTTTTTTTACTTTTGAGCCAATGTTGTTCTTTGAAGAGGGTTAGTTTGACTTGACCTGCAGATTTTGTCGACACAAAAACAATATTTTAAATGCATTGAGCCAATGTACCCTTTTTTGTATTGACCCAAAGTTCCCCCCCAGAGCTAAAGTAACCCGCGTTTACCGGTACCTACGCAATTATGCAACGAACGCCGGGTGTGCGAATAGTGAATGTTATTAAAAGTGATAGAATAGGAATATCGTTTTTAATAGTATTCGTAGTAGGTATCTGACAGCAATTTTTGAGAATTTTAGGCCGCTTTCCGAATTAGCTATAATCGCTCACAGCGCTCACATCATCTCACATGCGTTCCGATTTAGGTATTACGATTATGACAGCTGAGAGCTGTCCACAATTCGGAACGCCCGCGCCCCCGTGAACGCGCTCACAGTGCTTACTCAATGTAAAAACGATATTATTACACAGTACCTATTTCCTAAACACCACATTTCTTCTTCTTTGGTTAGGTGGCGACTATCAGCCAGAAGCACAATTTCGAAAATGCCACGTTAGTTTAATTTTATGTTAAGATGCAAATCTAAACAAAACACACACTGACACATCCTCACACACACACTGTCATTTTTGACAGCGCTCACGGTGATATTATTCTAGGGTCGGCGTTATCGCAAGATGGCGCATGTCATGACGTCATCTATGACGATTCACGGGACATCGTTATCGCGCTCACGCTAATTCGGTACGGGTTTAAGCACGCTCACATCGATTATTTCCTAACTCGGAACGCAAGGTTAATGTGAAGAAAAATTATAGGCAGAATAGTTCTTTACGTAACTTGTATCTACTTAAATTGAAAACGTGATTTTTTGTTTATAGGAATATTTGCGTGATTTTAGTGTCAAATGAGAGGATTATGTTTAAAACTGATATTCCCGTTTGAATTAAGATGTAAATCGGTCAACGGGTTTAGAGATAGAAAGAATTTTGTATAAGTAATGAAAACATGCCAAAGTTCGATTTTAGTAAATTAATGTTCTAGAAAGTTTTTTTTATTATAGATAGGATAAATGTTGTTACTTAATACGAAAGAAGATTACATAGGCTACACAATATAATGAAATTGTAACGATCGCCTAGGCATACAGAACATAAAAAACTGGCCAAGTGCGAGTCGGACTCGCACACGAAGGGTTCCGTACCACAAGGCAAAAACGCCGAAAAAAACACGTTTGTTGTATGGAGACCCCCTTAAATATTTATTTTATTTTAATTTCATTACTTATTATTAAAGTAAAAATACAACTGAGTATTTTGTGAATATTTCATGTGCCTACCTGTTACCACTACCTATTGATATCGATCAAAAAAGGGCAATAAAATCGCGTTTGTTGTATGGGCCCCCCTTAAATATTTATTTTATTTTGTTTTTAATATTTGTTGTTATAGCGGCAACAGAAATACATAATTTGTGAAAATTTCAACTGCGACAACTATCGCGGTTCTGGAGATACAGCCTGGTGACAGACAGACGGACAGACAGCGAAGTCTTAGTAATAGGGTCCCGTTTTTATCCTTTGGGTACGGAACCCTATAAAACAGGGCTTTATAGTGTCAGAGCCAAGAGAAAATTAGATATAGGTAAAAGTGGCTTAAAATCAAGGGCCTCTTTGCCTTATAGTAATTGAGTAATCGTGGGCAAATAAACTAAGCTATTTGTTTCGTTCCAGAAAAGAACAGTTTACTTCGGGCTTCGGCGGTGGGAAGAAAGTGGAAGCATTGAAGCCCACCACCGCCAACTTTACGCGAGAGCCACTACGGGGCGGCAGACGATGCGGCTATGGTCGCTGCACACTCTGCCGATCCTTTTCTGAGCACACGAGTAACCTCAACTTCTTACAGCGTGAGTCCATGTGTAGCTTGTAATCACACTTACCTATCACCTTAGCTTATTCATCACTAACATAAAACATGGTTTCCTTAAAAATAATAACAAAATTGATTAAAATAATACCTACTCCCTAAGTGTGCGTCTTGCCTGAGTGAAGGCGGCGCACCGCGCAGGCGGAATGAACGGCGCATTAGGCCGGTCGCACACGTCCGGTTTCCTGATCAGGAATTCAGATTCGGAGACCCTGAATGCACGCATTTCATACAAAATCGTCTCTAAGCGCATACGTTCTTATATAGGGTGACTGGTAATTAGTGACCGATACATAAACACGTGATTTTACTCATCATTATGAACAACTTTTACTATGGGACCAAACATGAAATCGCGAAAAAAAAAATCAGCTGTTCCCTACATTTATGTTCGCTTAACCCGTCAAAATGTAGGCAGCAGCTGATTTTTTTTCACGATATCAGGTTTGGTCCCATAGTAAAAGTTGTTCATAATGATGAGTAAAATCACGTGTTTAAGTATCGGTCACTAATTACCAGTCACCCTATATATATCATCGGTAAAGAAAAAATCTAAATCTAAACTTCTTACTCTTCTTTTTTTTGCTTTTTTTTTCTTCTTCTTCTTGCTTCTTTCTAAATATTGTAAACGTTTGAGTTTTGATATCGACATTATTATGGCCTAAGTTAAATGGACGCGTAACTAAACATGCGCGCACGCATCAATTTCCCGCATGCACTAAGGACAGTTATCGACGAGTAAATCCGCTCCGCAATCCGTCATACGCGGTGCGCTGTCACTCAGGACCCACACTGATAGACAAAATAATGTTTCCGGTTTTATGCATACCGCGCGGCCAGACTCAGCTAATATTATTTCAAGTTAAAGAAATATCAACTTTATTTTAATGGTAATTAAGTTGATTTCAGAGTGACTAGCACTATTGAAAAAGTTAAAGTTGTAGCGTAAACTGAACTTTATTGTGTAGGATTTAAAGTTATTTTTCCATAAAGTCATTTTTGTTAACGATTTTTGGCAAATAAATCGCGAATGCAAATTAGTTAAGTTAGCCCGTATAATTTCTCATAACAAAGAATCCCATGTAAGTATTGAAATTGACAAAATTTTCTTTGTTTTAGATATCAATGGACACAGTCAGGAGGCGCCTGAAGGACGTCGGAAAGAAATACCGCCGCCCTGCTAAGAAAATTCAAATGACCCAGGCGCAGGTCACAGACGTAGCTATAATATTGAAATTGTATACTTCTTTTCGCATCATTGTTAAATTCTTGAGAATTTGTCCTTTACTATTGTTAGTGATAATTTAAGTTTGGGCCGTCACCCACTGTCGTGGCGGCATGACACGACAAGGAATTTTAGGAAGCGCAAATGATTTGAAATCTTATTTTATCGTGATTAGCGTTCACAGTGCGGCATGCCAGAACGTGCCGAAGGAAACCAAAGCAGGCTGTGACGTATTAATGAAATGTTTTTGTTAACAGTGTTTAATTAGATTCGAGATCATCTGTAAGTATTACAAAAATCCCTTGTCGTGCCGTGCCACCAGTGGACAGTGGGTGCCAGACCACAGCCCAGTCAAATTATACGAATCTGGGTAAAAGCTTATTTTTACTTGGCAATCAAATGCTACCGCATTTTTTTTTTACCGACTTCAAAAAAAAGGAGGTTATCAATTCGATACGTATGTATGTAATATTATTGGAATTGCATTATATTCACATATGATGATCTATTAGGGCTTCCAAACAAATATACAAAATTTCATAGACGTATGTATGTATGTATGCATGTATGTATGTATGTATGTATGTATGTATGTATGTATGTTTGTCCACGCATATCTCCGGAACTATTAATCGGATCGTGACCATTTTTTTTTATTGGCTTACATTTTCTTCAACTTAGGGAACAGTGCAAGTTTCATCAAGATCGATTTAGTAATTTTCAAGATATGGACTAATACGTGTAAGTGTGACGGCCTGGCTTATTGATAAGAGCTACGGGTGTAGTGTCAAAGGGAAAACATCTCAAAACCTTGGTCAAATACTAGTGCAAAAACTAAAAATTACGAAATAAAAAGTAATTTAAAAAAATTAAATCGACTTCAAAAAGAAATTAACTCAAAATTATGAAATAACTTTAATTTCGGAAGTCGGTGGCATAAAACTAAAATACAGATCCCAAGACACCGACTTCCGAAATTAAGGTTATTTCATAATTTTGAGTTAATTTCTTTTTGAAGTCGGTTTAATTTTTTTAAATTACTTTTTTTTTTTGCGGATGGGAAATCATCAAATGAACCCTCCCGCTCTGGGTGGAGCGGAAGGGAGTGTCAGACTCTTACTGACTAAAACCCACCCGTGTTCCTTCCTTAGCCCTTTATGTTCCGGGCCAGCGGTAACCCTTTCGGGCAATCCCGCTGACCCGGCAGAATGCTACCGCATTTGATTTTGCTTGGTAGGCATTGGTGGATGTAACTTTATAATTAATGTTACAAATAAAAATAAAAGTTTGTGTAAAATAAATATTATCTACTTGTTTTTAATCTAAGTATACTTAATAATAATAACGCCTTCCAAAGGTCCCCGAGATGTGTTAGGCATTTAAAAAAAAAAAATCTTTATTGACGTATTATGTTACAGGAACTTTTATGTGAAGCATGTTTATTACCTAATTAAATAAATAAAAATATTAAATTGTAGGTTATTTAAAATTAAACTATGTAAATGGCTGAATGAAAATGATTTCTATAATATTAAGGATTTTTTTAACATAAATTATAATGTTTATAAATTCAAATTTGTTTATTTGTGAAGTTTGCATGCTTTAATTTTTAAGCAAAACTTGTATGATTTATTAACACCTGTGTATACCATGTTTTACGCAAATAAATTATCTTATCTTATCTATGGTATAGTTTGGTTTTATAAACTTTGTTGTAAGTATATTTTAATTTAAAGTAGGTAGGTATTTGTGTGTTTTCAATTATATTTATGGTTAACATTAAAAAGATTGTGATTGTTATTCCGCATTTTATTTTGATATTTTTCCAGGGTTTCACACGCGTTCCTGTAGGAACATAATATCTTATGTCCTTTTCTGATTGGTAGGTCTGCAAAATTCCATGATGATCGGTTGTGTAGTTATGGCGCCAAAAGCAGTGGGGTAGCTACCGCCGTATCTGTTATACAGGGGGCCCCGACCGACGGCATATTTATTTCCTACTTAAAAAAACGTCACCGACTCACCGTCCGTTAAAAAAAAGCTTGTCGCGAGATTTAAGTAGGTACTCGTATTTACTTAGTTTGAAAATTTATAAAATTAAAATCAATCAGATCACATGTTATTTAATTTATTTGTAACACACAGGTAAACCTCGCGACAAGCTTTTATATCATATCAGTTGTGTAATGACGTTAAAAGTTGATAGTAAAAGTTTTAAAGGAAAAGTTTATTTTATTATTTTTAGCGCATTGAAATAAAAGCTTGTTTTAAAAAAAGATTTCTACTTTTAATTTATTTTTTAGTTACTGGACAGGTTTCTTAGTCTGTTCATCTCATTCACGACATCATGTTACACCTTGATGCCACTCAGTCCTCGGCATGGCCTCACCTTGACTTGAGTGTTTGGAGGAATGCGCCACTTATTTCAGCTGGAAGCTTACTTCTGCCTTACGAAACACAGTTCCAGGTTTCATTTTGGAGTTATCATTCTCCTAGACAGGTTGCAAACCAATGCTGTTGACGCCAATCTCACCAAATTACACAAGTAAAAGTTAACCAACCGATGCTACAGACACGAACAATTCGACCTTAATATCATAATCGAGGACTCCAAAAACCCCAGTACACCAAAATTGCAGACGGATTGGAGCAACGGAGTTTAACTCGCATTCGTATTCTCACCTTTCATTTGATACCCATTTATTGTAGGAAAGCAAAAGAAACCGCGCAACGTTGGCGATATGAAATGTTTATACACCCTCATACCATTCAGCCCTCGGCACGTGCTCATCTTGGCATTGGGTCATCCATCTAATCAATCAGACATAATCCACATTCATAACAAACGGAACGAACTTTTTTCCCAAATTTGTTGGAGTTGCATATTCGTCAAGACGAATCAAACGAGCCTAAATTCGATGGGGTTGCGTCGTTAAATTACGGAGTTCCTATGGCCACCTTCCGGCTCCATCATCAGACCCTGGTTACCATGTAGTATCAAAGTACTCGTCAAGACGAATCAAACGAGCCCAAACTCGATGGGGTTGCGTCGTTTATTAACGGAGTTCCTATGGCCACCTTCCAGCTCCATCATCAGACCCTGGTTACTATGTTGTATCAAAGTACTCGTTAAGACGAACTAAACGAGCCCAAAATCGATAGGGTTGCGTGGTTTCATTACGGGTTCCTATGGCCACCTTCCAGCTCCATCATCAGACCCTGGTTACCATATAGTATCAAAGTACTCGTCAAGACGAATTAAACGAGCCCAAACTCGATGAGCTTGCGTCGTTTAATTACGGAGTTCCTATGGCCACCTTCCAGCTCCATCATCAGACCCTGGTTACCATGATTGTAGTATCAAAGTACTCGTCAAGACGAATTAAACGAGCCCAAACTCGATAGAGTTGCGTCAGTTAATTACGGAGTTCCTATCGCCACCTTCCAGCTCCATCATCAGATCAGCTCTATGTCATAATAATATTGCATTGTCATCCGATTTATACATGCATGCAAAATTTCAGCTTAATCGGATACCGGGAAGTGGGTCAAATTTAACTTTCAAGAGTCCACCTTCACATACATACAAGTCAATAATAATAAAAGCTTTTAAAAATCGTTTATTTTGGAACAATAACATATACAATAGGTATTATAAAAATAGTTAAACGATGGTAAGTAACTACAAAAGTTAATAACTGGCGCAGCTATCAATAAGAACGCGCTAAAACAGGTGACCGCCATCGCCAGCCCGTCAGTAAGTAGGTAACAAAACCCGGAAAAGGTCATTAAACCCTGCTTGAAATTTAAAAAAAGAAATGTTTTTCTGACTTCAGATTAAACCTACCTACCTGTCTACTTAACAATATTCATCGAGAGCGTGAAATTTCGCTAATTAATTGTGTAACAGTGTATACCGTACTTACCTACCAGGTTAAATGTAATATGAGTAGGTAATACCTACTTAACGTAATTTTCCGACAAATACGTAAAAATGAAGGATTAAGTAATTAAAAGATCATTTAAATAAAAAATATTGATTATAAGCTTTCATACTATTTAGGCATTGCGCGGGCCACGGCCGCCTGCTTTTATATTATTTCGATCGCATGGCCATTATTTCGATTCGATTCAAGTGTTCAACCTGCTACGCTATTTCTTATCGCACAGTATTTTATTCTACACCACGACGATCATACGCACACACCCTCACGTACGCACTGCAGCACGAAACATTACAAGTAAGAACAGACAAAAAGCTATATATCTCTTTCGCACGATTCTCGCTGTTGCGCGCATAACGCGTTCAAGGTCAATGTGGGGTAACCTGATGTGCTGGCGACTGTACCATCGACACAGAAAGGAGAAATGGGAAAAAAAACATCGAAGAAGCGTACCATCGACACAGAAAGGAGAATTGGGAAAATAAATAAATATCAACCACCAATCATTGCATATTCCTGATTGAAATAAGCTAGAAACGCGTTATCACAGACCAAGTGTTTGTCACCTTTACAAACTGTCAAAGATGCCTGTAGGTCATTCATTACAACATAATATTAGCGTAAATACCAGCAGCATTAATAGCTAATAATTTTGGTCTCGGGATAATCACACCTGTCAGTTTGGGCATGCGACCGGCGCAGGCGTATCGTATAGTGCCAAGCATTTAGCGACTGTCGAGACACTTTTACTTTATTCAAAACAGAATTGAGAGAGTCATCACCTGCCTAGTCGTTTCCCAACTATGATGGGTTCGGCTTGCAGTGTAACCGGATGCAGCTGAATACCAATATTTAACATGGAACGACTGAATATCTCTCAAAACGGTGAAGGAAAACATCGTGAGGAAACCGGCATGTCCTAGAACCAAACATTCGTAGACATGTGACATCTACCAACCCGCACTGGGCCCGCGTGGTGGATTACGGCCCACTCCCTCTCACAGAGAGGAGGCCCGTGTCCCAGCAGTGGGAACATTATAGGCTGATTATGTATGTATGTATGACTGACTGAATATCTGAACTCCACAACGCTGTTACTAGGTTACGCGATACCACATGGTAAGACTGGTTGTCAGACTGACCCCGCAACGACTGTCAAGGATCTGTGAATTAATCTTTCATAGAGCCGGAACCCGTTGGATGCGAGAAGCACAGAACCGGTCGAAGTGGAAGTGCTTGGGGGAGGCCTATGTCCAGCAGTGGACGTCTTTTGGCTGAAATGATGATGATGATGATGAGATCCGGAACTAACGGTTTCACGTACTTTTCGAGGCAGACTTGAAAGAGTATAAGAATCTAAAGAAAGAATAACGTTTATTTGGATTTTGGGATAAAGGATGTATCTTGTTTAGGAGAGTAATATTGCCTCGCCAAGACGAATCAAGTAAGTAAAGCAGGAAGTTCAAATAATGCCGGAGGAGATACAAAATTCCTGCTCGGTTGAGGCAGTTTCGAAATTGTGATTCGTCTTGTCCGTTGCTTCTAAACTAAGTAATGATACCCGTGAGAGGTCACTTTGAGTTTCAACAAGATAAATGAAGTAGCTAATTTAAACAACTTTGCTGTCTAGTTTTTCGTGGTCAAACGTATCTCTTCCAAGAGTCTTTGAAGCATCATGAAAAACAAGATACATGACTCAAGTAATATCAAGACTGAGTGGAACAGTTTATAAATACAGGCCAAGTCTTGCAGCATACCTCCATACATCAGCAGAGTATTTACAAGCGCAGACATCGATTTGTACAACATTCGACACACGTTAAGGACTCCACATCGGAAAGTTAAACACACAGACAGACGCACACGCACTTACTTTGTATGTCTTTATAATTGATACGCAAACTCAGCTTGCCTACCACCTCACTGCCTGGAACACAAGTCATATAGTTCAAATAGTTGCAAGGAACATGAAAAAGCCGTACAGAGATAGGATTAAAATTAGACTAAGTATGTTTTTCATAGTTATCACAATGGGCAGCAGTAAGTTCATGAAACTTCTTCGATGTGGATTAACGAGGTTATAATTTTGCTTGCTATAGGCCTACGAGACGACCTGTGTTACTTTGAGCACAGCATCAGCAGGCTCTCATAACGCGCGACCATTATCATTAAACCGTATGAATGTTCGCACACACGTGGGCTCGTTCATCAATTAATGCCAGTCGTTCAGTGCGTTCCCGCCCGTGTGGTGGATTACGGCCCACTACCACTCACAGAGAAGAGTGTCACCAATGTCCCAGCAGTGGAAACGATATAGGCTTTTTATGTTCAGAGCGTTGAAAATCAATTTCTAACATTCGTCATTAAAATTCTGCTTTTCCCGTAAGTACAAAATGTCATGAAGGAGCCAGCTGACACTTTCACTGAGCGTAATAATTACATACGCAAAGAGAGATTACTGGTGTACTCGAAACACAGGTCTGGCGAGCTCCCAAACCAGGCGAATTATGTCAATAACCTGCTTGGAGCTATTCCAATAACGGGAATATTCGGAAACTATTCATCAGCCTGAAAATATGCTGGTTTATAGACTTTCTTCCTAATGAGGCTGAACGGTTGAATAGGGTGCTTTGGCACTGAAGCCCTTTATTGTTTAAAGATCGCGATGAGGTCATTCGGTCATGTATTTACTTCGAGGCATCTGATATGGCCCGGCTGTCATTCCTGGATCTTTGACAGTCGTTACGGGTAGTCAGAAGCCCGAACGTCTGACCAACCAGTCTTACCAAGGGGTATCGTATTACCCAGTAACTGGGTTGTGGTGGTCAGATAGGCAGTCGCTCCATGTAAAATACTGGTATTCAGCTGCATCCGGTTAAACTGGAAGCCGACCCCAACATAGTTGGGAAAAGGCTAGGCAGATGATGATGATGTCTAAGATAAAAATTATTTCTGTGGGTTATCTTTAGGACATAGCAAATACCATCGCAGACTTTTGTTATCGATTTTTTTAAGATATACAATTCCGTAGAACATTAATTTGTTCTATCTCGTAATGTTTAGCCAGCGCGGCAGCGTTTGCAATGTAAGCGTACAAAAATATTATGTTTGTAACGACATCACATTACAAATCTTTGAATTTCTCAGCTTTTCTCTACTATAATATGCATGTATTATACATATAAACCTTTCTCTTGAATCACTCTATGTCTTGCTGAAAACTGCAGCAGCGTAGTTTAAAAGATCTAAGCGTACAGACAACGGGAGCGACTTTGTTTTATACTATGTAAAGATAAGAGATACATGTAAAGATTACAGAGACTATTACTTAAACCAGTTAAAACTAGTTTAGAGCCATTTGATTGCTTGTTACTAGTTTTAAGTAACTCTTGAGTCTTGAGTGAGGTTCTGTAATACGGGACTACGAGTGTCATGTCCAGTTTAGTTACTTTTCTTATAATGCAGCAGAATGACGATTAACCACGTTTCTATGGTTAATAACTACTTCCATATGGTGGCCTAAATACAATAATACTTTCTGGTCTTTGACCGTTTAGATCTTTGTAGAACTTGACGTTACGTGTGTAGTTTTTACCATTAAAATAGCTTCCCATCTAGCCCACTCACAAAAAGAATTCAAACTATTCTGTTGTTATTGGAGACAGGCTAACGAACTGTCACTGGACATTCAAATATAGCACACACACACTTCCCTCTTGGACATCTGCCGACCCAGGCAAGAAAAAAGTTATCGAAAATCGTCTAATAGTTTTACATGATTCATGTTTAGAGCTATAGTGCGCTATGTCGTGTCTGGCATGCACCCAATAACCGGGAACCGGGCGCTGATAGAAAATAATTCTATTACGCGAATCGTATACGTACTTTGATTTTTCGACACTGATTGATGTATTTTATGGCACGAGTACGAAAATACGACACTGTTTTAAAACAAGAAAGAAATAATATGTAATGGAGAGGCCCGAGACTGAGCGGTAATGTAATGTAGTCGAAAATATATCTTCTGCTACGATCTGAGCATGCTTACAATGAAGAACCTCTTCTTTTTGTCGGTAAAAAAAATAATAGTGATACGCTTGGGGGAGACATAATGTCCAGCCTGAAATGGTGATGCTAGTATAGATGGAACTGAGTCAGTAGACACTGCATCTATTGAGAATAATCCTTAGTCATTTGGGGCGCTGGGGCTCTGACTCGCATAGGGTCGTAGCATTATGCTGAGCGATGGCCGTTTTGAGTGGATGTGACGCAATTTTCCCCCACCTTGTTCTTTTTTGTGTTTATCTTCTTTCTCTGCGTCATATTTCCCAAAAATATACGAATTTATCTATTAGTTGAACTGACTAAAGAATATTCTCAATCTATACATAGGATTATTCCGACGAGCCCGATATTATCCGAATCAAATTCCGGGCACCGAAGCCATGACATTGAACTTTCGGACAATAGATATTGCTTAAGAGTCGAAATCGGTGCCAGTGTGCGAAAGTGAATGGGAGCAGACCGTAATAAACCGGCCAAATTATCCGCTAATGTAATAAAACCATTGGCATTAATATCCGAGTCAATGAGAATATCCATACTAATATTATAAATTCGAATGTAACTCTATCTGTCTGTTACCTTTTCACGCCTAAACCACTGAACGGATTTCGATAAAATTTGGCAGAGAGATAGATTGCATCCCGGGGAAGGACATAGGTTTTTATCCCGATATTCCCACGGGATCGACACTTATGAGGGTGAAACCGCGGGGCGCTGCTAGTATAATACCAATCGGTTAGGTAATAATAATTAATAATTTGTTTATTTCACTTCAAAACACAAACATCAGTGTAGCCCTGGCTCTTGTACTAGGAAGTCCTGTATCACAAGAGCCAGACCTCTCCATTTGCAGAGAATAAGGTATAGGTGCTTGAATATTTAGCGCAGGTTTAGATAGATGTCAAGATACGTGTTGGGATAGTCTGAAACTAACTAACTATGCGAGGCTAATTAGGTATTTTGCAACAATGAACGTCTCTTTATAAGCGCTAAAATTTATTAAAAATGATGTCTAAAAAATATTTGTTGATGAGAACTGGTTTAACGAAGAGAGAAACTGGTTAGCACAGAAGAAATTCTTTGAAAATATAATTCAAAAGTAACTGTGAATAATAATGACATGTGATTCTATGCTCTGGTATCCATTATGAGAATGAAATACATATATCGGAAGGTATTGCGTCTCAGGACTCAGGTGTCAAAGACTTTCGCATATGAATATGATGGAGAACTTGGTGTAAAGTTTCTAACGCTGCTAGCAATTACCGTATACAAGAAGGCATTAGCTCAAAAAACAAGGCACTAAATCCATCAATGCCCGTCATAAGTGCAGTAAATACGACCATTGTCTACTAGAAGATAACCAAGGAAAACACAAGTGATTGTCACGCAAGACCCCTTCCCACAAGATCGTGAGAATAACGATAATATTATATCAAAACAATCTCAGTCTTCCGTTCTCTCACACGCAAGACCATTATGAAGGTAGCAGTATACAAGTTTGTCACTAATGATGCCGAAACGGCACAAAAAATCTAGACAGAATTTGGGAGACAAAAGGCAGAATAGAAAAAAAAAATGTTGAAACCACGAATTTTCCCCGAGATAGGAGGAGGAGTGGAGTGAGAGAAAAAGCAAAGAGAGTCCTATGTCCAGCAGTGAGTGATGACAAGGAACAGATAAATGAGAGCTGCTGGAGAGTTTGTTGCGCCACTTCTTCTTGTTAGCTAAAACTAGGAAGTGATTAAGAGCAGGCGTCCTGGGGAGCTGTATTATGTAACTTTGACGTGAACAACAGCACAGAAAGTGCTGATACTCGGCCTAATTTGAGTAAATGATTTTTGATTTCAAACCTCTTTTCTTTTGTAAAGACGCATGTAGCATGAGTTATCGACACTTGGTCAGTGGAATAAATTATCGCTTTATCATGTAAACTCAAGAGATTATTCAAATGAGGTCGTTGAACTGAAACTAATGATGTCGTACCATGCTCTACAACTATTTACCGTTAGTCTGCATATTTTGTGTTTATTTAGATGTTAGTTACTCATAAACATGTTTTATGGTGATAAAATAACTTCGTGGGGAGGTCGTTCACACGCTGTGGACAATATTAGATCGTTCTATGTATGAGAAACGGTATATTTTGCCAGCTTATTCATAAGAACGAGCAGGATACCACTACTGAATAATATGGTCGTGTCTGAGATCACGCAGGGGACAAATTTCCTCCTCAAATCACATTTTACTTTTTAGTCTTTGAGAACACCCCGAAAATGTATGTATTTAGGGATTCCTTTCTTTGCCTGGAACCTGTCTCTATAATTTACATTCGCAAGTAAAAGAAGATTACCTGCCATTCCTTAGGGATATCTCTGACTGTTCTTAAATTACCCTAGAATGATGAAATTTTGTTTCCTAATTATGTTTAAGAAGGGTGAGGGGCCTTGTGCTTTCATACTTAGGGTTATTTCTAGCAGAAGTCATAAGACCGTATATGATAAAGTAGGTATAGTTTACAATCAATAGTATTGTATCGAAAAACTATAAAGTTTATAGCCCAGATAAACAAACTCAACAACCATGTAAGTACTAACCATTTATGTCTCGTGTCGTTGAACATTTTACATACTTATTGTTTTTTTTTTTTAACCAGTTTCTTTTATTGTTGTGGAGGAAACTGTTAGCTTTATTAAAACTAGGTATAAATGGATATTTCGTTTCATGTTATCACAGAATGGAAACAAAATTGGAACAATATTTTTTTCCTCGTGACACTTCATCTATTTGCAGATTAAGTACACGGATCGACACAAACGTTGATTTGGTAATTGTTAAATTAATTAGGTGAGGCAAGGGACAATAATAATATTGAATAGTCCACGAGAAATAACGTACTTGTTGGCTTTATAATAATTGAAATCGAAAGCACTGTGGTGTTGGGGCAGGCTGTGAGATCTGCGGCGGGTTCACGGATGAGTGCTAACGCGTGCCCTTGTTCCCGCCATAAATGATAAATGATAAATGATTTTTATTTCTGTAAGTAGGTTTGTACAAACACTTTTACACGTCAATCATATTTTTTTTTTAAACTAGATGAGGTCGGCGTTTCCTAACTGACTATTCTGAGAAGAAAGGCCGAAACAAACTCAGAAGTCACAGTCTCTTTTAAAGTCCAGACAAAATCTTGGTCAGATCGTGTGAAGACCATGTAGATTGGTGTCTGAAATGGTCTTTTGAGGAAAGAACCACACAGATTGAGCGGACCTGTCCAATCAGTGCACGCATTTGTCAAAAATCGTGCAGCTCAACTCAGAACTTGAGGAGCTCAACGATTCGACGAACAATACCAAAGACAGGACATTTGGGTAGGCCGCATAAACTACTCAAACTGCCAGATCATGATTAAAACTAAGAAGGAAAAAATAAATGACCCACATAGTCCTCACATTCACAATAATTAAATAAAAAATAATAATAAAAATTACTTACAAAGTAAATATTCATGTCATTGTCTAAATAAAATTCATCAATGTCAATGTGTATATAGAAAATCCGGACATAATCTTTGAGGACCATGTAGATTAGTGTCTGAAATGGTCTTTTGAGGAAAGAACCACACAGATTGAGCGGACCTGTCCAGTCAGTGCACGCATTTGTCAGTAACCGTGCAGCTCAACTCAGAACTTAAGGAGCTCAACGATTCGACGAACAATACCAAAGACAGGACATTTGGGTAGGCCGCATAAACTACTCAAACTGCCAGATCATGATTAAAACGAAGAGAGAAAAAACAAAAAAATTACCCACATAGTCCTCACATTCACAATAATTAAAATCATATAATACTTTATACAGTAAATGTACATGTCATTATTTAAGTAAATAGATACTTAAAAAAAAAAAGAAAATTATTAAAGTGTAAAATAGCAAAATAAAAACAACATTCTAAACCTATTGGAGCAGCTCAATCCCAAGCCTTTTTGTCCTCAATATAGTCTTTTACAGTATAATAGGCTTTCTGACATAGTTTTCGCTTTATAAAAGATTTGAATTTATTAAGGCTTAGTTCTTGAATGTGGCTAGGAAGTTTATTATAAAAACGTATACATTGGCATCTAAACGAGCCACCTATTTTTTTGAGCCTTGTTGTAGGAACAACAAATTTGTGTTTGTTCCTAGTATTTATGTTATGGATATCACTGTATTTTTTAAACAGATTAATATTTTTATGTGCATACAAAAGATTATCATAAATGTACTGAGAAGGCACAGTCATTATATTAATCTCTTTAAATTTGTCTCTGAGGGAGTGTCTGGGACTTAATTTATAAATGGAACGAATTGCCCTTTTTTGTAAAATAAAAATTGTCTGAATATCGGCGGCATTTCCTAAGCGGCAGAGGAGGACACCGTGGAGTTTTAGTGGGTCAGAGTCCCACATAACAGCACTATCTCCCCGTGGTAGTGCAGAATGCATGAGCATTTCTCCACGTAAAAAAAAAAAAAAAGGCTGTGAGATCTATGTTTTGGAATAGGCAACTAGCTTCAATTTTCTGAGCAACATACCGACTCTTTGACAATTCAAAAGTATGAGTTTGTATTTTTATTTTCGACTTTCAAAAAGAAACTTTGGATTATTTTTTACTAAAGTTCACTAAAATCCTTGGTATTGTTTTCCGTTTGAATTACTGAATTTAATTTTTATCACAAACAAAATGAATCTCCCCGAAACGTCTTAAAATTAAATCCTACAAAAGTTAACGGCATTTAAAAGCCAATAAAAGACGGAGATAAAGAACATAAAGTGAAGATTTGGGTCAAGTCCGATGTCATAATAATACTGAACCAGAAATATTATGAAACACAAATGTTCGTGTGAAAATAAACTGAAAACATAGAAGAAGTTTAGAACAAGATTAGATGTTTATTGTCGTTGGTCGTTGATAATAATTACTAGGTAGCTGAACTGACAGAAGTTGTCCTGTCCAGGACCAAGTCCCATAAATCCAATTTTCAGGAAAAAAAAATCATTCTATTTTTATAAAACTTGACTTTTAAGAACATTAAAAAAAAAAGCCCAGTCGGTTCAGCCGTTCAGAAGCGATGCGCTTACTAACGAATATCATTTCATTTTTATTTACATAGATTATAACATCGATAAGTTAAAACGGAAATAGACAAAAAATCGTCGGAAAATTATAGAAGCAGGTATAGGCACTAAGTTTTAGATAAGTTATCACCAGATATGAATATTAATCGTAACCAATAAGAAATTAAAGCTACCATATTAATTAAAACCTGGCTTATGATAGTCTAATTTTACGATATTTATCAACTAATCATAAATATTATATCATTCGATCTGCCTAGCCGTTTCCGAACTACATATGTTGAGATCGGCTTCCAGTGTAACCGGATGCAGCTGTACAGAAGTACCCCAATTTTACATGGAGCGACTGCCTATCTGACCTCCACAACCCAGTTACTGGGTAACACGATACCCCTTGTCAAGATTGGTTGTTAGACTTTTGGGCTTCGGACCACCCGTAACGACTAGCGAATGATAAATGATTTTATTTTAGTAAGTAGGTTTGCACAAACACTTTTACACGTCAATCATGTTTTTTTTTATACTAGATGAGGTCGGTGTTTCCTATCTGACTACACTGAGAAGAAAGGCCGAAACAAACTCAGGGGTCACAGTCTCTTTTAAAGTCCAGACATAATCTTGGTCAGGTTAATGAAGACCATGTAGATCGATGTCTGAGATGGTCTTTTGAGGAAAGAACCACACGATTGAGAGGACCTGTCCAGTCAATGGAATGTCAAAGACGTGCTTTCCGAAGTACGGGGGTCTCGATATCTAATAGATGGTCACCCATCCACGAAATCATTTATCATTAAGAAGTAAAACGCAATTTCCTAACGTATACAAATAAATAATTACATATACACTTATCAAACAATTGAAAGTTTGTTTAGCGTGTGATCTTCAAACGCTTTTTTGCAGGCTGCGCCCGCGCCATTTTTGCTCGCATTGTGAGACAATAAACGAGACGTTATGGAAGAACTTTTGTTGTTATCGTGTCAATAGTCTCGTAGTGTTATAAAATATGGAAGAAGCTACAAATTATGTAGGTAAGTAGGTACGTCATATTTGGTTGTTTTTCATGCTAATAATATAATTATGTGTTTTCCTTGTCAAAATAAAACTGAATAAGTATCTGTAACCGCAAGTATCGGTAGTTAAGGAAAAATATATCCAAAGTCTTGAAAATAACATAGACCCATAACAATTATTCAGGGGGTCAGTTTTTCCAATCTTGCGGCGCCATTTTATTTCGGTCTCGTGGGATATCTTCCGTAAGTCCTATCTCCCTCATATTGTCCTTTTGGGCCTTCGTCATCCATTTGGTTTGAGGTCTTCCTCTTCCCATCTTCTTTGTAGCCATGGAAATTGACTTTTTCACGACATGGTCATATGGCACAATGACACATAACAATTATTACTAAAATAAAAGATTCCGACTCTGTAGGCTTACTGAGTAAAAAAACCTTTCGAGCATGAAATCAATTTCATTCTTCATTTAACACGCTCAAATCGTCAAATGAGACTAATTTGATTACTTAACTCCTTTAATAAAGTTGAATTGAAGTCTTATAATACCGACATAGCTCCAATTTCAAGCAATACGGTTAGCTTTTTAATTTTACACAAAGGGTATCCAGTTGTGGAGGTCAGTTAGGCAGTCGGCCCGCGCCCCCCAGACGTGGGGACATGCGGGGCCCGCCAGCTAGGCGGGCATGCGCCGGGGGGGTTGTGGATGCAAAGGCTGAGCCGGATTCCCATGACCTCCCCATCAAGGCGATGAGGGAACACCGCTGAGTTTTAGTGGGTATACTGCCACCCTGGCAGGGAGTCCCACATACTCCGTCTCTTCCCCCGACGAGCGGAGATGCGTAACGTCATTTCTCAGCGAAAAAAAAGGCAGTCGGCCCGTGTGTGTGTGTGGAAGCCGACTACAACATAGTTGGGAAAAGGCTAGGCAGATGATGAATACTGTGGACACGAGTTCTGCGCAAAAAATAAGGGAGGACACCCCAGAACGTTGTTGTAAAGACATGCCTATAGACGGTAAAAAAATCTACCTGCAATGTATAATAAAAAATCTCCCACCTGGACACGAGATTCATAGACGACTGAATAAGAGAGAAACAAGAGATATGTAAATGTGGTGCATCGTTTGATGGGATATTTAGGGTGAATTTCACAAATAACACTAAACGCGATTAGCACATCAAAAGTCGTTCAAGAGCTATCAGTGTCAATATTCCACAACAATTATTACATTGACATCTGTTGAGCGCGGTTTACATGTGCTAATCGCGTTGAGTTTCATTGTTGAAATTCACCTTTAATATCCTGTCCTGTCGGCACGTTACAGGGACTGATGGACGCTACTGCGATGGCGCAAACTTGTAGCCGAATTCTGGGCGACTTTAGATTGCCATTATGAATATATGTATAACATGTTTAAATATCTACGATCATTATCTTGTTAGCCAACATCCGCTGCCTAGTCATCGTGAGAAAATGCACCCAAACGTGGGCATTAATGTTTCACTGCATTTCCGCAAGCTTAGGGCACTGGCTGGTTCTAAAAAAGAGTCATAAGTAATTAGCAATCCGCCATACCACAAATATCTTAACTGCCTGTTACTACAGACAAATCTGAGCTGTTCACGTTCTTACAAAGATAACGGCTTTACCAATAATACTGGTTTTGTATTTACTTTGTTTGATTGGAATCCAGTCGAGACTCGTGGCTAAATAGTAGCAGCTGCACGAGTCGTGGATGGGTATACCACCATTATATATCGAGACCCATCTGTGCCTCGGAAAGCACGTTAAACCGTATAGTCAGACAACCAGCCTTATCAAAAGGTATACCCAGTAACTGGGTTGTGGAGGTCAGATAGGCAGTCACTCCACGTAAAATACTGGTATTCAGCTGCATCCGGACTGGAAGCCGACCTGAACATCCTAGTTTGGGAAAACCTAGGCCGATTCTGATTAGAATGAAATCGAGCCGTTTTGCTTAGTGCACAAAATGTGTGCTTAGTGTTTCTGTTATCGCAATAGCGGGAATTAATAAAGGCAATGTGTGGAGAGTCTTAGCGCGAATTCGTGTCAAATATTGTCGAAGCTGTGAATGTGGCAGTTTTAAAACTATTAAACTACCTACTTTTCTTGTCTATCTGTGAGATCGCTTAGATCATCTGCATTTTGATGTAGTTTCATGATTAAGGCAATTTATTCCAGAAGGGATGTGTATAACACATTAATATTTAACTTAGATATAGAACAGAAATCTCAATGTATTGACACCTCACTCGTCGCCGCCCGAGCGAAACAGGAGCAGGTAATAAGTACCTAGGTAAAGTATCAGTTTGGGCATTGAATTTGGAAGGCCTATAATAAAATTACGTACTTAGATTATAACGTGCAATATACCTACATCAATACAGTTTATTGCTTGTATAAATCTTACGGCATTTTAAACCATGCAACTCAGACATGCACATACATAATTTCTTATCGATTCCCGCAAGAAGTACGCAAATCTAAGCTTTATGACAGGGCGTTGTCAATGTATATCGATCCACAACCTCAGGTCAAATTGCAGCTACTACTCAATATTTACTCACTAAAAATTGTGTACGGACAATAAGTACCTGGGTAAACTGTTTAGTCATCGTGCAGGATTAGTACTGCGTTCGCAATTTTGTTTCCAAAGGTACTGTAATAAAGTTTAGTTTGCGCTACAACTTCAAACATTTTTACGACTTTTTCAATAGTTCTAGTCATTCTGAAACCAACTTAATTTACACTGCAATAAAATTGACATTTCTTTATGTGGAAATAAATCAATTGGCAACAAGATTTTAAATAAGGAATACATAATTATGGCACATGGAGTATTTATGAAATCTTTGGCTTTGTAGAACGTAATCTCTGTCACTCATTCTTGTGTGCCTAGGGTTACCATTCTTGAAAATGTCCGCCTTATTCTCAGGAATTTTCAGATTTCGATATGGTAACCCTGTGGGCTGTGTGTGATCTATTTCTAAAGCTCCCTATGCCTATTTTACAGTAGTGTACCTATTGTACCCACTCCACTCAGTAGTCAAGACATGGTCAATTATATTGAATTGGCTAACAATGTGGTCTGTGATCCAGAGATTACACCCGTTGAGTTTCATTGCTCTACGGAGAATTGTTACATGACCTATTAAGGTGCTTACATGACTTAAAGCACGGTCACTATCGGACTGCATAGAAAAGAAAGAGAAGCGCGATGACACAAGCACAACGCTGGTAATTTATTGCAAAATATGAAGCAATTCTTTAATTACAAAAAATCTATTGTTTGGACTAAAAAATTAAAACTCTAGTGTTTTAGTATGTTGCATGTAGAATAATCTGACAAAAAATCAAAATGATTGTATGTATATTAGTATGGTTTTTATTGTAAAAAGAAAGTTTTTAGAGGTGTCTTAATGATTTCTTTCTATCGTATCAAATTAGTTGTATTATGTTTTCAACACAGTATATCTTACCTAGCATATATCCTGAAGAATATCAAATATTTTTCTGATTTTGTTTACTGTAGTCGATCATATACTTTTATTGTTTCTAAAACTTGCTTTTTGCGTTTAGGTCCTGTAATCCCCTTAACACCGCCTGTGTTGTGCGACACGTGAGTAGGATTAAGGTAATAGTTCTTAAGCCCAAACTAGGGTTTCGTTAGGAAAGCGGTTCCGTCACATTATATCGGCCGTCCTGATTATTATTTTCACCATTATTTGTCATTAAGATGTCAAGAAACGGTCTGTCTTTGTACAGCTGCTACTGTGTGACCGTTCACAGCTTTTTTAGGAAACCAAATCTTAAGTGGAACTAGTCGTCACGGTCCTAAGTCCTATGCCTGTAAAACTAGCAAGAATTTAATGGAGTGAACTAAAATGCACGTAGGAAGGTAACTCCTGATGGTAAAACAGCATTAAAAGTTTTGCCCGATAGAATTTTCGCCTTCATTGAATCTCCTAGTTTACTGCAATAAAATTTGATCATAGACAGCGAGAATATTGTGAGAAATTTGTATGCAGCATTTGTACGGTCAATACGCCGATAAAATAAAAAAAAGACATCAACATATGTCACACGCTGTACTCAGTATATAAAACAAGGTAAAAAAAAAACCGTAACGCCTAGATGCATACGGATTATGTAAATGTGCTTGTCCATGCTTGACCAACGTCTAGTAGAGCGAACTGCTAAGTGCCATGTTGATCGCTTGCAGGAAACCCACCGGATTGGCATCCTTTTAGTTTGGAAGTGTGTTATCCTACTACGGCAAGAAGGATGTTTTTTAAGCAGTCGTTTTCTCTAATTTCTCTTTATAAAAAAAGAGGTTTCCGTAGCCAAATTACATAAACGTAACCCATAATTTCGTCACGTCCGTCACCCGGATGACACACATTTTACTCGGGAGTCTTTTGGCACTATATCGATGAACAATTGGAAAGGTGTACTCTGTGACCCGCTAAACAATAGTGTAGTGAAATTATAAAACAAAAACAGTTTCATTGGAATTACTATGCAATACAAACTTATTGAGAGTATCGGCCGCGACTTACGAATTGTAGGTCGTGGGTTAGAACCCAAGTAGGAACTTTACTTTGTGTAAATTATTTTGTAATATCTTGCTGATAAACAGCCTTGCCTTTCATGTGCTAGTAAATACTGTTTCTGTGCTGTTTCTGCTTTATGGTGCCCCCCGAGACGTGATGCCCTAAGCAATTGCTTAATTAGCTTATGAGCTAAACCGGCACTGGTGGTGGATTTATAGCCCATTCCTTGTCGAAGAGAGGAGGCCTGTGTCCCAGCCGTGGGAATTATAGGTAGATGATGATTATACACACTTATTTATGTTGACGATAATATCAATGTTTTGCATGCGTAAATATTCATTCCGTATATGAAACCGGTTTTTTGAACTTGGTCATTCACCTTTCAATAAAGAAAAGCTGATGTCTGGCTAGGTGCAGACATGCTTTTCACTACACAAAGTTTTCCCAAGTAAAAGGATGGAAACAAAAGACACTTTCCAAGCTTTCGGAGCTTATACCTATTCATACTGCAGACATGCGTTTTACGAGCGAAAACTGTTACTTTAGTTGCTAAGGCCCAGATAAATAAACATTACTTAGAAAGAAAGAAAAATTGATTTGTTTGTCACAGAAACATGTGCGTACAAAAGATCAATAATTCTTAGCATGTGTTTTGGCAGAGATTTCTAAATATTACAAGCTTTGTGCCCGCCGGGATATTGACGAGAATGACGAATTGTGCAAAATTTCATGCTTTTAAACTCCGAGATTTAGGCTGTAAGTTGTCGCAAAGCCTTCAAACTACAAGTGCAAGATAGAGACGGGAACATATCTAAGCTAAAGCATGTAACGTTTATCAATCTCGGCTTTAGTATCTGGCAAAGCATCCATTTTACTCAGCAAAACCCAACTAACGAATCTTTGGTCCAAAATCTAACAGCTCCAAAACTGCTAAGTCAAGTTCTCAACATCCGTTAAGTTTACCACACACGCATAACACGTCACTCGGAAATGGACATGTGTTAGCAATTTAGATGTTGCGCAAGCGCCACACAGCTTTCTAAATCAACGGGGCCCGATGGCTGACCGTCATTAGTACACATTCCTTCAACGACATACCTAAGTAGATAAGTACCTATTTTAAATTACTGCGAACTCGGGCATTTCCGCCCGTTCAAGGGTTTTTGCTCTATCAGAAACTACGTAATATACAGCTATATCATGGCTTGCAGGATGCGTGTTTTGCGATTCCGTGGCTTGATTCTGTTTTAAACCTCCTACATAATTCAACATGATCAAGTCTCTGATCAGAAAAGTCTGAGTTCTGACGGTCTATTCTGCCGTCTTAGCTGTCAACTGTCAATAGTGTAATTCTCTAGCATCAGATGGAATGACTTGTACATTTAGTATTTTATCTATGGGAATGACAGCTCACTTCATCTTACGTTTTCACGGTGAGATTTTCACAGAATAGATAGGCTGGTATGGTTAGTTGACCTATACAAACATAGACCATTTTGTACAGAGCAAAGTAGCAGCTTCTTCCAATCAACATTTAAAAGGTAGATTGTTGCTAGGCTACAATATTCTTGTCTCGATTTACGTTTTTATTTTTTGGTTTGTTTACAGAAGTCTCTAAAGCAGTTCACTAGTTCTACCACTTTTTCTTCGTGTCGCTGCCACGACAGTATTTCAGATCTTGTTGGCCCATAAGTTCGCTACTTCCACGGCGCCGACGATGGTGCGCAGAGGTCAATAGTAGCCATGTGATTATGAGAAAGAACAATGAAAGAATAACGAAACGTAGCATTAAAGACAATGATCCTGTCCTACCATTCACTGTAACAATCAATGAAGAACACTACAATCCAACAACATCTATACATCGGTATATGAACGATAACAACACACTTGACAAAGCCAAGCGAGCTCAAGTGCACTTCCTAACCGCAAGTAAGTGAATATCTTCCGTCCAATATACTTCAGTACAACGTATTACAAAGTTACATTCTGATACTAGACAGGAATGCCAGGCATGCCTACGGTGAAGCTACAATAGGCATTCATTACGACTTATTTGTTTACTTTCAAAGGGAAGGATTAGGATTCTAAGTAAATTGAACATTCTTGGAGATATTAAAGGAATTTTAAAGGCTCTATGGCTAAAAGTGCCACCGAATTGGCTACATTGGATGATTGCAAAGAAGAGACAGTAATTGAAGGACAGGCGTTTTGGCGGACTGTTTTATGTAATTTAGACGTTCGAAAAGTGCTGTTTCTCAGCCTAATTTGAATAAATGACTTCTGATTTTTGCTCGGAAAGGCCTCGTTCTTAGAACCAGAACAAAACACCGAGGGTTAAAGCCTAGAGAACCTTGCTAGCGAAAGCGTAATAGAGCAACTCAAAGGTTAACATAGCATATACTGGTGTGATGTCCCGGGGAGAGCGATCTTTGTTTTTATACGAGGGAGACCTTGCTGTACAAAGAAAAGAAGGAAAGAAAATACAATTATTTAGCACAGTCTAAAAGGCACACAACATATTCTGCAGAGAACTAATACGAACGCCGCAATATACGAACGAAATACTAAGCATTTCTTTGATCTCATATGAACGAGGCGTAAAACCGGTCAGGATAGATAATCTACAGGAATATGAGAAGCTTCCTCCTTGAACATTTAATATTCGTTCATCTCTCCAGCCAAAACTAACACAGTACGATTGACGTGTTAGCTGTTAGCAATAAAGGTCAAAATAGATTGTTACATAGTTTGTTAGCTTGCGCTTGCGACTCTGCCCGCTTCTAATCGATATTACCTTGGATCGACACCTATGTTTTAAATGGTGATCGGAATCCGGAACATTGTTAGTTAGAGCAATTGGTATTGAGTTAATTGTAGGTCATGGCTCATGGGTTGAACCCCATAGTTACTGGGTTTTGTCTTGGGATCTTATGGTTTGATTCCCAATTATTACTGTTTTATCTTGGATGTTATAACATTTTGAACAACCTGAGGGCTTACGACAGTTCTGCGCCATTTAGGATTTATATATACAGATTTCTCTGTGGTATTATAAAGTTAAGCAAAGACCAAAAAGGAGAACATATTATATCAGCTGCCATTGTTAAACATCAAAATGACTGGCATGTTTACTCGCCTACATCCATATTTAGACCACAGACAACTTAGTACGAGACTTTCACTGCTCGAAGCCATAACGCCACCCCAACATGGTACGTAACATCACGCAATGCGCAAAAGGGGTCACGCAGTTACAAAGGTCACTAACTCGCGTCAACGAACTGTAAGTATACTACTTATTTTTGTTAACTAGCTTTAATTTTGGGATAAAAGCACCCAATATTCTTTTCCAGGTATCAAGCTAGGTGTCTGCCAAATCCCATTAAAATCGGTGCAGTAGTTTTGCAGTAAAGCTGTGCCAAACAAACAGACGCACTCGAAGCATGAAATTTTGCCCAAGAGTTCCTTATATTATAACGAAGGTGAGCACTAAAGAGGAGGCCTATGTCCCAGCAGCGGGCACATTCTAGGCTGACGAGTTGTGTGTGAGCACTAAGGAAGGATTTTTAAAAAAATCATCCCCTAAAGGGGTTAAATAGGCAATGAAAGTTCGTATGGAAGGTCGCAATTTTGGTATTCGGGAACACGGCTTGTAAATTATATTAAGTTACATAAATAAGGTTATGTTATCACTTATGTTATAACATTGTTAACAAGACAAAGCTGTTTATTTTCACGTAACCGTCATTCAATGTTGGGTAACTTGTGTGACCGAGTTATTGAGTAAGACACGGTCGTGAGATGGATAATGAAGTGTGAATCATAAGGATGAATGACCTAAAAAGGACTAACACACTAACAGTAGCAATGGCTTTCATTTTGACAGTTCAACAACATTCATTGCGTTATTTACGTTGTTGAGCAGACGAATTTTTCGAACATATGAAGCAACGGATTAGCAATAAACTTCAAAATGATTCAGATTGTGATTGATAGTGTGTTACGCAATTTGAGCGCTGCCCACGGATTCTATGGTGCTGCCGGTCGGTTCTGTCAAAATCTCACCGTGAAAACTTAGGTGAAGTGAGTTTGTTTTTGCTAGGAATTGACACTATTGACTGCTCAATCCACGCTCACTTCACCAAGTTTTCACGGTGAGATTTTTACAGAATAGCACCGTTGGAAATGTCTGTATTGTAGCTGCTACTTTGTAAATAAAGGCGGTCCTTCACCAGGAGCTTTCGCCTGTAAAGTAACAATCCAAGATGTAACGGCTAGGGCTTTGGAGTAGACTGCGCAGGCCGTTAACTGCTAGGTATTGTAGAGAGATCATTGAAACCAGCAGGATAGCAAGAACAAATCGATCCTACTTCAACACTATCGTCTTAGGGCACGCCGCGATAGCGGCGATAAGACCCCTCTTTGAGGAGTGGCTAGAGAGGCGCCACGGCGCCCTCACCTACCGCCTGACGCAGGTCCTCACCGGACACGGAAGTTTCGGGAGGTTCCTGCACATCATCAGGCGGGAGGAAACGCCCGGGTGTCACCATTTCCAGGATCGCCCAGAGGACACGGTGGAGCACACGGTGGAAGTCTGCCCCGCTTGGGCGGAGCACCGCCGTGTCCTCGTAGAGGAGATCGGCAGCGGCGGCGACCTCTCGCGCCCGGCCCTGGTGCAAGCCATGGTCCGGGGCGAGAGGGAGTGGGAGGCAGTCACCTCCTTCTGCGAAGCAGTCATGCTAGCGAAGGAGGTGACGGGACGGCTCAGGGAGAGAGCCTCCCGTCCCAGCCGCCGCGGGAGACGCTCCGGGCGTCGGGAGCCGCGCGACGACTCCCGGCCACCGTAGGCGCGGGCCTGCGGGCGGAGAGTAATGGGTAGCTCACCGTCCGATCAGGACCAGGCCCGTGCCGGACGGCGCGTACGTGTTCCACGCGCGCCTCAAAGAGATGTCAGCATCGAGGAGGGGCCCCATAGGGCCGAAGCCTGCCGGGTCAGCGGGATTGTCCGAAAGGGTTACCGCTGGCCCGGAACATAAAGGGCTAAGGAAGGAACACGGGTGGGTTTTAGTCAGTAAGAGTCTGACACTCCCTTCCGCTCCACCCAGAGCGGGAGGGGTCATTTGATGATTTCCCACCCGCAAAAAAAAAAAAACACTATCGTCTTTCTCATTCTAACTCATAAATATTTTTTTTTACTATCCGAGCCCGTCCTTGGTTGGAACCGCTTGACTGAAATCCATACTTTCTCATAGTGAGTACTACTGTTTTAGCCTTTGGACACACGTCTCACGTAATTTTAGAAAACACACCTTCCAATAATAAATAAAAGGACAATAAATGTATTATTGAAATCCTTAGAACGGCCTTTCATTTGATGAAACCTTTAACCCTCCCTAACTGAAGTAACACGGCTAGGTCGCGCCGCTAGTAAAGGTTACATTACAGGCGAATACTCCCGATGAGGGAGCTCCTTGAGAGACGAAAACTCTGTGCATTAATACGATACAAAATTAGGAAAAGATCTCGCAGTTTCTGCATTGCAGTTAAAGAGAACCGGATACAACAAAATGTATCCAGATATACATACAAACAGACTGACGATTATAGCTAGAATTTTGGCAAAACAAACTGTAGCTATGCCAGACCCAGATACAGTTATAATTAGCGGTAATTCACTGTACCTGCTTGTGTGGTCTCGAAGTAAGAATAGGATACCTCTAAGTGGGTGGTGAAGTATGCAAAGGCGTATAGAATGGACAAATGTCAAAAATAAAGATTAATTGTTACAGAGATTCTCTTGAACGCAAGAGGTAAGGAATGATGAGGAAAACGAACTCGCCTAACTGTGTGGAGTGTGGAGTTGTTGAAGACTTACACCACTTATTGATGGACTGTGTTCGGTACAAGTCTGGTAGAAATGATTTGTTTAGGGTCTTGAGGTTGAACAGACTTGAAGTAGGCACATTCCATAAAATCCTGGCAGAACCAAATGGCGATGATGCGAAGAGTCTGTTTAGGTTCATGGCCCAGATATGAGAAATGTGTATTTAGGGTACGATGGAAATGACATACGCATTGCGATTATAAATGTCCCTAAATAAACAAAAAAAAAAAAAAAAAGAGAGAGATAGCTTTTGACTAGTCTGTAAGTAATCGAGTAGCGAGAAATCTATGCTACAGATTATAATAGGTGGGTTTATGTGGTGGGATAACTCTAGGACTATTTCGAGGAACGTGACTTTGATAATATAATTAACAATACAATATGCCTTTTTTATGAAAACAACAATGGGCTTCTGTTTGTTCAGAAGCGTTTGAAAATCATACAGTCATTGATTGAATACAGTCATCAATATTAGATGTCCGCCACACGAGAAGACGCACCGCATGGTCGCTGAGAAATGACATTACGCATCTCCGCTGGTCGGGGAACGAGACGGAGTATGTGGGACTCCCTGCCAGGGTGGCAGTATACCCACTAAAACTCAGCGGTGTTCCCTCATCGCCTTGATGGAGAGGTCATGGGAATCCAGCTCAGCCTTTGCATCCACAACCCCCCCGGCGCATGCCCGCCTAGCTGGCGGGCCCCGCATGTCCCCCCGTCTGGGGGGCTACGGGAATGGCCGGGAACACCTGGCCATTCCCGTCCGGCACTGGTGGAAGCCCGTGCAATACAGGCGAGGGTGCCCCCGCACCCGTCGCCTGCTGGCTTCCACCTGGGAGGAGTCGGAGATGACTGTCATACTGACATCTTCTTCGACCCCTCCTCCACCGCATGGAGCACCTAGCCTAGCTTAGCCAACTATTAATGCTCTATCGAAAACGTCCTAATTAAAGTCTAGCATTGTAAAGTTATTTAGAAAAACTAGAAATACCGAAATAGTCGTCTAGCACACATTAAAAGGGCATTGAACCTCACCAAATGTACCTACTTAATATTTATTTAAAACATTAGTCGTATTGTTAGTACTAATGTGGGCTTACAGTGGGCGTAACAATCCTTCAGTAATACTCAGTACGACAGATTTACTCAATATTGTAAGATAATGAGATAAATTATGGGATTTAAATAAGCTGTGGTTTCTTAAGGCGGGGTTCTGAGCATGAATGAATTATCTACGGTATGTGCTGTGTGGCAATTTGTCATTTGAATTGAATGCACCCTGTGAGTATAGAAAGCAAGAGACTGTTACGCCGCCGCGCCCTCTTTAAATCCTAGCTATGTGTGTGTGTGTGGGGGTGTGTGTGTGTGTGTAATTGGTATTATAAAATATTGAACATTGCTTTTGCAATGTAAACAGACCACCATTTAAAAGGAGTGCCCAAACCGAGGCAATTCCCGAACTTCGTCCCCCGTGCCGAGCGTGATTCGCCCGAGTTTGACCAGAGATTAAATACCTACCTGAAAATGATAATTATTATGCAAACTACATTAAATATCAACTCATAACAAACAACAAAGATAATCTCCAATAAATAGGTACCTAGATTTGTTTCTTCAGCTACCTACTCAAGATAAGATAACCAAACCAGTTTATATCCAAAGAGAATTTAATTATTTAATGTTGGCAACATGATATGAATAAAAAATAATAATAAGGTACCGGGCGATGCAAAAACTGCCTCAAAAACAGGTATTATTTGTTACCTGCTTGCTTGCGTATGCCTTTTTTGTATTAGAGATACTGGTTAAAATTATACTTGGATCAACAAGTAGAAAACTAACTGTAATAGAATAGATATTTTACTGTGAACTGGAGGTCTTTTTTTTTCTGTCTGGAAGTATAATTCTAGCCTTGTCCACAGTCTGTTGGGCGAATGGGTCTGTTGGGAATGCCGACTGTGATTGCAAAAGGACAAAATTTACGCCTTGGGATTCTTTATTATGTAATGTTGTGCATGTCCACTGAAATAAATCTAACATTATAAAAGTAACTTTGTCTGTATGTTACCCTTTCACGCCTAAACCACTGAACGGATTTCGATAGAATTTGGCAGAGAGATAGATTGCATCCCGGGGAAGGACATAGGATAGTTTTTATCGACATACCTCGCGGGCGAAGCCGCGGGCGGAAGCTAGATAATGATAAATCTGAAGAGTTTGTTTGTTTGAACACGTTAATATCCAGAACTACCAGTCTGATTTGAAAAAATCTTTTTGCATTTGGTAGCTCAATTCTTGAGGATGGCTATAGGCTATTTAACATCTCGCTATGACCTTCTGGAGATGAGCAAAAAGAAAGAGTCTGAAAGAATACTGCAGAGGCTAGTACATAAATAAACGTTATGCATGCCATGCTTTGTGTGTTAAACTTTTAATTGATTTATGCTGTAGCATAGTAGGTATACATTCAAATTGTAAAGCAATCAAAGAAATAGGAATTCAATAAAAAGGTGCTTATTCTTGTCTAAAACACTTTAAAATTTCAGTTAAGAAGGCTAGATATGGATTCCATATTAATTTATATGTTACTGATTATGACCTCACAGATCAAAGACCGGTGCTTGTGACTCAGCTAAATCTTAAGGCACCTAATAAGACATGAGTTACACAATACTTTTGGAAACTTTCACAAACCATAATGATGCAATCAAAACAAAAATTGCATTATATTTCAGCACATGAAACAAGTCAGCAGTCATAAAGGATTTGGCAATGTAAACAGAAAATAATAATCAATAATCATTAATATCATAACACAGACTTATAAATAGGATATTTATCAGTTGATATGACTGAACAAATATTATAATAATATGCACAATATGGCTGTGGAGTAAAGATAATGGGGACTGAATTCAATGGTGATAGCTTATGTATGCTTGTTGTATGGATGTATTGTATATGTAAATGGTACACCACAGACTAGCTGGAGTATTGCCTCTACTTCTCCCTTTAAACCCATCCAAAGGTTGTCTTTGAAATATTGCTTTTATCAATAAGACCGCTTATTGTGTCACCTTATGTAAAATTTCTACATATATTTAAATATGTAATTTGTATGTTGTACATAATAAAGAGTAAGTATTCTTTTTTATGCTATTAACCCAGCCATAGGTAACAGCTTGCTTGTTGTTAACCTGGAATTAGTTAAACTGCCAGCCAATAACATTGAATCAATTTTGAAAACAACATTCTTGTTGCCATAAAATACAAAATGTCACATTTGGTATTTCAAAGCATATTTTAGTACTCAAATCTATTTAAAAACATAAGCAAATGACCTTTCTGAGGTTCAAGGGACACTGAGCACATTAAATGCTAATAACCATGGCACAATGGGCTTATGTACACAAAGGATAGTATATAACACAATAGAAATCATGTAGTAGACAATAAACCTTAGTCATATTAGTTAATGATAAGTATTTAACTGCCCCGAGTCTGGAGTTGTGTCTGGTTTATGGCAATATGCTCGCCCCCTATTACGTGGGACTTAAACTTAACTGGCGAAATGTGGATATACTATAAGTACAGCTCTGCCGGACCCTTCACGGAAATGCGTGTAGTTGTGATATATGGAAAAAAGCAAGTAAAATATTATCTTATTTTGAAACCAGCTGATTCTCCGTAATTTGCTGAGAGGACATTATTTAAAAACACTGAAGGAAATATGAAATAGTTTCCTGCCCACTGTTATGTAGTCTAGGAAAGACTAAGCTAACAATGCTAATTTAATGAATGGTTTAAGTAAATGCACAGAATATATACACCTATAACTTATCAATAATAAATAAAGTTAACAGCTGTAAAAAAATATGATAATTATAAAAGTTTGTGTAAATTCAACAGAGATTATTTACAGAAAGTGAAACTCAGCTGTAACATATTATGAACCAATTTTCCACATAATGGGTAGCTTGATTATTGTTATCATGAAAGTACTTATAAAGAAAGGAAATCCTAATCTACAAGTGAAACTACTGTTACAGTAACACACGCTTGAGACCAACTTGTAGAGCTACAGTAATTAAAAATTCATCAAACAACTGTTTAATAATTTACAGAACATAACAAAACTCATTATTAACAACCTTGAAATCAAACTCTTTTGTATTATTATGTAAATACTCATTAGAAATAATCAAAAATCAAATTGTATGACTTGTCAACTCTTAATGACTGGCAAAATACCAGATTTAGATTGTTCACACACTGTGAAACATTTTAATTGGACAAGAAAGGAAATTCGAATATTTAACGCTCATGTTGTGCTAACAATGCAATAATAACACTCGACAAATGAGCAAAGTTCAACACGTCGCCTAAGGTTAAACCCGTGCAAATAAACAACATTAATTACGTTCTAGCGCACTTAACCTCAGCTAATATCGAATATTACAACAAAACAATGTAATACCTGAGTGGAGGCTCCTGTCCGCGCCCCCGGTCATGTTCACTAAGTCCGTCCGACGGAACCACTCAACGCGTCAGGCGGGCGGCGCACTCCGTTCCTGGCGGCCCAGCACCACAAATCCACGCAGCAATTATAAAAAGAACCCAATTTCAATGTCACAAAGGTAACACGAGGGTAACGGGGCTCGGCGACGCAGCCGATCCGCACTGACGTCCGCGATACTCACTAACCACGCGCTCTAACCATAAATATCATAACATAATTTACCTTCTCCCTCATGGTAATTAGTTTCTCGATGTTTATGTCCTTCGACTTCAGCCATATTCAATTTATTTATTTCGAGATCTGACTGGACTGAACATAGCGACGTAAAATTTTTCCAACACGACGCAAGTTGACAACTTTGCGGAGAAAAAAAGACGTGTCATACTGTCAAAGTCAGAGAGAGACTATTTATAAACAAATTATCATATTTTTGTATAGTAAAAAATATGTAATTTAAAAACGATATTCGCGGGATGTTTCCATTAAACTGTGAACATTTTACAAGTAGGTGTATTTTTTTTTATAATAAATCTTTAATGGTGTTGTTACTGTTCATGTTCAAAATGTTAACACCATCTATGGTTGTCCATGGACCTCACATGATTTTATAGTTCTCTTCATAATGGTGATTTTCATGTACGTACTATTTAGGATAATTTTTATGTATAACTAAAAATTAACATAAATTAATTAAAATTGAATTTTTTAACTATAAAACTGGATGTGAAAACACTGGCAAGCCCACAACTTGGTTGTCAAACTTAATCGATTCCGAATCGTAGACTCGATTCGTGATTCGATGAATTTGCTGCACTCACACATTCGATTTGTTGAATGCAGAGTAAAGTATTGATTAGTATTATAAATTTGTAATAGTAGTATTACTATACTCTATAATAGTAGTCTAATAGAGGTTGAATGGTTGAAATTGTTGATAATAAAATGTTCTTCCCATAGGTTTACTCTCTAGTAACATTTACCTATTTGGTAATAAAAATGCGTAGATATCAATGCAAGAAGTAAAACAGCAAAAACAGATAGAATATTGTATTAGGTATATTTATTTACGATTAGGGGCTGATTTTTCCAACGTCATATAAGTTTATCAGAGGAATAATTTTGAATTTTTGACAGTTCTTCCATACAGAATCTATCAGACGTCAATTTGATTCCACAAATAAGAATTATCTGTCGATTGAAAAATCAGCCCTAACATGTTTAGAAATTCATTTAAAATTTGATACACAATACATAGTACCTACTAGTTACATAGTTCCTTTAAAGTTATGCTAACTAAGTCAGTTTGTCTAACTATCATACCCAACAGTGGTACAACAAGGGCTGGATTCTAGAACCAATCATCTTACGGAGCTAACTCACACCTATATTTAGGTTGTATTGTTTGTTAGATACACTCATATCTAACAAAGTTACTGCTAGATATCGTCAGAGTTCTGCAGTGTGATAAGGCCCTGATATTCCATCTCCTTGTACATAATATCCTGGTTCAGAGTGTGCAGAATATCTTGGAACCTCTGTCTTAGAGCCAGGTTCTCCATTCCAGCAATCTCATGCTGAGTCCGCTGCCTCCTCTGCTTCAATTCTTCTAGTTCAGCCCTCAGCTGCTCAATCCTCAATGTCATATTATCCTTAGACATGTCTCTGGGTTGGTAGTCCCCATCATCCTCTGAAGATAGACCTCCGCTTTTGGACATTCCTGAAGCTGCAGGAGTAGTTGCTCGACTGTGGCCAGGGAACGATTTTGGTGCGAGTTCTTGTGGGGATTGGAACATGTGTGACCTAAATTGAGTTGGTAATGCATCCCTCTTTGATGGGCCCTCACCATGCATGGAGTTGGTGTCTGATAGGCGGCTATCATAGGCCGAGAGCCGACTATCTTCCATCTCCACATTAATGTTATCATCCTCCAAGTCAGAATCGCTGACCGCTCCACCAAATATGTCCACAACATTGGAGGACTCATGGTTAGATACATCAACAGAGACAGATTCTCGTTTAGGATTGCGCTCAGCCTTAGTCTTCTTCTCCAGTTTAGAATGAGAAGTAGTGCCCTGATCCTGTTTGGGATGGTCATCTTCTTCTTTGATAACCTCCCAGGTGACACTGACAGCTTCATTGTCAGCCCTTAACAACCTCTTCACCTCTTTTTCAATTTCTGGAGCTTCCACATACTTCTTTTTGAGAGTTTTCCTGAATCGCCTCTTACGCACGTTTTTAGTAGGCGGCGTGATACCGTGCGGCCAGAGAAACTTTTTGTCGACTTTATAAGGATCTTTCTTCTTATTTTTAGCAGGAGACTCCTCTTCTGCCGATGGCTGGTCAGGTTCCTCTTTACATATCATCATCTGGCATATGTCTGCTGTTTTGTAGAAGCTCTTGTTGTCAATCGTTTTCATCGATTCTATGACGGTAGGCAGGTCGAAAATCTTGGCGTGCATCAGCCAGTGGTCGAACCTCACCTCGCCCTGGCGCATATCGTTCTCGATCTGTATCGTCAGTCTGTTTTTCAGGTTCTCGCCAGACTTCAGCACGTCTCGCAACACTTTAGCAGGCTCCTCGGGCAGACGCATTACGAATTGGGACTCCAACTCGGTTGGGTAGTCCGGTTCCCTCTTCTCCCGGTTCATGGTGGTTGTTAACGATATTTACTAATTGAAATGAAACTTATTCTGGTCGTATTTTACGTTTATTATCATGGAAACTAAAAAAATAATGAAGAAAATCACAAAAGTGTGAACATGTCAAATTATTATTGTGATGTCACTTTTACTAGTCTTATCAAAGTACTCTGTGCTTGTGAGTGATGTGACATTTCGAGAAAAAATATTGCTAGCACAAAAAAAGTGACTGCTCTGCTCTAGAATGACATAAAACTATATCGTGATGGGTTAAATTAATACAGAAATAACGCGGCTCTTAATTTTAGTAATTTATAATTACTTATTCTGTCATGTTATCTTTTGGAAAGAATGAACAACGTTGTTTGTTGTTGAAATCACATGATTATTTCTTCATTGATTCAGAGCACGGGCAACACTTGTCAGAAAAAAAGTAAAAAAGTGAATCATCTGTCTGTCATTTCATGGTGTCAAATTTCCGGAAAATAAAAGCCTCTATTTTTTTTCATAAAAGTAACAGAAACTAGTAATTCTAACACAAAATGCAGGTAAATTACTACAACTGGTGTAAAACAAGATATTACAAACATACGTGGGTTCTTCATTTTAGTGTTAAACATGGTGTTTTATTTTTAGAATCCAAATGAGGATACGGAATGGAACGATGTCCTCCGCGCCAAAGGTATCATACCTCCCAAGGAGGCGGAGATATCAGAGGACCAAATAGTTAATATGATAGAGCAGACTATCCAGCAGAAGCAGGCTGAAAGTTAGTATAAACAAGACTTAAGAGGTTATGGTGACACCTGTTGCAGTAACTGTTAAAAAAATCTATTAAAATTAATAATATTACCTCAAATTCACTCAAAACCTAAAGAATGTTTTACTATTAATAAGATAGCATAACTTTTAATGGCATAAAAGTAACGGTTCTTAGAATTTTGTGGCTGTTCCACTTGAGCGACAATAAACAAAAACTCGACTAACTGTAAACTCCTAAAATGTGTCTCAAACTAAAGCTTCCAGCACACTACAAAAAACACTTTCAAGATCATAGTTTCTTCATCTTTTAATAAAAAATGGATTTTCAGAGGACAAGCAACTATCAGAATTAGATCTAGATGGTCTTGATGAACTAGAAGACTCAGAAGACGAGGCTGTGATAGAACAGTACAGGCAGAGGCGCATCGCTGAGCTGAAGAGACTAGCAGAGAAGCCTCGGTTTGGAGACATCCGGGAGGTGTCTGGACAGGACTATGTGCAGGAAGTCAACAAGGCTGGCGAGGGGATCTGGGTGGTTATACATTTGTATAAACAGGGGTGAGTTTATGTTGCTCCCAAATTAAATAAGAATAGTCAACATCGGCTCAATTGCAAAAAAAACAATAGATTGAAATATAAATCTAAGGTGCTAAGCAGAAGATGGACAATAGGCTATTTGACAATGTAAAAAATAAGGTCATAATTATTGACACTCGTATAGATTATCGCTTTTAAAATCGATTTGCATTAATTTTACTACAAAACAATGTATTATTTATTAAAAAAATCCCGAAAAAACTTCATCTTTTTAAATCTGGCGCCACGTAATCGAAAACGGTCTGGATTGGCTGAACTTATGATGACGTCATGATATAGTCAATGTCTGTCTATCGTTGACAGAACAGATGACTTTTGTCTAGTATCTCGACCGTTTCAACGTTTGTTTACGTGTATTGTGACGTCACGACGCCATATTGTTAAAGATAGCGTTTTGGCGGCTTATTTAAACAGTACATTTTTATTTACTATTTTCTAAAAGAAATACATTATGCAATTTGAAGTAAAAGGTTTTTGTGGGCTCGTTAGACACCATTAAATAATCTGAGATGTTTATCAGAAACCAGTCAAATAGCCTATTATTATTTTTATTTTTTTATTACTATATGGGCCCGCCCCTTAATTTGTCTGTGACAATAGAATTTTTGGAAATTTATGCAATAACATGCACATAGACTGCTGGGATAAAGAGAGAGCAGTGGTGGCCTAGTGGTAACAGCCGTGATTTATGAGTTGTAAGTTGTAGGTTTGATCCCAGACAGGTGCTTTACTTTGTGTAAATTATTTTATCACCACTGCTCTTGAAACTGTAAAGGAAAACGTATTCAGGAAACAGGCCTGTCCTGGAACCAAAAAATCGCAGACATGTGACATCTACCGACCCGCATTGGGCTTGCATGGTGGATGATGGCCCACTCCCTCTTACCAATAGGAGGTCCGAGTCCCAGCAGTGGGAACATTATATAAGTCAAAGTCAAAGTCAAATCATTTATTTCAAATAGGCACATTAAAGGCACTTTTGAACGTCAAAAAAAAACTAAATAGAAATGATGCAAAAGTAGTTGAACTTTAACAAGTGTGTGAGCCACTGTAGTCGTATATATATATAATCTTGTTTAATTTTGCTGCAGCATCCAGCAGTGTGCCCTAATCAACCAGTATATGCGCCAGCTGGCAGCAAAGTTCCCGTACACCAAGTTCATAAAAGCTATTGCTCAGACGTGCATCCCCAACTTCCCTGAGAGGAACCTGCCCAGCGTGTTTGTGTACTTCGAGGGGGACATGAAGAAGCAGTTCATTGGGGCCACAGAGTTGAGAGGAACGTCATTGACTCTTGAAGGTAGGTTCCAATGGTCTGTAATTAAGAAACTTACCAGCAGGTGTTTTTTCTTACTGTGGATGCAGAATCATCATTTCATTTCATTTCATTTACAAATTCTGTTCCCTACCTGGAAACTGAGAAACAAGCCCATGGTAAAAATTAAGCCCATAGAGAAAGCATGCATTGAGGGTACATTATAGAATCCAAACTCATAGTATAAATTCGAAAGCAGGGCTCGGAAACCGGTTGAAATTCTTAACCGGTTACGGTCATTGACCCCAAACCGAAATCAATTTAGGTTAAGGTTTGCACTTTACCAGTTTTTACCGGTTTATGTGGGAAACCGGTTTTTCATGAATTTTGGTTTTGATAGTGGAAATTAACCGGTTAAAACCATGTTTGAACTGAAATAAAAATTCTCTTTTTCCAGAATTTGAATACATTCTTGGACAAGTGGGAGCAGTGGACTCGAAAATAAAAGATGACCCCAGACCTAAGATTAAGGACAAAATGTTCACCGACCTCGGGTCTAATGACTGGTGATGAATGGTGATGTGGTGATATCACCAGTGTGAACTGTCTGCTTTGGTGCGGGTTTATGTGCTTTACTTGCAAATTATTTATTATTTTGTTAAGTATTATGTAATGAAAGTATTTTATGTAAAAATTTAGGAGAGTAATTACTTATTTTATTGAACCAAAATTAAGTTAATAAAGAAAATCTTCAAATACAAAATCATTATTTTATCATTTTCATTTGTATCATAAAAGTGCATTTACTTGCAAGTTAAAATAACTAAATGTAAATTGTGCGAATAAGTGTCACAACTTCTACCTAATTAGGACAGCATTTTTTGTAAGTTGAGCGTTTATTACAATGAACAAATAATAATACAATACGTTTTCAAAATAATTTGTTTTTATTACCATCATTTACAGGAAATACTTATAAGTAGATCTAATTACTAATACTATTAAGAAATTCGGGTTATTCTTATCCATCCTAAGGTGGATACGTGGAAACGCATGTTTAACAATCCACCCTAGGCCTAGTCGAATACACGGAATTGGCTGGCGTGTCTTGCCCCCGACAGCAAAGAGTTGTCGAAAGAATAGCGGTCGTCGCGTTTAGAGGACTACTTCGATAACAATGATGTTCGATTCGGCGCATATCAATTCAATTAATTTATTCAGTAACTATTCACATTGCGTATGAATATAATCCAGCATGAAATATAAGTATAAGATGTACAAGTATATAAAAGTATGCAAATGCAAACACAACTATACAAATATATTGAATTGTGAATCCTGGTCCCACCTCGACTTCGCACCGATAAATTTCCTCTAGTCATCCCCTAGGGGCCTATAGACGAATTTTAACTCACTGACACACCTACATATCGAATACCTCTGGGCTCAAAGGGCGTATAGCACATTTTGCTAGCCCAGAGGTATCGATATTTATTTATATTAAATAGTATATAACATGGTCGGCTTTCTTTGCTATTTAACATCCTCGATGCAAGTTGATGGTGGCGACGCACTTGGCGATGCAGGGCTCCACGGGGTGGCGCGACTTGAGCCCCAGGTCGAACACCCTCATCAGGACCTTGGCTGCGTGCTCCTGCATGCCTACCACCAGTTCCGGTAGCTTGTCTAGCAGGGATTGCGTCACTTCCGGCTGGTGGGAGTCTAGACATTCTAGGACTGCTTGGAGACCTGGAAAGAATGATGTAAAGGTAATTATCTAACTGTCCTCAGGAACAAGGAGTTTTAAACCGTTTTTTTTTTAATGCAACTGCCTGTGTAATCATCGTCAGAAGATGTCCACTGCTGGTCATCGGCTTCCCCCCAAGCGGCGCTAATCCGACCGGTTCTGAATAGTGTTGTTGATTTTTTGAAAAACTGATTATTTTTAATTCAAAGGGCCCTGCTAACCAAAGGTTTGGTGGTATCATTATATAATTGGCCTGTCTAACCTGAAATTGAGGGATAATTATGAATAGCCCTGTACTGCCATGCAAAGCACCTTGTTTGGTGATAATACATTACGATTAGGTAAGACACACTAGCAGCTAATTAGCTGATAATCAGCCTATAATGTTCCCACTGCTGGGACACAGGCCGCCTTTCTGTGAAAGGGAGTGGGCTATAATCCATCACGTGGGTCTAATACGGGTTGGTAGATGTCACATGTCTTAGAATTTTTGGTTCTAGGACATGCCGGTTTCCTTACGAAGATATCGTTTTGAGAGCAGTGGTAACGATTGCGAAAACAAGTTCTAGAGAGTTGTTGTGTGTCCAATGAGATATTTAATCTGTCCAGTCGGTTCCTGAAGCAGTCCAGTGTGGGAGCCGTCACAACATTTTTCGGGAGCTTATTCCGTGCTGCATCTACTTAGCTAGGCAAGAATTACTTCAAAGGCTTTTTCTTGGATGAATTTTCCCAAAGCTTTAGGGAATGTCCACGGAAATGTTTGTTGACATCCAGAGTGTAAGAGTTTCGAAGGCTGGGCACTTTGTAGTATTCCGTAAGTATTTTGTTAAGACTCAATGAGCTTACGAAACTTTTTGAAGGGGGCATATATACTTTTGTGAATGCTGATGAAGTTAAATACGTTACCAGGAGTAGTATCGGTGACAGCAGGCAGCAGCTTGGACAGGAGCGACAGCGCGGTGTGGCGGAGCGGCGCGTGCGCAGCCGCCGCGTGCGGCGCCGCGCCGCGCAGCACTGCGCCCGCCCACGCCGCGCCGCCCCACGCGCCGCCGCGCCGGGAGCCCCACGACTCTATCTCCTGGGGGACACACATTATCTTACTTTAGAGGGAGTAAAAAGAACTATGATGAAGCCATCTACGCAATACAAATACAATTACTGGGAACCGACTGATATTTTTGAAATCTCGATTTATTTCCCAGCAGGGGCGGGTCGCTAGTATACAATAAAAAAGATGACAACAACTGCAGGACAACATTCAGATTGGCCTTTGCCTGGCTTTTATTAAGTGTAAAACAATGACAGAACAAGAACAGGAAAATATTCAGTATTGTACATACTCTTCGCAATCTCGAACAATACCATAAAACATGACAGATAACCTTCGATCAATAATAGTACTAGATGCCCGATAAGCGCTTCAAAAACGGCCCGAAAAATACAAGCACGAATACTTTTGTGCTCTTATTTCAAATTAGTATGGTCCAATCATAGCCAATGTTATGACGTCAAAATGCCTCAGTGCGCGTTCAAAAGTTGTGTAAATAACCACCGTAACACCAAGATTTTGGAAGGAATATCTTTTTTTCGGTAAGTTTTTATCATTAAATGTTTTTCATAAAATAGTAACACAATTAAATAGTAAATATAAATCAATTAGCAAATATTATGATTGTTTGGCCAATGTTTGCGACAACGCGCCAACCTCTCTAACAAACATTGAAGCATTGAAACGTAATTCCAAGAACTACGTCTAGTTCCAAATTCGAGTAAGTACGAAATTGTCAGCAAAATGTTTTTAACCTTATTGCTTAGACGTTAAGTTTCATTTTAGAATAAATATTTTTGTACTTATTATAAAAATGACTTTTTATTTTCAAGTGACATTTTAAATTTATTGCTTCGATGACAGAAGGACTTAAATATTAATCATTTGCAATCGTAATTAAACTTTATGTTAGAGTGTTAAGGTTTATAATAATCTGAAGTTGTTAATATTATTAAACTTTTTTCTATAGTTCGTAGTAAGAAATATAAATGTTTATCTGTGTGCAAACGTGGCCACTTTAGCGACTTATTTTTGTTCCTAATCATTCATCTAGTACTATTATTGATCGAAGCAGATAACTGACCTGCAGCAACCAATGCAGGTTCTCCGGCGAGTCGTAGCGCCGCTGCAGCGCTTGAAGCGCGAGCGGCGGCGGCGCGGCGGACGCGGGCGCTAGCACTTCAGCTGCCTGTAGCGACGACAGCGCTGGCGTGTTCCTGTATACATAATAGCCATGAATAAAGTCTGTAAATGCAAAATAACAATAAAGACGATGTGGAAATGGAAATAGATATTCATGACGTAAGATCAAAGTTACAACAATATACAATTTTTAAAGTTTTGGACAGCCGTCAATTGTAAGTGGCACTACAAAGTGGCATCCACAGGTACGGTTTCCGATCCATTTTTTTCATTTTCGTGAGCGTTTCTGGAAGAGAAATTCATGCATTTCTTGCTATCCCAAAGACAAAACTGAATGTGTCATGGGCTTAACGTCGACACCCATATTCAAACTGGTATAATAATAATACACCAACCGGGGGTTATCCTTGGGTGCACTTACATAGTGCATACAGGGATAATCGTCGGTTGGTGCCGCATTTCATTAAAATTTCGTAAGGGGCCTCTGCAAGTTGGCTTCGGCCCCTCGTACGCCTTCCAAAGGACCGGGACCGCATGGTCCCGAGTTATGTAAAATATATAAAATAATAATAATAATAATATTCCACAACTATCACACAACGCCGTCTAGTCTCAAGCTAAGCAGAGCTTGTGTTATGAGTACTAGACAACTGATAAACATATTTCTAAATACATACATATATAGACACAACACAACAGCTACATGGTAGAAATAGGTACGGTTGTAGTACTTTCATAGGTGAGCTCCATCACTAAGAGCTCTGCTATTACTACTGTAGTTTTTCATCTAAATGCATGATAGATCTTACACATAATTATTATGCAGTGTACTTACGCAATAGTCTCCTTATGCGCGTGCAGCAGCGCGCTGGCTCGCTGCGGCCGGCACGCCAGGTAGCGGCGCAGCAGCGCGCCCACGCGGTGCAGTAGCGAGCACACGCCGCTGTGTACTTACGCAATAGTCTCCTTATGCGCGTGCAGCAGCGCGCTGGCTCGCTGCGGCCGGCACGCCAGGTAGCGGCGCAGCAGCGCGCCCACGCGGTGCAGTAGCGAGCACACGCCGCTGTGTACTTACGCAATAGTCTCCTTATGCGCGTGCAGCAGCGCGCTGGCTCGCTGCGGCCGGCACGCCAGGTAGCGGCGCAGCAGCGCGCCCACGCGGTGCAGTAGCGAGCACACGCCGCTGTGTACTTACGCAATAGTCTCCTTATGCGCGTGCAGCAGCGCGCTGGCTCGCTGCGGCCGGCACGCCAGGTAGCGGCGCAGCAGCGCGCCCACGCGGTGCAGTAGCGAGCACACGCCGCTGTGTACTTACGCAATAGTCTCCTTATGCGCGTGCAGCAGCGCGCTGGCTCGCTGCGGCCGGCACGCCAGGTAGCGGCGCAGCAGCGCGCCCACGCGGTGCAGTAGCGAGCACACGCCGCTGTGTACTTACGCAATAGTCTCCTTATGCGCGTGCAGCAGCGCGCTGGCTCGCTGCGGCCGGCACGCCAGGTAGCGGCGCAGCAGCGCGCCCACGCGGTGCAGTAGCGAGCACACGCCGCTGTGTACTTACGCAATAGTCTCCTTATGCGCGTGCAGCAGCGCGCTGGCTCGCTGCGGCCGGCACGCCAGGTAGCGGCGCAGCAGCGCGCCCACGCGGTGCAGTAGCGAGCACACGCCGCTGTGTACTTACGCAATAGTCTCCTTATGCGCGTGCAGCAGCGCGCTGGCTCGCTGCGGCCGGCACGCCAGGTAGCGGCGCAGCAGCGCGCCCACGCGGTGCAGTAGCGAGCACACGCCGCTGTGTACTTACGCAATAGTCTCCTTATGCGCGTGCAGCAGCGCGCTGGCTCGCTGCGGCCGGCACGCCAGGTAGCGGCGCAGCAGCGCGCCCACGCGGTGCAGTAGCGAGCACACGCCGCTGTGTACTTACGCAATAGTCTCCTTATGCGCGTGCAGCAGCGCGCTGGCTCGCTGCGGCCGGCACGCCAGGTAGCGGCGCAGCAGCGCGCCCACGCGGTGCAGTAGCGAGCACACGCCGCTGTGTACTTACGCAATAGTCTCCTTATGCGCGTGCAGCAGCGCGCTGGCTCGCTGCGGCCGGCACGCCAGGTAGCGGCGCAGCAGCGCGCCCACGCGGTGCAGTAGCGAGCACACGCCGCTGTGTACTTACGCAATAGTCTCCTTATGCGCGTGCAGCAGCGCGCTGGCTCGCTGCGGCCGGCACGCCAGGTAGCGGCGCAGCAGCGCGCCCACGCGGTGCAGTAGCGAGCACACGCCGCTGTGTACTTACGCAATAGTCTCCTTATGCGCGTGCAGCAGCGCGCTGGCTCGCTGCGGCCGGCACGCCAGGTAGCGGCGCAGCAGCGCGCCCACGCGGTGCAGTAGCGAGCACACGCCGCTGTGTACTTACGCAATAGTCTCCTTATGCGCGTGCAGCAGCGCGCTGGCTCGCTGCGGCCGGCACGCCAGGTAGCGGCGCAGCAGCGCGCCCACGCGGTGCAGTAGCGAGCACACGCCGCTGCCCTGCTGCGTGCGTGCCATCATCAAGAAACACTCTAGTATGCTGTGTACTTCTGCTCTGTAAGAATAAATAAAATGTTGAGGTCAAGAGTCAAATTAGCATCATTTTCCTATTGATTAATAAAATAGTACATACGGCTCGCGCGAATAATACCGCTTCGGATGCAATGATCAATGCACACGCGTTTCATACGACGTTTTTCCACACACTTGCGAGGAAAAAACAGACTTGTATTGTTATTAACTTTTATGGAAAATGGAGCGCTGATTTTGTTTTTCTGCGCGCCGCGCTAGCGATATGCGCACAGGTGTAAATAAAGGCACTGGCAAAATCGCTAAACAGCCTTAAGTTTTAGAGTTTAGTCATATGTTTGTATGGAAACGAGTAGTTACATACTGCCGAATTGTTCCGTCCTTATTTGTGTAAACAGGACAATTACAACAAACCTTAAGACAAGTGGCGTGGACTATCACCGGTAAGTAAAAAAACCACTGCATTACACTCTGTCCACTAGGTTAACCGTTTTTTGACAGATGGAACTAGTGATTGCAGCAACGTTTCGATAACTTCACTTTAATTTGTATGTAGTATCAATTATCGATTTTTTGCTGTCGAATAAAAAATGGCGCGGTTTCTATGCCTGTGTTTATTATTATTAAATACAAAACAATATAAATAAACCGCTTCGTTTACTTTAATTTCAATTTTGCATGTTTTATAGCGGAAATCAGTGTAAAAATAAAGTATGCACTGGTTTGCCGTATCAGTTGTTTTTTATTCATAGCATTTTATGAAAGTTTTAAAATCGAAATAATACATGTCTTGTTTATGATGGCAAAATTCGTATCCTGGCAAATAATTAATTTATATATTTTATTGATATTTGAGTGGATGCACGGTTTTTCTATAATGATTTACCTATAATATAAAATGATCATTCTTGATTTATTCATTTGAAGCGAATACATTCGACCCTATCACTTACCTATTATAGTACGATAGAAAGTAATTTAATACGCATAACATTTTTTTTTTTTGTCAAAACTGATACAAGTACGGTATTATAATGTCTGTAAGAAGTCATAAATAAGATAATTTAATGAGATTAGGCAGTTTATATATTTATTTTGCTACGCATTTTAAAGTTAACTGCTACGCATTTTAAAGTTAACTTTTATGTAATCTGGAATAGTTACGTTTTAAGGCAGATTTGGTTTTATATACCACATTGAAAAGCGGAAAAAATACTTCTCTTTTTTGCAGTCGGTTTTTATCGATGAAATATTTATATTAACCCCTCTTCCCTAGTTGAGATTAGAATTGTATGTGTATGTATATTTAGTGACCCTTATTTTCTTGTGTGTGTGCCAAAAAGCATCATGTGTGCCGTATCTATTTCTTTTGTTTTTGTGTATTTCTGGAGTGGGGAAAATGTGGCGACATTTGAACTCGAACAAAAATGGGGTGAAGGCATATCTCTCGGATATTTATAGGTTTATCTGTGAAAATATTTAACCATTTTCAAAGACATGTTTTTTATTTAAAAATGTTGGAAATGCGAAGAATAATATGATGCAAGAAAAAATTCCCGTATGTAATGTAATAAATACATACGTATTATCGTCAGCGAACAGCTCGTGGTCGGGCAGCACCTCGAGCGCGGCCAGCACGTGCGTGTGCTGGCGCGTGGCGGGCGGCGTGGCCCCGCGCAGCAGCGCCGCCGCCAGCGCCAGCGCGCGCGCGCCCGCGCCGCGCACGCGCGCCCACACGCCGCGCGCGTGCGCCTCCATGCGCCACAGTCTGCGGGGAGTGCAACCGTTTCATAAATATCTTAAATAAATCGCTGATAAACAATGATAACAAAAATAAAAATCTTTCTTACCAAAAAAATTATAAAAACACTACATTGAAAAATTACATAAAGAAGTAATTGTTTAAACGAAAATAAAAAATTAAGTTTAATCGTCAGCAAGTGATGTAGGGTCCTTTTTATCCTGAAAAATGCAAAATTTCTGTAGAAATCAGGTGGAACTGTACCGTGGCCTGTTTCTAACACTTGCTGCGAGGAATTAGCAATATCAACTTTCTGACCGACCGACTCCTTGACAATTCAAGAATGTTTGTTTTAGCTCACTTGTGCTCCAGCTCCTTGCTGTGCGGGTGCGGCGCGGCGATGGCCGTGAGCAGCGCGTGCGACACGCGGTCTGTGGCGCTGGTGGCGCGCGCGGCCGCCTGGCGCAGCGCCGGGGCCGCGCGCGGGGGCCCGTGCGGCCGGCTGCGGGGGCCCGACTGGTTCAGGAGCGGCAGGATCTTTGGCACCTAAGGGGTGAAAACATCAAGAATTTTAACAATGACATTAGTTGGTCTTACTTCAACAACTTAAGACACTTGTTCAACACGTGTCTAATGTCAGTGTTATATCAAACTCTATTCTATACATATTAATGTAGTGTTTAACAGTCGTTTAGCCTAGAAAAACACAGTTTTCTGATATCATAGTTTATGTTGTATTTTCTCTGGACTAGTAAAGGAGCCAGCGCCAGGCACGCGTCGGCTCGCCGGCAAGCTGCCTCACGTCCGTAGCTTACCTTCATGTAGAGCAGCAGTAGCAGCAGCGGGTCGTGCTCCTCTGCCGCGGTCGCCACGGCCAGCAGGCCGCGCAGGTGCGGTGCGCAGCGCAGCAGCAGCGCCAGGCGCGCGTCTGCTCGCCGGCGAGCTGCCTCGGCGCCGTCCGCAGCTTCTAGGATGCGAGCTTCTTCAGCTACGTAGCGGACTAGTACCCCTAGCTGTAGACAAAGTGATTAAATTTATTCATTTACAAATTTATACGCCTCTCTTGAAATACAGAACCGACCTTTACTTATCCACACACACATCATGCGAGTGGTGTGGGTGCGTGACCTATGAACGTGATATATGAACGTAAGAGTGTCTGCACACCAAGGCCCGCCGACCTAACCCGCCAGCACTTGACTTTCATGTGTTGCGAGTACAATAATTCACCACCACTTACTTCGAAACACAACATCTGCTATTAACGTATTCTTTATGAACAAAACCGCACAAACTCGAAGTTGGCGTTGTTTGAACTTTCAAAATACAACAACAAACAGACAACCGTACGTGGTTTGCACGTGGTAAGATTACGCGGGGAATAATAATTACTATACAGAATTGGGGCCCTGATCTTTCTTTCTGATTAGTTTGACGTAATTAACTAATCAGTGATATATTGTGGGTTGGCTCATTTTCGCACAACTAAGTCCAAATACGCCGACAGTAAAATGGCTTCTTACTTGCTGATGATCTAGCCGCAGCGTGTCATCGGGCACGTAATGCTTGGGCGTGGCCTTGTCTCGTCCCTGCCACACTCGCGGACTCTCTATGAGAGTTTCTGCAAAGTCCAGCACTGCACTCGGTGACCAGCCTCTGACGACAACAATTGCTGGGTAAATATACTGTTTATACAATATTATTTTTAGTATATGTGAAACCCGAAACACGTGTCTAGTATTTTTATGTAAAGAATCTACGTACAAAATTTCAAAACTGTATTATGAAAAATCACAAAGTTATAAGCTTGTTAAGTTACCTGTTTGTCCGTACAAAAACATTCTCACCCGCGCCGCGCCGTCTTGCGCTTATTGATAATAGTACCTAGGTACCTAACCGTTCGGCGCAGAGATTGGATAACCTACTTAGTCGCTCGGTGTTCAACTTTTAACCATTTTTTAATATTTTTGGGACAAAATAGAACATGGGGTAAAAATTATTGGAATAGATTCAGTTACTTATTCTGAACAAACTATATTCAGGTTTCGCATATACTAAAAATAACGTTGTAGATAAATATATTTTGGTGCCCAATTTGAAATCTCTGTAATATTTTCAGAAATAAAGTTTGTTTTATTATTACCCTTCAGGCTGCAGAAGCGTGGTCAGGCAATAGTGCAGGGTCCTCCAGGAAGCGCGGTGCGCCAGCAGGGTCACCAGCAGCGGGCGCCAGGGGGCGCAGCCCGAGCGGAACATTAGCTGCATCTGTGTAGTACATAAGTTACACTATATACATAGATGTTGGATTTTTAGCGATAAAAAACTCGGGGTAAGAGGACCATCTACATAAACAGTTTCCATCTCCAAGGTAACCTAAAGAAGTCAACAGGAAGGGGCGAGGTTACCTGTCGTTGTCTCTGGTCGCTGGGGCCCAGGGCTTCGCGCTGTAGTTCTGACATCCAGTCCAACAGGAGGCCGACGCCCAGTCCTCCGCGAGAGAACACGTGGACCGGACCCGAGGTGCCGTCCTCGTGCTTTATCTAATAATAGAAAGGACTTATTTATAACTAGCAGTTGCCCGCACTTTGACTGAAAAAAAAAATGAATACGTGTGGCTTAGTTACGGTCGTTGATTACATTTATGTCATTCAATAAAATACCGCTATCACGAAATATTATTTTTTATTTCATATCTAATAAAAAGGAAGAAAGATATAACAAAGTTACGTTAAGTTAGTCACTCGCATATACTTATACAATTTTAAAAGAGTAACTTGCAAGCTTCTTGCCCATTCTTTTCCATACGAAACAAATTTTTGGAAGGGGCGACTAGAATCAATTAATATTATTTGCTTGGAAATTACTAATTAAGTGCCTTTAGGTTTAAATCATTTATTCTCATAAAGACAAAGCGCCACTCACATGAGAACAGACAAGATACATTCGGTAAACTTATTTTAGGTAACCGTCACCAAAGTATATGTATAGTATTATAATTACATAATTATTTTATACTCACTCAGCAGTTCAACCCTCAGCCATTCAAGAACATTGGAGGTTTCTAAAAGAACATTCAATTTAGTCAAGGCAGTTTTCAATTATGTGTTTGGATAGCCGAGACCTAAAACTGCTGAGAGAGCTGACATTTTTTATGTAAGTGGGTAGATTATTAAATAGTTGTGCTCCTTCATATGTAATATTCTTTCTAGCGTAATTAGTGCGTATTCTTGGCAAAACAAGTAGACTTGGTCGACGAAGACTGCGTTTAGTAATTTGAGATTTTTTAGTAAATGATAGGTTAGTGTGGATGGTTTTGTCTATAATTTTTCTAATCAGAACGCAAGTATTATATGTGTAGAGTTGTTTGATATTCATTAGTTTCGTTTCTTTATAGATTTTACAGGTTGATGTTAGATATGGATAGCGAAACAATATCTTTATGACCTTATTTTGTACTCTTTGTAATTCTTGCAACTTCGTTTTTCCGGCACTTCCCCAAATTTCTATGAGATATAACAAATGCGACTTAATAAGAGAATTGTAAATAGTATAACGTACCTTTCTAGGCATGCACTGGTTTATACTATGAAGTGATCCTGTAAGTGCTGATAGTTTATTTTTAATATGATCGATTTGATTGTGCCATGTTAAGTGATGATCTATTCTCAAACCAAGATACTTTTCGCAGGTTTTTTCATCTAGTGGGATGTTATCAATTGTTAGTGTGTCGTACTGTGGATTTTTTTTTATTTTTAGCTCTAAAGACAACGTAACAAGTTTTAGAAATATTTATGGTTAGTAAATTACATTTGAACCACTCGAAAAGGACATTGAGATCTTCTTGGGCTTTTGAAATAATGTCGTGCATGTTGGCTCCGAAATAAAATAAGCACGTATCATCTGCATATAAAGTTATATGACCATGTAGATTTAGTTCTGTGATGCTATTTATATAAATCAAGAACAATAGCGGCCCCAATATAGACCCTTGCGGGACTCCGTAAGTGATCGGCAATGTACTACTCTCAAAACTATCTATTTTAACTATCTGAAATCTATTAGTCAGATAAGATTTTAGCATGTTAAATACGTTGCCTTTAATACCTATGTTTTCTAGTTTTTCTAATAGTAGTTGGTGGCTTACGGTATCAAAGGCTTTTTTCAAATCAATGAAGACACCCAGCACATACTGTTTTTTATCGATGTTTTCTTTTATTTTTGTTGTTATATCAATAGTAGCTGCAGTTGTGTTGTTTTTAGCTCTAAAACCATACTGACGATCAGATATTAGGTTAAATGAGTCAAGATATTTAAGAAGACGACTGTGCAGTATTTTCTCTAAAATTTTTGACAATATGGGTAACACAGAGATCGGACGGTAGTTCCCTGGATCGGTTTTTGGTCCCGATTTGTAGATCGGTGTTACCTTTGCGATCTTTAGAGAGTCAGGAAACTCACCATCGATCATTAATTTATTAAAACATCTGGCTAAACCGTCTGAGATTAAATTTTGCAAACTTTTTATGACTTTTGTGCTAATTTTGTCTATACCACTACTAGTGTTCGAGTCAAGATCTTTAATAATTTTGATAATTTCATTTGAATTACATGGGTCTAATGTCGTAAGTTCATGATTGTATTTTTTCTTTGACTTAAAAATAGGGTTATTTGAGCTGTTATGATATTCTCTAGGTATTTTATTTGCAAGTATTGATCCTATTGTTGAGAAGTATTTATTAAAGACATCACAAATTTCTTTTACATCAGAGATACAATTATCATCAACTAAAAGTTTTGAAGGAGCACTACTCTGTATGATTTTGTTGTTAGCTAAGGTATTTATAAGCGACCACATTTTTTTAGGATTATTTATACAATTTGTAAATAGTTTGTAGTAGTATGAATTCTTTGTAGCATGGATTAATCTTGCAATTTTATCTCTCATTTCTTTATAGTTATCTTCAAATTTCTTATTTTCTAGGTTATTCTTGTGTTGTATCCATAGGTGGTTTCTTTGGCTAATTCCAGTAATTATTTCTTTGTTAATCCAATCTTCACGGGGTGGGTTCAAAACTTTAGTTCTCTTTACTTTGCTGTCTTCTACATACTGTTTTATTTTTGATTCTATATAAGTACTTGTCACGTCTTCGAGTCCTTGTGATTCTATCGTCGTACACAGCTTCTCGTAATCTATTGTTTCATAATTTAAGCGTATTTTTGAAGGAGGTTTCCATTTGTTTATTTGTAAATAAATTTGCTTGTGATCCCTTTATGTGTCAAAGGTTTCCTTTTATGTGTCAAAGGGCTGATATTTCCATCGCTACATAACTTTTATTCGAGGAATAAAATGGGGTACGTATTTGAATATCGAAGATTAAAATACCGACTGTTAAAATATCGATGTTCGAAACATCGAAAATGGAAATATCGAACGATCATATAACCGAAAATTAAAATATCGAAAGTTTATATTATCGAATGGTTAAATATCCTACGTCCAATATATCTAAAATCTAAATATCTACAAAAGTTACATCGAAAGATCTAAATATCGAAATACAGATTATCGAACGTCCTAAATATCGATGGGTAATTATTTGAACATCGAAAATTAATATACCTACGTGTAAAAATGGGTTAATTTTCAACATTTAATACATTCATTAATTCACCCTAAAAATACGTACAAGTTAAAATATCGAACAAATTTTGATATAAGTAGTATGAGTGGAAAAAGGTTGCTTCTGCAACGTCTCCGGCGCTACGGGAAGTGCAACCCCTTCGCCCTTGCGTAACAAAGGATAGGCACCCATGTTCACCTCCGCAGCTTCGGCTTGCTGGTCGCCTCCGGCGACCAGCCTCAGCCGCTACGGTTCCCACGGGTGCCTATGCTTTGTTACAGCGGGCGGGGGTTGCCCTCCCTTCGCGCCTCCGGATTTTTATATACACTCTAGGGGTAACAGCCAAAAGACTACGTAAATTCGGGGTGCCCCAATTCGGTTTTGGAACAATTTCGACCTATTTTATCCATGAAAATCAGTGTCCAGTGTACAAGCACCAATCGTGAAGGTATTATTTAAATTAAAATATTTTCTTGAAAGTCAATATGTTGTGCAGGTTGTGCTACTAAAGTTAGTGACAGAAACGTATCGCTGCAAAACCGACTCCACGTAGTCTTGTCTGCCCTACCCCTAGAGTGTAATTTAGAATCGCGTAGTCGCGGAGGGGCGAGGCAGCCCGCGAGCTGAGGAGCAGGTGGTTTTAACACCCGTGGTGGGCGTTTAGACCATCTGCGACGTTAAGCTCGCGTGGGACTGCCGGAGCCCTGCAGCGCCGGAGCCGTGACAGAAGCCATGCTTGCTTGCATGTTGCATGATTGCTGCATGCTTGCTAGATGGAAATCAGTTACTAGGTGGGTTACAAAAAAAAAACAAGGAAAACCTCATGTAATGTAGGTACTTTAATTATTTTTACATAATAAAAACCCAAACGTAACGTAACGTAGATATTATGAACTTCGATGTATTAAATGTTGATATTTTGAACTTAGGCATAATGTCATTCGATATTTTGAATCATTCGAAATTTTAATCACTCGACATTTCAATCTTCGACGTTTTAAGCGTAGGTATAACAATTTTCGACATTTTGATACAATCGATATTTAAATTTTCGATGTTTTGAACATCGATATTTTAACAGTCGATATTTTAATTTTCGATATTCAAATACGTACCCATAAAATGTACGTTTGACAGTTTTTGTATGAAATAACTGTCAAATTTCAAAATTATTTATTAATTATTGATTGAAAAATCAGCCCTAATTGAAATAAATGATTTGATTTTGCATCTCAGGCGAAATACAGAACAATAATGTTCTTACTATAACTTTTATAACATTTGGTAGGATTTAACAGCTTTTTGAAAAAAGATACCCTATAACCAGGATAGTCTTAAAAGGGCGACACGACGTTTCGGGACTTTGTACCTTGAACGAAGAATTAAAACTGAATCTATTTGCAGCCACATTTCGGGTTCAATCTAGGGTCGTCCACCTTCTTTTTCAAAACTGTTTTCTTTTAAAAATCGTTTTTTTTTCAGCATTTTGTATTTGTTTTTTAAACTTTTGTTAAACTAAGAAAATTGATAGTTTCACATAGCTTTTTAATGTTTCAAAACATTTAAAAAACCGAGCCTCAGCACATGGAACATTCACAACTTTATTTTTTAATTTGGTCAAAATTTGGGTTAATCAATAAAACGCACACTACAGGACGGTTGTAAAAAACAGTATTTTGGATAATTTATTTTTATTGAACACTAACTGAGCCCCGCGGTTTCACCCGCGTATATGTCGATCCCGTGGGAATATCGGGACAAAAAGGTCCAGCCGTTTGAGCGTGAAGAAGTAACAAATATATAAACACACAAACACTCACAAACGTTCGCCTTTATAATATTAGTGTGATTTTTAAGAGGGAAAATAAAATACTTATACTGTTTTTAATAGTATGGTAGGCAACCCTATGCCAGTCTTATGTAAATAACATACCTTGGACTCGTAGTGCCCCTCCTGGTTCTTCTCCAGAATGTGCGTGATGACGTCGACGATGATGCGCGTGTCCTGGTTGGCGATGATGCGGTTGCCCAGAGCTTCTAGAGTGCTGGGCGTTGAAGACTCCAGGGCTAAGAACGAATAGAAAACCTAGTTATTAAGTTCAGAACCCTAAATGAAAATCGGTGTTATCTTGACAATTTTTCATCTGCCTAGTCTTTTCCCAACTACGTTGGGGTCGACTTCCAGTCTAACCGGATGCAGCTCAAAACCAGTATTTTACATGGAGCGACTGCCTATCTGACCTCCACAACCCAGTTACTGGGTAATACGGTACCCCTTGGTAAGACTGGTTGTCAGACTTTCGGGCTTCTGACTACCCGTAACAACTGTCAAAGATCCACGAATGACAGCCGGGACCAACGGCTTAACGTGCTTTCCGAGGCAAGGGCGAGGGGTCTTGGTATGTAAAGATGGTCACCCATCCACAGACCAACCGCGGCAAGCGTAGTTTAACCTGATCGATCGATCTGTGCGGCTGTTATTATTTAGCCACGGGCCCAACAGTCTGCTATCTTGACAATTCAATGGTTTAAATTGCGTTGATCTCGTTGTGAAAGAGACCAGACCAGAAAGATTTGTTGTGTTGTCAAATGTTGAGTATGAACAGTAGTTCAATGGCGAAACTTGGGAGATTTTCGTATTATTTACGTAGTACGTTACACAGTAGTTAATAAATGCCAATTAGAGTTTTAGAAAAGTTTCCGCTTTGTAGAGCGTCATCTCTATCATCCACGACTGTATAATTCTCTTTCTAAAGCTCGATCTGTTATATTAACGCCCGGGTACTAAAAGTGCTGTATCGATGTCTGCTGGTGTATACTGACCTGCAATAAGCTGTTGCTTGGTGGCAGCAGGCGGCACGTGGATGTCCAGCTCGCGCTTGATCGTGCTGGTGCTGTTCCTCTGCATCATAGCTCGCAGTATGTCCACTACTGGGCCAGTTAGCAGCTTGCATTGCATGAGGAGGGTGTCTGCGATCTAGGGGATAAAATGAAATGGTTTATATGCGATGGCTTGGAAGTATAAAACCATCAGCAATGCCGCCTCTGAAGTTAACCAGTATAACTTTAACTTGCGGTTTATGACGTTTTTTCGTCTGAAACCAACGTTTCGAGGTTGGTTATTAACCAAAACAAAGTGCTCGAAGTCGAAGCTACACTCCCCTTTCTCGTCAACATGCACACGCAGCTGTGTGCACCTCGGGCGCGTTACCTGCTGCACGTCGTGGCTCTGCGTACCGCTGAGCGCGCGCAGCAGCGGCGCGGCGTGCGCACGGGCGCGCACGAGGCCGGCCGCGCCGCCCGCGCTGCCCGCCAGCGAGCGCAGCCAGCCCACCGTCAGCGGCACGTACACGCTGCAGGCCCCGTGGGTGATCTCGTTTGTTATCAGCTGGGGCAGGAAAACATAGTCAATGAAAAATCTTCCAGGCGCCTCAGCTTGACCTAACCGTAGCCCCCCACCGCTCCTGCACATCGGGCAGCGAGCCATGCCCGCGCCTCGGCACGGACCAAAGTCAAATCGTTTATTTCAATTAGACCATAAAAAGGCACTTTTGAATGACTAAAATCACGAAAAAAAATGGGCAAGACACGTCGAAGTTACTTTTAAAAAAAAATCTATCGAAAACCATGAAAACGACAACCATGATGAAACATTTTAAACTTTTCGCAGCCGCAGTCTTTAATTTACATTTAGACCTCACTATTGACTTTACCACCCTCGAAAACCATGATAAGTATCTCTAACTCTGACTCTTTAAAAAAAAAAGAGAAAGTAAATGTCGCATGTCTCTTTTTAGTTACGAGACGATTTCTACCAGTTTAATCTTAGTCCTACCACTAGCCGCGTTAAAGAACTTCGTTCCAATAAAAAGAACTCACCGATAACAGCTGCGTGAAGGCCGAATCCACGTCTCCGGGGAAGCTGTTGGCGCATAGGAACACGGTGTTGAGCAGCAAAGAGACCAGCTCGGGCTGCAGCGGGGAGGGTACCGTGGAACTGCCCCAGTCGTCTTCTGGCTCCATGGGAAGCTCCTCCTTCACGAATAGCATGTCGTCTGGTGGAGGGTGAAAGAAAAAAAAATAAAAAATATTAACAGTACGGTATAAAAAGATGGTAAACGTATGCTTTAGAACAAAACACGTTTTGCCTGGACATGTACAGTCAGGAGCATAAATACCTCACATTTACTCAAGTTCAAAAAGCTATTTTCTCCTAAAATATTGATAGTTAATTTATAGTGTTACGAACATAGTATTTTTGAAACCACTACTTTTAGGTTTTTTCTCAAAGTTGCAATCGTAATTTCACGTGAAAATCGCTTTTGAATTTTGCTAAGTGTATACATATTAGTGGTTGTGACTGCACACACAGGCCCCGTATCCATACTCACCAGGCGGGTAGGTGACGGGAGCCAGCCGCAGCGTGGACGCGAAGGCGTGGCCGCCCGTGGCTCCCCGCGCGCGCGCCACGCACAGCAGCGAGCACATGTAGTTGCGCTCCACGCCCAGGCGGTTCACTGCGCCCGCGGGACACGCGTCTAGCGCTGTTAGTAGGGCGCTGGGGAAATCACAAATATTTTTATCCCGATATTCCCACGGGATCGAAACTTATGCGGGTAAAACCGCGGGGCGCAGCTAGTAATAACATAATTTACAACATAGAAGAACAAAAACACCATCCCCATTTTTTTTACCCTTTTGAATCATCAAAATCTATGCGAAGAAGATTCTGTAAAAAGTTATGGGTGGTCGTACATCACAGTCTCCTGCCGGCATCCCCTACTTCTCTATTATTCGTCATCTCGGTAGTTCCCTTTCTACCATATCGGTAATTCTCTTTCCAGCCATATCATCGTTCAGGCAGTTCATCCATAGTTTCTTTGGTATTCCCCTACTCTATCCATCCACATACATACTCAAAACTTTCGACACACGACATTTTCCTCGTTCCTGCGCATCACATGCCAATGTCAATGACAATCGATTTCCATACAACTTTTCAGCGACAACTTTTATTCTATGCATTTGCATGACATCACTCATCCCTCTTAGCATTCTCATCTCAGCTTCATGCATGTACAGTCAGCAACAAAAGTCGATTGCTCAATAACTGAGATTAAAAAAAACTAAAGTGTTAATCGACTTTTGTTGCTGACCGTACCTTTCATTCATGCCTTTTGTGAACCAACATTCTTATCCATACAGGACACTGCTGTCTTGTATGGATCAGAATATGTGGTCATACATACAAAGTAAAATATATATATTCGCGTCCACTTTTGAGAACTTCCTCCTTTTTTCCTCGGTAACATACACCCCAAGGCTGGATGCCAACGCGATCCACAGCTGGAACAGTCGAAACCATTTACACCAACTGAGGGCAGTTTGAAGTTTGTAAGACGCCTGTGTCCCAACCGTACAATTTCCTGACACAAATATGTATGCTAATTTAAATAAAACACATTCTCTGTTTTCCGGTAGAAATCAATCACCAACTTATTGCAAGAAATTGCTATAACCTGTAAAATTGCTGTAAGGCTGACTAGCAATTACTTGTAGACACTACCTACGAGACAGCGCCAGTACTCTCTTCTGTGCGTCACTCACCTGCAGCTAGCGGGCACAGGCGTCCCAAATGTATGTATAAAGATGGGAAGCTTGGGCCTGTCATGCCCACTTCGAGCAGTGGCGAGCGGGCAGATCGCACTATGTGCAGGCGCAGTCTTTTGTACGATTGAATCAGCCTTATACCAATTACTTGTAGACACTAAACGAAGGTAAACTACTGTCTTGTAGACACTAAACGAAGATACACTACTGTCTTGTAGACTCTAAACGAAGATACACCACTGTCTTGTAGACTCTAAACGAAGATGCACTACTGTTTAGTAGACACAAAACGAAGATACACTACTGTCTTGTAGACACTAAACGAAGAAACACTACTGTCTTGTAGACACTAAACGAAGATACACTACTGTCTTGTAGACACTAAACGAAGAAACACTACTGTCTTGTAGACACTAAACGAAGATACACTACTGTCTTGTAGACACTAAACGAAGATACACTACTGTCTTGTAGACTCTAAACGAAGATACACTACTGTCTTGTAGACACTAAACGAAGAAACACTACTGTCTTGTAGACACTAAACGAAGAAACACTACTGTCTTGTAGACACTAAACGAAGAAACACTACTGTCTTGTAGACACTAAACGAAGAAACACTACTGTCTTGTAGACACTAAACGAAGAAACACTACTGTCTTGTAGACACTAAACGAAGAAACACTACTGTCTTGTAGACACTAAACGAAGATACACTACTGTCTTGTAGACACTAAACGAAGAAACACTACTGTCTTGTAGACACTAAACGAAGATACACTACTGTCTTGTAGACACTAAACGAAGATACACTACTGTTTGTAGACACTAAACGAAGATACACTACTGTCTCACCTCCTCACTCACCTCATAGCGTTTACAGGCATCCCAAATGTCTGAATAAAGATGGCCAACTTGGGCGCGGGCATGCCTCTCATGCCCGCCTCCAGCAGTGGCGAGCGGGCACAGCGCACCATGTTCAGGCGCAGCCAGTCGGGCAGCAGACATATCTCCTCTTCTGTCTCCAAGTGGTACGCTTGTGGCGCATCGCTGCCGACCCACACCGACGTCAGCCAGGAGTACATCTCTTGGTTTGTGTCGTCTGTGAAATACGTAACCATAATCAGCCTATAATGTGGACTGCTGGGACACAGGCTAATAATATTCAATAACAAAATGTATTTTCGATTGTTAACCCGCAGCTGCACGCGCTCGCCGAAGTAATGTTAGTACTCACAAATGGAAGGTCCGACACACAGCAGCTTGATGTAGGCGTGCGCCAGCATGAGGTGCAGGCGCGCGGAGCGGCCGCTGGGCCACTGCAGCTGCACGCGCTCGCCGAAGTAATGTTAGTACTCACAAATGGAAGGTCCGACACACAGCAGCTTGATGTAGGCGTGCGCCAGCATGAGGTGCAGGCGCGCGGAGCGGCCGCTGGGCCACTGCAGCTGCACGCGCTCGCCGAAGTAATGTTAGTACTCACAAATGGAAGGTCCGACACACAGCAGCTTGATGTAGGCGTGCGCCAGCATGAGGTGCAGGCGCGCGGAGCGGCCGCTGGGCCACTGCAGCTGCACGCGCTCGCCGAAGTAATGTTAGTACTCACAAATGGAAGGTCCGACACACAGCAGCTTGATGTAGGCGTGCGCCAGCATGAGGTGCAGGCGCGCGGAGCGGCCGCTGGGCCACTGCAGCTGCACGCGCTCGCCGAAGTAATGTTAGTACTCACAAATGGAAGGTCCGACACACAGCAGCTTGATGTAGGCGTGCGCCAGCATGAGGTGCAGGCGCGCGGAGCGGCCGCTGGGCCACTGCAGCTGCACGCGCTCGCCGAAGTAATGTTAGTACTCACAAATGGAAGGTCCGACACACAGCAGCTTGATGTAGGCGTGCGCCAGCATGAGGTGCAGGCGCGCGGAGCGGCCGCTGGGCCACTGCAGCTGCACGCGCTCGCCGAAGCCCCACGCGCTGCTCAGCGCAGCCTCCAGCTCGCCGGGCGGCCGCGAGCGGACCTGCGGGGCGGTGACTCATGATCCAACTAATATTTTGTTACAATATCATTTAAAAGAGTGTCCATGGAGTTTCTTGCTCGTGTTTCTCTACAGAAACCTACTACGCTTTGGAATGGTCAACTAGCTTCATATTTTTGACTGACCGACTCCTTGACAATTCTAAAGTGCCTGTAAATGGTTTAATTGAAATAAATGCATTGAGTTTGAGTTCGAACCACACGGAGGCCGAGCTACGGGCTCGATATGAGCAAAATCAAAAGTCATTTTAATAAATTAGAGTGAAAATCAGCACTTATTAAACGTCAAAATTCAATTAGTCAGTCCCCTAAAACCGTTAAGCTATGTCGCCACTTCCTAGTGCTTTAGCTGGGAAGAAAAAGTGGTGCAATAACCGAGCGTAGCTGCTGGTGTCGGTCATAAGTCGTAGATGGCGTAAGAGCTACGCCGTAGCTGACTTAAGCGTAGCTAATGTCAGCGGTACGCCACACGGTGGGCTGAAAATCGGCTTTCATAGACTTAGGGATTCCAATTTGCAAGTGCTTGTTTTTATGTCGGATATCGCTTCTATTAGTCATTACTATGTACAAAAATGACACCCGAGTTAATTCTGCCCAAAAACGAAGGAAATATATTTTTTTTACAAAAAAATTGTATGAAGCTAGTATGAAAAATCGAATTATCTCCTAAACGGCATGTTTAACCGTAATATCCTTGGAGGTGGTCATAGTGCTAATTATTTATGATTTTTTGGTTGGCGATCGGACGAAAAATTTAATGCCGTTTTTTTTTTAAAAATCGTCAAAATATTTTTATTTATTTTTACATGTAAAACGATCCCTTTTAGTGTCCAAGTTAAAAAGTTCGATATGTTATTAACCCAAATATTAAGAACACACGAATCAAGAAAAATGAAATAAAAAAATTGCTGTTTTTGACACATTTATATTAATTTAAATAAAAAAAGATTATCAAATTATTATTAAAGTAACATATAAAGTTATATTATATACAAAATAATTTAATTTAAGGAATTAACACTACGCATTTGTAAAATAAAGTAAAATAAATAAAAAAAAATAAAAAATATCATTAAATATTACAAAAAAACCCAAACACACTCAAATACAAATTTACAAATATGTACATATATATTTTTTTTACAAATTTTCCTTATCACTCTCGTTGTCAGACTCCAATTCTGAGTCAGCATCCAGATTGGATATATCCAAAAACTCGAACTCAGTTTCCTGAAATTGAATTAAGTCGAGAGTTTCAGCAAAAAAGCTCTGCTTTTTCTTGGCATCTAACTTAGGCCTTTGTGCACTTAGCACAGGATCCGAAGAAACAACAAGCATATTTAAAATGTCTTGATTAGAATCCTGCCTACTTCTTTTCCGCGAATGATGTTCTCGAAACCTCCTAAAATCTTTGTTTCGAGACTCTGAGGCTTCTTCCGAGAGAGTCCCAATCGGCACAATATTATTTTTCTCGATTATGTCAGCCCCATGGATTAATAACTTATGAACGGTTGACGACATGTAGTACCAGTCGTATAATAATACGTACTTTTCTGCTGTTTTGCGAGCATAATCTCTAAATTTTATTATATCGACCTGCTCTCCAGATGTAATTGCTTGTAAAATTACAGCAAATCTTTTGATGAGGTCTTCATCCAAACCGGTTATAGCTGCGGTTTTATTAGGAAACTCAAAGAATTTTCTTGCAGTATTCCCGTCATTGGTGGTTCCCGAGCCTTGTTTTACTATATCAATCAACAGATTGAGCTCATCTTTGAATTTATTTTGAATTATTTTCTTCCTTGTCTGTAGCATTTCTTTGTGCTCATCACTTCTCGCTGCCCACCGTTTGAAGTCGAGCCTGTATGCAATGTGTAACAGACATTCCATACAATTTATACGGGCGTGTAGGGATGACAAGCCAAACTCATACAGGTCCGAACACACAATTTTTGATGTTACAGCATCTAAGCGGTTCATTTCTGTAGGCTTTGCTAAGCACAGGTAGCACGATGCATTTGATCTAGCTTCAGAAAGGTAAGTGCAGACTTTAGCGTCGATCATCGTCATCATTAGTTGATGAGTCACCTTATTATTATTATTGCACTCTGGGGATAAGGGCCTCAATTTCTTCATCAATTTGTTTTTTCAGCTCAAGGACAACTGCTTCACTCTCCTTTACAAAAGTAAACTGAACTGGACGACAATACAAAACTGAGCATGGTTTTGGGTTCGTCCATAAAATGTTGTCTCCATCTATGCGTTTTAGTGGCACCAAGGAGGTCATGAAAATGCTCGAGTCATCTTCCTCACCCTCAATTTTCTGCTTGTATCGGCTTTGGTTAGAAGCACCATCAAATCCCCACTTGGATATCAGCTTCAACTGCTTGTTATGCTCTTAGTTAGAAAGGCTTTGAAGGATTCTTGTAACCGCGATATCAAGTAAAGCTTGAAGTGTAATCCTAGCCGATGAATCAGTAACTGTCACTGATTGCTTCGGAGGGTAGCAATCAAGCTTAGTTTGTTGCACTTTATAGTAAGATGGATAAATATCCTTAGCACCTTCCCGAATGGCAGCCTCACGCAACGTAATATATTGCCACTTTGAGAGTTTTAGCGAAAGAAGCAATCCAAGTGCCTTTTCTGGCGTAAATATGATTGTTTTCGCTGGTTTCTTAAGCGTTTCATTTAATTTAGCGGCTACTTCAGGATTTTTCATCATGTATTCGATGACAGAGGCGATATCTCCATGCCCTTCTTCTTTTAAACGTGCTGCAGCTGCATATGCCAATTCACTGGAATCTTCGCCTGTGTGTTCATCAGATCTTCTCTTTTTTGTTTACTTCCCAGACCTTCGAATGGTTTACGGGATCTTTTCGTCATTGTTCCAATGGACGTTGATGTCGACGGTTCTGGAGAGACTGAGGGCGCTCTTGGTGCCTTATCAACACTTGGTTCTTGATTAACTAAAGTTTGCACAAAACTCGGCCAATCAATATTTGCTCCCAACCAATTCTCGTACTTTCTCCTGAAATTATTAAGGAATCGGTTGGATTTCTGCCACCTTTGTAAAGCGGCTCGCGTAAATCTCCGACAAAATTCTTTGAGAACAACACGATCTTCGTCAGACAGGCAATCGCCTATGCGGGATACAACTGCACTGAACAATACTTCATGATCAAATGAAGTACTCTCACTTCGTAAAAGAACAAACAAGTCTAAATTGGTGATTAAACTTTCCATTCTAAGATTTTATAGTCGCTGATTTAGTGTTAGCAGTTACACAGTTGTGACACAGTATAAAGATCATAATACTGTGGTTGTGAACAAATTAAATTATAAAACAAAACTTTAGCCCTTTTATTGCAAAACGCCAATAATTATTTAACTACCCTCATTAGTTATCTCCTCATTAGCTAATGAAAATCTACAATTGTCATTAACTATTCTTAGAACTCATAGCACTGCTAATTAACAAATTAGCTTACTTATCAGGAAATGTTGAATGTAATCCATAGTTGGCATTGTCGTGAGATATTAGAAGACCTAATCAGTGTAGTTACTTAATTACTTCTTTTTGGACTCATTAGAAGAGTAAACAATTGGTCATTTGGTTGTATGAAAAGTTTTAAAACTCATTTTGTGTTGATAATTATCTAGCTCAAACATAGTTGTCTACGTGTGGGTGTACTATAAACCTCTGCCAACTCCTTCGAAAATATAGGAGTGATGCTATTTTATGTTATGTGTAGTTAAAAGTCCGTGTTCTTCAACATAAACACCAAAAGGAATCGTTTCATACGTAAAAACAAATAAAAATATTTTGACGATTTTTAAAAAAAAAACGGCATTAAATTTTTCGTCCGATCGCCAACCAAAAAATCATAAATAATTAGCACTATGACCACCTCCAAGGATATTACGGTTAAACATGCCGTTTAGGAGATAATTCGATTTTTCATACTAGCTTCATACAAATTTTTCGTAAAAAAATTATATTTCCTTCGTTTTTGGGCAGAATTAACTCGGGTGTCATTTTTGTACATAGTAATGACTAATAGAAGCGATATCCGACATAAAAACAAGCACTTGCAAATTGAAATCCCTAAGTCTATGAAAGCCGATTTTCAGCCCACCGTGCGCCACCGTAACTGATGTCAGCGCTACGCCGACGCTAGCTTACGTGTGATACGTCGTAGCAGAAATAAGTGCTACGTCGTATTTGAAATAAGTGCTACGTCGTAGCTGAAGTAAGTGCTACGTCGTAGCTGAAGTAAGTGCTACGTCGTAGCTGAAGTAAGTGCTACGTCGTAGCTGATATAAGTGCTACGTCGTATTATGTCAGCGCTACGCCGACGCTAGCTGAAGTAAGTGCTACGTCATAGCTGCAGTAAGTGCTACGTCGTAGCTGAAGTGAGTGCTACGTCATAGCTGAAGTAAGTGCTACGTCGTAGCTTATGTCAGAGCTACGCCGTGGCTGACATAAGTACAACGCCGTAGTAGCTGACAGCACTACGCTAGCTTTGTCGTAACGTCAAACCAGTGGGCTAATTGCGTAACACACACTATTTAAATCGAAAGCTTTTGACGGCACGGTTGGCGCAGTGGTTAAGCTATTGACTGCTGCGCTGCGTGTCGCGGGTTCGATTCCCGCACGGAACAAATATTTGTATGACCTACAAGTAGTTGTTCCGGGTCTGGCTGTTTGTGTATGTGAGTTTCAATGTTTGTAAACGCACCCACAATACAGGAGAAATTCCTAGTGTGGGGCAACGTTTTAAAAAAAAAAAAAGATATCGCTTATACCGCTTCAAAAAATGTTCACGTTCGTGCGTAAATTGTCATCTGTCACACATAGTGATGTGCCTGGTGGCAATATTGCCACTGCCGGCAATATTCCCAATGTTGCCACTACCGGTAAAATACCAATAAAGCCAGCAACATTGGCAATATTGCCGGGAATATTGCCAAAAATGCTGGCATTATCAGCAATTTTACCCAAAACAATTCTTTATTGTACACAATGTCGATTATGGCCTTTAAATGCTAATTTTAAGTATTGTACATAGTTTCCGTAGTTAATTTGATTTATAATTAAACAATATTCCCAAATATTTCCACTCCCGGCAATATTGCTGGCAATTGCTACCAATATTCCCACTTCGGGCAATATTGCCGGCAACGGCACATCTCTAGCATCTGATTTTTTATCAACACTACCCTATTTTAATATTGTTACAGTCAAGCCGTCCGCGTCGAGAGAAAGCGTTCCTGACACGTATGCGTTAGTATGAAACTGACAGCTGTCAAGATTGCATTTTCTCGTCGGCCACACTAACAACTAACATAGCTTTTAAGTTTCTTGTACATAACTAACCAGCATAAGGATCGTTGTTGTCTAAACAAATAAATACACAATTGTTAGTATAACATGTAGTATGGAGAGAAGCCTGACCTTCTGCATATGGTCGTACAGTATCTTGGTGAGCGCGTACAGTGCGCGGTGCTGCGCGCGCTGCGGCTCGTGCAGCTCGTCCGAGCGCTCGCCCGTGCCCACCACGTTGCCCATCATTAGCGACCGCTCCATTATCACTTGACACATATCCTGGAAATAAAAGAAACGCTATTATAAAAAATACTAAACCAAGTTAATAGTTTATGCAAGACCATCGAGGTTTTCACAACTGAACGAAAAAAGTTATCAAATTGCAAATTCAAAACGCCAATCAACACATTATCATGCAACACAACAATGTTATTATTTGAATCGTTGCTTATTATAATTATTTGTATTGTAGCTTTTTATAATTTAACTATTGAATATAACATCTCTGCCATCGTCTGACTAAACAACTCCTTGCCTTATCACCAAACCATTTTCACCACCTGTCCACCAACTCCTCAATAAGACCAATCCAACAAGTCTAAACTTGTTGGGCTACCACACCGATTAAACCAACCGTCTAATTAAAAAAAAATGCACTGAAATCGGACCACCAACTTGGGAGCCACGATGCAAGTCAGACAACGACAGAGCCGTCACACTCACCAGAGTGAGCTCGGTGTGGTCGCTGAGCGGCGTGAGGTCAGTGTACTTGTGCAGGAAGGCGATGTAGGCGGCCATGTGGCTGGGGACACACTCCACCATGCAGGCGCCGCGGATGCGCAACACCACCTCCTCGCGGACTGTCTCCCAGTGCGGCAGGTCCCACAGCAGGCCCAGCCACTCCCTACAAGAGAAATAGGTGTTTAGATGTGCAGATATACAGCTCTAAGGGGCTTGTGGCTAAGTAATAACAGCCGCACGGGTCGATCGATCAGTTAGGCTACGCTTGCCGCGGTTGGTCCGTGGATGGGTAGATAGAGATGTGTAAATAATGTTGAACACTCACTCGGGGCTCACTTCAGCGTTGTAATCAGTTTCAGATGTATCCTCCGGTTGCAGTACCAGTTTCAGACCCTGTAAAATGAAAATTATATTAACACCAAGGAAGAAAGTCGCAGAAAAGCCTAAATACTACCACCGCCGTTTTACTCTGCACAGTGTGCGTCTTTGTCACTGACCTGTAATATACAAGTACGCTGGACTTCATACTATCGATGACAAATGAATTTTATTTTCGCCATTTTGGCGCTGATAGCAACGTGAGAGTCCGTGGAACTAATATTAGAGATGGGGCATATACTTCGATAAAAAAAAGAACTTTATCGATCGTTATAACTGTGTATTTTTTTCCTTATTTACAACAAAAAAAAATTGCAGACAGACTTTCAAATCATGCTATGACTGACTGATTTCATAACTGTGATTGGCTGGCTTAGATAACCACAGCCAATCAAGTCACTTGACATGAGTTTGTGTTGATTAGTCTTTCAGAAACCGGGTGTGAGAGTCCTGGGAAAGAAGTACATATAAAGCTATCAGACAACACAGAGCAAAGAGTTAGGCCAGTTACGCATGGGCGATTTTTTATGACGCAATGGATTTTCAACTTTCGTTGTTGAGTCGACCATTGAGAATCCACCATGAGAGGGCATCCCAGCGCGTTAAAAATACAACCGTGCTAAGCAGTGCGTCAAAAATCCAGTGCGCGATACAAAATCGGACGTGGGTGCGAGGGCTAACATTCAGCAATCACTTACCCTGCTAGCACTAGCCCTGGTGGGCGCGTGAGTATGCGCCAGGCGCTGCATGTAGTAGTGCAGCACTGCCCGCGCGCCCTCCTCCGACTCCGCCACCGTGCGGCGCAGGTGCGCGCACAGCTCGCCCGCCTTGCCCACCTCGCCCCCCGCGCCGCCCGCGCCCCCCGCGCCCCCCGCGCCGCCCGCGCCCCCCGCCGACAGGAACTCGCACAGACATTGCACGGGGAGCACGCTACGACAAAAAAAAAAGATGGGAAATAGAAGATTATTTACAAGCCGTGTGGCAGAAGGGGTTTCCCATCGACAAAGATGACAAACTTTTATCCCCGGACTTGGGGAGTTTCGGACTAGTCTCGGCTAGTTGCCGACTAGTTTTCCGATTATTCACGACTAGTTTCGGACTACTCTCGAAGTCTCAAAACTAGTGTGAAGTGATTTTTTGCATTATAGAGATATGAGGACCAGGGTGTAAAGCTCACTCATACTCTATAGAAAAGGGAGGATCCTCCGACCAGACGGGTGTTATGTCTGGCGGACAACTACCCGATGTTTCATGTCGAGCCGTTGTATCTATGCTAGTTGCGCGGTAAACTCTGCTTGCGCGATGCAGGATTTTGCGTGACGTCACTATGACGCGTTGTTCGCATGTGGCGTTGTAGATACCGCGCTACAGCATCTATTACAATATAAGTTAAAGTTCCCTAAAGTTATGGGAAAATTCATAAAAAAAAGCCCTTAAAACAATTCTTGTCGAACCGAGTTGTAACAGCATGGAATAGGCTCCTGAAAAATATAGTGTCGACTCCCACACTGAACTGCTTCAAGAATCGACTGGACAGATTAAATATCTCCAAGCTATTCGATACACACGCATCAGTTATTTATCTGCTAGTGTGTCTAACCAAAAAATAATAATAATAAGTTGATCTGCCCTGTGCTTTAACTGCCATTCAAACGGTTTGAACATTAAGCCTCAAATTCCTACGGTTTTTTAGTGCAGATTTCGTGTTGGAGGCACAAGTTAGTTTTTCGATAGAGCATTTGTTTTTATTAATAATATCCTAGTTAAAGTATGATCCCAGCATTTTGTAATGGTAGTGTACACTTACACACGTCCAAACAAATTCGCCTTGTTGTTGTGTTACATTTCATGTTACATCTTTCTAATATTATAAATGTGAAAGTATGTGAAGGTGTTTGTTACTCAATCACGCGTAAACCGTTGAACAGATTTAGATGAAATTTAGTACAGAGATAGTTTGAGTCCCGGGAAAGGACATGGGATAGTTTTTATCCCGACGTGATTCCACGTGATCGTAACTTACGCGGGTGAAACCGCAGGGCTCTGCTAGTTTCACATAATGTGTACCTACCATAAAATATCGTACAGTGCAGCGCCGTGTGAACGCTAACTGTATCTATTCCTACCTGAGCTCCAACTGGTCATGTCTCAGCAACTGATGCAGCCAGGGCATGGCCCTCCTGGTGCCGTGTCTCTCTACAATGTCCAGCAGTAAGGCAGGCTGGCGGCATAGTAGTTTGCCCAAGCGCATCTGAGAGCTCATCGCTTGGAGGGTCTCGATGATCGCTTGAGGAGGTTTCCTAGCAGGACCCAGAGGTTCCAGGGTTGTAAGCTGAAAAAGAGAGTGGCGATGAGAATATGGCACAATATATTTTTGGATACTTTTAAGCCATAAAGTTTTTTATTTCTTTATTAAGCTTTGTGCACAAGAAAGGTACAAAAGCGGACTTAATGCCTTAGGCATTCTCTATCAGTCAACCAAGGGTGGTGGACAGATAACATGGCAGGTGCATGAAGTTAGTCAGTAAAAAAAAATAAAAAGGTGAAAGTGACAGCTTAGCCCGCGAAATTCAAAATCTCTTACGTTTTTTGCAATTTGCATGTCGGTATCAGGTTGTATGTTGATCTAAATAGGATTCGCGGCCCTAACAAATATTTTTATTCCTTAGCACTGCCTGGTGTACCTGACTGAGCAGCCTCGAGGAGTGCTCGCTGATGGGCAGCTTGGCGTTGCTGGCAGCTGCCAGGTGCGTCTCCAGCTGTAAGATGGTAGCTCGCTCGGCCTCCGCTCGTTCGGCCTCTATTGCGGATGAGCTGTTCGTCCATTCTATACTCGGCTTGCTAGGGAAAGAAATATAAGACTTATTATAATTATAACAAACTGTGTGGCCGATGGGATTTGCCATCGGTCTAAATTACGAATTTTTACATACAAACTGTCATCCCCTATTTAACTCCTTTAGGGAATTCATTTTCAAAAATCCTTCTCTAGGAATTCTATAAGGAATATATCCTACTATCCTACTTCCTACTAATATCTTTCCTACTATAATAATAATCACACTAATATTGCAAAGGCGAAAGTTTGTGAGGATGGATGGATGTTTGTTACTCTTTCATGCAAAAACTACTGAAGGGATTTTGATAAAACTTTACAGTAATATAGCTTAGACATCAGGATAACACATAGGATACTTTTTATCCCGATATTCCCACGGGATCGACATTTATGCGGGTGAAACCGCGGGGCGCAGCTAGTAAGGAATATTTTTGCAAAATTTCATCCTTATAGACTCAGCGGTTTAGGCTGTGCGTTGTCCGACAGCGAATTAATTTAATATTTTTATTAACTAGAACATTGAGTAAACTAACACGATAACGTAATTTTTAAAAATTCGAAAATCGGTTGTTTTGAACCCCTATGGGACTTGTAATTTTTGTATGGATCTTAGTTTATTTAGATTTTTAGCCGACCTAAATATAGTTGGGAAAAAGCGAAGCAGATGATGAATCGGGCGGTACATGTAGAATAAAAAAATATGAGGATTTTTCCACTGAAGAGATGCAAGTAACAGGTTTTTTATTAATCGAATATTTCTTGAACTCAAAATTAAAATAAAAGAGACTGCAAAGACCTTTTTCTGCGCGTAATGGCCAATTCCGGCTACTTACTTGGTGATACACATCTCAATGAGCGCCCGGAGCGTCGGGTACATGGCGGCGGCGCGCTCGGCGAACTGCTGCGGGTTGTGTGCCGCCAGCATGGCCAGCAGGATCCAGCCGCGCCAGTACAGCGACGTGATGGCCAGCGCGGGCGGGCTGTAGCTGAGGGTATCAATATTAACAAAAAATTAAAAGAACGTTCCGTCTGTGTAATGGAATGGTTTGAGCTAAAAATATAAAAAAATGCGCGTGTAGCTCCATACATGTGACAGAACCGAAGTGAAAATTCTTAAAAAAATATTAATAAGTGAGATTTAGTGTGAAAGACAGAGAGAGCTATATCTTTCTTCTCTCTCATGTAACCAAATGTGCCTAAACGTGACGCATCCTTGAAATTTCACTCTGACATCTCGTCCAATTATCGAATCACCGCCTAAGAAGCTTTAAAACTTCATAATACGGCCCCTGGTCTTGAAACCACACAGTGATTGGTAATGTGTCCCTTTCGTACAATGTGCCAGTGTTCGTTATTAATCTACCAAATTTGGGGCTTCATTTATTACGTGACATTTTTAACAAATTTCTGACCCCCCCCCCCCCGCCCCCTACCTAAGAAAAAAATTAGACTTGAATAAACCCCCTCCCCCCTTTGAATCTTACGTAAGTTCAGTATCTACCAAAATTGATACTTAATATAAACTAGCAATTTTTTTTTAACTTTTAATTTTTGCTTACTTTGTGATCATAAGAACTCAAACTCAAACTCAAACTCAAAGCATTTATTTCAATTAAACCATTTTACAGGCACTTTTGAATTGTCAAGAAGTAGGTCAGTCAGAAAAATGTGAAGCTAGTTGCCCATTCCAAAGCGTAGGTACCTATGGAGAAGAACGGACAAGAAACTCCATGGACACTCTTTTTAAATTATATTTTACAAAAATATTAGTTACATCATTACTTTTGAATTTATAATTAAATAATGTGAGAACGATGTAAAAATAAACAAGACGTATGCGTTAAAAGCGTCCAGAGTACAACAAATAGTACTAAAACAACAATCCAAAAATAAAATAATTAAAAATAAGCCGAGGCAGCTAAGTGATGACCAGCCCCAACTGACGGCGCCCGTTCACGAACATGACGCATAGATCAGCACCATTCAGCTCAACCATTTTGAAGGGAGCTAAATGATCCAACATACACGCCACCGTCAGCGAGACATTTGTGTGAGCATGACATACTATCAGCCGCCAGGGCACATTCGAGTCAATGAAAGACATATTACCCGGTAAATGGTAAAATAAGGTATAGTACTTACATAGAACTCACATCTGTGCTATGCAATTATACAATACAAATGAAATTGAGTTTATACAATGCAAAGATAGTCTTACAATCTTCAGCAGCTCCAACAGTATTTTCAGGTGTTAATCAATTAGTTGTGGTTGTGGAGCAGGACCAGCATTGAGCCAGGCATTTTTATCAGCTATGTAATCCCCTAACTTATAATATGCCTGACTGCATAGTGTGCGTTTTATACAAGACTTGAATTTTGTCTCATTCAGTTGAAGAATGTGGGGAGGTATTTTATTATAACATTTTAAACAGTACCCCATAAAAGATGAGTCTACTTTAGCCAGTCTGAAACCTGGTTGAACTAATAGGTCCCTATTTCTAGTACTATAATTATGTCTTTCACCTCTTTTACTAAAAAGATGTAAGTTTTTTCTTACATACATGATGTTTTCGTAGATATATTGACAAGGTACCGTCATGATGTTAATTTCCTTAAACAGTTCCCTCAGAGAATCGCGCCTGCGGAGGTTATATATGGCTCTGATGGCTCTTTTCTGCAGAATAAAAATAGAATCGATGTCTGCAGCCCGTCCCCAAAGTAAAATACCGTAAGACATGACACTATGAAAGTAACTAAAATAGACTAGTCTCGCGGTATCCACATCAGTAAATTGACGGATTTTTCTGACAGCATAAGCTGCTGAACTTAGCCGTCCTGCAAGAGATGTTAAATAATAATAATAATAATATATCATTTATTCTCTCTTCACAATAAGTGGTCTTAAAAATAGAGCAAACTTAAAACTGGAAAACTTTTCCCACCTTTGTGAGAGACTGGTGCCTGAAGTAGGTTTTAGGAATAAAACCTGTGTTACAGGTCACCAGGACCCTCACCTCGGTAAGATTTTTGTAGAAATGACCAGGAGATTACAATAACAGGTAAATCAAAAAAGTTCAAAGAACAAAAACATCTACTAGATTAAAAATAGTACAAAGAGCAGAAATAAGCAGAAATATCCAAGTGTATATATTAGAAAGATATGTGTGTGGGCGTATGAGGTGTATGCATGACTATGCGAATTGTGAATGATTGTGAGTGAGGGTGTAGATGTGATTGGCGAGTGATCAGTTTTGTGTGACTGTGTTGCGAGATGTGGGTGGGTAACAGCTATGAAGGGTAATTAAGGCCTTGACCCTATTTGGGTACTATTAATAAATCTTCAGTTTTTTGGTAATCAAGCGATTTAAGGTAATTTTTTAAGGCTTTATTGCAACTAGATTTTGTTTCAGGATAGATATTTAGTGATTTATTTATTTTGTTGTATAAGTGTTGTCCGAGAAAGCAGAAGAATTTGTGGGAAAGGGCTGAATGCAATCGAGAGGTAGGACATATTAGTAAACCATAATGATAGTCCTACGGTCAGCCACATGCTTGAGATTTTTAAATATATATATTAATTTTCTAAGTCTAGTCACTAGGAGATCTATATGTATTTTAAATGTCAAATGTTGATCAATGTTTATACCAAGATATTTGATATTGTCAGCTCTTTCAAGGGAAGGGCATTGACAATCTGAGGCTGAATTGGCAGAACCACATGTGTGAGCTGTAATGTTGAAAGAGGGCGGTGGCAAGAGGTTACTTCTGTGCGCGAATGTTATATATTTAGTTTTAGAAACATTAAGAGTCAAAACGTTATTCTGGAGCCAATTACAAACAATGTTTAAACCCGATTGTGCAGCGTTAAAAACCTCATCCCAACTATCACCAGTGAAAAATAAGGCGGTGTCATCAGTAAAAGAAATAATTTTACCGTTACGGAGAGAGAGTTGGCAGAGCTCATTGATGTACACAAGAAAGGTAGTGGGGCCTACTATGCTTCCCTGAGGAACACCATAATTAATAGGTAGCGTGTCACTCAGACTATTATTTACTTTAACCCGTTGTGTTCTGCCGGTAAGGTAATCCTCCAACAATTTAAACGGAATTCCCCTTACGCCGAGACGATTTAGTTTGTTTAAAAGGTGCGGAACAGACACTGTGTCAAATGCCTTTGCAAGGTCAAGGAACACTGTAATGCACTTTTTACCCGCATCAAGATTGGTAACAGTAGAGTGTAGCAGTTCGTGGACTGCATCATCAGTACTTCTACCGGCTCGAAAGCCAAATTGTGCGGGAGATAGCAGTTGGTTAGTCTCAAGAAAATTTGTGAGACGCCGAGTTAACAAGCGTTCCAAGACCTTGGAAAGCGCTGGTAGAATGGAAATGGGGCGGTAATTATTTACACAATCTTTTTTCCCGGCTTTATGTATCGGTTTAATGAGTGCTGTTTTAAATGACTTAGGAAAGATCCCCGATGAGATGGCTAGGTTACATATATGTGTAACAGGAGGCGTGAGGAGATTTGCGTATCTCTTAATCATTTTACTGCTTATCAGATCAACTCCTACCGCACAATTTTCTTTTAAATTATTAATTAGAAGGTGAATCTCGTTCTCGTCGGTTGGCAGAAATACGAGCGAATTTGAAGGGATGGATGCGGTACAGTCGTGATCTCGACCAGAAACAATTGCATTTCGGGAAATTTTTTCAGCAAGATTAGCACCAATATTCACAAAAAAGCTATTAATGCGATTAATGTCCCCATTAGGATCGGCAGAAGACAGAAGAGAGGATGAGTAGTCTGATCTCCTGTTAGAGCCACTAATACTCTTAATAACATTCCATAGCTGTTTTTTATTGCCCTTGGCATTTTCGATCTCCTGTTTTTCGTACGTTCGTTTTGCTTTTTTCAAGATACTGTTGCAGAAGTTTCTGTAGCGTCTGTAAATAGTTTTAATATCATCATTCTCAGGGTTACGCTTAGACTTTTTATAAAGATTGTCCCGATTCCTAATACAACGAATTAAACCTTTAGTAATCCATGGTTTAGAGATCAACTGCCTTTTGGCTGTTTTAATTGTAGAAGTGTTGTGTTTAATGGCTGTTGATAATTGCGATACTAATAGATCGGTAGCTACATTTACATCCTGACATTCTATAACAGGTTGGAAGTTAGTGTTTTGCATCATGGTATCAAGTTGAGCAAAGTCTACGGAACCCGAAATTTTATTCAAATAGTTTAAGCGCGATTTTGGTTTACAGCTAACAGCAACACTCTCGTGGTCAGTGATAGACGTTTCAAAGACGAAACATGTTACGTCCATTTTATTGGATTTAAGCATCATATGGTCAAGGGATGTGCGTCCATGAGTAGGCAACGTGTGACCCGGTAGCATACCATGGCTGGCTAACATGTTAAGATAATCAAAAGCCCGTTTATCAGGACTGTTCGGAACAATATTAATATTGATATCACCACAGAAGATAATGTTTTTAAACGATTGGAGTTTAGTAAGAAGTGCATCGATTGATTCAATAAATGCTGTGGTGTTCGTTTGACTGGGTGGGCGATATATTCCTATAATGCAGGTTTCTAGACCTAGTTTTAATAAAAGACAATTGGCGTCAACAATATTAGGTTCTTCACAAGTTACATGAAGGTTTTTATTATAATATATAACGACTCCTTCGTTTTGGGTATTGTGCGTGGAGGTCGAAGAGTAGTTATAGTTGTCGAGAGTGGGGATAAATTTAGCAGAAGAAAGCCAGCATTCAGATAACACCAGAATGTCCCAGGGTATCTTAGAACGTTGCAGAAGGGTGGAGAAGTTTGACATGTTACAGGTAATGCTACGAATGTTCTGAGACAGGATATTAATAGTACGATTGGTGATACGAATATGATTTATTGCGTTGTCTATGTCACAGGCGATAGTTTTAGCTACTTTTATGGAATCCAGATCCAGGCTTATAGTTTCAAAATCTTGCATTAGGCGTCAATAGTTTGTTTAATGCTAACGCAGCCACGTTTGGAACGTGACCTATGAAACTGGATTTTAATTAAAACAAAACCTAAATCTGGAGGGACTGTAGCCAACATTTCTGATGTTTGACATACCGCTAGGAACAGACAACGCAGTTGAGAACTCATTTCAAGGGATATTTCTCGCATAAGAAACGAATAATGTGGTTTTGTGTAATGAATGTTGTGTGTTATAGGTGTTACTTGGGTTACTCTGCCCGTTGAACAAACTTTCCTAAAATAATATAAAATATAAAACAAAAATAGGTAAAAACTAGTAAAAAAATATTGTAAACAAATGCATGCTAAGAAAGTGTAAACATAAAAACAAAAAAGTGTAACTAAATGTAGTCACATCGTAAACTTAATTAGTTCAGATTCTTCTTCAATACGAGTTGGGGTCGATCCCTCTTCTTTTTTAATATAGATCTTTCCATATGAGGTCCAAGCCGCTACGAGCTTTTTAGCTTTTACGCTTTCACGAGCTAGGTAGAAAAGATGTTTAGTTTTACTCGTTAAATAGTCCGATATGTATATTTGACGCGGTTCTCCGTGTAGTTTAATATGCTCCGTGTTTAGCTGAGGTTCCTTACTTTCACGTCTAGATTTATTAAAAGACTTGAGTTTAGCCACCAGTGATTCTTTCCTAAGTATTGAAGAGAAGTCCACAATAACAGCTTCTGCTTTGGAACGAAATATGTCCTTTATCTCGGATTGCTGGATGGGAGTCTCTGGATCCAATGTTAAAACAATTTGTTTTAAGTGTTGTATAAGATCTTCCTTAGATTCTTGCTCAAGTCTAGGCAAGTTTCGTATTTCTATTGCTGACGAGCGAGCACTCTTTTCCACGTAGTCTAACCTTTTTTCTAAAGATGCTACTTTCTTCTTATATTCGACATTTTCTTGCTCCAGATAGTTAATTCTTAAAAGCAGTTCCTCATGCTTTCCTGTTAAAGCCTCTACCGATTGCTTGATATCCTGGTTTTGGGTTATAATACTGGAGAGAGAGTTGTTTAGTAATTCAAACTTACTTTCCTGTTGAGATAAGATTTGCGACAACATATTTTTTATTTCGGAAGGTTGTTCATTAACCTCATCAAAAGTGCGCTTCTGGCGTTTAGTTACGTTAAAATAATTATCAACTGAGTCGGTGACGTGCGAAATGTTTAGCGCCGAATCCGAGTTGTAGTGAATTGTATCATTTGGCGTGTTTAGTTGGGGCATAGGGCGCGGTGGGGTGCGTGGTACCGACATATTAGTTCCTGGGCGCTTTCCTGACCAGATGCGCGCGTGAGCGTACCGTAGTAATCGTAATTTGCGTAGGCGGTCGGAAGGCGCAGCTTCGGGGGCTCAGCAGTGACCTCTATATCTTCAAACAATAAGCTTCTCGTACCTGCAAGTACCAGGCAATCACGAAGAAAGCAAGTTCAAATATGTTTGGTGGTGGATATTAGGCGGGGCTCAGCTGACGCTGGTCGCTATCGACAGATTGGTAGAATACTGCTTTCCGTCCAGAATAACTAGACCTCCGCGTGTCCTTTTCTCGTGTATATGTCTATCGCACTCAGGGCTTACAATTAGTTGCACACACGGAAAGGATAAAGTAAACTTTATTAATGACTTTCCGTATTTCGTTAATGAGTGCACGAACGTAGGCGGGGTCAACAATTAATAGTAAGAAGAAGGCGGCACTCACGCACACGCAGAGACGTTGACGCGTACGAGGACTGCGCTGGAGTATTTGTATTCTTGTAGGTTGATGCACTCCTGGTATTTAGCACTTTATTTTTGCTGTATTTTTTTATTAAATATTAATAAATAAAATGAAATATGGTCACTTAACAGACGTCTGAACTGCTCAGAGATCCGAGGGGGAAGGCAAAATAAATGAGGACCCCATTGTAGCCTTGAGTCGAGCGTGATCCCTAAGAAAACAGTTTTATCGACGAATTCTAGTTTCTCTTGATTCAATATTATCTCACAATCACTACCCTTGACATTTGGTAAAGAAAATCTTATGCACTTAGTTTTTTTTCCATTTAATACTAAATTATTAGCAGTGAACCAATTTTGGACCTGCAGTAGGGCGTTATTTACGTCGTCAAAATTTGTAGCACGTCTATTTACCTTAAAAATTAAGGAAGTGTCATCAGCAAATAACACCATTTGTGGTTGATTTTTTAATAAATGGAGTAGATCATTAACATACACTAAAAAGAGGAAAGGACCCAATATCGAGCCTTGTGGCACACCCATTTTTACTTTTAAACCATATGAATTGACACCATTTATTTGGACTTGCTGTTGTCTATCATTTAAATAAGAACTAACTAAACTGAGCGCAAGTTTTCCAAGTCCGTAATGCTCAAGTTTCAAAAGCAAGGTTTCGTGATCGACGCAATCAAATGCCTTAGAGAGGTCACAAAAGATTCCAATGGCGTCTTGGGCCTCTTCCCACGCGTTAAAAATGTGTTTTAATAAGGTTACACCAGCGTCAGTCGTACAACGTCCTTTGGTGAAACCAAATTGCTGATCGTGAAGGATCGTAAGAGTAATTAAAAACTAGACCCCTCCCACCCCCTCCCCCCTCAAATCGTCTTACGTAATAAATCAACAGCTCCTTAGAAGTATTTCGTCACACTTTAATTTCGTCGTAATTTTCACTTACCCAGCCGGCAGGGTAATATTATCAGGCGGGTTAAACTGACAAAGCTGGAAGATGTAGTCAGCAATCTCCAGCTTGTCCACCTGCAGGGGATTGTCTTCAGCGGGCAGGGCGCATGCGCGGCGGACCAGCTGTTCTACCAGCTCGAACACTTCCGCTGGCGAGACTGGGATGTCCTGTGAGGAATATGATGAAGAGTGTCAAGTGTAGAAGGGGTGCTGGCTGAGAAAGGCCATTATAGTGTGTTCAAAAAGTAGTTTTTAATTTTTTTTTTATAATCAAGAGCTTCTGATCTGTGTTTTTTAAGGTTTCGTACCCAAAAGGTAAAAACGGGACCCTATTACTAAGGCTCCACTGTCCGTCTGTCACCAGGCTGTATCTCATGAACCGTGATAGCTAGACAGTTGAAATTTTCACAGATGATGTATTTCTGTTGCTGCTATAACAACAAATACTAAAAACAGAACAAAATAAATATTTAAGGGGCCCCCCTTAAATATTTATTTTGCATATTATCCCATATAACTAACGTTTTTTTCGGCGCTTTGTCTTGTCGTACGGAACCCTTCGTGTGCGAGTCCAACTCGCACTTGGCCAGTATTTTTTTTTTCAAATTTCATTTTATTTGTTGAGCATAATATCAGCGACCAATCAAGAGTGTTGTCAGTATAAACCGACCGTAATAGTATATTTCATTACAAGTGCGGAAAGGCTGTCATTGCAAAGAGTTCCGACAAATGTCTACCCGAGCCGAGGCGCAGCCGAAGGCGAGGGTTGACAGTCGGAACAAGTTGCAATGACGGTTCCGCAGGTGTACTGAACGACTATTTTTAATACAGTTGCGAAAAAATGAAGCAATTTAATAAAATAATAAAAACACAATAACTCAACTAACTAATATTTTTTTCTGGAAAATGGCGCCAACCGTAGAATATAAGCAGAGTTTTTTTTCTTCACCCATTTTGGTAGGCAAAGGGAACTATCCATACAGCTTAGTCATCAGTATATTTTTTTATTGATATGAAATGAAAATGAAATTTAATGAGATGAAATGAAACCTAACCTAACTTATTCAATTAAATCATTAAATCTGATATTGAAATAAATTAGTAGCTCCTTTTTAGAAATATACGTATTTGTATGAATCACAAAAACTCTTTAGTAAAAACTTCATGGTTGGTTTTTCTTTTTAATAGACATTATTTTGACAGTTGGGAAAGAGAACGCACGAGTTCGGGAAAGGTAAAAAAAAAGCACTATTATGTAATAGCCCACATCCCGAACGCTATACGTTATTATATAGTAACGTTTTATTAATAACTGGAAGGTTAGGTATCTAGAACTTTCAATTTATAATATTTAATTTTAATAACGGAACAGTACTGGGTTTATCTCCACTCCCCACGCCCATAGCTCTTTCTACCGAAATTTAAACTGGCTGGCAATAAATAAATTAAGAGTACTTAAATTAACCTACCTAATTTATTTCTTATATTTCGAATTTAAACCTTTTTTAATATACAGTGTATGACTTAGTGTGTTGTTTACTTTTATTTTAATACCTAACCACCTACCTAGATTGTCGTAAGAGGTCTCAAATATTAATATGTAACAGTGACGGGACGGGGTTATGGGACGGGTATTAAAAAAGTATTTTTTTCGGCCGAAAACGAATATAGATAGGTTTTGTTTGGTGTAACGTAAAAGAGATGCAGGGTCTTTAATCTTTTTATCATTTAAATTAACCGTTTAAACATAAACACAAGAACATTTTCTCAAAGACATAATTAATTATTCATTTCAACAACCAGATATTTTATGCGAAAAAAAAAAAACATTTTCTTTGCAAAAATTGATCGTAAGCATTAATTTGCCAGAACTTAATTTTTTCGGCAAGGCTGAAAATTACACTTTCGGCAAAAAATGGATATTTAGGTCGAAAACATAATGTATCCTTAGGGCCAATATCAGATGCTTTGAAGGTTTATTTTTGTTTCATTCCACGGACACACGACAACGGCTCATCTGCTCCTTCCATTAAATTTTTCGTTATTCTGTAGGCAAGCGAAAGATCGCCGAGTGCCGAAATCCAACATTGTTGGATCGGTTAGTAGGGTATTATTGGGCATTCTACCCCACCTTCCGTTCCATCGGCTCACTCCGTTCGCCTCGTCACTCTCGGTGGAGTAGAATGCCCAATAATACAAATGAAAAGTATTGGTTCGGCGCCTATTCCACCTGATGAAACGGAAATATTTTCCAGTGTGTGGTTTGGGTGCTACTCCACTTTCGAATCTTGTTTGGTTGACAATAGCATAAATGGCTTGTCCGGTTGGATCCTATTCTTCGATGTACTTCAGTTTTCGACTCGTTTTATTCTTTCTAACATTCACTCTTTATAGGATATTGACTTCTCAACATATTTTTTTCCTTTCACAGCATTTAAATAATAGCATTCAGGAAAGTTCGTAGCATGCTGTAACCAAGGATCATCGTATATCTCCCAATCTTTGATACTACCTCCACAAGAAAAACACATGACTTTATCGTTTACACAATTTCCACAATAAAAAAATCCTGCATCAACCATTTCCATCACCAACCTTTTTTGTGATTGAGCGGTCGCCCAATAATGTCTGAACGAAAATAGACGAATTTGATGTTTGTTGTAAATTTCATATCGAGGACTATAATTTTTTGGATTCATTTTAAATAGCTGTTGATACGTTCACCTTCATCGCTTTCGGTGGTTGGAATGGCGGTTGCTCGTACATTTGATCGAGTTAGCGACAATGTGTTATAAATGTCAATGTAATACATTAATTGACTCATTATTAATATAACCGTTTCAAGCAGTCATCATGAAATTTGTAAAACAACCACAATCGTTACATGTGAACAAACTTTGTGTTCATTCTCAGGAGACTGGTTTTCGCCATGGAGAATTATTACCTAAATCGGTACGATGCATCATTTGCGGGCCGTCAAACTGTGGAAAAACTAATTTATTAATAGGTCTTCTTATACACGAGAATGGTTTAAGATTTCAAAATGTTTATGTTTATTCCAAAACCTTGCAACAACCCAAGTACGTTTTTTTAGAAAAAGTCTTGCAACGAGTACCAGACATTTCATTTCAGAAATATCATGAAAATGAGCAAGTACTGAGTGTTCAGACCGCAAAACCGAATTCTATAATTGTATTTGATGATGTTGCTTGTGAAAATCAAAGTAGTATGCGTGATTATTTTGCTATGGGGAGACACAAGTTCATCGATTGTTTTTATCTAAATCAGACGTATAGTAAAATCCCTAAGCAGTTAATAAGAGACAACGCAAACCTAATCGTATTGTTTAAACAAGATGAAAGAAATATGAGACATGTTTATGAAGAACACGTCAACACTGACATGACATGGATTGAATTTCGTGAAATGTGTTCTGAAATATGGAGTATACCTTTTAATTATGTTGTAATTAATAAAGATTGTTCCAAAAACAAAGGATGTTATAGAAGTAAATTTGATACATTTGTAGTCTTTGACTAAGAACACGAATACATATAAAAGGCTGTTACCTGTCTGACATTATTATTCACCTTACGACCCTACTTCAACAACACACAACCACAACCATTACACCCTATTTTAACAATATGGAAAAATCACTGAAACGACAAATTGTTGATGCAGCAGAAGCTGTAAAGATAAAAGTACGAAAAATGAGAGATGCTGAGATTACCAATAAACAAGCACTGGAAACTGTTTTCAAACCTGTAACAGACCCTCTCAACCTAATTGCTAATGCTAGTAAGCAAACTCCTTTCCTGCATGCTAGTGATGATTTTGCTGATGTTCCGTTTATTAACGAATCTTTGCAGAAAGAAGGAATTGGTAGCGCAGAAAGTAATGATAATAATGCTGATGAAAACAAATATGAATCCGATATCGACAGTGACTCTTCTTATGAATCAGTAGTTGAAAGGAATCAAGATTGTGATACGTCATCCTGGTCAGTATCTTCAGAAGCATTGGTAGATATTCCATTTGGAGTTAGAGCAGACCGCGGGAAACTGCTGTTAGGTTCTGCTTACATATCGATCAACGATCAATACATCACCGTGGCTGGACGTAAATATCAAAATACACCTGGCTTAAAACAGTTGTTGCTTAAGAAAGATGTAGATCTAAGCTTGGTTACAGATAATGATATGCAAAATTATAAGTCGATGCTACTTGTTACAAATGCACATCGTCGAGACTATGATCCAAGTAAACCAATAAAAAGTAATAAAGGACAAAAATATTTGCAAGTTATTAAACCTCTTTTTAAACTGAAGAATGCAGTTCAGGGAAAGGGTCTACCGTTAATAAAAAAGTGGAGAAAAAACGTAGATTTAGTGTACTGGGATAATCCAAATGAATTAGTGGAAAGGTTGAAATTATTAATTGCGTCTAGAGATGCTGGCAACACAGGATTAGATAATGAAATTATATCTATCATTGAAGAATTGCGTGAAAGTAAAGTTATAAATAAATAAATATCTAAAAAATGTGTTTATTTTACTACCAACCTCTCAATACAATACACCTTAAACATGAACGTAGACAAATTCGGACATTACATTCACAAAAGAATGCGTTTATCAGAGCTAATCGAGTTTAATGAGAATGCATTGATAAAATCAGAAAACGGAGATTTCGATTTAAAAACATCAAGACTGAGAGGAATTAGATCTCCAGTAGAAGCAGACGATGGTGTGAACAAGGATTATGTAGATCGATTGAATGCTAACACATTAAATGAAATAAATAATCTGGCTGTGAACAAGGATTATGTAGATCAATTGAATGCTAATACGTTTAAAGAATTTAATAACCTGATTGGTACATTGCGTTCTCAAATCATAAAAGATGCAAAGACTACAGTTCAAGCTACTTTAAAAACAAGAATACCTGAGGTTTCAACTCATTTGCATGATAACTTTTATACTAAAGCAGAGGTAGATAAATTACTTCAAAAAACTCCGTAATGGTAAAACAACAAATTGTAAATGAAATACACAAAGCAGCACGAAGAAATTTTCTTCGACGTTCTGTTATTCTGAAAGGAATCCATGATTTATGGCAAGCAGACTTGATGGACATGCAAAACCTGAAAAAGTATAACAAAGGTTATGCTTTCATCTTAGTGGTGATTGACTGCTTCTCAAAGTATGCCTGGGCTGAACCGTTAAAATCGAAAAATAAATTTGATGTTGCTCGTGCATTCGAACATATACTGCTTAGCAGTCGTAATAATCCTGTTAACTTACAAACTGATATGGGGACAGAATTTTATAACATCACTTTTAAAACGCTCATGAAACAGCACAACATTAACCATTACTCATCGTTTTCTACCAAAAAAGCATCCATTGTAGAGAGATTGATTAGAACTGTAAAAAATAAATTATATAAATATTTTAGTCTCAATGGAAACTATAAGTGGTTAGGGCTACCATTGGAAGATACATTGAAGAGATATAACAACACAAAACATCGTACTATTCAATTTAAACCGGTTGATGTGAATAAATGTAATGAACAAATAATCAAAGAAAATATAAAAAAAATAAACAAACATGTTTTAGTTCAGTGGAAGCCTAAATTCAAAGTTGGTGATTGTGTTCGTATAAGTAAATACAAACATAATTTTGAGAAAGGTTATACTCCTAATTGGTCAACTGAATTATTTATTATAAAAAAGGTAAATAAAACCTTACCAGTGACATATCACATAGAAGATCAAAGAAAACAAATCATATTAGGCGCTTTTTACGAACAAGAACTGCAAAAATCTAATTATCCTGATGTTTATTTGATAGAAAAGGTTTTGAAAAAGAAAGGAAATAAATTGTATGTTAAATGGTTAGGTCTAAACAGTGCAGAAAACAGTTGGATTGAAAAAGCTGCATTAATGGACTAAGATATTATATAATCATTTTTCATTTGAAATCCTATCATTATAATTTGAGTAATGCAAGGGGGTGGACTAGTTAACAACATAATTAATAATCTACCATTCGAAGTTCATTTGCCAGGATACAATTATTGCGGACCAGGAACCAAACTTCACAAACGCTTAGCGCGAGGTGACCGAGGTGTAAATAAGCTAGATGAAGCTTGCATGCAACACGACATTGCGTATACAAACCATACAGACTTATCAAATCGTCACAAAGCCGATTTACAACTACTTAACATGGCTAAACAAAGACTTAAATCAAAAGATGCCGGGAAAGGTGAAAAACTATGCTCTTGGTTAGTGAGCAAAGTTATGAAAGCGAAACTAAAGTCTGGATCAGGCATTAAAACATTTAAAAGCTTAGTTTCAAAAATAAATTCAAAAATTAAGAAACTCAAACGCAAAGATAATAAGACTTTAATAAAAGCAGCTTACTTATCCGCAAAAAAGTTATTTCCAATCATACATCATCGAATTCGAGTACCTCGAGTAATACCTATACCAAAGACTGGAGGAGTTCTACCTTTAATTCCAATTTTCGCTGGTTTGTCGGCTTTAGGAGCTTTAGCTGGTGGTGCGGCTGGAATTGCAAAAACTGTGAATGATTACAAATCAGCTCAGCAAAACTTGCGAGAGACAGAACGACATAACAGAACTATGGAGGGTTTAGCAGTGGGTAAGGGATTATACATAAAGCCTTATAAAAACGGTAAAGGATTGTTCATAAAATCATCAAAAAACTGAACAAGAAGCTACCCAATCGCCCACTAACTAATGTAGACATCCAAAACTACGCAAGAGACATCCCATATTTCCGAGGAGTATATATGAAAGATCAATTACCAAGGAAGCCGAAACGTATGGAATGTGGTATAGTCAACTTAGACGATTCTAAAAACGAAGGAACGCATTGGGTAGCTTATGTAAAAGTATATGACTATTGTGAATATTTTGATAGCTATGGAAATTTAAAACCTCCATTAGAACTGATAGGATATTTCAAGAATTGTAAAGTTTCATACAACTACACAAGGTATCAAAAATTTAACACTGTAAACTGTGGTCATTTATGTTTAAAATATCTGTGGACTTTTTGGAATAAAAATGTATAAAATAAATTGTTTTTATTTTATTACAATCATTTGCAAGATGTCACTCACTTTGTCGATAACTGGAAACTCATCAGTTTTATCTACGTACTATCCTAATACGTTGCAACTAAATGGAGAATATGAATGTGCTTTATTACATTTTTCAACATTTAATTCTATACCAAATATTGATAAAAGTAATAACAAGTTCTATTATGGCTCAAACGAAGTTATTGAAATACCGGAAGGCAGCTATGAATTGCAAGATATTAACGATTATTTAAAATCTGAAATAAAAGATGCTTCCATCAAATTACAATGCAATAACAATACTTTAAAAACTAACATATACTGTTCAAAAGATATTAATTTTAAGAAAGAATACTCTTTCAGTAGACTGTTAGGGTTTGACAAGCAGGTCTTGAAAGCAAATAAATGGCATGTGTCACAGTATCCAGTCAACATTTTACCGACGACAGTGGTAAGGATCGAATGTGACATTGTGAGCGGCTCTTACATAAACGGTGAAACAAGTCACATAATTCACGAATTCGCACTCAACGTGCCACCTGGATACAGAATCATAGAAATCCCGAAGAACGCTATATATTTTCCAATCAATCAAAACAACATAAGCTGCGTACATATTCGACTACTAGATATAAACAATCGCTTAATTAATTTGCGTGGTGAAGAAGTGCAGCTGTATTTACATTTTAGAAGAAAAAATGATTGATTACAATAAATATCTGCCTCAACAAATGAAAAATACCAGTTCTACTCAAGCTACCTACCAAATAAGACGTCGTTCTAAGAGCAAAATAAAGTTAACTAAAGACAATAAGACATTTCTCAGAGCGATCGGATTGATAAAATGAATATCTTAGACGTCGTTTCCACTCCGATTTACGACAACAGTATAGAAGGAATCGAATTTCATTCGTACAAACCTTATGTAACGAGTTTCAACAGGAACGATGAAATTCGCATACCTATCAACCAACAGGATCTTTACATATTACCATCAGCCAGCACTCTGTATTTAGAAGGAACCGTTATCGTCAGCAAAAAAGATTCAAAAGAGAAAGCTACTAGTATCAATTTTACGAACAACGGACTACTCTTCTTATTCCAAGATATTAGGTACGAACTAAACGGAGTGGAGATTGATAAAATAAAAAATGCAGGTATAACTACAACCATGAAATCATTAATATCAATGAGTGAGAATGAATCAAAATTATCCAAAGCTTGGGGTTGGAGTATCGATGGTATAAAAAATGTTAATGGAGGAAGTTTTTCTGCGTCTATACCACTTCGGAATATTCTCGGTTTCGCAGAAGATTTTAAAAAAGTTGTGATAAATAGTAGACATGAACTAATATTGTTACGAAGCAACACTAATTTGAACGCTGTAAAACTGAACACCGGTGAAATAGTGGAAGACATTCAAATCAATAAAATCATATGGCGCGTACCCCATGTTAAAGTATCAGATAAAGAAAAAATAAGTTTATTAAAACTGTTGGAAAAAGATCGATCGCTTCAGATGATATTTAGAAACTGGGATCTATATGAATACCCCGCTTTACCTAAAACTACAAAACATACCTGGTCTATCAAAACTTCATCTCAAATAGAAAAACCAAGATATGTTATAATTGGACTACAAACAAGTAGAAAAAATAATGCAAGTTCTGACATGTCACAGTTTGATCATTGCTATGTTCGTGATGTTCGTGTGTATCTTAATTCAACATATTTCCCGTATGAAAGCCTCAATGTGAACTTCGCTAATAACAGAATTGCTTTATTATATGAGCAATACATCAGATTTCAACAATCGTATTATGGACGTTGTCCGGAGTCTTTATTAAGCGAGAATCAATTTAAAGAGTTAGCACCGTTGTTTGTTGTTGATTGCTCTAGACAGATCGATAATCTGAAGACTGGACCCGTTGTGGATGTAAGGGTAGAAATTGAGAGTGATTCAGAAATACCAGATCAAACTTCAGCATACTGCCTCATTCTCAACGATTGCATTGTTGAATACAAACCATTAAGCAACACAGTGAAGAAGATATCATGAACGCAGATATTATCATTGTCGAACTCCAAGGATTTAAATATTTAGATAATAATTTTATCGTCAAAGAAGTGGCCATAGTAAGTAATGAACACACACAGACGTTCTTGGTTAAACCACCGCATTCGTTTTATTATTTGACTCAAGAAGAAAAGAAGCAGGTGCGATGGTTGGAAAGAAATCGTGGAATTTTCTGGAGTGAGGGTTTTGTAGACTACAGAGAGTTTCAACACGTCATCGTACCATATTTAGAAAATAAAAAAATTATTACAAAGGGATTGGAAAAAATTAAGTGGATTAAAGAGTTATGTGCAAACTGTGAAGTGATTGAAATAGGTGAAAAAGGGTGTCCTAATTTTGTGACATTACAAAAAAAGTTCTGTAAAAATAAAAATGATTTTAATTGTGTGAACCATAAAATGAATTGTGCATTAAATAATGCGGTGTGTATTAGAAAATGGTATGTGGACAATAATATGTCTGTATTTAATCTATTTTAATTTATTTTGTCATGTGAAGTTAATAAAATTTATTAATAATGTATTTATGGTTGTTTTATTTAAATTTATTCAGGATAACGTAAACATCAAACTTTATATTAGCCCTAATAAAATGAATCGAATTGAGTAAGTATTCTATTAATTTTAAAATAAGTATTGACATGTAATGAGATCATTTCATTAGAGATAATTTAAAGTGTGAGTTTGTTTATGTATTGCCAATAAAACATATTTTAAATTATAAATAAGTATATTATTTATTTAGTTTTTACATTATTTGCAATTATATAATATTTTATTTATGTACTTGAAACTTATGTAACTACTATGATCTATTATGTATTTAAACATATTTTAATACACTATCAGATTAACAAATACATTATTTTACTTCTTATAACTTAATCTCTATAGTTACAATAAAACTTATACCTTAGATACTTTATTTATACAATCAAAACATATTATAATAACTAAAAAACTTAGGTACTAAGGACTTAAATAAGAGCCACAAGTTTCCTTAATATTTTTTTATACAATTTAATACACTAGCAGATTAATAAATAAATTCATAATAGATACCAATTATTAAACTAATTATTTATTTCTCTTTAAACATTAAACATAAACATTCAAAACTTATACATACATTTACTAATATCCAGTAATGTTAGAACCCCGTGCTCAGTAGTCACGCTTGCAACCACTAGACAGCGAAGCAGTCTACAAACTGACACAATAAGTTAGTACTAGATAAATAGATTACTTACTTACTAATAACAATCGTCACCACAAAGTTTCTTTGAAATTTTATTTATCAATGATTGGGTCTCTTCCATAATATAGTCCACCGGTTCACTAACTACATATTGCGCACTTAACACTATCACCTCTTCACCATCACTTGAACTTGCAACACTTGGTTCTTGTCGTTCACTGATGTCCAACACCTGTATCTGGATCAGTCGTAAACCTTTTTTCTTTTCGTTGTTTATGACGTATGATTGACATAAAGGATGTTGATGTTCAGATGCTTTCCGTTTTAGACCCTCCCGTCTTGCTCGAGACTTTTTTATGGTTGGTTCAGGTATTTGTTGCTCTGGAACATGCCAGCTTAAACTTGGAGTGGGAAAACCTTGACCGTATTGGGAGAAGATGAAATCGGGAGAGTCACACATTATTGATGATCTGAAACAAACAAAGTTATAAATTATTGATAATAATTATATCTAACAGCATTTATGGTAATAATTTTATAAGTAGGTACTTATACGTTTGTACAATAGGTACTTACAATTTGTTCTGTTTTTATTCGACGTGATGTGACCGGTCCGACTGTCTGCCTTCTGATGTATTTCATGTACTAATCCATCATATTATTATAAAATGCAAACTCCATAAAACCTTGCGCTGTGAATCAAGTTCATGTTTCGACAAGTTCAGCCTGATATGTACAACATGAAGCGACGTGCGCGTGCAGCTGATCGGTGTCATATTGCACAATCCAGTCGGCGCAATGCGCTTTGTCATCAGGAATGGAAATGAAACAGATTTATGAACTTGAACTATTATTTATTTAAGTATTATTTAGTAGGTACATGCAAATAAAAGTAAACTTATAAGACGTAAGTATAATTAACAGAAGCCGTATAGATAGAGTATAGTTATACCTACACTGTTTAGCTAAATATATTCACTATTCTAATTCTCATGTTGATATTTTACTAAAACTAATAATTATGTACTTAATAAAGTCTATGGGACACCAAGAATACATACATTTTAGAATTACATACATAATAAAGCTGGGTTCAATTATATTACACTACAATGTTACATTCACACTAAAAAAGTAACAATCATCTATCTATCCACCCTCACATACCTTTTAAGTATATTAGTAGGTAGGTTGTAAGATTATACCTATAACTTTCCATTTAATACGTTATAAGTTTTACAATCAATAAAATACATGCTATAAATGTAACATGTAACTACAGTTGGTTCCTAATTACATTTAAAATTATGGTAATGCATTACCTACATAAATATATTTGCATTACCCCAAGCTAAAGTAGATACTTTATCAAATGATAGCAATCGTTTATCATCATTGCTTGAAAGTGCTATTTTATTTACGTTCTGAGTGAATATTTCATGTTTTATTGATCTAAACAATACATTTTTTCTGCGAATGACATTGCAATTGTATAAAACATTTTTATAATCAAACATATTTAAATTTTTCGTTACACATTTTTTTGTACCTTTGGCTTTTTTAATTGTTTTGTTTAAGGTTTTAATACAATAAAGCTTTGAGCGCAGTCCTACGAATTCTTTGATAACTTTGCCACCCATTTCGTCCTTAAACAGTCCTGGAATCTTCTTATTAATAATAGGTAAGTCAAATTCATTGTTTAAGTCATAATTAGAGGTATCAAAATAATTTAAAAAATTGAGCTTGAAATCTTTATAAACGTTATTACTCTGTACATCATAAATTAGACTATCTGTGTCAGTATAACATAATTCAATTCGCTTACCATAAAAAGGTTTCATGATAGAGTAGTGAAAATCGTACATATGCGTCTTAGATAATTCTAATACTGTGAACCCTATGTATATCGGTTTATTAAGTATAACACGCAAAGGCTTCATTTGGATTGCTACTAAATCATCAGAAAATACAGAAGCGCTGTGAAAATATGGACTGGCTATCAATTTCTCAGCACAAATTGTCTTTTTTGTTTTATTGCTTGAGTCACACCACTTGTTTACTAACTTAACATCTATTCGATTTTCACTGTTTTCTAAGGTTTTCCCAAAAATACAATTATTTAATAATTTGAAAAAATCTTGTTCAAACGTTGACTCTGCTTTTTGACGTAACTGAGTGTTTATATCAATATATCGCTTTAAAAAACAACTTTGCTTAAACATAATAGCGCGATGGATCCTTCTCAATATTAAACCGTACTGTAAGCATTTTTTTAAATGAACATAATGAATTACATAGTGATATTTGTCGTACAAATTCGGTATTAGTTTTTTATTTTTACCACCAGGTGGTAAACATTTTTCTGGACAAAAAGGAAAGTCATTGTGTTCATTGTGTAAATTTTCTGGATATATTAAATCAACTTCAAGAATGTAACCGTTTTCCGCATTATCATCGATGTCTGTCAAATTCTCTTGTAAAAAATCTATTTCTTGTCTATTCATAAATCTAAAACCGGAACAGGGCAGCGATTGACACATACTGTAACCGTATAAATTATTACAGTCTAAATAAATGATAAATGAATTTGGGCGGCTTGGATCGAAGGTATCTAAATATTTATGATTGGCTTTGGCATGTCTTTTGGAACACATACAAACACCTCCACGAATACCTTCTTGTATCATTCTAAAAATTTCTACATCGCTAATTAATTCTAATTTAACTCCTGTTTTTAAAAGCATTGCATCAAAAGATAGACTTGGTGCTGTAAGATAGAACGCAGGATCGAGATTGTAATGACGTTTACAAGTTTTCCGAAAATTTTCAAATACATCTGTTAGCAACAGAACGTCTGTTTTAAGATATAAATCGGTATACATACCCATGTTTTGAATATTAAATGTTGACCAAATGGTACAAGCGTGATTATAGTCTTCGTCAGTAATTGACTCATTGATTAAGGAGTTAAAAAAATATTTTTTTGCTGGCAGACACGTTTGTTCATATCGTTCCCATTGAGACATATAGTCATAAGGATACACTCCTTTACGCGTGAGTAGGTTAAATTGTGATTCATTAGGAAAATAAGATTTTAAATGGTTGAAGTCTTGTTTTTTCATTGTACCAACTAACTTTTCTAAACTAGTGCCTAAAAATTTGAAAGAATCTACAAACCGAACTTGAATGCTTTCCTCAGATGAAATCGGAATAAACTTTGTGAATGAAATATAGTTTTCTTTTGTTTTCGGTATCACTTTAATAGATCCAGGAGCTTCACCTAATTCTTTTATAAAAAGGTGACAATCGTATCCGGACAAATTATGAAAGAATACTGGCAAAAATGTTGGTAATCTGTATTGTAGGTTACAGTAACTATGAGCTGCGCCGCGATACTTTCCAGTCAAGTGACAATGATCACGAACCCTATCGCCAAACAAGAAGTGGTTGCAAATATGACAAGTCATAGCGTTTTCAAAGTCGCGAGCATTATCTTCTGAGTATATCATAGGAACATTATTTTTTAAAATAGCGTAATATTTTCGTGCATCTTTATAAATAGACTTCACAAAATTAGATACACAATCCGAACCGCGATAAGAAACGTAACGATTGTAGCTTTCGTCTAGCGCACACGTGATATGGTAAGCGTAAGCTATAGGCACGTGTCGCTGTTGCGTAACGGTGCTCGCCTTAGTGGGATCAGGGTCACAAGATTCATACCGTTCTAGCATTGTTTCAAAATCTGCGTATATAACAAATGGTACAATTTGCTTTCTGTTATAATTTTCAAACTGTATGAAAGAACCTTTTGGAGGCAGTTCTGTGACAACACCTCCACAATTATGTGAACTAAGATTAACGCATGAGTTAAAAAACATTAAACAAACATTACAAAAGTACAGTTTGCTGTGGTGCTTTGTTATTTGATTCTTAACAAGTCGCGGTAAGTCTTTAATGAGACAGTAATGCGATAAATCATCGCTTTCTAAATAAAGTAAATGAATCACCTTTCCGTTTAAAGTTTTTGGTTTGTAAAGAGGTCCTACGATGATATTATTTTTTAAACCATAAATATAAATACAAATTTCAGGGTTATTTCCTTCAAACCGGGTAATATCTGAGAAACTCATTGGGAATGATATATCCTGTACGTTTAATACGTTACGAAAATCAGGATAAGAAGATACTCTTTCAGGATGGCTTTTAGCTGGATATAAAGCAGCAACAACGGACCATAAAAAACAATAATCATCATTATTGCGAATATTAACACATGCTTTTTTCGATTTTATTGATGCAGGCAGTTCGATAAAACCTGAACCGCGCAAAGGTTGATATTTGTTAACATTGATTTCCAAATGGGAATTATTCAAGAACGTCCATCCACTATCTCGATCCTGAAATTCTTCTATCTTTTTTGTTAAAGTGTTTTTGACTTGAGACAATAATGAATCCAATTCATAATTCTGATGCAAAGTAAAGTTTTTTGTGGCAAATGATTTTATCTCCTGAGAGTCATTTTTAACCATTAGAAACAAAGCGAAATATTCGAAGTTAACTTTTAGACAAGTGTGTTCTATAAGAGACATGTCAATTAACGTTTTAATTTTATTTTCAATATTATTAAAAAATGATTCTAGAGAACAATTCTCAGACGGATCGATAATTCTATAAGAAGCTATACGATTCCGAAATGCAGAATGTATTATTGCAACACCTTCGCAAAAATGCGAAATATTTTTGTTTTTATGATTAGTACTACGTAAGTGACCTGTCCAGTGACTGCGCTCAACAGATGTGTTACAAACGGTACAAAAAGGCATTTTAGATTATTATTTTTATTAGGTACGCAAAAATAGTTTAGATTTACAGAGGTACCTACTAATAATTAATTTAGTGTCCCCAACAATTTAAAACTAACTTATTTTATACTTATACTATCGCTATAAAAGACAGGCTCGGAATTGTCGAACAATTCGTGAGTCCGTCTCATAAACATTTGCAGCCCATACCACTGGGGAGTGTTGGTATTAAGTTGTACTTTTAACGAGACCTGAGCTTTCTTCCACCGTTCTTCCTTGGGGATGGAGGCAACTTCGTCTTTTGAGTAAACTTTAACTTCCACGTAGAAGTCCCCCGTAAGGTCTGCCGTTCGCCGTACTTTCCCGTTGGCGACACGGCTGATGAGCGATGAAGCGAAGTCCCCGCTTGATGGCGTCTTTAAATTTTGACTGTTCTCCAGACCAAAGAGGTCCGAGCTCAAGCTGCGTCTTTTACTGTAAACAATTACACATTTCAATTATAATAATTTACATTTATTTCTTATCTAACTAAATTAATGTGTATTATACACCCCTGTTGAATCCTATGGGGAATATAAAGCGTAATACATATTAGATTATAACCATTTCAATAAGAATACCTCATGAAGTAACTGACAACATTCCTGCATTGAATATAATAGGACAATGATTTTACCGTTCTCTGCGTTACAATTCTAAACTCATTAACCATTATGTATTACTGCACATACCAATTTAGTTGACTTATCATACCCATCAATCACCTAATCATACAAGCAGTAATATAAATTACCTTGACTTAGAGTCCGATGGGTGGGCGCTGGTTTCAGGTGTTTGGCGCTTCACCGCCTTTTTCTTAGGCTGCTTTTTTGTCACCTCGGCTACTGCAGCTGTGGGCTGTTGTGAATGGTATTCCAATTCCGAGTCAGACCTGAAATAGAACACACTAAGATTAATTTTGTAACTATAAGCAACCTCGATAATTATGGAGAGGAGAGTTTCAATGGAATATATCTCGCTAGAAGATGACTATAGATGTTATGATGATGATAGTTGCCCCAGCCGGCAGGCAGAAACCAGGTCCGTAGCTAGGTAGCAATTAAAAACAGATGAAAGTTACACCAGCCGGCAGGCAGAAACCAGGTCCGTAGCTAGGTAGCAATTAAAAAACAGATGAAAGTTACACCAGCCGGCAGGCAGAAACCAGGTCCGTAGCTGAGTACACATTATCAAATTCAGTAAACTTAGTAGTACTTACTCACATTTTAAAGTTGTAGGATATTGTAGTAGGTATGTAACGAAAAAGGTCAGTAGATCACTGGAAGATACTGGAGCGAATGTAATTTTATGATCAAAATTGATTGGTTTTATACATAAAAAATACCATTTCAGCAATATTTACCTCATAACAAAATTAAACCTTAACTACATATCCTCACAGGTGTATGACTAATTTATGTTACTTACGTCTAATTAAACCGTGTTGATTGAAAACCTTTTCTGTCAAATTGCAATTTTATCGTGAGAAATGAATTACAAAACCAGCTTCTTACCCTCACCGACAAAGGTGAAGCCGATACCAGGCTGTTACTTATAATTAATACAATAGGTATTATAATAAAGTATGTATGTTTGTTTAATAAGTCTTGTTGCATGACAAGTGAAAATAAAAAAAAAAAATTCAAAGATGCAAGCTAAGGTGAGTTGATAGAAGGTGAGTTGATAGTAAAATATCCTGAAATCATTTTTTTTTAATTTTTTTGTGCAAAACAATCCATGTAAACGAAGCCATGTCAAAACGTTAGTTCACAGGTATGTTGCAGTAAAACTTAAAATTGTTATAAAATCATCCAACGACGAAAACAACTTTTTATAACCATTTCATTCATGCAAATGTTCAGTAGGTACTGATATTAAGAATCATCTTTCAATCAATCCTAGATTGATAGAACTATCGCCTTATTATAAAACATATAAAATAATAAACAAAGGTATCAAAACTGGTATAAGATCATGTTCTATAAAAGGTTTCATCCCAACTCTACATGAAACGTTAAAAGTGTATAGTCAGAATGAAACACATTTAGACGAATTAAAAAATACTTAAAAATAAGAAATCGTAAAAAAGGCAAATTTTAATCAAAGACTGCTACATGCACGAGGATCATCTTACAGTGTAATTGTTAAATACATGGAAATTACTCATACAGACACGACACCTCATGTAACGATGTTAAAGTTCTATAACTGCAAATTTACATGATGCAATTTTGCAGTCTTTGAGATTTTAAAGACTTAATTACACTTATACTGTACGATCGTTTCCGACGCCGTCGTCAGGTGGTTTACATAGAATAAGTATGACACAATTAATTACTATGGTACGGTGCACGAACCGTTTCGAAGGTGAGAAAGCATCTTAATCTAAATCCAAGCGCAACGCAGAGTAACAGCAGACAACCAGTATCTAGTTGTTGTTAACATGTAAGGTAGTGTTAGCTGTATGAATTAATTAAATTAACATTTGGATGTCCTTGGTGTCCAATCTGGGACCATAGAAATAGAATGTGTGTGTGCCATTAGGTGCATGCATTTCTTACTCTGTGAAGAGACATGAGACAATCTGTCCCAAATTTTAGTTTAATGTTTGCGATATCCTAAAGTTCAGATGTCCTTGGTGCCCAATCTGGGGTCATAGAAATAGAATATACGTGTGCCTGTAAGTGCATGTTATTTCTTGCTCTGTGAAGAGACATGAGACAATCTGTCCTGAATTTTAGGCTAACGGTTCAAGCAGTGACCGCCCTTATTTGTTAATAAGTAAACTAGTTGTTGTTAACGTGTAAGATAGTGTTAGCTGTATGAATTAATTAAATTAACATTTGGATGTCCTTGGTGTCCAATCTGGAACCATAGAAATAGAATGTGTGTGTGCCATTAGGTGCATGCATTTCTTACTCTGTGAAGAGACATGAGACAATCTGTCCCAAATTTTAGTTTAATGTTTGCGATATCCTAAAGTTCAGATGTCCTTGGTGCCCAATCTGGGGTCATAGAAATAGAATATACGTGTGCCTGTAAGTGCATGTTATTTCTTGCTCTGTGAAGAGACATGAGACAATCTGTCCTGAATTTTAGGCTAACGGTTCAAGCAGTGACCGCCCTTGTTTGTTAATAAGTAAACTAGTGTCCACTGCATGACTTAATTAAAATAACGGTAACACGGTAAGTTAATATTTAGTTTTAGAACTAAAGTGTTCCTCTCACTGTGGCCAAGACACCTTTAGCCATCATCGATCCTATGAGTCTGTGGGATCGGCGGTGAGAAAACCATTTCCTGTGTACATTGCACGACGTACACAAATCCCTATTCCTACCCAAGTTCCGTCTGTTACCGTAGGTTTCCTTGTAACAGACTTCCCTCACGTTAAACCAACTAAACCTACGTTTGGTGTGGTTTGTATGGTAGGCTAGGGCGTTAGGATAACTAGGGGGCTAGGTTTATAGTTTCAGACATAGCCACGTCACGTACGCGCTTGGAATAATGGCCGTACTAAGCTGTAAGTCATGTTGGTGTGGAATAGGCGCCGAACCAGTATTTTACTGCACTACGTAGGAATTCATACTCCACCTTCCGTTCCATCAGGTGGAATAGGCGCCGAACCAATACTTTTCATTTGTATTATTGGGCATTCTACTCCACCGAGAGTGACGAGGCGAACGGAGTGAGCCGATGGAACGGAAGGTGGGGTAGAATGCCCAATAATACCCTACTTCGGTTCACTGAAGAATTATTTTTCACGTTTGATTCCATATGTATTCTGACGTTTCACATAGAGTAAAAGATGCCGATTGAAAGCAAAAATGAACTGTCTAATGAAAGCAAAAATGAGCCGCGCAAAAAACCTCTTATCCTCGGATTTCTCCTGTATGTTACCCACAACCCATCATTGGCAAACATTGAAAAGTTAACACATCAGTTTGAAAAAGAAAATTAACATACCAGAAAGACCAGTGAAGAAAAAGTGTGCCTTAGTTATAACATTGCAGTGACAGAGACAGGCATATATCTTTGTTCTTCACTCACTTGGCTTACCTTCGAGAGGCCTATGAAGATGACCCTTAGTAACGTGTTCTGGGGTAAGGGAGCTTCGCAGCACAGACGGTAGGTGACCGCGCGTTCAGACTCCGGCGGCCAGTTGTCAGCCTTGCTGTAGGACTCTGCTGGTTCCACGAACATCACCTGTAAGGAACATGGAATTAAACAGTTGTGGAAATGATGCCTTTTGGGGGCTGAAGAGACATTGAAGTATTAGGAAACAGTATGTGTCTATCTTAGGTTGGTGGTCCGCAAATATTTTGACAGCAAAGCTTATGTTATTTTACCATTTTGAGGTTTTCCTAATGATCCAAAAACAAAAAAAATCGTGGTTTATTTTGTGACGCATAGTTAGATGTGGGAAGCACATGTCCGAACGTTGTGACCTAGGAGACCTATGTCCGGCAGTGAACGTCCTTTGGGTGGATTATGACGAAAATGTCACTTTTTTTTCTTGTATACGTCCGTTTGTTACGGGTTTCTTTCTTTCGTACCTTGTTGAGCGCCAGCAGGTAGTCGTGCCGACTGGGCCTGTAGATGGGCATGGCGGTGTCCAACAACCAGCCCAGCGCCGCCGCCTGGATGACGCACACCTGCTGCTTGTACTCCGGGAGGTGCTTGCTGTGCGACGCTGTCACCAGGCAGCAGCAGCAGAACAGGTCTGCTAGGGACGAGAAGGCGCGCTCTCGGACCTGGACAAAGACAGAGGAGTAAAATTATGGGGCCAAGGCGTTTAAATTACTTACGTGTTGTCTGTGCAATAGTGTCACCTCTGGCGGCGGCTCGTGCGGCGGCGGCATGGCCAGCGCGCGCGCCAGCGGCAGCAGCGCCTGCGCGTCGGCCCGCGCCGCGCGCACCAGCTCGCGCGTCAGCAGGCGCAGCGGCCGCAGGTAGTCCTCCGCGCGCAGCACCAGCTCCTGCCACATTGTGCTACTGTTAGCCGCATTTGGGAGGGCATAAACGCGAAACACGATTTATCACGAGAGTTCGTTAGCCTAATTAAAACAAACTAGATTAGGTAAGCAACGAGAACGGACATTACGACACCGAGCGTCTGACACTCGCGACACTCCATCACCGAGTACAAGACACCGAGACACCAAAAATCGTTATTTTAGGATTTTTCCTTTACTTGTGCGTAAGAAGACCTTGCTTAAGAAGACCTTGCTTTTTCGGTCGTTATGGCGATGCTTTGGGAAGATGGAGGATTACTTCGACTAAAAGATGATGATGATGAGTACTCAGTATACCTGATACGTGTCTGCCATGGCAGCCGGCACTTGCTGCGGCTGAGCCTGTATGAGCGCGGCTAATACGGCCATGTTGTTGGGCGAGCGCACGTTGGACAGCTCGTTGTAGATCGTGTGCGTCACCACGCTGCGCAGGAGTGGCGGGCTGTCGGATACCATCTCTCTGGAAGAAGAAACAGAAGTTTGTATTGATTTTGATTAAAAGTGGTTGGAATAAAATGCCCTGAAGATTCACTCAGCCATCAGGATGAATCATTTCAGATTAGAAATGCGCTCTGATTAGGATCGCCTAATACTGTACAAACAGTCGGATATCATGTAAAGTGCCAATCGATTTTAAACCATGCGCGATACAACTATTACTGTCGACCCACCCTGCGTTTAAATTACCCTACAAATCATGATACGAGCCCAGCTTGCTTAACACTCAATGACCTCTTACCTTAGACAGGCTTGATATGCGGCCTGCAGCGGCTTGGTCTTGAGCCGCATGCGAGCCAGTTGTGCTAGAACTTCATGGTCTCTTGCGGCCGTGGGCCCGCATGCGTCACAGTTGCAGCAAACGTAGGCTAGCAACTCCTGCGCACATCGCCATAGTTTGCCGGAGTGCAGCCATGCTTCGAGACGGGAGGCGGATATCATTCGGATCTGAGAAAAACATCTGAGATTATGATCTGTCTCTCAAACGGCCTTAATACAAAACAAGGTTTATATTTAGAAGAGCCAGGTTGAAACCATTATTTAACAAAATTAAAGATTATTATAAAAGCTGATGCTTAACCCTGTCAATTTTGTACTTTACATTTATCGGAATAAAGTTCAAAATACTGTGTAATGCACGCTAAACAATGACATAAGACTATTACGGACTGATATTATTTGTATACTGAGCCCTCGTACCCACGGGCGATTTTTTATCACGCACTGGATTTTCAACGCACTACTTACTTATTACGTGTATTTTTTTAACGCGGTGGACCGTACTTTGTTGGATTTTCAATGCTCAGACCAACACCGAGAGTTGCAAATCCAGTGCGCGCAAAAAAATTGTCGCGGGCAAAATCGCCCGTGAGAACTGGGGCCGAGACGCTGAGTTGGCAATTAACGTTTTAACTTTGAATTATAAAAACTGGCCCAATGTTTTAGGCTTGCAGTTAAGTTAGAACTCATTTTGTAATAAGTATACATTTTTGGAACGGTAAAAGCAGGGTTCCGTACCCAAAGGGCGACCTATTACTAAGACTCCGCTGTCCGTCTGTCCGGCTGTCACCAGGCTGTATCTCATGAACCGTGATAGCTAGACAGTTGAAATTCAAAGTCACAGATGATGCATTTCTGTTGCCGCTATAACCACAAATACTAAAAACAAATATTTAAGGGGGGCTCCCATACAACAAACGTGTTTTTTTTCGGTGTTTTTGCCTTGTGGTACGGAACCCTTCGTGTGCGAGTTCGACTCGCAATTGGCCAGTTTTTTAAATTGTTCAATTACTCATTCGATAGTTTATTTCGTTAATTGCTGATGGTGCTGAACTTACCTCAGGGAACCCGCACGTAGCAGACAGCAGTTTGAGAAACCCTTTGCCAATAGCATCGGGTGCTGCGGACCTCCTCTGAATTTGCTCCTTGATAGCTTCCAGTACTAAAGCTTCTACAGCCTCATAGCTGCTAGAATACCTATAAAAAATAAACATACAAATATTGAGCAAGCTTTCTCCGACTACTGAGATTTCGACTAATAGAGAAGTATTAGGAGTGAGGTGTATATATCGTAACAGCTAAATATAACAGGTATCACAAGATAACAGACTGTAACTGTGACAGACAAACTGAAAAAACAGCTTCTGTTCCACGACGAGATAACGGAATCCATCCAGTCACAAGCTTTTCTCTATTCATGTATAAGACAGTTTAACAGTTACCTTAGAATAAGATAAAAAATGTTACTGATACACTGTGACACCCTGTTACATCGTCTGTCACAAGCTCTTTCCTTTTCTCGCATAGGTGTAACACCTTAGTTAGAAAGAGAAGTACCTACGTGTACGTGTATCAGCTGTGGTAACAGAGAACACACAATAGTTTGTTCCCACATAGTATGAAATAACAGCCAGTTATTTTGGAACAGGTTTTCGTGGAACAGGAACAGACGGAAAAGGGAAAGGGGGGGTAGGAGAATGTCGATGATTCTCTAATCTCTGTATGAGAAGCGGACTTTTATCTGACAGAAAGAAATACAGTATTCATAAGTATGTGTGTGTGTGGAGGGCAAAACAAATCAATAGAATTTTCGAGGTGTGCATCATCATCATCATCATCATTTCAGCCAAAAGACGTCCACTGCTGGACATAGGCCTCCCCCAAGCACTTCCACTTCGACCGGTTCTGTGCTTCTCGCATCCAACGGGTTCCTGCGGCCTTCACAAGGTCGTCGGTCCACCTTGTGGGAGGCCTTCCAACGCTACGTCTTCCGGTACGCGGTCGCCACTCCAGAACCTTTCGGCCCCATCGGCCATCTGTTCTGCGAGCAATGTGCCCTGCCCACTGCCACTTAAGTTTGGCAATTCTTCGGGCTATGTCGGTTACCTTGGTTCTCCTGCGGATCTCCTCATTCCTGATTCGATCACGCAGGGAAACTCCAAGCATAGCCCTCTCCATTGCCCTTTGGGTGACTTTTAGCCTTCTTATAAGGCCCATTGTGAGCGACCACGTTTCAGTGCCATAAGTCATCACTGGCAACACGCACTGGTCAAAGACTTTCGTCTTGAGACACTGCGGTATGTGGGACGAGAAGATATTGCGTAGCTTCCCGAACGCTGCCCAGCCGAGTCGGATTCGACGATTGACCTCTTTCTCGAAGTTAGACCTACCTAACTGGACAGTTTGTCCGAGGTAAACATACTCGTCCACGACTTCGAGTGTAGCGTCTCCGATCTTTATGGGAGTGGGTGTTACATGGGCATTTGACATGACCTTCGTTTTGTCCATGTTCATTTTAAGACCCACTCTTTCGGAGGCTCTACTGAGGTCATCGAGCATTGTACTGAGGTCCTCCATAGTCTCAGCCATGACTACGATATCGTCGGCAAACCGAAGGTGAGTTATGTACTCGCCGTTGATGTTGATGCCAGCCCCTTTCCAGTCCAGAACCTTGAAGACATCCTCCAGTGCAGCGGTGAACAGTTTCGGAGAGATAACGTCTCCCTGTCTTACACCTCGCTGCAGAAGGATAGGTTTCGAGGTCTGATCCTGGAGTCGGACTGACATAGTGGCGTTTTCGTACAAACACTTCAGCACCTCGATGTACCGATAGGCGATCTGGCACCGTTGAAGAGACTGCAGCACAGCCCATGTCTCGATCGAATCAAAGGCTTTCTCGTAGTCCACGAACGCTAAGGTGTGCATCAAAATTACTTAATTATTTTAGTAACGGAAAATACTTCTTTCTTCTTACCTTGGATAAACTGAGTACTCTAACTCCATATTGTCAAGGTCTTCTTCCGTGCTGCCCATCAGTGGGGAGCCAGACCCTGATGGAGACATTGTACCTGTGGAGAAAAAAAAAGGTTTGTTACTTCCACAGGCCAGCAAAATATTTCAGTAAGTTGGCACTTTGGCAGTTTTAAGTGACCTAAATGAAAAAAAAAAAATAGTTATAGAACTTTCCCACATCATAATTAGAAAAGAAGTCATTAATAAAATTAAAAAGTATGTTCCTTTTTTTCCAAGCTTTTGTGTGCCATGTCCACTTGAAACATCATTCAAATCGGTTGGACTTATCTCTAACTTTTTACATAACATCGCACCTGTTTTCCACGAAGGGTTGGGCACAAGGGTTAGGACTTTTCGCGAGTTATGCTTAACTACCATGTAAATTGTAATAGGGGGCAAGCCTAGTGCCATCAACCATGCTCAAATCGAGACTCTGGGCTGTTAGCGAGAAATTTCTGTTGGAAAAACCCAATAACACTGCCCAACCTGGGAATCGCACCTGGGACATCATGCTCAGTAGCAGAGCTTGCACCCCTACCCAATGAAGCAGTCTAATCTTTAAAAAAGTTACTTATTACCATGAGGCAGTCCTCATTCCAGCTCCAAATTTTTCATAGTGTACCATCTTAATAAAGTAAGAAGAAACAGCTTACCCAGTGTGTTGTCAGTGGGTATAAGATGTGATGGCGGCTGCTTGGTGCTGAAGGCCGTCACCACATTCTCTACGAAGCACTTGCACCAGGAGCACTCCACCCAGCACCGCTCGTTCAGAGCATCCTCTATGTAGACCTAGTGATGAATGACAGTTAATTGAAAACATGATTGAAAAATATTCTATGAAAAACTACAGTACTTAGTTGGTTTAGCTGTCAGAATACTGGAATTATTTTTCTAGTTCAAAGTTCAAGCAACGTGTTATTTATTAGATACTAGCTGCGCCCCGCGGTTTCACCCGCGTAAATGTGGATCCCGTAGGAATATCGGGATTTCCCATTGATTTCCATATTTTTTAAAATTTGTATTTGGTGTTTGAAGAAACAGCTTTCAAAAGTTCTTCATTTTGTGCAGGAAATGTATGAAAATCTTTACATTTGAATTTAAAGTTAGAGCTTTGTTTCGGGTTCATTTATTAGTAAAGCTGGAAAAACGGGGAAACTGGTAAAATATGGGGCATCTGGCCAGACTAAGCTAATTGGATATTTGGTAATTATACTTTCAACTTGGTAATGTAGATACAGACATAAATTATTACATACCTTAATAAATATATCCGGCCAGTTGTTACTCTCCCTATGTCCAGCATACAGCATGTTACAGGCCAATATATACACCAGCGGGTTCCCTTTGTTCTTGAACGCAGCACCTTGTTCTCTCTTCAGCAACGTACAGAGGCTCTGCGTTACGGTCTCATGAGCGAACATGTTGGGGCGTATCTTTGTCAAGTAGAGTAGACTCATACATAGTATAGGGTCTGGTTTTGAACGCTGGGACTTGAGGAGGCGTATTGAGCCCGTGAGGAGGCCTAACTGTAAGAAAAAAAGATAATTTTATTTCTATCTATAAGTGTTGTAATTTTAACAAGAACCAAAAGGTTAACCAACTTTTTCTTGCTCTATCATCGCTTCCCCCTTTTTACCGACTTCAAAAAAAAGGAGGTTATCAATTCGATACGTATAATAATAATAATAATAATATTCCACAACTATCACACAACGCCGTCTAGTCTCAAGCTAAGCAGAGCTTGTGTTATGAGTACTAGACAACTGATAAACATACTTATATATTTCTAAATACATACTTAGATAGATAAATTACACCCAGACACAGAACAAATGATCATGCTCATCACACAAACATTTGTCCTGGGTGGGAATCGAACCCACGACCTCCGGCATAGCAGTCATAGTTACTGACCACTAGACCAACAGGCCAGTATGTATGTAATATTATTGGAATTGCATTATATTAACATATGACAATCTACTAAGGCTTCCAAACAAATATACAAAATTTCATAGACGTATGTATGTATGTATGTATGTATGTATGTATGTATGTATGTTTGTCCACGCATATCTCCGTAACTATTAATCGGATCTTGACCATTCTTTTTTTATTAGCTTACATTTACTTCAACTTAGGGAACAGTGCAAGTTTCATCAAAATCGGTTCAGTAATTTTCAAGATATGGACTAATACGTGTAAGTGTGACGGCCTGGCGTATTGATACGAGCTACGGGTGTAGTGTCAAAGGGAAAACATCTCAAAACCTTGGTCAAATTCTAGTGCAAAAACTAAAAATTACGAAATAAAAAGTAATTTAAAAAAATTAAACCGACTTCAAAAAGAAATCAACTCAAAATTATAAAATAACTTTAATTTCGGAAGTCGGTGGCAAAAAACTAAACTAAATAACTAACTAACTAAATTACTTTTTATTTATACATGTACAGTCAACAAAAGAGATAAGTATGCAGGACCGTCTCATATAGTTGAAGTTTAGTAAGAAACCGATGGATGTTTTCAACTGAAATTTAATTTGATAAACAAGCTCTTTGTTTTCTATTAATAAAATTAAATTTTATTCAATAAAACCATTGGTTTCTTACTAAACTTCAACTATATCCGACAATCCTGCATACTTATCTCTTTTGTTGACGATACATATTATTATTTCAAGACTGTAAACTTATAAATTATGTATTACATTATTCAGGGTTAAATAAAATTAGCTAGCGAAACTTCGCAGACATAATGCCTGTATTACTTTATGGTACACCATTGCAGAGAGTGTACAGGTTTAAGTATCTTGGTCATATATTGACTCCCAGCCTCAAAGACGATGACGACATTGAACGGGAGCGGAGAGCGTTGTCGATTAGAGCGAACATGCTGGCACGCAGGTTTGCACGTTGCTCACTTCCTGTAAAAATCACGCTCTTTCGAGCCTACTGTACTACCTTTTACACGTGCAGCTTGTGGGCTAGTTATACGCGAAGATCGTACAGCGCTCTTCGCGTTCAATATAACAACGCGTTTAGGATACTGGTGGGGCTGCCCCGTTTCTGTAGTGCGTCAGGGATGTTCGCGGATGCGCATGTAGATTGCTTTTACGCAACAATGCGTAAAAGGTGCGCTTCCCTGGTGCGCAGGGTGTGGGGCAGCTCCAACAGTGTCTTAAACATGGTTGCGAGTCGCCTAGACTGTGTTTACGTGGGTCACTGTTGTGCCGTCTCTCATGGGATGTCGCAACGGTGACCACCGTTATTTCGTAAATTTTTTGTTTAGTGTCTGTGCTTACTAACATACCTAGTCATAAGTTTTACTAACAATATTGTTTGTTTTTGAGTCTGAGTTACTCTAATAAAGAAAATTCTATTCTATTCTATTAGTATCGATATCTAAACATAATAAAAAGTAATTAATTTGATGACTTTTTGTGGGGTCAATGACCGCATAATCAACCTATAATGTTCCCACTACTGGGACACAGGCCTCCTTTCGGTGAGAGGGAGTGGGCCGTAATCCACCATGCGGGGCCAGAGTGGGTTGGCAGATGTCACATCTTTGAATTTGTGGTTCTAGGACTTGCCGGTTTGCTCATGTTTTCCTTCACCGTTTTGAGAGCAGTGGTGATAAAATAATTTACACAAAGTAAAGCGCCTGTCTGGGTTCGGACCTACGACCTACAACTCGTAAGTCGCGGCCGTTACCACTTGGCCACCACTGCTACTTGGCCATTGCTCACCGGACCATTGCCCCCCCCCCCCCCTATATACGCCTATGACCAGCAGTTGTTAGCCCCCCATATTGATACCCATCATGTCTGCAGAGTTCCACTAGCTAATTTAATTTCATCCTGTATATTGCATTGCACAAATAAAAACTTTATTAATTAAGAATGTAATATTGATATTAAGAAAAAAAAAATCATTTATTTAACAGATTAACTAATGTGTTCCTTATCACAAGCATATCAATTTTACAAACCAGCTTATCAGAATTATGTGTGTCCAATGCTTGCAGCACATTAGGGACCAGATCCACAGGGTCAACTTCCAAGGATGTTCCTCCAACTGCCTCCGCTGGAGAACCAATCCTAGCCCTCTTGCTAGGTGGCTGACTCCCAAACCCTGAGGTTTCTCTTTTGCGTTCTACACCTAAAACATTGTGTTCATATTTTTAGTCAAGTTTGTAACTCTTCCTTACTGCAGACGGCGATTGCAAAAGGGATTGAATTTTTTATTAATAGCCTATTTTGTCTCCCACTGCTGGACAAACGCCTCCCCTTTTTCCTTCCAAACCTACCTGTCTTGAGTGATCTCTGGCCATGTTAGCCCTGCAAACGTCATCAGATCGTCACACCACCGTCACCACCACCTTAATTTATCATGGTTTAACTCATGAAAAAGCACATAATAAAGTCCTTAATTCTTGCTTTAATCTATTAATTCTCACTCAATACGCTAATAACAATTTAAAAGAGATAAGTACACAGCTTTCATACCCTCAGAGGTTAGTACAATTCTCTAACGCGGTGGTCGTACTTACTACTTGTAGAAGGTTTATGGATGTTCCTCTTCTCAGGGTCTCTGGAGACCACCACAGTGGACTTGCTGCCCAGTGCGAAGATATCCTGGGGGTGCTGCGGAGCCTTGCTCTTAGCTCCTCGACCCGCTGACGGCATTTTTCCTCGTTCCATTCTTCAATATATCATATGTTTAAATTCTGGTCGCTGTAGTATTTGAAGATCATCGCATGTGTAAGCAGATTTCTGTTATAATCACAGTTTCACTTGCAAAATAATGCGATTAGGCCAAACCAAACTAACATCGAATTTTATACAGCATCTTATTGTAGTCTTTGATCGAATTGACAACACAAATAAACAGTGACGTTTGTTTGACTTTGACATAATTAAAATGACAGCCACAACACCATTCGGAATCGTTGGTGAGAAAACTGAAATCACATTGATTTCAGTTTTCTCACCAACATTTAGTTGTTTTAATTATTGAAATTCTGATACGAAAAAATCAATTAGTGCTATTACATTATGTTTCGATATAAAAGTTATTTTCAAGAGATTTAGAGAACTTATCGAGTTACCAGTGCAGTGCCTTAAAAAAATTGGGTGGCAGTGAAATTAAAAAAAAAATAACTGTCAAAATTGTCAAAAGGTCCTAGACAAGCGAAAACACAGAAAGGTACTTTTTCTATTTTTATTACTGATTTTAGATGCAATTCACTATTAATCTATCGCCTAGGGCTCTAGAAACCACAACAGTGATGATGTCTGCTAAATTTTATCAACAAAGTTATGTAACTGGTGTAAGAGGTTATGTTGGTTTCAGATGCTCACTTCCAGGCTTATGGGTGGTTTCAAGGTGGCGCAGACCTCTGTGATGGTCACTAGGAACCTGGCGGCCGCGCAGAAGGCCTCCGACCCCATCCAGCAGCTTTTCGTCGACAAAATCCGCGAGTACAAACAGAAGACCTCGTAAGTTCAAATATTCTGACCTTGCTGGACTGTTTGCTTAGTAAAATCACATATTCCTGAAGATTTTCTGATAAGATTCTTGTATTTTCGTATAAAATTTGCATTATTGTCATATAGTTTTCTTGGTGCCAGGTATACCATAACGATGGTGATTAAACCATGAAGAAAGGATATTATTAATTTAAAACGAATATGATATTTAATCTAACTTAAGGTTCCACTACATGATGTTATTTATCCAATTGGTTTAACTCGAGATACAACTAAACCACTACTTATTAAAAGAGGGTGGAAGAAACAAATTATTACGAATTCCAGAATTCTTTATAAATAGTACAAAAATACATAAACTCCCGCATTTTTTCCATGGGCCATGGGTGTATACAAATACTACAGAACAATACAAATTACTTGTAAATAATGCCTACATTTAGGAAAACTTAGTAGGTATTTAGAACTTAAATTAAAAAATTTCAGTGGTGGCAAGCTGGAAATCAGCCCTGCCATTGCCAAGGAAATGAAGGCAGAAATGGAGAAGCTTGAGAAGCAGTATGGTGGTGGTTCCGGTGTGGACATGACCTCTTTCCCCACACTCAAGTTTGAGGAGCCCAAGCTGGACCCCATCAACGAACAGCCGCTGGCCAAGTAAACCTCCCCGTGAACTCCTTGTTATGGTATATTTATAAGTGTATAATAAAGTCATCGGATTAGACAGTCTGTGTTTGTATTATTTGCTGTTAAAGCAGTGTTCATAATCTCAGATTTATTACTAATTGATTATGTTCCATCACTACTGTATTAGTTATCTACTTTAGTGAAATTTATTCTAAGTCGATTTTTGACTTGGTCCTAATAAGTTATGGTTGCAATGGAATGTGAACTTTGTTAAGTATGACATTCAGTTTGTTGTTCCATAACTTGAAAATAATCTCATATTCCTTGCTTTAATATAGCTGCAATTTGTAATTAGGTGGTCTCACCTGATTCATGTTTACCTACTTTTAAAAACCATTCTGAATGTAAACTTGCTAATGTGCATGGATTAGATCAAAACTGGGATGCAAGAAGCGACTGCGCGCGATTTTATAATGATAGGTAGTATCGCGATTCTACGCGCCAGTTTGAACAACAATCGGCGCGTACGTATCCCGCGCGGGATTCTCTTCACTTTGACTAGAGCTTAACAATTCGTATGCCTAGATCACACCGCGTACATACAGCGCTGTCTGCCGCGCTCTCGTTAAGAGAGTAGTCCTTGCTGCCGCGGAATACGGTACGCAGGCGATTGCGATAATAACGCGTAGATATACGCTCGGTAGCCTACTGCAACTTATTTTGCAGCGTTGCCGGCTTCATCAACATAATCATTCAAAGCCCAAAACCCACTGGTGAGCATAGGCTTCTCTCTTCAAGTGCCATTCCTCACGCCCCTGTTGTGTAAGCCGTTGCCGGTTTACGATAGGTTAAAAAAAAGAATGTAGTTTTACAACACTTATTCATTATTACTTACACATTTCAGTTGACTGGATAGCGCATAAAAGGCTCATTAGAAAATAGACATCATGCCTGCATTCCTTGGAAGGGTCGTCAAAGACGTCTACTGCTGGACATATAACTCCCCCAAGCACCTCCACTTCGACCGGTTCTGTGCTTCTCGCATCCAACGGGTTCCTTCGGCCTTCACAAGGGCGGGCGTCGGACCACCTTGTGGGAGGCCTTTCAACGCTACGTCTTCCGGTACGCGGTCACCAGAACCTTTCGGCCACTTAAGTTTGGCAATTCTTCGGGATATGTCGGTTACCTTGGTTCTCCTGCGGATGTCTTCATTTCCGATTCGATCACGAAGGGTCGTCAGAGTAGGTATAATTAGTAATGCTATAATTAGGTACCTACCTATGCCTAAAAAATAATATAGGTGTGGTAATGGGTACGACTATCGTCGAGATTTGCTATCCTGCTGGATAAAAATAATAATCATGAGAGTCACTATCATCTGCCTAGCCTTTTCCCAATTATGTTGAGGTCGGCTTTGAGTCTTACCGGATGCAGCTGAATACCAGTATTTTACATAAAGCGACTGCCTATCTGACCTCCACAATCCAGTTACTGGGTAAGACCGGTTGACTTTCCGGCTTCTCACCCGTAACGACTCAAAGATCCACGAATGACAGCCGGGACCAACGGCTTAACATGCTTTCCAAAGCACGGAGGGGCACGGTCTTAATTGGTATGTAAAGATGGTCACCCATCAACGGACCAATCACGGCAAGCGTAGCTTAACCTGATCGATCGACCCGTGAGGCTGTTATTATTTAGTCTCAAGCCCCAAGTTATTAGTATGACGTTTTATAATAGCAATATACATACGCGATCCAAGCTGTCTTGATGCCTAAGAAAATCATTATAGCAATATCTCATCACAGTTTATTGCAGTAGAGTACTGCAAATATTCAGGAGTCGGTCGGTTCTATTCCGCTTTACAATAAATGAAGTCAATTCTAAGTTTTAGTATGCCAATATGAGAGAATTATGAATTTTTACATGCTTGATGAAGGCTTTGATAATAGTGGATAGGTGGACGCTGGTACAGTGCAATACTGCCCATCTTCTTTTACGCAAATTCAAGCGAGAGGTGAGCTGTTAATTGTTTATGCAGGTAACAGTCTGAAAAGTACTCGCATGACCAATTTCGTCAGATGATTTTAAGATAACACACTTACTGTGTATATTATGGTCCTACTAGCTGCGCCCCGCTGTATCGCCCGCGTAAATGTCGATCCCGTGAGAATATCGGGATAAAAAGTTGCCTATAGGTACCTACATATGTTAATCCAGGGTGTCAGCTACATCCATACAAAATTTTATCAAAATGAGTCCAGCCGCTTGAGCGTGAAAAAGTAACAAACATAAAACACACACACACTCACAAACTATCGCCTTTATAGTATTAAGGCTCCTACAAACAGGCGCGATTCGCGTCGCGTGTCGCGCCGATTCAGTGTGATTCACCGTATCGGGCGTCCTACACCAATTTGTATTCGTTTCGTGAGCTCTATAATGACTTGCAAAACCAAATTTGGTCTTGAAAACCCGGTCACCGTGTACAGAAGAGCTATTAGGTACTGTGAGGTAATGTCTCGATATCCCAAACTTTACGGCTGTAGTCAGGGGGACTGCATTCTCTAAACTAGCCTATTCGAGGTTACACACAAGCGATGCTACGTTTTCATGCGAGCAACCATCAAGAAGCACAGGCCAGGCACAACTTATTCTTTACCATATTACCTACATCACTTTATGTAGGTACCAACTGATGACGGTTGACAGCAATAGGCTCGCCCCCTATTATAGGACTTGCCCAAACATAACTGGCGAAATATGGGTATAGATAGGTTCACCTCTGTCCAACCTTTCAGGGAATCAAGGCGTGATTATAACATCACACCTTGTTATGTGTTTATATAGGTGTAGATCAGATGATTTAAAAGCAAAATTTTCCTTGTATGAACAAAGAAGTTCCTTCAGCGCTATTTTCTCATCAGCTTTCAGCTCCGGATTTATGTCGATTTTATCCGTAGGATTTTCTGATAACATTGAAATATATTGCAAATTTTCTTGTATCAGCTAATTTTCTTGTGAAATAAAGGTAATCTACTTTAGAAATTGAATCCGAACTTCTTTGCTCCAACTCAGGTTCATCTGGAATAATATTATTTTTAATTATTTTGTCATCATGATCTTGACTATAGATAAAATACTAAATGGTACCAAAGACTACAATAATTATGATGCTGTATAATGGTACAAATCTTGACATACAAGGGAACTTGACATTGGCATATCATCACAGAGTACTTTTTGATTGGGCGGTGGACATCCATGAGGATTTTCCCCCCGCAAAAAAAAAAAAAAAAGACTCATTTTGGACTGAATAATCGCAAAAATCTATCCTGATACATTAAAGACATTTTCGAAGATTCTCGCCGCGATGATTGTAACTTACCAATAACGACTCCAAATGGTATTTTAACCAGAGTGAGAGTGGAGCATCCGCTTTCAATTGATAATCGAAGATCCCCGGGCGCTTCTAGCCCCGCACCGTCGCCTTCTGCGGCGACCCCTCCGACCCTCTACAGTACCTACCTACTGTTATGATCCTGCTATTGAAACCTGCAAACATAACGTAAAATACATGTACCTAGGTATTGATTATTCGCTGCTGAGGGAGCGAGTGGACTCTATTGACCACCTGCCAAAAACTGCGGAAGTCCTACATGTAGGTAGTAACTACGATTGATAGTTTTTAGGTTCCTCTATCTGTAATCAGTTGATAGTAGAACGTATTTCATGGATAATCTTGACATCGAAGTCCTAATACTGATATTATTAGGTAGGCATGATAGGCTCACCAGTTATCAATACACTTGACTTTTATGAATGCTTCCTTATCTTTCGATGTTAGATAGGTACCTACCGAGGAAGATTTGTCAGAAGCATGAATTTCCTTATAAATTTTCCGTCCTAAGGACTATGTTTATTACCCAGTTCTCGAAAATGGTAATATCTCATTATATTGGGATCGATCCATCATCACTGACAGGACTATTGTTGCCAATAAGCCTGATATAGTGGTGGTGGATCGATCAGAGCGGCGCACAATGATTGTTGACATAACCGTCCTGCATGATGAGAACCTCGTGAAAGCCGAGAAAGATAATCAAATCAAGTATCTTGACTTGGTTCGCGAGGTTGTCGACATGTGGGATGTGGACTCAGCGATCATTGTGCCGATAGTCGTGACAGCCAATGGACTAATAGCCAAAAGCCTCGACCAACACCTGGGGAGGCTCTCGTTGGGCGGCTGGATTAAGGGCTTGATCCAGAAAACGGTACTTCTGGTCACTTCTGGACACGGCCCGCATTGTTAGGAGGTCCCGCTCTCTGGAACCCTGACCGCCGCTACTATTTTTAATATTTTTAAATGTTTTTATACTAATATTTAAAAATATAATTTATATATGTATTCAGTGAAATAAAGGAAATAATATACTATATTCTAATTGCCTTTTTATGACCACACTTAATACCTACACCTACTTATATTATTTACATCATTAAACTTACCATTTTACTGCTCTTACCTACCTATATGTTTTCATCGAGGCGTCAGAAGGTGAAACATTGAACAAATTCGCGCCTTGAACAGGCGCGAATTTGTTCAATGTTTCGCTCAATATTCTTTTGATGTTGACTCAGCAACTGTAAGACTGTAACAGCAAGCATATAAAAAATAAATTATAATACAAAAATATGCTGCAAAAAGCGGACAAAATCTACCAATCGGGCACTAGATGTGCGTGGTACACTAAACAGTGATTGGCTAAATTTTCGTCTAACGCTTGAAATTTTCCCGCTGGTTTTGCGCGCCGCTGTTTCCAGCCAGTCATATCGGAGAACCGGAGGGTTGTCGACGCATGACGCGTGTTTTAGGTGAATTTTGTCGTTATGGCGACCGGTTATGTGGGATCTACGAAGAGTTTTCCGTTCTCCTTCGACACTGATGTGGAGGAAGAGGAGCAGGGCCGAGTGACGCCGAGGCTCAACAAGCGCGTCGGTAAGTACCTACTTCCCATGTGTTTCATTATCTGCCTCAAAATAATGTTTAAATGTTCGCGTTAGAGATTGTGTACTTTATGGCTTGATACACTTTTTATTTGAACTGGAATTTGATTTTGGAACGAGACAAGGTGTTCATACCTACGCTTTATGCCTTAGAACAAAAATAGAACTTAATCAATAACCTGTCAAGTTCAATTCTTTTGTTTGGTAATTAAAACAAACATAAAATTTTCGACAGCAATTTTACCGTAAGTATTCTTTGTGCCACCAAAACTTATATCGCTCGTTGGTGACTAACAGTGGCATTTAAGCATACCGTGTCCAGAATATCAGTGTAGCAAATAGCCGGCTGAAATATCACACTTGGTCTGTCTCAATTTACATGACAGACATAATATTCCTCCGGTCTCCGGAACACTTCAATGCGGCATTCGCTTGTTTTGTTGACGTTACCCGACCGAGTGCGGATACGTCCGACCAAGCTACATGACCTAGAAACTGGGAGCTCCTCACTTTTCCCGGGTTATCCGATCGATAGTCGCTCAGCTGACTCGTGTTGCGGACCACTCAACTACCCATATGTCTGCACCTACCAAATTATATATGTATATTATATATAATGTAGATATAATGTTCCTACCACGTTCCTACATTTGCGTGTGGTGGTAGATTGAACCATAGACTATACACTAATACAGTGTTCATAAAACAGCTAAAACTGTCGCAAAAGCGATATAAAACTTGAACGAAGTTGTAATCTAATTTATATTCGGGCCGAAAGCCAGCCAATTTACAGGTTTATGCTTTCCCATTTAGATGAGAGTCTTTGTTCTATAAAAGTTTTCGTATCGTTGCGTCGCGTTAGTATCCAGGTGCCTAGATATGACGTTGCTAAGGTACCTGTTAGTTAGTGGGCAGTGACCGTTCAGGATGACCATTGGACGTATTCAGAACGAGGACACCCAGGACTCCCGAGAACGCAGCCGAAGCGGTTGTTAAACCCATTTTTAGGGCTCCGTACCAAAATGGTAAAAAGGAACCCTTATGGTGCGACTCAGTCTTTCAGTCTGTCACAGCTGGATATCTAAAGAAATTACTAATGCTATCAACTTGAAATTTGGAATAGTTTTATAATTATGACGTTTGCTCAACTATTTAGCAAAATAATACTATGAAAAAAAAATTTTTTTTTTTTGCAACAGGGCCTGGAAGGTGGTCTGAAAAATTCGCTACTAGGGTATATGGTGGGGTATCTTGAAGGAGCGCAGTTTGCACATTCTCAAAAATTTTTTTAGGCCGCATAGTTTTCGACTATTGATGAAAAATGTAAAAAAAATACCGCCCCCCTCCCCCCTTATCTCCGAAGTTTGCTAAGGGATGATAGAAGTTTATGTAAAGATTACAGGAAAATTAAAATAGCGCACTTTTTCAGAAAGCATCAACAAAAGTTAAGTACATTGGTTCCACTATCGGTCAAGAGATGGCGCTGACTTAAAACTGCAATATTCTACACCGCATTGTACATTTAGTATTTTATCTATGGTGCACAGTGTTAAAATTCTCTGATGATTAAAGGCCTCGCCGATGAAAATTTAAAAACATATTATTATAATGGTACGGAACCCTCGGTGCGCGAGTCCGACTTGCTTTTGGCCGGTTTTTTATTGTAGGTTAGGTACGGACGCCAGCAGGTTAACCTACCCGAAACTGTCAGATTTTCCCAATCAACCTTGAACCTTATCTTTTAGCAATAAAGTCGAAAATCTATTAAAGAAATCGGACAGATTGTAGTAACTTGATGTGCTGGCGTCTGTACAGACGCCAGCAGGTCAACCTACCCGAAACTGTCAGATTTTCCCAATCAACCTTGAACCTTATGCTTTAGCAATAAAGTCGAAAATCTATTAAAGAAATCTGACAGATTGTAGTAACTTGATGTGCTGGCGTCCGTACATCAACTCCAACCATTTGTCATACACAGGCTCTTGGAGTAACCTACTATTATATAATGTAGGTACTGCTAGGTAGAACATCTAACTCTGAACTGACACAACAGGGAATCCTATTGATTAGAATGAATTATCGGATGAAACTATGAAAGTGACGTAAGTACTTACTAGAGCAGCGTAGCGTGCGTGAACTCATAGATTAAATCTATGGAGCCACGGAAATGGCGCTGCATAATTACTAAGAAATATTTTCCTTGTAAGTTAGAATAACCTACAATGAAAAAGTTTAGAGTAGATATACTACTATACTAGAATAGGCTAAAAAAACAGTCTATTATTGATCGAAGCTATTCTAGTATCTTCTCTAGTCACATGGCCCTCACTTTGTAATAAGTGGTCTATGCGGATGGCAATAAAAAATATACATAACGTGTAACAAACTTCAGGTCGTTGTACTCCTCATTATTAAAAACTTTTACTAGGGGACCAAACTTGAAATCGCAAAAAAAAAAACAGCTGTTTAGTAGATACATTTTGACGAGTTATGCGAACACAAATGGGGAACAACTGATTTTTTTTTCGCGATTTCAGCTTGGGTCCCATAGTAAAAGTTGTTTATAATGATGAGTACAATGACGCCTTATGATCTCGTGGGAATGTCGGTTATAAGAAGCATCCTATGTCCTAATCCAGGTTATGGTCTACCCATGTGCCAAATTTCATCCAAATCCGTCCAGCCGTTTTGGCGTGAAAGCGTGCCAAACACAAAAGGTGAAATCTTTTTTCTTTATGTCTTTACCGGTTGCTGCCCGCCGTGCCTTCGTCGGCGATCCAGGATGAAATATACCCTATGTCCTTACCCCAGGTTAAGGTCTAGCTGTGTGCCAAATTTCATCCAAAAAGCGTAACAAACAAACAAACTTACTATCGCATTTATAATACTAGCAGCACCCCGCGGTTTTACCCGCATTAGTGTTGATCCCGTGGTAATATCGGGATAAAAACTATCCTATGTTCTTCCCCTGGCTGGATGCAATCTATCTCTCTGCCAAATTTTATCGAAATCCGTTCAGTGGTTTAGGCGTGAAGAGGTAACAGACAGACAGACACACTTTCGCATTTATAATATTAGTATGGACAAAGCATTTTGATGGCACCGCGCCGTTAACTAGTCATGTACCTTTAAAGTCGCCTTTCGATATCGACAGGCCTCTAAATAACAGTGACAATTTGACGTGCCCATTGACACGTCTATCGGCTTTTAGCCAGCCGAACTAATATCTACCATCTACTGATTAGATAACAAAGTTATGGTGATGTACAGAGCGCAGACGCCAGCACATCAAGTTACTACAATCTGTCAAATTTATTTAATAGATTTTCAACTTTATCGCTACAGCATAAGGTTCAAAGTTGATTGGGAAAATTTGACAGTTTCGGGTAGCTTGATGTGCTGGCGTCATTACATTATGTACGTATTAAATCTTAAGAGCTTCACTTCGTTTTATGATCAGACTACCTGCGCCCCGCGGTTTCGCCCGCATAAGTTTCGATCCCGTGGGAATATCGGGATAAAAAGTATCCTATGTGTTAATCCAGGGTGTCAGCTACCTCCATATCAAATTTTATCAAAATTGAACAAACCGTTTGTGCGTGAAGAAGTAACAAACACTTTTAAGACACTTTTACACGTCAATATTTTGTTGGTCAATATTTCCTAGGTGACTGATCGCTGAGAAGAAATGCCGAAATAAACTGACCGAGGTCATTGTCTCTTTTAAAGTCCAGTCCAAGCATTATATCTATTATTAGGAATTTATGTGAATCTAACATTGCAATTTGCAGGGCCATGGGAATGGCCTTATGAAGAAAGAGTAAACGTATTTTCTTTCTAACCACACAAAATTCTACCAGTATTTCTAAAAATAATTATAGGTATTTCGGTCGAAAAAGGTTCCACAGGGTGACGGCTTCGTCCCAACTCTCACCGATCCCGACTCTACACAATTCAAAAAGTTCCAACTCTACACGAAACGATAAAAACGTAGGTATGTACCTACGGTCAGAATAAAACACATTTAGACAATTAAAAATACGGCAGGGATCTTCGATCAACAATAGTTATTGATCGAAGGTAGGGATGGAATTCTTTCAAGTTGAAGACTGTTTGCGTAAATTATCCTTTTTATTCCTTACTCAAAATACAGGGTGAACATCGATGTGCAAACTGTAACCATGAATATTCAGCACGTGATTCTAGACGAAGCGAAGACATTTTAGGTCGATTATAAAAAAAAAAAATAGCTGTTTCAACAAAAAATTGGAATATACCTATTTTGGCAACAAAAACTATATGGAACAGCTAATTTTGTTTATGATTCGACGAAAAAATACAACTCGGGGGTCCAGAACCAAAAAATAAAAAAAAATAAAAAAAATTGTTGAATAAATCACTTCGGCTCACTACCACATCAAGCGCCATCGTATTACTCTGCTTCACTTTGTTTCCCGCCATTCGTCGAGACTGACAGATTACATAACTGACAGCAGCTACCCCACTTGTGTGAAAGAGACAGTGTCATACATATCTACCTACTTAATAGATAGGTATGTCACGACTAATAGCCGAAGTGCGTCTACACCTAGTTTTAGCCGGCCGAAGTGCGGCTACACCTAGTTTTAGCCGGCCACATGCGGTTCGTGTGTATTTCGGGAGGCGACATAGGATGCAAGAGCGAGCGAAGGGCACCCCAAGGGGTTTGGTTAGGTTCCTTTAAACCCCTTACACAGAAATAGGAGCCCCGCAAAGCGGGGCTCCGTCGACGTAGGATGCAAGAGCGAGCGAAGGGCACCCCGAGGTTAGGTTTGGTTAAAACTAGGTGTAGCCGCACTTCGGTCATTAGCCGTAAATACACTACACATGGTAATAAGTTGCGCGTTAATATCCGTACCACCCTGAAGGTATTTTGTGTAAGGAAGAAAATAGATAGTTATGGTAACAGTCCTGAAAGAATTCCACATACTGGTTTATATCCTGTTCAGAATGTTGCCGGCAGCCGTGATGATAATGGGATAAAGCAGCTACACCGCTGCTTATCTTATCGTTATCAGAGAGAATATTAACATAATTTAACAGTTATTCGTGAATCGTGGAACGAAATAAAGTAGTTTAAAGATAAGCAGGGTATCCAGGTTAGATTGAATGCGGATAGAGATGACAATGGTTTATATTATAGATCCTAAGATCGGAATAAATGACATGTAATTAATGGAGGAAAAAGAAACATAAACCTCAGTCATCATTCTCCTGTCGTTATACCAATAATTTATTTGTTGTCGGCTCAACATGTCTTTTTCTTCCATACTTCTCTATTAGTTATCATCTTGTTAGTCACCTTGTCATCATTCACACAGTCCATGCATCGCTCCTTCAACCTCAGTATCGGGTGGATAAAGACTGAAGAAGGCTGCAGATGTCCGGCATTTGAAACCGATTTGAACCGCCAAGTTGATTATACATTCAGGATTTGAGTATTCGGAGTACGCTGAATGTCAAAATTTAACTCTAAGGGCCTGTGCACACCACGTTTTTTAAACGCGCTGTTGACGCGCGTTTGTACTGATACAAACGCGATACGCACGCGAGTCAGATACTGGCAGGCACTGCTCTGTAGGATAAAAGCGCGCCGTGGACTGACGTTTCTAAAACGCGCGTCAACGGCGCGTTTAAAAAACGTGTGCACAGGCCCTAAAACATGGGAAATTCAAATTTACTGTGTGGTTCTTTACTCAAAAGACCATTTCAGACACCAATCTACACTGTCTTTACATGATCTGACCAAGATTATGTTTGGACTCTATAAGAGACTCTGACCTCAAGTTTGTTTCTACCTTTCTGCTCAGAGTAGTCAAACAAATAGGGAGACGCCGACCTTGATCTAGTTTTTTAAAAATATGATTGACGTGTAAAAGTTTTTGTAAGTACAAACCTTACAGAATCAGTTACTGAAAGCAAAAGAAACGTTAAAATTCACGTTTTCAAATCAATGTCCAAAGCATTATCTAACCGTCATCAACATCCGTATTAAAATAAAAACAAAATCACAATTTTAAACACCTTCAGTAACAAAGTTTAAACTGTCTAATGTTAATATTGTGAAACTTGTTCAAATATTTGTAACCATCTTACCTAAGTATTGTATGTTGAGTGAATATCGTAAAAGTAAACAGAGACGTTGAACCATGTTTTTTTTTTTTTTTTTTTTTTTTTTTTGCGCTGGCAACACTGGTAGCCGGTCGTCAAAAACTGATCTCTAGGTTAATTATTTTAAATAAATTAATAAAAGTGTTTTAAATGTATTAAATTAGTGTAATATAGTCAAACCTAGATATTAAGTATTCTAAACAGTGATTACAAAGTGTTTTTTGTCGCGAAAACTTCGTAAAAACAAAGGATTCAAAACCGGCTGTCAACTCAACGTACCAACGGTGACGGATTTCAAATTATCATCGCTCCCGGGGAGTATTTTGTTTTATTTATGTGCTTGTAGTTAATATTTACAGAACACAGAACATCACAGAGTACTGCTCAGGTCTCTGAGCTACGTCCATCACACACTGGCACGGTTTATGTCTCCTTTTGCTTGACAACTAGTGGAAGCAAAATCGACGACGAAAACATTCGCCCAGACAATAAACACTACATAATTTACTACACAAAAATAGGCTCTTTTTATGTACCCTATTGATTAAATGATTCATACTTAATATAAAACCTGTCATGTGTTATAAACTTGTTATTGTCAATCAAGTTTCTTTTTGTTTTTTACAATAATAGCAGTATTCCTTGTAACTTCACTTCTATTTAACATTCCCATCTAATTTCTTAATAACTTGACCTAACTTTAAAATCTATTTGTTAACATTTAATTACTTATTTTTAACTTTATTTTATTTTATTTTTCCCTTCTACCTCCTACTAATCTAAATATTGGAACATCTTTTTTATCACACTGTTATTTAGCTGCATAACTTCACACATTCCAGGTGACTGATACTTCAAAGAAAATGATGACCCGCAGTGCTACAATCAAGGAGATGGAAGCTAAACTAAGAGCCACCTTGAAGGAGCTACAGAATTCTGAAGCGATGTGTAAACAACTGCTCCGCGAAAGGGAAGACAGCGAAGTAGAAGTGGAAAACATTATTTTAAAGAACACCTCCCTCAAGAATGAACTGTCTCAGCTACACATCCAACACATGGACTTAACTGACCAGCACAGTCAATTACAACACGCAGTGTCAACATTTCAAGAGTGCAGTGATACCCACGAATTGGCACTGAATCGTATCACAGAGCTTGAACAGAGATTGTCTGAAGCCCAAGAAGCACTATCCATCTCCGAGTGTATCAAGGTCAATAACCAGGTTGTTCGCACTAGTAATCTTTTTGATGAGTTGGTAGGTAGTAAACCAAAATCAGTGTGTGAGCCAGCTGAAACTATAGATTTGACTGGTGATGATACCATACCATTGTATCCTATTGTTATGAGTCACAACAAATTAAAGAAATATATTAAAATCAAGAAATTAATTAAACGGTCACAGAGAGTAATAAAAAAACAAAAACTCTTAAAATTAAATCTTTCGCTTAGAAAGGAACGTGTTGTCTTATCGAAAAGTTTAAATACTTGTACTATTGAGTTAGATAAATGTAGGGAAAAGTATGACACTGATATCCAGCTCCTCTATAATGATATACTACACAAGGAGCATTTGCTGAAGGATATTTTTGAAAAATATGAAAGTTCACAACGACAACTAAGTGACCGCTTGTTTGAGGCTGGAGAACTCCTGGATTTGGTGAAGTACAATGCTGAGAGGTATGAGTCTCTGACAAATGATCTTTCATGCAGCGGTGCCAACCAACCACCACCTCTTCAACCTCAGTCTGACTTACCCCTTCCGGTGTTAGCTCTTCCAGCAGAGACCACACAGATAAACAAATCAATATTTTTTTGTGACGAGTTAGGTTCTGGCTTTGGAAAAATTCTACTCAATTACCTAAGCCATAGTTTTACCAATCATAGTTACCATAACATAAGTTTTAAACAAATGATAAAAAGAATTGCCAATGCAAACCTTGATAATTATTGTACTATGGTTTTGCTATTAGGTAATAGCACTGGTATTACCAGAAAGGACGTAGTGGATGGTGTAAACACCTTATTAAAGTTAAACATAGGTAAGCTAATATTGTGTGCTTTTCCTTACTCAGATACTTTATCATACAATGAAAATAATTATATTTATAAGTTGAATAATACTATTCACAATCTGACATGTTGTCATAGAGACAAATTATTGTTTTTTGACACTAACAAGTTTGTTAGTGGTATTAAGTTAACTCAGAGAACTATATCTCTGTCTGGGGAATGTAGACATATGATTGCTATGTTGATAGCATATAATATTAACGAGGTCATAGCTAATATAACGAGTTCTAGTATTAGTGACGAGTCCGTGTTGCCTAGTTATACTAACAACATGGTGATTAATTATGGATCGTCATGTTGTACGAAGGAGGATCCACCACCACCACCACCACCACCACCTATAATACCAACATCCTTGGAGACTACTACCAGTCAGATAGGATATTCTCCTCCCACTGGAACATACTCGGGCAATCCAGACTCTCCAGTTGTAGTTGTGGAGGTCACTCCGGATAACTATTTAAACTAGTCAGTGAGACAACAGAAGTTACCCCTTCAAATACCAAATTATTATTACAGAATAATAAAAAGGTATCTTCTGGCAATATAATTAATAATAATAAAAAACCAAAGGGAGTGCAACATATTTTAAAATTATTTAATCAGAATATCCAAGGTTGCGCTTCCAAATTATTGGAAATAGAATTGTTTTTGGAAAACACCAAGTTTGATGTCATTTGTTTAACAGAGCATTGGTTGAAAGATCATCAAGTAAAGTCAATTAATTATGAAAATTATTGTGTAGTTAGCCATTTCAGCCGAAAACGTATGATACATGGCGGATCATTAATATTAATTAAAAATTCTATTAAATCAAAAGAACGAAAAGACATAATCGGACTGTCTGTTGAACACACCATTGAATTGTCCTGTGTTGAGCTTGATAAGCATGTTATAGTATGTGTATACAGACCTCCAAGTAACCAGAATCTATCGGTGTTTGATTCTGTAATGGAAGATGTGTTAAAGAAACTTAGTACTAGTAGTAAGTCAATAATAGTATGTGGAGATTTTAATATTAATTTATTGGAAAATAACTCGAATACTGTCAGATTGTTAAGTCTTTTTAGGTCATTTGATTTGTCAAATGTTTTTATTGAACCAACCCGAGTGACAGCTTCTTCTGCCACTTGTATTGATAATGTTTTTTGTAATTGTGATTACTTACACAAAGAAATTGTAAATAAGTTGCCATCTGATCACAGTGGACAAAAAATAACATTTAGCTCCTACATGCCTTTACAAAAAATTCAAATAAGGTTTAGGACAATTACATGTAAAAAGTTAGAGAAATTAAATAATTCTTTGGCCAGTAAGTTATGTGATCAGAATTTTAATAATATAGGTGACCCAAATGAATTCTACGCCGAGTTCTTTTCAATATTAAACGCGCAGTTTAATGACACTTTTCCACTAAAAACTAAAAATATTCACACAAAGTTTTTATTTAGTGACTGGGCGACTCCAGGTATTCGTAAAAGCAGGGAAAAACTTTTTGAACTCTATGGCTTAAAGCAACATATGAATAATACAAACTTTCATCAGTATGTTGCAAAATATTCAAAAACTTTTAAAAGTGTGTGCCAAAAAGCTAAAGCTCTTTATATTAGCAATAAAATAAAATCAGCTGATGATAAAATAAAAACTACCTGGCAAATAATAAATAATGAAACAGGTAGGAAAAAACAGCCTAACACTGAATTTAATTTAGAGACTGCACATGGCCCCATCAACTCAGATGTAGAAATAGCTCAGGAATTTGAAAACTTTTTTTCTAATATTCCCCTTAAAACTACTGAAGCTTTAAATTCATCCCCCACGCTTTCTGCTGCCTTACTTAAAAAGAATGTAAAGGCATGCCCTTTGGAGTTTAGGTTTCAGCATACAAGCCCCCAGGCTGTTATAAAAGCTTTTAGAGATCTTAACATTAAATCAACAGAAGATCTCTGGGGAATGTCTGTAAAAGTATGTAGATCTTTTATCGAAACTATTGCGCCCTATTTAGCTTTCATATTTAACACCAGTGTTGACCAAGGAGTCTTTCCGGATCTTATGAAACATAGTAAAGTAGTACCATTGTTCAAATCCGGTGATAGTAAAGATCCTAACAATTATAGACCTGTGTCAATTCTACCAGTTCTCAGTAAGGTGTTTGAAAAGTTGATGCTCAATCAAATGTTACGTCACTTTAATAAAAATTCCATCTTTCATGAACACCAGTACGGTTTCACCAAAGGGCGTTGCACTACTGACGCCGGTGTTACCCTAATAAAGAACATTTTTAACGCCTGGGAAGAAGCACAAGATGCCATTGGAATCTTTTGCGACCTCTCTAAGGCGTTCGATTGCGTAAACCACGAGACACTTCTGATGAAACTGGAGCATTATGGAATTAGAAAAGCAGCACTTGACTTGCTAAGATCATACCTGAAAGATAGAAAGGTTAAAGTTCAAGTAAACGGCGTAAACTCATTAGGGTCTGAAATGACAATGGGTGTTCCTCAAGGTTCGATATTGGGTCCATTCCTCTTTTTAGTTTACATTAATGATTTACCCCAATTACTTCAAAATCAACCGAAGATGGTGTTATTTGCAGATGACACATCGTTAATCTTTAAAATAGACCGACGGTCACAAAATCTTGACGACGTGAATAACTCTATTCTTCAGGTCCAAGATTGGTTTACGGTAAATAATTTAGTACTTAATGAAAAAAAAACCAAATGTATTAGATTTAAATTACCGAATGTTAGAAGTAGCGAATGTGAAATCATATTGAATGGCCAAAAACTAGAATTTATTGATCAGACAGTTTTCCTAGGAATCACGCTAGACGAGAAATTACAATGGGGACCTCATATAACATCTATTGCGGGGCGGCTAAGCTCCGCCGCTTATGCTGTTAGAAAGATAAGACAGTTAACAGATGTAGAAACCGCGCGTTTGGTCTATTTTAGTTACTTCCACAGTATTATGTCATATGGCATTTTACTATGGGGTCGGGCTGCTGACATTGAATCCATTTTTATTTTACAAAAGAGAGCTGTCAGAGCCATTTACAATCTACGTCGTCGCGAATCTCTTAGGGAACTATTTAAAAAGGTTAATATCATGACGGTACCTTGCCAATTCATTTATGAAAATATTATGTATGTAAGAAAAAATCAACATCTTTTTAATAAAATAAGTGATAGGCATAATTTTAATACTAGAAATAAAGATAAATTAGATCAACCTTTTTTTAGATTATCTAAAGTACATACATCTTTTATGGGGTACTGTGTTAAATGCTACAACAAAATACCTTGTGACATATTGCAATTAAATGAAAGAAAATTTAAAACTCATATTAAAAGTACACTTTGTAAACAAGGATATTACAAATTAGAGGATTATATCCAAGATAAGAATGTTTGGAAACATGCTGGTCCTGCTCCATAGGACAATCTAAAAGTCTAGACAAAATCAAACTTGTTCCTAATTTAATTTATATATATATTTTTGATTATGACATCTTATTCTAATTCATTTTTACAATCTGCGACTACAGTGGCTCACACACTTGTTAAAGTTCAACTACTTTTGCATTTTTTTTTTTTAAATAACTTGTAAATATGTGAGCACCATGTATCTATCACTTATTTGATTTACCTGTCATTGCTTAATTTTTAATTATTTTTACCTTTTGTGGTAGACTAATTTTATTATGGGTGCATCGTGTTCACATACCTATAATTTTTATTATGTATACAAGACCTTGTAAAACATTTTTAAAAGAGTAACGGTGGAGTTTCTTGCCCATTCTTCTCCATACGAAAACTACCTTTTCGAATGGGCGACTAGAATCATTTCTATTTAGTTTTTTTTTGACGTTCAAAAGTGCCTTTAATGTGCCTATTTGAAATAAATGATTTGACTTTGACTTTGACTTTGACTTTGAACTTGGCTAGGGCTTCCGTGTTCCGCGGCGCCCACGCGAACTTGTAGATGGCGTGCTAGTTTTTTCTGTAAATCTTTACCTTCCATGATAATATAATTTGACTAGGACTACCTATTTATAAGTACTTGATTTTCATTCTCTTTACAATCTCTACCTACAAATAGATAAAGTTGAAGTGTCAGTTTGTAATGTCAAAATAATAGCGTTTTAATAAATGCATATGAAATTATGTAGATAGATGGTACTCGTACTTACATAAAACAAGAAAAAAACAAATTTTAAATTTTTGTCTGTCCGTCTGTTTGTTCCGGCTAATCTCCGAAACGGCTAGACCGATCTGACGGGACTTTCACTGGCAGCAGGCTGATGTTTTAGAAAAAGAATTAGGGTTCCGCGCAAAAAGTTAAAACCCATGAAATCCAATTTGTTTTCCGATATGCACGCGAACGACGTTGAAAATAAAAAGACAGATCTGTTGACGAAATAAACTAATTTTTCTACGAAATGTAAATGCAACTCTTGATAATGCAATGGGACCCGCGATACAGGCAATCCCTGTAGCTACAAATATCTACGAAGATACACATATAAGAAATTATAAAACGTAAGAAGAAAACTAGACTTTTAGATAAAACTAACAAATACCAGACATATAGGTAATAAGGCAACACGAGACATTTCACGAATCAACCCACATCGAACGAAGGAGCCAATAGTCACCAATAACAGTTTGTAACAGAACGAGCATCAATCATTTATACAATCTCACTACCTGTCAAAACAATATATTCGCACAGATGAATTCTCAAGAAAATAAAATATGAATCATTCAGGTATAAATAGCAGAACTTGACGTGCCAACTGAAGATGGCATGTCAGCCCTTCTAGCTGTGCGTCATCCGCTCGCTTAACGTCGATTCAGTTGGTCATCGCTGACGAAGAAGCGGCGCCAAGAGACTGTTGGTCTACTTCGTAAAGAAATATTTGGCAAAGAAGCTTTGGAATTTAAATAATAATTCAGAAGGAATATTTTCTTTTTTGAGATTGACTTATCAGAACATTGTATAAATTATTTTTGAGGAATATTACCAGTATGGGTGCATGTACACACCAACGACACACTTCAACGGCCGACGTAACTGCAGCCGTCGACGTGTGTCGACGTCAGAGGTCAAAAATGTGCCGCTCGTGTATTTGAGTACGCTGCTCAAATACATGAGTGGCATATTATTGTCGACGGCACGCGTCGACGACAGCCGTCGACATTCATCGACGATCGTCGCGGCTGCCCTTGCCTCTGCCGTAAACGCGTGTCGCTCGTATGTATGAGCACTAATTGTTTTTCTAAAACTAGCGTAGGTATTCTAGGTATCTACAGCGTTTTTGAGAAAGATATATGTCAAGAAAGCTGATAGAATGTAACTAATTCACTTGCTTCGAAATGAAAATAAGAGAAAATAAATACTTAAATGTACGTGGGTCTATGTCCCGATCCGGAGTGGAGTTACTCTAGCTTTCTATGTTGGAGTCCATCAGGGTTCATTGTTTGGTCCTGTTTAGACATTTTATTTAATATTTCATTAATTCACGGAATACACTCCTAGAGCTAAAATCATCATTTGTGGGCGCAATATATTAAAAAAGTATTGAGAAACCACAACACTGATGTGGACAAATGCAACTAAAAACGTTCACAGCCTTAGAAAAATAAAGTTAAAATTTTGGAATTTCAACAGCGATTTCACTCCAAGATTGCAAGTATTTGCGAATAATTTAATTATAGGGGTAAAGTACAAAATGAATACAACAATATATAAAAGGTTTCACAGCTAACACTTTTGAACACACCGAGAAAAAAAATAAAATCAATCTTGCCCCATACATTTTTTTCGTAATAATTTTTTTTCAACATGTTAGAGTCAATATATCGAAAAATTGAATATGACGTTTGTTAATGTAAATCAGGTTTCCTATCGAATACAATTTTTTTCAAATCAAAATAATGACTTTTGTTCCTAAGTCCACCATTTTTCAAATCCGGACCACTGTGAGCCGGGGGGAAGTTCCGCTTCCGCGGCAAATTGCTGCGGAGCGGACGGATCTCCGGCGCGATCTCATGGCGACATGGAAGGAGCGACTGTCGCAACCCAGCGCAGGGCACGCCGCGATAGCGGCGATAAGACCCCTCTTTGAGGAGTGGCTAGAGAGGCGCCACGGCGCCCTCACCTACCGCCTGACGCAGGTCCTCACCGGACACGGATGTTTCGGGAGGTTCCTGCACATCATCAGGCGGGAGGAAACGCCCGGGTGTCACCATTGCCAGGATCGCCCAGAGGACACGGTGGAGCACACGGTGGAGGTCTGCCCCGCTTGGGCGGAGCACCACCGTGTCCTCGTAGAGGCGATCGGCAGCGGCGGCGACCTCTCGCGCCCGGCCCTGGTGCAAGCCATGGTCCGGGGCGAGAGGGAGTGGGAGGCAGTCACCTCCTTCTGCGAAGCAGTCATGCTAGCGAAGGAGGTGGCGGGACGGCTCAGGGAGAGAGCCTCCCATCCCAGCCGCCGCGGGAGACGCTCCGGGCGTCGGGAGACGCTCCGGGCGTCGGGAGCCGCGCGACGACTCCCGGCCACCGTAGGCGCGGGCCTGCGGGCGGAGAGTAATGGGTAGCTCACCGTCCGATCAGGACCAGGCCCGTGCCGGACGGCGCGTACGTGTTCCACGCGCGCCTCAAAGAGATGTCAGCATCGAGGAGGGGCCCCATAGGGCCGAAGCCTGCCGGGTCAGCGGGATTGTCCGAAAGGGTTACCGCTGGCCCGGAACATAAAGGGCTAAGGAAGGAACACGGGTGGGTTTTAGTCAGTAAGAGTCTGACACTCCCTTCCGCTCCACCCAGAGCGGGAGGGGTCATTTGATGATTTCCCATCCGCAAAAAAAAAAAAAAAAAAAAAAAAAAAAAAAGATCGGAATAAATGACATGTAATTAATGGAGGAAAAAGAAACATAAACCTCAGTCATCATTCTCCTGTCGTTATACCAATAATTTATTTGTTGTCGGCTCAACATGTCTTTTTCTTCCATACTTCTCTATTAGTTATCATCTTGTTAGTCACCTTGTCATCATTCACACAGTCCATGCATCGCTCCTTCAACCTCAGTATCGGGTGGATAAAGACTGAAGAAGGCTGCAGATGTCCGGCATTTGAAACCGATTTGAACCGCCAAGTTGATTATACATTCAGGATTTGAGTATTCGGAGTACGCTGAATGTCAAAATTTAACTCTAAGGGCCTGTGCACACCACGTTTTTTAAACGCGCCGTTGACGCGCGTTTGTACTGATACAAACGCGATACGCACGCGAGTCAGATACTGGCAGGCACTGCTCTGTAGGATAAAAGCGCGCCGTGGACTGACGTTTCTAAAACGCGCGTCAACGGCGCGTTTAAAAAACGTGTGCACAGGCCCTAAAACATGGGAAATTCAAATTTACTGTGTGGTTCTTTACTCAAAAGACCATTTCAGACACCAATCTACACTGTCTTTACATGATCTGACCAAGATTATGTTTGGACTCTATAAGAGACTCTGACCTCAAGTTTGTTTCTACCTTTCTGCTCAGAGTAGTCAAACAAATAGGGAGACGCCGACCTTGATCATCTAGTTTTTTAAAAATATGATTGACGTGTAAAAGTTTTTGTAAGTACAAACCTTACAGAATCAGTTACTGAAAGCAAAAGAAACGTTAAAATTCACGTTTTCAAATCAATGTCCAAAGCATTATCTAACCGTCATCAACATCCGTATTAAAATAAAAACAAAATCACAATTTTAAACACCTTCAGTAACAAAGTTTAAACTGTCTAATGTTAATATTGTGAAACTTGTTCAAATATTTGTAACCATCTTACCTAAGTATTGTATGTTGAGTGAATATCGTAAAAGTAAACAGAGACGTTGAACTTGGCTAGGGCTTCCGTGTTCCGCGGCGCCCACGCGAACTTGTAGATGGCGTGCTAGTTTTTTCTGTAAATCTTTACCTTCCATGATAATATAATTTGACTAGGACTACCTATTTATAAGTACTTGATTTTCATTCTCTTTACAATCTCTACCTACAAATACAGTGCCGGTTTTAACACTACCAGCGCCCTGGGCGAGATTTCTACGGCGCCCCCCAACTGCAATTCAACCTATACGAAAAAAGGGAAAGGATATAATGAAATAACCATTTATTAAAAGAAATAATTATTTATTAGAAAAAAAACCATTTATTAGAAAAAAAAACTAATAAAATTTTACTTTTCTGGCCTTTCTATCAGCGAACTCTTTTTTATGGTTATCAAAGTCGATGTTTTCAGCAATTTCGTTTTCAATTGACAAAGTTGCTAAGTTTGTCAATCTAGATTGAGATATTGTTGATCGATCAAAAACAATAAACTCGATTCTTTGAAACGGAGTAAATTAACCAACGACGCTGAATTGTTTCATTGTTTGCAAGTTTTTTTGTGAAATGGGAATTAGAGAAATGTCGGCCTGTATCATTCTTCGGATAATTATCAATGAGAGTTTGCACTGGGCCACTAGTAATTATATGATCAATAATTTTGCTATTTCGAGTGACTGGCCAAGTGGCTGGATCTGATATATTCGGGATAACAGTACTAACGTCATCTAGAACTTGTATTTGTTGTACATCACCAATGGAGTCATCCTGAGCAGCATTTGTAATTGTATTACAGCTTGTCACCTCACGTTGGGAAACTTTGTCCATAATTTCTTCAACACAATATTCAATCATCTGATCTGACTTGTCAGATAGAGGTTCCACTACCGATACATTCATTTGTATTCCAGATGTAGATGGCATATTCAGGTCTTCATTTTTTGTTGTGATATATTTATCTATATTCATGAACTTTTTTGTTCTTTGAAATTCCTTTTCTTTTTCTGCTTTCCGTTTTCTATATTTTGACCCAGATGGTTTTTTTTTGATATGATCAACGTGTTCAGACATTTTGTACTAATAAATTTTTGTAATCAATAAAATCTGCAACAAATTAAATGTCTAAGTCCAAACATTTTCTAAAAATAAATTACAATAAAATTCCATTATAACGCTATTGAGCGAGGGTGACCAATACGCGTTATATTCGGGATAGGTAGCGATAGTTACCTAGATTTTTCGAATTTATTTCCCGTGTATAAAAGTAAGGTCGAAAAATCTAGGTAAAGTTGATATGGCAGCAGAATTAATATTTGTGTTTTGTGATAGTGCTCAGTGCGAAAAAATCACGATCATCAACGTTTGGATGGGAATTAGACATTTTTCCCGCATTAAAAAGTAGGTATTCTATGTATTTCTTCGGGGTCCATAGTATCTTCATATCAAAATTTTATCATCTATAATATAAAAATGAATCGCTGAATGTGTTGCTAAGCCCAAATCTCGAGAACAGCTGAAAATTAAAAAAAATGCCTAAAATAGTCTGAAAACAACACTTTTCTGTACTCGAATACACATTTTGTTTCGGGGTGGGTCGGGGGTACAAGAAATTTCACGCCGACGAAGTCGCGGACAGAAGCTAGTTATCATATAATTAGTTCCAGACAAATGTTACCTCTTTATTATAATTATTAGGTATAGATAGTTAAAAGTACTTACCTAATTAAATAATCCGTCAAGAAACAAATATCTTCTTTTACACTATTTATACAACTTTTTAGATAAAAGTAACTGTGTCACTCGGTAGTAGAAACGAAAAGTGACGAACATTAGCATCGCAACTTAGCATGGACCGTCTGACTACTACGTCGTCGCGTCTGTTTGTTTTAAAATAATTGGAATACATAATTGTTTTGTACGTTCACCGATTTTATGAATGAGAATGAGCTGAGTTTGTTCCGCTTCACTAAAAATAACGCTAACTCTTTTTAACTAAAATGTTAAAAAGAGATAGACAATGTGTTTCTCTATGATTGGGGATTCCCGGTAAAATGAACTGCATGCAGTGTTCCGATCAAACATATTGAATACTGCGTTCCATTCAAGTGTTGCCCACATAAAGAATATTTCGCTTAATTTAGGGGCGAGGGCGTGTACCTAAGTAAACCTCGAACTATGAGCGATGGATGGGCTACAAAGGGGCGCCTGCGGCGCCCCTTTTATCCGGCGCCCTGGTCGATCGCCCAACCAAGCCCTACCCTAACGCCGCTACTGTACAAATAGATAAAGTTGAAGTGTCAGTTTGTAATGTCAAAATAATAGCGTTTTAATAAATGCATATGAAATTATGTAGATAGATGGTACTCGTACTTACATAAAACAAGAAAAAAACAAATTTTAAATTTTTGTCTGTCCGTCTGTTTGTTCCGGCTAATCTCCGAAACGGCTAGACCGATCTGACGGGACTTTCACTGGCAGCAGGCTGATGTTTTAGAAAAAGAATTAGGGTTCCGCGCAAAAAGTTAAAACCCATGAAATCCAATTTGTTTTCCGATATGCACGCGAACGACGTTGAAAATAAAAAGACAGATCTGTTGACGAAATAAACTAATTTTTCTACGAAATGTAAATGCAACTCTTGATAATGCAATGGGACCCGCGATACAGGCAATCCCTGTAGCTACAAATATCTACGAAGATACACATATAAGAAATTATAAAACGTAAGAAGAAAACTAGACTTTTAGATAAAACTAACAAATACCAGACATATAGGTAATAAGGCAACACGAGACATTTCACGAATCAACCCACATCGAACGAAGGAGCCAATAGTCACCAATAACAGTTTGTAACAGAACGAGCATCAATCATTTATACAATCTCACTACCTGTCAAAACAATATATTCGCACAGATGAATTCTCAAGAAAATAAAATATGAATCATTCAGGTATAAATAGCAGAACTTGACGTGCCAACTGAAGATGGCATGTCAGCCCTTCTAGCTGTGCGTCATCCGCTCGCTTAACGTCGATTCAGTTGGTCATCGCTGACGAAGAAGCGGCGCCAAGAGACTGTTGGTCTACTTCGTAAAGAAATATTTGGCAAAGAAGCTTTGGAATTTAAATAATAATTCAGAAGGAATATTTTCTTTTTTGAGATTGACTTATCAGAACATTGTATAAATTATTTTTGAGGAATATTACCAGTATGGGTGCATGTACACACCAACGACACACTTCAACGGCCGACGTAACTGCAGCCGTCGACGTGTGTCGACGTCAGAGGTCAAAAATGTGCCGCTCGTGTATTTGAGTACGCTGCTCAAATACATGAGTGGCATATTATTGTCGACGGCACGCGTCGACGACAGCCGTCGACATTCATCGACGATCGTCGCGGCTGCCCTTGCCTCTGCCGTAAACGCGTGTCGCTCGTATGTATGAGCACTAATTGTTTTTCTAAAACTAGCGTAGGTATTCTAGGTATCTACAGCGTTTTTGAGAAAGATATATGTCAAGAAAGCTGATAGAATGTAACTAATTCACTTGCTTCGAAATGAAAATAAGAGAAAATAAATACTTAAATGTACGTGGGTCTATGTCCCGATCCGGAGTGGAGTTACTCTAGCTTTCTATGTTGGAGTCCATCAGGGTTCATTGTTTGGTCCTGTTTAGACCGTCAGTCTAACTAGTCTTATCTAACAGATCAAGAAGAATTAGTGATGCCATATGAGAAAAGTAGAAAATGCTGGAACGAGAAAAGCGTGTTTCTTACATTGATGACGACTAACCGTTTTTAGAATTTTATAGAATGTTCTGAAAACGAATTTTCACCCGAGTTATCCAGTTATAAATAGCATCCATGTACGTCTTTCATCGGATTTGGAACGTTCCAACCAAGGTTGAAGTTACGGATGTTGAGTTCTATACAAAGTGTTAAAAAATTAACCTTCGAATTGAAAAACTTTCACTATGGGACCAACTCTGAAATCACGAAAAAAAATCAGCTGTTTTTAATACCTACCAAAGTTCAATACCTACTTGACCAAAATGTATGAAACAGCTAATTTTGTGAAACACTACTTAAAGTTTGTCAGGTTAATTTTTTAACACCTTTTAAAGGTCATGTCGGTTAGTGGTTGCGAAGCCTCTTACGATGCACCACCACCTCGTGTGGTTTGAGTGTACGCTCTACGAATTTATCAGGAGACCACAGTTTCGAAGAAACTCGTATTAAAATATATGACTGCAAATAATGTCTAGTTGAAACGATCCCAGGTGACAAATTTCTCGTGATAGTAACGCTTCTCACAGGTAGTAGGTAAACTGTGTAAATATCACTCATAAAAGTGCAGCTGCACAGCATTCTAAACTTTAAATCAACAGCATTAAACACAAAATACTTTATCTAACAACCTTCCACTCTAGAGTAATTTACACAGTAATCTTCGAGCGACAACGCATAATAGATCGCGCGTGACGCCTCACTGAAAACTGAACGAACAAAAGAGTCGAAACGAACACCGTGCCAAGCTCAGTCTTGGGCCAAACATTGCCACAATAACATAGTGTTAGTGTGCACAGTAAATAGTGAAAAAACCAAATCTAATCAAGTGTCTTGAGTACCGGAATTTTCCAGTTCGAAATATTATGTCACAGGTGCATAGTGTTCCATTTTCCAAGTGATCTGACGTCAGTGCCCGTTGCAAGTGTTGCGTATGATCGTGCCATTCGTGCGGTTGCCGGGACGAAAACGCAGTATCTCGGTCAATTAGAATTATTAAGTCATCTGGCGACCTTTAATAAGGTATTTTATAGTGTTGCCCCACTTCTGAAACCGACATTGAACAGCTAAGGTAACACGACAACACTTTTAGCAATGTCCTTGGGTCGATCGATTGAGCTGTTGCTCAATAAAAGTAGTTTTTATGTGACACTCCATGAAGCTGGTGGAAGTCATAAAAATAATGTTGGTTATCAAGATTTAATTTTCTGATAGAGTGATTTGATCGATTTGCTGATAAACAAAAGTGACCGCTGTACGTGAGGTTCCACGTGAGTTGCAGCTCGTGCAATGACGGGACAGTTTCAGAATGACCAGTGAGATGTAGTGAATAGAATGTTTTGCTCCAAATATTTTTTGTCAAGTCATGAATGTTCTGGAAATTTGTACAAAAATGAACGCGTTTCAAGGGTATTCTTATATGAGGTTGCTATACAGTATTACACGCAAAAAATAGGCTGCTACATAAGTCTCAGACTTAAGTGTACATAATAGAGATATATGAATCTAGACAATAATATAATAAACTGTTCTTCTTATTAGTGTAAACTTATCATCATAAACATTCTAGAGCTCACTAGATAATTCAAATATGCTTTATTTATTTTCCCATCCTCGCTGTTATTCCAAAACATTCGACCTTACTTCTCTCGATTTAGAATGTAATCGAGAATTTATTTCGATCACAAATAATCTTCTGTTTCCTCTCAAAACCCACGCGTCTTCGAACGAATCGCGTCCGAATTCTGATAGGTCTTTGACTTTCAGTGCTCACGATCCGATTCAGTGGGTGTTTGGCAACTGTCCCGCCAAAAATAGCTCCCACTTTGTTGTCAACAAACTCAGCTGAATGCTACCTGGCAATTTGGCGGGATAATTTAAGATGGCGCCAAATGCAAAATGTTTTTTGTTAGTTGCAAGCGCGCATTGTGGAGTGGAGACAGTAAATAAGCTTCACTCGAAAACTGATTGATCATATTGATTTATTGGAAAAACAAAGCTGATCTAAAATAAATCACTGAGAACTTTGAGTAGATTTGAATGATAGAGTAGTTAGTCTAAGATTTCAGATCTTGGTTGTGGAGTCTGTGTCGAAGCTAGAAAAATCTACTGTATCATCATCATCTAATTTGTTTGTACATACGCCAGCACATCAAGCTACCCGAAACTGTTAAATTTTCCCAATCAACTTTGAACCTTATATTTTAGCGATAAAGTTGAAAATCTATTAAAGAAATTTTACAGATTGTAGTAGCTTGTTGTGCTGGCGTCTTTAAATAAATATCATGCCCAAAACATGACTTAGGGCAGACCCTTGCCACAATTGACCAAAATGGAGCATAAGTGGCTAAAGCAAGCCTGAGACCAAAAGCATTTTAGATATAAATCACCGTCTCCCATCGATCAAAGCTTATCATGACATTTTCAATTCATCCGCATATCGCATCCAACTCCCTCTGAAGTCCACTCCCTCTCGAAGAGAGGAGGCCTGTGTTCCAGCACTGCACTGGGAACATTATATCATAATGCGTATGCGTAAGAAGTTGTTCCACTGTTTCCTTTTTACCGTTTGTCTTGCTGGTCTAGCTGGCTGGCGACCACAAACCACTCAATGATGACCACAACAACACAAGATTGATGGTCTTTGTTAATATCGTAATATAGGTATGCACATCGTTTATTATATTAATTTATTATTATACGTTGGCATACTCATATGGAGCCTGTTCTTCTTCATGGCTACATTGTAAGGCAACGATTATTTATAAAGAATGGCCTTTATATTGACAGATCAACCACATTCATTGCGTTGTTTACGTTTTTGTGCAGACAAATTTTTCGAACATTATGAAGCAATGGATTAGCAATATCCTTCAAAATGATTCAGATTGTGATTGTTAGTGTGTTACGCAACTAGGGTGCAGTTTATGAAGCTCCCAGATTGATTTCAACGCTTAATCATATTAGTTTTCTAACACGTTCACTAGTTTTTATCGTGTCATGACTTATAAATGCGATTCTTCCTTAAGGACAAGAATCTGTCTCTCTCTCTCTATGTCTTAGACAAACTTAGGAGGGCACTGGTATTGTGATTGCCAGGGCCGTCTTTAATCTTTAAGAGTCATTGGACGCCCTTGGCGCTTTAGGATAATGGGTAGTTCTTCGAAATTTGATTCTTTGACTGATCCATATGGCCAAAATTTAATTTCACTTTTAGCTCTGTAACACATGTTCATATGAAAATAGGTATACCAAATAACATATATTTGAATGAGGGACTCGTTTTTATAAAGTAGTTTTCAAGATATTAATTTTGTGCCCAGATGAATCAGAATGTGTTACATATTAATCAGAAACAGAAATAAAAAGTAATAAATACACCGTTAGTTATGAATGTAAATTCTAAACAATAATTATTAATTCTTAAATAGGACTAAGACATATCAAAAGTATCATATTTAGAACAAGATTATACTCCTGTCATTTTTTTATTATTCAAAAGGTTATAGCTAAGTAAATAATAATAAATAAGATTAAAACTACTGACTTGTACACGGTCAAAAATTGGACAAGGAGAATTACGCAACAAAAGCGCTCCTATCGTGCTGGAGAGGGGAAAAACTAATTTATTTTATTATTCATATGGGGTTTTGACCATACGAATCAGGCACAGATGAATCAGGATTTTGCCTACAAACATGCATAACTCATCATACATACAGACTTCATTATTTTCATTTTTCTACACGAATCTATAACCCAAAAGCATCACACGAAACACAGATTGAAGTTTTAAAACAATAAAATAAATTTTATAAAGTAGGCATTGTAATCAGGATGCCACCTGAACCAAACACAGATGAATCAGGTATTTTCTTTCGTAACACCGGATCTAAGCCAACCAGCCGCACGTCCACCTTCTAGGTCGTCCGTTGCACGACTGGCTTCCCCCCGCGCTGGAAGCCAGACTCTCATTATTATTACCCGACCAAGTACGGTCAAGCGCAGCTTACGCCACATTAATCAGTATTATACGCCGGACACTTCTTTTTTACTTATTTATAAACAGACTAACGTAGTTATAACTAACACACATTTTTTTTGTAAGAGGACAATTCATTTCCTTTCGATATAATTATAATTTATATTGATGTATCAAAGGGAAAATGCGACATCGACCATTTTGTTCCGGAAAATGGCAAACGGACGCGCTATATGAATCAGAAGAACGACCTTCAAATATTTTTATTTTGTACCTAGACAGCAATTATTAAAAAAAAATCATTTGTCCCAGTAAGGGATAAAGCTAAACTGTACAAAAAAAAATATTACATGCCGTTTTTTTAGTTGGTTACAGAAATATACCCACAGACATCGAAAATTTTGTCCCTGAAGAATTACCCATAATGCGGCTCCTATGGAGAATACAGGATGCAAGAGCGAGCGAAGCGAGCTCGAAATTTACTGCACTCCGCCTCGGATAGGTTAGGTTTTCTATTTGTGCATACGGAAATAGGAGTCACTTTGTCGACTTACAGTTTTGAGAACTAAGAAAATGGAGGATGTTTGAGCGAGCAAAGCGCGCGGGCTTGTAAATTTTAGCATCCCGTCTGGGATTTACTTGACAGCCTCTAGCTACGACATTGGCAGGAACTAGGGGGAACCCTAGTTCCCATGGATCGCTAATGGAAAAGACGGCCATGGGTGATTCCTTCTGAAGGTTTCATGATCGTCATGGTATTTTAGCCGAAAGACTTCTATTGCTGGAATTAGTTGTGTAACCATAACCTAGAATCAGGAACTTCGTCTACCGGATTGTTTATTTCATTAATCAGAGATTTCCCAGAACATACATCGCTTTCCAATCAATCACCGTTTTACATCGTAAACAATACCTGACTGACATGGTTCCAATCCAATCTTGTATTATTAATCTATAATATAAAAATGAATCGCTGAATGTGTTGCTAAGCGCTAATCTCGAGAACAGCTGAACCGATTTCGCTAATTCTTTTTTTAGAATATTCGTTGAAGTACGAGGATGGTTCTTACGCAGAGAAAAATTTAATATATCTATGGGAGTAGGGTAGGAGTAGTTTTGGAGTAGGGTAAGGGGTAGGACACCACGCGAACGAAGTAGCGCCGGGCAGCTAGAAATAATTTATATGGCAAAACAACGTTTGCCGGGTCAGCTAGTTATTAATATAAATAAAGTTGAGAGGATAATTGAAAGACGACTAACAAAAGGTATTTACGTAGAAGGCAGATGCGAGTGGAAACGTAGCGAAGGAACTCCCTAGAAGCCCATATTGCCGAATGCTCTTCAGATAGGTCAAGTGCATAGTACTCGCAACCGGCGTGCATGTATGACCAAATGTATGAATGAACGTGAACGAAGCAGAAAAGAAATACAAAGGGTTATTGGTAAAACGCGAAAAAAAAACTGCTGAACAGCTGATTTATTTTTGGGGATTTCAGGTTTGGTCCCATAGTAAAAGTTGTTCATAATGATGAGGTCATTGTTAATGTTTTACCAATAACCCTGTATAAGGGTCGTAACAGGTGGCGTTCTGTAGTTCCTGCCTACCCCCATATGAAGAAGGCTTGAGTTCATGTATGTGTATGTATAAATAAAGATGGCTGCAATCTTTTACTTCGTGTCATTTGATTACTTAACTGGCTGGTAAGTAGGACGCTCTCTATTTTCACCTAAAGCGTGGGCTGTGAACTTATTGATTTTCCTCAAATTAAATTGGTTCGTGGAACCTCTCTCATGTATGTAGAGAGAGGTTCCACGAACCAATTTAATCCATCCATCCATCCATCGGCCATCGGTTCGGTACTTCGTGGAAAAGCTTGATAAGGAGTAGGTACACAATCGCGTTTTTTTTATTGGATTCGACAGGATTGGCTTTGATTAGTATGAAAATTGTGATAAATTGATGAATTTATCACAATTTAAAAACAGCCACAGAAGAGTAATTCCCGTAATTAAAAACGTCCAAAATCTAGTCGCAATCTCATCTCGACGACATCATAGACCTCATCGATCTATCGCTTTCCATCAGGCGTGATCGGGGTCAAGAGCGGGCTCATTTAGTAATAAAAAAAATGGTAATAAGAATAGAGCGATAAATACAAATATAGGTTATTAAGTATAGGTTTTCGATACCTACATATGCGCAATTTTCTGAATATCAACATTTAAGCCGCAAATAGCCACAATATGCGATAAGCAATACCCTGATCAATCACTGTCCGTCATATAATATCTTAGTATGTGAGAACCTTGTGATGTCCTGTGGTCTTCTCGGTCTACTTTTCTACTTGGCTAGGCTGTCCTAAAAACTTTTTATCGTCCTAATAGGTGTCGTCATATTGAAGGGACACATAGAGGAGGGGGGGGGGGGTCATATTGAGGGGTACAGACCACCAAGATGAACAACTTTCTCCATGGGACCAACATCGTACTCGTGAGAAAATAATACCTACTCGACCCAAATGTATACGGCTGATTATTTTTTCGTGATTATCATGTTGGTCCCATTTAGAAAGTGGTTTAATTTAACCCTTAAATATGAGCATACTTTTCTGAAACAATGATACATGCTGTAGATACAGTCTCATTGCTAGGCAATCTTACTCCTCAAAGTATTTCACGAATCTCTCTAGTCGTTTTTGTACCTAGTCCAATTTAAAACTCTTCCAATTCCCCACGCTAGCGTTGCCTTAGCTGCTTTGACTCTTCTTTATCAAAATCATGTCCATAGTCCTGCCCTGGTCCCATGTCACTTGGGGTCGGCACAACACGGCGTTCTCTTTTCCCATTCTTCCCTGTCAACCGTCATGCTATCATTCACTTTCATTTAATTCCTCACACAATCTATCCATCTTTTATTTGGCGTTCCTTTCCATCTCTCTTTATCAGAATCCAAATCCTAATAAAAAAATATTACCTATAGTAGTAGGTATTTATAATTTGATTGTGTACTTACCTACATACTTACCTACATATAGGTAGGTACTTAGCAATAATAAAATCTGGGTTTTGATTATCTATCTATTGGTTCATATACATATAACAGATAAGCATTCGTGGAAGTTTACTATTTAATTTATTTTAGCAAACAAAAGTTCGAGTGTTTTAGGGAAATATTCGAATTGGTAGGTACCTATATGTATAGTTCGAATTATAGTTTTACTTTACAAAAAAAACAAATTTGTGATATTTTACAATTAAAATAACTGCCCTGTTTTAATGGACGTTTATTGGGCATTTACTAAATACGTCCCAAAATGCCCAGGCAAAAACCCATCTCTAGTTGCAATAGATCTTTCTTCAAAAGACCTTTCCAGACATGGCTCTGCATTGTTAGACTCACATAAAACACTAATAATATAATTTTTAGACTTTAAAAAGGGACCATGACCTCTGAGTTTGCTTCGATATTTCTTCCCAGGGCTCAGTAGTAAGCTAGGAGAAGGAAACGCTTTCTAAGTAGTTTTAAAATATTGACCAAAAATTTACCTGTAAAAGTAAGAAATTAACATAACTTCATTTCCGCTGTTCAATGTCATATTGCATTGTTTTCTATGACAAACAAACACACGAATGCACCTGTGGCATATTGCACATTTAAAACTACGTTATCGAATTACTCAATTGTAAATCTGGAGAGTTTTGATAACAAAAAGATTGTTATTAAAACATAACGGTCACAAGACACTTGAATCAAACGACAACACTTTGTTTCACGTTTCCATTACTTACCCCATTTATTTGATTTTTTTAACTTAATTTTAAATTTTCCTCTGTTTTCAATAAATTTGACCAAAGCATACTATACCATGTGTGCTATTCCACTTGCACCTTATTGAGAATGTTTTTTATCGCTTAAGTCGTGGTTTACAGGTTTTCAATAAAGTGTAGTGTAATGTAAGTGACTATATAATCGAGTGCAATGTCTATAAGAGGCGTTCAAGATGTCTCCAGATCTCCGATGATCGTCACCGACTCGTTCTTCGATGATGAAGGTAAGATATATATAGAATAATATATTACTGACAAATGCGTGCACTGACTGGAGGAAATAATCAACACAGATTTGAGTGGCAATTCCTTTTACTCAAATTCTAAAAACATCATCGATAGAATAAGTTCATAGGTACGCGACATTCGACAGTGTTCCATGCTACTTAAATAGAAATGAAAGAATCTAGCTATATTTTATTCCATCCCCTATCTTTGTAGGGTAACGAACGAAGCGTTATAAAATATAAACCTTGAACACATGGATGCAGCGATAGAGGCGCGCCTGCGTCTTTCGTCACTGTGTTTGATGTGGGCTAGTTAACAGCGGAATATTTAAAAATCTATTATCTTTGTCTATGTCGCCACTAAGTTTACGCCTGAACTATAATTTTGCCTATAATATCTGTTTGAATGAAACTACCAAACCAAATGGAAAGTGAATCAATTTGGTTGAACGCAGGGGCGTAGTTACCACCGTATCAGCCGCAGCCGTACCAAAGATACGGGGTCCCTAAGCTGCAGGGGCGCCCACGTGTGTAAGCAAACATTCATAAAATATTATCCAGAACCTACAATTCTTATTGATAACCTGTAAAGAAAGAATACAATACCTAATGAAAATACATATGAAAAACTGGCCATGTGCGAGTCGGACTCGCACACGAAGGGTTCCGTACCACAAGGCAAAAACGCCGAAAAAAACACGTTTGTTGTATGGGAGCCCCCTTAAATATTTATTTTATTTTGTTTTTAGTATTTGTTGTTATAGCGGCAACAGAAATACATCAACTGTGAAAATTTCAACTGTCTAGCTACCGCGGTTCTTGAGATACAGCCTGGTGACAGACAGACGGCAAAAACGCCGAAAAAAACACGTTTGTTGTATGGGAGCCCCCCTTAAATATTTATTTTATTTTGTTTTTAGTATTTGTTGTTGTAGCGGCAACAGAAATACATCATCTGTGAAAATTTCAACTGTCTAGCTACCGCGGTTCTTGAGATACAGCCTGGTGACAGACAGACGGACGGACGGACGGACAGCGAAGTCTTAGTAATAGGGTTCCGTTTTTACCCTTTGGGTACGGAACCCTAAAAATTAGGGCTTGTTTAGTAAAATCACACAGAAAATCTAATCTATCCCAGTTTGGTAAAATTTTCTAGCTTGCTTCGCTCGCTCTTGTATTCTCTAATATGGGCCGTAACAATGACAACTTTTAACCTCCCGCTTCTGTATACCATTTATTTATGTTGTAAAAACACAATATACTTATGTACAGACGCCAGCACATCAAGCTACTAAAATCTGTCAAACCTTAGTAGATTTTCAACTTTATCACTAAAGCCTAAGGTGGAGGTGGTGGAGTTCAAAGTTGATTGGGAAAATTTAACAGTTCCGAGTAGCTTGATGTGCTGGCTTCTGTACATAGTTCCTATTGAGCTTCGCCGCAGTCGAGAACAAAAGGGCCCCAGCATATTGTGACACTGGGCCCCTTTAGGACTAGCTCTATTAGTATGAAACCACATTCATGACACAGGACTGCTTGCCCTGAGTGAGTGTACCTGAGGGGAAATTGCGTAACACAATAACAGTAGGAATGGTTTTCATTTTGTTTTGAAGGATATTGCTAACCCATAGCAATATCCTTCAAAATGATTCAGATTGTGATTGATTAGGGTGTTACGCAAATGAAGGTGCTAGACGGGCAGTGTGTTTGGGTATCTCTATCAGGAATGTCTCCGTATGTAATAGCTGCAGCTCGGTAATCCTGCAATTAGATACTTATTACGTTCTAAATCCGTCGGAATGTGAAAGAAAGTGTGTTACACAATAGTGGGGACCGTTTTGATCTCCCCCATATTCAAAAATTGCCCCGCTGCGCGCTGGTCTCGTGATTGCAAGCGCGACTGCTGAGTGAGCTGGGGTCGATTCCCGGGTCGGACAAAGTGTTATTGGGTTTTCTATTAGGAATTTCTTAGTAACAGTCTGGAGTTTGGAAGTTGGCGGTTTAATACCCCCGTGCCTCGGAAAGCACGTAAAGCCGTTAATTCTTCCCGGTCGTGTCGGATTGCCGTCCCATCTGACTATGAGAGTAAAGGAACAGTGCACCTGTGCCTGCGCACACACTGTGCACCATAATATCTCCTGCGCAGCTGGCTAATCTCCGTTGAGATTGGCCACCATCCGCCTAGTCATTCCATATTTTTTTTCGGGAGGCTATTATTATTCAAAAACAAGTAAGACTCATTATAATACTTAAGGTAGGTACTTTGTTTCATTAATAAGAAATATTCTGACTTTCTCACAGCAGCCTTGAAAATGGGTGCATATTTTAAGATGACCTACATTAGACACCCTCCAAAAGATTCCGGGGAGATAAACTGAGGAATGATTTTGCATTTTTCCATTGTACGAAAAGCAATGCGCGAGGTCAGCTAAACTGGTATTGTTTTTCTTTATAATGTCGTTGTGTATTGTCGTGTTTTAGGAGATTTGAATAATTATGTGGGGATAATAAAATCCTGGTTGATTTTTAGACTGACATTTATAAGGCCAATTAGATAGATATTAATACAACTCTTAAAATTTAGCACATTAAAAAGTTTATTCGAAGTAAACTTTACATTTTTTATTTAAAAAATAAAAAAAAAAAATACAAAAATATTCCTTCGAGCCGGATTTGAACCAGCGACCTATGGATGACAATGACTTGATACGCTACAGTCCACCGCTCTACCAACTGAGCTATCGAAGGCTTGTGAGACCGTCCGAAATTTTAAACCGCGTTCTTATTATATACGATGCAGCCAATAAATTGCTGTCACAATTAGGGTGACGATGATATTTTTAGTCAGTTGATACTGTTCTATATTATTACGATTATTATTATTTTCGCGTTCGTTATTTAGATATTTTTGTTTTTTTTTAGCTAAGTATTCTAACTAATTATCATAGCTTGAACATTATTATTTCTGTTTTTTTCCTCGTCGTACCAATTAATGAATTAATGTTCTATTCCGTTATATTTATGTAGGGGTTACTAACGCTTCTTATCACACCATTTTTATTTCTCAAAAATTTTTCTCCCGTTTATCTCAAATGTAGCAATATGTTGCACAAATTAATAGTTAAACAAAAGCCGATCAAGGCAACGCAATAAAATCACCTTAAATCCTATCTTTTGTTTACAATGTCGGGTCGTGTGTGTGGGGCAAGTGTGTGATGTGAAGCGCCGCTCGGCCGTGGGGTCCGTGAGTCCGTCTGCTGTCAGTCCGCGTTCGTCGGCACCGTCGCCGGCCGCTACCGAGGACGCATTGGAGCTGCGTTCGCATTCGCGCAGTTTGTCGTGGCGCGTGGCATTCCATATTGAAATTTTGAGAAGGCATTTTCTTTTTTGATGAGCTAATGACACTGTGATAAGACGGCATGTTTGTATTCCTACTTTTTTAGAAAGTTCAAGTTTAGTGTTGAGTTTTCCATCATGATGTGTCTCAAAACGTACCTACAAGTTTCTACCCAACTTGAATTATTTGCTCTGTTTGCAGCGTAGTTAGCACTTACAGCTGCATTGACTTAAGACTCTTTGTTGTCTGTTCTTTAATTTTACAATTTAGTGGCGGACTGCAAAATAGTACGTTTCACATAACTTGTATGCTAACAAATGTAGGTTAATAGAACTAACTCCTAACTCGCTCTCAAATACTTTGACGTGTTACTGATAATAATATGCAAAATTAGTATTTTATCGTTCTCGATGCGATAACAAATCTGGCGTACGTAAGTTCAGGCGCTATTTAGGAACATAATTGTGGAGAATTTAACGAAGTTGCATCACAGTTTTGGGCTACTTTAATATTTGCGTGTTCAAATTAGCCAACACGCGAGGAGATGAAAAGTGAAGTAGCAGTGAAAGTTATAAAATTCTTCTGTTCGAATTCATTCGCACGTAATTCCAATAAAAGTCTCTATTGGATGTTATTTCATGAGAATATTGGAAACATAAACCGAGATCTAATATTTACATTTACAAGCAATGATATAGCGGAAGATGGGCACGTTAAAACGGATGGCTCTTACATTTTTAACGTGCCCATAACGTGCCGTGGATCTTCTTGCACCTAGCTTCTGACGTTTCATAAGTGTCCATGTAGGTTTGTGTGTGATTTGATTTTGATTTCTTATTTAAAGTGGAAACGAAACTACATAATATATGAATTAAAGATCTTTACCAGCTTCATAAACAGTCGAATATAACAATTTATCTTTTCAAGCCAACTTCAATACTTGTCCGCATTATTTATTTCATGAATTATGCATTAATAAAATGTGTTTCATACTGAATATGGCTTTGTTTGCATTCAATTCTATGTCCATCGCATAATTTGTTTGTGCTCGTCCAGTAAAGTTATGAACAATCTTTGAATGGATAACATTGTAGTTGGCATCTATTAAATCAACTGAAATTGTTAGTACACTCCAAAATACTATTTACTCTACACTTCTTCAAGAGACACTCCATAAAACTATCCTATGTCCTTTCCTGGGACTCAAACTATGTCTATACCAAGAGATACGGACATAGGTGTCCTTCCCCGGTATGCAATCTATCTCTCTACCAAATTTTATCGAAATCCGTTCAGTGGTTTAGGCGTGAAAAGGTAACATACAGACAGACAGAGTTACTTTCGAATTTATAATATTAGTACGGATGGATAAAATCAACTGGTCCATACATTTTGATTTTGTTATTATGGCACTTTTATATGAAACAGCTGATAATTTGTCACAATCAGGACTGAATCAAAGCTATAAATCGAAACAAATAATGGGAACTGTTAATCACATGAGTAATCAGTGACATAAGTCGGAGTAATTACGATATCCTTCCACACCTAATTGCGCATTAATGGAAAAATTCCTCCGATATGTTTTGTCATTATGTCGTGCAGACGTTGCTTGGATAGTATTAGACTCATAAATTAGCTATAAGTGGGTTGTTAGGACGCCTCGCCTTAGCACTGTGCTGTGACGGCTCAATAAAAATACGTACCTAATGGATCTAGACTCGCCTCTTGTGTAGTATGAGTATGAGTGATATATGACTGAATGTCTTATGTTCTGATACTTACTGTTTTTTTTGGTTTTCATAATTTTCTTTGGCCGACTTAACTCTGTCAAAACTTTAATACTCATTTCGATAGTCTATGCAGTGGTGAACGTAACCGTCATTTCAAAGGCTGGGTCATTTCAGTGTCAAACTACAGCATATTGTCCTTTATTACGTTTTGAACAGGAAGAAAAGATGTTTATTTAGCAGAGCTAAATTAAGAATCAAACACAGAGGTTATGACTTTATGATGACTGATATTAATATTAAGTTCTACAAGCAAATAAACTCTGAAACCTACTGCGTAGAATTTGGTAGGGTTATCATCGCGTTATCACAACATTAGAAGCGTTTTAGCAATATTTTATAAGGAAATGTTTATGCTGGCATGATTTTGGGATAAATTAGCCGTCGACAACGTGAATGGAAATTCATGATGTTACAAAAGATTCTGATTTAACCTGAATTTACTCTGGTGTGTTAGCTGTGGCATTACTGGCGAAATATCCAAACAAGGGCCAGACGAATGACGTAATACTAAAACATACATAATGCGACATTACAAACATTCCATGCGCTAGGGGTGCTAACGAACACACAAACCAATCGAAATTAATGCTAAAAATGTCAAATAATGGCGTTAAACAGCTTTTAGCTTATTACTTTTGTATCGACAACGGCTATATATAGCCGTTGTCGATACAAAAGTAATAAGCTAACTAAGTATTCTAACAATTTAGACATAGTAAAAACATATTATACTATGGTTTAGAGCAGGGATCCCCAAACTATTTTGGACAAGTGACTCCTTTTCCAAAATGAACTGTTACCTCAGACCCCCATGGCCAAATTACCTACGCTCGAACTCATTATCTTGCACAAACTTGTCCACACTGACTTGCCGAGTTTTTTCATCTTGTACGAACTTGAGACTTTACATTACTACAACAATGCTATTTCCTACAAAAATATTAATTATTCTTAGTACACGTAACACAACATAAACAATACAGTACCTACCTACCTATCTTGACAGTTTTAAATAAGAACTTGTATTAATTTAATAGGGGTCGATTTTTAGACCTCGTCGACCCCCAAAATCAGTTTTCGTTTATGTCGACCCCTAGGAAACCGATATCGACCCCAAGGGGTCGATATCGACCACTTTGGGAATCCCTGGTTTAGAGTAACGTTTAATTCTGTATTACTAATTCATTAGATTATCTGTCTGTTGGTCTTGGAGGTCAATACGAAATACATGGGAGTCTTATCACAAATTCAAAGGGATATGATCCAATTAAGGACTTAAAATCGATACATTTGAAAGTAGCAATACCAGTGTTCGAAGCGACGCATTATAATTCAAATATACTTTAAACTGCACTTATTTATAGCTCTTTCGGAATATTTAAAATGTCATCCTCATCGTGAGTAGATCAACAGGGCACGATGACGTCGCCACTCAGCTGTTCGCTCGTCGCCATAGCGGGCACAGCTACACAAGGGTCGTATTTGGGTCGAACATTAAATCTGTTGCTATGCTCCTTTCGATCTCTGTGACGCAATAGCCCGATTTTTTGCGTTCTTATTTCCAATGTTTATAAACTTATTAATTTTTTTATCTTTGTTTATATTGTAATTTATGAGCTTTTGAAAATTGTAGTTGGGTGGGGAGTTAAATGTCTTGAAAGTTACCGAAATTATGGTCAATACATCGAGGCTGTAATGAAACCGAGTTATTGTCTAAAAATGTATTAAATAAATGTCCTCATTTAATATCCTGAGTTTTTTTAATTTTATACAAAATATGGTGTACTTATTAGCTTTGAATTATTGGCATTGCACCACATAATACAATTTCTGACACAATTTCATAACTAGCAGCAATTTCAAACAATGGTATCACTAGTGCAGGTGAATTATCAAACACTTTTCTCCACTTCCGTATAAGTAATACTGGCCTGGCTATATTACCATTTATCATCAAGACTTCCGGCCAGTCTACTTCGTGCCGCTTAAAATTCCTATTTGGAATACTTCAGTTCATTCAACAACAACACGTCAACGCAGGCGGTCGTCTCATACAGTGTCATTATCTTCTCAACTTACCGATAACCTTTGTTTCAGTGATAATGAGTTAACTTAAAAGTTATGCGTGTTAAGTAATATTAATAGTAAGAACAGAGTGATACAAGTGCCTTGTGAAGATGTATAGCTTCGATAAGGATTTGTGGCATGTCAGAAGACCTTCGGAATCTCAGGACTCCCAGGCGACACCGAATAGAAGCAGTACTCCTGAGAGACAGCGTAAATATTTTTATTGTTTTTTAAATTAAATTTTACGTTTGCCTCATCGTCATCAGTTCATCACTCTATTGGCCGCAAACGTGTCTTACAATAGAATTTTGAGGTCGTGGTTTTGATTTCCGGGTCGGACCAAGTGAAATTGAGGTTTTCCATTAGGAAACCCTCAGTATTCGTGGCTAGTAAGAGTAACAGTAACAGGCTCGTCGTCCACTGCATCGGACTTAAGTACAAATTAATGGCGAAATGAGACGGTTACATATTACATCTCTCTCATCTCTCTTCTGGGAATACATGCGAGATGTTCAATTATATGATATTTTTAATTAAACTTCGAAGAGCAGAAGAAATGAGGACAACATTAAAATTAAACCACGGAAGCCTTTATAATGAAAGCTCCAACTATGAAAGAAAATAAAAGTTCCTATTTTGTAAATGGAATGCTAGGTCGTTTTCCCGGGAAGCCAACGTAGTGCTTTGCTTCATGATTGGCTTTCTAGGAACCGAGAGGTTTGATATTTACGCGCTACGTTAAAAGCCGACATTCCGGGAATTGGCTCGAAGTTATATTAATTTATTGACGGAATCCGTACTGAGTTTTTTATTAATGAAAAATATCAGAGAACTTCCCGTGTTTATTAAACTCATATTTTACAACAATACTACTTTTTGTAAATAAAATCCACGGCTAAAAATAGGTTGTGCGTGAGAGAATGTAGTTTTATGTATAATAAATTAATAATCACCATCGAGGATTCCATTTGGAAATATTTTTACATGCATAAGGAAGTTCAGCTATAATTTCCACAAAAAAAGGACACACCCTGATTTCAGAAAGCTAGCACAAGTTTATAATCATTAATCAGTTAATCTGCAGTCGAATCTGATGGCTACTTTGTATGTGTATATTTAATGTATTTTTTTTTGTAATCTGCGTTTTGTTTAGGTATGCAAAATATACAAATTTTCTTTCCTTTTTGTTTTTTTTTATGTTATGTTAGTAATTGGTTGGTTAGTCGAAGGAAGAACAAAGTAACAACACAATAAAATTATTACATAATATAATAAACTCGCACGAGATTTGACAGCAAATGAAATGAAATAGGCTCCTGTAACGGCCGGGAGATACAACATTAAATTAAAGAATATTACACAAATCACTTTAATATCACGTCTGAATCGTAAAATTGGCTTCCCTCGCATCCTTGATTCCTGGCAGAGTAAAAAATAAAATATATAGTTTTACGCATTGCGCACCAGCTTAATCGCGTGCTGGCAGGCCGGACATACTAATACTGCTGCAGATTTCTACAATAATTTCTACTCCATATGTTATTATTACTGTATTTATGTAAGGGTGGATGGTTTTATTACACTACCGACAGTTTAGTCAGCGAAACATCATACAGGGTAAATTTTTAACCAGTGCGCAAACTGTATGCATTATTTCAGTAATTATGATTCTGAACACTCCTACGTTGAAATTTTTTGTTGGTTATTAAAAAAAAAATACTCTGCCAAACATTTTGAACGCGTAGGTATGTTTTTTATGAGAGCCGATTTTATTTATAACCCACGAAAACTTTCTACGCTAAGGGAAGAATCATGTGCTGAATTCATGGTTACAGCTAGCGCAGTGGTTAAAAAAATATCCTGATATTGGTAGGTAGGTAGGTCGAATCAATGTGGAATAAAATAAATAAATACACAAAATCATTAGATTTGAAGAATGTTTAGATTTTCTAAGTGGTTACCTGCAAAGGAATATATTAACAATACAAAATAATCATCATTCAATTTTTCAACCGAGGCTTTTGCATTATGTTTATGAATCAAAATTTATTTGTAAATGTCTCACAGAAGCTAGACGCTTGGTCACCCTGGCAAACTTCTCGTAGCGTTTTAGCGGCTTCTTGCTCTTTTTTTCTTAATAAAATAATATCGCTATGGCCCAGTGGTTAAAGCCTTGCCTTTCACGCACGAGGTTGTGGGTTCAAATCTGGACAAGTGCCAATGTGACTTTCAGGCAGAGGTGTAGCAACCACAACCACACAACCACATTTCGCCAGTTATGTTTAATTTAAGTCCCATGCAATAGTGGGCGAGCCTAATTGCCATCAACAGTGCACGAATCCAGACTCCGAGCAGGTACTGAAAAATTCCTGATAAAAAACCCAATAACACTTTGCTCGAACTGGGAATCGAACCCGGGACCTCGTGCTCAGCAGTAGCGCTTGCAACAACTAAACCAAAGAAGCAGTTCCATGACAAACGGAACCTAATGGATAAGACAGAGATTAAAACAGAAGAAGAACTAGCAGGGGATCAGACCGGAATAAACTCAATTTGTAGACGGCAGACAGAACGTTGCTGTAGTGCTAATTCTGTAACAATCGCACCGTGAAAACTTATGTGAAGTGAGCTTAGAGTGAGCTGTCAATAGTGTCAATCCCTAGCATCGTGGAATGACAGCTCACTTTAACTAAATTATCACGTTGATCTTTTTACAGAATAGCACCGCTGTAGTGCTATTCTGTATAAATCTCACCGTGATAACTCGGGTGAAGTGAGCTGTCATTAGTGTCAATCGACGGCACGGTTGGCGCAGTGGTTAAGCGGTTGACTGCTGCGCTGCGTGTCGCGGGTTCGATTCCCGCACGGAACAAATAATTTGTATGACCTACAAGTAGTTGTTCCGGGTCTGGCTGTTTGTGTATGTGAGTTTAAATGTTTGTAAACGCACCCACAATACAGGAGAAATTCCTAGTGTGGGGCAACGTTTAAAAAAAAAACCCTAGCATCAGGTGGAATGACAGCTCACTTCACATAACTTCTCACGGTGAGATTCTAACAGAATCGACCGGCTGTTGTTTAATAATTACCAGCAGAACGTCACCAGCTCTACGGAATAATGATTTGTTATAATCTTCGATGCTACTGTACGTTCGCTGGAAATTGTCTCAAGTCTCACAAGGCCCATGGGGGTAGACGGGGTAGTGAATTCGTAAGTTGGAAGCGCTTTGTAACATTTATTTTATGCTTGAAGCGTCGTTGGTAGCACGATTTAGCCAAGTTGGATTGTAGACCATTCTTCTACACAGTATCTGTCTTTATTTTGAAAACCTTGTAAATAAACCCACCAACAGCACACAACCTTGTAATAACCTTGTATTTAAAATAGTTTGGTAGATATCTATACAGAGCAGCGACTAGGTTATCATATTAAAAACAGTACAGGGGTTATCAGTCTGTTAAAATAATAAAATAAACAACTCTTTTAAAAATATAAATCCTCAACAGCTTAGGAAACGACCAATTGGAACCGTGCACCTAGCTCCTAACGATTCATAAGTGCCCATGTAGGTTTATGTGAAATAAAATATTTTGATAAACTTTCTCCTTTTAGTAACATATTGAATGAGTTTAATGGTAAATGTCGGATTTTGAGCAGTTGTGTGGTCAAGTGGTAACGGCCGCGACTTACGAGTTGTAGGATGTAGGTTCGAACCCAGACAGGCGCTTTAAATCGTGTAAATGATTTTTTCACCACTGCTCTCAAAACGGTGAGGGAAAACTTCAGGAGGAAACCAACATGTCCTAGGACCAAAAAAATTCGAAGACATGTAGATGGTGGATGTTCCACCAACCCGTCCGGGCCCGCGTGGTGGATTACAGCCCACTCCCTCTCACCGAGAGGAGGCATGTGGCCCAGCAGTGGGAACATTATGGGCTGATTAAATGCTAAATGTCGGAGTATCACAACTTTCTTAGGTACGCGGCTAAGAAACACAAACCTACAAGACGTGCTGAACTAAAATAACAGTTAGTCAATTAGCGCCTCTCATCGATCGGAGCGGGTGCGTGACCCTGCCTGCTCGTACACATGGAGCCAGACGTGTCAACTTACTGCCTTTCAAACATAAAAGGAATTGTTTAGTTTCTTGAAGAGGGTATTATGTTTCAACTAGCTGCGCCCTGCGGTTTCACCCGCTTATGGGTCGATCCCGTGGGAATATCGGGATAAAAAGTAGCCTATATGTTAATCCAGGGTGTCAGCTACCTCCATACAAAATTTTATCAACATTGGTCCAGCCGTTTGAGCGTGAAGAAGTAACAAACATATAAACACACACACACACTTACAAACTTTCGCCTTTATAATATTAGTGTGATAGTGTGATACTGCCAAAAGGAAAACTTATCTACTAAAGCAAAGGTGAATAGTTTCACCAGATCTTTTGTATTTAAGTCTCATTGGGGTTCGTGGCTAAATAATAACCGCCGCACAGGTCGATCGATCAGGTTAAGCTACGCTTGCCGCGGTTGGTCTGTGGATGGGTGACCATCTTTACATACCGAGAGCCCTTCGTGGCTCGGAAAGCGCGTCCCGGCTGTCATCGTGGATCTTTGACAGTCGTTACGGGTAGTCAGAAGCCCGAAAGTCTGACAACCAGTCTTACCATGGGGTATCGTATTACCCAGTAACTGGGTTGTGGAGGTCAGATAGGCAGTCGGTCTATGTAAAATACTGGTACTCAGCTGATTCCGGTTAGACTGGAAGCCGACCCGAAAAGGCTGGAAAAGGCAGATGATGATGGTAATACGGTGCGAGCCTATTGCCATCAACTGGGCATGAATCCAGACTGAGAAGCCACTGTGAAATGCTAATGCCGGGTAAATAGGTGTACAGTCAATAAAGGAGATAAGTATACAGGAGCGTCGGATATAGTTGAAGTTTACTAAGAAACCGATGGATGTTCTGGACTGAAATTTAATTTAATAAATGAGCTGTTTGTTTTCTAATAATAAAATTCGTGACGTGTTACGCAGTTACCCCGCTGGGACCACAAGACCAATGTTGTAGTCATACGCACAGAACAGATAAAGAGGTCACACGTATTACAATTAATAGAATGCACTGGGTTCCAAAAAAATATTTAATTTATAAATGGATCAGTTGGGCACTTAATATCGTGTCCAGCGTGTCCTGTTGCCTGCACGTTACAGGAACTGATGGACGCTACTGAAGGTGCTAAGCTCGTAGCCAAATTCTGGGCCTACTCTATTTAAATTGCCATCGACACGCTAAGAAGAATAGGCACTATTTTATCTAAAGTGGCAATTTTAACAGTGGATAAAAGAGTGGTGGTACCACTGACATGACCTATGTTCCACTTCCAACCCACCCGCACGGTTCAGTAAACAACATCATCTATAATTACTAATGTCTATCCAATATTGTATCTAGGTACCCTACCTCAACCGTAACACAGCCAAGCTCTCCTATGCACCGTCGTCCGCCGATTGCTTTGACTTCCTTAAAGTAATTACTGGTAAGCTCCTTGGTACCAAGGGGTCAAAGAGGGTACAAAGTGCAGGTATTTACTTTGTGCACTGAAGAGGTATCGGAAACAGGCTGTCTTGGAAATAATAACAGGACAGGACCTTTAAAGAAAAATTATAGAGGACACAAGTTTATTTTTACATGCCTAAGTGGGTTTTAAATCTGTTTGAGTATGGTGCTCTTAGCTTAGTCCAAAGACATTAAAATCTTAAACCTCTTTGGCTTAGTCAAATATTATCAGCCTATAACGTTCCCACTGCTGGGACACAGGCCTCCTCTCTCTAAGTAGTGGGCCGTAATCCATCACGCGGGTCCAGTGCGGGTTGGTATTCATTTACACATGGTTCTAGGACAAGCTGGTTTCCTCACAATGTTTTTCTTCACATTTTTGAACTTTGGTTTTGAAGGTCGTTTTATAACTACAAAATATAAGAGAGTGAAAAATGATTTATTGAACTTAGTTTCTGCCTATCCTCACGAGAAGTGGAGTAAGGATGTATGAGCACGTTTGTATATTTCTGAAAGCAACGCCTGTATAAAATGCAGAAGGTACCTAGATATGCCACACATTTTTCTACTGTGTTGTACTTGTATGAGAATAGTTTCACCGCTTTGTATCTTGGCTCAAAGTATGCTGGAACATGGCAGCGCACCTAGCAGAATGTAAGTTCAATTGCAACTTTGGTGGGAGCTATGTCTAATAGTGGATAGCTTTGCGATGAATGGAGTTGAGATACAAATTGACGAAACTATTCTCATAAGCACCAACAGAAATATGCGCATATATATGTATACTTCTGCTTTTCAGGTAAGACATATAACGCGAACATACGAGTTATTTATCTACTTAAGTTGTCTTCAGGAAATGCCACTAAATATAATAATCTAATCTGGCTACGTCCTGATCCATTAGTTCCAATAGATTACTCTCAGCTAGATTGACACTTGCTTTATCGAGATTACTACCACATGTGGAAGCTGCTTGCTACCGTCCGCCTAATTCGTATTGACATTGATTTGGAAATCTTCGAAAGTCATTGACCATCATTTTTGAGTCGGCCTGAAATGGGTATGAAATGTGGACACTTTCTAATAGTTCTGAACCTGTAACACTATAGCTAATTGATAGTAGGTAGAAGTGGCCGTAGGCACGTATTCTTATCTGTACATAATGAGAAATTAGCGTTGTTAGCGTCGCCAGCTGTAGGTATGCGTACGAGTAAGCTATTCCAAGGCTAATGCTGATAGTTTCAGATTCCACGTCGCCAAAGCTTTGTCGTATCTTCTCAAATTAAAAGATAGAAAAGAAAAAATACGGTTATTTGCGGTAAAATATGACGCAAAGGAAACAATAAAAAATTACGGGAAATATTAAATACGTCACGCAAAACGGCGATCGCTCAGCATAATTCTGTGACCCTATGCGAGACAGAGTCACAGAGCGCTGGTTTTCAGTGACAGCCGGCGTTGACGTGATAACATCAACCGGTGCAGCATACAATGAGATACAAAATAAGAAATAAAATAAATAAACAACACAAGTTCTAATTGCTACTGAATAATATTATTCTGTCTAAAAACGATGGGCTAGAAATATAAACCGCCAATAGTCACGATAATCTACACCTACTCGGGAATTGGTATTATGTAGGTACGCAGAGTGACTCATTAGAATTCTTTCGTAGCTATGCTGATTTTGGCACAGTTACTAGTTTTATGTGTATCATCATTCATTATATTGCCATCTATAACTTTTGTATTGTGTATTGTATTATTTTCTCCTCTCTGAATAATCCAGTTGCTGCTAAAGTACTTTTTAATTGAGTTCTCTCACCACTTCACAATGTACAATGTCCCGACAGCATTGATTAAATTAAAATTGATGGAGAATACTTTATCTTTTTGACTAGTTTATCGAGTACTGTTTCTTTATAACTTTTAACCGTGCCTTATTTATTTTGGTTTATACATTTTACATCATCGATGGCTGATATGAAAACAGTCTGATATACAGGATACATTATAAAACCTATGATGAAATGTTTTCTAAATCTGACAGCACTATTATCACTTCATCATCATCATGTCAGTCGAAAGCCTTGTTCTGCTGGACATTAGCAAATATCGTCACAAGACCGGTCCTCCGCCTCCGCTACCCACGTCCAGCCTGTTTTACTATGTTGTACTGTTAAAATAAGTCGTAACTAACTATAACACCTTCCTTTTGTTCACAGGGAGTGAGAGCCCCACCAGTGCCGTGGGAGCTGAAGCGCCCCGGGAGCTGCCTAACGAGCTGTCAGCCCCATATGAGGTGCCGCAGTTCCCCATAGAACAGATTGAGAAAAAGCTGCTCATACAGAGGCAGCTTAATGTCAAGTGAGTATAAGATAATATAGAACTTATAGCTTAACCTTAGACCTTTTTTGTTGTCTTTTTTGTTTCAAGTGTTTATTAGTGGAAACTTGTAAATGGCCTTCAGATGTATATTGTTTAAGAGCATTGTTTAATTTAGCTGTAAGTTTCCCGAATAGATTTGGTAATAAAAAAAAAGAAGCAATAAAGGGTCTACAATTGATAATGGGTCATCCAAGACCAAGACCATCTCAAGGGCCTATTACACCATGCGGTCTGTTTCACTAAAACTTACTAAGACAAGCTCCGACCGAATAACAGGCTATCTAACAGACTGCAGACTTGATACCGCGTGGTGTAATACAATAGTAGGTACACAAGGTGCCTCACGGAATACGGATGCGCCAAAATTTTTCATAAATATCAAAATATAAGAGTGAGGTTATAATCTTCAATGCTGTTTGGACAAAAATTTACATATTAATTTATCCAATGAGATAACCCCTAGATATAAGTTCAGAGGAATAATAATCTAATTTTAAACATTGCTTTATTAAATATTGATAGAATTAGTCAAATAAATGACTAAATTCATCAGGCATATTTCAATACCTACCATCTTACGTTCCATTAGCAGTCAGTACCTCGCAAGGAGTAGCTCCGTCTGGAGAATAAATAGAAGTGTTTACAGCGAGGCAGCTTAGTGTCGAGTAACTGTTTACTTTAGCTGTGGAAGTAGCCACGCTGTTGTATGATTGTATCCCAAGCTCGTTGACACGTGGCTACTTAGAGCAAGGAGTGTTGGGGAGGAAATAATAAAGATTTTAGATAAGAAATCAATAATTATACCTATAGGAAAAGAATAGTAACTGTACAGACGCCAGCACATCAAGCTACCCGAAACTGTCAAATTTTCCCAATCAACTTTGAACCTTATGCTTTTGCGATAAAGTTGAAATTCTATTAAAGAAATTTGACAGATTGTAGTAGCTTGATGTGCTAGCGTCAGTACTTACATTATAAATTAACGTCACTATTCGTGTTTGCGTGAACCGCGTTGTTCTTCAAAACTACTCAACGGATTTTGTTACAATATATTACCGTCATTTAGAGAATTTATTCCGGAAGGTTTAGGGTATTTAGGGATAACTCATTAATATTAAACTTACATAATTATAATAAAGGAATCTCAATGTTTTGTCAAGTTTTAAACCCCGTGCGAAGCAGTGGCAGGTCGCTAGTAATACCTATGATAAATTATATTTTGTTGCTGTAAACTGGTTGTAGAAAAACACATTTAGACATCAAAATAAATAATTATAATGTAAAACAAAAAGAAGTCAGAGTTTCCTAATCGACTAAGGACTGAGAAGAAACACCGAAATAAACCCAGAGGTCACAGTTTCTTAGTAGATGACGAAGTTAACGATCAGGTTGATAATAATGAACGTGCTGAAAAGGAAATTGAGAATAATATAAGGAAAATAGAGAAAAACGATAAAGTTAATAACTTAAAAGAAATAAAAGGTATTGTTAGTACATTAGGTATTATCAAGTCGTCATTATTATTGATTGACTTCTCAATCAATATGCATAAATATTATGAATAAAAAACTTGATGGCAGTTTTTATGCACATCAAGTCTGCCGACAAAAGATAATGATAAGATAATGAACCTATACCCTCTACACGAGCCATAACATTCCAAACCTGCCATTGGATGCCATATTATATTCAGAGACAAATTAAATTAGGTAGCGAAACTTCGCATATGTGATGGGTAATATGGGTATCGATGTTACCGGAAATGTATGAAACCTAGGAATTTTACACAATTCCTAGGAAATATAATGCAATTCCGAGCCTACTTAGGAAACGTGTAAAATAATCTTTCAAAGATTCTTTAATACACACATTTCCTGTGAAATGTGTGTATTTCCTAGGAATTGTATGCAATTCCAAGATGATACTAGGAAATATATAAAAAGCAATGCTTTCTGTGACTAAAAGAAATAAAACACGTTTGTAAACCTGATTAAGCATAACATTCTAAAGCATAGCCTGCTGCATGTTTTATTTTTAACGACGTCGCCGTCGACGTCGACGTCAGGTCGACGGATTCTGTCTGCAGGGTTTAAAGGAACCTAACCAAACCGAACCTCGGGGTGCCCTTCGCTTGCTCTTGCGTCTAGTAGCACACGCAACATATTGAATTTTTAAGATTTACGATTGCTATTTAGGAAATGTATAGATTTCCTAGGAAAAGTGCATATTAAAAAATATATCATAGATTTCCTATCTGTTTTAGGAATTGTACACATTTCCTAGGAATTGTATAGAATGACGGATTGTACATTTTTCCGTTAACATCGATATCTATTACTTACAACGACGACGCTACAACAAAAAAATAATTAATTTGATGATTGATGATTTTTTTAGGGGGGTCATCGACTGTATTCACTTGAAATATCAGTTTAAAAAAACCGTTTTTTTTTTTTTGTAAACTTCTGAGACGTGATTTGTATCGATATCTAAACACGATAAACATATTTTCTCAACTCGTACTTCAAGCAACACACTACTAGCGGTCGTTGACCCCTAAATACTTTCATTTTATTTTTTTAAGATATCGATACCTAGATGTCTGCAGTTTCGCTTACTAATTTAATTTGTCCCTGTATAATGATGGAACTATTGAAAGTCATACAATACCTTATTGTTCGATATAAAATTAGGTATTTTATCGATTTCAAAAGTTTTTTTGAACATTGAAAAAAATCAGTTGAAGTGTCTATTTTTGGACTCAAACAAAGACATATTTCAATAGACAGACTAGTAGGTGTACCTACACAATACAGTTTAGCTTTTGAATGCGTCGGCTGGGGATCAACGACCACTGGTTCACCAAATGCCTAGTTATTGTTCTGTCTATTGTGTGCCTTGTAATTTTCCACTAAGTATAAGTAGATTTTGTAACTCAATCTTCAGGCTTCTCCATCAATATGGGCACGGACAGGGACATCGACGGGCAAACAGTAACCATGGATTTAGGACAATATGATTCTAAACCTTAACATTTTTCGTCAGTTACCTATTAAAAAAAAACTGGCACTCCGGGAGTGCAGACAGAAGTGAAAACAAAACACAAACAGAATACTTTGCCATCACTCACTGACATATCGAATATACATTAAAACGAGTAGGTACACACAGCTGCATTAAGTAGTTACCCCACCAAAAGACATGTGCGTTCAAATCCGTGATAGGCCCAAGTTGGTTTTTGTATTTTGCAAAAACATTTTATTTTAAATAATGTATTGTTTTAGTGAATAAATAAGTTTAAGTAAGTTTTTTTTTTTAATTCTGTTTTTATTATTGTTTTTTTCAATAAAACAATACTTTTGCGACGACAAGCAACAATAATAGGGTTAACATTTACGACAACTTATTCATCGTCTAAATAGACTGGAGGTTTCAAGACCGCTTACCGTGCATAAGATTGGAAGTTCAAATCCTATATAGGCACGAAATGTGCTTTTTGTTCATTATATTATTTTGATTTATTTTTCTATTTTGTTTTAAGTAGTAATTATTTATAAAGAATTAAAAAATCAAGAAAAATAAAATACTTTATTAATCATTTATTAATATTTATTATTGCTATTATTTAACAAAACTATGATCTTATTTTACAACAAACAGAACAACTATTTTAGTTCTCATAAAATCAGAAATCATTTAAAAAAATTATTGATAAAATTAGTAGTCGTTTACTCTTCGCCGTTTTAAGTGAACGTATACAAAGTTATAACTTGAAGGTATGGATTAATTTTATAAAGACAACGTAAGTAAGTAAAATTAATGGATACCCTCAAATTATAACATCTTTCGATTAGACAGGGACCTAAAGATATAATGACTCAGCCGATAGTAGATAACAATTTCATCGCAATTCGTATGGGCTCGCTGGCTAGTTCGTCAAACTGCCGGTATGAGTATGACGACGTTCGGTGATGCGATGGTTCGAATCCGAGTCAACACAATGGACTCTTTTTGAAGTATTCTTTAGATTATTCGTAAGGAATTCAATGTTGTAGCAGTGTAACATTTTAAAACTTGAGGGGTTAGGAGATAGTGACGCTTTCTGTACATCCCGAGGACACACTATCAATCTCAATCTGAATAATCTTGAAGGATATTGCTAATCCATTGCTCCATATGTTCGAAAAATGTGTCCGCTCAACAACGCTAATAACGCAATGAATGTTATTGAACTGTCATACTGTCAATATTAACTACTGAAATAATAATGCGCTGGTTCTTGGCAGTAAAACAAAAGTATATTCTGTCAAGAAGAAGTAAAAACCAAAAGGTAGAAAAAGCTTAAACAAAAAGTATTAAAAAGCTAAAATATCAAAAGGAAGAAAAGACTTGCACAGTCAAAATGAATGCCGTTGTGTTACGCAATTACCCCGCTCTACATATTATATTATATCTTCTTGAATGTCAGCTAAATCCGTTTTGTCTTCTTGCATGGAAAATGGGTATAGGTAATAAGATCGTGCACACTCTAACTCTTGTATTGATAGAGATTGTGGATTGGGTTTTGTTGAATTAGTACTTCCTATATACCTTTGTCTGCTCCGTTGGTCTCGTGATCGCAAGCGCGACTGCGGAGCTTGGTGTCCTGGGTTCGATTCCCGGGTTGAGCAAAGTGTTATTGGGTTTTTTCATTGGGAATTTCTTAGTAACAGCCCAGGGTTTGGAAGCCGCGGAAAGCACGTTAAGCCGTTTGGCCCTGCGCCTGATCTCTCTCCGGTCGTGTCGGGTTGGCGCCCCATCGGATTATGAGAGTGAGGGAAGAGAGAGAGCACCTGTGTCTGCGCACACACGCCTGCACTATAACATTATCTCCCGCGCCGAAGGCTGGTCTCCGCTGAGGTTGGTCGCTATAGCCGAAATTCGGTCTCGGGTCGGTATGAGTAGTTCATTAAATACTACCTATGTAATACAAATACAACCTAGTGCTTAACTGAGACGTTGCCTGAGGTAGCTGCGCGGTGCGGGAGGGGTGTGGTGACGTGATGCGAGAGCTCAGTGACAACTATCACCCCTCCCGCCCCGCGCAGCTACTTCAAGTAATGTCTCAGTCGGCCTATACTCCTGTTGCTTCTCAATATTCTGCAGCTGACTTGCTAAAGTAGGGCGACGACCAGATGCTACCTAGCTAGTGTAGCAACTGACATGGTTTAGATCTCCATCGCCCTTGAATCAGTCATACAGTCAGAGGCGTCTCTAGCCCATGTTGCGCCCGTGTGCAAACATTACCCAAGCGCCCCCTAGTAAGCGCGCGTTCAAAATGGATGGGTATATAGTATAAGTAACAGCACATCAAGTTACCACAAACTGTAAAATTTCCCCAATGGATAATAAACTCTATTGTTTGGAGATGAAGAAGAAATTCGTCGGTTTTGGTGCTGTTGAATGTATTTAGAATTATACAGGGTGTTCTGGTGTTTACCCTAACAAGCCAAAACGTACCCATGTTAACATGTCTATTTATAGATGTTATGTTACACCCAAATTTTGAAATTTCTTCATTCTAATTACGACCTCATATCAAACAAAGTTCAATATCAATAGGGAACATTTGACAAATTTGGGAAGCTCACTGCGAGCGAGGCTCACTGTACACGGGTAAAAAGTATTTTTAGGAAGGAAAGAGTGACAAGAAAAACAAAGCACACGTTTATGTTTTTTTTTTATGTTTTCTGTTTTCAGACTTATTTGGTAGCAATTTTTGACGAGTGCTCCGACGCGGTCGAAATTCGCAACAGTTGTGCTTGTGGCAGACTGGCAACTAATTCAGCTAATATCAAAATTAAATCTTACTTATTAGGTCAATTTCAATCAAAATAAATGCCGCAAATATGAAGTAAACATATTTACATGTTTACTCAAACATAAAACTTAAGGACGCGTTTACGAATCTGACAAAAATAAGTAGTTTTACAGGCATTTTGCAGCAAAATGAGACTAAACCAAATGTAACTAATAATTACCACAGATAGGTTACTCCTTCATCTTCAAATGGTAGCTATTTTTCATTAAAAAATGTTGGTTTTTAATATAGTAAAAAATAATTTCCGTTGCCTCTTCACACAAAATCGACGATATCGTGCTGACTTTGGAGATATTTTTCTTCTATTTAATAACATAAATTTATTTATTTAAAAATATTTTATGTAAGCAGACATGTTCAACTCAAAAAGGTAGCAAAAAGAACTATCAAAATGTTACAAATAGGCTCAGAAAAAAATTAAAATCGGAGTCTATTTTTTCACATATTTCGCTGTAACGCGTGAATCTTATTGGATTGAAATAAGGGTTATTTTACTGGTCACTGTCTTGGTTTATTGCACAAAAATTTGTAATGAAATATTAGTCTGCGCTCGGCCGCCGTCGTGAGTGGACTCTGTGTCGCTTGTAAGCAGCAGCTTGTGCTGAAAAAGATCGCTGTACGGATACAAAATATTTGACATACCAAACATGATACTTCACGCATTCTATAATGTACCTACTACCCAAGGAGAGATTTTATTCACAGTCTTATAATTTTTCTAGAAGTAAGTAGGGATTATAAATTCATAATATTATTATTTCGTTTCGGACTTGATGGAGTGACCTGCAGGTGTACTTCGAAGACTGCTACTGGAACTAATAGCCGAGCTGAGCTAGGTGTGCCGAGTTTGGGCTCATTTCGTTAGTTATGTTGAGACCTTACCTCCGGACTTGATGGAGTGACCTGCAGGTGTACTTCGAAGACTGCTACTGGAACTAATAGCCGAGCTGAGCTAGATGTGCCGAGTTTGGGCTCATTTCGTTAGTTATGTTGAGACCTTACCTCCGGACTTGATGGAGTGACCTGCAGGTGTACTTCGAAGACTGCTACTGGAACTAATAGCCGAGCTGAGCTAGGTGTGCCGAGTTTGGGCTCATTTCGTTAGTTATGTTGAGACCTTACCTCCGAACTTGATGGAGTGATCTGCAGGTGTACTTCGAAGACTGCTACTGGAACTAATAGCTGAGCTGAGCTAGGTGTGCCGAGTTTCGGCCCTTTTTTGTAGTTATGTTGAGACCTTACCTCCGGACTAGATCGCGTGACCTGCAGGTGTACTTCGAAGACTGCTACTGGAACTAATAGCCGAGCTGAGCTAGGTGTGCCGAGTTTGGGCTCATTTCGTTGGTTATGTTGAGACCTTACCTCCGGACTTGATGGAGTGACCTGCAGGTGTACTTCGAAGACTGCTACTGGAACTAATAGCCGAGCTGAGCTAGGTGTGCCGAGTTTGGGCTCATTTCGTTGGTTATGTTGAGACCTTACCTCCGGACTTGATGGAGTGATCTGCAGGTGTACTTCGAAGACTGCTACTGGAACTAATAGCCGAGCTGAGCTAGGTGTTCCGAGTTTGGGCTCATTTCGTTAGTTATGTTGAGACCTTACCTCCGAACTTGATGGAGTGATCTGCAGGTGTACTTCGAAGACTGCTACTGGAACTAATAGCTGAGCTGAGCTAGGTGTGCCGAGTTTCGGCCCTTTTTTGTAGTTATGTTGAGACCTTACCTCCGGACTAGATCGCGTGACCTGCAGGTGTACTTCGAAGACTGCTACTGGAACTAATAGCCGAGCTGAGCTAGGTGTGCCGAGTTTGGGCTCATTTCGTTGGTTATGTTGAGACCTTACCTCCGGACTTGATGGAGTGACCTGCAGGTGTACTTCGAAGACTGCTACTGGAACTAATAGCCGAGCTGAGCTAGGTGTGCCGAGTTTGGGCTCATTTCGTTGGTTATGTTGAGACCTTACCTCCGGACTTGATGGAGTGATCTGCAGGTGTACTTCGAAGACTGCTACTGGAACTAATAGCCGAGCTGAGCTAGGTGTTCCGAGTTTGGGCTCATTTCGTTAGTTATGTTGAGACCTTACCTCCGGACTTGATGGAGTGACCTGCAGGTGTACTTCGAAGACTGCTACTGGAACTAATAGCCGAGCTGAGCTAGGTGTGCCGAGTTTGGGCTCATTTCGTTAGTTATGTTGAGACCTTACCTCCGGACTTGATGGAGTGATCTGCAGGTGTACTTCGAAGACTGCTACTGGAACTAATAGCCGAGCTGAGCTAGGTGTGCCGAGTTTGGGCTCATTTCGTTAGTTATGTTGAGACCTTACCTCCGGACTTGATGGAGTGACCTGCAGGTGTACTTCGAAGACTGCTACTGGAACTAATAGCCGAGCTGAGCTAGATGTGCCGAGTTTGGGCTCATTTCGTTAGTTATGTTTTGAGACCTTACCTCCGGACTTGATGGAGTGACCTGCAGGTGTACTTCGAAGACTGCTACTGGAACTAATAGCCGAGCTGAGCTAGATGTGCCGAGTTTGGGCTCATTTCGTTAGTTATGTTTTGAGACCTTACCTCCGGACTTGATGGAGTGACCTGCAGGTGTACTTCGAAGACTGCTACTGGAACTAATAGCCGAGCTGAGGTAGGTGTGCCGAGTTTCGGCCCTTTTTTGTAGTTATGTTGAGACCTTACCTCCGGACTAGATCGCGTGACCTGCAGGTGTACTTCGAAGACTGCTACTGGAACTAATAGCCGAGCTGAGCTAGGTGTGCCGAGTTTCGGCCCTTTTTGGTAGTTATGTTGAGACCTTACCTCCGGACTGGATGGAGTGACCTGAAGGTGTACTTTGAAGACTGCTTATAGAACTGATACACGAGTAGAACTAGCTGACAAGAATGTGTATAGTTTTTAACTCTTTAACTCGATTGTGATTTTAGGCCAAGACCTAAGACGTTTGGGAAAGGCTCTGGTAAGAAACTAGTTGATAAAAAATATAAAAAAATTACAGCCGCCATCTTGGATTTTCATTTTGACCTCACTATCGGCTTTAGCGCCCTTAAAAACCATAAAAACGATACCCATGATGAAAAAAAAAATTACAGCCGCCATCTTGGATTTTCATTTTTATCTCACTATCGGCGATCTCAATATCCGTCACTTTCTTTCTTCGCACGGCTAAATTACGAACGATTTTAACATTCACACTCGGTTGGTTATTCGACCTTCGCAATTTATCACCCTAAAGTAGGCAGGCCGTCTGGCGACTGCCTACTGCCGCGCGTAAATGTATGAAGATTTTGTTTTTTGTTAGGTATGATAATTTAGTGAGTTTCTTTACATACACTAAAATGTAATTGACAGGCTTATGGTGATTTATCGAGGTAGGCACTGCTTATATGCAATGCACGCCACTGCTTAGTACGCTATCATAATTGCGTAACTTGGAATGGCAATCCATTCCAATTTGACAGTACAACAATATCCATTGCGTTGTATTTGTTTTACGAATTTTTAACGATTTTCTTAAACATGTAGCCTATATGTTAATCCAGTGTGTCAGCTACCTCCATACCAAATTTTATATCAAAATTGGTCCAGCCGTTTGAGCGTGAAGAAGTAACAAACATATAAACACACCCCCACACACACAAACTTTCGCCTTTATAATATTAGTGTGATGAATATTGTAGCATTGGTAGTGTGTGCCTTGAAGGGTATGTGCCAAATAAACATATTTTCTAAGCTTGTTTTCAATATGCTCGTTCGCAATTAATACATAGGTACGTACTTTGGCAAGTACTTGATTAATCACTGTCCAGTGAAATTAAGTAAATGGCATCTACTTTTATGAACACTTTACATTACCTACAAACTATTTGAAAACAAATCAACGTAAGCTTTAAAAAAAATACATGGCAAAAATTAAATAAAATTAGGCTCAAGTATCAAGTCGTGTCAGTTTACTCATAATTTTACCGCTTCGCGCATGTCGCTGTGTGTGTGAGCCGTGCACGTGTAGTAGTGAGACTCAATACCTAAAATTGAAGCGCGTCAATTCGTAAACGCGTCCTTAATCCATTGCGCCAAGGCTTATTTCGCAAAATTACGTGTAGCGAGCGGTAGAACACAAAGTGCGGCACGCGCCACGCTTTTTGTTTTTTTTCTGATTGGAAATCATCGTTCCGGGCCAGCGATAACCCTTTCGGACAATCTCGCTGACCCGGCAGGCTTCGGCCCTATGTGGGGCCCCTCCTCGATGCTGACATCTTTTTGAGGCGCGCGTGGAACACCTACGCGCCGTCCGGCACGGGCCTGGTCCTGATCGGACGGTGAGTTACCCATTACTCTCCGCCCGCAGGCCCGCGCCTACGGTGGCCGGGAGTCGTCCCGTGGCTCCCGACGCCCGGAGCGTCTCCCGCGGTGGCTGGGACGGGAGGCTCTCTCCCTCATCCGTCCCGCCACCTCCTTCGCTAGCATGACTACTTCGCAGAAGGAGGTGGCTGCCTCCCACTCCCTCTCGCCCCGGACCATGGCTTGCACCAGGGCCGGACGCGAGAGGTCGCCGCCGCTGCCGATCGCCTCAACGAGGACACCGCGGTGCTCCGCCCAAGTGGGGCAGACCTCCACCGTGTGCTCCACCGTGTCCTCTGGGCGATCCTGGCAATGGTGACACCCGGGCGTTTCCTCCCGCCTGATGATGTGCAGGGACCTCCCGAAACTTCCGTGTCCGGTGAGGACCTGCGTCAGGCGGTAGGTGAGGGCGCCGTGGCGCCTCTCTAGCCACTCCTCAGTGGTGGTTTGCGACAGTCGCTCCTTCCATGCCACTATGAGATCGCGCCGGAGATCCGTCCGCTCCACAGCGATTTTCCGCGGAAGCGGAACTTCCCCCCGGCGGCGTAGTGTCTCCGCGCACCACTCATATACGCGCGCGAGGACTATCGCCTCCAGATCCCATGGCGGCAGTCCGGCAATGAGGCTTGCCGCCTCGCCCGAGATCGTGTGGTAGCCCCGGATGAGCCTTATGGCTACCACCTTCTGGGGCGCTTACTCACGCTTTTGAGAAATGCCGCGCGCTTGACGTTCGTCCATGGTAATTAGTACTTGATTTTCTATCCCAAAACTGTTGAATTCGCATTATGATTGTCGGCGTGTTTTCAAAGTAATCATTGAAACAGGTGCCGCCGAGCGATGCGACACTCGCTACTACACCAAATATAATCGTTAATAATGTTCATTTCATGTTGAAAAAAAGTTAATATTGTAAAAGCCGCTCGCGCGCTCGTGGCGCGACTTGCTTTGGTGTAACTCGACAAATATAAGAAGAGCTCCAGATGCTATACAAAATGTACCTATGCAAAGCGGAGCTCTTTTTACGCGAGTGGGGCTCCGTAGCGAGCGGCGCTCGGCGCCCCCTAGGACCGCTGCGCCCGTGTGCAACGCACACCCTGCACAATAGGTAAAGACGGCCCTGCATACAGTACCTACGGGAGCACGGGTCAGCATGCTCATCACGTGTTCGCTGGGGAATTATTTATTCACTTCTGAATTTACTGCCGACTGGCTTGAGTACCTACTACCTACCTACTCGTACTAGTTATGTATGCTGTTTGCGCTTAGCTTTATTACTTTACTAGCTTCCGCCCGCGGCTTCGCCCGCGAGGTATGTCGATAAAAACTACCATCAATGATGGGATGCAATCTATCTCTCTGGCAAATTTTATCGAAATCCGTTCTGGTTTAGGCGTTAAAAGGTAACAATATACAGATAGACAGACTTTCGAATTTATAATATTAGTATGGATTTTGCAGTTTTAACATGTGGCAAGAGCAGTGGTGGCCCAGTGGTAATGGCCGCGACTTGTTGTAGGTCGTAGGTTCAAACCCAGACAGGCGCTTTTTGTAAATTAGGTAATTCATCACCACTGCTCTCAAAACGGTGAAGGAAAACATCGTGAGGAAACCGGCCGGCATGTCCTAGAACCAAAAATTGGAAGACATGTGACATCTACCAACCCGCACTGGGCCCGCGTGGTGGATTTATAGCCCACTCCCTCTCGAAGAGAGCCCGGCCTGTGTCCCAGCAGTGGGAACAATAAGGTAGGCTGATTATGATAATATGTGGCATTATTTTTCCTTACGTGGGTATTTCATTTACAATTGAAATCTTTAACCAAGTCGCATCGCAGGTCGCATTGCTCGTTCCGTACCTAAAGGGTGCCAAGTGCCAACGGAACCATATAAGCCTCTGCTGTCCGTCCATCGGTTCATCCGTCTCTCTGTTAGCGGGCTGTATCTCGTAATACGGTAGATATAAGTCTGCCCCCAGTCTTTTCCCAAGTATGTTGGGGTCGGCTTCCAGTCTAACCGGATGCAGCTGAATACCAGTATTTTACATGGAGCGACTGCCTATCTGACCTCCACAACCCAGTTACTGGGTAATACGATACCCCTTGGTAAGACTGGTTGTTAGACTTTCGGGCTTCTGACTACCCGTAACGACTGTCAAAGATCCACGAATGACAGCCGGGACCAACGGCTTAACGTGCTGTAGCAGATGGCATCAACGAAAAAAAATCAGCTGTTTCATTGAGTACATTTTGGTCAAGTAGGTATTGAACTTTTGTATTAAACAGCAGATTTTGTTTTCGTGATTTCAGAGTTGGTCCCCTAGCGAAAGTTGTTTATATACATATTCATGGGTAGAACACCCTGTAAACATTTTGATGGTGATAAAAAAATCCTAATAAAAGAAAGTAGTTACACTATTTATAACTCAAGAACGGCTTTTTTTTATGTAGGAGTAGGGTAGGAGTAGTGTAGGAGTAGAGTAGGGTAGGGGTAGGGTAGGAGTAGGGTAGGGGTAGGGTAGGAGTAGGGTAGGGTAAGGGGTAGGACACCTCGCGAACGAAAAGTAGAAATAATTTATATGGCAAAACAACGTTTGCCGGGTCAGCTAGTAAATAATAAAATCAAGTTATTTTTATTATTTGCCATACAAGAAACGTGTTTTTTTTTAATCTATTGCCGTGTGACCCCTGACCGGATTTTTTTTTAAAGATGTAAGGAAGTACTTAGTTCGACAATGTGTAATTGGTCTAATGTAAAAATCACAAAGTTATAAGCTTGTTAAGTTACCGGCTTGTTAGTACAAAAACATGCTCACCTGCGCCGCCGTCTTGCGCTTATAATAAATAGTACCTAGGTACCTAACCGTTCGGCGTGGAAATTGGATAACCTACTTAGTGTAGCTCGGTGACCAACTTTTAACCTTTTTTAAATATTTTTGGAACAAAATATAATATGGGGTAAAAATTATTGGAATCGATTCAGTTACTTATTCTGAACAAACTATTATTCAGATTTCGCATAATATACTAAAAATAACGTTGTATAGGTACCTACCGGCTGACTTTTTTTATCGTCGTTCGTTCGTCGTTTATGGTGGTGGGGTTTATTAATATAAACGATTAATTGATAGTTAGGGTCAGTTCACACCGAGACGCGACGCGACGCGCAGTTTTCAAAATAGAAATACAATTACAGATCTTATCTATTACACTAAAAGGTACACAATGCAGGGTTCACTACGCCGCGCTGCGCCGCGTGGCGCAGCGCTGCGTAGCTCCTGAATCGTGTACATTTTTGTGTAGTAGATAAGGTCTGTAATTGTATTTCTATCTTGAAAACTGCGCGTCGCGTCGCGTCTCGGTGTGAGCTGACGCTAAGTGACGTTCAAACGTCAAAAATAAGTGGTTAAATTGCACCTAACACACCACACTAATCACTATCAACCACAATCTAAATCATTTTGGAGGATATAGCTAATCCTTTGCTTCATAATAATTATGTTCGTATAATTTGCCTGTGGGCCCAAATAGCTTAGAATTGGTGCCCTGAGACAGTGAGGCGAGGTCGTGGCAGACCACGTAGGAGATGGCGGGACGAGCTGGATAGGTTCCACAAAGACTGGAAGGAGGACGCGCGGGCTCGCGAGAGATGGAAGGAGTGGAGGGAGGCCTTTGCCCAGGAGTGGGACAGCGCAGGCTAACTAAAAAAAATTGCCTGGCGCAACAACGTAAATAACGCAATGAATGTTGTTGAACTGTCAAAATGAAAGTCATTGCTATTGATAGTGTGTTACACAATTCTGTTTTTTTTTTCTTTCTTCGTTTGTGCATTTATTCCCTGCTGTTGCTCATCACTGAGGGGGTTAGACTTTAAGTAATGACCAGAGAAATCGTGATGTGTGACTATACTGTGATGCGGCGACGACACATTCATTCAAGTCAATCCTGAGTCATAATTTAATCTGATATAAGTAATAGGTAGTCATCATCTTCCCCTTTTCTATCAACGTTACGTCATAAATGTTACGCTGGCCGTATAAGCGCGGTGTTAACTGCCGCCATTGTGTTCAAGAGGCATTATAGGTAAGTCTTATGCCACCTCCAGTCTATAAATATTCTCGGGGCCTACCTAAGCTCCTCTAAAGCCACCGATAAACCTCTTTTTGCGGTCGCCATGTTTACACGAGCATGCGATACGCTGCTGAGACTCGATATTATTAGTGGGAAGTAATTGAATTAACCTTGGAGCGACAGTAACCCTTACCGCGAGGGATGCCTCGCCATTTGTAATTTGATTGCATTGCAACGCGTGTCGCCGGCAGAACGCGGCCGTTCCTTTGCCGCCGTTTGGGTTATTCAAAAACTGGTTTCATTTTGGCGGGAGATGTGAATTAGTGACAGTTTTGTTTTTTCTGTGCTGAGGTGTCCACTTTATTATGTTTGGAAGCAAAATAGATTGTCAGAGATGGACGTCGACGAGGAACTCATGGTGATTTGAATTTTAAATTATTTGTAAAGTCTCCCCTGACTTGAATATCGTGAGGAGTGTTTTACGAATAAACCCGAGCGGGAAGCGGATATCCGAAGTTTTGCATTTGTTCAGATTCCGATGCGTAACTACGACTGTTGTTTTAAAACATCGGATGTTGGAAACTTGGAAGGCCTCGACGGATTTGAAAATGAACAGAAACATGCTTTGATTTTGTAAACGCATACTACCTATTCACTTGTACTCCCTACTATGTTAAAATATTTACTAAACATTATGTACGAGGCCTGGTTTCAGAAAATTAAGTGTTTTTTTTGTAGGTACTTTTTCCATCTCATTTATTTTGCTTACAGGCTCTTTAATTTGCTTGCAACAAAGAGATTTAAGAATTATGTCTTTGGCTTGCAATTATTACCGGAAATCATGCAATGTAATGTAACATGTAAGTAACGTAGTTGTAAAGGTTCTGGGGTGGCAATTTCCTTTGATAGATTCTACTTTGATTGTTGTACATACCTTTTGGAAGTGAAACCCATGATCGGATTCAATTGCCAGTTTAGTTATTGTATGTAGGTACGTGACAGAAACTTTGTAACGTATCATATCATTTCGTCCACTGATGGACATATTCCTCATCCAAGCGTCGCCACTTCGACCGGTTCTTCTTTGGCGGATTCCTGCGGCCTTAACAAGGGAGGCCTTCCAACGCTACGTCTTTAATAGAAACATAGCCAAATGCGAAATCACAACTCACGCGGCTGTGGTGTCAGATTACAAAGCCCATTAATACCTATATGTTTAGACATAACATAATCCTATGTATCAAATTCCATCTACTGTACGATATTTAATTTAGGTGCGGGGTGCCTGATTAACCGTTATCAAATATTGCATACTAAGTATGTAGAGTTGCGCCGAGTACAAGTTTTATACTCGGTGCATTACCGAGTAGGTAACCGAGTATTGCTTTGCTCGGTATTAGTACTCTGCAGAGTAATCGGTTTAGTTATACGCATGTATTGGGAACGCACGAAACGGTTCAAATATTACAGAAGAATGCCATGCAAGTTTCTGGCGTTGCTGCGAAGCACAACGTCGCAAGTCGCAACAGCCAGAAGATCCGAAAAGTGACATCGCTATAGACCAATATATCTAAGCGTAAATTTATAACCACGAGAGACTGATTATTTATTTATTTAAATATGTACGTTTTTTTTACTGAATTTTTCCGACAATGAATAATCTACATTAATATTTTAAAAAGGTCAGGTTTGGTTTGCGAGTGCTTTTTGAGTACCTCGGCAACCAAACCGAGTTATTCGGCCGATACCGAGTACTACCAAAATGGCCGAGTATGCCGAGTACCCAGTAATAAACGAGTACTCGGCATTGACGTACTCGGCGCATCTCTAATAGTAAACACACTATTACCGATGGAATGTCATCTGAAACGCCCACTACTTCCATTGCAGTAGCTTCAAGTAATTGATATTGTATTTTCAAAGATATAATCTCTTGCAGCTACAACTTTGATTATTAAAAGGCAGGTGTCGGAACTACAATGAGCAAAATTTTCCGTCGCCAAAACCTACACGAAAATGATACAATTGTCAATATTGAAAGGAATCGTATCATAATAATGAATAGTCGAACTTTTATAACATTAGCAATGTAGACTTACCTACCTAGTTAACTCGAGAATCACCTCTACTATCGTTTCCAATGTGTATATTATTACACGACGAATTTAGTTTCCAAGAAAACGGTAATTAGGTTTCCCATTTTACATAAATAACGTGCTTTTGCAAATATCCTATGTATGTATGTATTTATTGTATAATGTAATGGTACACCACAGACTATAGTCCGCGCGGAACTAGTTGGCCGCGCCTTAGGTGGGGACGGGGGTGAGGGCGGCGGGGTTGCCTATTGTTCGCAACGCACGTACTGAGTAATGACAAAGTGCTCCCGCCCCTCCGTCCCACCGCTCACATACCTAAGGGGCGGCCAACTAGTTCCGCGCGGACTAAACCTGCAGTATTGTCTCTCCTTTCTCTCTAAATCCATCCAAAGGTTGTCTTAAAAATATCGCTTTTAGCGACAAAACCGCCCATTGTGTCACGCCTTGTAAAATTTCTACGTTTATATTCTGTAATAGTTATGGTGCACATAATAAAGAATATTCTATTCTATATTCTTAGGACGGTTTCTTATTTGAAATTATAATTAACTAGCAGCGCCCCGCGGTTTTACCCGCGTAAGTTTCAATCCCGTGGGAATATCGGGATAAAAAAACCTATGTGTAAATCCAGGAAATGGTCTATCTATGTGCCAATTTTCATCCAAATCTGTTCAACGGTTTACACGTGATTGAGTAACAAACATCCAAACATCTTCACAAACTTTCACATTTATAATATTAAAGTTTTTCGTCTCCACAGGTTTACCTACTTCGCTTTGGGAATGGGCAACTAGCTTCATATTTCTGACTGACCAACTCCTTGACAATTCAATAGTACCTACCTGTAAATGGTTTAATTGAAATAAATGCTTTGAGTTTGAAAATTCCTAACTTGAGTATAAACACAAGTGTTAGTTTAATGCTTAAAACCCTTATTACAGACTTAGTAACCTGTAAACCGAACAAATATTTAGTACCGCACGGGAATCGAACTCGCAACCACGTAAATGCACTTAGCTACTGCGCACCCATAAATTGGGTCTGACATTCTGAATACGTATTTAATAGTTACGTAAACAGACCGATTGCTGCCTGACCTCCACAACCTAATTACTGTCCATCAAACATAACTGTAATGTAGAGCAACTGAGCAATATACACAAATGTAATTAGCAAAACACCCCAATGGTAATCGCTGTGCTAATATTTGAGCATTTGAACAATATTGCGCGGGAAATGGCTGCGACGGGTTATTGTGCCATTGCTGTGCAATTAATCATTTTTTGAGGGTACAATTAGTATTGTTATTTTGGTGGTAAAACAAATGGACAATTATTTACGTACTGATTTACAAAATGGCGAATTGACTCATTAGTCTGGTGGGATTTAGGAAGTGTGGTTGTCAGTCATGAGGTTCGTTTTAAGTTGTTATCGGGTTTCTGCAAGGAGCTCAGTTCAGAATTGAACTGTTCCAGGTAGGCCCATACTTAATTTAAATTCGCCCATACTGTTAACTTTGTTATGGCCCTAGTACGGTATTTAGCGATCTCTCTATAACAAGAATAAGGCTATTGCGTTAAAACTAGGTGTCAATTAAAGGCTGGGGCACATGCACCGCAACGCAAATATCTTCATGAAACATAGCACTCTACAGGCGGGACGCACCGCACTTTTTTGTACTGTAATGTGCGCTTAGCTTTATGTTTGAATTCAGCTACTTAGCAGAAAACTTTGATTGGTGCACATTCAGAAAACACCACAACGTTAGTCAGTTTTAGTTTTCAGCTCAGACTGACTTTAGGTCTGTAAGGCATTTTAAATTTCTTTTTTTTTTTAATTCTTATTCTCCTTTCCATCTACAGGGCAGCAGAATGCGGTCAGTCCGTGCGTTCGTTCGGCGGCAGCGAGGCGGGCGGCACGGGAACAGTCTTCGACGAACGTATGCGGGTGGCTGATGATGACGAGACCGACTTCGTGCTGCCGCACTTCCAGAGAGTGGCCATCAGCGGGGAGGATACGTCTGGGGTGAGTGGATGAACATAAATGTCACCATACAAAAACGCCAACGATGCTATAAGGAGCACCACGATTAAGATGATGTTAGTCGTGCTGGCATGTACCGTCAGCTGCCTGATGTCAGCCCTGTTACTTCCTCCTGCAGCGTTTTGTGGAACTATAACTTCTTCTTTCGAGTTAATGTACCCATTTTGTGTTTGTCGGTTACTTCCTCCTGCAGCGTTTTGTGGGACTATTAAATTAACTTCTTCTTTCGAGTTAGTTGTACCCATTTTGTGTTTGTCGGTTACTTCCTCCTGCAGCGTTTTGTGGAACTATTAAATTAACTTCTTCTTTCGAGTTAGTTGTACCCATTTTGTGTTTGTCGGTTACTTCCTCCTGCAGCGTTTTGTGGAACTATTAAATTAACTTCTTCTTTCGAGTTAGTTGTACCCATTTTGTGTTTGTCGGTTACTTCCTCCTGCAGCGTATTGTGGAACTATAACTTCTTCTTTCGAGTTAGTTGTACCCATTTTGTGTTTGTCGGTTACTTCCTCCTGCAGCGTTTTGTGGAACTATTAAATTAACTTCTTCTTTCGAGTTAGTTGTACCCATTTTGTGTTTGTCGGTTACTTCCTCCTGCAGCGTATTGTGGAACTATAACTTCTTCTTTCGAGTTAATGTACCCATTTTGTGTTTGTCGGTTACTTCCTCCTGCAGCGTTTTGTGGAACTATTAAATTAACTTCTTCTTTCGAGTTAGTTGTACCCATTTTGTGTTTGTCGGTTACTTCCTCCTGCAGCGTATTGTGGAACTATAACTTCTTCTTTCGAGTTAGTTGTACCCATTTTGTGTTTGTCGGTTACTTCCTCCTGCAGCGTTTTGTGGAACTATTAAATTAACTTCTTCTTTCGAGTTAGTTGTACCCATTTTGTGTTTGTCGGTTACTTCCTCCTGCAGCGTTTTGTGGAACTATAACTTCTTCTTTCGAGTTAATGTACCCATTTTGTGTTTGTCGGTTACTTCCTCCTGCAGCGTATTGTGGAACTATTCTTCTTCTTTCGAGTTAGTTGTACCCATTTTGTGTTTGTCGGTTACTTCCTGCTGCAGCGTTTTGTGGAACTATTAACTTCTTCTTTCGAGTTAGTTGTACCCATTTTGTGTTTGTCGGTTACTTCCTCCTGCAGCGTATTGTGGAACTATAACTTCTTCTTTCGAGTTAGTTGTACCCATTTTGTGTTTGTCGGTTACTTCCTCCTGCAGCGTTTTGTGGAACTATAACTTCTTCTTTCGAGTTAATGTACCCATTTTGTGTTTGTCGGTTACTTCCTCCTGCAGCGTATTGTGGAACTATTCTTCTTCTTTCGAGTTAGTTGTACCCATTTTGTGTTTGTCGGTTACTTCCTCCTGCAGCGTTTTGTGGAACTATTAAATTAACTTCTTCTTTCGAGTTAGTTGTACCCATTTTGTGTTTGTCGGTTACTTCCTCCTGCAGCGTATTGTGGAACTATAACTTCTTCTTTCGAGTTAGTTGTACCCATTTTGTGTTTGTCGGTTACTTCCTCCTGCAGCGTTTTGTGGAACTATAACTTCTTCTTTCGAGTTAATGTACCCATTTTGTGTTTGTCGGTTACTTCCTCCTGCAGCGTATTGTGGAACTATTCTTCTTCTTTCGAGTTAGTTGTACCCATTTTGTGTTTGTCGGTTACTTCCTGCTGCAGCGTTTTGTGGAACTATTAACTTCTTCTTTCGAGTTAGTTGTACCCATTTTGTGTTTGTCGGTTACTTCCTCCTGCAGCGTATTGTGGAACTATAACTTCTTCTTTCGAGTTAGTTGTACCCATTTTGTGTTTGTCGGTTACTTCCTCCTGCAGCGTTTTGTGGAACTATAACTTCTTCTTTCGAGTTAATGTACCCATTTTGTGTTTGTCGGTTACTTCCTCCTGCAGCGTATTGTGGAACTATTCTTCTTCTTTCGAGTTAGTTGTACCCATTTTGTGTTTGTCGGTTACTTCCTGCTGCAGCGTTTTGTGGAACTATTAACTTCTTCTTTCGAGTTAGTTGTACCCATTTTGTGTTTGTCGGTTACTTCCTCCTGCAGCGTATTGTGGAACTATAACTTCTTCTTTCGAGTTAGTTGTACCCATTTTGTGTTTGTCGGTTACTTCCTCCTGCAGCGTTTTGTGGAACTATAACTTCTTCTTTCGAGTTAATGTACCCATTTTGTGTTTGTCGGTTACTTCCTCCTGCAGCGTATTGTGGAACTATTCTTCTTCTTTCGAGTTAGTTGTACCCATTTTGTGTTTGTCGGTTACTTCCTGCTGCAGCGTTTTGTGGAACTATTAACTTCTTCTTTCGAGTTAGTTGTACCCATTTTGTGTTTGTCGGTTACTTCCTCCTGCAGCGTATTGTGGAACTATAACTTCTTCTTTCGAGTTAGTTGTACCCATTTTGTGTTTGTCGGTTACTTCCTGCTGCAGCGTTTTGTGGAACTATTAACTTCTTCTTTCGAGTTAGTTGTACCCATTTTGTGTTTGTCGGTTACTTCCTCCTGCAGCGTTTTGTGGAACTATAACTTCTTCTTTCGAGTTAATGTACCCATTTTGTGTTTGTCGGTTACTTCCTGCTGCAGCGTTTTGTGGAACTATTAACTTCTTCTTTCGAGTTAGTTGTACCCATTTTGTGTTTGTCGGTTACTTCCTCCTGCAGCGTATTGTGGAACTATAACTTCTTCTTTCGAGTTAGTTGTACCCATAAATAGAATATTGATCGCTCTAAGTCCCAGTAGAAGATTGGTCTCATTACAATACATAGTGACACACACACTTGTCCAGTTTTGGTCAAAGAAATGTAAACATACGCTACTCGCCTTTATTTTACTATCACGGTCGCCATGTACGGATTAGGGATATTATGAGTAATTGACACAACGAATGCTGATACAATACTGCCTTTATTACAAAAGAACACTGGTTTCTATGGTTACATTGACATCTCCCTCTCAAATGGCAATAAAGGACCATAAAGTAGTCAGAGGGTTGGGGTCTTGTAAAGAACCTCAAAGAGCGCAAAGTAAGAGAGGGAGTGAGGGAGGTAACAGCAACAAGGAACACCACGACTGATATGAGCTCGATAGACTCCTAATGGATTGCCACAACCTTTTTCAGTTCGGTAGGATCATAATAATATTTGAGTGAGTGTTACGGCTTAAGGTGAATGCTGTAGCCCGCGAAATTAAATTTTTCTTACGTTTTTTTGCAATTTTCAGGTCAGTGTTAGGTAGTATCTTGATCAAAATAGGATCGCGACTCTACTAGGTACGTATTTACAGAATTATAATCATTAGAATCATCAATATCTTTCTAAATTAGATTTGTTCCATAAGAACAAATCTAATAAGGAGAAGTGCCTATGAAACAAATCTAACATATATGTTTAGAGATATATGTATGATTCTAATGACTATAATTCTGTAAATACTCTTCTTCAATTCTGTATATTATCTATTATAGTCGCGAACCATATTTTGATCAAGATACAATCAGACACTGACCTGCAAATTGCAAAAAACTTAAGAAAATTTGAATTTCGCGGTCTACCACTGCGCATTCACCTTAAGAAAATTTGAATTTCGAAATCTACCACTGCGCATTCACCTGAAGAAAATTTGAATTTCGCGGTCTACCACTGCGCGTTCAACGGCTCTACTTAGCTAGATCAACGCCATCGCGTCACGATTATGGCCAAAACCAGCGGGGCAATAGCGTAACACATCATAAATCGGAATCGGTTTCATTTTGACAGTTCAACAACATTCATTGCGTTATTTACGTGTTGAGCAGGCAAATTTTTCGAACTTATGAAGCAATGGATTAGCAATTTGCTTGAAAATTATTCAGATTCCGATTGATAGTGTTACGAAATTAGGGTGCAGGTTATGCTTCCAAATTCCAGTAGGGTTGGTTTGAGCACAAGTCTTTAATAATAGGGAGCAGTGGTGGCCCAGTGGTAACGGCCGCGACTTACAAGTTGTAGGTCGTAGCTTCGAACCCAAGCAGGCGCTTTACTTTGTGTAAATTATTTCATCACCATTCCTCTCTAAAACGGTGAAGGAAAACATCGTAAAGAAACCAGCATGTCTGAGAACCAATAATTCTACGTGTGACATCTACCAACCCGTACTGGGCCAGCGTGGTGGATTACAGCCCACTCCCTCTCATAGTCAGGAGGCCTGTGTCCCAGCAGTGGGAACGTTATAGGCTGATTATGCTATCTTTAATGTTGCTTTGTGTTTCTCGCAGGTCCCGCTAGAAGACCTCCAGTTAGCGTCCTCGTACTTGGTGCAGGCGCTAGAGCTGCGCAAGCGCTACATGGAAATGTCGCAGCAGAGCTACGCGACCATCACGGCGCGTTTCGTGCGCAGCACTGACGCCAACGCGCCTGCTTACGTGCCCAGCGTGCACGTGCAGAAACACATAGCGGGTACGTTGACGTTGACTCGTAGACAGCTCCGATTTTTAAGGAATACTGAAAAATAGGAGGTAGCATGGGAAAACCTAACGAGGGATTTTAAAAGTACTACCAATAGAACTTATATTTCTCTCCAGATTTTTATTGTATCTTCAACTGCTGGAATAAAACAGCACTGAACAGGCAACAACAGATTTCCTATGGGTGTATTCTAAGACCGGGTCGTAAATTGTCCACTGCTAAATATATATAGGTTTAACTGTTAGAATGGTCATGACTGGGCTGTTAGAGGATTTTATTGGTCCTGCGGTCCATTGGTCTTAGGATTTAGATCCTTCTTTTCATCCATGACTAACGAAAAGTTAATAATAACAGTCTATTCCCAATACGGAATCAGGTTAACCTTATGTAATTCTTATCTCCAGACCATATCGTCCACCCTCCGTTCAGGGCAGGCAAGGACCCGTGGGAGTGCCACAACCCTGAGCCGAAGGACTACACCATCAAGCCCTATAGAGGCGTCTACAATCTGTACAAGAAGGGAGAGGATGGGAAGGAGACCAGGGTGCCGTATGAATACATCACCATGCAACAGTTCATGCAGGACAAGAATACCATGTGCAATATGATGTCTGATGGACCGCTGTGAGTTTTTGACTTGATGGTTTTTGGTGGCAATCGATTAAAAGTTCTATAGAGGTATGAGGAACAGGGTGTAAAGTTCATTCAACCTCCATAGAGAAGGGAGGATCCTCCGACCAAACGGGTGTCGTGTCTGGCGGGCAACTGCCCGATGATTCATCTCAGGCCGTTGTATCTATGCTAGTAGCGCGGTAAACTCTGCTTGCGAGATGCAGTATTTTGCGTGACGTCAGTATGACGCGTTGTTCGCATGTGGCGTTGTAGATACCGCTACAGTTCTTTACAAATCTTGTCTGAAGAAATGAGGCTCTTGTTTTTCATCAAGGATTAGATTCTTTAAAAAAATCTTTATCTATAATTGTTTGTCTTATCAATTACATGTTCTACTTCAGTGGTTTTGGGTCTGTTAAGCCAGTTCAATAGCCATTGAAAAACCGTAGTCTTAGGATATTCGGGCCATCGTTATCGTAACTCCGTTATTTTCTTAATGTATCTCATTAAAGCCTATATAGAATAATTTAAAAATGAAATGAAAGGAGCGGATGAACGGTTGTCGGTGTCATAGGAACATAGAATAAAACAAAAATGAATCTTGACTCAAGTGAATAGAACCTTTCGGCATATGGCAGAAAGCCAGCCAACGTGCCTTTGCCTCATCGACTATCCCTCATTGGTGCTTCTTAACCACCCTTGAATTATTCCAGCAAATCGTTCTGCTACCGCCGCCTGTCGTACTTGTCGTCCAAGTTCCAGCTGCACGTGCTGCTCAACGAGCTGCGAGAGCTCGCCTCGCAGAAGGCCGTGCCGCACCGGGACTTCTATAACATCAGGTTAGTTCATCTTATCAAACACTTTATAAGCTACCAAGAACTTTGCTGGTACATTGTCAAGGAAAGGAACCTTCACCCTTTCTATGGGATACTTATACAAAGCAAATTCGATTGTCCTTATCAGTTTTTGACCGTTGAAACTGTTACAGCCAAACAACAAGCGTTGTCTCCGTCTAAAATATTTCATAGAGCAGATTGATTGAACAGATGTAAGTAAAAAGGTGTTCTTAGTGTTTGAAGATTTTAGTAATTATTTACTTTGCCATTCAGGAAAGTGGACACTCACATCCACGCCGCGTCGTGCATGAACCAGAAGCATCTCCTGCGCTTCATCAAGAAGACCCTGAAGAACCATGCCGACGAGGTACGTAGACTTTGTGGCTCATTCAACTTTCAGAACTCCAACTTGATTGCATTAGAATTCTAGGTTAGGTGGTTAATTAGTAATTGGGATACGACGGAATAGTTAACGAAGGCCATTTCACTGTATAAACTATTAATTACGATAAAAATATATGCCTACACTATAAACGACATAGCCCGAAGAATTGCGATTAAGTGGCAGTGGGCAGGGCACATTGCTCGCAGCACAGATGGCCGATGGGGCCGATAGGTTCTGGAGAGGTGACCGTGTACCGGAAGACGTAGCGTTAGAAGGCCTCTCACAAGGTCGAAGCAGCTAGAGAACCGGTCGAAGTGGAGGTGCTTGGGGGAGGCCGATGTCCAGCAGTGGACGACTTTCGGCTGAAAAGATGATGATGATGATATGCCTACACTGGATATACTCGTACTTCTTCTTCATAACTCTCATTTTCTTCATTATCTTCCTTACCTTTATGTTTTCTAATCTTTCCTTCCTCTGAGAATGTGTATAGTTAAACCAAACCAATAATGAAATGATGTTGTTTAGGTGGTAACCCTTCACAAAGGCACTCCGATGACGCTGAAGTCGGTGTTCCAGTCTATGAACCTCAGCACCTACGACCTCACAGTTGACATGCTCGATGTACACGCGGTGAGTAACAAATAAGCGTTGTTGTTAACAAAAATTCTTCGTCCCGTCCGTCCATAATCAATTTCACTAAGGAATTATGCTCAAGCAAGGATGTAAGGTTCTGGGCGTTTTATCATTTCTAACGTTATGATAGGTATTATCGTGGACGTCCACTGCATCACGATAACACAGGGAAGAAAAATGTAGGTATGGAAATATATGAACTCTTTTTTTCCGTCCACGATAACGTTATAACGTAAAATTGTTAACGTCGTCGGCCACGATAAAGTGACGTGCAGAATTATAAAAGCGCACAGTGGACAATTTTGTCTTTTGTAGTTGCGGCTGATCTCGGTGAGGCCCGACGAATTTGGAGATAATAATATATTTTATTTTACATTAAACCATGTTTCTGTGGCGACACCTACAGTGCTACATGCGAACTACGCATCATACTCACGTCACGCCAAATACTGAATCGCGCAAGCAGAGTTTACCGCGCAACTAGCGTACATAATATACAACGTCCCGACATAAATCGTCGGGCAGTAGGCCACCAGACACAACACCCATCCGCACCCTAATTGCGTAACACACTATTACTCTCAATTTGAATCATTTTGAAGCATATTGCTAATCCATTGTTCCATATGTTCAAAAAATGTGTCTGCTCAACAACGTAAATCACGCAATGAATGTTGTTGAACTGTCAAAATGAAACCCATTGCTACTGATAGTGTGTTACCTGCTGGTCGAAGGATGCTTCCGTTACACCCGAGTACACCCTGTTCCTCATATCTCTATATTTCTGTTTCTCAGGACCGCAACACGTTCCACCGTTTCGACAAGTTCAACGCGAAGTACAATCCCATCGGCGAGAGCAGGCTGCGTGAGGTGTTCCTCAAAACTGACAACCACATGAACGGGAAGTACTTCGCCAGGATCATCAATGTATGTACATACCTACTGAATCTACTGTTACCCCCTTGTGGTCCAGTTTTCTATTACCATTCCTATTAATGATGTGTGCTCCAACATTATTATCACTTTCGAGGCAGTTATGAGTTTTCCTGTTCAAGTTCGAGAACTGGCCTTTTCACAAATATGTTGGGGTCGGCTTCCAGTCTAACTGGATGCAGCTGAATACCAGTATTTTATATGGAGCGACTACATCTGACCCCCACAATCAAGTTACTGGGTAATACGAAATCCCTTGGCACTGATTGTCATACTTTCGAGCTTCTGACGACCCGTAACGACTGTCATCAACAAGACCCCTCCGTGCCTCGGAAAGCACGTTTGCTTTCCGAGGCACGGAGGGGTCTTGTCTGAAAGATGGACTAACCGCAGCAAGTATAGCTTAATCTGATTAAACGGACCCGTGTGTCTGTTACAACTTAGCTACAAAAGCCCCTTAATGAAGAGTTTTCCTATTCAAATGATATGAAATACTGATTTAGTATACTATACTAAATCAGTATTTCATATCATTTTAAACACAGCTCTGATAAACCATCGGAAAACACGATAACATCGACTCAGTGTGATATAATTTTAAGATTTTAGAAAGCCATATTTTAATTCTTCTTCTCCAGGAAGTAGCAGCAGATCTCGAAGAGAGCAAGTACCAGAACGCTGAGCTTCGACTGTCGATCTACGGCAAGACTCCCACCGAGTGGGCCAACCTCAGCAAGTGGGCCGTACAGTACAACGTGTACTCGGACAACGTGCGCTGGCTCATACAGATACCTCGATTATAGTGAGTTCATCATTATCATCTTCCAGATACAATTTACCTATCCGTGTGTTGTTCTCCCCAAACGCAATTCCTTTTTAGCTAGACCTAGACCCTGCCAGTCGTCGTAAACAGGAAATTCCGCTTTGGAGTTGTCAGCTGTTGCCAGCGATGATGTTCAGCTTCACCTTACACCGTGGGTGTTTTAGTTGTCAGCTGTTGCCAGCGATGATGTACAGCTTCACCTTACACCGTGGGTGTTTTAGTTGTCAGCTGTTGCCAGCGATGATGTTCAGCTTCACCTTACACCGTGGGTGTTTTAGTTGTCAGCTGTTGCCAGCGATGATGTTCAGCTTCACCTTACACCGTGGGTGTTTTAGTTGTCAGCTGTTGCCAGCGATGATGTTCAGCTTCACCTTACACCGTGGGTGTTTTAGTTGTCAGCTGTTGCCAGCGATGATGTTCAGCTTCACCTTACACCGTGGGTGTTTTAGTTGTCAGCTGTTGCCAGCGATGATGTTCAGCTTCACCTTACACCGTGGGTGTTTTAGTTGTCAGCTGTTGCCAGCGATGATGTTCAGCTTCACCTTACACCGTGGGTGTTTTAGAGTTCGCTCTTCTAACTTCATGCAAGTATATTTCTATCAGTATCTTGCAACCTACAGCTATAACATTTCTTCCAAATTAACCTAAGTAGATTACGAAAATTCTAACAAAGCCTTCCCTTACAGCGACATCTTCAAGTCGAACAAGATCATGAACAACTTCCAGGAGTTCTTGAGCAACATCTTCCTGCCGCTGTTCGAGGTCACTCGGGACCCCAAGACCAACGACGAACTGCACAAGTTTCTTACTGTAAGTACCTACATACTTGCGGCGGCATCTACATCGCCACATGCGAACTACGCATCACACTGACGTCATGCAAAATCGTGCATCGCGCTAGCAGAGTTTACCGCGCAACTAGCATACTGGGTGGCAGGTACATCGACGCATGTACTCAATTCTTGGTAACAGTTTGCCACCCTGTGTATACAGGTGATGACTATCACACTATTATAAAGGCAAAAGTTTGCGAGTGTGAGTGGGGTGTGTGGGGGTGTGTTTATATGTTTGTTACTTCTTCACGCTCAAACGACTGGATCGATATTGATAAAATTTTGTATGGGGGTAGCTGACACCCTCGATTAACATATAGGGTACTTTTTATCCCAATATTAGCACGGGATCGACACTTATGCGGGTGAAACCGCGGGGCGCTGCTAGTAGGTACCTCTATATACTTATAGTACTCGGCCGCGATTTTATGAAAATTTTCGGCTTTGTGTGTGACAATCTTTTTCTAAAGCTAGATGTGATATTAACCATCTTTTTCTTAGTAACGTCTTTTTCTCACCGTATGATCTATGATAAAATATGTAACGCTTTAAGAGTCTGCAGGCTCAGTTCCTCTTGCGTTCCAACCTTCCTACCGTTCACGTTAGGCTACTGTAACGCTGCTAACAATTTGTCAGTGGCCGGGTTTTTACAGTATTGTTATGTTCCTAAAGCGGATCATGCACAACAACGCGCCACGCGACGGGGCTTTTGACTCCGTTTCCCGCGCCTCGTCGCGTGACGCGTTGTAGTGTGTGATCCGCGTGCCTACAGCTATTCATCTGTCAGTCCATTATCCCCTTCTCACACAAAATAATAAGTTGAACCTTGTTATCTCGCAGCACGTAGTTGGGTTCGACAGCGTGGACGACGAGTCTAAGCCAGAGAACCCGATGCTGGACCCGGACGTGAAAAATCCTGAGGAGTATGATGATGAGGAGAACCCGCCCTACGCGTACTACCTCTACTACATGTACGCCAACATGACCGTGCTGAACCACTTCAGGAAGTAAGTAGAACGACTATGTACACGATATTCTTTGTAAGTCATAAGTTTACCATTTAAAAATATAAATATTTTCATAATCTCATAACTACACACATCAAAAGTGTCTAGGGATCAACATATATTTTTGCAATAACTTTTCTCCTGATTGATATTAATTAAAATTTTCTTTAAGGATTCATCAAATAAAGTGTTTTCGTTTGTCACAGTAACGATAAACCAAGTCACCTTTGCATTAATAAAGAAATTTGCCATTTTCCTAATAAAGGGATTTTTGACATTTGAACCACTAACACAAAAGTTCGAAAAAAAGACTGAAATAACAGTTTTCTTTAAAATTTTATTGGGTAACTTAAACAATTAATAATCCGTGTTTCTACCGCGAACACTAACAACACAAGAACATCGGTTTGGCATACTCAAAATGAGTTCATCCAAATCACGCTGTGGAATGGCCGCCCATGTTCGTTGCAACAACAAAAAAAGGTCTTCTTGCGACTGGATACCCTCCATATTCGGCAGAGCTCTTCTCTGTAGCATATCCCATGCATGCTCAATCGGGTTCAAGTCTGGCGACTGAGCAGGCCAGGGCAGGACATTGATGTTAGCTGCGGCGAGAGTCTGTCTTACAACTCTTGCGGTGTGCGGTCGTGCATTATCATGCATTAACTGAAATAAGGGACCGATTTGCACTTGTAGAGGAACGATGACGTCTGATACAATCGTCTCAGCATAAATTTGAGCGTTGAGGTTGCCTCTGATCCAAATCAACTCAGTTCTTCCGCCGATCCAAATACCCGCCCATACCAAGATGGGTCCACCACTATAAGGATGGACTTCCTGGCAGGATTTTAATCGCTGTTGGCGTCCAGGGGTTCTCCAGTGTCGTATACGTCTTGTATCCGGTCTCATACCAAAACGAGACTCATCAGAAAAGCACACGAAACGCCATTGTTCTTCTGCCCAATTTCTGTGTTCAAGAGCCCATTGATATCGAATCCTACGATTGTGCATTGCTATAGGTGGTACCCGTAGCGGTCTTCGGGAATGAAGGTTCACTTCATGCAAGCGGTTTCTGACTGTTTGGTCGCTAATTAAGTTCCCTGAAGAGTGATGAAGCCTCACGGCTAACATCATGGCGGTTATTGTTGGAGCTCTTCGAGTTAAGATTTGAATGTATCGGTCTTGTCTCCGTGTGGTGCAGCGATACCGTCCTCCATGGCGCTCAGCCACGGTACTAGTGCTTCGGTAACGTGTCCAAAGTCGACTGATAACACTCTGACTTGTATTCAGAGCTAAAGCCACAGTACGTTGCCGGGAACCAGCTTCTATCATTCCCACGGCTCTGAGCATTTCTTCCCTGCTTAAATGACGTCGCCGCTCCATAATAACGTTGGTTTTAATCAGTAGTAGGGAAACAGTAGCACTAATAATGTCTTCAATGCGTTGTATGTTTTTATAGGGAAAATATTGACAGCTGATTTTCATCTTTTACTCGAATTTGATTCACAGTTCCTGATTCAAATTATGAAATGCACCAAAAAGGATCCATATAAATTTATAAAATCATAAAATTATTACAAAGCCACATCTCAATCTCAAGAAATCCGCATAAAAATGCTTGATCCCTAGACACTTTTGATGTGTGTATTTACATTAGGTACTAAATTTAAAAAACAATTAACGCGAACTATACAGGTTTATTGGTAAAACATTAACAACTTCTTAAGAGGTCATTGTACTCATCATTATAAACAAATTTTACTATGGGACCAAACCTGAAATCGAGAGAAAAAAATCTGCTGATCCCTACATTTCTTGTCAAAATGTAGGGAACAGCTGATTTTTTTTCGTTATTTCATGATTGGTCCCATAGTAAAAGTTTTTCATGATGATGAGTACAATGATCTCTTAAGAGGTTGTTAATGTTTTACCAATAACCCTGTATAAATAAATAAGTAGATACAAATACAAAAGGATAGATAATTAGGCGTCGAAGTACTCGTCCGCATCCGGAAACGTGCCCAGAAGACTGGGAGCATTGCCACATTGAATGGCAATGCTAATTCTTTGGCCAAAGAACGACCCAGCCCTCTGGTCACGAAGTGTCGACCAGCCGCCGCCGCGCCGGCGAGAAGCGCACTCGGGCCCCATGACCCGAGCCCAAACGGCTCAAAGCTGTAGTTACCTATAAGGTTACAGTGTTTGCGCCGCTTAAGGGCCATGTTATCCATTTAAATAGATATCGAAACCCCTTTATGGTTAAATTTCTCAATATTTCAGGCTGAATTTATTGACTGCTGCTCAGTGCCAAGATAAAGCCATGATGGGTCAGTCTTCAAGTTCAAATTAACTTTAGGATAATATTTGGCGGCAAAATTCACATAAACTAACCTTTTTCTGTCATTCTTTGTCTCTGTCTGATCCAGATTGTCTGCTCATGAAAAAGGATATTAAGAATTTTAATTGAACTCGCTTTTCGCGTCTGTCTGTGAGTTTATGTGCATATTAAGTAGCAGGGACATCGGAACGCAACCTGGTCAGGTCAGTGGGTCATCTTAGGAGCCTGTTACCACGGATTCAGTAGGTACATGATTCTGAACACGTAGAAATTTATCGCGTTACTAAAAAAAAAATTGCTGTTCCATAGATTTTGACCGCGTAGGCATTGCACTTTTCTATGAAACAGCAGATTTTTTTTTTGATAACCGACGAACAATGTTTACGCTAGAGGTTCCAGAATCATGGGCCGTATTCATGGTATCGGTATCGGTATGGGCGTCGAGGTCCCTGCCAGCTTGTATAGTAAAAAAAACCGCGATCTCGAACTTGTCAACGTACTACGTCCGTGCTACTATAGAATCTCAAAAGTCTCGTATATTTGCTCACCCTTATCTGTTTGTCGTCAGGGAACAAGGGTTGAATACGTTCGTGCTGCGTCCTCACTGCGGCGAGGCAGGCCCCGTGCAGCACCTCGTGTGCGGCTTCCTGCTCGCTGAGAACATCTCGCACGGACTGCTGCTGAGGAAGGTAAGCATATCCTCTTCGTCATCATTCGCAGCTGTTCAAAGAGAAACATTCGGAGTTGACCAACCTTTACTTAGAGAGGCTCCAAGAAAAGTAGAAGAATCATTTACAGCCCGACTGCACTGGCTGCTCCAAAGGGAGGAGTCCCTTTGAGTGCCAGTCTCCAGGTTCATTATTAATTGTACCCTTATTAAGTAGTTAGATTGCCGTCCCATCAGACTATGAGAGTGAGGGAAAGAGAGAGTACACCTGTGTCTGCGCACACACATCTGCACTATAGTATCTCCCACGCCGAAGGCTGCTCTCCGATGAGATTGTTCACAATGGCCAAAATACGGTCTGAAGGACTTTATTAAGTAGTTGGATACCGGCAAAGATTTTAACATTATTGTCGATATCGGACTGAAACAAGACAATCGCATTCATTCATTCATACATAAAGTCATCATAATATGAAACAATGGACAACGTTTTACAACGTTCGATAAAATTTTACTCATTCACGTGTTTTTTTTCTCAGGTGCCAGTCCTCCAATACCTGTACTACTTGGCTCAGATCTCCATCGCCATGTCTCCGCTGAGCAACAACTCACTGTTCCTCAACTACCACCGCAACCCTCTGCCTGAGTTCCTCGCGCGAGGACTCTGCATCACGCTCAGCACTGACGACCCGCTGCAGTTCCACTTCACCAAGGTAAGGAGTCCTTGAATGAATATTCAAAATTCAAATTCATAATTATCTTCGTGTTGTCTTAAATGTTAGGTAAGGTGTTATTCAGCATTTTCGATATCAAATACTTGATTCCAGCTATGTACTACATACATATATATGAACCCATCTTTCCCCCCACAGGAGCCGCTGATGGAAGAGTACAGTATTGCTGCTCAGGTGTGGAAGCTCAGCTCATGCGACATGTGCGAGCTCGCCAGAAACTCTGTGCTCATGTCTGGATTCCCGCACGAGGTAAGCAAGACTTTTCTGCCTGTCGTGATTCACTAGACTTCTCCTAGAGTTCGTCTTTCAGACCAACTGTTTTCTGGTCTCCATGGACTCTCCTTGATCTTATAATTTAGTAATTGATTGATGACTCCATCGACACTTTCTGCATCCTCATTCATTACTGATGATAATGAAGATTTTAGACTCCAATGACACCTTGGGCTAATCGGCCCTAGCCTAACCTCCCGTTTTATCGAACAGATGAAGCAGTACTGGCTTGGCCCCAACTACACGAAGGAAGGCGTCGCCGGCAATGATATCACCCGCACCAACGTACCGGACATCCGCATCTCCTTCCGACACGAGACTCTGCTTGACGAACTTACCAACATATTTAAGGTATATTAATTTTTCCAGCAAACCACGTATTGAACACGAATGAGGAGGTGAAGAACAAAACCGAACTTTTCCATAAAAAAAAAATGTTTTGTTTTAGTCTATGTGCAAAAATTTTTAAATTGATTAAAGAAAATAATTAAAAGTTTATCAAAAACACCTTTTTTCTTAAATATTTTTTCCAAAACCTCACATTTCCAAATTGAATTTCAAAATATTAGCTAAGATTCTTATAATTTTTATCAGCCATTTGGTACTACATCAGATTGATTGAAACACTAGTTTAAATGACACAACTAAAACAAAATGCAGATGTTGTAGTCAGTTAGTTGTTCACATTTTACTGTTTTCTCCAAAATTAGAAAAAGTGGAAAAGTGAGGATTTATTCTTCACCTCCTCAAATGTGACAGTTGCACTTTTCCGGGCTCGTCTTTTTGGATAGTTAATTTCTCCACACACAAGTATCTGCACATTTTTATATCTTGCCCTTGCAATATCTGGGGTTGCCACTATGTTTTGATCATTTTGGAACTGAGCAGCACAGTTCAATGTTTTATATTTAGACTAAATAAAAGACCAATTACCATAATTTTGACGATTTTTAAGTAGGTATGTTACGTATGCTCCTCAGTTCTGAAAGATCAAAAATCATAATGCCAATTTAAATATTTGACACGATTTTATACTTCTATTTTCCAATATTCGCACTTGCTTTTATGCTTACAAACGCCACAATTTTAAACCTTTTTTACTAGATACGGTTTAGGCGCACCATCAAGTATAAATAAACGTCTACGTAAAAGTAAAAACACAGTGCTATGTATATAACTGTATTCAAATCACACACCAAGTACAATAAATACTTACTATTCACAATAGACAACTAAATTAATTATTAGGTAGATCAGTTATACAAAAAAACGTATAAATTTTTTGGTTACCTAGATGATTTGCTAGTAGGTTTGCAGTATTATAAATTATTTGATTACAAAATGCAGTTTGGATTATTACTCTTGTTATAATTGATAATACTTAATTATAATAAAAATCATGTCTTGTGCTACGTGTTTACCTGTTGCATGTGTCATAATTTCCATATCAATGTTAATCATGCGCTCATAATTGTTTAGGCTAATCTCTAAAACTATAACAAATTCTAGGTGTCGTTAATTTTACATCTTTGATATCAGAGTACAATGTAGATTTTGGAAAGTAATTAAAAAAAATTAACATTTAATATATTTACTTAAATCAAAGTTTCTACAGATGAATACGTATTCAAAAAAATAGCAAATTCCCTACAGTCGTGTATTCTGGTATTAAAGATAACAAAATAACCATCGTAAATAATAAAACAAAAAAACTGTAATTTCAGGAAGGTATGTCAGCTCGAAGATAAACCTACATCCACAGACAAGACAGTGGTGTTGGCGACAAACATTAATGAAATAACATTTACTAATTTTTCAAATTTACTAAAAATCAAGTTAGACTGTATATTAATCAATAATTGTTTTTTTAATAAAACACGTAAATCCAGGGCTATAGTGCCTCAAAAAAAAATTATATTAAGAATAGGTCCTATAGATTACCCCTTGTGATAATTAGGCGAAAATGAAATATTAAAACTTTTGACAGTGCCATTTCATGAAAATGAATGAATTTTGCTGGTCCTGATCTTGAATTTATAGAATTAGAATAGATATTATGAACTGTGAATGTGGATGATGACCATTCGTTGTTGGATAATTATGATGACGATGATATTGTAGTTACCTAATAATATTTTTCATCATAATAAAAACCCCAATTACCCTAGACTGTTTAGCATGAATGAAATGAGACAGAAGATTCTGCAATTACTCTAAAATACTATATACCTACTGCCATGAGACTTTCCATTAAAATTCAAATTGTTGTTGCATTTAAGAATATTACTAATATTAAACTATCTTTTCTAAGAAGCATATTAATATCGTTAATACACTGAGAGAGATTTACCTTATGAATTAACATGCACATTCATAGTTCATTTTCATTTTCAAATCTTATCTTAATAAGTAGAATTTATTATGAAGCTTTTCAATTGTACAATTTTTATATACTCTATCATACAAGCTACAGCTCACGGTACGTATTTTAATAAAAAAAATATTATCAAAATCGTAATCATGAAATTTCTATTCAATATACTTTTGTAAGACAAACTAGATCAAATATATAATATTTGAAAAATGAAGCATCAAAATAAAAATTCTTAAATAACTGCTACTTTTTCATTAAATTTTCGATGAAATTAAACTAAATTACATTGTCATTGTTCTTTGATTACTGCATCATTCCAAATATTAACGAATTTATCTCGAATTAATCTTAATTTTTTAAACCATATATTTGAAAACGATTTATATGAGACGTTTTCAAAAGTCCTCATCTGTTTTACGTAATATAGATGTCTATTTTCATTAATTAGCTTAGCTTAAGTGAGCTGCTGGCGCAAGCTTTACTGGTTGTATCGTTCTAACTATATTGTGATCGTTAATCTTGTGTTATTGTGACTATCTATATAATAATATTAATTATGTTAATATATCTAATTAAACATTTCACATTACTGAAACCATACCTACTTGAGTCATTTTTACATTTGGGAAATGTTCTAATTTGTCTGGCACACTTATGAAGATGTAATTTGATATTTTATTAATATCAAATTTTTTATTATTTACAACGTTTGGGTATAGTTTCAGTAATAATGCATTTTGTGCTTCTGCTAAATGGTATGGGATTGTGATTTCTATTTTCTCTTCATCTTATGCAATAAGAGTGTGACAAAGTCTGAGTGGACTTCTACAATAAGCTTATTAAAAACACGAAAGAACCAAAATGATATCAAGCACATTTCTATAAATTAAAAGAAACAAAATCGCGTATTTTCTTAACAATTGAATAAAAATATTTTTGACAGACATTTCATTGTACTTAATCGTAACTTTCCATTCTTCCTTATTATCGAATGCCCCAAAGAATTCATGATCCACATAACATTTGCATGGAGCAATCTACCTTTGTCTTTATGTCGTACTTAACCATAAAACACAACCTGTGAATTAAGTTTATACCGATATTTATATTTATAAATAATAAATCGTATAAAATAATATAAATGTTATCATTGTTGAAAATAAAAAAATCATACCGAAACTGTTTTCTGATTACCTACCCTTAGGAAATGTTAATGACGCTAATCAAGTTAATGAAATAATTGAAACTGCAATTGAACGCATCGTTACTAGTAAACATGACGAGTCGCTGAGTTATATATATGTAGGAACTGCCAATGTGAAGATCTCTAAATATTAATTGATCATTGATAAAAATGAATACAATACTTAGGTACACTCTAACAATCTCACTAGGTATTTATCTAAACGAGTACTTTCAAAGCAATTTGTAATTCGTCGCCTTAGAGTGAAAACCTAGGGAATGCAATACCTGGTAAGTAGCATTTTATGCATTTCTGACAATCTTAAATATAGTATCGAACAGTTCTGGATATAAAAGCGGGTTCAATTTCCATATTAATTAATAATAATACAGAACCTCTTTTTTTGAAATTAGTTAAAAAAACATAAAAGACAGTACAGTCACGAGCACTAATATGTCAACACTTGGCAACTTTCAATTTCGATTTTTTCACGAAATAACGAATGCAACGTTAAAATACGACACTTTACATAAACCTATAGGTTCTAAAATACTATGTTCGTAATAATATAAAATTTCATTCAAAAATAAAGGAGAAAATCGCCTTTAAATAAAGCCAAGTATATACATACTTATGCTCGTGACTGTACATAAATTTACAGCACGCAGTTCTTTCTTCCTCCTGAAAAGTTACTTCTATTACACTTACGAGGTTTTCAATCCAAGGCGTCGAATTGTACATAGTGTTTAACACAAAACACAATTTTTGCTTAAACAGGTTGTTTATTTAGTACCCTGCATTCATTTAGGGACTGGGGTTCTACCCGACTTACTGCAGACCTGTCCCTATGAACCCATATTCGATTCGTGAAAAACCAATTCTTCACACATGTGGCAAGAAAATGTTGGGGATAACTAAATAAACAACCGGGAGAGTTACAGAATAGAACCATGTAACTGAAGCTATTTTTATTCTACCACTTAATGGCAGGGGTCCGCTTGAAATTGCACCAGCTGAAAAATAATACAAAACAAGTTAATGTACTAAGGGTCTTCGACTCTTAGTTAAAGTGGAGCGCAAGACCAAGGGTCCTACAGTACAATTTCCCGTCCACGACCTCAACGCAATGCGACTTGCGAAACTATTTGCGTCAAGCGACACGTGCTTGAGACTTTAAGCCATGCCACGACCCGTCAATGGCGATGGCAACCCTGTCAGACCGCGCTTGCCGGTCGTACCCGCCCTGTAGTCGTTGCTGCTGCGTTGTTATCTACCTAATACACCACAGGATCAAATTAAATTAACAAGCGAAACACCGCAGAGGTGATGGGTATAGAGGGTTATTGGTAAAACATTAACGACCTCTTAAGAGATCATTGTACTCATCATTAAGAACAACTTTTGCTAAGGGACGAAACCTGAAATCGCGACAAAAAAACAGTTGTTCCTTACATTTATGTTCGTATAACACGTCAAAATGTAGGGACCAGTTAATAATTTTTTTTTTGCGATTTCATGTTTGGTCCTACAGTAAAAGTTGTTCATAATGATGAGTACAATGACCTCTTAAGAAGTCGTTAATGTTTTACCAATAACCCTGTATATCGTGTTTAGATATCGATACCCACCACGTATGCGAAGTTTCGCTAGCTAGTTTAATTTCACCTTGTATAATTGAATCACTCGCGCGACAAATCGCTGGTCATTATTACCGTCGCGCGAGTGATACGCGCCAAATAGTCGCTTCGCAAGTCGCGTCGCGGTGACTCGTGGCACGCACTAAACTACGTTTTTCAATTTTATTTTCTCAGCAGTCGCTGTCACTTAACGCCTATAGCTTGTGCGTGTAGATTGTGGCCAAGGGATAAATGGGTAGGTAGTTCTGCGGGGTAGTTGCGTGACACACTATCAGTAGCAATGGGTTTCACTTTGACAGTTTAACAACATTCATTGCGTTATTTACGTTGTTGAGCAGACATATTTTTTGGAACATAAATCGCACCTTTAGACATACCTAATTCGAAATTTGAAGATTTAAACTTTGACTCAAAATTACCTTGCACGATCATCTTTTAGGTTAGACAACTCTGACATATGATCTGACAAGACTGACATATTAAGTCTCGGTTTTATTAAGATTCGATGAAGATGGTCGTGCAAGGTAATTTTATGAGTCAAAGTTGAAAATTAAATCTTCTCAAATTAGGTCTCTATAATTCTAAAGGTGCGATTGTGAAGCCATGGATTAGCAATATCCTTCAGATTGAGATTGTTAGTGTGTTACGCAATTAGAGTGCTGGTATTATGTTTCAAAGCATGCTACCTTGAGTTTGTCCTCCTCCTTGCATCCCATGATTACGTTTCTCTTCATTTAGAAGAATACCGAAGGGAGGATGACAAATAGTAGATGTAGGGCTTTGTAGGCGGCATAGTAATTCATCACCTGCCTATCCTTTTTTAGGGTTCCGTACCCAAAGGGTAAAAACGGGACCCAATTACTAAGACTCCACTGTCCGCCTGTCTGTCTGTCACCAGGCTGTATCTCGTGAACCGTGATAGCTAGACAGTTGAAATTTTCACAGATGATGTATTTCTGTTGCCGCTATAACAACAAATACTAAAAACAGGATTCATATTTGAGGGGGGCTCTCATACAACAAACATATTTTTTTCGGCGTTTTTGCCTTGTGGTACGGAACCCTTTGTGTGCGAGTCCCCCAGTTCTTTCCCAATTCAGTAGAGGTCGGCTTCCAGTCTAACTGGATACAGCCAATACTACCACGTATTTTACATGGAGCGTTTGCTGATCTGATATCTGCAATCCTTACTAATTAACGCGATACTCCTTGGTAAGACTGGTTTCGGGCATCCTGACTACCCGAAACGACTGTCTAGCCGGGCGCAACGGCTTTACGTGCTTTCCGAGTCACGGAGGGGTCTCGATATATGTAATGTATGGTCACCCATACAAATGAACCGATTTCAGCAAGCGCTGCTTATCCTTGATCGACCCCTGCAGATGTTATAACTTAGCCACACACGAGCCCCACAGTAACTAAAACTATAAAATTACAAACAATAGTTTAATTTTGTTCTAACCAGTTCAACTGTTTGTCTGTAGCTAAAGCTGTGTGCCACACCTATCTCCTCCTAAGGTACACGAGTGTGTTTGTGTGTTGTGTGTCACAGTTACCTCTCTATACTTTATCATCTTTATCAACCACATCAGCGTTTTCTTGGGACCAGAAGTTGATGATTTTAGATTACCTGTGTCGTCCTTTATCATATCAATTTGCTGCTTTCTTTTTGTTGTTTGTTGTATCTTTTACATCGATAATGCCTACTTACTAGTTCAGTAGGATATCATCTGAGTTATAATTCTCTATTTAGTAATGTGAAGTATTATTATGATCAGCGGGGTCATTGAGTAATACACTATCAGTAGCAATGGCTTTCGTTTTGACAGTTTATCAACATTCATTGCGTTATTTACGTTGTTGAGTAGACAAATTTTTGAACATATGAAGCAATGATTTAGCAATAATTATCCGTCAAATTTGCTTCAGATTGACATTGATAGTGTGTTACGCAATAAGGGTAAGTAGAAGGTAATGAAACAGCTTTATTCTCATTTACTGTAGTATGTTTTTAGTTTGACTTAATCAATGTATTATTATTGAATGATAATAGACTCTTTAATTACCCACTTATTTGTAATCTTTTTCAGGCTTTTATATAATTTGGTAAGTATTGGGAAATCACAATTTCCCGTATAAGTTTCAGTTGCGATTTGTCCCGTTTCAAACCTATGGTTTAGAAAACAAACGGTACCACCTAAGTATTTAAGTTAGTGACAGCATTTGCAACTTTGAGAGCAATTCATAGTAGGAACATTATATAGAATGCTCATAGCATGCTTGTCTCCTGACCCAATCAACTAAGTAAGTTACTAATATTAGTTTTCTTGTGTTATAAAAATGTTACTATCCACAGTGCCGTTTCACCCAGGCTGAATCTCCCATGACGTTCAGCGGTACCAATGGGGCAGTATCCCCCGCAATACCCAACTTTGCGGCCCCCATCGTCAGCCTGAAACGACCATCGCTTGTATAGGATACCTACAGAAATGTAACCCGACAGAATAAGGAAGTTACCGACAGGAATGTAATTCTACAGTATAAAGAAGTTAACGACAGGGATGTAATCCGACAGTATAAGAAGGTTAACAACAGGAATGTAATACTACAGTATAGGGAAGTCAACGACAGAGATGTAATCCTACAGTATAAGAAAGTTAACAACAGAAATATAATCCTACGGTATATGTAAGTTAACGACAGGAATGTAATTCTACAGTATAAGGAAGTTAACGACAGGGATGTAATCTTACAGTATAAGAAAGTTAACAAGCGGAATGTAATACTACATTATTAGGGAAGTTGACAACAGGAATGTAATCCTACTGTTTAAGGAAGTTAACGACAGGGATGTAATCCTACAGTATAAGACAGTTAACAACAGGAATGTAATACTACAGTATAAGGAAGTTAACAACAGGAATGTAATACTACAGTATACTTAATGAAGTTAACAACATAAATGTAATCCTACAGTTTAAGGAAGTTAACGACAAGAAGGATGTAATCCTACAGTATAAGAAAGTTAACAACAGGAATGTAATACGGTACGCATAAGGTAGTTAACAACATAAATGTAATCCTACAGTTTAGGGAAGTCAACGACAGAGATGTAATCCTACAGTATAAGAAAGTTAACAACAGGAATGTAATACGACAGTATAAGGTAGTTAACAACATAAATATAATCCTACGGTATATGTAAGTTAACGACAGGAATGTAATTCTACAGTATAAGGAAGTTAACGACAGGGATGTAATCTTACAGTATAAGAAAGTTAACAACAGGAATGTAATACGGTACGCATAAGGTAGTTAACAACATAAATATAATCCTACGGTATAAGGAAATTAATGACAGGAATGTAATCTTACAGTTTAAGGAAGTTAACGACAGGGATGTAATCCTACAGTATAAGAAAGATAAAAACAGGAATGTAATACTACAGTATGAGGAAGTTAACAGCTGACAACAGAAATGTAATCCTACAATTTAAGAAAGTAAACTACATGAATGTAACCCTAGGGTATTAGAAAGTTAACTATTTTATTATTATTAGCCGTTAATGTCCCACTGCTGGGCAAAGACCTCCCTACTCTCTTTCCACCTCTCTGACCAGACTGTCTGTCTGCCTCTAAGTCAAGTTAATCCCGCCATCTCCGTCTGGACCTGCCCAAGAAAGTTAACTACGCGAATATAATCCTACAGAATTAGAAAGTAAGCTACATGAATATACACCTACAGAATAAGAAAGTTAATGTCATTTTGTAATCATGCATGCCGTATAAAAGAGTAAACTGCCTGAATGTAATTCTACAGTTTATTAAAGTAAAGTAAATTACATGAATTTAATCCTACAGTATAGGAAAGTTAAATACTGGAACGTAATTCTATAGTTGTAAAAAGTGTCTTATAATACTACCTCAGATTCCATATTGGCATATTTAATTACTATACAAATGATAAAAATAATGAAAAAGGCAATAAATAGTAGGTAGGTACATTACCTACGATACGTGTGACTTAAGTAAAATTGGACTACTGTAGTGCGATCAGTAGCGTAACTATACCTACCGTTTGGGGCCCGTGGCAAATTCAAGGGATGGGGCCCTCCCTCAATGTACAGAAGCTCAACCAACGTTACAGTTTTTTCTTTACTAGCACTTTTCCGCGACTTCTTCCGCGTAAATTTCATATTTTCCCCTAACATTTAACACCCGACTGCTTCGTTGGTCTAGTGGTCGCAAACGCTACTTTCGCTATTTTCGAAACCTGAATGATGTCTTTTGTGGCACATTTTCAAAAAAAAAGTTTGCATTTTTAAACATATGTTAGGATCCTCCCGTGCTCATGGCCCTCTCGGACCGGGGCCCCCTCTGGCTGGGGGCCCGTAGCATTTTGCCCCAATGCCACCCTATGTTACGCCAAGTGCGAATCAGCCGGTCGAGTCTGTAAAAATCTCACCGTGAAAACATAGGTGAAGTGAGATTGTTTTTGATAGGAATTGACACTATTGACAGCTCACTCCACGCTCACTTCACCGAAGTTTTCACGGTGAGATTTTTACAGAATAGCACCGCTGTAACCATCTCACCGTGAAAACTTAGGTGAAGTGAGCGTGGAGTGAGAGCTGTCAATAGTGTCAATTCCTAGCAAAAACAAACTCTTATCACCTAAGTTATCACGGTGAGATTTTTAAAATGCGTGATAAAGTCAGCTTTCTTTTTATATAAATACAGTTCTAGCTATCCGAACATTCAAACAGTTCACAGGTTTTCAAAATAGCGCCTTTAGTAATCATATAAATAAAAATATTAGTTGGTATTTTAAATTACTAAAATCGTGATATTTTTTTTGATTATGTTGCTGCATTTTTATTAAAAAGTATTGTGTGTTTTAGTACTTATTTAAGTTAATCATTTATCCATTATTTGAGTTTAAGAGAAATTATTGTTTTCTTTTTCAAAGTTTTAAATAATCAAAGTATTATAAAAAAAAATACAAAAATATACAGGGTTTAACACTACATTTTTAATAAATATATATCTATTCATATTATTATTATTAGGTATGTGATGTCCAAATTGTACATAGAAATAAAAATACAGGTACCTGCACTATCTACGTAAAGTCAGGGAATTTTATTCTTTATAAAATTTTGACTATAACACGGAAAATTGGCGTAGGTACTGTGTCGACTTGATGAACAATTAATTTCTCTGACTGTACATAAATTATTCTAAACTGTGTACAGTCACGAGCACCAATATGTCAACACTTGGCAACTTTAAATTGCGATTTTTTCACGAAATAACGAAGGCAACGTTGATATACGACACTTTACATATACCTACCTATGGGTTCGACAATACTATGTTCCTACTAATATAAAATTTCATTCAAAAATAAAGGAGAAAATCGACTTTGAATAAAGCCAAGTGTACCTATACATACTTTTGCTCGTGACTGTACCTAGGTACTAACAACAGTGATGCCACGCACTGATATTTTACTTTCAGCATATGTATAATTATATACTATTATATAAACCAATAAAACTCTACAACCCGGATCAGGACTATTATTTTACGTCTCCTTAATACCTTATTTCCTATTACTCCCACTTATGTACTGCAGCTGTCTGTGTGAACTACTTAGCTTCATATTTTCTGACTGACCGACTTCTTGACAATTCAAAAGTCCTGTTATGTTAATGGTTTAATTGAAATAAATGGTTTGAGTTTGTCGCCGAATGTCGACGGCAGCCGCTAAATTACATTTTTATAAAAAAAAACATTAAAAAAATTAAATAAACTAGCTGCCGCATGCCGGTGTGGTCAGGGCTATAAAAACGGGAACCTCCTTACTGTGCGTGCCGTGTCTACCTACTCTCTGAATCAAGGCGCGGGCCCACCGTGCGTGTATTAATTTGTTTGACAACGTGGGTCTACGTTTCCACTGGAGTACACGACTATGTATAGCGTAGCACGGCTAAATATTACTAAAATAAACGATATTCCGGGTCCGCAGGAAAAAATTATAAGTGTTGTGCTTCGCATCTCATGTATCGCCAAGTCACGGCTTCGCATCTCATGTATCGCCAAGTCACGATGTGGTGGTGATACCTACACTTGTCTGCCACGCTTGAATTTGCCGCTGGCCCCGGTTTGCCATAGATCCGGGCCTGCTTGTACAATAATTACCCTACATTCTGCCAACTTGAATAAACCTAGAAATTAACGATCAAGAGAAACCTCTTTCGTTCATAACATAAAAAAACTTACGTCTACACATAGATATTCAATACGCATTCAAACTCACGTCACCGTGGCGTACGCTGTCCACAGAGTACTTTTTAATAGACTGAAAACGCTGTCTTTCTGACGAGTGCCGCGAAAATGGGATAAATCTTTTGTGTTCAAAAACATTCATAATAAGATAACGAAAATGAAGAAAAGATCTAATTTTAGGCTAGTCAAACCAAGTACATCCAAAGCTACTCTACCACACAAACCTCAGGGGCCACACAAAGAATACAAGAAATGGACCAAACGCGAGCCGGGGTAACGGTATCAACTAACATTATAATCTGGTTTCTTAAACCAAGTGCACATTACAGCCGCAACGGGCCGCAGCGCAACGCATTTTTTTATACAAAAAAATAGCGGTGCGGCCCGCCTGTAGTGTGTAGAAAACTGACGAAAGTGATGTAGAAGGATTTTTGCAATGCGGTGCGGCTCGCCCAAGGCTGCGTCAGTCATAACTATAGAAATAGAAATCATTTATTTGCTTTTATTATAGCTATATTTACAGATATTAAGTATACACTTTTCATAATAATAGCATCGATACATTTTATCTTTACGGCACGCAAAATTTCAAAGAATCGAATTAATAGGTATACTTAAGTCATAGAATTAAATTATTTTTTTATTTTCATAACTCGAACTATGGGGTCTCGGTCTTTTGGAAGGCGTACGAGGGGCCGAAGCCAACTCGCAGAGGCCCCTTAGGATTTTTTTACGAAATGCGGCACCAACCGACGATTATCCCTGTATGCACTATGCAAGTCACAGAGTACATTATAGTATACTGAAAAGTGCACCCAAGGATAACACCCGGTTGGTGTAGGACTATTGCAGGATATGGAAAAATAAAAAGTTGGAGTATGGGTTGGGGTGGCTAAAGTGGACTGGTTACCAAGAACTATGGAAGAACTATTACCAGGGGTTCTTCCTGATCAATGTTTTATATATATGTTACAGTCATAGTGATTAAATAGCTATTATACATAATTACTGGTCATTATATTAAAGTAACCTAACCAATCCGAACTTCGGGGTGCCCTTCACTCGCTCTAGCATCCTATGTCGACGTAGCCCCGCTTCGCTTATGTGATTAATTCTGTGTCAATTATCACTTTATCTAAATTGAGTAGACATTATAAATAATGGCTAGATTAATACAGGGTGAATTTTTCAAGTGGTCGTGGATGGTCAAATCCGAAACTTTGAGGAATAGCTAAAAGTATTGAAAGGAGTCGCGGGCTCGATTTTGATGAAAACTAAAACTGCATCATTGGATTTATGAAAAATCAATATTTCTAGGCAGGAATCGAACCCGTTGATTTTGATAAAAAAAAACACACTGTATTATTACACCTACGGATCAAATTCTGGGAAGTAATGACATACGGCAAACTAAAGAAAAGAGCTAATATTTAACAAAATTCTTTTTTTTATTTTCTTATGTTACCTACCTATTAAACCTTAACTTATTAATTGTTCAAAATGATGACCATTGTTTTCAATACATAACTGGATTCGACGTACTTTTGTGCGTGAGTACTTTTCGCTATTCCTCATAGTTTCGAATTTGGCCATCCACGACCACTTGGAAAATTCACCCTGTATATAATATCCGGATTTATTACTTTGTCTGTAACATATACACGGATAAAATGGCAAGGGGTGACTTGCACACTCAATAATGGGCCCCCGGAAACGGTCGCTAAATTAAATTTATTATTACATTATTAAGATTTGAAGAGAGATTATAATAGTACATTATGATACATGTGTGCTATGTTGATCATTATGCACGAGGCGATATTATCGCGCGAGCCGCAGGCGAGAGCGATAAGAAAGCCGAGTGTATATTGATTAATGCACACGCGTTTCATACGACGTTTTTCAACACACTTGCGAGGAAAAAAAACAGACTTGTATTGTTAAATATTAACTTGTATGGAAAATGGCGCGCTGGTTTTGTTTTCCCGCGCGCCGTGCTAGCCAGCACTAGCTATGCGCGCGCAACATTGACTCATTTTAAATATATTAATCTATGGCACAGACAAAACCGATACAGCCTATAGAAAAAATATAATAAACACAAACCTGAAAATTGCAAAAAACCTAAGAATTTCGCGGTCTACCACTGCGCATTCACCTTAAATTGTCTGTGGTCCCCTGCGAGTTCATTTTGCGACCAAGGACAATACAGACTATTTAAAAAAAAAAAAAATATAGCCCGCGGATTTTTTCTTTCGGCATGAAGTCTCTTTGGGCGCTTTCCGAATTAGCTATAATCGCTCACATCACAGCGCTCACATCATCTCCATGGACGTAATATTTCGTCCATGCATCATCTCACATGCGTTCCGATTTAGATATTACTATTATGACTGCTGAGAGCTGGCAACAATTCGGAACACTCGTGAACGCGCTCACATGACAGTGCTTACACAATGTAAAAAAGATATTATTACAGTATTTCTTTGTATAAACACCACATTTCTTCTTCAGTTCTTCTTCTTTGGTTAGGTGGCGACTGTCAGCCAGAAGCACAATTTCAAAAATGCCACGTTAGTTTAATTTAAAGATGATGCAACTCAAAACAAAACACACACTGACACAACCTCATACACACACTGTAATTTTTGACAGCGCTCACGGTGATATTATTCTAGGGCATGGTCGGCATTATCGCAAGATGGCGAATGTCATGACGTCATCTATGACGATTCACGGGACATCGTTATCGTTATCGCGCTCACGCTAATTCGGTTATTTCCCAATTCGGAACACATCGATTATTTCCCAATTCGGAACGCAGGGTTTGATGAGACTAGTAAATAGTTATCTGTGGTATTACAGAACATGTGGATTAAAGTAAAGAAAAAGCACGCGTTCGTAATACACTCCATTATGGACCTTAAAGCGGTTCAATAAGAGCCACTTTACGAGCAAGTGTGTTGAAAAATTATTTTTCTTCATTCTGTTATTACCTATGTTTTTAACTATCTTTAGTATATTCAATTAGAACATTTTTTTTATGATCTTAATAAATATTTAGTAAGAAATATTGCTTTAGATTATAATAGAATACTCTTTATCTTTTCTTTATTAATATTTGTAGTTTATGTTTTTATGAGTTACTAGCAGCGCCCCGCGGTTTCACCGGCATAAGTGTCGATCCCGTGGGAATATCGGGATAAAAACTATCCTATGTCCTTTACCGGGACTCAAACTATCGCTATACCACATCTATATATATCTATTTCATTTTTTATATATTTCTATTTTTATATTCTATGTTATATAATATCATTTCATTTCAGCGGTTTAACCGTGAAGACGTAACAGACAGACAGACACACTTTCGCATTTTTAATATTATATAATTTAGAGTATAGTATCACACTAATATTATAAAGGCGAAAGTTTGTGAGTGTGCTGTGTGTGTGTAGACTGTTTGTTAATCGTCACGCTCAAACTGCTAGACCAATTTTGATAAAATTTTGTATGGAGGTAGCTGACACCCTGGATTAACATATAGGCTTTTTATCCCGATATTCCCACGGGATCGACATTTACGCGGGCGAACCGCGGGGCGTAGGTATATATAGTATTATATACCTAGTCTGGATTTCGTTCCTCAATGATATAGGTATTATCTGATTAATAAGGATACTTCGATCTCTTGTAACGATCACCGTGTACCTAACTTTCTGACCTTTGTGAGCAGCAGCTTAGCATTGATTACACTACGAGTCCTAATTTAATAATTATAAAATAGTTTTTGTATTTGATATGCCATCAACGTTTTTGTAGGGACTTGACATCCGCGCTGAACTTGGACGAGATGAGTCGCTCGTCGAACCGCGACCACACCCGCACGCGCGTGCGCGTCCCGGGTGACAGTGAAGGCACGGATGATGTGCGCTTCCAGCGCGTCTCCGTCAGTGGGATACACGTCACCGGGGTGCGTACACCTCCAGCCTCCAGCTATATGCTGCTACAAGGTTCTATTGGCAATTGAATGACGTTGACAGGGTAGCGCTGTTGGTAAACTTATTTATCGGTTTTGTGACATTATTGAAAAACAAGATAGCGGCATTAGTTCCGATTTCCGATCTTCCACGCGCCAAAAGAGCCCTGTGCAGCTGTAGTCAACACGAGATTTAAAACACAAGAAGAGCCATCGCACATTATACCTACACGCTGCTGCGACGACAAAAATACAGCGTGTCGTAAAAATTCTGCATCCCATGACTTACAAGCAGTTTCTCTCTGGACATCTGGACCGGTGGACTCTTGCGTGTTCTCCTCCTGCTATTAAGAAGACACACGAAGAAAACATAGAAGAACAGAAAGTACCTAGCAGGTACTTCCTGTTCTTCTGTCTATTACAAATATTGGAAGAAACCTCATTTTTCGCGACACAGCGTCGTGTCGCGGTGTACCTACCTACTGGTGATGTGATGGATACAACAAGTTAGGATCGGCTGCCAGTCTTAACTGAATGCGTCTGAATACCAGTATTTTACATGGAACGCCTGCCTAAGGTATCTAATCCCCAACCCAGTTACCGGGTAACACGATAGCCCTTGGCCCCTTGGTAAGACTGTATAAGGAATATGTATGATCGTAGCGGTTGGAATTCTGTAGGTTCTGCCTACCCACATGATAAAAGGCGTGAGTTTATATTATATAGAGACTAAATGTTGCCTCAGTGACAATTTTAATGAACAGGTTCCTCTCGAAGATCTGATCCGTTCGGCGCAGCTGCTGCTGCAGGTGCTGACGACCCGCCTGGACTACATGACCGCGTCGCAACAATACTTCTCCCCGATGCTAGAGAGGTACCTACGCAATCAGAAGCAGCGGGAGAAGTTCTCTACCATGAAGATATCATTCAAGGACTATGATCAAAGCACCATCAACTTGGATAGTGAGTAGATCTATTTTATTGATGTGAAGCTTGAGTCCGTCTTGTTACCTCCTGACGCTCTCTAATGCTACGGTTAAAGTCCTAGAAAAGCGGTCTTCTTAGCGTGTCGATAGCAATCTAACTGGACTCGGCCCAGAATTCGGCTATTTGTTTTGCGCCATCACCAGCGTCCACTAGTTCCTGTAACGTGCTGCTGACAGGACACGCAGGACACGATATTTAATGTCCCATCGTTTGTGGAACAGCACCACATTTACACTCCAAGGCGGAGTCGTCATGTAAACTCGTATACATACACGCTTAAAAACATGAACTTGTCATTCATTACATAGTAACATATTAATTATTATTACCTTACCTATACTATGATATTCAAGTGATCCAGTAGACACTACACAAGGGTCTATTTAATAAGTTTAAAATTTCAAAATCATTCGGTCGGCTTTAAAAGGAAGTCAATTGTGGGTAATACTTACCACCTTTTTAATATTCGCGCCGCACTACGTAGGTACCATTTTGTTAAAACGCAGATGTGTCTTCTCGACATCCGTGTGTCACTAACGGGATGCAGCAGAATACCAGCGTCAGGTGTTGTAACTGGCATATGCTGAGCTGGACTCCCATTTGGTGCAACCATGAGACACACACAGAGCATGTAACCTTTGAGACACACACCGCCCAGTAGTGGATGTATTGTATATGCACTAGGTGTCTATGGGTCAATTTATTTTTATAATCTTTGTTTTTTTTTCACCTTTTTTGATGTTTTTTTTAATACCTGTATTGTGTCTTTTGTTGCACGGAATAAACGTTTTATCTATCTTATCTATCAGGATGAAGGTCTTCAGCGGGTGGAACGAACGGTTTGGTTAAGGAAGCACTGTCTCGCCACAGCTTCAGTTTTTCATGTGATGGTTCGCCAGTGAGTGGGACGACAACGTTCACTTTAAAAAACTGTTTCGGCTTTGTGGCACAAGGATGTTGTCGTGCAAAGGGTGTCGTGTGTCGGAGATTATTTTGACTCTTTCGCTGGAGCTTGCCACTGCTCCTCTGCGAACCACTGGTGGCGCTATTCCTGCTACACAGCATATTGTACCGGGGTTTTAGGCAGCCAGTGATGATCCAGACGGCACGTTTCATTCAAAGCTGTATCCGCCAGCTTTGAATGGGCAGAACGACTCCACACGGGGCACGCGAATTCTCCCGCAGAAAAAGGTAGCAGCAGTCCAGTAGTCCGCATAACGTCAGGCGAAGCACCCCACTTCGATGAAACCATTCGACGACGAAGAAGACTGTTGCGAGTGTGCACTTCACCTTCTACTTGATATTCTTGCAGTTTTTGCTGAATGTTAAAGACCTGTTCAGGGTAACACCAAGATATTTAGGGGAGTTGCTGTGCTCGATGGACATCTCTCCTCTCTATTGCCGAGAGAGATTGTCGCCTCTCTATCTCGGAGATGAAATATGCGAGACTGGTTTTTGCTCGGGTTGGGTTTGAGTGAGGCTGTCATGAAAATGATGACAGGGGCAAAGATTTAAATCGTTAGATTCCGCGTCAAAAGATAGTCGCGTTTCTTTGGACAGCGCGGTTTGACTTTACGGTGTCAAAAACGCTCTCTAGAGAAACACATCAACTTATTTTTATAAATACCTAGCTGCGCCCCGCGGTTTCACCCGCGTAAGTGTCGATCCCGCGGGCTCCTATACGTTAATCCAGGGTGTCGGCTACCTTCATACAAAATTTTATCAAAATTGGTCAAGCGGTTTGAGCGTGAAGAAGTAACAAACATATAAACACACCCTCACACACTCACAAACTTTCGCCTTTATTATATTAGTGTGATATTTCAGTGACGTCATTCACCGGTAAACTGCGGACGCTATGTCACCGCTAGGTCACCGCACTTCTTGGAAACCGTTGCTTTGGGCCCTTTGTACACACACGTTTTTCTTGCCGTTACTAAGTCACATGTAATAGTACCAGCCTTCTCTCACTGCAGGCCAAGGGCCTCTTCTCGTACAGAGAAGGCACAAGCATTGATCACCACGCATAGTAGGTATACAAATTCAATAAAAAAACAGTGGCACTCCGGGAGTGCAGACAGAAGTGAAAACAAAACACAAACAGAATACTTTGCCATCACTCACTAACATGTCGGATATATTATGCATTAAAACAGAGTACAGCCGAACACATCCGAAGCGGGTATTTTTTTTTTAATCGTTTTAAAAACAAAACGCGCGGTTTCGCTTACAGTAACAGTGGCGCGAGTTCAATGGTTTTTTCCACATCTCAAAAAATTACCCAAATTTTCACTTCAAATACGTCATTCTGCGTGAGGAATTTAGAAAGGTTGTACCTCCGTTTTCCCTGTCGCGTGGCGCGTTGCTGTATGTGGTCCGTCTAAGAGGACTTGACCATCACGACATGGTCTCATGGAGATCCATGCCCACTTACGCCCGTGCCTGTTACTAAACGTCGATGTGCTTACAATAAATAATAAAGTAAATGGTTTATTATTATTAATATTCCAGCAAAATTTGCTGAACAATACATGCGGTTGACGACGTGTTCTTCCGATGAGCTGGTGAGGCCGATGCATATGCTGAGTCCGCAGCGCTCCGAGGCCAAACGTAAGCACCTCTTCTTTAATCTTATACTCATCAGCATAATCTTGATAATTATCGTGGCACAGATCTGGGAAACTCATCAGTGGATGGAAACCACACAAAAGAAGGGTCGTACCTAGTTATTTCAAAACACAATAATAAATTGTAACAACCCACAGAAAATTTGTTCCAATGCAAGCGTCCCGTGGTCTTGTGGCGCCACGATATTTGGAGTAAGCTGTCTCTTTCCCTTGCCTGGCCGTTTGTTAGACACTAACAGCGCAATCTGGAACGCTCATGAAGAAGTGTATGTACACTGGTCATCGAAAAGATTCAGAAGTCTTTTGTCCGCTACCTCTACTGAAAACTTTGTGGCTATTACCCGTACATGTACCCAACACCATTTAGTGCTAGGTATGGTGGGGTACCAAAGTTTAGAATTAAGGAGAAATCTTAGTGTGGTAAAATATTTCATCTGCCTAATTCGTGGTACCCTACTACTAAACTAATATTTATCTTCTGTCCTTTTCATAATGAAATAGAAAGAAAAAGATGCATGAACTTAAATTTAGTTTAGTTTGTGAACAACAGAATCGGCGCCACTATCTAATTTTTATCTAATGTTGACCAATGTTGTTTCATTTCATTTCATTTCATCTTTTGTTCAGTTTTTATTATGTGATTTACCTAACCTAATTTTATGATTTTATGACATGTGTAGGTAATTACTAATATTGACTAATGATAATTTGTATGTGTGGTGCAAACTGTTAATATAAGTTGGTTATTAATAAATAAATAAAACATACATAGGTACATACACTCAAAAAACATAACCCTCCTTCTAGCGCAGTCGGGTAAAAATAAAAATGCATTCTTTTTTCAATTAAGTATTATTTTATTTTTATTGCAGTGTCGTATGTGGAGAAGTCCCATCGCACGAATCCAGATGCGATGAGAGGCGTCACCGAAAGCTATGAAGACCTGCGGGGTAATTGCTTTGCATTTACTTTGTTGAACAGACACATTTTCGAACATATGGAGCAATGGATTAGCAATATGCTTGAAAATGATTCAAATTGAGAGTGATAGTGAGTTACGCAATTAGGGTACTGCAGACTGAACATAAGTAACTAGTTCGTTTTTATGTCTTCTTCTTTTCGTGTCGATGGTACTTTGCTTTGAAATAATCACTATGGAAATTGAATGTAGGTAATCAAACATCTATGCAACAAGGTGTAGGTAAGCAAGTTAAATAAAATATGGATGTCACGTGATCTCACGGAAACGTGACACTTCACGGGGTTTGGTCTTATTATGTCTTATGTTTGGATTGATTTCAGCTATCGATTTATATAGGTTTCATGAGAGGCTGCCATTTTGAAAAAAACAAAACAAAATGGCGCGACAGTTATGCCACCAGGTTCCTAAAAATATTCAAACCTCATTGTATTTCGCGGGCTACCCTTTCGCTTCCCCTTTACGAACGTACATCTGTACTACAACTTGTTAATCCATTGTGAATTTTTTTAAAGTATATTTCCTTAATATTGGCGCCTCAAAATTTCAGGCACAGGGATATTATATAAAGTAAATGAGGTCACACAAATATCAGAATCGTAACGCTACTGGTCCAGAGACCACTTCTCATACAAATTTGGCCAGGCTCCTTTAATTTTTTGACATAATTTGACGTCTGTCACCTACAGGGATGACACTGGACCCATGGGCGTGCGCCCAGCCAGCGGATCAGAACTACACCTGTCGTTTCGAGGACGGAGTAATGAAGCTCTTCCGCAACCAGATAGAAATGGAATCCAACCATTCGTTGCCCTACGAGTTCATGTCCTTCAGCAAGTACGTGGGAGACCTGCAGCAGATGCAGTACTTGATCTGTGATGGACCGATGTGAGTTTTTGACATATATTTCAGGTCAGGTAATACATCTTTCTAAATCAGATTTTTCCTTAAGAAAAAATCTCTTATGGAAAAGTTCTTATGGAACAAATCTAACTTAAAGATTAAATTCTAATGACTATAATTCGGTAAATACATATTGTAAGGTAGTCGCGAATCATATTTGATCAAGATACATCCTGATATTATATAACTAGCTTCTGCCCGCGACTTCGTCCGCGTGAAATTTCACCCTCCCCTCATTCACCCTCTTAGGGGTGGAATTTCGAAAAACCCTTTCTTAGTGGATACCTACTCTTCACAAATAACACACCCTCCAAATTTCATGTCTCTAGGACCCGCGGTTTAGGCTGTGCGTTGATATATCAGTCAGTCAGACAGTTTTTGCGTGATGCCTGAACAAACAGACAGACAGACAAAAAATTTTTTAATCACAGTTTTGGGTTCGGTGTCGGTCTAGTAACACCAAGTGCCATTTATTTTTTTTGATATTTTCAATGAAACGGAAAAGACCTTGACTGGCGTTCTATTATTGCGGATTCTCACTGAACGAATGTATAATTTCTCTATGCCAATAGTACTTTCAAATTCCATACTAACTAAACTACAATTTGACGTACGACAACAATTATGATCAGTCTAAACATTACCTAGTTTGTGTTTATTATATTTTTTCTATCGGCTGTTTAGCGGTTTTGTCAGTGCCATAAACTAATATATATTTAAAATGAGAGTCAGTGCTTTTATTTGCGCGCGCATCGCTAGTGCTGGCGGGAAAAAACAATACCAGTGCGCCATTTTCCATACCTACAAGTTAATATTTAACAATACAAGTCTGTTTTTTTTCCTCGCAAGTGTGTTGAAAAACGTCGTATGAAACGCGTGTGCATTGATCAATATACACTCGGCTTTCTTATCGTGCTCGCGCAGATTTGAACCATTATGCACTTTTCCTTAAGAGATTTGTTCATATGGTGAAAATCTAACTTAGAAAGATGTATTAATGATTCTAATGATTATAATTCTGTAAATACGTATCTGATATAGTCACGAATCATATTTTGATCAAGATACAACCTGCCACTGACCTGCAAATTGCAAAAAACGTAAGAACATTTGAATTTCGCGGTCTATCACTGCGCATTCACAGCTTTAAATAAATCCAACCTAAGAAAAAAAGTAGGTAATTCATTTGATCAACTGCAAATATTATATTATATTTATACTGCATCGCATCGTAAGTAAATAAATACGTCGCGCTGCATTTGGGGGAGGCAGAGCTAGCGTTTCCAAGGCATATAGAGGCCCGAATAAGTCCAGGGCAGTTGAACTGAACTACTTTTTTTTACGACGTCTTAGTACAAAAAAGTAGTGCAGTTCAACTTTTGCCCTGCGTTATGAGGTGATGGTAAGCCCCCAGGTTTCCTCATGTTGTTTTATTTCACCGATGCGCGATGTCAGTAATGTCCAAGATAAACTCAGAAAGTACGCGCACATCTTGTACTACAATCTGACAAATTTATTTAATAGATTTTCAACTTTATCGCTAAAGCATAGGGTTCAAACTTAACTGGGAAAATTTGACAGTTTCGGGTAGCTTGATGTGCTGGCGTCTATATATACAGGGTGTAACCATAGCCGTCAGATACGCATTCTGTACAACAAACTCGGTAACATTGCACAAAAATAAAGAAACTCCTTTTATTTTTCTGTTTGCGGTAGTGCGCAATGAAACGCACGCAATACATTGTGCTTATGCAAGCAAAGGTACAGGGGTTGTTGGGATATTTAAAGTTTTGTTTTATCATTAAAAACTAGTTTCCGTAATAAAACGTCAGTAAAAGTTGGAATTTTGACCTTCAATATCTCCGTAACTAGAATGTTCCCAGATAAGGTCCAGTACAATAAAACAGTTAGGTAGAATGACAGGGATTACAAGTGACTCCAGCTTCGTTAAGTATCTTTTTACACCCGTTTTAAATTGAAAAAGTCACATTGGCACTTTGTTTGCAGCAAATCGTTCTGCTACCGTCGTCTGTCGTATCTGTCGTCGAAGTTCAAGATGCACCAGCTTCTGAACGAACTGCACGAGCTGGCGCTGCAGAAAGCTGTGCCTCATCGAGACTTCTACAACGTCAAGTAAGAATTCTATCACGCATGGGTCTTTTATTTTTAGAAGTCGTTGCCGGGCTTAACTAGTGGTTCCAAAATGATTTAAATATAAGTACCATTTGCAACTCGTTCAAGAAGACGATTATCTTCATGACACTGCCAGAACTGGACGTAGAAGAAAGGCAATAGGCAATCATATCTGGCGTAGCAGAATATGTTTTGCCTCTCGAAGAGAGGAGGCCTGTGTCCCAGCAGTGGGAACAATATAGGAGGCCTGTGTCCCAGCAGTGGGAACAATATAGGCTGATTATGATATTTACTTGTCCTCTTAGACAGAGACACCAAATTATACAATCGATTTCTCCCGCCAAATTCACGACTATTCTATCGAGCAATTCGAGCTATCAATCATCAGGAAAGTGGACACTCACATCCACGCGGCGTCGTGCATGAACCAGAAGCATCTCCTGCGCTTCATTAAGAAGACCCTGAGAACGCAGGCGAATGAGGTGGTGGACGTCCAGGACGGTGTGCCCGTCACCCTCAAGATGGTGTTCGAGGACATGAAACTGGACGCGTACGATCTCAATGTGGATATATTGGATGTGCATGCGGTACGAGTGTTTTAATATTTGTGGGTTTGTCTTAAAAATTCGGCTGAAGGACGTCCAGTCGTCCACTGCTGGACTTATCGGCTGAAAGACGTCCGCTCTGGACTTAAGCGTCCCCAAGTATTGCCACAATGATCGGTTCTGTGGGAACCAGATCATTTCTGTTTCTTCAGTGCACACGGAGTTTCTTTCAACTATTCTATAAAATAATTACAGTTCACCACGTCTTAGCTCTTGGCAGACGAAATGATTTTTGCTAAGAGACAGGAAGACACTATTGCCTGTTTTAGTTTTTTTTTTTTTTTTTTTTTTATTTATTTAAAGGGCTTTGTCGCTTAGCGACCACATCGCCCAGTGCAGAAAAAGCCTGTTTTAGTTATTGTGCGCTTTTATCATTTCTAACGTGACGTGGGCATCCACGTCCACGTCACGATAACTAACACAGGGAAGTAAGATGTATGGAAATACTGAAGATGCTTTTAAATATCCGACCAAGAAAACGTTATCCCACCAAAAACATTTTCATGTAAAATGTTGCCAAGACGAGACCACATATGGCTCGCACTGCCAAAAAGTTATCAGATCTCATGTAGAGCCAAGCTTCTAACTCTACACGCCCTAACTTCACAAACTCTACACCTTAGTCAAAATATGAGGCTTGGCCGTTTCGTTACTACAAGAACTATTGTATAACAGAAAAGTAATGAACAGTGAATAAATTTTTCACCTTACGCCCATGTGATGGTAGCAAAAATAAATCATTTATCATTCAGGCCGTTAGTTGAACGCCGCCGTTTAGTTAAAAGGCTAGGCGGTTAACTAAACGGCTAATTAAACCAGTTGGCTGCGACATACTCGTATACACACACGTGTCACGTCGTGTTTACATAGGTAAACACGACTTAGCCTGCATCTGCAGGAATATATTCTAATCTGATTATGAACAGGACCGCAACACGTTTCTCCGTTTCGACAAGTTCAACGCGAAGTACAACCCCGTTGGAGCGAGCTCTCTGAGGAATGTGTTCCTCAAGACTGACAACTACATGAACGGGAAGTATTTCGCGAGCATCTTTAAGGTATGTTGAGCAGAATCAATCGCAGACCATTTACTTCTGGAGGTAGGTCTCTTAAATACTTTTTTGAGCCAGATATGAAGAACTCCTATTTTAAAATGAAAGAAAATGACAAAAGTGACGATGGAGGGACTGAGTGAACGATGATATGGCTTGGAGGGGGTGACTATCGAAATGACGACTAATAGAGAAGTATGGAAGAAAAAGACATGTTGCGCCGTCCGCAGATAAATTGGAATAAAGACAGGAGAATGATGATAAGCAGAACTCCCATTTTAGAACTGGGACTTTGGCCTTGCCCCATAGCCCTTTGTCGGCTTTAAGGGGAAAGCGCAGGGAAGCCTAGCTTAATCCTATTGAATGACTATTTCATGAAATATCCATCAATATAACAGCATTTTTAAACTTTATTCAAATAATTTTTTAATTGTTTTAATTTGTTTTATGTTTAATTTTCTATTTATTGTATGATGTAGGTCTGTACTCGTACGCTATACTGATAGTGCCGTGCTTTCCTAAAATTTAAATAGGTACCTAGGTAAATGCGAGATCAATCTTAGCATTATCAGCCTGTAATGTTCCCGCTGCTGGGATACTTACAGGCCTCTTCTCAGTGCGAGGGAGAGGGCCGTAATCTACCACGCGGGCCTGTGCAGCGGGTTGGTAGATGTCACATGTCTTCGAATTGTTGGTTCTGGGACATGTCGGTTTCCTCACGATCTTTGAACATCATTTTAAACCTATTAAATTCGTAGGAGGTGATGTCGGACCTTCAGGAAAGCAGGTACTCTTACACGGAGCCCCGGATCTCGATCTACTGCAAGCGACTGAACGAATGGGACAAGCTGGCCTCGTGGGCATTAAAGCACGACGTCTATTCAGCGCACGTACGGTGGCTGATACAGGTGCCCAGGCTGTAGTGAGTATCACCATCATTGTCATCTGCAGACCTTTTTCCTAACTATGTTGGGGCCCACGTTCAGTCTAAGGGGGATCACATACTACAATCAGGCGGGGGGGAGGGGGGGGCGTTGTCTGCGCTGCGCCCCGTCGTGTGGCGCCTTGTAGTGCCGCCTTACGGGTTGCAGCTGCAGCGTCATCTAAAACTATTCCAAATTTCAAGTTGATAGCATTAGTACTTCTTGAGATATCCAGCTGTGACAGACAGACAGACTTAGACTCACCATAAGGGTTCCGTTTTTAACATTTTGGTACGTAACCCTAAAACCGGCTAAATGCGTGTCGGACCACACGAAATGAAGGGTTCCGTAATTGGGATGACAGTTGAAAAATATTTTGACCTAAACATTCTAACAGAAAATGAACAAAAAATATTTTAAAACTTCGAACGATCAACGAATAGATACCTACGCTTTATTATTATTATTATAGAATAATTTTATTTACTTTGAAAACAGAATTTAAATAATTTGTTGCTTGTGATTTCTGAGAAAAAAGTCCTCAAATAATTTAGAACGTTTAGACATGTAGGTATCGGAAAAGATTTTGCGATTTCTGACTCTCCTGTACTTAAACCTTAGAACTGGTATATAAAAGGAATCATAAAAGGATAGCATTATGAATCATAATGGACAGTTAACTGTTAAGTTAATCGTATCAAATCTCATTGGTGAAGGATGTTTCAGTTCTTTTTTTTTGTCTGTCAGGTGCTAAAATACCAATCAATCCGATCCAAATCCAATCCTTTGATTATACCTCTACCTACGTAGTGCAGCGAAAAAAAGAAAAACACGGACTGTCTTCGCCATATTATGATTCATAATGTTATCCTTTTATCATTCTGCCAAAGTGGCCTTTCAGGCCCCCTGATATATTGTTTTGATCCGTATAATAAACAGGATCGATTAGCATCACAAATTAGGTTTTGAGAAAATTGAAAATTTTCTTACTGATTCTGTAAAAAATCTGTGAATGCAAATATAAATCTCTCTGAGGGAAACTGGTATCTTGATGAAAGCATATGTTCTGATTCTCTTCTCAGTGACATCTATCGGGTCAACAAGCTGCTGAAGAACTTCCAGGAGTTCCTGACGAACCTGTTCGAGCCGCTGTTCCTCGTCTCCATAAACCCTAGCTCCAACCCGGACCTGCACAAATTCCTCAATGTACTTACGTTGTATTTTATCATTAATGTAGTATTAGTTAACTTCCTTACTCTTTAGAACTCCCCTATGATTGCAATAGGTTAGTTTTAAGTAGGACAGACGCCAGCACATCAAGCTACTACAATGTGTCAAATTTCTTTAATAGATTTTCAACTTTATCGCTAAAGCTTAAGGTTCAAGTGATGACTTAAGGCACTGAAACGTGGTCGCTCACAATGGGCCTTATAAGAAGGCTAAAAGTCACCCAAAGGGCAATGGACAGGGCTATGCTTGGAGTTTCCCTGCGTGATCGAATCAGGAATGAGGAGATCCGCAGGAGAACCAAGGTAACCGACATAGCCCGAAGAATTGCCAAACTTAATTAAAGTATCCAGGTCATGGTCTACCCATGCACCAAATATCAGCCAAATCCGGAAACCGTTTTAGGGTGAAAGTAACAAACAAACATACAACTATAAAGTGAAAAATAACTTTAATTTCGGAAGTCGTTGTCTTTGGATTTTTGTTTTTTGCCACCGACTTCCGAAATTAAAGTTATTTTTCACTTTATAGTGTTTTTTGGAAGTCGGTTGTTTTTTTTGTAAAAAAGTTTTTATTTTTTACTTTTTAGTGGGTCAGTTTGTAATTTATCTAAGTTACAATAGCCTAATGTCAACTGCTGATCACCTTTTATAAAATATTGCTTTTCCCGATGCAGGGACGTTAATTGTTGAGGAGTTCTCCTAGTATTCCACTCTCCTAGCTGATAATCCTGGCTGCTATTCAAAAGAACTTAAAATTTAGTCTTAAAGTTTAGAGCCCAAACACGACTACGGTGCTGTAATTTCAAGGTTTGTACTTTTTCTGATGCTCCTGGCTTTAGCATCAGGTTTCTATGTACTTCGGTGTTCCTCATTAACAGTACGTTTATCCACACATCGAGCCCTTTTCAATGAGCCTAAACACGATATATCTGCTGCTAGTTGTCGAGGAGTTAGGTACTCTGCAGACTATCCTGACTGCAGCATCAGGTCATGACTTGATGATCATGAGACCAAATGTGGCAAATGCCCTATCAAACATCAAAACAATTTACTAAAACAGTCCTTGCCTGTTCGAGTAACTTCTTACTGTTAAGGAGTTGTACCTTCCATCATCCAGCCCAGCTACCTGAGATGGTGACAACCATACGCAAATACACAAGATACTTCATAAAATATGCGAAAGACAATAAGTGAGCCTATATAATTTGAGGGTTGCCCTCGATTTTTCTAAGATCCCATCATCAGATCCTAACTTGGTGACAATGGGACCACCTCAGAACTATCTACTTTCGAACAAAAAAAGAATTTTGAAAATCCGTGGACAATTGGCGGAGTATTCGATGAACAAACATACAAAAAAAAAAAAAAAAAAAAAAAAACATACAAACAGCCGAACATAGTACCTCCTCCTTTTTGTGAAGTCGGTAAATGAGGTCACAAATTCACAATCAAGTACTACTTCTCTGCCAGAAGGATAGTTTTCAAGGGAAATAGGCTTATTCTCATTAAAACAAAGTAAAAGGGCGCAGTACATGAATTTTTGACGATGTTATATTATATTGACTGACTCTGATCTGACTGGCCTGTTGGTCTAGTGGTCAGTGACTATGACTGCTATGCCGGAGGTCGTGGGTTCGATTCCCACCCAGGACAAATGTTTGTGTGATGAGCATGATCATTTGTTCTGTGTCTGGGTGTAATTTATCTATATATGTATGTATTTAGAAATCTTAGCTTGAGACTAGACGGCGTTGTGTGATAGTTGTGGAATATTATTATTATTATTGACATCTGTCCAGAAATACCTATTCACTACCTACTTAGAGACAAGTCACTCTTGCAAGGCTATATACGTCTGACTAACGTTATTTTCTAAAGCAAGAACCTAAGCCTGCGGTCCTCTAACAAGGGTCATGATATCTTGCAGCACGTGATTGGCTTCGACAGCGTGGATGACGAGTCCAAGCCTGAGGAGTCCACACTGTTCGAGAACATGAAGACCCCGGAGAACTGGGACCACGAGGAGAACCCGCCTTATGCCTACTACTTGTACTACATGTACGCCAACATGACCGTGCTTAACCATATCAGGAAGTTAGTATCAGTCACAGATATTAAAGTACCTGTCTGTCGGGATGAGCTGGACTTTTTCAACAAGAACTGGTCCTTAGCAGCTTTTAACAGGGAGAAGTGGAAAGAGAGTAGGGAGGCCTTTGCCCTGCTGTGCTTTTAATAATATAATAAGCTGTTTCTCGAGTGGAGTCCTGCGTGCCCTGTCAGCTGCACTTTACAGGAAGTGATGGCGCCAAACACGTAGCCGACTTCTAGGCCGAGTTCATTTAGATTACCATCGACACGCTAAGAAGAAGAAGAAGCAGTAGTTAGACGTTAGCAACAGTCCGTCGGATGACTGTAAAGCTGCGTCAGCGCGACTTCTTTGGTGAGTTAGACTACACGAATGCTTACAAAAGTATCTGATGAAATTGTGAACAAACCCTTTCGAGTTTTAATTCTTATGCAATCACTAACTTTTACAGAGAACAAGGCCTAAACACGTTTGTGCTTCGCCCCCATTGCGGCGAGGCAGGCCCGCCCATGCACCTGAGCGTCGGCTTCTTGCTCGCTGAGAACATTTCGCACGGCCTCATGCTGAGGAAGGTAGGTCCTATAATATTGACTGGATGTCGCGTACCATTAATTAATCCAAAATATACATATTACATAACAGCGCAAATATTAATTATTATTTAGTACCTACGCAAAATACGCGCATTGTCGTGGAGTTGCGGACACCAGCCCGCATTACCTACAGCACAAATATTAAAAACGTTGGCACAGAAGCAGAACTAAACATTACAACATCGTAAGAAAAAGTACTCAATACTCAATACTTTATTGCATTCCATTGTGTACAGTCAACAAAGGAGTTAAGTATACAGGAGCGTCGGATATTGTTGAAGTTTACTAAGAAACCGATGGATATTCTCGAATAAATTTTTAGTTTATTAATAGAAAACAAACAGCTCATTTATTCAATTAAATTTCAGTCCTGAACATCCATCGGTTTCTTAGTAAACTTCAACTATATCCGACGCTCCTGTATACTTAACTCCTTTGTTGACTGTACATAATAATATGATAGTTGGTATGTATTAAAACATCGAATCAATTATGGACCCTCTCGGGCACAGCAAAGTTCATTTATAATAGGAGAGAGGATGAAGGCAAAGGCTAGGAGGATGAAGTACATAGATAGTCACGTTAGGAAGTAGGCAAGGCATTTGGGTCGCCTGATAAGCAACGTCGTTGGTCGCACGTGTTTAATATCTACCCGGTACCTACTGATGCAATGCCAGGAACTCCACAGTCTTTGCCGTGGAACCGTTCTACATCTCGGGAGCTCAATTTAACAATACTGAAGATATCCTGCAGCCTACACTTGCGTAACACACTACAATGGCCTTTCATTTTGGCAATTCAACAATCGTTATTGCGTTGTTTACGTTGTTGAACAGACGGAATTTTTCAAACATGTAGGTACATATGAAGCAATGGATTGTAAACATTCAAAATCCTTTGGATTGTGATTCCAATTGTGTTACGCAAGAGATAAATGTGTCTGTTTAGTACCAATTACGCTTACATGGCACCGATAGGTACTATTTCTATCAAAATATCTATGACGAGGGGTAGGTACCTACATATACCTCTACATGCTATAAGTCCTCACGTTTCAGGTGCCAGTTCTTCAGTACATGTACTACTTAGCGCAGATCTTCATAGCCATGTCGCCGCTGAGCAACAATTCGCTGTTCCTAAGTTACCACCGCAACCCTCTTCCGGAGTACTTCTACAGAGGGCTGAGGGTCACGCTCAGCACGGACGACCCGCTGCAGTTTCATTATACTAAGGTATTCTTGGTGTGAAGACTTAGACTTGGTGTATTCTTGTGTTCATGACAGATTGGTCAGAAAAAGCCACAGCAGACGCTCCTTAATTGGAAAGAAAAGTTGAGACCTCCTTGGCGACTAGTGGTCGAGGAGCCGGAAAACATAGGTAAGAAATCGTTCACAGGGTGCAACAAGCCCCATAGTCTCCACATTGTTTTGACGCGATGGTGAGCAATGATTTTCGCAGGGCGGATGATAACAGCAAGATGATTGAATGACTTACGACTGGAGAGGACAATGTCCAGCAGTGGATTAGGCTGCTATATATATATATCGGTTTGTCTGTATGATGTACCTATTTCTCAGGAACCGCTGATGGAGGAGTACAGCATCGCAGCGCAAGCGTGGAAACTCAGTTCGTGTGATATGTGCGAGCTCGCGAGGAATTCTGTCATCATGTCTGGATTCCCTCATGAGGTAGGTTCTTGATACACTTACTACGTTTTTGCGACATGACAAAACAGAGATTTCTTTATTATTGTAACTTGAATATTCATGCCACATTACCTTCCGAAATTAATTCTCTAAATCATGGCGAAACCCGCATCAAAACACAGACAGAATCGAACGAAAATAATCAGCCTATAATGTTCCCACTGCTGGGACACAGGCCTCCTCTCGGTGAGAGGGAGTGGGCCGTAATCCACCACGCGGGCCCAGTGCGGGTTGTTAAATGTCACAATATGTCTTCGAATTTTTAGTTCTAGAACATGCCGGTTTCCTCACGATTTTTTCCTTCACCGTTTTGAGAGTAGTGGTGATGAAACTAGTAGCACAATGTAAAACGCCTGTGTTATGCTCTCACCTATATAATAGTGTAACTCCACCTTTCTTGACCCAAAGTTTCTCTTTGCTTCAGATGAAGCAGCAGTGGCTAGGCACGGAGTACCTGCGCGAGGGGCCGGACGGCAACGACATCACCCACACCAACGTGCCGGATGTCAGGATCTCCTTCCGGCACGAGACCCTCATGGATGAGCTCGAGAACCTGTTCCGGGTACGTTTCATTATTCTCTTGCCCTTATACCAATTTATTTTGGGTCGGCGCAACATGTCCTTTTCTTCCATACTTCTCTATTAGTCGTATCTCGGTTGGGCTGACCCCTTTCTAGCCATATTATCTTTTATCCAGTCCATCCATCGCTTCTTTCTTCACGTCATTTTTCTCCGGGAATTATTCTTTACTTTTAGCACATCGTAGCGTCATGCATAGCCATTCCCCAACTATGTTGGGGTTGGCTTCCACTCTAACCGGGTGCAGCTGAATACCAATTTTTACATGGAGCGACTGCCTATCTGACCTCCACAACCCAGTTACTGGGTAATACGACACCCCTTGGTAAGATTGGTTGTCGACTTTTTGGCTTCGACTACTCGACTGTCAAAGATCTATAAATGACAGCCAACGGCTTAATTTGTTTCCTAAGACACGGAGGGGGTGGATCCAAGGATCGACCTCGGCTAGTGTAACCTTCGATCGACCCTTGACCTTGAGGTTGAGGAGCTTGAGGCTGTTATTATTTAGTCACCACGAACCTTCTCTCTTCTCGAACTACATAAAAGTATAGCTCATCATCATGAGGCAATCTACTGCTAGTGAAAAGCGCTCAGGATCCTCGGCTCTCATCCAGCTGCTACCAGCCACAGCGAAGGCGATCGGTCCTCCTAGCCTGGTAGTAAAAGTGCCATGTGGTGGTCAAAATAGAGCCCCGGCAGCATATTATGCCCGTTTTTACCGACTTCAAAAAAAAGGAGGTTATCAATTCGATACGTATGTATGTAATATTATTGGAATTGCATTATATTCACATATGACAATCTATTAGGGCTTCCAAACAAATATACAAAATTTTATAGACGTATGTATGTATGTTTGTCCACGCATATCTCCGTAACTATTAATCGGATCGTGACCATTCTTTTTTTATTGGCTTACATTTACTTCAACTTAGGTAACAGTGCAAGTTTCATCAAGATCGATTCAGTAATTTTCAAGATATGGACTAAGACGTGAAAGTGTGACGGCCTGGCTTATTGATACGAGCTACGAGTGTAGTGTCAAAGGGAAAACATCTCAAAACCTTGGTCAAATTCTAGTGCAAAAACTAAAAATTACGAAATAAAAATAATTTAAAAAAATTAAACCGACTTCAAAAAGAAATAACTCAAAATTATGAAATAACTTTAATTTCGGAAGTCGGTGGCATAAAACTTAAACTAGAATACAGATCCCAAGACACCGACTTCCGAAATTAAAGTTATTTCATAATTTTGAGTTATTTCTTTTTGAAGTCGGTTTAATTTTTTTAAATTATTTTTTTTCACCTATGAATGCCTCAACAAAAGCGCGCTGTTGGAATTTCAACTTTCGGCGCTGAGTGCAGTCTTGAAAATCCAACAGCGTGGTTTTATTTGGCATAAAACTAGCAGCCATCTTGTATCCTACAAGTATGATGGTAGGACAAAAGGTTAGTACTATTTTTAACCAAACTGTTTTAATATTAGATCTTTTTTTTCCAGGCACCAACTATGTAAAAGGGGAAAATATGAAACGAAAAACTTAAAAAAAAAAACAAATTTAGGTACCTACTGTCTGTGTAAGCTTTTATTTAAATAAGCAATCGCGACACTTTATACATAATCACTGTATATAGAACAAAATAATAAAAAATACATCAACAATAATTTATTATACGTTTTATTTAAAATATATTTTACTAATCCCTGACCTGCCTCACCCATCTGGGAGAACAGGCGTGATAATGTTATGTTTGTCTTAAAATACGGATAGTTTTTATTTTTAGGTCTTCTTTGTTTATATAAAAAAACCAACTACTTACAATACGACCGACGTAACTTGGCGGGCCTGAACTTTGCGCAGAAGGCTGCGCAGTTTTTTAGGAACCAAGTGTTGACATGAGGCGAGTGCGAGTGAGAGAACATGCGCGAAAGTTCTTAGTACAGTCAACAGCAAAAGTAGATGATCATAGTCAGAAATTCAATACTAATGAACGGAGTTCGCGTCAGAACTGTGTGGCGTCGAAGTGATTCAAAAGTATTCTACGTAGTAAGTATTCTAAGTAGTAGTACTTCGACGCCACACAGTTCTCCGTTCATTAGTATTGAATTTCTGATTTTGATCATCTACTTTTGCTGTTGACTGTACCTATGTTCAGGCCCGCCAAGTTACGTCGGTCGTATTGTACAGACGCCAGCAGGTCAACCTACCCGAAACTGTCAGATTTTCCCAATCAACCTTGAACCTTATGTTTTAGCAATAAAGTCGAAAATCTATTAAAGAAATCTGACAGATTGTAGTAACTTGATGTGCTGGCGTCTGTACCCTACAATGACCATAGTATATAATCTTGCCAGTGGAATTTGCGCTTTAAACGCTCGCGTTACGATTCAATATAGTCAAACTAGAATGCTACAAGGATCTTTTGGCGCCTGAATGACATTGACAGGGGGCGTTGGTGAACATTTGTGAAATTTTCGCAGACATTGTATAAACAAAACAAGATGGCGGCGTTAGTTACGCGCCATAAGAACCTTGCAACGTTGTAAAGGGGATTTTAATGGAGCCTGGCATATCTACTGTCGCGCCAATATTATTATGCGTACATCTTGTTGCTTAGATAGGTAACACTTGAAATAATCGCACTGAAAGTTTAAAGTAATCAAACATCTATGGAACAAAATGTAAACAAGTTAAAAAAATATGGATGTCAGGTGATCAACTTTGAACGTTATTAACTCGGAAACGTGACACTTTATGGAGCCAGCTATCGATTTATATAGGTTTCACGCGTGGCCGCCATTTTGAAAAATAAACAAAATGTCGGACAGGTAAGTATGCCGCGGACCTTCAAAGCCCATAGTTTAACGCCTTACCTTAATTGGTCTGGGCTCAAGTAATTCCCGGCCGATTATCGCCCAGTTGAGAAGTGATTGTGTTTGTCGATTTTTCCCGAAGTAACTTCTATGTCATACAGTTTTTGTATCCATTAGAGTTGTGACCGATATAGTCATAAATATCGATACGTATAGAGGCAGAATATAAACTATTCCTTAACCCTATATGGTGCGTACTTAATATTAAACTTATTTGGTATCTCTCGTTAGGCATTTAATTTTTACAAATTATTTTTGGTAGACAGGCCGAGGCATAGACAAAGATAGACTAATAATGACGTTATTAAATTTAAAAACACATATTGCTAATAACATGGACATATTCACATCAACATATCGATAACATTTATAAAAATATTTATTATCCAAAAGGATATAAAAATGGTTAAGATTTGGTAGTTTCTGCGCACGCAATAATTAGTGTTGCTAGCGTAGTGCAAAGATGTTTATTTTGAACTCTAGCCACAACCAGTTTTTGGGCGAGGAAATATAGGATATTTCACATTAATATTTAAAATACTTATTACACCAAGATGACATCAAGATGACATCAAGAATAGAATTATATTTTTTTGTTTTTATTTTAAGCCAGACCCCACAGGGGTCACAGTGAAATCGCCGACTCGAAGTGAGCAGTGAGATTTTTATTAAGTGCCATCTCTGAGAACAGCAGTAAGTTATGTCAAAGCGAACCAACTCACAACCTTTCAATAATTCAGTAAATAAAGTCCAAACTAATCCAAATTCAAATGGGGTGGCCTGTGTCTAGCAATGGACGACTTTTGGATGAAATGATGAATCTAAATGTGGTAAGTTTTAAGGATAATTTCTACCAAACTGCTCGTACCGCATCGGATCGGAAACGATACGAACGGATGCGGCTACAGTCGATCGCGTCCGGCAGGATGTCGACGCATACGATCGGCACCGTACCGTCGCTTGCGAACGTACCCGTTTGTGCGCCTAGTCAAATAGTTTCATTCCTACCGTGTCGACGTGTTCTAATTTTTGAAGATGATTGAAGTTGACTTAGTGTTGCTGGCTATTGCATTAGAAGAAGAAGAAAATAATCATAAAACACAGAAGAGGAAAAGTAAAGGTGACGACAGCCGAAAGGATTCGATCGGATACGTCGACAGGCGTACGGAGTCGATCACGCGTCGCAGCATACTCTCGGCTACGATCGCGTGTCTCGAAAGACGCCCGCGGTCAAGCTGCTGTGCGCGGCTTGGTAATATAGACTTTAAATACTGTGTACACGATCTGATATCGTTTAAAGATTGTGAAAAATCCATCGACCCGTTTAGTGGAAATCATCCTTTCTTTCAAGAAACCGCAATCAATCTAAAATTAACCAATAAAAAAAATGTCTTTCCTGTCGTTCTACACACTCTAATAGATCTAGAAGAATCCCTTTACATCAATCTGCAGAAAGCAGCCATCCTAATCACATGTAGAATCGTTAGAATGCCGTCCTGGCTTGCGTAGGCCTTTAGAAGAAAGTACACTCTTATTATGAAATTCACCACACGCTGCACTTACTAGGCGTAAGTCGAACTAGCAACTAAAAACTAAAAACTAGTTGGCGTGCAACGAGCAGCGAGTGCGCTGGTATGCTTATAATTTTCCCAATCAATTTTGAACCTTGACAATAAAAAGTTAAAGCGATAAAGTTGAAAATCTATTAAAGAAATTTGACAGATTGTAGTAGCTTGATGTGCTGGCGTCTGTACATACGCATACCAGCGCACTCGCTGCTCGTTGCACGCCAACTAGTTTTTAGTTGCTAGTTCGACTTTCTCATTAATCACCAGCGGTGGTATAGGTGCCTAATACTTTATTAAGGGGCGCTAGGTCAATTTAGTATCGCCTAAAACCCGGTGACGCTCCTTATAGCCTTCTCCTCGTCGAGTGGCGACATCTGGTGGTGCGAGTGGAACTCCATGGTGAAGGTGGCCAGGCCGGAGCTGAGCGAGCGGAGCGTAGACGAGTAGCCGAGCAGCTCTGACAGCGGGGCTAGGCATTCTATAACCTGAGGATGTGAGGATTTCTTCAGTAACAGCCTGGGGTCTGTGTCTGGTGTCATTTACTGCTTTTCATGTTCCGAATAAATAAATAAGACTTGTCGAAATCAAATATCACATAATTTGTATACAGGGTTATTGGTAAAACATTAACAACCTCTTAAGAGGTCATTGTACTCATCATTATGCAGAACAGCTGATTTTTTTTCGCGATTACTGGTTTGGTCGCATAGTAAAAGTTGTTCATAGCGATGAATACAATGACCTCTTAAGAGGTTGTTAATGTTTTACCAATAACCTTGTATAATAGTGTAAACTCGGGGTTAAACTCATGTGTTACTCATTGAAGAAAAGTGGGTAAAAAAACTAGGTGATTTAACAAACCTTGTTCTGATGCCGGATGTGTATATGCTGTATCTGCGTGCGCCTGCGCGCCAGGTCTGCGAGGACTCGTCCGGAGTGGCTCTCGGGACACACCACCTCCAACGACATGAGGGGCTCGAGGAGAATCGAGTCTGCTTCTTCGAACGCCTGGGAGGAGTGTATTTGTGAAGGAGTATTCTTTGTGAACGAGTATTCTTTTCTAGGGCAAGAGGTTTATAGCTCGCGTAGCAAGACCAATTCTATCTCTATTGTATCAAGAATAGACAGTTCTTTCAATGGTATACCTGTCCGCCATTTTTGTTTTTCAAAATTTCGGCCACTTCTGAACCCTTTAGAAATCGATAGCTGATATCAATGAAAGCATAAGGGTGTGGCCGCCATTTTAATATTGAAAAAAAATGGCGGACAGGTAGGTATCCCACGGACCTTCAAAAACCCTTTCTTGTGGATGTGAACTGAAACTTATTTGGAGATGCTGAAATGGGCCATTAACCCTTCGTGTCGGCTGGAACGTGGATCCACGCGAGATACAATGGCTTTTAATTGTTTCTGTGATTACGGCATTCCACCGATTAAGGGATCTTACCTTCCTGAGGCACTGCGCGACGGTGGCAGTGACCACTGAGTCCGACGTGCCGCGACCAAGCTCGAACCAGTGCAACGTTACTTGCACATCGACCACCTGTTAACAAGATAAGGTTTTTTTAATATATATTTCTTTATTGCTCAATGGGCCTGCTCTTGACTTCAATCACGCCTTATGAAAAGCCCAAAAGCCCTCTTCACTCTTGCTTTGTACACAGACGGGTTAAGTGTGGAAGGGGAACACAGACGCTTGCTACTTTTCCAACACGAAAAACTTGACGGCACGGTTGGCGCAGTGGTTAAGCGATTGACTGCTGCGCTGCGTGTCGCGGGTTCGATTCCCGCACGGAACAAATATTTGTATGACCTACAAGTAGTAGTTCCGGGACTGGCTGTTTGTGTATGTGAATTGAAATGTTTGTAAACGCACCCACAATACAGGAGAAATTCCTAGTGTGGGGCAACGTTTAAAAAAAAAAAAAAAAAAAACTACTGACAGCCTACGTTTACACGGCGTTGAACTGTACGTTATTTTACATCATAATGTTGTGATCATACGGCAGTTTTATATAGCATTTTGTTGTATAAAACCGTGTTTGTACTTTCCCTGGCACATAGCTGATGTTATAAGGGGTAACATAGGCTACTTTTATTTTAGAAAAAGAATTATAGTCCGCGCGGAACTAGTTGGCCGCGCCTTAGGTATGTCAGCGGTGGGACTGAGGGACGAGGAGGGGGGGGGGGCGCTTTGTCATGACTCAGTTCGTGCGTTGCGAACACTACGCAACGCGGTACTGCGCCGCCCTCACCCTTCGGCCCCACACAAGGCGCGGCCAGCCATTTCCGCGCGGACTATAGGGTTCCGTGTAAAAAAACGAAAACCCATGAAATTCTATTTGTTTCCGACAAGCACACGAATGAAGTTGCAGGCACAGCTAGTTTATGAATAATATGACGTCACGTACCGGACAGCCGAGCTTGGCTCCGTGCATGAGCGCGGTGGCGACTCCTTGCCTGATGGCGTGCAGGTGGCGAGGGTGCAAGTGTGACAGGTTGGCAGCGCTGTCGCCGCTCTTGTCCAGCCTGGAAGAAAGAATTAATGCTGATAAAGCTCTCTTGAATGTCTCTTTCTCTAACTGCCTTTTTAATCTGAAGTTTAGGATTCTGATTTCGACATTTACCAAGCTATTAACGTAAGCCACGCATTCAAAATGCTAAAAGAATAGACAGCAGCCGGGAGCGGGGTGCAAGAGTGAGCGGGGTGCAAGAGGGAGCGGGGTGCAAGAGAAAGCGGGGTGCAAGAGGGAGCGGTGTTCAAGAGGAGCGGGGTGCAAGAGGAGCGAGTGCAAGAGGAGCGGGGTGCAAGAGGAGCGGGGTGCAAGAGGGAGCGGCGTGCAAGAGGAGCGGGGTGCAAGAGGGAGCGGGGTGCAAGAGGGAGCGGTGTTCAAGAGGGAGCGGAGTGCAGGAGGAGCGGGGTGCAAGAGGAGCGAGTGCAAGAGGAGCGGGGTGCAAGAGGGAGCGGCGTGCAAGAGGAGCGGGGTGCAAGAGGGAGCGGGGTGCAAGAGGGAGCGGTGTTCAAGAGGGAGCGGGGTGCAGGAGGAGCGGGGTGCAAGAGGAGCGAGTGCAAGAGGAGCGGGGTGCAAGAGGAGCGGGGTGCAAGAGGGAGCGGCGTGCAAGAGGAGCGGGGTTGCAAGAGGGAGCGAAGTGCAAGAGGGAGCGGTGTGCATGAGGGAACGGGGTGTAAGAGGGTGCGGGGTGCGTGAGGGAGCGGGGTGCAAGAGGATGCGGGGTGCAAGAGGGAGCAGGGTGCAAGAGGGACGGGGTGCAAGAGGGAGCGGGGTGCAAGAGCGTGCACTTGCACCTCCCTGGCTTCTAAATAAAATGTCTGTTGGGTCAGTTGAGTCGAAATCCGTTCAGTGGTTTAGGCGTGAAAAGGTAACATACAGATAGACAGAATTACTTTCGAATTTATAATATTAGTATGTATCTTTTTTTTTAGTTTAGCGTTTATTTTAAATGATTTACAAGGAGTGTATGTACGTTTGAATCTAGTTCCCTTTTTTCTGTTTCAAGAGCAGTTTTTTACAGAATAGAGAAAAGAAAAATTAATAACTTACTTCAAAATCTTGTCCTGCGCGATTCCTTTCACCCCCTTAGCGGACATGGTGACCTTGCACAGCTGGCGGGCCCCTCCGATCTTGCGGTCCGTGGCCAGGGAGTGTCGCGCGGCCCCCGCCAGCGTCTCGCGGTAGGCGATCTGCAGGGGCCCCAGCTCCACGTCGATCTTGTACTCGCGGACTATGCGCTCTTTTATTATGTCGAGATGGAGTTCGCCCATGCCTGGTTTTGGAGAATATTTTAATTTTAGACGATGATGTAGTATATTTTAGGACATTTTTTGATCTAAGTTTTAAGATACCGTTTTTGATAAATGAAAGCTCCAATATGTTGGCTGGTGTGTCTATTAATATTTTGTTTTGTTTGACTAATTCGGAGAAAGTAAACTGCATATTTTTAAATCAAGTAATCTCATTAATTTTTATAGAAAGGAAAGGAAGGTGGAAAGGTTTTTTTTTTTGTATTTCATAAACGCGATATGCAAATTGCAAAAGCATGGAATGCAAAACGGTGCTACTACAAATAAAGTTAAAGTCATGCGATCTGTTTGACCATCCTTTCGACTTTGGGATAAGTCTGATATTTGTCTAGGAGATAACTATACAGTTTGCCGTCATATGATCGTGAAAGCAGCTTGTCATTTCATCAAGAAGACGACAGATACAGCTGCTGATGATAGAGCATACGCACCCGCCAGCACGGTCTGTCCGCTGTCGGCGTCTGTGGTGACCCTGAGGCTGGGGTCCTCTCGCTGCAGTTCTGTCAGCGCAATCTCCAGGGCTACCTGCTGCGCCACGCTCGGAGGCTCGATGGAGCACAAGAATACTGGCTCTGGGACTGTGTTGCCTGATGACGGGAAGAATTTTAAGACATAAGGCGACTTTAGTAGCGCGACAGACGCGGGACCGGTCCGCCCAGTCAGAATTTCATATTATAAGCAGAAGTGCGGCTGAGCCAGTGCAAGTGTCGCAAGCGCACGATATACATCGGCCGTCGCGTGCGCGCTCGTGCGCGTAACTTTTGCGGCTTTTACAAAAGGTGTTTTGTTATCCGCTGTTGCCCTCTGACACTTGCAAACGTTGCTCCACAAAATGTAACTCCGGTGTGGATGCATCTCAAACAAGATCCTTACCAATTCCCAGCAACAGTTCAGCAAGCTCCTCGTTGTTGGGCTGAGCATCCATGGTCTGGAGTCGCTGGCGAGCACTGGGCAGCACCAGTTCCTGCACCTTTCCAGGGTCTTGCAGCAGCTGAGCCAGCTGCCCCTTGGCGCGAGTAGCAGCCGACTGGGTCGAGGTTATGAGGTCCCCAGTCATTGTGGCCTGCGCAGCACTAGGTTATATTATTATGGCAGTTTTGATAGCCACAGGGGCAGAGCGGTTGACTCTGCTGCTATGGCTTGGTTTGATAACCGCACAAATTAATATTTTTGTATGGTTTACACATATTTGTTCCAGGCAGAAAACGGAGTATACATAAAGAAATACTGTAATCCGACCATGAGTATTCAAGTGAATATAGTTTTGACGTTGAGCGAGCACTGTGAACGCGTTCACGAGCGGTCCGAATTGTTGACAACTCTCAGCTGTCATAATCGTGATGTCTAAATCGGAACGCAAATTATTGATGTGAGCGCTGTGAGCGATTATGCATAATTTGGAATGTACCCAGAGACACTCGGAAACTCTATCTCTCTCTTTTTACTGACGGATACTGGCGCCGGTTCCCTTGTTCACAAACTAAACTAAATTTAAGTTCAGTGCATCTTTTTCTTTCTATTTCATTAAGAAAAGGACGGAAGATAAATATTAGTTTAGTCCTGTCAAATTAGTCAGCGCCTGATGTAAATTGACGTATTTTTAGTAGCCAATATTTTAATCTCGTCTAAACTTGTCTATGGAGTACCTTAATTTGACAGGATTAATCTAATATTTATCTTCTGTCCTTTTCATAATGAAATAGAAAGAAAAAGATGCACTGAACTTAAATTTAGTTTAGTTTGTGAACAAGGGAATCGGCGCCATTGTTTCTTTAAAATCCATTTAGTTGACAAAGGTCTTTCTAATTCGAATAAAACAAAGAAGACATAAAGAAAATCAATAGTTACCTTCAGCGAGCTGACGACGGCAATATTGCCGGCGGTGACCTTCTCGACGGGACGGTACTCATCCGCCAGCGCCACGTACAATGCTCCTGTCTGATCATTTTAGCCATTAGCAGTAACATTTACCTATGCGATCAATAATATTAGTGCAATCATACTGGTGTACAGTCACGAGCACTAATATGTGACACTTGGCAACTTTCAATTGCGATATTTTCGTGAAATAACGAATGCGATGTTGAAATACGACACTTCACACAAACCTATGGGTTCGAAAATACTTTGTTCGTAACAACATGAAATTTCATTCAAAACTGAAGGAGAAAATCGTCTTTTTGAATAAAGCCAAGTGTATACATACTTATGCTCGTGACTACACATGCTTGTCATCACAATGCAGTGTTTATTGGCGAGGGGCAAAGGTGATTGAAGATTTTTTCATCGAGCTGAATGGCATGCAATTGAAGAGGCCTGCGTCGGCCTACAGCAGTCCACTGCTGGAACTGCTGTGTGCTGATGATATGGAGTCTGGCATATCTACTGTCCGTTTCGCTTGGAACATTGAGAGAGATTATTTCATACATCTATGCAACAAGATATAAGCAAGTTAAAAAAATATAGATGTCACGTGATCAACTTTGAACGTTCCGATTCCCTTGTTCACAAACTACAACTAAATTTAAGTTCACTGCTTCTTTTTTTTTCTTTCTATTTCATTAAGAAAAGGACATAAGACATATTTTAGTTTAGTCCTGTCAAATTAATCAGCGCTTGACACTTAGACATGATTAAAAACTTGCCTATTAAAATTACGTCAATTTACGTCAGGCGGATATTAATTTGACAGGACTAAACTAAAATTTATGTCCTTTTCTTAATGAAATAGTAAGAAAAAGATGCACTGAACTTAAATTTAGTTTAGTTTGTGAACAACAGAATTGGCACCAATATCTCGGAAACGTGACGCTTTACGGGTTTGGTCTTCTTATGTTTTCTGTTTACGTTGATGTCAGCTATCGATATAGATAGGTATAAAGGGGGGCCGCCATTTTGAAAAAAAAAATTGCAGGCAGTAGGTATGTCATGAACCTTCAAAGCCCTTTCAGTTTCGAGTCAGGCTGAACAGAATTTCATGTCTATCATATATTTTTTTTTAACTTTAAGGCTTTGGTACTGGACAAAGTCTAACTTTCATTAGACTTTGACTAGTGACAATTAAGTCCTCCAGACCGAATTTCGGCCATGTGACCAATCTCAGCAGAGAGCAGTCTTTGGTGCGGGAGATATCATAGTGCAGGCGTGTGTGCGCAGACACAGGTGCACTCTCTCTTGCCTCACTCTCATAGTCCGATGGGACGGCAATCCGACACATCCGGAGAGAGATCAGGCGCAAGAGCAGGCGACACGTGCGCACCGAGACACGGGGGTATCATACCACCAACTTCCAAACCCCGCGTTACTCAGAAATTTCCAATGGAAAAACCCAATAATACTTTTGCCCGACCCGGAAATCGAACCTAGGACCCCACTGCCCAGTTGGGCTCGTGATCGCAAGTGCGACTGCTGAGCGCAGTGACAGTTACTAACAAGTTTAAGCTAATAGTCTTCCCTAAAAATAGCTTACCTGCTCATTCTTATCCCTAGCCAGATTATATATCTTCTGTCCTTTGCAGATCTCTCCGCTGTACAGTCTCAGGAAGGTCAGCACTCCTCGCTGGTCATCATGCTGCACCTTGAAGGCTCTGGCAGCTAGTTCAGACCCGAAGCTGTGGTACAACCTAGAAATAAATTATGTTTATTTAGCAAATACTATGGTTCTGTAGAGGTTTCGTTTGCATGGCTTTTCCAACCAGTCCCCACGAACGTTTTAAGTCAACAGATTAGTATTAGGAGACTAGCTTCTGCCCCCGACTTCGACCGTCAAAAAATTTTTGTCTGTCTGTTTCTTCAGGCTGATCTCTGAAACGGCTGGACCGATTTTGACGAGACTTTCACTGGCAGATAGCTAGCTAGAGTAGCTAAGCACACTTTTATTTAAAAAAAAGAATTAGGGATCCACGCAAAAAAAAGCCTATGAAATCCAATTTGTTTTCCGTCATGCTCGCAAACAAAGTTCTGGGTACAGCTAGTTAATAGTAGAACAACATACTTGTGTCCCTCAGCAGGGCTAGGCAGGTAGAACAACATACTTGTGTCCCTCAGCAGGGCTAGGCAGGTAGAACAACATACTTGTGTCCCTCAGCAGGGCTAGGCAGGTAGAACAACATACTTGTGTCCCTCAGCAGGGCTAGGCAGGTAGAACAACATACTTGTGTCCCTCAGCAGGGCTAGGCAGGTAGAACAACATACTTGTGTCCCTCAGCAGGGCTAGGCAGGTAGAACAACATACTTGTGTCCCTCAGCCGGGCTAGGCAGGTAGAACAACATACTTGTGTCCCTCAGCCGGGCTAGGCAGGTAGAACAACATACTTGTGTCCCTCAGCCGGGCTAGGCAGGTAGAACAACATACTTGTGTCCCTCAGCCGGGCTAGGCAGGTAGAACAACATACTTGTGTCCCTCAGCAGGGCTAGGCAGGTAGAACAACATACTTGTGTCCCTCAGCCGGGCTAGGCAGGTAGAACAACATACTTGTGTCCCTCAGCAGGGCTAGGCAGGTAGAACAACATACTTGTGTCCCTCAGCAGGGCTAGGCAGGTAGAACAACATACTTGTGTCCCTCAGCCGGGCTAGGCAGGTAGGATATGATGGCATCCATCAGGGTCTGCACCCCAATGTTCTTGTACGAGCTGCCGCACAGGATGGGGAACCCTTTCATGGCGAGCGTGCAGCGCCGGATGGCTTCCTCGATCTCTTTGCTGCTAATGTCTAGGGTTTCCTGTAAAAAGTTTGGACAAAAAATGGGGTATCGTATTACCCAGTAACTGGGTTGTGGAGGTCAGATAGGCAGTAGCTCCATGTAAAATACTGGTATTCAGCTGCATCCGGTTAGACTGGAAGCCGACCCCAACATAGTTGGGAAAAGGCTAGGCAGATGATGATGAGAGGGATTACTATTTTAGTTCCCATGGATCCAGTACATGATTCTGCGTTGAATTTTTTTTGTCGGTTATTTAAAAAAAAAACAGTGTAAATTAAATTAATTTCAGAATGACTACTACTAATGAAATAGTCATAAAAAAATTTGAAGTTGTAGTGCAAATTGAACTTTATGAGTAAGAGTTAAAGTTGTTTTTCCAAAAACATATATTTGTTTGCATGTCCGGAAGCTACATTGCGAACGCTGTATACGTACTTACTACTGAACGCCCGCACAAGACCTACCTGCTGTATAATATTCTCGGCCAACTCGTCATCCAGGCTAGACAGTGTATCCACCAGCTCCTTGTGATCCGACATGGCGGTCTCCCACTTGGAGCCGTCGACCTGCTCCGTCAGTTTCCGACGCACCAGGGTCTGACCACGCCCCTGTGTCCATATCACCTCTTCGAGTGTTATCAGGTCTATTAAGCCTGGTAAAGAAATGTTGATAGGTTATTTGTTAACTCTTGCTTGCTTGCCGACGAGTTTGCGCTGAATTCTTGTCATACAATACAATCTTGGAATTGTCGTAAATTGCTCAGTGTTGCCGAGACATCATATTGACCACAATTACCTCATTGCGCAATTAATTCCACTCGTGTATGAGGTACTTACACATTTCTTCTTGATAACTAATTTATACCACTGTCATACAATGGTAAGTATATATATTAAGTTTAATTCATATTTGTTTAAATTTTTAGCATATAAATAGCGAACGCAGAGTCGGAGAAAGAGACGAGGATTCAAAGGATTCTCAGAAATCACGCTAAAGTGCCTCTTTTACAAGATATTAATGGAAGCACCTGCCTCTCGGAGTAGCGGAAGTTTTTCATTTGGTTCTCACCTATAAGCCTCCCGTCCAGCCGCACGTCAGTGTGCAGTAACAGCGGCTGCGCATGCAACTTCTCCGCGACGGAGCGCGCGCACGCCTCCGCGCTGGCGTCGCCGCGGTCCATCTTGTTGAGGTACAGGATCCGCGGCACGCGGTAGCCGTTCGCTTGTCTCCAAACCGTTAGGGTTTGAGCTTCTACGCCTGAGGAGAGAATGTGGTCGATGATCAACATTATCAACATTTGCCGATGTCCTAGAACCAAATATTCGAAGGCAAGTGACATCTACCAACCCGCGCTGGGCCCGCGTGGTGGATTACTGGCAGGCAGGCACTTTGTGTATTTAATTTCATCACCACTGCTTTCAAAATGGCGAAGGAAAACATCGCTGCATCGTGAGGAAACCGGCATGTCCTAGAACCAAAAATTCGTAGACAAGTGACAACTACCAACCCGCACTGGGCCCGCGTAGTGGATTATGGCCCACTCCCTTTCACAGAGAGGAGGCCTGTGTCCCAGCAATTGGAACATTTTAGGCTGATTATGTATGTATGTATGGGCCTGCTCTTGATCTAGATCTCGCCTGATGGAAAGCGATGGATGAGGTCTATAGACTGTGGAACGAGCAAGCCCAGAAGATGCCTGTTAACTCTTGCTTTGAAAGCTGACGGGTTTGCGCTTACACAAGGATCTAAATAACTAAAATCCTTGACATACAAAAAAATCTTGAACTTGTTGTAAATTGCTTAGTGTTGCCGAGACGTCATACTGACTACAAATGAAAATAATTCTAATTAATTTCAACCATGTACGAGCATCTTACGCATTTGTTCTTGTGTCCTAAATATGATATATAGTGGTATAAAATGTCTGGACAGAAAACTTGGTCCAGTTACTAGCGAGAAACTTATTTTCCATTGGGAGATAATTCTCTTTTACTTTAGCTGTTTTTTCTTTTAACTGCCATTACATTGAGTTTTTAATCGCTTGATCCCCGCTAATGAGACACAATTGACTTTTTTTTTTTTGGGTGGGAAATCATCAAATGACCCCTCCCGCTCTGGGCGGAGCGGAAGGGAGTGTCAGACTTTTACTGACTAAAACCCACCCGTGTTCCTTCACTTGCCTGTGCCAGGGGCCACGGTATCTCTTTCGAACAACCTGCGACCCCGGCGGGCATCGGTCCTAGCGGACCCCGTCAGTTGGTGCTGACATCTCCTTGAGGCGCGCGTGGAACACAACGCGCCGTCGACCCGGGCCTGGTCCTTACCGGACGGCGAGCTGCCCATTGCTCGCCGCCCGCAAGCCCGCGCCTACGGTGGCCGGGAATCGGCTATCGACTCCCGACGCCCGGGGCGTCTCCTGCGGCGGCTGGGGGCGTAAGGGCGAAAGGATTGCCTCTCCCTCACGCGCTCCGCCTCCTCCTTCGCGAGCATCACTGCTTCGCAGGAGGCGATAGCCTCCCATTCACTCTCGCTCCGTACAATGGCCCGGACTAGGGCCGGACGCGAGAAATCGCCGCCGCCGACAATTGACTTTCTATTGGGGCCTCCGAAGATCCGCGCCGGGACGGAGCGATTAATTTATGTGTACAATAAAGAATAATAATTTGGAAATCGGTTGTCATGGTATGTGCTGCGGAAGAATGAAGCAAATCTCGTGAGGAAAAAATTTTTTTTTTTTAACTTTGGCCCACACTAGGAATTTCTCCTGTATTGTGGGTGTGTTTACAAACATTTAAACTCATATACCTACTCATACAAATATTTGATCCGTGCAGGAGTCGAACCCGTGACACGCAGCGCAACAGTCAATCGGAATGTTTTGAATATGAATGTCGATGGCTACAAGAGTAGGGGAAGACCAAAGAAACGATGGATGGAATGTGTGAATGATGATTATGGTTAGAAAGGGGGTGACTACCGAGATGACGATTAATAGATAGAGAAGTTGGTTGACCAAATTAGGTTTTGCGAGTCATCAGAGATCTCATGAAAGGAATAAAACTTAGTCTGGGTCGCTGTCGCCGGATACGGTGGAAAGTAGGTACTTTTTTTTTTTTACAGGAATTAGGGACATGTTGCGCCTACTCCAAATAAACAGAAATATAGGCTGGAGAATGATGGTAATAAATAAATAATAAGAAAACTCTTTTCTCAGTAAACTCACCAGCAGACGCGTCCAGCACTATGACAGCTCCATCTAACACAGCCAGGCTCTGCTCCACCTCCATGGTGAAGTCGATGTGGCCCGGAGTGTCGATCAGGTTGATCTGACTGTCGCGCCACGGGAATGATACAGCAGCAGCTGTGGGTGGGAGGTTAAGGTACATTAGTGGCAAGAGAAGAGCAGGGCGCTTAGTCCTCACATGTGAGGAAATTCTTATGTAAGTATGCCTTGCATAATCAGCCTACAAAGTTCCCACTGTTCGAACATAAACCTCCTCTCCGTGAGAGGGAGTGGGCCGTAATCCACCACGCATGCCCAGTGCGGGTTGGTAGATGTCACATGTATACGAATTTTTGGTTCTATGACATGCCGGTTTCCTAACAATGTTTTCCTTCACCATAGAGCAGTGGTGATGAATAATTTACACAAAGTAAAACTTGTCTGGGTTCAAACCCAGACAGGTGATTTACTTGGTGTAGATTATTTCATCACCACTGCTCTCAAAATGGTGAAAAACCAAAAATTCGAAAACATGTGACATGCAACCCGACAACCAACCAACCCCCAATAGACCTGCGTGGTGGATTATAGCCCACTCCCTCTCAAAGAGAAGAGGCCTGTATCCCAGCAGTGGGAACATTATGGTTGATTATGCTATATAATTTTCCCCAATTTGTTCAATTATATTTTTAATTTCTTTTACGAATGGTACTTGCAATTTTTTATATCTTGACTTTAACCATTTTGTAAATTAACACCACATCCTATCTAAGAGAGCCGGGTGATCTGTAACTCAAGACCCTCCACCACAGACACCCTTCTATATTTAAGATGGTGCATTTTACTAGAATGTCGAGATTTATGATAACAAATATTTTATTATAGTTATAGCCTACATGTAATGGTGATTCCCCGCTGCCTCTCTTGTTCCATATAGTCTGTGATTGTGTTGCCATGGTGCACCTCCCCCATGGACCTGATGGTCCCGGAGTAGAACAGCATCCGCTCCGTTGTAGTTGTTTTACCTAAAACAAGAGGTTTCTTACATAAAAAATAATATTTAAAATTTCTTTGAGAGCTCTGCCTATTTAACTGAATTAGTGACTGGGATCAATACCTTCTAACATAGAATTCTTAATACTTTATTTTTATTAGCATAATTCAGTCATTTTAAATTACGAGTTTACACTTTACATAATTTTAATATACTCTTAATTGAGTAATATCTAACCTGCATCGATGTGAGCCAAGATACCAATGTTGCGAATATTTTCAATACTGCTTCTATCTCTTCTACTGCTAGAGCAGTATCTTCTCGACCAGGAAACTTTAAACAATCTCCAGTAACGACTCATGTTGTAAAACGCCCTTTTATCACATAATTAAAGAAATAAAATAAAATTGCATGACCAAACAGCTGACTGCAACCCCGGCTGAAGTGCACTCTCTCTTTCACTTACTAGTCTTATCAAAGTACTCTGTGCTTTCACTCTTCTTTAAATAATCATTCATTCAATCAATCAATTTCATTCGTTAATTTGACGTTGCCATAGACTACTATTATAATGCCTAAAAGGCGTTCTACACGATCCAGACCAACCGCCGACAGAGGTGACCTTGATTGCGTCAACCAACTTTTGTATTCGTTCTACACGGTCGGTGGTTGACACAACTTGTCAATTCCGTCCGGTCTCTTGAGTAGTATATTCCTTGCGTCCGGTGTTCACAGCGTAAAGACGTATCAATATGGCTCCTTGCCTTTCAAAGCAACAGATGGTCGGTTTGGTAATATCTTTTTTATGCTTGAGTGAAGAAGAATTTTTTTTTTTTTTGACGTGACAACGTCTTAAATTAGGTTGCGACTGGGAGTCACTTATGAAAAAGTGTAACGCTCGGTAACGTTACGATGAGTCACCGAACGAGAGAGAGGCCCGCCGAATGCCTTGCGTCTCTCTCCCACTCAACTATGATCGGATGATCGGTCGTTGTCACGTAAAATCTTCGCCCGTAAAACCGACTTTACAGGCAACCATTTTTTTATTCTTATCTTTAAATAAATCAGATCCAATGTCCCAAAGACATGATAAATCAGTGTATAAAGATTAAAGATATAAATTCGGTCAGAACCTCTCGTTCGCGGGGTTCGTTTTGTGAATCCATCGCTGTGACACGTGATGACGTGCGCCCACATTGACTGAAAAACGCACACTGAATAGTATTTAATAGTACACTGAAGCTCTCCCGTCGGCCGACAGCGTTCCAGACGGTTGAAGCCGACCACGGACGCAGCCTGTCGCGATGGATGCGCTCTAGACCAAGGTCGTCCAAAGGTCGTTTGACCCCGCCCATACTGGTCGTTCGACCAACGTCTACACGGTAGATTTTCACACCAACTGGACCAAGGTCACCTCTGTCGTCGGTCGGTCTGGATCGTGTAGAACGCCTTTTACATTTTAGAAGGTCCTCCGCACAGGGTTTTCTTTTTCGTTCTGAAACTACCTACAGTCCGACATGGATCTAAATGTCTAGACACATTATGCCGAAGGTAGAATATACGTATACGACCGAAGTTCGGCATGATTACGTCTGAAATGCTATTTAACGCAACGTAATTTCGGCAGAAGGTGTCAGTAATTCAAGCAGGCGTAATCATTGCCAAACTTCGGTCGCGTACCTTCGGCATAGTGTGTTGACCATACTTATATGAATGTTTTTTACATTTCTATGGTGTTGACACTAAAACCCAATAACTCACTCGGCCTAAATATGGTTGATGGTTCGCCATTTCCTTCGATCAATAATAGTACTAGATGAATGATTAGGAACAAAAATAAGTCGCTAAAGTGGCCACGTTTGCACACAGATAAACATTTATATTTCTTACTACGAACTATAGAAAAAAGTTTAATAATATTAACAACTTCAGATTATTATAAACCTTAACACTCTAACATAAAGTTTAATTACGATTGCAAATGATTAATATTTAAGTCCTTCTATCATCGAAGTAATACATTTAAAATGTCACTTGAAAATAAAGTCATTTTTATAATAAGTACAAAAATATTTATTCTAAAATGAAACTTAACGTCTAAGCAATAAGGTTAAAAACATTTTGTTGACAATTTCGTACTTACTCGAATTTGGAACTAGACGTAGTTCTCGGAATTACACTTCAATGCTTCAATGTTTGTTAGAGTATAGTTGGCGCGTTGTCGCAAACATTGGCCAAACAATCATAATATTTTTGCTAATTGATTTATATTTACTATTTAATTGTGTTACTATTTTATGAAAAACATTTAATGATAAAAACTTACCGAAAAAAAATGGTTGCCTGTAAAGTCGGTTTTACGGGCGAAGATTTTACGTGACAACGACCGATCATCCGATCATAGTTGAGTGGGAAAGAGACGCAAGGCATTCGGCGGGCCTCTCTCTCGTTCGGTGACTCATCGTAACGTTACCGAGCGTTACACTTTTTCATAAGTGACTCCCAGTCGCAACCTAATTTAAGACGTTGTCACGTCAAAAAAGATATTCCTTCCAAAATCTTGGTGTTACGGTGGTTATTTACACAACTTTTGAACGCGCACTGAGGCATTTTGACGTCATAACATTGGCTATGATTGGACCATACTAATTTGAAATAAGAGCACAAAAGTATTCGTGCTTGTATTTTTCGGGCCGTTTTTGAAGCGCATATCGGGCATCTAGTACTATTATTGATCGAAGGCCATTTCGGAGATGGCACGGTCACAACACATACCGCATACTGCGTGATTTCAGAACGAAGTCATACTTGATCTGTAGCGAAATGCATTTTCCATCTCTTTCTTCTTCACTATCTATGTCTGTCTCTTTCATTTTCATTTCGAAATGGCATCTGCGTCGATTTGTTTGTGTTGAAATAATACGTAACAAAATATAAACGAAGTGTTAAAATCAGATCAGATCTTCAAAGTGAAACCTCAAGATGGGAGTACCAGCATTCTTCCGCTGGCTGAGTAGAAAATACCCGAGCGTCATTGTGGAATGTGTAGAACAGAGGGTAAAACATAACCTAAAATTATATTTAGTTTCACCGATTCCAATGATTTGCTTATTTTAGTTCGATATTTGAATGAAATGCTAGTGCGCTTATTGTGATTTTTGGCTTTGTTATGAAGGACTTCAGTGATTCTAGGTTTTGGACAAATTTTACTTGTCTCCCCGTACTATTGGTAGTCGAAACTTGAATCTGTAACCTACACACATCCAAACTAATATTTTAAATTCGAAAGTATGTCTGTCTGTCTGTCTGTATGTTACCTTTTCACGGCTAAACCACTTTGCATCCCGGCGAAGAACATAGGATAGTTTTTATCGACATACATCGCCGCGGGCGTAAGCTAGTAACAATATGTCGAGATGGAATCCATAGAATAGGCTGTAGGATCAACTCATCTCCACCCCGTACATGGAAAAGAAATTTTGTAAGCCTAATTTCTTTAAAAAATCTTGTCTCCCTATCAGTAAGGTTTCCATTTTCAATATTATTTTGGTGACATCAACAAAAATAAATGAGTTTGTTGGAAAGTCAAATAGAATTGAACCTAAGACAACCCACTGACCGAATTCATTTCATCAAGATTTGTATTTTGGGATTACATGCCTAGGATGCACAAATACGTAGGTACTTACTCAGACGTTGATAGTTTAAAAAAACTAAAGGATCAGAATGAAGGAGTTAAAAAATCTCAAATTGTTTATCCTACTAATATTATAAATCTTAAAGTTTGTGAAGGTGTGTGGATGTTTGTTACTCAATCACGCATAAACCGTTGAACAGATTTGGATGAAAATCGGCACATAGACCATTTCCTGGATTAACACATTCCCGATATAACCACAGGATCGAAATTTACGCGTGTGAAACCGCGGGGCGCTGCTAGTTTATTCATATAAGGCTTAACAACTAAACACATACAACATTAACCCATTATTCTGCCTTTGTTATATAATTATAAATGTTGGATGTAACTCTGAAGTCATGACTGCATTGTCTTTGCATTTATTGAAAAGGGTTGAAATTTTATTTCATCAGTAATTTTTTTGTTTTGACTATTTACATTGAAATATGATTGTTCTTACTCTACCAACCCCTTCAGGTAATATGGCCTAAAACCATACTTACTAATATATATATATTTTTTTTTTTAAACGTTGCCCCACACTAGGAATTTCTCCTGTATTGTGGGTGCGTTTACAAACATTTAAATTCATGTACACAAAGAGCCAAACCCGAACAACTACTTGTAGGTCATACAAATATTTGTTCCGTGCGGGAATCGAACCCGCGACACGCATCGCAGCAGTCAATCGCTTAACCACTGCGCCAACCGTGCCGTCGAATATAAAAAGTAACTGACGCTATCTTCAAATTCTTTTTTTTTATTCCTCTTAATCCTGCATTGGCACAAATGAAATGTCAGAAACTGCATGGTTCTAATAGGGTGTTTCTTATGGAGAAGAGCCAGCCAAAAAAACTCCACAGTTACTGTTTTAAAAATAATTGTCATTTACAACCTGTGCCAGTTAACTAGATACACCACCACCACCATTTTATGCCAAATTATGATCAGTTTTAGAAATATAGCCATTTTTATTTTGAAGTCAGGAAGATGATTTTATGTTATAGTTACCTAAAATATAAACAAATAGGAATCACTTCTTAATGGAACCTTATCCTTATATTTTCAGCCTACGGATGTTGATGGCACACTTATCTATGTAGACTCTTCACTTCCAAACCCCAATGGGGTGGAGTTTGACAACCTGTACCTGGACATGAACGGCATCATCCACCCGTGCACGCATCCGGAGGACAAGCCACCCCCGAAGGACGAGGATGAGATGATGGTAGCTATCTTCGAGTGCATCGACCGCCTGTTCCGCATTGTGCGGCCCAGGAAGCTGTTGTACATGGCTATTGATGGAGTGGTGAGTCTGAACTGTTAAAATACTTAGTAGTGTTGTGGAAGGCTTACATCACTTACTGACGGACTGTGTGCACGAGCATTGAGCACCACTTTTGCTAGGGACGGGTTGTCAGTATAGTTCAGAAATACAAAAATAGGGTTTTTATTTGAATTTAGTTTTTTATTTTAATCCCCTATGACGACAATATGACGAACCTACAAATAAATTTTCTCTGGAAATTCGTAGTTTTTGTCAATGGGGAATCCCATCGGGCCCTTGGCTTGTGACAACATAAAGCTTATCTTCCCTTATTAATTCGACCAGGCACCTCGAGCAAAGATGAACCAGCAGCGCTCCCGTCGTTTCCGTGCGTCCAAGGAAACCCAGGAGAAGATAGACGAAATCGCGCGCATTCGCGACGAGCTGCTGGCTAAGGGCGCCTACCTGCCGCCCGAGAGGCCCAAGGAGGCGCACTTCGACTCCAACTGCATCACCCCGGGGACGCCCTTCATGGACCGGCTCAGCAAGTGCCTGCATTATTATATACATGACAGGTTTGTGGGTTTTGTAACTTTATTTGTAGACCATTTTCTTTTTTTTTAGTACTTGTTGACAGGCCTACACCATCCTCCGTAAAAAAGTTCCTGTAATTGATTTGATTGACATAAATGCTTTGATTTTAACTGTGGATAGCCTCATCGCTCATGTCGCATTTCAGTCCATTCTATGTAAGAATGTTGATTTTTATAACTACACTAGCTCCTGCCCGCGACTTCTTCCGCGTGAAATTTCTTGTACCGCGTCGCAACACTTCGTATTCGCTTAGCGTTCATTCTGACTTTTTTCTTTTTGCTCGGCTCCTAAGGGTCATAGCATGATATTGAATAGACTATAGCCTTCCTCAAGAATTGGGCTATCAAATGCAAAAAGATTTTTTCAAATCTGACCGGTAGTTCCAGAGATTATCGCGTTCAAACAAACAAACTCTTCAGCTTTATGATTAGTATATAGATTATTACATAAAGATAATTTATACCATATTTCTTTCTCAACTAGATTAAACAGTGATCCTGGCTGGAAGGGAATCAAAGTGATTCTGTCGGACGCCAACGTTCCCGGCGAAGGCGAACATAAGATTATGGACTATATTAGGAAGCAAAGAGGTAAGATAAAAGCCTTCCTTAATTTTTATAAAAAAAAAATTATTATTGTTACAAAAGAGCAGCGGTGGCCCAGTGGTAACAGCCCCAACTTACGAGTTTGTAGGTCGTGGATTCGAACCAAGCAAGCGCTTTACTTTGTGCATATAATCTCATCACCACTGCTCTCCAAATTCCTGCAAGATTTTAACTTGATAACTTCATCATCGGCCTAGCGATTTCCCAACAGTGCTGAGGTCGGCTTCCAGTCTAAACCGTTGCAGCTGAATACCAGTATTTTACATGGAGCGACTGCCTATCTGACCTCTATAACCCAGTTTCTGGGCAATACGTTAACAAACTGTTAAAAAAAAACTTCTATGATTCCAGTGCAGCCAGACCACGACCCGAACACACAGCACGTGCTCTGCGGAGCCGACGCCGATCTCATAATGTTGGGGCTGGCTACTCACGAGCCCAACTTCACCATCATCAGGGAAGAGTTCAAGCCCAACAAGCCGCGCCCCTGTGACGTGTGCGGACAACTGGGTGAGTTCTATGGCTCATTAGAGCCACCCGGGATCCACTCCGCAAAGCCTCGCCTCCTGCGGCTAGAATTCTTTATAAGGACTTGTATGGGTATGCGCCCAGCCCACTACATCAACTCCGTAGCGTCACCGGATCGCCTCGGTCGTAAGCCCTCCACGCGCGGACGGCGGGTGGACCACTCGGTGACAACTCGCTGCTCGCATGCTTGCCTTGCGTTGACTGCGCATTGCCAACGCGATAATGTTATACGCGACGCGAGGTCCACTGGTTGACCACGCGACGTTTATTGGTGATAACGCGGCGTCCACCCGTGGACCACCTGTCGACAACGAGTGGACGCCGCGTGGGACGAGGCGGTGCGGGGTGGGGGCCGGGTGGCTCTAATCTTCTTCGTGTCGCTGGCACGACTGTATTTTAAATCTTGTTTTCCCAACACTTCCACGGCAACTGTACCCGAGTTAAAGTTAAGTCATAATATTTACAACTTGTTCTCGCAAAAAACAAAGTAAAAACCAGTTTTGTAGATGCGTAAAACAAGGCATATTTCTTTCTTTAATGAAGTTATCTGACAAAACATCCTTTCTATATCATTATTTATCTAAGGGCTGATGTTTCTGTGTGTTGTTGTTTTGTTGGTGTTTTGATAACTTCTCGCCATTCAACTCGATTTTCGGCAACTCTCATCCAGCTGCCTCTCATCCAGCTGTCTCCACTCAAAAACAGCTCTTTGCGTTGCTATGCGCTGTTGATACTGTTGGGGTCGGCTTCCACTCTAATCGGATGCAGCTGAATACCAGTATTTTAACCCATTTATTGGGTAATACGATACCTCTTGGTAAGACTGGTTGTCAGACTTTCGGGCTTCTGACGACCCGTGACGACTGTCAAAGATCCATGAATGACAGCCGGGACCAACGGCATAACGGGCTTTCCGAGGCACGGAGGGGTCTTGGTATGTAAAGATGGTCACCCATCCACGGACCAACCGCGGCAAGCATAGCTTAACTTGATCGATTGAACCGTGCGGCTGTTATTTCTTAGCCACAAGCTCTTAAAGCAATATAATATACAACAAAACTAACTTTGATTTACCTTCCGTTTCCAGGCCACGAAATGAAAGAATGTACGGGCAGCAACCCTGAAGCAGCCCTCGTCAGGTCAGACCCTGCCTTCGGAAACCAGGACAACTTCATCTTCGTCCGTCTGTCCGTCCTCCGAGAGTACCTAGAGAAGGAACTGCAGATGCCTGACCTTCCGTTTCCTTATGACTTCGAGAGGGCGTTGGATGACTGGGTGTTCATGTGCTTCTTTGTGGGGAATGACTTCCTGCCGCATCTACCGAGCTTGGAGATCAGGGAGGGAGCTGTTGATAGGCTCGTCAATTTGTATAAGAAGTGTGTTTATAAGACTAAGGTGAGCCAAAGCTATTTTGATATTTCTAACTGTGGAAACGAAACTCCGCTTTACTAATCGAAAAATACGATGTATCGTACGTGTACTCGTAAAGGGCGGACGGAACCTATGCCCTGGTTTTGGACATGAATGTATAATTCTTTGCAAGTCAACATTCTGCGACGATAAACTGTGAAACATGATGGTTCTGAAAAACATTCCAATGTCTGAGAAGATGGTCTTTAAATCGTCTCGGTAACAAATAAATAGGGCTATCTTCTCATCATTATTCCTTACCTCCTCAGGGCTGGATCACAGACTCCGGCGACGTGAACCTAGAGCGGGTCCAGGTCATCATGACGGAGCTAGGACACATGGAAGACGAGATCTTCAAGCGACGCCACCAGAACGAGATCAACTTCAAGGCCAAGGATAAGGCCCGCAAGAGGCAGCAGCAGAGGATCAACTTTGAAATGCTGGAGAAGACGCAGTTTGCGCCTGTGGTGAGTGGAATACAAATTTATAGACCAAGCCTGGTAGTACTTGCATTTCACGAGTTTACGAGAGAGTGTCATAGTAATTTAAACCTTATACCAATGCAAACATACATAAAACCACGCCTTTATCCTTACATAGTCCTTTCTCTTCGTTTTTGTTCATACATCTGAAGGCGAATTCCCATAATTAAAAACGTTCAAAATCTAGTCGCAATCTTATCTCGGCTACAACTAATGTCAAAAATGTAGAGAAATTAGAGGTATTTTTGACAGATTGACACAGATCAGACTGTGAACGCTCTTAAAATTACGAGAATTGCCCCTCGGGTCATACGCCCCTGATCTTTCAGACCTTACTAATGTAAAAGTCACATGATGCGCTTTACGCATCCCGTTTTAGGCTCTAAAAGATAATAGAATTAAGTCTGAACGATTATGGAAGAGCCCTTTGCCCAGATCATGAGTAAAAAATAAATAAATACTTTATTCTTCAAACTCATTAAATTTTTCTCGCGTGGATTAGCTGATAAGTAATTATTTTGATACTAATTTGTTAGTTCATTCTCTTTTCAGGCCGTGGGTCAGAATCAGAACCCGGCAAAGCCGATGGAGAACGTTCGTAAGGAGGCCGCGAACATGCGACTTGCGGGTATGCAGCACGAAGCTGCTGTAAGTATTGAATACTATATAACTTCTATTTGTTTATCCATACTAATATTGGAGGGGCCCGTGGCTAAATAATAACAGCCGCACAGGTCGATCGATCAGGTTAAGCTACGTTTGCCGCGGTTGGTCAGTGGATGGGTGACCATCTTTACATACTGTGACCCCTCCGTGCCTCGGAAAGCACGTTAAGCCGTTGGTCCCGGCTGTCATTCGTGGATCTTTGACAGTCGTAACGGGTAGTTAGAAGCCCGAAAGTCAGACAACCAGTCTTACCAAGGGGTATAGTATTACCCAGTAACTGGGTTGTGGAGGTCAGATAGGCAGTCGCTCCATGTTAAATACGGGTATTCAGCTGCATCCGGTTAGACTGAAAGCCGACCCCAACATAGTTGGGAAAAGGCTAGGCAGATGTGACTATCCATACTAATATTATAAATGCGAAAGTGTCTGTCTGTCTGTTGTTACCTCTTCACGCTTAAACCGCTGAACCGATTTAGATGAAATTTTGTATAGAGATAGTTTAAGTCCCGGGAAAGGACATAGGATAGTTTTTATCCCGATATTGCCACGGGATCGACACTTACGCGGGTGAAACTGCGCGACTCTGCTAGTTTATATATATTTTATAGAGCAATGTTGTCCCAGTGGTAACGGCCCCGCCATACGAGTTGTAGGTCGGGGGTTCGAACCCAGGCAGGTGCTTTAATTTGTGTAGATAATTTCATCACTATATCTCCCAAACGAACGGTGAAGGAAAACATCGTGAGAAAACCGGCGTGTCTTCGAACCAAAAATTCGAAGACATGTGACATCTACCAATCCGCACTGAGCCCGCGTGGTGGATTATTACAGCCCTCTCGCAGAGAGATTTGTGTTCCATCAGTGGGGATATTATAGGTGATTATGCTATACAGTGGTTATTGATAAAACATTAACAACCTCTGAGGAGGTCATTGTACTCATCATTATGAACAACTTTTACTATGGGACCAAACCTGAAATCGCGAAAAAAAAATGACTGTTCCCTACATTTTGACGAGTTATACGAACATAAATGTAGGGAGCAGCTGATTTTTTTTCGCGATTTCAGGTTTGGTCCCATAGTAAAAGTTTGTTTATAATGATGAGTACAATGACCTCTTAAGAGGTTGTTAATGTTTTACCAATAACCCTGATTATTTTATTCTACACCAGAAAAATACATAACAATAATAAATTATGCGTTACCAAACATACATACGTCATCTTTTAATGGTATATTGATGGAAAGTCTTAAAGACTTGCTAACCCAGACTGTGGAGACACAATGCAGAAACTGGCTGCAATGATTTTAGTATAGCTAAATCCGTACTTGCCCTTATTAGTTAATTACTTTCATCCAGAAACCGTACGAAAATAAACATTCTTTCCAGCAAGAAGGGCAAGAGGGCCGCGGTCGCAAGCGATCTGCCCATCAAGCCGGATTGGACGAAGAAGATGAGGACGAGAAGAATGATGAAGTGCGGCTGTGGGAGCAGGGCTTCAAGGAACGATACTATGAGAGCAAGTTCGAAGTGGCGAGGGACAACCTCGAGTTCAGGTCAGTGATGATGATATGTAGCTCACTGTGCGAAGGCTATCAGATAGGAAACGCCGACCTCATCTAGTTTAAAAAAATATGATTGACGTGTAAAAGTGTTTTTAATACAGTTGCTCAAAAAGTGGTGTATTGCAGGGACGTATAGCGTTCGGGATGTGGGCTATTACATACTAGTGCGTTTTTTTTTACCTTTCCCGAACTCGTGCGTTCTCTTTCCCAACTGTCAAAATAATGTCTATTACAAAGAAAAAACCAACCATGAAGTTTTTAGTAAAGAGTTTTTGTGATTCATACAAATACGTATATTTCTAAAAAGAAGCTACTAATTTATTTCAATATCAGATTTAATTTCATGAGTTAGGTTAGGTTTCATTTCATTTCATCTCATTAAATTTCATTTTCATTTCCTACCAATAAAAAAAATATACTGAAGACTAAGCTGTATGGATAGTTCCCTTTGCCTACCAAAATGGGTGAAGAAAAAAAAACTCTGCTTATATTCTACGGTTGGCGCCATTTTCCAGGAATTTTCTTTGCGAGTTTAGTTGTTTGTTGCACAAAATGAGTAATTTCGACCTTTTTTTTTTAATTAACACCACCGGAACTCAGTATAATTGCACAAAATGCTTTGGAAAACATTTTACCGGAAAAGTCAAAAAGTCGTTACATATCTACATACGACTAATTTATTGCAAGGAGAGAAGAGAAAAAAGCAATATTGTGTTTTTATTATTTTATTAAATTGCTTAATTTTTTCGCAACTGTATTAAAAATAGTCGTTCAGTACACCTGCGGAACCGTCATTGCAACTTGTTCCGACTGTCAACCCTCGCCTTCGGCTGCGCCTCGGCTCGGGTAGACATTTGTCGGAACTCTTTGCAATGACAGCCTTTCCGCACTTGTAATGAAATATACTATTGTGCAAACCTACTTACAAAAATAAAATCATTTATCATCATCGACCATTGTGTAGGGTCATTATGTAGAGCCATCATTGACTACAGTGGGATGCCATCATGGGACATGGTAGACGGCCATCATGGACCACTGTGGAAACCTCTCATGGGCATGCAGGGAACAGAGGCCTAGGTTTTACGATCTTCATACTCTTTGTCTATAGAATGTCCTGGGGGTCTAAAAAGGCCACTTTGGCAGAATCATAAACGTATTTTGCTTTTTTTCGTTGCAAGAGATTGGGATTGGATTTGGATTGGTATTTAAGCACAGACAAAAAAAAATAACTGAAAAATCCTTCACCAATGGGATTTGATACGATTAACTTAACAGTTAACTGTCTATTATGATTTATAATGATTTGATGAATTCCTTTTATGATTCTGCAAAAGTGGCCTTTTTAGGCCCCCTGTTCAAGTACCCTTATAATAAAGAATCCATGCGACGGTAAAAAGGAAGTATAAGCGACATTTTGGTAAAAAATGAGTTATGTATGCTACGTAAAATTTTCCGCTCTTTCGAATGCGCTTACTCCCATGACTGTTTTGGCGTTTATGCCCTAGCAAAAATAATTTTCACGTCAGTTTTTCTAAAATTTAAAACTTTGTGAGAATAGCAGTAAATGGGATGAAGAATGGTAAAGCAATAGGTCCGGATGGAATACCAGTTGAAGTATGGAAGTTATTACGGGTAGATGGATGGACGTGGTTAGCTTTATTCTTCAATAAGTTGTTGCTGGAAGAAGCCATACCTGACGAATGGTGTAACAGTTCGCTGGTGCCCATCATTAAAAACAAAGGTGATGTGCTGGAGTGCAACAACTATAGAGGAATAAAGCTAATGTCACATAGTATGAAGGCTTGGGAGAAAGTTATTGAAAGGCGACTGCGAGAAGAGACTGAAATTTCGCAAACCCAATTCGGTTTTATGCCTGGTCGAGGAACAACAGATGCCATCTTTGCCATCCGCCAGCTGTGCGAGAAATACAGAAGTGCGCATAAAAACTTGCACATGGTATTTGTTGACCTCGAAAAGGCATACGACAGAGTGCCTCGTGAAGTTTTGTGGTGGGCGCTGAAGGAGAAAGGTGTGCCAGGGAAGTATGTGCAGTTGATTAGAGCGATGTACAGTCGATGCAGTACCCAAGTCCGGTCTACAGTGGGCACTACTGGCAGCTTCGATGTGGCTGTCGGCTTGCACCAGGGTTCAGCACTCAGCCCGTACCTCTTCGTGCTGATAATGGATTCTCTTACATCGGATATCCAAGAAGAGGCTCCCTGGTGTATGCTGTTCGCCGATGACATTGTGCTAGTTGCCGAGAACGGCCTAGAGGTCCAGAGCAGATTGGAGGTGTGGTGGGAAAGACTCGAGACCGTTGGCCTGAGAGTAAGTCGGACCAAAACCGAGTACCTGTTTTGCGACTTTGGTGGTCTCTCCAGTTCTGTGCCCATATCTCTCGCCGGAACGCCCTTACCGATCTGCTCCGACTTTCGGTACCTCGGGTCGCTTGTCCAAGGAGATGGCGAAGTAGACCGAGACGTAACGCACCGGATCAACTCAGGATGGATGAAATGGCGACAGGTCACAGGAACAACTTGCGACCCACGGATGCCCCTCAAGTTAAAGGGGAAAATTTATAAGTCCGTGATAAGGCCTGTCGTACTGTATGGGTCTGAATGCTGGGCCGTGAAGAAGACGGATGAAAAAAGATTGCATGCAGCGGAAATGAGAATGTTGAGATGGATGTGTGGAGTGACGAGAATGGATAAAGTAAGAAATGAGTATATAAGAGCAAGTCTGAAAGTGGCGCCAGTGACAGAAAAGTTGAAAGGAAATCGTTTGTCTTGGTATGGGCATGTGATGAGAAGGGACGAAACGCATGTGACTAAAAGAGTGATGGATATACATGTTGATGGATGGAGAGGGAGAGGAAGGCCGAAGAAAAGATGGATGGATTGTGTGAGGAATGATATGAAAGAGAATGGAGTGATTGATAGCGTGACGGTTGACAGGGGCGAATGGAAGAAGAAAACGTGTTGCGCCGACCCCAAGTAAACATGGGATAAGGGCAGGAAGATGATGATGATGATGAACGGCTTTCCTGAACATTTCATTTTTTGTCACTTATACCCTATTTCCTCTTAACCGTCGAATGCAACTTCCCCCCTCTTGCAGGTACCGCGTGGCGCTGCAGTACGTGCGCGGCCTGTGCTGGGTGCTCCGCTACTACTACCAGGGCTGCGCCAGCTGGAAGTGGTACTTCCCGTACCACTACGCGCCCTTCGCCTCAGACTTCGTCAATATCTGCGGTCTGTCCACCAAGTTTGAGGAGGGAACGTTGCCGGTCAGTTTATTTTTTATTTTAAAGAAATTATACTCTTATTTCTAAGATGTTTTGCATGACATATCGTCGCCGTGCAATAAAAATGTCGTTATTGCAATAAAAGTAATTATACAGGGGACGATAAAGACTGTCAACTGTAAAAATAACCGTTCATTATAATCAATGGCATTAGAAGCATCTTATAGCTATGCACGTTTGATTCCAATAACGTATTTACAAAAAAAAAAATTGAACTTTATCGCCATTACAATAAGGTTTATTTTTCTCACTTCTATCTGCTTACATTCTCGTAAGGTATATTCAATCTTATCTCTTTTACAATAAGGTACATTTTACTTACAGTTCCGTCCGCTGGAGCAGCTGATGGGTGTTTTCCCTGCCGCCAGTTCCTCACACGTGCCCAAACCTTGGGCTCAGCTCATGAGTGATCCTGTAAGTACCCTCTTAATACGTACTCATTGCTGGGGGCCTAAAGACGCCACATTAAGCAATTCCCAGCAATTCATAATTCGTTTGAAAAGACGATTCTCAGCCTAGTTTCAATAAATGACTTTTGATTTTAATTGGTTGAACCATGAATGATGAAACTGGCCCCTAGTGCTCAGCCACTGGTTTTGTTTTTCACAACATTACAATTTATCTTCTGTCCCCCAGTTCTCGGCGATAATCGACTTCTACCCCACGGACTTCAAGATTGACTTGAACGGCAAAAAGTTCGCGTGGCAGGGAGTTGCGCTGCTACCGTTTGTGGATGAGGAGAGGCTGTTCAAGGCTCTGGAGCCTTTCTATGAGGAGCTCACCGAGGCTGAGAGTAAGTTATTTAACTTTCAAAACAATCATATTTTTATAATATACACAAATTTATTAAGAAGTATTTCTCCAGCGACATGGAGAATACTTCTAAATAAATTATCATCAGTCATCCGAAAACGTGCCCAGAAAACATTATTTTTTTTTTAATCATATTGCCATATAATGCTGAAACCACACTAAAGTTTAATGCCGTTAATGGAGTATTTGACTACTATATCAAGATGACAGGGTTACGGACGAGTTACTTCGACGCCTAAGTGTCCTTTGTTTTTGTATTTATTCGTATAGTAAGTTAGTTATTTAATTTAGTACCTATCTAGTGTAAATAGTTAGTTATTTAGACAAACAATAAAAAGTTAAGATTAAATGAACAAAAGAAACTATGTAAAATCAACTTTTTACCATCTAAGAATACCTATATGTGGAATGCAATAAAAGTATTGAGTATTGAACTTAGTTACAAAAACATAAAAATTAAATCAGAGGAAATATGGAGAAGTTACACGATCACGAAAAAAATCGTACGAATTCGCGAGCAAAAGCTAGTTTAATTAATATTTTCAAAAATGTTCTTTTAAAGATTGCAAAATAGGTATCGACAAAAATTTTTTTTTTGTCAATTACTTTTTAACAAAAACATCTTTATACACAGAACTGCGAAATATCCGTGGTCACGACCGTCTGTACGTGGGCACCGGCAACAAGAGCTACGACTACCTGCTGGGCCTGTACACGGAGGCAGGTGGGAAGCTGCGGGTCCTCATTGAGAAGCAGCAGAAGTACCCCTACAGGAGTGAGGGGGTCACAGGCGAGGTGATGCTCAGTAAAGACTGCGTTGTTATTGGAGGGTGAGTTAGTTATTAAAAACATAGTTATCTATGTAACATAGCAATATAACTAGCTTCTGCCCGCGACTTCATCCGCGTATTTTTTTTTATTATTGCTAAATGGGCCCGCTCTTGACCCCGATCACCCCTGATAGAAAGCGATGGATGAGGTCTATGATGGGACGAGCGTCCCCAGAAGATGCCTGTTCACTCTTGATTTGCCTTCACCAAGAATTGTGCTATCAAATTCAAAAATATTGTACCTGATTTGTGCTGGCTCGCCTCTTTGTCCCAGAAAATGACTGCCGCGGCAGAAATCACAGGCTATTTACTGTGTCTCCGTGTCGCACTGTTGCATGCTAAGTCCCCAGAATTTTGCACACGGGCCACACTTATATAAGTTTCATTATAGCCATTAATCTATTACAATTAGATAGATATGCAATACGTATAGCAATATTTTGTTTTTAGCTATGCTTAATGACACATAAATAAAATTAAAATAGCATTTATTTCTATGACACTATCTGAAATATCTTTAACCGTACAATTTCCCCATACAGCCAACTCCCGTCGCCCGTGATCGGTCTCCAGCCGGTGATCGGTAACTACGTGGTGTGCGTCCGGTTCCTGGACCCCGCCTACGACAAAGAGTTCCCGGCGCGCCGGCTGGACGGCGCCGTGCAGCCGGAGCGAGTGCTGAAGCCTGGCAACCTCGGGCATGAGGAGAATAGAAACTGGAGGCCTCAGATTGGTGAGTTACCATCACCATTTCAACCCGGGATTCCCCACAGGCAGTGGCGTGCATTGGTTTTCAGAATAGGTAGGCAGGCACTAGGCTCTAGTCTAGGCAAACGTGTTTTCCAAAAAAAAGTTTACTGCCGCCATCTTGGATTTTCATTTTGACTTTATTTTCGGCTTTAGCACTATTGAAAACCATAAAAACGACAACCAAGAGGAAAAATAAAAAAAAAATACAGTGGCCATCTTGGATTTTCATTTTGACCTCACTATTGGCTTCAGCACCCTAAAAACCATGAAAACGACACCCATGATTAAAAATGAAAAAAATTACAACCGCCATCTTGTATTTTCATTTTGACATCACTATCGGCTTTAGCACCCTTGAAAACCATAAAAACGACACCCATGACGAAAAAAAAAAATTACAGCCGCCATCTTGGATTTTCATTTAGACCTCACTATTGGCTTCAGCACCCTCAAAAACCATGAAAACGACACCCATGATAAAAAAAAATTACAGCCACCATCTTGGAGATTCATTTTTACCTCGCTATCGGCAATCTCTATATCCATCCCTTTCTCTCTTCGTACGGCCAAGTTACTATTTTAACATTCATACTCGGTTGGTTAATTGAGTAGGCATGCCTACTTTAGGGTGATAAATTGCGAAGGTCGAACGTCATGGTATTACGCGTGCGACGTACGTATTTTTTAATTTCGTCGTAATAACTTGATCTAGTAAAGACCAATGACAATGTGCGAATAATACGGGAGCCGAGTAGGCCATCTGGCGACTGCCTACTGCCGCGCGTGTTTGTATGAAGATTTTGTTTTTTGATAAGTATGATAATTTAGTCAGTTTCTTAACTGTAGAGGAAAAATACAATTATAATTAATTAATTTATAATCACACTAAAATGTAATTGACAGGCTTATGGTGATTTATCGAGGTAGGCACTGCTTATATGCCTTTATGCAATGCACGCCACTGCCTACAGGTGGGTATAGACCTCCCCTTTCGTCTGCCACACTTCCCGGCTCTGTGCGTCTCATCTAAGTATTTCCCTCGACTTTAACGATATCTTCAACCCAGCACGCTTTTGGACAGCCCTGGCCCAGGTTTTTGACAAATATACAACAATAAATAAATATTGTGGTCTGGCGTAAGCATGATTGTTCGGTATCTCCTATTATTTTGACATTTGTTTTGACCACTGACGCGCCATTATGCAGTCATGGCTTATTTTTAATAGTAGTTTCTACTACAATTTTAACACAACACTACCAAGCGACCAGTATGAATTTATGACTTTAGGCACAATGGTCATGGCGTTGTCTTAGACCAATAATTGAAAACAGCAGAGCCCTAGCACTAAGCCGCCCGTCCCGCAGGCATGGCGCGCTCCCACACGATAGCGTCGATGGAGGCGGCCGGGCGCCGCATGCTGGGCCACCAGCTGCCGCGCCAGCACCCCTACGCCTCGGTGCCGCCGCCGCCGCAGCATGGACAGCACAGTGAGTTTGTTATAAAGATAAAAACAAAAAAGAAAAGAAAAAGAAAACTTTTTTGAAGTGAAACAGTGGCGTGAGTTCAATGGTGCCACTGTTACCGTAAGCGACACAGCGCGTGTTTATTTTATAAGACGATTTTATAAGAAAGAATACCCGCTTCGATGTGTTCGGCTGTCCTCGGATTGTACTCGATTTTAATGTATATCTGATATGACAGTGAGTGATTGCAAAGTATTGTTTGTGTTTTGCTTTCACTTCTGTCAGCACTCCCGGAGTGCCACTGTTTTTTTTTTCTCTTTTAAACTTAATGTTGGTCTGGCAGTTATGAGTACTTTTTGCGGCCTACCCAAATGTCTTTTCTGTTTTTTTTTTTTATAATATGACGTTTAAATGTGATTCTAATATCCTATTTACGGAATAAACAATTTCATTTAATTTCAACAATTAACTTTTAAACATTATGTAAATGCAAATAAAATATAATCCTAAACACAAACTAATAACCGTCAACATAACAAACATCGTAATTTATTAAAAATTAATTCGGTCGCCCGTCACTTCCGCCCACAATGGCGCGGGCGTGCGATTTAATTGCGTCACGTGCCTACCCTCCGTCCCCGCTCACTGCGCACCCCTCCCCGCGCATACCGCGTCACTCGTTAATTGGCCGGCGGAGGGAACGCACGTGAGCTGCAGGAGGTTAATGCGCTGCTGATTGACGGGTTATGTTTATTTGAGTTTGATGATGAACTTTGATTTACTGTCGAGAATCACCCCTCTGGTGATTTAATGTTATCGAATAAATATTTTTGTCTTCCAAAAGAAAAGTCAAATTCCTTTTTGCAATTAAGTGTATTTTTTAAATGGATCTAGAATGTTTTAAAAAATCAAGGATTCAATCTCACAGTCTAATCTGCGAGCCCAACATGCTGTGGTCCTTATTTAATCAAATTAAATATAACTGATGAAATGTGGGTGTAGGTACAGTCAACAAAAGAGATAAGTATGCAGGATCGTCTGATATAGTTGAAATTTAGTAAGAAACCGATGGATGTTTTCGAATAAAATTTAATTTTATTAATAAAAAACAAACAGCTCATATAACAAATTAAATTTCAGTCGACAACATCCATCGGTTTCTTACTAAACTTCAACTATATCCGACGATCCTCCATACCTATCACATTTGTTGACTGTACATCTGCCTAACCCTTTTAGTTCTTTCAGGCGTGAAGTTATCCTATGTTGTTATTTTATCAGCTACTGTAGTTATACTGTCTTTATATTTTAAAGTCCCACAAATCAAACAAAGTATATTTTTATCTCTTGACCTCTAATTACAAATCTAAATTCCCTCCCAAAACAAACGTCACGCTTCACACCCACAAGGTGTAAGCAGTAACCCTCACCGCCTCAGGCCAGAGTTGTCCCATATTGTGAACATGATCGCCTCACAATCGTCCTCTCTAATTGGACACCCCTGTCGCCGCCGCGCCGTAGCCCTGAGGCTACTGTTATAGCGATTGTTACCAGTTGTTGAGTGTTATTCAACATGCCACCTTAGGGCTTGTGCACACCACGTTTTTTAAACGCGCCGTTGACGCGCGTTTGTAGCGATATAGACGCAGCCTGTAGACCTTAAAATCAAAATATTTTATTTCACATAAGCCTATATGGGCACTTATGAAACGTCAGAAGCTAGGTGCACGGTTCCAATTGGTCGTTTCCTATGGAGATGAACTGGCAAGAAATTCCACGGTTACTTACGGTTTAAAAATAATTGGCTTTTACAATATTTTCAAATTACAGTAGGTATGGGAGGATAGCGTAGGCCTGTCAACAAGTATCAGGTACTTGATAAGATAAAAAATGGTCTACAGATCTAAAGTCCTTCTGTAGGATAAAAGCGCGCCGTAGACGCACGTTTCTAAAACGCGCGTCAACGGCGCGTTTAAAAAACGTGGTGTGCACAGGCCCTTAGGCTGTTGGTGGGTTGTAGATTTTTGAAGTGAAAACTTCTTTAGACGCGTTGGGCATTTTTTGTAATGGGAAAAATCCATTGAACTCGCGTCACTGTTACCGACACCGCACTACATTCGGATGCGTTCGGCTGTCCTCGGTTTTAAATCAGACATGTCAGTGAGTGATGGCAAAGTATTCTGTTTGTTTTTTGTTTTCACTTCTGTCGGCACTCCCGGAGTGCCACTGTTTTTTTTTACATTTTCGATTTCTTCTTCAAATTCTTTTTAGTCATTATGTGAACATAGGGGTACAATAAGCTATTTGACTGGTTTCTGATAAACATCTCAGATTCTTTAATGGTGTCTAACGAGCCCACAAAAACCTATTACTTCAAATTGCATAATGTATTTCTTTTAGAAAATAGTAAATAAAAATGTACTGTTTAAATAAGCCGCCAAAACGCTATCTTTAACAATATGGCGTCGTGACGTCAAAATACACGTAAACAAACGTTGAAACGGTCGAGATACTAGACAAAAGTCATCTGTTCTGTCAACGATAGACAGAAATTGACTATATCATGACGTCATCATAAGTTCAGCCAATCCAGAGCGTTTTCGATTACGTGGCGCCAGATTTAAAAAGATGAAGTTTTTTCGGGATTTTTTTTATAAATAATACATTGTTTTGTAGTAAAATTAATGCAAATCGATTTTAAAAGCGATAATCTATACGAGTGTCAATAATTATGACCTTATTTTTTACATTGTCAAATAGCCTATTATACAGATGTTATGTAAAAAATGCTGGTCCATACTGCGTCCCGACAAAAGGCATACAAAATAAATCTTAGGTAATTGAATGTCAATTAAAAAATAAAGTTAATAGGTAAATAGATGTCACAATTTCATGCTTAGCACTAATATGTCAATAAATTAGGACGGCAGATGAATAGGTAGAGGGGCTTGTGGCTAAGTAATAACAGCCGCACGGGTCGATCGATCAGGTTAAGCTACGCTTGCCGCGGTTGATCCGTGGAAGAGTGACCATCTTTACATACCAAGACCCTCCGAGCCTCGTAAAGCACGTTAAGCTGCTGTTGGTCCCGGCTGTCATTCGTGGATCTTTGACAGTCGTTACGGTTTTCAGAAGCCTGAAAGTCTGTTATAAGGGCTATCGTATTACCCAGTAACTGGGTTGTGGAGTCGCTCCATGTAAAATACTGGTGTTCAGCCGCATCCGGTTAGACTGGAATCCGAACTCAACATAGTTGGAAAAAGGCTAGGTAGATGATGATGCATACCACGTAACCATTTCATGATTGTAGCGTCCGGATGAGTTCGAAACTATTCAGGTGATCGTGTTAGACTCTTCCAAGATATCTAAGTTTTTTTCTGAGTAAAAGAAAATAATCTGCACCTTTAGCATTTATTTGCACTTTTGAGGATGGCTATTATGAATGATACGATTTTTAGGCATATATTTTTCACAAAGACAGAGTGACAGCAGACAAACATAAGAATAAATTTAATAAAAAGGAAACATGAATATAAATATAAAAACTGACCAAGTGAGAGTCGGACTCGCACACGAAGGGTTCCGTACCACAAGGCAAAAACACCGAAACCGTCTTAGTAATAGGGTCCGTTTTTACCCTTTGGGTACGGAACCCTAAAAAGGTTGGTTGCTGGTCGTCAACATGCACTATTTACACCTTAATCTTCATGTTTGTGAGTACTGCATAAGAAGACACAAAAAGTATGTTTACTTCCTCAATTATCAAACAATACAAACTAACATCTTTTCAAGGACTACAACAGCTCGCCCAGTCCACTAAACAGTTAATAACTACCCATCGTTATTAAAAAAAACTAAATTACACACCAATAGCCGCCAAATGTATTCCATTATACGACATCCGAAATTCAAATTGGCCAATCGTTCGCATTCACGTTAAATAGCGCGCGAGGGCAAACAGGAAGTGCGTAGGGACGCCATTGTGTGCCGCCGTGTCGCCAGCTACGAAAATAATAATTATAGAGGGTTGCCAACAATAGGCGCGGGTTTTTTTTTTAAATATCGAAGCTCAAGTGCTTCCTATAGAGGATTACCGATACATTGTCGTTTTTTTTTTACTTTTTTCTTTTTATAACCTTTAACCAGGTGTTTTAATACCAGGTTTAGTTTTTTTTAAATAATCGGATAAAGATACCTTGTGATCTTTAAATGTGGGTTATTTTGCAGTGTTAAGTGTTACGCTTTTCATCTTTCATAAAAGAGTAGAGCTTGAGTTTTTTTTTAAATGATGAGTTTTTAAAGGATATTACATTCGTATACTGCCTAACCCGATATTGTGAGGGTGGAAGTATTTACCCGTTTATAAAAAAGTAATAGGTTGCATTGATTGTTAGTCCATCGCAAACATAATGTAACAAACTTGGTTTCCCTTTAGTACCTAGGTACTTATACCTATTTGTTTTAAATAATAATAATAAAACAAGTTAATTAGACTTAGTTATTATATTAACAGTTATTATTATATTTGGAAGAGCAGCGTCTTCTAACACAGGCTTATTTGTTCAAAAGGAGATCCCAATTACTACTTGTTCAGATATTCACTTGTATAATAAACCGTTTTTAATTATTTTTTTCATACATTAAAGCTGTAGTGCCTGTAGTCAATTATGCTTTTATAAAAATTTACTTACCTACATATAACTCGTTTATACGTTTCCATTTTCATTGGTTATCAGAATGACTGAACTCGAATTTTGTTAAGTTTCTTTATGTTTTCTAACTTTCTAAAATTAGCTTAAAAAGCTTGCGTTGAACACGCGCAAACTGATCAAGTTCGCACTACCTCAAGCGGTTTCGATGTCACGTTATCGGGTTTCAATATCAATACAAATACGCCCACTTATTGCGGACGTATCGGTTACCAACGACGCGACGGCTGGTTAGTGCGTTGGTGGTATTAGTTAATGCGGTATGTATTTTTTTTTCACTTCTCATGCTCTATAAGTTCGTCTTTATGTTGTGCGTAGGCGACATAAAGTCGCTTTTTATGCTCTAGTGCATAAAGTATTTTTTTTTTCTAAGACTATGATAATCAGGCCCTACAGCTACATGCACAATAAACGTCACAGATTAAAGTCGTTATTTAATTTGCTTTAATTTATATCACTTCCGTGTTTTTTATCGTTAATTTAATAAAACCAAATAAAATAGTTGTCATTTATTATTTAAAAACGCAAAGAAACGCTTTTATGACTTGGCAGTATGAAGTACCCATATCGATACACTTTATGCCTCGTTTCATTTTCTCACAATCGAAGTGAAAAGCAGAGTGTATAACTCGGGCATAAACGAGCCATTTTAACCCTCGGCTTAACTATCCACCCGAGCGTCTCGGCGTAAAATGACTTCTTTTATGCACTAGTTGTACAATCCACTATTTCTACAACGCTTCACGCTCTTCTTTTCACTTTTTACTGAAACGGCTGACTTTTTTTTTAACCGACGAAAAATTTCTACGGTAGAAGGTCTACAATCATGTGCTGAATTCATGGTTACAGTTTGCGCGTCGAAGTCCCAGCCACTCTGTATATATGAAAAACATAACCCAGTCTGTTCCCGCGCAGTCGGTTAAAAATAAAAATACCCTGCAACCTTTTAAGAATCCACAGCATCTGATGGAAAGTGGAAAAAATCGCCAACATGTGAGACAATAATAGGCTGGTAGAATAGAATAGAATACTCTTAATAAAGAGTATTGTGTATGGTGTGCATAATAATGTACACCATATAAATTACAGACATAAAAAAAGTAATTTAAAAAAATTAAACCGACTTCAAAAAGAAATGAACTCAAAATTATGAAATTACTTTAATTTCGGAAGTCGGTGTCTTGGGATCTGTATTTTAGTTTTAGTTTTTTGCCACCGACTTCCGAAATTAAAGTTATTTCATAATTTTGAGTTCATTTCTTTTTGAAGTCGGTTTAATTTTTTTAAATTACTTTTTATTTGGTTATTTTTAGTTGTTGCACTAGAATTTGACCAAGGTTTTGAGATGTTTTCGCTTTGACACTACACCCGTAGCTCGTATCAATAAGCCAGGCCGTCACACTTTCACGTCTTAGTCCATATGTTGAAAATTACTGAATCGATTTTGATGAAACTTGCACTGTTCCCTAAGTTGAAGTAAATGTAAGCTAATAAAAAAAGAATGGTCACGATCCGATTAATAGTTACGGGGATATGCGTGGACAAACATACATACATACGTCTATAAAATTTTGTATATTTGTTTGGAAGCCCTAATAGATTGTCATATGTGAATATAATGCAATTCCAATAATATTACATATATACGTATCGAATTGATAACCTCCTTTTTTTTGAAGTCGGTAAAAAATAGTAACTGCACATAGGGTACACTGGGCGGGCTGCACTGGGCTATTATTATTATACGAGAAATACAAAATGCCATCGCACCACAGCGTGACCTGAAAGTGGATTTCAAGCCCAGTTAACAAGTTTTTTGTAACCCTGCCCTCCTACATCCAAAAACATCAATAAAGCAATGAATTCGCAGTTCAAACGCTGACAACCTATCAAAAGTCACTCTAAAAGACTTCCAATTATAATTCAATTAATTTAAAAGAAAAAACCAGTAATTGTAATTCGTATTACAATTGTATAGGGGTGGTTTTCGCATGATTACAGTGGTTGAAACAAGGGGTGGAGTGCACGCGGCCCAATTATGAGTTTTCTACCCCCAAGCTGGGGAAGGCTTTAATTGAACACGCTTATTTTATTTCAAGATTGACGTGTTTATAAATAGTGTTGTCATGGTGTTGTTGGGTAGGCAGAATTGTAGGCTTCCGATGAACTTCCTTTGGTTGTTAAAAGTGCCAATCAATATTGCCATACAATCTAAAGTATAAATTTCATCACACTAATATTACAAAGGCGAAAGTTTGTGTGTGTTTATATGTTTGTTACTTCTTCACGCTCAAACGGCTGAATCAATTTTATTTATTTACTAGCTGCGCCTCGCGGTTTCACCCGCATAAGTGTCGATCCCGTGGGAATATCGGGATAAAAAGTAGCCTATATGTTAATCCAGGGTGTCAGCTACCTCCATACCAAATTTTATCAAAATTGGTCCAGCCGTTTGAGCGTGAAGAAGTAACAAACATATATACACACACACACTCACAAACTTTCGCCTTTATAATATTAGTGTTAAGAGAGAAATTTTTAAAAGGTCATCATACTTTACGATACAGTGATTTAAAGATGGGAGACAGAAGCCCATACTAGTAAAACCTGTGCTACGGGTCTCCTGGTATCCTTATCTCGAATACATTATTAATATAGCTTTTAATTTAAGCCAACCTGCCAAGAGGTAACTCGAATCTTGTCAATAAGTTAGGCACATGGATTCTCTGCTACTCTGAACAGTCCTTGCAGAGTCCTTAGTAATCGCAAAAATTAGGTCGAGGTAACCTGAGATGGTAGGCGCCATAGCTTGAATTCACAATTTGTTATAATATTAGCAGACAAAACGCTGCTGCTGCAAAGTAGTTATTTTTATTCTCACAACGAACTGAGATGAAATACCTACAATATCATCTGCCTAGCCTTTTCCCTGGGGTCAGTTTCCAGTCTTACCGGATGCAGCTGAATACCAGTATTTTACATGGAGCGACTGCCTGTCTGACCTCCACAACGCAGGCTTAGCAAGCCTGGTTGTCAGACTTTCGGGCTACTGACGACCCGTCACGACTGTCAAAGATCCACGAATGACAGCCGAGACCAACGGCTTAAAGTGGTTTCCGAGGCACGGAGGGGTCTCGGTATGTGAAGATGGTCACCCATCCACGGACCGACCGCGGCAAGCGTAACATAACCTGATCGATCGAACCCTGCGGCTGTTATTACTTAGCCACAAGCCCTATGAAATACATAAAGATGAAAGAACGCAAAGGCAGTAGCATATAGGACTCGAGAAAATCAATAATTCTCCTTGTTCATGTCGATAGCACGAAGTTTAGCAGCAATCTTGTTCGCCCAAAACTTCGCCAATTCCACGGCATCGTCGGTGGCAGCGCAGATGTCACTTTAGCTGCATATTTTGAGGCACAAAGGGCAAGACAAGAGATGGAATTTATTTTGCGACACAGCTCCACATCTACACCCTGCAGCACTAATTAATTCACCTGTCCAGCGACATTCTCGAACCGAAAAGAATTTCAACCTTTGCAAAAATCAGAGAGCATCCACGTAAGATAACACGCGTCACGCATAACGAAGCCCTCAACAATATCCGGGGGTAGATAGAAATAAACGAGTCGTCTGCGCCACTCCACACTGTCGCCGGTCGCGCGGTAATTAGAGGCACCGCCCGCGCGTGCTCAAGGGGACGACCTGCGAGACGCGCCAGTTCACCGTTCGGAGTTCCACAGGGTTTGAGGGATGAATTTGCGATTTTTTATGGAATTTATAACATAAAATACACGCCTGATTTCGCCATAGGATATACAACTTAGGAGCAGTGGTGGCCCAGTGGCAACGGCACCGACTTACCGAGTCGTGGGTTCGAACCCAGGCAGGCGCTTTACTTTGTGTAAATAGTTTTATCACCACTGCTCTCAAAACGGTGAAGGGAAACATCGAGAGGAAACCGGCATGTCCTAGAACCAAAAATTTTAAGACATGTGACATTACCAATCGGCACCGGACCCGCGTGGTAAATTATAGCCCACTCCCCTTGGAGAGAGGAGGCCTGTCTCGGCAATGGGAACAATATCTCGGGGCGTTAAAATTTTCAGCCATAACAATACCATAAAAATTTATTTAAGTGTACCTATAAACAGTTTTCATGATGAATACTTGATTTTTTTTTATTTATGTCTATACATGGGTCTTAAACATAACTGGTGAAATGTGGGAGTACTATAGGTACACCTCTGCCTAACGCTGCGGGGCTTTCAGGCGTGATTACGTTATTTTTACCCCACTACGGCGAATAAAAAAGGAGGGTTATGATTTGACCGGTATGTATGTATGTTCCACTGTTCCATCATAACTTCAAAAGTACATAAAATAATTTGACAAATGAGGTACTTCTGGTTATAGGCTATGTGACGTCACACTAAATTCAATATGGCGCCCTCTAGCGGACTCTAGGAATCCTCTAGAGGATTTTGGGGTGGTGCCTTGTGGGGTATTAAATGAAAGGGCTTAATTAGCACATTTCAAAAATATAAATATTACTGAAATAAGCCCCACAATAATTGAATAAAAAAAAAAAAGTTTAAAAACTAAAACCCGACTACTGAAAAGGATGAAACAAGAAAGTACCTTCCCGTGGTTGCATGCTACCATAGCTTATATGCATGTTAGTACAGCGGCATGCTACCACGGGAAGGTACTTTCTACGATCGATCAGGTTAAGCTACGCTTGCCGCGGTTGGTCTGTGGGTGGGTGACCATCTTTACATACCGAGTCCCCTCCGTGCCTCGGAAAGCACGTTAAGCCGTTGGTGTCGAGATGTCGTGCGGTGTCCCACAGGGATCGGTCGTGGGGCCGTTCCTGTGGGACATCGGTTACGACTGGGTGCTGCGGGCCGACCTCCCTGATGGCGTCAGCGTGGTTTGCTATGCTGACGACACGCTGGTCCTGGCGCAGGGGAGGTCGAATCAGGCGGCGGCCGACGCGATGACACGCGGGGTTGCGATAGTCGTGGAGAGGATCCGGCAGTTGGGTCTCGAGGTGGCATTGCACAAGTCCGAGGCCATGTCGTTTCATGGGCCCCGGAACGCGCCACCATCGGGATCCCAACTAACGGTAGGAGGGGTTCACATCGGCGTCGAGACAACGATGAGGTACCTGGGTCTCGTCCTCGACAGCCGGTGGAACTTCGTCGAGCATTTCCGACGTTTGGCCCCCAAACTGGAACGGGCCGGGGCCGCCTTCAAGCGGCTCTTGCCCAACCTGAGGGGGCCAAACGCCTCCTGCCGGAGGCTTTACGCGGGGGTCGTGCGGTCCATGGCCCTATACGGGGCCCCGGTGTGGGCGCGTTCACTGCGGCGGCGAGCCGCCCACTACCTGAACGCGCCCCAGAAGGTGGTAGCCGTAAGGATCATCCGGGGCTACCGCACGATCTCTGGCGAGGCGGCAAGCCTCATTGCCGGACTGCCGCCATGGGATCTGGAGGCGATAGTCCTCGCGCGCCTGTATGAGTGGCGCGCGGAGGCACTAAGCCGGGGGGAAGTTCCGCTTCCGCGGCAAATTGCTGCGGAGCGGACGGATCTCCGGCGCGATCTCATGGCGACATGGAAGGAGCGACTTTCGCAACCCAGCGCAGGGCACGCCGCGATAGCGGCGATAAGACCCCTCTTTGAGGAGTGGCTAGAGAGGCGCCACGGCGCCCTCACCTACCGCCTGACGCAGGTCCTCACCGGACACGGATGTTTCGGGAGGTTCCTGCACATCATCAGGCGGGAGGAAACGCCCGGGTGTCACCATTGCCAGGATCGCCCAGAGGACACGGTGGAGCACACGGTGGAGGTCTGCCCCGCTTGGGCGGAGCACCGCCGTGTCCTCGTAGAGGCGATCGGCAGCGGCGGCGACCTCTCGCGCCCGGCCCTGGTGCAAGCCATGGTCCGGGGCGAGAGGGAGTGGGAGGCAGTCACCTCCTTCTGCGAAGCAGTCATGCTAGCGAAGGAGGTGGCGGGACGGCTCAGGGAGAGAGCCTCCCGTCCCAGCCGCCGCGGGAGACGCTCCGGGCGTCGGGAGCCGCGCGACGACTCCCGGCCACCGTAGGCGCGGGCCTGCGGGCGGAGAGTAATGGGTAGCTCACCGTCCGATCAGGACCAGGCCCGTGCCGGACGGCGCGTACGTGTTCCACGCGCGCCTCAAAGAGATGTCAGCATCGAGGAGGGGCCCCATAGGGCCGAAGCCTGCCGGGTCAGCGGGATTGTCCGAAAGGGTTACCGCTGGCCCGGAACATAAAGGGCTAAGGAAGGAACACGTGTGGGTTTTAGTCAGTAAGAGTCTGACACTCCCTTCCGCTCCACCCAGAGCGGGAGGGGTCATTTGATGATTTCCCATCCGCAAAAAAAAAAAGCCGTTGGTGTCGGCTGTCATTCGTAGATCTTTGACAGTCGTTACGGGTAGTCAGAAGCCCGAAATTCTGACAACCAGTCTTACCAAGGGGTATCGTATTACCCAGTAACTGGGTTGCGCAGTCGCTCCATGTAAAATACTGGTATTCAGCTGCATCCGGTTAGACTGGAAGCCGACCCCAACATAGTTGGGAAAAGGCTAAGCAGATGATGATTTAAATTAATCCATTTTAAGCAATCCAGCTTTCCAAGTCACTTTAATTTCAGTATACGCCATGCAAAATCTGCGGAGCCTTATAAAGGAGAACCGACACGCTCTTTGCCATTTTCTATTTTCGTAATACCTATTTTTGTTTTGTTGTCACTATCATTATAAAGTTGGTTACAATTGTTAGGTTTATATTCAACAAAGCCAGAAGTTTTGAATGTGAAATGTTTTGTTTCGTTACTTGCAAATAGCTCCGTAAACCCAATTGATTTCGCCGTACTTTTATAGTAAAGTTACGTACAATAATGCAACCCAGCTTTGTTCGTCTTTGTTTGTCCTGCAAATCAATCTGCCTATCCTTTTCCTAACTTTGTGGTGTCGGTCTACAGTCTAACAGGATGCAGCTGCATACCAGTATTTTACATGGAGCGACTGCCTATCTGACCTCCACAACCCAGTTACTGGGTAATACGATACCCCTTGGTAAGACTGGTTGTCAGACTTTTGGGCTTCTGACTACCCGTAACGACTGTCACTAGCCGGGACCAACGGCTTAACGTGCTTTCCGAGGCACGGAGTGGTCTCGGTATGTTAAGATGGTCACCCATCCACAGACCAACCGCGGCGAGCGTGGCATAACCTGATCGATCGACCTGTGCGGCTGTTATTATTTAGCCACGGGCCCCTCCAACTCTCAAACTCTTCAGCTTTATTATTAGTATAGATAGATAAACCTACATGGGCACTTATGAAACATCAGAAGCTACGTGCTCGGTTCCTATTGGTCGTTTCCTATGGAGAAGAGACGGCAAGCAACTTCACGGTTACTTATTTATTACTAGCAGCGCCACGTGGTTTCACCCGCATAAGTGTCGATCCCGTGGGAATATCTGTATAAAAACTATCCTATGTCCTTCCCCGGGATGCAATCTATCTCTCTGCCAAATTTTATCGAAATCCGTTCAGTGGTTTAGGCGTGAAAAGGTAACACAGACAGACAGAGTTACTTTCGAATTTATAATATTAGTATGGATGCCTACTGTCTTCAGAAATACATACGGAATCCTTCCTATTCAACCCCACTTGATGTTTCCCGGGGTGGTGTCTGCGGTGTGCTACCCGGCCATAGCCGCTTGAGTTTTGAGATGTTTCCTCAAAGACATTAAAAAAATACACAAGATTTTATTTCCAAAAATATATTTAAAAAAAAATATTTGTCATGTTTTGTGATTCTTAGGGTTTTCTCACACCCATTCGATCGATGTCTGATGATCTCATTTTCAATCGATTCTAGATTCAGTCTTTCCTTAATTTGTGCTGTCTTTTAGAAGTTATTTCAAGAATAGTATTTTTTTGTGAGTCAACCAGCTATCTATCTATCTTTATACATGTAATAAATAGTAACGTAAAATTTTTGACCATTTGTCTGGATGCATGTTCGTATTCGTTGCACGGATTTAGAAGAAATATGGCACACTGGTAGTTTAAAACCTGGATTAAAACATAGAATACTATTAATCCCGGTAGTACGTTCCCGTGGGAATTTTCCGACATCCACGCGGGCAAGCCGCGGACAGAAGCTAGCACATTTTAAATTGATAGTTGTCATCTGATATTTATTCAGAAGGCCAATTCTCGTAATTTAAAACGTTCAAAATCTAGTCGCAGTCTCATCTCGGCGACAAACAAATGTCAAAAATGTAGGAAAATTAGAGGTATTTTTGACAGATTGAGACTGAGATCAGACTGTGAACGTTCTTAAAGTTACGAGAATCGTATCTGCTTAGCCTTTTCCCAGCTAGGTTGGGGTCGGCTTCCAGTCTAACCGGATGCAGCTGAATACCAGTATTTTACATGGAGCGATTGCCTATCTGACCTCCACAACCCAGTTACTGGGTAATACGATACACCTTAGTAAGACTGGTTGTCAGACTTTCGGGCTTCTGACTACCCGTAACGACTGTCAAAGATCCACGAATGACAGCCGGGACCAACGGCTTAACGTGCTTTCCGAGGCACGGAGGGGTCACGGTATGTAAAGATGGCGGGTGACCATCTTTACATACCGTGACAAGCATAGCTTAACCTGATCGATCGACCTGTGCGGCTGTTATTTAAATCGCCCTTCTGATTATAATAACTAAAATAAATATCTACCTTAATACAAAACTAGTGCAACATCTCCCAACAACATGAACGTGCTATAATTTGGGCGCCCGGCGTCGCTCACTTTCACGTGAATGTGTCGCCGCGCGACCATTAGTTGCCTATTATGTGTGCCTGCCACCGCGGTTTTATATTTTTTCGTTTTTACCACTGCTCCTGGTAAAGGTTGGCTTCCACTACAGCGTAACATTTTAAGGAAACTATTTCCGTTTATTCACGAAATTGACATAATTATGATCATTTGTATTCACTGAGCACATTTACTTGGCTCGCCAGATAGTATGTGGAATAATGTATTTTAATTAAACACTTTTGGGGTATTATTTTTTTACGCAACCATCTTCACTCCATTTTCCTCCATCTTCACCAGCTAAACTGCGAGCATTGGTCAAAACCAATGCTCGGAGTTTAGCATTGATATAAAAATATAAAACACTAGCTTCTGCCGCGAATTTGTCCTTGTGATATTTCTTGTCATAACATAACACGTATCCTATGACACTCGCCAATACTGTAGCTTCCCATCAGTGAAAGAATTTTCGGAATCCGATCACTAGTTCCGAAGATTTTTATAATATTAGTAGAGATACTACTATATCACTATCAGAATAGCAATCAAGTGCAGTGAAAAATATCTAAGCCAAGTACTGAGCTTCTGCAGCATTGCTTATTTCTAACCGTAGTATGATCAGCCTATAATGTTCCTACTGCTGGGACACAGGCTTCCTCTCTTCGAGAGGGAGTGGGCCGTAATCTACCACGCGGGCCCAGTGCGAGTTGGTAGATGTCACACGTCTTCGAATGTTTGGTTCTAGGACATGCCGATGTTTTCCTTCACCGTATTGAGAGCAATGGTGATGAAATTATTTACACAAAGCAAAGCGCCTGTCTGGGTACGAACCCACGACCTATAACGCGCGGGCCACCACTGCCCTTCTTACCGTAGGCCTATAATCTTAAACCTTATAGGTATTCGTATTTTATTCCATTATTTTGATAGTTCATTCAGTCGCTCCATGTAAAATATTGATATTCAGCTGCATCCGGTTAGACTGGAAGCCGACCCCAACATATTTGGGAAAAGGGTGATGATGATGATATTTTGTTAGTTCATAATGTTCCTTTTATAACAAGCTTTTTTATTGTTTTTATTTCCTAAGCGTATCCCAAACAAAATGGTTTTCTTTCTTTTGTCAATATGTTCGGTGTTACAAAATTTTGTTACTTGTTACGATTTAGTGTTGCGATACCTTTACGCGAAAATTCAAGTTTGCATGAAAAGATCTTGTGGCGCAAGTCCTGAAAGAGGATTTTTTGACACTCACACCGCCTTCAGCGCGTCAGCGTCTTTTAAGACAGCTGGGATTTCGGCAGACGGCTTTGTGCTTCTTTTAATTAAAATATAGAAATAGCCAAATAAGCACTATAGCCCACATTTTCACGAGTTTTATGAACACAAGGCAGACTTAATTTAAAACTCTTCTTGCGGCAGTAATTTCGTCTTTTTGGTATAACAACTTAAAATATTTGAGTTATCTTACTTACTCAATGGGAGCTTTAATAATTTTTTACGTGTCGATAATATCGTGGACGTCCACGGCAACACGACAAAACAGAAGTAAAATGTATATAAATTTATAAAGACGCTTTTAAATCTCCGTCCACGATAATGCTATAGCATGCACGTATTCCCATACATTTTATGGACGTCCACGATAATATTGTCACGTTAGAAATTATAAAAGCGCACAAGCACATACACACACAAATTTTGCTAACTTTCAAATTCAGATTCTTGCCCCCAAACTTTCCCTAATGCCTAAACAATAACCTACCAGCAATTTGAGCCGCTACACGTACACCCACAATCATAAACTTGGCATGAATAGAGCGTTGTACGTGCCCCGCGTTGGGCGCCAACTGGGCCCAACAATGGCGGGCTAATGGCGACGCGTCGTTACGCACTCGACATCTCCCGGCATTATTAATGCCTTCGCTTCTACGTGTGACAGGTACAAATAGACTATTCTCTGGCAAATTACGGCTATACGCGGGTGTGTTGTTTTGTGAACCTGCGATCTTGTGTGTTAGGAAGATGCTGGAAACTTGTTAAAAATCTTTAATTACACTTTTTAAAAAATGGTTGTTGAAGCCCTATACCACAAAACTGTACAATTTACACAAGTGCGTGTACCACAAAACTCTAAGCCGCAACATTGGAACGGAGAAGCCTTACAAATATGTAAATTGTTATGACAAGTGTACAATATTGCAACTCATACATAAGTATTTGTAATTTCAGTTTTACGTTTTACGAAATTTTTCTACAACTACTGACTGCGAACTTCGTACCGCCTAAATAAATGTATGAGAAATTTTTTTTTTTCGTGATACTTCCCCATGTTTTAAAAGTTATTCTGCTATTCGGGGCGGAGGCAAATCTAACAAATCAAAAATCATAAAAATCGGTCCAGCCGTTCTTGAGTTATACACGGTGTAACACTAACCCGACTTTGTTTTATTTATATAGATTTAAAAAAATTGTAGAATTGTAGACTTGTAGTTTTATGGTATAGGTCCCTGCTCCTTAGTATAAAACACAAGTACTTCGCATGCTTTATCATAAAAATTAATACCTACTGACGCTATTCTACATTCGCCCTCCAAACTATTGACAATAGTCTATCGCCACCACTTCTGGCATACTCTCCAGTTCATGTCACAAAAAGGCTTAAAGTCCTATAATATTCTCACTCGAAAAATCAAAGGCACTGAATACAAAATGTAAATGTTCATAATCTGTTTGCGATGATACTAAGCCACTGGAGCCGCACTGAGCCACTCTTGCGCCTCGCAATCGCTTTACGCGCCAAATTTTTGATGTACGAAACAGCTCACAGTTACTTAGACCTGCAAGGATTATGGTCGTGTAGTTTGCCTATGAGGTATGCTTGCTGGATGTGACTTGGAAAAATAATGAAACTTTGATGTCTTTTAGATAGTCCTGTAGAGCATTTTTTGTTTAAATTTCACTTTATATGATAATCATCATTTCATAGTATTTGATACATTCGTAGGTAACTCATTATTTTTATTGAGCCTCAATTGGCATTATCTAAACTATTTGAACTTCGAAAGGGATTACAAACGGCTAAGCAGTTTTGGCTGCATGGCTATGCCACAGTTGAGGTTTCTGCTATATTCCCGAGATCTCTTCCAGGCCTACATAATCACAGTCGGCATTACATCTTGACAAAGCGAGCGATTAAACACTCGAGGTGCGATTCGCGCGGGGCGCGTCGCTGCGACTTTTAGTAGAGTGTCGCAATACGCGAGTTTTGTGCTCAAAGGGAACGTTTATATTCACGCAAGTGTCGGGATAAAAGATGGCGTTTGATTCCCGCACTAAAGCTCTAAAATAAAGAACGCTTCTGTTACTGGGTGATTTCGAAATCCTCATTTGCCTGGCGGATTAGTAACGAGTCATTCACTTCATCCCATGTTATTCAATTATATTGCTTGCGTGTTTTAACATAAAACATATCTTATGGCACTCATCAGTAGTGTGTAGCTTTGTATCAGTTAATATTTTTTTTATAATGGGATCAGTAGTTCAATAGGTAATTCCAGATATTACTTTTTAAAAACAATTATACCTCTTTGTAATATTAGTTTAGATTTTAAAAAACTTGATATATGTATTATAAAAGGTTTCATAAATGCATATCCAACATGCCTTATGAAGAATAAACTTAAATAAACAACTAAATAGGTTCTTTTCGATTTATTTGATTTCTATTAAACACCTTCTTCTTTGTTACAGATCGCTCCCAGTCATACGGCCCACGGCCCGGTGGCTACGTACCGTACCAGAAAAACCAAGAGCATGGGCGCAGTTACAGCTCAGGTGGCCAGGAACATGGCCGGGGATACAACCGGGACCACAGCCAGGGCTCACGTAGTTACAGCCAAGGCAACCAAGACCACAACCAAAGCAGTCACGGTTACAACCAGAACCAAGGGTACAATCAATCCAGCCAAGGAAACCGGTCGGGGTACGGTTACGGCAACCAGAACAGGTTTGGAAACTCAGGTGGATCAGGTGGCTCGGGGTACAACCAAAACAGGACTCACAGTCAAGGGTACGAGTCACAAGGTAGCCAGCATAATAAATATGGTGGCCATCAGAGCAGTCAGGGTTATTCCACTACATCCAAGTACGGCTCACAAAGCCAGGGGTACAGCTCCCAAGGACCACGGGATTCTAGGAATAAACATAGCGCTGACCAACCACAGTCAGGATCCAATAGAAGGTACCAAGGCTCAAGTCAGGGCGGAGGCGGGTCCTGGCATTAAGTTAAGATATATTTTTGTAATAAAAACGATGATTCGACAGAAAAAGTCGTAGTTTCTTATAATATGTGCATATCTTTAAAGGATAGCTGTCAGGGTGGCAGTAACAAAACTATGAAATGGGTGATTATAGGTACCCACATTCATGTGTAATTTACATGCATTTCACATAATAAAAAAATATAGTCAAATATTGGACAAGTTTTCAACGAAAATAATAATCATATTATTTAATGTTCTATGTATTAAATACATTTTCAGATTATTTTACTTAAAAAGTGGTTGTTTGTATATTTTTGTCCAAAAGAAAAATTAACTATGATGAGACTTTTATCATACATTTAATAGAGAAAAAAATTAATTTTTATTCATAAAGAGAACATATTTATGTTTAGAATACCTAACATATAATATTATAGCCAGGATTCGAGGTAAATTTCAAGTTATGGAACAACAAACTAAATGTCATACTTATCAAAGTTCAAATTCCATTGCAATCAAAAACTTATTAGGACCTTTTTGTTAATGGTCACTGAAAAATCAACTTAGAACACATTTCACTAAAGTAGATAACTGATTAAGTGGCGATGGAGTGTGTCTGAGATCATAAACACTGCTTTTGCCATATAAATCTTTGTCTATAAAAAAAAATCATTTTTTTTCTAATTACCAATTATCAAAATGTAGTATGAATAAATTATGTGAGACTAGTATTTAATTCAAGACTGCGTCTCCGATTTCTGGAGAAATTGACGTTGAATTGTTGGATTAGGACTAAGATTTATAATAACTGCGATAGTACCTTCTCACTACAGCAGCTGTAGACACCACACTCTCACTCTCAAGACTGCTATTACATTCACGAAAATTATATTGTATCTTGTGGTTTGCATGTCGTGTTAAATGATGATGTTTAGGTACTATTTTTTCATTAAATAGATACCCTCCAAATGGTGTGGCTTAGGCCTGATTTTTCAATAGTCAGATATATCTGATAAATAAATATTGCGGTTTGACAGCTTTTGTATTAAAAATACTAGCAGCACCCCCCGGTTTCGCCCGCTTAAGTGTCGATCCCGTGGGAATATCGCGATAAAAAGGTATCATATGTATTAATCCTGGTTATAAACTATATGTGTGCCAAATTTCATACAAATCCATTCAGTAGTTTTTGCGTGAAGAAGTTACGAACATACAAACACACTCACGAACTTTCGCCTTTATAATATTAGTGTGATAGTGATTAGTAGGATGTCCAACTGTCCTATTTATTCTTCAGTTAAAATAAGTTATCTGACTATTGAAAAATCAATCCTTAAATAAGAAATATTAAAATATTTCTTTACTTAATAAAGGACATGATCAATTAGTAGAAATACATAATAAAACTTTTATATATTATTATTATAATTGTAGAACTGCTACAATTAAAACCGACTTTCGAACTTGGCGGTGCACTACCGTGCACCCATATTTATTGTATGTGACTATCATAATACTAATTTGTGTGTGCAAGTACTTGAACTTGACGATTTGAATGTAAGCATTAATAATAATAATAATTGTCAAATATTTCCCGTGTCACAATTGCCGCAATAATGCGATGAAGTAATAGTTAAGATTAATTTTATATAAAATTTCGGCGCCAATGTCAAAAAGAAATAAAAATATCGACACCTCTATTTTGTAGTTTTTCTGCATTTTTTCTGTCAATCCTACCATATCTATGATGACTCTATTCCGGAAAATACTGTTTTTCACATCGGAAAAGATTATATTCGAAGGATTTTATAAAAGACGACCCACTGACCAATTTTTTAAGCTTACAGACTAATAACAGTCATTATAGTAACAACAATCACATTATACACAGTAAAACAAGACACAAACCCAGGCCCATGCTCTGAGCACAGGCCTTCACAGATAAAATTTTTACGAGACTTGACTTTAGGGTTTCCGAGAGAATATACCGACCAAACATGTTCAATTACTCACCAAAAAATCTATAAGTGCAGGGTATGTAGTGAATCTATATAATAGTTATGTAAGTAAACACTCACACGCACAAGTAGTCAGGTAGCTGTCACAAAAGCCAACTGTCAGTCACTACGAGTGGCGGGAAAACGTTCGAAAAGTGCCGATTCTCAGCCTAATTTGAATAAATGATTTTTGATTAATAGGTAGTGAGCCTGTGAGTAAATTTTGATATATCAGCCTTGCTACACATTTTCACGGATATTACAGTACGTATTAAAAAAGACTGCTTACTACAGAGATCACAACATTCAGCGTAGAAAATAAACGCATACTTAAATAAATTAAAACACGTTAGTGCACATGTCAAAACGTTTTCCAATATGGCGGACAAAAGATTTTCAAGTGGCGCGCGTTTGTGTGCGATCAATAGTTTTTTTTTTATTCTTTCACAATCGAAGGTAGGCAATGAAAGGAGCCTCTTGAAGTATGAATGAAGTTAACGGCGATTTTTTAAGATTTTTTTGTCCAGGTAGCATGTAATGGACTGTAAATAATTCATTGCGCTTAGTTCGCTAATGCTGGTTTTATTATGTTTGAGGTTATTAGTTTGTTCATTGGGCAATATTTGAGGGTAGATATAGAAAAGTAAACAAAGAAAAAAGTGCACGGAAAATGCTATTACTTAGGTACTTTTTCAAGAGCATGCAGCAGGACGCGTACAACTTATTAACTTATAACTATTCCTTTTTCAGGAAGGTAATTTAAAAAATAAAATAATTAAAGGTAGGTGGTAGGTTACCTAAATTTCATTCATTGTTTATCTAAAGGTCAACACCATCATCTGCCTGCCTTTTCCCAACTATGTTTGAGTCGTCTTCCAGTCTAACCGGATGCAGCCAATGATATATTATGTCAATAGATGTAGCTGAATACCAGTATTTTACATAGAGCGACTGCCTATCTGACCTCCACTCCACAACCCAATTACTGGGTAATACGATACCCCTATACTCATTGTTTAAAGGTATGAAATAAAATTAAATGATCATCATACATCGGGCCATCTACATTGAAAATGATGCTGCGTGGAACTGGGATGCATCCCACACTACGAGATCACTGATTATGGGTTCACCTTCCCCAGCTAACATTGGCATACACACAGAGTATGTAACCTGGGCATACATTGCCAATATTAAATTGGTCATAGTCAATACCTACTTTCTGTGAATAACTATAAAAAGGGCCTACTGATGTAGAAACGAAAGCAAAAGTCCCATGCCATAAGAAACCAAAAAATTATTGAACTGTGAACAACTAATGGTTTTTGACAGGATCTGCACACTCAGAGTCACGTTCACGCAGGCGCGGAACAATCAGCCGAGTCAAAGTCAAGCGAATCGCGGCCACTTGACCTTCTCTCTCACATAACAATGCAATCCGTCAAATTCCCATCAAAACGGGAATTGCTCATTCACACTCCGCCGACTTAGAAACGCCACTCAAATTCTCAAGACTCTGAAATCAAAAGTCATCTGTCAAACGGAATTTGAATTTTGAATTCGGAAGCATGCTGCGTCTGCGCAGCGTGAGGCGTTTCAGAGTCACGCGAGCGCCGCGGGTCGCGCGGCGTCACGCTGGCCGTGCCGATCCCCCCGCGTCATTAGTACCAACGACAAAAGACAAACCTTTGACACATTAGTTCATGGTAAAGTGAACATTCTAGATCTTGGCGAGTTTATGGGAAATGAGCAGAGGTATAAGGTCTCCGGTTCATATGTGATGTGTGTGGGAATGTGGACATATGGGCGGTCTGTGGACTGATTTGTTACATTCCGATGGTTGGGGTACAAATTGCATGCGAAATAGTTTTGTTCTTTGAAATAAGTCAGTCAGGTGTCTGCCCCTATTATTGTAACTTTGATACGAATAGAGAAAGCATTTTGTCCTTATGAAAACACATATAGGTAATAAATGGTAGGTACCACTGCCCTGCCTATTTATAGAAGCTTTACTTAGGAGCACTCCAGCACCCCGGCTAAAGGTAGCAGTAGTAGGTACACCTTGTGGTTTTAGCCAGTAAGAGTCTGACAGACCCCTCCACCCACCCCAGGGTGGTGGTCATCCATGAGGATTTCCACACGATAAAAAAAAAGGTTTCACACGGTAGATACCTAGGTACCCATAGGTAAACCAGCATGTAGGTAGGTAACTAGCTGATTTGTTTTAAAATTCTAATCCCTTTTTGAGTATCCCTCATAGGAAGTTACAGTTCATGTTTCTAACATCAGGGGGCCTAAAAAGGCCACTTTGGAGAATCATAAAAGGATAACATTATTAATCGTAATAATCAAAGAGATTGGATTTGGATCGGAGTGATTGGTATTTTAGCACAGACAAAAAAAATAACTGAAAATGCTTCACCAATGGGATTTGATACGATTAAGTGTCCATTATGTTATCCTTTTATGATTCTGCCAAAGTGGCCTTTTTAGGCCCCCAGGAATTATTCAAGACCAGCTTCTGCCCGCGACTTCGTCCGCGTGGAATTTCTTGTTCCCCGCCCCGGCCCACCCCGTCGCGTCGCATCGCATGCCCGCGCTATTACTTCGTCTTCACTCAATGTTCTTTCCGACTTGTTTCTTTGTTTTTGCTCGGCTCCGTTTGGCCCTAGCGTGATGTTAAGTAGCCTGTAGCCTTTATCAAGAATTGGGCTACCAAATTCAAAAATAAATTTTTCAAATGGATTATAGCGCGTTCATACATAGAAAAAAAAAAACAATTTCTTCAGCATTAAGTATTATTATTAGCATAGTATATACTCGTATTATATAGATATCGGCGGATCTTTAGGTTGCTCTTATTTTTCACCTGCTCCTTCAAACCAGAAATCAGCATTTCCATTTTGCTTGCTGGCAAAAATTTACATGTCAGTAAAGTTGTATCCGGAAAAGCCTCTTCGCTAGCTCTACTTTTTTAAATAGCCTTTGTACGCTGTCCCACTCCTGGGCAAAGGCCTCTCCCTCCACTCCTTCCAAATTTCGCTAGCCCGCGCGTCCTCCTTCCTTTTTGACGGAACCTATCCAGCCCGTCCCGCCATCTTCTACGCGTGGTCTTCCGCGACCCCGCCTCACTGTATTAGGGCACCAGTTCTGTGCTATTTGGGCCCACAGTTTGTCATGCGGCAGACATGGCCTACCCAATCCTATATATGAGCTCTACTGCTACTATAATAATAAGCGTAGCTACCGTAGTCGTACCAAATTGACAATACTAACAAACCATCCTGGGCAGACTAATGTAAATACATGAAACCGGGTATCTAAAGTTAATCACAGTAGATAGAACAACAAACAGATGTGGGTATTTAACATCTAACCCATATTCATTCACCCAAAAACAAATTAATTCTCGCCGAGTCAACACAAAAACTCACTAACGGAACGGCACAGTTTCCCCCAAATTTTACATTCGGAACACGCGCTGTGCGTCTCTCTGATTGGTTGGAGCTATTCGGCGGTGATTGGCTTACAATTTGACAGTAATGGCGTTAACTCGAACCTTCTTGGTTGAAAATGTTGTAAAACTTGCATTTAGTCGTTTTATTTTGGATCTTATGGTGAATAGTTAGAGTAGTATATTGGTAAACGTAGAAGACACAGTTTTGAAATAAGGATGTCATCGTCTCCCCTCTAGACAGATGTTGCTACATTTTAGTAACAAATTCGCCCACAACCGGTTTGAAAAAGCTATTGTGTATTTTTTTTTTCGTATTATTTCGCCTAATTCATTTGTTGTGCGGTTGGTTAGACAGGGAGGGGAGATATAACTCATTTCGCGCTTTTGTTCGCGACTACCGGTTTTTAAAAAGTTGTTTTAGTAAAAGATATCATGATTAATGATCTGATAGGTGTTTTTTTAGGTTTTTCGAGTATTTGGATTTAAGTTAATGGTTCTTGAAAATATATAGAGGTGTCTTTAAACATGATGCATTATGGTTTGATTCAGAGTTTCTGATTTTGCTATTAGGACTCACATCACAGCTGAACAGAACTTTTGTTTTTTTTATTGCAAATTAGAAGTTTGTATGAATGAAAGAAACTATAAACAGCTTGACGCCTGCGCTATATGAAGCGTACAGTTGCACCCTATTAAAATATACCTACTTTTCTTTTCAGCAGGTATTTTCGTGTATTCAGTTTCTGCAGGAACCTACTTTAGATTGGTGATTGGATTGGATAGGTGGCGGTTTGTAGTTTATGCCTACCCCCATGGGAAGAAGGTGTGTGTTTATGTAGGTAAGTATGTAAAATTAAACACAGTTTTACTTAGCCAATCAATTCAAGCCTAATGTGTACCTACATTTTTACCTATTCATGATTATCAATGTAAATTCATAATTTCTAATCATTAATTGTCCCCGAGTAAGCTGGCATGTTATATTTCACAGGCGACCTCACTTTCAAGGGTCATATTTTTTATTTTTTTACTTTTTAATAATTCGCGCGGCGCAGCGGTCGAGGCTCAAGCACTCCACTCGAGCACGGACCCAAAAAAATCTCAAAAATCCACCCATGTGTTGCTGTAGTTGTGATAAAATTGATCGAGGTTCCGTATATAGGTACAGAGATGTGTCCTGATTTGAAATTTTGCAAAATAAAAGAAGTATTTGAATAAACTGCTTTTTTAAGCTCCTTACATAATTAAGTTGAAAAGTAGGCATTGATTGTTTGATTATCCTACCAACTTAGTTATTAAAAAAGTTGATACGGTTTCTTAGAACCCATACTATTTCATTAGGTACAAACTGAGAAAAATAGCTTCCTCTAAAATAACAAAAAAAAAAAATTGATAATAAAAACTGCCTGCACGTCCTAATAAAAAAAAAGGTTCAAACCCCCACACACATCACCAAGGATCTCTAAGCTCACACAAAAAGCTGCCTCATTTGACGCTGTGAATTATTATGTATTTTGGAAAAATCCATTGTTTCGTAATCTCCCCCCGTCCTCGTCTCGAGAGCCCATTCACCCGGCTGTTGCAGGACGACAATTATGGCATGTGCTGAGGTGCCAACGCATGTACTCATGTAATGAGCTACAATGAACACCGTTGCGTTTTTCAATAACAGCTAGCTATGTGTATGTGTGTCTATGTGTGTGTAGTTACATTGTGCTAAATAAAAACGGTTAAAAACGCCGGTAGGTTTAGAGAGATGATAAAAAGAAATTGGGTTGTTTATAAGGATTTCTTTGTCTCAGGGTTGCTATTATATGTTTTGTTATGTGTGATACAATGCAATTCAACTCCCTAAGTTAGAATTGGCGTCAAATGTTATTATTAATAGTTATTAAACATGATAATACCAATGAACTAAGAGAGTTGTCCTAATATTTGTTAATGTAGCAAGTCATATTTAGATAAACAAAAAACCTCCAAAAAAAACCTAAGAAAATTTGAATTTCGCGGGCGACCCTGGTGATTGCGCCTGAAGTGTTTGGATTGGTGCCCAGTTCGTGTCAGTTGGCTCGCGAAATATAGGAGTACCTATTATATTAACTTTAATTTTTACAGACTCCAGACTGCTTCTGAGATTAGGTACCTACCCAAATGGAAAACCCAAAAACAAAAAGTTTTTATGATTTATTGTAAACAAAAACTAGAAAGAAGAAGACTGAAACTAGAAGAAACTCGAAAACTAATCTGGAAAATCGATTTTTTTTCGTATCATATCTATAATAGATATCGACACCCATCACGTCCGTGCAGTTTTGCTAGCTAATTAGCCCCGTATTTGGTTTCAAAATGGTTTTTTGACTTTCAGACTTGACAAATCGGTCTCGCATAGGTACTTGAGATTTTGACTCCGTTCATAACCTACTTAGAAGTACTGTAATCTGTAACGCACAAGCAGTTACCGACTTATACAATTCTCTTATCGAAAAAGGATTTCAAAATAAAAAAATTAAGCGCCAATGGAGACCGATAACCCGATTCATACATATATAACCACAATGTCGTTCGACATCAAACGTAAATATCCTTTGTGTGCAAAGATCGCGATATTTCCCCATTGTTTCGGTGCGCGCCATTAGCGGGCAACAACCGTACAAATGAAAGCGCGCCAAAACCTCTCAGCTGTCAGATCGCGCGCCATTTTCCCTCGAGAGGATGAAAGTCGACGTGCCTTTGCCTTTAAAAGTAATCCTTTATGTCCGTTCTCTTTGTCGTTAACTGGAGTAGGTATCAAGAGCCGTACGTAAAATACCTAACAGCGTCGAGGAGGTACGCTACACAATTTTAGAGAAGTTTGTAAATAGGTTATGCTGTAAGAAAATACATACCTACCTACTTGGGTAAGTATTAAGAAGGTACGTAGGTACTTACCTACATGTTTCTCTGTCGTTATCTTCTCTACAAGAATTAGGTAGAGCACCTACTCTGGCTACCCTAATTGATCATTGATACTAAGTTCGGGTACCTAGGTACCTGAACCAATTTCTTATTCCTAACTAGCGATCCGCCCCTGCTTCGCACGGTTTTTACGACTTGATAAAACATCGAGATTTCTTTACTAAGTGTTGGTTAAATATTACTTATGTATAAAAAATATATATACAACATGGTTTATGTTGTATTTTTCCGGGATAAATTCTCAAAGTGATGGTTAAAACCCTAAAACCGCATCAAAATCCGTTGCGGTTTAGGAGAACAACGCGGTGACACACACAGACTCGAAAAGTGAGTTGAGAGTGAGTTGTTGAGAGATGAAAAAAATTAACTTTTTGATTTCAGAATGCGGTTAGTTACTAGACAACACACACATAAAGTCAGCAACACACACATAAATTTATTGAACAGCTATCGCAATGTTTTAGGTTAAAGCCGTTTGTAGGTAATGAAAAAACTGGTAGACCAGACTTTTATAGCAGAAATTAAACAGAAGCCCCAATAATGACCATTAATTGGAACTGCTTGCAAAATAATTTTGTAGTCTACAATAACAATATTAGAATTCAATAAAAAATTACGGACAGTATAGACCATAGACAAAGTTCTTGATATAAAATCAAAACAAACATACATTTGATTTCGTTATTAGATTCATTAAAACATAATGATATGAATTGTTATAATGAGCGCTCTAAAAAATGTTAAGGTGTGTTCATATTAGATATTGCCAATGTTTTTTTTATTTTAAAATCATAACCTCTTCATTTATTTTAAAACAACATTTAAAATTTTGAAAGTTTTTACTTTAGTCAAGATAAGCTATATAGCTTTCATATATGCTGAAAATCATTGAAGGTACCAATTATATATTATTATTTTGTGTTTAAGTAGGTAAGTACCTATATGATGTTAGTAGGTACATAACAGTGTAATCGATTTTAGTTCGACTGACCCTACTCTACCTACTTAGGTAACTATTTTGCTGGAAAGCGTAACCTACATAACTGTTGAATAATATTATGTGCTTTCCTGACCTCATAAGCCAAGGACTTTCAGCTCACGTTTTGTGATTGTTCTTTCCATAGATATATATATATATATTTCTTATATCTATGGTTCCTTCTAAATCTGCTCATCTTCTCAGTAATCTCTTGAACAGTCTTCTAATTATTTCCAACAAATATGAATGCACCTTTATCAAGTACATTGACGCCACCTGTCATCGCTTGGAGGGTTGTCAAAATAACGTTCGATACAGAATGGACTAAAATAAAAGAAGAATTATTGAACATTCGAACAATTTGCCGAGTCATCGCTGTACGATCGACGGATCGACGGTGAACTGGAGATGCGTGGGGCAATTCGAAAAGCCATTTCACAATATTATTCACTGTCGAGATACGAAGACGTACCGAGACCGACAAGTTCGATATCGGAAAGCGTAATAAGGAACTCAAATGGAGTTGGACAGGGCACCTGGCAAGGCGCAGTGATGACAGGTGATGGTGATGTCAGGCTGTGACAGAGTGGCGTCCAAGGACTGGAAGACGAGATGTCAGTCGTCCGGCGGCGAGATAGGCAGACGATATTGTTGCCACGCGGGCAAAACCTGTATGAGGCGGCACAGGAGCCTGGGGATTGGCACAAGACAAGAGAGGCCTGGGCAGTGAGTGTAGTCGAGCTGTGGATGATGATGCTCCATTGCCCACCGACATACATTTTGCGCCTTCTGTCCATGGGAGTAGGCAGAAGCTTCAGAATACTACGATTCTAGCACCCTTCTTCTCTTTCCTACTTTTTGGTATTTTTAGTGCCTGTCCCTTGAGACAAATAGGACAGAAATCTTTAACAATTTTCATTAGAATCAAACAAAAGTTTTAAACGTAGGTAGGTACACCTGGCAATTTTTCGAGGCAATAAACAGCCTCGAAACTGACAACCAGCAAGAAATATAAATAGAACATCCCATATCAATATATTATATATCATATGTACCTATATGCCGTAAGAGTGTCCATGAACTTTCTTGTCTGTTTTTCTCCGAACCTACTACCCTTTGGAATGGGCACCTAGCTTCATCTTTCTGACTGACCGAACCGACCCCTTGATAATTCAAAAGTGCCTGTACTAATAAAACAAAGGCGGACTAGTTACACCATTTATAACTCAAGAACGGCTGGACCGATTTTAATGAACTTTTATAAATTTGTTGGATTTGTCTTCGCCCAAAATAGCAGATTATTATTGAAACATGGGAAAAAAAAAACAAAAAAAAATCTGAGCCTGTACGACGTTCGCCGGGTTAGCTAGTTTAAAATAAATGCTTTGAGTTTGAGCACCTAGAGGTCTACTTACTTGATTTTAGGAACTATTTGGGCCTATTTTTCCGTATAATAATCCCCAATAACTTCACATCAACAATTCCGTCCGACCCTGCGGAACCAGCAACCGAAGTCTGATCACAGTGGTGGTCTTGACAGACAGGCGGGCGAGATAACGAGGTGCGCGCCACCGAGGCACACCAACCACGACCTGTGAATGTGTGAACTGTTCACACTGTGTATTATGTGCTGTTGTTATGTACCAGACTGCCCGTGTGAAGTTGACTCCGTTTTCCGGGATCATAAATTCCTTATTGGCAAATTTTACCTTTCGCATTTTTACGATTCCGGGACTCCGTGTGTAGTTTTCTGAGGTTGTAAATTCCGTACTTGCTCGAACTAAAGGTCAGCTCATCAAGTAAAAAAATAGTGTTTTTGGCAATGCTTATGATAACAGTTAAAGAAACTTTCGTAAGTAATAATGAAATTCTAATCAGTAGTTTGCTTGTTGTTTTTTTTTTGTTGAATTTGTTACCTTATTACCTACTATCTATCGACGGCAGTCACAATAAACTTGTAAAGAACTGCAATACTTGCTATTAAAATGTAGATTTAGGTTTGAGGTTTTACTAGATCATGCTGGTATCTTTAAATTTTTTAAACCTTAAAAATAAATGGTAAATTTAACTTTTTATGGTTTTTACTGGCACTTCGCCGTCGATATACATTTCTAAGACCCTCAGGTATTTAGAAAAGCGGGAGGACTCTACAACCACCTAAACATGTATCAAATAGTTTTACATCCCCAACTTTAATACTACCCTGCTTACTCCTACTTACCTACATAAAGCAGAACATGATACAAATTTTATGTAATTCAGAACCTACTGACGTATGTTTCTTATTACTTAGGTCTAGTCAAACATCTCTAACAATTATGTTCAAAAACATCCATTGATAAAACCATATCTCGTAAACCCGGTCCTGAATCAAACAGTGCTCTCGACGTATCCTACTTCGACAGTCGCATAAAAATAAAACAACGGAATAACCTCGTCAAAATACTAGGTTCTCTAATAAATTCATTACAACGCACGCCCGTGCTCTATCGATTGTGGCCTCTTTGCCCGAACGTGCCAGAGACAATCGACGCGATGGCGCTTCTCTACGCAGCCGTAGACAGCTATAAATGACATAGAAACTGTTATGTTCCAAACCAAATAAGGGTTTATTGCAGTGATATAGAGTCTGGTTTTCTTTGGGAGAGAAACGAGAAAGGGCGTTGCAAATTCAAAGTTTCCGAAAAATAAATGTTCCGGTCAATGTTAAGACCCTATTTCCAAATTCAACTTTACGACCTCATCCAAAGAGTTGGTATTTGCACAATGTTCAAGTGGGGGGTATAAAACCTTTTTGTTGGAAAACTGCGCGCTCTTTGTCTCTGACTCACTGTCAAGCGTACTTGTGTTTTCCCGCGTTTTTTGTTCTAATTAGTCAGGCCTGCTCTCGACCTCCGCGCGCTCCTGCCACCAACGAAACCGTCACCAATGTTTTGTGAAGATATTACAAAAAGTTCACGTGGCTCGCTTCATTGAGATTCGGAAAATTATTACCTACCTTATAACTCTATCAAAATGTAAATCAGACTCTTATCCTAGATATCCTGTAATATTAAAGTGGCTGACTTTCGACAATTTGAGCTTTGGGAAGATATTTAAAATCTTAGAACACAATAGTTTATCAATAGGTACCTACTTTGCTTATTGCGATATATATACATGACTGTTATCTACAGGTCGGCAGACTATCCCTGAGTAAGTATTGTAAAAGAGGGTAATTTTGTGTAACTTATGAATTTCGCCTTGGCATATGTATAAATAGTGATTAGCGACTTTTTAACCATACATTTTTGACGTTAGACGTCACTTTAATCTTCAAAATAAATGAACCAAGGACCATAACTTCAGAAAAAACAAAACAAATGACAAATGTGAGTATTATTAGATTCCTATAGTATTACCTATTTCCCCTTCATTGAAAAGAGGAGGGAAGAGGTAACTACATACCTCAATAAAATACCTGAACACAATAATTACAGCAATTACAGGAACCCTCCCTATGTATTTCAAGTAAGACAGCCTCCTTAGCCCCATGAATGGGGAATCTTAAGGCGTAATGGTGTCTCACCCCTTTCCGTATTCATGGGGCACCATAAATACGAATAATATTCACAAATTTGTTTACAGATCGCGTACCCACGCACAATACTCGGTATTTCAGCGAGGGGGAAATGGGGGAAACCTTGGCTTGTTTTCATTGGGGACTTTTTGCATGAATATACTTTTTTAAAGCGATTTTGATGAGTTGTAGTTGTAGACATAAATCTTGGAACGATCTGACGGAGCTTTATCTGGGCAATAGATTTATTTTTATCTTCAATTATGTAGGTAGTTAAAGTTTTAGCCTGCATGACTTTCCCATGTAAGCTTCCCGAATATTATTTTATAAGTTCATGACAGTAATAGAAGAATAGGAGAAAACAGTAGAGAGTCAGCTTGGAGAGCTGACAAAGGCCGTCATAATGTAAAATAAGTATTCTTCTTCTTCTTCTTAGCGTGTCGATTTGCCATCGTGGTGAAAGAATTAGCCAATCAGCGTGGATAACTCGCTGATTGCCCAGGGTGCGCCGGACGTATAGTTCTCGTTCTCGATACGTCGCTCGGGGAGGCTCCTTTCATGCACTCCAAACTATGTAGTGTTATGATCGAAATAATAATTTAATAAATAAACTAAGTCTTTTATTGATCCCGGAGACACAATTGAGGGATAGAATCCGGAATGAGGTGATCCGGCAGAGAACAAAAGCTGTCGTCATAGCTTACAGAATACGCGAGCTGAAGTGGCAATGGGCCGGCCATATTAGCCGTAGAACCGCTTACCGTTGTGGTAGACGTGTTCTTGAGTGGCAAACTGAAGGTAGGACGCCCTCAGGCTAGGTGGAGCGACGACATTCGCAGGGTTACTTCTAGGAGCAGCTGGATGAGAGTTGCCGTGAATCGAGCTATAATGGCGTGCAATAGAGGCCTATGTCCAGCTGTGGTCTGCTGTAGACTGATGATGATATCCCGGTACTGCAAGAGAGCGAAGCTCTTATAGTAGATACGCTGTTTATATCCCTGACAATCTGTGACAACCTCGATACAAAGAAGTCGCCCGACAATCCGACATTACTCTTTTCATTGAACCATGCAAAATCATTTGAGCAAACGTGAGTCACGTTGGCTTTAGACTACTTTCTCACCATCTATCCATCTATAACATCCTATTTCATGTCTTTGGGGAGGCCTATGCCATTGCAGGGCAAAGGTCTCTATCCCTTTTTTCCCCACTCTTCTGACCGCTCCTAATCACAGTCAGTCCTTCCGGAGTCAAAGCTCGTGCTGCCGTCCTCATCTTCGTTTTCGACTGATATTAATCTGATCTTGGATATCTTTTACCAAATAAAATATCGTGTGAGACACCTAAAACTCCACTACACCTTTCACACCAACCGCTTCCGAATTTAAAAAACTTCGCATTTTTATCTAAATCTACCCTTTCCCGCAGTTTGGACAATAGCCCACGACACACACGTGCCCTATCTGACGATCGATGGAGCGTCTCACAATCGCTGCTCCCGCCTCCCGCCATCTTTTATTATCGTCTGTTCTATCCGGAAGGGAATACACTTGGTTGACGAGTAGGTAATACACATGTTGTTGGGAGTATTTTTTGGCTAAGGTCCTACGCATCGTTGCTTATAATTATATTCCACAGGTTAACTTACAAAACTCAAACTCAAAGCATTTGTTTTAAATAAAACAATTACTGGCAGTTTATAATTGTCAAGGGGTCGGTCAGTCCGAAAGATGCTATGCCATTTCAAGGCGTAGTAGGTATACCTAGGTACCATGAAGAAGAACGGGCAAGAAACTCCACGGATATATAAGTACATACTCTTTTACTTATATCATAAAATTGTAACAAAATGTTGGATAATTCATGTTGAAATTACATGTGAGACGATGTAGAAAGACGTGCATGTTAAAAGCGTCCGTTAAAAATAAGATAAAAACAATTAAGAAATTAAAATAAGCCGTGGCAACTAAGAGATGACCAGTCCCTACCGACGGCGCCCGTTCACGAACATGACAAGGGTCAGCACAGCACCTTTCAGCACAACCATTGTGAAGGGAATTTAATGTCCTACAGACACGCCACCACGTTATGTAGGTACAGTTCGCGTCAAATAACTTTGCCGCTCTGAAGCTAGGCTCTTTCCTAGCCGCGCCAATCGGCGCCATGCGCGCTGCTGTTGTATTCATAGGATTAACTACTGCGCAGTGACTTGTTGCCTACTTCAGAGCTATAAATACTTGTGTATTTAAAAAAAAACTAGATAACTTAAGGATATTGAGAAATTAGCGCTGAAAAAAACCTATTTTACTGTTTTTAGTCCGCGAAACTGATACTTAACTCGGATTTTAGTGACTGAACTTTTTGATACGGGAATAGCGCAATAGCTAATTAGCAAGGTTTACCTACCATTTTGCTAACGGGGCTGCCACTAAGACGACCCACTGACCCTTAGACGTCCTACATCTGGGTAGTGAGCCCCCAGCCCCAGCCCCGCTACCAAAAAGTAACTAAGTACCTAAAATTGTTTTTATTTTTTTAAACAAAAATTCCTACTCCCAGCCTCAGAAAGACCCTCGCGTGTGTGAATCCTAAAAGAATGTTCATCCTATCCGTCACCTGAGACACAAATCCTAGCAATATCCTCGTTTAATCTGTTCGAGAGGCCAATAGTTTTCAATTTCGACCCCTCACCTGTATGTTTCACTTAATCCAGCGTTTTATTAGCGAGACCCGTAACGAGTCGCACGTGTACCCTACCGCCTTTGTTCTATCAAAATTACTGCTTGACATCCAAACAATGTAACCCCATATGTATTTTATGCGAAAATGTTCTCTATATGGATATGGCAAGGGTTTAAATTTCAGAGAAGTGAGATTTCGTTTGAGCTTTTTCAATGGCGCGAACGGCCATGTTATTATTTCGTTTTGGCGGGCCGTGACTGACGTTCAAAGTCGGTGTTGCCATGCGGAATAAACTGTAATACGAGTTATGAAAGATTATGGCGTAATCTGGGAATATTGAAGACAATAAGAATGAGCTTACGTTTAGAATAGGGGTGATGTTAGCGTTTGTTACTTTTATTGTTCGAGGGGAGTGATTGACTCAGATTGCGATGTTTTTGTATTGTTAAATCGCTGAAATTAAGCGTTTAAGTGCAAGCGAGCTACCTGTATCTCATCGTCTGCCTAGCCTTTTTCCAACTATGTTGGGGTCGGCTTCCGGTTTAACCGGATGCACCTTATTTTATATGGAGACGACTGCCACGACTGGCTATCTGACCTCCACAACCCAGTTACTGAATAATACGACACCCTTTGGTAAGACTGGTTGCCAGACTTTCGAGCTTCTGACTACAGGTAACTAACTAACGACTGTCAAAGATCTACAAAGTTTAACATGTTAAACTTAAAAGTGCTTTTTGAGGCATGAAGGGGTGTCGATAAATGTAATGGATGGTCACCCATCCACGGACCGACCTCGGCATGCATCGCTTACCCTTCACACGACACACACAGAAAGCGCCTTTGGTTCACGGAAACCAATTAGATCATTATTTTTAAGTAAGCTGTCTTCCCATTCGCTCGCTCTTGCATTCTATACCTATCGACGGAGCCCCGTTACGCGGGGCTTCTATACGTACCTTTGTACAGGGTTTAAACCTAACCTCGGGATGCCCTTCACTCGCTCTTGCATCCTACGTTGCGCTTTTGTGAACCAAAGTATCTGGAAACAGTGGTTTCTATGAACAAAGTTTACGGCAAGAAGTGCTATCTATGAACAGAGATCTCTGTCAACATTGCTTCCTATGGACCGAGATATCTACAAACAATGTTTTCTATCAACAAAGTTTTCGGCGAAACGGACTGTCTGAGAATAGAGATTACTATTAGCTGTGCTTTCTGTATGTAGTCGTATCGTACAAGCGTGTTTCTATCTTAGGTTCCATACCGCACCTGGCAAGGCGCAGTGATGACAGGTGGAATAAGGCTGTGACAGAGTGGCGTCCACGGACTGGAAGACGTGATGTCGGTCGTCCGGCGGCGAGATGGGCAGACCACATTGTTGCCATCACGGGCAAAACCTGCATGTGGCTGGCACTAGAGCTTGGGGAATGGTACAAGACAAGAGAGGGCTATTCCTAGCAGTGGATGAACTCGGGCTGTGGCTGATGATGATATCTTACCTAATCCTTCTTATATAGTTACCTACTTACGAGTTTATTTTGGCATTTAATTTGAATTGTGCCTTAGCTGGTCAAGTTTTGACCATGGTGTAGTCCCTTTTGTTGCACCGAATTAAATGTTCTACCCACCCTTCTATATAAATTTAAATACTAAGTTATTTAAAAATAAAATTTACGAATGGTTATCTGTTAATAGTTTTTATAGTGTTAAGGATTTCATTGAGAAACAATGTTAATGTCAGTTACATACTGAAAAATTTGCATGCTTATTATTATATTGGCAAAACATATTTTGTTCTACATTGTACTTTTACCATCTTTTTATACCGTGTTTTTTGCAACTAAATATATTATTATTATTATTACAATGACCTATTTTCTTGCTTTAATTATATTTAAAAAAATCCGAAATTTAAAGCAGGTATTTTTCCTCAGGAAATTCTTTCCACTTTTATTTGCCCATATTTTCAAGATAAAAGTACATAGATAGACAAAAATTACTATCAAAGTATGCAAATTTCTCATAGCCGATGTAAGCATTTTCTCTTTGAAGCGAATACTTGAGTTACAAGTGATCTACCTAGATATAAATATCTGATCTCGTGAGACCCTATCATTTTAAGGTCCACTTGAGGATCAAAGGGGCTCAAGAAAGTTCTCGAATGAAAGTCCAAATAAAACTCATTAATTTTATTAATTTTATAAATCGAAATTCATTACACCTCCTTCCTCATTATAGTTACAAATTCCTTCTCAATAATACTATTATTTATAATTATCATAATAATAATTATCAACTCCCCCTAAACCTACAAATTATACATCGACCTAATTTCTCAGAACATATAAATTAAGTTGAAAAACGTTAATTACAACTTCATTTTGTTACAACTGACGAATTACTCTAAATTTTAATAAATTCTTATTGCTATTATTTTCCTTGTCGAATTGTGCGGGAAAATCCGCCGTCTTGTGGCGATGTTGCCGACATTTACAATAAAAAATCTCCACTAATTTAAATTAATATTTACATTGCAGCAATTCGCAGGTTTTAGTTAGTAAAAAAATAAAAATTGACTTAAGTACACAATAAGATTGTAAGTAGTGATCGAAAATACCTATTTCATGAAAAGTCTAAAGTCATCAGTATCATCTTAGTTGCTGCTTTAAATGAGAAAATAAATTACCCATTGAATTAAAAAAGATGCTGAAATGAAAACATTATGTAGAGAAATAGAAATCTCCTGTGTATTATTATAAATTCGTTGTTTGATACTTCTAATCTTGTAATTAAAGTAAGAAAATGATCATTTTAAAATGTTTTGACTTGGTTGATTTAGATTTTAAACATGATTTCAAGATATTTAAAAAAATGTGCTTTTTTACTTTTTTGCATTATTACTAGTGTAGTGTTAATTATATTTTTTGTTGTAAAATGATTATTCAATCAACCAAGTTAATACCATAGACAGAGATTGCACAAGGGATGTCTCCCGTACCCGCTCATCTTTCTACGAGCGATCACAACTATTTACATTAGATAGTATCTACACACGCAAACACTGACTCTTTTTAAATTATTTTCTATTCACACAACAATTAGCTACTTCTTTATCAGTTATTTACAGTAATGTAACCTACAGCTGACGCAGACCTTTTCACCACCGTGTTTAAAAGAAATACTGATAAGATATAGAATGTTTATTATAGTAATTATTGCATTTTATTTTTAGGAAAAAAGAATTTCCCGTCAACTTCCGAACAAATAAATAAATTCTTTAAATAATGGAAATATTTATCATAAATAAGTCTAAATTATTCTAAAGAGAAAAGATTTGATTTTTTGTATCTTTGTTTGTAACGCTTTCACGCTAAAACGGCTGAACGGATTTGAATGAAATTTGACACATGGATAGACCATGACCTGGATTAGGATATAGGATACTTTCTATCCCGATATTACTACGGGATCGAGACTTATGCGGGCGAAACCGCGGGGCGCAGCTATTTTAGCATATAAGTACCGATGAGAACGAAAATTAAAATTAATGGTGGTGAAACACTCCATCAAACTCATTACGTATAATAAGCAAAACAACTGTGCTTTTATCGTATAAAACGGAGACATCAACCATGAAATTGAAAGTTTGGCACTCTTATTTGCAACCTGAACAGAAAAATATTTAAACCCTACACTTACTTATTTAAAATCTGTGACATCTACAAAAGTAAAACATTTTTATATTAACTTGTAAAACACGCAAAAGTTACAACTACAATAATTCTACTGAAAAAAAAAACAGAAAAAATATTTTTATCTTCAGGTTCGTAATGTCAGTAAAAAAAATATCACAAAGAATCAATTCAAATCCTCACGTGTGCTTAACTAAAGCTATTTCTATTTATTTACACATTACCCTCCTCCCGTTCTGCGGTTATTACCGACTTTGTCCACATTTCACATCAACACTTTCGAAATTTCACTATTTTTCTAATCAATGTTCATTTTGGAAGCTGCAGCCAGCGACGCTTCACCAGAGACAGTGTTCTTAGAGGAGACTTGTGGTTTCGTTTATCATACATACAAACTAACATTCAAATCATTTGCTTGCAAATAGCTAATATCTACATAGAAATCGAAAAGAAGCAACGAGAATTGTAAAATGAGTATAAAACTGTTTTTCTCTTTTAAATAATTTACATTGCTAAATTGATAACTGTTTTATCAACTTCTCTATTTAAAAAAAAATAACTAAAGTCAAAAACTCATTAATTTTATTTTAACACGAATTCTGGAAAATAATTTTTAAATTGCAACACTGATGAATAAAAAAATAAAAACTGCACAGACATAAAATAATTCAGCCTAACTGAAAGGACACAAAAACAACCACATTCATTCGACTTAATCGAAATACATCTCTTCCTTGAACATTGTCTCGTGATAAAGCTGTGGGAACTTCTACCAGGCGCGGCCCTGTAGCGGCAGGTAGCCTGAGCACTGCTGCTGGTAGGCCGCGGGCTGGCGGTACGAGGACACGAGCGGGTTGCTGCACGCGGCCTGCGACGGCTGCGGGGCGGAGTAACCCGACGTGGGGGTGGCGCAGTGGCTGTGCGCTGGGGACGAAGACTCCCCGGAGCCGCAAGGTTTCCCGTCCTTCACCAGGACGGGAACTGCCACTCGTCGGGGCGATGAGGATGACTGTAGGAGGAAATAATATTAGTTATACAAACGTCAGTGTGGGTTTGCACAATACATTTTCTTTGCAAAAACTGATGGCCGATTTTCGTAATAAACGTTCAAAATCTAGTCGCAATCTCATCTCAGCGCCAATCAATGTCAAAAATTTGTCAAAAAAATGTAGGAGGTATTTTTGACAGATTGAGTCTGAGATCAGACTGTGAACGTTCTTAGATTACGAGAATTGCCCCTCAGGTGTGTGCAACTCATGTGCGTTCGCGTACACACGACACATCAAGCTATATTCCAGTTATAACTGACCTCGCATTGTAGTAGGCTTTTCGTAAAATGAGAGGTCAGCTAATACTGGAAATATATATTATATAGCTTGATATGTCGCCTTGCGTACCTACATAATGCGAATCCCCACTTGACCCGTTTAGAGGAGCAGTTTCTAAAAATGTTTCCTTATACGCTATTAGAGACACACATTTCACTATCTTTACAATTTTGGGCTGCGCGTTCTCAGACAAAAGTTATTTTATATGATTTTGTTGATAAAAGACACGTTTTGAGAATCCCTCTCACAAATCTACATCAAAATTAATGAAATAACTACAACATACAATAATGAAAATCACATGGAAACGAGCAAGTCATTAGTAGGGCGGGCGGCGGCGACGGCGGCGCCCAGCGAACAATCAGAAGGTCGGTTCGCCCGCCCCCGCCGCACTAATTGAGCCAATGTTCTACACACGACAGGGTTACTGGACTACTTTGACTGTGAGTTAGCGTAGTTAAATATAACGTATATTTTGAATTCTTATAAGAAGCAGTCTATGCGTTTTGTTAGAAAACTTTACTAAGACGGAAATCCGAGTCTAAATTGCGGCGACGACGACGCTACGCTTTGTCGCTGTGCCTACTCTTCAAGTATCCCCATCTTCAAGTCCCTGAGGCTTCCAATCGAAGAAATGTCGCATAATTTTGTGCAATTTTTGTAACTCGTGTCTACCTTGATACTTAAAAATATTTGAAAGCATTTTTTCTTTCTGGCTTCTATCAAAATCTCACCATCATGTTAGACCTTATTGTTTCTTCAATCGTATGTTTAAAAAGGCACAAGATAACATCTCTCAAGGCAACCATTTCGCACGGCAGCCCTATTTTCCCGCGAAATATAATTCTAATTGTCACGGGGTTGCCAGATTTGGAAAGTGCGGGTCCCGTATTTTGTTACCCATTGAGGAGCGCAGCAGGAGATTGCTATCGAGTGGGCAAGTCTATCGCCTTTGCAAACAGGGGACCAGCCCCTTGGCTTCACGTCAGCGGACGATTATTATCGCTTACACGTTAATATTCATTATTCATTAGCATTGTGTAAAGTTTTATGAATTAATAATGTCACGTTGGAAGATCAGTTTGCGAATTTTTGTGATAAAAAATTGTAAGGGGTCGGAAATTAATTTTCGAAAGACCAAAATAAAATTGCAAAGAACAAATACCAAAACAAGACAACATACTTTTCAATACCTAATTTTACTAAACAAAACAGGTTTCGGTGTAATTACCTATGTCATTTTCGCAAACAACCCACTTTACATAAGTTCCAACTTTATGATACTTAGATAGATAGAAGACTCCGTAATAAGTACACCATAATATTATACATTTTTAATAATAATAATAATATTCCACAACTATCACACAACGCCGTCTAGTCTCAAGCTAAGCAGAGCTTGTGTTATGAGTACTAGACAACTGATAAACATACTTATATATTTCTAAATACATACATATATAGATAAATTACACCCAGACACAGAACAAATGATCATGCTCATCACACAAACATTTGTCCTGGGTGGGAATCGAACCCAGGACAAACAACATTACAGATATAAATAAGACATTATACATAGGGTGACACAATGTGCGGTTAAAAAGTCAATCCGAAATCAAACGTCAACTCACTCAACATTTTTCTAATGCTAACTTACCAGATTCAACTTCTATTAAAGATTTCCATGAAGCTGGTACTAATAAATTTATTTAAACTAGGTACGTAGGTAGGTATGCACAGAAGTTTATCAAAATTAATGTAACTGGACTCACCTGATTGTGTTGGTTCTGCTCCGCCATCGCTTTCTCCTTCGCTTGTCTCTTACATTTGTAGCGGTGATTTTGAAACCATATTTTGACCTGCAACAAATAATTTAGCTAAAGAATACAGTATTAAATAACCCTTCTGATTTCGCCTATGATGGTTTTTAATTCCCAAGATTCTACCCGTGGCGTGCCTCGGAAAGCACGTTAAGTCGTTGGTCCCGGGAAATCTCCATTGATTAGCAAAACCTTTACATCACCCTATATGATTAATGAGTTAGATATGAGAGAAACATCAACATCAAAAATCGAATACTAACCTAAGCCTTCGTATGTCATTCACGGATCATTGACAGTCGTTACGGGTAGTCAGAAGCCCGAAAATCTGACAACTGGTCTGACCAAGGGATATAGTATTACCCAGTAACTGGGTTGTGGAAGTCAGATAGGCAGTCGCTCCATGTAAAATACTGGTATTCAGCTGCATCCGGTTAGACTGGAAGCCGCCCCCAACATAGTTGGGAAAAGGCTAGGAAGATGATGAGATTCTACCACGTTGAACTTTTTTTAGGAAAATTGCAACACTTGCGTATTCGAATAACTACCAACATTGCGGAAAATAAAAACGGGGCACGTCACACTCGTTGCAAACACATTAACGATACGAATAGATTAATTACTAGCATTATCTGCGTTTAATGACAAGTTAGTAGTATGGAGAAGTCGTAAAAGCTATTACTAAAACATGTTCCCTCTGACAATGGTCTTTCAACAATGATAAAAACGTAGGTATATTTGTAAACTGCATTTGAAATATACAGCTAAAGTTAGGCAAACTTAAATACCTACGTACCTGCGCAATAATGTAACATCATGAACACTTTCACAATGTCACATCAAACTCTGACTGGTTGAGTTTAGAGCGGTCCCAATGACTTTCAGCTTTTTAATCCATTCAAACGTTACAATGATTCAGGGAACGATAGCAATTAACGCGCTAATCCCATCCCAAACGCGTGACGAGTCAACAAGCGAAGTCAGTGCCTCCCTGAAATTAGCGCTAGGCCGAGCCCGGTCAACACTCCACCTTAATGACGAAAGAATAAACATTCGCTGTTTGCCCCACCGAGCGGCCAGCCTTTGTCTACGCACGCTCCCGACGCAGCGAAATATACACTTTATTTATTATTTATACATCGAGAGCGTTTCCTCGTGTTTATTCTTTGAAATGGATGTGTGCTCCCCCGTACCAAGATCTCCTCCCGTTACGATACCAAACATGAAGTTCAGCGCGCCAACTTATTGTTGATACATCCGTTATAAAAACAAAATCGTTACAATAGTTACTAAATACTGGCCACTAGACTGTTTATTGGTCGTTTTTTTCTGTTTACTCTGTGGGAACGTTGGCAGCAGTGACGCGCGCTTTTGTGCTGTGTTCAGGAATGATGCTCGCTAGGTTATTTATGGAGGAGGTGAGAGTTAATGAACGGGCCCCGACGGCGGGCGTCGCTTATTGCACTCCGGCGAGGCTTGGACGCTCTCGTGTGGAGTACTTTCTTTCAATCTCCTTGTGCATAATGCTCGGTGTTGGCTCGCACGCACTCTACGCCCGAGTGCGCCATTCACTTATTTGTTTTACATCTAAACGACTGTTGTTACTCGTCGAGTGATGAGACATTTCGGGTGTGTCCGAGGGCTTTCGTGCTTGAGTTTACACCCACTTAGCTGCCAAGCGTGATGTTTTTCTATTATGCTATGCTAACTATTGACCGGCTACTGAATTCCGTCGCGGTATTTTCTTAATTATTTATTTATTCGGTAATTAGAGGGACATTCACACGGATTTTTTAACTTATAATTTGATAAGAAGACATAAAAAAAATTACGTTCATTATAACGAAAAAGCGGCCACCCAGTCAGCTGTCATCGTTACAATACAAGTCAATTTTGGCGCCGATGCCTTTCCTTCGTCAGAAATACGTGGCTGTCCGAATTAAAACCTAACCCTCACGCCACAAGGTTTGAAATGGCGTTTTACCTCATTAGAAATAGTATGGTATATGGATCCCGCGTAGGTGTTCCGTTTCTCTGAACCATGACTCGGAATATCGAGCGACAATTATTATAAATAAAGATGCACTCGTGTTTGTTTAGCTCTTCATTTGCTGCAGTAATTTTTTCCGGCGATGAGTTTGACGTTTTAATATTTGAAACGTTTACTGACAATGGCCAGTATTTGGGCTCAGTTGCGCTTGAGTGTGCATTAGGAGTGTTGGTAAATCAATTCTTAGGATTTTACAGGGAGCAGTAGCTCAAACATTTGACCAGTTTAGAAAGAGGTAAGTGTGTGTATTTACGTTTCTATAACATTTTCGAGGATTTTAATTTTCGTCATTACACTACACAATATTTGATATCCCAGAAAATTACAATAGCCACAAGCTTACTGATGGAAAAACTAGGCTGAATAAGAATGGATTGAAAAAACAAACTGCTGTTTAGCATAAATAGAGCGACATCAATAATACCTAAATATCTGACAACTAAAATACCGTTGGAATTATTAAATAAACGGCCCCATCGTCGATTCATTTAGAAACGTACGGCGTGTCACTGATTTGTCAGTCCCCGCAGCTTTCACAATGGCTGATTGTCGCACATTATTGTATCGAAACCTCTGCATCCGACGGCGCGCTGAGTAAACACGGCTCCGCGCCATGACAGCGCATCAATGAGCTTCATTTATTTAGTAACTTATAAAAATATTGAGCAAAAAAACCTCTACGTGCAATCACAAAACTATTTAACAAACGATTTTCGATCTTATTCCGAAGAAGAATTTCAAATTCAACGGTAACAACTGATTTGACAAATGCAAAATGAAGATGGCGGAAAGTACGTGAGTGAATGTTGGTTACAAATAAATTATTGTAGACAGTGTTTTTTCAGGTGATAGTGAATCTTTCGATTTCTACGTGTATTGTATCCTAATCTTTGCTGTAGTCGGCGTCATCTTTTCTACGTTTAATTTAAAAATCAGATTATTTTGCAGATGATTCTGCTCACTGAGGGAATTGTTCGCTTAATCCACCCACGACATAGATACGATAATATCATCTATAAAACGTCAAATCTAAGCAATTACATAGACTGTACATAAGCCTTAAGTATCGTTTAATGTAACTCCGACCCCTACCCGTCGGCCGTGACTCGTACCTACCGCTAATATTTACACACCAATCCACCAAATTAATATTTGTAAGTTGTATGCTTATTAAAGTTGGTTTAAAATGTTACTTGTCGAGTTTTGACGACTGTGCGTTTAGACAAATATACTTTGATGTTGAGATTCAATAAACATTTCGTATATAGTAAGTACTATAAGTATACACAATAATTTATGTTTACTTTGAGGTTAGGTTAACTAAGGTAGCATTCCAATAGAAAAACTAGGTACTTAAAATAGATAGTCTATACGTCCATAAAAATTAAACATTTTCAATACAGACCTACTTCAGACTCAAAATGCAAGCAAGAATTTGCCCAATATGACAAAAAACGCTTCTGTCCGAATCTATCTATAATTTGCGAAATAATCACAAAAAAAATCCCATAAGATCCTACGCAAACACCGCAATATTAACAATGGAACTTTACAATTCAAATAATGCCCCTTACCTGTGCCACAAAGGGCTGTGTCAGGTGTATCATCCGCTTAAGATACTATTAATCCTTCACAATGCCTTGCAAAAACCTTGCCATTCACAAAATTTAATCTCAAATATATTGCTTTGTGCTGGCAACTCGAGCGAAAAGCCAGGCAATAATTTTCGCGGTTATTAAACGCGGGAAACGAATCAAAAGTTTTTTTCAAATTTGTTTTGATATGTTGGCCGCATTGAGGCCGCGGTCTTTTGGTATAATTTTAAAGTACCTATAACGATTGCGAGGATAATGATGATGCCTGATCTTTACAATAGAGGAAGTAAATCTTCTAAGGTCTGCTGGATACAAGAAATTTAGAAAAACAAGAAATACAGCGATCATGGCTATTTGTGAATAATACAACAAAAACAATATTACAAGGCAGCCAATGTTTTCAGGCTAGAATTTCAAAATCAGCCTGTTTTCTTAAAAATCAAATGATATCCAATGGTTCGAAAAACGATCGGCTGAACAATATTGTAGTTCCAGCTCTAAACAAACGTAAAACCACCACAACCCTACATATCCCTGTTTCATTGGCAACTTCAAATCGAATTTTTTATTTTACCCAAAAAATGCGCATAATGAACATGTACGGAATTCGAAACCTGAAAAACGAAAACCGCTGCATTTAACCAGACAAATTTTTAATAACCGAAATAAGGCAGATGATTTCGGGCCCGTGACAGGAAGCTTATTGAAATCCCACGCCGATTATGGATTAAAAAAAACCTCGAGTGGGATTACTGGTAAATTATAAGCTCAGAGGGATTCGCCGACGGCTTTCAATCTGGTTACGTTAAATAATTATGATGCGAATGTAAATATTATTTCATTGATGATACTTCGGCGTTTTGGGGAAAAAACCTTTTAGTGAAACCGCAATCTGGTGAAAATGGGTTTTGTTACTTTTTTACTTAGTTTGAATTGAATAGAATGTGGATGTGTAGAGCTCGCAGCTAACTGTATTATTGAAATGAAATACAAGAGTTGGTTTGCCTTGAATCGATCTGATATTGCGAAAGGAAATTAACTAATGATGAAAATGGTCTTCTTCACGGGGTTCGCACAAAGATCAATCAAGGGTTGGAATCAAGGGTTCATCTTATGTATAAGGACTACAACCATCTTTGTTATATTGCTATCAGCATATGGGATGCAGTTTTCCATTCCGTAGCAAATCTTCAATGCTTACACAGTATAGCATAAAATTCTTCGGTGACGATATACCTAGATGATAAATGCATAACATACAGTACCGAAAAGTACGAGATTGTTCATAGTTTGATCAATAGTCTACCAGCTGATTTCTTTGTCGCTGAACAAATGGTACAAAAACAATAATATATTTAATATCCTCCCGACCGATTTCGGTCACGATGGCAATCTCAACGGAGATTAGCGGTACGCAGGAGATAATTAGTGCAGGTGTGTACGCAGACACAGGTGCGCTCTCTGTTCCTTTGCTCTCATAGTCCGATGGAACGGCAATCCGACGCGACCGGGGAAAGATCGGTCGCAGGACCAACGGCTTACGTGCTTTCCGAGGCACGGGGGTATTAAACCGCCAACTTCCAAACTCCGAGCTATTACTAAAAACATCCTAATGGAAAATCCAATAATACCTACTTTGCCCAACCAGGGAATCAAACCCAGGACCCCACGCTCATCAGGAGTCGCGCTTGCCACCACGAGACCGACGGGGCAGTCAACAAAAACATTACAACTGCTGTGGTCGCATCAACAGTTGTCTGACACAAACATGATAATTTTTCCGGGGGCTACTTGACATCGGCCGAACGAACATCGCTGACAAGCTATTGTTTCATGAAGCACCATTATCTCATTCCTCTCATTAAACGTGTCGGGCGCCCGCATGCGCGCATCCGCCGGAGACAAGACCATAGAGTTCGTGACCATAGACAATGAGCTGAAGCTTTTGTATCCAACTTTTTTGGCAGCTCTCACGGTTTTGATGATGGTGTTGAAATTTAGACATTTTTTGTTGTAAGATTCTAATTTGTATAACAAGTATATTAGCGGCGTTTGATTAGAAAAAGATTACCTAGAAGAGAGAAATAATGAAGCACAATTTGTACGTTTTTCATGATTGAATTGATTCCTAGTCTTAGTAAGGATCCATTTGATAAAACCGGATTTGGTAAAGATGAAGGATAAAATGCCCCTGAACCAACATTTGAAACAGAATCAAACCTTCCACAGCAATTTCGAAAAATACACAAAATATATAGCAGTCATTAAAATAGCCATTAGCATTATTAAATCAAAGTTTATTTGAGAGGAGCGAGGCCCCGGTGGCTGTGCGCGCGAACATCGAAATTTACTTAAGTTGAACGAATGCGCCCTCTGTTTGCTTATCGCGAACGTCAAACAGTCGGGATATTGTGGCCGAGTCCGTCTTTATTGCTGGGCTATTTAAATTGCATGAATATGCACGGTTTAGCGTTTTGGTTCCTATAGCTGATGGCTTTGTTGAGTCAGACTTTGAATGAGTGCGCTTAGATTTTGATGCCTGGCTTACCTGCCGGCTGCTGGGTCCTAAATATGTTCAATTTTGGAATTCCTAGTGTGGATTCCGAGATGCTAATTCAATGCTTAGTCTATTGTAAAATTAAAATCTTACTAGGTACTAGGTACATATACATTCGGACATTCGATAATTTACCAGAAACTTCGTGTAGCCAACTCTGACTAGCAGCGATGCCCTTTGACTCAGTCCCACTTGGTCATAAAAAAACTTAAATGAAACAAAAAATCCTCCTATCCTATCTAAGTATACCGACTAACACAAAAAATCTAAAAACACTTATGTCACGAAACAATATAAGTCCATAAAGATTATCAGAAAATTGTCGAAACTCAATACAGATAATACAGCGCTTAGCGATGAATGCACGCGCCGCGCGTGCGCCTGACAGCGGCCGGGGGCGGCCCGGCTGACCGGACCGGTACGCCGCGCCGGTAGCAGAGGATTTAACTCCAAATAAAATACACTTAAATCACCCGAAAATAATCAATTAAAATACAGAACGTTTTAAAAGAAGGAAATTATTTGAACGACAATGATAAGGATAAATGAAAAGTAAAAACAAATATTTGAAGAGAGGAGAAACAAGAGTTGAAGCAAAGAAAATTAAAACAGAAGTTGCTAGAGATATTAAAGACAGCCATGAAACAGTGTAATATTGAATTACAGGAAACCTCGAGAAAGAAGGGAAAAGAAATAGAATGTCGGTATCTATAGATCGACTGCACATTATTGTCTATCCAAATGACAGATACTTTTAAGTGTTGCCTTCGTTATTATTGCAGATTCTCCCATTCTTTAAGAGTCGATTGCAATCATGTGGATCTCAAGTTATTTTAGTACCTAGCAAGTACCTAACCAAATTACCAACCACAATACAAAACCTCTACGTCATGGAGATATGGCTATATATAGGTAATAATAATATACTATAGGCTTTACCAGATTCCGAAGCAAAAAATTAAAACAAGGACGTAGTTTTGTGGGCATATGCTAGTTTAAAAATAAATGGTATCTACAAAATGGACACACTACCAATCCGCGAAATATAATATTTGACCCAATATTTACATTAAAAAAAACGTCATCGCCATTATTAATATAACTGTCAGCGGCACGCGCCCTATTTCCCACATTCGTTTAGAAAATTCAAATCCTTTACAACAATGCGCCGATAATCTCTGGCCGTGTCGATATAAATTTCATAAACTCGACGAACGCGACCCCAACAATGGTATGGTATAGGTCCATGAATAATCTCCATTTTGACGGTGTCAGCAGCAGTCGTTTGGCGCCAAAACAAACGTCAACCGGGCACAATGGCGCCGCGCGTTAAGCCGAAGATAATGCGTTGTTATTATAATTGGGCCGTTAGTTCGTATTGTTAGAGCGTGCAGGTTAATTACGTTATTGATTGCAGCACCGTTGTGCGTGAATTTGGATTACAGTAAGAGTATTGGGAGATGCTATAGGCCATCATAACAATAACACAAGCTGTTAATGAACTGAAAGTCATAAATAACTGACAAAAGTCTTTTGCCCCAGAACACCGAAGATACAAAATATTGTCTAGCAGCCTGAGTCAAAAATGGACATTGGCGAAAACTCAAAACGCCAGACTTCAGCTTGACCTTCAAAGCTTGGTAAGGAACTTGCTACCCTTTACAGAGACAAGCTTTTACTACGAAACCCTTACACATATGACCCAAAGACAAATTACCTCTACAAAACACCCATTACGTAATACAATCAGCTTCAATTGATAACTACAACCCCTAAACCAGCGCTCAAACGACAGTTAACCCTCAAACCGACACCAGCCGCAGGGCAACACGCGTTTTGTAGGCGTTTTCTGTAATTGACTCCGTCGGTCATCGCCGGAGGCGTTTCTGAGCGGATGTAGCGTGATTTACGACCGCTTGTCGCTGGCACAGCGTGACGCCCATGCAGAACGCTATTGATACGTGGAGCATGAAAGTTATGTCTGCTTGTGGTCACGGGAAATTATGAGATTTGGGCGTGATTTTTTTAGGGTTGGCTTGGCTCTGAGATAAATTCATATGGAGCGTCTAGTTTTTATGAGTTAGTCTTTTTTGAAGTGTTATGGAAAAAAAATCAAAAGATCTAGTTTTCATGGGAAAGTTGAAGGGTTAGGAGATCTGGTTATTGGGTTGTGGGTGAATTATTCATGTTTTTTTTAGTCTTTTTGAGTATGAAGACGAAAAAGGGGTCAGGAGCAAGAAGAAATACTTATAGTACCTAAATAATTCAAGACGCTTGTCAAAACGACGCGACGATCATGATATTACCTATTACCTAGATACCTAATTATACTTATTGAACTCAGAATCTCTCCATTATTTTACTAGCTTCTGCTCGCAACTTTTTCCGCGTGAAATTTCTTGTTCCCCGACCCGCCGCGTCGCATCGCATCGCCCGCCCCGCTATTACCTACTTTGTTTTCACTTAGGGTTCTTCCTGACTTTTTCTTCCTTTTTCTCGGCTCCTAAGGGTCGCAGCGCGAGATGATAGCCTATAACCATCCTCAAGAATTGGGCTATCAAATGCAAGAGATTTTCCAAATCCGACTGATAGTTCCAGAGATTAGCACGTTCAAACAAACAAACGAACTCTTCAGCTTTATTACATTATTTTAGAGATACAATCGAAACATAACAATTAAAAACTCTGGACAGTTAACTCGCTCAAACTGACGCTACAATGCCCGTCTAACCAATGCTTCAAAACGCTTTGATACTGCAAGTGCTACTTACCTCACACATATTTGTTCCCTTTGTTAGTCGCAACGAATTTATCTGACCATTCGTGTTGTGCATTTTGACTTTATATGCTATTGAAACCACAATAGGGTAGGTGGGAAATGTGGGAATGCATCATCATCTGCCTAGCCGTTTCCCAACCATGTTCGGGTTGGCTTGCAGTTTAACCGGATGCAACTGAATACCAGTATTTTACATGGAGCGACTGCGTATCTGATCTTCACAACCAAGTTACTAGAGAATACGGTAAGACTGGTTGTCACAATTTTGGGCTTCTGATGATCCGTAACGACTGTCAAAGATCCATGAATGACAGCCGGGACCAACGGGTTAGCGTGCTTTGCGAGCCATGGAGGGGGTATGTAAAGATGATCACCCATCTACGGACCAACCGTGGCAAGCGTAAATTAACCTGATCGATCGGCCCGAGCGGCTGTTATATTACGAATTAATTTTTGTAAAAAAAATAAAAAATCTACCACACGCATTTCAATTTTTTCATCTGGCAAACTAAGACAGCTCCTTAAAGTCATGACGTCACAGGCGACCGCACTTGTGCTTCAAATGCTTTGATTCACAAGTGCTTACGGTACGAATTTTCCTTGTTTATGCCGTCTTTGAATTAGGGGTTGGTACATGTGGTAGGTACCTACCTACCGGTAGGGGATGACTGGTTTTTATTTTATTGCTGTTTCTTTTCATATTTTTGTGTCCAATCAAAAACGAGGTGCTTCAAGTCTATAAAGGCGAAATAATGATCTTGAAAATTGTCTCTTTTGCTATTCTATTTTTTCTCACAACGCTCGGTGAAAAAGGGCGATAAAAACTAGGCATAAACAATAATTAAACCAGATAAACGTATAACGGTCCCTTCTTAGGAAGGTAATTTATATCACGAATTTACCTGCAATACAAAATCGATAATAGAAAGCGCCACAAAAGCACATTCACACAGTTTTAACCTGCTTAGGCTACCAAAATGTACGTAAGTAACACATGTTCAGTTTTGCTTGTACCTAGACAGAGACTGTCTCTTAGGCACTTTTGCTTGATAAACGTGTATTTTGTGCAACCAATGCTCAGTTTGGAACTTCGTATTTCAACCATTTAATCTAGTTAAGATTTCAAAGAAATAAAAACTGGTTTAAATGTTCCTACAGACGTGCATACAAATAACCTCGTTTTTTTGAAGTCGGTAAATATATAAGTTAAGTTTCAGTTGATTTTAGTACGAAATCTGTCTTTTGGATAATTCAATTAGGTACTTATTTACTTTGTGTAAATAATTCATCACCACTGCTCTCAAAACGGTGTAGGAAAACATCGTGAGGAAACCGGCATGTCGTAGAACCAAAAATTCGAAGACATGTGACATCTACCAACCCGCACTGGGCCCGCGTTGTGGATTACGGCCCACTCCCTCTCACAGAGAGGAGGCCTGTGTCCCAGCAGTGGGAACATTATAGGCTGAATGTACCTACTTGGTCAGCGGGATTGTCCGAAAGGGTTACCGCTGGCCCGGAACATAAAGGGCTAAGAAGGAACATGGGTGAGTTTTAGTCAGTTGCACTCCCTTCCGCTCCACCCAGAGCGGGAGGAGTCATTTGAAGATTTCCCATCCGAAAAAAAAAAATGTACCTACTTAGAAATCAAGTATCTACAAATTGCAACCGTGCCGTGCCACAACTGTGGGCTATTGCTTTTTGTGGTGTTTGTCTTACCTGTGTTGGTGTTAGGTGTATGAGTGAAGCCAGGTGTTCCCTCTCCGGCGCCGACAGATACTTCTGCTGCTTGAACCGCCTCTCCAGTTCGTATACCTGCACAAATAAGCCTGGTTAGTCTTGACTCCATACAGGTTCCAAAAGAAAAGATTACGGTATTGCACTTTTTTCAAAAGCCTTGGCCACAAACAGCAGTAGATACTGATAAGTGGATGGAGAGAAGGCCGGGGAGGCCTTGTGCCCTGCAGTGGGATCCAAAAGGCTGTTAAGGGGCTTACATGACCTAAAGCGCGGTCACTGTCGCACTGCATAGAAAAGAAAGAGAAGCGCGATGACAAGACGCTGGTAATTTATTGCAAAATTAGCAACGCCCCGCGGTTTCACCCGCATAAGTGTCGATCCCGTGGGAATATCGGGATGAAAACAATCCTATGTCCTTCCCCGGGATGCAATCTATGTCTGCCAAATTTTATCGAAATCCGTTCAGTGGTTTAGATGTGTGATCTTCATGATTTTTTTCTATCGTATCAAATTAGTTGTATTATATTTTCAACACACTATCAAACTAGCATATATTCTGAAGAATATTATATATTTTTCTGATTTTGTTTAGTATAGTCGACCATTATATACTTTTATTGTTTCTAAAACTTGACAACTACAACTTGACAAACACAAAAAACGCAAAATTTTTAAACTTCTTTAAACGTTTGTAGAACAGGTTCTATTCTAAGCGTAATTAGCGAATCACGAAAGTCTGCTCAAATCTCATGAAACTGCGCAATATCAAAGCCTTTAACTGTATGCAACCACTCTGAAATTAGATCTCAACTATCTAAAACGGTCCGTTAGATCAATCACACACATTCAAAATCCCTTTAACCTTAATCAAATCCAACTTTTAGCTAACCTAACCTCGCCCCCACACACACACACACACACACAACCTATGCACATAAATATATGATCACTAACACACCCCCACATTTCCACAAACGCACACACAGCAACATTGGAATCAAACTGCAACCGGAAAATTCCGTGGAAATAGAATTAATTACATGGTTGATAGCTGGTGGTATGTTACGAGGGCGGGGCGGGGCGGGGTGGGCTGCGTGGGCGGGCGGGATGGGCGCCGCCCTTGCACGCTAACGCAATTTTGGCTTTAGACTTTAGTTAGCTTTTGAATGTTGTGTTGCTCGTTTGATTTAATAATATTTTAGGTGGAATGTCACATTTAAATTTATTGCAGATTAATGCAGCCGGGCTTAGGGATAATTTTGCTCTTTAATGTTGTTCTGAAAGATTATTGGTAACATATTAACAACCTCATAGGGGGTCTTTGTACTTAACTTTTACTGGGGGACCAAACGGTTTTCACGACTTGACGGACAAAACATCGAGATTTCATTATAAGGCCAGACATGAGGCATTAAATGCAACTTTAATCTGCACTAATAATAAACTTAGAGCGTTTGTTTATTTATTTGAATGCGCTAATCTTTGGAACGAATCGGTCGGATTTGTATTTGATAGGAGCTTACAGGACCTACACGCAAAAAACGCAAGTTTTAGAAACAATAAAAGTATATGATCGACTACAGTAAACAAAATCAGAAAAATATATGATATTCTTCAGGATATATGCTAGATAGATAGTGTGTTGAAAAATAATTCAACTAATTTAATACCATAGAAAAAAAATCATGAAGATATCTCTAAAAACTTTCTTTTTACAATAAAAATCATACTACTTAACTTAATATACAGTATACAATACAATCATTCTGATTTTTGTCAGATTATTCTACAAGCAACATACCTACTAAAATACTAGGGTTTTAGTTTTTTAGTCCAAACAATAGATTTTTTCTAATTAAATAATTGCTTCATATTTTGCAATAAATTACCAGCGTCGTGTCTCTTTCTTTTCTATGCAGTCCGACAGTGACCGCGCTTTAGGTCATGTAAGCCCCTTAATAGCCAAACAAAATGAAGAAATAAAGAATGAATGCTATGCGAAAACGAAGTAACAGCGCGGGCAGGCGATGCGATGCGATGCGAAGGGGTGGGTCGGGGGAACAAGAAATTTCACGCGGACGCCGGACGGAGTCGCAGGCAGAAGCTAGTTTATAACATTTGAGGTCGCAGCGTTGCAAAATCACAGCTCGATTATAAACGGCCACGGATCTTTTCTTAACATTCGTTGTGCGAGTGTGATTTCGTGTCGACGGTGACCCGACACAGTCGCGGTCACCATGGCACCGCCCCGCTATGAAACCGGTCATGCTTCACGCTACAATTCACCCTCGTAAAGCGGGCTGTTCACTGTGCGTGCGACTGCGATTTTAATTCCTGTCGCACTTGTGTTTAGTTGGTATCTATAATTTAAGTATGATACTTTTATGATGAGAAATATTATGTGGTTTGTAGTTTTGGAGTTTACTCTATAAACTATAGCTACCTACTTCATCTCAAAACATTTACTTACAATATATTTTAATTAAAACATTTAGGTACAGACACTTTTATAATTTATATATATTATTTTATAATATTAGTATAGAAGTATGTATTTAAAGATTATTATCTTTTAATTTTACTGAAACTTCACTTTCTTTATTCATTCTTCAGCAATATTTTTCTAGTTTTACCGAATTGTCGTTCGCAAATCGCACAGTGAATATCCTTCCTTACATCGCAAATTTAGGCAGGTAAAGTCCCCCAGTTCGTATTTATTTGTAAAATGATCGGCAAATACAGCTCCCCCTGCGAGGGTCGACGATCCAGATGCGGAGGCTTTGCAGAACAACCGGAGGTACTTAGTACCGGTGGGTTACGTGCCCATTTCTGGCAAGAAATTCAAATAAAATATCCGATTTAAGTGAAAGATGAAGGAAAGAGAAATTTGTTAAATTAACAATTAAAACGCATTTGCCAAAGATTAGAGTTGGATTGTTTATCCATTATAAATTCGAAAATAACTCTGTCTGTCTGTCTGTATGTTACCTTTTCACGCCTAAACCACTGAGCGAATTTCGATAAAATTTGGCAGAGAGATAGATTGAGACGGAAGCTTAAACTTTTAAATTATATAAATAAAAACACACAAAAGTATTTAAATTAGTATTCTTCAAAAAAAGTGAAAAACGAAATTTGTCGTGACTTTTTAGCTTATCCCGGGGAAGGACATAGGATAGTTTTTATCGACATACCTCGCAGGCAAAGCCGCGGACGGAAGCTAGTAAGCTATAATTTTGTGTGGATTTTGGAAGGAGATTAGAGTCTCTGAGTCGCCGATGCCATATCTAACTACTTAGGTATAAATAGACGTAGGTTGTAAGTAAATTCAAACACAAAAAACTTACTTGATAAATGCTTGATGCTTGAATATCAGTAGCTATTTTACAGGGAGCGACTGCCTATCTGACATCCACAACCCAGTTACTGGGTAACACGATACGTCTTGGTAAGACTGGTTGCCAGACTTTCTGGCTTCTGACTACCCGTAACTCGTCTAAGATCTACAAACGACGAGCCGGGACCCACGGGTTAAGAGGTTCTCCGAGGCACGGATGTGTCCCGTGTCTCTATTAGTGGATAGTCTCCTACCCACGGACCGACCTCGGCTAGCGTAGACCCTTCGATCAACTCGTACGAATCTAAGTAGGTAATAGGTAGATATTAAAAGTCAGGGTGACTCACCTGCGCCTGAGTAAACAGGACTCTTCTCTTCCGCCTCTGCGCGAGAGGGAACTGCATGGGCTTAGAGTCAGGTCCAGCGCAGGCGGCCAGGCCCCCCATATTGTTGACGTGGCCCATCCCGCCGCCCGTCGACGTCATTAGCCTGGAAACTAAAGCAGCCGCTCAGATACGCACACTTGGATCTACTAAGCTAAATTATAGAGTACAAACTGTGTGCGCGACGGGTAGGAACCTTACGGGATGAGTTACCAAAAACGTTGAAAATAAAAGTCTAAATACCATCGTTTCTAAAATTTAAAAAGTGACAAACTTCCGTGTAAACTTTCATCGCCTATTTAACCTCTTTAGAGGCTGAATTTTCAAAAATCTTTCCTTAGTGCTCTTTTTCAGTATGTTAAGAGAAAATGCCGTCGGAGAGACTTTTGAAAAAGCCTAAGTAAAAAGTCGTTTCAAGGTTTGGCTCTCGCCTATTTCCTCCTCTATTATTGAACCTGGTCTATTTAAAATATATGTATTTCATAAACTGAATAAAAGGGGTATAATTTTATACTGTGTCCCTATGTTTTTCTTTTTTCATTAATGGTTGTCAAATTTTTACACTAGGCCTCTGTTGACAGCGGTTAAAATCGGCATTTTCAATCTTAGTTTGATAGAAACCCAAGGAGCGTACTTACTTGTATGATAGAGGTCAGTGGCTCTAGTGCTTATAAAAATAATGTCTCATCAAAAAGGAAAACATAGGGACATACAAGTAGTTAATATTTATTATTCTGTAAAAAATCATTGCTATAGGGTCATTAACCAGAAAGAAAACAGGCGTGAGCGTTTCTAAGGAGAAACGACCCCGTCATTTCCTCGTACGGAACTCTTGTACAAAAAGTCATGTTGTCTGTCATTGAATGAATATAAGATTTATATTTCCTAAGCAGTTTTCGGCCACCTGAATCAAGTAACTAATCTAAAATGTTATGGTGTGTTGTGTTGTAACAACTAACGTTTCGTGTCTTGGACCTGCCAAGCTAAGTTAAACTATTCTATTGGTAGGTCGTTATTAGCAGTATTTTATAGGCACTAAGCACTATTAATTTCATCATAAATATCTAATTATCCTTTTATAAGATTAGCGAGCAACTAACAAGAATTAATTAGGTTCTCAGCGTTAAAAGCTAAGTTGACTTAGCAATGAATTTGCACCAGATTTTCATAAAGGAGGTCGTTTTTCGAACTGAAAGCGTTTGTCTTTAGCCAACTATAGTATTAATTAAATCTTTGGTATTAATTAGTTGATTAGCTCTGCTTTTGAGGTTAGATTGAAAAAGGTTTTCTGTTTTGTGTATTATTTTTACTCTAAGTTTTGTGAAAAGGAAAACTTATTTGGAATAACTTTTAAAGTCTGAGCTGGAGCGAAAAGTTTCAAGATAATCGAGCCTTTCAGTATTAGTTTGTCCCTCCTAGTTGCTGTAGCCATTGTAGGTACCAACATCAAAACAAACCTAATTGTAGGTACCAACATTAAAACAAACCTAATTGTAGGTACCAACATTAAAACAAACCTAATTGTAGGTAGGTACATTAAAAGGTCGCAATATTATAGTTTAGCAATTTCAGTAGCAGGCTACGTGTAGGTACTTTTTCAGCTCATAATTTAAAACATGTTGGCAATACTTATAACGAAACAACTGCATCACTTTAATCACATTTTTTATCCATCCTTGCAAATTATAAAAGGGGAGTAGCGGGAAAATAAAAATTAATACTTTCTCGCGGTAGAAATTAATCTCTTAGCGCTGGCAACATTTAAGCTGGCGCCCGCCATTTTCCTAATGACACTAGACGTGGTTTCCCGCGCTACTAGCTTTGCAACGTATTTTAGTCACTTTGAGAACATACAAACAAAACTATGTTTAAATTTGTTTATCATTTATTACAAGCTTTTATTTTAATATTTTATTTAATTTCATGAAAAATGTCGGACTACGTTTCAGTTTTGCACAATAAAGCTATTAAAACATGCAAGTGGGTTAATGTAAGATTCGAATATTTTGTAAAAAATAATATTGAGAGTTACACTCAAGATTCTTTTCACTTCAGTAGCTCAAACATGTAGGTTTTGCTGCCTGAAATCAGTGAGCAAAATGAAGTAACTTTTTTTTTTTCAGAATCCCGCGAATATCTTATTCAGTCTTGGGTTAATCATACAATTCGAAACATTCACACTCTATCTCTTTCCCGCCATTAGAAAGAGAGAGAGACAAAGACCAGCCCTTTCGAAGTTCCGATTTTGAATTCGACCTCAAAGACAAACACGTTCGGAATTTCGTACTAACCAAAGTTTGCAAAAAGATGCTTACTATGTCTTTTAATTTAATTTATTGAATTTTTTACTTATTGTTGTATTTAAACGAAAATACGTATTTACTGCAAATAAAACTGATATTTAACCTGTAAATATTTATTTCTAGTTTCAATAATGTTACGTAATATATTTTGAATAATAAAATATCATGGGTGCTATTTCCGAACACGCCTTACAAAGTGTTCTCGCTGCTGAAGTGAAAAGTTATGCGTGTTACACGAGAGCAAAAAACTACTTTGCTCTCTTGTTGCACAAATAACTATTGTAACCCTGTGATCTTCTTTGTTTACTGTCACTTCATTGCGTGTGACATTTACCGGTTAGCTTAGGTACCAAGAATATTTTGTAGGAGATTGAGCTCGAAACTATTGTTCAACGGCGGGTATGTAAGTCATGGTTCTTATTGCTGAATCGGCACATGCTTCATATCCCTACTACTTGATCACACAACTACACCGTAATATTCTAGTCTAAACAATGTAACCACAAGACTACAAAGGAACAGTGACCAAAACAAATGATTGGGACCATCCGCCATCATGACAATTGGCTACCTAAACGCGTAGGCCGACGACCTTTAGAACACGTAACTGTGTTCAATAACATAATGACAAGATAGTACAAAACACTTAAAACTACTAGAACAGCCTTTAGAAAACTGTAGTAAGTACCTATATGAAATTTTAAAATTAGAAAATGAAGTGACGCACAGAAAATCTTTGCCACTGGGTAGGAACAGTACCCAAGGCCCGGGAGTTAATATACTCGTAGTACATCGAGTTCTATACAGAAACGGTCTTACAGGTTTGAGGAACCGAAACGACGCGGACTTAAATTTAGGCTTTGTAGAGCACGCCTAAATTTAAGTTTATAGGAAAATTTAGGATTTGTAGAGTCGAGCATACTATCGAAAGTATTGTCGTAGGCATTATAGGCAATGTTGTAAGAGTGCTGGTTAGTCAAGTCTTTTACAGAGTTCTTGTAAGTGTGTAGCTTAAAACGCATAATGAAAATGAATATGGTGACCGCTGAGTTGGTTTCGACATACCTACTCAGAGTAGTCACATGGAAAACACCGATCTCATCCAGTTTTAAAACATTATTTTTGACGTGCCTTCGTGTCTAACTCCTCGGTTGACTGCCTACGTAGGGAGAGCCAGGTACAGTAATTACAATTCTTTCACCACAAAAGGCTCGTAGACAGCATTCGCTAAGGTCGGCACATCAGCATTTCGACAGCAATACCCCGCACATTACACACGCCGAATCCGCCGCGTATTTACACAACACTCCACGAAAAGGGTCTTTCAATAAAATATTGCTCCCCATTCTGTCTTACTCTCTATTGTGCGTGTGTGACTGTATTGTGCGATATCTTTGCCTCATCGATGAAATTGGTGCAAGCTGGGAGTTTGTGGGTTCTGTTCGTCATATTAATAAAGTAATATACGATGTTAAAGATGAATCAACATACTTTTTTCTGAAAACTGACAGAATTTCGTAAAAATACTAGCAGCACGACAGCTGACTATCCACTTAACCACTTACAAAACCAAGTTCTGCAGAAAACTTCCAATAGAGTTTGTATTTGGTGGATTGAAACAAAAATTAACTGAAATGTGACAGTTTCTTATCAAAGCAGGTGGCTTTATGTAGTTCCTGCCGACCCTCATGGGAAGAAGGCGTATTTATCCATGAGTCAGTTTATTTAAGGACCTGTAGGTCTACCCAACTAACTAGAAATTAGAGTGCTTTATTTTTTGTTAACACAGATAGGTACTGTAAAAGTTGTTCCAGTTTTTCTACGGTACCCCATAAAACTGAACCCGCTCAGTTCGAACCTCCTTTGTGTTGTCAATAGACCACCGGACATTTTGTTATCTGTGGATCTCAGGGTTTAATTGAAACGTAGCGCAATTTCCATGGCGAATGAATGGGCGCGTTTTTAGATTCCAATTCAATCGTTAAATGACACGTGAAGGGATGTTCACAAACATTTCTGAATAGCTTTCGAAGATAGTTCAATGAGATCTTGATTTTATTTTAATTGATGCAATCTGTTGGGTTTTTTTGTTGTTTTTTTGCAGAGAAGAACTGGGGGCTAATAAATAATAGTATTGTTTTTCTAACAATGGATATTCATCTTCGTTTTAATATCTACCTACTCAATTCTTGAATTCATTTGTGTCGCTTTGGCATACCTATTTGGAAACTACCTCTTTCATGTTTGAATAAATGTAGATATCTTAAGAATTCATTGGACAGCGAACGCGAGCGAGAATTACTACCAAGTTGCGACGCAGACCTTAAAATTTCCTAAAAATACATTCACACTCATGTTCCCGTGTGTGACAGGGGTCGGACAGAGATGTGCATATATTTTGACAACAAATACGTCGGTAATTGAACCGGGGGCTGGCCACGACGAGGGACGCTGGGGCGTCAAAATTATGTCGTCGTAAACAGAACTATTTTCACGGCCGAACGGTGTCGGTGTTGTTATTAAAATATTTTTTTAATGGTAGAAAATGTTTGTTAGAAATTCTTTGATGAGATTGCTGAACCTGGATCTTAGCAAATAGGTGCAGCAGCCTAATGAAATGGCAATTTTGAAGAAGGAATTATAGTTTGAAATTATATATAACATTCAGGATACGCAGATAGCTAATTATTTCTAAAGCTTATTTTAGCTGTAACTTAATTTTTCAGTTTATCGTCAAAAGCTGTTTTAAGGAAACCGGTAAATTTTACGAATTGTACGATTGTATCCATCGTATACTTAGTTACATCTCACAAGATCAAACACCTACCAAACGAACCCAAACCATTACCTACGCTCCCATTTCCCCCAATAATCATTCTACCCGCACAGAAAGTCAGAAGAAAAATAAATAGTTGCACGTAACGGACACTTGGCTTTAACGCGTGCATTTGATGACACGATTGGCGTGAAATTGGCCTGAACTGGGAGCTGGGGGCTGGGCACTGGGGTCCGGCTCGAGGGGGCAAGCAGGCGTGCGTCTGACGGCCGCTGACCGCAAGTAATTACCAACTAGACAATGCTAGTTGAAAATTCACCAAAGTTTTAATGGCCACCCGCTTTAGGTGAAGTCATTATTGCTTTCGGTCATTATTGGTTTCGGTGAATACGCCATTGTTTTGTGGTCTATCGTTAGTTTATTGAGTTTGAGTGGTTTCTTGGGTTTATTCGTAAATAGGTATTAGATAGTTACTTTACCAATTTATAGTGTCACAATAATAATTATATTATTTGTTGTTGCTTGTCATCTGCGTCAACATTGCATTGCCAACGTTTCTTGACTTTCGTCTATAACATGCTTCTTTGAAAGAATTATTAAAACATTGTCCTCATTTTCCAGGGGTTCATTGTTTTAGTTATTGCATAAGGAGACGATTGTGATCGCCGTTATTATTAGGTATATGTTTAAAATTCACGTTTTTAATGCCATAATGATACCCTTTTCATAAACGTTCCTCGCCATCGCTAAAGTGTTTTACAAAGATGCTCAACGTAAAAATTAAAGAAAAATTACAAATCGTTTCCAATTTCATCATTTTAGAAGAGAAAACGGAGGCAAAAAGAATTAGCGACAAGAAAGCGCATTGACCAACTGAAGGAAAAAGCAAAATATATACAGACATAAGTAGTTATATGATAGATGTAGGATGGATGAACAAATCGTTCTATTCCATATCAAGATCAGTAGTGCTATTCTATAAAAACCTCACTGTGAAAACTATGGTGAAGTGATCAAGTGAGCTATGGTGAAGCGATCAATTCCACTATTGGCAGATCACTTCATCGAAGTTTTCACGGAAGATTGAAGATTTTTACAGAATAGCACTGCTGTAGGTACTCAACATTGCCTCCACATCCGCTTCATCAGGTGAGGCAGCATGAATTAGGTACATAAACATTACAAACAGTTTACTTCTCTACCAACCGTGACAAATTGACCTTTTCGTCTTCGAATACATTAGGTAACACCTTCCTATTAGTACATATGACATTTTTGTTTGTTTATCTTAAATGTTTGTTTTCAAACTGCCTTCAAACTCGAGTACCTATATACCTATCAAGTGTGTGTTATGTGATGTAAGTAAGTTAAACGGTTAGTGTGACGAGCAACAGAAGTTGATTTTATCACACTGATTTGTAAAATAATGAATTTAATTAAAGATCTGATAAGATTTGCAGGGTTAACATGGCCAGACATCGCACAAGACATCCCGGGAGGTTTGGAAGGAAAAAGGGGCGGCATTTGCCAAGCAGTGGGACACAGTACAGGCTAAAATAGAAAAAAACTGTGCCGACAGAAGTGAAAACAAAACAAACAGAATACTTTGCCATCACTCACTGACATAAATCGGATATACATTAAAACCGAGTACATCCCGAGGACAGCCGAACACATCCGAAGCGGGTATTTTTTAATCGTCTTATAAACAAAACACGCGCGGTGTCGCTTACGGTAACAGTGGCGCGACTTCAATGGTTTTTTCCCATCTCAAAAATTACCAACGAGCCTAAAGAAGTTTTTACTTCAAAAATAAAATTATAGGTAGATCTGTGAGAGGAAGTCGGTAGAAAATGAATTATTTATTTAATAGTTTGTTGGTAATATTTTTTTTTTTGGTAAGATTGCTTGCATGTTATTCAAATCAGAGGTAAGATTGACCTTACAAAACTGAATGAGATGATAAAAGTGCTGATATTAAACATACGAATGCAAATAGCTTTGGTTCTTGAGTAATCTCTAAAAAATCAACCATTGTTATGAAAACTAAGGATCCTCCTTGCTTTTAACAAACATTTAAGCCTGACAATACAAATAAGTAAATTAAACGTAAAAACAACGAATCTCAATATTGATTAGATGAATCACAATAATCATTATGTTTGCTGAAGCACTAAGAATTCAAATCGGCGTACAGTGCGTACATAATGAGTTCGGACGTGCTCGGACCACTTCGGCTACCGTCGACAACGTTCGGCCCGTGCGCCCGCGTCACGGTCGGGTCAATATTTGCTGACAACTAATGGATTTTGCGAGCGAGGGGTCGTGTGTGAATTTGAAAGTAAAATTGAGAGATTTTGGTGCCGATTCTAGGAATTGGTTATTTAAATAATGCTTTTATGATTATTAAAATAATGTACTATTACGTGACCTCCAATGAACTTTGAGTGAACTTGGAAAGTTGAAATCAACTCAAACACAATCTTTGGCCTTTGTGATCTAATGATAAATCTATGAATTTATTAAAATAATTTAAAAGCTACCGGTAATTTCACACATGATGAAAGGAATAAAGCATAACCAAATCATCTAGATATAACAAAAATAATAATCCATAATTAAAACGCTCATAATCCCCATGAACTGTATAAAACAGTTCATAATAATCGCATTAAAATTCGCCATACGTACGCATCAGGTCGCCCCCTTACAGAAAATGTTACCAACGCTGTATATACGCGAGCAAATTGTGCGTGGATAAACATTGACAATAATAGGCGCATTGTTGCAACCCCAACCGGGTGTGCTGTCAAAATAGAGATCTTATCGCGGGTGGCCGATCGGAAAATGAGGCAGATTGGTATTAGATACTTTTTAGTTGGGTAAGGGTTTCATTTATTGCTTGAGGAAAAAATATGGTAGTTTGGTAGATTATTGAGTCTGGTCGGTTAGTGATCCGGTTTGATGCTTGCTTATCGTTACGCCCAATTGGGCAGAGTGGCTGAGAAAATCGATCGCTAATCATCGTGGTTAATTTTAAGCATGTTTATGTTTGTACAAAGATTCTGGGCACGCGTTCATAATTTATTATAAGTAATTACGAAAATCAAATTGACGAGAGCCTATCTAAATAAACGAAAACGACAGATGTGTTATTATTAAACCGCTACTTGAGTAATCTCTTGTAAACTAAGTAACAATAATGAAGTATAAGGTAGTGGTCGACAGTCAAGGAAAAGTAATATTTTGTAAAACTAACGAATCCGCAAGTAAATTCACAGACTGACCCAACAATATCATCTCATCTCTTGTCCAGTAAAAACGGAACCGTCGCCATTTCTAAAAGTAAACAAACCAACAAAGATGGCGGGAAATGAAATAGCAAACATTTCCGCGGCTATTTCCCTCAGTGTTGCCACACTAAGGAAGATAAACTGCGGCCGGCTGGCGGTGACGCGGCCACTCGGCCCGCATTAGGCGCGCCTGCATGGAAACTAAGTGTGTCACACACTTATTTTTTCCCCGCGGCAATTTTAATTTACCGCTGACCGTGGGTACTGGGTACGTTTGATGTGTCGCATCGCAACACTTGAAAAATACTGCGGATCGAGCGGTTGAAAATTGTGCGAATATTTTTTTCCACTTTGGCACTATCGTTTGACAGACCGACAGACAAAAATTGTTAGTTCGTACTGAAAAAAATCCATTGACATCATGACCTATTTAAATGGATAGCTGACTTTTTTTTAATAATCTGCTTTTTTGGAGAATAGAGATCAAAGTAAATAGTTACATTTAATAATGTCTAAATTATAATAAATTTAGCAAAGACATTAGAAAACAAAATCTTAACGAAATTCTAACAAAATATTTCACCTCTACTCTGCACATTGAATAAATATTTTTAGTACAAGTATTTGACGTAGGTACTCTGTATTATGTAAATACGCAAGTTACTGTATTTATCCGACATTTACAAACTACCTTTCACACTGCAAGAACACAAGTATCGAAGATCAATTACCATATTCATTACCATATACTAAAATAATTTCTCCTGACTCCGCTGAAGCCTTCGAATGCACCGACATCACGCTATTTGCGGACGTGAGGCCTCATGTTTACTCAGTCAAGACTCTAGTGGTGGGCAAATATGGGCCCGATCAAATGGAATTGCTTATTTTGTCTGTCTACACAGCTCCCTAGTACAACAGGTACAGGCGGGCGACAGGCGTGCCTCAGGGCTCGGTCCTCGGACCACTTTAGTAATCTTTTTTTTACAATAATTCGGTGGGTATCCGAGATGTTTTTTGTCCGTTGGACATCACTCGACAATTTACCGTTTTAATCTCTGCTCAAAGATAGTCATATGTGCGGAAGCGTGATATTATTGTGTTAAATTATTTGTAAATTCTGTTCAACGAGTTGTTGGTTTTTTTCGTTTGTATTGTTTTTTTCTGTTATTGTATTCAGAGCTTTGTAGTTATAGGCACACTACTTTGATGTCAAAATTACAGAGCTGCAACCATGTAAATATACAAACGAGTAAAAATGCAAATTAATTACATGACTTATGTAGACATTCAATTTATGAAGCCAGAGCTCTAAAAAATTTCAAAGTGTATAATGATTACTTGTTTTAATATATAATTGCCACAAAATCAGCAAAATAACTAAAAATACATTTAGTACCTACCTATCAATGGCCAATTATTGTTCGACCTACAGTTTATTGAGCGGTTCATTTCTCGCGATTAGCAAATAGATCGGCGCCATCTTTGTTTTCTATTGTCTATGATTACGACCTACGCTCAATTATTTCAGTGAATACATTGCGAAGGACCGTCGAAGTCTTTTGCGCTTTTTTATCTTCAGCTAGATGTATTTATAAAACAAATATCAATATCGGGGGTAGGTTAGTGTTCAACTTAGGAATATTATGTGTTATGATCATTAGGTACTCGAGCATGAATTTCTACCGATTTGCCACGGATTCAACATTGCTTTTTTGGTAGGTATTGATAAATTATGGTTGCAAGACTATCTCTTTTAATGATGACTAATCGCATTTCGGTCCAAAGGGGTAATTGCGCAACACACTTAAATATTATATATACGTATTGGATGACAATTTGGTGTATTGATTTTAACTATGTACTCAACTTAAAATGTGAATTTTGTATGCTTCAATGGCGGGACATAGCAGACTTAGGTACTTGTAAGTGTAGTGTAACTAACACACCATCATATGCACCTATGATCCAGAATAAATTATTTGAATTTGAACAGTAACAGTAGCAACGGCTTTCATTTTAAGAGTTCAACAACATTCATTGCGTTATTTACGTTGTTGAGCAGACATATTTTTCAAACGTATGTAACATTGGATTAGCAATACCTATCCTTCAAAAACATTCAGATTTTGATTGAAAGTGTGTTACGGAATTAGGGTGCAGTAGGTACCTATAGGTAATCGAAATATTTCATCTGTCATTTATTTTTGAACTTCAATTTTGAACAAGCATTCAACCGCGGTCTCTTTTCCTTCCCTATATTCAAGTTCCTCTACAACAAACAGTAGTCTGTACCTACTATTTATACTTTCTCTCGTCAACTCGGCTTTTCTACAGAGTTTAGATTAAATTACCGATTGTCTTTGCTCCGTATTGTCTACAGTCTACCGTTCGACTTCAAGTGGTGTCTCGTTGCGATCACCGTCAAGCGTCAACTTAGAGTGACTACGACAGTTTTAGAATTAGTTTACATAGAGGAAAGCCCAGTTCTCTCTACTCGCTACATCTCCAATTTATTAAAGACTAGTTATTAATTTTATTTATGCATTCGTATATCGCATGTACATTAAATAAGATTCATTGCTGCTATTTTGATCAATCAAACACAGGCGCAGCAGAAATTTGGCAGCAGATACAAAATATAAAATCAACCTCTAAATATTTATGTTATTATTGAAAACATTGTAAAAATTTCACTCATCGCATCGCAACAATCTGTCTGTTGAATCTAAATAGGTATTATCCTTTTCATTAAAATTGCCTTGCATACGTACCATCGAGTTGCAGTAGGTAATTGCCAATAAAACAAACAAGACGTACCTATGTACCAAGTACATAGAGCGGTTGTGTTAGTTTATATAGCCTCGACATGACTCTGTCAACGATAACATTGATTTATTTAATCAATATTTTTCTAATGTAATTATTTTACTTCAAGCTCTAACAGATACGTTGGAAGCTACTCGTATTAAGGTTGCGGTGGCTTAGATCGGACTGATATTATAACTGGTGATGTGACTGGGTAGCTATGGTTCAAGTTGATTTAAAAAAAAAGACTCGTTCATACCGCAATAACATCAAAACAATCACTGACAGCACTTACGCAAGCCACCTCTTATGATAAAACAAATCTTAACCAAGTACCAGATTCTTAGAAAAACATTAAAATAAATAAAATACGACTTTATAATCTACATTAACCGTTAACAAACACGCCACGGGCCACGATCCCGAGAAACAGTGAGATTCTGACGAAGAGGTAGTAAACAAAATGGTAGTAATATAAATAAGAGTCTGTGTACGGACGCCAGCAGGTCAACCTACCCGAAACTGTCAGATTTTCCCAATCAACCTTGAACCTTATGATTTAGCAATAAAGTCGAAAATCTATTAAAGAAATCTGACAGATTGTAGTAACTTGATGTGCTGGCGTCTGTACATCATCAGGGGATACTCTATGCACCTGCGCCATGGTAAGCGCTCGCGTTGCTATATCGAATTACCATTGAGCCATAGACTATAAAGGCGATGTGATTATCTGTTTAGTTCTTGGACTTAGCACGCGACTTAAAACGAAGTATTTAGGATTTTCTCTTTTTGTTCCTTGAACTATACTTACTTATAACATTCTACAATGGATAATAAGACTACACGAAAGACGAGGCGGTAGATATGGTCGAAAGACTATAGCCTGACCATTGGGCGAATTAAAAACAATGGATATTAAGAAGTAAATAGTATAATGTACCTACCATTGGTCTATCAAAACACCGGAATGTAATTACTATTCTCGTTGAATCGTCATTATTGAAAAAGTGAAGATAAATTGTTTGAAAAACATCATTGCTGTTGGATGGATTGCTGTTGGATGGATATATAGGTAGCTATCAATATCACAATAGTGTTTCCAAAAGTCTTAGGTACTTAAAAGAGACAGGCCACGACTCCACCAGTCGGTCAACAAAACGAAATAATCATACCTACTCCACCAACAACGTGTGGTGAGGAAAATAGTATTTGAATGCATTGACGCCTCTGCCACAAATGATGGCTGATCTAGGGTTAAGATGGTGGCTCGGTAGCCGAGCACGTAGCTTGGTTTTTTTGTCACCGTCGGTTAATGGTGTTTGCTCCGCCAACTCGCAATCTGAGACAGTTTTATTTTGGTAATCAAGAAGCTAAAGAGTTGGATATTAGAAATCGTTGATTTAGCTATTGGATATGAAAAATTGATGGTATTGTAAATAAGTAAACTAATTCAAGGTCTAAACTAGTTTTCAGCTCAGAATTTAATATAAACTTACCGAAAACGGAAACAAAAAAAGGATACCTACAGCTAATCCTAGTAGGTATTACCTAAGTATAGAATAAATTACTTAAATAAATGGAGAACGCAAAATTGTAGATGAAGCAATCTTGGAAACATTGGTGCTAGTTATAATCATCGTAATTAAATAAGCTGCAATTTATTTTTTAGGTTCTATGAAAGTAAGCGTTGACACGTATGTTTTATTGAGCATAGGTTGGCCTAAAAATTCGTCTAAAGCCGCCCTAACACCTATTCTACTGGCCAGCAAATCACAATATCATATTCCTAAACAGCCCCATCCCACTTGAACAATGTAACACCATCCATATCAGTTCTCCGATAAATACGAATTAGTTAAACGTATCGGGTTACATCAAATTGCCGTTTGTTACCCGACGCGCTCACGTGCCAGCGGTGTTCGCTACGCTACGCGCATGCGCCAACCCACCCGCCATCTTGAATTACCAACGTCAATTTATTGTAATGAGTTAATAGTACTAAATATTACGTCTTGTGCCTTGGTTTAGTTTGTGATTTGTTACTATTTTTGTGTATGTTGATGATATAGTTATGTTAGGTTTTATAAAAAATTAATTCGGCAGAGATGATATTTATGATGACGATAAATACCATGATAAATACCTCCTACTCACTGACCTCTATCATACAAGACGTTGTTTAATACAGGTCAGTGCTCCTTCCTACTACTTTCGCAATTACCTACATCTTGCACCATAGCTTCAAAGTTGTCTATGGCTGAAAGTAGGTGCTTTGAAGCAGAGCCTATACCTAACTATGACATTTAACGTTACTCTCCAGATTTTAAAGTAAAGAAAGTAAAGCCCTGCCTTGTTAATTTAAAAACTATCTAGGCGGTTTATTAAATTTTGTTTTATGAAATGCAGCGACCGTCACATATAGAGACGGTTATGAACGTTTGAGTCGGCTCCGTGCCTCCTTGCTTCTTGCCGTTGCACGGCTTACGAACGCTGTCGTGCGACAATCACAATCTATCATCGCGATCGTAGTTAAGTAGCATAAAGCCAGTGGAGAATTAGAAACAGTCCTTTTCATTACCTACATATTAAAGATAAAATGAATTATTGAAGTAAAAGTTGCACCCTGTAGACAACCTGCCTGGTTTAGATCGCTCGACGGATTTAATTTCATAGGGATTAACAAGAGCAGTATTTATTTTTCACACCACCTGCTCGAAAATGTCAAATTATATGTCAAGCAACCTTAACCTAAAGTGAGTCATTAGTGGCCGGGGGCAATAATGTTGTACTGGATTTCATTATGACCCGCTGGTCAATAATGTGATTTGAATTTGGAATCTCACATGCTCAGCTAAATTGGCAGTATAGTACTAACAAACACCCTTTGGTGCCAGAAAGAGGAAAGCTATTCTCGATACCCTTACTACGCGTGGATGATATTCTCGATTTCCTACAAAATCATAACGACTGCTTCTTCATATCGTTGCCATGTTTTCGAAGACATAATATTGTAAGAATAATTAGATAACTACGAACCATTTTTTAAAAGGAATGGAATAGCATTAAAACTGGCATTAATAATAACAAATACCGTACCGCGCCGTAATACCGTAATAGTAATTGGCTGTAACATTAGTTAATTTATTTTAAGTAAACTGCGCAAAGATTGCTGTGGATTTTGTGAATAAATAAATAAATAATAAAACCTATCTATACTACAGTCGATTTATCACATTTTATCAAAAATACTCTATTTTCACGAGCGTCTCCAATGACGTTCTAAATTCAAAATGCATACAGCCAAACATCCAAAACCATTCTACCAGCCCTGTATAAAGCTTAGTTTACACAAACGCCACTTCCATGAGAGTGATATCAATAGACACACACGACAAAACCGTAGAAGAGACTTTTTTTTTTAAATCTAATTTTTCGTGTCTTGGTTAGACGCAATAAAGGCGCGAACTTTTGGCATTTAAAATTTAAATTTATCAACAAAGTATTATTATAGTTTAGTATATATATTAGTATAGTTTGATCTTGTTAATTATGAAAAGCTCTGGGATAAACTTAAGGAAACTAAATTGCCGGGAGAGATACTGAGCATTTTAAAGTTTTGGTATCAGACTCAAGTAAACTATGTAAAATGGGCTGGCACTTTATCAGATCCATATGTATTACAGTGTGGTGTAAGACAAGGTGGATTGTCGTCACCTATTTTGTTCAATTTATATGTAAATGCGCTGATCGTTGAGCTTAGCAGCATGCATGTCGGTTGTCACATAGATAACATCTGTGTCAATAATTTAAGTTATGCAGACGACATGGTGCTGCTGAGTCCAACGATCGGTGGACTTAGGGCGTTGGTAAATGTGTGTGAGAAGTATGCGACAAGCCATGGTCTGAAATATAATGCCACAAAAAGTGAACTCATGATATTTAAGGCAGGTACTAAATCACCAGATCATGTCCCGCCAGTTTTCTTGAACGGAACCCCTATGAAATTGGTCACTTGCTTTAAATATCTTGGGCACATAGTCACTGAAAACCTACGTGATGATGAGGACATGGACAGGGAACGTAGGGCGCTGTCGGTCAGAGCGAATATGATTGCCCACAGGTTTAAGCGATGTAATGCTCAAGTCAAATTAACACTTTTTAGAGCGCACTGTACTTCACTATACACATGCTGCCTGTGGGCTCAGTATTCGCAAAGATCCTTCAGCGCTCTACGAGTCCAATATAACAATGCGTTCAGGGCGCTGTTGGGGCTGCCGCGCTGGTGCAGTGCGTCGGGCATGTTCGCGGATGCACATGTTGATGGCTTCCATGCCGTGCTTCGCAAGCGATGCGCCACGGCGCTCTGTAGGCTGCGCGCCAGCACTAACAGCATCCTAGCAGTTATAGCGGATAGGCTGGACTCGCGCTATGTCCATCATTGGGTTAGTACCCATATTAAAAAATAACTGTTTTCTGTTTTCTTATTATTAACACTACCATTAAGTTCTATTGTACTAACACTACCTTTTAAGTTCTATTCTACTAACACTACCATTTAAGTTCTTTTGTACTAACACTATGGATTTTTAAAAAAGTCTGAAATAAAAAGTTTTTATTTTATTTTATTTTATTTTATTATTTATTATTATAAAATGTCGAGTGATGAAAGTGATTGTACTCCTGAATTCATTACAACCGAAGCTAATAATATTTCCAATGATTTACTGCCGGAAAAGTCAAAGGAAACTTATATAAAAGCCTACGACAATTTCCAAAAATGGAAAAGTACGAAAGGCGTCAAGTACATTTCGGAACCAGTTCTATTTTGTTTTTCGTACTATGGCTATTATTTTCTCACAGTAGGTGTAAAAAGTAGAGTATCCTCCTCTGGGCTAAAGGTGTCTTTGCCTTGGGCTAGCTTGAATCCCTCGCTGCATTCAGGATTCTTGTATTAACTCCCTCGCTTCGCTCGTGAGTTAAATCCCGAATCCTTCATTGCGCTCGAGATTCAATATGACGCCCGTGACATAAGACACAACTTTAGCCCCTCGGTGCATAATCTACTATAATATGTAACTAAACTACTTGAAACAACCGCCATGTTTGGTCATATTTTTGGCCATCAATTGGTCTTAATTAGTCAATCCTAACCAATGAAGGTTATGGAACATTATTGTAGTCAAACTCCAACTAAACACAAAATCCTCCTAAAAATTAACATACACACTAAAAACGTTGTTATAAAGAATATCGCCGACTCACTGGCAAACCTGGGGTCGTTAGACGCGGGGTACCAGCCAGCGCCTCTCATGTCTCCATAGTGGGGCAGGTCGGATGGAGCACAGCCGTACCCCTGGACCGGGGCGCCACCGTACAGCGGCACACCGTACGGGTTCGCCGCCATCCCGCAGGAAGGCCCCAGCGGGGAATTAATGCTGCTGCCTGATGAGTTCGATCTGAAAGGAAAGGAGATGTTACACTAAGGAACAAGACATGTAAAGTTGGGGAAAATGATTGTTAGGAAATTGACTATCAACTTAAGTAAATTCAAATCACAACTGTCATTTTTTGACAGTCGTGTGAATGGGTTAAGCATAACACGAGAAATTGATGTAGGATGTCAATCAGCTAAATAATTTAATAAGTACCCTGCATGGAGTGCATGGTCTGCAACAGCGCAGGAGTGTGACATCGAGGAAGGCTGTTAGTGCGATACAACAATGGGATAACTTGTAGGTATGTATGAAGAAGAGGAGTAGGCACTCTACTTTTCCACATCCTTCTATCACACTCATGAGCTCTTGCGAGAACAGACAATTGTCATTTAAGTTAAGTTCATGAAGATCTATCAATAAAGTAAAAATAAATAAGAGAGCTGTTTCTACGTTGGACAAAACACTACATATAAAAGCTCGCAAGTTTCATGTAGGTAGTTAACCAACGCAGCAATTGTGTCAAATACGATAGATAGGTACAATCGACCGACGTAACTTGGCGGGCCTGAACTTCGCGCAGAAGGCTGCGCACGAACGTTTTTTAGGAACCAAATGGTGGCATGAGGCGTGTGTGAGTGAGAGAACATGCGCGAAAGTTCGCAAAGGCTATACTCAGGCCCGCCAAGTTACGTCGGTCGTATTGTACCTACATTGACACAACATATTCAAACAATACAAATGAAATCTTTGAAATTGGACTGTTCAAAAGTAGAGATTCTCTCGTTCTTGATCAGTAGGAAATCGTCAAGAAAAGGCAGCGCTAAAGAAAAAAATCTAACAAAACTATAAAAAACAAAAAATATTTTGAACATCCCTTTCTTCCGGCATTAAGGACTTCCTATTTTTTATCTGCAAAATTATCTAAAAGATTAAATTCAAACAAAACAGATTTGACCCAAATCTGCCACACGCAGGTCTCTAAACCGTTACCCGACGAGGCGCCAACACGTCACTCAAACAATACCGGGCTTATCTGCCTAATCCCTATTTACACAATTTAATCTCCCTATCGAACCATCCCTGCATCAAGAAAAACAATTTACAAGCAATTTTAAACCTTAACTTTCGTAAAATAACGATTAAATCGGTTATTCTAATCGGTAAATAATATCCTTGTCTATGGTACACCCCCAGTGCCGCCATTACGATGTTTGGTTTGACAAATTGAGCTTTGACAAGGCGGGAAAATATGGCACGAACCGTTAGTTGGTAGCTACCGTAATTGGAGTTAATTTTAATTTGATTTTAAGATTGTTATCTTTCAATTTAGCGTGTTATGTAAGTTTTAATTGGTTTCGCGGTAATTTGATTAGTAGGTACTTTATTCCTACCTGTGAAAGAAATAAACTTCTAAGTTAAAACAATTTTGGTAGGTACCCACGCCATCAGGTGGTAAGTAGGTAGGTAGTCAAGCTTTTTAGTAAATCAAAATTAATTCAAATAAACTGAAATCTTTCAGAAATAAGTTAAAAATTAGTAGATATTAAATATCTACTAACTTCAGGGGTGTTTACTGATAAATCGATAGAAATTTTCTATCGATTTATCAGTAAACACCCATGAAGATTAAAGTTATTAAAACATAATTATTATTAGGTGCTTGTGCCTTTCATATTTTCAGTAACCTACCTATGTATGTACTTAGGTAGGTACTGTTTTCTAACTCCACAGCATTTGCGAACTGATTCTTTACAATGATGACTTACAAATTCTTTTTCGAATGCAGTTTTAAATCACTTCACCAGTCACAACACGTGAATGTCCGATTTCCAACTTCGTAATCACGATCACTTTCCCACTTCCCAAACTTTACCACGCCATAAAATAACATAATGGCCGACTACTTATTTGTCATATGTAAAGCAGTGTTTATTCATCAGTAGCGGAAAAATCTGTAGGTGTGAACCACTCATAGGCAGAACAAACACTTGCTCATGCAATGTTTAGTTTATAAAAGGCTAAATCCAATGGTTGTCTCATCGTAGTCATCGTCAACTGCCTGTCAAATTGTATAGTCACCTACTTTTCATCAATTTTGGAATGTCTAGTGTTGAATACCTATACGTTTGGAAATGGAAGAAAAGCTGTCAGTTTGGTTGATATGTTTGTTACTTCTTCACGCTCAAACGGCTGGACCAATTTTGATAAAGTGAAAAAGGCATTCTAGCTAATCTGACTGGGATCATACTAAAATAATTCTGCACTGCACTTTAAACTAATATTATAAAGAGAAAATATTAAATTTTTTGTGCGTTTGTTTATTACGCTGTCACGCTAAAACAGCTAAACGGATTTGGATGAAATTTGGCACATAGGTAGACCATGACCTGAAGAATAGATTACTTTTCATCCTGGATCGCAGACGAAGTCAAGGGCAACAGGTAGAGATTTCATAAAGTAGATGTACTTATTAGACAAAATAACTGCTTAATCTACACAGATGTGTGAATGTAAACGAGGCAAAAGGCATGCCTAAGGATCGTAGCAGGTGGCGTTCTGTAATTTCCGCCTAGCCCATGAGAAAAAGACATGAGTTTGTGTAGTAGGTATCAGTATGTGTAATGACGCAAGTGATTTAGACTGCTGGTTTTGTAAAGCAACTGCAAAAAATGCGGATCCTTTTGCCGACGGAGAAGCATCAGTTGGTTTTGTTACCAGCAATAGTAGAAAACAAACAAATCCACTCGTTTGTGTATTAAACGACATAAAATTAATAATGCAGTACATTAGTATATTGATATTTCAATAAAAAATGTTTACAAACATCTTATAAATCACTAAGTTTATGAACTTAGTGCTTTTGATAAAACCGTAAACACTACGTTTAGATTTGATTTAAATATATGATTTGTCCCTTCCAATGTTGGGTCGCGGAACCGAGCCGTCAGTAATGTCAGGTCGCCATGCGTGAGCGGGACCGCCTTGGCAAACGCCTCCCATAAATGTATATACTTACGCCAAATGGCAAAACACAGAGAAACTATAAATATACTTTTAACAATAATTGTAACATCTTGCACACTGTTGGTTGGGAACCTATGTTTACAAATAAAGACTATTGATTGATTAAGTTGCTGTTGAAATTGGTACCTACTTTAAGAACCAAAGAATTGATTAATGGACTTTGTGGAAGATGATATGGCTATACATGGAGTGACTACCGAGATGACGACTAATAGAGAAGTATGGAAGAAAAAGAAATGTTGCGCCGTCCCCAAATAAATTGACGAAAATTATGATGATGTAATGTGACAGGCTGGCTGGACAAATCATCAAAATAGCTCGCATTTAACTAGGTCAATAGGGCACTTTATGTGACGGCTAAACACTTTACTTCAGAATTTGTGACGCTACAGAATCTTAGATAGGTAATCGATCGAAAACGTGTCCAGCCAGCTTGAAAAACCACTTTTCGCTGGTCTCTCAATCTCGGTAACGGAAGTGATTTTGACGACTTTTTGCATATCAACGGGCGTCACATAAACTTGTGACAGGCAACTCACAACAACTCGGGTATTTAGGCACTGTAGTACTTACCTAAATACCCGAGTTGTGAGTTTCTTGCCCGTTCTTCCCCATAGAAATCGGAAAACGTTTTGGAACGGGCAAGTAACTTCAACTGACTAACTGACCGACTCTTTGACAATTCAAAAGTGCCTGTAAATGGTTTAATTGAAACAAAAACTTTGAGTTTGAGTTTTACACTGGTGTTAGTGATTAGCGGTCCCAAAACTTAAGGAAACCTAAGAAAAAATAAAACAGAGAAATAACTTATCATCATGCCTGTAGGTAGGTACTCTCCGAACGGTTAATATTAGAACAGAAATATATTTTTTTTATAGCCTTGACCTAAAAGATGTTTAAGAAATTCTATTACCTATCATAATTAAGTACTAGTAACTGATGAGCGACTGGACCTTTCTTACAGAACAATTAGGTTTACAGAAAACATTGAATCATGTTTATCATGTCCTTGGTTTTTGTAGAACCTATTCCTGATTATTTTTTATTTGGTATTGCTTTTGTATACAAGATGGCCAGGGACATCTACGCGCAACCTGGCCTCAAGTCTGCTATTACAATAGTGTCAGAATGGTCTATTATTGATTTCATAATTGTTGATTTTGACAAGTTTGGTAATCTACTAATATAATGGCGTCATTATGACTTTCCAATGGTCAACCACTGACACTCCATTGAAAGAAATGGCATAGAATGGTAATCTCGTACCTACATACATAATGACAAATTAATTACTGACTTAGGCGGTAATCTGCTAAAATTTTTACAGTTCCTTTGATCAGTGACCTACCATTAGAACGTCATTGTGCAGCAGTGCGATTCTGTAACCATCTCACCGTGAAAACTTAGGTGAAGTGAGCGTGGAGTGAGCTGTCAATAGTGTCAATACCTAGCAAAAACAAACACTTCACCTAAGTTTTCACGGTGAGATTTTTACAGAATCGAATCGTTACGAGTACCTATCGATATGTTCTGTGCCATTGACCGACCAATGATCGACCATTATGAATTTAGTAGATTACGAACTTTTATCAAAATGACAATGGGATCGTGTTGGAATGACGAATTTATAAAAATAGCAGACTTGGACCCCAGTTACCGTGGATTCAGTACCTACATGATTCTGAACACGCGTTGAAAGGTTTCGTTGGTTATTACAAAAAACAATAGATACACTATGGGGTCAATCATGCGCTGAATTTATGGTTACAATTTGCGCTTCGATGCCACCTTGTAGGTATATGTGTGGTTTGTAGTTATGTAGGTATTATCATGGCTTATTTGTATTTGACTAGCTTCCGCCCGCGGCTTCGCCCGCGAGGTATGTCGATAGAAACTATCCTATGTCCTTCCCCGGGATGCAATCTATCTCTCTACCAAATTTTATCGAAATCCGTTCAGTGGTTTAGGCGTGTAACATAAGTACAGACAGACAGAGTTACTTTCGAATTTATAATATTAAGAGCCTATACTACCTCAGCTAAAATTCACTCTTTATCTCGCTCGCACGATATTGCTCGCGGACTGTGTGAAAGCGAGACAGAGTGCGGTGCTGGGCGGGAGGCAGCGCCAATAGTTTAGGTATTTGCTTTTTACGGTGAAAATAAAGGTAATTCAAAAAAACTAACTAACATAAGACCTGCTTTATAGTTAGTTCAGTTAGTACGCAAAGTTTCATGATCTAATTTGAAGTATTTTTTGAATACCAGCGGTTTATTGTTCGGTTTGGAGGTAACTTTGGAATTTTTTTCTATCGAGAAAATTTTATGGAATCGTGTTTTCGTCTAACATAAGACCTTACATTAATCCTCAACTTTAGCATATATTTATTTCAAAATTAATGCTGCGGTATTTTCGACATAACGGAGGATCATGCTAAGCCATTTGAGGTAGTACAGGCTCTTAAGTGTGGATATCAATCCGAATACCTTTAACCACATGTTGACCAGCGCTGGGACTCTGTCTCGCATAGGGTCTTAGCATTATGTTGAGCGATGGCCGTTTTGCGTGGATATGACGCATGTTGTCCCCCAATCTTGTTATTTTTTTGTGTTCCTTTTCTGCGTCATTTTTGCAATTAACCGTATTTTCTTTCTCGATAACTTTGTTTTCTCTTTAAAATTTAACAGTCATTTCAACATAGAGCCGTTAGGTTCCAATGTTTAATGAACTTAAGCAAATAATTTTTGGCAGCTGGCAAAATAATCAGCCCAGACACTGATTTTTTATGCTTTTTTGTTCAAACCGCAAGATAACATTGATACGACACACGCTTATAAAACTAAGTAAGTAAATTCAAAAAACTTACTTATAATATTCTATGTTTAGATAAAAGTTACGTCAGCCATGATGTCAAAGTCAAGTCTAAACAAGGATGTTCATTTGCGCGTGAAAAAAAAATGGTTTGAAATCGTCGTAAGTTAAATACAGTTACGGTTGGTAGATTTTTATAAATCGACTAGCTTCTGCCCGCTACTTCGTCCGCGTGAAATATATCCTTAAACACTAGTCTATACTGTAGCTTCCCATTAGTGAAAAAAAAATCGAAATCGTATCAGTAGTTCCGAAGATTACCCTCTACACAAATACAAATTTTACCTGATAATATTACAATAAAAATGATGAAGGAAAACTGCATCGTGTTTGTGAGGAAACCGGCATGTCCTACAACCAAAAAATCGAAGACATGTGACATCTACCAACCCGCACTGGGCACGCGTGGTGGATTACGGCCCACTTCCTCTCACAGAGAGGAGGCCTGTGTCCCAGCAATGGAAATTTTAGAGGCTGACTAGCTGCGCCCCGCGGTTTCACCCGCATAAGTATAAAAGTTTTGCTTGTAAAATATTTTCTCCTTTTCATCCTGTTAAACTTGGTAACCTAGACAATTTCTGAAATATCTTTCATCATCGGGGTATTTCTTTTTAATATCTAGCGAATCTCATTGTGCACTTTTCTAATTTCTAACGCGACGACATTAACGTGGACGTCCACGTCCATAAATCTGTCTGGAAATACGTGCACGTTAATTTCCGTCCACGATAACGTTATACTCGTACGTTGGACGGAAAAAAGCGTCTTCTTTATGTTTCCATACATTTAACTTCCCCGTGTCCACGATTATTATCGTCACGATATGATAGGTACCTAGATACAGTATAAAAACGCACAATCGCTAAACTTAGTCTGTCAAATTAATGAATGCAGGAGAACGCTTCTGTTCAAACTTAGTACCTATTAACCCCTTTCCGCATACGAAGCCTCAGTCTTTCGGATATAATATTATAATGATGGGGCATTTCTAATAACTCTTATCTAAAACTTTTCCTATTACAATTGACTTTGGTACCGCATGCCGTCGCTACCAACAAACTGTGACCAGTGTTATAGGAGACGACAATAAGTTAAAATACATTCATACTAATATTATAAATTCGAAAGTAACTCTGTCTGTCTATCTGTCTGTCTGTATGTTACCTTTTCACGCCTAAACCACTGAACGGATTTAGATACAATTTGGCAGAGATATAGATTGAATCCCGGGAAGGACATAGGATAGTTTTTATCGACATATCTCGCGGGCGAAGCCGTGGGCGAAAGCTAGTAATTATATAAATTAAATCCAATAGTTTAGTCACTATAGCTAGTCAATTGGCAAAAACGATAGCGGACGTACGATACTAGACGTGCGCTTACGCAGGAGGCTGTGTGCAGGCTGAGAGTTGCACAGAAAGCTATGGAGCGTTCCATGCTTAGCATAGCTAGTAGACCGAGTTCCAAAAGTCGAGATCCAAAGACGTACGAAGGTCTTTGATATCGGAAAACGTATTATGGAACTCAAACGGAGTTGGGCGGGAGACCTGGCAAGTCGCAGTGATGACAGGTAGAGAAAGGCGGTGACCGGGTGGCATCCAAGGACTGGAAGACGAGGTATCCGTCGTCCAGCGTCGAGATAGGCGGAGGATATTGTTGCCATCGCGACAAAACCTAGATGAGGCTGGCACAGGAGCCTGGGGATTGGCAGAAAAGAAAAAGAGGCCTGTGCAGAGGCCAGCAGTGGGTGAAGTCGGGCTGTGGATGATGATAATCGTCCCCTCACTATAGTCCGACTTTTAATTAGCTGCAGTTAAATGACACTTCATAAATACCTCATTTCGGACTGAGTTTAGAGATATGCATGTCAAATAAGTTTCGTTTGTTACAGTATTCTGTACCTACTAGAAAAAGGTTTGGTTTTGGCCGAGAAAAAACAAAAAGACGCCAATTTCAGTCATTTATGTAACACATAAGCTGGCATTTTACTACAGCTAAAAGTCCGACTATAGATACTATTTAGTTGGTGTGAAAATATCACTTTTTTAATTTTGATTTATTTGATAGTGCTAAACTCTTAGGCATTAGTATTGTCTGTCAGTTTTATACTGTCGTATTGTTGTCTCCACATGGTATACCTACTGGATTCTCACTTTTAACTAAAGACGTTAATTTTAAAGCAACATTGGCGTTTGGCAAAAGACTACTTATCTGTGTACTAGTCAGGTTATTGACAACTTTACACATAATATTATAATCCACCACCTTTATAGCGACCCGCCCCTGCTTCACACTATTTTATGACTTGGCAAAACATCAAGATCTCTTTATTATTTGTATAATATAATACAAATGTGTTATACGCATAAATCTTCCAGAATCAATTTTATTCTCTAAATGATTGTGAAAACCGCATCAAAATCCGTAGCGTAATTTAGAAAAACAACGCGGTCACTCCGACAGACTCTAAAAACGATTTTAATTTAGGTAGGTACTTATATATATACAGTATAGATAGATGAGCGAAGGCAGATGGTGTACTTGATTAGCTTTTCTTTTTTGATAATAAGCCTAACCAAAACAACAATTTATCTGACAACGTTAACCATAATAATTTAAAAATTAAAAATCATAGTCAAATGTTTCGCACAGGAAGATTTAAGTTCAAATCAGTCACCCGTGAAAATTACCTATGTATATTTGACAAAGAACACTAACAATTTATCATTGGATAGATCCGATAGTTAATGACGGGTGTAGAAAATAACGACTAGTTGGTAAACGCAAATTTCCTACTAGAATGTATTAAATTAGTAACTTATTACCTATATATTCAACAAGACAGTGTCCGATGTGATTTTCCTGCGGTATAAATGACGAATTTCCATAGGTTTATGTTTTTTTAACTTTCATCCCCTATTAACCTATTTAGAGGGTGAATTTTCAAAAATAATTCCTTTACTGCTCACTTTCGTTATATAAGGAACCCTTGACTAAAATTTAATGCTTCTAGGCTCAGCGGTATAGGCTGATTTTTGTACGATTTAATTTTTTTAAATTAGATTTGTCTTTATTTGATTACCTAGTGATGGCAAAATATTTTCTTGATACAAAATTTCGTCTTCAACGGAAATTGTTTTCTTATTTCTGGCTAGGCAATGAGATCTCTATTATCTAGGTATCTACCTATATATTTAGTAGTGATGTTGCGGAAAACATTTTAACGTGAAAAAAGTCTTTATAAGTTGAATTCCATTTTCATTTAGTTGTTTTAATAATGAAAGTTTATACATAAAAATTAGGTATGGTTTATAGCAAAAAAGTATATTTTAGGAATTTTAAAAAGTGTGGTCTTGCAGCATACCTACCTACAATATTTTTCTGCAAATTAACTATTTTTATAAAATTCCTCCGTGGACCGAACACTTTTTTCTAAAAACTGTTAAAGTAAAACAACAATTTGTGCATTAGTTTTAAATCGGAGGCAATTTTATTTCTATTAAACATAACAAAATAGCTGCATAATATTTTTGTTGATAGGTCCTTGTGATTTGATCGCTAGTGTCTTTTTCATTTACTTAATTTTGTGGCATGTATTTGTATAAATCAATAATAATTTTATTTGCACTTCACAAAATGGAAACATTAAACTTGACACGTATTTAATTCGTTTCATTATATCATCATCGGTAGTGTGTTAAAATATTTTAAATTTAGGAAACTATCGTGCAGGTACCTACCTAATACCTATGTCCTATGTCATAGTCATCCACGCCAGCTGTATTTTTATTTAAATTCAGTTAATAAAATTACCAAGTTTAGAATTTCCATGTTAACTGGACATGTCACTTGAACTTTAGCTTAAATTATTATGGGTTGGTGAATTTTAGGCCTAAATATTTTTTTATTGATGTCCTATAAAAGTCTAAAGTTTGTTTTATTTTATTGTTATTTTTAATTCAAATGACTGCGTATAAATTTTTGTTAAATAATAATGCATTTAAAAAATGTTATCATCTAAAATCAAGTAAATAATTTGCCGGAAAGCCTTTGATGAAGTCAACGAGAGGAACTGAGAGTTTTACTTTATGATATTTGACAAACACTAGAATCTAATTAGCCACGGACACACTATTAATGTATACCTACATATAATGGTAGTCTTCCACCAGCATGACTGTAAACCGTAGAGCTTAACGATGGCGTCCCTCAGGGTGCTACATTGAGTCCACTATCATTCATGAATGGAGACGTTATTTTTGAAGAACCGAGTGGAGTAACATCGATCAAGAGTCGAGTTGGACCGAGCTCAGGCGCGAGGCGCGCGCCTACAGCACATCGTTGACCGCACACACACCACTTGACCGCTAATCACAACATACCTGCACAAACAAACGTCACAGAACTATATCCTTCGACTACGAACGACGCTCAAGCACTCTCGTCGGGACCTTCGCCACTCGAAAAATCAGCGGGTGGAGGGCGCCCCCCCCTCCCGGCGATCGATCCACGCACCTGTACGGCGACGGCGGATTGTTCGCCAACTCCAGCTTGCGGTACTCCTCTATCGGCGACAGGATATCCGTGACGGAGAACGGAGTGGAGTGCTGGAGCTGCAGCTGGGACAGGTTCTGCTGCAGCAGCGCCGACTTGGGCGACAGGCTCATCGCCAGCTCGGCAGCGCTCAGTTCCGGCAGCGCCTCCGCCGGACACGGCGAGTAGTCGCCGCCCTCCGCGGACATCCGACCGGCCGACACTCGACGCCACTCGACGGCTCAGCCTCTAGTGGCTCTCGGGGCGAGAGTGGCGGCCGGAGCCCCCGGCGCGGGTTACGGCACTCGAGGGGCCCCGCCCCCAGGCGGCGCGCGCTCCTATGGCGCGGGCCCCGCGCTCGGATTGGCGCGCGACGCGGTTGCCGGGCGGGGTGGGCCCTCGCCGGGCCGGGCCAGTCTGCGTCGCGCGGCGCGCCAGTCGCCACGAGGGGGGGGCGCGCGCGGCCGCCGCCGGCACGCTACATGTGACAATCAACTTATGTATTCATATTGTTTATATTTCTTGTCTATTAGGAATTTGTATGTGTACCCTTTGTGTGTCTCGGCAAATATGAACACCTTCGTTATCTACACACGCATGAATAAGAAAGAACTCTTTATGGACAATAATGTTAATTCGTAATGAGATAACTATTGTGAAATTAGTGCTACTGAGTTGAAACAGTGGAGTGGATGGATTTTCAAGATACTTAGCTTCATTTCCAACTTTATAAATCATTGCTATCCCTTTTGTCAAGTCATCTCTACCCTCATACTTTAGTGTAACAATAGGTACCTACCTACTATTGTTACACCAACGTAAGTGCTTACCTAGAGTTTTCGTCATCTAAGTACCTACTGACTTGACTATTTCTATCACTAATTGTAAATTCCGTTCAATGATAATAGCCTTGTGGGATGTGATATCAATTTGCCTAAGTAGGTACCTACCTACCTACCTATTACAGTACTAGCTGTAGAAACTGTTTTACAATTAAAGAAACTGACTAATTTGAGGTGACAAGGAAAAGACAGATTGTGCAAGTTACAAATACCTAATAAAAACCTAAAAAAAACTGACAAAATATTTGAATTTGGAAGTAATCTTTATTATCATAAGGTTCATAGTTCGTTGATTCATTGGCAGTGCATAACAGATCATCATCATCAACTCCTCCACTGCAGGACATAGGAAGATAGGACTGATGCATAATTTTGTAACAAAAAGCGTAGCAAACTACGGTCGTAGACAAAGCGTAGTAGACTACGCTCGTAGACAAAGCGCAGAAGACCTCGCTACGCCGGAATTCGTAGCGTTTCGTGGGCTGCTACGGAACACTGCTACGCTTTCCAGTATTAATAGAACGTGCGTGGGATGTGTCGTGTTTTACTGAAATTAATTAATCATTAATTATTATCCATGAGGTGGATTGCTACTTTTAAGTAGGTATTTAGCTATAAATAGTGTTTTATTAATTGACCACAGTCGCAAAAATCGCGCAAGATTTTGTCTTCTGTCTGTGTGTTTGTGCCATTGTAGCTCCCAAACGAATGGACGGATTTCAACGCAGTTTTTTTGTACTGGAACGCTGGTTTAATCAGAATGGATGATGATGGTATATTTGATGGCGATCTGTTAAGCCGTTTTTAAGATAATCAGCTTTTCCTTAGTATAGTGATCTCAGCAGCAATCATTTATGGTAGATACTAAGTAATTTATTTCACTTTCACGCGTTTGACCGACTCTTTGGCGCAATATAAGGGTACCTTGACCTGATGCTGCAACCAGGACAGTCTCCAGACTACCCATTTCCTCGGCAACATACAGCAGAACAGAAGTATCGTGTTTGGGTTCATTCGGTTGGTGTTGATGAGTAGTTGTTAAAATGGTTTTAAATTTATTTGTATTACTTAATTAATTTCAAGGATTGTGCATCTTTGTGATTGTCCTCTTTCGTTGCTGCTACAGAAGAAACTTATGTATTTTGTGCAAAGTTCTTAGGTATATCTACATTTTATTTAATTATTGTATCTCTAAACAGAGGCTCAACAAATTACCTACCTACATGCAAGTAGGTATAATACATAGAACAGGGACAAATACAAATGTGCGCTTCCAACTATAGGAGACCACATCATTTACTTACCTACCTATATACTCTAGGTACAGTCACGAGCACTAATATGTTAACACTTGGCATCTTTAAATTGCGATTTTTTTACGAAATAACCAATGCAACGTTGAAATACGACACTTTACATAAACCTATGGGTTCGAAAATACTATGTTCCCAATAATATTAAATTTCGTTCAAAAATAAAGGTGAAAATCACCTTTGAATAAAGCCAAGTGTATACATACTCTTAGGCTCGTGACTGTACAGTAAGTTTGACAAGGTAAAAATATTAAAATAAATAAACAAAACATAAACGCGAAAATCATGCAAAGGAAACAAAGTGAATTACATAACAAAGAAATTAAGAATAACCTTAAAAGACAACAAATAAAAATAACAAAAAAATTGAAAAATCCAAAAGTGCACGATTCAAAATGCTCATTTGATCGTATAAAAAACCATAGATATTATATTAATTAGTTTTTTATTAATTATAATTAAACTACTTTGAATAAGAGAGCCATTTTTAATAGGGTTCCTTCTATGGGTGAAAAGAATCTATTAAATAAAAATTACTCAATTAATTGATTTTTCGCAAGCTACAATGTTTTCAGGTTTCACACTTGATTGACGGGAAAACTTTTAGAAATATTTTGATGATTTTTCGTTTCTACTGCATTAAATCAATTTTTTTAAAGTACAGAAATTATTATCCCCATTACATTGTCTATACAATGGTATATAAATTAAGTAGGTTCTGTGTACTAGCAGGAGTACAACAATAGAAATATTTGAGAAAGGAGGTAAAATATTTTTTTTGATCGTAAAGCAGCCTCTAATGCTTCGCATTACCTATGAGTCGTGCAATATTACGACTTACGATACTATGACTTTTATGTTTTTTTTACATTTATAGTTATACAGCATGTATCAAAAAAGTGTGGTCATATTTAAGGATGTGATGGTATGGTGGCATCATGAAACTGTATAACTTTTTTTTTTATTATCTTACGAAAAATCCCCAACTTCTATTATGACATACCTACGTCTTAACTTTCGAATGTAGGTAATCATCAACAAATATTACCAGCCTGTATTACTTTAAGGTCGGATTACAGATCTAGCCTCTACAGTACTTTGCTCAAATAATTATAACAAAGAATTATAAAATTCTACCGATTCGTATTCTACCTAAACCATTTATAATAAAAATAAATTAAATAAAAAGTTTTTACTTCAGACATTTTTTAAATCCATATTGTTAGTACCTACAAAAGAACTAAATGGTAGTGTTAGTAGCATAGGACTTAAATGGTAGTGTTAGTACAATAGAACTTAAATGGTAGTGTTAATAATAAGAAAACAGTTATTTTCCCAATGCTGGACATAGCGCGAGTCCAGCCTATCCGCTATAACCCCTAGGATGCTGTTAGTGCTGGCGCGCAGCCTGCAGAGCGCCGCCGCGCCGTGTCGCATCGCTTGCGAAGCACGGCATGGAAGCCATCAACATGTGCATCCGCGAACATGCCCGACGCACTGCACCAGCGCGGCAGCCCCAACAGCGCCCTGAACGCATTGTTATATTGGACTTGTAGAGCGCTGAAGGATCTTTGCGTATACTGAGCCCACAGGCAGCATGTGTATAGTGAAGTACAGTGCGCTCTAAAAAGTGTTAATTTGACTTGAGCATTACATAATTTATGCAAAGGTGGGTCAGCAAATTGCTATAACTGACTGTACTTAGCTGGTGTTTCAAAAGTGTTCCGTCCCAAATGGTTTTCAAATCAGCTATGTTTCTTGTTACATTTAAATCAGTGTTGCTTTTACATAATTATCATCTGAATTTATTGACAAAAAATGAATCGGCTGCTTATCAGCATTTCATGTAATAATCAAGAGTTAATAAGTAATCCTTTATATCAGATCAGTTCATATTTTTATGAATATTTAGCTCAATAGTTTAATTATATTTAAACTAAAGTGTTCATCGAGATCTGAAGACAGTAAGGCTATTAATTTTATTCGTCATAGTGTCACTTTTATTTCGATATGTGTGTTTTTCATTTTGTTTTTTTGTCGGCACCTTGCTTTTATATTATAATCATGTGGGTAGTTTGGTTATCATCTAATATCGTACTTTTGTGTGTTGTGCTGTCTTTTTGTGTGCGCAATATAAATGATTTATCTATCTATCTACTTACCTATTATCTATCTTTGACCTTGTTTGATGATAATTTAGTAAATAGAGCCGCACCGGCGCCGGACCGCAACTTTGTTTATACACACTAATCTATACATATAATAAAACAGTAACGAAAGAAAAACTGTACATTGCGAATTTTCGAGAAAAAATAAGTGGCTTTTGTTAGAAAAACGTAACTGATGACAAAAAGTGACTTTTTAGAATTTTTGTCTGTTTGTCTGTTTGTCTGTTTGTCTGTGTGTATGGTACGGCTTCACGCCAAAACTACTGGATAGATTGAATTGAAATTCAGCAAAAATGTTCTTTGTAAACCAAGGAAGGCTTTAGGCTACATATTATCACGCCTTATGTTATGGGAGGTAAGCAATATTGATTTTAAAAGGTTTTGGTTCGTAATTGAATGCACAAAATAATTGAATGCCCAAAATGACATGTTATTTATTTAGTTAATAAAAATTTAACCCTGGAAACATAACAATCACGCTATTTTTATAAAGGAGCGGGGCAGTAATATTATAAATTGCAAGGGAACACCTATTTCAACAATATGTCAACAGGGAATTTAGCGGTATGGTCAGGCGACCGTTTACCGCACTAAATGGTGCGAGTTCAAATCCCGTATTATAATTTTTTTTAAATCGTAAAATTCTTTTTTTTTTAGTTTTTGCATTTTTTATGTGCATTAGGAACGATACTGTTATGAAATCTGAGAACTATACATGTCCTATCTAATTGTTTGGGGAGTTTCACACCAATGTTACTAAACAGATTGATTGGTGGTACAACAAGCTACACTATCATAAAGTCAAGTCAAACTTTTGGTTCTAAGTTATATCTTACCAAGCACATTTGTTGTTTGTGGAGTTGACACTCCAAACGCAACAGCAACAGCGACAAAGGGCGCGTGCTTAAAGATTGCTGTATAATCGTGTGGGATGAATGCACTATGGTGAACAGAAAAGCAGTAGAGGCGGTAAACAGGACTTTGCAGGACATCCGCAGGAACCAGCAAATGATGGGTGGCGTTACAGTTCTGTTAAGCGGCGATTTCCGACAAACGCTGCCTGTGGTGACGCGAGGAACTAGGGCTGATGAGGTGCATGCTTTGTTGAAATGCTCTTTCTTATGGCCACATATTCATAGGTTGCGCTTAACGATGAATATGAGAGCACAGCTTGGCGGGAATGTACACGCCCAAGAATTTTCTGATGTTCTCTTAAAATTGGGTGAGGGAACGCTACCAGTAGACGGTGGCCAGGTGGTTATACCTGAGATACTTGGGAGAGTGGTGTCCACCTTAGAAGATTTGATACGCCTGGTGTACGGGGACATCAATAGGATACCGCACCAAGATAATTCTTGGGTATGTGAACGAGCCATTTTAACACCCAGAAACGACCAACCTTCAGCGATCAATGAATGCATTCTCGCGGAAATTGAGGGAAATGAAGTGATCTACACTTCAATAAACACTGTTGTCGACCAAGATGACGCTACACATTACCCCGTAGAATTGCTCAATTTCCTCAGTGCAAGTGAACTACCAGCGCACACCAGGTCGGTGTCCCAATTATGCTTCTTCGGAATCTCACTCCGCCGAAACTGTGCAATGGGACCCGGCTCAAAGTCGTCTCGCTGCAGAGAAATATCATTGAGGCAGAAATTATAACGGGTTGTGGTGTCGGCGAGACAGTGTTTATACCACGTATACCACCGATTCACCACAATTACCCCTTTTTTTTAGGATGGGAAGTCATCAAATGACCCCTCCCGCTCTGGGTGGAGCGGAAGGGAGTGTCAGACTCTTACTGACTAAAACCCACCCGTGTTCCTTCCTTAGCCCTCGATGCTGACATCTCTTTGAGGCGCGCGTGGAACACGTACGCGCCGTCCGGCACGGGCCTGGTCCTGATCGGACAGTGAGCTACCCATTACTCTCCGCCCGCAGGCCCGCGCCTACGGTGGCCGGGAGTCGTCCCGTGGCTCCTGACGCCCGGAGCGTCTCCCGCGGCGGCTGGGACGGGAGGCTCTCTCCCTCATCCGTCCCGCCACCTCCTTCGCTAGCATGACTGCTTCGCAGAAGGAGGTGACTGCCACCCACTCCCTCTCGCCCCGGACCATGGCTTGCACCAGGGCCGGACGCGAGAGGTCGCCCCGCTGCCGATCGCCTCTACGAGGACACGGCGGTGCTCCGCCCAAGCGGGGCAGACCTCCACCGTGTGCTCCATCGTGTCTCCTGGGCGATCCTGGCAATGGTGACACCCGGCCACAATTACCCCTTTCAATTCAAGCGCGTGCAGTTTCCTGTGAGCGTGTGCTTCGCAATGACAATAAATAAGTCACAGGGGCAGACACTGAAGGCTACGGGTGTCGACCTCAGGACGAGCAGCATCTCACACGGACAACTGTACGTCGCTTGCTCCCGCGTCACCAGTCCTGACTCGCTGTATTTACATATTGAATGAGACCGAGGGAAAAACAACGAACGTTGTTTACACAGAAGTGTTACAGTAAATTATAACACTTCTGTTATTCGACGTCTCCTAAATTTCCTTATTAACCTGACGTCTCTTACCAGTAAATTAACTACATAACTTTCAAATTTTGAGTTTACTAAGCCAAATAGTTTTTGAGGGATCTAAGCTATAGTACAGTATGAGACGCATCTTTTGAGTGTTTCTGTAAATCAACAAACTATCACTAATTTATTTTGGAAAATGGAACACCTGATGCAGAACCGCAACAGATTAGCTAAAGTATAAGAGATATAAAAATGGTGCCATAGCAAAAAATATTCCACGTGAAGAGCATTTTCTGCTGTGAGAATAAATTTGAAGATCTGGAACACCTGTTGTGGAACTCCAAAGCCCAGCGACACTATAACATATAGGAATGACGTCTTAGCAAAAGTTGTTTAGTCTGATGGGCATTTCCTGTTGACTTGCAAATGAAAGATCTGAAACGTCTCGAATCGTCTCGCGCATCACGCTGTTTTCCCGTCCCCGGGCTCTTAGAATTCGACGTCTGATCGTTTCAGATCTTCGATTTTGACGACCCCGTTGTCGCTGGCATTAGCAACAGGATCCGCGTACGAAGTCGCGGGCAGAAGCTAGTTATTAATAATATTATTGAAAAAACGAATAATAAAACTAATACTTATAATAATTAGTATTAAAGGAGAATCGGCAAAGATGTATGGAAGCTAATCTAAGCACCAATAAAAACGAGGTATTCCACTGAGCACTGATTTCAACCGCACTTAGACGAACGGCACTTCCGCACTAACCGCACTGAAACAAAATGTTGTAGCGTACAGTTCGGTGGAACAATTTATCGTTATTGTTATCGTTATTTTTTTAGTGATGGGATATAGATACTTTTTCGTTCAAAGCATTATCAAGCAAAACATATCGATACAAATCAGCAGAAGTTAAGTCTTGTAACGGATAATTCCATTTTGTTCATATATCTTACTGATGTAATTTTAGATACTTAGGTATTTTATTGTAATACAATAACGCTATGGCCTATGGCGGATCATTTCAAATCGCTGTGTGAAAAAATTTATGGCGATGTTTCCTGGGACTGACCGACGCTAGTTAACGGAACCCTTGCATAGTTGGGCTAAGTTTGAATATTTGCAAATGTTTGCATTACGATGATTAGGTATACAATAACATATAGTACCATCGAGCTGGCCTGATTATTCGCCTGGACTCTAGATACCTATAACAAATCATGAATAGCTACGCATTCATTAGCTAAGTTAAGTTTGCCGTATGTCATTATTTCCCAGAGTTTGATCCCTATTAGGAACACTATCGAGTGGTGTAATAATACAGTGTGTTTTTTTTTTATCAAAATCAACGGGTTCGATTCCTGGCTAGAAATATTAATTCTTCTCCATAGAGATCTACGCTTTGGAATGGGCAACTAGCTTCAACTTTCTGACTAACTGACAAGACTATTTAATTTTGACAATTCAAAAGTGCCTGTACAAGGTTTAATTGAAATAAATGATTTGAGTTTGAGTTTTCAAAAATCCAATGATGCAGTTTTAGTTTTCATCAAAATCGAGCCCGCGACTCCTTTGAGTACTTTTCGCTGTTCCTCATAGTTTCGGATTTTGCCATTCACGCCCATTTGAAAAATTCACCTGTTTAAATAAAAATCAATTGCCGTTCGTGAGTCTCGCAAAAACTCGAAAATGGCTCTACCGATTGTGATGAAACTTTGGTAAGTCAGGTCCGCTAGTAGAAATATAAATTCTTATATCTATCATGATCTCTACCTATTATGTAGGTAGAACTTATTTTTTACTATTTGTAAGTATAATGTAGGTATTACCAATTATTTGACTGTGTAAATCACTTAGAAAACAGCCGGTCGATTCTGTAAAAATCTCACCGTGAAAACTTAGGTGAAGTGGAGTTTGCAGTTTTTGCTAGGAATTGACACTATTAACAGCTCACTTCACCTAAGTTTTCACGGTGAGATTTTTACAGAATAGCACCGCAGTAGGTAGTGCTATTTTGTAAAAAATGTCACCGTGTAAACATAGGTAAATTTAGCTTAAAGTGAGCTGAAATAATAGTGTAGTAATTAGTTGTAGTAGTTTCAAATATACTATTATTTTTCTTTGGGTATGCTGTACCAGTACAGCGTCCTAATACTTAATTGTTTGCTGCACCGGACGACGTCAATTCGTCGGCGCCGGCTGTCGCTGAAAACCAGCGCTGGGGCTCTGTCTTGCATAGGGTCGCAGCATAAAGCTGAGCGATAGCCGTTTTGCGTGGATGTGACGCATGTTTCCCCCAACCCTTTTTTTTTGTTTATGTTATTTAGGTATTGCGTCATGTTTACCGCAAATGAATGTATTTTCTTTCTTTCTAATCCCTAGCATCAAGTAGAATGACAGCTCACTAAAAGCTCACTTCACTCACCTAAGATATCCTAAAAATCTCACCGTGAAAACTTAGGTGAAGTGGGCGTGGAGTGAGCTGTCAATAGTGTCAATTCCTAGCAAAAACAAAGTCATTTCACCTAAGTTTTCACGGTGAGATTTTTACAGAATCGACCGGCTGCCGGCGGCTGGTGATATTTTTACAGAAACAGTTAGGTTATTTATTGCATCCATAATGTACACATACAGGTGGTAAGTACCTATAAAACAATGGAAACAATTATGGACCCTGTCAGTTCACTATGACCACTGATTCCTTACGGGAACCACATCAATTCCTGAGCTAATCCCGCCAATCTAGCGTTGTTTTCGCGCGGTTTCGTTCATTGTGTCATAGGTAGACAATTACGGCCCTGAAGATTTGTGTTGGACTTTTTTTTTTAATGAATAAAATTCCTGACTAAATATTTTTAAGGACATTATGATTTTGTGTTGGTAGGTACCTACAGTCAACAAAGGAGTTAAGTATACAGGAGCGTCGGATATAGTTGAAGTTTACTAAGAAACCGATGGATGTTCTGGACTGAAATTTAATTTAATAAATGAGCTGTTTGTTTTCTATTAATAAACTAAAATTTTATTCGAGAATATCCATCGGTTTCTTAGTAAACTTCAACAATATCCGACGCTCCTGTATACTTAACTCCTTTGTTGACTGTACATATCTTAATAAGAATAGAATATAATATTCTTTTCACACCACCTGCTCGAAAATGTAAATTATATGTCAAGCAACCTTAACCTAAAGTGAGTCATTAGTGGCCGGGGGCTCAGCCGGTCAATAATGTTGTACTGGATTTCATTATGACCCGCTGGTCAATAATGTGATTTGAATTTGGAATCTCACATGCTCAGCTAAATTGGCAGTATAGTACTAACAAACACTCTGGTGCCAGAAAGAGGAAAGCTATTCTCGATACCCTTACTACGCGTGGATGATATTCTCGATTTCCTACAAAATCATAACGACTGCTTCATCATATCGTTGCCATGTTTTCGAAGACATAATATTGTAAGAATAATTAGATAACTACGAACCATTTTTTAAAAGGAATGGAATAACATTAAAACTGGCATTAATAATAACAAATACCGTACCGCGCCGTAATACCGTAATAGTAATTGGCTGTAACATTAGTTAATTTATTTTATGTAAACTGTGGAAAGATTGCTGTGGATTTTGTGAATAACTAATAAAACCTATTTATACTACAGTCAATTTATCACATTTTATCAAAAATACTCTATTTTCACGAGAGTCTCCAATGACGTTCTAAATTCAAAATGCATATAGCCAATCATCCAAAACCATTCTACCAGCCCTGTATAAAGCTTAGTTTACACAAACGCCACTTCCATGAGAGTGATATCAATAGACACACACGACAAAACCGTAGAAGAGATTTTTTTTTTGAAAATCGAATTGATCGTGTCTTGGCTACTTATTGGTAGACGCAATAAAGGCGCGCACTTTTGGCATTTAAACTTTAAATTTATCAACAAATATGTTATTCTTCTGTTTGTTTATTTAATAAATACTTTGTTTTTGACGTGACAACGTCTTAAATTAGGTTGCGACTGGGAGTCACTTATGAAAAAGTGTAACGCTCGGTAACGTTACGATGAGTCACCGAACGAGAGAGAGGCCCGCCGAATGCCTTGCGTCTCTCTCCCACTCAACTATGATCGGATGATCGGTCGTTGTCACGTAAAATCTTCGCCCGTAAAACCGACTTTACAGGCAACCATTTTTTCGTACTATGGCTATTATTTTCTCACAGTAGGTGTAAAAAGTAGAGTATCCTCCTCTGGGCTAAAGGTGTCTTTGCCTTGGGCTAGCTTGAATCCCTCGCTGCATTCAGGATTCTTGTATTAACTCCCTCGCTTCGCTCGTGAGTTAAATCCCGAATCCTTCATTGCGCTCGAGATTCAATATGACGCCCGTGACATAAGACACAACTTTAGCCCCTCGGTGCATAATCTACTATTATTATGTTCACCATAAATATTACAGAATATAAATGTAGATATTTTACACGGCGCGACACTACGATCTTTGAAAACAACGTTTGGACACTTTGGACAGATTTAGAGAGAATGGAGAGACAATACTGCCCTGGTAGTCTGTAGTAATAAGTTACGGTATAACCACCCAGTATCATTATGATATAGAACAATAAACCATGAAATAAAATTGTTGTTTTTTTCAGACCACTTCCCTTTTGCTTACATACCTACCTACTATATATTTAATTAAATAACTAGGTATCTCGTAGCTATGTGCAGGTAGGTACCAGGTACTTAATTATGTCGGGTAACCATTGAAAATCAGCGCTGCGCTGTGGGTGGATAGCACAGTGACACGTGTTTCTGTGACAAATAAACCAATTATTCTGTCGTTTATTTATTTTCTTTCTTTTTCTTTCTTTTCTTTCTTTTCTTTCTTTTCTTTCTTTTCTTTCTTTTCTTTCTTTTCTTTCTTTTCTTTCTTTTCTTTCTTTTCTTTCTTTTCTTTCTTTTCTTTCTTTTCTTTCTTTTCTTTCTTTTCTTTCTTTATTTTCTTTCTTTCCTTATTTACCTTTGTGTCTTCTATTAGGTACAATAAGCGACACGAATGATGGTACCATGAATGTCCCAGGTACCTACTACTGCGGTGCTATTCTGTAAAAATCTCACCGTGAAAACTTAGGTGAAGTGAGCGTGGAGTGAGCTGTCAATAGTGTCAATTCCTAGCAAAAACCAACTCACTTCACCTAAGTTTTCACGGTGAGATTTTTACAGAATCGACCTTCTGTACTGTTCGAAAACTGCAAATTAACGACCGGGTACTCCCGGTCGTTAATATGCAGATTTTTCGAAAAAAACTGAATCAGTCACAATTACAGGTGATAAAATCTAAACATATAAATATCTACTTATACATACACACATAATCTGCGTTCGCGATATTTGCCAAAAATGTAAACAAAGTGAATTAATGGAAAAAAACCTTTAATTCCATTCCCACACAGTTCAGTTTACGCTACAACTTCAAACATTTTTATAACTTTTTAAATAGTGTGTTTACTCTGAAATCAACTTAATTGATCACACTAATATTATAAAGGCAAAAGTTTGTGAGTGTGTGTGTTGATATGTTTGTTACTTCTTCACGCTCAAACGGCTGGACCAATTTTGATAAAATTTTGTATGGATGTAGCTGATACCCTGGATTCACATATAGGCTATCTTTATTTTTATCCCGATATTCCCACGGGATCGACATTTACGCGGGTGAAAGCGGGGCGCAGCCAGTAATAAATAAATACTTATATAAGATGAGCGTTTACGCCGTACGGCATTTCATACACAAACTTTCAAGCCCTTATTTTTCGAAATTAATGTACCGATTTTTATTAAACTTCATAGGTACCTACGCATAAGCAGGTTACAAAGGTCAAAAAGTTAGTAGAGAACATCTTCGAAATGTCTCATTTAAAAAAAGATAACTGGAAATCTCTGTTTCTATGGAAAATTTAAAATCGGTCTAATTTGACTGTAACACTATATTTTTCAAAAATGTTCTCTACTAACTTTTTAGAACTTTGTATCCTGCTTAAGGTCATAGCACACGTATCAAATCGGAAAGGGATCGGCACCGTATCGCCTTTCGCCTCCTTGTCAAACAGGCGTCAACCAACCTACCTAACGTAAGCACGTAACAATATATACTTATCTATGCACGTAACCAAAGCGGATCAGAAGTTCCGAAGGGGTGAGAGGGGCAAGGGTGGACGAAGAGACGTAAGCTCGGGTACGGAGAGACGTGAGCGCGGGGACGACGAGCCGGGAGCTTGCCCCGAGGCGAGGCGATTACGTTACGATTCCGATTAGTGTGCGTTGCAGTAGGGAGTTTCATACAAAGAATACTGAACGGCTCGAGTTGATACGGTGCCGATCTCTTTCCGGTTTGATAAGTGTGCTATGACCTTTTAATGCGTATGAACTATGAAGTTTCATTAAAATCGGTTCATTCATTTCGAAAAATAAGGGCTTGAAAGTTTGTATCAAATGCCGTAGGTACGGCGTAAAGTCTTTCAGCCTGAAAGTCTGACCACCACCTTACCAAGGAGTTTCATATTACCCCAGTAACTGGGTTGTGGAGGTCAGATAGGCAGTCGGTCCATGTAAAATACTGGTCCTCAGATGCATCCAGTTAGTCTGGAAGCCGACCCCAACATAGTTGGGAAAAGGCTAGATAGATGATGATGAGTCTTCCAGACCGTATTTCGGTCATGGCGACCAATCACAACGGAGACCCCTCTTCCCTCACTCCTCTCATTGTCCAATGAGACGGCAAACCGACACGACCGGAGAGAGATCAGGAGCAGGACCAACTGCTTAACGTGCTTTCCGAGACACCAAACTCCGGGCTGTTACTAAGAAATTCCGGAACAAACCCAATAAAACTTGTGGCCAACCTGGGAATCGAACCCAGGACCCTACTCACTGAACAGGACTCAGCAGTCAAGACAAAATAGTTATAGCTTTATCTACAAGACTGCTGTAACTTTTTTATATAAACATAAAATGTTGATAGATATACCTTACCAATGGTAACGGCCGCGACTTACGAGTTGCCTTCCGGCAACCCTCCTTACGATCGAGCTCCACGCCGGGTTCATATTTGACCCGCGTGGTCGCGTCCAGCTCAACGGGTCTGGCAACATCACCCGCCGACCGGCACCTTACCTGGCGTCTACAGCGTGGCACACCGCTTCGGTCATCGCCTCACCAGCTGAGCCAGGAGAGTATTGTGTTACTCCCAGGAAAAACTAAAGGAACCTAGTGACCATAGACTTACCCACACCTTGTCCATCAAGATGGCCTGGGCCCTATATCGGGATAAAAACTATCCTATATCCTTACATAGGATACTTAGTTTTTATCCCGATATTTCCACGGGATCGAAACTTATGCGGGTGAAACTGCGGGGCGTTGCTATTCCTTAATAGTTTACTTGAATAGCTCGAGCTGGCATGATAAATGCTATCCCCCAATAATTTGGGTACCTAGTAAATGTGGGGACGATATTAGGTACATACTGACGCCATAAAGCTCCCGCAGACACGATGCGACCACAGTAAAGATATGAACAGTACGGAAACTACGTACTAACGTTCGAAACGGCACACTCGAACAGACGCGCGCATCTACGGTACCTCTAAGCGGCACCCGTGACTGAGAGCACCGCGACTATCGCTAGGGGTACCGTAGATGCACACGTCTGTGTGTGTGTCGTTTCGAACGTTAGTACGTAGTTTCCGTAGGTATTGTTCATATCTTTACTGTGACGCGACCCTAGTAGATCAATTTCTATGGAAACTTCATAGAGATGGTTCTACTAGAGCGGTGGCGTCGCGCCTGTCTGCTCCCCTTGCTCAATGGCTCCCCTTTTAATGACCGCAGACATGTGACTACTCTGCATGGGGTCCTGGGTTCGAGCCCCAGGTCGGATCAAGTGTTAAGTATTTCAGCAGCAGCTTGGAATACAACAACTAGAATGTTCATGAAAAACGCAACATACACAGGAACTCAGTCGCCCTGATTCTTCGCGAGGAATGATCTCTACACAAAATACTACCAAAGAAAAGTGTTTAATAACAATATATAAGTTCGCCGTTCGATCTAAAAACTAAACTGCAAAGCTATTCACAACCATTCGACAGGCTATCGTATCCAAAATGACACATTTCAATGACCAGGGGGCCTAAAAAGCCTACTTTGGCAGAATAATAAAAAGATAACAATATGAATCATAATGGACAGTTAACTGTTAAGTTTTTTTCTGCTAGCCTATGCTGTCCCACTGCTGGGCAAAGGCTTGCCCTCCCTAAAGTTAATCGTATTAAATCCCATTGGTGAAGGATTTTTCAGTTTTTTTTTTGTCTGTGCTAAAATACCAATCAATCCAATCCCAATCTCTTTTGTTATACCTTCGTAGTGCAGCGAAAAACACGGACTGTCTTCGCCATATTATGATTCATAATGTTATCCTTATAAGATTCTGCCAAAGTAGCCTTTTTAGGCCCCCTGATTTGCCTTGCCCCCGTCGGCAAACAACTGTCGGAAGAATTTCGGTAGGTACAAAGTCTAACAAAATTTTCGGGTTTTGACACTTTTAAACTTGTGAACAGCGTTTATAGGACTCATACGATAACATTAATTGATGTTCGTTTCGGTACGGAAGCAAATGGTAACGTTATCGAATGGGTCTGAATAGCTAGCTGGTGAAATATGGGTGTAACTATTACACATCCGCTCACTCAGCCTACCCCTTCTGGAAAACAGTGACTTGGGGACTTACCTGTCTTGTTTAAGAGGGCACCGACCAAACCACTATATATATAGGCGGTCGGCGTAGCCTTAATTACTTTCTTAGGTTACCCAGTAAATACTTGACAAATTAATTCATTAGTAATGGTACGGAGGCATGAGGAACAGGGTGTAAAGTTCACTCATCCTCTATAGAAAAGGGAGGATCCTCCGACCAGACGGGTGTCATAGATATAAAAGTACTTACTCTGTGACGGGTGTCGTGTCTGGTGGGCAACTGCCCGAACATTTTATAGGTATACCTACCCTATTGATGTCGAGACGACATATTCACTCGCATGACTAAAGCTCGGTTTCCACCGCGAGCGGAACGGACCCATTAATGACTTCGTTAAACTCGCAAACGCAAACTGCATACTTGTATTTCCGCCAACGGTGGAAATACAAGCATGCAGTTAACTGTTAACAGTTAACAGTCAACTGCATATTTGTATTTCCAACAACGGTTGCCACCACCACCACCACCAGCGTTTGCGAGTTTAACGAAGTCATTAATGGGTCCGTTCCGCTCGCGGTGGAAACCGGGCTTAAAAGTCCTATCTCATTTTTTAGCTGATTTGAGTTGGACAACTACATTTTTCCATTCGTGATTCTTTACATTTTGTTGCCTTTCAAAATGGTTATAATTATTATATATCTTGTTGCACGATAAACGCAGCTTACGCGCTGCAGGATTTTCCGTTACGTCAGTATGATGGCAAAACAAAACCGGTCAAGAGGGAGTCGGACTCGCGCACCAAGGGTTCCGTACCATCATGTTTTTTTTTATTATACATCGGCGGTGACGCCTATATTCGTCAGAGAATTTTAACACTGTGCGCTGCGGTGTAGAATACAGCATTCGGTCAGCGCCATCTCTTTGAACGATAGTTTGATTTCTGAAAAAAGTGTGCTATTTAGAGACATCGTTTTATTTTTCCTGTAATCTTTACATAAACTTCTATAACATATAACAATTTCAGATTTCTCTCTATGCAAACTTCGGAGATAAAGGGGGGAACGGTATTTTTTTTTATATTTTTCATCGAAAGTCGAAAACTATGCGGCCTAAAAAAAAATTACAAAATGTTTGTGAATGTGCAAACTGCGCTCTTTCATAGGATACCCCACATGCCTTAGTAGCCCCACTTCGAATTTTTCAGACACCATTTCCAGTCCCAGTTGCAAAAAAAAAAATTCTTTCATAATTGCAAAATAGTTGGGCAAACGACATCTAAAACTATTCTACATTTCAAGTTGATAGCATTAGTAGTTCTTGAGATATTCAGCTGTGACAGACAGATAGACTGGCTTTATTGGCTGGATTATTGGCTGGCTTGAGTGGAGATTCGCAAGAGCAAACGTGCTCGGAGGAAGGAAGTATTCCAGTAAGATGCTGGTAGGGATCTTGACCGTACTTCCGGGATTGTCCTGATAGCCGTGGAATACCTCTCCACTCCTCATAAGCACCTCAGGACATGTTGCCCCCTTGCCGCTACGACACTATGTGCTAGCGACCGTTTTCGGGGGCCCATTATTGAGTGTGCAAGTCACCCCCTGCCATTTAATCTGTGTAATTTATAGAGAACATCGGTCAGGCAGGGGCTATAGTTTTTCCATAGTCTTAAATAACCAGTTCACTTTAGCCACCAAAACCCATAATACAATATTTTTGTTTCCTTATTTTGCAATAGTCCTACACCAACCGGGGGTTATCCTTGGGTGCACTTGTATAGTGCGAACAGGGATAATCGTCGGATGGTGCCTCATTTCATTGAAAATCTCTAACGGGCCTCTGCGAGTTGGCTTCGGCCCCTCGTACGCCTTCCAAAGGACCGGGACCCCATGGTCCCGAGATATGTCAAAATATAAAAATAATAATAATATAATAATAATTTATTGAATGTTACAAACCAATGTTACATGTATTGTCTTATAATTAACTTAACGGCGGTCTGTAACTGTTAGCGAATCGTCATTTGGATATTTACGGCGGTCCCCAAACTAGGCTGCGCCTGTATCTTGGGGGCCAGAGTGTGAGTTCCTTTTTACCATTTTGGTACGGAACCTTAATAAAAAGAGAACACATTCCTTCTTTTTTTGAAGTCGGTTAAAAGGTTTCTTAAAACTCAGTTACAATGCCATCTAGTGACAAGTAGAATTATCACCTCTGTTAATGTCCCACCCGATCCAACTGTTGCAGTGTTTAGTTGTAATGAAGACTCTAATGCCATCTATTGACCAATTTTACAAAACAAAAAAACTAGCTAAAGTCTATTTCATCCGTTCACGAAAGAAGTCTCGACTAGCTGGCTACATATTAGTATAGTAATCTGTGGTCTCGACTCTCGCAGTCATGGCGCCACAGGCATCGGAATCATAAATCTTTGATTTTTAATTTTTATTTAACTAAACATCATAAATAATAGTACATTATGATACATGTGTGTATATTGATTAATGCACACGCGTTTCATACGACGTTTTTCAACACACTTGCGAGGAAAAAAAACAGACTTGTATTGTTAAATATTAACTTGTATGGAAAATGGCGCGCTGGTTTTGATTTCCCGCGCGCCGTGCTAGCCAGCACTAGCTATGCGCGCGCAACATTGACTCATTTTAAATATATTAATCTATGGCACAGACAAAACCGATACAGCCTATAGAAAAAATATAATAAACACAAACCTGAAAATTGCAAAAAACCTAAGAATTTCGCGGTCTACCACTGCGCATTCACCTTAAATTGTCTGTGGTCCCCTGCGAGTTCATTTTGCGACCAAGGACAATACAGACTATTTAAAAAAAAAATGAAATATAGCCCGCGGATTTTTTCTTTCGACATGAAGTCTCTTTGGGCGCTTTCCGAATTAGCTATAATCGCTCACATCACAGCGCTCACATCATCTCCATGGACGTAATATTACGTCCATGCATCATCTCACATGCGTTCCGATTTAGATATTACTATTATGACTGCTGAGAGCTGGCAACAATTCGGAACACTCGTGAACGCGCTCACATGACAGTGCTTACACAATGTAAAAAAGATATTATTACAGTATTTCTTTGTATAAACACCACATTTCTTCTTCAGTTCTTCTTCTTTGGTTAGGTGGCGACTGTCAGCCAGAAGCACAATTTCAAAAATGCCACGTTAGTTTAATTTAAAGATGATGCAACTCAAAACAAAACACACACTGACACAACCTCATACACACACTGTCATTTTTGACAGCGCTCACGGTGATATTATTCTAGGGCATGGTCGGCATTATCGCAAGATGGCGAATGTCATGACGTCATCTATGACGATTCACGGGACATCGTTATCGTTATCGCGCTCACGCTAATTCGGTTATTTCCCAATTCGGAACACATCGATTATTTCCCAATTCGGAACGCAGGGTTTGATGAGATTAAAAAAGCGCGCGTCTCCGACTGCGACTAGTAAATAGTTATCTGTGGTATTACAGAACATGTGGATTAAAGTAAAGAAATAGCACGCGTTCGTAATACACTCCATTATGGACCTTAAAGCGGTTCAATAAGAGCCACTTTACGAGCAAGTGTGTTGAAATAGTACATTATGATACATGTGTGCTATGTTGATCATTATGCACGAGGCGATATTATCGCGCGAGCCGCAGGCGAGAGCGATAAGAAAGCCGAGTGTATATTGATTAATGCACACGCGTTTCATACGACGTTTTTCAACACACTTGCGAGGAAAAAAAACAGACTTGTATTGTTAAATATTAACTTGTATGGAAAATGGCGCGCTGGTTTTGTTTTCCCGCGCGCCGTGCTAGCCAGCACTAGCTATGCGCGCGCAACATTGACTCATTTTAAATATATTAATCTATGGCACAGACAAAACCGATACAGCCTATAGAAAAAAAAAAATGGTTGCCTGTAAAGTCGGTTTTACGGGCGAAGATTTTACGTGACAACGTCTTTTTCTCGGTAGAATATTTATTGATATGAATATAATTAAATTGCACAATAGGAACAAGGAATTAAATGAAAATAAGAACGTAACGTTACCGAGCGTTACACTTTTTCATAAGTGACTCCCAGCCGCAACCTAATTTAAAATAAGAACGTAACGTTACCGAGCGTTACACTTTTTCATAAGTGACTCCCAGCCGCAACCTAATTTAAGACGTTGTCACGTCAAAATATAATAAACACAAACCTGAAAATTGCAAAAAACCTAAGAATTTCGCGGTCTACCACTGCGCATTCACCTTAAATTGTCTGTGGTCCCCTGCGAGTTCATTTTGCGACCAAGGACAATACAGAAGACTATTTAAAAAAAAAATTAAATATAGCCCGCGGATTTTTTCTTTCGGCATGAAGTCTCTTTGGGCGCTTTCCGAATTAGCTATAATCGCTCACATCACAGCGCTCACATCATCTCCATGGACGTAATATTACGTCCATGCATCATCTCACATGCGTTCCGATTTAGATATTACTATTATGACTGCTGAGAGCTGGCAACAATTCGGAACACTCGTCGTGAACGCGCTCACATGACAGTGCTTACACAATGTAAAAAAGATATTATTACAGTATTTCTTTGTATAAACACCACATTTTCTTCTTCAGTTCTTCTTCTTTGGTTAGGTGGCGACTGTCAGCCAGAAGCACAATTTCAAAAATGCCACGTTAGTTTAATTTAAAGATGATGCAACTCAAAACAAAACACACACTGACACAACCTCATACACACACTGTCATTTTTGACACCGCTCATGGTGATATTATTCTAGGGCATGGTCGGCATTATCGCAAGATGGCGAATGTCATGACGTCATCTATGACGATTCACGGGACATCGTTATCGTTATCGCGCTCACGCTAATTCGGTTATTTCCCAATTCGGAACACATCGATTATTTCCCAATTCGGAACGCAGGGTTTGATGAGATTAAAAAAGCGCGCGTCTCCGACTAGTAAATAGTTATCTGTGGTATTACAGAACATGTGGATTAAAGTAAAGAAAAAGCACGCGTTCGTAATACACTCCATTATGGACCTTAAAGCGGTTCAATAAGAGCCACTTTACGAGCAAGTGTGTTGAAAAATATATTACAGGCACTGGTTAATAAAATTAAACAAATAACACGATTTTGAGACAAAGGTGTCTGGGGTAGGAAGGTTATCGAAGGAATGTTGCTAGTTACATATTATTAATTAGTTCCACTTATTGCCACGGGACTTCGCAATAATAGACGTATAATCTATGGACTCTAGTGAAGTTTATTCTGTTTTGAATGAAGATCAGCGGTGCTATTCTGTAACCATCTCACCGTGAAAACTTAGGTGAAGCGAGCGTGGAGTGAGCTGTCAATAGTGTCAATTCCTAGCAAAAACAAAATCACTTCACCTAAGTTTTCACGGTGAGATTTTTACAGAATCGACCGGCTGTTAATTTAACTTTTGTTTTGTTTATCTGTATACGTTCGCTCCAAACTACTCCAAAGCAGGGTTGGATTTTGTATGTACGGACGCCAGCAGGTCAACCTACCCGAAACTGTCAGATTTTCCCAATCAACCTTGAACCTTATGTTTTAGCAATAAAGTCGAAAATCTATTAAAGAAATCTGACAGATTGTAGTAACTTGATGTGCTGGCGTCTGTACTATAATTATAGTATTTATACTATAATTTCGCCCTTTGTACTATATTATACTATCCACATCTAAGGATAGTACGTTAAAATACTATAATTTTAAGTATGCTCCCGAATGCTTAGTTTTACGTCATATTAATATTTCGACCGTGCTTGTGTGTACCTATCTGACCTAATTCTGATCTTGCGATGTTTTCTGTGTCGATGGTCGGAGATTCCCCGATTATCCTCCGCAGTATTGTACACTTCTCTCTTTCCACTAATCTCGTTCCTTCCATTCCATTCAAAATTCAGTCAAAGTGACTACAATAGCTTGTGAATTTTTGTGTAAAATAATACGTTTTTAGTGTTTGGCAGTGATGGTCATGAAAATGACGATAGACCGGAAGTATCTACCCCAAAAAAAAACGTCTGAGTACTGGTGTTGATTTTAATGACTATCAAGTTAAATTTAAAAAAATAATGAAAGTGTACTATAATTTTTACCGACTTCAAAAAAAAGGAGGTTATCAATTCGATACGTATGTATGTAATATTATTGGAATTGCATTATATTCACATATGATGATCTATTAGGGCTTCCAAACAAATATACCTACAAAATTTCATAGACGTATGTATGTACGAGTATGTATGTATGTATGTTTGTCCACGCATATCTCCGGAACTATTAATCGGATCGTGACCATTTTTTTTTATTGGCTTACATTTTCTTCAACTTAGGGAACAGTGCAAGTTTCATCAAGATCGATTCAGTAATTTTCAAGATATGGACTAATACGTGTAAGGGTGACGGCCTGGCTTATTGATAAGAGCTACGGGTGTAGTGTCAAAGGGAAAACATCTCAAAACCTTGGTCAAATACTAGTGCAAAAACTAAAAATTACGAAATAAAAAGTAATTTAAAAAAATTAAACCGACTTCAAAAAGAAATTAACTCAAAATTATGAAATAACTTTCATTTCGGAAGTCGGTGGCAAAAAACTAAAACTAAAATACAGATAGACACCGACTTCCGAAATTAAAGTTATTTCATAATTTTGAGTTAATTTCTTTTTGAAGTCGGTTTAATTTTTTTAAATTACTTTTTATTTTATAAATACTATCCTTTTCATTTTTTTGTGCTATCTTTTTCAAGGTACCTAAATCCAACCCTGCTCCAAAGAGTATAATAATAATTATAGAGGTTCGCTCTTTCTTGCTGATTTTATAACTGAAAGTGAAATCAAAACAAACAAATACAATACTTGTGTAAATTGATTCCTGTTGTGTAATATTGACCAAGTAAAAAGAGTTTCAGAAAAATAACTGGGTTACTGGGCATAATACACACATCAAAAGTGTCTAGGGATCAAGCATTTTTATGCGGAACTGTGAATCAAATTCGAGTAAAAGATGAAAATCAGCTGTCAATATTTTCCCTATAAAAACATACAACGCATTGAAGACATTATTAGTGCTACTGTTTCCCTACTACTGATTAAAACCAACGTTATTATGGAGCGGCGACGTCATTTAAGCAGGGAAGAAATGCTCAGAGCCGTGGGAATGATAGAAGCTGGTTCCCGGCAACGTACTGTGGCTTTAGCTCTGAATACAAGTCAGAGTGTTATCAGTCGACTTTGGACACGTTACCGAAGCACTGGTACCGTGGCTGAGCGCCATGGAGGACGGTATCGCTGCACCACACGGAGACAAGACCGATACATTCAAATCTTAACTCGAAGAGCTCCAACAATAACCGCCATGATGTTAGCCGTGAGGCTTCATCACTCTTCAGGGAACTTAATTAGCGACCAAACAGTCAGAAACCGCTTACATGAAGTGAACCTTCATTCCCGAAGACCGCTACGGGTACCACCTATAGCAATGCACAATCGTAGGATTCGATATCAATGGGCTCTTGAACACAGAAATTGGGCAGAAGAACAATGGCGTTTCGTGTGCTTTTCTGATGAGTCTCGTTTTGGTATGAGACCGGATACAAGACGTATACGACACTGGAGAACCCCTGGACGCCAACAGCGATTAAAATCCTGCCAGGAAGTCCATCCTTATAGTGGTGGAACCATCATGGTATGGGCGGGTATTTGGATCGGCGGAAGAACTGAGTTGATTTGGATCAGAGGCAACCTCAACGCTCAAATTTATGCTGAGACGATTGTATCAGACGTCATCGTTCCTCTACAAGTGCAAATCGGTCCCTTATTTCAGTTAATGCATGATAATGCACGACCGCACACCGCAAGAGTTGTAAGACAGACTCTCGCCGCAGCTAACATCAATGTCCTGCCCTGGCCTGCTCAGTCGCCAGACTTGAACCCGATTGAGCATGCATGGGATATGCTACAGAGAAGAGCTCTGCCGAATATGGAGGGTATCCAGTCGCAAGAAGACCTTTTTTTGTTGTTGCAACGAACATGGGCGGCCATTCCACAGCGTGATTTGGATGAACTCATTTTGAGTATGCCAAACCGATGTTCTTGTGTTGTTAGTGTTCGCGGTAGAAACACGGATTATTAATTGTTTAAGTTACCCAATAAAATTTTAAAGAAAACTGTTATTTCAGTCTTTTTTTCGAACTTTTGTGTTAGTGGTTCAAATGTCAAAAATCCCTTTATTAGGAAAATGGCAAATTTCTTTATTAATGCAAAGGTGACTTGGTTTATCGTTACTGTGACAAACGAAAACACTTTATTTGATGAATCCTTAAAGAAAATTTTAATTAATATCAATCAGGAGAAAAGTTATTGCAAAAATATATGTTGATCCCTAGACACTTTTGATGTGTGTACTTTAGTTTGTCATTTAGAACAAAATAGTAGAAATTGAATTTATTCGTCGGACACCCCTGCGCGCAGCTGGCCACATTCTGCTGTCTCCGATTTCAGCAAGTATGTAAATGTCATATGTATTATATTTTACACATTTTTACGCTAACGGCGACCCGCGTTGAGTATTTTACGACCGTTCGTGTGTTTTGTGTCGGTTTCCGTGACGTGAACGTAGTGATGTCGGCGCTGGGGGCTCATAACCTCCGCGCGACGCGCGCTCGCTGCATCACGTAACGACGGGAGTGCCCTGATGGTGAGACAAACCGCAATGGTGCTGAGTACCGAGTGGGCGCAGGTTGAAGTCGTCGATCTCACGAATGATGGAAACGGTCTGGGGTTTAACCTGGTAGGCGGGCGCAGCACAGGGGTCGTCATCAAGTACGTGCTCCCGGGTGGCGTCGCGGACAAAGACGGGCGCCTGCAGAGCGGGGACCACGTGCTGCAGGTGGGCTCCGTGAACCTGCGCGGCTTCACGTCCGAGCAGGTGGCTGCCGTGCTGCGCCAGGCCGGGCCCGCCGTGCGCCTGTTGGTCGCGCGCCCCGCCGACCCCGCCACAGCTCTACGCGCCCCTCTCCCTGGCACAGCTCTCGTACCAACTAAAATCCTCGGCGACCCAGAGCAACTGGACCGGCACCTCATAGAGACTGGGTATGGTGCTGTATATGACCTGTCTCAGTGCTTCACTGACTACATCAATGCTCAGAACGGTGTGACGAATCCCAGCATAGTGGCGGCTGCTGTCAGTGTTATTGGTGACAATCCTCAACAGATTCCTGACCACCCCATCATATCTGACGCCATCTCGCCCACCATCACCATTACTGTGCCTGTAGAGATCCCCAACCAGCCAGAGGTTGAGCTTGTTCATGTGGATTTAAATAAGAATGTGTATGGACTGGGTATAACTGTAGCGGGCTATGTGTGTGAGAAGGAGGAACTGTCCGGGATATTCGTGAAGAGTATTATTGAAGGCAGCAGTGCCGAACAAAGTGGTAAAATTAGAAATAATGATAGAATAATAGAAGTTGATGGAGTATCCTTAGCTGATAAGACAAACCCACAGGCAGTGGAGATTTTAAGAAACACAGGCATATCTGTGCACTTAGTGTTAGAGAGATATCTGAGAGGTCCAAAGTATGAGCATCTTCAGCTAGCTATATTTAATGAGGAGTGTCCAACGTCCCCGTCACCGTCTGCAACAACCTTATCCTGGTTCCCAGTGCCTTCCCAAGCTGAAAATAGTACAGTAGAAATTGAAGCTGAGCCTGAGTCTAATACTACTATAGACTCAAATGTTTTAGAAATTGTTGATACACAAGAACTAGCACAAGAACCAACGCAAGAAGAATTAGACAGAAGATTTGATGAGATATTAGCAGTTGGTAAAGAAGAAATTAAGAAAAAGTGGGAAGGAGAAGTAGGTCCTAACAAAGAAATATTAGTTGCTGAAGTGAGCAAGCTTGAGGGTTTGGGCATCAGTCTCGAAGGCACGGTGGACGTTGAAGGAGGCCAGGAAGTAAGACCTCATCACTATATTAGATCTGTCCTTCCTGAAGGTCCTGTTGGCCAGCAAGGCAGTCTTTCTGCTGGCGACGAACTACTAGAAGCAAACGAGTACCGACTTCACGGCTTAACTCACACAGAAGTAGTTAATATCTTGAAGAAGCTTCCAAATAGAGTCCGGTTAGTGTGTGCACGAAGTAGCATAGACAGCGGTCCTCGTCCACTCATAAACTTGGCACCGGACAGAGAAGGTTTTGAAGCGAGGAAGATCATATCTGGCAGCTTAAATAATTTGACAACTCTACTCAAAGCACAGTCAGACACATCTATCAACACGTCTAGCACGGCTACATTAACAAATCATTCAGGACATTCAAAGAAGTCTCGTTCTTTGGAGTGTGTCTCAGGTTTAGCCATGTGGCAGAGTAAAGAAGATATAGTAGAACTGTTGAAAGGTGATCAAGGTTTGGGTTTCTCCATTTTAGACTACCAAGACCCTGTAGATCCTCAGGGTACAGTCATAGTTGTACGTAGTTTAGTGCCTGGAGGTGTAGCGGAGAAGCGTGGAGAAATCTCACCAGGAGATAGAGTAATGTCGGTGAATGGAGTCAGTATTAAGAATGCAACCCTGGACCAAGCTGTGCAAGCTTTGAAGGGTGCTCCTCGAGGTGTTGTGAAAGTTGGAGTAGCTCGGCCTCTACCTCCGCAGGATCCTAAGTCAAAAAGTACCACAACACTGAACACAAAGCCAAGTTAATTGTCAAAAGTGATTGATAACACTGTACTAGTCAACTTGAGTCATATCTGTATGCTTTAGGGTCTACATATCGAGGAGTATGGTGATGGCTGGGGGGGATCTGACATATTGCATGATGCGTTAAATGAGCTTTCATGGCTTTAGAAGCTTTTAAATATGGGTTTTCATTGCAAATATGTGTCAAAATAGCCATTCATTTTATATAATTTTCACTTGTAATTTAATGTTGTGTTAATCAATATGTCAGATTCCGTCCAAGGTATGTTAGAAAGTCAGTAGACATAAGTTACACAGAGAATGCACCACAGAGCTCAAAACTCGTATGATACAATAATAATTAACGCTTTACTAGTTAAATAGTATAAAATAAAAAAACACACATGTCATTTTAAATGCACATTTTAAAAGTTATGTATGCATTATATTGACTTGAATTTTTGTAAAACAAGGAAAAAAAAATTTTGTTAAAAACGCTGTACAGTCACTATCAAAAATATATGGTTATTTTTTAAACCATTTTAAATATATATATATCTAGCATATTCTGCAATTCTTGCCGAGGGAATTAAATTATGTTAATTCATTTTCAAAAAAGCTAGTTTTATAAGAATTCAAGTCATTCAAAGTAGTGATATACCTATGATAATTTTACACAAAATGTTCCCTGTATTGGACAATCTTTTTTTACTCTAGATTGTAATATCACGTATCTTGTAGATATTTACCTAAGGGAGCAATTATATAAAATAAAATTTAATGTAAATACGAATATTCGAATCTCACTACACCTGCATTGGAAAGTATTCAATAAATATACTATACATTATACATTAACAATAAGGATTTGATTGTGAATTGAGTTCTTGCCTTTTTATATTTTTTGTAAAAATCTATTATGTTGTAAGTACCTATTGTGTATAGTTTGCAAGTACCTAAGGACATATACAAAAAAAATATTTACATAACAAACTAGTTTAAATAGAAAAATATTTAAAAATATACCGTTTTAAACCACTTACAGTCTGTACATTTTGTTATAATTTATTTCTGTAAATATAACTTGAATATAATCCACCAAAATTTTTTTTTGTTGTGGTATGTCTTTAGATACATTACCAGTATGCATTTCTGTATGTTTGTATATTAACGCACTAAAACTAGGTGGGCACATGTGATATGAGTGTTAAACGTAGGTTTAATAATCTGTGACTCCATTTTATTGTGATGAAGACGGACTAAACTGAGATTAAATGGTTAAAGGATACTCAACAAGACACAATAGAAGTTTTTCTTGTTATTACGGGGCGTTTAGTGTCCAACAATGATTTAGGAATACAAAGAAGATATTCCAATATAAGGAGGTTGCACTAAGGTAGCCGTAACAGTAACTGGGTTGTGGAGGTCAGATAGGCTGTCGCTCCATGTACAATACTGGTATTCAGCTGCATCCGGTTAGACTGGAAGCCGACCCCAACATAGTTGGGAAAAGGCTAGGCAGATGATGATACAATGAGACACACCTGCAAATTGCAAAAAACGTAAGAAAATTTGAATTTTGCAGGCTACCAAAACTTAATATATATTCTTGCCAAAACTAGTCAAATGGAAGACTTTTTATTACCACTGTTTTTTTTTTATTAATTAGTCTGTTTTCATCCCTAAACTAATTATAGTATTAACCTGCATTTATTTTAACAATCTGTTTGCCTACTGATCTCTAATTAACTAATTATTTTACTCACTGATCTGTTTTAACCGACTTCAAAAAAAGGAGGAGGTTATGTTATTGTGTTCAAACGGTCAAGTCACTGCATTATTAATAGATATAAGACATCGCGTGTCTGATATAAATTTCGTTTAAATTATTTACCTATTCATGTCTATGATTAGATTTTTTTTATTTGTGTTTAATATTTGATACTAGCTTTTGCACGCGGCCTCGACCGCGTTGAGGTCGGAAATTATCCTACGGAAACGTACTACCGGGACAAAAAGTATCGTAACAGACAGAGTCACTTTCGCAGACATTCGCACCTATAAATATTAGTATGGATTTAGTTTTTTTAAGATTTTTTAAATTTCACAACGCCTACCCGCGCTTTTAGCGTTCGTTCTGACTTTTTTTTCTTTTTGCCCGGCTCTTTATGGTCCTAGCGTGATCTTACATAGCCTATAGCCTCCTTCAATAATTGGGCAAACAAATGCAAAAAGAATTTTTCAAATCTGACCGTTAGTTCCAAGAGCGCGTTCAAACAACCAACCTTCAGCTATAATATTAGGATAGCTATAGATATAATCATATATAGGTGAAAAACTACTACCCAAGGCTATCGTGAAAGACCGCATTACCTATATTTCATACACCAATTTTCTATTTTGATATATCTAAACTGGATGGCGGTGGCTATTTTAAGAGACACGTTCATTCGGGCGAAGTTTGTGCTTCGCGGGAATCGTTTTCTGAAACCAATCCGCGTCTGAAATGTCGATATTTTGTTACAGAACTATAAATAAAGATTAGGTATTGATTTTTATTAAGGTGATGCGTTCATCGCCAGTCCAGACATGATAAATAATATGCTGTAGGCGCTCGAATTGGCATACTGTTAGTATTTATTTATTAAAATAAACATTTTATTCGTTCTGGGACCGATGACAAGGTTTTTTTCAATTCCCGTAATTAAAACGTTTAAAATCTAGTCGCAATCTTATCTCAGCGACAGTTAAACTTGTCAAAAATGTAGAGAAATCAGAGGTGTTTTTGACAGATTGAGACTACGAACGTAAAAAAAAAAACGTAAAACGTCAGTAAAACTGTCGCTAACCGTACCACAGCACGCGTATCATACATTTGACGTGCAAAGGCGTGCGTGACTGAACTAACGTGGAAACTACATCGTTCCCGCACTCTACTCGTAAACCTGAACAATATCGTAGATTATATAGGCATGTATCTACACTCACACACACTTTTAAAAATGAAATAATGTAATCACGGTCAAAAATAACCCTTGTTTAAAATGTGAAGTGAGCGGTTAGTTGTCTTGGATTGTTTGGATTTAAATAGTTGTTTGGTAAAATGAAGACGTGTAAGAATTTTAGCCAGTTTTGTGAATAACCTTGTGATTCTCTATTAGGGAGAATTGAATTGGATCAACGCATATTAGGTATACTCCCCGGACTACTAAGTTTTAGTAAAGGGTCTATAAATTTTGAAATGGTCGTGAATACTTTAGAACGATGATAAATCCATAATTAAGGCCAGTACCTATGTCGGCTTCAAAATTAATTTAAAACCTTTGCTTTGTCTTTGACAAAGTCATTAGGTATTTTAATGTGTGAGGCATTTATCCCTAAAGTGGCCACCCAATCAAGCCGCACAAAATTTGTCGGATTTCCCTTTGTGGGTTGTTACTTCGTCATTTATCAATCAATCTATAACTGCTGCTATGAAATAATCCATAGCAATATTATAAATTCGAAAGTATCTCTGTCTGTACGTTACCTTTTCTCGCCTAAACCACTGACGGATTTCGATAAAATTTGGCAAGGAGATACATGGCATCCTGGGAAAGGATAGGCTTTTTGTGGTAGCAACCAACATCTACGCAGGCGGTTTACTTTGTGGTAGCAACCAACATCTACGCAGGCGGTTTAGTTTGTGTAAATCGTGAGGAAACCGACATATGCTAGAACCAACAATTCGAAGACGTGACATCTGCCAACCCGTACTGGGCCTGCGTGGTGGATTGCCACCCTCCCTCTAACAGAGAGGGCCTGTGTCCCAGCAGTGGGAACACTAGGCTGATTATGCTACGCGGGCGAAGCCGCGGGCAGTTGCTAGTACTTAATATATATAATGTCGGAAACGTGCTCCGATAGCCTTGAAAATCTACAAGTTAGTGTAATTATAAAATGACGATAATTGTCCGACAACTTAGTTGGAATAATCGTACGCCCTAAAGATAGGCCTACCTCCAACCAGTCAGTGAAGTAAAATAAGATTTATTTCAAATATAAATGTAAGTTACCTATGTATCATACACTTGCTGTAATAAACTTTGACGACATTACAGTGTAGTGCACGTAAAGTATACAAGTAATGTAATTTTTATATTTTTGTCACGAACACCTACCTAAATAAGTTGCACTACATTGTAATGTGGTCGACGTGGTAAAAAGTAATATTTTTGTATTAAGATAAACCTAAATAGACGAGCGTAAATAACTAGGAAAGACTGCACGCTGAAGGAATAACTACCATGCAATATATAGTTCGCTTGAAAAAGCTACTGAAATTTTGCGAACCCTTCCTTTTTAGCTCCTTGCTGGACATCCCAAGGATCCCATAGAGCATAGGTTCTCAACGTGGGCGATAACGCCCCCTTCTGGTGTTTGAAACTTCCAGGGGGGCAGTAGAAGACACAGAAAATTATAGATCCTATCTTACGACTATTTAATATGACACGTTTAAATATAATTGTCTAAAGGCTGATTTTTCCAACGCCAGATAATTTTATCGGAGGAATAATTTAGAATTTTTGACATTTCTACCATACAAAAACAGACGTCAATTTTATTCCACGAATAAAAGTTATCTGTCGATTGAAAAATCAGCCCTAAGTCGTCTTTGAAAAAAACATATTCTCAAAGTCGACGTTGCGCAATATAAGGTTGAAAACCTATGCCATAGACCAAGTAATCCTTTGTTATGAACTTGTGACGCTAAAAACCTAAATTAATAAATGTTAATATAACGACCCTATTGTCTGACGCGTGCAGTCTTTATAAACGGCAGTTACATACATCACACCATGAATCTTCCGTTCAGCCAGACTGACATAGAAATTAAAATGTCTAATTTACTGAATCTAGGAATATGTGATAGTAGTTTGAATGGGTGGTCATTTCTTTTGACATACAGTGTAACGGAGGGCTTGCGTGCGTCTGCGTACTTTGTTTTGTGGAGTACCTACATAATTAATGTTTATTTCTGTAGTAATAATTATGCATGAGCACTACCTGTATAGGATTTATAATAGAACAATGTTTAAATGTAAATTCAGTAAACTTAAAAAAATAGCTAGCAGTGTTACTGAGTTTTTCTATCTGGAATTCTCAGTAGCAGCCCGGAGTCTGGATTAGTGGATTAGCAATAGGCTGGGCTCACAGATATAGTTACACTTAGATAACGCAAGAGCAACTACTTCGCGTGCCAAAAATCGCACCAGCTTACGTTCAAAAATCGTAAGCCGCCACTTTCGCACTCAGTCCTGTGTACCGCTGGCTGGGTAAGCGAGAGCGCGAGCTTGTGCCGTCATAGTAGGAAGTCAAAAAATGGCACGCTTGGTTTTCATACATTTCGTGATACTTGCGTTATCTAGGTCTATAGCTATATCTGTGGCTGGGCCCCTATTACATGGGAGTGAAACATAACTGGCGAGATGTGGGTGTACTATAGGTACACCTCTGCGGCCTCTGCCCCTTCGTCTTCGAGGAAACAAGACTTGAATATGTTGTTATATAAAAAAAAAAAACTTACATTTTTATGGCTTGAAATCTCTTACCCAGTTATTTTCATCAAAATCAAAAGTCATTTATTCAAATCAGGCTGAAAATCAGCACTTCTAACGTCATAATTATATAAGACAGTCCCCCGGCACGCCCGCCCTTCGCCACTTCCTAGTGCTTTCGCTGGGCAGAAGTGGCGCAACAAACTCCCCAGCAGCACATCTACACTACAAACGACCATCATCACATATTCCTAGGCATGTAACTACATTCTAAATAAACTAAATAGTTTAGTTATGGCACTTGTATTATAAACGACTCACATTTAGCCTTACACGCAGATGTAATATAAAGAGGATAAATATATAAATAACAAAATATACTTTTGTTTTTATGTTACTCTCCCTTTGGTTCAGCACAGGCGATTATCAGATGACATTGAATAATAAACTTTATCGTCTGTGTCATAGAGTGCAAAGTTTTTCGAACATTGAAGCAGTCGTCAACATCTGCTAAAGAAACAAAAAAAATATGTACCATAAAAAATTTTTTCGGGCTTGTCCGGACGGATGGCTGTACGACGTACGTACTTGTATCAGCGTACGTACCGTAAGGGTAATTACATGGCAAAGATACCTAGCGGTCGCGGTTTAGCTCGACGTCACCTCCAAGTAAAACAAATGCTACAATACGGCCGAAATATCTTGGCAAGTCTGAACATAGGCACTAAGAACATTCGCGCATGTTCTCTCACTCACACTCGCCTCATGTCACCATTTGGTTCCTAAAAAATCTTACAGCGCAGCCTTCTGCGCTAAGTTCACACTTGCTAAGATAAATTAAACCGCGACCCCGAGGTATCGCAGTATTCGCAGTGAGGCATCTTTAGCATGTAATTACCCTAAGGCCCTGCGCAGACGACAGACTATCCGTGACGCACTTTTTAGTCTCTGAAAATAGAACCTATGCAATTATATGCAGTAACGCACACGACGCGCAAAAAGTCCGGCGCACAAAAAATCCGTGTAATTCGTGCAGACCGCACCGCGCCGCGGCGCGCCGCTCCGCACAAAAAGTGTGTGAAAAAAATTGAACGTTTGCTTCAACGCGCGCTAACGCAGACGGCGCACACTTTAGTCGGCAATCGGCAATTTGCTGCATTTCAGTAATCTTTCCGAAAGTATAGGATGTACCCAAAATTCTCTATTTCTTCTTCTTTTTCTGTACTTCATGTACAAAATAATACTTCGCGATCTCTGCACGATTTCCATAGCGTCTACGTCCCTACAGCTCTGCCGATAAAATGATCGAAGATGTGCGTCGTGTGCGTTGAGTCTGTGAAAAATCCGCGACCGACTTTTTGCGCGCCATGCAGACTTTTTGTGCGCCGCAGACTCGATCGCACAAAAAGTGTGCCGTCTGCGCAGGGCCTAAGAAGTGTAGGTATCTACCAAGTCTTATCAAAGTACTCTGTGGTATCTACTCTGAAAAAAAATGTACAGAAAACAATTTCAATCTCAGCACTGTCACCATCTCCTTCTGCCTAGCCTTTTCCCAACTATGTTGGGTTCGGCTTCCAGTCTAACCGGATGCAGCTGAATACCGTTATTTTAAGCTGGCCATACTACCACTACGGTCAACCGGAGAGGTCTTCCTGTGCAAGTAGGCTGGCGCAGGTGAACAGGAGCGTGTGTGAGAATAGACATGTCCAGTTTTTTGAACCTGCGCCCCTGCGCAGGTTCAAAAAACTGTTCCCCCGACTGCGACGGGCGCAAAATCGAAAACCAATTGTTTCGAGTGACACCGTTCGGTGTACCTGTAAAACACCTGAAGACCGCTTCGGTACACCGGAACGTCCCCATACACGCTACCGATGGTTGACCTGCGCAGGCAAACCTGCACAGGTAACCTCTCCGGTAGACCGTAGCGTGTATGGCTTACTTAATGTATCGACTGCCAGTAAAAAAATCAGTATCTTTACTGTAGGTATGGGTACAAAAAAAACTTTCCTTTGTAGAAGCGTACGCGGCGTCTACGCGTCTGTATGTATGTAGGGGACAATTGAAATAAAAACTGAAACGTCGTCGTAAACCTTCTTCGCTATACTCGAAATAGAGAACAACACGAAGTAGCTAGGGTTGCCAGGACACAAAAATTAAAACACCTGATTTGGTATTATTACATTTAGCAAGAATTGCGTAACACACGATCAATCGCAATCTGAATCATTTTGAAGGATGTTGCTCACAGATATAGATAGACCTAGATAACGCAAGTATAATGAACTGTATGAAAACCAAGCGTGCCATTTTTTGACTACCTACTATGACGTCAAAAGCTCGCGCTCTCGCTCACGCTTACCCAGCCAGCAGTACACAGGACTGAGCGCGAAAGTGGCGGCTTATGATTTTTTATCGTAAGCTGGTGCGATTTTTGGCACGCGAAGTAGTTGCTCTTGCGTTATCTAGGGGTATCTATATCTATGATGTTGCTAATCCATTGCTTCATAAGTTCGGATTTGTCTGCTCAACAACGTAAATAACGTAATTAATGTTGCTGAACTGTCAAAATGAAAGCCATTCCTACTGATATAGTGTGTTACGCATTACCCTTGATTGCAAATTATGCTGCGATGTATGCTGCTGGAATTTAGATTATATTGAATATAAGTACATAGGTATTTTTTATTATAAACAAACTTGTGATTGTAATAGAAAAAAAGCAAGCTTGGTAAGAATTTCCTTTTTTTTTACTGGACGGCTGGCAACCCTTATTGCGAATAAAAGTGCGATCGCACTATAAGACCGTAGAATTACTGACTATACAAGCATTTATGATATATATGTCACGAATCCCGACTGAGTCTGGCGGAACATAAAAACTAAGTATCGTGGACAATTTAGCTTCCAAACAAGTGCTTTTGGAAAAATAACTTTATTCCCCATACATAAAGTTCAGTTTGCGCTATAACTTGACTTGTCATTCTGAAATCAACTTAATTTACTACAGTATAAAATGGATATTCCTTTATGTGAAAATAACATCAATTAATAATGGGAAAAAGATTTGAATATAAAATTGTGAATATGTGGCCGTTAATAAATATGGCACATCGAGATTTAAAGAAAATCTCTGTCTCCTGTGTTAGCCCAGGTCGCCCGGGCGTGTTTTTCGCGCACTGGATTTTCAACGCACTCTTAGCACCGAGAGATGAAAATCCAACAGTCTTTTTTCGACGCGCTGATGCGCTCTAAACATGGTGAACACGAACATCGATCACGGAACATTTTTTCATACCTACGTGTTGACGTAAATTAGCAAAACGAACACGAACACCTTGCGAACACAGTTTTACTTGTGTTCGCGCTCAACCTCTCAGTAACCATGGATTCACCCACCGTTAGAAGTGGTCGACAGTGACGTAGCATCAAAATTTCTCCGAACACCGTCAGCAGAGAACAACCAAATTGGATCGCCACCAACATTTTTGACGAACACAGTGTTTGATGTTCGTTCGTGGTAGGTATATACGCACGTGCGAACAAAGTGTTCGATGTTCGTGTTCACCATGTTTTTGTTCGTTCGTGCGTACCTACACGGGTTTAAATTCTCAATGCTTGGCTCAACACCGAGAGTTGAAAATCCTGTGCGCGTTAAAATCCCGCCACGATATTTTTACGTCTGTGCGTACCTGGGCTTACAGTCCCTGTCTATAATTCTGTCTATCTTCCTTCTCTTATGAACGCTTTCCTAGATCATCAGTCATGTGGGTGCCAAATCTGCCGGTGGTGATGATTTCAGCAGTAGCAGCCACTGCAGGCGGCGTCTGCTTATTCAAGTAAGTTCTACTTGAATATTCCCGATCAGTCACACCCCGCCGTCGTCCACACTGTGGACGAACAAAACTTTTTTTTTCCCGATTGTCAACAGTGGTGTTACTGATCGGGAATAATCGAAAAGAATTCCCGTTCGACCACACCATAGATATCCGTGGTCCACACAGTGATCCAACGAAACTTCTTCTTCCCGATCGTACATATGCATGCTTAGTTCAAGAGTCAAGGTTTAGAAAAGTTCACACATGCTTAGGTCAATACCAAATGCGTGTTTACAAATACTTCTTCATGCCAACACTTCTGCGGGGTTGTGCCTTTCAGGTAGATAAATGTAAATACTTGCTACTTAAGCTTCTTTACTGTGTTGAGGCGAAGAAGGGAATGCGTTCCGGCTTCGTCACGCCAGCACTTCGACGATGTAGCATTTATAAACACGCACTTAATCATGGCTCCGGTGACCTTCCAGAGACTTCTGCGGCGGTTCGCCTTACGACAAGAATGCCAGGGCTGATGACAAGGTCGTTATTATCACGGGCGCCAACAGCGGCATCGGCAGAGAGGCAGCTTGGGACTTCGCAAAGAGAGGAGCTAAGGTATTGTACCTATATCTTAAGATCTGGCGACTTGAGAGTTGGGGCACTACAGAATTGAGATGAAAGAGCCAGAGTAGCCCCCGAAATTTAACTTTGCAACTTCGTTCGTTTTGTAGGTGTTCATGGCATGTCGTAACATGGAGAAGTGCGAGGCGGAGCGTCGCAACATCGTGCTGGAGTCGAACAACAAGTTCGTGTACTGCCGGCCGTGCGACCTGGCCAGCACCGAGTCTGTCAGGAAGTTTGTTGAGAGGTAACGTCACTGTGATAGTGTTGAAATGCAATAACATCATGTACAGTCAGCAAAAGAGATAGGTATGCAAGATCGTCGGATATAGTTGAAGTTTAGTAAGAAACCGGTGGATGTTATCGACTGAAATTTAATTAGATAAATGAGCTGTTTGTTGTCTATTAATAAAATTAAATTTTATTCGAGAACATCCATCGGTTTCTTACTAAACGAAGTGGAGGTGGAGGCCTATGTCCTGCAGTGGACGTCTTTCGGCTGAAATGATGATGATGATGAAACTGCCTGCTTGCTTGGTCGAGCCCCCGACCTACAACTCTTAAGTCGCGGCCGTTATCACTGTGCCACCACGGCTCTCTTGTCGGCCAAGTCAAGTCTTTATGGCCAACGCTGAAATAAACCAACAGTTGTCGAACTGAGGTTATAAGGCTGATACTGATTTGGGTCGCATTGAATAAACCCTCCTACATCACTTTTGAATACATCATCATCATCATTTCAGCCGAAAGACGTCCACTGCTGGATATTAGGCCTCCCCCAAGCACCTCCACTTCGACCGGTTCTGTGCTTCTCACATCCAACGGGTTCCTGCGGCCTTCACAAGGTCGTCGTTTGAATACATTTTGTATGAACCATCACACAGTACTGGCGGGCCGCACCGCTCTTTTTTTTATGAAAACGCGCTGCGCTGCGGCCAGTTGCGGCTCTATTGTGCGCTTGGCTTAGTAAGTAATTGCCAAACTGCAAAACAGTTTGTCGGCATGCCATATCCATGTTACGACATGCCATGAAAACCTGGTAGAAAAAAAATGAAATCGTATTAACACTTAAAAATTGCTCATCGATAGATGGAAGCTGCATGAGAACCTCTCCGACGATCTTTAGCGAAGGAGGAATGCGTTGGATACGGGCAGCAAAGTCCCTTGTGCGATGCTTGTGAGAGTCCTATGTGAATGTCTTGATAATGTATGGAAGTACCGCAACGATCATCATCTGCCTAGCCTTTTCCTAACTATGTTGGGGTCGGCTTCCAGTCTAACCGGATGCAGCTGAATACCGTTTATTCCCGGTCGTCCCCGCCCCGTCGTTCCCACTGGGCACGCTGAATACCAGTATTTTACATGGAGCGACTGCCTATGTAACCTCCACAACCCAGTTACTGTGGGTAAGACGATACCCCTTGCCTTGTCTTGGAAGTACCGCAACGATAGCTCTCTAAAATGGCACCTCTATCTTGATTCTTCTATTATACTCAACTAACATCCACAGGTTTAAGGCTGAGGAACCCAACTTACACGTGCTGGTGAACAACGCAGGAGTGATGGAACCTCCAGCAAGCGTCACCAGAGAGGGTTTCGAGATGCAGTTGGGTGTCAACCACCTGGGACACTTCCTGCTCACCAACCTGCTGCTAGACACACTCAAGGTGAGGTTATAACAGCTCAAGAGTGATGGAACCTCCTGCAAGCGTGACCAGGGTCGGCTTCGCGACACAGCTGGCTGTCAACCACTTGGGACACTTGCTGCTCACCAACCTGCTGAGGTTATAACAACGCTCTGTAGCCTCCACCCTCCACTCAAATTCATAAGGTAATAAAACATTTGCAGGCCTCCGCCCCCAGCCGCGTGGTGGTGGTAGCGGGCAGCGCGCACTACAGAGGTGACATCAACAAGGAAGACCTCAACTTTAGCCGCAAGTACGACGCGCCAGCTGCGTACGCGCAGAGCAAGCTCGCCAATGTACTGTTTGTTAGAGAGCTGGGGAAGAAACTGCTGGGTGAGTTGATAAGTCATTTATTACATACAAGCCGAGTGCCTGATGGGGACTTCCCAAAAATAACATAATAAAATATTAACCAATAAATAATAATAATAATAATAATTTTATTTATTTCAGGTAAATGACACCCATTACTGATACACGTATACAATCAAATAAAATTACATAAATTAAAATAAAATCAAATCAAATCAAGTCAAATCAAATCAAATGGAGAAACAATATATAAAATTAAACGAAATCAGAATAAATCAGGATAATCAAAATAAATAATCAAAACAATAAAACTAACATAAAAATAAAAATTAATAAATAATCACAATCACACCAATAAAATCAATACCCCCTCTCCGACACTGCCACAGCAACATGTCTGCTGGAACAATGTCGGATGAAGGGGCAGTCCAGCCTTCCCGCAATCATCATGAGAACGATGTTGGGGCTACCCCGTACCCTGCGCACCAAGGACGCGGCGCGCTTGCGCATAGTTGCGTGAAAGCAGTCGGTGCGCGCCTCTGCGAACATACCCGAGGCACTGCAGTATCGGGGCAGACCCATCACCGCTCTAAACGCGTTATTGTACTGGACGCGGATGGCGCTGTAACTTCTATTAGAGTAGTGAGCCCACAGACTGCACGAGTACAGCGATGTACAGTACGCTCTAAAGAGCGTAGCCTTCACCCCATTAGAGCACCGCGCAAATCTGCGGGCGATCATGTTCGCTCTAACAGACAACGCCCTCCGCTCCCGTTCCATGTCAGCGTGATCCTTGAGGTCGACAGTCAAAACATGCCCCAAGTACGTAAACTGATCAACCCTTTGCAAAGGAACCCCCTTAAGACTTACTGGAGGTATGCTCCCCGGACATTTTGCGCTAGCAGTCTCGAAGACCATACACTGGCTCTTCTTTACATTATACGATAAACCGTGACCACAAGCATACTCTTCACATATCTTTAATAACTTCCTCAAGCCGCAGACCGAAGCGCTCAGCAGCACCATGTCGTCAGCATAACTTAAATTATTGACACAAGTACCGTCAATGTGACAGCCGACATGCTGACTGCTGAGCGCCACGATCAGCCCGTTAATATACAGATTAAACAGGGTTGGAGATGTTAAGCCACCCTGCCTGACTCCGCATTCGAGCTGATACGCATCCGACATTGCCCCCGCCCACCTAACACTATTAGACTGGTGCGCATACCAGTACTGGAACATGCTGATAAGTTCCAGCGGCAAATCTATGCTCCTCAGCTTACTCCACAGCAGGTCATACGCTACAAGGTCGAAGGCCTTGGACAAATCAAGGAAGCACGCATACACCGGCGTTTTACGGTCTGTGTAGTATTTGACGGTATGCTTAAGACACAGTATAGCACTTTCAGTGGACAGCCGGGGACGAAATCCGAACTGGTTATCGTGCAGTGTTACCGATTTATTTAACTGTGCATTAAGCAAACCGTCAAACACTTTCGCAGTTACAGTGGCAAGAGAAATAGGCCTGTAGTTACTCTTATCAGTAAGGTCTCCAGTTTTATTCTTCACTACAGGGACTACCACTGTTTTCATAAAGTCGGCTGGCAGGTAGGAATGGCTCACGCACAACGAGTAAAACATAGCCAAGACCCTAGCCATGTGTGGTCCTGCGTGCTGTAGGTGCTCAATGCTGAGTCCATCATGACCCGGGGACTTACCACTCGAGATACACCTTATGGCTGTAGTTACGTCTTTCGCCCGGAAAGTAGTCCCCACCTCTCGACCGATTTCGTCAGCATTGAGCACCTCCGTCGCTGTACCCAATGGAGACTTCACCGAAAAATGGTTCATAAAGAGATTCGCAATCTCCCTTGGGTCATTCACACCATCGATGCTCACAGGAAGGCCGGGGCGTAAGTTTTCCTTTTTAGTGCCCTTCCAGAAACCGCGGAAATCCCCCTTACAATGTTTCACAGCTAGAGCGTCCATCCTTATTTGGTCCTGATGATTTTGGCACCATTTTAATCGAGACTTGAACACTCTTCTGCTATCGCTCATTTCTTTGTGTATAAATCCTGACTTAGGCCTACCACACAACACCCACTCGAGGAACTTAGACTTGGCGACCCTGTGAGCCTCGCTGACATGTTTGTTCCACCCCGCTATACGTGGGCCACCCCCGCCCTTCCCCGTGCCTCCCCGACTCGCCACTGCCGCGTCACGGAGGGCAGTCACAATGTCAGAGTAAAGCGTATCCAGAATAAGCCTATGGCCACGGTCACTACAAAAACAATCAGCACAGCTCACACACTCAGGAGGGAAGTCAATAACTTTAAGTCGCTTATGACACTCTTTGGCGTACATAGAAACTTGTTCCTCACTTTTTATACCCCACACTACATCTTTATTTACATTCGTAATTTGAGACGTGACCTTAGGGGACAGTAATTTTAAATTACACATAATCACAAGCGGGAAATGATCAGACCACAGAGTGTCATACTCAACATCTACAGTAACAATAGCGTGCTTAGCCGAGTGAGTAGCTAAACAGTGGTCCAGCCAGCTGCTAGTCCCGTGCACATCACTCACAAAAGTAAAAGTACCCGAGTCTAACCCTAGCATATCTATGTCTATACATGACCATTGTTGGTCGCTACAAAAATGCATAAGTTCTCTGAAAAACAACTCACCCGGATCCGCATTAAAGTCGCCTAAAATAAAAACAGATTCAATTCCGTATTCGTCAATAATGGCACTTATCTCACTCAAACAATCAGTAAAATCTTGTAAATTATCAGCAGAGTTAGTTGGTAAGTAAACACTTATTACAATCACTTGTCTATCACTCGTTGTAATTTTAATGGCACATATACGGTCATTATCGCACTGTAACACTGATACATGTTGAAACGCACTATATTTCCATAACAATGCGACGCCTCCATAGGGACGCCCGCGCAGTATCCCCGCAGATGTATCAACTGCCGACGTCGCCGTGTATCCGAAACTGCTGTCGATCGTGCTTATAAAGGGTATGTCATGCGGCATCAACCAAGTTTCCTGGAGACAAACAACGTCACACGTACGGCACAGGTCTCTGACGTCATCTATGGATCGTTTTACATTCTTACAATTAAAAGAAGCAAATCGATAAGGGCCACTATCCATTGTTTGGTTTGTTTGGACCGTCGGCTTCGGTAAGATGTGCACCGTTTGCCGTCTTGTGTTTGAAATTCACAAACCGCCGAAATAAGACACCTGCGGGCCATAAAGTTTCGTCCATGTACCTTGGTAGATTGGCCTCTGATATAAAAAACTTGTATGCTTTGTGTCCCCTTTGAAATTTCATATTTATTTTCTCTAAAGACACAGTTTCCCGTGTTTTATTGTAAATATGTTTTATTATGTCACTTTCAATAGTCGACAAATGCACATTTGTAATAAACATAGGAATTTGTTTATCCGCTCCACGAAATGTGCACTCCAGATCTCTGGCTACACCTGACTTGCCAACGAAACGATATTTCGCTGACTTTTTACGATGTACTACTCTCTGCCATCCTTCGTTATTATTGTTATTAAATTTGGTCGCAGTTTCGCATACATACACCGGCCGCTGCAATCCATGCTGTCCCGTTGCAAAACTATGCCCGTCATTAACAGCGTCAGTCAGCTGATCCGCTATTTGCAAAGGCATAATAGGTGCGTCTGACGTCACCGCTGCGCTAGGCACAGTACCGGTCCGCACGCTCGTCTCTTGACTCACGGACAGGCGCTCCCTCTCCGCGCCGCAGTCCGCGCCCGCGCTCGCCTTATGACTCGGCAGCAACGGCGACGCCTGGTGATCGCCTCCCGCGCTCGCCAACCCGCGTTCTACCGACCGTTGCCGCTCACATGATTCACGTTCGATTTGTTTCTCCGCAACTACCCTCATCTCACGATATTGCGACATGGGTGACCGATTATTAGAGGATTCATTATTCTTGTTGTTCACATCTAACTCGTCACTCAGATTATGACAGTCATGTGAAAGTCCTATAGGACCACTGTCCAGCCAGGCACCGCGTCTCATGTTTACTTTAAACGCCGACGCCGGCGGCAAGGAGTCGTTTTTTACGCGAAGGACGTCAATTTTTAATTTATTAACACTTTCCAGCGTAGCATAGGTCGACTTTATACCTTCAATTTCGGCTTTCAATACTTGCATGTCCTTTAACAATTTGGAACAATCCAGGTGATCTATCAGGATTGGCGGTAATTTGTCCAGTTGTCTCGCTACAAATATTGGAATAATGTCGGGCTCTGTCGATTTAAATAGATTTATGATATCTGTTACATCGCGCTCCTCCTTTCCTTTGTTTTTTCGCGATATTTTTCTTATATCCGTTGGAATCGATTCAAACAGGAGTGACTTCGAGTTCTTGATTTCATCACTTGTGAATGTAGCCTTACAGATACGCACTAGTGATTCTTCGTCCATTATTGACACTTTATTTTGGATATACGACAACAACTCATCAATGATGATATTACACACATTGCACTTTGCAACGTTCGTCATTTTATTTTAACACGCAAATCCACGCTCTGTTTAGAAACAGGTCCGACAGCGGTAGGTGCGCGCAGCTATTCTTCCCGTACGCAAAATCCGCGCATTGACGTGGAGTTGCGGAAACCAGCCCGTATTACCTATTATCTATTTTAACCACTAAAGCAATTCCTTTTAATATTATATATACATTTTGACTGCTTCGCTTATCCTTGATTCCTTGGAAAGAAACCATAGAACAATTTTCATCATTATCACAGCATCTCTTTTTTTGCAATGGAATAATAGTGGCATTAATACTTCATAATACGGCCCCTGATCTATGAACGCGTATGTGAGGATCGTAGCAGGTGGCATTCTGTAGTTTCTGCCAACCCCCATGAGAAGAAGGCGTGGTGAGGTTATGTATGTGTATGTATGTCCTAAAACCCGTCATCATTCTCCAGGTACCGGAGTGTCAGTGGTGGCGGTAGACCCGAGCCTCACGGACACCAACATAACGCGCCACATGTCCATGATGAAGAGCGTTTCGCGGTTCTTCGTCTACCCCTTATTCTGGCCCTTCATGAAGTCGTCCAAGATTGGGGGACAGGTCATCCTGCATGCGGCCCTGGATCCTGCGGTGGAAGGTGCCTCGGGAGACTATTATGTGTAAGTATAACTAGTGTAAAATACCTATCACCAAGCCGAGAATTACATGTTCTTCCCGTCATAGCAATAATGTCTTGTGACTGGTTATCCATAGTAATATTATAAATTCGAAAGTAACTCTGTCTGTATATGTTACCTTTTCACGCCTAAACCACTGAACGGATTTCGATAAAATTTGGCAGAGAGTTAGATTGCATACCGGGGAAGGACATAGGATAGTTTTTATCGACATACCTCGCGGGCGGCAGCTGGTAACTTATATCTAAACTTTAAATTAGTCCCTCGTCCCATTCTATACACACGTAGACATCGTCAGTTGTGTACGTCTTTTGGCCTCGCCTGCCCGCGGTATAATTGCGTCTTCTTTTTGCTCTGCTGCTAATAGCCTTCCTCGAGGAAAGGGCTGTCAAATGCTTAAATATTTTTTCAAATCCGACGGCTTTTAGAGATTAGCGCGATCAAACAGACAAAAAAACTCTTTGGTCTTGTGGTCGCGAGTACGACTACTGAGACCGAAGTCCTGGATACACGTGTCATAATCATGCAGTCCGCTGTGGAAAATAGGCTTCCCGATCGCACGCCATTCGCCTTGATCCTCGGCAACTCTCTTGAACCCTGCTTAGATCATCGCTCCATCTAGTCTTAGCCCTAGATTATTTAGTATTTCTGTTAGAAAATATTAGATATCCTTGCTTCTCAGCATAGCCAGTAATAAATGAAGAGTTACATTTCTGAAGTTTACTGTTATTTTTATTTCATGATTTACTTAATAATAAATAATTATATTTCTGAATTTGCTGTGTTGACTGTACAATTTAATCCAAAATAGGCTTGGTAGTGTCGTTAATTGTAAACGATACTACTGGTAGTGCGGCTAGTAGTGTCCTTGCCAAAACATGGCCAATTCTGTATCAGACTCCTAATTCCATCCAATTATACATTTTCGCAGTAACATGAAGTTAAAGGAGCCATCACCGAAAGCTCAAGACTACGAGCTCGCAAGCTGGCTGTGGAAGGTCAGCGAGAAGTGGACCAAGTTGGACGAGCACAAAGCGGCCATCGCTCAAGCTAAAGCTGCGTGACTCGGCGCCAACAGCTCGAATCGTTTTATTTAGCAATATTCTGGACTTCGCTGCATCCCCACTTGTAACAAACACGCCAGCACGTCTTCCAACAAACAAGTTGTGTTCAAACTGATTGGACTCTACCAGATAGCATAATCTTAGGGTCAGTTCACACCGAGACGCGACGCGACGCGCAGTTTTCAAGATAGAAATACAATTACAGACCTTATCTACTACACAAAAAGGTACACAATTCAGTGAGCTACGCCGCGCGGCGGCGGCGCCGCGCTGCGTAGCTCGACGTAGTAGGTAGACACTGAATTGTGTTAGATCAATAAACAAGAAACATTTTGCGTTTCTCGAAACTATCTCACAAACTAGACGTCTTAAGTCGAAAATAATCAAATTTTCATCCCCCCTCCCTTTGTTTAACAGCCTGCGGTACGTTTGTCTCCAGGTTAGTGGCCATGGTTGTTGGAATGGATGGTAATGGTCTTCTAATTGTGCATTGTCAAAAATTGTTGGATTTACAGTTCGCGTCACGTAAGTTCGGTCGGCATAACGTTGATTTTCTATGAGAATCCGGAGTGGATATTTGTGTGACGATAAATTTTGCTACTCGTATTTCACTTGTTGGAAGTTTTGTTGGCGAACATGTTACAAGTGGGGCTTGAGACCTCGGAAAATTCAACACTTGGGAGTTTTTATAAGCCACATACATGGCAAAAAAAAACGTTGCGTAACATGTCCAGGAACGTGTATTTGTGTTGCAACTGTATTTAGTGTCGCTGCAACAGTGTTTCACAAGTTGTTTATACCGAATGTGTATAACAATAATCACCATCAAACTTATTTTTTTAACTGTTTATCGCCCAGATAAAGATGACAGTTTTGTGTAAAAGTTGTATTTTGAGTGGATGAAGAGTTTGTTAAGCATTTATAATGTTAATTAGTTGTTAGTTATATTGTTAATAAAATGTAGAAGTACACAACTTTTTTTTTTGTGGATGGGAAATCATCAAATGACCCCTCCCGCTCTGGGTGGAGTGGAAGGGAGTGTCAGACTCTTACTGACTAAAGCCCACCCGTGTTCCTTCCTTAGCCCTTTATGTTGTAAGTACATAACTTGCTTTATCTTTTATTTTTTTTCCTTCTCTTTTTTTTACTAGTTGTCCGCCAGACAACACCCGTCTGGTCGGAGGATCCTCACTTTTCTATAGAGTATGAGTGAACTTTACACCCTGTTCCTCATACCTCTATAGGCCAAACTTACGACCCAGTGGGTCCCGCATAATGGCAGACGACATCGCGGCAGGTTCAGACGGAGATAGCGGGATGAGCTGGACTCCTTTCATAAAGATTGGTCCTTGGCAGATCTGGCCAAGGACCAATCAATTTACGAAAATATCGTGAGGAAACCGGCATGTCCTAGAACCAAAAATTCGAAGACATGTGACATCTACCAATCCGCACTGGGTCCGCGTGGTGGATTACGGCCCACTCCCTCTCACCGAGAGGAGGCCTGTGTCCCAGCAGTGGGAACATTATAGGCTGATTATGGTTATGGTAGATCTGGCCATGGAGAGGTGGAAAAAGAGTAGGGAGGTCTCTGCCCAGCAGTGGGAAATTATCAGCCAATTTTCCTTACAAATACAAAAAAGCTGTAAATAAAAAGCATATCTTCTTAATATTTATTTATTTTATGTAACTTTGTATCTTAACAAATGCCATATCAGAGTCAGAAGAGTTTCAGTCGTTCAGTCTTTTATAAACCGCCTGTGAAGGACGGATTCTAAAGGACCTGAACTCCAGGACTGAACTGAATCCTTCATACATACAAAAAACAACTTTTCTTGGCAATCGGGTAATAATTAATAAGCCATATTCTTTCTATATTGTCTTTCGTCATCACAAGTCCTCAAATCACTTCCTAGGAGAAGCTCTGGTCGCCATCGCTCGCCTACGACCAGAAGTCAAAGGTCATTCCCATATGGACGTGTGGTACTCCGGCCGGTCGAACAGCAGCTGCCGGTCGCAGCGCGGCTGGGCGCGCGCGTGCGCGTGCAGCAGCTGCAGCACGCCGGTGCCGATGGCGGCCGGCACGCCCAGGATGATGGACTCGGACACGCCCTCGATGCAGTCCGTCTGTCCGTAGTACGCCGCGTCGAACAGGTGGTCGGCTGTCTTTTCGAACTGGTGGAGATATAACAATTAAGATATAGTAAGTGTCCAGTGCTACACCCCACCCTATTTCAAGTTAAACAAATATCAACTTTATTTCAATGACAATTAAGTTGATTTCAGAGTGACTGGCACTATTGAAAAAGTTATAAAATTGTTTGAAGTTGTAGCGGAAACTGAACTTTATTGTGTAGGAATTAAAGTTGTTTTTCCATTAAATCATATTTGTTTACATTTTTTACAAATAAATCGCGAACGCAGATTAGGTAATTTATAGAATTAGGGTCAGCTCACACCGCGACGCGACGCTGCGCGCAATTTTCAATATAGCAATTCAATTATAGACCTTATCTACTACACTAAAAGGTACACAACTCAATGAGTTGGTGTCTACTACGTCGCGCAGCCCACGTCACTGAATTGTGTACCTTTAAGTGGGAGATGCCTGCTACACGGTTTAAAACCAACATCTTCTGCCACTGGTTTGCAACGCAGGCCATTCTACCAAGGACGTTTAAAGGTTATACGAATTTGGTTTCAAACCACTGTCTACACTGTTTTAAACTTAGGTTCGAAACCACCATTTCAAACCGTGTATATAGTGCTTAAAACATATACGAAAATGATGGAGGAGGTTTTTTGCAAAGCGGTTCACCCCAAAATCTGCAAAGACCTTTCAAACTCGCGTACTCACACTAGCCAAGTTAAGTACGGACTCCTTCATTCTCGCGAGCCCGTATCTGGTGATGCCTAGGACTTCGCCCCTGGCCGTCATCTGGCCGGCTAGCAGCTCCACGTGGCGCCGGTCCACGCTCATGCCGTGACCCTCCATCACTGCCTGGATCTCGCTGATGATGGTAGACTTGGCTGCTTCGATACCTAGGGTGTGGTACACCTGGAGATCATACAAGATATTATAATACACAGTTTCTGAAATCCTTCTCCTTTTTGTGTCAACAGACCAAGTAATTTTTTTTTGACCTGGACAGAGGGGCTGGTGGCTAAGTAATAGCAGCTTATCAAGCAGTTAGCAGATGGGTGACCATCTTTCCGTCCCGAGACCCCTTCGTGCCTCGGAAAACACATTACGGCTATCATTCATGGATCTTTGACAGTCGTTACGGTTCGTCAGAAGCCCGTAAGTCTGACAACCAGTCTTACGAAGGGGTACAGTGTTACCCAGTAACTGGGCTATTCAGCTGCATTCGGTTAGACTGGAAGCCAACAGCAAAAATAGTTGGGAAAAGGGAGGTGGAGGTTGGGGTGATGATTTTGACATGACAGCTTTGTCGTTTGTCTCTATTAAATGGAGGTTCGTTATTTATTAATCCATCTGCTGCAACATGCCGCAGCCAAATAAGCCAAGCCAAGGGCAGAACCCTCGCTGAGAGGCTCTCGCTTGGCACAATACGACCGACGTAACTTGGCGGGCCTGCACATAGGCACTAAGAACTTTCGCGCATGTTCTCTCACTCGCACTCGCCTCATGTCACCATTTGGTTCCTAAAAAATCTTACTGCGCAGCCTTCTGCGTAAAGTTCACCCGCCAAGTTACGTCGGTCGTATTGTACATACGCGTACAAGCAACTAACTGGGTAGTCATTCTACACGTCGCATTTGCCCACAGCCCAGCGAAAAAACTATCGGTGTAAAGAAATTTATTTCTCATAAGAACTTACAGTCCGCTTACAATGAGATATAAAGTGGTAAGATAATACAGTACAATACAATTTCCTCCAGAGTATTAGAAGTTATAGTGTACATACATGTTTCTTAAGCTTATTTTTAAATGTATTCACGTTATCACACTCTTTAATATCGTCTGGCAACGGTGGTAACTATCCGAACTACACCCTCGCTGCTCGTCGCTCGCCGACTCGTTTCTAGTCGCTAGCTCTACTCGGTCTCCGCTAGTCGTCGGCGGTGAGACAGGTGCCGAACACTCGCATCAAGTAGTTACCTCGAGTATATTGTTGGACGTCGTCTTAGTGCCGTCCACTCCGTAGGTCGCGATGACGTCACGCAGGCCGTCACCCTCCACGCACAGCTTGTAACTATAATACAACAAATTATGTAGGCGTATAGATAGCCAAAGATATATACAGGGTTATTGGTAAAACATTAACAACCTCTTAAGAGGTCATTGTACTGATCATTATGAACAACTTTTACTATGGGAACAAACCTGAAATCGCGAAAAAAAAATCAGCTGTTCCCTACATTTATGTTCGTATATCTCATCAAAATGTAGGGAACAGCTGATTTTTTTTTATACTATACCAATAATAAAGCTGAAAAGTATGTTTGTTTGTTTGACCGCGCTTATCTCTGGAACAACCAGTCGGACATGAAATAGTACATTACGATACGTGTGACTTAGTCCATTAATACTACTTAAGTCATTGACTAAGAATGTACCTGACTTCACTGTCATTGTCGCACGCTATGACGGCGCGGGACACCTGCGGCAGTCCCTTGACCACGACGGGCGGCAGCTGTCGCGCGAGCTGCTGCAGCGACATGTTGAGCCAGCCGCCGTGCTTGCTGGGCTCGGCAGACACCTTGATGGCCCAGTCTGACACTATATGGATGTTCGCTGGCTTTATCTTCAGTTTTGATGTGCATATCCTGGTGACGAAGCAAACGTATTGACATAGGATAAAATCTCTGGAACAATTCTTTTTGCATTTGATAGCCCAATTCTTGAGGAAGGCTGTAGGTTATTAAACATCACGCTGTGACCCTTAGGAGCCGAGTAAAAAGAAAAAAAGTCAGAAAGTACGCAAGGGTTGGGGGTACAAGAACTTTCACACGAACGAAGTAGCGGGCAGAAGCTAGTTATTAAATAAATAAGTTACTCACGAATACACAATGGACTCCACGTTGACCTCGAGACACAGCAGCCGTATCCTCTCCGCGTCCAGCCGGATCAGCAGGAAGCACTCGTTAGGTAGGTACACCTCGTCTATGTACGTTGTGATCTGTTGCAGACAAATATTCTTTATGGAATACAGCAAGGACAGTAGCATAAAAAAAAACTACAAAATTACGATCCTAAAAGAATAGGTTGCACTTGTCTACCGCAATTTTTAGGGTTCCGTACCCAAAGGGTTAAAACGGGACCCTATTACTAAGACTCCATTGTCCGTCTGTCTGTCTGTCTGTCACCAGGCTTTATCTCATGAACCGTGATAGCTAGACAGTTGAAATTTTCACACGGTACGGAACCCTAAAAAATGAGTCAACTGTTGTGATTGGTTTAATTTTGATATGTCGTTGATTTTCGTTCCAGGAACTGGGCGTATAGCGCTGCAAGGTTATTTGGCGCGTGGCTTAAATCGGATCTTATGCCGCCATCTTGTTTTTGAATACTTTTAAATGACATTTCACAGATGTTTTACCAACAGCGCCTCCCTGTCAACGCCATTGGACGGCCAAGAGATTCTTGTAGCTGCGTATGTACAATACGACCGACGTAACTTGGCGGGCCTGAACTTTGCGCAGAAGGCTGCGCAGTAAGATTTTTTAGGAACCAAATGGTGACATGAGGCGAGTGAGAGAACATGCGCGAAAGTTCTTAGTGCCTATGTTCAGACCCGCCAAGTTACGTCGGTCGTATTGTAAGATGTATTTCCTACCTCTCCAAGAGTGGTCTTTTCCACCCTTCCCTTAACTCTCCTGGCGAACTCCTGGTCCTTCGGATGTAAAAGCTCAGCGGTAATGATGGGCGTCGAGATGTTCCGGGACGCGTTGATGATCTCCTTGACGCGCGGCACTCCCTGGGTGATGTTCATGGACGCCACGCCCGCGAAGTGGAAGGTTTTAAGCGTCATCTGGGTGCCGGGCTCGCCTATACTCTATTGGGGGGATGAAAAAATACATGACTAACACCGGTTTCTCAATTAAGATTTGATCAAACTCTGCTTTAGCGTAACTTTACTAGCGAAACTTTATACAATTTCAAATCATGTTTAAATATGCTGTAGCGGTATCTACAACGCCACATGCGAACAACGCGTCATACTGACGTCACGCAAAATCCTGCATCTCGCAAGCAGAGTTTACCGCGCTACTAGCATAGATACAACGGCCCGACATGAATCATCGGGCAGTTGTCCGCCAGACACAACACCCGTCTGGTCGGAGGATCCTCCCTTTTCAATAGAGTATGAGTGAACTTTACAATACTATCACATCTGAGGAGTTTCGCTAGCTAAGCTAATTCGACCTTGTATAAAAAGGTAACCTGTGCAGCCAAGGCGCCGACCGCGGTCCCCGGCTCGATGACGCTGCGCTGGTACTTGTGGTGGCACACGCGCAGGAACTGCACCAGCTGCGTCAGCGTGAGGCGCTGCAGCTGCTTCACGATGTCGCCGCAGTGCGAGTAGCGCTGGCGCAGGTTGCGCACCTTGTCTGCTATCACTTTGAGGAATGATCTGGGAAAAATATGTGTTGTCAATACCTGAGGGGCAATTCTCGTAGGGAACTATATTTTCTATCACCAAAATTTATATTTGTCATCAAGTTGTATCACCTAATAAATAGATCTATCGCCACGAAATATTTTCGTTCTCAGATAAACAAAAATTGTTCCCAGGTATGAATTATCAAATTAATGTTAATATATGTGTAAAATAAGAGATCGATAACCAATAAAATTATATTGCATTACATGAATATAAACTTCGTTCTTATAATAACAGTTTTGTTACTTGAAATGGACATTATCGAGAACCGAATTAGTTACGAGGTTAATTATTTTAAAAAAAATGCTTAGGTTAGGTTAGGTTAAAACTGTGACCTCCTACGCACGAGCCGAGCGAGCGAAGCGAGCGGTGCCGCGGCAGCGGCCGGCGAGTGCCAGAAACGACTAAATTTTAAAGAAAAAAAATATGGAAAAAGAGATTATTTTTATAAAAAATTATTATAGACCTTATATCTCAGGATTTTAGGTGATTTATTGTGGAACTGATTTTGCATTGTTTGGTGACTACATTTTGGTGACAGATCTACTATTTGGAGGACAAACCCTATTATTTAAGAAACACAAAACTAATTAAATTGGTGATAGCTTAAATGATACCCTTTCTCGTAATCATGATTTTAGTGTAAAATGTAACTCACAGCAACTCATTCTTGAACTCCTGCGTGCAAGTCTTGAAGTCGTCTAGCGCGAGGGTCTCTTCTGCTGCCAACACTATGCCATCGCCGTCCAAGGGGTCCTCGTCTCTGCAACGAAAATGTTCAGATCAGTCTAGCTTCCAGCTGTATATCTTACTCCATTCAGCTAACTCTTGCGTTTCGAAATGTTGCGCTGGCGCAATAAATGAGATAGTTATAGTCCCGGGAAAGGACATAGAATAGTTTTTATACCGATATTCCCACGGGATCGACCCTTATGCGGTTGAAACCACGGGGCGCTGCTAGTCAAAAATCATTTACAACCTTAAGTTGAATTTTGATATTTTTAGCTCAGAACCATTACACAAAACAACATTCATACTTTTCTTAATGTCAGCTAGCCTAACCATCTGGTTTTAGTCATCTCTACTCTCACCAGGACCCGCGCCATGTCCACAGGTCGGTCCTTGCCCTCCATGTAGCTGTGCACTACTCACCTGGACAGATACTTGGCGCGCACGTCGCCCATGACCCGCGCCAGGTCCACAGGTCGGTCCTTGCCCTCCATGTAGCTGTGCACTACTCACCTGGACAGATACTTGGCGCGCACGTCGCCCATGACCCGCGCCAGGTCCACAGGTCGGTCCTTGCCCTCCATGTAGCTGTGCACTACTCACCTGGACAGATACTTGGCGCGCACGTCGCCCATGACCCGCGCCAGGTCCACAGGTCGGTCCTTGCCCTCCATGTAGCTGTGCACTACTCACCTGGACAGATACTTGGCGCGCACGTCGCCCATGACCCGCGCCAGGTCCACAGGTCGGTCCTTGCCCTCCATGTAGCTGTGCACTACTCACCTGGACAGATACTTGGCGCGCACGTCGCCCATGACCCGCGCCAGGTCCACAGGTCGGTCCTTGCCCTCCATGTAGCTGTGCACTACTCACCTGGACAGATACTTGGCGCGCACGTCGCCCATGACCCGCGCCAGGTCCACAGGTCGGTCCTTGCCCTCCATGTAGCTGTGCACTACTCACCTGGACAGATACTTGGCGCGCACGTCGCCCATGACCCGCGCCAGGTCCACAGGTCGGTCCTTGCCCTCCATGTAGCTGGGGTCCAGGCCGTCGCTGCCGTAGCGGAACTCCACCACTTCTCCCATCGCGTTGCGGACCGTCATGTCGTAGTGGAGTACCAGGTCTTCTAATGACTGGATGTCAGGATAGGAGTAGTCAGTTTGAATCGATTGTATAGATCTACCAGAATCTCATGGCAAAAAAAAAACATTGTGGTTTTTATACATGGCAATCCATATGAAAAACACTTTTTTTTTTTTGCCATGCGGTTCTGGTAGACCTATAACTACCATAATTCTATACAAATAAAAATGAAATGTTGTTCATTGGTAAGCGCATCAATTAAGAGCTGCTGGACCGATTTGGCTGTTTTGATTAAAAATGTTCGTAATAGTTCGAATTAGGTTTTTTTAAAAATAAAAATTAGGAAAAGGATTTTGTATGAAATATTGAAATTCGGACAACGTCTGTCGGGTAGTTACAAATAATAGTCAAACGACAAAGCCATATAAGTCAACTAACTACCAGGAAACTACTTTTATTTTTGGTGTGATAAATCGCTATTTACGGCAGCGCGCATTGTAACGCGCACAAAACAATGTGCTTATAGGTGCATGCAACGGTACAAGAGCTGTGAGGTATTCAATGTTATGTTAAGTTATAACACTTAAAACTTTGCTTTAGTGACAAAATTGCTTTAGTGACAAAAGAACTTTGATCTTCAAAAACTCCGTAGCCTAAAGGATCCCAGGTGTGGTCCTCTACAAAATAATATCACAATGACGGGGAGTACAAGTGACTGGCACCTTTTTACACCCGTTTTAAGTTAACATTAGAGTTGCCTAACCAGGGTGTTATAGGCTGCTTAAGTGAGACGTTGCTTGAGGTAGCTGCGCGGTGCGGGAGGAGTGATAGTTGTCACAAGTTGACGAAACACTGAGCTCTCGCATCACGTCACCAGAACCCCCCCCCCCTCCCGCACCGCGCTGCTACCTCAGGCAACGTCTCAGTTAAGCGGTCGGCCTATAGTCATTAATTTACTTCAACGACATACAGGCATCTAAATCTCCGACTACGGGAACTGACCTTGACCAGCCTCCTCTGCAGGTACCCGGTCTCGGCAGTCTTGACGGCGGTATCCACCAGCCCCTCGCGGCCGCCCATGGTGTGGAAGAAGAACTCGGTGGGCGTGAGGCCTGAGTAGAAGCTGTTCTCCACGAACCCACGAGCCGCCGGGATCTTGGCTAAAGTTTAAGAGCGGTATCAGTACAGTTTGCAGCTGTAATTATTATTAAGGTATAGGTGTAAAGTTCCTCATCCTTCTTAGAAAAGAGAGAATCGTCTGAGTAGATAGGTGTTGTGTCTGGTGAGCTCCTGCCCGGCACCGGCGGTTGATGTCGTGATGTATTATATCAGTCATGCGGATAACTTTACTTGCGCGATGCAGGATTTGCGTGACCTCACGTTCTTGATGCGTAGTTCACATGGCGTTGCAGATGCCGTCACTTTATCATTAGTATGAATGGAGAGATGGATGGAGAAGGAGAGAAAGGCCAAAGAAAAGATGGGTGGATTGTGTGAAGAATAATATGAAAGAATAGGAAGCGTGACGGTTGACATGCGAGAATGGAAGTAGAAAACGTGTTGTCCCGACCTCAAGTAACATGGGACCAGGGCAGGAAGTTGATGAGGATTTGTATTATAAGTACAAAACTGGTAATTGGCCTTAATTCTAACGAAAACTGTAACCATTCTTTGTTAAAGCTGTAAGTTTTCCGAATAAAATACAATAAACAGGCGGTGTATGGTACTCACAATGCCTCTCGAAGTGCGGCAGCGAGCGGTCCTCGAACCCGTTGGGCACGCGCTTGCCGTTCAGCGCCTGCTGCCCCACGCACGCGATCATCTGCGATATGTTGATGTTCGACCCTGGGAAGATATGGAATATTTACTGAGGGACAGATTAGACAGATGAACAACCTAATAGATAACTCATCATCTGCCTTTTCCCAACTATGTTGGGGTCGGCTTCCAGTCTAACCGGAAGCAGCTGAATACCAGTATTTTACATGGCGCGACTGCCTATCTGACCTCCACAACTCACCATTTACTGGGTAATATAACCCCTTGGTAAGACTGGTTGTCAGATTTTCGGGCTTCTGACTACCCGTAACGACTGTCAAAGATCCACGAATGACACGGAGGGGTGTTTAAAGATGGTCACCCATCCACAGACCAACCGCGGCAATAGATAACTATAGGGTCAAATTAAATTAGCTAGCGACACTCCACAGACGCAATGGGTGTCGATATCATACAACGTGTCAATGCTGCCAGCCTTTTGGGCACTTTTCCTTTTGACAGCGATGTGAACGAATTTTCCTATTTTTTTTCTCGATGATTCTTTTCCTCCTTTTTTATATACATGTACAGACAACAAAAGAGATAAGTATGCAGGATCGTCAGGTATAGTTGAAGTTTAGTAAGAAACTGATGGATGTTCTCGAATAAAATTTTATTTTATTAATAGAAAACAAACAGCTCATAATATCAAATTTAATTATAATCGACAACATCTATCGGTTTCTTACTAAACTTAAACTATATCCGACGATCCTGCATACTTATCTCTTTTGTTGACTGTACATATTATTAATATTATTTTAAGTATGTTAGCTTAAAACTAAGTATATTGTGTAAATACAAAACGACAAAAAGGAAAAAAAAACATGTTGACTATTGTGTCAACCTACGGTAGCTACGTAAGTATAAATGGCAAACCTTTAGAGCCGCTCTGTGCCATTATAAGAGGTGCATTCGTCGGGTGCAGCTCTCGGAAACAAGCTTTAGCGGCCAACTCTCTGAAATACATCAAAATGGGGCTTTATGAAGTTAGAGAATAGTAGGGTATTATTGGGCATTCTACCCCACCTTCCGTTCCATCGGCTCACTCTGTTCGCCTCGTCACTCTCGGTGGAGTAGAATGCCCAATAATACAAATGAAAAGTATTGGTTCGGCGCCTATTCCACCTGATGGAACGGAAGGTGGAGTATGAATTCCTACGTAGTGCAGTAAAATACTGGTTCGGCGCCTATTCCACACCAACATGACTTACAGCTTAGTACGGCCATTATTCCAAGCGCGTACGTGACGTGGCTATGTCTGAAACTATAAACCTAGCCCCCTAGTTATCCTAACGCCCTAGCCTACCATACAAACCACACCAAACGTAGGTTTAGTTGGTTTAACGTGAGGGAAGTCTGTTACAAGGAAACCTACGGTAACAGACGGAACTTGGGTAGGAATAGGGATTTGTGTACGTCGTGCAATGTACACAGGAAATGGTTTTCTCACCGCCGATCCCACAGACTCATAGGATCGATGATGGCTAAAGGTGTCTTGGCCACAGTGAGAGGAACACTTTAGTTCTAAAACTAAATATTAACTTACCGTGTTACCGTTATTTTAATTAAGTCATGCAGGGGACACTAGTTTACTTATTAACAAACAAGGGCGGTCACTGCTTGAACCGTTAGCCTAAAATTCAGGACAGATTGTCTCATGTCTCTTCACAGAGCAAGAAATAACATGCACTTACAGGCACACGTATATTCTATTTCTATGACCCCAGATTGGGTACCAAGGACATCTGAACTTTAGGATATCGCAAACATTAAACTAAAATTTGGGACAGATTGTCTCATGTCTCTTCACAGTGTAAGAAATGCATGCACCTAATGGCACACACACATTCTATTTCTATGGTTCCAGATTGGACACCAAGGACATCCAAATGTTAATTTAATTAATTCATACAGCTAACACTATCTTACACGTTAACAACAACTAGTTTACTTATTAACAAATAAGGGCGGTCACTGCTTGAACCGTTAGCCTAAAATTCAGGACAGATTGTCTCATGTCTCTTCACAGAGCAAGAAATAACATGCACTTACAGGCACACGTATATTCTATTTCTATGACCCCAGATTGGGCACCAAGGACATCTGAACTTTAGGATATCACAAACATTAAACTAAAATTTGGGACAGATTGTCTCATGTCTCTTCACAGAGTAAGAAATGCATGCACCTAATGGCACACACACATTCTATTTCTATGGTTCCAGATTGGACACCAAGGACATCCAAATGTTAATTTAATTAATTCATACAGCTAACACTATCTTACACGTTAACAACAACTAGTTTACTTATTAACAAATAAGGGCGGTCACTGCTTGAACCGTTAGCCTAAAATTCAGGACAGATTGTCTCATGTCTCTTCACAGAGCAAGAAATAACATGCACTTACAGGCACACGTATATTCTATTTCTATGACCCCAGATTGGGCACCAAGGACATCTGAACTTTAGGATATCGCAAACATTAAACTAAAATTTGGGACAGATTGTCTCATGTCTCTTCACAGAGTAAGAAATGCATGCACCTAATGGCACACACACATTCTATTTCTATGGTTCCAGATTGGACACCAAGGACATCCAAATGTTAATTTAATTAATTCATACAGCTAACACTATCTTACACGTTATCAACAACTAGTTTACTTATTAACAAATAAGGGCGGTCACTGCTTGAACCGTTAGCCTAAAATTCAGGACAGATTGTCTCATGTCTCTTCACAGAGCAAGAAATAACATGCACTTACAGGCACACGTATATTCTATTTCTATGACCCCAGATTGGGTACCAAGGACATCTGAACTTTAGGATATCGCAAACATTAAACTAAAATTTGGGACAGATTGTCTCATGTCTCTTCACAGAGTAAGAAATGCATGCACCTAATGGCACACACACATTCTATTTCTATGGTTCCAGATTGGACACCAAGGACATCCAAATGTTAATTTAATTAATTCATACAGCTAACACTATCTTACACGTTAACAACAACTAGTTTACTTATTAACAAATAAGGGCGGTCACTGCTTGAACCGTTAGCCTAAAATTCAGGACAGATTGTCTCATATCTCTTCACAGAGCAAGAAATAACATGCACTTACAGGCACACGTATATTCTATTTCTATGACCCCAGATTGGGCACCAAGGACATCTGAACTTTAGGATATCGCAAACATTAAACTAAAATTTGGGACAGATTGTCTCATGTCTCTTCACAGAGTAAGAAATGCATGCACCTAATGGCACACACACATTCTATTTCTATGGTCCCAGATTGGACACCAAGGACATCCAAATGTTAATTTAATTAATTCATACAGCTAACACTACCTTACATGTTAACAACAACTAGATACTGGTTGTCTGCTGTTACTCTGCGTTGCGCTTGGATTTAGATTAAGATGCTTTCTCACCTTCGAAACGGTTCGTGCACCGTACCATAGTAATTAATTGTGTCATACTTATTCTATGTAAACCACCTGACGACGGCGTCGGAAACGATCGTACAGTATAAGTGTAATTAAGTCTTTAAAATCTCAAAGACTGCAAAATTGCATCATGTAAATTTGCAGTTATAGAACTTTAACATCGTTACATGAGGTGTCGTGTCTGTATGAGTAATTTCCATGTATTTAACAATTACACTGTAAGATGATCCTCGTGCATGTAGCAGTCTTTGATTAAAATTTGTCTTTTTTACGATTTCTTATTTTTAAGTATTTTTTAATTCGTCTAAATGTGTTTCATTCTGACTATACACTTTTAACGTTTCATGTAGAGTTGGGATGAAACCTTTTATAGAACATGATCTTATACCAGTTTTGATACCTTTGTTTATTATTTTATATGTTTTATAATAAGGCGATAGTTCTATCAATCTAGGATTGATTGAAAGATGATTCTTAATATCAGTACCTACTGAACATTTGCATGAATGAAATGGTTATAAAAAGTTGTTTTCGTCGTTGGATGATTTTATAACAATTTTAAGTTTTACTGCAACATACCTGTGAACTAACGTTTTGACATGGCTTCGTTTACATGGATTGTTTTGCACAAAAAAAATTAAAAAAAAATGATTTCAGGATATTTTACTATCAACTAACCTTCTATCAACTCACCTTAGCTTGCATCTTTGAAATTTTTTTTTTTTTTTCACTTGTCATGCAACAAGACTTATTAAACAAACATACATACTTTATTATAATACCTATTGTATTAATTATAAGTAACAGCCTGGTATCGGCTTCACCTTTGTCGGTGAGGGTAAGAAGCTGGTTTTGTAATTCATTTCTCACGATAAAATTGCAATTTGACAGAAAAGGTTTTCAATCAACACGGTTTAATTAGACGTAAGTAACATAAATTAGTCATACACCTGTGAGGATATGTAGTTAAGGTTTAATTTTGTTATGAGGTAAATATTGCTGAAATGGTATTTTTTATGTATAAAACCAATCAATTTTGATCATAAAATTACATTCGCTCCAGTATCTTCCAGTGATCTACTGACCTTTTTCGTTACATACCTACTACAATATCCTACAACTTTAAAATGTGAGTAAGTACTACTAAGTTTACTGAATTTGATAATGTGTACTCAGCTACGGACCTGGTTTCTGCCTGCCGGCTGGTGTAACTTTCATCTGTTTTTAATTGCTACCTAGCTACGGACCTGGTTTCTGCCTGCCGGCTGGTGTAACTTTCATCTGTTTTTAATTGCTACCTAGCTACGGACCTGGTTTCTGCCTGCCGGCTGGGGCAACTATCATCATCATAACATCTATAGTCATCTTCTAGCGAGATATATTCCATTGAAACTCTCCTCTCCATAATTATCGAGGTTGCTTATAGTTACAAAATTAATCTTAGTGTGTTCTATTTCAGGTCTGACTCGGAATTGGAATACCATTCACAACAGCCCACAGCTGCAGTAGCCGAGGTGACAAAAAAGCAGCCTAAGAAAAAGGCGGTGAAGCGCCAAACACCTGAAACCAGCGCCCACCCATCGGACTCTAAGTCAAGGTAATTTATATTACTGCTTGTATGATTAGGTGATTGATGGGTATGATAAGTCAACTAAATTGGTATGTGCAGTAATACATAATGGTTAATGAGTTTAGAATTGTAACGCAGAGAACGGTAAAATCATTGTCCTATTATATTCAATGCAGGAATGTTGTCAGTTACTTCATGAGGTATTCTTATTGAAATGGTTATAATCTAATATGTATTACGCTTTATATTCCCCATAGGATTCAACAGGGGTGTATAATACACATTAATTTAGTTAGATAAGAAATAAATGTAAATTATTATAATTGAAATGTGTAATTGTTTACAGTAAAAGACGCAGCTTGAGCTCGGACCTCTTTGGTCTGGAGAACAGTCAAAATTTAAAGACGCCATCAAGCGGGGACTTCGCTTCATCGCTCATCAGCCGTGTCGCCAACGGGAAAGTACGGCGAACGGCAGACCTTACGGGAGACTTCTACGTGGAAGTTAAAGTTTACTCAAAAGACGAAGTTGCCTCCATCCCCAAGGAAGAACGGTGGAAGAAAGCTCAGGTCTCGTTAAAAGTACAACTTAATACCAACACTCCCCAGTGGTATGGGCTGCAAATGTTTATGAGACGGACTCACGAATTGTTCGACAATTCCGAGCCTGTCTTTTATAGCGATAGTATAAGTATAAAATAAGTTAGTTTTAAATTGTTGGGGACACTAAATTAATTATTAGTAGGTACCTCTGTAAATCTAAACTATTTTTGCGTACCTAATAAAAATAATAATCTAAAATGCCTTTTTGTACCGTTTGTAACACATCTGTTGAGCGCAGTCACTGGACAGGTCACTTACGTAGTACTAATCATAAAAACAAAAATATTTCGCATTTTTGCGAAGGTGTTGCAATAATACATTCTGCATTTCGGAATCGTATAGCTTCTTATAGAATTATCGATCCGTCTGAGAATTGTTCTCTAGAATCATTTTTTAATAATATTGAAAATAAAATTAAAACGTTAATTGACATATCTCATATAGAACACACTTGTCTAAAAGTTAACTTCGAATATTTCGCTTTGTTTCTAATGGTTAAAAATGACTCTCAGGAGATAAAATCATTTGCCACAAAAAACTTTACTTTGCATCAGAATTATGAATTGGATTCATTATTGTCTCAAGTCAAAAACACTTTAACAAAAAAGATAGAAGAATTTCAGGATCGAGATAGTGGATGGACGTTCTTGAATAATTCCCATTTGGAAATCAATGTTAACAAATATCAACCTTTGCGCGGTTCAGGTTTTATCGAACTGCCTGCATCAATAAAATCGAAAAAAGCATGTGTTAATATTCGCAATAATGATGATTATTGTTTTTTATGGTCCGTTGTTGCTGCTTTATATCCAGCTAAAAGCCATCCTGAAAGAGTATCTTCTTATCCTGATTTTCGTAACGTATTAAACGTACAGGATATATCATTCCCAATGAGTTTCTCAGATATTACCCGGTTTGAAGGAAATAACCCTGAAATTTGTATTTATATTTATGGTTTAAAAAATAATATCATCGTAGGACCTCTTTACAAACCAAAAACTTTAAACGGAAAGGTGATTCATTTACTTTATTTAGAAAGCGATGATTTATCGCATTACTGTCTCATTAAAGACTTACCGCGACTTGTTAAGAATCAAATAACAAAGCACCACAGCAAACTGTACTTTTGTAATGTTTGTTTAATGTTTTTTAACTCATGCGTTAATCTTAGTTCACATAATTGTGGAGGTGTTGTCACAGAACTGCCTCCAAAAGGTTCTTTCATACAGTTTGAAAATTATAACAGAAAGCAAATTGTACCATTTGTTATATACGCAGATTTTGAAACAATGCTAGAACGGTATGAATCTTGTGACCCTGATCCCACTAAGGCGAGCACCGTTACGCAACAGCGACACGTGCCTATAGCTTACGCTTACCATATCACGTGTGCGCTAGACGAAAGCTACAATCGTTACGTTTCTTATCGCGGTTCGGATTGTGTATCTAATTTTGTGAAGTCTATTTATAAAGATGCACGAAAATATTACGCTATTTTAAAAAATAATGTTCCTATGATATACTCAGAAGATAATGCTCGCGACTTTGAAAACGCTATGACTTGTCATATTTGCAACCACTTCTTGTTTGGCGATAGGGTTCGTGATCATTGTCACTTGACTGGAAAGTATCGCGGCGCAGCTCATAGTTACTGTAACCTACAATACAGATTACCAACATTTTTGCCAGTATTCTTTCATAATTTGTCCGGATACGATTGTCACCTTTTTATAAAAGAATTAGGTGAAGCTCCTGGATCTATTAAAGTGGTACCGAAAACAAAAGAAAACTATATTTCATTCACAAAGTTTATTCCGATTTCATCTGAGGAAAGCATTCAAGTTCGGTTTGTAGATTCTTTCAAATTTTTAGGCACTAGTTTAGAAAAGTTAGTTGGTACAATGAAAAAACAAGACTTCAACCATTTAAAATCTTATTTTCCTAATGAATCACAATTTAACCTACTCACGCGTAAAGGAGTGTATCCTTATGACTATATGTCTCAATGGGAACGATATGAACAAACATGTCTGCCAGCAAAAAAATATTTTTTTAACTCCTTAATCAATGAGTCAATTACTGACGAAGACTATAATCACGCTTGTACCATTTGGTCAACATTTAATATTCAAAACATGGGTATGTATACCGATTTATATCTTAAAACAGACGTTCTGTTGCTAACAGATGTATTTGAAAATTTTCGGAAAACTTGTAAACGTCATTACAATCTCGATCCTGCGTTCTATCTTACAGCACCAAGTCTATCTTTTGATGCAATGCTTTTAAAAACAGGAGTTAAATTAGAATTAATTAGCGATGTAGAAATTTTTAGAATGATACAAGAAGGTATTCGTGGAGGTGTTTGTATGTGTTCCAAAAGACATGCCAAAGCCAATCATAAATATTTAGATACCTTCGATCCAAGCCGCCCAAATTCATTTATCATTTATTTAGACTGTAATAATTTATACGGTTACAGTATGTGTCAATCGCTGCCCTGTTCCGGTTTTAGATTTATGAATAGACAAGAAATAGATTTTTTACAAGAGAATTTGACAGACATCGATGATAATGCGGAAAACGGTTACATTCTTGAAGTTGATTTAATATATCCAGAAAATTTACACAATGAACACAATGACTTTCCTTTTTGTCCAGAAAAATGTTTACCACCTGGTGGTAAAAATAAAAAACTAATACCGAATTTGTACGACAAATATCACTATGTAATTCATTATGTTCATTTAAAAAAATGCTTACAGTACGGTTTAATATTGAGAAGGATCCATCGCGCTATTATGTTTAAGCAAAGTTGTTTTTTAAAGCGATATATTGATATAAACACTCAGTTACGTCAAAAAGCAGAGTCAACGTTTGAACAAGATTTTTTCAAATTATTAAATAATTGTATTTTTGGGAAAACCTTAGAAAACAGTGAAAATCGAATAGACGTTAAGTTAGTAAACAAGTGGTGTGACTCAAGCAATAAAACAAAAAAGACAATTTGTGCTGAGAAATTGATAGCCAGTCCATATTTTCACAGCGCTTCTGTATTTTCTGATGATTTAGTAGCAATCCAAATGAAGCCTTTGCGTGTTATACTTAATAAACCGATATACATAGGGTTCACAGTATTAGAATTATCTAAGACGCATATGTACGATTTTCACTACTCTATCATGAAACCTTTTTATGGCAAGCGAATTGAATTATGTTATACTGACACAGATAGTCTAATTTATGATGTACAGAGTAATAACGTTTATAAAGATTTCAAGCTCAATTTTTTAAATTATTTTGATACCTCTAATTATGACTTAAACAATGAATTTGACTTACCTATTATTAATAAGAAGATTCCAGGACTGTTTAAGGACGAAATGGGTGGCAAAGTTATCAAAGAATTCGTAGGACTGCGCTCAAAGCTTTATTGTATTAAAACCTTAAACAAAACAATTAAAAAAGCCAAAGGTACAAAAAAATGTGTAACGAAAAATTTAAATATGTTTGATTATAAAAATGTTTTATACAATTGCAATGTCATTCGCAGAAAAAATGTATTGTTTAGATCAATAAAACATGAAATATTCACTCAGAACGTAAATAAAATAGCACTTTCAAGCAATGATGATAAACGATTGCTATCATTTGATAAAGTATCTACTTTAGCTTGGGGTAATGCAAATATATTTATGTAGGTAATGCATTACCATAATTTTAAATGTAATTAGGAACCAACTGTAGTTACATGTTACATTTATAGCATGTATTTTATTGATTGTAAAACTTATAACGTATTAAATGGAAAGTTATAGGTATAATCTTACAACCTACCTACTAATATACTTAAAAGGTATGTGAGGGTGGATAGATAGATGATTGTTACTTTTTTAGTGTGAATGTAACATTGTAGTGTAATATAATTGAACCCAGCTTTATTATGTATGTAATTCTAAAATGTATGTATTCTTGGTGTCCCATAGACTTTATTAAGTACATAATTATTAGTTTTAGTAAAATATCAACATGAGAATTAGAATAGTGAATATATTTAGCTAAACAGTGTAGGTATAACTATACTCTATCTATACGGCTTCTGTTAATTATACTTACGTCTTATAAGTTTACTTTTATTTGCATGTACCTACTAAATAATACTTAAATAAATAATAGTTCAAGTTCATAAATCTGTTTCATTTCCATTCGTGATGACAAAGCGCATTGCGCCGACTGGATTGTGCAATATGACACCGATCAGCTGCACGCGCACGTCGCTTCATGTTGTACATATCAGGCTGAACTTGTCGAAACATGAACTTGATTCACAGCGCAAGGTTTTATGGAGTTTGCATTTTATAATAATATGATGGATTAGTACATGAAATACATCAGAAGGCAGACAGTCGGACCGGTCACATCACGTCGAATAAAAACAGAACAAATTGTAAGTACCTATTGTACAAACGTATAAGTACCTACTTATAAAATTATTACCATAAATGCTGTTAGATATAATTATTATCAATAATTTATAACTTTGTTTGTTTCAGATCATCAATAATGTGTGACTCTCCCGATTTCATCTTCTCCCAATACGGTCAAGGTTTTCCCACTCCAAGTTTAAGCTGGCATGTTCCAGAGCAACAAATACCTGAACCAACCATAAAAAAGTCTCGAGCAAGACGGGAGGGTCTAAAACGGAAAGCATCTGAACATCAACATCCTTTATGTCAATCATACGTCATAAACAACGAAAAGAAAAAAGGTTTACGACTGATCCAGATACAGGTGTTGGACATCAGTGAACGACAAGAACCAAGTGTTGCAAGTTCAAGTGATGGTGAAGAGGTGATAGTGTTAAGTGCGCAATATGTAGTTAGTGAACCGGTGGACTATATTATGGAAGAGACCCAATCATTGATAAATAAAATTTCAAAGAAACTTTGTGGTGACGATTGTTATTAGTAAGTAAGTAATCTATTTATCTAGTACTAACTTATTGTGTCAGTTTGTAGACTGCTTCGCTGTCTAGTGGTTGCAAGCGTGACTACTGAGCACGGGGTTCTAACATTACTGGATATTAGTTAATGTATGTATAAGTTTTGAATGTTTATGTTTAATGTTTAAAGAGAAATAAATAATTAGTTTAATAATTGGTATCTATTATGAATTTATTTATTAATCAGCTAGTGTATTAAATTGTATAAAAAAATATTAAGGAAACTTGTGGCTCTTATTTAAGTCCTTAGTACCTAAGTTTTTTAGTTATTATAATATGTTTTGATTGTATAAATAAAGTATCTAAGGTATAAGTTTTATTGTAACTATAGAGATTAAGTTATAAGAAGTAAAATAATGTATTTGTTAATCTGATAGTGTATTAAAATATGTTTAAATACATAATAGATCATAGTAGTTACATAAGTTTCAAGTACATAAATAAAATATTATATAATTGCAAATAATGTAAAAACTAAATAAATAATATACTTATTTATAATTTAAAATATGTTTTATTGGCAATACATAAACAAACTCACACTTTAAATTATCTCTAATGAAATGATCTCATTACATGTCAATACTTATTTTAAAATTAATAGAATACTTACTCAATTCGATTCATTTTATTAGGGCTAATATAAAGTTTGATGTTTACGTTATCCTGAATAAATTTAAATAAAACAACCATAAATACATTATTAATAAATTTTATTAACTTCACATGACAAAATAAATTAAAATAGATTAAATACAGACATATTATTGTCCACATACCATTTTCTAATACACACCGCATTATTTAATGCACAATTCATTTTATGGTTCACACAATTAAAATCATTTTTATTTTTACAGAACTTTTTTTGTAATGTCACAAAATTAGGACACCCTTTTTCACCTATTTCAATCACTTCACAGTTTGCACATAACTCTTTAATCCACTTAATTTTTTCCAATCCCTTTGTAATAATTTTTTTATTTTCTAAATATGGTACGATGACGTGTTGAAACTCTCTGTAGTCTACAAAACCCTCACTCCAGAAAATTCCACGATTTCTTTCCAACCATCGCACCTGCTTCTTTTCTTCTTGAGTCAAATAATAAAACGAATGCGGTGGTTTAACCAAGAACGTCTGTGTGTGTTCATTACTTACTATGGCCACTTCTTTGACGATAAAATTATTATCTAAATATTTAAATCCTTGGAGTTCGACAATGATAATATCTGCGTTCATGATATCTTCTTCACTGTGTTGCTTAATGGTTTGTATTCAACAATGCAATCGTTGAGAATGAGGCAGTATGCTGAAGTTTGATCTGGTATTTCTGAATCACTCTCAATTTCTACCCTTACATCCACAACGGGTCCAGTCTTCAGATTATCGATCTGTCTAGAGCAATCAACAACAAACAACGGTGCTAACTCTTTAAATTGATTCTCGCTTAATAAAGACTCCGGACAACGTCCATAATACGATTGTTGAAATCTGATGTATTGCTCATATAATAAAGCAATTCTGTTATTAGCGAAGTTCACATTGAGGCTTTCATACGGGAAATATGTTGAATTAAGATACACACGAACATCACGAACATAGCAATGATCAAACTGTGACATGTCAGAACTTGCATTATTTTTTCTACTTGTTTGTAGTCCAATTATAACATATCTTGGTTTTTCTATTTGAGATGAAGTTTTGATAGACCAGGTATGTTTTGTAGTTTTAGGTAAAGCGGGGTATTCATATAGATCCCAGTTTCTAAATATCATCTGAAGCGATCGATCTTTTTCCAACAGTTTTAATAAACTTATTTTTTCTTTATCTGATACTTTAACATGGGGTACGCGCCATATGATTTTATTGATTTGAATGTCTTCCACTATTTCACCGGTGTTCAGTTTTACAGCGTTCAAATTAGTGTTGCTTCGTAACAATATTAGTTCATGTCTACTATTTATCACAACTTTTTTAAAATCTTCTGCGAAACCGAGAATATTCCGAAGTGGTATAGACGCAGAAAAACTTCCTCCATTAACATTTTTTATACCATCGATACTCCAACCCCAAGCTTTGGATAATTTTGATTCATTCTCACTCATTGATATTAATGATTTCATGGTTGTAGTTATACCTGCATTTTTTATTTTATCAATCTCCACTCCGTTTAGTTCGTACCTAATATCTTGGAATAAGAAGAGTAGTCCGTTGTTCGTAAAATTGATACTAGTAGCTTTCTCTTTTGAATCTTTTTTGCTGACGATAACGGTTCCTTCTAAATACAGAGTGCTGGCTGATGGTAATATGTAAAGATCCTGTTGGTTGATAGGTATGCGAATTTCATCGTTCCTGTTGAAACTCGTTACATAAGGTTTGTACGAATGAAATTCGATTCCTTCTATACTGTTGTCGTAAGTCGGAGTGGAAACGACGTCTAAGATATTCATTTTATCAATCCGATCGCTCTGAGAAATGTCTTATTGTCTTTAGTTAACTTTATTTTGCTCTTAGAACGACGTCTTATTTGGTAGGTAGCTTGAGTAGAACTGGTATTTTTCATTTGTTGAGGCAGATATTTATTGTAATCAATCATTTTTTCTTCTAAAATGTAAATACAGCTGCACTTCTTCACCACGCAAATTAATTAAGCGATTGTTTATATCTAGTAGTCGAATATGTACGCAGCTTATGTTGTTTTGATTGATTGGAAAATATATAGCGTTCTTCGGGATTTCTATGATTCTGTATCCAGGTGGCACGTTGAGTGCGAATTCGTGAATTATGTGACTTGTTTCACCGTTTATGTAAGAGCCGCTCACAATGTCACATTCGATCCTTACCACTGTCGTCGGTAAAATGTTGACTGGATACTGTGACACATGCCATTTATTTGCTTTCAAGACCTGCTTGTCAAACCCTAACAGTCTACTGAAAGAGTATTCTTTCTTAAAATTAATATCTTTTGAACAGTATATGTTAGTTTTTAAAGTATTGTTATTGCATTGTAATTTGATGGAAGCATCTTTTATTTCAGATTTTAAATAATCGTTGATATCTTGCAATTCATAGCTGCCTTCCGGTATTTCAATAACTTCGTTTGAGCCATAATAGAACTTGTTATTACTTTTATCAATATTTGGTATAGAATTAAATGTTGAAAAATGTAATAAAGCACATTCATATTCTCCATTTAGTTGCAACGTATTAGGATAGTACGTAGATAAAACTGATGAGTTTCCAGTTATCGACAAAGTGAGTGACATCTTGCAAATGATTGTAATAAAATAAAAACAATTTATTTTATACATTTTTATTCCAAAAAGTCCACAGATATTTTAAACATAAATGACCACAGTTTACAGTGTTAAATTTTTGATACCTTGTGTAGTTGTATGAAACTTTACAATTCTTGAAATATCCTATCAGTTCTAATGGAGGTTTTAAATTTCCATAGCTATCAAAATATTCACAATAGTCATATACTTTTACATAAGCTACCCAATGCGTTCCTTCGTTTTTAGAATCGTCTAAGTTGACTATACCACATTCCATACGTTTCGGCTTCCTTGGTAATTGATCTTTCATATATACTCCTCGGAAATATGGGATGTCTCTTGCGTAGTTTTGGATGTCTACATTAGTTAGTGGGCGATTGGGTAGCTTCTTGTTCAGTTTTTTGATGATTTTATGAACAATCCTTTACCGTTTTTATAAGGCTTTATGTATAATCCCTTACCCACTGCTAAACCCTCCATAGTTCTGTTATGTCGTTCTGTCTCTCGCAAGTTTTGCTGAGCTGATTTGTAATCATTCACAGTTTTTGCAATTCCAGCCGCACCACCAGCTAAAGCTCCTAAAGCCGACAAACCAGCGAAAATTGGAATTAAAGGTAGAACTCCTCCAGTCTTTGGTATAGGTATTACTCGAGGTACTCGAATTCGATGATGTATGATTGGAAATAACTTTTTTGCGGATAAGTAAGCTGCTTTTATTAAAGTCTTATTATCTTTGCGTTTGAGTTTCTTAATTTTTGAATTTATTTTTGAAACTAAGCTTTTAAATGTTTTAATGCCTGATCCAGACTTTAGTTTCGCTTTCATAACTTTGCTCACTAACCAAGAGCTTAGTTTTTCACCTTTCCCGGCATCTTTTGATTTAAGTCTTTGTTTAGCCATGTTAAGTAGTTGTAAATCGGCTTTGTGACGATTTGATAAGTCTGTATGGTTTGTATACGCAATGTCGTGTTGCATGCAAGCTTCATCTAGCTTATTTACACCTCGGTCACCTCGCGCTAAGCGTTTGTGAAGTTTGGTTCCTGGTCCGCAATAATTGTATCCTGGCAAATGAACTTCGAATGGTAGATTATTAATTATGTTGTTAACTAGTCCACCCCCTTGCATTACTCAAATTATAATGATAGGATTTCAAATGAAAAATGATTATATAATATCTTAGTCCATTAATGCAGCTTTTTCAATCCAACTGTTTTCTGCACTGTTTAGACCTAACCATTTAACATACAATTTATTTCCTTTCTTTTTCAAAACCTTTTCTATCAAATAAACATCAGGATAATTAGATTTTTGCAGTTCTTGTTCGTAAAAAGCGCCTAATATGATTTGTTTTCTTTGATCTTCTATGTGATATGTCACTGGTAAGGTTTTATTTACCTTTTTTATAATAAATAATTCAGTTGACCAATTAGGAGTATAACCTTTCTCAAAATTATGTTTGTATTTACTTATACGAACACAATCACCAACTTTGAATTTAGGCTTCCACTGAACTAAAACATGTTTGTTTATTTTTTTAATATTTTCTTTGATTATTTGTTCATTACATTTATTCACATCAACCGGTTTAAATTGAATAGTACGATGTTTTGTGTTGTTATATCTCTTCAATGTATCTTCCAATGGTAGCCCTAACCACTTATAGTTTCCATTGAGACTAAAATATTTATATAATTTATTTTTTACAGTTCTAATCAATCTCTCTACAATGGATGCTTTTTTGGTAGAAAACGATGAGTAATGGTTAATGTTGTGCTGTTTCATGAGCGTTTTAAAAGTGATGTTATAAAATTCTGTCCCCATATCAGTTTGTAAGTTAACAGGATTATTACGACTGCTAAGCAGTATATGTTCGAATGCACGAGCAACATCAAATTTATTTTTCGATTTTAACGGTTCAGCCCAGGCATACTTTGAGAAGCAGTCAATCACCACTAAGATGAAAGCATAACCTTTGTTATACTTTTTCAGGTTTTGCATGTCCATCAAGTCTGCTTGCCATAAATCATGGATTCCTTTCAGAATAACAGAACGTCGAAGAAAATTTCTTCGTGCTGCTTTGTGTATTTCATTTACAATTTGTTGTTTTACCATTACGGAGTTTTTTGAAGTAATTTATCTACCTCTGCTTTAGTATAAAAGTTATCATGCAAATGAGTTGAAACCTCAGGTATTCTTGTTTTTAAAGTAGCTTGAACTGTAGTCTTTGCATCTTTTATGATTTGAGAACGCAATGTACCAATCAGGTTATTAAATTCTTTAAACGTATTAGCATTCAATTGATCTACATAATCCTTGTTCACAGCCAGATTATTTATTTCATTTAATGTGTTAGCATTCAATCGATCTACATAATCCTTGTTCACACCATCGTCTGCTTCTACTGGAGATCTAATTCCTCTCAGTCTTGATGTTTTTAAATCGAAATCTCCGTTTTCTGATTTTATCAATGCATTCTCATTAAACTCGATTAGCTCTGATAAACGCATTCTTTTGTGAATGTAATGTCCGAATTTGTCTACGTTCATGTTTAAGGTGTATTGTATTGAGAGGTTGGTAGTAAAATAAACACATTTTTTAGATATTTATTTATTTATAACTTTACTTTCACGCAATTCTTCAATGATAGATATAATTTCATTATCTAATCCTGTGTTGCCAGCATCTCTAGACGCAATTAATAATTTCAACCTTTCCACTAATTCATTTGGATTATCCCAGTACACTAAATCTACGTTTTTTCTCCACTTTTTTATTAACGGTAGACCCTTTCCCTGAACTGCATTCTTCAGTTTAAAAAGAGGTTTAATAACTTGCAAATATTTTTGTCCTTTATTACTTTTTATTGGTTTACTTGGATCATAGTCTCGACGATGTGCATTTGTAACAAGTAGCATCGACTTATAATTTTGCATATCATTATCTGTAACCAAGCTTAGATCTACATCTTTCTTAAGCAACAACTGTTTTAAGCCAGGTGTATTTTGATATTTACGTCCAGCCACGGTGATGTATTGATCGTTGATCGATATGTAAGCAGAACCTAACAGCAGTTTCCCGCGGTCTGCTCTAACTCCAAATGGAATATCTACCAACGCTTCTGAAGATACTGACCAGGATGACGTATCACAATCTTGATTCCTTTCAACTACTGATTCATAAGAAGAGTCACTGTCGATATCGGATTCATATTTGTTTTCATCAGCATTATTATCATTACTTTCTGCGCTACCAATTCCTTCTTTCTGCAAAGATTCGTTAATAAACGGAACATCAGCAAAATCATCACTAGCATGCAGGAAAGGAGTTTGCTTACTAGCATTAGCAATTAGGTTGAGAGGGTCTGTTACAGGTTTGAAAACAGTTTCCAGTGCTTGTTTATTGGTAATCTCAGCATCTCTCATTTTTCGTACTTTTATCTTTACAGCTTCTGCTGCATCAACAATTTGTCGTTTCAGTGATTTTTCCATATTGTTAAAATAGGGTGTAATGGTTGTGGTTGTGTGTTGTTGAAGTAGGGTCGTAAGGTGAATAATAATGTCAGACAGGTAACAGCCTTTTATATGTATTCGTGTTCTTAGTCAAAGACTACAAATGTATCAAATTTACTTCTATAACATCCTTTGTTTTTGGAACAATCTTTATTAATTACAACATAATTAAAAGGTATACTCCATATTTCAGAACACATTTCACGAAATTCAATCCATGTCATGTCAGTGTTGACGTGTTCTTCATAAACATGTCTCATATTTCTTTCATCTTGTTTAAACAATACGATTAGGTTTGCGTTGTCTCTTATTAACTGCTTAGGGATTTTACTATACGTCTGATTTAGATAAAAACAATCGATGAACTTGTGTCTCCCCATAGCAAAATAATCACGCATACTACTTTGATTTTCACAAGCAACATCATCAAATACAATTATAGAATTCGGTTTTGCGGTCTGAACACTCAGTACTTGCTCATTTTCATGATATTTCTGAAATGAAATGTCTGGTACTCGTTGCAAGACTTTTTCTAAAAAAACGTACTTGGGTTGTTGCAAGGTTTTAGAATAAACATAAACATTTTGAAATCTTAAACCATTCTCGTGTATAAGAAGACCTATTAATAAATTAGTTTTTCCACAGTTTGACGGCCCGCAAATGATGCATCGTACCGATTTAGGTAATAATTCTCCATGGCGAAAACCAGTCTCCTGAGAATGAACACAAAGTTTGTTCACATGTAACGATTGTGGTTGTTTTACAAATTTCATGATGACTGCTTGAAACGGTTATATTAATAATGAGTCAATTAATGTATTACATTGACATTTATAACACATTGTCGCTAACTCGATCAAATGTACGAGCAACCGCCATTCCAACCACCGAAAGCGATGAAGGTGAACGTATCAACAGCTATTTAAAATGAATCCAAAAAATTATAGTCCTCGATATGAAATTTACAACAAACATCAAATTCGTCTATTTTCGTTCAGACATTATTGGGCGACCGCTCAATCACAAAAAAGGTTGGTGATGGAAATGGTTGATGCAGGATTTTTTTATTGTGGAAATTGTGTAAACGATAAAGTCATGTGTTTTTCTTGTGGAGGTAGTATCAAAGATTGGGAGATATATGATGATCCTTGGTTACAGCATGCTACGAACTTTCCTGAATGCTATTATTTAAATGCTGTGAAAGGAAAAAAATATGTTGAGAAGTCAATATCCTATAAAGAGTGAATGTTAGAAAGAATAAAACGAGTCGAAAACTGAAGTACATCGAAGAATAGGATCCAACCGGACAAGCCATTTATGCTATTGTCAACCAAACAAGATTCGAAAGTGGAGTAGCACCCAAACCACACACTGGAAAATATTTCCGTTTCATCAGGTGGAATAGGCGTCGAACCAATACTTTTCATTTGTATTATTGGGCATTCTACTCCACCGAGAGTGACGAGGCGAACGGAGTGAGCCGATGGAACGGAAGGTGGGGTAGAATGCCCAATAATACCCTACTGAGAATATTTATGTCAAAAGAAATCATAGACATCCGAGAGATATGCCTTCACTCTATATTTGTTCGAGTTCAAATGTCGCCACCTTTTTCCCACTCCTGAAACTCACACAAAAACAAAAGAAATAGATACGGCACACATTATGCTTTTTTGGCACACACGCAAGAAAGTAGGCGTAACACTTTTGTGCTATCTTATTGTACACATGCTCAAAAGGGGCGGGCACTAGAAAGTATAGATACAGTCACTGAATGCACACATGCAACTCTGCACTGCGTGACACACTATCAATCTCAATCTGAATCATTTTTAAAGATATTTCTAATCCATTGATTCATAATGTTCGAAAAATGAGTCTACGCAACAATGTAAATAACGCAATGAATGTTGTTGAACTGACAAAACCCATTGCTACCGATTGTGTGTACGCAATTAAACTTCTGGTCAGTTTGACCGGAAGGATGCGACATGTGCCACACCTCCATGACATATCTCTCGATAACCGTGAAAGAAATTTATAGAAGACATCTCAACGCAGCTCGCGTAGCATGACCAATTCTATATCTATTCTACCAAGAATAGACAAAGTTCTTTCTATCCAACTCGACATCTCTTGTGCCCGAGCACGGGGCGACCACTACACTAGCGTTTCTATGAAGATAAAGACATGTTTATTCTTGCCACAGCAACGGGGAGGAAATTCTAATTTTAAAATAAGTATTTTCTCATGTATATTACTAGAAAATAAAACAAAGTCGGGAGTTACACCGTCGGCTGTTATAATCACACTAATATTATAAAGGCGAAAGTTTGTGAGTGTGTGTGTGTTTATATGTTTGTTACTTCTTCACGCTCAAACGGCTGAACGGATTTGGATGAAATTTGACACACAGATAGTTTATAACCAGGATTAACACATAGGATAGTTTTTATCCCGATATTCCCACGGGATCGACACTTATGCGGGTGAAACCGCGGGGTGTAGCTAGTTTAAGTTATAAATAGGTTTCTCTGTAATGATAGATGTAAGTTGGAAAATAAATAAATAAACGGTTGAACCGATTTTTATGATCTATCGAAAAAATTAATGCTGAGACAGTACGATGTTCGGGTCAGCTAGTTTCTAATTTAAAAAAATGTATCAATTACCTGATACTACTGAGCTCACTCAGCATGACAGCTTCGAGGGTCTCCTCCATGGTGCAGCCAGGCTGGCACTGCAGCGTGCCCTTCTCCATCTCCAGGATGTAGCCGTCGCACTTGGAGTACCTGCGGGATGTAGGGATGGCTATCATTGCCCTGGTTTTCGGGGGAGCTGTAGCGTAAAATGAGGTCGGTATCCAAATTCAAGATGGCGGTCATGTCAATTAGTATGGGCATAGAACCGAAGTGGTGGTCACCCCATCGCCTTTTGCTATTTCTTCAACGTTGCGGCGCACGATATAACTGGCATATATGTAGGTATGGGTAGAGAACACTTAAAAAAACAAGAACTGTTTTGTTATATGTGCTCTAAAATGTCACGTTGCCAAGATATTCGGACGCTAATTGAGATCTGCCGGTCGATTCTGTAAAAATCTCACCGTGAAAACTTAGGTGAAGTGAGTTTGTTTTTGCTAGGAATTGAAACTATTGACAGCTCACTCCACGCTCACTTCACCTAAATTTTCACGGTGAGATTTTTACAGAATAGCACCGCAGAACATCCAAATATGTCGCAACTTTTCAGACCAATCATAATAGCTATGCGAAACCCGAAACACGTGTCTAGTATTTATATGTAAAGAATCTATGTATAAAATTTCAAAACTGTATCACTAAAAATCACAACGTTATATGCTTGTTAAGTTACCTGTTTGTCCGTACAAAAACATGCTCACCCGCGCGTGCCGTCTTGCGCTCATTGATAATAGTACCTAGGTACCTAACCGTTCGGCGCGGAGATTGGATAACCTACTTAGTGTCACTCGGCGACTTTTAACCTTTTTTAAATATTTTTGAGACAAAATATAACATGGGGTAAAAATTATTGGAATCGATTCAGTTACTTATTCTGAACAAACTATATGCAGATTTTGCATATACTAAAAATAACGTTGTATATTTATGTAACTCACCCCGACTCGAGCAGCTTGTTCTTGGCTTCGATGAGCTTCTTGCCGGGCGTGACGTCGATGATGCCGAAGCTGAAGCCCCGGTTCATCATGTAGTATGACGCCATGCGTGCCAACCTGACCACAACACAATTACTCATAGTACAACTGAAATTAGCAGCGCCTTTATTTCGTAGCAGTAAGGGCGGTTTTATTACCTAGTCAAACCGTACCATTACGTAACGAGTTCAGTTTAAGTCAAAATATTTTATTTCACATAAACCTACATGGGCACACAGTTATCCCGCGCGACTAGCATAGCATGTATATGTTACGGCTAAAGGTGGGTGTGAACATAAACTTAAGATTAGCCAGCTAAACATAGGTTTATCTTCGAGAAGCAGCTAAAGTTCGATATCATGTTAGTTTGTGTCGTGATATTCCATCTTTAGCCGGCTAATGTGCACATTAACCGAAACGAAACGGCTAAAAATGTATTCGATGGATGCGCCGGGCCGGAGGAGGGCTTGAGGGGGTGGTGGGGAGACAATGCGCGCGCACGTGACAATGTTTTTGTTTAGTATTGCGTCATCTTTCCTTGCGGTTGATTGCACGTACTTGCAATGTCGTCGTCGCACAATCTCGAAACGCTAAACGGGGTGCCCTTCGCTCGCTCTTGCATCCTATGTCGACGGAGCCCCGCTTCGCGGGGCCCTATTTCTGTGTAAAGGGTTTAAAGTAACCTAACCAAACCTAAAAGTTTTCGTGTCAAAATAGTAAACATTATTACATTGTTTCCTATTTCATTTCCTTCTACATTTTTTGCCAAGGGCCTGCAGTTACACTTAAGTTTAGCCGGCTAAAGATAGGAGAAACTAACATTAACACCTCCTCGAAGTTAGACCTAAGTTTAACCGGCAAATCTTAAGTTTATGTTCACACCCACCTTTAGCCGTAACATATACAACTTCCGACATCAACCGTCGGACAGTAGCTCATCGAACACAACACAAATCTTGTTTTCCCAAAACTTCCACGGCGTTGTCGGTGGCCGCAGAGGTCACTTTGACTGCATGTTTTGGGACACAGAGGGCGGGATAGGAGGTGGAGCATGGTTTGTGACATAGCTCCGCAATCACACCCTTCTGCCGTTCCGGCAAGGTAGCTCCGCTTTACCAGGTTGGACTTACATCTTCCCACTTGTGTCCGGAGACGACTTTTTAGCTTTTGAGCTGTTCTATAGAGATTGAGGGACTTTACACCCCGTTCCTCATGCTCCTATATGCTTACCTCCACATGCCCCTGACGGCGTGCTCCTCGCCCCAGTCCCGCAGCAAGATGTAGAAGATGCTGCTCTTGGTGCCGGAGCCCAGGGTACTCTTGTCCATGGACCCGCAGAGCAGCTCCGAATTTCTGATTATTACATCTAGAACACACGACATAACATCATCATCTGCCTAGCCTTATCCCAACTTTGTTGAGGTTGGCTTTCAGTCTAACCGGATGCAGCTGAATACCAGTATTTTACATGGAGCGACTGCGCAACCCAGTTACTGGGTAGTACGATGCCCCTTGGTAAGACTGGTTGTCAGACTTTCGGGCTTCTGACGACCCATAACGACTGTCAAAGATCCACGAATGACAGCCGGGACCAACGGCTTAACGTGCTTTCCGAGCCACGGAGGGGTAACGGTATGTAAAGATGGTCACCCATCCACGGACCAACCGCGGCAAGTGCAGCTTAACCTTTTGAACGCCAGAGCATAAACGCACGCGCGTGCCCTCCACGCCAAGCCACAATTTTAAATATTTAAGGTATACAAATAAAAACACAAAGTAATGATTTAATTGTTTATTTAGTGATAAAGTGCACTGCATATTTTGTCACATATTTGTGTCAACAAATACACGGCACGGGCACACGCTTGCTTGTCACGTATATGTGACAATGGCGTTCAAAGGGTTAACCTGTTTATATTATTAGTTTAGATATAGATAGAAAATGAATCATTGATACCAAAAGACCAAGAAGAATGAGCACTTACATGAATCTTGCACACACATGTCCAGGTTGCCGGTGTAATTCTTCCCTTTAGTCTCCAAGTTTGCTTTCACCTCACACTTCTTGTTGGGTTTCATTATCAAACTGTAATTTAAATAAACTATTTAGTTCAGTCAACGAACGGCCCAAAAGGGCGTGTAGAGTGCGTTAGCAGGCACCTGAACGTCTAGGAGGTGAGTCGGAGTGGAGTCCAAGAGACAGTTTTTTTTATGTTCACTTTTCCGGAGTTAGAAAACGGTTGAAATTTGGGAAAACATGTGTGTATAAAAGCTGTAGAGAATTCCATGAGCTTTCATTTGGTATAAAGCTGGGTACTCACTTAGCAGTGTAGCACGTAACGTATCAGATACGGTATCAAGTGAGTACGTAGGCACGAGCCCGCTGCGAGCCGCTCGCGCGTGGAGCGCTGTAAGCTCGCAGTGACCCGCCGAGTGGCGGTTTCACTGCGAACACAAAGGCGGCTCGCAGTGTGCTCGTGGACGGCGTCACAACCGCTTGTGTAGTGAGTACATACGCGCGAGCTTCAAACGAACTTACGTATTCAATTATTCATTATGGAGTGTACTGAAGAAAAAGTGTTAAATCTAATTGAGGTTTACCAGAATACTCCAGTACTGTGGGACCCTAAAAATAAGAATTATTACAAAATTTATATTATTTATTTGAAAATTTCACTTTGCCAAAATTGACGTGGGCTTTTATAATTATCTAAAATATTATACATGAATATGAACGCAGCACTAGCCACCATTTGAGACATGTTGTCGGCGTGACGTCGTTGCGAGCACTGCGGATCCGGCAGCTCGTAGCTAGATACGCGGAGGACCGTGGACGAGCCGTACCCACTTGCAGGTTGATACCGTATCTGATACGTTACGTGCTACACTGCTAAGTGAGTACCCAGCTAAAGAAAACTTTCCCTGCGACGCACCGTTTTTGAGATATATGCGAAAAACCCAAAACCGGGAACTTTGTGTCCACCCCCCACTCCGGCTCACCTCCTAGACGTCAGGACTTTAAGGGCCTGTGCACACCACGTTTTTTAAACGCGCCGTTGACGCGCGTTTGAAGCGATACAGATGCGATACGCACGCGAGTCAGACGCAGCTTGTAGACCTTCTGTAGGATAAAACCGCGCCGTCGACGCACGTTTCTAAAACGCGCGTCAACGGCGCGTTTTAAAAACGTGGTGTGCACAGGCCCTTAGTGTGTTCACTTCCTAGGCACCCTGAACAAGTTTCTGAAGGAATCACTTAGGTCCCTGCTTACGCACTCTACAACTCCTTTATTGACTGGACTAATTATTGGCAGCTTCAAATCCAAGTAAGTACCAACATGAAATTTTCAATTCCTATGTACTTTCTGAGTTGTTTTCCTTCACCGATGTTAATTATGTCGAATATAACAACTGTGAGGGAAAACATTTTGGGGAAACCTTGACCCACCTGAAGATCTGCTTCCCGGTCCACAGCATCCTGGGCTTGAGTATCGCAGGTGTCGGCATATCGATCCTCATGTTGGTGTCAGGTCCCGACAGCAGACAGGTGGCCAGCTGCTGCGCCTCGTCCCGCGTGAAGAACGTGTCCCTCTGCGTGATCAGGTAGCCGCCGGTGATGAAGTCCTGCGTCGCGGCTATGAGGAGCTCGCCGTTGCGAGGGGTTACTAAGTTTGATTTGTTCTGGGAATAAAAATAAAAATTTTATTCATTTGTTTTTGAAAATTGCAGACGTACAAACAAACATACACCACTGTTTCCGGCCAGTGGTTGTAGTCACAAAAAACGCTGCCGTTGCGGCGCCATGTGTAAACGCTCCGCGCTCTTACCATGCATGCATGCACTTCGCCATGTGTAAACGCTCCGCGCTCTTACCATGCATGCATGCACTTCGCCATGTGTAAACGGCAACTTTGAGTTTTCAAGGTGTCGGTCAGTCAAAAAGATAAAGATAGTTACCCATTCCAAGGGTAATGGGTTCCTATGAAGAAGAATGGGCAAGAAACTACGTGTCTCTATTAGTTATATCATATTGGTAATAAACTCCGCTGTTACTCCGTAGACCATACACAAAGCAAACTCTTTGAAATAAGCGGTATTACCGTACAAACTGTTGTACGGTAATACCGCAGCAGCAGCAGCACCACCACCACCACCACCACCACCAGTGTTCCACCAGCAGTGGTCTTTGTCTGAAACTTTGATAATTATTATTATAATAAAATATGCCTCACCCCCATGAGTATGAGCGCCTCGGCGCGCGCCTCCTCTGTCTGCGGCAGATGCATGTTCATCTCGTCGCCGTCGAAGTCCGCGTTGTACGGAGTACACACGCACTCGTTGAACCTGCGCACACAGGACAACTCTCTATTCACGAACGGGCGGTTTGCACGACACATTGCACGATTAAGTGTGCAAAATGAGAGGTTTTCTTTTTGAGTATAAAAAATATAGTTTCCAACAACTCTGTAGATGGCGTTGTACTGACTACGTTACTAAGTGCCAAAGCCAAAACGCTTGGAAAAAAAACATTGCGTCACGTCACATACGCTCGTTCAAGCTCGTTGACTGATACAGCATCATATTGTAGTCTTTGGTTGACTGACTGTTTCGTTTTACGATCTCAAAATTACATCCAAGTGAAATAATCAAAAAATGATGTGAAGTTCCGATCCTTGCAGTGACTTACCAAAGTCAGCGCCATCTATCTAGCGACTAGGGAAGAGTTAAAAAAAAAAGGAAAATCCCTCATTGAATTTAAACCATTATTATCTGTAGGAGAACTTAATTGAGTTTATTGTGGATCGAGATTATTATAACTGTCTTGTCGATAGGTTTAAGATTCACTTGTAAGAAAGTTGTTAAACTTACAAGATGCGTGCTTAATTCGGTTTGATTCTCATAATTTATTAGGTAAGGTAGGTAGGGACAATAACATTAATCAATATCATTGCTATTTGAAACAACATTTTAATTCTGAATTTATGTAAAATAGAAATCGGTTACGTCGTGCAAAATTCAGTTCCGTTAAAAGGATGATGGGCAAAAATTTATGGAAGCTGGTACCCGCTCTAACAGCAATAATTTTAATATGACTAGAAAGTTATTTTTATGTATAATAATAGTTACTCTAGCGCTTGTTTTGTTTTAGTTATTTTTAATTCTATTCTTCATTGATTATTTTCTAATAATTGTTCACTAATGCCGAATTGACGGTTTTGCGTAGGACTATCACCAATAAATATCGGGTTTTGATGGACATCAGCATATCGCTACCATCATTATCTGGGTCATATTATATAGACATTTGCATCCATACTAATATTATAAATTCGAAAGTAAGTCTGCCTGTCTGTCTGTATGTTACCTTTTCACGCCTAACCAACTGAACGGATTTCGATCAAATTTGGCAGAGAGTTAGATTGCATCCCGGGGAAGGACATAGCGGGCGAAGCCGCGGGCGTAAGCTAGTATAATATAAAGAAAACACATTTTATAACAATAAATGACGTTATCGTGTGGTCGTTGTCGTTTCCTTAGTTGGTTTAATAAAAATGGACTGAAAAAATACAAAAATATAAATTTTATTTCTGCATATAAGTCATGTTCATCCTGGAATAACTCCGAACGGACAACGAATTGGTAAAAGTCGTCAATGTAAATATTGTTCCCATTGGAAATACCTTTTTTTTTTTTTTTTTTTTTTTTTTTTTTTTTTTTTTTTTTACAATTATTGCTGTTGAGAGGGGAAATACTAAAACGCCCATCATCCTTTTGAACGACCTGACCAATGTATGTTTTGCATGAATTCTGAATGATGTAGAACAGTTTACCTGAAGGTTCTCTGCGGCTGCACACGGGCGCGGTGGCACATGATGGACAGCTTGTGCAGTGACGGCTGCCGGTTGAACAGCACCACGTCGCCGTCGACCAAGTGTCGCTCCACTATGTCGCCACACTGCGGATAGACATCAAAGAACATTCAGTGTTGCTACTACTGGCACAGTCAGCATTAAAAATATAGCGACAGACTGTACAAAATTATCAGAGCAATGAAGAAAATTCTTGGCTAAATTACAGTTGCTGTGTTCTCTGTTTATTCTGAATCACCCATCGTAATAATAATATTTTAGTCTCATGCTACGAATAAATATAGATTTTTTTACAGTTCTTTCATACAAAAACTGTCAAACGATAAAAGGTGACTGATATGACAAAAAAAGTAATTTAAAAAAATTAAACCGACTTCAAAAAGAAATTAACTCAAAATTATGAAATAACTTTAATTTCGGAAGTCGGTGTCTTGGGATCTGTATTTTAGTTTTATGCCACCGACTTCTACCTAGTTTAGTTTCCTTAGATTCTGTTAATTTTGAACAATCTGTTTGTCCCTATAATTTTGACGCTGATTTTACAGAGAGATCGTACTGTCACTGTCAAAAATCGTCGTAAGTCATTTTGCTACCTTTCTCCTTACCCCTTAAAGGAGACGCCCACTGTACCTTAAGTTCCTGCGCGATCTTCTCCCGGTTGCCGTACTTGAGGTACTTCTTGTGCTTGAGGCCGCGCTGCTGCACGTAGTTGGCGCCGGGGTGCACGTCGGGCCCGTTGCACACCAGCTTGCGCAGCCACTGCAGGTTGGCGGGGAATACCCGCTCCGGGTACGTCAGGATCTTGGCCACGTGGACCGGTACGCCCACCTGAAGATAGGGTTTGATCGGTGTTTATGTGAAGGCGTAAGCGCCTTAAATCAAAATCACACAACTCTCCAAGTTCAAATTACCCCATTGCATGCAATGACGTAATATAAATAGACGCGCACGGCACTCGAGAACAGCGTAAATACTATCGGTAGCTAAATAGCGACTTATACGCACGAAGAAAGGGAAAGCATCCGCAAAATTCAAATTATCTTACGTTTATTGCAATCAATACAACTTTCTAAGTTAAATTTGGATGAAAATTTCTCATTACAACTTCATCATCATCATTTCAGCCGAAAGACGTCCATTGCTGGACATAGGCCTCCCCCAAGCACTTCCACTTCGACCGGTTCTGTGCTTCTCGCATCCAACGGGTTCCTGCGGCCTTCACAACTTGTTTTCATGATAACATGATTATGATGAGACGCGCACGACGCCAGGCAGGAGGCCTATACTATTCTGCAGTGGGAGGAACAAACACAAAAAATGGTAAAAAGACAAAAGTTCTTTATCAAAAACGTTAAATTGAATAGAGAAAGGTTGAATTTAATTAAACAATTAGACATGTATTCTTATAATTTGGAGCAGAGTACTAGGAAGTACAACATTGACACAGAGACCTTGCAATCTGAACTTGACCATCTACAGGAGAAACTTAGTTCAATGACCAACAAATATAATACCTCTGAAGACCTAATGAGGGAATATGTGTTGGCAATGAATGAGCTGGTAAACTCACAAAAAAACAACTGTGAGCATTGTCAAACACCAACCAATGTCACACCGGAGCATTCATTGACAACTTGCAATACCACCTTAGTGCAGCCCTGTGTTGATTTGATAATTCCTTCTACTAATACACACATCAAAAGTGTCTAGGGATCAACATATATTTTTGCAATAACTTTTCTCCTGATTGATATTAATTAAAATTTTCTTTAAGGATTCATCAAATAAAGTGTTTTCGTTTGTCACAGTAACGATAAACCAAGTCATCTTTGCATTAATAAAGAAATTTGCCATTTTCCTAATAAAGGGATTTTTGACATTTGAACCACTAACACAAAAGTTCGAAAAAAAGAGTGAAATAACAGTTTTCTTTAAAAATTTATTGGGTAACTTAAACAATTAATAATCCGTGTTTCTACCGCGAACACTAACAACACAAGAACATCGGTTTGGCATACTCAAAATGAGTTCATCCAAATCACGCTGTGGAATGGCCGCCCATGTTCGTTGCAACAACAAAAAAAGGTCTTCTTGCGACTGGATACCCTCCATATTCGGCAGAGCTCTTCTCTGTAGCATATCCCATGCATGCTCAATCGGGTTCAAGTCTGGCGACTGAGCAGGCCAGGGCAGGACATTGATGTTAACTGCGGCGAGAGTCTGTCTTACAACTCTTGCGGTGTGCGGTCGTGCATTATCATGCATTAACTGAAATAAGGGACCGATTTGCACTTGTAGAGGAACGATGACGTCTGATACAATCGTCTCAGCATAAATTGAGCGTTGAGGTTGCCTCTGATCCAAATCAACTCAGTTCTTCCGCCGATCCAAATACCCGCCCATACCATGATGGTTCCACCACTATAAGGATGGACTTCCTGGCAGGATTTTAATCGCTGTTGGCGTCCAGGGGTTCTCCAGTGTCGTATACGTCTTGTATCCGGTCTCATACCAAAACGAGACTCATCAGAAAAGCACACGAAACGCCATTGTTCTTCTGCCCAATTTCTGTGTTCAAGAGCCCATTGATATCGAATCCTACGATTGTGCATTGCTATAGGTGGTACCCGTAGCGGTCTTCGGGAATGAAGGTTCACTTCATGCAAGCGGTTTCTGACTGTTTGGTCGCTAATTAAGTTCCCTGAAGAGTGATGAAGCCTCACGGCTAACATCATGGCGGTTATTGTTGGAGCTCTTCGAGTTAAGATTTGAATGTATCGGTCTTGTCTCCGTGTGGTGCAGCGATACCGTCCTCCATGGCGCTCAGCCACGGTACCAGTGCTTCGGTAACGTGTCCAAAGTCGACTGATAACACTCTGACTTGTATTCAGAGCTAAAGCCACAGTACGTTGCCGGGAACCAGCTTCTATCATTCCCACGGCTCTGAGCATTTCTTCCCTGCTTAAATGACGTCGCCGCTCCATAATAACGTTGGTTTTAATCAGTAGTACGGAAGCAGTAGCACTAATAATGTCTTCAATGCGTTGTATGTTTTTATAGGGAAAATATTGACAGCTGATTTTCATCTTTTACTCGAATTTGATTCACAGTTCCTGATTCAAATTATGAAATGCACCAAAAAGGATCCATATAAATTTATAAAATCATAAATTTATTACAAAGCCACATCTCAATCTCAAGAAATCCGCATAAAAATGCTTGATCCCTAGACACTTTTGATGTGTGTAGTTCGTATAAAAAGTGTAAACAAACTTTAAATAATGATATTGTGTTATTTTGTGATGAGATCGGTAAGGACTTAGGACACTTGTTAACAGCTGAATATCCGGGACACTCAATAATAAATTACTGTATGCCTGGTTGTTCTTTGTTTCATATTATGAAAAAAAATATTAAATGTAACTTTACCCAGGATACAACTTTATTAATTTTTATGGGTAATAGGGGAAATGTAAACAAAGGAGAACTGCTCCAGTATCATAGAACATTATGCAACCTTAGTTTAAGAAAAGTTGTATTGTTTACATTCCCTTATAGTAACAGTTTGCCACAGGAAGAAAATAGCTTAAGATTTGAATTGAATATGACAATGCATAACTTGACATTTAATAATAACATGTTCCATTTAGTCGATATTAACAATTATGTTAGTAATAATTTCTATTTGACAAAAGATAGATATAACATTGTTATGTACTATCTTTCTGACTATTATAAAAGACAGATAGCTGTGTCGCTATCTTATTTTTTTTCTATTACAGCCAAAAATTTGGCTAAACAACTTGCTTCTTTTGAGCAATGCAATGACATTATAAATAATTCTGCCAATAATTTGGTCACTATTAATGACATTGCTAATAATTTAAATTAGAAATTAAGACAATAGAGGCAACCTCTAGCTATAATGTACGCAAAAAAAGCTTAAAATCAGTCAATAGTATCAACCTAGTGCATCAAAATATTCAAGGATTTATGAACAAAGAATTAGAAGTAGAATTATTTATGAATTTTAATAGTATTGACATACTTTGTATAACAGAACATTGGCTGAAAAGCCACCAGTTCTTGTTCAATTTTAATAATCACCAGGTTGGTAGTTCGTTTAGCAGAACAAATGCTATACATGGTGGCTCATTAATTTTAGTAAGTAACCAGCTCAAATTTAAAGATCGTATAGATATTGTGAGCCTATCAGTTGAGCGTACGGTTGAAATTGCCTGTGTAGAATTGGAGCACTCTATTGTATTAAGTGTGTATAGACCCCCTTCAGGATTGTATGACTGCTTTGAAAAAGTAATGGATGAAGTGTTACACAGGATTTGTAACTCAAACAAGTCCGTTATCATTTGCGGTGATTTTAATGTCAATTTATTAGAAAACTCAGGTTCTCGTAGTAAAATTTTAAGTTTGTTTCAGTCCTACAATCTTCTAAACCTATTTTTAGAGCCCACAAGAATAACCCCTACTAGTGCCACATGCCTAGATAATATATATACAGATATTATACCAAGCCACAAAGAAATTATAACTTTACTAGATTCTGATCATTGCGGGCAAAGGATTACTATTCAAAATCAAAACAAAAAAGTGGCTAAAAAGGATATCACTGTTAACCCCAAAACTGCAAGTCGCTTGGAGGCTTTTAAAGTTAAACTCATTGATAAATTACCAGTTTTGTCTATTCATGCTGATCCTAATCATCTTTATGATAATTTTTTTAATGTATACTGTAAACAATTTGATTCCACCTTTATTCCCAAGACTATTTCGGTTAATAGTAATGCATCGTTCAGTGATTGGGCTACCATTGGTATTCATAAAAGTAGAACACGGCTTTATGAACTGTACAATGAAAGGACTTATATTAACACTGAATTTAATTTGTATGTTAGAAATTATTCAAAATTATTTAAAAAAGTTTGTTATATGGCCAAGTCACGTTATTTGGGTTCAAAGATTAAAAACAGCAGTAATGTAATTAAAACGACTTGGAATATTATTAATAGTGAAACGGGAAGATCTAGTAACCGAAATACTGACTACAGCCTGTGTATTAATGACAACATAATAAAATCAGACGCACAAGTCGCCGAGGCATTCGAAAATTTCTTTTCAGATATTCCCGTTTCAACTACTAAATCACTAAACTCATCACCTTCTGTTGCTGAGTCTTTGCTTAAAGAAAATGTTAATGGTTGCGATTCGGAATTTCATTTTGAATATATTACCTGTAGAGATATAATTAAAACCTTTCACACTTTAAATGTAAAAAAGACTGCAGATCTGTGGGGTAATTCTGTAGAAGTAGCCAAGTCTATTATTGACATTGTAGCGCCTACTCTAGCTATTATCTTTAATAGTTGTATTGACAATGGGGAGTTTCCTGACCTTATGAAAAATAGTAAAAAAATAATAATTGTTTAAATCAGGTAGTACATCAGATCCCACAAATTATAGACCTATTTCTGTACTACCTACCTTTAGTAAAATTTTTGAGAAATTAATTTTAGACCAAATGCAAAGATTTTTTAATAAACATAAATTATTACATAGCAAACAGTTTGGTTTTACAAGGGGTCGTTCAACTACTGATGCCGGCGTTGAACTATTAGGACATATTTATAATGCATGGGAAGATAAATGCGATGCCTTGGGCATCTTTTGTGATTTGTCCAAGGCATTTGATTGCGTTCTTCACGAAACGTTAATCAGGAAACTCCGCCACTACGGGATCCGAAACACTGCTCTGGATCTTCTTATTTCATACTTGAGTAAAAGGATTCAGAGCGTTGACGTTAATGGAAAAAGATCACCCGGATCTATAGTAACAATGGGAGTCCCACAGGGCTCAATTCTTGGTCCTTTCTTGTTTCTCATTTATATTAATGACTTGCCGTACCTCATAAAGGATCATCATGATATAGTGTTGTTTGCAGATGACACTTCTCTTTTGTTTAAACTTAAACGTCAGCAGTTGGTTACTGACGATGTAAATAACGCGATCTCGAAAGTAGTCCACTGGTTCAATGTTAATAATTTGCTTCTAAACGAGAAGAAAACCAAATGCATTAAGTTTACGCTACCCCACGTAAGGCAGGTGAAAACTAATGTGTTGATAAAGGGCGAGGAATTGAATCCTGAAGACAACACAGTATTCTTGGGCATAACTTTGGATGCTAAGCTTCAGTGGGGTCCACATATAGATAAATTGTCAAAAAAGCTAAGTTCCGCAGCATACGCTGTTAGAAAAATTCGAAATTTAACTGATATAGAGACTGCTCGTTTAGTGTACTTTAGCTATTTTCATAGTGTAATGTCGTACGGTATTCTATTGTGGGGAAATGCCGCCGATATTCAGACTATCTTTGTTTTGCAGAAGCGAGCTGTTCGATCAATTTATAAATTAAGTCCGAGACACTCTCTCAGAGACAAATTTAAAGAGATTAATGTAATGACTGTGCCTTCTCAGTACATTTATGAAAATCTTTTATATGCCCATAAAAATATAAAATTGTTTAAAAAATACAGTGATATCCATAATATAAATACTAGAAACAAACACAAATATGTTGTACCTACAACCAGGCTCAAGAAAATAGGTGGCTCGTTCAGATGCCAATGTATACGCTTTTACAATAAACTACCAAGCCACGTTCAAGATCTAAGCCTTAATAAATTCAAATCTTTCATTAAACGTAAGTTGTGCCAGAAAGCCTTTTATACCGTTAAAGATTATATTGAGGACAAAAAGGCTTGGGATTGAGCTGCTTCCAATTTCTGCATTTTGAATGATTTTTTTCTTTTTAATACACATTGACATTGATGAATATTTTTTTTTAAACAATGACATTTGCTTACTTTGTAAAGTATTATATTATTTTTTCATTGTGAATGTGAAGACGATGTGGGTCTTTTTACATACTTATATATATTTTTTTTATTATTCTCTCTGTTCTGCTTTTTTTTTTTTTCGTGGTCTGGCAGTTTGAGTAATTTATGTGGCCTACCCAAATGTCCTTTCTTTGGTATTGTTCGTCGAATCGTTGAGCTCCTTAAGTCTTGAGTTGAGCTGCACGATTTTTGACAAATGCGTGCACTGACTGGACAGGTCCTCTCAATCTGTGTGGTTCTTTCCTCAAAAGACCACCTCAGACATCGATCTACATGGTCTTCATATAACCTGACCAAGATTATGTTAGAATTAATATCAAAATAATACTTTAGTAAATACTATTGCCATTGCTTATGTACTAACTGGCAGCTAAGACTAACTTCAACATGAATTTATAACAATAAATTACTCTGTCATTTGATTCACGACTACGTGTTTTAATAGGTTATGGGCCCAGACATTTTTAAAAAAAATTTGTTAAATTGTGTACGTTGTTTCGCGGAAACATGACTTCGAGCTATATTGCTAGTGTGCCGAAATTAAAAGGCAGGGAGAATTACGATGAGTGGTGTTTTGCGGCAGAAAATTTATTGGTGCTAGAAGGGATGGACAAGTACATCAAACCAACTTCAGATTTTGAAGTAAAGCCAGTAGATGACGCAAAAACGAAGGCAAAGTTAGTATTAATGATAGATCCAACATTGTATGTGCATATTAAGAACACCAAGAGCTCGGCAGAATTATGGATAAAGTTAAAGACCATGTTTGATGATTCTGGTTTCTCAAGAAAAATAACCTTGCTTCGACATTTGATATCCATAAGACTTGAAAATTGTGACTCGATGTCTACCTACGTCACACAAATGATCGAAACGGCTCAACGGTTAAATGGCACGGGATTTACAATAACAGATGAATGGGTAGGATCACTATTATTAGCAGGTTTGTCAGAACGATATTCTCCAATGATAATGGCAATTGAACATTCGGGTATTTCGATAACTGCAGACGTCATAAAGACAAAATTACTTGATATGTGTGAAGAAGTTGGCAATACTGGAAGAGACTCTGCATTTTGGTCGAAACAGCAGCGGTCGAAAAGTGGCAACACTAACCGCGGTGCCAAATCACAAACGTCAACGTCAAATGACACGTCAAACAGCAGTAAACAAATAAAATGCTACAATTGCAAGAAAATCGGTCATTTTCGGAATAAGTGCCCCGAATTAAAAGCAAATAAACCTATAAATGCTTTTAGTGCAGCGTTTTTCAACGGAAATTTTAGCACAGATGACTGGTACGTCGACTCGGGCGCAAGCGCTCACATGACGCCGAACCAAAAATGTTTACTGCGAACCCGACGCGTGCATGAAAACAAAGAAATCGTAGTCGCAAATCAAATGACCGTGCCTATAGTAAGTGTCGGTGAGACACAGATTACGACAATTGTAAATGATTCTCAGTATGATGTGATTGTGAAGAATGTTTTGTATACATACCGAAGCTCGCGACAAACTTACTATCAGTAAGCCAACTGATAGCTAACGGCAACAGAGTAGCGTTCAAGAAGGATGTCTGTTTGATATATAATCAAGTGAATGAGCTTGTTGGCACTGCGAATTTGAATAACGGTGTGTACAAATTAAACACAATAAAATCCGAGAATATGTTGTCGGCAATGACGGCCATGTCGATTTGGCATAGAAGGCTAGGCCATATTAACAGTAAGGCTTTGCAGAAAATGAAAGAAGGTGCTGTAGAAGGAGTTTCTTTTGACAAGAAAGCTGACGTACAGATCCAGAATTGTGAAGTGTGCTGTGAGGGAAAACAGACACGTTTTCCTTTCCCATCAGATAACCATAGAAGTGAAAAACTACTGGAAGTAGTACACTCAGATTTATGTGGGCCGATGGAGACCAAAGTCGATTGGTCAGTCGAAGTATTTTCTTCTATTCGTGGATGACGCCAGCAGAATGACTTTTGTCTACTTCTTGAAGGAGAAGAACCAGGTATTCCAGCATTTCAGAGATTTTCGTGGTATGGTTGAGCATCAAACAGGAAACAAGATAAAGATATTGAGAACTGACAACGGAGGGGAGTTTTGTTCAGGAGAGATGGAGAGCTTCTTGAGACAAGCTGGTATCGTCCATCAGAAGACCAATCCTCACACTCCCGAGCAGAATGGTCTCTCGGAGCGGTTCAACAGAACTGTAGTTGAACGGGCAAGATGTTTACTGTTTGAAGCAGATCTCAACAAAAGTTTTTGGGCTGAAGCAGTAAATACTGCTGTGTACTTGAAGAATAGAACGCCAGCCGCCAGTTTAGGCATGATGACACCATTCGAGAAGTGGACAGGTAAGAAACCAGACCTGAGCCATGTTAGAATATTTGGCAGCTAAGACTAACTTCTAATGAATTTATAACAATAAACAAAGAAATCGTAGTCGCAAATCAAATGACCGTGCCTATAGTAAGTGTCGGTGAGACACAGATTACGACAATTGTAAATGATTCTCAGTATGATGTGATTGTGAAGAATATTTTGTACATACCGAAGCTCGCGACAAACTTACTATCAGTAAGCCAACTGATAGCTAACGGCAACAGAGTAGCGTTCAAGAAGGATGTCTGTTTGATATATAATCAAGTGAATGAGCTTGTTGGCACTGCGAATTTGAATAATGGTGTGTACAAATTAAACACAATAAAATCCGAGAATATGTTGTCGGCAATGACGGCCATGTCGATTTGGCATAGAAGGCTAGGCCATATTAACAGTAAGGCTTTGCAGAAAATGAAAGAAGGTGCTGTAGAAGGAGTTTCTTTTAACAAGAAAGCTGACGTACAGATCCAGAATTGTGAAGTGTGCTGTGAGGGAAAACAGACACGTTTTCCTTTCCCATCAGATAACCATAGAAGTGAAAAACTACTGGAAGTAGTACACTCAGATTTATGTGGGCCGATGGAGACCAAGTCGATTGGTCAGTCGAAGTATTTTTCTTCTATTCGTGGATGACGCCAGCAGAATGACTTTTGTCTACTTCTTGAAGGAGAAGAACCAGGTATTCCAGCATTTCAGAGATTTTCGTGGTATGGTTGAGAATCAAACAGGAAACAAGATAAAGATATTGAGAACTGACAACGGAGGGGAGTTTTGTTCAGGAGAGATGGAGAGCTTCTTGAGACAAGCTGGTATCGTCCATCAGAAGACCAATCCTCACACTCCCGAGCAGAATGGTCTCTCGGAGCGGTTTAACAGAACTGTAGTTGAACGGGCAAGATGTTTACTGTTTGAAGCAGATCTCAACAAAAGTTTTTGGGCTGAAGCAGTAAATACTGCTGTGTACTTGAAGAATAGAACGCCAGCCGCCAGTTTAGGCATGATGACACCATTCGAGAGGTGGACAGGTAAGAAACCAGACCTGAGCCATGTTAGAATATTCGGCAGCAAAGTAATGGTGCATGTTCCCAAAATAAAAAGACAAAAATGGGATAAGAAGGCTGACAATTTGATTCTAGTGGGGTATCCAGATAATGTAAAAGGATACAGATTATATAACCCAAAAACAAGAAAAATTACTACGAGCAGAGATGTCATTATTATGGAGAAAGAAGACTCCGACAAAGCTCAGATAGTAGTAAATGAAAAAGAAGAAAACTCAGAGAAAGATAAAAACTCAGAAGGAGAAGAAAGTTCATCTGACAATACAGTTTTAGATCCAAATGATCCTACATATATCTGTGACTCATCAAGCTCCCAAGATGATTCATATCAAACGGTGTCAGAAGCAGAAAATGAGTCTATCACAGAGGACGAAGTTCCAATGGTGGAGGTTAGTAAGCGTAAGAGAAAACCAGTAGAAAGGTATGGTGTAACCAATCTCAGTATTTTTGGACGAGCTGGAATCCTGCGGTGAAGAACTCAGTTATGAAGCAGTAATGAACGGACCGGAGAAAGAACAGTGGGGACAGGCGATGACAGATGAACTAAAGTTCAGATTATTTTGATAAGTGGAGGTGTTAGAATTAATATCAAAATAATACTTTAGTAAATACTATTGCCATTGCTTATGTACTAACTGGCAGCTAAGACTAACTTCAACATGAATTTATAACAATAAATTACTCTGTCATTTGATTCACGACTACGTGTTTTAATAGATTATGTCTGGACTTTAAAAGAGACTGTGACCTCTGAGTTTGTTTCGGCCTTTCTTCTCAGAGTAGTCAGATAGGAAACGCCGACTTCATAAAAAAAAACATGATTGACGTGTAAAAGTGTTTGTACAAACCTACTTACAAAAAATAAAATCATTTCATCATTTCATTTCATTTCATTTCAAGGATGCCGATGTTGATGATGATGATGTTGATAATCTTGATGATGATGATGATGATGATGACAATGATGATGATGATGATCACCATCACCATTAACATCATCATCTGTTGATGATGGTGTTAATGATAATGATGATGATTATGTTGATGATGATGTTGTTGATGATGATATTGACGATGATGATGTTGATGATGATGTTGTTGATGGTGATGATGTTGATGATGATGATGTTGATGGTGATGATGTTGATGATGATGTTGTTGATGGCGATGATGTTGATGGTGATGATGTTGATGATGATGATGTTGATGGTGATGATGTTGATGATGATGATGTTGATGGTGATGATGATGTTCCTGATGATGATGTTGATGATGATGTTCCTGATGATGATGTTGATGGTGATGATGTTGATGATGATGATGGTGATGATGTTGATGATGATGTTCCTGATGATGATGTTGATGGTGATGATGTTGATGGTGATGATGTTCCTGATGATGATGATGTTGATGGTGATGATGTTGATGATGATGATGTTGTTCCTGATGATGATGTTGATGATGTTGATGATGATGATGTTGTTCCTGATGATGATGTTGATGTTCCTGATGATGATGATGTTGATGGTGATGATGTTGATGATGATGTTCCTGATGATGATGATGATGTTCCTGATGATGATGATGTTGATGGTGATGATGTTGATGGTGATGATGTTCCTGATGATGATGCTCCTGATGATGATGGTGATGATGTTGATGTTCCTGATGATATTGATGACGTTTCCGTGTGCAGTGTTAGATTATTTTATTTAAAAAAGGAATGTTCTCTTGCACACAATATAGGGTCAATTTTAATTAGCTAGCGAAACTCCGCTTAAATTGATGTTTTTTTTTGTGGACCTCGCAAAGTAAGCAGAGTTTGTTATGGGCCTCTGTCAGTGTATTCACTTGAAATATCAGTTAATAAAGTCAGTTTTTTTTGTGTATACGTGACAGACGTGATTGGTATCGATCGATATCTAAACACGATAAAACATATTTTGTCAACTCATACCATAAGTAACAACACTACAGCGGTCGTTGACCCCTAAAAAAACATTAAATCTTTTTATTTTTTATCATGTTAAGATATCGATACTCATCACGTCTGCGGAGTTTCGATAACTGTATATGTCCAGGTCTTCAAACCCTCTCACCTCCTGGATTTGTAGGTTAGGGTCTGGCGAGATGACAGTTCTGCTGGAGAAGTCCACTCGCTTGCCCGACAGGTTGCCTCGGAAGCGCCCCTGCTTACCCTTGAGCCGCTGCACCAGACCGCGGCCCGGCTTCTTGGGCTAAACCCATGGAAATACAACATGTAAAAAGTTAAAAGACCCAACAGATAACATAAAGCAAAAATTCTTGCTGGGAAGACTTTTGATGTGAAAAATCACTGTTTACAGCAATGTACAATTTAACACACGCAAAAGATTGTACTCATGGGTGCATTTAACGGTACAGAAGTTGTGGAGGTATTTAAAGTGAAGTTCAAACTTGTTTTAAATTTTATTAATTTCAAACTTGTTTTCGTGAAAAAATTTGTAACTGCGACCTTCAATATCTCCGTAACCAGAAAGTTCCTAGATAAAGGACAGTTTTTTTTTTGTTTAGCCTATACTGTCCCACTACTGGGCAAAGGCCTCCCCAAGTCCTTCCAGGAACTCCTTTCCCGCGCCACCTCAAACCAGCCCTCGCGGTACACGTCCAGGTCATCTCGCCACCGCTTTCTGGGCCGGCCTCGGCGGCGCCGTCCATCTTCAGGCACCCATTGTGTGGAAACTTTTGCCCAGAGGTCATCCTGCATGCGGCTGATGTGACCCGCCCAATCCCACTTGAGCCTGGCAGCCTTCTTGCCTACGTCTATTATACCCGTTTTGGAACGCAGCATGGTGTTCTGAATTTTGTCCTGTCTTTTTACACCCAGGGTTCTGCGCTCCATCGCTCAAGGACCAGTACAAAAAAAATATCATAATGGCAGGGAGAACGAGTGACTCTCGGCTTCATTAGCTGGATCCACACCAGACGATCCAGTGCGCTTCGATCGCGTGCCGCAGCTCCACATCGAGCGCGCATTGTTCGTGCCGCGCCCGATCGGAGCGCACTGGATCGTCTGGTGTGGATCCAGCTAATGAAGCCGAAAGTGCAGCTATTAAGCGTCTTTTTACACCTGTATGTACCTGCATGGACAGCGGTATGCCGGACATCTCGCTGTTGATGTAAAGCGCTGCGTGTAGCTGCAGGTAGTCCCAGTCTTCCTGCACCAGCTCGCTCTTGCCCCCGCTGGCGATGTGTCGCGCTATCACGTCGTTTATCAAAAGTATCTCTGACTGCTTCATTGTTAAGTCATCCTCGTTTCTAGAAAGGACATTCAGATTTGAATTCGTTTCATAATTATAGCAAACACTAGCTTCTGTCCGCGACTTCGTTCACGTGACATTTGTTGTTCCCCCGACCTACTCCGTCGCATCAGATTACCTACCCGCGACATTACTTTTTCGCTTTTGACTTTTTTTCTTTTTGCTCGACTCCTGAGGGCCCTAGCGTAATATTAGATAACCGTCCGTCAAGAATTAGGTTATCAAATACAATATAGAGGTATGAGGAACAGGGTGTAAAGTTCACTCAACCTCCATAGAAAAGGGAGGATCCTCCACTCCACCCACTAGACGGGTGTTGTGTCGTGCGGGCAACTGCCCGATGTAGATGCCGCCACAATTTTATTAAGGGAGAAGCGCTAAGGTAGCCCGCGAAATTCAAATTTTGTTACGTTTTTTGCAATTTGCTGGTTAGTATTAAGTTGGTTGTACGTTAATTAAAATATGATTCGCGGCCGTAACAAATATGTATTTACAGAATTATAATCAATCACCAGTAATACAACTTGTTAAGTTAGTATAATCCCAAAATATCAAGATTTCATGAAATAGTCATTCAGTGGTATTACTTGGTCTTAGAGAGTTGTGTTGATTATAATTCTGTAAATACATATTTGTTACGGTCGCGAATCATTTTTAATCAACGTACAACTTAATACTGACCAGCAAATTGCAAAAACCTAAGAAAATTTAAATTTCGCGGGCTACCTTAGCGCTTTCGTCATAAGTAAACGATAGAAGATGTCTTACGTGCCCGCCTTGATTTCAGAGACTACGCTGGGTCGGATGCAGAGCGGCGGCACGGGCAGGCGCGTCAGGATCAGGTGCTCCGGACGCGTCAGCTTGGCATTCATACCCAGCAGTGGGATGTCCTCGTCCGGGATGCGACGGAAGAGGTTCAGGACCTGGGTGATGGTGTCAAAGAGAACTTAGTAAGGGCAGGCAGAGACATTATTTGTACTGACTCAATATTTGATAAGCTGTGTTGGACTTATAGAGGTATGAGGAACAGGGTGTAAAGTTCACTCAAACTCTATAGAAAAGGGAGGATCCTCCGACCAGACGGGTGTTGTGTCTGGCGGGCAACTGCCCGATGATTCATTTCGGGCCGTTGTATCTATGCTAGTTGCGCGGTAAACTCTGCTTGCGAGATGCAGGATTTGTGTGACACCAGTATGACGCGTTGTTCTCATGTGGCGTTGTAGATACCGCTATATCACATTGCTTTTTTCATAATAAAAGTAAAGTGCTAAATAATAACAGCCGCACGGGTCGATCGCAGGTTATGCTTCGCATGCCGCGGTCGGTTCGTGGATGGGTGACCACTGACCATCTATTACATTTCGAAACCCATCCGTGCCTCGGAAAGCACGTTAAGCCGTTGGCCCCGGCTGTCGTTCGAAGATCTTTGACAGTCAGTACGGGTAGTCAGAAGCCCAAAGACTGACAATCAGTCTTACCTAGGGGTATTGTGTTACCCAGTTACTGGGTTGTGGGGGTCAGATAGGCAGTCGCTCCATGTAAAATACTGGTATTCAGCTGCATCCGGTTAGACGAGACGCCGAACCTAAAATAGTTGGGAAAAGGATAGGCGGATTGATTGAATAAAAAAGAACTATATTTTTATCTATGTGTTATCAGATAAAGTTACTGCTTCTTTTAACTCGTTCTTTCCGACTTTTCTTCTTTTTGCTCGGCCTATCAGGGTCATAGCGTGATGTTAAATAGCCTATAGCCTTCCTCAAGAATTGGGCTATCAAATGCAAAAAGAATTTTTCAAATCAGACTTGTAGTTCCAGAATTTACCCCCTACATACAAACTATCCTCTTTATAATATTAGTATACAGGGTTATTTGTAAAACACCAGCGAAAAAAAAATCAGCTGTTCCCTACATTTATGTTCGTATAACTCGTCAAAATGTAGGGAACAGCTGATTTTTTTTTCGCGATTTCAGGTTTGGTCCCATAGTAAAAGTTGTTCATAATGATGAGTACAATGACCTCTTAAGACGTTGCTGGTGTTTTACAAATAACCCTGTATAAAAAACCTTAGCTTACCTCCAAGGGACTCATCTCAATAGTAAGACCACTGCTGATTATAGTCGCTAGTTCCTTATTAGATTCCTTGGCCTCATGGAAGTCCCGCAGCACCCGTTTCACGATAGGATCCGTTGGTTTCTTCGCTCTGTACTTATCATGGATGATCTTCAGTATACCAGCAGGACTCTTCTTCACCATACCATTCAAAGCCTCGCAGTACGGACATTTTGTACAGGTCTTGGCTTTCTTATGGACCGCAGCACGCAGGTTCTTCTTGTGTAGATATGATAGCTCCGGATTCATGAATTTTCTTCTGAAGGACTTTTTGAGAGGTTCCGCTAACATCACTTTTGCACATTCCTGTTTAGATAATGGAGTTAGAATGGTAGAATATGAAAAATTTTATAAATTGGAAGATGGCTGGCATGCAGTGAGGCCTTTTAAAGTGAGAAGACATCAAAAATTGTAGGTTTCCTCAAATTAAGATTTTGCTGTTACATATTTTAAGCAGCAGGTTTATTTTTTTACTTTGTCAAGTTTAGTCCCTTTTGCTAGCAAAATTAAAAACGCATTTTCAGCAGATTTTCTATTTTCAATAAATTATTTTATAATTATTGAGAAAAAAAATATTATTGGAAATTCTGGTAATTTAATTCACCTTGCAAATAGTCTGCAGTATGCTGATGATGGACCGGAAGTAACCAACATGGAAGACAGGCAGGGCCAGCTCAATGTAGCCATAGTGTCCGACACACTCTGCCAGACCCAGCCCGCAGGTTTCACAGTTGGCATCTTTCTGATTAGTTCCCTGCATGGAAAGAAGAAACATTAGTTTATGTTATTTTTCTATTAAATTAAAATATCCTCGTATATATCAGGTAATATAATACTTTTATAACTTAGTTCTAAACCCTAAAATTTAAAATAAGTACCAAAACTGTCCATTATTTTGATAATGTAATCATTATTTTATTTTGTTATTGATATTTGATGCAAGTGTAGGTTCATAAGTTATTATTAGAACAAAGGAAACCACAACATAGCTGATATTTGAACAATATTAACAACTTGAAACATAAAAACATTTGGCTTTTATTCACAAAAAAAAATTCACAACTAATCATCCAAAATTATCAGTGCCCATACCATTCGCCTATCCAGCACTCCATACGTCGCCGGCACCCTCTGTCCATCCTGAGCGTACAAGTTCTTAGTGATGACCTGGATATGAGCTGCCTGCTGGATAGCAGACGCACTGTCCACATTGAACGTGACGTGAGAACTGAAAACATCACGAAAATACTTTAAACCTCAAGGAAAATACGTGAAAGTTACACAGTTTGTAGCAAGAATTCGAAATGGTATTCTGGTGTAGTGAAATTAGTATTTTTGTATTTAATATGAATAAATTTGAGTGTTAAAAAAAAATAAACATAACCTTACATTTTTCTGCCGACATAAGTCTCGCGATATTGTTCCTTCGGCATCTTAGTCAGGTTTAAAGAAAACGATTAACATAAATGCTACGTTATTATTGTAACATTCCATGAAATATTACACAATCATTTTGAAAAACATGAAAATATGAGCATCCATGAAGCAGTTTTTTTTGACATTTGTTATTATCGCGTTCATAAATTAAATTTGTCAAAAGATTATACAAAAATCACGTTTCCGATTTCTGAACGTATCCAGTTTTAGTAATACCATATTCCTAAAACTATTTATCTACTATTCTACTACCCCGATCCCAGTTCCGAGAACATTAAAAAGTTTGTCGAGTTTCTTGCCCACTCTTCTGCACAGGAACGAAAATCCCTTGCGCCGACTCTTGTGTATGGCTTGTCAATTCCATTCCACAACACAACATGAAAGACCAGTGACATCATTTCTTAAGGATACGAAGACACTGACACTCGACAGAAATGTCGACACTAGTGTCGATTGCTTGCGTCCACACGATAGGTAATGTCACAGAGCATGTAGTAATGTTTTAAAATGCGTCGTCGTAAAAAGAGATCTGTATGGATTAAAGATTTTTTTTTTTTTTTTTTTTTTTTTTTTTTTATATAATAATATTCCACAACTATCACACAACGCCGTCTAGTCTCAAGCTAAGCAGAGCTTGTGTTATGAGTACTAGACAACTGATAAACATACTTATATATTTCTAAATACATACATATATAGATAAATTACACCCGACAGATTGGATTAAAATAGAATAGAAAGAAATAGAAAAGATTTATTATCCAGGTAATACAATAAGTAGGTGGTTTACAGCAAGAAAAGAAGCAAAAGAAGAGCACAGCTGGGGGCATACAATTAATTGTTATCTAAATTGAAAAATGAAGATCCAGAATATTACAAAAACTTTCTTCGGATGAAACACGAAGACTTTCAATATTTATCTAACAAGATTTCACCTGCGGTTAAGAAGCAAGATACGAATATGGGGTTAGCTATTATTGTGGATTGTGGAAAAACGTTTGGCGATAACATTAACATTTTTATAATCGGGGTTTGATGTTTGCCGTAGTTCTGGCAGTGCTTCATAAAATAAAATCAAAGATTTCATTTCCTCTGCAAACAACACCGCGTGACGTCATTAGTCTAGCAAAAATTTCGCGCAAGTTCAAAATTAGCGACACTTGTGTTGGAAAGCGCGCACGTCCTGTCTCTACGGCGGCGACACAGACACCACACAGACACTAGAGCGACGCCGTCACTACATCTGCAACTGCAACTAACTGTCGCGGCAGTGTACACACACAGACATTCGATGTATACACTGAGTGTCTGGTGTCGTCGTGTATCTTTACCATTAGCACGCGAGATCTCGACTTGCCAATCTTGACTCGAGGTTACAATATTCCTTAATCGTGATTATATGTAGAAACCAAATAGAATGGCTGTGTTTAATTATTTCAATTCTCCCAAACGAGTACCTACTCCACACATTAATGATTGACTAGTACTACCCCCTTATTAACGTGTATTATTACACTAACATTACATACCTAATGGCGTATGGTATGACTTAATAGGACCATCGCATCGTTGCGATCAAGCTAACTGGGATTTCGGCCTGTGAAGGCGATGAAAATGGACTGTATGCATTTGTGGTTGGTCATAGTTACTTTACTCTTTGTGGTTGGTGAATTGAAATAAAACTAAAGCTCACTTTTTTTTAAGGATTTTAATGGGAAAATGATGAATAATCCCATTAAAATCCTTAAAAAAATCATTACACTAAGTGTGTTTCTATGTTTGTTACTTCTTCACACACAAACGGCTGAACGGATTTTGATAAAATTTGGCACACACATAGTTTATAACCAGGATTAACACATAGGATATTTTTTATCCTGATATTCCCACGGGATCGACACTTATGCGGGTGAAACCGCGGGGCGCAGCTAGTATAAAATAAATTGTAAACAATAACCAAATCTTTTGACAGGTGCAAGAAGAAGCAAAAAAGGAAAGAACAACATTCAAATATTGTATTGCCGTCACCACATCATGACGCTTGCTGAATAGTTGACACCGGCTCAGTTCCCAAAGAAGGAAAAAAAAAACATTCAAGTAAAAAATAAATCTTCTAAATGTTTACATTACCAATAGCCTGCTTAATACTGAAAAGTGCCACTATATTTAGAACTTACAAAAAACTTTGTGAAATAAAACATTTTTGAAACGGTATTACTTTCTACTAATTTAGTAGAATTCAATATCATTGTCTAACCCAGTTCATATGTTTCTGGCGTAAAAAGAAGCGCCTCAGCGCGCCGTTTTTTGGCTTGTCAACCGAAACCACGCAACATTTTTCGCTCGAAATATTTTACAAAACCTACTAATTTCCTAATGTACTATTCAGTGGAATGTAGGAATAGATGCGCCGTAAAAAGTTAAGTGATTTTGAACACAAGTGATAAGTTAAAACGCACTGAAAATCGTTTTCCCACCGTAGTGACCCGCGAACTCTCAACATGCCTCTGTTAAAAAGGAAAGCATTTGAGAAATCAAAGGCGTCGGAGTACCTCCGGGACGACGATGAGGTCTTCCACTGCGAGATCACCGACGAGATATTCAAAGATTACGAGTGAGTGTAACTATAAACATTAGATTCGCCGAATATTTGCAAATTTCTATGTTAAGTTGTAGTTATCAGTTTACGGGGACCGTTGGCATTGTCAGCGCGCGGCGGGTCGCGCAACAACGCGAGCGTGACACAATATTCCGCTATTTCTGTCATTCGCGTCATAATTTTTATCATAATTAGATGTGGTTTGATGAATGTTTATTTACAGGGAATACTGTGAGAGGATTATTCTCGTCAATTCCATGGTGTGGACATGTGAGATGACTGGGAAGAATAATTTGACATACTCAGAAGCCCTGCACAGTGAGAAGACAGCACGGAGGGCTTTGAAAGATTTCCCAATGGAGCTGCGTATACCAATATTGTTTTTGGCAATGAGAACTAAGAGGTGTTCATTTGCTGAGATGTCTGAGGATGTGTTCAACTTCGTGAGGGACCGCTACTTTGTTGGGGAGACTGTGGAGGCCTGTCTAGAAGGAGAGATTTGGAGGGAGGCTCACATACTGTCGGTCACAGCACAGAAACAGCACCCAGACAGGTGAGCAGTAATATAATTTTGATATTAATATTTCCAAATCACAATAGTGACAAAAAAGAAAATCAGTTTGGACATACTGAAAATTTGGTCAGTGGGTCTTACGGACGGATTTCAAAAAATCAACTTAATAAAATTAAAAATAATAATCCATTCAAATTCTTAGCAGAACTTCAATTAGTCATAAAAACACTTAATTAACATATTATTATAATCATAATTTTGCTAATGTTACTCTAAATTTCCACCATTCATATTAAAATCTCAATTTCTCCAACGAACCCACATGTGGCCTTGAACTCTGTCTTAACAAACTGCCAACAAAAACAATAGTAGGTACAACAAACATTCCTAAAAAACTCCTTGCAAAAAACTTACAACAATTAAATTGTTATGAAGGTCACATGTTTCGGCAGCAGATTATCTAACTACTATATTATACTTATATAAAATTTCCTTATTTAATCTAAATATCACGTTGTATGATTATCATACTGTTGCTAAGTGTCAATTGGTATTTTGACATAAAAAGATGTGGTTTGAGGAAGTATTCATCATTTCAGCCCGGAACCACCCACTGGGTACAGGCCTCCCCTTTCTTCTGCCATACTTCCCTTTTCTGTGCGTCTTAAGTAGTAGGAAGTATCAAAATAGACAATGTGTTATTTTATCTGTTATTAGAATGAATTAGTACCAGTAGGCTGGCCCTTTATTGCATGGGACCTAAACATAACTGGCAAAACGTGGGTGTACCGTAGGTATAGCTTTGCCTGACCCTTGGGAGATTATAGGTGTGATATTATGTTAAAAAGAACCGGGTTCGTGATACTTAATTACAAGCCTAAGACTTATAAACGTTTTCAAATTTTCATTGGCGAGGCTTATATTCGTTAGAGAATTTTAACACTGCACACTGCGGTGTAGAATATTGCAGTTCTAGGTCAGCGCCATCTCTTGACCGATAGTAAAACTAGTGTAACTTTTATTGCCGGTTCTTCTCCATAGGAAACAACCAATTGGAACAGCAAGATGCTATGTAGAGTTGTAAGAAGATTATCGTTGATGCAATTATTTTTAAAAAGAGTAACCGTGGAGTTTCTTGCCGGTTCTTCTCCATAGGAAACGACCAATTGGAACCGTGCACCTAGCTTCTGACGTTTCATAAGTGCCCATGTAGGCTTATGTGAAATAAAATATTTTGATTTTGATTTTTTATTTTGATTGCTGATTTCTAAAAAAAACTATGAGGCCTAAAAAAAAAAATTGTTTGAGAATGTGCAAACTGTGCTCTTTCATATGATACCCCACAGGCCCTAGTAGCCCCACTTGGAATTTTTCAGACCCCCCCTTTCAGTACCTGTTGCAAAAAAAAAAATTTTTTTCTTTCTTATTTGCAATATAGAGGGTGGTGTGTGGTGTGGGGTGGTGTCTACTACGTCGAGCTACTCCGCGCGGCGCTGCGCGGCCCACCTCACTGCATTGTGTACCTTTTCGTGTAGTAGATAAGGTCTATATTGTATTGCTATCTTGAAAAGTGCGCGCCGCGTCGCGTCGCGGTGTGTACTGACCCTTAATGCGACATATTTTCACCATTATATCCTGTTACATCTCAATGCTTGCCTCTACAGCAAAGCCATCCCACCAGCAGCCTCTTACTGCTACGAGGTGGAACAGTACGACGAAGTCGATGCCACAGCTTCGGGAACGATCGGCACCGCGCCCTCCGACCGCGTGCGCCGGCGCAAGGGCGTGTACACGCGCGATAAGAACCGCCTGTTCCTCAAGCAGTTCGTTGAAGGCAGTGCTACAGGTGTTATTGGTATAAAGGTATGTATAATCCGTCGATAACTGATGAAACATATTTTATTTACCCCAAATTTTTTATACTCTGTAACTTGTGACATTTCACAAGTATAGCTCAGCGTAGCTTTGTGAAACTCACCATCATCTGCCTAGCCTTTTCCCAACTGTGTTGGGGTCGGCTTCCAGTCTTAACTGGATGCAATTGAGTAACAGTGTACATGGAGCGACTGCCTATTTGACGTCCACGACCCAGTTACTGGATAATACTATACCCCTTGTTAAGACTGGTTGTTAGACTTACGAGCTTCTGACGACCCGTAACGACTGTTCAAAAATGACAGCCGGGACCAACAGCTTAGCGTGCTTTCCGAGGCAAGCACGTTAAGCCTTTGGTCACATTTCAAGCCTTGCGAAACTAATAATGCATCTAAAGAGGTATGAGGAACAGGGTGTAAAGTTCACTCAACCTCCATAGAAAAGGGAGGATCCTCCGACCAGACCGGTGTTGTGTCCGGTGGGCAACTGCCCAATGATTCATGTCGGGCCGTTGTATCTATGCTAATTGCGCGGTAAACTCTGCTTGCGCGATGTAGGATTTGCGTGGCGTAGTATGACGCGTTGTTCGCATGTGGCGTTGTAGATACCGCTACACATCAAATTTCACTGTTTTGCTAGCTTTATGATTCTCAAGGAACTGAGCAACAGCTGTTCTCGCCATCATCGCCAGCCTACAGCAGTCCACTGTTGGACATAGACCTTTGCAAGTCTAATCCTGCTGAACCTTACGAATCTTATCGGTACACTTAGTCAGAAGGCTTCCAACACTACCTTTCCAAATACCGTTAATTTTGACAAAACATTATCTCCACAGAAAACTGCACAAGAAAAATACAGTATAAGCAAAGTAAGCTTCGACCAAATATTCACGGGTATCCCGCCAGCGTTCCCTTCCTCCAAGAAGCTGTTGAAGTCTCCTCCAGCCCCCAAGAGTCAGGCCAAGCCTGGCTCGGCCTCCAAACTAAACAAATCGGCCAAGAAGCCAAGTCCTGACAAGAAGGGACAGCAGTCTATGGATAAGTTTGTCAAGAAGACTGACAAAGCTGAAGGTTTGTGTGGTGGTTTTTGTAGCGTATTTTTAAGTAGAGACTAATAAGTGACCATATTGTTTAACTGTTTCAGTTTAGAATACTGAAAACTTCTTAAAATAGCAGTCTTACAATATTACTGATACTAAAAACTCGCCTTCGAAGTCGGATTTACTTCGAAGTGGAGTTTTTAATATCAGTAATTTGTCTAACAAAATCTTGCAATGGTGACTTTTAATTTTGAATATTATTAGATCCTATTTACAGGCCTTTCACAGTCACTTAACCTCTGAATTTGCATTACTGAACAAATCACAGTGAATAAAAAAAAAAAAAAAAATTTTCAACAGCACAAAAGAAGCCTGCTGATCCAGCAGCCAAAAAGAATGCGCAAGAGATGGCGGAGAAGATGCGCAAAGCAGAAGATTTAATGCGACAGCGCAAGGAGGAAGAGAGACTGAGGAAGAAGGAGAAGACCGCTCGTCTCCAGGCGTATATGAAGGAGTGGCAGAAAGTCAAAGATGATATGGAATTGGAAGACCAAAAAGTGAGTTACAATATCTTTTAAAAAAAAAAGGGTGTCCATGGAGTTTCTTGCCCGTTCTTCTCCATAGGAATCTACTACGCTTTGGAATGGGCAGCTAGCTTCATATTTCTGACTAACCAACTCTTTTGACAATTACAAAGTGCCTGTATTTTTTTTTTTATTGAAATAATTGCAGATGTTCAAAATGTCCAGAGAAAAAGCAAAAAAAAAACTGCAATCTTCTCTTTGTTCACAGATAATACCGAAAGGCACTCCAATAGAAGTAGAAGGCATTTCACACGAGCACTTCGGAGATTTCCTCTCAGTCCTGGAGTTTGTCCACACGTACTCCGAGATCCTGAAGGTCAAGGACGTGTTCCACAACCAGCTGGACCTGGAGACGTTCAGGAAGGCGCTGACGTCGAAGGAACATGCTGGCGTGTTCAGCGACCTCATACAGATGTTCTTGACAACGGTGTTCTCGCTGCAAGAGGACGAGGCCGAGGAGTATAATGAAAATGGGAGGATACAGCTGTCTACTGGTAAGCATGTCTACTAATTGAGTGATTTAGAACATAATTAACTGTCATTTTAGAATAATTTATTACTGTTATTTCGATGGACTATCCATTATCATAATTAGCCTATAACATCCCCCTGCTGGAACACAGGCCTCCTCTCTGTGAGAGGGAGTGGGCCGTAATCCACCACGCGGGCCCAGTACGAGTTGGTAGATGTCACATGTGTTCGAATTTTAGATTCTAGGACATGCCGACTTCCTCACGTTATTTTCCTTCACCGGTTTGAGAGCAGTGGTGATGAAATAAATTACATAAAGTCAAAGCATTTATTTCAAATAGGCACATAAAAGGCACTTTTGAACGTCGAAGATTACGATAAAATAGAATTGATTCTAGTGATACGGACATAATGTTACATATAAAATATTGTACTTTTACAGAGGATCAAGAAACCGACAGTGAAATTGGCGTAACCAAAGCAATGGAGCTAGCGACGAAAGCCAGCAAGTGGTCACAGACCTACCTAGGGACGCCGCTCAGCAAACTGCCTCTAGATCCTACCACAGTCAGTGAAGTTTTGAGGTAAGTCATGTTGTTCTACTCTTTTACCCGACTACGCGACAGCAAAGACAGCACCCTAACCACGTACCACACGATCAATCACAATCTGAATCATTTTGAAGGATATTGCTAATCCATTGTTCGAAAAATTTGTCTGCTCAACAACGTAAATAACGCAATGAATGTTGAACTGTCAAAATGGAAGCCATTGCTACAGTCAGTGTGTTACGCAATTATCACCGAAATCGGCGCTGTCGCTCCTTTCCATTTGGTGTTACCCACGACTCGACACGTTAGAGCACCACATATATAAGTGGAATTTGGGAAATATGTATAACTAGCTTCGTCCGCGTGAAATTTCTTGTACCCCCACCCCGTCACAACACTTCGTATTCGCTTAGCGTTCGTTCTGACTTTTTTTTCTTTTTGCTCGGCTCCTAAGGGTCATAGCGTGATATTAAATAGCCTATAGCCTTCCTCAAGAATCGGGCTATCAAATGCAAAAAGATTTTTTCAAATCTGACCGGTAGTTCCAGAGATTATCGCGTTCAAACAAACTGTTCAGCTTTATTATTAGTATAGATTAAAAGTAACCAGGAAGTGTATACAAAATTATAATAATTCAATATGTGGGCCTCAGCCCTATAGAGCCAGTCGGAAATATAAATCATGGCTATCGACGCAAAGACGAGTTTATGGGGCACGCAAAGGTACCTCAATGTCCAGTGCCGAGCGAGCGAGGCAGTTTCTTTTTTTTGTTTTTTTTTTTTATATAGGTTTGGGGTGCCCTTATTTTCTCAAGTCTTGTGAAGGTAACTATTTTGGCATAAGTGCGTAACGGCTCAGTATCTTGTGTCAGATTGCACCTGCTGTCATCGGGAGCGGGTCCAGGCGGGCGCTGCGCGTCGTGGCGCTACCAGGCGCGCGGCGGCTACACCAGCGCCGACGACGCGGGCCTGCGCCTGCGCGTCACGCACCCAGCCCCCCTGCGCGCCCTCGCCGCGAGCCACGTCGCCGACCTGCCGCTCGGTATGTTACATAGTACTCACAGCGCTACCAGGCGCGCGGCGGCTACACCAGCGCCGACGACGCGGGCCTGCGCCTGCGCGTCACGCACCCAGCCCCCCTGCGCGCCCTCGCCGCGAGCCACGTCGCCGACCTGCCGCTCGGTATGTTACATAGTACTCACAGCGCTACCAGGCGCGCGGCGGCTACACCAGCGCCGACGACGCGGGCCTGCGCCTGCGCGTCACGCACCCAGCCCCCCTGCGCGCCCTCGCCGCGAGCCACGTCGCCGACCTGCCGCTCGGTATGTTACATAGTACTCACAGCGCTACCAGGCGCGCGGCGGCTACACCAGCGCCGACGACGCGGGCCTGCGCCTGCGCGTCACGCACCCAGCCCCCCTGCGCGCCCTCGCCGCGAGCCACGTCGCCGACCTGCCGCTCGGTATGTTACATAGTACTCACAGCGCTACCAGGCGCGCGGCGGCTACACCAGCGCCGACGACGCGGGCCTGCGCCTGCGCGTCACGCACCCAGCCCCCCTGCGCGCCCTCGCCGCGAGCCACGTCGCCGACCTGCCGCTCGGTATGTTACATAGTACTCACAGCGCTACCAGGCGCGCGGCGGCTACACCAGCGCCGACGACGCGGGCCTGCGCCTGCGCGTCACGCACCCAGCCCCCCTGCGCGCCCTCGCCGCGAGCCACGTCGCCGACCTGCCGCTCGGTATGTTACATAGTACTCACAGCGCTACCAGGCGCGCGGCGGCTACACCAGCGCCGACGACGCGGGCCTGCGCCTGCGCGTCACGCACCCAGCCCCCCTGCGCGCCCTCGCCGCGAGCCACGTCGCCGACCTGCCGCTCGGTATGTTACATAGTACTCACAGCGCTACCAGGCGCGCGGCGGCTACACCAGCGCCGACGACGCGGGCCTGCGCCTGCGCGTCACGCACCCAGCCCCCCTGCGCGCCCTCGCCGCGAGCCACGTCGCCGACCTGCCGCTCGGTATGTTACATAGTACTCACAGCGTTTTCATGGATTTCGAGGGTGGCATAGCCGATAGCGATGTCAAACGAAAATCCAATATGGCGGCTGTGAGAGTTTTCGAACTTTTCATCATGGGTGTCATTTTCATGGTTTTAGAGGGTGCTAAAATCGATTCTGAAGTCAAATGAAATCTAAAAGGGCAGGGCTGCGAATTTTTTTAAGTTTTTCATCATGGGTGTCGTTTTCGTGGTTTTCGAGGGTGCTAAAGTCGATAGAGAGGTCAAAATGAAAATCCAAGATGGCGATAACTTTATAAGATCTTTTATAAACTAACTAGGTAACTAGATGGCGCTGTGTTAAAAACATAATTAAATTCACATTTTTCCTACCTCTCGATGTTTCTTTCTATTATATACGAGTTTGTGTGTGTGCGTGCGAGTATAGCGTAAAGAACATCGTTCCCGACGGGGGTTCCGATCGCACGCATTTTTTAAAACTTTGACATGCGGTAACTTTGTATCCCCCCTGGTAGGAGCCCTCAGGCTATGTGGAGCGACGATCTTCGAAGGGTGGCTGGTAACAATTGGATGAGAATTGCCGAAAATCGAGCAGTTGACTGCTGTAGGCTGATGATGATGACCAATGTATGCTTATTAACAACACGAAGGCCCCATAAAAAAAAAAGCTAACACCGTACATAATTTCACAGAGGACAAATTCCTGGTGCTGCAGTGCCTTATGAACCAGATCCTGAGCTATGCTACCGTGCGTGACGTCATCGAGGAGCGCCTCGACGAGTTGAAGAACAAGAAGCAAGCGCTCCGGTTACTACAGGTATTTATTTATTTATTTATATAGGTATGTGTGTGTTGCAATGTGTTGAGGTGCCGACATGCCAAAACACCAAGATGTCTGTGCCATATCTAAGTTGAACATTAAGCGTCAGCTCACACCGAGACGCGACGCGCATTTTTCAAGATAGAAATACAATTACAGACCTTATCTACTACACAAAAAGGTACACGATTCAGTGATCGACGTAGTAAACCCTGCATTGTGTACCATTTAGTGTAGTAGATAAGGTCTGTAATTGTATTTCTATTTTGAAAACTGCGCGTCGCGTCGCGTCTCGGTGTGAACTGACCCTAATGTTTCATACACATAACCCTTCCCGGAGGGGCCCGTGGCTACATAATAACAGCCGCACAGGTCGATCGATCAGTTTAATCCCGATATTACGTTCCCGTGGATATTATTCGACATGCACGCTGGCGAAACCGCGGGAACAAGCTAGTAAAATAAATAAAGGTACTAAATCTCTTTTCCACTTCCGCAGACAAACGAACGCAAACGTGAAGCACAATTAATAGCAGCAAAACAAGAACTACGTAAAGAAGCCTTCGCCAAAAAAGAAGAAAACAAACTCTCCGGCGAGAAGGCGAGGGCGGTCGACGAAGAGACCAAAGCGGCCATAGACAAACTAGTGGCAGAGGGAGAGGAGAAGAAGAAAGAGTATGAGAAGAAGTTGAAGGAGTTACAGGTCGAGCTGTTCGAGTATACGTCTTATGTCGGTGAGTTAAGATTTGGTTTATAAAAGCAGTGTGTCCGACGGCCCGATGGCGAATCATCCCCTGTTTAACCCTTTTATGAGACGAATTAAAAAAAGTCCTTCCTTAGTGTTCACTTTTGCTATACATGTGAGCAGTGGTGGCCAAGCGGTAACGGCCGCGACTTACGAGTTGTAGGTCGTAGGTTCGAACCCAGACAGGCGCTTTACTTTGTGTAAATTGTTTCATCACCACTGCTCTCAAAACGGTGAAGGAAAACATCGTGAGGAAACCGGCATGTCCTAGAACCAAAAATTCGAAGACATGTGACATCTGCCAACCCGCACTGGGCCCGCGTGGTGGATTACGGCCCACTCCCTCTCACCTAGAGGAGGCCTGTGTCCCAGCAGTGGGAACATTATAGGCTGATTATGTGTAAGCACTTGAAACGTCACTCAAAATAACGTTACGCGTAGTTCTGGTAACGATAATTTGTACCGTTCCACCAGGGCCTGCAGTCTCGACATAGATAGCAATCGCTTTACGACCGAATTCGGTCGCAAAGTCCTATCGATCCGGATTTAGCGATATTTGGTAGTCTCGACTCTCAAAGTTATCGATTGTCATCGGTATCTTACCGAAGTTTGTCGCAAACTTTACGATTTTCGTAATGTTTACGAATATATTTTGCGAGCATTTTTGACAGATGTAGGCCCTGCGCAGACGGCACACTTTTTGTGCGATCGAGTCTGCGGCGCACAAAAAGTCTGCATGGCGCGCAAAAAGTCGGTCGCGGATTTTTCACAGACTCAACGCACACGACGCAAATCTTCGTTCATTTTGTCGGCAGAGCTGTAGGGACGTAGACGCTATGGAAATCGTGCAGAGATCGCGAAGTATTATTTTGTACATGAAGTACAGAAAAAGAAGAAGAAATAGAGAATTTTGGGTACATCCTATACTTTCGGAAAGATTACTGAAGGGACAGTTCCATACTAAACATTCAATTCTGAAACAACATCAACCTCTGGCGCCATGATAATAGATCGCGTGCGTTACGTCCACCCCTAGCAAATGCAGATTGCCGACCATACTATAATGTACTCTGTGTTGCCGACTAAAGTGTGCGCCGTCTGCGTTAGCGCGCGTTGAAGCAAACGTTAAATTTTTTTCACACACTTTCTGTGCGGAGCGGCGCGCCGCGGCGCGGTGCGGTCTGCCCGAATTACACGGATTTTTTGTGCGCCGGACTTTTTGCGCGTCGTGTGCGTTACTGCATATAATTGCATAGGTTCTATTTTCACAGTCTAAAAAGTGCGTCACGGATAGTCTGTCGTCTGCGCAGGGCCAAAGAGACTTGCGTTTGTCGTAGGCTAGCAATTATTGTCGGTATTATTTAGCGATCGGTAGTTTGCGACAGCGTCGCTATCTATGTCGAGACTGCAGGGCCAGGATCGTAAACAAAATTAATTCCTTGGCTATAATGATACTGACAAACTAAACGAAATCCTAAACTGTTCAGTAACAATAATTATATCGTTATTAGCATAACGATATAATAACGGTATTCATTTCGATACTCAACTTTGCCAGCTTCATGACTTATAAGATGACGAAAAATACGAAAAAGTATGAAGAATAACGTTACAAATGAATCTGTAACGTTTCTCCTGTAACGTTATTACAAGCGGATAAGTTTAATGTTACTGATACCTATAATATACTTATAATATTTTTCTGCGAAAATGATATTCTATAACGTTTTCTTTTACAACGTTATTAACCCTTTGAACGCCATTGTCACATATACGTGACAAGCAAGCGCGTGCTCGTGCCGTGTATTTGTGTCGACACAAATATGTGACAAAGCATGCAGTGCACTTTATCACGAAATAAACAATTGAATCATTACTTTTGTGTGTTTTTATTTGTATACCTTAAATATTTAAAATTGTGGCTTGGCGTGGAGGGCACGCGCGTGCGTTTAGGCTCTGGCGTTCAAAAGGTTAATATTTTTAGGATTTAGTATCGTTACAAATTTTGGAACGTTATAACATTAGTGGTAACAAAACGAAATTGATTTCGTTTTCAAGTCTCTGCATGTAAGGAACTCATGTTTCATACTTTTAGACCCAGCGTTTATGGCAGTGCGTTGTCTGTCGGTGCATGAATGAAGGAGTTAGATGTTGTACCATACCGTGTGCCCCAGGCTCGGACCGCGGCTTCCGGCGCTACTGGGTGGCGCGCTCGCTGGGCGGGCTGTTCGTGGAGGCGGGCGCGGAGCCGCGCGGCGCATGCGCACACAAGCCCGTGGCGCCGGCCGCCGACGTGCAGGACACGCAGGCGCACGTCGCCAAGCTGTTCGAGCAGCAGAAGGAGAGAGGTCAGTGCGCCCACGACTACTTGTTATGAAGTCGCCATAGCCGTCTACCTCGTTGGTCTAGTCGCAACCGCTACAGCTGACCGAGATCAGGCAAAATGTTCTTGGGATTTTCCATCAGGAATTCTCAGTAACTCAAACTCGAAGCATTTATTTCAATTAAACCATGTACAGTCAACAGCAAAAGTAGATGATCAAAATCAGAAATTCAATACTAATGAACGGAGTTCACGTCAGAACTGTGTGGCGTCGAAGTGATTCAAAAGTATGTGATTGTAAATTATACCAAACATTTACTACTAGTACAGCTGCCATATATTCGTGATCAGTTTTGACTCCTATTGAATTTCTGATTTTGATCATCTACTTTTGCTGTTGACTGTACAGGCACTTTTGAAATGTTAAAATTAAATAGTCGGTCAGTTAGTCAGAAAGTTGAAGCTAGTAAGCAGCTCGGAGGATGGATTTGTGCCCGGTCGACGGCAATAGGGTCAGCACTTATTACGTTGGGACCTTCCTTGACATATCTAGCGAAATGTGCTATAGGTACGTACAGTCACGAGCACTAATATGTCACTCGGCAACATTCAATGTCGATTTTTTCGTGAAATAACGAATGCAACGTTGAAATACGACACTTTACACAAACCTATGGGTTCGAAAATACTTTGTTCGTAATAAAATAAAATTTCATTCAAAACTAAAGGAGAAAATCGTCTTTGAATAAAGCCAAGTGTATACATACTTATGCTCGTGACTGTACACCTCTGCTGAATCCTTAGGGGCCGTCTCCACGAGCGAGAGAATTGCGGCGATATTATCGTCGAGCCACGTATTTCTATACTACGGCGATATCGCGACGAAAATTTGTTGGCACGGCGAGACTATCACCGTGATTTTTTCGCTCGTGCAGGCGGCCCCTTAGAGGAAAACAAGCATGATTTTATGTTATGAAGCCGCTTTAATTGAATACTGTGACTGAGATTAGGGACTTATGCGATTCAATAAACACGTTCTATGTTCTATGTTAAGGGGTTTGGTTTCCGCACTTAGTCCTTCAGTGGACCATTGTGCGTGTCAATAAACACGTAGACAACACTATAAATAAATCTAGTTGAGGTTTCTGCCCGCATTAAAATCCCTCTATTTTGCATTAGCCACATTGAATACTGCTCAGTCGTTTGGTATCCTACCTACCAAAACAATATGCTTTCTATGCGTTGAGCCTTGAAAGCATACAAAAGAGGTTTGTTGTTTGTTTCCCTCGACGTGTATCGATTGTTTTTTTTTTAATTTCTATAGGCCATATCATCCACAGCCAGTGTCGTAACCAAAATGATCGGTCCACGAAAACGCGATCGTCGCGTTCTTATGTCACCGATTTGTTCGGAAAACCGGTAGGCGCCCTCCGTCGGCGCGACCACGCGTTCAGGCTCGCCGAACAAAATGAATACGACTGTCGCGTGTTCGCGCGTCTATAGCTTTGGTTAGGACGCGGGCATAAGCTCCCTTTTTATTATTTCTACCTAGCTTCTGCCCGCGACTTCGTCCGTGTGAAATTTCACCCTCGTAAGGGTGGAATTTCGAAAAACGCTTTCTTAGTGGACCTACTCTTCACAAAGAACACACCCTCCAAATTTCATGTCTCTAGGACCAGCGGTTTAGGCTACCTGTCCATTGACGCGGAGCATGGCCGCGGAGCGGAGAAACGGAGAAATATTAATTGCATAAAATCTCAATGTCATTTTCTATTGGTTAATATTTCTCCGTTTCTCCGCTCCGAAGCCTCGCTCCGCGTCAATGGACAGGCAGCCTTAGGCTGTGCGTTGATATATCAGTCAGTCAGGACTTTGAATTTTATATAATACTAGCTGACCCTGCAAACATTGTTTTGCCATATTAGCCATATAAATTATTTCTAGCTGCCCGGCGCTACTTCGTTCGCGTGGTGTCTTACCCCTTACACTACTCCTACCCTACACTACTCTTACCCTACCCCTAACCTACTCCTAACCAACTCCTACACTAGTCCTACCCTACTCCTAACCTACTCCTACACTACTCCTACCCTACTCCTATAAGTAAAAAAAAAGGTATCTTATGTCCGTCTCCTGGTTCTAAGCTACCTCCCCACAAATTTTCAGCCAAATCGGTTCAGCCGTTCTTGAGTTATAAACTATAGTGTAACTAACACGAGTTTCTTTTATATACATAGAATAGATTTAGATATAGATTCGTTCCACCACAAAGCGTTATTTATAATCACACTCTAACAGCAGGCAGTGACAAAGAAAACGAATCAGGCGCCAACTCCCGCGGCAGCTCACCAAAGAAACCGCTTTCCAGTCTCAACGGGCTCAACCACAAGCTCAACGGCGTTGAGTCGAGCACACAACAGCTCAAAGACCTGCTGATGTGTACCGGGGATGTTAGCACGTGTCTCGTGCATGGGAAGGTGAGCTGTGTTTATTTTGTAGTCATGGATGGTACAGTCAGCATCAGACAGATTCGAGCTAACATGTGAAGAACATAATTTCAATTATACATTCGCAGACATTGCATTCTAATTGTCGTAAGCATCCAAGGTGGTCAAAATATCTTGGCTATCAGTTTTCAATATTGTGTAAGCTGTGTCAATGTGTTTATATTAATATTTGCGAATAGTTCGTTAAATGATTCTATCGTATACACCTAAATATAAGGCCTAAAGCGTCTTGTTGTTTTTGTCTCTGACCAGCCGTTTGTCGAAGAAATCCTTTAACAAACGCGTTTGGGGCAAAAATGTTTTTTTTTTCTTTTTCGCAAAACGTTACTTTCTCGATTCTATCGTTTAAAACAATTAAATATAAGGCTATAAGCATCTTGGTTCTTTTTGTCTCCGATCAGCCGCTTGTCGTAAAAATTATGTCGAAGGGATCGGTACAAAATGCAATATTATTGTATTAGGAGAATTTAGGATGCAAGAGCGAGCGAAACAAACATGGGACTTGCGGCACCCCGACTTGGACAGGTTAGGTTAGAAGGAGTGGCAGGGTCTAGTGAGCGAGCGAGCTAAGACCCCGCTATCCCCTCGTGGTTATTAAAATTTTTCATTATTTTTGGGAGGCCTTTGCCCTGCAGTGGGACAACACAGGCTCATAATAATAATAATAATAATTATTTTTACGATAGGACACACCGTGTTGGTAAGGGGTTGGTAGTGTCAGGACACTGGAATTCTAAAGACACTCCCAAGGTCACATGACCATGACCTCTAAGGTCACTCGATCTTGACCTTTAGGATCACTTGTCCTTGACCCTAAGGTCACTTGACCTTGACCTAAGGTCGTTAACCATGTTACTGCTCCTGAGAATACCGGATATATATTTCGGAAATTTGACCTTGACCTTGAGGTAAAGGTCAATGTCCTTGAGGTGCCCCATGGTGTTCCTCCACCCTACTACACCCACATCCCACCGGGTTTGGGCTTGATTAGAAGATGGTTTTTGATGTAATTTTTTCAAGTCTTTTTTTCATAGTGCCTCGTTTCATATCCACTGACCGGTTGTCCTTCGATAATCGTCGGTTGACATTCATTTCAGGCTGCAATGTTAATGTATGATGCCGTCCGCAGGCGGAGCGGCCGCGCTGGCACGTGTACCACACGGCGGAGCAGCTGGAGGCGCTGGCGGCGGCCCTGAACGTGCGCGGGCTGCGCGAGGCCGAGCTGCGCCACGCGCTGCAGGCCGAGCGCGCGCCGCTGCTGCAGCAGCTCGCGCGCTGCCCGCTGCATCTGCTCAACCCGACCGCGTCCGTACGTACACCTAACATTACCTATTACTGCGCGAGGCCGAGCTGCGCCACGCGCTGCAGGCCGAGCGCGCGCCGCTGCTGCAGCAGCTCGCGCGCTGCCCGCTGCATCTGCTCAACCCGACCGCGTCCGTACGTACACCTAACATTACCTATTACTGCGCGAGGCCGAGCTGCGCCACGCGCTGCAGGCCGAGCGCGCGCCGCTGCTGCAGCAGCTCGCGCGCTGCCCGCTGCATCTGCTCAACCCGACCGCGTCCGTACGTACACCTAACATTACCTATTACTGCTCAGCTGCCCGCTGCAGCTCGCGCCAGGCCTGAATCTAGCATTAAACAGACATGTCTGACGCCGCTCCGACGATTTTTATTTATTTATCGACATATCAAACTATGCATTTCCAGTATAAGCTGATTTCTCATTGTACGAAAATTAATGCTAGCTAAAATTGGAAATGTATAGTTTAATAATTATATCGTCGTGTGTACATGTTGTGTGCCACGGTGCCACATCTCGGACTCTGCTCTGCACGACGTCGCCGATTAATATTTACGTGCAATACCATGAACGTTACGTACATATACGCAGCCCCTGCCTGCGCCGGCGCAGCACAACACGCGGCACCGCAAGTTCCAGCCGTCGCTGAGCGTGCCGCCCGACTCCACGCTGTGCGAGGCGCTGGAGCTGTGTCTGCGGGACCACATCCTCGAGCTGGAGGAGAAAATCTTCCACGGCTGTCTGGGAGCACTCAAAGTGAAGGTATACCTCACACACACCTGGCTAGCCTTGTCCCGATTATATTGGATCGGCTTCCGTTCCAGTCTAACTGGACGAAGCTGAATAGGCAGTCGCTCCATGTAAAATACTGGTAAAATTCTAGCGACTGCCTATCTGACCTCCACAACCCAGTTAACACGGTACCCCTTGGCAAGACTGGTCATTTCTAGTACGAAATAAAATAATGATTTGTTTGGTGTTACGTAGGACCGCGAGGCGTGGCGCGGCACGCTCATGCTGCGCGGCTACGACAAGCAGGCCGCCTACCTCACGTGGGGCCCGGCCGCGCAGTACCGGGACGACTACCATCTGCCGCACGGCGTGCTCAGGCTGCCCACAGGCGAGTTACTTACATACAGATCATGTTTCAATCTTTTATCCAGCTGCAAGTAGAGATCCTTACTGAAAACTCCGTCACGAGATGGCGCAGCGGCGCCACCTAGCGGAGTAGCGGAGGAGAGTTTTTTTTTAATGTCGTGAATATGCAATCTGCTGTTATATATTTACTTCCAAATAGGCCGATAACAACTACTGTGGTTAGTGTGCATACACACGAGCAACACGCTCGTCGACAAAGGCAACTGCAACCGTAAACGCGTTTTTTTTTTGGGCTCCGTACCCATGTAAACGAGTGACGCGTTGTCGGCGGCAGCTGCCGACGCGTCGGTGACCTGTCGGAGGCTGTAGTCGACTCTCGCAGTTGTTTCTGATGTCGACTCGTCTCACTCGCGTGTATGCACAATGCAGTCCATACTAATATTATAAATTCGAAAGTAACTTTGTCTGTCTGTATATTACCTTTTCACGCCCAAACCACTGAACGGATTTCGATAAAGTTTGGACGAGAGATAGGATTGCATCCCGGGGAAGGACATAGAGTAGTTTTTATCCCGATATTCCCACGGAATCGACACATGCGGGTGAAACCGCGGAGCGCGTACTATATAATTGTAACTGAATAATCACATGTGGCAGGTTGTAATTTCCGTCCCTATATACCTATAAAATAACATAAATAAATGTACTCATCCAGAAATCAACCCTAACACAATCTCCCCTCCATTTATCAGATATAGACGAATCAGACATGAAATCAATACCAGTGAACAAATACCGAGACCCGGGACACTACCTGGAAGCACCCAATGTGAACGGCGTGAAGAGGGAGCCGCCCGAGCCGGGGGCCAAGCCCGAGGTGGTGCGGGGCCTCGCGTCCGCGCTGCTGCAGGTGTCGCAGGCCATACATCATAAGTACCTGAAGAGGCCACTTGGTATGTATTTTTGTTTTTTACCTTTTATTAGTAAAAGCACTGCAAAAACAGAAAAGAAATAAGTATATTTTATTTGGGATGCACCGCAGGAAATATAAACAATAAAAAAACTGGCCAACTGCGAAGGGTTCCGTGTGCGAGTTCGACCCGCACTTGGCCAGTTTTTATTTTATTCTGTTTTTAGTATTTGTTGTTATAGCGGCAACAGAAATACATCATCTGTGACAATTTCAACTGTCTAGCTATCACGGTTCATGTGATACAGCCTGGTGACGGACAGTGGAGTCTTAGTAATAGGGTCCTGTTTTTACCCTTTGGGTACGGAACCCTAAAAAAGGAATGTTTAAAAGTAAGAAAATCATTAAAACAAAAAAGAATTCTACGAGGCCAAAATGACCCAATGAATAAATTGTTTTGTCGTTACCTACATGAGAGACATTTGTTATATAATGAAAATAGCGTGTTTTCAACCTATATTTATTTTTAGAGTAACCATGGTATTGATTGCTTCTTCTCCATAGGAAACAACCAATTGGAACCGTGCACCTAGCTTCTGACGTTTCATAAGTGCCCATGTAGGTTTATAAGATACTAGCTTCTGCCCGCGACTTCGTCCGCGTGAAATTTCACCCTCCCCCATTCACCCTCTTAGGGGTGGAATTTCGAAAAACCCTTAGTGGATACCTACTCTTCATAAAGAACACACCCTCCGCATTTCATGTCTCTAGGACCAGCGGTTTAGGCTGTGCGTTGAAATATCAGTCAGTCTGGACTTTGAATTTTATATGTGTAGATAAAGTATTTTCAATTTGAATTAAAAACCTCCTCCAGGCCTCGACGACAAAGAACGCAAAGACCGCGAAGCCAGAAACAAACCTTTAGAGCTGGAAGCTCTCCAGCGCTGGGAGGTGTCCCTCATGGAGTGCCAGAGCTTTTCGCAGATCGTCCTGCACCTGTTCACGTTGGACTCCAGCGTGACCTGGTCAGCCAGTATACTGAACGCAAGCTGCAGACTTTGCAGGCGGAAGACTGACCCTGATAATATGCTGCTGTGTGATGGCTGTAATAAGGGACATCATCTGTACTGTTTGAAGCCTAAACTTACTGTGAGTTTATTTATTTGTATGTTTTTTTAAATATTATTTTTATTTATTATTTACGGGTTATTAAGAGGAAATGCGGGTTTCGATGGATCAGGTTAAGCTACGTTTGCCGCGGTTGGTCTGTGTATAGGTGACCATCTTTACATACCGAGACCCCTCCGTGCCTCGGAAAGCACGTTAAGCCGTTGGTCCCGGCTGTCATTCGTGGATCTTTGACAGTCGTTACGGGTAGTCAGAAGCCCGAAATTCTGATGACCAGTCTTACCAATGGGTATCGTATTACCCAGTAACTGGGTTGTGGAGGTCAGATAGACAGTCGCTTCATGTAAAATACTGGTATTCAGCTGTATCCGGTTAGACTGGAAACCGACTCCAACATAGTTGGGAAAAGGCTAGGCAGACTGATGATGAAGAGGAAACGCGGGTGGACTTTTCTCCATAGAAACGCTCTCGCCTGTTTTCGTTCTGGTTAATGACCATAAAGCAATGATGTTTTACAGAATAATAATTTTTTTTTGTCTCTTTTTTTTTTCCTTAGAATCTGTCACTGTGTATTAGGACATTCAGTAATTATGATGACGTGTTAGATGTCTTGCTCGGTATGCGTCCTATGACACATCCTACTATTTATAAAGCATCAAGCTAAGTTTGGCCAATGAAATCTTGTGGTATTTTGTGTTTTAGCCTGCATATGCCTTTCTTATCCATTAGGTGGTTTGCCAGGTTGTTGTGTTGGCATGATATAGCGTTTTATTTCCTCTTTGACTGTCGGTATTTTATAATAAATAATAACTACTTGTATGTCCCTATGTTTTCCTTTTAGATGATACATTATTTTTAGAAGCACGAACCCTCAAAAAATACTCAAAATTGCCGATTTAAACCGCTGTCAACAAAGGCCTAGTGGACAACTATTAATGAAAAAAGAAAAACATGGACACAGTATAATATATATCCTTCATAATCAGTTTAGGAAATATCTTTTAAATTGGTCCATTATTGGAGGAAGAAATAGGCGAGAGCCAAACCTCGAATTATGACTTTATACTTTGGCGTTCACAAAAGTCTCTTCGACCGCATTTTCTCTTAAATTTTCATTTAGTACTAGTAGTAAATAAAATAAGACTTCACATCAAGCGCCTCTGCCACAATATTTAAAAATCTCTGGTATGAAGATCATTTTACTCAAGGAAACCTGTACCTTATGTTGTAGTTAATAAATCCCATTTTATGTCTTATGCACAAAATTTTTCTAATTGCACGCCGTCAGTCGAGGTATCGAAAGGTAATATTAATGGTTCTTTTTTTAACAAAAAAATATTGTTGTACAATAAAATGCCTCCAGAAATCGACGGATCTTTGATCCCGAGCTACTATACTGTAACTTGGGACCTAACAATTAAACTATTAGTTCGCGGCCGTATATAAATATATGTAATATGGAGCTTTAGAAACAGACTGCCACACAAGTATGAGTGCGGAAAGTTGACATCAATATGACACATCGTCATATTTAGACTGGAAGCCGACCCCAACATAGTTGAGAAGAAGCTAGGCAGACTATAAAAAGCTAAGTCTAGGCACCTGTCTCACCGCCGCCGCCGACGAGTCCTACATCCATTGTACGTTTCTTGAGCGAGAAAATAAAATAGCCGATAGCTATATGGCGACCGCTTAGCTGAGACGTTACCTGAGGTAGCTGCGCGGTGCGGGAGGAGTGATAGTTGTCACAAGTTGACGAATCACTGAGCTTTCGCATCACGTCACCACACCCCTCCCGCACCGCGCTGCTACCTCAGGCAACGTTGCATCGACTATCGGTGGTTGGACCGGTGTTGCTGCTTTTTTTACACAAGCTGATGTTTGTAATAATATGCTAACAGAAAGTGCCAGAAGGCGACTGGTTCTGCGATCAGTGCAAGCCCAAAGAGCGGACGCCGCGCAAGAGAAGGAAACTATTCTCCGACGATGATATTGAAGAAGAATTGGAAACCAGGTAGGTTTTCACTCTAAATAGAGTAAACGGACCGCTTCGATGGTCTAAAAAAAATTGTCCTCGCCAACCTGGCCAAATACTGACGAAATAATCAAAGCTGGTAAGTATTTGGTTTTTTTAGTGTGAGAGACAGAAAGAGAGAGAGTTATATCTTTGTTCTCCCTTATGTAACGAAATGTGTCTAACCGTGACGCGTCCTTGAAATTTAACTCTCGATTCTCGTTTTATTATAAAATCGAGTTAGATAGTAAAAATATGGAGTTTCACTTTAAAAAAAGTGTGTTATACACACAAAAGGTAAACATTTGCCCGATCCTGATCCTTGTCTGATCCGTCCGTCCCGATGCGACAGCCCCGACTTAGAGTAACCTAGAGCTGTAAACTCGTCTGCATGTGTGTGTGAATCGATTCCGACCATCTGTTCCTAGTTGAAATATTGTATGTTAATACTAATAATATGTCTACTGTGGTACTTCTGCTTACCCGTTTTGGGAGTACAGGCGTAATGTTTAGTAACATTGTTCCTCAGCGATTCGGAAGCCCTGCAGTTGGATACAGGCGTGTGTGGCTGGTGCGGCAGCGGCGGGCGGCTGGGCGCGCGCTGCGCGGGCTGCGGCGCGCGCTACCACGCCGAGTGCGCGCAGCCCAAGCCCTCCCGCGCCGCCAAGCGCTGGCACTGCGCCTCGTGCCTCGCGCCTACCAGAGGTATGTATTGTACTAGCTGCGCGGGCTGCGGCGCGCGCTACCACGCCGAGTGCGCGCAGCCCAAGCCCTCCCGCGCCGCCAAGCGCTGGCACTGCGCCTCGTGCCTCGCGCCTACCAGAGGTATGTATTGTACTAGCTGCGCGGGCTGCGGCGCGCGCTACCACGCCGAGTGCGCGCAGCCCAAGCCCTCCCGCGCCGCCAAGCGCTGGCACTGCGCCTCGTGCCTCGCGCCTACCAGAGGTATGTATTGTACTAGCTTATACCCGGGCCTTCGTGCGCGCAAAATTCCTTATTTTACAGAATTTGATACTGAATTTTCGGTTCCAAAGATGACCACCTACATACAAGCTTACTTTGACCTCTTTATAGTATTAGTATAGATTGTATTGTATAGCGGGCTGGTGTCCGCAATATGACGTCCTAGCACGTATTTTTTTCTGTGTTTTGTCGATGCGTGGGAGTTCCAGTGCCTTAGGCATCTTCTGGGCACACTCGTTCCATCACAGACCTCATCCATCGCTTTCCATCAGGCGTGATCGAGGTCAAGAGCGGGCCCATTCGGCAATTTAAAAAAAATACGGACGTAGAAGACAGGGTCAATAGCAATCTTACGTAACTATATTTAATTTTAAATTCAGAATCTATCTATAACGGCTGTAAAAACGCGCTTAACGAAGACGAAAGTCACTTGTCCTTCCCGTCATTGCGAACAATTACTGACACCCGTCATTTGTACTGGAAAATACCTGGGAACCTTCGGGTTGCGGAGAAATCATTGAAGGGGAAAGTTTCAACTTTTTTTTTTACGAAAATGTTTTAGATGCTATAATTTAACTTTAAATACCCCCCCCCCAAACCCTAGTACCGTAACATGCATTGCGTTCATTAGATTACGCGCTACTGTAAACAGCGATTTTGAACACCGAAAGTAAAATTATTTTTGTACAATGTTACCTAGTAGGTACGGTTACACTTCAGTGATTTTAATCTCAGTTAATGAGCAAAATATTTGTTAAAAATAGCAGCGGAAGTACAGACGCCAGCACATCAAGTTACTACAATCTGTCAGATTTCTTTATTATATTTTCGACTTTATTGCTAAAGCATAAAGTTCAAGGTTGATTGGGAAAATCTGACAGTTTCGGGTAGGTTGACCTGCTGGCATCTGTACAATACAATTTTGAACAAATATTTTGTTCAATAACTGATATTAAAAAAACTGAAGTGTTAATCGACTTTTGTTGCTGACTGTACAGAATACGTAGATGATGGCTTTGTGATGGGGGTCTTTTTACACTCTTTATACAGATAATTATCATTTTTTGGGAACACCAACTCAATAACACATAATATCTAAGATTCTGAATTCAAGTTTAGTTAATATAAACAAATATAATGTAAACTAAGGAGTTTGTGCTTGTTGATGAAGACTCGACTGTCTATTGCGATTCCCATGTATTGGTGCACAGGATGGATAGTGTCATCCACGAAGACGCGCCTCACTCTTCTTCCTAATCGCAAGTGTTCGACATTCCGCTAGTGTTTTAGTTTTGTCGATACACACTTATTACATATGAGTGGGTGGGTAGTTAGTAAACACGACAAAGATATAACACTAGCGGAATGTACACTTCTACTGTAAGCGATTAGGAAGAACAATGAGGCGCGTCTTTGTGGATGGTACTATCTGTATAAGTATAATAGAGATGCTGATCTTGATTTTCCCAAATGTAAACCGTGTAGGTACCGTGTGTGTAACCATGTAAGAGATTCCCATTCTTGGGAAACAATTGCTAAACACTAGTCCGCAATATTCGAATGTTGGAAAGAGTCCTACCGTTTTTTTTTTTTTTTTCGATTGAATCCAATCTAATTTCGGCTTAACTAGCAATTTTGCCGAAACACAGAAAACGAAAAAAAAAAATTGTGTGCTTTTTGTTCGTTTAAAAGGTAAAGAAGTGTTAATCTTTTAATCATTGAATGTAAACGTTTAAACATATTCACACGAAAATAACTTTATAAGTACCTACTTGTCTCAAAGACAATTATTTTGGATCAAATTCCGATATATGGGGGAAAAAGCAATTTTTTCAATAGAGTAAAAAGTTAGCAATAAATACAGTATAGTAACAGGTCGTCGTGTCGTGATAACCAAGTTGTTAAGACCTCGCCTTAACTTTCTTTAAATGCACGAGGTTGTGGGTTTAAATCCGGAATCTGAAACCGCTAACCCGTCTTTAGCAAGCAAGGTGATCAATGCTCGTGCCTTCTCTGTATATGAAGAGTCGTGTATCCCGCAGTGGGACAGTATTATTATAAGGCTATTATTACAATAAGTACGGTTTAGTAACTGGTCGTTGTGTTGTGAAGAGACGAGCGGGCGGCGCTGCGCGGTCGCGGCCATCAACAACATCCACCACTACACGCGCGCGCTACACACCAGGCACTCCACCGGTGCGTCTTATGTACTGCTCGGTGTGGTCACGGAATCACCATACAAACATGAGTGAATCGACAGATTTCTGACTCAAACTAGAAGCAATTATTTCAATTAAACCATTTAAAGGCACTTTTGAATTGTCAAGGAGTCGGTTAGTTGGTCAGAAAGTTAAAGTTAGTTGCTCATTCCAAAACGTCCAAAAGATCCCTATCGAGAAGAACGAGCAAGAAACTCCACGAACAGACTTTCAAATCCAGATATTTAATGGGTACAGGTACACTCTTCTTCAATAAATAAATAAAACAATTCAAAATACTAGCATAAAAAAGAAACTGCATGGCCGTTCAGAAGTGTTGTTTCGTGTATCGTGCTGTAGCGATGCATATCGCAGACAGGCACACGACATTTTAAAAAACAAAAAGACATCATCCGAATTAACTTTAATAAAGTGCTATTCAAAAAGGCGAATTTTGTTTTTGTTTTAAATCGGTCAAAAATAACTGAAAACATACATGAACGAACAAACGCGTGGAACACGTAACCATATTTTTGAAGTCGGTTGAAATGCCACCTCGATTCACTCATGTAACTTATTCACAGAATAAACAATTTTCTGTAATAAGAAGGATGCGCCCAGGCAGCCCTCGAAATTCAAATATTTTATAATTTTTTACATTTACAGGTCAGTGTCAAGTTGTATGTTCATCAAAACATGATTGGGAGAAGGAGGGAGTTGTGTTGATGATTTTAATGATTTATTATTCTATAAATACTTATCGCTGCTGCAAACTTTCTACATCGGTGTTGAGCTTGTAGCAGGGGTTCGCATGAACTATATTGCAGTGTTAGGTTAAGTTTACTGACGTACTTGTTAAGAAGTATTGTTAAGTACTAACATATTTGAGTCCTTTGTTATTTGTTATTAACCTTTTGACCACGACAGTCATGTGTACGCCACGGTTCGACTACATGACAGACTGACGCCGAGGGCACGTTTTTGATTTTTTGACGTGTGGCGGTCAAAAGGTTAAATATATAAATAAATATATTTGTTAGGGTCGCGAATCATATTTTGATCAACATACAACCTGGTACTGACCTGCAAATTGCAAAAAACGTTCGCGGGCTCCCCTGGCTTTCACCTTCAATCTTCAATTCCGTCGCCAACTGACTGGTCGTTGTATAAAGTCTATCATCTCGGGCTGTGGGCTGTTCTGTCATCTAAACTAACTCACCGCCTTCTCATGAGCTTTGCATCTTCATTTGCACGGCATTCCTTTTGTTATTATGTTTTTAGCCGTACTTGACGGCCGTAGCGACGACTGTCATGATAATGATGACAGCGACAAAGATTTTAATCGTTAGATTCTTCCTACCGCGTCAAAATATAGTCGCGTTTCTGTTTCGTTTTTACAAAGCATAAAAAATATGTTTTTGTGCATGTTCCTCGTTCATCTTTTATGGTTTATTAAATAACTATCAATGTCGAGTCCTATATATTTGTATTACTTTTGCTGCGTACTCGTTTGATCCTTGTTGCAGTAAAAATAAACTACAAAATTGTAAATTCGAAAACATACGAATATGAACTTATTTTGTGAAAGTATTTGACTGTAAAAGTAAAATGTTTTTTTATTAAGAGCATGTAAAACCCCAAATCTAGCATTGTGATACGCCATATTGGCAAATAAATGGTTTATGCGCAGAACGAGTTAAAAAATATTGCGCGTGCAGCACCGTACAGGTGATAGAAGTGAAACTTCTTAAAATATAAAGAATAAGAGTGGTTTAGTGTGATGAGAGACAGAGAAAGTTATATCTTTCTTCTCTCTCATGTAACGAAATGTGCCTAAACGTGATGCGTCCTTGAAACTCAATCTCGTCCAATTATCGAATCGCCGCCTAAGAAATTTCACTTCAAGATGTTTTTTTCTTCTGACTTTTAACCTCTTGTAACAAATCTGAAAGCGCTTCCTAACACCGCTTAAAGCGCTCACTAACACGACCATTAAGAATCGCTTCCCCATCACTTTCCATACTAATGAACACAGATTAGTTAAGAAATGGAGTTCCAAGATGTTTTTATTAACGTATGGCATTTGTTAAATGCAGTTGGGATAATCTATCACTAAACTATATAGCGCTGTGCTCTATTTGTCATCACGCTAAGCAAATCCCGCATAAAAAAATAATGATAAAAAGGGGGCACTAAAATCAGCAAACAGCACTATGGCAGAGTTACCCTAGAATTACAGTAAGACATTCATTCATTGAGTCGCCTTTCTGGCGCTTAAATAAACCTATGACAGTGACAAGGACGGAAGGAGTAAAGAGAGAAGCTTTTGCCAGAGTCATACAGAACAGACTAACAAATAAAAAGAGTGAAAAAAGGATACCTAACAACAACTAAAAAAAAAAAATTAAACTCCATTTGTTGACTGCTCTGTGGCAAAAGAGCTATTATCGGTGAAACTAACGTTCGGTTACTTGCAGACTCTGACGACAGTGAATACAATACGGCGCTGGTGAAGCTGAAGACCAAACGCTCCAGGAGCAGCAAGGAATCCTCGCCACACCACAACGGAACCACCAAGAGAGGACGGAAGTGAGTACACAAGACCTCTTTAGGGTTCCGACCTTATTAGGTAAAACGGAACCTTTATAAAATTAGTCCGTCTGTCACAGAGGTTCTTTTTTATGATTTTGGTGAAACTTCACAGTTATTAATATTATTTATTATTATTTAGTAAGACACACTAGCAGCCAATAAGCTGATGCGTGTGTATCGTATAGCTTGGAGATATTTTAGATTTAGAATTCCTCGGGCTATCACATTACATTAAAATTTTTTTTCTCTTTAGACCAAAAAATCACGAGCAAGACAAAGAAATAAACTCGAATGGGCAGACAGGCCGGAGATCAAAGAGTTCACTCACTAACGGACATCACGGTACGTATCTTCTCTACTTAGTAAATTCATTCATTCCTTCATTTATTCACTTACGCACAACGTAAACAGCTGGATCTGTAAGCATGATGCGCAAGAGTTCCTTGTAACGAAGGTGGAACTAAGGAAGGAACTTTGAAAATTCATTCCCCTGAAGGGGATGAAAGTTTATAATTATGGAAGTTCGTAATTTTTGTCGATGGAAAATCCTAACGGGCCCACGTTCTGTTATTTTTTTTTTTAATTTTAGTTACTAGCTGTTTCCCGCGACTTCGTCTGCGATCTAGGATGAAAAATAGTCTTCACCTATTTCCTTTCTTTAAAACGTTTCGTTATGTCACAGAGGAGCGCACAAGCAAGAAGCGCAGCAGCCGGCAGTCTCCGCAGCTGCACGCGGAGGCGCTGCAGGCGCTGCTGTGTGACGTCATGAAGCACAAAGACTGCTGGCCCTTCTACGAGCCCGTGTCGCTTGATGATGTGAGTAGCTACAGTGCCCGGCTCTGCTCGAAATTTTACGAAATGCTTTATAGAGCGTCGTCTTTGTCACTCATACAATACATGCTGTGAGTGTGACAGTCTGTGTCAAAGACTCCATGTACCTTATCACGTACCATTCCGTTTTTTTTTTTTTAAGTGAAAACTTCTTTAGGCGCGTTGGGTATTTTTTGAGATGGGAAAAAACCATTGAACTCGCTCTACTGTTACCGTAAGCGACACCGCGCGTGTTTTGCTTATAAGACGGTTAAAAAAATACCCGCTTCGGATGTGTTCGGCTGTCCTCGGGATGTACTCGGTTTAATGTATATTCGATGGGTTTGTAATGTTTGGTATAACAACAGATGGTCTAATTTCGTTTGACATAACTCTCATATGATATAATTTTCATATGCTATAAAAACATTTAACCTAATGTCATATGATCGAATGTTATATTTGATATAATTTTCTTTTTCTCTAATTTCATTAATATAACGTTCATTTCATATAATTTTCATATTGTATAATGCTCCTTTTATATAACGTTCATTTGACCTAACATTAATATTAACTAATTTTCTTTTTCTCTAATTTCATTTAGTATAACGTTCATTTCATATAATTTTCATATTGTATAATGCTCCTTTTATATAACGTTCATTTGACCTAACATTCATATTAACTAATTTTCTGCCCTTCGCTCGCTCCAGCATTATAATATGTAAAGAATCGCTCTTGTGTTCTATGTGTGTGTGTTCTATTTCTGAGTGAAGGGTTTAAAATAACCAAACCTCGGGGTGCCCTTCGCTCGCTCTTGCATCCTATGTCGACGGAGCCCCACTTCGCGGGGCCCCTATTTCTGTGTAAAGGGTTTAAAGTAACCTAACACAACCGAACCTCGGGGTGCCCTTCGCTCGCTCTTGCATCCTATGTCGTGTGTGTGTGTGTGTCTTGTATCCTATGTGTGTGTGTTGTGTGTGTAATATAATTAATTCAACGATATAGCCACAACATAACAAGTAAAAGAAGAAAACAAACATTTTTGCAAAAATAAAAGTAGATATTTCTAAATTATATTAAATGTTACTTATAGATTTTGAATATTATAGCAACTGAATATTATATTATGTGAATATTATTTCAAATGTGCATTATATAAACTGTTCATTATACCATATGAAAATAGGTAAAATGTTCATTATACCATATGAAATTAGGTAAAAAGAAGTTATATCAATAATTCATTATGACCGTTGACCGTTATATTAAATAAAAATTATATTAAACGAAATTAGGTCTTATGATCGTTAGAACTTTTGTTTCTATATCAAACGTGACACACCCATATTCGATATGTCAGTGAGTGATGGCAAAGTATTCTGTTTGTGTTTTGTTTTCACTTCTGTTGGCACTCCTGGAGTGCCACTGTTTTTTTTAGTCTTGGAAAAGACATGCACAAGGTTTGCATTCTTAGTGGAAATGCTGGTAAAATTATGCTGCTGCCCTAAACTTGTGATTAATTTATCATTAGTCACGATTGCCTGAAAAATTTTACTGCTGTATTGATCGGGTGACCATGAAGACCGTTAAAACTCTGCCTGGTCGTCGTCCGTTCTTATTCGCGGAGACTTTTGCCCTCCAGGCTGATATAATTATGGCGTTTTCACTGAGTTCCCCTTCCTAGGTGCCCGATTACCTGCAAGTGATCGACCAGCCGATGGACTTCACGACCATCCGCGACAAGCTCGAGGCGGGCGACTACTGCACGGACGAGGACCTCATAGCGGACGCCGCGCTCGTGTTCCTCAACTGTTACACCTACAACAAGGACTCGCATCCCGTCGCCAAGTAAATATATACTAATAACTTATTTAATAAAGGCGCAATAGGCCCATTGATAAATACCCTAACCTAGACATCACACAATGACAACCCACTGCTGGGACACAGGCCACCTCTGTGAGAGGGAGTGGGCCATAATCCACCACGCGGACCTTAGTGGGTTGGTGAGATAACCTAAACATACATATTCATAACATTACAACACAACACAACGAAGTGTCGGCGTCGTGTTGCGCTGCGTGGTGTCGCGCAGTCTTCCACGGAAACATCGATACCTTTCGGCCAAAAGTCTTCCTTCATGAATATTTCCAGGTGGAAAGGACAAGTGAATTGAATGCACTATGCTAGATGACGCATGAGCAACGCAGTTGTGACTAAAGCTTCATTGTAGCTCACCATTCAGCCGAAAGACATCGGCCTTTTCAAGCATCGCCATATCGACCGGTCCAGCGGTGCGATTCTGTAAAAATCTCACCGTGAAAACTAAGGTGAAGTGAGCGTGGAGTGAGCTGTCAATTCCTAGCAAAAACAAACTCACTTCACCTAAGTTTTCACAGTGAGATTTTTACAGAATCGCCCGGCTGTGCTAGCATCTGGCTGACTCCTGTGACTATTACCAGGTCTTCGGTCCACCTTGAGGAATCCCTACCCACGTTGCGCTGCGGTAGTATGCAGTCGGCACTGTTAATAACAGAGCCATATTTGTAACAAAAAATGGTTGCCTGTAAAGTCGGTTTTACGGGCGAAGATTTTACGTGACAACGTCTTTTTCTCGGTAGAATATTTATTGATATGAATATAATTAAATTGCACAATAGGAACAAGGAATTAAATGAAAATAAGAACGTAACGTTACCGAGCGTTACACTTTTTCATAAGTGACTCCCAGCCGCAACCTAATTTAAAATAAGAACGTAACGTTACCGAGCGTTACACTTTTTCATAAGTGACTCCCAGCGGCAACCTAATTTAAGACGTTGTCACGTCAAAAAAAATTTAAAGCTTGAGAATAAAATCCCCGTTTCCTAGAGATCAAACACGAACCAATCAAAGAAACTGTGAACGTTTAGTCGTGATCGTGACGTTTACCTTTTCTTAACTAGCATATTTGTTTCCAGAGCCGGCAGCCGCCTAGAAAGGTACTTGAACAAGCGCTGTGCAGAGTTAGACCTGCCCGCGCTGCCCGAGATCGAGCTGTGCGCGTCAGACGACGCGTCGTCCAGCAAGCGTCGCTCGCCCTCCGACGACGAGGACGCGCCCACGCCCAAGCGCGCCAAGCTCAAGTGACCATCCCATTCGTACCGAGCCGACTACGTGTGGTACTGAGGCTAGTGATTACCTGCTTTATTGTACACTGCATAAGGTTCCATTTAAATTGTATTATGTCTCACGTACTTAACTGAGCGAGTACGTTTTTTAGTATTGAAATGCAAATTGTTTGGTAGTTTTTTTTATAGGATGTGGAAGCCGCCTGACGTATGAAATAGGCGATAAGTTTTAGACGATAGCAAGCTTGTCACAGACTTTCTTATTGTAAATTTTAATACAAATACACAAACTTGACGAAACCATCGAAAATAACCAAAAATACAAAATGGCTGTTGATCAGCGAGCAAACAAAAACACAGTTGCATAAATCTGAAATGTGAAATACAAACAGAGAAACGCGGTCTGACATCTGAAAACAAAAGTTAATGTATTTTATTGAAAACAGACTTTAAGTTCGATTTTCTGCAAGTCGGTTCGGTGCCCAAGTGTAATTTTTTTTTTATTCAATCAAAATGATGTATGTAAACAACGGACTTCAGTATAGATGACTCTCAAATACGTCTCAATACCTAACTCTTGTGTACGAGTTAAATTACTGAACTGAATTTCTGATAAAAGACAAAAATAATAAAAAATTGTGATTTTACTAATAGATAAAAAAAATTGTTAATATAATCATGACTTAATAAAATAAAAAAAATATAACATTTATAAATTATTTGTAAACGTCAAGTGCTGGTAGCTTAACGTTGAGAAGTACACTATTGCCTCTTGATCCAAAGATTTAAATTGTTAGATTTGTCCTCACCATACTTGGGTCGTGCGAAAAAGTGTCAATACTGAGAAGAGTGACATCATGGAACGATAGGTAGGATTTTCAGTATGAGTGAGTGAGACAATACTATTCAAATGTCATTGTCAATGAAGCAGAACGGTGACCATGGGCGAAATGTAACGATTTAAATCATTGCTTTGACCGGTAATTACCTATAATGACCGGTGGATATTAATAACTTTATAAAAACTAAGTATTCATGTCAATTGTAATGTGTAGTGTTAAATAAAGACAAATCTTAGGGCGTAATTTAAAATAACCAATACAGGAGGATTATTTATAAAAGGTCTACATGTACGATGTGTGAAGGAGACAACAATAAATGACAGCCAAGCATTAGAAAAAGATAGAACATCCAGTACTTTTGGCGAATAATATTCCTGTACTTACTTTTAAGGCTACAAGGCTTTAATTAATAGCAAAAATAATGTATTTAATATATAATCTGCCTGGCTATTTCTGCCATTGATAGAATTATTAAAAATGTTGAACTTATCCAGAATATGTTAAGTTGTGGTTCATAATATCAAATGACCAAGTAGTATAATATGTTGTTCTTATACCAATAATGTTTCAAATGAGATCTACAGCAAAGTATACACGGGGTGTAAAAAGACACACCACACAGCCGTCAACTACGCATTTTGTACATCAAACTAAGTAAATAACATTGCATAAAAATAATTGCTGGGAAACTACTTTTATTTTTGGTGTGAAAATTTGCTGTTTGTGGTAGTGCGCAATGTAACACACGCAAAACATTGTGCTTATGGGTCCATGCAACGGCACAGGAGTCGTGGGGGTATTTAAATTTGTGTTATGTATCCTAATCCTAACTTTTTTTTTTAACTTTGCCCCACACTAGGAAGTTCTCCTGTATTGTGGGTGCGTTTACAAACATTTAAATTCACATACACAAACAGCCAGACCCGGAACAACTACTTGTAGGTCATACAAATATTTGTTCCCACTGCGCCAACCGTGCCGTCAAATTTAAACTAATAATATATTATTATATTTTATAAACTTATATTATAAATGCGAGCTTAATAAGCTTGTTTGTTACCTTTTCACGCCCAAACCACTGAACCGATCATCCTGAAATTTTGCCTATACGTTGTCAGGTGTAGAAAAACGGACATAGGGTACCTTTCATCCCGAAAAAAAAGTGCTGTTCTCGAGGTTAACAACAATAACGTTATTATGATAATAGATGGCGCCACGTGTCTCGAACGGGATCGACACTTATGCGGGTGAAACCGCGGGGCGCTGCTAGTAAGTTATAACATTGACAGGTTCTTTTTGTAAAAAAACGTCACTAAAAGCCGGCATTTTTAACTTCAATATCTCCGTAACCAGAGGGGTTCCCCTTCCCAGGTATTCAGGGTCCAGTACAAAAAAAACACAATGGCGAGAAGTACAGATGCCAGCACATCAAGCTACTACAATCTGTCAAATTTCTATAATAGATTTTCAACTTTATCGCTAAAGCATAAGGTTCCAAGTTGATTGGGAAAATTTGACAGTTTCGGGTAGCTTAATGTGCTGGCGTCTGTACAAGTGACTCTCGGCTTCGTTAAGTGTCTTTTTACACCCGTTATACTTAATTTCCTCTATATTCATTTCTACAGTGGTTGATTTTTTAGTATTCAATTTATTAAATACTGTTAATCCATTCTACAATGAATATCAATGTTCAAAAGTGTTGGACCGTGTTCTTCCAAATATGCTACTTCTGAGACTAAATAAATGGACTAGTATACAAAGAGCCTTCTATAATATAATAACAATAATATTCATAACGTACAAACGCTAGAAATTATTCCGTTAAAGTTAATCTGTAAATATTTTTTACTGCTTAGAAAATGAGATATATTATAATAATATTGTTGTAGGCCTTGAAGCCAAAAATTTGTAATTGAAAGTAGCCGGAGTGATCAAAATATCGAATTTTGTGGACCACATTTTCTCGAGCTGAACTGAAATAACAGGCATAGAAACTACTCCCTGTCAGGTCCATTGTAGTCTGCTATTTAAGCCAGCCGTAAAAGTCCGAAATTCAGAACTAAACAACTAACTAACCAATGCTTGCCAATCGCCAGCCTTCAGGTTAATCTGAATCATTCAGTACCGGAAAAATCAGCAAGTTCTGTGTGTAGTAAATAGTATGCAATACTGAATGTTCTGGTTTCAATTTATGAATTTACCGGTTTATTCACGTGCTGAATTCAGACAGAAAGGCATTTTGGCCGTATACGCCCGGCCTTAGAGGCGTTTTCTATGCTCTATAATAAATGGTTCATCAACGCGGGTTATATCTTTGAAAAACGAGAGTTCAAGTCCGCGGTTTTAGCACAAAAAAAGATAAGGCGAGTTTACCCGGTCATAAATACGCTAGCATTTGATTATTTCATGGTTCATATGAACTACATTAAAATATAAAAAATAAACATATATTTAACACAATATTAATGCTCTGAGTATTTGAAAAGAATTCATTCCATCTTTATGTAAATTATAATGTTACGACTCCCGATAATTATATGTTAATACAACTTGTTTTGTGGCTTTTCAAATGAAATGAAATACCTACTTTTTGAATAACTTATTTGATTGATTGAATAATATTTTAATATTGTCGCCCGATTAAAATTAATGCCCTATCTTTGTTTTACAACAAGTTTTATTATAATAGTGCCTGGCATCAATTAAAAGGGGATTGAAGACTTATATGGATCCTTGCATATCTACAGTGTTCGCCATTTTTTTTTTGTTTGGTCCTGTTATGTTATCTGTGGCATTGATGTCAGTTATCGATTTAAATAGGTTTCATGCGTGGCCATAAGAGCAGTGGTAGCCCAGTGGTGACGAACGTGACTTACGAGTTGTAGATCCTAGATTCGAACCCTGACAGGCGCTTTACTTTGTGTAAATTGTTTCATCACCACTACTCTCAAAATGGTGAAGGAAAACATCGTGAGGAAACCGGCATGGCCTAGAACCAAAAATGCAAGGACGTGACATCCACCAACCCGCACTGGGCTCGCGTGGTGGATTACGGCCCACTCCCTCTCACCGAGAGTAGGCCTGTGTCCCACCTGTGACAACTTTATAGGCTGATTACGCTTGTATGTTTAAGAACGCGTGGCCGCCATTTTGAAATAAAAAACCAAATGGCTGACAGTAGGTATGCCACGGACTTTCAAAATCCTTTAATGTATGTATTATCTGTATAAAATATTAACAATGAAATTGGCATTGTTCTGATTGCATTAGATTAAATAATTTGCCTTTTCCGATTTTTAATCAACTTGAGCATTTTCTGTCCACTATCTTGATGAAAAACAGTTGCTTCGAAGTTTTGTATAACCGCCCTTGATTTGACGATTTTGCATTTAGTGAAACCTCATTAGTGACATCAGAATGTTGTAATTATTCATATCGTGACAGTAAAGGCTTGTGTTCGACGTTATAATTGTTTATTAACACTTTTGTGCTACATATTTTGTGACAAGCATTTACACGTGAATACAGAATTAGCAGTTTTAACGTTTTGAGTGATTTTTTTATTATATAAAGTTATAATGTTACAAGCTGTAGCACATCAGTGGCCACCTTCAGGCGTCCGTACACCATGGCTTCTGTGATCATTTTAGACGTTCTGATGGACCTTGATGGGCCATTCATCACCATTGTGTACAAGCCTTTTAGACATTAGTTTTAGTTTTAAAATTGTTAGTGCATAAGTTTGAACGTAGCTTTTATTTCATACAACAATTAAATCTCGTGTTTTCGATCAATCGAACTCAAAGTTGTGTTTTGTTTTGCTAAATTTTATTTGTTTTCTTTTTAAGTTGAAATAGCATTGGTTTTTTTTATACCGAGGCATAGCCGATTTTTTAATTTGATATTATTAGGAAAACGAAGAATTGTGTTTCTTGGACATGGTTGCTATTTTTATGTGATTTTAATTGTAATTAATACTCAAAACTTTCACAAACATGATTAGTTTTGCTGTATGCTGGCAACCTTGTTGTATGGTACAGTCAGCCAAAATAATTATGTAACATTGCACTATGTTTTTTATTCTTGTAAAATTGTAACTACGTCCTTTTACATCTAGTATTAACGCAGCATGTGTGATGGTTGGAGGTCTGCATGTGCTTCTGCTCACCCGGCGGGAGTTAGCGATGCTAGTGGTTGACTGTACAATTAAATCGTACCAGTGCATTCCTACATAATAAAGGTAATAAATAATATGTAAATTGTTCTCAGTAATTTGTTTTCCATAATAATGAGGATCATTTTGTCAGCGATTATTTATTTATGTAATTTATAAGTTTTATATTAATTTATATTGTAGTGAATAAAGCACCCACGTACAGTTCCTGTATTTTTTATTTTGACTAAACTTCTGACCTCATATTTAACTCATAGCAATACGTTGCACTCAAATACCTGAACCTGGAATAAAAAAGACTTGTTCAAAACCGGAACTGTCAAAGTATCCCAATCAACTTTGAACCTTATGCTTTAGCGATAAAGTTGAAAATCTATTAAAGAAATTTGACAGATTGTAGTAGCTTGATGTGCTAGCATCTGTACATTAAATTGACTATCAAATAATGGGTCCTTATTGTATCACAATAAAAGCGTTTGCGCCGTACGGCATTTCATACAAACTTTCAAGCACTTGTTTCGAAATGAATGAACCGATTTTAATTAAACTTCATACGCATGCAGGATACAAAGGTCTAAAAAGTTACATAAGAACATTTTCGAAATGTCTTATTTAAAAAAAGATAACTGGAAATCTGTTTCTATGGAAAATTTTAAATCTAATTTGGCTTTACTTATCATTATTTTTCGAAAAGTATCTTTTTAGACCTTTGTATCCTGCTTACCTATGCGTACAAAGCTTCATTAAAATCGGTTCATTCATTTCGAAAAACAGGGGCCTGAAAGTTTGTATGATATGGCGTAAACGCTCTTAAAACTTTTTTTTCTCCCATGAACATGGCGATAGAAAGTATAGAATACAACGCGGAACACGGCGACATATCAAGCTATAAATTTCCAGTTTTAGCTGACCTCGTATTTTATATAGGTTTATCGTACAATGCGAAGTCTGCTTATACTGGAAATGTATGGCTTGATACGTCGTCGTGAGTACTACGAAACCTAAAAACCAGTTTTGCTCAAGCATGCATGCACAAAATTCTTGTTCGACTTTGTCACTGCCAAACAAATATCGAACTTGCCGTAGTCGAAACTAATAAACTTCCAGTAGCCGAGAGAGAAAGACTGCACCAACAAAATGGACAGAGGTAGGTGCGTGTCAGGTGAGAGTCAGATTATTTATTTTCGACTTTAGGAGCTTACTGTTGATAATGTCTGTTTGTGCTTGTTACTGCGACAACCGTAGGCTGCGCTGCTCCTCGCCACGTGTACGCCGGCCGTTATGCAGGCTTGCAGTATGTGTGCAGCCACTTGAAAACCTATCCCACGTTCAACAATTAACGAGAAGCGGATGAGCTAGCAACTAAAAAAAACCGGTCAAGAGCGAGTCGGACTGGCGCACCGAGGGTTCCGTACCATCATGTTTTTAATTTTTCATCGGCGAGGCCTATATTCGTCAGAGAATTTGAACACTGCACTGCGGTGTATGTATTTATGTCAGCGCCATCTTTTGACCGATAGTGGAACTAATGTAACTTTTGTTGATGATTTCTGGAAAAGTGTGCTATTTATAGACCATAGACAGAGTAATCTATAGACTCATGGTATCCGTGTCACCGAAAGGGACAACAAATTCCGGCAATCTTCATCATACTATCATTTTTACAGCTTATTACACTACACTTTACCATTTTCACAGTTGCGCAAATGTACTATTATTCAATTATGCACGAAAAAGATCTTATTTTCCGTTTAATTGCGGTGTAGTTTTTATTAATTCATTCATAATTTTTATTATTTCATTCATAAACGTCAAACTTGTTGTGCACATTGATGTGCTTAGCCGACACGCAGTAAGGGACAGAAATATTCTTTCTCTGTCTCTTTTCTTTGCAAGTGAAGTTAATATATTTCTCTTTTTCTTGTGCGAATGAAAAAGAAGATATGCAGCAGTCTATAGTTTACTCTGTCTACGTTATAGACATTGTTTTATTTTTCCTGTAATCTTTACATAAACTTCTATCACATAGAATAATTTCAGATTTTTCTCTTTGCAAACTTCGGAGATAATTGACGGTATTTTTGACGTGTGGATGAATAAAATAAAATGCAATATAACTATTACATGATTTAATATTCGCTTACAACATAAATAAATCACACAAGTTGGTTTCCTTATAACCTGTTACTATTGTTTTTGGTCTTAATTTAGTGGTGCTCTGCAGCCTCCTTCCTCCTCATCTCGGCCCATTTGCTGACATTGCCAGGGGAGTTAGCTGAAAAGGACAATATACATAATATTAGTATCCAAATATCACCTCTTGTCTGTTAGACAAGCTTATTAAGTTAGATATTAATAGAAAATTTATTGTCTCTGACTGTACATTTTTGATGTTTAAACGTCACTTAACTTTTTCGCTTATAAATAAATCTAAATCCCTAAATGAGGCATAAAGAAAAGGAATCTAGATGGGAGACTTCACTTAATTGTATATTGGTCCCAAATGATGGCAATTATACAATTAGTACTACATTATTAAGAATATTGTTCGTCAAGGAGGGTACCTATACTATTCCAACTCCTCTATGTTACTGTACCAGTGATATTAGCTGTAGGTAGTACCACTACAGTAAGAGTGTGCAGTGCTGCACACTCCAACCCTATTTTAAGTAACACAAATATCAACTGTATTTCAATGAAAATAAAGTTTTTTTCAGAGTGACTAGCACTATTAAAATTGTTTGGAGTTGTAAACTGAACTTTAGTGTGTAGGAATTAAAGTTATTATCGCGAACGCAGATTAGATATGAACTGAAGAATACAAGCGATTCTGAAACAGAGCAATGTGGTATGGTGGACTTCCTACCGTCCGATGGGAAGATTGAAAACCTTATTAGAATCAAACTTCGGCAAAATAAACTAGGTACTCTTAACGTATAGTATAATTGATAACTTACCCAATTTGTGGATCTTGTAGAAGACGGGGACAGAGACTGCGATTCCGATCATCCAGTACTTCCAGATCCACTGGTTCTGGACGTAGAACTTCAACGGGAACTGCGCGATCTTGGCGCTGAATGTGTAGGGGTACTTCATGGGGCGGCCCGCGGAGTCCGACATCGTGACGATTGGCTATCTGACGGAAGAATATACACACATTATTATGTAATGTTACCCCAACTTACCTCCAATGTCAAACTTTGCAGCTATTGTAGTTAGAAAACACATATAAGAGCGGGATTTAACTACAATAACGATTAATAAGCGAAAGAGCCTGTCATAATTACCAATTCTTTTTGCAAAAATAAAATTAATAAATTCTAACCTTTCCTGCGACAGAAATCGACAGCAGTAGAGTAGTCACAGAGTACTTTGATAAGACTAGAGTAGTGCTAAAAATTACTAACAAATTATTGCAACTCGACTAAAAAGTAAAATTTTATATTACGAGTAAATTGTATAAAAAAGTTTCCTAGAATAATTATGAAAATATATGTAAGTTAGTGGAAAACACTATTTGCATATCAATTCGCCCCCTATTAGATGGGACTTACACTTATCTAGCGAAATGTTGGTGTACTTTAATGGTACTGGTTTGGTAGTACTGATACACCTCTGCCTAACCCTTTGGCGATTACAGGGCGTGATGTTATGTTATGTTTGTAAAATTAATTAAGTAAGTAGACAAAAGTTTATGTCCGAGTTATTATTACGCATTATACAAAAATATTCAAGACAAATGTTAGAATAGAATAGAATACTCTTTCTCTCTCTCTCTCTTTCTTTCTCTCTATTTTTATTTTTATTCTCTTTTAATTTTTTCTCTCTCTTTTGTTTCTTTCTTTTCTCTTGTGTGTTAGCCGTTTTTTTTAAAGAAATGAAAAAAGCGTAATAAAATTAGATTTTTACTAATCTTCACACGACTAATTATTAAGCGCAACTCTAAAATTCTAAAGAGAGAGAAAAACAGGGCTTTTCTGGTAAATAATAAATATTAACGACTAGAATTAGTGTGTGTATCGTAGAAGTATTTTCATTAATAACTTTCACTAATTAAAAAGTACAAAAAGAAACGTTTTGTTGTAGCCAGCAAGCGAGAATTCATTTATTTTTCCGTATTGCAACGTCACGTCACTCGACAAACTGTCAGTAGTGTCAGTCAGTCAATCAAATATGAAAATGTCAACTTGCTTTGTGGTGTCGTATTTGTGTGGATAAATGTAATTTTAAAATAAAATTGTAACTATTGACAATATAATGTGTGACAATGGCTTCGGTGAAAGTGGCTGTAAGGGTTCGCCCATTCAATCAAAGGTGAGTAGATACCGTGCTCAGGAAAGTTCAATTTATACCCAATGTTTTGGGGGAGTTTACGTATTACATGAAATACTGATGTTTCACTGATTCTGACGTACTGAGTTGATGATTGTCTGTATTATGTTGTTTTGTATGTTCACCGTGATGATTTGAGAGATTATTGACGAAGAGTCGAGGGTTATAAGTTGATAAAATATCAAACTTTTTCATGACATTTGAAAGTGCAAAAAAGCAATGATGTCATGATAAATGACAATGACTTTCACGGTTCAGTTGCATTTGGAGCACAAACTGTACCTCGGGTATGCCGTTTAGATGAAAGCTGTCGAAAAAATGTAAAAAAGTCCGTGACCTAAATAAACAAGATAAAATTGCAGTGTGAACTGTGGTAGTTTAGTGGAATGCTTGTTTATCATCTCGAGCGTTGTAAACAATGATGCATGGTTCGGAGTTCCTGTTTAAAATAGACTTTGTTATTGGTGTTTCTCAAAGACAGATGAATGAATTTTAGTGCTTATGTTACACTTGAGTGCCTTTGCTGGTCACTCAGTCTGCTGTAGTTATTGTCTTTCCCCCTAATTCATAAACGCTGGTTAAAGTTAAGTAGCGATTAGCGACTGTCTAACCATACATTTTTGATGTTTGGATGTCACTTAACTTTAATCATCGTTTATAAATAAACCCCTTTAAGGGCTGATTTTTCAATTGACAGATAATTTTTATTTGTAGAATAAAATTGACCTTTCACAGATTTTGAATGGAAGAACAGTCAAAAATTCAAAATTATTCCTTGGATAAAATTATCTGGCGTTGGAAAAATCAGCCCTACTGAGTCTTATCAATAACTGAAAAGTGAGTTAAGCTAACCAAGCGCATTCCTCACGACGTACAGGGAGGATGTTTTTTTTCCTTTTGAATTTAGTTTACCCTGGGTTGTCTAGAGCCATACAATACATTACATGTAATGACTACACATACATGGTTTGTAGTTTTAATAAAATAAAATTCTTACTTTTTGGTAGCTACATCGAACAAACAATAACAAATAACCATGATCATAAAAGGCACCAATTCTTCTTAGCATGTTGATGGCAAAAGTAATATGGAAAAATATATCGCACACCTAGATCTAAACAGCGATTAACTCAAAAAAACACTTTTTTCAGGAAAGTTGAAAAACTGATTACATGTCCATATGCACTGCAGGAGTTTGCTGTATTGATCAATACTTTTTAAGTTGTGCGATATAGCTTTCAAATTTCTTTGGGCCAAAATTCAGCAACGCAAATACCTTTACCGTTCACGCACAATGGTCCACTGAAGGACTAAGTGCGGAAACCAAACCCTTAACATAGATAACACCTTTACCGTTTGCTGACACAGCCATTAGGTCCTCATGTGTTGCATTGCGGACACCAGCCCATATTACCTATTTTCTATATCCATAGGCAATGAGGTTACCGTTGTTGTGCCCACCAGTCAGCGCCACTGTTGAGTAAGGTCCTGAACTCCTCTCAAAGTTTATTGTTACCGGCGTAAAAACAAAGTTAACATTTAAATCATATTTAAACAAACAAAAAATGTGTTTGTAGACACTTTCGCATTTATAATATTAGTATGGATAAGAAGCTGAAGAGTTTGTTTGTTTGAACGCACTAATCTCTGGAACTACCGGTCAGATTTGAAAAAATCTTGTTGCATTTAATAGGTTAATGCTTGAGGAAGGCTATTTATATATATAATATCACGCCAGGACCCTTAAGAGCTGAGCAAAAAGAAATAAAGTCAGAAAGAATGTTAAGTGATAACGAAGTAATAGGTCGGGAAGGCGATGCGATGCGACGGGGTGGGTCGGGGGAACAAGAAATTTCACATAGACAAAGTCACGGGCACAATCTAGTATATATTATGAAGTCATCAACCAACCTAAAAATTACAACATTAATTATTCATCACCTAAGTATACTGTTTATAAAGATCACAGTTATAACAGAAAATGTTAACTTATTAGCATTGTGTGCATTCATTATAAAATGTAACTGTACAACACATATTTTTGTGTGTTTTTTAGGGTTCCGTACCCAAAGGGTAAAAACGGGACCCTATTACTAAGACTTCGCTGTCTGTCCGTCTGTCTGTCACCAGGCTGTATTTCAAGAACCGCGATAGCTAGAAAGTTGAAATTTTCACAAATTATGTATTTCTGTTGCTGCTATAACAACAAATACTAAAAACAAAATAAAATAAATATTTAAGGGGGGCTCCCATACAACAAACGTGTTTTTTTTCGGTGTTTTTGCCTTGTGGTACAGAACCCTTCGTGTGCGAGTTCGACTCGCACTTGGCCAGTTTTTTATAATAAATAACATGGATAGTTAATTAGTAGAAGGCTTATCTTAAGTAATCTAAGATGTATTTTATCAATATTTTACCTACATACTCAGCGGTCTCAGCCTATAATGTTCCCACTGCTGGGACACAGGCCTCCTCTCTATGAGAGGGAGTGAGCCGTAATCCACCACGCGGGCCCAGTGCGGGTAGGTAGATGTCACATGTCTTCGAATTTTTGGATCTAGATCATGCCGGTTTCCTCACGATGTTTTCTTTCATCCGTTTGAAAGCAGTGGTGATGATATAATTTACACAAAGTAAAGCGCACTATATAACGCAAGAGGAAGTTCTACTTCGCGTGCCAAAAATCGCACGAGAATTTTACAATGTAACAATGCGCACACAACTTAGTTTCCAAACATGTAAACAAATGTGTTTTTGGAAAAATTACTTTAATACCCTCACATAAAGTTCATTCTGAACTGGGTACACGCCAAAAGAAAAGTCACCTATAAAGAGTAGGTAGTCAAATCTAAAAACAACTTAATTTTACATTTGCATAAAGTTGATATTTGTTTGAGTGGAAATCTGTTGACTGGTAGAAGATGCCTCCGGCATTAGGTCCGCCTCTCGCTTCAAACGATACCTCATTTGTCAAATTATGATAAGTAGGTATTAAGAAGTTATGAGGGACAGAGGAACATACATACATACAAATCGGACAAAATCACAACCTTCCTTTTTGCTTCGCCGTAGTCGGGTAAAAAGGAATTGAATATGGAAAAGTTGGTTCTGGGTCTGACTAATAAATAATAGATGTTCTCTGTCAGTAAAGTAGTTTTTTTTAACCTGTATTGTCCCACTGCTGGGCAAGTCTCCCCTATAGCTTTCCATTGTTCTTTGCCTTCCCCGACCAATCTCCCGTAAACGCCTCCAGGTCGTCACGCCAGCGTTTCCTAGGCCTGCCTCGGCGCCGACGCCCGCCTTCTGGCACACATTGCTGCGTGACGAAAAGTTTGATAGAATTCTAAAAGTGGCACCGGTGACTGAAAATATGTATTGAATGCAGAGGAACGAGAAAAATGTCGTGAGGAAAGTTAAGAACGCTAAGAACAACAACAAAGTTGCTTACACGAAATTTTTACAAGGATATAACTGTGACGTGGGCGAATATAAAGGAGCTACCGGCAGTCAACACAAATGCTGATTCACACAAACCAATAAAAATAAAAACATTCAAACTTCATTAGGTTGATAACGACGTATGCTTATGAATCACAGCTGTCGCTAACCTGTATTTTGTTATCTTCGGTAGTCAATGTGTTTAATTTTTATGTTTGTATACTAAAAGCATAAGGCAAACCGAATTGGTTCAGTAGTTTTTTAAGAAAATTATGTACTTACTGGTCACCCAATTTTCGCCAGTTATGTGTAAGACCCCTGTATGGGCTTGTTGCCATCATCTGAACCAGACTCCGGGGCTGCTAGAAATGAATTCGTTAGAATACATTTGTGTATCCAAGAAAATGGAGCCCATTTCGAGCAACTAATTAGTTAGTTTACCATTTTTCGTAAATAATTAAAATAATTTAAGATTTCATGGTTTTCCTATCATTTAATTTATCAAGTTTGTTAGAGAGATTTCATCCTTATAATTGATCCTAACGATCAATGCATTAAAAGTACAGGGTGTAATTTTTATAGATTTTAGTCGGTTCGATTCCCGGGTGTGGCAAGCGAATTTTCGAAAATCTTTGAATGCAGTTTTCTTTCTTTTCAAAAATAAAGGAATGTTTTATTTGAGTAATTTTTCCTATCTACATTATTAAGAGTACTTTCCCTTCAGGTGGCATTACAAAATTCCACCCTGTATAAATTAATTATCTGATAGATACATGGTGCTGCCATATTTACAAACATGGTAAAAGTAGACGATTTTCATTAAAAAAAAAAACAATTGATAAGTCAGGGTGTGCGTAAAATCAATGTCAAAAAAGAATACATTTTACAATTAAATTAGCAACCAGTTTGATTTTGTCTAGACTCTAGATTGTCCTATGGAGCTGGACCAGCATGTTTCCAAGCATGTAAACCTTAGACCTCCGCGCATTCCATTCAGACCTTTGTCGTTGGCCTATCTATAAAGACATGACTTCATAAACGATGACTAGCTCAGCGGAGCATGAACCACGGCCCCGTCAAAAAAAAAAAAACTAGCTCACATTTATGCTTACGATCAAAGTACAGTCGCGGAATGAAAAGGTTACCAACCTTTGCGTCATGTTAACCTTGCAAGAATTTAGTTTTCCTAGAACATACTGCCTACATTCAGGGACTTGAAATGTTAATTCCTTGTCTATAACGGTACTGACAAACGGAATGAAATCTTAAACTGTTCACTAACAATAGTATCAATATAATCGTTATTAGTATATAACGATATAATAATGTTATTCATTTCGATACTCAACTTTGCCAGCTTCATGACTTAAAAGAGATGACGAAAAATTATGAAGAATAACGTTACAAATGAATCTGTAACGTTTCTCCTGTAACATCATTACAAGCGGTGTTACTGATACCTATAACGTTACTTATAATATTGAAGTACTTATAATATTGAAGTACTACTACTTAGAATATCATTTTCGTAGAGCAAACGAAAATGATATTCTATAACGTTATCTTTTGTAACGTTATTCTTATTTTTAGGTTTTAGTATCGTTACAGAACGTTATACGATAACATTAGTGGTAACAGAACGAAATTCATTCAGTTTTCTATCTCAATTACTTATATTATTAATATTAATTTAACTAGCTTTTGCCCGCGGCTTCGTCCGCGTCATAACTTCTTGTTCCCCCGACCCACCTCATCGCATCTCATCGCCTGTCCGCGCTGCCTCTTCGTTTTCGCTTTCGTTCTGGCTTTTTCTTCTTCTTGCTCGGCTCCTAAGGTTGCTAGCGTGATGTTAAATAGTGAAGGATTACGTACCTAGGTACTTCTGTTAATTGCTGAAATGTACCTAGTCTATACTGAGGGGCTTGTGGCTAAGTAATAACAGCCGCACGGGTCGATCGATCAGGTTAAGCTACGCTTGCCGCGGTTGGTCCGTGGACGGGTGACCATCTTCACATACCGAAACCCCTCCGTGCCTCGGAAAGCACGTTAAGCCGTTGGTCCCGGCTGTTATTCCTGGATCTTTGACAGCCGTTACGGATCGTCAGAAGCCCGAAAATCTGAAGGGGTATTGTATTACCCAGTAACTGGGTTGTGGAGGTCAGATAGGCAGTCGCTCCGTGTAAAATACTGGTATTCAGCTGCACCCGGTTAGACTAGAAGCCGACCCCAATATAGTTGGGAAAAGGCTAGGCAGATGATGATGGTGACCTAGTTTATACTAGGTACATTTCAGCAATTAACAGAAGTACCCAAAACAAAAAAGGGCAGAGAATGAAGAATGTCCTGGAAATATCTAGGTATATTTAGACCCATATGCCATACTTCAACATCTGCCAAGGTATACCTAGTTGTAGTTCTTTACATTAGTCACTTTGCCGGAAACAGGAAGTGCGATGTCTCCGGTCGCACAAAGGCGACGTCGCGTCTTTCTGCACTGGAGGGAAATGATACCTATGTTCGGTTTATAATCAAACCATTTTATCCCATATGGAACCTAGAATTTCTTAAATAGCACTTATTCTTTCCATAGAACATTTGGGTACGGAGTCGTGTCTGGATGTTTTTATATTTTAGTTTTTGGAAAACTTTCGTTTTCAAAAGGGGTTTTAAGATTTTTATACGGGTCCTGGCATAGTCGCGCCATTTTGAAAAAAGTGTCACTTTTCCGAGATATTAACGTTCAAAGTTGATCACGTGACTCAATCATGAACTTATCTCGGCAACCTGACACTACAGGGTTTGGTCTTATTACGTTTTTTGTTTGTATTGATGTCAGATACCGATTTATTGTTTAAGTAAGTCTCATGCGTGGCCACCATTTTCAAAATTAAATTAAAAATTTAAAAAACCCCCGACAAAAATAAAATTAAGGAATAGAAGGTGTTCCACAGAACGGTCCCCCGACTTCCATAAGATTTTTTTAAATTTATTTTTTTATTTCATGCTTTTTGTAGGGATTCCTTAATTTTATTTTTGTCGGGGGTTTTTTAAATTTTTAATTTAATTTTTTATTTAATGCTTTTTGTACCTAGGGACTCCTTAATTTTTGTATTTCATTTCTTTTATTTTCTTCGGTTTTAAGATTCTGGTAATTGGGTGTTTAATCAGGTTTTTTATCCGTCAAAAAATATTGATTACTTAATTTATAGTTGAAAAATAATTTTTAAGACTAAACAGATTTTTTTGTTTTATTATATTTTTCAAGTTTTTAGTTTTCATTTCTTTAGGTAGTTAATATTCCTCATTCCCTTTCAATATAGCGTACATTATTCTACTTGTCAAGCCCTTGCATTTGATACCCATATTGAGGGAGTTGAGAAAAAAAAATGTAATTCGCCACTTTGTTGTGGCGGCCATCTTGGATTTTAAATTTCTTATAGTGTATAGTATTCTACTATTGAAGCCCTTTCATTTGATACCCATATTGAGGGAATTGTGAAAAAATATGTTATCCGCCATTTTCATCAAACATAGCTAAGAACACTCCCGACTAATACACCTTTCAAACAAAAAAAACGAAATCAAAATCGGTTCATCCGTTCGGGAGCTACGATGCCACAAACAGACACACACACCCCTGTTTGTACAGACACCCTTACGAGGACCTTGTTAGTCCTAGAACGAACCGAGGACCCTCCCAAAAACTGGTTTAAATACCTCGTTGGCCTTTTAGAATAAGATAGAAAGAGACAGGTGAGTAAATCTATAGTGATGAGCCTACTGGGATAATGCTATCTCAACATTTTTCTGTGTGAATTTCGGCTATCATACTGAGGACCTGAAATACACAGCTAAATGTGACCAGCGATGCACATACGAGGACTTTGTGTAAGCCAACCGAGGACCTCTTACGTAAGCCCTGCGACGTCCTTCCGAGGACGTATTTTTACACAATATTTCTAATAGCTTGTACAAAGTGCGGACGTTGTGTTAGACTTTATATCACTAAACCGAGGACAGTTTTTCGCGTAGAACTTGTACAAACCGAGGACCTGGAAAATACCTACCTACCTACCTAAAACATTTTACGTGTAAGATAATAATCAATGTTCCGATTTATTTCTTACACACTTTTTCTAGAATGAAGTACCAAGCGAGGACGAGTCAATGTCTTTAAGTTTGTCAGCGCTTCTCAAAGGATTATTTATCAAAGAGAGCCGAAAGTAACGGCTTTTTTTTTTTTTTTTGCGGATGGGAAATCATCAAATGACCCCTCCCGCTCTGGGGCGGAAGGGAGTGTCAGACTCTTACTGACTAAAACCCACCCGTGTTCCTTCCTTAGCCCTTTATGTTCCGGGCCAGCGGTAACCCTTTCGGACAATCCCGCTGACCCGGCAGGCTTCGGCCCTATGGGGCCCCTCCTCGATGCTGACATCTCTTTGAGGCGCGCGTGGAACACGTACGCGCCGTCCGGCACGGGCCTGGTCCTGATCGGACGGTGAGCTACCCATTACTCTCCGCCCGCAGGCCCGCGCCTACGGTGGCCGGGAGTCGTCGCGCGGCTCCCGACGCCCGGAGCGTCTCCCGCGGCGGCTGGGACGGGAGGCTCTCTCCCTGAGCCGTCCCGCCACCTCCTTCGCTAGCATGACTGCTTCGCAGAAGGAGGTGACTGCCTCCCTCTCCCTCTCGCCCCGGACCATGGCTTGCACCAGGGCCGGGCGCGAGAGGTCGCCGCCGCTGCCGATCACCTCTACGAGGACACGGCGGTGCTCCGCCCAAGCGGGGCAGACCTCCACCGTGTGCTCCACCGTGTCCTCTGGGCGATCCTGGCAATGGTGACACCCGGGCGTTTCCTCCCGCCTGATGATGTGCAGGAACCTCCCGAAACTTCCGTGTCCGGTGAGGACCTGCGTCAGGCGGTAGGTGAGGGCGCCGTGGCGCCTCTCTAGCCACTCCTCAAAGAGGGGTCCTATCGCCGCTATCGCGGCGTGCCCTGCGCTGGGTTGCGACAGTCGTTCCTTCCATGTCGCCATGAGGAAAGTAACGGCTTTACGTGATTGTTGCTTTTAACGTAAACCGTAGGTATTAAAAATAATGGCCGTATCTATAAACATATTTATAAGGAAAAACTGACTGGACTGACTGACATATCAACGCACAGCCGAAACTACTGGGTCTAGGAATGTGATTTTAGACATTACGGACGCTTTTAACGTTCTGCATCGTTCTCACATGCATAATTTTTTACATGAATGATGTAAACAAGACTTTATAACCATATTATTTTGATTTAAAGAGTGTCCATGGGGTTTCTTGCCCGTTCTTCTCCATAGGTACCTATGCTTTGGAATGGGCAACTACGAGTATCTTCATCTTTCTGACTGACAGACTCCTTGACAATTCAAAAGTGCCTGTAATTGGTTTAATTGAAATAAATGCTTTGAGTTTGAGTTGAAATTCAACCTTTAAGGGGGTGAAAAGAGGGATTTCGTTTGTATGAAAAGTCTTATTCCTTGAGTTAATAAACTTGAAACTTGGCACAAATACTTATCTAAGTGAATTATGAAGTTTGGCATTTTTTGTTTTTCTAAACTAACCCCTAAAGGGGGATTGTGGGGTGTCAAAATTTGTATGGAAGATGTTTAACTCGCGGTCCGATTAACTCGAAACTCAGTATTTATATTTAAGACCAAAAGAATAACGTGTATCAGGGTTTTTCAAAAATTTACCCCTAATGGGGTGAAAAGGGGTAGTTAATTATACAGGCGAGGATTTTACTGCGTGGGTTGAATAACCCGAAAATTGGTGTAAATAAATGAGTCAAGTAATCAACATATCCCAAACGATTTTTCGAAATTCCACCCCTGTGGGCTGTGGGGGTGAAAAGCAGGAATACAGTTTAGATGAAAAATCTTATTCATTTAAAATAAACTTGAAACTAAAGGGAGATTGGGGGTGTAAATTTTTTTATGGAAGAATTTTAACGCGCGGTCCAATTAATTCGAAACTCAGTATGTAAGACCAAAATAAATAATAAAGTATAATCAGGGTTTTAAGAAAATCTACGTGCGTAAGTGAAGAGGGATAGTCAATTTCTTAGGGAAGTATTTTATTACGTGGCTTGATTGGATAATTGGTATAAATAATCTTTAAGTCAAGCTATAGAAACATCCCAGACGATTTTTCAAAACTACACGGGGATAAAATATTTTTAGTAGCCATGTTTTTAATCACGTCTAAACTTGCTATGGAGTATTTTAATTTGACAGGACTAAACTAATATCTATCTTCTGTCCTTTTTTAATGAAATATAGAAAAAGATGCACTGAACTTAAGTTTAGTTTGTGAACAAGGGAATCGGCGCCATTAAGTTATTAAGTTTGCATGCTTCCCAAATTATTTTGATCTCACTTGATAAATTTCTTTGTTGTTTTCTAAGCATTCTGTGTAATTTTATGTTTAGCCCAAATTATGTCGAATTCTTTTAATTATGGTTTATATAAGTCTTTTTGTTTGAGTCGTTTTCTATTAACTGTTATGTAAGTTTTCTAATCATGCTTCTCAAAGATGTTACTGCAACTTGATGATTATTTCTATAAGTAGATCGTTGGTAAAAGTTTGTTAAATAATTTGTTTCATTTTAAAATAAACCTAATTTGTTTCAGTAAAGTTTACGACGTGGTTTTCTTTAGTACGTTCATGTTCTGTATTTCTTTGTACTTTATATTTGCTTCAAATCTTGCTGCAGACATTTCACCAAGGAAGGCATTTACTTTAGATTCTTTATGAAAAGCATACGTATTCAGCTCCTATGACAATACAATATTTTGTGGTGCAAATCATAATGTTGTATAATATAAGCGGGCCTAGTACTTAACACATACTGCAGTTATTCCTCGTGCACCTAGTAGCTACTAACGATTTGTTTAAGGATTTAGTCTACCTTCGATTTTCCTTCATAATTTTATTTAAATGATAGCGTATAATTTGTCTTCTACACACGCGGAAAACTGTCGAAACGAGGACTAGAATACACACTGCTCGGAAAATCTAGCAAACCGAGGTCTTAAATAAACATTGTCTGGAAAAGCTACCTAACCGAGGTCTTTTGTGTTAAAGTTAACACATAAGTCCTCGGATAATACAACAAACGTGAAATGAGTGTAAAGACTCTGTGTATGAGGCGACAGTGGCACCACCTGGTGGATACACAATGTTTGTGTAAGATTATGAATAATCTTGATCAAACCGAGGTTAAGACAACTTTTTCGTATTAAGTATATAGAAAGACTCAAAATCGCTTGCAGAATACGAATCTTTGGTCAAGTCAAACCGAGGACCCTCGAAAAGGTCCTCGCTTTGAAAAGGTCCTCGGTCGTGCCTTGTGTATTCATACGCACGTCCTCGGATGGTACTTAAAACAAACACACCCCCACACACACACACACCCCCACACACACACACACCCCCACACACACACACACCCCCCCACACACACACACACACCCCCACACACACAGACACGTCAAACTTATAACACCCCGTCGTTTTCGCGTCGGGGGTTAAAAATGGCGCTACAGTAGGTATGCCACGGATCTTCAAAGCCCTTACGAATACTTTATGAAATATTTCAACTAATCAATACATACTAATGTTGTAATTATAATTTGTATAGTCAATTAGTCATTTAATCTAAAATAATTGAGTAACAAACATCCAAACGCACAAACTTTCGCATTTATAATATTATAGTAGGATTGTCTAAATGAAGGGGATTGCGATTGCGTGTGGGTTACGCAATTGGGGTGCTGATTCCAACATGCAGGGAAACCGAAAATCCACAAAATATGTAAAATTTTCTTTTTTGTTACAGAGAAAAGGACATGGGCGCGAAATTGATTGTCCAGATGGAGGGCAAGAAAACACGATTGCTCACTGTGAAAGTAAGTTTTATTGAAGTGTGAAAGTAAGTTTTATTAGCTGGCCTGACAGATGTCCTGTCAAAATGTCAATATGGTCTTGACTTCATACAAAAATCCCGTAGAAAGAAGCACTTTCAGTTTTTACCGAATTTCACAATTTTTCGGGCAATTTTTCCAATTTTTCTTTCCTTAAAAACCCTATGTCCTAAAAAACTAAACAATTGGTCCAACCGTTCTCAAGCGATCAGCTTACCAACGAACTGAATTTCATTTTTATTTATTTCGCTTAATTAGTCTTACTACTTAAGCTGTATTTTGAGACAATTGTCTTATAATAATATTGCTCAAATTTTTTAATGTCCATTACAGATTGAAATTGGGCAAACAGAGTTTCTAGGCGACTTTGTAACGATCTTTGTCAATTTTATTAGAATCGCGTTTAAAATTTTACCCAGTTCCTATTGCTTTATGTTCGAATTGGTTGCAGACTACAAAAGACAATACTGAATGATATTTTATGTGTGTCAAAGTCGTTACTGGCTAAAATGGGACAGTACAACACTATTTCCGAGGTATTTTTTTTCTTCTTTAGCAATCTGCGATCGGTTTGGTACCTTAAGCGGATGAGTTGATTGGTGGGAAGAGCGTAACTCCAGCGAGCCGTCTATTCCACATTCGTGTTTCGTAGATGGCTCGCGGAGCAGTGGTGGCCAAATAGTAACAGCCGCGACTTACGAGTTGTAGGTTTGAACCCAGGCGCTTTACTTTGTGTAAATTATTATTTCATCACCACTGCTCTCAAAACGGTGAAGGAAAACATCGTGAGGAAACCGGCATGTCCTAGAACCAAAAGTTCGAAAAAATGAACATCTACCAACCTCCACTGGTCCCGCGTGGTGGATTACGGCCCACTTTCTCTCACAGAGAGGAGGCCTGTGTCCCAGCAGTGGGAACATTATAGGCTAATTATGTAGACGGCTTATGCACGTGTGTACGTTTAGCGGGCCTTAGTGCTATTACATGTACCTAGATATCCACCCCCTAGTGCCGGGGTAACCGGCAGCAGGAGCGTGTGAAAAGGCACTAAGGGTAAGATTTGCAGATTTCACGTTGACTTTACTAAGTAAAGTCAACCTTCTTCAGAAATAACTCTTCTTTAAAAATAAGCATCAATTTTCGTATTGAAAAGCCTTCACCTGGAGCGGCACAATTTACCCGATTTAGACTGCCACCCGGACTCACCCGGTCTATCTGACCGTGAAGATTTAGGTGAAGCCAGCTGATGCTAGGGGTTGACACTATTGACAGCTCATTCCACCTAAGTTCTCACGGTGTTATCTTTACGGAATAGATCGGCTGCCCTCGGCCTCGATCTCGCCTGATGGAAAGCGGAAGAATAGACATGACAGATAGAATAGACAAAATTACAGATAGAACAAACAAAATGACAGATAGAATAGACAAAATGACATATAGAATAGACAATTTTGTCTATTCTATATGTCATTATGACAAAATGACAGATAGAATAGGCAAAATGACAGATAGAATAGACAAAATGACCGATAGAAAAGACAAAATGACAGATAGAATAGACAAAATGACAGATAGAATAGATAAAATGACATATAGATTAGACAACATTACAGATAGAATACACAAAGTGACAGATTTCTTAAAAAAATATTATATTCTCTCATTTTGTCTATTCTTCCGTCGTCAAATGGCCGTCGACCATACAGAAGGGCGTTCACTCTAGCTTTGAAAGCTCACAAGTTATAGGTGGAGCGTTTGAAAAGGTGCTTAATATATTGTATTCAAATTGGTTTGTTGACTACAAAACTGCCATAATACATATATGAGTCAGTGGACATAGGCGTAACGGGTTCCTATTCTATACAAAAGCATCAAAGAATGTATCAGAACTTTTGTTATGAAATCGAATGAAACCTTTATCGGCCATCAATCTCAATGTCGTGTCATTTTCCCTATTATAACAGAATAGACATGAATCATGAATGGTATGCGCATGACTTTTTAAAACATTTTTGAGATATCCCGATTGACAGGTTAATTTGGCTTTGTTTGAAAATAATGTTCGAGTTTTAATAGAGCATCAAGTTCCTGCCCCGGTCCCATGTTACTTGAGGTTGGCGTAACACGTTTTCTTCTTCCATTCTCCCCTGTCAACCGTCACGCTATCATTCACTCCCTTCTCTTGCATAATTATGATTCCTCACACAAACCATCCATCTTTTTTTTGGTCTTCCTCTCCATCAACAATTATATTTTTAATAGAGCATTCAGCGAAAATGTATAATTGCATCTTGTTTACCAACTGCGGGCCAGTTTGCGTTCAAATCTTTTTGTTTTGGAGACGCCACGTACTCAAAAACCATTACTTACCATTTTACTATAGATTTACCGATAATTTAGCCATAAACGGCAAACGTACTACTTAGTGTGGTGCGCCCCGAGCTCCAAGAAGGTGACAGGGACAGACTGGATACGGAAGGCGAAGGACAAGGTGTTGTGGCGCAGTCTGGGAGAGGCATATGTCCAGCAGTGGATTGGGATAGGCTGAGATGGTATAAAAATAGTTTAGATTTCAAGAATTCCTATTCTTTAATAGCCACCTCTGCTATTTCGGCAAAGCGTGTTTCAGTTATGTTCTTAGAGTTTCATAATAACTCGTATACAGTTACATCCAACCAACACTTCCCACGCTGAATGACGTTACAAAGTATAAACAAGATAAGATCGCCACGAGCCGTTGCATTATCGCGCACACACCTGTTGGACGCAGTAAATCATGCTGTTTGAACACAGGTATGTTATAATCTCGTAATGGTCTAACTTAACAGACTGACTGCATTTGAACTGTATGCCAGCTGCTACATCGCAATTTGGATGCAGTCGACATAACTAGGTTTCGAAGCAGTTAAGTCCGTCTGTTTAGACCCTAACCCCCTTACTAATAAACATATTATATCAGATGAATAGTTACACACGGTTTTCTCTCTTTCAGTCGTCAGTAATTTGACTTTCGAAAGAAGACAAAGCGTTGTGTAACTATACAGACGGTAATACAACGTTTATTAGTAAGGGGGTTACAGTTTTCGCGATGTGTTGCCCGAAAAGTGGGAATATTAGACTCTGACCAGTAAATTCCAAGCCCCTGACACATATACAGAGATGGCTCTTGGCTTAGTAGATACGATCTAATCCGATCTTAACCAATTATGGCGGCAGAAATATTTAGATATTGTGTGTTAGGGCACATACCTAGGAGACTGTAAAGGGGACCTAACTGCAAGAGTGCAAGGCGACACGTGACCACTGCGCGCCGTCGTCCCTGAGGTCACTCGGTGGGTGGACAAAGACTCCACGACCCCAAAAAAAAACCAAAGCCCCGGGCGCCTTTTGAAGGTTTCCGAGCGAAAACAAAAAATAAGAAGGTATTGTGAAGAAGTCCCCGGTTGAGCCCTTACACGAAGAGCGAAAGGACAAAACTGTCGAGTTCTTATCGTCCCTTAAATAAATTAGGAACTCCGATATCCGTATTACCATACCAGACTGCAGACAGCGTGCCTCGTCATTCGCGTGTCTCCGCGCAATTTGGCTCATTACATCAGTGCGTGATAGTATTTCAAACGCCCGAGACTCCATGCCACTCAGCTTAACAGCTGACATTATTTGCTTTACCGTTGCGCTGATTTACGAAATTAAAATCAAAATGAACATAAAATGGGCTATATTCCCCAAAACGGGAATTGGTAGTGGTTTATACACCCTCATTTTTCCAGTTGGTTTTAAGCCTCTTGAATACAGAGCATTGCCATTAACCGGGTATTGCTAATAACCGGGTAAAATCCAGACGATCAAATCCGAAAGTTTTTTCAGAAGCAGCTACTGAGAATTTCCGATGGAAATGCCAGTAAGACTATCAAGTAAAGCTAATCAGCCTATAATGTTCCCACTGTTGGGACACAGGCCTCGTCTCTGTGAGGGAGTGTATAAATATAAAAGTAATGCACCTCGCGGGCTCAGTGCGGGTTCGTTCGTAGATTTCACATGTCTTCGAATTTTCGGTTTTAGGACATCCGTATTCCTCACGATGTTTTCCTTAACCGTTTTGAGAGCAGTGGTGAACTGGTGATGAAATAATTCACACAAAGTAAAGATCGAACCTACGAACTAATTCCGCCATTACTGATCTCACGTAACACCTAATAAAATCACCAATTCCTTTCTGAACTGTCGTGGAGTGAGGTGGTTTATGCAATGCGTCATAATTGTGATTAAAGAGATAATGTGCATTGATCAGGCATTGTGTCAGTGTAATAACACCTTTATAGCCTTCCTTAAATCAGCACGACCTTGACCTTCGTGCCGACTTGCCTTATTGTGAAGGTCAGATAGCATAGCATTGCAGTTGTTCTATGAAATTATATAATTTCCAACCGAATTGAGGTAGACTGAAATCGAGCTCAGCAGAGCAGAGGTCGTTTCTTCGTGACTTCTGACGCTAAGCATCGTTGCTGTATTATAATAAAAAATCTTTCTACGGCATGGCCATAATTCAGTTGCCCCAAAAGTTATGAATATTTTTGTATTCACAATTATAATTATGTGGGCACCATGTATCTATCAGATAATATTGTACATTTATTTTATTAATACCTAATTATCTTACAATTTAACTCTAAAATATACATATTATATAGTATATATACAAGTATATAAAAAAAGAAGGGAAAAGAAAAAGACACAATTAGACAAATTAAAAAAAAAAAACAATAAAACAAACGGTGTTGTATTATAACGCAAGACCTCATACACCTCAAAGAGTGTTGAGTTAAAAGATTAATACAACTACCAAAAAAAATTTTTTTAAAGCTTATTATTATTAATAAGGAAATCGTGTTGTCCCTAGCATTATTGGTCCCGGATAGGCGGCTGTCATTCATAGATTTTTGACAGTTGTTACGGGTAGAAGCCTGACAACCAGTCTTACCAAGGGTATCATGTTACCTAGTTACTGGGTTGTGGAGGTCAGATAGGCAGTCGCTCCATGTAAAATACTGGTATTCGCTGCATCCGGTTAGACTGGAAGCCGCCCCCAACATTGCAGGTCCCCAACATTGGGATAGGGAGATTAATCAGTTTTCTATAAGAATAAGCATCACCCTTGTACCTATTTTTCTGTTCTGTTTTTTCTTGACTGTATGTGTGTTTCTTGTTTATATAAATAAAACAAAGTCGGGTAGTTACACCATTTATAACTCAAGAACGGTTCGACCAATTTTTGTAACTTTGATATTTTGGATATGGCTTTGCCCCAATTAGCAGAATAACTAGGTATTAAAACATGGGGCAATTTTGCAATAAAATAATAATGAAGATAAATTCCTTTCTCACATTTATCGATTCTGAGGCGGCACGAAGTTCGCCGGGTCAACTAGTTGTTAAATAAAATAAATAAAAATTGATTGACTTAGGGCTATATTTCACTGGGACACCATGGCGGCGCAACCAGTCGCCGCTACCAACAAAATGTATGGTTGGTTGCGCAACCGCTTGGACGCCTGGTGAGATACCCACCATAAAGCTGTGTATATTTTGCTGGCAGCGTGACCGTGGTTGCGCCGCCATGGTGTCCCGGTGAAATATAGCCCTTAGGGTGATTTACTTAGTTGCAAGTGTTACAACAACAGAAATGTAGTCACATGTAGTTGAGCGTACTAAAAATAAAAAATAAGTACCTTTAAGTATACTCCGACGCACAATCGCGATGCTGAGTTGCTGACGTAACTAGTGACGTCACGCATCGTTTAGAGGCTCTTAACCCTGCTAATCACGGTGCTAGGTCCGATTTGCGCTGCCGTGTCACTCAAGGACGTATTTCTCGGATTGTTTTATGTATGATTTTAGCATAGAATTTGAAAGACTATAAAATACAGGATGTTTGGTAGAATGACCGACACAATTTTTTGAGGTATTGGGAATGTCATTTGCTAGCTCAAAATTGTTTAATTTTTCATTTTTATTATGAACTAGTTGCGCCCCGCGGTTTCACCCGCGTAAATGTCGATCCCGTGGGAATATCGGGATAAAAAGTAGCCTATATGTTAATCCAGGGTGTCAGCTACCTACATACAAAATTTTATCGAAATTGGCCCATCCGTTTGAGCATGAAGAAGTAAAAAACATATAAACAGACACACAAACTTTCGCTTTTATAAAAATTAGTGTGATTGTATGGCTGCCGCAGCCTGGCTGTCGCAGCCAGGCTGCCTAGTGAGCGCCTGCCCTAAGTTGTAATTCGAGAACAGAGAAATAATCCTCCTACCCGTATCCCATTTTACTTAGGGGCGCAGTACGTCCCTCTACTTTAGCTGTCTCTATTACGCAGGGAGGCTATTGCGTTTAGCCGAGCACACATCCAGACTAGGCAGTTACACAGAATTTCTTAATGAAAAAATTGTACATTACGATACGAAGTAATTGATTATTGCACAGTGCTAAACAAATATGTATTTACAGAATTATAATCATTACAATCAGTAATACAACTTGTTAAGTTAGTATAATCCCCAAATGTCAAGATTTCATGAAATAGTTATTCTTGGGGATTACTTGGTCTTACAGAGTTGTGTTGATGACTTTAATGATTATAATTCTGTAAATACATATTTGTTACGGCTGCGAATCATATTTTAATCAACGTACAACTTAATACTTACTGACCAGCAAATTGCAAAAAACGTAAAAAAAAAACGAATTTCGCGGGCTACCCTGACGCTTTAGCCATAAGTCACAGAAAAGCTTGACTTAAGTGCAGGTCACACGGTGCTATAATAAACAATAAAACTACTCGAAAAACCCTACCAGACGAAAACAGGAAAGAAAAGCATTACTTAACGGCGATAATCGAACCCCAAATAATTCCTATTTTGATGTCCTAAGGACACTCATAATGTGCCTCTTTTTATGAACCTCAAATATACAATGCGTAACATAATGAACGCAAGACCTCATACACCCCAATTAGAGTATTGAGTTAAACGCATAATACAATGATCAAAACATTTTTTTTTAAAGCTAACTATTATTATTAAGTAAATTGTGTTGACCCTATCATTACTTTATGCATTCAAAATTGAGTCTTATTGCCTTGACATAAGATTTAATTTTCTTTGGCTCAATCGGCGATCAGTATGGCAAAATACATAATTTAAAAAAAATACCTATCTATGTTACCGAAATTGATTCAGTAATCAATTATGAACAAACTACTTTCAGGACTTGCGTTTATTCTGTTACACCTTGTATGTAGTTCCCAGTTTGTTGTCCTAAAATACGAATACGAGCAACTTGGATGTTTGATGCGTTTTTGTCAGTTTTTACTAACCTAACCCATTTGGTCGGGGTGCCCTTAGCTTTAGGTACTGCGACCAACTTTGAGAAGAGATCAGAAAGTTAAAAAGAGGCTGATTAATTAAAAAAGCGTATAGCATTGGAATGTCACTAATTTTAGAGGATCAGTGAAATATTTCCCTTACTTAAGTATGACAATGTTAATGTTACAGAATAGCAAAGAGCAAAATGACGGCAGCCGCGAGAAGTACAAGGACTTCACGTTCGACCACTCGTACTGGTCGTTCGCGCACGATGACAAGAACTACGCGGCGCAGGAGCAGGTAGGTCACTAAACCCAGGTGATATTCGACGCACTGCTGTGCGCCGAGAGTTGAAAATCCAACACTGTGTTTTTTTGACGCGCTGGGATGCCCTCTGTTGGATTATCAACGCTCGGCTCAACACTGAGACTTGAAAATCCAGTGTGCTATAAAGTCCAGTGTGCTATAAAATCCAGTGTGCTATAAAATCCAGTGTGCTATAAAATCCAGTGTGCTATAAAATCCAGTGTGCTATAAAATCCAGTGTGCTATAAAATCCAGTGTGCTATAAAATTCCGCCACGATATTTATACGACCGTGTGGACGTGGGCTTAAGGTGAACGCACACTTATCCGAGCCGTACGCGTCGAACGAATCGAAGTCAAGGAAAAAGGGAAAGGGAGAGGAAGTGGGATTACATAAATACAGAATTCTAAAATTCGTTTCGTTCGATGCGTTCGGCTCGGATAAATGTGCGCTCAGCTTTACACAGTGTTTAGACAGCACACCGTCTACTACCCGCACTTCAGAAACTTTTTGATGTTTCCCAAGTAGCACAGAATTGGAATAACAATTCTAATATCCCATTCAATTTCTTTCTTTGGACTTCTTTTAGTAAGGCTTCTTATAATTTCTAGTAAAAATCTTATACCGGGAACAGATTGGTGAAACGAAACATGTAATGTAACACACGTTGAAAAAACGCATTGTTGTTGTGTTACATTTCATGTTGTATTGCATAAGCACGGCTAACTTGTGCTTCACTTGGGCTACAAGCTTCATTAAGCTTATCTTCTCGCTCTATTCCAGGTGTTCGCCGACCTGGGTCTGGACGTGATAGACAGCGCGTTCGAGGGCTACAACGCATGCGTGTTCGCATACGGACAGACCGGCAGTGGGAAGACTTTCACTATGATGGGATCGGGCTCAAACGTACGTATCTGCTTAAATTCATTCATTCATTCATTCACTGACCGACAACGCCTAAAGGTAGCACACATGCGGGCGGAGAGTAATGGGTAGCTCACCGTCCGATCAGGACCAGGCCCGTGCCGGACGGCGCGTACGTGTTCCACGCGCGCCTCAAAGAGATGTCAGCATCGAGGAGGGGCCCCATAGGGCCGAAGCCTGCCGGGTCAGCGGGATTGTCCGAAAGGGTTACCGCTGGCCCGGAACATAAAGGGCTAAGGAAGGAACATAGGTGGGTTTTAGTCAGTAAGAGTCTGACACTCCCTTCCGCTCCACCCAGAGCGGGAGGGGTCATATGATGATTTCCCATCCGAAAAAAAAAAAAAAGGTAGCACACATGTCAACTCGGAAAGGGAGTGGCACCGTATCAACTCGAGCCATTCAGTATTCTTTGTATGAAACTCCCTACTGCAACGCACACTAATCGGAATCGTAACGTAATCGCCTCGCCTCGGGACAAGCTCACGAACCGCGGTGCGGTGCGTGGTCAACTTGCAGTTCCCGCGCTTACAGCTCGTCGTCCCGGAGCTTACGTCTTTTCGTCCACCCTTGCCCCTCTCACCCTTCCCGCGGCCAGCCTACAGCACCATCAACCAGCGGTCGGTGAGCCGTAAGCGCGGCGTCGCCTAGCCGTAGCCGAGTCGACGTACCGTAACTGCTGATCCGCTTTGGTTACGTGCTTACGTTAGGTTGACGCCGAGGCGAAAGGCGATATGGTGACGATCCCTTTCCGAGTTGATATGTTTGCTTTACCTTTTACCTTTAACCGCCAGGTGTAGAAGACTTCCTTTGCACAAGAGTTCCTTTTGGAATACTAAGGAAGAATTTTTGAAAGTTCATCCCCTAGAGGTGTTATAGAGGTATGAGGAACAGGGTGTAAAGTTCACTCATCCTCTATAGAAAAGGGAGGATCCTCCGACTAGACGGGTGATGTGTCTGGCGGGCAACTGCCCAATGATTCATGTCGGGCCGTTGTATAATGTATAATTATGCTAGTTGCGCGGTAAACTCTGCTTGCGAGATGCAGAATTTTGCGTGACGTCGCATGTGGTGTTGTAGATACCGCTACAGTGTTAAATAGGTTCTGAAAGTACGATATTTTGCCAATGGGCACATTGCTTGTCTACTGAATAAAAATCTCTCAAATCTTAACAAACGCATTCTGTTTTTGTACGACTTTGAAATAAAATATCCTACAATTTTTGACATATGGATTTGTGATCAGCCGATGTTTTCTGTAAAAAAATCCGTGAAAACTTAGGTGAAGTGAGCTTGAAGTGAGTTGTCAATCCCTACCATCAGAAAAAGACATGTTGGGACAATTAATTGGGCTAAGAGCAAGAGAATGAAGATGATGACAATTTTCTCTCCATCTCCAGGAGTACCAAGGCCTAATCCCCCGGATATGTCGGCACCTGTTCTCCCGCGTGGCTGCTGGCAAGGAGTCTGGCGCCTCCTACCGCACAGAGGTCAGCTACTTGGAGATCTACAACGAGAGGGTCAAGGACCTCTTGTCTACTGACGCGGGGCACTCCCTCAGGGTCCGAGAGCATCCCAAGTTGGGGCCTTATGTGCAGGACTTGTCCAAGCATTTGGTGTCCGATTATGATGATATACAGGTTTGATTCTTTTTTATTATGTAGTGCCGAAGTAGTTGTTTTTAGTAAAATGTAGTTTTTAGGGCTCTGTACCCAAAGGGTAATAACGGAACCCTATTACTAAGGCTCCACTGTTCGTCTGTCCGTCTGTCACTAGGCTGTATCTCATGAACCGTGATAGTTAGACAGTTGGAAATTTCACAGATGGTGTATTTCTGTTGCCGCTATAACAACAAATACTATAGACAGAATAAAATAAATATTTAAGGCGGGATCCCATACAACAAACGTGAAACACGTGTCACACACAAACTGTGTGAAATGTTGCGCTACCAGGCCAGATACTCGTAACGTATTTCCCGCTCAAAAACACCGAACGTTTACCATCATCTGCCTAGCCTATTCCCCAACTATGTTGGGGTCGGCTTCCAGTATAACCGGATGCAGCTGAACACCGACAGTTTATATGTCTACTAATAAATCTGTCATCCTTGCGCAGGAGTGCATGCACCGCGGCAACCTGCACCGCACGACGGCGTCGACACAGATGAACGACGTGTCGTCTCGCTCGCACGCTATCTTCACCATAACCTTCGTGCAGGCGTCCTACCTGCGACACAACAACATGCCGAGTGAGACGGTCTCTAAAGTGCACCTCGTGGACCTTGCTGGGAGGTAAGCATCACCACGACTGCCTTCTCCCAGGGGTTGGCAGAGTTGTATAGCATACCCATATTTCGCTAGCTAGGTATAAGTCCCATGTACACGAGCGCACTGCCACAAATCCAAAATGCTACTGAAGGTTTTCTTACGGAACTCTAATCTTGTTAATAAGTCATCATCTGCCTGCCTTTTCCCAACTATGTTGGGGTTGGCTTCCAGTCTAACCGGATGCATCTGAATACCAGTATTTTACATGGAGCGACTGCCTATCTGACCTCTACAACCCAGTTATTGGGTAATACGATACCTCTTGGTAAGACTGGTTGTCAGACTTTCGGGCTTCCGACTACCCGTAACGACTGTCAAAGATCCACGAATGATAGCCGGGACCAACGGCTTAACGTGCTTTCCGTAGCACGGAGGGGTCAAGGTATATAAAGATGGTCACCCATCCACAGACCAACCGCGGCAAACGCAGCTCAACCTGATCGATCGACCTGTTCGGCTGTTATTATTTCGCCACGGGCCCCAAAATGATTATTATGATTTCGTGCAGTGAGCGCGCCGACGCTACGGGCGCGACGGGCCAGCGCCTGGTGGAGGGCGCGCACATCAACAAGTCGCTGGTCACGCTGGGCTCCGTCATCTCCGCGCTCGCCGAGTCCAGCCAGCCGCTCGAAGGTAAGAACAGCTTTCTTGATCATCTATACTTATATAGAGGTAAAAGGATAATGGATCATTCTGTGTTGGTCCCGTACCCAAAAAAAAAAATTACTGCTTTGTGTCTATGGTACCGGTCTTACCCATTCTCCTTTGTTTGTTTGCTTGTATGTAGGGGGTATTCTCTGGAACTACCAGTCGGATTTGAAAAAATATTTTTGCATTTGACAGCCCAATTCTTAAGGAAGGCTATATATCATCACGCTAGGACAAAATGAACGGTACTTCGAATCCAATTTAACTATACAACCAATAAGATGAATAAATACTATAAGGTAAAAAGTATATCTGCATATATAAATAATATATATAAATAAACTTCACCATTTTAACACGTATAATTTATCATTAATATTTTTTTAAACTTGCATCAAAATAAAAACTGGCCAAGTGCAAGTCGGACTCGCACACGAAGGGTTCCGTACCACAGGCGTAAAACGCCGAAATAAACGTTTCTTTTATACTTACCCCTTTAAATTTTAACTTCATTTTATTTTTATTATTTATTGTTATTTATAGCGGCAACAAAAATACATCATCTGTGAAAATTTCAGCTGGCTAGCTATCACGGTTCATGAGATACAGCCTAGTGACAGACAGACAGACGGACAGTGGAGTCTTAGTAATCGGGTCCCGTTTTTGCCCTTTGGGTACGGAACCCTAAAAAATACTTTAATATTCGTTGTTACATATGGTTGTATGTAACCGAGAATATTGTACCGGTTGCTACAAAGGGCGGCCTGTTCGCTATATGCGTATGTATAAAGAGATACTAATGAAATTATTTATGTTTTAGTGCGTCTTCAGAAGGGTCAGAAGAAGGTGTTCATTCCGTACCGCGACTCGGTCCTCACGTGGCTGCTAAAGGACTCGCTTGGAGGCAACTCCAAGACCATTATGATTGCTGCTGTAAGTAATATTAAACCTTTTTCAAACGATTCTATTCTACGAAGTCATCTGCCTAGCCTTTTCTCAACTATGTTGGGGTCGGCTTCCAGTCTAACCGGATGCAGCTGAATACCAGTATTTTACATGGAGCGACTGCCTATCTGACCACCACAACCCAGTTACTGGGTAGTACGATACCCCTTGGACTGGTAGTCAGACTTTCGGGCTTCTGACTGCCCGTAAATACTGTCAAAGATCCACGAATGACAACCGGGACCCACGGCTTAACGTGCACGGAGGCACGGAGGGGTATGTAAAGATGGTCACCCATCCACAAACCAACCGCGGCAAGCGTAGCTTAACCTGATCGATCGACCTGTGCGGCTGTTATTAGTTAGCCACGGGCCCCACATTCTATTCTACGAAGTATCGATGGTTTTTTGAAATAATCGATTCTATTTGTGTCCTTGTGACGTTCTAAGTTTCTAGCTTCGAAATACCTGTGATGACTGCGTGGTGCTCGAAAAACCTCGAAATACCTGTGCTGACTACGTGGTGCTCGAAAAACCTTGAAATTTTCGGACTTCTCTCAGTTTTTGGCTTATAACTTCTAAAATGAGTATCCTACGGAAAAGTCCACACATTTGCTACAATTTGAGAACAGTCGTAGCTCTGTAGGATTAGGATCCAAAAGAATATTGGCAATTTTTCCAAAAAAGTTCAAAATTCTATGTTTCCTTTCTTTCACCAGATATCCCCAGCAGACTGCAACTACGGGGAAACATTATCGACTCTCCGGTACGCGAACCGCGCTAAGAACATCATCAACAAGCCGACCATCAACGAAGACCCGAACGTGAAGCTTATCAGAGAGTTACGAGAGGAGATCGAGAAGCTGCGCGCGCAGATCGCGCATAATGACGTGAGTACATATTTATAGATGTATGAGGAACAGGGTGTACAGTTCACTCATCCTCCATCCACTAATGGCGAAGCAAACGTCATCATCTGCCTAGCCTTTCCCCAACTATGTTGGGGTCGGCTTCCAGTCTAACCGGATGCAGCTGAATACCAGTATTTTACATGGAGCGACTGCCTTTTTTTTTTTTTTTTTTTTTTCGCTGAGAAATGACGTTACGCATCTCCGCTCGTCGGGGGAAGAGACGGAGTATGTGGGACTCCCTGCCAGGGTGGCAGTATACCCACTAAAACTCAGCGGTGTTCCCTCATCGCCTTGATGGGGAGGTCATGGGAATCCGGCTCAGCCTTTGCATCCACAACCCCCCCGGCGCATGCCCGCCTAGCTGGCGGGCCCCGCATGTCCCCCCGACTGGGGGGCTACGGGAATGGCCGGGAACACCTGGCCATATGGAGCGACTGCCTATCTGACCTCCACAACCCAGTTACTGGGTAATACGAAACCCCTTGGTAAGACTGGTTGTCAGATTTTCGGGCTTCTGACGACCCGTAACGACAGTCAAAGATCCACGAATGACAGCGGGGACCAACGGCTCAACATGCTTTCCGAGGCACGGAGGGGTCTTGGTATGTAAAGACGGTCACCCATCTACGGACCAACCGCGGCAAGCATAGCTTAACCTGATCGATCGTCCCGTGCGGCTGATATTACTTAGCCACAAGCCCCTCGGTGACAAAAAAAGCCCAAATTAATTTATTTTTTGTATCTACGTGTTTAGACCAGACAGGCGCTTTACTTTGTGTTAATTTATTTCATCACCATTGCTCTCAAAAACGGTGAAGGAAAACATCGTGAGGAAACCGGCATGTCCTAGAACCAAAAATTCGAAGACATGCGACATCTACCAACCCGCACTGGGCCCGCGTGGTAGATTACGGCCCATTCCCTCTCACAGAGAGGAGGCCTGTGTCCCAGCAGTGGGAACAGTATAGGCTGATTATCTACGTGTTTAGATATCGATGCCCATTACGTTCGCGGAGTTTCCCTAGCTAATTTAATTTGACCCTGTGTAGCCACGACCGCCTCAAGAAAACATTTTAATTATTGAAGTCAGAATTGTTTTGTGTCGTTAGTTGTACTTTATTGTCTATTATTTTCGTTCCCAGGACCCGATAGAAGCAGAAGCAGGAGTGCTAGCAACGCTCCAACGCAAGGAAGCTCAAGAGAAGGTCCTCACAGAGAAATGGACGGAGAAATGGCGCGAAACGCAACAGATACTACAGGAACAAAAAGCGCTAGGGCTGCGCAAGAGTGGCCTGGGCGTCGTACTAGACTCGGACATGCCGCATCTAGTGGGGATCGATGATAATCTGCTGTCGACTGGTGTGACGTTGTATCATCTCAAGGTAAGGTTTTTGAATAAGTACGCTCAATAAGGCTCAACTCACACTAAAAGAGCGTCGAAGCGCAGCGAAGCGGAGCGCAGTTTCAGTGTCATATGAATTTTAACTTTATTTTCATTACTATAATACTTATTATCGCATGAGAAACTCGAACGACTCGCGCGGATGCCTGCGGCGCCGCTGGAAATCCGGCGAATAGACTTCTCTACCGAGCGGTTGCGATAATAAGTATTATAGTAATGAAAATAAAGTTAACGCTTCGACACACTTTTGGTGTGAGTTGAGCCTGAGAATAAAAAAACTGAAATGATAATCGACTTTTTTTTTTTTTTTTTTTTTTTTTTTTTTTTTTTTTTTTTTTTTAAACGTTGCCCCACACTAGGAATTTCTCCTGTATCGTGGGTGCGTTTACAAACATTTAAACTCACATACACAAACAGCCAGACCCGGAACAACTACTTGTAGGTCATACAAATATTTGTTCCGTGCGGGAATCGTGATACGGTGCCGATCCCTTTCCGATTTGATACGTCTGCTATGACCTTTAAAGTGTTTGTACAAACCTACTTACAGAAATAAAATAATTTATCATTTTACTTAGTTGAAAGATTATATACGGCTTATTTTAATTTATTGAAAATTTTAAATTTGTTTTTATTACGGACGCTTTTAACGTTCTGCATCTCAAACTCAACTCAGTTTGAGTTTTTGAATATAATAATTAGAGATAGACCAGAGTACATAAGCGGAAGTTTGAAAGTGGCACCGGTAACTGAAAAGTTGTGTGGAAATCGGCTGTCATGTCTGTTACGGAGAAATGAGGAAAATGTCGTGAGGAGAGTTTTGAGTATGGATGTCGATGGCTATAAGAGTAGGTCTTAATTTGCTTAAAAACTTTTATTACCACCACGGGGTTAATATGGTTAAATTGAAATTCAACCGGGCAGGCTGGAACGTTCGCTCTTAATAAATCAATTGATACGTCGGACGAGGAATTTAAGGCTTCCGTCGTAATTAGTAAAGAAATTTACAAATTCCTGAGCTTCTTCTATCTAGCTTATGGCACCACGTGAAGTCTCCAATGTGTAATCAGTGTTTCGTTCTTTATTATTACTAGTTTTGTTATTCATAATTTTCCAAACTGTTTTTATTTTATTTTCTGCTGATTTAATTTTATTGCTAATGTAAAGGGCTTTGGCTATTTTGCAAGTATTTCTAAAAAATTTGGAATATGTAGCAACATACTTGCTGAAAGTTTCAGTATTGATGTAAGGCTTAAGGCCATACAACTCGAACAGTCTTTCCCTACTTATTGGAATACCTCTAGTTGCCCAGTCACTAAATATAAAATAATGATTACTTTAAAAACACTAGAAAAACACGCTTTTATAAATGCACGTAAAAACAAAAATTCCATCATGTAGTTCCAGTTCATATCTTCCGGCTCCATCATCAGATCAGTTCGACAGTACCATATTATTGTATTGACATCAGAACTACATACAGCTGCCAATTTTCATTACGCTACGACCCTTGGAAGATGGTTAAATTAGTTACCTTAGATTTCATTACATAGTTACCTATAGGTCAACCTAATAAAAGCGTGTTAATTAGGGTAAATGTTTTTTGTTTTCCAAATTTTTTAATTTGGTCTGAACTTGCGAATAGGTTTTGCCACCGAAACCATTTATTACAATTCGATCCTCATACAAAGGAGCGTGTTCCGATAACACCTCAGAAACAACGGAAATGGACGCGCCGGTGTCAAGTAACCATGAACACCTAGTATTGTTAATGTTAAAATGAAAGTAACGTGTAACAAAGATGTTAGTCTTTGTTACACGTTAAAATGTTATATGATTTAGGAACGAAAATCCGATATTCGTTCTCTGTTTGGGGATCCTCGCTCACTTGGGCTGGAAATATTCTTCGTTGATTATTTCTATCTCGAATACCCACCACGATAATATTTAGAAAGATTATGGTTATTTCCAAAGTTTGAATAATGAGTACCTCTTCCGCGTGTATATCCACCACGGGGGTTACGGCAGAAGTTTAGTACTTCACCCTTTAGCTCAATGAGTGTATCGTGTGTTAGGAAGGCGAAACGGTGATCGGCAGCGCGGAGTACTCTCCGGCGCCGGACATCGTGCTGGCGGGCGCCGGCGTGCTGCCGCTGCACTGTCGCGTGTGGCGCCGCGCCGGCCTGGCCACGCTGGAGCCCGCGCCCGGCGCGCAGTGCTGGCTCAACACCGTGCTCGTGGACAAGCCCGCCAAGCTCAGCCAGGGTGAGGAAACAAACAAAATACATTTATTTAACACAGACTGAAAGGCACGCGGGACTACGGGTAGCGGCTCCTAAATGGAAGTGGGCAGGACACTGGCTGGAACACGGTTATGGCAGGTGGAGCAGAGCTCCAATGGAAAGGTTGCCGAGAGACTGTAGGCGGAGCGTTGGCAGACCAATAGCTAGGTAGGTGGATGACTTGCAGAAGATCGCGGGAAAGACCTGGATGAGGCTCGCAAAGACCAGCAGGGTAATTGCGTAACACACTATCAGTAGCAATGGGTTTCATTTTGACAGTTGAACAACATTCATTGCGTTATATGCGTTGAGAGCAGACACATTTTTCGAACATGTGGAGTAATTGGATTAAAAATATGCTTCAAAATGTTTTAAATTGAGAGTAATAGTATGTTACGCAATTAGGGTGCAGGTAAACAAGGCACAAAAGGGAGAAGGCAAGCTGCCCATGATGATGAAAAAGCATACATCATAGGTATTCTGCAAATAAAAACTGTTTTCCGTTGTAATGAATTAACAGGAATGGTAACAACCTGTCTCACTCTAACACTGCTGCAAGGATCTTTTGGCGATCGAATGACGTTAACAGGGAGCGCTGTTGGTAAACATTTGTGCAATTGTTTTGTGAAAATGTATTGGAAAACAAGATGGCGGCGTTAGTTCCTATTTTGGCCACGCGCCATACGAACCTTGTAGCGCTATAGCAAGGAAAGAGTTTTTCTTTCTAATTTCTCACATGGTTTTCCACTACTTTTCTTGAGGCAGAATTATCGACATCGGCACCACTGACCATAGCTTAAAACCTATACAAGTTCATCATTATGAACAACTTTTACTAAGGGACCAAAGTTGCAATAGCGACAAAAAATCAACTGTTCCCTACGTTTTGACGAGTTATGCGAACATAAATGTAGGGAACAGCTGATTTAGTTTTCGCGATTTCAGGTTTGGTCCCATAGTGAAGGTTGTTCATAATGATAAGTACAATCTCACATTTCGATTAGTCGCACGTTTTCAATTTCACCCTTTGTACCATAGCTTGACCAGTGCGCGCGACTGTTATTATTTAGCCACGAGCGCATCTTTTTACCACTTTATTTTTCCTTCCCCCAGGCTGCATCCTCCTGCTGGGCCGCACCAACATGTTCCGCTACAACGACCCCGCCGAGGCCGCCAAGCTGCGCCAGGAAGGCAGTGCGTCCGTCATGAACCTGTCCCGCCTGTCTCTGCTGTCCTGGTCCACCACCGACCTGGCTGCCAGCACCGAGAACCTCAACACCACGCTGTCGTGAGTATAACTTTAGAATAATAAATAAATAAATAAAATTTATTGATATAATAAGTTTACAAAAAGTGTACATATGGTTCAGTAGTATATATTAATCTAGGCCTATAATAGGATTATAATAATCTGGATAGACTATGGTATGATAAATATGTAATTAGAGTCAAACAATAGAACTCTGACGGTAATGTAGTGCGTAGCCTGATCTAGGTTTATTTAAACCTGTGTTTCAGGCCATCTCCCTACGAAAGTATTAGTTAAATAGGACAGTCAGTGAATTAAGTTAACATACATATATTTGTCAGTATCTAAGCAGATACAATATTTTGCGCAACCTTATTATAAGCTAGAATGATGTCCACTGCTGGACATGAGCCGCCCTAGGTAACCACCATACTGTCTCGAGTATAACTGAACGTGGTCTATACTTAAACTTTTTATCGCATTCAGTAACTTGATAGTTCTAAGCAGTTTTCGCAGAATTAAAAATGCAGTGAGCAGTGATGGTCCAGTAGTAACGGCCGTGACTTACGAGTTGTAGGTCGGGGGTTCGAACCAAAGCAGGCAGTTTACTTAGTGTAAATAATTTCATCACTCTCAAAACGGTGAAGGAGAACATCGTGAGGAAACCGACATGTCATAGAACACATGTGACTTCCACCAACCCGCACTTGGCCCGTGTGGTGGATTAGGACCCATTCCCTCTCACCGAGAGGAGGCCTGTGTCCCAGCAGTGGGAACATTATAGGCTGATTATGGTTGTGTAATGTGTTTATAAGGCAAAAAGTAAGAAAGAAAGAAAAACGTTTATTTGTGGGAAACATAACGCAGACAAAGAACACAAACACTAAAAAGAACAAGTAGGGGGAAGTATGTGTCACATCCACACAAAACGGCCATCGCTCAGCATAATGCTACGACCCTATGCGAGACAGAGCCCCAGCACTGGTTTGAGCGACAGCCGGCGTTGACGTGATGACGTCAACGGTTGACGTTATCATTTTGGCATCACATCATCATATTGTTAACCGAGTTCCAAAAAGGAGGAGGTTATTACCTTATCGTAAAAAAAAAAATGGTTGCCTGTAAAGTCGGTTTTACGGGCGAAGATTTTACGTGACAACGACCGATCATCCGATCATAGTTGAGTGGGAGAGAGACGCAAGGCATTCGGCGGGCCTCTCTCTCGTTCGGTGACTCATCGTAACGTTACCGAGCGTTACACTTTTTCATAAGTGACTCCCAGTCGCAACCTAATTTAAGACGTTGTCACGTCAAAAAGAAATAAATACATAGTTCTAAATCTATATATATAAAAGAAAGTCTGTTAGTTACACCACTTATAACTCGAGAACGGCTGAACCGATTTGGATGAAAATTGGTGGGGAGGTAGCTTAGAGCCAGGAGACGGACATAGGATACTTTTTTTTTTTTTTATAGTAGGAATAGGGTAGGAGTAGTGTAGGAGTAGGGTAGGAGTAGGGTAGGAGTAGTGTGGGAGTAGGGTAGGAGTTGGGTAGGAGTAGTGTAGGAGCAAAACAACGTTTGCCGGGTCAGCTAGTGGTTATATAAACGAAATATTTATAAAGAGGTAACAGTCACCGCAAAGCAACATTCCTAACGCTTTAATTTTTATCAAGTCAAAAGTAAAATAATTAACAGCTCATTGATTGTTCAAAAACGTGGAATCGGCAAGCATTTGTTTATCGAAATAAACAATAGAGTTCGTAATCGTGAGCAATAGAATCGAAGGAAACCCCCTTATTGGCTGTGGATAGTCAAGTAGCTATTTAGATAACATTGTACGAAAATAAGTTCTAGCACGTAACAAATGGAGTTGAATATTGCAAACTAAACAATAGAAGGGAACTCCCTAGATTTCTTGAAACTTAGCGGTAGTAGCGGTATCATTTACCGATAGTCGTTTCTTAAGTATGTGTGTAAAATTTTCAATTCAGTTTCGATTTGGTGTCGCGGAGTGTTGCATGGCTACTGAAAACTTTTCAAGACAAATCTGCAATGTCTCATTTGTCTATAACTACATTTTTAAACGCTGAATCCCTTACTAAGCGTTCATTATCATATTTCTTTAGTGATCTAGAGGGTGAGATCCGTTGTGAACGTATCGAGGCTCAGCGCGCGGAGTTAGAGCGAGAGCGGCAACAGTTCCTCATGCAGCAGGAAGAGCGGCAACGTCGCTGGCACGCCGAAAGGGAGGAGCTGATACAGGCGCAGAGGAAACTTGATGAGGTGAGCGCTATTCATATTAACCTTAGAATAAATACTCTTTAGTATGTACATCATAGGAATAGGGATGATGTAAATTTTTGCATTTTAAGTTCTAAAAATTGTAAAAGCTCAAAAAATAGCAAAGTTATAAAAGTTTTGAAATAACTGCTAGACAAAGACGGCACTATAACAGAAGTGACGTCACGACTACTAGCGCCATAAATTGTCCGTGCCGCGCGACAAGGACGTTAATGATTCCTTCCAAAAACTTTGAAAGCGTGTTCGCGTGCGTGTTCTCCATACTACTATCGATTAAAAAAAATCGATTAGCTCATTTTTACTGTTTTCCTTGAAATTTAATTATTACAGATAAGTACTTTGGTTCGAATCCATGTCCTTCCGTGCTCTCTTTATTGAAAGTATTCTTTAAAATAATCGTAACAAATTCAATATTATAGCAGTTTTATTTTAGTTTTATTATTTTATTTTAAAGAAACGTTGCACCACACTAGGAATTTCTCCTGTATTGTGGGTGCGTTTACAAACATTGAAAGTCACATACACAAACAGCCAGACCCGGAACAACTACTTGTAGGTCATACAAATGTTTGTGCCGTGCAGGAATCGAACCCGCGACACGCAGCGCAGCAGTCAACCGCTTAACCACTGCGCCAACCGTGCCGTCATAAATTTTAAAACACGAGAGCACAGAGTGACCCTGTACATTCACACGCAACAGCTTCAGTCGCCGGCGGCTCGCAGGCGATTTAAAATCTCACGTCCTGTTCCTCACACAGATTTTGACACGACAAATCGGCTGTCAAAGTCTGTGTGTCATCGACGACTAAAGTCAGTGCGTGTGTATCTAGCACAACTTTGGTTACTTAGGAGCGAGAGGCGATGGAACGCGAGTACGCCGCGGCGTGTCGGCGCTTGTCGGGCGACTGGCGCGCGCTGGAGCGCGGCTGGGGCCAGCGCCGGCGCGCGCTGCGCTGTCGCCAGAGGGAGCTGGCGGCGCGCTCGCTGCGACTCGCCGCGCTCACCGACACGCATCGCACTGCCGTGAGTACACCACTGTCTGTATTTGTACCAGGGGTTCCCAACCTTTAAACATACGCGCCCCCCTAACTTTGTTTTAAAGTCACTTCGCCCCCTGAGTTACTTTACCGACGCAGGAAATCCAGCAGTCAATTAGTCTTCAGACTTAGCCTTACGAGGGCCGGTTGTTTCAAACTTTTGGTTAACGTAACATAGTCACGTCAAAGACCATAATTCTGTAATTGTAATTTGAAACGTAATTTTTTTTTGACGTGACAACGTCTTAAATTAGGTTGCGGCTGGGAGTCACTTATGAAAAAGTGTAACGCTCGGTAACGTTACGTTCTTATTTTAAATTAGGTTGCGGCTGGGAATCACTTATGAAAAAGTGTAACGCTCGGTAACGTTGCGTTCTTATTTTCATTTAATTCCTTGTTCCTATTGTGCAATTTAATTATATTCATATCAATAAATATTCTACCGAGAAAAAGACGTTGTCACGTAAAATCTTCGCCCGTAAAACCGACTTTACAGGCAACCATTTTTTTTGGTTTGACGATTGTTAGCGCCATTTTTGACGTATACGCGTACGTCCAATGGACGTGAAACAACCCGCCTTTAGTATTATTTTATACGTAACGTACTTACATGCAAGTACTGACTGAGCTTATCCTACGTAGAACTTATAATAAAAGTAGCTTTAGTCATAGACTCGCAACATTTTAGTATTCGCTATTTCAGTAGATTTCACACAATTTAGTGTTGCATTTGTGTCTGTGAGAAAAAATGCATGTTTACGTAAATCTTAGGGGCCGCCTCCACGAGCGAGAGAATCGCGGCGATAGTATCGCCGTGCCATCAAATTTTCGCCGCGATGATATCGCCGTGTGGAGACACGTTCTAGAGTGTATAGAAATACGTGCACGACGATAATATCGCCGCGATTCTCTCGCTCGTGGAGACGACCCCTTTGCTTAGAAAATTTTGTTTATCATTCATGGGCAGTAGTTATGCTAGCAAAATAACATTTTAAATTAATTTTTGAAGAATTTAATTAAATAATAGTAGTGTAACGATGAGGATGTATTGAATTTAATGAACAGTAATTGTATGCACATAAAAACTGCCACGCTACGTTAAATAAAAGTAGAATGTTATCTATAGACTTGTGGCTAAGTAATAACAGCCGCACGGTTCAATCGATCAGGTTAAGCTATGCTTGCCGCGGTTGGTGTGTGGATGGGTGACCATCTTTATATACCAAGACCCCCTCCGACTCCGTGCCTCGGAAAGCACGTTAAGCCGTTGGTCCCGGATGTCATTCGTGGATCTTTGACAGTCGTCACGGGTCGTCAGAAACCCGAAAGTCTGACAACCAATCTTATCAAGGGGTATCGTATTACCCAGTAACTGGGTTGTGGAGGTCAGATAGGGAGTCGCTTCATGTAAAATACTGGTATGCAGCTGCAGCCGGTGAGGTTGGAAGCCGACCCCAACACAGTTGGGAAAAGGCTAGGCAGGTCAGTGTCAGGTTGTCTGACCTGAAAAGTGCCTGTAATTGGTTTAATTGAAAATGCTTTGAGTTTGAGCGTGAAGAAGTAATAAACATATAAACACATACACACACACACAACTCACAAACTTTCGCCTTTATAATATTAGTGTGATAATTATTGTCAACGTAATAATTGTCTCTATCTATGGTAATTAATGTGTGGTGTACCATTTTAATTAACTAATAAATAAATAAATAATAAAAGTGAAAGTAATAAACTCGATTAAATGTCTATCTGTTGTAACTACTACAGTCTTACGTCAAAATGTGCAGTAATCGGTGTCATTGTCCTATGCACATTGAACATTAAAACATATACTACTGGTGCTCGAACTTAAACTAACAATCGATTTGTTTACTTTCTGATTCCGATTAAAAACTGTTCAGGATAGACAGAAGTGTGGGTACACTCAGGGACTCAAACCGTAACCGTAATAAGTGTTTTTAGCACTGTTTTTTAAAACTGTTTTTAAAGGAAAACACTTCTAAATGTAACAGATACAATAATGTCACAAAATCAAAGTGTAACCTTTTATATGTGTAACAGAAATAAGCATTTGTAGGTATAATTGCACGGTGTTTTCCTTCACCGTTATTGATGAGGCGGGTTGGTCTACTACTAATAACTAATTCTCACTAAATACTCCCTCAGAAACTCAGAAAATCGAGAATAACCAGTAGTGCTTATCGCTTAGCACAAACAATGAAAAATGATTGTTTTTATATTTCCCACTATCTGTCACTTTTAGTAGCTACACGGTATCGGGCGCTCGTGTGTGAACCTATTCTTTGTGCCTTCAATGTTATTGTGGGTAGGCAACGCTATTTATACTTTTATTTTTTGGAGCTCTGGACTTTTTGATTTTTAGGCAAAAAGTGGTTGTTCTTTTAAACATTTCGTTCGCTCGGCATTTATTATTGTTGCCAAGCATGCATTATTGTCTGCGTTTTGTTGAATCAATTGAACAATTTGGTAATGAAATATACAACATTAGTTTTTGTTTACACTAAACCCGAAAAGGGGTCATTGTACTCATCATTTTGTACCAACTTGGGCAAAACTCGAAATCACGAAAAAAAAATCAGCTGTTCCATACATTTTGTCGATTTAAGTGAACACAAATGTATGGAACAGCTGATTTTTTTTTCGCGATTTCTAGGTTGGTCCCATAGAAAAAGTTTTTCAAAATGATGAGTACCTACAATGACCTCTTTTCGGGTTTAGTGTAAACATAAACTAATGTTGTATGTGTAAAGTCGATGTCGATTTCTTTGATAATTATGATAATGTCAACTTGTTGCCGACAATCAAGTAGACATAAGCAAATTAGCCATAAAAACCTTTAGACAAATCGGTGGATTGCGACAGTGAAAATAAAAAAAATCCTTATAATTATCTTATTCACTGATGCGCGTTGTACTCCCGGGGGTCGCATAACAAATGATATTTGATTAATCATGGCTTGTTAACAAGCAATACAGCAAAAAATCCAGAGCCTCTGTTATAATTTTTGGTTGCGATGGGGTGTAGGCAGAGAGCGAGGAGGGTCGCGTAGCCGCGCTGCGGTCGAGAGTGGACGGCAAGCGAGCGGCCCTCGACGATTACGTCACGACCAGCGTCAAACAACTCGTCGCCAGCGGTTGCAGTCTGGATGAGGTAAGATCCCATATTCTAATCGTCTCATCACAAAACGACTCTAACTGCAGTAAAAGTGCCTTTAGTAAAGTATTTTATTTCGACTAAGATGAAATTCTTAGTACAAAATTGATTTTAGAGTCATTTTTTGTATTATGAACTGTACTACTGTAGGAATAAAGTACGAAATACAAAAACTGACTCAAAGGTTTAATCTTAGACTTAAAGATTAAAGTTAGAAATCGTTTTGCAATAAGACGGTAAAATGTCTACCATACATGGTCAGTTCTACCTACAGATACGTCTGGTCTGACCAAGACCCGTACCACGTGTGACTGTAAGGTCAATGAGGGCTATCGCGTATGAATTCGCCGCTAGAGGCGCTAGTGTAGCGTGAGGTCTCCGAAATGTCAAATGTCATTGTTTGTGGGTGGGCTACATGGGTTTATTTCTGATTAGAATAATGTTGTGAATATTTTGCAATACCTGAGATGAATTATGGTAAATATGAGGTACGGGTCAATGAACGTCAGTGCTTTAAAAGTGGAGCTACGAAAAAGAGGTGCAAAACGGGCTGAAAGTACAGCTAATTCAGAGGTTAGTTTGTGTACTGTTAACAAACACATTTTTTTATTTTTGTTTGTTTAAACATGATTTCAGTGTAAACTTTGTTTTCACGCCCGTAATAACAAAATTTGAGAGGTATACTTCAGGACCTTACTCGACAGTGGCGCCAACTGGTGAGCACAAAAATGGTAGCCCTCACTGAACTAGGATTTTATAAGGGAGCTCGCGCACTTGGCAACCACAGCCAGGGCCTCAAGTCTGCTATTACAATACTGTCAGAATGGTCTATCATTGATTTCATAGTTGTTGATTTTGACAAGTTTGATAATCTACTAATATAATGGCGTCATTATGACTTTCCAATGGTCAACCACTGACACTCCATTGAAAGAAATGGCATAGAATGGTAATCTCGTACATAATGACAAATGAATTACTGACTTAGGCGGTAATCCTGTAAAATTTTGACAGTTTCTTTAATCAGTGACCTACCATTAGAACGTCATTGTGCAGTCATTGCTTTGAATTAGTTACGAGTATCGTATACCTATGTTCTGTGCCGTTCATTGACCGACCAATGATCGACCATTATGAATTTAGCAGATTACGAAAATTTAGCAAAATGACAATAGGATCGTGTTGGAATGACGAATTTATAAAAATAGCACACTTTGGACCCCAGTTTCCGCACAGACCATCAAATGACGATCGGCCAAACCTTTGATGAATGTCTTTATCTTAGTCGGAACGTCTGATACCGAGGTTGCGACCACTACTACGGCCCGTAGTGGTCGCGAGATCCCTTACAAGCAAACCGTCGTAACTCAAGTCCCTTTGTGCACGGTACGGTATCTTTACGGTACGGCGTATAAACCGCGCCGTAGAAAACACACTGAGAAAAAAACCGTACTTTTTCACAGCAAGAAAACCGTGTGCGTACAAAGGGCAAAGCGGCTACCAGCTGCATTGTTCCGGGTCGGTCAAACTGATCTTACAGATTCGTCTGCACAGTTTGTTCTCTCCATGTATGGAGTTTACGCCGTACAGCATTTCATACAAACTTTCAAGCACTTGTTTTTCGAAATGAATGAACCGATTTTCATGAAACTTCAAACTCATAATAGGATAGGATACGAAAGTCTAAAAAGTTACTTAAGACCATTTTCGAAATGTCTTATTTAAAAAAAGATAACTGGAAATCTCTGTTTCTATGGAAAATTTAAAATCGGTCTAATTTGGCTGTAACACTATTTTTCGAAAATGTTCATAAGTAATTTTTTAGACTTTTGTATCCTGCTTATGCGTATGAAGTTTCATTACACAAATCGGTTTATTCATTTCGAAAAACAAGGGCTTGATAGTTTGTATGAAATGCCGTACGTCGTAAATGCTCATAACGTTTCCTGAAACTTTCAGATTGCAAGGAGTGTTTTCAGTTGGTAGCATAAAACTAAAGGTTATTCTTTTATTCATTTCATGCTCTAATGTTCTTAGTGTGCGGGAAAAAGAAAACCAGTCAATTAATTCATGGTATTTTAATTATAATTTTAATATTATCTGATTGCTTTTATAATTCCAATGGCGTCACGGTTGAAGTAATAGTTAAGAAATCTTACTTATGCTACCAATTGGATAGAGCTACTCGCATGGCATGCATTTCCAATAAAATAATAAGTACAGTCACGAGCACTAATATGTCAACACTTCGCAACTTTCAATTGCGATTTTTTCACAAAATAACGAATGCAGCGTTGAAATACGACACTTTACATAAACCTATGGGTTCGAAAATGCTATGTTCCTAATCATATAAAATTTCATTCAAAAATAAAGGAAAAAATCGCCCTTGAATAAAGCCAAATGTATACATACATATGCTCGTGACTGTACTTGTATTTGTTGCTGCAGGTATTTTAATTATAATTTTAATATTATCTGATTGCTTTTATAATTCCAATGGCGTCACGGTTGAAGTAATAGTAAAGAAATCTTATTTATGCTACCAATTGGATAGAGCTACTCGCATGGCATGCATTTCCAATAAAATAATACTTCTATTTGTTGCTGCCTTTTACATTGTATGTGACTGAGATAAGGTTCTAATTAGAATGTTTTTTTGAAAAATTGTAAAATGCAACAGTTTAATTTACTGTCTTTTATGTGCCTGATTTTTCCTTAGCAGATAAAATAGTCGTCGCATTTGCCTGTGGTCGTACATTGCTTGCTTCTATATATTTTATAAATTATAGTCGCTTTTCGTGATGAAATACATTGATACTAAACTGACATATATAACAAAGATATTTCGATGTTTTGGCAAGTCGTAAAAACCGTGTGAAGCAGGGGGCGGGTCGTTAGTGGTACCATATGGTAGAATGCATGTCAGAGTAAGGCTGCGCACTGCAAAACCTTTTTGACGGGGCCCGTGGCTAATAACAGCCGCACTGGTCGATCGATCAGGTTAAGCTACGCTTACCGCGGTTGGTTTGTGGATGGGTGACCATCTTTGCATACCGTAACCCCTCCGTGCCTCGGAAAGCACGTTAAGCCGTTGGTCCCGGCTGTCATTCGTGGATCTTTGACAGTCGTTACGGGTAGTCAGAAGCCCGACAGTCTGACAACCAGGTATCGTATTACCCAGTAACTGGGTTGTGGAGGTCAAATAGGCAGTCGCTCCATGTAAAATACTAGTATTCAGCTGCATCCGGTTATACTGGAAGCCGACCCCAACATAGTTGGGAAAAGGTTAGGCAGATGATGATGATCTGACTCAGATTATTTCTGGACTTTAAAAGAGACTGACCTCTGAATTTGTTTAGGTGTTTCTTCTCCGAGTAGTCGGATAGGAAACATCAAACTCAAAAGTTAAAAAAAATATTATTGACGTTAAAGTTTTTGTACAAACCTACTTACAGAAATAAAATCATTTATGATTTATGCATGACCTCAGAGCTCGACCCCAAGTCCGGACAGCCCCGCGTCGGAGACCAGCACTGAAAGCCTGATGCATCTGCTGCAGCAGTGCGAGCCCCAGGTCGCCTCCAGCATTAAGGAAACTGTTGAGAGACATGTGAGTCCACCACCTTCACCCTCCTGCCCTTTCACCCCTTTTTATTCTGGGTCGGCGCCGGCATATCTTCTTCTTACATACATTTCTTTGAGTTATCTTATCATAATAGGGTCTTTGATAGGATTTTTAAAATTCAATTTTTCGAAACGTAGAAGGTTTCAAACAATTTATCTTTACCTATCGTATAGTCACAGTAATGATACATTGTTTAAAATCTCAAAAAATATGCGAAGTTCTAAGTGTTTTAAAGTCTAAAGGTAGACGGAGACAGCACTGCGGCGATCTGACGTCACAACACAGGAACGTTTCACTTTTTTAAAATTGTATTTTGTGTTTCACGAACTGTTGCCAAATAAATGTTATTCTCTCTTTTTTTTTCCCAAATAAAATGTATGAGTCGCGGTCGCTTGCTAACTAGCACCAAAGCTACGAGGTTCATTCAGCGCTTGGCCAAAATTCTTTGGAATTGGACGCGTAGAAAGACCACCACAGAAACGGGTTTTGTCGATGGAAAAATAGACAAAATGACAGATAAAATAGACAAAATGACAGATAGAATGGACAAAATTACAGATAGAATAGACAAAATGACAGATCGAATAGACAAAATGACATAGAATAGACAAAATGACAGATCGAATAGGCAAAATGACAACATCGAAATGAAAATCTTCAATGCTTTATTCGCAGAAAAAAGAGCTGGTAGAATTAGAAGAAGAGCTACAAAGCCGCGTGGCGTCCGTGGCGACGCACCGCGTGAAGATCGAGAGGCTGCAGGCGGAGCTGGCGCTGTTGGGCACGCAGGAGCTCGGCCTCAAGCACGCGCTCGCGTCCGACCTCGCGCCGCACGCTGCCCGCGGTGACTACTATTCCATATTCAAAATAATAATAATACATTTGTTGCAGGCTACAATGGCCCATAGACATACAGTTTTTTTATCACCATCCAAATTTTTACAGGGTGTTCTACCCATGAATATGAACAACTTTCACTATGGGACCAACTCTGAAATCACGAAAAAGAAACCAGCTTTTTCATACATTATGGTCAAGTAGGTATTGAACTTTTGTATGAAACAGCTGTTTTTTTTTTCATATGATTGTCGTAATTAAGCGAAAATGATTTTGCATCTCATTTCAGTACCTTTAGGACTCACATTTCGTTGATACCATCAGAAGGAAACTTGAGCACCGTGCCGTGTCGTGCCGCAATAAATGAAAACTGCTCGAGTATTTTGTTGCGTTAACCGTTATTCTTGGCATGAGAATCGCGAAATCACACTAATATTATAAAGGCGAAAGTTTGTGAGTGTGTGGGTGTGTGTGTGTTTATATGTTTGTTACTTCTTCACGCTCAAACGGCTGGACCAAGTTTGATAAAATTTTGTATGGAGGTAGCTGACACCCTGGATTAACATATAGGCTACTTTTTATCCCGATATTCCCACGGGGTCGACATTTACGCGGGTGAAACCGCGGGGCGCAGCTAGTGTTCCGTAATTGAGAAGTTTGTCCGCCACAGAAGGGGAAGGCGACGGCTCTCCGCTGGACGGCGTGAAGCGCAGCAAGTCGGAGCTGGTGCTGCGCCGCACGCCGCGCGAGGACGTGCTGGAGCCGCTGTCGGCCGACGAGCGCTCGGACTACCGCCACAAGAGGATCAAGTGAGCCACTCTCTTGTACTTTTGATGATCCCCTAACAATAGAATCTCTTTATTATGGAATGTCAGCCTCCAAGACCGTTACACACTAAATGCCAAAATAAAATTGCGTGGACATTCCTTGAGCTATGGGAAAATTCATTAAAAACAAAGCCTTTGAAGCAATTCTTGCCTAACCAAGTTGTAACAGCATGGAATAGGCTTCCGGAAATTATTGTGATTGCTCCCACACTGATGATAGACAGATTAAATATCCCCAAGAAATAGCTTGGAGATATTTTAAGTTTAAAGTATTCAAACATATACGGAGTTTGGTCTTATTATGTTTTGTTTGTATTTATGTCAGCTATCAATTTATATAGGCTACATGCGTGGTCGAAAAATGGCGGAGAAAAAGATATGCCACGGACCTTCAAAGCTCTTTACTTATTATTATTTAAAAGAAAATGGTTTTATTACTCTTAATATTAATTTTCTCAATTTCTCTTGTGAAGAGAACAATATTGTTGAAAGAAATCTTTCAGTCTCGCAACCTAAGCCAGTAAATTCTAGAAATAATAATTAGTGACGTATAGAAATAACTACTTTTCTGTTATTAGACAGAAAAAAAAACAGACAGTACAGTCACAGCCAGTGTTAAAAATTGTATTACTGCTCCTTTGTCATTACAAGCTTGCAGAAAAGGGACAAGTATGCTTCTATCTCTTTCTAGAGAATGGTGACTTTTGTGAGGCTAACGTCCATTTTCTATGTCTTTGATCGGCAAAATTAATAAATAAATATTTTTTTCCAGCTTAAGTCTTAGTTTAGACCCGTTAGCCTCTCCAAACTCGACCCTGAACACTGAGGAGACGTTCCACACAGCCACGTCGTCGCCCAAGCGGTTTCCAGAGTGGGCGGCGACTGCGGACGACACGCCCACGTCGCCCGACTCCGCCCCCCCGGGCGCTATAGCCCCCGCGGGCCCCACGGGCCCCGTCGCTCCCGCGGGCCCCGCGCCGCAGTTCCGACTCGGACCCGTGCCTAATGCTGATGATAGTGATGACATGTCCAGCACTGAGGATTATCATAAGGTAAGAGCAGTAGAGTCCGACCGAATGTCAAATATCATCAATTATGGTTGCCAAAAATAATTAAAACTACGTAAATTAGAGTAAAGCGTCGGCCAAACGTGTGCGACCTGCGCGACTGCGAAGCGGTCGCGTCGGTCGCGCGGCGGACCCTGCTCGTGTTTATCTACGGCGCCTCGCACACCTACGCGACCGCGACCGCTGTAGTCGCGCAGGTGTTCACGTGTTTCGTGTTCTGACGCACCCGCTTCGCAGTCGCTTTGGTCGCGCAGGTTTAGCCGAAGCTTAACGCTTCCGCTGAACAAACTGTGCAGAACAAACCAAAATTGATGAAGTACAAAACCTATTAAAAAAACAGTGGCACTCCCGGAGTGCCGACAAAATTAAAAACAAAACACAAACAGAAAAACGGCGCTAGATCTTTTATCTTCGGAGCACAGCCCTACCGAATCAGCAAATAAAGCTAACAACTTCTTCGTTAATGTAGGAAAAAGCTTAGCAGAAAAAACCTTACTATCTAATAGAGCTTTTTCCATTCAAAGCCAAACAAAGACATGTACAGCACGAAACTCTTTTGTCTTATTAGATACAGATGTTAATGAGGTAATAAGTATAATAGATGGATTAAAGGAAACTTGTGCCGTAGGATGTGACGACATACCAAATAGCATACTCAAAAGATTTAAATATGTCATTGCACCTCCCTTGACTCACATTTTTCAGATATGTTTAACAAAAGGAATATTTCCTAAATTGCTTAAAAAAGCCGTAGTCACCCCTGTGTTTAAAGCTGGAGACAAAAATTGTGTTAATAACTACAGGCCAATTTCAGTTTTAACAGGCCTCTCAAAGATTTTAGAAAAAATTATAAGTAGTAGATTAGTAAACTATCTTGAAAGTAATAAATCACTATCTGATCATCAATTTGGTTTTAGGCCAAAAAGATCAACAAGCCAAGCTGTTCACCGACTGACAAATTTTATAAGCACAAACCTGGATAACGGCATGTACACCATAGGGATATTTTTAGACCTTGCCAAGGCTTTTGACACAATTTCTTGTACTCTGCTTTTGAACAAGCTGGAAATGCTGGGAATACGGGGGGTACAATTGCAACTATTATCTGATTACCTTACCGACCGCCATCAGTGTGTAAAAATAGGTCAGTACATGAGTTCTGAACTTAAGAATAGTTGTTATGGAATCCCACAGGGCAGTATTTTGGGCCCTACTTTGTTCCTAATCTATATAAATGACCTGTGCAATTTGACCCTCCAAAAAGGTGTAATTATCTCATATGCGGATGACACAGCTCTACTGTTCGCAGCTAAATCAAAGGCCGAAGTCTATGAGGTAGCACAGAATGGTTTTAATACTGTGTCCAATTGGCTTAATAAAAATCTCTTGACATTAAATACAGATAAAACCAAGTACCTATTATTTACAATGAGAAACACTAATCAAACGCTTACTAACCTCATCATTCAAGCACATAACAATTGCAATTTACATTATGCTGACATTACGTGCACTTGTCCCACTTTAGCTAAAGTCGACCATATTAAATATCTAGGCGTCACCATTGACACAAATCTGAACTTCCGCATACACATCGATTTATTATGCACCAGAGTACGCAAACTAATATACATTTTTAAAAATTTACGTAACATTGCCGACTTTAAATTAATTAGACAGGTTTATTTGGTTTTGTGTCAATCTATTATTTCATACTGTATAACGTCCTGGGGTGGTGCCGCTAAATCAATTTTACTGCACCTAGAACGCGCCCAAAGAGCAGTTTTAAAGGTTGCTACTTTTCGTCCATTCAGATTTCCTACACACCAGCTTTATTTGGCATGTAAGGTGCTAACAGTACGTCAATTATTTATTTTGAACGTAGTTTTATTCCAACACACTGAACTTTATTTTAACCCAGTACCTTCAGATAAGAGAAGAAAAGATTTGGTTTGTGCTAGCTCGCAGACTAAGCATGCTTTTGCTAACCGATTTTATATATTTTTAGGGCCCTACCTGTATAACCAGTTTAACAGAGTGTTAAAGATTTATAGTTTAAGTTATAATAGGTGTAATTTACTAGCACAGGAATATTTGGCAAAACTCAATTATGCAGACACGGAAAAACTACTAGAAATTTTAAAATAAAATCTATCTACCTAATCTAATATAAGTCTCTTAATTTACCTAATAAATAATAGTCTCCACTCTATATACTTTAATATTATTCGTTAATTTATTTAAACATAATATTATCATACATAATCTAGTTTTAAAATAATATACCTACCCAAATAGTAACTCTATAAGACATTAAATATATTTTACTTTCTTTTTTATTTAGCTTCTAAGACATTTATTGTGTCTTCTTTTGTTAAATGTTTGGTGTAAATTGATGGCCTGAAACACAGGTTTTCCATAAACCTAGATCAGGCAGGTCTACATTACAGTTAGAATTTAATTTTTCCTAGATTGTAATTACTGTAAATCCTATTTGTACTTTGTTTTATACTTGAATAAAATTTTATTTATTATTTATTTATTAGAATACTTTGCCATCACTCACTGAAATATCGGATATACATTAAAACCGAGTACATTCTGAGGACAGCCGAACACATCCGAAGCGGGTATATGTTTAATCGTCTTATAAACAAAAGACGCGCGGTGTTGCTTACGATAACAGTGGCGCGAGTTCAATGATTTTCTCCCATCTCAAAAAATGCCCAACGCGACTAAAGAAGTTTTCACTTAAAAAATGTTGTTGTTTGCAGCCGAGGATCGTGGAGGGTCAGTCATCCAGCTCGGTGGAACGTTCTCCAGAGGAGCGCCATCAGAGAGCCAAGTACAAGAGACGGGTCCCAGGTGAATACATCACAACAAGAACATTTCACAAACATAATATATGTTTCTTCTTCTCGTGTTTAGACTAAACTCAATTTCCGGGTTCTGTAGCCATATTGCAGGAACGGAACCCTTACCGAGCGTCACAACCAAACGCGATTTAATCGAAATGTTGTTAAATATTGGCCTTTCTAACCGCACAAGGAGATCATTTATACTTCGACAAAACACTGTATCTTAAGGGGCCAGCGAACTACGCATGCTAATGCTTATTTCATACAAACGTAATACCAAAATAATTTGTAATTCGAACATATTCTTAAGGTAGTGTGTATTTATTCCGATTGGATTACAGAATATCTAGGTTCCCAAATATATATTTTGAAAGGACTCTGATTTAGAGTCGAGATATGAGGAATTTCAAATTTTTATATAAAAATTATTTTTCTCATAACTCGTCTTTAAAGCAGTGTACATTCAAAATATATATTTGGGAACCTAGATATTCTGTACTATTAAGTACAGAATATCGGAATAAATTACACACTACATTAAGGAAAATTTGAAATTTATTATGGAATTACGTTTGTATGAACTACGCATGCTCCGCCATCGCTCATGTTTCCACAAATAAAGACTCTTGAATCTTGAATCCGCCGGCCCCTTAAGACACAGTGTAGTGTCCGCGCTCCCTCAGCACGCTCCCCCGCAGGCGAGGCGGCGGCGCGGCGCCAGGTCACGGAGGTGGAGGCCTTGCGCGCCATGCAGCGGCTGTGCTCGCGCATCGCGTCACAGAAGATGCTCGTCATCTCCTCACTCGAGAACGACTGCTCCAAGGAGGAGCTCAACAGGCAGATCGCGGTGAGTTGAATACTCTAAGTTCTTTAAAAAACTGGCCAAGTACGACTCGGACTCGTACACGAAGGTTTCCGTACCACAAGGCGAAAAAAACACATTTTTAAATATTTATTTTATTCTGTTTTTAGTATTTTTTGTTATAACGGCAACAGAAATACATCATCTGTGAAAATTTCAACTGTCTAGTTATCACGGTTCATGAGATACAGCCTGGTGACTGACAGACAGACAAACGGACAGTGGAGTCTTAGTAATAGGGTCCCGTTTTTACCCTTTGGGTACGGAACCCTAAAAATAATATAATAAATAAAAATAATTTTGATTTAACCCTTTGAACGCCATTGGAGTTTCTTGCCCGTTCTTCTCCATGGGTACCTACGCTTTGAAATGGGCAACTAGCTTCATCTTTCTGACTGACCGACCCCTTGACAATTCAAAAGTGCCTGTAATTGGTTTAAATGAAATAAATGGTTTGAGTTTGAGTTTAAAAGTGACTCATTTCTCAGTAGCAGCCCGGAGTCTGGATTTTTGGACTTAAGCATAACTGGCAAAATGTTAGGTTAGGCCTCGCGTTTCCGTAAAAACATTCTTTACTTACTCTCAAACGTGTCACAGGTACTCCAAGAACTCCAAAAGAAGTACGTGCGCCTGGAGATGGCGCTGCAGTACTCGTTTTTCGACAACCAATCGCGGAGGCCCATGATGGTGACGCCCATACAAGAGACGCCGTCGCTGACGCTGTCCGAGAGCGACATGCAGGTGGCCACGGACGACGAGCCCGCGGAGAACGGCCACGCTGAGGACCCGCTGCTGCACAGGTACTGTACCAGTCTTCATAATCACACTAATATTATAAAGGCGAAAGTTTGTGAGTGGGGGTGTGTTTATACGTTTGTTACTTCTTCACGCTCAAACGGCTGGACCAATTTGGATAAAATTTTGTATGGAGGTTGCTGACACCCTGGATTAACATATAGGTACTTATAGATACTTTTTATCCCGATATTCCCACTGGATCGACATTAATGCGGGTGAAACCGCGGGGCGCAGCTAGTATTATATAAAAAAACAATAAGTTATCCACATTACATCGCCACGTAATCACTTATCAACTTTACATAATCAGCCTATAATGTTCCCATTGCTGGGACACAGGCCTCCTCTCTGTGAGAGGGAGTGCGACACTCACGTGAGTGAGCGTGAGTGACACTCTGGAGACCTGATGGGTATCGATATCTAAACAAGATAAAACAAAAAATCATTTAATTTAATGATTTTTTTTGTGGGTTCATCGACCGCTGTAACAGACCTTGTATTTGTTATGTTTCTTGTATACTTTCCATATAACATTCTTGTATATTTCTAATTTGAAGGTTAAAAGAACAAGAGTTGGAAGGTTCCGACAACGTGTCGACGTCGAACGACGAACTTCCGACGGAAACACACGAGCCGCCGTGGGAGGACCCGCTGCGGTGCCGCGTGCGACCCGAGCGCATCGACCGCGGTGACCGCGACCGAGACCGCGACCAGCCCGCCATGGACATGCCGCTACCTGTCAGTATTATGGTATTTTTCACTCAAAGTCAAGTATTTCAAAAGACACTTATGGCCGTCAAAGAAACTACTCTCTTGAAATGTCTTACAATACATACTAATATTATAAATGCGAAAGTGTGTCTGTCTGTCTGTTTCCTCTTCACGCTTAACCTCTCCGACCCGGCGCGGACCACATGTGGTACGATACAATAGAAAATCATTTGTGTCTCATTAGCCGTCCTTTTTTTTTTTAGGGGGTGGCTAATCATTAAATGACCCCTCCCGCTCTGGGCGGAGCGGAAGGGAGTGTCAGACTCTTACTGACTAAAACCCACCCGTGTTCCTTCAGTTGCCTGTGCCAGGGGCCGCGGTATCTCTTTCGAACAACCCGCGACCCTGGCGGGGTCATTAGCCGTCCTTGAGGTGTTAAACCGCTAAACCGATTTAGATGAAATTTGGTATAGAGATAATTTGAGTCCCGGGAAAGGACATCAGATAGTTTTATCTCGATATTCCCACGGGATCGAAACTTATGCGGGTGAAACCGCGGGGCGCTGCTAGTATTCTATATTTCAAGTGGTTGTAATCTGAGGGGGAAATCCTCGTAATTTTAAGAACGTTCAGTCTGATCTCAGTACCAATCTGTCAAAAATACCTCTAATTACCCTACATTTTTGACAAGTTTTTGACATTGATTGTCGCTGAGATGACATTGCGACTAGATTTTGAACGGTGTTTATTACGGGAATTGGCGCTGAAAGAGTAACAGAATCAGCGCTAGTTTTGAAAGAAAATGTGAAAATAAATTTGTATTTTCTTTTTTCAGGATCCCACGATATGTTCCGGACTGATGCATCCAATAGACTTCAGTAAGTAACTATCAATTAAATGATTATGTGTCCTTTTTGCCAGTTTTTAGGGTTCCGCAGCCACCCAAATGGCAAAAATTTAACCCTTACAATTTCGTCATATCCGTTTGTCCGTCTATCCGGATGTTTCACAGCCATTTCACTTGGAGACTATATGTATGTACTCGTACTATATCGATGATAAAATTGTACTTAAAGAATGTTTATTCTGTGAACCGTTAAATAATGGTGTAGGCACTACATGTAACCGAGGGATGAAAGACTCCTTCGACTTTCTTCCTCCTTTGACTTTTTTGTAAGTCGATAGTTTTTAAACAGAAATACTATGCTTTCAATCACTTTTTCGAGGTTTACTATGAAATACAAACATATTTTTGCGGTCCATAAAACCAATACTGTGCCTGTGGAGTATTTAAAGTTAAGTTATAACATTAAAAACATGGTTTTAAAAAAAAGTTAAAATTTCGATTTCAATTTGTCCGTAACCAGAAGGTTCTCAAAGTATGGTCCAGTACAAAAAATCAACCATCAAAAAAATCAATACAATTATCACAATGACTGGGACTACAAGTGACTTGGCTAGTTTAGTCTTAACGAATTAAGAGTAAACTAGTCGCGAGCTGAACTCACTGGCGATCATGACCAAAAAGCACGCTGTCTCACTTGGTTTCGTGTCCGACAGAGCTAGTATCAGTGATGAGCAGTTAGACGCTAGTCTACACGCACAACGTCTAGATCCACGCACAGAAACACCGTCCCGAACTGATAGGCGCGTAAAAAAATTCGAAAAGAGCTTTAGAAAATCGAGTTTTATGAAAAAACAACTGCATAAATCAATTACAAATAAAGTTTATTGAACTTTTCGATAACTGAGCTTTGTCGGTACGGACTTGGTTTTGAAGATTTTACAGATCTTTTATTACTTATTTACACCCAAAGTTACGTTAAAAAATAGCTAGAAAAACGAATCTTTGTTGGCTCATAACTTTTTAATGCCTTTTTATTTTACTATTCTGTTTCCGTACAGACATAATTAATAATAATTCAAAACGATATCATGTGTAACTTTGGATGCACAATGTCAAACAGTGGAGTAATACTCTCCCAAAATTTGTATGGAAAAAATATCGACTAGTGGCGTCTTTTTCCACCCGTTACTTTTCCTCTGATATTAGCTCGCTACCTTAGCGCATCCCTAACACTTAGTCTTGCGCAGGCGAGGTGGTGAGCATCCCGGGCTGGGTGACGCGCGGCGCGGGCGCATCCACGCACCACGAGTACGAGGTGCGCATCGTGCTGGGCGACTGTCGCTGGCTGCTGCTGCGCCGCTACCGCCGCTTCCGCGACCTCTACCTCACCATGCGCCGCCTGTACGGGGCCAAGGTAAGCATCCCGGGCTGGGTGACGCGCGGCGCGGGCGCATCCACGCACCACGAGTACGAGGTGCGCATCGTGCTGGGCGACTGTCGCTGGCTGCTGCTGCGCCGCTACCGCCGCTTCCGCGACCTCTACCTCACCATGCGCCGCCTGTACGGGGCCAAGGTAAGCATCCCGGGCTGGGTGACGCGCGGCGCGGGCGCATCCACGCACCACGAGTACGAGGTGCGCATCGTGCTGGGCGACTGTCGCTGGCTGCTGCTGCGCCGCTACCGCCGCTTCCGCGACCTCTACCTCACCATGCGCCGCCTGTACGGGGCCAAGGTAAGCATCCCGGGCTGGGTGACGCGCGGCGCGGGCGCATCCACGCACCACGAGTACGAGGTGCGCATCGTGCTGGGCGACTGTCGCTGGCTGCTGCTGCGCCGCTACCGCCGCTTCCGCGACCTCTACCTCACCATGCGCCGCCTGTACGGGGCCAAGGTAAGCATCCCGGGCTGGGTGACGCGCGGCGCGGGCGCATCCACGCACCACGAGTACGAGGTGCGCATCGTGCTGGGCGACTGTCGCTGGCTGCTGCTGCGCCGCTACCGCCGCTTCCGCGACCTCTACCTCACCATGCGCCGCCTGTACGGGGCCAAGGTAAGCATCCCGGGCTGGGTGACGCGCGGCGCGGGCGCATCCACGCACCACGAGTACGAGGTGCGCATCGTGCTGGGCGACTGTCGCTGGCTGCTGCTGCGCCGCTACCGCCGCTTCCGCGACCTCTACCTCACCATGCGCCGCCTGTACGGGGCCAAGGTAAGCATCCCGGGCTGGGTGACGCGCGGCGCGGGCGCATCCACGCACCACGAGTACGAGGTGCGCATCGTGCTGGGCGACTGTCGCTGGCTGCTGCTGCGCCGCTACCGCCGCTTCCGCGACCTCTACCTCACCATGCGCCGCCTGTACGGGGCCAAGGTAAGCATCCCGGGCTGGGTGACGCGCGGCGCGGGCGCATCCACGCACCACGAGTACGAGGTGCGCATCGTGCTGGGCGACTGTCGCTGGCTGCTGCTGCGCCGCTACCGCCGCTTCCGCGACCTCTACCTCACCATGCGCCGCCTGTACGGGGCCAAGGTAAGCATCCCGGGCTGGGTGACGCGCGGCGCGGGCGCATCCACGCACCACGAGTACGAGGTGCGCATCGTGCTGGGCGACTGTCGCTGGCTGCTGCTGCGCCGCTACCGCCGCTTCCGCGACCTCTACCTCACCATGCGCCGCCTGTACGGGGCCAAGGTAAGCATCCCGGGCTGGGTGACGCGCGGCGCGGGCGCATCCACGCACCACGAGTACGAGGTGCGCATCGTGCTGGGCGACTGTCGCTGGCTGCTGCTGCGCCGCTACCGCCGCTTCCGCGACCTCTACCTCACCATGCGCCGCCTGTACGGGGCCAAGGTAAGCATCCCGGGCTGGGTGACGCGCGGCGCGGGCGCATCCACGCACCACGAGTACGAGGTGCGCATCGTGCTGGGCGACTGTCGCTGGCTGCTGCTGCGCCGCTACCGCCGCTTCCGCGACCTCTACCTCACCATGCGCCGCCTGTACGGGGCCAAGGTAAGCATCCCGGGCTGGGTGACGCGCGGCGCGGGCGCATCCACGCACCACGAGTACGAGGTGCGCATCGTGCTGGGCGACTGTCGCTGGCTGCTGCTGCGCCGCTACCGCCGCTTCCGCGACCTCTACCTCACCATGCGCCGCCTGTACGGGGCCAAGGTAAGTGTAATGTAGGGTAGGTTGTACGCATACCTACGAGTATGCGCCTGTCATTGAGTTGCCAATAAACCGCGTTACTAGCGACACGTTGTTTTACTCAAACATCTCAGTGGCGACGAGGATCAAAATTATAAGCGTGTTTTATACAAAATGTCGATCGGGAAGTTAACGGAGTTTAATGTAAGATCGGGAAATTGGACAATGTATGTGGAACGCATGGAAATGTTTTTCAAAGTGAACAGTGTAAAAGACGAACGAACGGTTACCTACAATGATTGCGGCCATGGGTGACGAGGCGTACGAACTATTAAGTAACTTAACAAGTCCGGACAAACCTAGTACGAAAACGTATGCGGCGGTAGTGGAAGTCATGAAGCACCACTTGCAACCGAAGCCGTCTTTCATGGCAGAGAGGTATCGTTTTCGTCAGAGAAGACAAATTGAGGGTGAATCGATTTTGCAATACATTTCGGAATTGAAGAAAATGTCAAAATTTTGTGAATTTAAGGCCGTGTTGGAGGAGAACTTACGTGATCAATTAGTATGCGGGTTGCGAAGCGAGTCAATCAGGCAACGACTGTTTACCGAAGAAAATCTGCAATATGCAAATGCCGTAAAAATTTCATGTGCAATGGAAGCGGCGGAGAGAGATGCAGCAGCGGTGGAACAGACAGTCGCGAACAATAGCGAGTCGAGAGGAAGCGGTGAGGCAGCGGCCGGGGCGCTGCACGCGGTGGCGTCGGTGCAGGCGGGCAGCCGCGCCGGCCGGGGCCGTGGCGGCTTGCGCGGGCCGACGCGCAGCAGCACCACCAACGATGCAAAAAGCAATTGTTCTGCTTGTGGGGCGTCAGATCATCAGAGATACATTCGATTTATCTGTGGGAGATGTAGGCAGAAAGGGCATCTACGTCGGGTTTGCCCGGTGCGCGTCGGAGGGAGGCAGCCGCGAGATCGATGCGACACCAACAACCTGGTGGCGCATGTGCATGCAGCGAGCGGAGCAGCCAACCAGATAAATCCCTGGGAACAGTCAGGGGAGGACGAGCCGCCGTTGTCAGATAATGAAGACTGGGAGGCGGTAGAAGACTTGCATCAACTCAGTTTGAATAGCTATAAACCGGTGAGCTTAACTTTATGGGTGGATGAAACCCAATTATCGATGGAGATTGATACGGGGTCATTAGTGTCATGCATTAGCAAAACGATGTATGATAAACTGTTTAGTTATAGACCCATAGATAATTCTAATTTAGTATTTAGATTTTATGACGGTACTTTCATAAAACCAATAGGGGTTATTAGGCCATTAATCAAGTATGAAAATAAGTCTAAACAATTGGAATTGTTTATAATAGAGGGGGGTACCACCTCATTATTGGGTCGGCAATGGCTTGCAGAACTAGGCATTAAAATACCTTTGTACCAAAATGTCGTTACGATGAAGGGAGACGAAACCAATTATAATAGCTCGTGTAATAATCAATTAACGCTATTACTTCACAGATATAAAGATTTGTTCACGGAGGAACTGGGACGGTTCACGGGAGGCAAGGCTCGGTTACGAATACGCGAGGGAGCAACACCCGTGTTCTGCCGCGCACGGCCCGTACCGTACGCACTCCGCGAGCGTGTCGAGGCAGAGCTCGAGGGCATGCTGCGCGCCGGCGTCATCGAGCCCGTGGACAGCGCGGACTGGGCTACTCCGCTTGTACCGGTGCGTAAGGCTGATGGTGGACTCCGTATCTGTGCTGATTACAAAATAACGTTAAATCCAGTTTTATTGGTCGACAAATATCCTTTACCACGTATAAACGACTTGCTGGTTAAATTAAACGGGTCTAAAATATTTACGAAAATTGATTTGACACAAGCATATAACCAGATTGAATTGGAAGATCCAGATAATTATACGGTTATTAATACTCACAAGGGCCTTTTTAAATACAAACGGTTAGTATACGGTCTGTCTTCGAGCCCGGGTATATTCCAAAGAATTATGGCAAATCTTTTTAACGATATTCCGAATGTAGAAGTATTTCTAGACGATATAATAATAGGTTCTCCCAATAGTAGTGAGCATTTAGTAACTTTAGAGAGAGTATTGGAGCGATTGCATAATAGTGGAATGAAACTTAAGGAAAAAAAGTGTTTATTTATGACTGACTCAGTTGAATATTTAGGATTTATTATTTCCGCTGATGGTGTCAAAACAGATCCGAAAAAGGTGGAAGGAATACTAGGTATACCCCGCCCAGATAATATTACCGATTTAAGGGCCTTTTTAGGGACAATTAATTATTATGCTAAATTTGTAAACAACTTGAGTACTGTACTGGCGCCTTTATATAGATTATTGAAGAAAGGGGTGATGTGGAAGTGGGACGGAGAGTGTGAGTCAGCTTTTAATAAAATTAAAGATATTTTAATTAGTGCAGATGTCCTTGCTCATTATGACCCAAGTAAACCATTGTATTTAACTTGTGACGCGAGCGCGAAAGGTATAGGCGGCGTGCTAAGCCAGATGTGCGAACAGGATAGCCGCGGTGCGGGCGCAGTCGGACCGCGGGAGCGACCGGTGGTGTATGTGTCGCGCACGCTTAACTCAGCGGAGAAACATTATTCACAGATCGAGCGGGAAGCTTTAGCTATTGTTTTCTGTTTAGAAAAATTGCACCAATACTTATACGGCCGACGTTTCACACTACGCACGGACCACAAGCCGTTAGTGACCATTTTTGGGCCAAAGCAGGGAATACCATCGATGGCAGCCAGTCGGTTGCAAAGGTGGGCTATTAAGTTAGCGGCCTATACATACGATATCGAGTACGTTACATCGAAGCAGAACGGGGCAGATGGGTTGTCTCGGTGGCCCGCGCTCCCCACACGTAAACAAACTAGTACAATTCCGGAACAATCACATTTACACTTTGCACAAAATGCAATGTTATTAAATTATAATGAAATTAAAAGACAGACGAGCCGAGACCAGTTATTAAGCCGAGTTTTAATGTACATTCGCGACGAATGGCCGTCGGAAAATGACATAATATCGCTCCAGCCATATTTTAATCGAAAGAAAGAACTATATGAAGAGTTAGGGTGTGTGATGTGGGGATATAGGGTGGTTGTACCGGGAGCGTGTAGAAATAAAGTTTTATCTGATTTACATGAAGCCCACATGGGTATAGTGAAAACTAAAGCCTTTGCTAGGAGTTATGTTTGGTGGCCGGGTTTGGACGAAGATATTGAAAAAACGTGCCGTGGTTGTCATGTCTGTGCTGTAGAAAGTGAGGCGCCGCCGCGACACATGCCCTGCCCTTGGCCGTGGCCAGATAAACCGTGGGCCCGTGTACACGTTGATTTCTTAGGCCCGATCAATGGCCGGATATTTTTAGTAATAGTTGATGCCCGAACTAAATGGCTAGAAGTTAGTCAGGTGCCTAGTACTGCGGCTAGTCACACTATCAACGTTTTAAGTGACTTGTTTGCACGTTTCGGGTTACCTAGACAAATAGTCTCCGACAACGGGCCGCCGTTTACAAGTCACGAGTTTTCACAATTCCTAAATACAAATGGCATTGAACATATATTTTCAGCACCATACCACCCTGCCTCAAATGGCGCAGCTGAGAAAGCTGTGCACACAGTAAAACGTGCGATTAAGAAGGCACTTAGGGATAATTTAAATTTGCATTTATTTTTAAATAATTTTCTGTTGTACTATAGAAACACAGAACATTGTACGACAGGTGAAACACCGGCGTCTCTCATGTTTGGCCGTAGGTTGCGTACTAAATTCGATGCCCTAAGACCAAATAGGGACAGTAAAGTTAGGGACGCACAAGGGCGACAGCAGACATATGGCGCAACGGGGTCTCGTGAACTACGCCCGGGGGATGAAGTCTGGCTACGTCAATATAGGGGACAGGATAAATGGGTAACAGGAAAGGTAACAGAAAAGATGGGGTCCACTGATTATAAAGTATTAGATGCTTCTGGTAAAGAATCCCATAGACATGTTGATCAGCTAAAGCCACGGATACGGAGTTCATTAATCTGTCCTTCTAGCCCTTTTTGTGAGAAGTCGCAGTCGGTGGCAGTCACACGTGAACAGGAGGCGCCCAGTCCGAGCGGCCCTGGAAGCGACGACGTCTCGGCCGCAGCGGACACGCAGTATGAAGGCGAACCTGAGACGTTTCAGGACTGTGTAGAACAGTCGGAACGGAGCCCGACACAGCCTTCGCTTACTCCTGAGCCGCCCCAGTCTCGTCCTATCCGTCAATGCCGTTTAAATAAGCCAGTTAGATATAAGTTAGATTAAGTAAGTCTAGGGAATATATTGTTGTACCTATTTTGTGATTAGATTTAGAGTTAGATTAAGTATCCTTAATTAAAATGTTTAATTAAATATGAAGGGGTTCTAGATTAAGGGTGGAGGTGTAATGTAGGGTAGGTTGTACGCATACCTACGAGTATGCGCCTGTCATTGAGTTGCCAATAAACCGCGTTACTAGCGACACGTTGTTTTACTCAAACATCTCAGTAAGCATCCCGGGCTGGGTGACGCGCGGCGCGGGCGCATCCACGCACCACGAGTACGAGGTGCGCATCGTGCTGGGCGACTGTCGCTGGCTGCTGCTGCGCCGCTACCGCCGCTTCCGCGACCTCTACCTCACCATGCGCCGCCTGTACGGGGCCAAGGTAAGCATCCCGGGCTGGGTGACGCGCGGCGCGGGCGCATCCACGCACCACGAGTACGAGGTGCGCATCGTGCTGGGCGACTGTCGCTGGCTGCTGCTGCGCCGCTACCGCCGCTTCCGCGACCTCTACCTCACCATGCGCCGCCTGTACGGGGCCAAGGTAAGCATCCCGGGCTGGGTGACGCGCGGCGCGGGCGCATCCACGCACCACGAGTACGAGGTGCGCATCGTGCTGGGCGACTGTCGCTGGCTGCTGCTGCGCCGCTACCGCCGCTTCCGCGACCTCTACCTCACCATGCGCCGCCTGTACGGGGCCAAGGTAAGCATCCCGGGCTGGGTGACGCGCGGCGCGGGCGCATCTACGCACCACGAGTACGAGGTGCGCATCGTGCTGGGCGACTGTCGCTGGCTGCTGCTGCGCCGCTACCGCCGCTTCCGCGACCTCTACCTCACCATGCGCCGCCTGTACGGGGCCAAGGTAAGCATCCCGGGCTGGGTGACGCGCGGCGCGGGCGCATCCACGCACCACGAGTACGAGGTGCGCATCGTGCTGGGCGACTGTCGCTGGCTGCTGCTGCGCCGCTACCGCCGCTTCCGCGACCTCTACCTCACCATGCGCCGCCTGTACGGGGCCAAGGTAAGCATCCCGGGCTGGGTGACGCGCGGCGCGGGCGCATCCACGCACCACGAGTACGAGGTGCGCATCGTGCTGGGCGACTGTCGCTGGCTGCTGCTGCGCCGCTACCGCCGCTTCCGCGACCTCTACCTCACCATGCGCCGCCTGTACGGGGCCAAGGTAAGCATCCCGGGCTGGGTGACGCGCGGCGCGGGCGCATCCACGCACCACGAGTACGAGGTGCGCATCGTGCTGGGCGACTGTCGCTGGCTGCTGCTGCGCCGCTACCGCCGCTTCCGCGACCTCTACCTCACCATGCGCCGCCTGTACGGGGCCAAGGTAAGCATCCCGGGCTGGGTGACGCGCGGCGCGGGCGCATCCACGCACCACGAGTACGAGGTGCGCATCGTGCTGGGCGACTGTCGCTGGCTGCTGCTGCGCCGCTACCGCCGCTTCCGCGACCTCTACCTCACCATGCGCCGCCTGTACGGGGCCAAGGTAAGCATCCCGGGCTGGGTGACGCGCGGCGCGGGCGCATCCACGCACCACGAGTACGAGGTGCGCATCGTGCTGGGCGACTGTCGCTGGCTGCTGCTGCGCCGCTACCGCCGCTTCCGCGACCTCTACCTCACCATGCGCCGCCTGTACGGGGCCAAGGTAAGCATCCCGGGCTGGGTGACGCGCGGCGCGGGCGCATCCACGCACCACGAGTACGAGGTGCGCATCGTGCTGGGCGACTGTCGCTGGCTGCTGCTGCGCCGCTACCGCCGCTTCCGCGACCTCTACCTCACCATGCGCCGCCTGTACGGGGCCAAGGTAAGCATCCCGGGCTGGGTGACGCGCGGCGCGGGCGCATCCACGCGCCACGAGTACGAGGTGCGCATCGTGCTGGGCGACTGTCGCTGGCTGCTGCTGCGCCGCTACCGCCGCTTCCGCGACCTCTACCTCACCATGCGCCGCCTGTACGGGGCCAAGGTAAGCATCCCGGGCTGGGTGACGCGCGGCGCGGGCGCATCCACGCACCACGAGTACGAGGTGCGCATCGTGCTGGGCGACTGTCGCTGGCTGCTGCTGCGCCGCTACCGCCGCTTCCGCGACCTCTACCTCACCATGCGCCGCCTGTACGGGGCCAAGGTAAGCATCCCGGGCTGGGTGACGCGCGGCGCGGGCGCATCCACGCACCACGAGTACGAGGTGCGCATCGTGCTGGGCGACTGTCGCTGGCTGCTGCTGCGCCGCTACCGCCGCTTCCGCGACCTCTACCTCACCATGCGCCGCCTGTACGGGGCCAAGGTAAGCATCCCGGGCTGGGTGACGCGCGGCGCGGGCGCATCTACGCACCACGAGTACGAGGTGCGCATCGTGCTGGGCGACTGTCGCTGGCTGCTGCTGCGCCGCTACCGCCGCTTCCGCGACCTCTACCTCACCATGCGCCGCCTGTACGGGGCCAAGGTAAGCATCCCGGGCTGGGTGACGCGCGGCGCGGGCGCATCCACGCACCACGAGTACGATTTACCGTAGCATAGTATAGCAATAAACCTTTAAAGTTAATGAAGTGTTTAATTTAGTAGCATAGATCTATACCACTTAGGTCGCGACTCCTACAGACATTCAGTCATCTTTACATGTCATATTGGTAAATTAAATAAAAATAAAAAAAAAGTGTTGTTGGGAAAGTTGTTTAATATGATGATACTAATTACCAGTCACTCTAATAAGTCTAAGATTGCCAACATGTCTTGAGTAAGCGTGGTGATCAATTCTCGTGCGTTCTCTGTATGAGAAGAACTTTGACGTTGTTGCGCAGGTGTCGTGCATCCCGTTCCCGGCGCGCACGCTGTGGGCGGGCGAGGCCGTGGCGCGCGCGCGCCGGGCCGCGCTGGAGAGCTTCGTGCGGCGCCTGCTGGGCGCGGCCGCCGGCGACGCGCGCTGTCCCTTCCGCCAGCCCGACCGCCCGCTCACCCGGGACGCGCTCGTCAGCTTCTCGCCCTTCTTCCGGAAGGTAGGCGGACTGCATACGATTCTCTTCTCTTCTTTTCTATTAGTCGTTATCTCGGTAGTCATCTTCTTTCTAGCCATATTAATCTTTCGCACAGTTCGTCCATCGTTTCTTTGGTCTTTTTTAGCTTACTCTTAGGTTGGCAGTAGTTTTTTACTTGTACAAAAGTTTGAATAAATAAATGAAGACGATCGGTGTGGTGCACAGGGCGTGTTCGAGAGCGGCAAGTGTGGCACGGGATGATGTCTGTCGGAGCTCGCCACGTGGCGCGCGCTGGGCGGCACGCTGCGCGCGCTGCTGGCGGCGCTGGGCGCGCTGCTGGCGGCGCTGGGCGCGCTGCTGGCGGCGCTGGGCGCGCTGCTGGCGGCGCTGGGCGCGGCCGCCGCGCTGCTGCTGCACGCGGCGGCGCTGCTGGCGCTGCTACTGTACCGCGCCGCACGCCGCACGCGCAGCCCGCACCGCCGGTAGCGCTGCCTACCTAGCTACTGTACGCGGCTGATGACGCGAGCGCCGAGGTAGCCCGCGAAAGTTAATTTTCCTGCGTTTTGTAGGGGTTTATCAAGTTGTGTGTTGACCAAACTATGATTGACGACCGTAACAAATATTTATTTACGTAATAATAACAATTACACCACCCATACAACTCTCGAACTTCAAATTACCCTACTGAACGACTATTTCATGAAATTTTAATAAACTTGACAATGACATGCAAATTGCAAAAAACAAAAGAAAATTTGGATTTCGCGGGCTGCTTTAGCGCATCCTCCCTAAGAAGGCCGTTCGTTGTAGAGCGTCGTCTCTGTCACTCACACTTGTGACAGTTTCTATCTCGCTCTATTTGCCTTGTTATCGGCCGCGTACCGTATACATACTAATCCAGGGGTGTCCTTTGTCCTTCACTTTATGTCTATCCGGCGAGGTGTCTCGCAGCCTAACGCAAAATTCGAGCCAATGTTTTAACCGTTTTTAATTTTGTAGTGTAATTTTTTTAATTAGCTTCGACGCGTGTTAAAGTGGTGTTCCTACCGCTGAATATATCAACAATGCTGGCTTATTTGTCTAATTTATCGCGTTATTTCTTTAAAACAAAGTGAACTTTATTGCAGTAGTCATAAAGTATATTTTGTATTGTTCCAGTAACACGAATATTTGGACAAATACGCCAAGTGAAGTTCCAGCATTACGTATAAGTCTTCCATTATGCACTTGTTTTTGTTCGAACTCATTGATACGACCAGTTGTGTTCATTGTTGGGAGGACTTTTTAAATATTAACCGAATTATGGCTTACTAGTAATAATTGCTAAACTTCTATCGTTTTAGATTTCATCCCCATTTCAAGTAAAATATCTACCATTTTGGTAAATTTTAGGTTTTTCGGTAGAAAATATGAAATTGACAAAAATGCTCGATTACAATCCTAATAGCATTGCTTCATTTTGACAGAACGATATTATTTTGAGTCTTTGTCTAGAAGACAGATTAATAGAATTTTATAGGGAATTTCATGAAAATAAAATAATGGCCTTTTTAGTCTGCGAGACGCCTCTACAACACAATTTTGTGTTTGCATATCAATGCTAAGCCAGCCATCAAATAAAAATAGGATTAGTTTTCACCAAGACCACGCTAGCTTTATCTTTATCCTAGACTCGGCGCAGACCGTAAACGAGCAGAGTAGAGGATTTCTGATGATATTGAATAGTATACACTTATTGCCATTGCATTAGAGAACAAAGTTGTATGAACATCGAACCGCCTATTGGCGTCTTCGGACGAACTCATTTGAACTCAAAGCAACTGAAAATAAGGTATCTTATTGAATGTCATGAAAGATGTTACTTTGACTCTCCTTCGGTCTGACGTGCGCCTCAACTGAAGTTTGGTTAGTTATAACGATACTAGATGGCGTGGATTCAATCCTATTTTAATTTTGCTCGCGATGCATAGTTTCTATTTTGACTGTATTTCAAACATAGTTTTTATAGTTATTCCATTTTTGAAAAGACATTGTTTTATTTGAATATTTTGATAATGTGTTACTATCTGATGTGTTAGGTAAAAATGAATTTGATCTGTTAGGTTGGTTTCTTTCTGAATGAAATATTTTTTTTTAATGTTTAAGATAAAAAAAATAATGACTTTTGCTGATGATTGGGGTCAAAGATATCTTGGAAATTAAGAAATTGGTGTCTTGAATAGAGTTTTATAATGATTCACGTGCCGATAACAAGTTAATTGAAATAATTCATAATAATAAATTTAATAGATTATTAAATCACTTTCTAAAGTAGATTTATTTAATTTGGCTCTATTAAAGGTGAAGCTATAAGTATCGTCATGTGGCTCTTAAGCCGCATATACATAAGGTTTAAATTACAATGATGGACTCGCGAAATCTGATAATATTGAGCCCCAGTCATCAGGAAAAGACGAGTTAAAGGTAAATTATTAAGCGATGGCACTATTATACGCCAAACGTTCGGAGCTGCGGTCATAAGATGTTAGAGCAGGACCACACGTGACTCAGTAGAGTTTTGGTGAGCAGTGGTAACAGCCGCGACTTACGAGCCGGTCGTGGGTTCGAACCCATGCAGGCAGGCGCGTTACTTTGTGAAATTTATTTTCATCACCACTGTTCTCAAAACGGTGAAGGAAAACATTGAGGAAACCGGCATGTCCTAGAACCAAAAATTCGAAGACATGTGACATCTACCAACCCGCAGTGCCTGCGTGGTAGATTACCACCCACTCCCTCTCACAGAGAGGAGGCCTGTGTCCCAACAGTGGGAACATTATAGGCTAATTATACCTAGGCTGTGTAGAGTTTTTACTAATCCTATACTCTGTATTCACCATCCTGCTCGCACGTTTTGAGACCGCTACCGTCACGAGTCTTGGCTTTAGTATAGAAAGCAATATGTTTGTAATGAAGGAGTGAGATATCACTATATGACCACTGAGTGTTCGAAAGAGAACGCGCTATACGGTATTAGAGCCATCGCTAAATAAATCGCAACATGAATTTAAATTAATTAAATATTTTTACAAATTCCGACATTTTTGTAATACATCAGTTAAAAATATAGTTCTTATAATAATTGATGATATGTGTATATTGTGCAATGATTAGTTGTTAAGTTCGTTTCTGTTTCCTTCATTTAGAGGACATACCCCCCATTTTACAGATAGAGACACCTTCAAGGGAAACCAGCTGCATAAATATGTCAATAAGGCATAAAATGTCCATGTATTTATGCTTTTGATGACCCATAGAGAAAGAGTCAGTGAGTCAACTTCGTTTAGCCACTAACAATGTAATTTAGCTAAGATATTTACTCTTTGGAAGTTGATTCACTGATTTATTTTACAGTGAACTAGTGTTTAATAGATGTTTTTTTTTTAAATTAATGTCTTACTGGGATTTTGACTCTCAAAGCTACAAAAAACTTGTTTCCAATATTTTTGGTTTTAAAAATAAAAGGAAAGGAATAAAATGGAGGTCGAAATACTAACAAAGGTTGAACTGGGCTGCAACTCTCGCTTCAGTGATTTTCTGGTAAATCTACAGTTGCGCAGGGAACAGAAACCTCCCCTCTGCGTGAAACCATCCTCCTTTCTGTAAACTCAGTTGTATTCCTTAACACTTTGTGGATACTAAACGCCCCCAGTACGCGTACAATGACCACCGTAGAAACGGGTTTTGTCGACGGAAGAATATACAAAATGACAGATTGTTGAAATATTTCTACCGTCTTAAGCATAGCGATGAAGAGAACAAATGTTTCCATTCTACAGTCGACAAAAGTCTACAATGGTGACGATTCTGTTGTTCACAAACTAAACTAAATATAAGTTCAATGCATCTTTTTCTTTCTATTTCATTAAGAAAAGGACAGAAGATAAATTTTTGTTTAGTCCTGTCAAATTAATCAGCTCTAAAAAAAATTGTTTACCAGAACCCGCGAGTAATAACGGTGTCTCTATATGTAAGAAATGTGTATAAAGCACCCAAATTGAGTAATATATTTTTTCACGTGGCGAGTTCTAAAATGAGACCCTTTGCCTAGCACAGGACGGGCGAAGACATAGATAATATATTTAGAGTTATATAAAATTGTACTGAGCGTATGATTCGTGTTTTTTATTTAGTAAGCTTAGTAACATGCACAATTTTTAGTTTAATTTTTTAGTGTTATTGTTTTATTATTAATAAATGAAGCTGATACGCCTAATTTTGAAACTGTGCAGGCCTAAATGTGATGCACACTCGCTGACAGTACCTAATATGTATTTTTATTATACAATGTGGAGACTATAATAAATAAAAACATTGGCATACTGGCATAGGTATATTTTAGAACTCATAAATAAATTCTAACAATTCAAAAAAGTGATTTTTTTAAACAAACAAAATAGTAGCGACTGTAAGTTTTGCCAATCTTTGACTAGAATCTTTGAATCTTTGTCTGTGACTAAACTATTGGATATATTTGTTTAAATGTTTGCATGCAGGCTGGGAACATCTTTAGATACACGAGGGTCAATTTATTGTCGCATTGTCGTCTCCACCTTGTATTTATGAAGACTGTTTCACCTTGGAAATGATTGCTATTCACCGTGTACAACATTTCCATAGATGAATTATTCTAAAGCTGTATTTTGTTTTGTGACCTTACCTTCTTTTAGTAACATTTGTTTGCAGACGTTACTAAAATAGATTATAGGTCCTGTTTCTATAGAGAAAACAGGTTAAAATACAAACTTTTATTTAATACGAAGGAGTTACTCTTCGCCTGCGTCCTAACTGAGAGCAACTGTCGCGCGAATACGCGATTACGCGTGAGTTTACCTGAATAATGACGTATATACGCGACATGATTGATCGAGCGAGTATGTCATGTGCCGTCCCATCGGAAAATGAGAGTGAGGGAAGAGAGAGTGCACCTGTGCCTGCACACACACGCCTGCACTATAATATCTCCCGCGCCGAAGACTAGTCTCCGTTGAGATTGGAAACACGGTCTGGAGGACTATTATTATTTTTATGTCATGTTCACATAAGAGCTCAACTGTCACTTTTACAGACTTAGACACAATTACATTTCTATTGTTACCGAACTTAATAGAACACACACAGACGAGGGTATCAACGAGCGCGACACTCGCGTACTCACGCGACAGTCGCTTTCGGTTAGGACGCGGCCTTCGATGGAGAAACAGGCCTTAACGCTCAAACTTTACCTTCACGGTCTTTGAACGTCACAAATCATATCGTTATTATAGTTAATTACTCCAATTTGCACCCCTTCTGTAGTTGTATGTGTATATCAAAGAAGAATGAGGCACACAATATAGGGTCAATTTAAATTAGCTAGCCAAACTCTGCAAACGCGATCGGTATCGATATCTAAACATGATAGAATATAAATTAAAAGATTTTATTTTTAGTTTTTGGGGGCAACGACCGCCGGTAGTGCTTTACTTGAAGTATGAGCTGAGAAACTCAGTTTCCTTTTGTTTTATCGTGTTCAGATATCGATATCTACCGGCTGTGAAGTTTACACAAAAAGCTGATTGTTTCAAGTGATTATACTAACTGCGGTCGATGACCCCAACAAACAAAGAAGCATCAAATTAATTTCTGTTTTGTTTTCACCATCATCTGACTAGCCGTTTCCCAACTATGTTGGGGTCGGCTTCCAGTCTAACCGGATGCAGCTGAATACCAGTATTTTACATGGAGCGACTGCCTATCTGACCTCCACAACCCAGTTACTGGGTAATACGATACCCCTTGGTAAGACTGGTTGTCAGACTTTCGGGATTCTGACTACCCGTAACGAATGTCAAAGATCCACAAATGACAGCCCGGGACCAACGTCTTAACGTGCTTTCCGAGGCACGAAGAGGTCACGGTATGTAAAGATGGTCACCCATCCACAGACCAACCGCAAGCGTAGCTTAACCTGATCGATCGACCTGTGCGGTTGTTATTATTTAGCCACGGGCCCCTCGGCCCCCTGTTGTATCATGTTTAAATATCCCATCCCATCACGTCTGCGGGGTTTCACTAGCTGATTTAATATGACCCTGTATAAGAACACAAAAAAACAATTCACATTGCTTTCTTTAAATTTCGAAAACTGACGTAACGGATTTGCATGTCTTTAGACTTCATTTTTTTTATGTCCCTGTTTAAACCCGTAAGTTTGTAAGGCCTAAGTGTAACAAAAACGGATTTCAAACGTAAATTACTTTCATAGACAATAAATAAAATTTTATCTCTATATCAGGTAGGCCATAAAGCATAAATTATTGATATTTGGGAAACCTGTCAGTTTTCATCTTATAGATATATATTTTTCTAATAGAATAGGTACTATATCTAAACTGAATGACCTGGGAGCTACCTTAAAGTATCGTTTGTTTTACCTAACCCACTGTATAGTCAAGACAACATACTCTTCCGGACACCTGAATCGAACCACACTGATATTTTTTTTTATAACTTTTTTTTTTCAAATTTGGACCTATGATGACACCAAAATGATGGGTAGGTAATAATATGTCGGCTTTAAAACTGCATCAGCACTTTTTTTTGACTCGTCACTATTTTTATATTGGCCTTTTTAACCCTTTAATTGGCAAAACAATCATAATAATAACATTTTGTTTTTGCCACCATGAGTCAATTTTCAGTATACTCGCTTACAAATTAAGTTTTTATCAACGTCCAGCCGGCTACACTCTGTCTATTTAGGGGTTAACTAACTTATTACCTAAATTTCGAAGACATGTGACATCCGCCAACCCGCACTATGCCCGCGTGGTGGATTACAGCCCACTCCCTCTCATAGAGAGGAGGCCTGTGTCCCAGCAGTGGGAACATTATAGGCTGTTTATGAATGACTATTTTGAGCCTTTATACCTAACGAGGCCGGAGCGCGGAGGCTCGATTTCGGAGTCCGAGAGTGTATTATTTCTAGTTAACCACGACCTGTGACCCTCAAAAGACAATTTAGTTTATTTTTATGTCGCTACGGTTGTGATTATTATTTAAATAGCAAACCATTTAATTACTTTTCATTTTTAACTAGCTACTAGTTTCGTAACTTCACACAAGTCTTTGATATTTAATGTATGTAGTTAAAGTAAAATAAAAAACGGCCAAGTGCGAGTCGGACTCGCACACAGAGGTTCCGAACCACCGTACAATATACCCTGCATATTTTTATATGTATTTCAAATGTCTATTACGGTTCTAAAGATACTGTGACAGACGGACGCACAGCAGAGCCTAGGAATAGGATCCCGTTGGCACCCTTGAGTACGAAACCCTAAAATGTGTTTTTCTCTTTCTACAAACCATGGGTAACAATTTTATGACATTTCTAATTAATTATTTTCAGCTTTATATACTTTAATAATATGATTTATTCTATTAATCACTTACAGTAGATAGTTTGCTAAAAGCAGTCTTGGAAAGTTATACTATCAGTATTTATTTAAATTGTATAAATATGGAAGAGTGATCAGAAGACCAATTCTCGTAATTTAAAACGTTCAAAATCTAGTCGCAGTCTCATTTCGGCGACAAACAAAATGTCAAAATTGTAGGAAAATTAGAGGTATTGAGACTTAGATCAGACTGTGAACGTTCTTAAGAAATTACGAGAATGCCCCTCTGTTATTTTGTATATTAAAGAAATCTTTCAGTTTATTAAATACCTCTTGCTTGCTTAGAGGTAATCGGACAATAATTTAAAAAAAACCGGCCAAGTGCGCGTCGTTCTCGCACACAAAGGGTTCCGTACCACCAAACAATAACTAACACATTTTGTTTTATACTTTAGTAAAAAACACGTTACATAATTTTGTTTTTATTCATTGTTATTGTAGGGGCCATAGTAGTACGCACTCGGTGAAAATGTCAAGTGTCTACATATTATCGTGTAAAAGCGGCCCCTTGGGAATAGGGTCCCGTTGGCACCCATTGGGTACGGAGCCCTAAAAACCCAAGACCTCGGAAATGTATTATTGATTGATCACTTTATTATCATTTACTTACGACTCATTACTTTTATACTTCGCGACGGTACTGCTTCTGTGAGCTTTCAAATGTACCAGAAAGCCATTACGCATGCGTACTAGACTATCGTGAGCGCCTTCATAACGTCAACAATATTCATTTCTATTATATAGCTATTTTTTTTTTTAAATACAGGTCTTGGAGAAAGTAAACATACAAAAAAAAACAAAATTAAGGGCTAGTTTTCCATATTCAGTTGGTTAAGCATTTTGACGTATGTCTATGTACTTACTAAGCGAAACAGTCGTGAAAAATGATATGATAACTAACAGTTTGGTGAAATTGACCCTTAACCGGTTGAATGCCGTAATTACAGAAACAATTAAAAAGCCATTGTGTCTCGCGTGGACAGGTAACATTTAATTTAAGTAGCTACTTAAATTAAATGTTACCTGTCTGTTCTTGTCTGTTGTTGTTGTTGCCTGTCTCAGCTGAGTGCACTTCTTTAAACAAATCTATCTAGCTAACAAACTTCTAATTTCAAGCCTAAACCAAGTCTCCATAAGACTTACTTTTTTCGCTGTGAGCCTAAACGTTTATCTGATTATTAATTAAGTATTTATTTGTCTTATGAGAAAAAAAAAATAACGGCTTATCTGCCAAACCAGAATAGAACATAATGGCCTTGTAGATAGACCCAATAAATGTTTAAATGTAATACATTTTAATAAATATAGTTAGACAACTTTGAATGTGAACCCAACAGTACTATTATGGGCCTTAGCCAAAAGCGCCAGGGTAGCGAAATTTCCCAAAGTTTTTTGCAACTTGCAGGTCAGTGGCGGGTTGCACCATATGACCTAATATTGACCTGCAAATTGCAAAAAACGTAAGAAAATTTGAATTTCGCGAGCTTCCTTAGTGTATCCCCCTTAAATATTAGATAACTGCAATATTTCTTTACAGTTAAGCGGTTGTGTCACCGTTAGAATGATGGGGCGTCACTTTTCAAGTTGTTCTACTATAATAAGTGCATGTATCAGTGTAGCTGTTGAATTTATTCATGTCGATGGCTTTGAAGTAAAATATTATTTTATTTTTAGTACAAATTTCTTTTTTTGTTAGGAATTACCAAGGAACTGCTTGGTTAAAGTGCGTTCTCGGCCGATGTAATATTGTAATATTGATATACGTCTGTATAATTTGAATACATTAGATATATTTAAATATTTATATAAATTAATGAATGAGACCAATAGGCATTTTAATCTATTGCAGTTTATAGAAAAAATCTCAATAGAATTTGAGTAGTAATTTCTTAATAATTTAACCTAATAATCTAGGCTGTTGTAATATTTGCTACAGACGGCAGCACATAAAGCTACCCGAAACTGTCAAATTGTCCCAATCAACTTTGAACCTTATGCTTTAGCGATAAAGTAGAAAATCTATTAAAGAAATTTGACAGATTGTAGTAGCTTGATGTGCTGGCGTCTGTACCTCAAATTGTTGGTTGTTTATTTTTACAATAATATTCGATTTACATATTATTCAAGCAAAATGAAAATAAAAGCCAATTTTTCCTTCAATTTTGCCAGTTAAAATGTAAAAACTATTTATTTATTTGATAGTGATAAGTGAAGAATTTATTAAATAATAATAAATGAGAGTGTCTATTGATATTTTATTACATCACCATGTAACGCCTCTTAGTTAGAAAAAAAAAACGATGTCAATGGACAGCTTTTCCACTTTCTACATCACGTTGATTTATTCTTATTATAATTATTAATGAACATACAGTATGTATCGAAAATGTGTGGTAGAGTAGGTATTGAAGTTTTGTATGGGACGGCTGATTATTTTTCGCGATGACGATGTTGGTCCCATGGACAAAGTTGTTCAGTATGATGGTCTATTACACCCTTGAATAAGGCGCTTTGCAGATTGAGCAACTATTGCAGCAACTGGCAACTAGTTGTTTACATACATCTCGGGCTATTTGGTTGTAGCAACTAGCAACTTTTATAAGAAAATTTCAAAAAGTTGATAGTTGCCTCAACTAAAGTTGCTCCATCTGTAAAACGCTTGAACACACCTTTTTGATACACATTGTATACCAATACTATTGATCTTTATGACTTTAATTTTCTTCGGTGTCCATTTACATCAATACGTATTTTATCGCGCATAAAGCCTATATACATTACCTACATTTATTGTAAGTTTTCAAATTTCAATGAAATATGTAACTATATTGTTAATATATGAGTTTATTGAGTGTGGCGACTTACTGTTATTATTTTTTAAACTGTTAAAAGTAATAACATTATTACAGGGTAGACTAAGCACATCACAATCGCACAGATATCGTTACCCATCACGCCTGCGAAGTTTCTCTAGCTAATTTAATTTGAACCTTTAATTTTGTTGTGTTAGTAGGTAGTTTTGAGCACCATCTTATAATCATAAGGGAGCTGTTTATTTATGACGTAAAACAATTTTAACCAATTTCTGACCCCCCCCCCCATACGTAAGAAAAAATAAGACTTGAATGAACCCCCTCCCCCCTTTGAATCTTACGTAAGATCAGTATCTACCAAAATTGCAAAGAAAAAGAATCATTTTTTTTTAAACTAATAATTTTTTGCTTAATGTGATCTTACGTAAAAATAATCTAGACCCCTCCAACCCCCATGTATGAAAAAATAAGCCTTGTTTGGACCCCCTCCCCCTCAAATCGTTTTACGTAATTAATGAACAGCCCCATCCCATCCCTTCAAGGGATAAAATTAAAAGAAGACAGTTTAAGCAGTAAGTCGTCATACTAATATTATTATATAATATGGTGTTGTTGCATAAATGCGCGTATTTTTAATCTTAGCAAATTAATTGCATATTATCAAATTGAGAGAATTAATGAAACCTGAATGTTTACCAGCATAATGTAATGTAACAAATAAATTAGTTTTGTTAAGGATGAACAATAAAACAGGAAATGTTTTACAATATTTTGTTTTATTTCTTTAACAAAAACATAACAGTAATATGATTGTATAATACATAGGATTTACCTAATATTCTTAATGTAAATGTTACTCAGAAACAGACTATTACAACAGAACCTTATCTTCTTTCAGAAAATATCCATAAATTAAAAACATTTTAACAGTTGGATTTGTAAAAAGTTTTATATGCTGCTTATACCTTTTCTTACCTACCCAGGGATACTCAGAAAAGTATCCCTGTATTTCCTAAATAAACAACAAAATTAAAACACTAAATTACTTACTATTAAATGCTTTAAAGGGGAAATGTCTCGTCTCCTCCGTTGAAAAATAATAAAATCATTCTTCAACTTGCTTAAATTATTAACATTATAAAACTACATCGCGTATCAGCTCAAAATCTCGTCCAAATTAAAGTTAGCGTAACACGAGAACTCGTTTGCCAAATTATTTCTATGATGAGGTCGAAACTCGCACAGGTTCAGACCAAGGAGTTCCTTTACATTATCCTTCATGATAGCTCCTGTACACACGACTATTTTGTCCTTAGACATGAGTTTGATGGTCTGCGAGGTCTTGGAGATGCACTCTTCGGAGAGGAAGGGAGGGTCAGCCACCACCAGGTCGTAGCAGCCCAGCGCTTCGGGCGGCAGCTTCTCGGGGTTGTTGTAGTCGTAGAACACGAAATCAGGAGCGTGGACTTCGAAACGACGATCGTATTCTAGAAGGGTTACTGGAAACAATACATAGGTGTTAGTTCAGCTAGCGTTATATTTAACACTGTATATTGTTACGATCGAGCAAAAAACGTTGAAAAAAAGTTTCTTGGAGTGGCCATGATAATAATTTATTTATTTGACAGACAACAAAAGGTCCACACAGACAAAAACACAAATTCATACAAGATGTTATGTTAATACAACACTACGACAGACAGTGTTGTTTTGATGAGATGCCCCATTACGGGGCTCTCATCAAACCTGTCGGCCATCACCTTCAGGTGGCTGTTGCCACTGCCACGCAAACTGGCGAGCAGAGACGTAGTTTTCTTCTGTACGATAGCTGAGAAGCTGTTGACTCGAGCTTTGCGAACATCTGTGACGCACTGCAGTAACGTGGCAGCCGCATCAGTGCCCTGAAGGCATTATGGCCATAGTAGTGAATAAAATAAAGTTGAAAATTAAAGGAGGTCAGAAACTATTACACGGCCGTTTTAGCTCGATCTAACACTGCGAAAGGGCTTTGAAGGTCCGTGGCAAACCTACATGTAATGCGTGGACGCAATTTTGAAAAAAAAAATGGCAGCCACGCATGAAACCATGATGAATGATATTATATTGATGACCACCTGACATCCATATTGTTTGAACTTGCTTGATGCATAGACGTTTGAAATAATCACTGAATGTATAAAAGAATAAAAAATTTATGCAACAAGATGTAAGAAAGTGCAAACAATATGGATGTCACGTGATAAACTTTAAACGTTAATATCTCTGAAACGTGACACGGGGTTTGGTCTTATGATGTTTTCTGTTCGTATTGATGTCAGTTATCGATTTATATAGGGTACATGCGTAGCGACCATTTTGAAAAAAAATATGGGCCTATTGGTATGCCAGGCTCCATATGAAAAAATCATCAATCCCCATTCAAGTATGTACCTATTACGGTTCAAAAGATACAGCCCTGTGACAGACGGACAGATAGCGGAACCTTAGTAGTAACACTTGCCACCCTTGGTTACGGAACCCTAAAAATCAACTTAATTTACATAAGGGTAGGTGTTTGTTTTAAGTAAAAAAAAATATGTATACCTGTTGCTCTATCCCCGATCTGCCTCTTGAGGGGCACAAACAGGGTGGGGCAGGAGATGAGCGCCACCCTCCCCCCCGCGCCCGCCAGCCTGTCTGCGACCTTCACTAGAGCCTGCACCGTAGCCTCGTCATACCAGAATTGACTCAGTTGCTGGAACGAAATAATAAGACACAATTTATTCATTTGTCAATTGTTTGTGGCTCTTTTAGAGTGTAGGGTTTCCATCCATTTTTGGCTCCCTGTCCGAACTGCCTGGATTGTTCCCATTTGTTAGTATACCTAAGGTTTTTTTGTAGACAATAGTAAATACAGTTTATGAAGTAAAATGTCGGGAATTATCTTTCAAGCACAAATTTTAAAACACAGTAATTTTTAGAATCTAATACAGACATCCTCAAAAAGATATATGAACAAGAGATGTGATGTGTGTGTGTGTAATGTGAATGTCCGTCTGAGATGTAACAACAAGAATTAATTTGACTGTCTAGAATTTGTATTGTAATACCATAATGTGTAGCTACAATTAAGTACCCAATGGGCAATGTGTAATATATATTTTGTGGCTAAACATTGATACAAAATTCATAGCCCTTTCCCAACTAAGTTGGGGTCGGCTTTCTAGGGTCGGCAGTCTAACTGGATGCAGCTGAATACCAGTATTTTACATGGAGCAACTGCCTATCTGACCTCCACAACCCAGTTACTGGACCATACGATACCCCTTGGCCAGACTGATTGTCAGACTTTCGGGCTTCCGACGACCAGCAACGTCTGTCTAAGATCCAAGAATGGCAGCCAGGACCAACAGCTTCAGTGGCGTGCATTGCATAAAGGCATATAAGCAGTGCATACTTCGATAAATCACCATAAGCACAGTGACCATAAGCCTGTCAATTACATTTTAGTGTATGTGTTACGGCTAATGACCGAAGTGCGGCTACACCTAGTTTTAACCAAACCTAACCTCGGGGTGCCCTTCGCTCGCTCTTGCATCCTATGTCGCCACCCGAAATACACACCAACCGCATGTGGCCGGCTAAAACTAGGTGCAGCCGCACTTCGGCCGGCTAAAGCTAGGTGTTGCCGCACTTCGGCCGGCTAAAACGAGGTGTAGCCGCACTTCGGCCGGCTAAAACTAAGTGTAGCCGCACTTCGGCTATTAGCCGTGACATATGTACCCCACAATTAAGAAACTCACTAAATTATCATACATATCAAAAAACAAAATCTTCATACATTTACGCGCAGCAGTAGGCAGTCGCCAGACGGCTTGCCTAATTTAGGGTGATAAATTGCGAAGGTCGAATAACCAACCGAGTATGAATGTTAAAATCGTTCGTAATTGGGCTGTGACAAAAAGTGATATTGATATCGCCGATAGTGAGATAAAAATGAAAATCCAAGATGGCAGCTGTAATAATTTTTTTTTTCATCATTGGTGTCATTTTTATGGTTTTCAAGGGTGCTAAAGCCGATAGTGATGTCCAAATGAAAATCCAAGATAGCGGCTGTAATTTTTTTAAATTTTTCATCATGGGTGTCGTTTTTATTGTTTTCAACGGCGCTAAAGCTGATAGTGAGGTCAAAATGAAAATCCAAGATGGCGGTTGTAATTTTTTTATATTTTTATCATGGGTGTCGTTTTCATGGTTTTCGAGGGTGCTGGGGCCAATAATAAGGTCAAAATTTAAATCCAAGATGGCGGCTGTAATCTTTTTTTTTTCTTTATAGTTATTTTTGATTTATGTTTCTGATTAGTGACCGCGTCTGCCTAGAATAACCCCGGCCTAGTGCCTGCCTACCTATTCTGAAAGTCGATGCACGCCACTGAACAGCTTAATGTGATTTCCGAGTCATGGAGGGTTCTCGATATGTAAAGATCACCCATCCACGGGCCGACCGCGGTAAGCGTAGCTTAACCTGACCCGTGCGGCTGTTATTACTTAGCCACGAATGGAACAAAAATTCGGTACATCGCACTATCCCCATTATGAATCTCCATTAATAGAGATTGTGAAAAGATTTGTTGTGACCATAATCTATTGAAACAATATTCCCACTATCACCATAGATCATGAAAATGGGGATAGATAGTGGGATGTACTACAAAGTTGTAGCAATTAAAACAATTTTTGTTGAAATATTCGTGTTTTTGAAGCTGAGACTGTACATCACCTACCCAATTTTCGTCAAACAATATATTTTCTTTGAGTTTATCATCAGCTTGCAGTTTATCAAGGATCTCCTGTCTTTTCTGCTGCTCCGAGTAGAACTCTTGCAGGGCTGCAAACGTCGCCGCAGAGAGGGAGGGCATATCGTCATCACCATCCATGCTTTATGGTGATTCTCTGTAACTAAGAAAAAAACTTTATAAGGTAAAGAGCGGGCCCATTTAGTAATAAAAAAAAATAAGTATATTATTATTATACCATGTAGGTATTTTATTTAGGGCTGATTTTTCAATCATCTGTTAACTTTATTAGAGGAATAATTTTGAAATTTTGACAGTTACTTCATATAAAAACTGAAAATGGGCCCTTACTAAACAATTATGTAGGTGATGGAATAAAGCACCTACTTAGATATTTTTTTTGTTTTAAAGTTTAATTCAAGGTAGTTTTTGATGTAATTCATTCCATATCAGCCTTCAGCCTTTTCCCAACTATGTTGGGGCGGCTTTCAGTCTAACTAATCGCATGCAACATTGTCCATGAGTTTAAAAAAAAAAGTAAGTATTTGTGTTTTCATCAAGATTTTTTTCACAGTTTTTCAAGCCCTATGTATGATAACTACAGATTAATTAAATTAATACAGAGCTGCTTGACAAACTTCAGTAGGTACTTAGTAAATAACGGTTTCATTTAAAAACCAATTTGTAAGTAATGATTTTATGTGTATTATGAAATGTTTTGAATAACATTAGAGCAGGCACCGTATGTAAATATCAAAATGTTGCAATCATACAATTTCTGAGGAAGAATTCAACATTATCTAATCAACCTACATAGGTACTTTTAATGTCGTAATAAGTTAGATCATACTAAAAACAGAGGTGATCTACTGTTCGGCCTGCTCTAAACCAAACCAACTCTAAACAAGTGTGACAGCTATAAATAGGTTAGTTTGCGTTTTGCGTCCGTCCCCGCGGCCCACAATATGTATCAAAAATTTACCAGATAAAAATCACAAAAACTGTGCCAGTGCGAAGTATAGCTTCACAAATGGATATAGATTAGTTTGTAAGTACAATTTGTTCTTATATAATTTAGAATTTATAAGGTTTTGTGGAAAATTACTGTAGAAAACAATAAATAAAATCTAAAATCTAACCTCGTTTCAAGTTTTTGACATAAGATTATTGTCAAAGTTGTCAATGTCATTATGAGTATGACAGCAACGAAGCAAGATTGCTAGCATAAAAATCTTTTTCTATTTTCTAGGTATAAAATGGAATCAGAAAACCTAAAAGTATTACGCTTACACGAAAATCCTCAATATTTGAAGCCATGTTGCGAGCTAATTAACGATGAGTGGCCACGAAGTGAGACAGCCCGGATGATGTCGCTCCAAGCATCCTGCAACCACCTGCCAACCAGTTTAATTCTCATCAACGACATGAAGCACCTCCTGGGACATTGTAAATTAACTCCAATACCCAGCATACCAGAAAGTTGTTTCATAGAAACTGTAGTTATAAGTAAAGCAATGCGAGGTAAAAAACTAGGTAGTTACCTTATGAGACAAGTTGAAAAATACTGTAAGAACGTGTTAAAATTAAGAATGCTTCATTTGTCAACGAAAGGACAGGAAAACTTCTATTCTAAATTAGGATATGAAGTTTGCGCGCCAGTATCTATCTATGGTACTCGTAGTTTTAATAGTGAGCCTACAGATGTTAGCAATAAGATTCAATATTCAGTGCCAGTAAATAGTATTACTCCAGCAGGCCCGCCACCTCCGCCGCCCCCACCGATGCCAAAACCTGAGAGTTTGGTAAACAATAACACATTGAAGTCGACAAAGACTTTCATGTTCAAGTATTTGCAAATATAATTATTTTAGTTGACACACGTGTTTTATTTAAAATATTATTTTTTTCCTATTTTAAAGAAACCAATGATTTTCGTACCAAATAAAAGATTAGTGTGACAGCAATTACTGCAAAGACTGAGAGCAGTGGTGGCCCAGTGAGAGCAGTGGTGGCCCAGTGGTCACGGACACGACTTACGAGTTGTAGGTCGTAGGTTCGAACCCAGACAGGCGCTTTACTTTGTGTAAAGTTATTTCATCACCACTGCTCTCAAAACGGTGAAGGAAAACATCGTGAGGAAACCGGCATGTCCTAGAACCAAAAATTCGAAGACCTGTGACATCCACCAACCCGCACTGGGCCCGCGTGGTGGATTACGGCCCACTCCCTCTCATTGAGAGGAGGCCAGTGTCCCAGCAGTGGGAACATTAAAGGCTGATGATGATGTGACAGCAATTTCTAATCTATACCGATTACAAACTGTTGATAATATTGTTATCACGATTATTTTTACTGCAAATTGTCTTCAGAGTTCAGTGACGAGTTTGATATTCGACATGGCAGACCGTAGGCCTAGGAATAGTAATGCAGTAGCGTACCGGTCTAAGGAAACGACAAGGGAAACAGTGTTCTTGTATCAAGCAAGCTCCTCGTGCAGCCGAACAACAACAGGTGACTTGTGCTTACATCTATCTATAGGTACTAATAATAAAGCTGAAGAGTTCGTTAGTTTGTTTGAACGCGTTAATCTCTGGCACTATCAGTTGGAATTGAAAAATCTTTTTAGAATAGAATAGAATTTTTCTTTATTAAAGTAACTCAGACTCAAAATCAAACAATTTTGTTAGTAAAACTTATGACTAGGTATGTTAATAAGCACAGACACTAAACAAAAATAAGTATAAGAAATAACGGTTGGTCACCGTTGCGACATCCCATGAGAGACGGCACAACAGTGACCCACACGTAAACACAGTCAAGGCGACTCGCAACCATGTTTAAGACACTGTTGGAGCCGCCCCACACCCTGCGCACCAGGGAAGCGCACCTTTTACGCATTGTAGCGTAAAAGCAATCTAAGTACGGACGGCTGCACATCAAGTTACTACAATCTGTCAGATTTCTTTAATAGATTTTCGACTTTACTGCTAAAGCATAAGGTTCAAGGTTGATTGGGAAAATCTGACAGTTTCGGGTAGGTTGACCTGCTGGCGTCTGTACATGCATCTGCGAACATCCCTGACGCACTACAGAAACGGGGCAGCCCCACCAGTTTCACGGTGAGATTTTTACAGAATAGCACCGCTGCGGTGCTATTCTGTAAAAATCTCACCGTGAAAACTTAAGTGAAGTGAGCGTGGAGTGAGCTGTCAATAGTGTCAATTCCTAGCAAAATCAAACTCACTTCACCTAAGTTTTCACGGTGAGATTTCAACAGAATCGACCAGCTGTATCCTAAACGCATTGTTATATTGAACGCGAAGAGCGCTGTACGATCTTCGCGTATAACTAGCCCACAAGCATTGATTGCATTGATTTTTTATAACATCACGCTAGGACCTTATGGAACCGAGCACGAAAGTCTGAAATACCGGCGAAAACGAAGTAATAGCACGGACGGACGATGCGATGCGACGGGTGGGTCGGGGGAACAAGAAATACGCGGACGAAGTCGCGGGCATAAGCTAGTTATCTATAAAAGTGGAAGAGGCACACAGCCTGCTGTCTCGGCTAAGTGAGGTGTTCAGGTGCTTGTATTTTTTTAGCAACCTGCGGAGTAATTGCGTGATACCTACTCATAATTTGACAATTCGACAGTATTCATTGCGTTATTTACTTTGTCAAGCACATGAGTTTTTCAAACATATGAAGCAATGTATTAGGAATTTCCTTGGAAATCCGTCGGATTGTGAAAGAAAGTGTGACACGCAATTGGGGTGCTGGAACTCTCCCTTGTTCTCCCTCTTTCTTTCTGGGTTTCTATCTCTTCTAGTTTGGACTCTATTTTATCTTTAAGAAAGACCTTGAACAAGGAAGGGCGGGCGTTTTGGGGGGCTGCCTTACGTAATTTTATGTTCGAAAAGTACTAATTCTCAACCTACCTATTTTAAATAAATAACGTTTGGTTGTGTAAAATCACAACTGCATTCTCTTAACCGGCCCAAAACGGAGTTGACAATAAGTAGGTACCTACCTACTTAGGTTTTACAAAGAAAAGACTTCAGATAAGTAGGTAGTAAAGAAAGGACGTCAGTCAAAGAAACTAACACTAGGTACTTCAGTCAAAATAACACTTGGTAGCTACCTACTTCAGTCAAAATAACACGACTTCAGTCAAAATAACAACTTAATAGAATTGAAGGGTCATCTGCAATAAAGATAAATGTGAAAATGTCCTTCGTTTATCGTTCTGAGATACCTAATCGGGTTTTAAGGTTATAAACGGTGAAAAAAAAACACAGTGTTAGAGATAGGAAAACAGATAAGATATAGGGCATGTATTATTTCTAGTTCTTTGGAAAATAATCATTCTTAGGTAGGTAACTTTAAATAATAATAATAAAAAAACATTATTGCCGTATTATAGATACCTATTGTATAGGCATTGCGTGAACACCTACGACGTTGAGCGCTCTAACCGTGTAGCCAAATATTAAAAACTCGATTATCGCGAGACTGGAAGCGATATTGCTAAGTCCGTAAACGTGATCCTGATCATAAACTGCATAGGTACCTGTATCAAGAAACTGACTGTATTAGTTCGAATTTTAACATTTTTGGACATTTATCACTATTGCAGTGGACCCTTCTTGACAATATCCTTGTGATATTGTCCCGAATGGACAGAATCACAGTCCTGGTCCTGACCTACATTTTCTTATGTTCAGCCACGGCAACTCGAACTCAGGCTGCAGCTACAAAGAAAACGGTGAGTCGGGTGACAAAACCTGTGAAGACAAAACCGACAGTAAAGCAGGTTAACAACGAACCTCATTCACAGTCTAAGAAAATGGATCGAACTGAGACGGTGACGAAGAAGCAAATAAATACTGCAAAACAGCTCCAACAGAAGAAGATGAAAGCACCAGTGCAAAATAAAAAACAACCGATAGTGGAACGGAAAATTACCATCCAAGATAGATATTACAAATAAGTAGGTACTTAGGTATGATTATGACAATCATTATTATTATCTTCAAATTGCAGTCGGACACACTAATCTTCTTTGTTATACCTACAATTGTACCTTGTTGTACCTGTTGTGTACCTTGTACCTGAAGTTCGTTTTTTAATCCCAGAGACTAATCTGACAGGTGTCATGTCAAACTTCAATACTCAAAAAAACGCAAATACAAAAGACAGTCAGAGTAGTATATGGGTTTAAAAACGAACTTTCCGACTTCAAAATACGATGCGATTTCGTCTGTCAGAATAAAAATAAAATGCAATAAAAAAATCGTTTATTAATTTTATTACTTACAAAGTTACTAGAACTGGGCGTGTTAATTTTTATTTTTCAATGGTAGGTATATATGTACAGTCAGCAACAAAAGTCGATTAACACTTAATTAAACATATTATGACAATAAATGTTTTATTCTAAATAAATTCACTATAAGAAAGATAAAAATGGGTAATAATCATTTTATAGATCACATTATTTTTAAGGTAATTTCCGCGTCACCGCATTCAATGGTCGATATCTGTAAAATGCGCAGCTGATTTGTTTTTATTATAATTATTATTAAAGCTAAGGTTCTTCCTCAGTTTTTGAAATTACTAGTAGAGCCTGAAACATTTGTAAACATTGTTTAAATTGAAATCTAATGAAATTTATTGAAAATCGTTTGATTTTCTAGTCAACTACATCATAAACAAGCTCTCTACTGAGCAGTTTCGTCAAAAAGAACTAGAGGGCAGTTTGTACAAACATTACACACCGCTGGAAAATCTAGTGTCCACGGTCGCAGGTGGCAGGTCGTACAGTCACGAGCACTAATATGTCAACACTTGGCAACTTTTAATTGCGATTTTTTCGTGAAATGACGAATGCAACGTTGAAATACGACACTTTACATAAACCTATGGGTTCGAAAATACTATGTTCGTAATAACATAAAATTTCATTAAAAAATAAAGGAGAAAATTGTCTTTGAATAAAGCCAAGTGTATACATACTTATGCTCGTGACTGTACAACTGGAATTTTGCTTTGGATACAGTAGTATCCGGACTGTAGGTACTAAAGTGGACGTGGAGTATATTGGAATTAAAATAGACCATTATTTTATAAAACATATTTTCAAAATTTTGGCAATTACAGAGCAACGCGCACGCGCATATCTTGGCCTCGTGTAACGTGTAACCGCAATATTGGGGGAATCCCAAGTGGCAGTGTAGTGTTGCAAGCATTGCGCACACCGTTCATTCATTGCGTAAAGTTAGAAGCGCGTTCCAAAATATGATTTGTATCAACGAATCTCGTACAAAATCGTACGAGGATGGATATAAGCTCGTACCTCGTACTAGGACCTCTGAATCTCGTACATGTACGAGAAACCTCGTACGGATAACAACACTGCTCCCGACAAACCTGTCGGTTTACAAAAGTTCATACTTTTAACTGTATTGTAAATACGCTATATTTGGGTGACTGTCACTATACGAACAGTAATCGATCCTACAATTTGTTCGCAATTACTTTGTTACTGTACCTACTTAATTATTTTACTGTGTATCTAATTGTGTCATGTACAGACGCCAGCACATCAAGTTACTACAATCTGTCAGATTTCTTTAATAGATTTTCGACTTTATTGCTAAAACATAAGATTCAAGGTTGATTGGGAAAATCTGACAGTTTCGGGTAGGTTGACCTGCTGGCGTCCGTACCTACAGTGTGTAATTTGCTAGTGTGATTAATTGTTCATGAAATTATAATTTGATTTGAACTGTAAACCGTTTTTCAATTGCGCAATAACCAGCACATACCCACAGTCAGTACGCCCACTGTAATTTAAATATGCCTGACAATATCGAGACACACTATACCTGCTCCGATATCAGTACGTCCACAAGTAGTAATTAAAGTATACCTGTCGACAGACACTCTAAACACACCTGATCCGACATATACAGGGTGATTGGAAGATGGGTGCAAAGCTTTAAGGTGAAGATGGTACAGTCAACAGCAAAAGTAGGTGATCAAAGTCAGAAACTCAGTACTAATTAACGGAGTTCGCGTCAGACCTGTGTGGCGTCGAGTGATCCAAAAGTATTCTACGTAGTAAGTATTCTAAGTAGTAGTACTACGACGCCACACAGTTCTGACGCGAACTCCGTTCATTAGTATTGAATTTCTGATTTTGATCATCTACTTTTGCTGTTGACTGTACAGACAATTTAAACCATTTAAGCCATGGTTGTCTTAGACGAAATCTTACTACTTTTTTTTACCAATTTCTTAAGATTTATTTCGAAAATTCCTAAAGTTTTAACTAAACTATTTATTTATGGCCAAATTGAATGATAAACGAATTCATTTTTATTGTATTTAATTAAAGTAATGTGTAAGCAATCTAGCAAAACATGTTTTAGGCCTCTGTGTCGTTAGACATTTTTTTTACAGACATTTAAAGTTCATAAAAAAAATTAAAATTCATAAATACTTTTTGTAAACCTTATTTTAAAAAAAACGGAGCGTGATTTTTTTGTTCAAACCTTTTTGAAAACATGCTTAATAATCGCTCTTTCTTTTGAGGTAACATTTACGCGGATATCTTACAAATTATTGAAATTAGGGCCTAAAAACCAATTTGAGGGAGAAATTTTAAATTTTAGGCAGTCTAAATAAAATAACATTTGAATTTAATTTATTTATGTTTCATGTTCAAAATGTTGCCCGTGATTTCTAATACAAGCACGGCTCCGTCTTCTCACTTCTGTTGTTGTTATTTTCAACATCATCTCCAGCTTCATTGTTTCAAACTCAGAATTCATTCTCTCTGTCAATTCTTCTCTCGTGTTTATTTCAACATTCGTATACACCAGCTCCTTGGCCCGGCCCCACACGAAAAAGTCCAGCAGGGTCAGATCTGGTGAGCGAGAGCGGGCCAAGGGATGGGTCCATCTCTGCCAATCCAGCTGTCAGGAAAGCAATTATTTAAGTGTTCCCCTTGTGTTGTGTGGGTTATGAAAGTTTGTAATGCCCTCCCTAGAAATAAATAAATTAAATTCAAATGTTGTTGTATTTAGTCTGCTTAAAATTTATTTATTTTTCCTCAAATTGGTTTTTAGGTCCTAATTTTAATAATTTGTAAGATATCCGCGTAAATATTACCTCAAAAGAAAGAGGGATTATCAAGCATGTTTTCAAAAAGGTTTGAACAAAAAAATCACGCTCCGTTTTTTTTAAAATAAGGTTTACAAAAAGTATTTATGAATTTTAAAATGTTTTATGAACTTTAAATGTCTGTAAAAAAAATGTCTAACGACACAGAGGCCTAAAACATGTTTTGCTAGATTGCTTACACATTACTTTAATTAAATACAATAAAAATGAATTCGTTTATCATTCAATTTGGCCATAAATAAGTAGTTTAGTTAAAACTTTGGGAATTTTCGAAAAAAATCTTAAGAAATTGGTAAAAAAAAAGTGGTGAGACTTTGTCTAAGACAACCATGGCTTAAATGGTTCTGAATTGTCTGTACTATCTTCGCCTTAAAACTTTGCACCCATCTTCCAATCACCCTGTATATTAAGTATAAGTAAGTACTAATAGAATAATGAGATACATATTTTATGAATGGGCTAGGTTCATTAAATAGAATTATCAATATCTGACATTCATTGGTGATTTAAAGCAGTATAAGGCCTCTGCCTCGAATCATGCGGGCAGCGGTGAGGCAGCGTCGGCGGTGCGGGAGCGGCGCGGGCAACGCAGAACCGTTCTCGAAACCAGAGGGCAGATCGCGCGGCACTATAACCGCCGGGCTATAGCGGCGTAGTGTTGTGTTCGTGGTTGTGTCGTCGAGATATTTGTTTATATTCGCGAACGAATGTCTGAACAACGGCGACAACATCTTTTTGATTCAAATTTATCCATAACGCTCGATTGATTGTGGACAAAAGAAGAAGGACGCGCGGGCGGTCACCGCTTGACTGGAGTGCACCCCTCGCTGTCCGCTCCCGCGCCGCCTGCCGCGCCGCTGTTTTCGAGGGCCGGTCCATTTGATTTTACGCTTTAGAACCTGCCGCTACCGCGCCGCCGCCGCCGCGCCGCCCCGCTGCCCGCATGATTCGAGGCAGAGGCAGTAGGAATGGCTTTAATTTTGACAGTTTAACAACATACATTGTGTTATTTACGTTGTTGAGTAGACAAATTTTTCGAACATATGAAGCAATGGATTAGCAATACCCTTCAAAATAATTCAGATTGTGATTGAACGTGTCTTACGCAATTAGGGTGCCAGACGAAGTTGCGGCTACTCACTGCTGATATTCGGAACATATAGTCTATCTATACATTTACCACCGTACATATAGTCTATCTATACATTTACCACCGTACATTTGCCGTTCGATGCCTCCGGGACCACCTGTGGCGCTCCGATATTATTGCTAGCCGAGGACCTAGGGAGTTAATTCGGCGTGTTGATTGGTTGGTTGTCAGCGCCAAGTGTGTCAGTTGACTTAGTACGGTGGTGTTACGTACAGATAGTTTAAGGTTACCTGATGCATCCTGCTCGTTCAAAGCTATACTTTTTCGCTGTGGCTCAATATTTTTCTCAAAATTATCTTTCCTTTCGGTCCTACCTTCATTCATGACTGGAAGTTCGGCCCCCGTTTCACTTGCATTCTCAGCCTCATATTGTTGTAGAGTTTCAATGCACTTTTGATATTCCTCGTCGTCCATTTGCCTCTTCTTGGCCCTCTTGTTTTGCATTACTTGATAATTCTTCTTATCGTTTTGCTTTTGGGCCTTTAATTCGTTCTTTCTGTGAAGTTTCGCTTTTATTTCACTTATCTTCTCATCCTCATATTGTTGCATAGTTTCAATGCTCTTTTTAAATTCTTCTTCACCCATTGCTAATGTTTTTTGCATTGCTTGAATATTCTTTACAATTTTGTCTTTAGTTTGGGCTTTAAGTTCATTCATGCTTTTTAGTTTAGCTTCGATTTCACTTATCTTCTCTCCTTCATATTGTTGCATAGATTCAATGCTCTTTTTAAATTCTTCTTCACCCATTGCTAATGTTTTTTGCATTGCTTGAATATTCTTTTCAATTTTGTCTTTAGTTTGGGCTTTAAGTTCATTCAAGCTTTTTAGTTTAGCTTCGATTTCACTTATCTTCTCTCCTTCATATTGTTGCATAGATTCAATGCTCTTTTTAAATTCTTCTTCACCCATTGCTAATGTTTTTTGCATTGCTTGAATATTCTTTTCAATATCGTCTTTAGTGTGGGCCTTTATTACTTTAATTTTTTGAGTTTTAGCTTCTATTTCACTTGTTTTCTCAGCCTCGCAAAGCCGCATAGTTGCAATGCTCTTTTTGAATTCTTCTTCTTTTATAGCTAACACTTTCTGCATTTTCTTGATATTTTTCCGGATCACCGCTTCCTTCTGAATAAAAAATTCGTCCATCTTTTTTTACTTTAGCTTCAATATTCTTTTTATTCTCAATCTGCTTTAGTTTTATAGTGCGATCGTTTTTCGCCTCCATCTCTTTAATTTTTTGAATTTTCTTATCAAAATATTTTTTCTGTTCAACTTCGTGTTGTTTCATAGCTCTTATATTCTGATCCATGGCCTCTTTAGTTAAAGCCAATGTTTTTTCCATTGCCTCAATATTTTTCTCCATCTCGGTTTGCGCATGAGCTTCATCTGCTTTAACTTTTTTTATCTCCCTGTCCATTAATGATTTCATTTCGGTCTCTCTTTCTTTAATAGCATTTATATTTTTCATAATTTCACCTATTTCCGTAGATGTTTTTTCCTTGATTCCTTTAATATTGTCGTCTATTTTAGTATTTTTCAGTGCCATCATCTTTTTTAACTGATCAATATCTTTCTCTAGTAACGTATTCCTTTTTTCTATCTCCTGCGTTTTTCTAGCTATTCTCTCCGATAGTCGCATTGTTTTAAGTTTACTTTTTAATCCTGCCGATTTCGCGTCCTGCTACTGGGACACAGCAGCACCCTTATTGCGTAACACACTATCAATCTCAATCTGAATTCATTTGAAGGATATTGCTAATCCATTGCTTCATTACGTTCGAAAAATTTGTCGGCTCCACAACGTAAATAACGCAATGAATGTTGTTGAACTGTCAAAATGAAACCCATTGTGCTACTGTTAGTGTGTTACGCAATTACCCCGCAGGTCTTCTCTCTGTCAGAGAGATTAGGCCGTAATCCACCACGTGACCCCAGTGGCGTCACATACATTTCTTCGATTTTTTCGGTTTCCTCACGATGTTTGCCCGCACCGTTTTTGAGAGCAGTGAGTGGTGACGAAAAATTTACACAAAGAAAAAAGTGTGTCTGGGCTCAACTCGTGAGTCGCAGTCATTTCTACATGGTCACCACGGTTCGTGGTCGTTATTGTCCTTAATGTAATAATTTAATTAACTTTTCGGCATAATTTGTCTAAATTATTTAATAAACCTAAGATAATGTCTTAAAGTTTTCTCCGGCAAGCTACCGCAGTTGAAAAGGTTCTGAGTAGGCCGGCCTAATCGACATTGCTCCTCGAAGTATCGTAAAAATTCAGCGCCTAGCTCATGGAGTATCTCAGCATTTAATGCAGGTTCCTGGTCAGCCATCTGGAAATAACGATAATAATAATTGTAATACTTCTTAAGATAAGATATAGCATTAATCTCACTCACGAGTGCAAGTTGTTGAAACTTATTATTATCGATGTTTCTATAACACGCAGTGACCAACCAATCATTCTGTCTAGCTTTTTCACAACTATGTTGGTGTCTAGGACATTACATAACATTGTTATGTTATGTAAATACTATGCCGTGGTGTAACTACATTTAATTAAAAAAAAAAACAATGTCTAGGTACAATAAATATGTAAGGAAGGTGAAACTTTTAATATGATGTTTAGAAAATATCATGTCAATATGACAGAAATATTTTAAGAATCAGGGGTTAATTACTGATGTCTAATCAACTGCGTCGAACTCATCACAGAGGCTGCGCAGTGACATAACGTGTCTTAATTTTCAATCACACGCTGGATTACAAGTCGATAGTTTTATCTTTGTGACTTGTTTCCCAATCAATTATATTTCCTCATAACCAAGAAGCTTGATATAGTTACTATCACTGAACAGTTTGAGTGCCACACAGCATGGTAGCAAGCCAATCGTAAGCAATGACGCTTCAGAACTCATATTTTTTCCTTTTTGGTTTAATAACTTTTATAAATGGAAAGCCGGCTGACAAGAAAGACGGTACACTCCGAATCAATTCGCTGAAAGAACTGTTTAATCAGCATGGCTCATACGATATAGCGCTCAGCCACCACGAGGATAAATCAAGGACTCATCATGAAGATACAGCTTACATTTCTCCTCATATTGATAATACACAGGCACTTGGTGCATCGCGTGAAACACTCGGAGAACAAGACAACTATCGAACCTTAAGCACTATAGAGAGTATCTATACACGAATGGAAAGTAAGCCTTCAAGTGTAACAAGCTATGACAGAAACAATAGTTTACACAAAATATTAGTCAGGTCTAAGGATTGTTCACCGTATGCAAAATGTCGAGAATGGTCAATAACAGATATGATGAGAAACAATAAGAATTTCGTAGACGAAAGTAACAATGAATCGCGCTGTACGGCTTACAGATGTGGCATAGATAGAAGCAGCAGAGGAGAAAGTCAAAACGATGAAATTGATAGAAACGAGGATATAAATAATTTGCGTTGCAACGGTAACCGATGCAGTAGAAGTGGGGATGATAGAGGTGACACCAACAGAAGCGTAAGGGATTATATAAAGTGTATTGGAAAAAGATGCAGGATAGATAATGATCGTAACATGAATGACAGAGATAGTCTGCGCGTAGCAAGAGACGACGTGCCCTGTATTGGAGATAGATGTGGTAGGAACAGAGACGATTATAACAGAGATGATTCATCTAATCTGCGATGTTTTGGAGACAGATGTAGCAGGAATAGAGAAGATTATAACAGAGATGATTCATCTAATCTGCGATGTTCTGGAGACAGGTGTATCAGGAACAGAGACAATTATAACAGAGATGATTCATCTAATCTGCGATGTTCTGAAGACAGATGTAGCAGGAATATAGAAGATTATAACAGGGATGATACAGCTAATCTGCGATGTTCTGGAGACAGGTGTAGCAGGAACAGAGACAATTATAACAGAGATGATTCATCTAATCTGCGATGTTCTGAAGACAGATGTAGCAGGAATATAGAAGATTATAACAGGGATGATACAGCTAATCTGCGATGTTCTGGAGACATGTGTAGCAGGAACAGAGACGATTATAACAGGGATGATACAGCTAATCTGCGATGTTCTGGAGACAGGTGTAGCAGGGACAGAGACGATTATAACAGAGATGATACAGCTAATCTGCGATGTTCTGGAGACAGATGTAGCAGGGACAGTAAAGATTATAACAGGGATAATTCCAACAGAAGCGTAAGGGATTATATAAAGTGTATTGGAAAAAGATGCAGGATAGATAATGATCGTAACATGAATGATAGAGATAGTCTGCGTGTAATGAGAGACGACGTGCCCTGTATTGGAGACAGATGTGGTAGAAGCAGAGAAGGAAGAGACAATCTGCGATGTTCTGGAGACAAATGTAGCAGGAATATAGAAGATAATAACAGAGATTATACAGCTAATCTGCGATGTTCTGGGGACAGATGTAGCAGGGACAGTAAAGATTATAACAGGGATGATTCCAACAGAAGCGTAAGGGATTATCTAAAGTGTATTGGAAAAAGATGCAGGATAGATAATGATCGTAACATGAATGATAGAGATAGTCTGCGTGTAATGAGAGACGACGTGCCCTGTATTGGAGACAGATGTGGTAGAAGCAGAGAAGGAAGAGACAATCTGCGATGTTCTGGAGACAAATGTAGCAGGAATATAGAAGATAATAACAGAGATGATACAGCTAATCTGCGATGTTCTGGAGACAGATGTAGCAGGGACAGTAAAGATTATAACAGGGATAATTCCAACAGAAGCGTAAGGGATTATATAAAGTGTATTGGAAAAAGATGCAGGATAGATAATGATCGTAACATGAATGATAGAGATAGTCTGCGTGTAATGAGAGACGACGTGCCCTGTATTGGAGACAGATGTGGTAGAAGCAGAGAAGGAAGAGACAATCTGCGATGTTCTGGAGACAAATGTAGCAGGAATATAGAAGATAATAACAGAGATGATACTGCTAATCTGCGATGTTCTGGGGACAGATGTAGCAGCGACAGTGAAGATTATAACAGAGATGATTCCAACAAAAGCGTAAGGAATTATATAAAGTGTATTGGAAAAAGATGCAGGGTAAGTGATGATCCTTGTATTGGAAAAAGATGTGGTAGAAGCAGAGAAGGGAGAGACAATCTACGCTGTAGTGGAGATAAATGTAGTATAACAGATTATAATAATAATCTGCGATGTTCTGGAGACAGATGTATTCGGAACAGTGGAGATTATAACTGAAATGATAGAGAAACGCGATGTGTAGGAGATAGATGTAGTAAGAATATAATAGATTCTAACAGAGATGATTCAATTCAACTAATCTGCGATGTTCTGGAAACAGATGCAGCAGGAAAAGTGAAGATACAGAAAACCTGCGTTGTTTTGGAAAGATATATGTGCAACTACAACTAGGGAAGTTAGTGATTGTGAATCGGAGGAACAGGTCAAACTATACGAAAATTAGATGCATTACAATAGCCTTGACTTGGCCGATTAGGATCACTTACTTTTACAGTTAAATATTTGTAGTTAATAATTAACTAAGAAGCGAATTTGCTCGTTTTTGTCAATGTCTTGGGGGCGTAAAAAAGCATCTTTGGCAGAATCATAAAAGGATAACATTATGAATCATAATGGAGTTAACTGTTAAGTTAATGGTATCAAATCCCATTGGTGAAGGATTTTTCAGTTATTTTTTTTTGTCTGTTCTAAAATACCAATCAATCTAATCCAAATCCAATCCCAATCTCTTTGATTATACCTACGTAGTGCAGCGAAAAACGGACTGTCTTCGCCATGTTATCCTTTTAAGATTCTGCCAAAGTGGCCTTTTTAGGCCCCCTGTTCTTCTACTCGTGTCGATAACTCATATTTTACCACTCAAAATAAATGATACTATTTTCGAAACAATATCTAATTTTAGTGCTCAACCGCCACCGAAAGAATGCCAATGGGTTCTTTTTATAGCCCCTTTCAGTTACCTTTAAAGTTTCGTATTTGCAGGCAATGCAGATAATGATGTAGGTACTGTAGGGGCTTGTGAGTTCCGGCCTTTAGCAAAAGGCTCTGGCTGGAGATAATATTCCATTCGAAGATTCAAACGAATTTAACGTGAAATAATTGAATATAATATTTTTGTTCTATAGAGTCATTTATATAATTACCGTGAAGCTGTAAAGTTCTTTTTAACAATATAATAATTCCAAGTCTAACGTCCTTTTACTTGTATACCTCCCAGAGGTACTCTAGAGGTCCCCTCTGGACCTCCACATGTGGTGGAGGCACCGGATATTTCATCAATGGTTTTAATCTCTACTTCTACCAAGTTACAACTACCGAGATCAGAAGAAGTAAAAGCAAAATTTTCCTTGCAAGAACAAAGAAGTTCCTTCAGCGCCATTTTTTCATTTTCATTATTCAATTTCAAAGGTCGATTATCTTTATTTTTCAAATCTAATACAAGAAAATGATGAACAAATTATTTCAACACTATCAGAAAACCCAGGATTGAAAATTCAATCCTGGGTTTTCTGATAGTGTAAATTCAATCCTGGGTCTTGTATTAAATTTGAAAAATAAAGATAATCGACCTTTGAAATTGAATACGAACTTCTTTGCTCCATTATAGACCCACATTCACTGACAATATTATTTTTAATTGTTTTGTCATCGTTATGCTGTGCAGCGATAAAGTTGAAAATCTATTAAAGAAAGACAGATTGTAGTAAGTACCTAGGTTGATGTGCTGGCGGCGCGTCTGTACCTAATAATAAATAAATAAATAAAAATATTTTACTGTCAGGCATCAAGGTCCATAGGGTTTTAGTATTACATCTTACTTAAAAAACTATATTAATAACATGCAGGAGCACTAAAAAAAGAAAAAAGACAATCACAGGAAGGTTTAACAAGCTTTGTTGTTAAAAAGTTTGTTTTTTTTGTTGTGCAAAACTTTTATTATTTATTTATCTAAACTTTTCGCACAACAAAAGGTACAAAGGCGGACTTAATGCCTTAGGCATTCTCTACCAGTCAACCAAGGGTGGTGAAGAGATTGGATGGCAGGTGCTTTGGTAGAGAAGAACAATGAAAAAAATTAAAAAAGCTAATAAAACTAGGTACTTACACAAATACATAAATAGGTTATATACACATACATACTATTTAATATAATTTATACGCCTATAATTATATACGCTTTTACAATAAACTACCAAGCCACGTTCAAGATCTAAGCCTTAATAAATTCAAATCTTTCATTAAACGTAAGTTGTGCCAGAAAGCCTTTTATACCGTTAAAGATTATATTGAGGACAAAAAGGCTTGGGATTGAGCTGCTTCCAATTTCTGCATTTTGAATGATTTTTTTCTTTTTTATATACACATTGACATTGATGAATATTTTTTTTTTAAACAATGACATTTGCTTACTTTTTAAAGTATTATATTATTTTTTCATTGTGAATGTGAAGACGATGTGGGTCATTTTACATACTTATATACCTACTTATATTTTTTTATTATTCTCTCTGTTCTGTTTTTTTTTTTTTCATGGTCTGGCAGTTTGAGTAATTTATGTGGCCTACCTAAATGTCCTTTCTTTGGTATTGTTCGTCGAATCGTTGAGCTCCTTAAGTCTTGAGTTGAGCTGCACGATTTTTGACAAATGCGTGCACTGACTGGACAGGTCCTCTCAATCTGTGTGGTTCTTTCCTCAAAAGACCACCTCAGACATCGATCTACATGGTCTTCTAACCTGACCAAGATTATGTCTGGACCTTAAAAGAGACTGTGACCTCTGAGTTTGTTTCGGCCTTTCTTCTCAGAGTAGTCAGATAGGAAACGCCGACTTCATCTAGTTTAAAAAAAAAACATGATTGACGTGTAAAAGTGTTTGTACAAACCTACTTACAAAAAATAAAATCATTTCATCATTTCATTTCATTTCAATATATACTTATAATACAAACTTTTCAATGCGAAATCTTAAAACAGCCATCTACAGTGAAAAACAAAGTCATCATACTTAATTAAAATTCGCCATTAAAAAGTATGCGATCTGTACCTACCTTAAGTTTGTCGAGGTAATTTGACAAAAGCTTGGTAGTTACGTCACTCGGCTACACACGGCTCAAAAGTGTCACCTGTCACTAATTGTAGCTCAACTTTTGATGACAAGCTCACATTAGTACAAGGGTGAATCTTGAGAGGCTCAATTTATGATGTCCGGAGGTATAAAGTACCCGCAATATTGAAATAAAGACCCAAAGTATTTTTTTTACGTCTTATCACTATGGTATCTAATTGATGCACAATAGTTACTCTTTTTGTAATTATCGAAAAAAAAAAACAAAACGTCACAAAAATTGATAACCCTGGCGCGTCCTTTACACATTTTTTAATGAAAACAACCCGAAGTCGCCAATTTATAAATGTAAAATGATCAATTTATGTAGTTTTTCAACAACTAGATTAGGATGTGTTGAAAATAAAAATATACAGTTTTTATTTTATCCCATAGTTTTACATAGAAACAGATTTAAAATTTTGTCCAGAGCTAAACAGTGATTCCTGTGGCGCGCTACATAACTAGACATAAATTGCTAGTAGAGCGGTCGCGAAGCGCAGTTATTCGTTCTCGTGCGAGCTCTAGACGCGCTTAAAACGCCCTGGTGGAAGATCGCGTCTCACTTTGCCCGTGGACGAAATTACGAAGGTAAATGTTTGATTCCCCTGGTTTTGTTTTACTAGGTCATTGATTACCCTGACGGCATAAAAAACTGTACCTAGGTATAAGTTTTTTCTCGGATACAAAGACATTAAATTATTTACAAATCTCTTTGCTCGAATATATCTTTACCAATCTTTTTTATTATTATTACTAATCTTGTTATTATTGATTTAATAATCTTATTATTATTGCTTAGAACTTTTAACTTTTTACGTAATTGATAAAAAACAAACTTTTATTGATTACCTTGGTGTTGATTCCCTTGGCGTTTTTGCCAGGGTAATCAATATTTTCTAGTTCGTCTAGTACATTTATTTGTTCATTCCAAATTGTACGGTCTGCTCAGACAGTGTTGAGTGTTTTGTTTTGCCTGGTTATCTAAGTACACACATCAAAAGTGTCTAGGGATCAAGCATTTTTATGCGGATTTCTTGAGATTGAGATGTGGCTTTGTAATAAATTTATGATTTTATAAATTTATATGGATCCTTTTTGGTGCATTTCATAATTTGAATCAGGAACTGTGAATCAAATTCGAGTAAAAGATGAAAATCAGCTGTCAATATTTTCCCTGTAAAAACATACAACGCATTGAAGACATTATTAGTGCTACTGTTTCCCTACTACTGATTAAAACCAACGTTATTATGGAGCGGCGACGTCATTTAAGCAGGGAAGAAATGCTCAGAGCCGTGGGAATGATAGAAGCTGGTTCCCGGCAACGTACTGTGGCTTTAGCTCTGAATACAAGTCAGAGTGTTATCAGTCGACTTTGGACACGTTACCGAAGCACTGGTACCGTGGCTGAGCGCCATGGAGGACGGTATCGCTGCACCACACGGAGACAAGACCGATACATTCAAATCTTAACTCGAAGAGCTACAACAATAACCGCCATGATGTTAGCCGTGAGGCTTCATCACTCTTCAGGGAACTTAATTAGCGACCAAACAGTCAGAAACCGCTTGCATGAAGTGAACCTTCATTCCCGAAGACCGCTACGGGTACCACCTATAGCAATGCACAATCGTAGGATTCGATATCAATGGGCTCTTGAACACAGAAATTGGGCAGAAGAACAATGGCGTTTCGTGTGCTTTTCTGATGAGTCTCGTTTTGGTATGAGACCGGATACAAGACGTATACGACACTGGAGAACCCCTGGACGCCAACAGCGATTAAAATCCTGCCAGGAAGTCCATCCTTATAGTGGTGGAACCATCATGGTATGGGCGGGTATTTGGATCGGCGGAAGAACTGAGTTGATTTGGATCAGAGGCAACCTCAACGCTCAAATTTATGCTGAGACGATTGTATCAGACGTCATCGTTCCTCTACAAGTGCAAATCGGTCCCTTATTTCAGTTAATGCATGATAATGCACGACCGCACACCGCAAGAGTTGTAAGACAGGCTCTCGCCGCAGCTAACATCAATGTCCTGCCCTGGCCTGCTCAGTCGCCAGACTTGAACCCGATTGAGCATGCATGGGATATGCTACAGAGAAGAGCTCTGCCGAATATGGAGGGTATCCAGTCGCAAGAAGACCTTTTTTTGTTGTTGCAACGAACATGGGCGGCCATTCCACAGCGTGATTTGGATGAACTCATTTTGAGTATGCCAAACCGATGTTCTTGTGTTGTTAGTGTTCGCGGTAGAAACACGGATTATTAATTGTTTAAGTTACCCAATAAAATTTTAAAGAAAACTGTTATTTCAGTCTTTTTTTCGAACTTTTGTGTTAGTGGTTCAAATGTCAAAAATCCCTTTATTAGGAAAATGGCAAATTTCTTTATTAATGCAAAGGTGACTTGGATTATCGTTACTGTGACAAACGAAAACACTTTATTTGATGAATCCTTAAAGAAAATTTTAATTAATATCAATCAGGAGAAAAGTTATTGCAAAAATATATGTTGATCCCTAGACACTTTTGATGTGTGTATTTATTCAAATATGTTATAATCCGTTTGTATCGTATCCTATTGCACGCAGAGATTACCAAAAAGGACCTACGTGTGCCGTGCCCCCAGATTTCCTGTTAATCTGTTAATAAGAACATTTTGTATAAATAAAGATTAGCAGTAGGTATTGAAACTATTACATTAGGTACCTACGAGTATCTAATTTCTAAATATTGTACGTTTCTGTTTTAGATTCTTACAATGCCTCCTAAACAAACGAGACAAGAGAGATTAGAAAAAAAACGACTTGCTGAGCGCCGTAGATTATTGATTATTCTGATCTGATTACTATATTTTTTTAAATTGTGTCATCCAAAAAAAGGTTCCTAATTTTTGTTAAAATTTTTGATTATGTTTAAAAAGAAAAGTTTTAGTTTGAAGTGATTGATAATTAGGTGTAACTGTAAAAGTGCCAATAACTGAGAACAAGAAACTGATTATTAAATAAAGGGTAGTATTTAAACGAGTGACTGTAAATTAAAGTTTTAAGTGACAAACATAATTAATAAACTGTTGGTCTAGTGGTCAGTGACTATGACTGCTATGCCGGAGGTCGTGGGTTCGATTCCCACCCAGGACAAATGTTTGTGTGATGAGCATGATCATTTGTTCTGTGTCTGGGTGTAATTTATCTATATACACACATCAACACGGTCTAGGGATATTTCATACTCAATTAAATAACTCGAAAAGTACTGGCCGCATTGGAGGAATCTTTTATACACCGATTTGTTTGTAATTTATCTCAGACTAATTCCAAATTTAAATTTTTGAAAATTCTTTTGTTTCGGTGGCAAAAAATGTCTTGATGTATAGGAGAGGGAATTTTCATTCGTGCGAAATTTAGAAAACAATACGAATTACGTTTACTTACAGTTTTTTTTCATTTTTAAACGAAAGATAAAGTTAAAATTGAGGTATTGTAGCCATGCAACGCCGACATTTGACGAGGGCGGAGATGTTACGAGCTGTGGGAATGCTGGAAGCTGGATGTGTTCAGCGTAATGTTGCTGAGGCCATAGGGACCCATCAAAATGTAATTTCAAGATTGTGGACACGCTATCGTGCCACAGGTGAAGTAGCGGAGAGGCACCGGGGGCCAAGTCGCATCACTACCCCCAGACAAGACCGATTTTTGCAAATTACTGCGCGAGCACAACCAAATGCAACGGCGACTCAATTGGTCCAAAGGCTGCGAGTGGAACACCAAGTGCTTGTGAGTGACCAAACTGTAAGAAGGCGACTGCATGAAAGCAATCTACGCTCTCGTAGACCACTCCGGGTCCCACCTTTACGGAGAGGCAATCGTGGACGACGATTAGAATGGGTTCGGACCCACGTGGACTGGGGCCGTGAGCAATGGTCCAATGTGCTGTTCACGGATGAATCCAGGTTCGGCTTCCATCCAGATTCACGAAGGACGCGTGTTTGGCGAGTTCCTGGACGATGGAGCCGTCTCCAGAACCCTCAGGAAGTTCACCCATACCAAGGAGGAACAATTATGGTTTGGGCAGGAATTCGTCTTGGAGGACGGACGGATCTCGTTTGGGTGCGGGGCAATATGACGGCATAACGATACGTCCAACAGGTGCTGGGGCCCGTAATCTTGCCCCACAGAACACAAATGGGGCAAGATTTCCTGCTCATGCACGACAATGCCCGGGCACACACGGCGAGAACGGTAGCAGCTTGGTTACATACACATAATGTTAGGGCCTTAGACTGGCCTGCTCAATCGCCAGATCTAAATCCCATTGAGCATGCGTGGGATATGCTGCAAAGAAGAGCTCTGAAGGAAGTTCCTGAAAATCTGGCTACAGAAGATCAACTTTTTGCGCACCTCAGAAGGACATGGGACAATATTCCGCAGCAAGACATTGACAACCTTGTTCTGAGCATGCCGAATCGTTGCCGATGTGTTATAAACATCATGGGCGCTTTCTCAGACTACTAACTTCAAGTTTATAAACACAAATTAAATGATTTTTCTATTTTTTTCAGTTTTTACTCACAAATTAAAAGTTCATTCATATACGATTTCCGTCTATGCTTCATTTTTTTTCCATAAAATCCTGAAATTTTAATCTAAGTACCTTAACCATTATTAAAAAATGGTAGAATATTAAATAACGTATCTTTTAAATATATACATGTCATATAAATAATTAACACATTGATAGTAATTCGCTTTTTTAAAAATATCCCTAGACCGTGTTGATGTGTGTATGTATGTATTTAGAAATATATAAGTATGTTTATGGGTAGTTCTTCGAAATTTGATTCTTTGACTGATCCATATGGCCAAAATTTAATTTCATTTTCAGCTCTGTAACACATGTTCATATGAAAATAGGTATACCAAATAACATATATTTGAATGAGGGACTCGTTTTTATAAAGTAGTTTTCAAGATATTAATTTTGTGCCCAGATGAATCAGAATGTGTTACATATTAATCAGAAACAGAAATAAAAAGTAATAAATACACCGTTAGTTATGAATGTAAATTCTAAACAATAATTATTAATTCTTAAATAGGACTAAGACATATCAAAAGTATCATATTTAGAACAAGATTATACACCTGTAATTTTTTTATTATTCAAAAGGTTATAGCTAAGTAAATAATAATAAATAAGATTAAAACTACTGACTTGTACACGGTAAAAAATTGGACAAGGAGAATTACGCAACAAAAGCGCTCCTATCGTGCTGGAGAGGGGAAAAACTAATTTATTTTATTATTCATATGGGGTTTTGACCATACGAATCAGGCACAGATGAATCAGGATTTTGCCTACAATCATGCATAACTCATCGTACATACAGACTTCATTATTTTCATTTTTCTACACGAATCTATAACCCAAAAGCGTCACACGAAACACAGATTGAAGTTTTAAAACAATAAAATAAATTTTATAAAGTAGGCATTGTAATCAGGATGCCACCTGAACCAAACACAGATGAATCAGGTATTTTCCTTCGTAACACCGGATCTAAGCCAACCAGCCGCACGTCCACCTTCTAGGTCGTCCGTTGCACGACTGGCTTCACCCCGCGCTGGAAGCCAGACTCTCATTATTATTACCCGACCAAGTACGGTCAAGCGCAGCTTACGCCACATTAATCAGTATTATACGCCGGACACTTCTTTTTTACTTATTTATAAACAGACTAACGTAGTTATAACTAATACACATTTTTTTTGTAAGAGGACAATTCATTTCCTTTCGATATAATAATAATTTATATTGATGTATCAAAGGGAAAATGCGACATCGACCATTTTGTTCCGGAAAATGGCAAACGGACGCGCTATATGAATCAGAAGAACGACCTTCAAATATTTTTATTTTGTACCTAGACAGCAATTATTAAAAAAAAATCATTTGTCCCAGTAAGGGATAAAGCTAAACTGTACAAAAAAAAATATTACATGCCGTTTTTTTAGTTGGTTACAGAAATATACCCACAGACATCGAAAATTTTGTCCCTGAAGAATTACCCTTATCAGTTGTCTAGTACTCATAACACAAGCTCTGCTTAGCTTGAGACTAGACGGCGTTGTGTGATAGTTGTGGAATATTATTATTATTATTAATTTACGATATAATATTACTAAGTGGGCGACTGACTGCGAGTGACGAGAAATCAACAGAACAGCAACTTACAAACATTAATTTGAGTTACTTATAATACAAAATGAAGGGTTTAAAGTTACCTAACACAACCGAACCTCGGGGTGCCCTTGGCTCGCTCTTGCATCCTATGTCGACGGAGCCCCGCTTGGCGGGGCCCCTATTTCTGTGTAAAGGGTTTAAAGTAACCTAACACAACCGAACCTCGGGGTGCCCTTCGCTCGCTCTTGGATCCTATGTCGTGTGTGTGTGTGTGTCTTGTATCTGTATTTCTAGTCGCTCACTTAGTAATTTAGTCGCACGGCTAGAATTTTAATATCTGAAATGGATTAATTACAACCCACTTTTTGTAAGCTCGTTCTGGATTTTAATATTAATTAATATTCGTCGTTAGTTTAGTTAATTTTTCGCTTACTCAAATTCATACCGCTCAAGTTATTAAAACAGTATCTCATCATCAGTCGCTAAGCTTTTTTTTATTCGATCGTTTTATAATTCCCCTTAAATAAATATCTAGTATGTTTTATTACTTACCTTGCTTTTAATTTTGATTCCCTTGTCATCGTATTTTGATTCCCCTGGCCCAAAAAATATGTTTTTTTGTATCTTTGTAATGCGTCGTTCAAAACTGACCCCTATTTGATAAATGTGTTTATAATTCGGCTAAAAATCATACTAAACTATAATTTGTAAAAAAAAAATAATGATAAAAATGCGCCACGGGAATCAACTAAATATTCTCAATCTCAAGATTTACCCACAAGTTAAAATAAAATAAAGTAGGGCGGGCGGAGCCTGCTTGCCGCGCTCGCTGAATACATAGGTACTATAACTAAACTGACTCACTAGTTACTGTGCTAGGGGAGTAGGGGCGTAGCTACCGCTGTACCTATAACACAGTGGCGGTGTATTGTTATGTTATGTTTTTTTGAATATTTTTTTTTTTTTTTTAATTTCGGAAGTCTGTGTCTTTGGATCTGTATTTTTGTTTTTTGCCACCGTCTTCCGAAATTAAAGTTATTTTTCACTTTGTAGGTAGGTAGTGTTTTTTGGAAGTCGGTAGTTTTTATTATTCACATTTTAGTGGGTCAGTTTGTAATTTATCTAAGTTACAATAGCCTAATATCAACTGCTCATCACCTTCTACAAAATATTGCTTTTCCCGATGCAGGGACGTTAATTGTTGAGGAGTTCTCCTAGAGTAAGAACCAGGAGAACTGGAGCTAAGAAGTCACCATCAGCTCCACTTCACCATACGCTTTGTGACGAGCATAAATTGCTTAGCAACCACATTAAAGTACCTAACCGAATCTCAACCCGTGAAATACTTATTGTTGTAGTTCCAGTGGCCATCTGTGGTCATCATCCTCAGTACCACTTCACCAAATGGTGCTTTCCGAGAGCAAATGCACGAGTTAGTATAAAAAATACCCAAATCGCTATAGGTGTGCCTATAATATTTGAAGAGTTCCTTCGATTTCTCCAGGATCCCATCATCAGGTCAGGACCTGAAATCGGTCTAGCCGTCTTCGAGTCAGGGAACACACATAAATGCCTTCATGTCGCACAGTTGCGCGTGCTAAGTCTCCAGTACCACGTACTCTCTGGACTCTAATCCAACAAACGATCTGTTTGTGGACGAATCCAATGGACGAAGATTTTGTCGACATGTGTCAGAAGTACTGTGAGAGGGATGTATGAAAGTGTCGCTAACTTTTTACTTGATTTCACATTTAATGTTTTATGTGTATGTGTAACTGTCTTTAATTTCTGTACTTAATTGGTTGTAAACCGTTTTGAATTAAAGAATAAATAAATTTAAAAAAAAGATTCCGACGAACTAAGAACCTCCTTCTTTTTTAAAGTCTGTTAATAAATGCAAGCTATTAGTAATTTTACTCCCGTTTTCCTCATTGTGACCTTGAATAGTTTGTTTTTTTTATTATTTGACATTACTTTTCTATCCTAACCCACACTGGGCCCGCGTGGTGGATTACGGCCCACTCCCTCTCATAGAGAGCAGACCTGTGTCCCAGCAGTGGGAACGTTATAGGCTGATTCTGCGCATAGTACCTACTGTAGCACAGCTTACAGTGATAAGGCTCTGTTATAAACTGCGCAGGTGTATTTATACCCACTTGTCCTGAGTGTAGGAAAAATACAAGGAGGTAGGTCCTTTAGGTTAGGTATAAATGTATAATGTATATAGGTTATATTATTATTATGGTTGGAGTACTTGGAGTGCCGGTCACTGTAACCATCTTATATGGCGGATCTGCCATAGACTGGGCAAAAAATCTGCCAAAACCTGCCACACTTGGCGCCAAAATTGCCAAAAATATGCCTTCATGGAAACGGAAAAAATACACAACAAATTCAATGAACCGCACACGATACACATCAAAAGAGAATGAGGTAAAATCTAAATAAAATGAGGTAAAAGATTGGAAACCAAATCAATAAAGAAGATAAGAATATGAACACTATTCCAGTTTGTTTACAGTTCATAATCGTATGACGCACTTGTTTAACCTTTTGACCGCCACACGTCAACAAATCAAAAACGTGCCCTCTGCGTCAAAGTCTGTCATGTAGTCGAACCGTGGCGTGCTGGGCACATTTTGGTTGGTCATCCATACATGACTGTGGCGGTCAAAAGGTTAAAAACAGGATAAGCGGGAAATCCCCGTATAATTTGGCTACCTATCTCAATGTTTGGCTATGAAACAGAAGTTGCCAGTTCGATAAAATTATTTGTAATCTAATTATAAATAAAATCTGATGTAATTACTTTAAAAAAGATGAATGCATTGAAAATTCCAATTAAGTAATGTGAATTTTCTTGAAATCTTTTAAATATGCCGAAATCTGCCACTTTTGTAAATTGTCAGCATAATCTGCCACAGACAAAATTTAAGCGCTTAGTACAGACGCCAGCACATCAAGCTACTACAATCTGTCAGATTTCTTTAATAGATTTTCGACTTTATTGCTAACGCATAAGGTTCAAGGTTGATTGGGAAAATCTGACAGTTTCGGGTAGGTTGACCTGCTGGCGTCTGTACATTAATGCTAACTAGGAACACTCTAACTAGGAAGTCGGAAGCTAGTGATTACACTACACTAAATTGGATTCTAAATCGGACAGATGACGCATTCGTGAAGAAGGATCGTACTGGGTTTCACGTTTCGAATTTTCTATCGATGGCGCCGTATATAACAAAACAACAGAAGAAAATAATAATTAATGTCTTTTAAAAACAATAAAAAATAAAAAAAAAATGGTTGCCTGTAAAGTCGGTTTTACGGGCGAAGATTTTACGTGACAACGACCGATCATCCGATCATAGTTGAGTGGGAGAGAGACGCAAGGCATTCGGCGGGCCTCTCTCTCGTTCGGTGACTCATCGTAACGTTACCGAGCGTTACACTTTTTCATAAGTGACTCCCAGTCGCAACCTAATTTAAGACGTTGTCACGTCAAAAAATGGTTGCCTGTAAAGTCGGTTTTACGGGCGAAGATTTTACGTGACAACGACCGATCATCCGATCATAGTTGAGTGGGAGAGAGACGCAAGGCATTCGGCGGGCCTCTCTCTCGTTCGGTGACTCATCGTAACGTTACCGAGCGTTACACTTTTTCATAAGTGACTCCCAGTCGCAACCTAATTTAAGACGTTGTCACGTCAATAAATAATTTTTGTCGTTTTGACGTGACAACGTCTTAAATTAGGTTGCGACTGGGAGTCACTTATGAAAAAGTGTAACGCTCGGTAACGTTACGATGAGTCACCGAACGAGAGAGAGGCCCGCCGAATGCCTTGCGTCTCTCTCCCACTCAACTATGATCGGATGATCGGTCGTTGTCACGTAAAATCTTCGCCCGTAAAACCGACTTTACAGGCAACCATTTTTTGACGTGACAACGTCTTAAATTAGGTTGCGGCTGGGAGTCACTTATGAAAAAGTGTAACGCTCGGTAACGTTACGTTCTTATTTTAAATTAGGTTGCGGCTGGGAGTCACTTATGAAAAAGTGTAACGCTCGGTAACGTTACGTTCTTATTTTCATTTAATTCCTTGTTCCTATTGTGCAATTTAATTATATTCATATCAATAAATATTCTACCGAGAAAAAGACGTTGTCACGTAAAATCTTCGCCCGTAAAACCGACTTTACAGGCAACCATTTTTTTTTATTATAAAGATAGGGCATTTCCCCATACATTTCTATTAATTTAGTTAAGACTAGCAGTGCCCCTCAGTTTCACCCGCATAAGTGTTGATACCGTGGGAATATTGGGATAAAAACTATCCTATGTCCTTCGCCGGGATGCAATCTATCTCTCTGCCATTGAAATCCGTTCAGTGGTTTAGGCGTGAAAAGGTAACATACAGACAGACAGACAGACAGACAGAGTTACTTTCGAATTTATGATATTATACTATGGATTTTTTTTTCTGTGGGCAATGCTGTCGTTTCCCATTCCCATACAGTCGCCATGTTGTATGTAGCATTTATTTTATATAAAAAATACTCTTTGGTAGCATTCGTGCGCGCGCCGCGCGGTCTATTTGTCCACTTTGCTCAAAGCGCGGCCTAGTCGTTCTAAATCGTAGCGCCGTGATTACACTATCCTAGATCGTACACAATTTAGGAAGTAGAGCGATTGGACCTCCAATTTCCACTAAATTGGATCCAATCTGTTCTAACTGCGATTGCATCTGCCGATTTCCTAGTTAGCATTCCTTAAAATTGGATAGTGTAATAAGCACTTTAGGAGCGAAATCTGCCACAAATGGTCACACTGGCCGGTGCATCGATAAGCGCCTTAAGTCATCATTACTATAGGCTATTAGTAATGATGACTTAAGGCGCTTAAGTGTCTCCAACCACGCCGTAATTACGGTAGACTTACCGTAATTTTTCTAGATCTACCACCTACCGTACACATGTTATTACGGTGCCACATTCTACCGTAATTTCGTCCGTGTCCTTATTTCTATAATGGCAACACTTAATTTAGATAAATATTACTATTTTATTACGGCAACACTGCAATGGCGAATAGGGGAGTCCCCAAGATTTTACTTGTGTGTACATAGACAAGATGACAAAGCATAAGCGACCAAATTACGAAGTTCATAAATATCTAGAATATACACTGTAACTGTCTGTATAGTAATTAAATTAAGCCATACTACTATACAAAAGCTATACCCAGCGTTTGGCGTTTTAATTATTTTGCAATCGTTTGTCGCGGTTTTTCTGCTTTTAAAATGAGTGACTCCAGTTATTCAAGTGACGAGAGTGGAGGAGGTCCTTCAAAAAAAAAAGTAAGGTCACTAAAAAACCTCGTACAAACAAAAATTTCGAGCAGATTGGCTAAAAAATAAGGACTTTTCGTCGTGGTTACATGAATACCCAAAAGACTATAAAGCGATGTGTTACTTTTGTCATACTACAATTCAGGCTGACATAAGTAAGACAGGACCAAACTAAATTAAAGAATATGTCCAAGCAACAACCAATTTCAAAAGTGTTCTAAACGGCGAAAATATTAGCAGAGGAGGAAAAAGCTAAATACGCAGAGCGGCATTTATGGCTGAGCATAAAATTCCACATGCAAGTATGGACCATTTGTCAGATTTGTTAGTTGATGCATTTCCTGATTCAAATATTGCTAAAAATGTGAAAATGAAGCATACAAAGTTGCAAGTGGTAATAAATAATGTCTTGGGTGATTCGGAAAAAGTAGATTTATGTGCTGATTTAAAGCATATTTTTAATCTATACACAAACAATTGTGTATTTTTGAACAATATTATTAATAAAAGGTTACCGTATTTTTTTTATTTGCCTACCGTAATATTCTACCATTTACCGTATTTTTTACCAGCAACACCGTAATTTTGATATAGAGAGTTGGAGTCTGGAGTCTGGAGACACTGCTATACGTATACCTACTCTATCTATGACCTTAGTCTGCATTCAGCGAGCGCGCCATACAGGCGCCAACGTTATAACCTCAGTACAAACCTAACTGTGTATTGTGAATATTGTGATCAAAGTTGAGCTTCATTGGTGACACTTACGGGTTGTGACCGTCTGACTGACGCGACGTGCCCAAAACTTGTTAAGCTTTTAACCAATTTTCTGATGTGACATAAATGGTAAAGTTTGGAAAACTTTTAAGTATTGAAAGGTGAATATAAAATCTGACTTTGTCGTGTCCGTCTGGTCGTAACGGCTATTTTTAGATTGTAACCATCGCATTTTTGCAGTGTTATTGTTACCGCGTGTATTTCGCATTTATGTAAAAGAAGACGATTTTTTACTTAGTTTCTGGGGTGAAAAAATAAAATAAAAATAACAAACAAAACTCTACTCTGTTGAAAATAAATGAAGGGGTCTATTTTTTATTTTGTTTATTTACACATTACCTAGGGGTAAAAACGGGACCTTATTACTGAGACTCCACTGTCCGTCTGTCTTTCACCAGGCTGTATCTCATGAACCGTGATAGCTAGACAGTTGAAATTTTCACAGATGATGATTTCTGTTGCCGCTTTTACAACTATAAAATAAAGTTAAAATTTAAAGGGGTATAAATGACGTTTAATTTTTTTTCGGCGTTTTTAACCATTTGTTTATTTTATTACAAATGGTTAAAAACGCCGAAAAAAACAATACAGAAACTAGGTAGTAACTATTTGCTATCGTTTAATATTTTAGTTCGGAATCAACACCCTTTGATACGAAGGGGAGGTCATGTGCCACCAAAACTTTTGTAAGCAGTACCGCTGGACGCGCCTATATACAGTATCGCTGCGCCGCCGCCGCCGGGGTAATTGCGTAACACACTGTCAGTAGCAATGGGTTTCATTTTGACAGTTCAATAACATTAATTATGATTGAGTTGAGTGTGTTACGCAGTTAGGGTACAGGCTAAAGTTTGTATGGTACCTACAGTGTCAAGTAGTGGTGTTCAAAGTTGCTATAAGGCAATCACTTGCTTAATGCTTAATGCTTTATATTTTAATCATGATTTTTTATATGCTTTATTAAATCATGCTTTTTTTATACGCGTAGGTACCTGATACTTGACTTGTTATGTTACGGGCGGGCGCGAATAAAGCAAGCGCGGTGACTGACAGCATGCTAAAGAATATTACATCGCGTTTATGAATTACGATAAAACAGATATAATCAACTCAACCAACAACAACAACAACTCAACAACAACAACATCAACAACAACAACTCAACAACAACATCAACAACAACAACATCAACAACAACAAACTCAACAACAACAAAATCAACAACAACTTAACAACAACAACATCAACTCAACAACAACATCAACAACAAAATCAACAACAACAAAATCAACAACAACATCAACAACAACAACATCAACAACAATATCAATAACAACAACATCAACAACAATATCAATAACAACAACATCAACAACAGCATCAGCAACAACAACATTAACTCAACAACAACAACAACTCAACAACAACAGCATCAACAACAACAACTCAACAACAACAACAACAACATCAACAACAACATCAACAACAACAACTCAACAACAACAGCATCAACAACAACAACAACAACATTAACTCAACAACAACAACATGAACAACAACAACTCAACAACAACAGCATCAACAACAACAACATCAACAACAACAACATCAACTCAACAACAACATCAACAACAAAATCAACAACAACAAAATCAACAACAACATCAACAACAACAACATCAACAACAATATCAATAACAACAACATCAACAACAAAATCAACAACAACAACAACAACAACAACTCAACAACAACAACATCAACTTTCCTTCATACTTATACATATCCTCATAATACCTCATACGATATTTATTAATATATATTTATTTATTTACACAAAAAAAGTACGAAGCAAAATAATCACAAAAGTAAAAAACACGAACCAAATAGCATCATTAATTATATTACGTATTTACGTGAGCCGCCCGAGATCGCAAATCACACGCGGTGCTTGCTTATAACGATTTATTATTATATTCATTGCTTAATGCGTTTCGCGCGATGACAGAGACAGAGTGCGATGTAAAAAAGCAATAAGCAAATAGCAACTTGTGAGAGCCACGATAGCGTTTGCTTTATGATGTGTGTATTAAGCAAGGTGCTTTATTTTGCTATATGATATATTAACCACCACTAGTGTCAAGTAGAGCTTGTCCACTCTGAAATGACGCGCCCTACTACCGCTTTCACCGTAGTGTTCCAGTGCTGCCAATTGCGGGGAAAATCCCCGATTTGCGAGGAATTGAGGGTTAGCGCGGGGAGAGCGCGGGGGGATGACAAAAATCGGGGAATTTCGGGGAATTCAGACTAATTTTTTGTACCTACTCATAACTAGTGGTGGTTAATATATCATATAGCAAAATAAAGCACCTTGCTTAATACACACATCATAAAGCAAACGCTATCGTGGCTCTCACAAGTTGCTATTTGCTTATTGCTTTTTTACATCGCAATCTGTCTCTGTCATCGCGCGAAACGCATTAAGCAATGAATATAATAATAAATCGTTATAAGCAAGCACCGCGTGCGATTTGTGATCTCGGGCGGCTCACGTAAATACGTAATATAATTAATGATATGCTATTTGGTTCGTGTTTTTTACTTTTGTGATTATTTTGCTTCGTACTTTTTTAGTGTAAATAAATAAATATATATTAATAAATATCATATGAGGATATGTATGTATGAAGGAAAGTTGATGTTGAGTTGTTGTTGTTGTTGATTTTGTTGTTGATGTTGTTGTTGTTGAGTTGATGATGTTGTTGTTGAGTTGTTGTTGTTGATTTTGTTGTTGATGTTGTTGTTGATGTTGTTGTTGTTGATGTTGTTGTTGAGTTGTTGTTGTTGATGTTGTTGAGTTGTTGTTGTTCATTTTGTTGTTGATGTTGTTGTTGTTGAGTTAATGTTGTTGTTGAGTTGTTGTTGATGCTGTTGTTGTTGTTGATGTTGTTGTTGTTGATGTTGATTTCGTTGTTGTTGATTTTGTTGTTGTTGTTGTTGTTGTTGTTGATGTTGTTGAGTTGTTGTTGATGTTGTTGTTGAGCTGTTGTTGTTGATTTTGTTGTTGTTGATTTTGTTGTTGATGCTGTTGTTGATGTTGTTGTTGATTTTGTTGTTGATGTTGTTGTTGATGTTGTTGATTTTGTTGTTGAGTTGTTGTTGAGTTTGTTGTTGTTGTTGTTGAGTTTGTTGTTGTTGTTGTTGTTGTTGTTGAGTTGTTGTTGATTTTGTTGTTGATGTTGTTGTTGTTGATTTTGTTGTTGTTGATTTTGTTGTTGATGTTGTTGTTGATTTTGTTGTTGATGTTGTTGTTGAGTTGTTGTTGTTGATTTTGTTGTTGATGTTGTTGTTGTTGATTTTGTTGTTCAGTTGTTGTTGAGTTTGTTGTTGTTGTTGTTGTTGATGTTGTTGTTGAGTTGTTGTTTAGTTTGTTGTTGTTGATGTTGTTGTTGATGTTGTTGTTGAGTTGTTGTTGATGTTGTTGTTGTTGTTGAGTTGTTGTTGTTGTTGTTGGTTGAGTTGATTGTATCTGTTTTATCGTAATTCATAAACGCGATGTAATATTCTTTAGCATGCTGTCAGTCACCGCGCTTGCTTTATTCGCGCCCGCCCGTAATATAACAAGTCAAGTATCAGGTACCTACGCGTATAAAAAAAGCATGATTTAATAAAGCATATAAAAAATCATGATTAAAATATAAAGCATTAAGCATTAAGCAAGTGATTGCCTTATAGCAACTTTGAACACCACTACTCATAACGTAATACGCGCCTGTGGAGGAGAGCAACCTAAATAACATCAAAACACAACACCGTAGGAGTCTCAACAATGACACCATTGCTGCTTTAACGGGGCACCGAGCTTTTTATACACAAAAACACGTTTTTCTAACGGTTGTTTGAAGTAGTAAACAATTAAATAAAAATCTAAGGAAATAAATTGGTATTATTGGGCATATATACTAGCCAGTATACACGATGGAAACACGATTTGATAAAGTTGGCTCGATAGAATAAATTCACAAAGTTATCTCTAAAAAATAAAACAAACGCTTAGTACGGCGTGAATACTTCGCGGAAGGTCATCAGTTTTTGAATAATAACAAAACTACATGTTTTATACAACGTATATACTTTACATTTTCAAAATGTGTATTTGTTTAACAATAAGAAGGAAATACCTAAAGTCGCGCGAGTTTCGCCCAGCATACCCTGAGCTACCGCGCCGCCCTCCTATCCGCTTTAGTCCTGCCTCGGCCATCGGACGGGGAGCTTGTGTCGCTTGCGCTTACGCACGGATTTAATAATGTAACGAAGAATATTGTATGAAAATTCACTGTAGCGTATTTGAAATGGGGAACAAAGTAAAGAAATCAAGGGAGAGAAGGGGTTGGCGAAAAACCAATGCGTTTAGCATTGGTTTTTCGCCAACCCCTTTTCTTGCCCCCTTGCCCTTGCCCCTTCGCTTGCATGAAAAAATGAAGTAAGTAAAATTCGTATATTTACATACTTATTTACTAATTGCGTCAGATTATAGAATAAACTATAATCTGAGCTGATTCCCTTACTAGGTGGTGTTATTTTTTTAATGGGGTATTTTAAATACAACAATTTAATTTATCTTTGCTGAGAATGTTGAAGACAAAGAGAATACTCCTGTTGCTTCGTAAGTATACTCAGTACAGTAGGTACCTGCCTACTTTCTAGTATCTGGTGACATTAATTCATGCAGCCAAATTCATACTGATGACTCTGTAAGTGCTCAGTATCAAGGGTCGATGACCGCCTTTGTGAATTTCGTAAATTTTTTTTCGTGTGGTTCAAACGCAATCCCAGCCCTTAGTCAAATACACAAATACAAATAGGTCAACATTTTATTTAGCATTTGCATAATATGTTGTGATGTTGTCGATCCGTGATACTCGTCTATCACTTACCAAGCCTAGTATGAATTTGGCTGTATAATTAATCTCGCCTTATATAGGGTGTTTAGAAAAGTACCGATATCCTTTCAACCACGTCGTATAGTGATTGCATTCTCAGCACAGCCGCCGTGCGCGCGGCACGCGGGCGCGCGCGCGCAAGCCTGCGCAGCGATTTATATATAAAAAATTAATTAATTAGAATGATTAAAAATGGAGTGACCTTTTTTATGAGTCGCTATTCTGAAGTTTTTTTTATTTATTTTTAATATTATTTTTTAAATTTATTTGTAGAATGTATTACCTGTAGGTACCTGTGTGTGTATTATATCTACGAGTATTTAAGATATTTCTGCAATACAGTTTACGTACGAAAGGTGGGTAAAAATCACTAAATTAAATCTACTATGATTTTAATCATTCTCTGTATATTTTTTTCTATTTATAGTGTAAATGTACCAGTTGTTGACATTTCACTGCAAAATAAATTTGAATCATCTGATGACGAGAGAGAAAGACAAGTGCAGATAGAAACTACATTGGTACACTGGAAAATTCTTTATCTTTTTCTGTTTTATAGGGTAAATGTACCAGTTGTTGGCACTTCAGTACAAAACAAAGAGACATCTGAAGAACTGGTGATGTAAGCGTAAAAATAATAGGATGTGTCTAAGAAAACATTATAATAAATTAAGTATTTATAAATTAAGTACCGCATTATCTTTATAACTTTCAATTTCCAGGGTAAATTTCATGGATGACACCGAGTTCAAAATTTATCAAACTCTGGACTTATAAGTTCAAAAACTAATTATTTTAATGAAATAAGTCCTAAAAATTTCATCCAAAAACAGTTTTGTTGATAAATAAACTAATTATAATTAAATCAAATGTTCTGTTCTATTACAGGATGCCAATTACACCGGAACACAATTCTGTCTTTCAGTGAAAGGAGAAATAGACGGTGATATGACTTACTCACATAGAGAAAATATTACCATGAAGTAATAGTCTAAGAGGTGACGGGATTTTTCATAACGATCATGGATACGGTTAGATTCCCTTTTATGGTTTGTAGAGTAGTCCCCTAATGTGAATGATGTCGGTCTGCCTGCTTTCAGTGGTTGCAACTTCGAGTTATAGCGCTCACAGGAGGCTTCATTGTTGCGGAAAAAAAACGATCAGAGAAATGGTCAGTTTTGGTACATATTCAATTCAAAGTATGGCGTCTCCGCAGATGAAACAAGTTGGTCTGCCGGCTCTCAGTGGATGCATTTCAGAGCTATGATGCACGCAAGTCACAGTGGTTGCAGTTCTGCATTGTTGCGAAAAAAAAACAATAAGAGAAATGGTCAGTTTTAGTACCTATTCGAAGTATGGTGTCTCCACAGGTGAAACGAGTTGGTCTGCCGGTTCTCAGTGGTCGGTACTCGAAGTTGCAACCACTGAGAGCAGGCAGACCGACATCATTCACATTAGGGGACTACTATACAAACCATAAAAGTAAATCTAACCGTATCCATGATCGTTATGAAAAATCCTGTCACGTCTGTCTATAAGTCCGATATTGATTATTATACTGGACAATTTTTTATCACTACTCTACTTTTCACAGGGTGTAGCTACCCATGAATATTATTCATTACACCTCGCTGGCTGCTTTAGCAGCCCGCTCCTAACAGGCATAAGCATATGCATAATCAGCCTATAATGTTCCCATAGCTTGGACACGGGCCTCCTCTCGGTGACAGGGAGTGGGCCGTGATCCACCACGAGGGCCCAGTGCGGGTTGGTAGATGTCACATGTCTACAAATTTTTGGTTCTAGGACATTCCGGTTTCCTTCACCGTTTTGTTTTCTACACATCATTCGTCAGCTGATTCAGATTCAGAAGAAGATTATTATACAATAGAACCTGAAGAAAAATTTGAAGAGATCAGAATAAGTGGAAATAGAGTTGTAGATTTTATGTAATTATTAGAACAGTTGCAGTTCACTATGGGACCAACTCAGAAATCACGAAAAAAAAAAAGCTGTTTCATACATTTTGGAACGGGCGACTAGAATCAATTCTATTTTTTTAATGTAAATTTTGACGTTCAAAAGTGCCGTTTATGTGCCCATTTGAAATAAATGCTTTAACTTTGACTTTGGTGAAGTAGGCATTGAACTTTTGTTTTAAACACCAGTTTTTTTTCGTGATTTATTTATTTATTTATTACTTTTAAGAAGGCTTACAGACTAATTACAAATAATAGGTAACAACAACAAATTGTCAAGTTGCTAATAACAAGCCTCCACAGTTATATAACATTATCGATTTTTTAAAGCCAAACAATTAAAGTACATTGTGCACATTTAATAAGCAAGTATATTAGTTTTATTATTTAAGTAAGTATTTATGTTGCTACGTATGAGTTTAAGAGTTTAAGAACCACCAGCCGGCGCATCATTCACAAAAAATGATTTGGCTAAGAGCGTCCTTGCTGTGCTTATCGTAGTAAGTCAACATCATGTTCAGAAGATACATCGTTGAAGCTTCGAGCGCTTCTTATAAGAAAAGCATTACGCCTATAATTAGTAGTGGCAGAAGGCACACCTAGAAGCGGCCTTCTACGTAATCCAATAGTATTAGTGCGCAATGCTTTCAGAGATGGTCCTATAGTGAAAGTTGTTCATAATCATAGGACAGCCTGTATAAATTTGGAACCGGTAAAAAAGTTATCCGGTATACTAACCGATCTTATCGTAAATAACAATTTTGCTGGCTACTTTCTTCCTGAAACATGTTATCCAGAAGTCGACGCTCTCATATTTTATTTTCATAGGGAATGCATATTTTGTGTGGCTATGTGACGTCTTGCCTTATCGAACAAAATACTTACAATGTAACTTCATTATCAGAAATTCAATAGAATCTGCTTGCAAAAACTTACTACGTACTAACAAAATGATTTTATTGAATCTACTTTGAAGAATGAATAGTTTGAAATTGGAAATTAAGGGTCGACTACTGGGACTTTTACTCTACTTATTTAGCCGATATGTTATTTTACGTTACTGAGATCATTTTTAATTTTCTATTGTACTTAGAATATTATCTTATAAGGTAAATAATTTACTAAGTAAAATAAACCTAATAAGTAATATCCATTTTTCATTGATCGTAGATACAGGACCTATCTAACGACGGCGACGGTAAATTAGAAATTTTTAAAATTGTGTAAAATCTGAAAAAAGCTTTCATATCGTGAATATCTATACTAATATTATAAAGCTGCAGAGTTTGTTTGTTTGTTTGTTTGTTTGTTTGTTTGAACGCGCTAATCTCTGGAACTACTGGTCCGATTTGAATGATTATTTTAGTGTTGGGTAGTCCATTTATCGAGGAAGGCTATAGGCTATATTTTTTTTCTTCAAAATTAGGGATCCGTAATAAAATTGCTATTTTGTAACACAAGGTGTAAAATCGAAAACCTATTTTTGCGTGCGCTGCAAAAACTATTGACAATAGAACAAAATAATGTACTACGGGTTTGTAGAGCCCATTAAGACCTACAAAAAAGTCCGCGAGAACATATATCTAGCTATCATGGTTTAATCACAATAACCGATTTTGTGTTCAAAATAATTATTAAATCGTCTGAAGAAAAAAAACTACGTTAAATATGTATCGTAATATTAATCTTTATCAAAATTAAGCATTATATTATCAAGAGTATTTATGAAGAAGTAAAATACTTTTTGTTTCATCTCAATCGGATATTTCGTTTAAAAGTTATCACGTGTGTAAGATGTTAAGAGTTGGTATTAAGGAGTTATGAGCCATAGAGTTTTTTATCTATACTAATAATAAAGCTGAAGAGTTTGTTTGTTTGAACGCGATAATCTCTTTAACTACCGGTCAGATTTGAATTCTTTTTGCATTTGATAGCCCAATTCTTGAGGAAGGCTATAGGCTATTTAACATCACGCTATGACCCTTAGGAGCCGAGCAAAAAGAAAAAAACTCAGAGTGAACGGTAAGCGAATACGAAGTGTTGCGACGCGACGGGGTGGGGGTACAAGAAATTTCACGCGGACGAAGTCGCGGGCAGAAGCTAGTTTCCAATAAAAGTATTTCAAATCGTGTTTTTTTATTTTGTAAATATTGGTAGCACTAGCATCTCGCGAGTCGATCGGCGCACGGCTCGAAGCGCGCGCCGCGCGATTGGCGCAGTTCTCTTATCTGTCTAGCCGTTCGCTTTCTTGCCGGTGTGCCTCACGCACACATACACAGAGCGCATAGAAGCCTAAAATCGATCAGCGCTAGAAACTCAGTGTGCCCGGTTTTAATTTTTTATTTAATTATTGTGAATGTGAGGACTATGTGGGTCATTTCTTTTTTCCTTCTTAGTTTTAATCATGATCTGGCAGTTTGAGTAGTTTATGCGGCCTACCCAAATGTCCTGTCTTTGTATTGTTCGTCGAATCGTTGAGCTCCTCAAGTTCTGAGTTGAGCTGCACGATTTTTGACAAATGCGTGCACTGATTAGACAGGTCCGCTCAATCTGTGTGGTTCTTTCCTCAAAAGACCATTTCAGACACCAATTTACATGGTCTTCACACGATCTGACCAAGATTTTGTCTGGACTTTAAAAGAGACTGTGACTTCCGAGTTTGTTTCGGCCTTTCTTCTCAGAATAGTCAGATAGGAAACGCCGACCTCAATTAGTTTAAAAAAAAATATGATTGACGTGTAAAAGTGTTTGTACAAACCTACTTACAGAAAATAAATCATTTATCATTTACTACGTAGTAACAAAAGTATTTTATTGAATCTACTTTGAAGAATAAATAATTTGAAATTGAAAATAAAGGGTCGACTACTGGGACTTTTACCCTACTTATTTAGCCGTTATGTTATTTTACGTCATTGAGATCACTTTAAGTTTCTATTGTACTTTGAATATTATCATAAAAGGTAATTAATTGTAATAGTTAATAATTCGACTAAGTAAATTATACCTAATATTGGTTAATTTTTCATTGATCATAGATACCTAACGACGATAAATTATAAATTGTGTAAAATCTGAAAAAGTTTTCATAACGTGAATATTTCCAATAAAAGTATTTCAAATCGTTATTTTGTAAATATTGGTAGCACCTCGCTAGTCGATCGTCGCGCGGCGCACGGCTCGACGCGCGCGGCGCGCGATTGGCGCAGTGCTCTTATCTATCTAGCCGTTCGATCTCTTGCCGGTGTGCCTCACGCACACATACACGGAGCGCATTGAATACCTAAAATCGATTAGCGCTAGAAGCTCGGTGCGCCCATACCAAACAAGGTATAGCTAAAGCAACCAAATCTTTTAAAATTTGAACCTAATCGAAATATGCTAGGTACTACTGCGAAAATATGGCAAAAATAATATACTTAGGTACTACTTAAAATAAAGTATGGGCCACTAAAGATTTAAATAAAAATTTTTTATGTACAGTCAACAAAAGAGATAAGTATGCAGGATCGTCGGATATACTTAGTTGAATATATCTAAGAATTTCAACTAAGTAAGTATATCCGACGATCCTGCATACTTATCTCTTTTGTTGACTGTACCTACCTGCACTAAAATTTAAATAAGCACGTGGCCCTTTGTTTTGTATGGATGTAATCTGTAGAGACTGTAGATGTAAGAGTTAATTTTCTTATAAGGTATAGTATTTTATAAAAGTTTTAGAAGCAAAAAAATTTTGTATAAAACAGTGTTTTTAGTCCAAAAATATCATTTCGGAGAATTTGTAGCGAATGAATCAAAAAGAAGCGGGGAATTTCGGGGAATTGACAACATTGACGCGGGGAATCGAGAAATTTTTATTGGCAGCACTGGTCATTTCAGAGTCCAGACAAGCTATAACAAACTGCGCAGTAGAAAACATAACCCTTATTTTGCAAACAGGTGAAAATGAAATGCGAGCGAACGACACCATTATTTACTCACAACGACCAAACACACATACATACATAATCAGCCTATATAATGTTCCCACTGCTGGGACACAGGCCTTCTCTCGGTGAGAGGGAGGGACTAAACACACAACAAAGGAATTTTAATTAGAACATTTAGTAGGTACTTTTAAAAGTCAGACAGGGGCTTTTTTTTTTTGACGTGACAACGTCTTAAATTAGGTTGCGACTGGGAGTCACTTATGAAAAAGTGTAACGCTCGGTAACGTTACGATGAGTCACCGAACGAGAGAGAGGCCCGCCGAATGCCTTGCGTCTCTCTCCCACTCAACTATGATCGGATGATCGGTCGTTGTCACGTAAAATCTTCGCCCGTAAAACCGACTTTACAGGCAACCATTTTTTTTTTTTTTCTTCCGGATTGTAAATCATCAAATGACCCCTCCCGCTCTGGGTGGAGCGGAAGGAAGTGTCAGACTCCTACTGACTAAAACCCACCCGTGTTCCTTCCTTAGCCCTTTATGTTCCGGGCCAGCGGTAACCCTTTCGGACAATCCCGCTGACCCAGCAGGCTTCGGCCCTAAGGGGCCCCTCCTCGATGCTGACATCTCTTTGAGGCGCGCGTGGAACACGTAGGTACGCGCGGTACGCGCCGTCCGGCACGGGCCTGGTCCTGATCGGACGGTGAGCTACCCATTACTCTCCGCCCGCAGGCCCGCGCCTGCGGTGGCCGGGAGGCGTCACGCGGCTCCCGACGCTCGGAGCGTCTCCCGCGGCGGCTGGGACGGGAGGCTCTCTCCCTGAGCCGTCCCGGCACCTCCTTCGCTAGCATGACTGCTTCGCAGAAGGAGGTGACTGCCTCCCACTCCCTCTCGCCCCGGACCATGGCTTGCACCAGGGCCGGACGCGAGAGGTCGCCGCCGCTGCCGATCGCCTCTACGAGGACACGGCGGTGCTCCGCCCAAGCGGGGCAGACCTCCACCGTGTGCTCCACCGTGTCCTCTGGGCGATCCTGGCAATGGTGACACCCGGGCGTTTCCTCCCGCCTGATGATGTGCAGGAACCTCCCGAAACTTCCGTGTCCGGTGAGGGTGCCGTGGCGACTCTCTAGCCACTCCTCAAAGGGGGGTCTTATATCGCCGCTATCGCGGCGTGCCCTGCGCTGGCATCCATTATTTACTCACAACGACCAAACACAATACATACATAACATACATTATCAGCCTAAATAATGTTCCCACTGCTGGGACACAGGCCTCCTCTCGGTGAGAGGGAGTGACCAAACACACAACAAAGGAATTTTAATTAGAACATTTAGTACTTTTAGAAATCAGACAGGGGCTTGTGGCCAGTTATTAATAGCCGCACGGTCGATCGATCAGGTAAAGCTACGCTTGCCGAGTTTGGCCCGTGGATGGGTGACCATCTTTACATACCAAGACCCCTCCGTGTCTCGGAAAGCACGTTAAGCCGTTTGTCCCGGCTATCATTCGTGGATCTTTGACATTCGTTACGGGTCGTCAGAAGCCCAAAAGTCTGACAACCAGTCTTACCAAGGGGTATCGTATTACCCGGTCAGGTCAGATGGGAATTCGTTTCAAGTAAAATACTGATATTCGGCTGCATCCGGTTAGACTGGAAGCCTACCCCAACATAGATGGGAAAAAAAAACAACCGACTTCCAAAAAGCACTATAAAGTGAAAAATAACTTTAATTTCGGAAGTCGGTGTCTTTGGATTTGTATTTTAGTTTTTTGCCACCGACTTCCGAAATTAAAGTTATTTTTCACTTTATAGTTTTTTTTGGAAGTCGGTTGTTTTTTTTGTAAAAAAGTTTTTATTTTTCACTTTTTAGTGGGTCAGGTTGTAATTTATCCAAGTTACAATAGCCTAATGTCAACTGCTCATCACCTTTTACAAAATATTGCTTTTCCCGATGCAGGGACGTTAATTGTTGAGGAGTTCTCCTGGTAAGAACCAGGCGAACTCTTCAACAACCACTCACCATACGCATTGTGACGAGGATAAATCGTTTAGCAATCATATTAAATTAATCGAATCGCAACCCGTGAAATATTTGTCATTAAGTAGTTCCGATGGCCATCTGTGGTCTTCATCATCAGCTACACTTTACCAAATGATGATTTCCGAGAGCAAATGCTCAAGTTACTTTAAAAAATACCCAAATCGCTATAGCTTTGCCTATAAAATTTGAGGGTTTCCCTCGATTTCCATGGGATCTTCTCATCAGATTCCAACTTGATGATAATGGGTGGTCCCATTATCATCCTCGAGAGTATACCCTTTCGAACAAAAAAATAATTTTCAAAATCGGTCCTCAATTGGCGGAGTAATCGCGTAACAAACACACAAAAAAAAAAAAACCTACCGTCGAATTGAGAACCTCCTCCTTTTTTGAAGTCGGTTAAAAAGGGTAGGCAGATGACGAATTTATTCTATTTTAGTGAGTAGTCGGACATGTTGAAACAGGCCCTCATAGTAGGTAGCTGTAGGTAGGTACTTATCATATTATCAAGTCTCCGTTTCCTATTATTTGACTGGCCTGTTGGTCTAGTGGTCAGTGACTATGACTGCTATGCCGGAGGTCGTGGGTTCGATTCCCACCCAGGACAAATGTTTGTGTGATGAGCATGATCATTTGTTCTGTGTCTGGGTGTAATTTATCTATATATGTATGTATCTATACTAATATTATAAAGCTGCAGAGTTTGTTTGTTTGTTTGTTTGTTTGTTTGTTTGAACGCGCTAATCTCTGGAACTACTGGTCCGATTTGAATGATTATTTTAGTGTTGGGTAGTCCATTTATCGAGGAAGGCTATAGGCTATATTTTTTTTCTTCAAAATTAGGGATCCGCAATAAAATTGCTATTTTGTAACACAAGGTGTAAAATCGAAAACCTATTTTTACGTGCGCTGCAAAAACTATTGACAATAGAACAAAATAATGTACTACGGGTTTGTAGAGCCCATTAAAACCTACAAAAAAGTCCGCGAGAACATATATCTAGCTATCATGGTTTAATCACAATAACCGATTTTGTGGTCAAAATAATTATTAAATCGTCTGAAGAAAAAAAAACTACGTTAAATATGTATCGTAATATTAATCTTTATCGAAATTAAGCATTATGTTATCAAGAGTATTTATGAAGAAGTAAAATACTTTTTGTTTCATCTCAATCAGATATTTCGTTTAAAAGTTATCACGTGTGTAAGATGTTAAGAGTTGGTACCTATTAAGGAGTTGTGGGCCATAGAGTTTTTTATAGTATCTATACTAATATTATAAAGCTGCAGAGTTTGTTTGTTTGTTTGTTTGTTTGAACGCGCTAATCTCTGGAACTACTGGTCCGATTTGAATGATTATTTTAGTGTTGGGTAGTCCATTTATCGAGGAAGGCTATAGGCTATATTTTTTTTCTTCAAAATTAGGGATCCGCAATAAAATTGCTATTTTGTAACACAAGGTGTAAAATCGAAAACCTATTTTTGCGTGCGCTGCAAAAACTATTGACAATAGAACAAAATAATGTACTACGGGTTTGTAGAGCCCATTAAAACCTACAAAAAAGTCCGCGAGAACATATATCTAGCTATCATGGTTTAATCACAATAACCGATTTTGTGGTCAAAATAATTATTAAATCGTCTGAAGAAAAAAAAACTACGTTAAATATGTATCGTAATATTAATCTTTATCGAAATTAAGCATTATTTTATCAAGAGTATTTATGAAGAAGTAAAATACTTTTTGTTTCATCTCAATCAGATATTTCGTTTAAAAGTTATCACGTGTGTAAGATGTTAAGAGTTGGTACCTATTAAGGAGTTGTGGGCCATAGAGTTTTTTATAGTATACTAATAATAAAGCTGAAGAGTTTGTTTGTTTGAACGCGATAATCTCTTTAACTACCGGTCAGATTTTAATTCTTTTTGCATTTGATAGCCCAATTCTTGAGGAAGGCTATAGGCTATTTAACATCACGCTATGACCCTTAGGAGCCGAGCAAAAAGAAAAAAACTCAGAGTGAACGGTAAGCGAATACGAAGTGTTGCGACGCGACGGGGTGGGGGTACAAGAAATTTCACGCGGACGAAGTCGCGGGCAGAAGCTAGTTTAGAAATATATAAGTATGTTTATCAGTTGTCTAGTACTCATAACACAAGCTCTGCTTAGCTTGAGACTAGACGGCGTTGTGTGATAGTTGTGGAATATTATTATATTATTATTATTCACAAATTATTGTTTGCAAGTTAAAACGTATTTGTGTTAAAAGCTAAGCGGCGCAACCGATAATAAGACACGTACAGACGAAAGCACATCAAGCTACCCGAAACTGTCAAATTTTCCCAAATCAATTTTGAACCTAATGCTATAAGCGATAAAGTTGAAAATCTATTAATGATATTTTGGAGGCTGATGTGCTGGCTGTACATGACACGGTAATGTTAAACAAATATGTATTTTACAGAATTATAATCATTAGAATCAGTAATACAACTTGTTAAGTTAGTATAATCCTAAAATGTCAAGATTTCATGAATTAGTCATTCAGTAGGATTACTTGGTCTTAGAGAGTTGTGTTGATGACTTTAATGATTATAATTCTATAAATACATATTTGTTACGGTCGCGAATCATATTTTAATCAACGTACAACTTAATATACTGACCAGCAAATTGCAAAAAACTTAAAAAAAAAATGATTTTCGCGGGCTACCCTGGCGCTTTCGCCTGAAGCAGTCGCTAATCATTACTTAACTTTGGGCAACGTTTATAAAATTATACTCCTTAAAGTCCAACAGGGAATTATAAAGTCAATGCATTCCATTTTTTTTTACAATTTTTGTTTTTTTTAAGATTATTTATTTAAATAATCAAGATATATACAACTTTACTTTAACCAAATCGAAAAACAACAACGTGGTAATGCCGCCAGTCTCTTGAGTAGGCATTACCAGTCGACAGCGATGCGGATGAATTTTTCGACGCTATTTTTTAGTTTCTGTATAGTTTTAGTTATGTTAGGGTTTAATTTAGTTATTTCTAAGATTATTTTGGATATAAGTAAAGGAAAACTTCCTTTGAAAACCTGCACCTTATTTGCGAAACACTTTCAAGAACAATCTGAAAGATTTTAAATGAAATTCCTAATCCATTGCTTCTTATGTTTGAAAAATTCTTCGTTCAACACCGTAAAATAACGCAATGATTGTTGTTGAACTGTCAACATGAAAGCCACTGCAACTGATAGTGTGTCACGCAGTTACCCCTTTCAGTCATGTCCAAGATAAACTTAGAAAGTTGATATGAATTGTAAAAGTCACATTGGTACTTACCTGGAACTCACAACCTAGTGCAATTGATGCGCGTCCACATCTCGACACCTTTGTGATGTTCATTATCATAATAAGCCTATAAAGTTCCCATTGTTGGGGCACAGGCCTCCTCTCTTCGAGAGGGAGTGGGCTATAATCTACCACGCGGGCACTGCGGGTTGGTAAATGTCACATGTCTTCGAATGTTTGGTTCTACTAGGACATGCCGGTTTCCTCACGATGTTATTAAAATGTAAACCTAAATAGTGTTTTAATAAATAAGTTGTTCCCCCCGCAGATGACTGACCCGGGTACCGAAGCGGCACTCGATGCTGAGCATGGCGATCCCGAAGAGATGGTAGTAAGATATTATAATATTTATTTATTTATACAGGGTGTTTGGTAGAAGGACCAACACAATTTTCTTAGGGATAGCAAGTGTCATATTATCCTAGTTTTCACTTATAACACCTGTCTATAAAGTCAGAAACGTCGGCACAGGCCCTAAGGTTTGCCGCCCCATAAATTTACGGAAAAAAGCAAAAAATAAGTTCAAAAACTACCTACTGAAAAAGCACGCTCTAAAAAGTGTGAAAAAATAATTTAAAAACTAAAACCCGACTACTGAAAAGGATGAAACCAGAAAGTACCTTCCCGTGGTCGCATGCTTTTTCAGTGATCGGGTTTTAGTTTTGGAACTAATTTTTGTTTAAATTATTTTGGGGTTATAATTTTGTGATAAAGTTGTGTTGTGTGTTGGGGTTGCACCTAGTTTGCAGAACCAATTTATTTATTTTTTGTTTAGGTTTTATTGTTATACAATTATACATATGTACCTAGGTAATATACCAAACTGTTATACCTACATAAATATGTTTCACTCAAATCTGAGGCGTGATTTTATAGAAATTATTCTATAAAAAACCGACTTCCAAAAAAATCAGTACAAACTGAAAAATAACTTTAATTTCGGAAGTCGGTGTCTTAGGGATCAGTATTTTTGATTTTGCCACCGACTTCCGAAATTAAAGTTATTTTTCAGTTTGTACTGATTTTTTTGGAAGTCGGTTTTTGTTTTTGTTATAAAGTTTTTATTTCTCGCTTTTTAGTGGGTCTATTTATAACTTATCTAAGTTACAATAGCCTAATGTCAACTTGCCCATCGCCTTTTTATAAAATATTCCTTTTCTCGATGCAAGGACGTTAATTGTTGAGGAGTTCTCCTTTTATTAGTTTTTAGATTAGATGCTGATAATCCTGGCTGCAGCATCAGGTCAGACTTATGTCAACATTGCATTGAACATAAAATTAGTCCTGTTTAAAATGAGCCCAAACACGACTACGGTGCTGTAATTTCAAGGTTTGTACTTTTTCTGATGCTCCTGGCTTCAGCATCAGGTCTTCGGTGTTCCTCGCAGGAACAGAACGTTTATCCACACATCGAGCCCTTTTCGATGAGCCTAAACACGATATATCTGCTGTTAGTTGTCGAGGAGTTAGGTACTCTGCAGACTATCCTGACTACAGCAGCAGGTCATGACTTGATGATCATGAGACCAAATGTGGCAAATGCCCTATCAAACATCGAAACAATTTACTAAAACAGTCCTTGCCTGTTCGAGTACCTAACTTCTTACTGTTAAGGAGTTGTACCTTCCATCATCAGCCCAGCTACCTGAGATGGTGACAACCATACACAAATACACAAGATACTTTATAAAATATGCGAAAAACAATAAGTGAGCCTATAAAATTTGAGGGTTGCCCTCGATTTCTCTAAGATCCCATCATCAGATCCTAACTTGGTGACAATGGGACCACCTCAGAACTATCTACTTTCGAACAAAAACTTTGAAAATCCGTCGGCAATTGGCGGAGTATTCGATGAACAAACATACAAAAAAACATACAAACACCCGAACATAGTACCTCCTCTTTTTTGTGAAGTCGGTAAAAATCACGCCTCTCTCTCGCCTATCGGGTGTATGCAAGCAAAGCCGTGAGCAACAGCTGACAATATATATGTTACAGCCAAAGTAATAAATCCGGATATTATATATTTATTTTTTTTATTTTATAATTTATGTACACACAGTAAAATACATAGAGATATGACATAGTTATAATTTGAGTACAAAGGTACTGCTTATTTCTTAAGAAATTTCTTCCAGCAGACCTGCGAAAGGAGAAGTAAAAAAGAAATGTAGACAATAGTGTGTGAGAACAAGAAGAGAAAATATGAATGTGTGAAGTCTAAAACTAGAATATTAAATAAACCTACACATATAAGTACTTAAATAAATACATAAAGCTAAAATATATAAACATATATATATACATATATATAATATACTCACAGTATAGAGGAAAGGTAATGCTCTTTTAATCGACATTTAAATAGAGAAATAGTTTTTAAATCACGAATACTAGGCGGAAGTGAGTTCCACAATCTTACAGCGTGGACAGAGAAGGAATAAGAATAGTAGCTTGTTTTATGAGGCTGAGCTTTAAGGAGGGATCTTAGGTGAGATCTACACGGTGCGTCGCTAGGGCGAGCGTAAGAAAAACGCTCACGCAAGTAGGAAGGATAAGACGAGTTGTGTAAGATGTTGAAGAGGAGACATAAAATTCGAGTATTCCTGCGAAGGCGGATTGGGAGCCACTTGAGTTCCTTGCGAAGGTGAGAAACATGGTCATACTTTCGAAGACCGAAAACAAAGCGAATGCACAGGTTTTGCAAGCGCTCAAGCTTGTTTAATAGCTCCTCAGTAGCATCCAGATAGCAGGCGTCGGCATAATCTATAATCGGCTGAATAAGTGTTTGTGCCAAAGAAATTTTAGTCTTCAAGGGCAGAAGACTCTGAAGGCATTTCAGCGAGTGAAAGGAGAAATGCACCTTACGGCTGACCTCATTGACCTGAGCACGCCACGAAAGGTTGGAGTCAATAACTACACCTAGATCTTTAGCGGTTTCAGCATAGTCGATGCGAACATTATCGAGATATAAAGGCATCAGAGATTTAACATCAACCGCATTGCGAACGAATCTGCTGCCTATGATTATGGCCTGGGATTTAGTTGGGTTAATTTGCAAACCGCATGATTTAGCCCAAACGCTGATGCGAGCCAGGTCAAGATTCATTGCAGCAATTGCAGAACTCGCGTTAGCTACAGTAAAATGTCGATACAGCTGCAAGTCATCTGCGTAGAGATGAAAACTAGAGGAGATTACTCTGGTAACAAAGTTTATGAAAATTGAAAAAAGAAGAGGAGAGAGAACGCTACCCTGAGGAACACCCTCAGTGAGGCTACACCAGTCAGAGAAGGACTCCTCCAGGCGAACACACTGAGAGCGTCCCCGAAGATAAGAACTGAACCAAGCTAAAGTGGAAGAAGAGAAATTGAAAGATTTGAGGAAACCTAGTAAAATGTCAAAATCTACTGAGTTGAAGGCGCTACTAAAGTCAAGCAATACTAGAACAGTAAGTGACTTATTCTCCATAGCCCAGCGGATGTCGTCAGTCACCTTCAAAAGTGCGGTTACAGTACTGTGACCCGAGCGAAAACCGGATTGAAAAGGGGATATTACCGAGTTTGACGTCAAGAAAAATGATAATTGTCTATGGACTATGTGCTCAAAAACTTTAGAGAGAAAAGGGAGAATAGAAATAGGTCTAAAGTGGGTTAATAGAGTAGGATTGTTAGTTTTAGGTAAAGGTATTATGTGAGCCTGTTTCCAAACTGTCGGAAAGGAGCAAGAGGAAAATGAGTGATTGAAGATGTGAGTGAGAACAGGAAGTAATGAGGAAAGGATAAGAGTTATCATTCTTGAACACAACTTATCATTACCGACTGCTGAAGAAGTAATCGCAAGTATAGACTTCTTAACGTCATCCTCAGTTACTTCGGTAAGCTTAAAATGAGAATATTGTGGTAACGGCAAACTAGCAAGACTCTCTAGTGTCGCAGCCTTGACAGACGGATCAAGAGAAAAGGGAAGGAGAGAGAAATGCTTATTAAGTTCATTGAGGTTCACATCCTTACACTGGTTGGCAGGTGACTTGCCTATGCCTACAGATTTGAGAAATTTCCATACATCGGAAGAACTGCGGTTGTTGAGTTGGTCGTGGAAATAGCGTCTCTTAGCATCTTGACACAGATGACTGCAGCGATTACGTAAAGATTTGTAATAAGAGAGATTCAGCTCTGAAGGTCTGCGCTTATATCTGCTCTTAGCTTTGTCCCTGCGAGCCATAAGCTCTTTAATTTTTAGCGTTATCCATGGTGCAGGGTTATGTCTAACTTTGACACGTCGGATAGGGGCATGCTGATCATATAAGTCGAGGACGGTTGCGTTAAAACATTTCACCTTATCGTCGATGTCATCGATCTCAACTAGAGGGGTCCAGTCGATATATATTAGGAGTACTTCTTGCACCTTTCTGTATCCGGTAGGTTACGTCATTGATCTTTGTCACAATCCGGTACGGTCCGTCCCATTTAGCTTGAAGCTTAGGAGATTTCCCTTTGCTGCGGACTGGATTGTGCAACCACACTAGTGAACCTTCGTCGAACCCTTTATTGTTCATTTTGCGGTCATAACGGGTTTTCATCTTTTCAGACATTTGCTGGCCCGATTGTCTGACGTGCTCATAAATGTCATTCATTTTGTTCCGCAAGTCATTCGCATAATCGGTTATACTGCGTGGGGCATCAGGTGGTATTCCGGTGATCAGGTCTGCAGGCAGCCGTAATTCTCTTCCAAAGTTTGCGAAAGCTGGTGTCACCGATGTACTTTCGTGAACAGCGCTTCGATATGACAACAAAAACGGTTGTATGTGCTTGTCCCAATCTCGTTGCCGATTTTCCACAACTTTGGCTAGATACCTCTCCAATGTCTGATTAAATCGTTCCACCATTCCATCCGACTGTGGGTGGTAAGAAGTTGTTCTGGTTTTATGAGTACCCATAACTCGACAAGTTTCCTGGAATATTTGTGACTCAAAATTCCTTCCTTGATCACTGTGAATCTCTAAAGGTACTCCAAAACGACAGAAGACTTCATGAACTAATTTATCTGCAACTGTCGAAGCTTCTTGATTTGGAATGGCGAAGACTTCCGGCCACTTGGTGAAGTAATCCATCACAACCATGAAATACTTGTTGCCACTTTCACTTTCCGGAAACGGCCCCGCAACGTCAAGGGCTATCCTCTCCCATGGTGCACCAACATTGTACAATTTCAATGCACCTCTACTGCGAGTCAGAGGTCCCTTTACAGCTGCACAACTTGTACATTTGCGACACCAGTCCTCGACATCGTCCCGACAGTAGACCCAGTAAAACCGTTCTCGTATCTTCAGTAAAGTCCGTTTTACTCCCAGATGACCTCCTGAACAACCATTATGGTACAGCCGTAGAACATCCGGTACTTGAGCTTTAGGGACAACCATTTGCAAATGACAGCTGTCTCCCCGAGCATTTTCCCATTTACGGCACAGGACTCCATCCTGAATCACCAAGCTGTCCCATTGGGCCCAATAGCTTTTTGTGATCGAACTCATCGCTGAGACGTCGCTCCACCTGGGCTTAGGAGCTCTGGCCTTCATCCACTCCAGAATCGGCTTGATGTCCGAATCTTCCTGCTGTGCACGTTGTAGGCTTTCCTTCCACTCGTTGCTGAGGTCTGTCTTAAGCATCCTCACAGGTACGACTTCTTTACTTTCCTGCCTAGTACAATGCTTGCAGTCTTCAGGACAAGGTCTTCTTGACAATGCATCTGCGTTGCCATGAGATTTTCCACTGCGATGTTCGACCTCAAAGTCGTATTCCTGTAGTAGCTCAATCCATCTCGCAACTTGTCCTTCTGGATTTTTAAACTGCAATAGCCATTTCAGTACAGCATGGTCAGTTTGTACGTGGAATTTCCGCCCCAGAAGATATTTGCTAAAATGCTGCAATGACTTTACCACAGCAAGCAATTCCCGTCTCGTGACACAATAGTTCTTTTCCGGCTTTGACAGCGACTTGCTGAAGTACGCTATCACAACCTCTTGATCACCATTCCGTTGAGACAACACACCGCCAAGTCCTATGTCACTTGCGTCTGTGTCAATTATAAATTCCTTGCCCGCATCAGGGTACCCCAAAATAGGTGTTTTGCACAGACGGTCCTTCAGCTCCTGGAATGCGTTGTCGCAACTTTCATCCCAGCAGAAATGTCGCTTCTCCTCGGTTAGCTTATGCAGGGGTTTGGCTATGTCTGCAAAGTTCTTGACAAATCGCCGATAATAGGAGCACAAACCCAAAAATGCTCTGACCTGCGTCTTGTCTTTTGGAACTGGCCAATCCTTGACAGCGGCGATTTTCTCTGGATCCGTGCGGATACCCTCTTCAGACACTACATATCCCAAAAAGCTAACTTGTCGTTTGAATAGTGAACACTTCTTCGGACTTAACTTGAGGTTGGCACTCTGGATCTTCATGAGCACGCGTTCTAGGTTTTGAAGATGTTCTTCAAACGTGCGGCCTACGATGATGATGTCATCCAAGTAGACCAAACAGGCATCGCCAATTAGTCCAGTAAGTACAAGTTCCATCAACCTTTCAAAAGTTGCCGGAGCATTGCACAATCCAAACGGCATAACTTTAAATTGCCACAGACCCTTTCCTGTTGAGAATGCAGTTTTCTCCTTGTCCTTAGGGTCAATTTCGACTTGCCAGTAGCCACTTTTCAGGTCCAGCGTGCTAAACCATTTTACTCCAGTAAGCATGTCCAGCGTGTCATCAATTCTTGGCAAAGGATAGCTGTCCTTCTTTGTAATGTCGTTCAGACGACGATAGTCAACACAAAACCGCATGCTGCCGTCCTTCTTTCTTACCAGCACTACAGGTGAACACCATGGACTAGATGAAGGTTCAATAACGCCATCCTTCACCATTCCCTCAATCGTGGTTTCCACTTCCTTTTCACGTGCTACCGGCAATCTCCTTGGCCGCTGACGGATAGGCAATTCTTCTCCTGTGTTTATTTTGTGTTGAACTAAGCCAGTCTTCCCGATGTCAGCATCGTTTGACGAAAAAACATTGGCGTACTTGAGTAACATCTTCTTCGCCTTGACCATTTCATTTTGGGACAGAGCGCTGCGGCATTCTTCTAAAAGTGTGGTCACTTTCGTTTGTGCATCCTTGCTGAGGGTCCCAGTCGATGGATATTGGCATTGACGCAACCAATCCACTTCCTCGCAAGTACCGACTAGTGTGCCTTTTTCTATAATCTGTTGCTGATCACAAAGGTTCAGCACACGTACCCCTGAGATGTCGGTGGCTCTGACCAAAGTTCGTGCCACTTTCCATGGAAGGTCATTGTCTACCCTTTCCACGAGAACACAACGATGTGTTTGCCCAGGATTCCGAGGAAGACTAACCGGCACGATCGTTTCTGATCTCGGCGGAAGAACAATCTTCTTAAGGCTGTACACATTCCCTGGTAACGCCCCTTCCACGAAAAGTTCCTCTTGTCCACATTTCAAAACGCCTTGCTTGACGTCAATCTCGCAACAATTCTTCCTCATAAAGTCAAGGCCCAGGATGCAATCGTCCATTATATCAGCCACGATGACATTATGCAGGTAGATTCTGTTGCCTAGCTTCAATTCCATCTTCTTCTCTCCATAGACGGGTATGCGCTGACCGGTGGCTGTTACCAAATTAATGCGTTCTCGGTTGTATGCGGAGTCCCCAAGGGACCGACTTGTAAGTTGGGAACTGACAACCGTGCGAGAAGCTCCAGTATCTATGGTCAGCTTACACGGCGTTCCGTTGACCTCGCCCTTGATGATTAGGCTGTTCCCGTCTTGGGTTTGTGTGATCGAAACCCTTGGGGCTCTTTGAACATCAGCCAGCACCCGCCCCGCAGTCCTGGCTATTACTCGTTTCCCTGCTGCTGATGCTGCGTGGTGCTGTCAGCCGCACTGCTCTCTGGAGATCGGCCGTCTTCTCTTTCTGCAGTTCGCTTAGGGCAACTGGATCGAAGGTGGCCCTTTTCCCCACAGCCGTAGCACCTAGGGCTGTATCCTTTATTGCGGTCGCGAACTGTAGCCGCTGCAACCTCCCTGACGCGATGGGAACGATGATCCTGCCGCACAGCTTCCACCTCCAGTGCATGGGCCAAGGCGTCCTTAAGCGTCCCGTGGTGACCGAGCCTCACAGCAACTCTCACTTCAAGGTCGCGGATGCCGTCGATGAATGCCTGCACCAGGTTCCCATCAATAAGCGCAGGTACAGACTGGTACGCTTTACGAACCAGCTTCTCCACTTCAAGGGCCCACTGCTGCAGGTTTTCATTACTGCGTTGCACGCGATCCTTAAGCTGCGCACGAAACACGTGTTCCAGGTGAGCGTCGCCATACCGAGCCTCCAATGCCTCAAGAAGCTGCTCGTAAGTCACTTCCTTACCGAGAGCTTCCAGAACAGTTAAGGCCTGGTCGCGCAGGCCTAGGGTGAGGGCAGTCATGGCCTGATTTTTATTCCACCCGTTCGCCTTCATGACAGCCTCAAACTGGATTTTGTAGGCCGACCAGGAAGAAGTTCCGTCGAACGGTGGCACTTTGAATCCACGTAGCGAAGGTGTTGTAGCTACGGGAGCTGCGATTCCATCCCCAAGTTTGAGGTAATCCAGCGTTTTCTTCACGTCAGCCATCACGGTTACCTTCACGTCAGCCATCACGTTGTCAACCCGATTATTTACTTGGTCGATTCGGGTTTCAGCTTCCGACAGGCGGTTGTCATGTTGAGCAACCTTATCCTTCACCTCCTTCATGTCTTTCCCGAAGGTAGCGTGAAGGTCCTTCATAAGGAGCATCTGCTCTTCCTGGCGGCGCGCCTGCTCCTCCTTATCCCGCTGGAGCTGTTCCTCCAACCGACGAGCCTGTTCCTCCTGTCGGCGAGCTTGTTCCTCCTGTCGGCGAGCTTGTTCCTCCTGTCGGCGGGCCTGCTCCTGCAGCATCATCATCAAAGCAGCCAAATCTGGTGCTGATGATGCTGGAGCAGCTGTGGACGGGCCGGCCTCCGTGGTCGGTAGCTGGCCTTCCGACCTCTGTGGCGTTGCTCCACCGAATCGCCTCTGGTCCGTCTCCTGCTGACGTTGACTCCGGGTACGGATACCCTCCGTGTCGTCTTTGGGTAAAACCGGCATAATCCTTGCTTCTGACACCAATTGTTACGAGCTTCGGGTTCGTGACAATAAAAACTGCCGATTTAATAACCAAAAACAACTCTTTAATTAAAATCACTAATTACAGCTCAAACACACTAATTATAAGAACACAATTTCACTACTGATTACTCTTAATTCGCACTTGAAGATCGCTTGATGTTTTCGCTCTTGTCGCTTTATCCAAACTGTGTCGGTCGGCGCGCATCCCGGCCTTATATAGTGCCGCAGATAGTTCGAGAACCTTCCATTGTAGAAACATCTAGAATGTTCGAGTACATACCGGCCCCGACCGACTAGGTGTCGATAGTTCGAGAAAGTTCTACAAAGTTCTAGTATCGAATTTTCTAGAACGATCGTGACTCGACTAGTTCTGCTACTCGATACTAGATGGCGCTAGTGGTAACTAATGTCACCATGTACCAGGCTTTAATTGTGGCGCGCAACAATATCAAACAATCGAATACTAAGAAAACTTGGTTTTATTGGTTTACTTGGATTTAATTCTTGAAAAAGTGATTGATATCTTTGGTTTTGCAACAAACATTACTTATTCTTAACATTAAGGTGAGGTTCTATCAATAATCTATGGATACTTCACCTGAAGTCGCCGCCCAAGCTGTGGCACTTATTCAGGCCGGACACAGCCAAAGAAACGTGAGTGCTCAACTTAATTTAAGTCGATCTGCGGTCCGAAATGTTTATCGGAGGTACCTAGAGACTGGCGGCTTTGTTCGTCGCCAAGGAAGGCCACGATCTCGGGTCACAACTGAAAGGCAGGATCGATTCATCGTGACGACCAGCTTGAGAAATCGTCACCTTACCTCCATTGAGATACAAAACCAACTTCGCGACTTCCACGGAGTATCTGTGAGCGCTCGAACTGTTCGGAGAAGGTTAAAAGAACGCGATATGGTACCACACAAGCCAGCTAATGGGCCCAAACTAACGCGAGCCCACCGAACAGCGCGCCTTCATTTCGCACGCAGTCATTTAAATTGGACACAGCAAGATTGGAGCCGTGTACTCTTTTCTGATGAGTCTAAAATTGTGTTACATGGCAATGATGGAAGGAAGAAGGTCTACCGACGTAAGGGAGAGCGTTTCGCACAATGCTGCTTTGAAGAGAGGGTTGCTTATGGCGGTGGCTCATGGACTGTCTGGGGCGGTATATCCGCGAGCGGCAAAACTCAACTTGAGGTTGTTACAGGACCACGGCTGCCAACATTAAATGCTGAAAGGTACATTCGTGAGTGCTTAGAACCTCACGTGATACCATACGCGGACTATGTGGGCCCAAATTTCCTTTTTATGCATGATAATGCAAGAGCCCATGCGGCCGGCATCGTCAGGGAATATCTTCGGGATGTGAACATCACAGTTATGGACTGGCTAGCCAGAAGCCCAGACATGAACCCCATTGAGCACATGTGGGACGAGCTAAAAAGACGTGTTAGGGCTCGTCAGCCAGTTGCCCAGACGATGCAGGAGTTGAAAACTGCCATAGAAGAGGAATGGGAGATGATCCCTCAAAATTTCATAGAGCGGTTGATAAACTCTATGCTTAATCGTATGAGAGCTGTGGTAGATGCCTATGGAGGCAACACGCGTTATTAAATTAAACCTTTAATTGATAAAACATGTTTTTTATTCAAAAATCAATTGCCTTTAACAAGGCTCATATCCGACTTGTTAGGCGTAGCTCCATGTCGTATGGTATTCTGGATTCAAATTTAAAACAATACGATCGAAAAAGATGGTAAAATGTATCAGGCCGTATCAGGTTTAAAACTGCATCAACAGTTTTTGTTCAATCTAGCAATCATATTTCGGTAGGGGCCATCGAAACCTAAACTCTAAGGTGGGCCAATAGATGTGTCCAGAAGTGTATTATGAATTGTAAAAGTTACATTGGTACTTACCTGGAACTCAACCTAGTGCACAATTGAGGCGCGTCCTTAACCATTGGGACATCTCGACACCTTTGGGATGTTCATTATCATAATAAGCGAATAAAGTTCCTATTGTTGGGGCACAGGCTTCCTCTCTTCGAGAGGGAGTGGGCTATAATCTACCACGCGGGCACTGCGGGTTGGTAAATGTCACACGTCTTCGAATGTTTGATTCTAGGACCATGCCGGTTTCCTCACGATGTTATTATAATGTAAATCTAAATAGTGTTTTAATAAATAAGTTGTTCCCCCCGCAGATGACTGACCTGGCTACCGAAGTGGCCCAGAAATTGGTCCAGTGCATCGTGGAAAAATATGGAGACCTTCTTCCCGGTCTTGCGCTGCCCAAAGAGAAGGAAGTAAGATATTATAATATTAGGTCTTTACCTATGAAATTGCCGTTTTACATAGAAAAAATCAAATACATTTTTTTAAAGAATATTTTGTGTTTCAATCGTTAATCGAAGTTATTGGTCGTTAGTGAAGATGTACTTTTGCCATTTTAGTGGAAATTCGTTGATGGCTCTGCTATAAAAATCCTGGCGACACGGGAATCGATGAACTCTTTAAAGGCGTTTTTCGTTGTAAAAAGTTATTCAAATTCCGAATAAAACTGGGGATAAGTTGGACCAAGGTCTGGTGAGTATGGTGGGTGACGGAGAGTTTCCAGTCGTAACTCCTGTAGTTTTGAGACGGCCGGTTGTGCGGTACTGTGACGCAATTTTGTTGTTTTTGTTCAGCGAGTTCATACGGTACCCACTTTCCGAGCTTTTGTATCTTTCCTTTCCTTTAAATTTGAAGGAAATGAATCAGTATCGATTTATCACTTACGTTGAAGGCTACTGCAAATTCCAAGATGATTTGAGATGAATCTGTGTTCAATATGGCTTTCAATTCATCGTTGTTCCGGTCGGCCACGGGGCTCATTGTTGAGATCAACATTTCCAGAACGGAAGCGATCAAACCAAAAACGGAACGTGCGTTCACATGCGGTACCATGTCCATACACGTCGTTAATATAGCGTGCTGTCTGTCATAGAGTATAGTAATGACTGCTGTCTGTGCTGCATTGGTGCCCCGACAGAACTCGTATTCGAAAATATCGCGCAATTTCGATTTTTCCATGGTTACAGAAACAGCGATATTACAAAAAAATCGAACAGCCGGGAAACAAATGAACAACTGATTTAGAAAAACAACATGTCATGCTATAATATAAAATTAATTTGAATTTGTAATTCTAAATAGAATGAAAGACCTTCACAATAGCCAGTATCAAAAATCGGCAATTTCATAGGTAAAGACCTATTATTTATTTATTTATACAGGGTGTTTGGTAGAAGGACCAACACAATTTTCTTACGGATAGCAAGTGTCATATTATCCTAGTTTTCACTCATAACACCTGTCTTAAGTATCACGGTAGATAATTGAGATAATGATATGTTCCTTTTTAAGCATCCGAAATATAGTCACAACTATTTTGTTTGTGGTTGTCTTGTAATAAGCGTCATAGTTTTTGGTGTAATCTTCAAGGTACATTTTTAGGGTTCCGTAGCCAAATGGCAAAAACGGAACCCTTATGGATTCGTCATGTCTGTCTGTCTGTCCGTCCGTATGTCACAGCCACTTTTTTCCGAAACTATAAGAACTATACTGTTGAAACTTGGTAAGTAGATGTAACTATTCTGTGAACCGCATTAAGATTTTCACAAAAAAATAGAAAAATAAAAAAAAATTGGGGGTTCCCCATACATATAACAGCTGAAACTCAACATTTTTTTTTTCATCAAACCCATAATACGTGTGGTGTATCTATGAATAGGTCTTCAAAAATATTTTTTTTCTAAACTGAATATTTTGCGCGAGAGACACTTATAAAGTGGTAAAACGTGTCCCTCCCCCCTGTAACTTCTAAAATAAGAGAATGTTATAACAAAAAAAAATATATGATGTACGGTCGGCTCTCGGCTGCAAAATGGATGGGCAGTCCAGATTCAAAATCCTATGAATCAAGAAATGACGCCATCTAGCGTAAAACCAGTTAATTACTAACATAATTTACGTATATTGTTACTAGATGTTGCTTTGCTTTATACGACAAAATATATTTTTGTAGTTTCTTTTTGTCTCTTCAAACATTCAAACAATTTATAATTAATAGTTTTTTTTAAAGAAAATTGTTCCTAATTATTAACCTATTATGTTAAAATTGAATATCAATTTATTAATAGGTAAGTAGGTAGGTATCTGATTTTCTAATTTTTAGTTTTTAAACTTGAGAGGGTAGGTTGAATATGGATTTAAAAATAATTGGTAGGTAGTGTAAATAATACTTAGATCGAAGAGTTATGAACTTATGACTAAGCTCAATTGATTGTTCGCTAAGTTCATTTCAATTACCTCGTTCGAGTGCCTTTTGTTCAGTTTTTATTTTTAATCAAGTGAATTACTTATTTGAACAAAAAGAATACGCGAGTTGTAATATTGATTTCGTTACAAGAGCTCAAATAATTGCTATGCATAATCAAGGCAAAAACTTTTCAGAAATAGACCGCGGTGTAGGTAAACGTATAGTTTTATTTTTACACTTTTATATTAAAAACTCTTTTATTTTTTTGTTACATAATAATCAGTATTGGGTATATTTCTGGGGGGCTAAAAAGGCCACTTTTGCAGAATCATAAAAAGAATTCATCAAATCATTATAAATCATAATAGACAGTTAACTGTTAAGTTAATCGTATCAAATCCCATTGGTGAAGGATATTTCAGTTATTTTTTTTTTGTCTGTGCTTAAATACCAAGCCAAATCCAATCCCAATCTCTTGCAACGAAAAAAAGCAAAATACGTTTATGATTCTGCCAAAGTGGCCTTTTTAGGCCCCCTGTTCTATTGTTGCAGAGAAAAACAGTTGTTTAATGGGTACGACGATTTGAAGAGGATTCTTTGCAACACCATCAAAGAACTGGTAGACCACGACTTATAAACACATTGCAGCATCAAACCATGATGAGAGTATGAAGAAAATTGATTTCTGCCGACGAACCACTATGCTGGTTTATTTGACACAAGTGTTGACACTGTCCGTCGCGTCGTGCTATTCTTAGTGAAGGGCTGCATTGCCTTTTATGATTTTCCGTGAGCAAATTTGCTCACGGAAAATCATAAAAGGGCACGATTACAGTTCGCTTTGGATTACATAAACTTTGATTGGAATAATGTCATCTTTACAGATGAAAAAACTTTTAAGTGCAGTGAACACGGACGTTTATTAAATGTTAGTGGCGTCGAAATAATAGGCGATACACAAGTGGTCACGTAGCTACGAGCTATTAATAAATAATTATACTTATTTAATATTATTTGACTTAGTACTTATTATTTATATTAACTGGAGACCAGGTTATGTGCGTATAACCTATTACTTACGTATTTTTATTAACTTAAAAAGTTATGAACACTTTCAAGTTCAAAAACATAGTTTTTAGTTTTTTATGTTACCTACTAACCATTAGATATGATTTTGTGTAATTTTGTAGTTTTTACCCTACCTATTTAATCCATTTAATCCGTTTGACCTTTGTGATAAAATAATCTGGTCTCCTGTTTGTTTTTATTGATGTTACCTAAGCTTCAATCCTCTTTCCGATTATGGAAACGAATACTTAAGCTATGGCCTCAATAAGAAGTTATACTTACATAATATTTTAATGTTATGCCTACGGTAATTAATAAACTGACTGTTAAATTTGAATAATAAAATGTAAGAAATAAACCTCCTTTTTGTTTGGCGAGCCCACAAGGTTAAGCCCACTGTTTACCTGCGATGACTTTTTTCCTGTTGCTAAGTAACTACCAACGAATATTAAATTAATAAAATACCCACTCGTTGGCTTAATGAATATACTTACCTAATTATTCCTATCGGTTTCTTTTATTATTTTTATCATTTAAGCTACCTAAGCTGGTAAATGTAATGTAATAATTAGATAAATGTATTAGCTGTGTAACTCATTGCTCAATACAATTCTTCCCAACTCCATAATTACGTTTCGTAAAATACCTACTCATAGTTTTGAAGTTACCAACGCCATCTGGTTTATTTTCGAAAACTTGAACTTCAAACGTTCACAGGAAAATAGACATTAGGGTATCCATGGACTTTTGCGGGTGACTGTACATTACCATGTAAACTTCCACCGAAAATTGGTTTGAACGAGATCTAGTATATAACAAAAGTTACACTTTTGTTATTGGAAAAATCACTATCAACAAACTATCCCAACTCAATATTGACGCAATACACAGCTGTCAAAATACACTCAAGAGTACCTACCGTTTACGCCACGCCAAGCCCGTTCCCAATTCCACTTAGTTCCCCAAAATGGACACCCAATCTAAAAATCAATTGGCACTAGCATCACTCAAGAGTACGAAACGTCACAATTTCAATGTCGATCTATCGGAATTAAACTCGAGAGTAAGCACCCAGGGTTGAAATAAAAATTGTTTATTCTGCACAAACAAAACGCACAGTACAAAATTAAAACAAGAGCGAGTCGGACTCGCGCACCGAGGGTTCCGTAGCATCATACGAGTATGTTTTTGTTTGGGAGTTGAAATAACGAACTCCTTTATTGTTTGGTTGGTGTTTATTAAGGCTTGTATTCATGCCAACGACCTTGTGCATTTGGGCGGAGCTAACTACCCCTCTCCGCGCCACTCCGCCACCCGCATGCACCCGCATGCCAACGCGTTGCCTAGCAACACTAGGCGCCCCGCACTGAATTCGTGGACGAGTGCGGGGATGATATAGACACGGACTTTAAACGATCGCATTTTTAATTTATTATATTAAAAAATATACATGTTTTTAAAAAGTAACAAAACCAAATCATTTTCGTTTGTATTGCAAAGCACTAGATATTTTTTTTATATTCTTTTGAAAAAAATGAAGGAGTAAAATGGTTTCATCTCAACGATTTGGAGGTGATTTGGTGGTTCTTTTTCTTAATAGGTGATATCGATAGAAAAATTATGGCTAAACCAAATTACGATTCATAATTATATTCATATCATGTAGATTACCAACTATTTTTTCAGATGTAATTTCTCTGTAAGTTCCGGAGAAAAGCTGCTTCATCTGCACGCTGTTTTTAAGCTTTTTTCGAAAGAGTAGCCTAAAGACTTTTTACAATGAGTAATATTATAAAAAATTCTGAATAGTAGTGACACAGACAACGCACTGTGGTTTCTTAGCGGAATGGCGCGAGTCCGCGAAGCTGTCACTCGCAGGTCCACAGAGTAGTTGTTGACGTTTGACAGTGACAGCGTCACATTGGTGATCCGCGGCGCCAACAGTTTTTAAATTTTTATCGGCGAGGCCTATATTCGTCAGGGAATTTTAACACTGTGCACTGCGGTGTAGAATATTGCAGTTTTATGTCAGCGCCATCTCTTGACCGATAGTGGAACTAATGTAACTTTTGTTGCTGATTTCTTAAAAAGTGTACAGTTTAGAGACTTCGTTTTATTTTTCTGTAATCAAAGTCAAAGTCAAAGTCAAAGGCGGCCTAAAAAAAAAGTGAAATGTTTGAGAATGTGCAAACTGTGCTCTTTCATATGATACCCCACATGCCCTAGTAGCCCCACTACGAATTTTTCAGACCTCCTTTCAGTCCCTGTTGCAAAAAATATACATATATTTTTATTCTTTCTTATTTGCAAAATAGTTGGGCAAATGCCATCTAAAACTGTTCCAAATTTCAAGTTGATAGTAGTAGTTCTTGAGATATCCAGCTGTGACATACAGACAGACAGACATACCGACAGTCAGACAGACAGACTCAGTCTTGCCATAAGGTTCCATTTTACCATTTTGGTACGGAACCCTAAAAAAGACATAAAATATACACAACACATACAACGTAGTAAAAAACCTAGAACTCGAGCATATTAAAACACAGTCAGTCAGCCAGTCGTCGAGTTATTAATAAAAATCAGCTGTTTCGTACAAAAGTGCAATAACCTATGCGGTCAAAATTTGTTCAGAATCATGTACCTACTAAATTTATATTATGGTAGTTTAATATGGCAGGTCAATAAGGAATATTCTTTGTAGTGCAATACTCATTAAAATTAACAACTTTTACTATAAGACCAAGTCAGAAAAATAAAAATAAAACTACTGGTCCATACAAAAGTGAAAACTAACAACACGATCAAATGTATGGAATAGCTAATCATTCAGTTGCTAGGAAACTGCAGACATGTTAACAAGTAAAATGATGTTAAGCCTTATTATAAAGATTTTCTGTTTGTCCTCAGGTAACGAAAACACCAGTTAAGAAAAGGGAATATAAACCAAAACGCAATCCGAAAATAGAAGCTTTGAAAAAAAAAAAAAACGAACACAAATCCAAATTCCAGGAATTAAATAAAACATTACAAACCGAGAAGATGGTGGTAAAATCAACAAACATAAAGATTAGTATTAATAAATATATTAAATCATATAAAAATGTTTTGGCATCTATGGAGAAACAAAACATTCAAATGGGTAGTAAGTACACAGAGCTCGCTGAAATTGAAAAGAAATTCGAAGTAATGCAGAGAACCGAACATGAGATGACAACTGATTTTGATAGAAAAATCCAAGAACTGAAAGATCGCGAGGATGCGCAGAAAATAAAAATGGAAAAGGACAATGAAGAAAGGTTAAAAAACTTAAATAGGGAAAAAGAAGAATCCGAGGAAAGGATTCGAGACATGCAACTAAACATGACTGAAAGACAGAGAGCATATGACGATGAAATCAAAAATTTGAAAGAAAAAGAGGCTCAGCAGGAACTCGAAATGCAAAACACATTAGAAAAAAATGAGAAAGAACTTCAATATATACAACAGATTGAAGCTGAGAAACAGCGTCAAATTAAAGCTGAAATTCAAAAAATTGACCAAAAGAAAGACGACATTGCAAAGAATATCGCAGGATTGGAAAACACGCTTGCTATTAATAAAGCTGATTTAGAGAGCATGCATCAATTGGAAACTGAGAAAAAGAATGAAAATGAACTTGTAATTCAAAAAATTAAGGCTCAAAAGAAAGAAAATATTGAGAACAATATTGAGGCACTGCGTAAAAAGTTTGCTTTGAACGAGGAGGGAGTATCAATTGGCGGAACATCCTCCGTGCTCTATACCCGAGAGCTGCCAAGAGATCTTCACTTCTCCAGACCAGGGATCAGCAGTGACATTGGACCGATAGATTTGACTGACGAAGAAACTGACCTTCCGAGTAACAGTGCCAATAATGCCAGTGGCCGGTGGCCTCGGTGGTGGCAGCGATCCCGTTCTGACCGGGTCTGAGGGTAAGAATCCTTAGAAACGGCCGGCTATTACCGACCACTACATCTGATGTAATAGTCGTTTCAGTCAGCCACCGAAGATGAGGCGAGAGACCCTTGACGTAATTTAAAGATACAAGACGATGAGTCCAAACACTACAAAGTCAAAGTAATATTGTCGAGAAAGTTGAGGTTTCGAGTAGCTGAGAACAAGGCACCTGTCGATGACGGAGCTATGACAGAAACCAGCCTCTTCAACTTCAGTAAAGTAGCATACGGAATATATTATGAGCGTTTTAAACACGTTTAAAAATTTTTTTGGCAACATGTATTGGCAACCTCAACTTTTCCTATAGTATCTACTTAATTTTTCTTCCTAGTGTTAGAATATTGATATTATTTAAGACTATTTTTGCATTTTTATAATCATTCAAAACGCAACACCAGCTTGTGGTTGTTGCATGTGTTAGATAATTCATTATGATTTAATAATAATATTACAAAACCTAATAAAAAAAAAACGACAAAAAAAAATGTGTGTGTGTGTATTATTATAATAATGTCGTAAAATTACGACATTATTATAATTTTTTTTTATTTTTTATTTATTAAGGGATAATAAACAACTACAACATTACTATAATACACATGGTTAAGGTTAAAAACTGTTTATAAGAAATTTCTATCTAATATTATGTTATGACTGATGAGTTATAAGACTTAGAATTATGTAGATAATAAGGTATACAAGATTGTATCTACATGAAGTTATTTGATAAAACAGAGAGGATGTTCTGTGTTGTAATAATTAGTTAATCTGTGGTTCATGGAACCAGATATTTAGGCTCTGTGGATTCGAGGCATTGTAGACTCGCCCGGGCTCTAAAACTATGTTTGTGCTCTCAATAAATATAATTAAACTGTATATTAGTATTTTATTAACAACTACGTACTTTTGGTAGAAGGGGTTCCAGATAGGGACCGCATATTCTAGCTGGGAGCGAATGAGCGTCTTATACAGATAGAGATAGGTTGAGGCACGCTTAAATTCTGTTGAAGATCTCATCACAAATCCGTACATTTTAAAAGCACTATTGACTATAGCTTCGATATGCTGGTTTAAGGACAGTCTGCCATCAAAGAGAACACCCAGATCCTTCACTACTGATATATTATTTAAGGGGATACAGTTAAGGTTGTAATTGAAATTGAAGATGGAATTATTCCCGGTTGGGTGTCCCGCGTCCCAAGGTTACGTCATCACAAGTGTGCCTAAATTTTTTTCGACGCGCCGCGGGGCGCCCTCGCCACTCATACACGACTCGTACAGAAAAAAATTCTATGGACCGCTGTTAAACTAATGGCTGTTTCTTTAAGTGGATAGACCAGGGTAGATTATAAAACTTGTTTCGTAACTTTAAGAGACTTAGATTTATTAAAATAATCATTTATTTTTAATGTTTGTTTACATTACGAAAATTAAAAATTAAAATAATTTTCATTCAAAATCGAAAGCGATGACCCTATTTTTTTATTTACCTAAAAAATAGCCCCATTCATACCGAATCGAATGACATATAATACATACCAGTGTGACGCAACTCTCTAATAAAAAAAGAAACTATCGCAACTGTCTAATAAAAAAATAAACTATGAAACGTGCGCTAATCATAGATAAAATATGACAAATTTAGCGCACGTTTCATACAAGCGACGTGTTTCAACTTTTTCTATGGGAGTTCCGTCTCTTATAATACATACCATTGTAGTTTCAAAGTTTTTATAAACAATAACATTGACATCACGCGAGTATCCTACACAGAACACATATAACGCCGCCGTCATCGCCGTCATTTGTTTGATCAACTACAGATAACTAATTTCATAATGCTGCTACGCTCAGACGGTTTTTGGCACAGATGTACTCTATTTAGTAACTCGACTAAAGAACATGGAACGCAAGCAATACTCCCATAGACAAAATTACGAAAAATAAAATACTGAGCCGTGGAACGTGCTTGCTGTCACAATTTTTTCCGGGTCTAGTTCAGGACGGGCTCAAAAAGCGGATGTGCACACGAGGCAGAATCGGGGACGCTCTCACCTAAGCGGTTAGTAAAGTGTATATAGTTACACTTGGGGATACTAAGATGCAGCTTATTGTCAGTACAGTAGGCAGTTAGTCTGTCTATGTCCTCCTGAAATGACTGGCAGTCGTCCATAGTCCCACGCCTGTTTCTTTGCCATATTTGTATAGTTCTATTATCATACTCATTTAGTTGCCTGACGTTCAATTTTTCATTGTCGCTTCTTTTTGTGTGCCACATTTTGGGCTGCTTTTTGATGCTTTATATAACAAATGGCTAACCAAAATAATAATATAGATCATGAATTAGACTCACTCAGTGTTGCCAAGTCGTATAAATGTATACCCGAAGTGTGCTCGCGGTATATCACAGATCCAAAAAAGGGACTGAAAATACTTCATCTTAATATTCGGAGCATTCAAAAAAACTTTGACGAAATACCCGTGTTAATGAAACTCCTAGGCTTTAATTGTGATGTCATTGTCCTGTCTGAATGTTGGTTAAGCAAAATATCTCACCTACCTATTTTAGACGGTTATACCTCCTATTATACTAAAAACACTTACAATCAAAACGACGGATGCGCAATTTACATTAAATCTTTTATTAAGCATGAAGTAAAAGAACCCGTTTTTTCTGATGCCAACTGTCTTATATGTAGTATGGAGACCGTCTCAATAGTTGCTGTATATCGTTCTCCCTCTTACAGAAACATAAATAATTTCATCAATAGTCTAGACCAAGTGCTCACGCTTCCCACACAGTCTGTTGTCCTGATCGGTGATATTAATATCGACATCAGTGACAGTAACAATGATACTAACTCCGACGAGTATCTATCCTGTGCTGCTGCGCACGGACTTCTCGCCGCACATCTGTATCCCACGCGTGTTTCTAGTTGTTTGGATCATATCCTCTTAAAAACTAACCTTTCCGCCACGGCATTTGTCATTGAATCGTCTATTACCGACCATGAACCTCTTCTACTATTTCTGCAAACCAACAATAAGTATAGTCACTTGCCTCGTACCAAATATAAAATAAATCGGAATTCAGTTATAGAGGCTATTAATGGAAATGATTGGACTCCTATCCTACAGATCCAAGATGCAAACATAGCCGCTGTGGAGTTGGTATGTGGTCTCTCTACCATCATAAAGGAAAATACATACGAACTTAAAGTCCCCAGGAAAAAGAGAACTCTTAAGCCTTGGATTACACCTGGTTTACTACGGTGTATCCGACACCGCGACCGCATGCACAGAAAATTAAAAACATGTAGCGATAATGAAGTTTTGCGAATTACATATACACGTTATCGCAACTACTGCAACTCTTTGTTAAGAAAACTCAAACGCGCGTATGAAAAAGAAGAATTCTCCAAAGCGAAAAATAATATGAAGGCAACTTGGGATGTGGTTAAAAAAGTGGCCGATTTTAATTCATGCACTCCTCCCCCCGTCGAATTGTTAAATCTTTCCGTATCTCCACGGTCCTCACTAAATCTAGTTAATGAATATTTTGCTAGCATTGGTAAAAATCTCGCATCCAAAATAAGACCAATATCCTCCGCACGTAGTGAAACAGTGTCCAAGTCGGGTCGATCTATGGTTCTTCTAGAAACTACAGAAATTGATGTGGAAGGCATTATAATGAGCCTCAAGCCCGATTCCGCTACTGGTTGGGATGGCATCCCGATTAACGTAATTAAAGCTACCAGCAAAGTTTTGGTCCCCATCATTACACATGTATGCAATCTTGCCATTTCATCAGGCGTATTCCCAGTAGTCTTTAAAAAGGCCATAGTTCACCCGGTTCATAAAGCTGGTCGCAAGGACGAGGTTAATAATTACAGACCTATCTCGGTTCTTTCCTCAATGTCAAAGATTTTGGAACGAGTCTTAAACAAGAGTCTTGTCTCCTTCCTTAATGCCAATCATATTATAGCTCCCAATCAATTCGGTTTCCGCAAGGGAATGAGTACCGAAGATGCTATTATGGCACTGGCTGACCATGCTGTAAGGACTCTTGACAATAAGCAAAAATGCTTAGGTATTTTTATCGACTTATCTAAGGCCTTTGATACCGTTTCCGCGCCAGCGTTACTGAATAAAATGGAAGTCATTGGAATTCGGGGAGTGGTATTGGAAATATTCAGGGACTATCTGCGGGGTCGTACACAGGTGGTCAAAATTGGGCAAAATGTTGGTGATGAGCTCCCGATCGAATACGGTGTACCACAAGGTAGCATTTTGGGCCCTACCCTCTTCCTGATATACATCAATGAGCTGTGTCAGTTGCCGATCCATAGCTGTAAAATTATTTCATACGCTGATGATACTTCTCTGTTGGTTGATGGAAGAGACTGGGCTCAATGCTATCGTAATGCCGAAATGGCACTTGCTGGTGTAATGGAATGGTTGTGTAATAACTCACTAACATTGAACGTAAGTAAAACGCTCTGCATGCCATTCGCCATCAGATCAAATTTAAGTCCACCAACATCTTTATCTCTTAAAATGCACACATGTTCGTCTTCCACTTCTTGTGACTGCCCTGAAATCACCAAGACACCTACTGTTAAGTATTTAGGTGTACACATCGATCAACATCTGAATTGGCATACTCACCTGCACTCACTGGCGAGTAGAACTCGCAAACTCATATACGTCTTTAAAAAATTACGCAATTCTGCCGATACGGACACCCTTAAAGTCGTATATTACGCATTGTGCCAATCCATATTAGTGTACTGTATTCCAGCTTGGGGTGGTGCCAGTGAAAATCATTTTGTACGACTAGAACGAGCTCAGAGAGCCGTACTGAAAGTCCTACTCTCTCGGCCGTTGAGATACTCTACAGCACAGTTATATGCAGAATCCAAAGTGCTATCAGTCAGGCAACTGTATATCCTCCAGTCCATGCTCCGTAAGCACTCAACTCGTCCGTTAACAGAGCCAAAAGGTAGGGTTAAACACACAGTCTTTCCGTTAGAGTCGTATAAAACTTCCTTCGCTAAAAGGCATTACTACATCAACAGTACGAAACTTTACAACCAGTTAAATAAATTATTAAAAATATTCCCTAAAACTAAATACCAGTGTAAATCTGAGTTACAGCAATATCTGCAAAAACTTACCTACCGTATGACTGAGGATCTTTTAATTGGTAACTATTCCAACTTAAACAGATAGGCTTTTATAGCTCGAAATTAAATACATCCATAGTTGAATTTAATATACCTACATACATCTCGCTCACAACCTCTTTTACAAACACATACTCACACACACCATACACACACTTACTCACAAATACTCTCACTCACTCAATATCAAACACACACTTCACCAATTAGTTAATCAAAATCTCTTTTATTATGTTACTGCCTTTTTTTTTTTTTTTTTTTTTTATATTCCCCTATAAACCTAAACTATACACCAAATTTTGTATTGTATCTTTGTTTGTTTTATTTTACTATTTTACTTTGTATATCATTGTGTCCTATCTAGGTATAAGTTATAAGGCTTAGTATATCCATGCATAATTTTGAAGGAACACTGACTTCTAAGATACAGGTTTTTACCTAGTTTAGAGGTCAGGGTCTTTATTACTTTGTATCACTTAGCTTAAGCCATTTTTTTATTTGTTTCCTATTCAATGTAATGTTAGTGCATTTCTGGGAGTAATAAAAGATTATTATTATTATTATTATTATATAGTACGTATCACTTGAAACGCCTTCAGGTCATCAGCGTACATCAAGAATTTCGACTTTCTAAAACATTTCTTAATATCGTTGATATAGATAATGAATAATAGCGGTCCCAGAATAGAGCCCTGTGGAACTCCGGAAGTAATATTAACAGAGACAGACTGATGACCATTAACCACTACCCTCTGCGACCGGTTTTCTAGGTATGACACAAACCAACGCAATAAATTTCCGCGTATTCCATTGTACGCAATTTTACTCAGGAGAATTTCATGATCGATCTTGTCAAAAGCTTTTTTGAAGTCAGTATAGACCGCATCTATTTGCAATCGCCTATCAACATTTTCAAAAAGGTAATTAGCAAATATTAACAGGTTAGAAGTCGTGGATCGGCGCTTAACAAACCCATGTTGTTCGGGTATGATAATATTATGTAGAAGAGGGTAAATCTCGTTGTGTACAAGTCTCTCAAAAAGCTTTGACAAGGTCGGCAGAATCGAGATGGGTCTATATTGTTCGACGTCATGCTTTGAGCCACCCTTATGCACTGGGGTAATGTTAGCACGCTTCCACACCACCGGGAACACACCTTCATGCAGACATCTATTAAAAAGGATATAGATCGGCTCACAAATACTGTCAGCCGTAGCCTTAAAAAAGGCCGCCGGAAGACCGTCAGGTCCTGCCCCCTTAGAGGGGTCCAACCGTTTCAACTCGCTGAGTCTTTTGACTTATCGATATGCAAATCACTAATTAAGCTACCGTTCTCTGCGCACTGCTGCGGTGGACCCCATGTGGCAAGCGTTGGTGACACGGGCTCAAATACGGACAAGAAAAAGTCCGAAAACATAATTATGATTTTATGACGTAAATAATGGTCGAGTTACGAGTAGGGAATGCAAATCCGTTCTGTTTTAAAATCCGGATTTTTAAGAACGGATTTTTGGTCCAATCCGGATTATCCGGATATAACGGATTTTTCATGAAAATAAACAAATCTACCCATATTAGTTTGTTAATATGATGTTTCTTATATTTGTGTAAAAGGATTAAAATAAAAGCACACGAAAATCACATCAAACGATTTTTTTTTTTGTTATTTGTAATTATTCAACCCATATAAATACCATAATTATGATGTTATTGCTATAATAATTATGTACTTTTTCTTATTAAAATAATTAGTCTGTGACTCGCGTGCTAAGTAACGACGATAAAATAATTCATCATCATCATCATCATTTCAGCCGAAAGACGTCCACTGCTGGACATAGGCCTCCCCCAAGCACCTCCACTTCGACCGGTTCTGTGGTTTTTCGCATACAAAATGAAAGGCTCTAAGGTCTTTGCTTAGAGATCTGTCTAATGGGCAGAGCCAGCTTAGGAAACTAAAGGCCGATTATGACAGGATCGAATCCGCCAAACTGTGCTGTTGAGAGAGATCGAGAGGTTCTATGGTCAGTTATACAAATCAACAAGTAATCCCGTTACGAATCTGGCAAACTACCCAAGAACTAGATTGACCCGACACTACACCGAAGACATCCCGGACGTCAGCCTGTACGAGGTTAGGATGGCTCTGAAGCAGCTCAAAAACAACAAGGCGCGGAGTGATGACGGAATTACGGCCGAGTTCCTGAAGGCCGGCGGAAAACCCGTTCTTAAGGCCCTTCAGAAGCTGTTTGGTTCCGTCATACTCGAGGATAAATCACTACAGGCATGAAATAGAGGTGTGGTGATACTTTTCTTTAAGAAGGGCGACAATGCCCTTCTTAATAATTATAGGCCCATCTCACTTCTGAGCGAATGTGTACAAGCTGTTTTCGAGAGTCATCACGAACCGCCTCGCGCGCAGGTTTGACGACTTTCAGCCTCCCGAACAAGCTGGATTCCGTAAAGGCTTTAGCACCGTAGACCACATACATACACTGCGACAGGTTTTACAGAAGACCTAAGAATATAACCTGCCTCTTTGCTTAGCGTTTGTGAACTACGAGAAAACCTTTGATTCGATCGAGACATGGGCTGTACTGCAGCCTCTTCAACGGTGCCAGATCGACTATCGGTACATCGAGGTGCTGAAGTGTCTGTACGCAAACGCTACTATGTCAGTCCGACTGCTGCGAATTCGGTTCCACATAATTCCTGCTGCGGAAAAAGCACGCTCTGATTCGACGCTTGTAGGCGGAATGCACTGAAGACACTTGTAAGCGGAATGAACGGAACGATCAAGGACGCCTAACACGCTTTCTTACCGCGTCCCGCGCCCTGCTCGCTTCCCCCAGAGCCGATAGACTCAACACTCGCGAGACGCGACGCGCGAACAGCGCACTCGCTCGTTTCGATTTTTTTGTTACAATTTCTTAAAAATTGAATTATTCAGAAAATCCGGATTCGATTTTCAAATCCGGATTTGGAAGTCTAGTAAAAATGTGCGGATATCCGGATATTTCGGATTACGGATAATCCGGATTGCATTCCTTAGTTACGAGCTTGAAAGAGTCACAATATTTTTATGACGCAATTAAACGTCTCAAGATAAATTAACGGCACTTGATATTTATCAATCAAGTTATTATTATTGATTCATACATCGTTAGACGCGTTTTAAGATTAGCTGATCAATTTTTTAAGTAAAAACTTTTTAAGGCAGACAGGACACTAAGGATGGAAACAGTCCGCGGGAGACGCTCCGGCCGGGCGCACAGTGGTCCGGATTTGAAAAATGGTGGACTTAGGAACAAAAGTCATTATTTTGATTTGAAAAAAATTGTATTCGATAGGAAACCTGATTTACATTAACAAACGTCATATTCAATTTTTCGATATATTGACTCTAACATGTTGAAAAAAAAATATTATGAAAAAAATGTATGGGGCAAGATTGATTTTATTTTTTTTCTCGGTGTGTTCAAAAGTGTTAGCTGTGAAACCTTTTATATATTGTTGTATTCATTTTGTACTTTACCCCTATAATTAAATTATTCGCAAATACTTGCAATCTTGGAGTGAAATCGCTGTTGAAATTCCAAAATTTTAACTTTATTTTTCTAAGGCTGTGAACGTTTTTAGTTGCATTTGTCCACATCAGTGTTGTGGTTTCTCAATACTTTTTTAATATATTGCGCCCACAAATGATGATTTTAGCTCTAGGAGTGTATTCCGTGAATTAATGAAATATTAAATAAAATGTCAAAAAAGCATTAAGAAAGCTATATCGGGATGCCCCTTATTAGTATTGGGTTTATGTTATTGGTGAATCTTCTATCAACTGTACTTAAGTTTTAAACTTACCCTTGCATCTCTACTTTAAACCAAAAACAAAGTTCATAAATCGACGGGTGATAGCCGTCACCCGCCAATATTAATGTGCTTATTTTTAATTACAAGCGTACTTAATCTCTTTCTCTCAGAAACTTGAAACATATGTTAGCCCTGAAAAGGGCTGTTGTGTTGTTGCTCTAAAAGAGCGTGTAGATAAGACAGTCCCAAAAGAACTTGAGTGTGACCAAAGCCATCACTCCAAAGGATCTGGCACGTTTTCTGAAGCTTCCAAGACGTCCATTTCTTCTTCTTCGATCTCTTCGGCTGCTAAGAGCTGCAAAGCTTCGGGAAAAAAACTCAATTTCTTGTATTTGTCCAACTTCGGCTTGATGTGTAGTGATGCACAAAAATCATCGTCATGTGCATGGCGATGATTGATGGCAAAGTGGCCACGATTATCACAGAGACACCACACAAGGAAGATGGGGAGGACACTTACGAATGAAGATATTTTACATAATTTTCTAATTACTTCAGATCCTTACATATCGCACATCAAGCCGAAGTTAGATAAATACAAGAAATTGAGTTTTTTTTCCCGAAGCTTTGCAGCTCTTAGCAGCCGAAGAGATCGAAGAAGAAGAAATGGACGTCTTGGAAGCTTCAGAAAACGTGCCAGATCCTTTGGAGTGATGGCTTTGGTCACACTCAAGTTCTTTTGGGACTGTCTTATCTACACGCTCTTTTAGAGCAATACAACAGCCCTTTTCAGGGCTAACATATGTTTCAAGTTTCTGAGAGAAAGAGATTAAGTACGCTTGTAATTAATATCGACGGGTGACGGCTATCACCCGTCGAATTATGAACTTTGATTTTAGTTTAAAGTAGAGATGCAAGGGTAAGTTTAAAACTTAAGTACAGTTGATAGAAGATTCACCAATAACATAAACTCAATACTAATAAGGGGCATCCGAGATATAGCTTTCGTAATGCTTTTTTGAAATTTTATTTAATATTTCATTAATTCACGGAATACACCCCTAGAGCTAAAATCATCATTTGTGGGCGCAATATATTAAAAAAAGTATTGAGAAACCACAACACTGATGTGGACAAATGCACTTAAAAACGTTCACAGCCTTAGAAAAATAAAGTTAAAATTTTGGAATTTCAACAGCGATTTCACTCCAAGATTGCAAGTATTTGCGAATAATTTAATTATAGGGGTAAAGTACAAAATGAATACAACAATATATAAAAGGTTTCACAGCTAACACTTTTGAACACACCGAGAAAAAAAATAAAATCAATCTTGCCCCATACATTTTTTTCGTAATAATTTTTTTTCAACATGTTAGAGTCAATATATCGAAAAATTGAATATGACGTTTGTTAATGTAAATCAGGTTTCCTATCGAATACAATTTTTTTCAAATCAAAATAATGACTTTTGTTCCTAAGTCCACCATTTTTCAAATCCGGACCACTGTGGGGCGTCGGGAGCCGCGTGACAACTCCCGGCCACCGTAGGCGCGGGCCTGCGGGCGGAGAGTAATGGCTAGCTCACCGTCCGATCAGGACCAGGCCCCTGCCGGACGGCGCGTACGTGTTCCACCCGCGCCTCAAAGAGATGTCAGCATCGAGGAGGGGCCCCATAGGGCCGAAGCCTGCCGGGTCAGCGGGATTGTCCGAAAGGGTTACCGCTGGCCCGGAACATAAAGGGCTAAGGAAGGAACACGGGTGGGTTTTAGTCAGTAAGAGTCTGACACTCCCTTCCGCTCCACCCATAGCGGGAGGGGTCATTTGATGATTTCCCATCCGCAAAAAAAAAAGGGCCCTAGATATACCGCCATAAATCTGTAATGTCATATTCTACAGATTTGGGAATTTCTTAATATATTTAAGAAATTCTTAACTAAATTCTTAAATAAAAACTATTAACCCAGAGATAGTAGTTATTGAGATTTAGGCTATGCCACTTTATGCACGCGTCTGGATTGAGGACCCAAGTTATTTAATCATAACAGTTTTAATTCACGTTTAAGAAATTCATGGCCCATTGCTTTAAGTTTTTACTATTTTTAACCAATTTCCTTATAAGTCTTATTTCGTATCGTAAGGGTTCAAAAAACAGGCCCTCAATCCAGATGCACATGCTACATTCGGATGTGTTCGGCTGTCCTCGGGATGTACTCGGTTTTAAATCCGATATGTCAATGAGTGATGGCAAAGTATTCTGTTTGTGTTTTCACTTCTTTCGGCACTCCCGGAGTGCCAGTTTTTTTTTTAACAAAGCTTCGCGAACATCCTTGGATGCCATGGCGACGTCGCTGGCTACGTAGCCATGGCTACCTACCGTAGCCAAATGAGGGTGGCTATTGACTCTCAGTCCTGGCGATCAGTTGCCCCTGAGTCAGGGAGGCGTAACTTACTTGTATACTAAATAATGACGACTTGGCCACGCGTCGCCAGGTCGCCAGAGTATCCAGTCTCCACGTAGGGGCCGGTCGGTCGTGGATTCGCTTACAAATTGGCGACGACGCCAGACCGTAGCCGAATGAGTTACCTGTCATACATATAGTTACTTAGCCAGCGACGTCGCTATGGCGTCCCAGTGTATTAGCACTCTTAATCAGTGGTTCAAAATACTTATAAAGACTGCTATAATTCGTAATATTTTATTGATTATTTAATTAACATTGTAGATTAAAACTTGGCTTTCTCTATATACTCCATCGCTCGCTGTCTAATCCTGTCCACTTGCTCTTGATCTCCTATCTTCTCCTCAACTTCTATCCACTTTTTGAAGAGAACCTTCATCTTCCGTGCTGGCAACTTCTGCGATGTCATACGCTCCATTACTTGCCTATAAAACAAATAACATACATCAGAAAATGTGGCTTGATAGAAAACTTTCATCATCTGCCTAGCCTTTTCCCAACTACGTTGGGGCCGCGGGCTTCCAGTCTAACCGGATGCAGCTGAATACTAGTATTTTACATGGAGCGACTGCCTATCTGACCTCCACAACCCAGTTACTGGGTAAGACTGGTTGTCACACTTTCGGGCTTGTGACTACCCGTAACGAGTGTCAAAGATCCACGAATCACTGCCAGGACCAACGGCTTAACATGCTTTCCGAGGCGCGGTGGGTTCTCGGCATGTAAAGGTCACCCATCCACAGACCAACCGCGGCAAGCGTAGCTTAACCTGATCGATTGACCTGGGGGTCTACTCCGAAGCGGTTAACCACTGTATCGGCCGAATGTTCGGTCATTTTCTGATTCAAATATTGTTGTCCTACTACGAATTTAAAAAAAAAAAGATAAAGAAAGGGTTAAGGGTTCTAAAAAGGTTCGGATTGGCACAGTTTGGTCGGGACCAATAGTCAATATAGGAAATTAATGGTAGTAGAAAATGACCGAACATTCGGCCGATACAGTGGTTAACCGCTTCGGAGTAGACCCCCTGTGCGGCCACGAGCCCCTCTGGTGACGAGCCTATTTTAAATAAATAAATAAACTGACCGGACGTGATCGGTGTCTTTGTTCTTGAGCAGCATGTCGACGTAGGCGGCGCAGATGTCGGCGCGCGCGGGGTACACCGCCAGCAGCTGCTCGAACAGCGCCTCCGCGCGCTCGCGGGCCCCGCCGCGGCTCTCCAGCAGTGCGAACTGGACTAGCACCGGCACATCTGTCGACAAACAGACCCACATTATAATACCGGCCTGCAAGTCCTCGTACCCACGACTCATTTTTTTACGCACACTAGATTTTTAACGCACTGCATAGTGCTGTAAGTTGAAACTTATTTTTGTGACGCGCTGGGATGCGCTTTGTTTTATTCTCAATGCTCGGCTCAGCACCTAGAGTTGAAGCCGCTGCGCAGTCACAAATTCACATGTCAGCGGGGTGAGGGGCGAGTCGTTGCGCAGTCACAAATTCACATGCCAGCAGGGTGAGGGGCGAGTCGTTGCGCAGTCACATATTCGCATGACAGCGGGGTGAGGGGCGAGTCGTTGCGCAGTCACAAATTCACATGGCAGCGGGGTGAGGGGCGAGTCGCTGCGCAGTCACAAAGTCACAAATTCACATGCCAGCGGGGTGAGGGGCGAGTCGTTGCGCAGTCACAAATTCACATGTCAGCGGGGTGAGGGGCGAGTCGCTGCGCAGTCACTAATTCACATGTCAGCGGGGTGAGGGGCGAGTCGCTGCGCAGTCACAAATTCACATGTCAGCGGGGTGAGAGGCGAGTCGTTGCGCAGTCACAAATTCACATGTCAGCGGGGTGAGAGGCGAGTCGTTGCGCAGTCACAAATTCACATGTCAGCGGGGTGAGAGGCGAGTCGCTGCGCAGTTACAAATTCACATGTCAGCGGGGTACGACATAAAGTTTGAACCGAGCTATACATGGGCTAACTGCAAAGCAAAAACTTCTCATACAGAGACGGCATGAGAAGTGCAAGTTTCCTCACAGTGTTTTCTTTCACTGATACATTCATAAACCAAGCATTCTGGATATCAAACTAAGTATTATTGCGCAAAAATATTGCTGGGAAACTAGTTTTATTTTTGTTACTTATAAAAAATCGCTGTTTACGGCAGCGCGCAAAACATTGTAGTTATGGGTGCAAGCAACGGTAGGTACGAGCTTTCTGTAAAAGGTAGTCCATTCCGATGGTTACTTGACTCGGGTGATCAATTTCAGCCGTCAAATATAAACATTTTGTCGAACAAAACATTCCATGCCATTTTGAGAGTATTGTGATTAATGAACTTGGGGGGCAAAGTACAGACGCCAGCACATCAAGCTACTACAATCTGTCTAATTTCTTTAATAGAATTTCAACTTTATCGCTAAAACTTAAGGTTCAAAGTCGATTGGGAAAATTTTACAGTTTCGGGTAGCTTGGTGTGCTGGCGTCTAGGCGTCTGTACAATCATTAAGTTACGTTTATTTAGACTTAGTAACAGATGGATGATGCAACGTTTAGGCATAAGTCTATTGTTTTTAATTATTTGCCATGTCAGGCGCATGGAATCATCGGTGACGACTACTTCATCATCATTTCAGCCAAAAGACGTCCACTGCTGGACATAGGCCTCCCCTATGAACGACTACTTATCAAATCAAATCAAATCATTTATTATTTGCAAACATGGGTAAGAGAGAGAACTTACGAAAACATAAAGCGTTATTATAGAATAATAGATTATCTTTGCACACTATAAATGGTAATCCTCATACGTTGTCTATTAAGATATCTGATAGTAAAAAAAACCGGGCAAGAGAGAGTCGGACTCGCGCACCGAGGGTTCCGTACCATCATATGTTTTTAAATTTTCACCGGCGAGATAAGCGTAGCCCACGAGCCTCTCTGATTGATAGCAATAGGCTGTAATATGGCTTGAGGATATGTATATTTCTGAATGGGCCTGCTCTTGACCTCGATCACGCCAGATGGAAAGCGATGGACGAGGTCTATGATGGGACGAGCGTGCCCAGAAGATGCTTGCTTTGTGGGCACACGGGTTAAATTTGTGGGCACACGGGTTAAATTTGTGGGCACACGGGTTAAATTTGGCAGAAAGATAGATTGCATCTCGGGATAGGACATAGGATAGTTTTACACAGACAGACAGTTACTTTCGAATTTATAATATTAGTAAGTATGGATTTTATAATACTTTATAACTTACGTTCTTTCTTCTCGAGCACGGAAATTGCTTTTTGCATAACCTGAAAAAGAAGAAAGTTACAATACATTAGAATATCGAAACCTGTAAAATCTACAGAAGGACAAACATTTCATCTCGTAGAAAGAAGGAATCAGTATATTTTTTTTTATTGCTGAATAGGCCTGCTCTTAACCTCCATCACGCCTGATGGAAAGCGATGGACGAGGCCTATGATGGATCGAGTGTGCCCAGAAGATGCCTGTTCACTCTTGCTTTGATGGCAGACGGGTTAAAAGTGAAAGGAAACACAGACGCCAGCAGAGTTCCACACTTTGGCTTATTTATTTTATAACACCTTTGGAATGTCTGTTCGGTGGGTTACCGGTTTTTTAAAGTCCTGTGAAAAAGCTGGATATAAAGGTCTAAGCACAGAACACGAACTGCCGCGTTGGCAACGTCTAGAGCGTCTAGAGATAGCAGTACAGTCCTTTCACAGTTTTTTTTTTTTTTTTGGTTGATAAATCATCAAATGACTCCTCTCAAATGAGTGTCAGACTCTTACTGACTAAAACCCACCCGTGTTCCTTCCTTAACCTTTTATGTTCCGGGGCATCGGTAACCCTTTCGGACAATCCCGCTGCCCAAAAGAACTTCTTGCCGTTACACGTATTGTCTAGGTTTGAACTCGCAAACTCTTCACTGGTAGTCGTTCAGTATAGTTAAGAGTTTTGGTTGCCTGTACCTGCCGCGCCTTGTCGACGAGTCCCAGCTTGAAGCACGCGGCGCCACAAAGCGTGTACATGCTCGTCTGCCGCTTGTACTTCCTCATCATCAGCTCCACCAGCGCCAGCAGTTCCTGGTGCTTGCTGGTCTCCACATAAATGTCCAGCAGCTTCGAGTGAACGTCGAACGGCTCGTTCATCTGGACAACTTCTTCCAAGGTCTTTTGTAAGGATTCCTGGAGTGAGAGATATTTTTATCATTAACTTAATATAAAAAATACAGATAATATAATTGTCAAATTAAATTAGCCAGCGAAACTCCACAGACGTGACTGCTATTTATTTATTACTAGCTGACCCGGCAAACGTTGTTTTGCCATATAAATTATTTCTAGCTGCCCGGCGCTACTTCGTTTGCGTGGTGTCCTACCCCTTACCCTACCCTACCCCTACCCTACTCCTACACTACTCCTAAGTAGTGTAGGAGTAGGGTAGGAGTAGAGTAGGATAGGAGTAGGGTAGAAGTAGGGTAACCCTACTCCCATAGATATATTATTTTTTTCTCTGCGTAAGAACGCCATCCTCGTACTTCAAGGAATATTCTAAAAAAAGAATTAGCGAAATCAGTTCAGCTGTTCTCGAGATTTGCGCTTAGCAACACATTCAGTGATTCATTTTTATTTTATGGAAGATTTATTTATTTATTTAAACTTATCGCACAAAAAGGTACTGACGCCAGCACATCAAGCTACCCGAAACTGTCAAATTTTCCCAATAAACTTTGAACCTTATGTTTTAGCGATAAAGTTCAAAATCTATTAAATAAATTTGACAGATTGTAGAAGCTTGATGTGCTGGCGTCTGTACAAAGGCGGACTTTGCCTTTGGCTATCGGTATCTAAACATGATAAAACAATAACGTTAAAGATTGGATATCTATTTTTGGGGTCTACGACCGCTGCTGGTAAGTAGTTACTTTGCGTATTTATTTTATAGAAAACGTCAAAATATTTCTCTACGTTATGAGTATTTTTAGGGTTCCGTACCTCAAAAGGAAAAAAGGAACCCTTATAGGATCACATTTCAGTCTATTTGTCTGTCTGTCAAGACCCTTTATCTCGGGAACGCGTGGAGGTATCGAGTTGAAATTAAAACCATATACTCAGGTCTACAGTCCCTTGACGCTGTGAAAAAATCAAACTCGGTGTAAAGAAATTTATTTCTCATAAGAACTTACAGTCCGCTTACAATGAGATACAAAGTGGTAAGATAATACAGTACAATACAATTTCCTCCAGAGTATTAGAAGTTATAGTGTACAGTCAACAAAGGAGTTAAGTATACAGGAGCGTCGGATATAGTCGAAGTTTATTATGAAACCGATGGATGTTCTGGACTGAAATTTAATTTAATAAATGAGCTGTTTGTTTTCAATTTTTTTTATTTTTATATATTAGCCTGTTCTGTCCCACTGCTGGGCAAAGGCCTCCCCCATTTCCTTCCACATTTCCTTATACTGTGCCTTCTCTGTGTTTTCTATTAATAAACTAAAATTTTATTCGAGAATATCCATCGGTTTCTTAGTAAACTTCAACAATATCCAACGCTCCTGTATACTTAACTCCTTTGTTGACTGTACATACATGTTTCTTAAGCTTATTATAAAATGTATTCACGATAGCACACTCTTTAATATCGTCTGGCAATTCGTTGAACAGCCGTGCTCCTTCAAACAGTATGGTCTTTCTACCGTAATTAGTGCGTGCACTGATGACTTCAAGTTTGTTTTTATATCTATTTCTCAGGTTATGTGACATTGTTTTCTTCTTTATTTGTATGTTAGTTTGTATTGAATTTGTAGTAATGTTTTTAATAAGAATGCAAGTGTAGTAAATGTATAGCTGTCTAATATTTAATAGATTCGTTTTTTCGTATAAGGTCTTTGTTGGAGTGAGATAATGATAACGGAACAGAGTTTTAATTATTTTATTTTGAATTCTTTGAAGTGGATTTAAATTAGTGACTGACAAACTTCTAAGTTAACGTAAAAAAAAGATACAGCCGTTTATGCCGCAAAAAACCTTTATATTTCGACACTCAAGGGAATCATAATACTTCCTGTTGACCTAGACTAGAATCATGAAATTTGGCAAGAAGCAATGTCATGTAGCACAAGTAAAGGAAAAAATCCGAAAACCGTAAATTTGTAGTTACATCCCCACAAATTTGTACGGAACCCTCGGTGCGCGAGTCCAACTCGCATTTGACCGGTTTTTATATGAAAAATAACTATGACATCATCGTCATCATCATCATTTCAGCCCGAAAGAAGTCCACTGCTGGACGTGGGATAGGCCCCAAGCGCCACCCCAGCAACAATATCGATCCATTTCAATAAAACATGACGTTTTCTAGTAAATACAACGTGTGTCAGCATGGTTTGGTCATATTGAGGGTGTGGTACAGATCATCAAACTGAACAACTTTCTCCATGGGTCCAACATCACACCTTTCTGATACTTTTATCCATGGGTATCAGGGGTAACCTATTCAGATGGTTCGCGTCGTATGTTGAGGGCAGATGTCAGACTGTGGTGCTGAACGGTTACTCGTCTAGAGCTATGCGTATTCCCTCGGGAGTTCCTCAGGGGTCGTTATTGGGGCCCCTCTTATTTAATATTTTTATTAATGACGTGATTTCCTGTTTCCGGCACTCTAAAATATTGCTTTATGCCGATGACATCAAGATCATGAATCAGGTTGCCACCCATGCAGATGCTCTCTTGCTGCAGGAGGATCTTAACAATTTTCAAACCTATTGCAATATTAATAAGTTGGACTTAAACGTCTCCAAATGCTATGTGTGCTCTTTCACTCGCAAACCTCACCCTTTCTATTTTCCTTACAAACTCTTAGATACACCAATAGCCAGGGTTAATTCTATCAAAGACCTCGGGGTTACTTTCGACACAAAGCTTATTTTCGACAGTCACATTAATAATATTGTCAACAAAGCGTCGAAAGCACTAGGTTTTATCTGCAGGGTCTCGTCTGATTTTAGAAGTATTAAAACTTTTAAGATATTATATTGCTCCTTTGTTCGTAGTCACCTCGAGTATGCCTCTCAAGTTTGGAACCCCAACTATAATACTTATATCGATCGTATAGAGGGCATACAAAGAAAATTCCTTAGGTACATTCAATTTCGTTCCAAAACATACCTACCTAATTACAACGTGCGGTGTAAAAAATTTCATATTCTTCCACTTTACGAAAGAAGAAAAATTTCCGATCTAGCATTTTTACTCAAAATTGCAAACGGATCCAACGACATCCCTGAGCTGCTGAGCAAAATTGGGCTGCGCGTATGTTCTTCGTTTTTGCGCAAACCTCGTTTGTTGCACATACCAACAACAAGAACAATTTACAGACAAAACTCGTACATGATTAGGGCGAGCCGTATGTATAATGAGACCTGCCAGGAAGTTGATATAGATCTTTTTAATACCAGTGTGCCTAAATTAAAGAAGGCTCTTTGTAATAATTTCTTCGACAGAATAACTTAGCCCTAAATATACAGTTTATTAAAGTAACACTGTCTGCTACCTAGTACATAGTTAATTGATATTCTATTTGTGAAAACTTGTAATTGGCCATCATCATGTTAAAACTAAGTAACTATTGTGTCAGATTAGCTGTAAGTTTTCCAAAAATAATAAAATAAAATAAATAAAATAAATAAATGCTGCAAAACTTAGAAAGCTGTAGGACTGATTACTCCACTATTTCTAGGGTTCCGTACCCAAAGGGTAAAAATGGGACCCTATTAGTAAGACTTCGCTGTCTGTCCGTCCGTCCGTCTGTCTATCACCAGGCTGTATCTCAAGAACCGCGATAGCTAGACAGTTGAAATTTTCACAAATTATGTATTTCTGTTGCCGCTATAACAACAAATACTAAAAACAAAATAAAATATGCAACAAACGTGTTTTTTTTTCGGCGTTTTTGCCTTGTGGTACGGAACCCTTCGTGTGCAAGTGCCACTGGCACTTGTTTTTTTTTAGCCTCTACTGTCCCACTGCGTGGTAAAAGCCTGCCCTAAATCTTAGAAGATTATAAATATAATTTGCAAAAAAAATGTAAGAACATTTGAATTTGGCGGGCTACCTAAGCTTGTAAGTTGCGCGACTCGAAGCGCCGCGAAGTCGATGCGCAAACAAAGCTATCTTTGTTTCATATTTTTGTAATTATTACATCATAATCCTGTAATGTTCCCACTGCTGTTACACAGTCCTCTCTGTGAGAGGGAGTGGACCGTAATCCACCACGCGGGCCCAGTGCGGGTTGGAGGATGTTTTAGGAAAGTAAATTTGGGAATTATCACACAGGTACCAAATTTTGTTAAACGCCTAATTATTTAAACAGATCAACAAATATTCTTTACTTTTTACTTCCCATTCCACATTTTACTTATTTTGCCAAAAACATCAGTATTCAACGCTACGTCTTCCGGTACGCGGTCGCCACTCCAGAACCTTTCGGTCCCATCGTCCATCTGTTCGACGTAGCGTTGGAAGGCCTCCCACAAGGTGAACCGACGACCTTGTGAATGCCGCAGGAACTCGTTAGATGAGAGAAGCACAAAACCGGTCGAAGTGGAGGTGCTTGGGGGAGGCCTATGTCCAGCAGTGGACGTCTTTCGGCTGAAATGATTATGTTGATGATGATCAATATCCATACCTCTTTTACATATAGGTCCCAAATCAGTAATAAATATTGTGATTAGTGATGTAGCCGAATAAATAAATATTCAATCATATTACAGTAGAAAAACCATCGACAATCGAGTAGGGTTTCTTTTTGCAGCGCGCGAATGTTTCGACCCTATCAAATCGTTTCGAATTATTCGAGCGCGCTATCATTCATTCATTCATCATCGCGCATAATATCATGCGAAACTCTATGGTCGGGGAATCACGAAGACTTTAGAGGTCGTCGGGGTCGGTCGATATTTGCGAGGCACGTCACGTGCGCAAACATTCAACCACTCACGATTTATTCTAAGTAGGTAGGTATATAATTATTGCAATGTGATACAATTCTTGCGCAAATTATCCTCTATGCCCGATGAATCAATGTTAGGTAGGTACTTAGTCGACGAAAAAATAACAGGTTTTGGAATTTATTTCAGTATCCTTTTGTTAATTATTGTAATCCAAACTAATAGGTATTATAAAATGCGAAAGTGTGTCTGTCTGTTACCTCTTCACGCTTAAACCGCTGAACCGATTTAGATGAAATTTGGTATAGAGATAGTTTGAGTCCCGGGAAAGGACATAGGATAGTTTTTATCCCGATATTCCCACGGGATCGAAACTTATGCGGGTGAAACCGCGGGGCGCAGCTAGTTATTCATATAATTGACATTAGGTACTTAATGGTTATAAATTAATTATATGAACTCAAATGTAATAACTACCGGTTAAAAAAAAATATATGGAAATTAATTAATATTTTTTGTAATTTAATAACGAGGATGGTTAAATAATTAGATTTGACTCCGAAAAGACTACTACTTTTTTTTAAATTCTGTATTTCTAAAATCCTAAGTAATTTCATTGCAAAATTGCATTCAAAATGTGCCTTAATAGGTAATTGAAAACTCTGGCTGAAAATATTTTTGATACACAGCTTAATTTATTTTTAAACAATTTTTATTTGGTTTGGCGCTTACGTTGTTTTATTTTGGTTCCAGCGCATTGTTGCGCCCTCTCACTGACCTCTATCATACAATTTGTATAAGACAGGTCAGTGCGCTCCCTTTTTTCGCATGTGGAAGTAATTGACTGTGACTCAGTTCGCCCACAGATCATGTAACCTTTAGTTCGCCTGCGGCCTTTGTCAGTAACGTTTTAAGTACCCCCCTTCCTCCTACATAGTTTTTCGAACCTGTTTATATCGTGTGCATTTAATTACCATTTTCAATCGACTTTGTTTTTTTAAAGTGTGATGACCAATTATTCTAAAATGGAACAAGTGAATTTAGTTCATAACCTTGACTTGTATGTTGTTTTAAAGTAGTCTGGCAAGCTGGATAACTACCTTGCATTGCTGCAAACTGTTGTGTCTCAGTTTAATTTGAATCTTTCGGAAGAAGTCAGCTATACTTTAAAGGAATTTTGTCGAAGATTCAGCCAAGCTGTCATAAAAAGATAGAAACTCTGAAACATTTAAGAAACAATACGGAGACTGGTTGACGCTTACAGTGGATTGGCCATCTTGTGTTGTTCCGCAACAAGCTGCAGAGGATACCATTACAGAGTAGCAAGCACCTTCAACCAGCCAATCTGTATCTGTTGGAACACTGACTAAGCGTTTGAATCCTCATAAACCATGTGTAGATTTGTGTACTAGAATCATAAAAAACGGAGGATTGAAGATCGTGTATCAAAATATAATTTATCATCATCAATCACTAATAAAGAACTTTATAATCGATAATTTTACTTGCGCTACTTGCATCCTTCGTTGGTAAGAACCTCTCGATCTCTCTCAACAGCTCAGGTTTGGCGGAAACGATCCTGCCATCATCGGTCTTCATTTTCATAAGCTGGACGGGCTACTACGGAACCCTACACTGTGCGTGGCCCGACACGCACTTGGCCGGTTTTTTTATTGATACGTTTCCATATATATATTTTTTTATATAAATTTAAGATTACACAACTCTGGCCCCAAAATACAGGCGCTGCCTAGTAACCACAGGGGACCGCCCGCGCCCGTCCTAATAACTACTTATGTTAAAATATTCTAGTTACAATAAGCATAGGTGCAGTTATACGCCAGCACATCAAGCTACCCGAAACTGTCAAATTTTCCCAATCAACTTTGAACCTTATGTTTAGCGATAAAGTTGAAAATCTATTAAAGAAATTTGACAGATTGTAGTAGCTTGATGGGCTGGCGTCTGTACAATATTTTCTTTTTTGAAATTTATTTTGTAACCATGGACCAACAAATTATTCTATTCTCAATTATTATTTCATTTGACCCTAAAATTATAATAATATGAAAACCGCAGTAAGCTACTCTGATAACGTTATCAATTACCATTTACAAAGGTTAGACTCTGGCCTCCAGAAGTTTCTTGACATTTTTCCACTTCAGCTGTGATGTCACATTATACTCCCAAGGGATTACTTGATTATTGTATAATATGCTAAGTCAAAGGTAGTTGAATTAGTCAATAACAACGTTAAAGCAGTTCAAACATTTGGATCACTAGAATTTTAAATCATAATATGGTGTGTCACAGCTGAAGTGGAAAATGTCAACTAACTGTTGGAGACCACTGTAGGTACTGAAATAATGACATACGGCAAACTTAAGGAAAATGTTGGATTTTAATAAACTGCTTCTTATTTTAAAGTATTCATACCGACATTACCTTTACCTTGTTCGAAAATGCTCAATACACCCGCAGCGTAGTCACCTTCACAACATTGGCGCCGATTCCCTTGTTCACAAACTAAACTAAATTTAAGTTCAGTACATCTTATTCTTTCTATTTCATTATGAAAAGGACAGAAGATAAATATTAGTTTAGTCCTGTCAAATTAGACAGCGCCTAACTTAAATTGACGTATTTTTAGTAGCCATGTTTTTAATCAGGTCTAAACTTGCTATGGAGTATCTTAATTGTCGTTAACGATGAATGATAGATAACTTTTGATGTACTTAGGTTATCAATATGAAACTTACACACTTTCATGTACTTAGGACGTACTAAGTTTCCACATATGAATTTGCACGAGCTCTAACGATTTTCATATAAATTCAGCGATAACATCAATCATCAAATTGGCGGGAACAATGTTTTAATCACATAACTTGAGTTTGCCACTTACAATTTATTGAAAATTGAGTATATACATGTACATATGTAGTACTAAGTCTTCGGATGTGAATTACCTGCCTCTGAGTAGAGCTTCCAGAAGGTCCGGGGGACCAGCCATCCGCCATCTTGACGCTTACTCTTAATTTGACAGGACTAAACTAATATTTATCTTCTGTCCCTTTCTTAATGAAATAGAAAGAAAAAGATGCACTGAATTCAAATTTAGTTTAGTTTGTGAACAAGGGAATCGGCGCCATTATGATCTAAATTCAAATTTTGAATGCAGTACAATCCTTGAGACGTCGAATCCAGCTATTATAATAAATAAATATACCAAATAATATATATAATTTTGAACAATTAATCTGTTATGGTAAAACCCGAGTAAACAACGAAAAAAAATTCAGGGAATTCCGGAATTACCATAATTTATTATTATAAATAGGCATGAGTTGTTATCACGAGTAAGTAGGATGGCGTAGGTCGAATTATGTGGATATTATTATGAAGATGAAATCCCGTGTCGATCGTTCGGGCTGTCCAGTGTAATTTTGGACCTCGATTCGACAACACTACATACCAGTTAGCCAAATTTGTGTGAGATAGGTATTCGGAAATACTTCGGCCTGTTTGAGGTTAGTTTCACTTTTCATTAAAGAATTGTTTTCTAAAAGTTTGCGGATTTGTTTTTGTGTATAATTTAATCTTAGCATCGGCCGGCTATTTTATCACAGCAAGTTAGTAAACAATGACAACAACGTGTTACGCGCATCACTATCAAGTCCGCTCCCGTCTACGTGACCGGGTCCGCGCACTTCGCATCCACCATCGATTGAGTCACTTTGATTTTCCAATAATTGTATTTTTTTAATTAAAATAAATTAGTTTGTACCTAATAAATTTGGGTTTATTGAGTCCTCCGGCAGTAGCTTACGTAATTAACGGTATAATTAAAATTTGTAGCGTGACAAGAGAATTAAAAAAAAAACTTTTTTACAAAAAAAAACCGACTTGCAAAAAACACTACAAAGTGAAAAATAACTTTAATTTCGGAAGTCTGTATCTTTGGATCTTTAATTTTGTTTTTTGCCACCGTCTTCCGAAATTAAAGTTATTTTTCACTTTGTAGGTAGGTAGTGTTTTTTGAAAGTCGGTAGTTTTTATTATTCACATTTTAGTGGGTCAGTTTTTAATTTATCTAAGTTACAATAGCCTAATATCAACTGCTCATCACCTTCTACAAAATATTGCTTTTCCCGATGCAGGGACATTAATTGTTGAGGAGTTCTCCTAGAGTAAGAACCAGGAGAACTGGAGCTAAGAAGTCACCATCAGCTCCACTTCACCATACGCTTTGTGACGAGCATAAATTGCTTAGCAACCACATTAAAGTACTTAACCGAATCTCAACCCGTGAAATACTTATTGTTGTAGTTCCAGTGGCCATCTGTGGTCTTCATCCTCAGTTCCACTTCACCAAATGGTGCTTTCCGAGAGCAAATGCACGAGTTACTATAAAAAATACCCAAATCGCTATAGGTGTGCCTATAATATTTGAAGAGTTCCTTCGATTTCTCCAGGATCCCATCATCAGGTCCTGACCTGATGACAATGGGATCACCTGGAAAGTATAGAAACTCAAACAAAAAAAGAATTTTTGAAATCGGTCTAGCCGTCTTCGAGTCAGGGAACACACATAAATGCCTTCATGTCGCACAGTTGCGCGTGCTAAGTCTCCAGTACCACGTACTCTCTGGACTCTAATCCAACAAACGATCTGTTTGTGGACGAATTCAATGGACGAAGATTTTGTCGACATGTCAGAAGTAGGTACTGTGAGAGGGATGTATGAAAGTGTCGCTAACTTTTTACTTGATTTCACATTTAATGTTTTATGTGTATGTGTAAACTGTCTTTAATTTCTGTACTTAATTGGTCGTAAACCGTTTTGAATTAAAGAATAAATAAATTAAAAAAAATATTCCGACGAACTAAGAACCTCCTCCTTTTTTAAAGTCGGTTAATAAATGCAAGCTATTAGTAATTTTACTCCCGTTTTCCTCATTGTGACCTTGAATAGTTTGTTTTTTTATTATTTGACATTACTTTTCTATCCTAACCCACACTGGGCCCGCGTGGTGGATTACGGCCCACTCCCTCTCATAGAGAGCAGACCTGTGTCCCAGCAGTGGGAACGTTATAGGCTGATTCTGCGCATAGTACTGAAGCACAGCTTACAGTGATAAGGCTCTGTTATAAACTACGCAGGTGTATTTATACCCACTTGTCCTGAGTGTAGGAAAAATACAAGGAGGTAGGTCCTTTAGGTTAGGTATAAATGTATAATGTAGGTTGGAGTGCCGGCCGGCAATTCGGCATATCGATAAGCGCCTTAGTCTGCATTCAGCGAGCGCGCCATACAGGCGCCAACGTTATAACCTCAGTACAAACCTACCTCTGTGTATTGTGAATATTGTGATCAAAGTTGAGCTTCATTGGTGACACTTACGGGTTGTGACCGTCTGACTGACGTGCCCAAAACTTGTTAAGCTTTTAAACAATTTTCTGATGTGACATAAATGGTAAAGTTTGGAAAACCTTTAAGTATTCAAAGGTGAATATAAAATTTGACTTTGTCGTGTCCGTCTGGTCGTAACGGCTATTTTTAGATTGTAACCATCGCATTTTTGCAGTGTTATTGTTACCGCGTGTATTTCGCATTTATGTAAAAGAAGACGATTTTTTACTTAGTTTCTGGGGTGAAAAATAAAATAACAAACAAAAGTCTATTCTGTTGAAAATAAATGAAGTGGTCTATTTATTTACACATTATATTGCTCTCGAGTCTGCAAATTCAATTAGCCTTGGGTATAAAGATAATATAATCAATTCAAGAATTTGGTATTTAGATCGGACAATAAATAAACCAAAACAAAGATAAGAACGTTGTTAGACACAAGATAATCTTTATACTGTGCACAAGGCCTGCAAAGATACTTTTTCTTATCTTTTAACCGACTTCAAAAAAGGAGGTTCTCAATTCGACGGTGTTTTTTTTTTGTATTTGTTACGCGATTACTCCGCCAATTGGGGACCGATTTTCAAAATTCTTTTTTTGTTCGAAAGGGTATACTCTCGAGGTGGTCCCATTATCATCAAGTTGGAATCTGATGAGAGGATCCCATGGAAATCGAGGGAAACCCTCAAATTTTGTAGGCAAACCTATAGCGATTTGAATATTTTTTAAAGTAACTTGAGCATTTGCTCTCGGAAATTTCTCGGAAATCATTTGGTAAACTGGAGCTGATGATGAAGACCACAGATGGCCATCGGAATTACTCAATGACAAATATTTCACGGGTGCAATTTGATTACTTTAATTTGGTTCCTAAGCAATTTATGCTCGTTACAATGCGTATGGTGAAGTGGAGCTGATGGTGACTTCTCAATCAGCTCCAGTTCTCCTGGTTCTTACTAGGAGAACTCCTCAACAATTAACGTCCCTGCATCGGGAAAAGAAATATTTTGTAAAAGGTGATGAGCAGTTGACATTAGGCTATTGTAACTTAGATAAATTACAAACTGACCCACTAAAAAGTGAAAAATAAAAACTTTTTTACAAAAAAAACAACCGACTTCCTAAAAACTTAATTTCGGAATTCGGTGGCAAAAAACTAAAATACAAATCCAACGACACCGACTTCCGAAATTAAAGTTATTTTTCACTTTATAGTGTTTTTTGGAAGTCGGTTGTTTTTTATTTATAAAAAAGTTTTTTTAACATAACTATTTGTAGGTAATAAAAACAATACAGAAACTAGTACGTACTATTTGCTATCGTTTAATATTTTAGTTCGAAATGATAAGAAGGGGGGGTCATGTGCCACCAAAACTTTTGTAAGCAGTACTGAGTCGTACCACTGCCTGGACGCGCCTACAGTAGGTACCGCCACGCCGGGGTAATTGCGTATCAGTAACAATGGCTTTCATTTATGATTGAGTGTGTTACGCAGTTAGGGTACAGGCTAAAGTTTGTATAGTACCTACAGTGTCAAGTAGAGCTTGTCCACTCTGAAATGACGCGCCCTCCCTACTACCGCATTCACCGTAGTGTACCTACGTATACTTAAGTAGTGGGGCGCGTCATTTCAGAGTGGACAAGCTATAACAAACTGCGCAGTAGAAAACATAACCCTTATTTTGCAAACAGGTGAAAATGAAATGCGAGCGAACGACACCATTATTTACTCACAACGACCAAACACACAACAAAGGAATTTTAATTAGAACATTTAGTACTTTTAGAAATCAGACAGGGGCTTGTGGCCAGTTATTAATAGCCGCACGGTCGATCGATCAGGTAAAGCTACGCTTGCCGAGTTTGGCCCGTGGATGGGTGACCATCTTTACATACCAAGACCCCTCCGTGTCTCGGAAAGCACGTTAAGCCGTTTGTCCCGGCTATCATTCGTGAATCTTTGACATTCGTTACGAGTCGTCAGAAGCCCAAAAGTCTGACAACCAGTCTTACCAAGGGGTATCGTATTACCCAGTCAGGTCAGATAGGCAGTCGTTCAAATAAAATAGGTACTGATATTCGGCTGCATCCGGTTAGACTGGAAGCCGACCTCAACATAGATGGGAAAAGGGTAGGCAGATGACGAATTTATTCTATTTTAGTGAGTAGTCGGACATGTTGAAACAGGCCCTCACAGTAGGTAGCTGTAGGTAGGTACTTAACATATTGTCAAGTCTCCGTTTCCTATTGCTCACAAATGATTGTTTGCAAGTTGAAACGTATTTGTGTTAAAAGCTAAGCGGCGCAACCGATGATAAGACACGTACAGACGCCAGCACATCAAGCTACCCGAAACTGTCAAATCTTCCCAATCAATTTTGAACCTAATGCTATAAGCGATAAAGTTGAAAATCTATTAAAGATATTTGACAGATTGTAGCAGGTTGTTGTGCTGGCGTCTGTAGGTACATGACACGGTAATGTTATCTATATTACCGTGCGTATGAGGTCCTATGTTTCATAGTCTGTCACGATGTAACTCCTGCTTTATGTTTGTGTATAAACGTAGCTTAAAGTTAAGATACGTTTAAATGATTATAATTCTGTAAATACATATTTGTTACGGTCGCGAATCATATTTTAATCAACGTACAACTTAATACTGACCAGCAAATTGCAAAAAACGTACTTAAAAAAAAACAGGCCAAGTGCGAGTCGGACTCGCAGACGAAGGGTTCCGTACCACAAGGCAAAAACGCCGAAAAAAACACGTTTGTTGTATGGGAGCCCACTTAAATATTTATTTTATTATTCATTATTAACATAAAAATAATATTGTGAATATTTCAAGTGCCTACCTGTTGCCATTATTGATATCGAGCAAAAAAGGGCAAAAAAATCGCGTTTGCTGTATGGGAGCCCCCTTAAATATTTATTTTATTTTGTTTTTAGTATTTTTTGTTATAGCGGCAACTGAAATACATAATTTGTGAAAATTTCAACTGTCTAGCTATCGCGGTTCTTCAGATACAGCCTGGTGACAGATAGTCGGACGGACAGACGGCAAAGTCTTAGTAATAGGGTCCCGTTTTTACCCTTTGGGTGCGGAACCCTAAAAGATTTAATTTCGCGGGCTACCCTGGCGCTTTCGCCTTAAGCAGTCGCTAATCATTACTTAACTTTGGGCAACATTTATAAAATTATACTCCTTAAAGTCCAACAGGGAATTACACACTTACAACTTCAATGCATTCCAGTTTATTTACAATGTCTTCGAATGTTTGGTTCTAGGACATGCCGGTTTCCTCACGATGTTATTATGATCAAAATAGTGTTTTAATAAATAAGTTGTTCCCCCCGCAGATGACTGACCTGGGTACCGAAGCGGCACTCGATGCTGAGCATGGCGATCCCCACGTTGAATTTCTCGCGTGGCTCGCGGAAACTTATCGTCGCCAAGGCCTTCCTCCCGGTCTTGCGCGCTTTTTCAACCTCGGTAGCCTGCCCGACGAGAAGGAAGTAAGATATTATAATATTTATTTATTTATACAGGGTGTTTGGTAGAAACCGACACAATTTTCTTACGGATAGGAAATGTCATATTATCCTAGTTTTCACTCATAACACCTGTCTTAAGTGTCACGGTAGGTAATTGAGATAATAATAATATTATTATCTCAAAAAGGAACATATTATGTTCCTTTTTAAGCACCTGAAATATCTTCATAACTTTTTTGTTTGTGGTTGTAATCTCTATTACAACCACAAACAACGTACAAAAAAAGATTACACCAAAAATGATGACGATCTGTCATAATTTTTGGTGTAATCTTTAATGTACATTTTTGTGCAATCAGTTCTAGAAAATCACGTGGAACACCCACGTGATTTTCTAGAACTGATTTGATTGACTGATTCCAAAGTCCTAAAATTGTGTTAAGGAACGAAAAATTTCAATTTCAAAATTCATAATAAAAGTGAAAATTAAAACTATTTTGTGCTAGTCTGTTTTTTTTTAACAAACGAGTACTGACTATGTCTCTCGCACATTTCCGATATTGACAGAGTGAAATGGGTCAATGGTCGGGGTGGGGCCAACGCCTTTGTTCTTGTTTTGAAATTATTAGGGCCCTTTCATATTGAATATGTACTTCTAAAATTTACTGTAGAGAAAATTAAATTATTATTTTATGATTTAAATTTCCATACTTAGTATATTCGTAACAAAATTTTAAATATATAAGTAAATAATAATAATAAAATAATTTTAAATTTTTTAAATGTTTTAAACAAATTGTCTAGCATTTGTTTTTCTGTAGTTTGCAAAGGGCGCTTAGTACGCTACAGGAGACATGTCCGCCATGACTCACGCACAAACAATATCGTCTGGTTCACTCACTAACACACGTGAGACGCGCAGGTAGTTGATGACTCAACTGAAGGTACATGTAACTACAGCGATTGTGTGGAAACGCAAAACGGCGAAAGTTTCTTGAGCGTGTTTATTTGTTTGTTACTTCTTCACGCACAAATGGCTGGACCAATTTTGATAAAATTTGGTATGGAGGTAGCTGACACCCTGGATTAACACATAGGATACTTTTTATCTCGATATTCCCACGGGATCGAGATTTATGCGGGTGAAACCGCGGGGCGCTGCTAGTTTGAAATAAAAGCTTTGAGTTTGTGTTTGTGTTTGAAAGTATGTACCTGAAGGTAGAATGCCATGTAAGCGATCCAAAGCTGGCTGGAGTTAGGGTTGGCCAGCAAGGCCCGTTCGAACTGCTCGCTGGACCGCGGCTGGTTCTCGCTCTCTGTCGCACGCCGCTCCATCTCCCTCACTCGCTCCTCTTCCTCCCGCACTTTGGCTAGCTTCTCGGCTACTGATAACTTCTTGCGTTTCTTCTTTGGTTGGTCTTGGTCCTGTTGAGTTAATTTGTTTGATTAGATAATTGATCCTCTTTAGCCCTGGACCGAAAGAGCCGGAAGTCGTGGGGTGAGGCCTTTGCCCAGCGGTGGGATGATGCAGGGTAACAGTAACCAGTATGGTTACTGCTTAATTTTTTTGACTGACCGACCCCTTGACAATCCAAAAATGCCTGTAATTAGTTTATTTGAAATAAATGCGTTGAGTTCTGCTTAACAACATTAATAAGGCAATGAATGTTGTCGAACTGTCAAAATTGAACCCATTGCAGCTACTGATAGTGAGTTACGCAATTACCCCGCAGTAGAGCAAAAAAAAAAACAGAAGCAAGAGTACACTGACCTCATCTTCACTGCTGCTATCCTCTTCATCTTGCACAGTCTTCGTCAGACTATCAACTCCCGCAGACCAGAACTCCTGAACACTGGGCGCCTCCAACGCCGGCTCTAAACTCTCCACGACCTTCACTTCTAATTTATCTCTTCTCTTTTCTTCTGCTGTCTTCTTGAACTCCTGCTTAAACTCTACTCCAAACTCTTTTAACTTCGCCTGCGCAACGTCTAAAGCTTGCATCAATCTAGAAATCCTTTCTTTCACTATAATCCTGTCAGTTTGCATCGCCGTATGGAAGAGTTTCGTCTTTGAGTTTAAACCTTTTTCTTCCAACTTGGCTATTTTTCTGTCTATCTTAGCTACGCGTTTCGATCTATTATTTATGGATTTTAGAAGGGACCTGACTTTTTTCTTGTATTGTTTCGGCGTTGTGCATTCGCTCATGTCTATTATCACTGCGTCTTGCGGGTCCAGTATTGTGTCCAAGTCAATGTCTGCCTCTATAGCATCACTTTCTTCTGATTTTGATTCTTTTCTTTCTTTCTGTTTCCTTTTACTTCTTTTTTCTTTCACTGGTGTTTCGTCTTCTTCTGTTTTTAGTTTTGTTTTCTTCTTTTTATCTTTTTTGCTAGCTGGCTCTTCTGGAACTTCGTCTGTTTGTTCAATATTTATTTTCTTCTTTTTCTTTGAACTGTCATGTTCATCTTTAACTTCTGTGTCAGATTCTTCTGCGGGTTCTTCTTTCAAATGTTTTTTCTTATCATCTGTTTTAGTTTTTTTATGCACTTCATCGTCCTGTGTTGCCTTGCGTTTGTTGGGTTTTTGTTTTTGAATCTGTGTATAAGGTATATTGGATTATATTCAATTATGTGCAAATTCCTAGGCAAAAAAGTGAAACGGTACATAGAGATCATAATTGTGTTGTTTTTTTAAACCGGCATCCGTTATATTATCATCTGCCTAAGTTTCTCGTTTACTTCGACCACACGATACAGGCCAAAAAGTTGAAAATAAGATACATTTTTAATAATAAAAAAAAAATATAGTAGAATACATCTCAGACAATATCAAGTTTCGGGAAAACAAACTCAATGTCATACATGACAAAGTTAAAATTCCATTGCAACCTGAAGACCTTTAAAAACGGTCATTCAAAAATCAACTTAGTTTACATGCTGCTAAAGTAGAAACTTCATTAAGTTTTAATACATGTAGATTATAATATTAGATATTAAAGTATACTCACAGTCGGCGTGAATGGTTGCGTTGTCAGGCTGCCCGACATCTTCTTTTCATCCACATTCACTCGCAATATCGTACATGTTACCTGAAAGTACCAAATCCTTTTCACAAACATAACATCACGCCAAAACACAGAAAAGGCATTTGAAAATGAACTTAACAGTATCTAAAATAGAGTTGAAAATAGCTTACGCCATCACTTATCTCTTCGAATTATCTCTAGCAAGCTACTTTCAACTCTATTTCAGTTGTGATTTAGTTCATTATCAATTTATCAATGAAAACTACCCAAGTATTTTGCTGCTCAGTGGGCACTGGCCGCTATATGAAAAGGTTCTAAGTAAGCTCAAAACCTGACCTGACTTGGAACCTTGTCGTATGCCGTGTGTACTTACAATCTGTCCGATGTGGAACGCCTGTGCGATATTCTCGAGGGGTTCCTTGCTGATAAACTGTCGCGGAATATACGCCGTCACGTTGTTGAAAAATGAGACTAATATGTAGTCCTTTATGGTCTGAAATAAAACAATCAGATTAGAAAATAAGCCCTTTTTAAATTGTGGGTATACATACACTATGCAGGGTGATATATTGAGATGGGCTGGTAAGGACAGCTGAATTAATGAATCGCGTCTGATAACCAGTCTTACCAAGGGGTATCATGATACCCAGTAACTGAGTTGTGGAGGCCAGACAGGCAGTCGCTTCATGTAAAAAAATATATCAAAATCGGTTCAGCCGTTTGGGAGCTACCATGGCACAGACAGACACACAGACACACACGTCAAACTCATAACACCCCTCTGTTTTTGTCGGGGGTTAAAAATACTAGCATTCAGCTGAATCTGGTTAGACTGGAAGCCGACCCCAACATAGTTAGGAAAAGGCTATGTATGCAGAATGTACCACTGTACCTTAATAACTCCAGTATAGGCCTTCCCGATGACAGCGTGTTCGTAGCTGTCCAGGACTTGCAGCTCCGGGGTTAGGAGTGATGGCTTCAACGTCAGGAACAGGGTATGTCTGCTAGGGTCCACGAACAACACACGAGCCTTCACTGACTGACCCACCTGTTACAACAGTATAAAATCAGAAAAGAGAAGCATAGATCAGAAGTGAACTTGGTCATAAATACTGATATTATAAACTAGCAGTGCCCCACGGTTTCACCCGCATAAGTGTCGATCCCGTGGGAATATCGGGATAAAAAGTACCCTATGACTTTTCCCGGGACTCAAACTATCTCTATACCAAATTTCATCTAAATCGGTTCAGCGGCAGTCCATCAATGCCTAGTAGTGGCCAAGGCTTGTATAGTACTTTTCTCAAATAATGCGCGGAAATTAAAACTAACTTGTAGTACCTCGGTAGAACTGTTTTATTTGAAAATATTTTTCTTTCGATTTTGGCAATGACGAACAACGAACAACAATATTTTTTCCCGCGTTAAAGTGTTCATTTGTTTTTTTTTTTTTTTTCAATAAACAGCTTTCTATTTGCAAGCCAGTTCGAAATTTAAATAAAACCTTTGATAAAACATTTGAGTTACCTTCTTGGTTGCCATGTTTCGGAGTAAAAGATCGTTCCATTTTTTAATTACATGACTTGGCTGGGCTGCTAAACCAAGACAGATATGGATTTTCATACAACTTTTGCCGGCCGCTGTTCGCATGTATTTGGCCAGTACAGCAATTACGATTTATCTCGAAGAAGGTTGTCAAAGTAATGCTCAAACATCCAAGCATGTTTGAGAAAATATGAATTCACAGAGTTATAACCATTAGAATCATCAATGCAACTCTCTCGACCTAAATGTCATTATTTTATGAAATAGTCATTCAACTGTGCAATTTGAAACGAGTTGTATTGATGATTATAAGGCCCTTTCTACACAGCATGGTCTCTTTACGGTACGGCATATAAACAGCGTCGTAAAACAAAACGTGTCTGTGAACAACTTTCCATAGTAATCCACTCAACACTGACGAACCGTGCGTCGTACACACGGCGAATAAACCGTAGTTTTTTACGGCAAGAAAAACGAGAGTGTATAAAGGGCCCTATTCTGTCTACCCTGGCGCTTTGGCCTCAAGATCAGGATGGTCACTCACCCTATACTTTTTCTTTGGCAATTTCGATGTCGCAGTTTTTTTATTGTCGACCAGGATCCCAGAATCGAACAGGTGTGCTTGCGATACGTAACCTAAAAAGATAATAACATGTTAACAATAGGTTTTATTAAAAATATAAAAATAGTTTATTTGTACCTTTTATAAAAAAAAAAAAATAGTTTATTTGCACCTTCAAGTAATGTTACTTACTTGAAGGTGCAAATAAAGTATTTTTTTTATTAGGTTTTGACCTATTTCTACTTAATGACCGGTTCTTAAAACTAGATAAAATGTATTATGCCCCATTCTTTGAAAACAATGTATCGCAACTGTTTTGAAACATTTTTACATGTAACATCAAATTTTTCTGAAACATTGTTGTTTAGCTTAAGTTTCAGAATACGGGTCATTATAATCTATAAAAATTACAAATATCGTAATAAAATGTATGAGAACATGCAAAAAAATCTGGCGATTCATACAAAAGTGCAATAAATAAAAAAGCAGAAGTACACTTATTTTTTTATATATAATATTTTTTTTTTTTTATATTTAAAGATGTATTTAGTGTGCAAGAAAATTAAAAATTAAATAATAATAATGATTGTCACCTGAAACCCTCCCCACGTTGAGTAGCACATAGTTATCTGCAACGGTCTTGACAGTAGCGTCGACGAGGTCGCCACACTTGAGCTGTTCCATGTTGAAGTACTTCTCGGAGACCACTTCGGGCTGGTCCGTCACGGAGTACACGTAGTCAGACAAGTTGTAACACAGCACGCGCACTTTGTGACTGCTCCCTGTAAACAAATATATCATGTCATTGGCGTACCAAAAATTCTAAGAAATATGCCATCCATCAACCCGTACTGGACCCGCTTGGTAGAATACGGCCCACTCCTCACAGAGAGCAGGCCTATGACCCAGCAGTGGGAACTTTATTGGCGATACCAGCCGGGTAATTGTGTGACACACATACAATAGCAATTGATAGAAATACCTTTCATTTTAACAGTTCAGAAATGTTCATTGCGTTATTCACGTTATTGTGCAGACATATGTTTCAAACCTATGAAGCAATGGATTAGGAATTTCCTTTAAAACTCTTGGTTTGTGATTGAACGTGTTACGCAATTTGGGTGCATGTCTCCTAATTTATATAATTCCTTTTAGAATCCGAAACAAATACAAAGTTGACTTTTTATTTGTTTCACTGTTTGATTTCAGTCGAATGAGATTTAGTCTACTGCGTAGGAAGGGCTAGTAGGCAGTTTTAGCCTATAATATTTCCCTACAGGTTCGCCCGAGGGCCACGAACCGGACTCCAAAAGCGTGTTCGCTCTGCGCTTCAAAAGTTAGCGTAGAACAGCAAAAAAACAAAATACTTTATTTACATAAGTGGAATTAACCCTTCCTATAATCACGCGTGTAGCGAAAAATTTCCCTAAGCGAAAGTTTCGCCCACGGATAAGCGGTATTCTCATTGCCCAGACATTAGTGTTACTTGTAACTTACCTATAGGGTAAGACTTGGCGACCACCTCCTCATCTGTAAGGTCTTCGTCCACTTGGATTCGTTTCAGGCTCATGGTGCCGAAACACCCCCCACTCAGCCGGAAGTGTATCGACCGGCCTGTGATCTTCAGAACCTATTAACATTACATAATCTGTCAGTAACTAGCTCCCATTAATACAGGGTGGCTGGGCAACCTGTTACCATTGATACAGTACATGACTCTGGATCTCTGAAATAAAAATTTTTTATTCTGCACAAACAAAACGCACAGTACAAAATTTAAAAAAAGACATACCTACACATACAACGTAGTCAAAAGCCTCGAACTCAAGCATATTAAAACACAGTCAGAGAATCAGTCAGTCGACGAGTTATTAATAAAAATCAGCTGTTTCGTACAAAAGTGCAACAACCTATGCAGTCAAAATTTGTTTAGAATCATGTACTAAATTGCTGGTATAGTAGTGTAATATGGCAGGTCAATAAGGAATATTCTTTGTAGTGCAATACTCATTAAAATTAACAACTTTTACTCTATGACCAAATCAGAAAAATAAAACTACTGGTCTATACAAAAGTGAAAACTAACAACACGATCAAAATGTATAGAATAGCTAATCATTCAGTTGCTAGGAAACTGCAGACATGTTAACAAGCAAAATTATGAAATAACTTTAATTTCGGAAGTCGGTGTCTTGGGCAAAAAACTAAAACTAAAATACAGATGTATTTTAGTTTTAGTTTTTTGCCACCGACTTCCGAAATTAAAGTTATTTCATAATTTTGAGTTCATTTCTTTTTGAAGTCGGTTTAATTTTTTTAAATTACTTTTTATTTGGTAATTTTTAGTTGTTGCACTAGAATTTGACCAAGGTTTTGAGATGTTTTCGCTTTGACACTACACCCGTAGCTCGTATCAATAAGCCAGGCCGTCACACTTTCACGTTTTAGTCCATATCTTGAAAATTACTGAATCGATTTTGATGAAACTTGCACTGTTCCCTAAGTTGAAGTAAATGTAAGCCAATAAAAAAAGAATGGTCACGATCCGATTATTAGTTACGGAGATATGCGTGGACAAACATACATACATACATACGTCTATAAAATTTTGTATATTTGTTTGGAAGCCCTAATAGATTGTCATATGTGAATATAATGCAATTCCAATAATATTACATACATACGTATCGAATTGATAACCTCCTTTTTTTGAAGTCGGTAATAAAGATTTTTTGTTTGTCCTCAGGTAACGAAAACACCAGTTAAGAAAAGGGAATATAAACCAAAACACAGTCCGAAAATAGAAGCTTTGAAGAAAAAAGCAAACCAACAGAAATTCAAATACCAGGAAACAAATAAAAAGTTACAAACCGAGAGGACGATGGAAAGAGCAACAAACATATTGGATAGGATTGAAAAAGATAAAAAAATATTAGAAAATGTTTTGGCATCTATGGAGAAAAAAAACATTCAAATGGACAAGAATGGTAAAGAGAGGATGGCAGTGATATCAAGGGAAATTGAGAAACTTAAAAATAACATTGATCATATGAATGAAATGGTCAAGAACAACAAAAATATAATAGACCACGAAACTAAAAAATGGAAAAATAAGGAAGCGCAGACGAAAACTGATATGGAGAAAAGTTTTGAGGATTTGAACAACACTAGAGAGCAAATGAAAGAGCGGATCGATGCCTTGAAACAATACGTGGCTGAGGAAAGTCATGTAATTGACCGCGAAATACAAAAAATAAAAGACAAAGAGGCTAAGGAACAAAGCAATATTAATAAGAACATTGAAGCAAAGAAAAATACATTAGTGATGGTAAAAGAACAATTTGAAAAGAATATACAAAAAAAGAAAGAAGAAGAGGCCAGATTTGACGCGTTAATTAAAAAGTTAAAGTATGCAGAATTGAATAAGAAAGAAAAGATGAATAGAAACATCACCGCCAAGCGCACAGAGCTCGCTGAAATTAAAAAGCGAATGGAAACGAACTTCAATGACAATGAAAAAAAGTTAAAATCCTTAAATATAGCAAAAGAAGTATCCGAGAAAAGGATTCGAGCCATGACTGAAAGAAAGAGAGCAATTGATGCTGAAATCAAAAATTTGGAAGAAAAAGAGGCTCAGCAGGAACTCGAAATGGTGAAAAATCTTAACATAATGCAAAACACATTAGCTAAATGTAATGAAGAATTTGAGAAAAAACTTCAAGTTATCCAACAGATTGAAGCTGAGAAACAGAGTCAAATTGAAGCTGAAATTCAAACATTGAAAGAAAGAGAGGATCAGGCAACAATCTATCTGGGGGAGAAATTGAAAGCCTGGCAAAACTCGTTAGCTATCAATAAAGATCAAGTAGAAAAGAATATTGAAGAAATGCAACAAAAAGAAGCTGCGATGAAAAATGAAATTAAAAAGAAAATCCAGAACCTGAATGAAAATGAGTTTCGGAAAATGCAGGACATTGAAAAGAATATTGAAGACATGAAAAACAAGTTATATTTGGATGAACAAGAATCCGAAGACAGAATTGTAGGTATGCAACAATACGAGGCCCAGCAGACAATAATAATAAAGAATAATATTGAGGCAATGCAACAACGCGAAGCTGAGAAGCACAAAGAAATTGAAGCTAATATTAAAAAAATGCAAGAATCGGAGGCCCTCATGAAAACCAAAATTGATGAAAATCTTGAAACATTGCAAAACAACTTAGCTGAAGAACGAGCCAAGCACGAGGAATGTATTAAGGGAATGGAAAAATTCAGGGATGAGACAAAAAATGAAATAAATGCTAAAATTATAAGCATCAACAAAAAACAGGCCCAGTTGAAAACCAACATAGTTGATGATATTGAAGAATTGCAAGAAACTTATGAAATGAAAAAGGACGAATTTGAGAAAAACATATCAGCATTGGAAAAAGCCATGGCCGAGAAAAAGGCTATAATTGAAAAAGTTATTGCGAAGATGAAGGAAATTCAGAATAATAAGAAAAATGCCATGGATGACAATATTAAAGCATTGACAAATAAGATAACTGACATTAAATATGAAATGAAAGAGAACTTTAAGCTAATGCAGCAAAATGAAGCTAACAAGAAAAGTGAAATTGAAGCTGAAATTCAAAATATGAGAAATATTGAAGCTCAAAAGAAAGAAACTATTAACAATAATATTGAATCATTAAAAAACACGTTAGCTATGAATAAACTCGAATTCAAGAAGAATATTCAAGAAATGGAACTAAATGAAGCTGAGATAATAAGAGAAACGGAAGCTGAAATTCAAAGAATGAAAGAAATTGAGGCTCAGACGGAAGACAATATCAGGAAGCATATTGAAGCTTTACAAAACACCTTAGTTATGAAACAAGATCAAAACTATTTGGAAGCCATGCCAAACTCTGTAGCAATGGATACAGATCAATTACAGAAGAATGTTGAAACAATGGAACAGTATGAAGCCGAGAAGACAACTGAAATTGAAGCTGAAATCCAAAAAATTAAAAAAATTGAGGAACAAAAGAAATTCGACATTGCAAAGAAAATCGCAGTATTGGAAAACACGCTTGCTATTAATAAAGCTGAGTTAGAAAAGAATATTGACAGCATGCATCAATTGGAAACTGAGAAAAAGAATGAAATTGAACTTGCTATTCAAAAAATGAACGATATTGAAGCTCAGAAAAAAGCCAACATTGACAAGGTTGTCAAAACATTACAAACCCAGTTGGCTATCAATACAGAAGAATTCCAGAAAAATATTCAGGCAATGCAACAATTCGAGGCTGGGAAAAGAGTTGAATTAGAAACACAAATCCAAAACATGCTAGAAATTGAATCTGATGTGAAAGACAGAACTCAAAACAATATTATAGCGTTACAACAACAGAAGGACGAGGTGGAACACAATACTAATAAAAACATTGAAGAAATGCAAAAATCATTTGCTGTACAAAAAGACCAATTAGAGAAAAATATTCAAGCTGTGCAACAACGTGAAGCAGAGCAGAAAAGGGAAATTGAAGCCGAAATTAAAAAACTCGAGGAAGCTGCAGCGCAGGCAATCACTAAAATGGAGAAAAATATTCAAGCAATGCAACAATTCGAGGCTGGAAAAAAACTTGAATTAGAAACACAAATCCAAAACATGCTAGAAATTGAATCTGAAGTGAAAGACAGAACTCAAAACAATATTATAGCATTACAACAACAGAAGGACGAGGTGGAACACAATACTAATAAAAACATTGAAGAAATGCAAAAATCATTTGCTATTCAAAAAGACCTATTGGAGAAAAATATTCAAGCTGTGCAACAACGTGAAGCAGAGCGGAAAAGGGAAATTGAAGCCGAAATTAAAAAACTCGAGGAAACTGCAGCGCAGGCAATCACTAAAATGGAGAGAAATATTCAGGCAATGCAACAATTCGAGGCTGGGAAAAGAGTAGAATTAGAAACACGAATCCAAAACATGCAAGAAATTGAATCTGAATTGAAATACAGAACTCAAAACAATATTATAGCATTACAAAAACAGAAGGACGAGGTGGAACACAATACTAATAAAAACATTGAAGAAATGCAAAAATCATTTGCTGTACAAAAAGATCTATTGGAGAAAAATATTCAAGCTGTGCAACAACGTGAAGCAGAGCAGAAAAGGGAAATTGAAGCCGAAATTAAAAAACTCGAGGAAGCTGCAGCGCAGGCAAATACTAATATGGAGAGAAATATTGAGCCCATGCAAACAATGTTAGCTACAAATGAAAAAGAATTTGAAAAGAGCCTTGAAAGTATGAAACAATACGAGGCTGAAAAGACGAGAGAAATTCAAGCTGAAATTCAAAGAATGAATGACATTAAGTCCGTTAAACATGACAATATTGCGCAGAAGATTTCAGCACTACAAAATCTGTTAGCAAGGACTGAAGAAGAATTTGAAAAGGATATTGAAGCTCTGCGACAGCAAGAGGAAGAAAAGGAAAAAGAAATTGAAGCTAAACATAAAAAAATGAATGAAATTAAGGCGCAAAAAAAAGAAAATATTAAGGCACTGCATAAAGAGTTGGCTTTGAAGGAGGAGGGAGTATCAGTTGGCGGAACATCCTCCGTGCTCTACACCCGAGAGCTGCCAAGATATCTTCATTTCTCGAGACCAGGGGTCAGCAGTGACATTGGACCGATGGATTTGACTGACGAAGAAACTGACCTTCCGAGTAACAGTGCCAATAACGCGGCCTCTAGTTCCCGGTGGCCTCGGTTCTGGCAGCGATCCCGTTCTGACCGGGACTAAGGGTAAGAATCCTTAGAAACGGCCGGCTATTACCGACCACTACATCTGATGTAATAGTCGTTTCAGCCACCAAAGGCAAAGATGAGGCGAGAGACCCTGACGTAATTTAAAGCTTCAAGACGATAAGTCCAAATCCAAACACTACAAAGTCAAAGTAATATTGTCGAGAAAGTTGAGGGATTTTAAGGAAGAGATAAGAACAGGTTTCGAGTAGCTGAGAACAAGGCACCTGTCGATGACGGAGCTATGACAGAAACCAGCCTCTTCAACTTCAGTAAAGTAGCATACGGAATATATTATGAGCGTTCTAGACACGTTTAAACATTTTTTTTTACAAGATTACCTCAACTTTTCCTATAGTACTTAATTTTTCTTCTTACTGTTAGAATATTGATATTATATAAGACTATTTTTGCATTTTTTTAATCATTAGGTTAGGAGTAAGAACGCAACACCAGCTTGTGGTTGTTGCACGCATTTTACAGTTCGTACGCGTTCCTTGTTAGTGTCAAAATGACGAGGTGTTAAACCCAATTTCGGTGCAAGACTTTTCTATGAGTTCTTGATAGAATCATGTGTATTTTACCAGACGAAATATAGTTAGGTTTTTCTGTTAAATACAAATGATGTCAAACTTCTTTTCCGCTCTGATAGTTTTAAAGAAAGAAATAAAATGTATTTATTGGGACTCGCGCAGGAAGAACACAAAGAGAAAAGAGAGAGAGAGAGAAAAGAGAAAGAGTAAAGATAATTTTGTAAAGTGAACTGTTTGCCCAGTGCATTGCATCCGATGACGACAACAGCGCGGGCGCATCTCTTGCTCAGAGCGGCTAAGAAGGATGACAACGTATTAGGCTATAAGATTACATGTACAGTCAACAAAAGAGATAAGTATGCAGGATCGTCGGATATAGTTGAAGTTTAGTAAGAAACCGATGGATGTTCTCGAATAAATTTTTATTTTATTAATAGAAAACAAACAGCCAATTTATCAAATTGAATTTCAGTCGAACACATCCAACGGTTTCTTACTAAACTTCAACTATATTCGACGATCCTGCATACTTATCTCTTTTGTTGACTGTACTTCAATGTATTAGTTTTAAAATATTGCTATGTTTCTCTACAGGACAAATAAATAATTTTATCCAATAATCCGTATTTTTTTATCACTAAAATATTATAAGATTTTGTGTACTACTAATTTTAGTTTTGTAAGATTTTACTATTTGTATGACTTTTTTTAGAGTAAATAAATAATTTTATAAAAAGTGTTTTTTTTTCTGCACTCAAAAAGATTTTTAAAGTGAAAACTTCTTTAGGGTTGGGTATTTTTTGAGATGAAAAAAACCATAGAACTCGCGACACTGGTGACCGTAACCGACACCTCTGTTTTAAGTTTTGGCTAAATCCGTTCAGTAGTTTTTGCGTGAAAGAGTAACAAACATCCATCCATCCTCACAAACTTTCGCGTTTATTATATTAATAATATACTAGCTGTGCCCCGCGGTTTCACCCGCATAAGTGTCAATCCCGTGGCAATATCGAGATAAAAAGTAGCCTCTATGTTAATCCAGGGTGTCAGCTACCTGCATACAAAATTTTATCAAAATTGGTCTAGCCGTTTGAGCGTGAAGAAGTAACAAACAATCAAACACACACACTCTCACAAACTTTCGCCTTTATAATATTAGTGTGAAGTGTGTTTATTAGTAAGATTTGAAAACAGATATACTGATCAGACACACACCTGCGCCTCTTCGATGATCTGGCCATCCTTCAGCTGCTGTTCCGAGCCAAGGTCAGGGTATGTAGAGTCGAAGATGCTCTTCATAGTCAGGAATGGAGTATTCCTAGTCGGCATCACGTACAACAGACGAGCTCGAATCTATAGGAGAGAGGCATTTTAGTATTCTAGGTAAATTGCAGTGTAAGGCTTGTGGCCACAAATGACAGCCGGGACCAACGGCTTAACGTGCTTTCCGAGGCACGGAGAGGTCTTGATATGTAAAGATGGTCACCCATCCACGGACCAACCGCGGCAAGCGTAGCTTAACCTGATCAATCGACCCGTGCGGCTGTTATTACTTAGCCACAAGCCTCTCCCGTATCGTATATAGAACTGATATATTCCAAGAAATCGAATAACTAAAATAGAAACGGATGAATGCACAATAGGCTATTTGACTGGTTTCTGATAAACATCTTAGATTATTTAATGGTGTCTAACGAGCCCACAAAAACCTATTACTTCAAATTGCATAATGTATTTCTTTTAAAAAATAGTAAATAAAAATGTACTGTTTAAATAAGCCGCCAAAACGCTATCTTTAACAATATGGCGTCGTGACGTCACGATTCACGTAAACAAACGTTGAAACGGTCGAGATACTAGACAAAAGTCATCTGTTCTGTCAACGATAGACAGAAATTTACTAAATCATTACGTCATCTTAAGTTCAGCCAATCCAGACCGTTTTCGATTACGTGGCGCCAGATTTAAAAAGATGAAGTTTTTTCGGGATTTTTTTTATAAATAATACATTGTTTTGTAGTAAAATTAATGCAAATCGATTTTAAAAGCGATAATCTATGCGAGTGTCAATAATTATGACCTTATTTTTTACATTGTCAAATAGCCTATTACTAACGACGCAATTACATAGTTCAGCATATTATTTATAGTGTAGCATTTATGTTCAGGATATGATAATATCATTGCGGTTCATAGACACGCGACACGTGCAAGCACGTTTCCTATTGAGTCAGAAATATTTTTAGTCAGGCAGATGATGACTAATATTATCACCATGACCCCCCTGCCCTTTTTTTTGTGGTCGGCGCAACATGTTGGGTTGTGGTTACCTTCTGTCCCAGCGCCGGCTTCTTGCCCCGCACGGTGTCAGCATGCTGTCGCTGTATGTAAGCTGTGGTGTCCCCAAACACGTGGCCCTCGATACCGTTGTCCAATGGCTGCAAGGAAATAATCACCATTATAACGGATGTAAAAATACGTTTATACTACACCTGCTCGGAAAGTACAGACGCCAGCACATCAAGCTACCCGAAACTGTCAAATTTTCCCAATCAACTTTGAACCTTATGCTTTAGCGATAAAGTTGAAAATCCATTAAAGAAATTTGACAGATTGTAGTCGCTTGATGTGCTGGAGTCTGTACATACCATATTACTTTTAAAAATGAGGCAGGAAGTACGTCATTACTGTCGTACAAATTTGCGGGTCGAAAAAGTGTATGAAAATCATATTGACGTGCGGTCTTTTTTTTAAATTTAGGGCAATTCAGTAGCTGACCTAATTAAATATAGTATAATGCCAAAAGGGCAAAAAGTTTTTACCACCAAGCGCTAAATGATACTGGCCACATACTTTTGCTGATCCCTGTATTTTGCCATCTAATAACATTAGTAATTTATTACCAGTTTCTTTAGTTCAACCCAAGTTCAAGTTAGTTGAAATTTTTCCACTTAAGCTGTGATGACACATTAGAGACTTTATTATTATTATTATATACATCTATAACGGTCGATCACTACTGGGCGGCGTGTGTCTCATGGTTGCACCAAATGGGAGTCCCGCTCAGCATATGCCAGGTACAATACCTGACGCTGGTATTCTGCTGCATCCCGTTAGTGACACACGGATGTCGAAAAGACACATTTGAGTTTCAACAAAATGGTACCTACATAGTTATTTACATGACATTCGTTTCCCCGGTTGTTGGTAAACATTTGTGACAAATTGTATTAACAAAACAATGGCGACGTTAGTTTAGATTTTGGCCGCCACGCGCCAAGAGATACTTGTTCGGTTGTATGTTACATGAGACAATTTATACCAATATCATATAGTTTCAGGCTTTCGGGACAGGTTATCAGCTATTTATGTATAGCTGATAACCTGTCCCGAAAGCCTGAAACTCTGACAACCAGTTTTATCCAGAGGTATTGTATTACCCAGTTACTGGGTTGTGGAGGTCAGATAGGCAGTTGCTTCAGGTAAAATACTGGTATTCAGCCGCATGCGGTTAGACTACTAGTGTTTAACCGCATGCGGTTAGACTAGAAGTCGAACCCAACCTAGTTGGGAAGAGAGAGGCATATGATGATAAAAAACTGCTAAATACCGTATCAACAAGAAAGTCAAGATTGGATCCCGGCATCATGGGTCCATTGCTCTTGTGTCGTAGCCAGGAGTTCTGCAGCGCCACCAGCTCGTTGGACAGCGTCACCACGCCACCCCCAGGAGCGGGAGGCGACTTGATGCTGCACCAGCATACCATGCCGACATCTGGCATCATACAACATGATTATAACAAGAGAATCTTCTACTTACGGGGCTTACATGACCTAAAGCGCGGTCACTGTCGGACTGCATAGAAAAGAAAGAGAAGCGCGATGACACAACGCTGGTAATTTATTGCAAAATATGAAGCAATTATTTAATTACAAAAAATCTATTGTTTGGACTAAAAAAAAACGCTAGTATTTTATTATGTTGCTTATAGAATAATCTGACAAACATACAGAATGATTGTATGTATATTAGTGTGGTTTCTGTTTTTTTTTCTATCGTATCATTTTTTTTTTTTTTCTATAAACGTTGCCCCACGCTAGGAATTTCTCCTGTATTGTGGGTGCGTTTACAAACATTTAAACTCACATACACAAACAGCCAGACCCGGAACAACTACTTGTAGTTCATACAAATATTTGTTCCGTGCGGGAATCAAACCCGCGACACGCAGCGCAGCAGTCAATCGCTTGACCACTGCGCCAACCGTGCCGTCAAATTAGTTGTATTATGTTTTCAACACACTATCTACCCAGCGGTTGCCGCGTGAACCGGCCTGTATAGCTCTTTGGGGATGTGGAAACATTAGTAGCACTCACCTAGTTCAATCTCGGGGTTCGTGTTGGTCTTGGGCAGGAACGCCGTGGTGCCGGGCACGCCGATGTCCATCACATAGCCGTGGTCTTCCACTGACGACACGGCCGCCTGCACGAGGTTACCTGTAACACCGTTCATAAAAATATAATATACTAGCAGCGCCCCGCGGTTTCACACGCATAAGTTTCGATCCCTATGTCCTTTCCCGGGACCCAAACTATCTCTATGTCAAATTTCATCAAAATCGGTTCAGCGGTTTAAGCGTGAAGAGGTAACAGACAGACAGACACACTTTCGCATTTATAATATTAGTATGGATAGGATGTTTGGAAGCTGGATGCAAAGCCTTAAGGTTAGACTGGAAGCTGACCCCAACATAGTTGGGAAAGGCTTGGCAGATGATGATGAGCTAAACACACACCTTTCTGTAGATCCTTGTGTGTGGTCTGCCCGTTGACATGCTGCGGCATTAGGGAGAGCATGAGACTGAGTTCCTTGACCTCCAGCACTTTGACGGCGACATACTGTCCGGGGCGGAACATCTGAACCAGTTCTAACACTTTGTCTGTCTGAAAAAAGAAAGGATTGTGGTTCAAACAAATTTCCAAATCACCGTGGTTCTTAAAGATCTCGAAAGTACACGAACGTTTAAACATCAGGACAATCAAGGGAGAGATAGTCCTGCTCCAAATACCAAGCACAACTTGCAGTCGAGTGTCAAAGTATCCTTGGAGTCTCTTGCCCGTTCTTCTCCATAGAGATCTACGTTTTGAAATTGGGCAACTAGCTTCAACTTTCTGACATAACTGACCGACTATTTAATTTTGACAATTCAAAAGCGTTAATGGTATAATTGAAATAAATGCTTTGAGTTTGAGTCCACCCGAATCAACTAGCAGTGCAGTTGACCTTTCCGGAAACAATACGACGATTGAAACGGGCAGTGCACATAATGCATTTTTAAGTTCTAGTTCCTTTAGTTTAGTTTTGTTATTATTATGTGTGTTCACTTATTTCTGAGATTGCTGGTAAACCTGTAATTGGCGACTGTGTAAGACCGAGACTTTTGTGATCTATAGTACTTAAGATAAATTATACATAGAAGCTGTTGGTGTACCTTAATAAATAAATAAATAAAATAAAAATAAAATGCACTATAGAAATTTTCTCAAAGGGGATTTCCCGTATAATTAAACCCAGCACCACTTCATTGATCCAGGAATCGGACTCACGCTTAACAGCCGTGCTTGCAACCACTGTTGCAAGCACGGCTGTCCGATGGAACAGGTTGTGTCATTTGAAATTGTTTGGGGTCGGCACAAGCTGTATTTTTTTTCTTCCATTCTTCTCCATTTGTCATCATCTCGGTAGTCAGTCACCCCTATCTAGCCGTATTATCTTACACACGGTCCATCTGTCGCAGCCAACTGGTTAAATAAGCCGTTTAGTTAACCACCTGGCCTATGGAAGTAGTGCTCGCTTCGCTTCGCTCTCTCGAATCGTATGTGGTTGGTCACTGCTCTAACCTAACCCATTTGGTTGGGGTGCCCTGGCTTAGTTATTGCAACCAATTCGGCGCGCGCGTTACAGTTCCACAACCTAAACTATAATTGAATACCATTCAGGCTGTTAGCTGAATGGCCGCCGTTTAGTCAAAAGGCTAGGCGGTTAACTAAACGGCTAATTAAACCAGTTGGCTGCGACACATCCATTGCAACCACTAGACCACCCATTTAATTAAATTTCTGTGACAAAACAAACCATTTATTTTTCCATCTTTCCTTTTTAAAATTAACTACTAACCTTGTCGTTAACATAAGCTTCGAGTTCCTTATTGTATGGGTCACTGATGTGGCACGCCATCACCGAGCCAATCAGTCGACACGGCAGGCTGACCACTACCTTAGTTTCCAGGACATTCTTAACTCTGCCCAGTATCAATAGACCTTCTTTTACTGTCTGTGGAAAAGGGAAAAAAAATCAATTTGTCTTATAAACTTCCATCAACATTAGCACTAGATTAGTGATTAGAAATAAAACTGGCCAAGTGCGAGTCAAGGCAAAAACGCCGAAAAAATACGTTTGTTGTATGCCGCCTTGTAGCCCCTTAAATATTTATTTTAAAATTCATCATCTGTGAAAATTTCAACTGTCTAGTTATCACGGTTCATGAGACACAGCCTGGTGACAGACGGACAGTGGAGCCTTGGTAATAGGGTCCCGTTTTTACCCTTCGGGTATGGTACCCTAACAAAAACACATTGCTCAAGTGGCCACAATTGCATATAGCTTGATTATAAACCTTAACACTCATACATAAAGTTTTTTATTGTTTGCAATGTATTTACTACGTTGATTGAAAGTAAAAGTATTTAAAAATAAGAACAAAAATATTTATGGAAAAATAAAACATAATTTCTAAGGAATAAGGTTGAAAAATCTAAGTTGCAAAATAAGACCACAACATTATTTGTGGTCTTATTTTTCCAGCTGTTAGTCATGGGCTCATTGGGAATCTAGTACTTGTATGTAGTGTTGTTATTTGTTGATCGAAGTTTATATAAAATTTGATTTTTCAGGTAACTAATCTATTATCTTGTAGCCGCAAAGAGGGATGTGATTAGAATGATACTTCGTAAATGTTGTTTGAGAATTAATTCACTTTAAAAAGAAATTATAATCATTGTAAAAAAGATCTTCTTCTTTGTGTCGATGGTACTCTTAATTGTTGTTTTTTTTTTTAATAGTTTGAGCCCAGTAGTAGCTGGCCATGTTGATTGGGGCATCAATGGCTTTCTTTAGATCTCCGAGGTGCAGGTGAACGGACACTTTCCAGCAAGTGCATCGTGTGATCACCGCAAGCATCACACTTGCACTGGGTGTTAGATGGGTCTGTAATCCCCCACTTCCATGAATTGTGTGTAAAATACTTAAGACTACTGCTGCATTGGCAAATTATTGTTTCCCAGAATAATTTTACTGCAGTCATCTTTTTTGTAAGCATTAACTATTTTTAGCAAATCATTATTTGGCATATTGTTGTGTAACCATAAACAACCAGTAGGAGGAAGAAACCATGATATGATATTATTATCTAAAGTGTGTGAAAGGCCGGTGGATTATCAGAATTTAAAACATAGCAAAATGGGCAAAACAAAGAAATTGGAGAAATCCCCATAAAGTCTATTTTACTTTTAATCGTAAAATAAGCAATATTTCTGAAGGAGTTAGAGATAATATTATTAGTTAGAAGTTATCGTTTGCGCTGTACTATCAAAGGTGTGTTTTTTTGTAACATGTAAATTAGTATTTATTTCTATCATGGGTTGATGAAAGAATTTCATATAAATTGCATAACAAACATAGAAATTTTAAATAGTTAGGCAATCCGTCCTTAATATATTAGCGTTGCGAATATTATGATAATAAATCATAATTTATTCATTTATGATGTAGAAAATAACAAACCTTATAGCTTAAACCAAATGCACAATTTTTAAATGACTGGTCGATCTCTTTCGTGCCCTCGTCAGATAAATATCCATCGTCCCCTTCGGACTTCTTCTTCGGCTTCTTCCTTTTCTTTTCTCCCTTCTCAGGAGCGCCTAAAAACTATAAAAACAAAAATTAAAACTAAGTATTTTCAAGCAAGAAAGTTCAACTCCAATTTTTAAGACTTACGTTTGCACTTTGTTTGAAGTATGTTGTTGTGGGCTTCTTTCCTCCACGGGGAAAGTATTCCTCTGTGTCTGCCATTATTATTAAATGTTTTAGTTTCAAAATCACAATTTAAATCACACCGCAACAGCTGTTTACGCATGAGAAATATAGGTTATCTTCGTTTTGTTGTCGTGATGATTTTTTGACACACGTTTTTTATATTATTCCATATCCATTCGTGTTGATTCACAAAAATATTAGAAATTTATAAAACTTTTATTAATAAATCATACATCTGTAGGTTTTGACTTTGTATTGATGTGTGAATTTTAAATGTGAAAATGTTTAATTAAAAAATAACAGCTATAGAATGTAATAACTAAACGTTACGAGAATCGCAAAGTGTTGCCACGTATCGAATTTAAATAGCTACTACATTGTGAAACGACCGTTGTCATCTATAGTTGATCCGAATTTCCGACATAGAGCCTGCTGCACCCATGTTTACTGTCTATTATTCCCCAGAATTAGCACCAACATACATGTATATTCGTTATGAACAGTCACATGTCAACTTGTAACTTAGTGCGGCATGCTAAATAAATGGGTAACGGTTACATGACATGGATGATAATCCTTGTGAAGTGCGCTAATCGATCTATCTGGCTTACATATTAGCGAGTAGTAACCAGTTCTACTTAGTCTGTGAGTTCACTACTCTTTAGAAATGCTCTCTGCTAGATTTTGATCTAAAAATACAAGAGCAAAATCTTCGGTTGTCGAAGAGCTCGCAAAAATGCAGCCAGGATACGAACGCTAAAAAATTGAAATCGGTTCTATGAAGGGCCAGACAACAGCACCCGTAAGCGTCCCTGTCTGAGGTCAATTGTAATTAGTACCCAAATTGCAATTAGCTCCCACACGAAAGCACCTTCTCTTGCATTTCCACGGACTATCACCATTGACAATTTGACATACATACTCATCACCGATTATCGTGCGTGGACGATACTGATACATTTCCGGAGCGCATGACGATATCCATGAACCTTATTGCGTAAGCGTCAGGAGACTCTCAATTTACACGTGCGCTCAATTTACAGTGATTGATAAGGGTATCGCTCACATACATTTATAATTAACAATCAGCAGACAGACATATAAATTGGCTTAGAGAAAGGTAAGTATGCATAATATCAATTTTATTCATGACACCCAGCTCCGGATTTCCTAGATTTGTCAATGGGCTCAGCCAACCTAGGGGCCCAACGGCCCAACCACCCAGGTACCCCAATTGCTTGTTGTCTGTCTTACGGCAGGTGGAAGGACCGGATTAGCCACGTAGCATGTGGTGTAGCAAATGCTACAGGCCCCGCTCTTTTTTCTTAAACTTTCCTGCATAGTCGACAAAGTTATCATAAATAGTCGAAGGCGAAAAATCAAAAGTACTTTGTAATGAGTACTCGTTTGAAGAAGGTAAGTTGGCTGAAGTAGGTAACTACTAGTAGATAGAAAGCAATACGAGGAAAATAGAGTCTGAACTATGGTGACACACATAGCTTGGACTGCATTATTTTGTATTTGATATATTTTCAAAATGGCTTACTACTGGGGCCCAAATTTCTAGTTCCTAGAGGGGCTCTGGGTCTCTAACAGTCTCTTAGTCCAGTCCTGATGAATGACACCAGGGTGCAAAGGGAAATATTGTTTTACAACTCAACCTAGAATAATGAGGGTGCCTTAGACAGTATAGCTCACGAATCATAAGATATGAATGCGGCCTTCAGGGGTCAAAGAGCCCTTCATAGTTCTACATTTGAGATAAAATCTACTATTTTAGAAAAAAACTGTGGATCACCAAGACCTCCTACCACAATTTGACAGACGTGACAGTGGGCAGTTGTAATAGTAGTCTATGGTGGGCAGTGGGCAGACATCATTATTCTATTCTATTTTTAAGTAGGGCAAGTAAAGCGCCGATGTCGACTATTCTGCCCATATTCTGCCAATGTCAAGTCAAAACTGAATTGGAAATTCTGACAAAATTGCATGAAAAATAAAAAATCGTGTCGACTGACAACACTTTACACTTGAACACTGACATCGTCTTTTACTAAAATCTTGCTAAGTGAAAGAGATAGCGTGACATGACATAGCGTCTTAGAGTAAGAAAGCTATAGAGCATAGGGTAGCGTGGCCACACATGAGACAAAAAACTAACTTAAATAACATTGGCTACTTATGTAGCTGCCTTGAAAAAACGGGCACGCACTGAGAGACGGAAACAGTACAGCTTTATCCTTTTCTATTTATAATAACTCAATACTTTATCCCTTTCTTGTGGAAATGAAATGGCGCTACCCGCCGTCTATACTTTTCTTTGTCTAAGCATAGCGTATCTGATATGCCAAGAGATGACACGACGATCTCCATCTCTGTAATTTAGTCGGTTGTTGTTGTTGATATGTTGCTGTCCCTTGTCAGTCTGAACTCTGACGAACTCTTAGCTGGGTACTCACTTAGCAGTGTAGCACGTAACGTATCAGATACGGTATCAACCTGCAAGTGGGTACGGCTCGTCCACGGTCCTCCGCGTATCTAGCAACGAGCTGCCGGATCCGCAGTGCTCGCAACGACCAGCATCATATTGTAGTCTTTGGCAACGACGTCACGCCGACAACATGTCTCAAATGGTGCTGCGTTCATATTCATGTATAATATTTTAGATAATTATAAAAGCCCACGTCGATTTTGGCAAAGTGAAATTTTCAAATAAATAATATAAATTTTGTAATAATTCTTATTTTTAGGGTCCCACAGTACTGGAGTATTCTGGTAAACCTCAATTAGATTTAACACTTTTTCTTCAGTCCACTCCATAATGAATACGTAAGTTCGTTTGAAGCTCGCGCGTACGTACTCACTACACAAGCGGTCGTGACGCCCGTAGGGTATATGTGTTCTGTGGTGACGCCGTCCACGAGCACACTGCGAGCCGCCTTTGTGTTCGCAGTGAAACCGCCACTCGGCGGGTCACTGCGAGCTTACAGCGCTCCACGCGCGAGCGGCTCGCAGCGGGCTCGTGCCTACGTACTCACTTGATACCGTATCTGATACGTTACGTGCTACACTGCTAAGTGAGTACCCAGCTCTTGAGTATTAATGTTCTGTGCTGACTACTTGACGAGTCTGACGTCTGACGTGACTGTCACCTGTCACACACACACTACAATACTCACCGTTCGTCGCGTCGGTTCGTCTTCGTCCTGCTGTCAGTGCTGTCCATAGAGTAAAGTAATATAGTGCCGTAGACAGAGTAAACTATAGACTGCTGCATATCTTCTTTTTCATTCGCACAAGAAAAAGAGAAAAATATTAACGTGACTAGCGAAGAAAAGAGACAGAGTAAGAATATTTCTGTCCCTTACTGCGTGTCAGCTAAGCACATCAATGTGCACAACAAGTTTGACGTTTATGAATGAAATATTAAAAATTATGAATGAATTAGTAAAAACTACATCGCGATTAAACGGAAAATAAGATATTTTTTGTGCATAATTAAATAATAGTACATTTGCGCAACTATGAAAATGGTTAGATGCAGTGTAATAACAAAGCTGTAAAAATCATAGTATGATGAAGATTGCCGGAATTTTTTGTCCCTTTCGGCTTCGATTAATAATAGTACTTTCGGTGACATGGATACCTCCCGTATTATTATTATACTCTTTGATGGATACCATGAGTCTATAGATTACTCTGTCTACGTATAGTGCTGTCCTATGAGTAATAGTGTTCTGTGGTGCTGTCTGTCACTGTCTGTCACACATCACATAGCACAATTAGCACATACATCACACAAGTTTGTTGCAAGTTATACAGCATCATATTGTAGTCTTTGGTTGCAAGATAAACTTACATCACGCCACGCACCGGTATGTAGATAATTGTTTACGGATCTAATTAATTAATTATCTCTCACACAAAAATATTTGCCGGCATTATAAACTGTTGCTATTCGTACCTAAAGTCAGTTGAATTGACAATTTCATTGTAAATACATTACTGAACACATTTTGTAACAAGTACTTAGATAAGTTTTGAACTTCTCACCAACATCGATTGAAATTGATTATTTTTATGAGATAAAAAACGTTGCATAGGATAAGACTGCGCCGAAAATATTCATAAGTTAGCGTAACTCAATGTTTATCTAACAATAAGAGTAGTTTTGACTGATATTAAGTGGTTTTTTTGTGCGAACTTACCTACAATAAAATTGTAATTCCGATAAGATATTTAGAGGGAATTATATCTAGTATTAGTTAATAGGTACTGAGATAAACTCGTTGTACCGGTTAAGTAGACTTGTGTACATGTAAAGTGTTACATCATACGTGTTTTCCGTTTGCAGAAAATGAAAATCGTGATCTTTGGTTCCACCGGCCAGTCTGGCCTTTGCGCCATCGCCGCTGCTTTGAAAAAAGGTAAATTACTTAGTTTTTTATGTACTTACATTGACTAATTATTATTATTAGTCTATCCCCCTGATTCCCAATCTTTTTAACCCACTTCAAAAAAGGAGGTTCTGTATTCAACCCTTATTTATGTATGTTTGTATGTCCGCAATTTTCTCAAAAACGAATGAACCAATTTTGATGATTCTGATTAATGTGATCTACATACTTTCAGGAAGGTTTTAGTATATAATATATTAGGTCATTATTCTTATGTACGAAATTATATGCATAAATTTCAAACTCAAACTCAACTCAAACTCAAATCATTTATTTCAATTAAACCTTGTACAGGCACTTTTGAATTGTCAAAATTAAATAGTCTGTCAGTTAGTCAGAAAGTTGAAGCTAGTCGCCCATTCCAAAGCGTAGATCTCTATGGAGAAGAACGGACAAGAAACTCCATGGACACTCTTTTAAATCAAGATATTACAAAATCCTGGGTACATTATTCTTGTTGCTTCTATATGTGAGAACAATGTAAAAAAGACAGAAATGAAGAAAGAATTCAAGACATAAGATTAAAAATAAGCCTTGGCAGTTAAGAGATGACCAGTCTCAACCGACGGCGCCCGTTCACGAACATGACGCGTGGATCAGCACCATCCAGCTCAACCATTTTGTAGGGAACCGAATGATCCAACACACGCGCCACCATCGGTGAGACATTTAAGTGAGCATGACACGTTCTCAACTGCCATGCTATTTCAAGTCAACATCAAAAAATCATAATAAACGGAAACATGGTTCTTACATTTACAAAATAAAAAAAAAATGCTTCTAAATTATACAAAACTACAGTTTGCAATTTATTTAAGAGTAAATAGAATTTTATTACCTACCAAACAGGAAGAGATATTTAATATTGAAGTATTCAACAATTAAAACTTGATTTTATAAATTAAAAAAGTTATGTTCGTAATGTCAGAAACACAAAAAAAAGAAAAAGGGAAGCACCTCTTCCAAATATTGAAATTAACTACAAAGATAGTCTTACAATTTTCAGTAGCTCCAACAATACTTTCAAGTGTCAATCAATTAGTTGTGGTTGTGGAGCAGGACCAGCATTGAGCCAGGCATTTTTATCAGCGATGTAATCCCTAACTTATAATATGCCTGACTGCATAGTGTGCGTTTTATACAAGACTTGAATTTTGTCTCATTCAGTTGAAGAATGTGGGGAGGTATTTTATTATAACATTTTAAACAGTACCCCATAAAAGATGAATCTACTTTAGCCAGTCTGAAACCTGGTTGAACTAATAGGTCCCTATTTCTAGTACTATACTAGTAAATGTACTGCATCTCCGGCATTTCTATGCTAATTTTGATGATTCTTCTAGTCAGTGTCTTAAATTTTATTCTTCAATGCTAATTGAATTTGTGTCGGATAGGTACAACAAAAAAGTAAAAATTAAAAACTTTTTTACAAAAAAAAAACAATCAACTTCAAAAAAAAAAAACACTGCAGTATTTTTTTTTAAGTTGGTTGTTTTTTTTGTAAAATAGTTTTTACATGATTGACTCTCTTTAGATGTAATTTCTTGTGACTCCCTTGTACAAGAAGATACTTGCGTTTAGCTCTAGAATCCTAGACTCTAGCAGCTAGACTCATTAGAACAATCCAGTTAGACTCTAGCTAGATTATTTTATACAAAGAAAACTTCAAAGAATAAATAATCTAACTTTTATTTACTTACAAAAAAATATTATTTACTTGGTTAGGAAAAACAGCAGGTACCTACAATTATTAATAAGGCGGATAAGCTTGCTTTTATGAGCATAACTTCTTAAAACGGGCCTGAAGTTTTGAAATAGCATTTTTTTTCTAAATTGATTTAATTACTGCAACTGCAGAAAAGACAGTTTCAGTCACACACACACACACAAAAGGTAAAAGAATCTTTAAAGCTGTAGTACTGATTCTCATTAGGTTGCATGCTGGTGACATTAGCATACCGGTTTGTGACGCACCTGGAACAACGTTGGGAACACAGTTAGGGAGCCAGGGCACCCCAACCAAATGGGTTAGATTAGAACGGATCAACCGCGTGCGAGCCGAGAGAGCGAAGCGTGGCGAGCACTACTTCCAAAGGCCAGGCGGTTAACTAAACAGCTAATTTAGCCACTTGGCTGCGACATATATATTTAGATAATTATTCTGCCTATGTCCAACTGGAATGATGTACCTTACAAATAAATAACAATTATTCAAATAGGTGCTGTGGTTCCGGAGATTACTCTCCACATATGCACAATACTGATGAACTGGATGATCATCACAGCATCCACTGACTGTTAAATGTGGTTGTACAGACGCCAGCACATCAAGTTACTACAATGTGTCAGATTTCTTTAATAGATTTTCGACTTTATTGCTAAATCATAAGGTTCAAGGTTGATTGGGAAAATCTGACAGTTTCGGGTAGGTTGACCTGCTGGCGTCCGTACACTAAATTAAAGAATTGTAAAAAAAAAAAAACTAATTTACAGGTTGCCATAGCCACCACATTTTGCCAACTCATACAGATTTTTTTAAAATTATTATTTACACAAACATGTTTCTAATCATTATAATTTTGTCCGTACAGGCTACTCAGTCCGCGCCTTCGTCCGGGACCCGAAAAAGATCCCAGATGAATACAAGAACAAAGTGGAAATCTTTCCCGGTAACGTGTTAGAGCCTGACTCGGTCGCAGAAGCGGTCGAGGGCGTTGACGGCGTCGTCATTGCTTTAGGAACTGGGCACGATATTCCTAGTAGCCTAGCTCCCACCTCAGACATGTCCGAAGGAACGAAGAACATTCTAGAAGCTATGAGGGCTAAGAATGTAAAACCAGTGTCGGTCTGTCTGTCCGCCTTCTTGCTTTACGAGCCAGAAAAGGTCCCTAAGATGTTCGTGGATATCACTAAGGATCATCAGAGGATGTGGGATGTTTTGAAAGAGAGCCCTCTGAATTATGTCGCCGTGTTCCCGCCGAGGATTGATAGTAAGACTTTTTCAACTATATTATGGCCCTAATATCACTTTTTTAAAAAGATCTTGAGCTTATCTTTACCCAACTACGGCAAAGCCGAAAAGAGGGTTATGATTTTAAAAGGGTTTTTGTGTGTATGTTCAGCTGTTACCGCATACAACGTGCCGCTACAATGGCCACATTAATTTTGCACACGGGTAGGGCTTTTGGCCAGTAATCGTAAAAAATATACCTAATGTACAGACGCCAGCACATCAAACTACCCGAAACTGTCAAATTTTCCCAAACAACTTTGAACCTTATGCTTTAGCGATAAAGTTGAAAATCTATTAAAGAAATTTGACAGATTGTAGTAGCGTCTGTACAACAAAAAATCGTAATCTGAAAACCAATATAGGGCTCTCTCTCTTTCCTTCAATTCGTCTACTCTGTGCACGTTATTCGTTTTCATTTCAATGATGCTATATTATGATCTGTGACCCCGGCAAATGACCCCTGCGCTACAGTTCTGGTTGCTCTAAGATGCTATTTTAGAAAACTGTAAATAAATAATAACGTTTAATGAAATTAAAATACCTATGTTCATAAAACGCGAAACCTTAAACGTGTGTTAAATTAAAATGTCGCAATAAAGCGCCACGCTGTATATTGTAAACTACTCATACGATTGTATATTCGTGATTGTATACCATGTGTCCTGCATGAAACCGCCCTGCAAGAAACATGATTATGGGTCGGGCCCTGAACTGCATACTTTCCATTTTCCAGATATCCCCAGCCGTGAGTACACAATAATCGAGGACTGTACCAAATCTCCGGGCCCTGTTATCTCGAAGTGGGACCTGGGCACCTTCCTCGTCGACTGCCTGACTCAGCCCAAGTACTTCAAGAAAGATATCGGCATTTGTAATAAGTAGGCTCAAATTAATTTATGTACCGGACTAAGAAAGGGTAATTTTTAAGTGCCATTTAAAGTTTTCAAAGTGATTTTTTAGCTGTTTGTCACGTTATTATGTGTTCGGTTTTTGAAAAATGACGTTTGTCCTGATAAAATAATACCTACATCTAGACTAATAATAAAGTTGAAGAGTCTGTTTAAAGGCGCTAATCTCTGGAACTACCAGTCGGATTATAAAAAATACTTCTTGCATATGATAGCCTAATTCTTGACGATAGGTCATAGCTCTAATGGAGCAAAAAGACAGAAAGATCGCTAAGCAAAAACGAAGTGACAGCGCGGGCAGGTCATGCGATGGGACGGGGTGGGTCGGGGAATCAAGACACACGCGGACGAAGTCGCGGGCAAAAGCTAGTTTTATATAAAGTGCCTTTAGCGTGTGATAAATTCACAGGGAGTTCTTAGTTAAAAAGTGCATCCTTGAATCGACATTGATGCCGCGAAGAACACATGTTTTATATTTATTCTAAAATATATAGTCCCAAGATTAGGGTTTTTTTTTACAAAAACTTGTTTGTGTAGACGTCTAGTCCTAAAAATAAAAAGTTTTCGAGACATTTAACTATAATTAAACACAAACTTGTTCGTGTTTAATGTAACAAGAAAATGTCCTTCAACATCTTGGAGCGGTAACAAAACCTGTTTTGTTTAGAATTTCCATAATAATACCTATCCATAAAACGGTTCGCTCTGCTGACCCATGTTTCGGTAGAACTGACCTACCCTTTGCGCCATTAAATTAGCTAGGCGAGACGTCACAGAAATTATGCGTATCAACATCTAATGGCGATAAAACCGGTTATTCCGTTTATATAACCCAAAAATCCACCCTAAGCTGAATACGCGGAAACATGCCCAAGAATCCACCCTAGGCTTAGTTGGATAAATGGAATTTATAGGCTTAGGGTGAATTCTCGGACATGGGTGGATAAACGGTATAACCCGATAAAACAAAAGAAAAATGGTTGCCTGTAAAGTCGGTTTTACGGGCGAAGATTTTACGTGACAACGACCGATCATCCGATCATAGTTGAGTGGGAGAGAGACGCAAGGCATTCGGCGGGCCTCTCTCTCGTTCGGTGACTCATCGTAACGTTACCGAGCGTTACACTTTTTCATAAGTGACTCCCAGTCGCAACCTAATTTAAGACGTTGTCACGTCAAAAATGTCCACATGGTAGAACTCGCGATTCAGCGTCACCGACCGACTGCAGCCGAGTATACCCGAGCGTCACCGACGTAAGTAAGAGCGCTAAGTGCGCCTAAATAACTAAAACGTACTGTGATTTTGTATATTTTCATATACATACTTAGATATGGGCTTTCTTGAAGTTTCTTGATTAAGTCAGTCAGGATAATTTTACTAAAATATTATGCGTTCATTTTCGTTATGTAGGTTATGTTATGATTATCAAAAAAATATTTTATTTTAAAATTATATCTTAATCGTATAATCATTTTATTACTGTAAAAAAAAACCAGTGCTATCCCTTCGTCTGTTCGGCAAGCTATTAGGTTCGGTAACAATAGAAAAAATATTGCCTTGATTTCAGCAGATAATGTATAAGATTATTGTATTAATAATTTTACCTTTTTTATATTATTAATCTTAGTCCGGTGTTAAATATACTTATATAGGTGCAATGTATTTTTTGTGCGGAAATAATGTATGTAAGTTCGCACGGCTATCTACACATCAAGCTGTAGGTACATAACGGGTAAAAATTGACTTCTGATTGTATGTACGAAAATTATAGCTTGATGTGTACCTACCTAAGTTAATGTGTATCATGGCAGTATTTCAAGTTCATTTTGCAAAACTATTTGAAGAACTTGGTTTGACATAAATACGTAGGTACTTGATGATAATAGAACATTGTTGTTGCCGTATAGGTAATCATGTTTTCCATTTATGTAAATTCATTTAAGTACCGAATTGTGGACTTTGCACGTAGGAAAATAATTATTTTTCATTATTGATTGATTTGAACATAATGCTAATTTCTTCATTTCATTTCCATTATGTGAAATATTGTGTTTTCTGTAGATGTCGACTTTCATTGGCGGGGTAATTGCGTAACACACTAACAGTAGCAATGAGTTTCATTTTGACAGTTCAACAACATTCATTGCGTTATTTACGTTATTGAGCGCACAAATTTTTGGAACTTAAGAAGCAATGGATTAGCAATATCCTTCAAAATTATTCAGATTAAGACAGATCGTGTGTTGTGCAAGTAGGCTGTGGATACATACAAAATACAATGCTCTGCTAAGTCTCGATAATGTTGTGATTATTGCAGTTATTAGTTATTAAAAAAACATGTGCTGTATACTTTCAAAGTAAATCTTATTACTTACATATTTATCTACGTGGGTAAGCGCCAACCAATACCTCATTTTAAGTAAATAAATGTAAAACAAATATATTTTGTTGGTAATAAATTTTTTAATCGTTTTTGCAATTTTTTTATACACCGGTGACAATCAAATTGGGACTGAAGTGACGACAGGGACCCCATGTTCTTTTGCAAAAGTCCAATCTAACCCGACGTGTGATTTAGAATTCAGTGTGATGTGGTTGATGTAGTTGATAGGGAAGTACTTCTCTTTTCTGGCTGAAGTCCCAGACGCTATTCTGACCCTGCTGCCCTTCCTAGATGTGAGGGTGTCTGTACTGCTCGGGTAGTAGTCCGTGCCACTACTGACAGGGCCCCACGGGTGCTTCAGACAACCCGCTCGAGACTTCTCCGAGATTAGCCCCTCACTTGTGAACGTCTCCACTGTCCATGAGCTTAGAGTTACGGGAGGCGAATGCTTCACCAAAGGTATACGGATGCTGCTACTTGGAGTGGTCGCCAAATTGTATAAAGTTATTGTTCCCTTGCTGAAATTCGGGGTCGGCAGGCGACTCGAGGCGGTGGTGGTCAGGGGGTCTACACTCGATGAACTTACGTAAGTCTCCGTCGTCATCAAGGACAAGAAAGACTGGCTAGAAGTAAACCCACTCTCCGTACTCCAAGGGGTACTGATCATACTCAACGTGTTCAAGGTGTCATTCGTGCCGTCATCAGATCTGCTCGCGTCTACTGAGTTGGTAAACGAAACTGTGGAACTTTTACGCGTCAGCGTGAGTCCCGGTTGAAAAGTTACAGGATCTTTTCTTTTCTTTAAAACTCTACGCTTGGAGACTACATTTTTAAAGGGATGCATGTTCACTTATGCTGTATGTATTTTCGCCATTACAGCGATTGGGTAGCAATCATTAGCTATGTCGATGAGCCATCTATATTCTTGTATAGAACATAAGAATGTCTGAATGTATTGCAAGGGATCCATTTATATTTGGATGAGACTTGCTCACCCTGATGACGTAGAATACAAGCTTACCATTATTTTCTTCTTTCGTTCAATTTTGTACCGAGTGTGTTTGAAGGTTATATTTTTTATATTATATTTATTTATTTAAATTTTGTAAGAATTTGAGTTCACTACCAATGATATTATAAGTGTAAAACTTATAATATCATTGTTCACTACGGTTTAATTTGACTTCATTATTTTTTATTTATTATCGATTTGACAGTGACGTAGGTAGGTAGTCTTTGAATTTTAAATTAGTGCCTATAAATTTTCATGAATAGAGGTTGAATGTTAAGTTTATGGACATTGTAATTAAGAAGTCATTCTTTCGTGCTGTTCTGCCCCTTTTTTAATTGAAACTGCCATAGGTATTTAGATGATTTACTAAATTCCGGATCTTTTTCACATCGGGATATAATAATGTAGGTAGTCCTAATACCAGAATAACTTTTTATTTTATTAATTTACATAATATATGTTATCAGACAAAAACAAAAATATTAGATGCATATAAAATAAGCGGGAAAACAATCATAGGGCATCAAAAATTCGTCCGCATAGCTGTCAACAGGAACAGTGCCCAAAAGGCTGGCGGCTTTGCCACGTGCGTTGTATGGCGATGCCGATTCTTTGGCCAAAAAATAGGCCAGCCCTCTGAGATCAGAGGTGATGTATCGAAAATCTAAGGAGGCGCTCTGACCCCATAGCTCTAGTGTTTCAACCCCAAACGGCTCAGACATTAAGTCCCAATAAAATTGAAATATTGCCGCCGTTCGAGGTATTCCACACCTGCAACAGCCGGCACAGATCATGTCGTACTAGGAAGATGGGATGGCGCAAGGGTGTCGACACAATAAAATATCAATAATATCTTCAACATTGTATTTCCTGCTTACATGTAACGACTATAACTAACTGTACAATTATTTACATTTCAATAAGTAAACGATTCAATCCTTTTAATAATTATCTGAAATCTCTTAACTATACAAATGTTAACAGGACTGTCTAACTAACTTTAAAATACACAACGATAAAGCCTACCTACCAGACATGGACAGACCAATTGGCACAGGCAAACCTGAATCAGCGCCCTAATTGCGTAACATACTTACTTTTTATCACAATCCGAATGATTTTGAAGGATATTGCTAATCCAATGCTCCATATGTTCGAAAAATATGTCTGCTCAACAACGGAAATAACGCAATGAATGTTGTTGAACTGATCATGTAGGCAGCCTTAAAATTCTAAGCTCAGAACAATTACTATCATTTCCACATCACGCTAAAGACCTATCAACTTCAACATGTTTCTCGTCTAGTAATTCGATGTCCAGCAGTATCTTCCCGAGTTCTCCAGTTCTGAATGCTTTGATCATTGTTCGGGCGACTTCGGTGAGGTCCGGAACGTCTCGGACGCGGCCGTCGAAGTCCCGCGTCCGGCGCACACGGTTGTATTTTATCGCGCCGGCTATCAGCACCTGTAATTGTAAAATATATGTTTAATAAAAATCGACAAATGAAATTTTTCACGAGAGATAACGGTCTAAGTAAGGAATTTTGAAAATTTACACTATAAAGGGGTTTAATAGGTTATGGGAAAGGGCTTTGAAGGTCCGTGGCCTACCTACCTGTCCACCATTTTGTTTCAAAATGGCGGCCGCGCGTGAGTCTTATGTAAATCGATACCTAACATCAATGCCAAAAGAAAACATGATAAGACCAAACGCTGGTAGGTCGGTAGGTAGCCCGGCAGGCTCCATATAAAAAATCTTCAACCCCTTAGGATGGAAGCATATAATCTGCATTCACAATTTATTTGCCATAAATAATGTAAACAAATATGAGATTATGGAAAAATAACTTTCAATTCCTACACAATAAAGTCAGTTTCAGTCAGTTCAGTTTTGCGCTACAACTTCAAACATTTGTATAACTTTTTCAATAGTACTCTCATCATCATCATCTGCCTAGCCTTTTCCCAACTATGTTGGGGTCGGCTTCCAGTCTAACCGGATGCAGCTGAATACCAGTATTTTACATGGAGCGACTGCCTATCTGACCTCCACAATCCAGTTATTGGGAAATACGATACCCCTTGGTAAGACTGGTTATCAGACTTCCGGGCTTCCGACTCTGTCAAAGATCCACGAATGACAGCCGGGACCAACAGCTTAACGTGCTTTCCGAGGCACGGAGGAGTCTCGGTATGTAAAGATGGTCACCCATCCACAGCTACCAACCGCGGCAAGCGTAGCTTAACCTGATCGATCGACCTGTGCGGCTGTTATCATTTAGCCACGGGCCCCTAGTGTCATGTAATAGGGCGATTCTATTGTCATCAACTGGGCACAGATTAAGAAATGCTATATCGCAAAATCCAATGTCACTGTCCAACCTGGGAATCGAATCCCGGCTTCCATGCTCGACGACTACACTAACGCAGTCAAAACGTGACAAACTAAAATAATATTAAAACGTACACTGCTACAAGAATCGCTCAAATGACGTTAACATTAAAATTTGTGTAATTGGTTTGTGAAATGTATTGAAAAAACAAGATGGCGGCGTTAGCTCCGATTTTGGCCACGCGACAAGAACCTTGTAGCGCTATAGGTGATTTTTTTTTAAGGGGCTGCATTATCTTCCCATAATGTTCCCAGAGCTGGGACACAGGCCTCCTCTCGGTGAGAGAAAGTGGGCCGTAATCTACCAAGCAGGCCCAGTGTGGGTTGGTTGTGTCACATGTCTTTGAATTGTTGGTTCTAGGACATGCCGGTTTCCTCACGATGTTTTCCTTCACTGTTTTGAGAGCAAAAGAGGTCAATGACAAATCAGTCATTCAAATTCATGATTTTTAGGATTTTACGTAGAAAAAGTTTAAAATTACTGTTTAGAATTAAAAATACAAAGGTCAGCCTAAGAGGTTAAGCCATTAATATTTAAAAACATTCATTCACTAGTCATTCACCTTATAAGTAGGTAGAGTATGTGTATGGGTACAACAAACTCTAGCTCAAAATATTCACGAATTCTTTGCAAATCTTTCTATCTATTTATATAAAACAAAGTCGGGTTAGTTACACCATTTATAACTCAAGAACGGCTGGACCGATTTTTATGATGTTTGTTTTGTTGAGAAATGGAAAGAGAGTAGGCAGAATAATAATAATTGATTTGTTGGATTTTTCTCCGCCTCGAATAGTAAAATAACTATTAAAACTTAGGAAAATTTCACGAAAAAAATAATAATGAAGATAATTCATTTCCTCATACCTACATATTAGGCGGTACGAAGTTCGCCGGGTCAGCTAGTATTGAATATTAAATACTACTATTTGTGTCCACAAAAATTATGCAAACTCATGTATACAGACACACATAAAGCTACCCGAAACTGTCAAATGTTCCCAATCAACTTTGAACCTTATGCTTTAGCCACAAAGTTGAAAATCTATTACAGAAATTTGACAGATTGTAGTAGCTTGATGTGCTGGCGTCTGTACCTATGTTATGGTATGGCTCAGTAGAGCCTCCGAAAAAGTGAAAGAGTGGGTCTTAAAAACAACATGGACATCATCCACTGTCATAAAGATCGGAGACTCTATACTCGAAGTCATGGACGAGTATGTTTAGCTAGGACAAACTGTCCAGTTAGGTATTAGGTCCAAATTCGAGAAAGAGTCGAAATCGACTCTGCTGGGCAGCATTCGGGACGCTACGCAATATTTCCTCGTCTCACATACCGCAGTGTCTCAAGACGAAAGTCTTTGACCAGTGCGTGTTGCCATATGGCACTGAAACGTGGTCGCTCACAATGGGCCTTATTAGAAGGCTAAAAGTCACCCAAAGGGCAATGGAGAGGGGTATGCTTGGAGTTTCCCTGCGTGATCGAATGAGGCGATCCGCAGGAGAACCAAGGTAACCGACATAGCCTGAAGAATTGCCAAACTTAAGTGGCAGTGGGCAGTAGGGCACATTGCTAGCAGAATAGATGGCCGATGGGGCCGAAAGTTTCTGGAGTGGCGACCGCGTACCGGAAGAGGTAGCGTTGGAAGGCCTCCCACAAGTTGGACCGACGACCTTGTGAAGGCCGCAGGAACCCGTTGGATGCGAGAAGCACAAAACCGATCGAAGTGGAGGTGCTTGGGGGAGGCCTATGTCGAGCAGTGGACGTCTTTCGGCGGAAATGATAATGTACCTATGTGACACCATACCAGTCCGAAAGAAGACCTTTCATTTGATACAGGGAACCAAATTCCATAGAAAACTTAACAATACAGGGTAACAGAAAACTTAACAAACTGGTACCATGGATTCAATACATGATTCTATTATTAAAAATGATTTTTTTTTTAAATCAGCTGTTTCCTACAAAAGTGCAATACCTGCGCGGTCAAAGTGTATGGAACAGCGATTTTTTTTTTATAAACCGACAAAAAGTTTCAACGCGAGTGGTTAGCATCATGTAGATACTAAACCCATGGTGACAGGTTAAGCGTCGTTGTCCCTGGCAACCTGTATTTTTTGTGCCTTGTTACCCTTGTAGTGTAGGCGCATCACAGGCCAAAATTACGTATTTTGTGCTCTATATTATATATTTCCAGTCTGATATTTATTTTTCAATTTTTATGCCAGACAAACTGGGCCCATAATAGCACAGAATTGGTGCCCTGAGACAGTGAGGCGAGACAGGCGCGGCAGACCACGTGGGAGCTGGCGGGACGAGCTGGGTAGGTTCCGTCAAAACTGGGAGGAGGATGCGCGGGCTCGTAAAAGATGGAAGGAGTGGAGGGAGGCCTTTGCCCAGGAGATTAGTAAAAAAAAAAGCTAGTTTCTTTTGCTAGAAAACAACTGGAAACAAACTTACCCTATTAATATCATCACACGGTTCTGGCAACCCCATGTAGTCCACATAATTAAACTGTCCGTGCTTATTGAGCCAGTATAGCAGGTAATCTGCAATGATCTCTTCGCCGACCAAGTGGTCCTGGAGAGACGCACAGAGCGCCAGCTTCAGACCCATCTCAACGTCTGTTACAGACGGTTCTAGAATACCTGGAAAATGTTCATTAGGGGGTCATTATCTGAAGGTATTACTTATTAATTAACCAGCTTTTGATAATGGCCTGCGTGGATGCTGGAAAATATACCACGGGAACGTACTACCGGGATACAAAGTATCATTTCATTCTCTTGCCCTTATCCCAATTTATTTGGGGTCGGCGCAACATGTCTTTTTCTTTTATACTTCTCTATTAGTCGTCAACTCGGTAGTCACCTTCTTTGTAAACATAATCATCATTCACACATTCCATCCATCGTTTCTTTGGTCTTCCCATACTCTTATAGCCATCAATATCCATACTCAAAACTCCTCACGACATTTTTCTCATTTCTTCGTTACACATGCCCATACCATGACAATCGATTCCCACACAACTTTTCAGTTACCGGTGCCACTTTCAAACTTCCTCTTATGTACTCATTTCTTATTCTATCCATTCATGTAACACTACACACCCCTCTTAGCAATCTCATCTCAGCTGCATGCAATTGCCTTTCATTCATCCCTTTTGTGGTCCAACATTCTGATCCATACAAGACAGCAGGTCTAATCATGGTTTTATATATCTTCCCCTTAAGTTTAAGAGGAATGCCAAAGTATCCTATGTGTTAATCCAAGTTATAAACTTTCAGTGTGCCTTTTTTCCAAGTCCATTCATCCGTTTTTGCATGACTGAGTCACAAACATACAAACTTTCACAATTTTTTACTAGTATCTATTATTAGTAGGAAAAAAGTCACTGCCCATGCCCAGATTTTGAAGTTAAAAGTTTTCAATCACTGCAATAAAAAAATAAAAAATTCTGTCCTAGTTTTTCCCTCTTATCCTAGCTTATCATGCTGAGCTCTTTTATTTTACATTATCCAATGGCTTCATCACAAAGGACACAACTAGAGAGAGATCAGGTGCAGGACCAACAGGTTTGCATGCTTTCCGAGGCACAACTTCCAAACAACGGGTTGTTACTGAGAAATTCCTTCCTATTCATACATTGGAAAAACCCTCTAACATTTTGCTCAGTCTGCCGCTGCTGCTGAGTGCATTTGTGTCTGTACACACCTGTGCACTATAATATCTCCTGCAGAGATGGCTAGTCTCGAAATATGGTCTGGAGGACTATACGAAGGAAGCGAAAGGAAAGTACAACTATTGCCTTGACAACCGTGCTGTTTAAGAGTAGACAATCTGTTAAATTTCTTTAATATATTTTCAACTTTATCGCTACAGCATAAGGTTCAAAGTTGATTGGGAAATTTTGACACTTTCTGGTAGCTTGATGTGCTGGCATCTACATACATTATGTATTAGAGTGTGAGTGGCTAAATAATAACAGCCGCACAGATCGATTGATCAGATTAAGCTACGCTTGCCGCAGTTGGTCTGTGGATGGGTGACCATCTTTACATACCGTAACCCCTCCGTGCCATGGAAGCACGTTAAGCCGTTGGTCCCGGCTGTCATTCGTGGATCTTTGACAGTCGTTTCGGGTTGTCAGAAGCCCGAAAGCAAAAGTCTGACAACCAGTCATACCAAGGGGTATCATTTACAGATAGGCAGTCACTCCATGTAAAATACTGGTATTGAGCTGCATCCAGTTAGACTGGAAGCCGACCCCAACATAGTTGGGTAAAGGCTAGGCAGATGATAAATATGTATGATATAAACCATATTTGCAAAAAAATAAATGTCTATTCTATTCTGAGTTTAAAAGTTATGAGAAATCTTACCTGGTGTGTCTAGCATAAAAATTACAGGATCATTATTAATTCTGATCTTTGTCATGACACTCCTCGTCACCCCAGCCACCGCTCCCACGGGCAACGCGTGTCTGATGCTCATATTCTTCGACCTCAACATATTTATCAGGGAAGACTTCCCCACATTCGGCACCCCCATTATCATCACATTGTAATCCAGCTCCTCACTCCTGTTGTACCTGAATAGAACAGAATATTGGTAGTTGTACAAATAAAAAAGAATCGGCATCGCCATACAATGTGGCAATGCTGCCAGCCTTTTGGGCCGTTTTTCTATTGACAGCGATGTGGACGAATTTTTTTATGCCCTTTGATTATTTGCCCTCCTTTTTATATACAAAGTATAATATGCAGTTGTTTTTCTTAATTTGGCTAGCAGCTTACCTGTTGGAGCCCTTAATCAGATCCACCATGAGCGGCTTCAGACTCTTCAAACCTCTGCAGTGCTGGTCCTTGCTGTTTGTAAACATTATATTCTGCAGATTCTGTTCCGCTTTCAACTTATCTTTTATTTTCGGTATTAGACCAGATATTGTTAAATCCCTCTTGTTTAGCACAAGTATGTGAGGTTTCGCGCCTATCAGTGTCTTGGTAAATATTGGATTTCGACCCGTAAAAGGAATCCGGGCATCGTGGACTTCGATCACGCAGTCAACACTTTTTAATTTACGTTGCATTTGCTTCAAGCCTTTGTTCATGTGCCCAGGGAACCAGCGCAGGAGGTCCTTTGTTACAAAAGGACATTTCTTCCGGAAATTATAGGCAGCAACGTCGAATTTTGTAGCCATTTCTTATTGTTTGTTTTGGTTATTTTGAGGTTATGTTATGGATACGAAATGATAAAAATATTTTGCGTCTAGAGTAGTATATGTACAGCAACAAAAATAATTGCCTATTAGCTATGTTTTTCACATAAATGTTCTAGTAAATTAAATAATTTTCCGGGGAAAATGGGGGAAAACCGCAATATTTGACTTGACAGAAATTTGACAAGATCAGTCAAAGCAATATTATTATACTCTTTGAGTCAAAGTCAAAGTGACATAGTGAGAACGTTTAGAAACTTCTGTATCTTTACCAGCATCGCATCGGTGAGGCGTTGTAGTTTTTATTCTGATTGGTTATGAAGAAACTACAATTCCTTAAAATATTTCTTCAGTCTGCTGCTATGATGTGATTTACGTAGAAATTTATAATTTGTGATGATAGCATACTTTCAGATAGTTTCAAATTTTCAGATAGTTTCCTAATGCCAAATAAATATTACATGACATCTGCTTGCACGGGCAAACATGCCATTCAAAAAAATATGAAATTATCTAAATCTAGCGTCAAACGCCAGCTGACAACCTGACAACAATCTAATAACTTTACATGAAAATAAGGCCTAAAAATGTCGCAAACATTTTTATTGGAACCGGATATAATAGCTGCGACAGAAAATGTTTTGCCAGATCTCAACAACGATTTGATTCTGGCAAAGAACTTTTTGAAACAGCAAAGTGCGGCTACCGGAGACTCCCTGTAAGACATCTAACATAAAATCACGCCTATATTTCACTAACGGTTAGGCAGAGGTACTAGTGTACTTACCAGCATTTCGCCAGCTCGGTTTTAAGTCCCATATTATGAGGCGAGCTTAGCTACACTTGCCGTGGTTGGTCTGTGGATGGGTGACCATCTTTACATACCGTGACTCCTCCGTGCCTCGGAATAAAGCACGTTAAGCCGTTGAGCCCGGCTGTCATTCGTGGATCTTTGACAGTCGTTACGGGTAGTCAGTAGCCCGAAAGTCCGACAACCAGTCTTACCAAGGGGTATCGTATTACCCAGTAATTGGGTTGTGGAGATCAGATAGGCAGTCGCTCCATGTAAAATACTGGTATTCAGCTAAATCCCGTTAGACTGGAAGCCGACCCCAACATGGTTGGGAAAAGGCTAGGCAGATGATGATGATTATGAGGCGAGCTTATTGCCATAAACCGGGCGGACAGTGCAGGCACAAATCCAAGCTCCGGGCAACAGTCTGCTCCTGAGAAATTATACATGGAAAAATCATCAAGCTTTAGGTACCTGCCGGTCGATTGTGTAAAAATCTCACCGTGAAAACTTAAGTGAAGTGAGTTTGTTTTTGCCAGGAATTGACACTAATGACAGCTCACTCCACGCTCACTTCACCTAAGTTCTCACGGTGAGATGGTTACAGAATCGCACTACAAAACTATGGCTTGAACCCAGGACCCTATGCTCAGCATTTGCACTTGCGATCTCTAGACCAACGAGGCAATCAACAATCAATTAGCGTTTCTCGTAACGCTAACGTTACGAGAAATTTTAAGTCTTAATTTTTTTTTTAGATATGATCATTTAGTAGACATTGTCCAAAAGATACTAACCCAGAAACCACCGGACGTGGTGGACAACTTCGAGCAGTACTCATGGGAAGTCAAGCAGGAGAAGTTCCGACCAAACTTCGACTTACTTAATGACATATACTTGTCTCCCCCACAACTGGCCTCTGTGAGGAGGGTGGATGAAATGTTCAGGGTATGAAAGTTTGAGAATATTGTTTTTTTTATGGCATCTCTGATCAACCTAGGGGGTTTTCGACTGCTTAACCGGAGGCCTCCAGTCAGGGCATTAATTAACTTATAAACAAAGCGACTATATGTTATGGGCACCCCCTGGGGTATAAACCTCAGCTTAGGGCATCGCTAGGGGGACAACAGCAAGCGATAGAGACTAGATCGGACTAATACATGTTGATCTTTTGTTATGAACTTTTGCACTCAAAAAAAGGGTAAGGGTTCTAAAAAGGTTCGGATTGGCACAGTTTGGTCGAGACCTATAGTCAATATAGGAAATGAAAGGTAGTAGAAGATGACCGAACATTCGGCCGATACGGTGGTTAACCGCTTCGGAGTAGACCCCCTCATGTTAATAGCGTAAGTTGGGAGAGCCCATATCCTGCAACGACCTGCTTTAGTCTGCGTTGATCGATTGACTATATTATTGCCCGTATCCGCCCCTAAGACGACCCACTGACCCCTGTCTAAAGCGCCTACACATGCACGCCGCGCTTTCATTTGCTATTTCTAGCTGCGCCTCGCAGTTTCATCCACATAAGTCTCGCTCCCGATGGAATATCGGGATGAAAAGTATCCTATGTCCTAATCCAGCTCATGGTCTACCCATGTGCAAAATTTCATCCAAACCCGTTTAGCCGTTTTAGCGTGGAAGCGTAACAAACCTACAAAAATCCAATTAGTTTAGATGATCGTTCCGTTCTGTCGTAATGTTTTCTGAAACTACAGCTGGTGGCAAGCAAAGCGACCAAGCTAGATGACATGGGTGAGGAGGAGCAGGAACTAGACCTGGAAGAAGACAACTATAAGCCGAAGATACAAGATCTAGTTGACCACAACCATTATTTTAGAGAGGTGATATAATTTTAATATATTTTTTGGTACAGACCGACACATTTTTGGGAATCATTTATTGGTTTGATTGAAATAAATGCTTTGATTTTCTGTTCTAATAACGGGGTATATATTTACACTAGCTTCTGCCCGCGACTTCGTTCGCGTGAAATTTCTTGTTCTCCCGTCGCATCACATCGCCTGCTGCTCTTAATAGTACATTTCATTATTTTTCTCCTTTTGTTCGGTTCTTAAGGGTCCTACCGTGATGTTAAGCGTTCACTTTGACTTTTTTTCTTCTTGCTCGGCTCCTAAGGGTCATAGCGTGATATTAAATAGCCTATAGCTTTCCTCAAGAATTGGGCTATCGAATGCAAAAAGATTTTTTGAAATCCGACCAGTAGTTCCAGAGATCCAAACAAACTAACTCTTCAGCTGATATAATTGACCGCTATCTAATTTGAATGTATCCTATAGGGCGGATACGGTCTGTCAACCAGTGAATGCTACGCGGTCTACATCGCTATGATCATGTTGGGCATCAAGGAATCGGTTGCAACTGTCAGGTCAGTATACATATTATTTGTAACGAAGTTCTAACGCCGCTTGCGATAGGAGGAGGAGTAAACTGCTGTAATGAAAAGCGTTATGCGACCCTCCATGCGACTTTCTCTCTCTCGCTTTCTTTAATATTTTCTTTGGCTATGCAGAAACTATCGCATTTACAGATTTTTCGGCAAGATCTTTGGAACCAAAGCGAATTACTACGTCGCCGAAACAGATCTTACCATGGAAGAGCTGGACAGAAGGATCAGGGTTAGTTCAAATACTGTTCCGTTTGTGCCTTGATCACACGTCGAGTAGCTGGGAGAGACAAGTGCCCTCGGCCGAGTGCTCAGTACGTGTAACACGTCAACAAGTCCTAAGCGTAGTTAAAGGGCGGGACAGTCACTCTGACCGTTCATTGACATAGAAATTGTAGTTGATAAAAAAAGTATGCGGCGTTAGTTCCGAATTTGGCCACGCGCCAAAATGACATTATGGCTTGAAGTTGAGGTGGATGAACAAAAGAGGCTAAGTATGGTTCCCTTTTTTTTCAAACTGGAACCGTGATAACTTACTTGGTAGAAGTAATTATGTTGGAAATAATGTTGGATGATGTGGTGGTAATTCCACGGAAGAGCTCTTCACAAGGAGCCTAAATAATTTAATAATAATAATTATTTTTATTATAATTACATATCTAGTCATGCTGAAAGGAAGTTGTTGCAGCCCAAACTCAATTTAAAAATCCTCCTAACATTACCTAGCTAAGGCTCCCAGAGTGTGTCTTTCGACGTTTGCAAGCTCTTAGGCGCTATTTATCTTACAATCCTCAGGAGTTTGACCTGAAGGACATGCCGGGAGAGGGCGAGGGCGATGCGGAAGAGGGAAAGCCCCCGTTAGAGGAACAAGCAGAAATGCGTAAGTTTTCCCCTCACTATAAGAGCCTACAAGAATTTGGCCCTCGTTATGCCGGGCGTCGGAGAATATTGATATACATAGGTGATTACCGCGATTCTGCTGATATTGATTCGTAGTGTGGTAAAATGATCCTGCCGCAATGTCTGTGGTCCCTGTCAGTTAATTGGGCCTAAGTATTTGGCGCAGCCGTGAGGCACACAATTTTTCTACCTACTTATTTTCTTTCATTCTTTCTTTCTTTCGGCCATTAAATAACATCTTTGTTTCTTTCACATCACGCTTGTTTTCACCTAAGGGTTACACAAAATTGTAGGTACCTATAGTATAAGTAGGACTTAGGAGATTGACAAATAAAGATTGATTGATTGATTCACCCTCTTTTCGCCAGATAGTAAGTCCCATGTAATACGGGGCGAGACTATAATTACCATCAACCTGGCACAAATACAGACTTCGGGCTGCTACTGCGAATGGGAAAGCCACCAGGACCTCAAAAAATAAAGGATTTATATGTCCTACCGTTTCATTCATCATAACCTCATCTTACCGTCACAAGCCCAATCACCCTACTAAGTAGACTGTAAGACAGTTGCCAATGGTAAGTATAACCCTTAATTCAACTCCCAACAGTTGGCGAAGGGGAGGGGAAGGAACCGGTATCCAAGGAACCAGTTCCTCCCAAGCTACCTCCAGAGCCGGTGTCCACATGGACACCACCCGTACCCGTGCCGGTCGAGAGACCTGGGCAGGGAGTCAATAAGAAGGTTGTACCACCCTCATTACTCCTTCTAATTCCTCTACTCTTGAAGGCATACACGTTTATTCTCAAAACTTTTCTCAGGACATGATTTTCAAGTTTCAGTATCACATAACTTCATTATCATCTGCCTAGCCTTTTCCCAACTATGTTGGGGTCGGCTTCCAGTCTAACCGGTTGCAGCTGAATACCAGAATTTTACTCGTACATGGAGCTACTGCCTACCTAGCTCACCTCCAAAACCCAGTTACTGGGTAATACGATACCCCTTGGTAAGACTGGTTGTCAGAATTTCGGGCTTGTATCACATAAAACTCCATCATATCCATCATATGTAGATCATAGATAGCAATATGTAGATATGCTTCCACTACTATCGATCCATTACGTAAAGTACAGAAAATAATGCTCCAGCTGCCAAGACTCGTAGTCCCCCAGACCGAATTTCACCTTTGCCTTCGACGCGGGAGATATTTTAGTGCAAAGTGTGCGGGTAGACACAAATTTAATGCACTCTCTCTTTCCACACTCTCATAGTTCGAAGGGATGGCAATCCGACACGACCGGAGAGAGATCAGGCGCTTGTTTTCGGAGGCACACCGCCAACTTCCAAACTCCGGACGGTTACTAAGAAATTTCTAAAGGAAAAACCTAATAATTTAACAATTTGCCCGATCCTGGAATGGAGTCAGGATCCCAAGCTCAGCAGTCACGCTGGCGCCCACGAGACCATCGCGACAGTCCGAACACACAGTTTGAATTCAAGAGGCTCCTATAAATCATTAAACTATTCGCTGATCAGCATTTTATTTATCACACAAACTGTTCTAAACGCAGGTGTACTGGGTATGCAACCGTCCTGGTGACCCGTGGATCTGTCTGCCAGACCTCAATCCAAACCAGATCAAAGTAGCCAGGCTCTCCGTGCGGTGTATGACTGGAGATCTGGAATCAGAGGTATCCTTGCTAGTATATCCATAGCTTAACGGCTCATAAGCTTCCACAGCCGAACTGGAAAAACTTTATACACATAACACACTAGACTCCCGGATCTTTCGCTTGACCTTTGTTTGCGCACACATAATCAGCCTACAATGTTCCCACTGCTGGGACACACAGAACTCCTCTCTGTGAGGGGAAGTGGGCCGTAATCAACCACGCGGACCCAGTGCGGGTCGGTAGATGTCACATATGTCTTCGATTTTTTGGTTGTAGGACATTCTGTGTTCTGTCATGATGTTTTCCTTCACTGTTTTGACAGCAGTGGTGATGAAATTATTTACACAAAGTAAAGCGACTGTCTGGGTTCGAACCTACGACCTACAACTCGTAGTCGCGGCCGATAACACTGGGCCACCACTGCTCCATTGCAAAGGTAGCTAAAAGGTCAGAGATTCAAAACATATTTTATCCACAAGAATTTTATGCCTGAGCACCTCTGGGATCCCCCAGAGGTGCTCAGGCATAAAATTCTGCACAAAAGCACACATCCAACGGTTGTTGCGAATAACGGGGCTATGAAATCTGATATACACATTTTAGGGCTCCGTACACAACCAAAGGGTGCCAACGGGACCGTATTACTAAGGTTCCGTTGCCCGTCCGTCTATCTGTCACACAGGGCTGTATCTTTTGAAACGTAATAGGTAGACACTTGAAATTTTCACAGAGTGTGTACTACTTTGGCCGCTATAACAACAAATAAAAATAGAATTAAAGTGCTTTGCTATTTTTTTTACAAAAGTATAAATGTTTTATAATATTGTATAGTGGTACGGAACTCTTCCGTGTGCGAGTCCGACTCGCACTTGACCAGTTTTTGTTGCATTCCACGTTCACACGACAGCGACAAAATTGTGCAGGAAGTAACGTTCATCCGCTCCTTTTATTTAATTTTTCGATTATTCAGTACAGTACGCGAGTTTTGTGTGTCTTGCATAAGGTCGTTGATGTTCGATGTTGGATGCTCCCTAATGATTTAATTTATTGCTTTTGATTCATTTTGTGTTTAGACGTTTCACTTGAAGAATGGAGAAGAATGGAGAAGATCAGAATTGAAAGAAAAATAAAGAAAGAAAATACGTTTAATTGCGGTAAACATGAATCAAAATCAATCAAAGAATCATAAAAAGAACACAACCGCAAAAAAAAATAACAATTTCGGGGAAAACATGCGCCACATCTACGCAAACCGGCCATTGCTCAGCATAATGCTACGACCTTATGCAAGACACAGCCCCAGCGCTGGTTTTCAGCGACAGGCGGCATTGACGTGATGACGTCAACCGACATTTGATTCTTGCAGGTGATAACCTTCCCTCCGTTCGACGGTTTGGAGCGACAATACCTGCGTGCTCAGATCGCTCGGATCGCCGCCGCCACGAATGTCTCACCCCAAGGATTCTTCACGTTCGGCTCTGGTGAAGAGGAGGAGGACATTGACATGGAAGAAGGGGGTGGTCTGTATCCGAATAATCATTAAAACATAACGAAGTCGCGGATAACGGCCTTTAGTTAAGATGGCGTGGTCAACCCCTCATATGTAACACTTAAAAGTTTTAAAAACGTTCTTACTGCTAGGGAATAAAGTCACTGAAAATTTTTACCATGGTCAGGTTGACTGTACTGTAGGGCATCTACATGGCCACATGCGATCTACGCTTTTTACTGACGTCACGCAAAAACATGCATCGCGCAAGCAGACTTTACCGCGCAACTACCACATAAAGAATGTCCCGACATCAATCGTTGTGTAGTAGCCCGCCAGACACCACACCCGTCTGGTCGGAGGATCCTCCCTTTTCTATGGAGGATAAGTGAACTTTACACCATGTTCCTCATACCTCTAAATAACCAAAAACACACCCGAATGAATAACACCTTCTCCTTTTTTTGAAGTTGGATAAAAAGACGTGCTGTGCCGACCCCAAATAAAGTAAGATCAGGGCAGGAGGACGATAATATTCCATCAGCAAAAACCTTACCCTTATCGGTGACTGCAGTTTAGAAGGTAAAAAAAAACGATCACTTTCAGGTGACATGGAGTTCAACTTGAACCCGTTCTACCAGGGACACACATTGAAGGACCTGCTGGACTCCAACCTGACGTACTGGGTGCATCATGGACGGCACATCCTGAAGCAAGGCCGGACTCTGTGGTGGAACCCTAACGTGGGGATGGTAAGGAAGCTCTCTTCAAAACGAACAACACACCGAGTTTCAACTTTTCTGTCTGTCCTGTCCTATCGTCATCCGCAAATATTTAATGAATTAGCACGGTGCTAAGATGATCGCGGGTATTCAGACTCCCTTTTTTTAGGGGCCTGTTAGCTTGCTAGTGTAAAATCGTAAGACGCCGAATTTTGAGCCGCTGTGATTCGAATTATAAGTACAGCAGCTCGGCCATCGATCAGATAATAATTTACGTCTGCAGCAACACACGGACCACGGTGTGTTTTCCAGCGGAAAACGTCATCATCATCATCATCCTACAGCAGTCCACTGCACGCCATTTAGCTCGATTCTCGGCAACTCTCTTCCAGCTGCTACCAGCCATCCTGCGAAGATCGTCGCTCCACCTAACCTGAGGGGGTCCTACCTTACGTTTGCCGATTCGAGGTCTCCACTCAAGAACACGTCTACCCCAACGTGTTAATTTCTTATTCAAAATCTTCAAAGCTTATCAGAAGTATCCCTTGAGGGAATATCATTGCGGATTGACTGTACATAACTTACGACTCCTTACAGGAAGAGGGCCTAGAAGAGGAAGAGGATGAAGGCCCTCCCCTCGTGGAGCCAGAAGTCGGACCCCCACTCTTCACTCCACTGTCAGAGGACGCAAGGATCGAGGGTATGACCGCGTGGAGCACCAGGGTCAGCAGCTTCATGTGCTCTGACCGGGCCCTGGCCATCATCAGGAGTAATCTCTGGCCTGGAGCGGTTGCGTATGCTACGAATGGCAAGTAAGTCTCTTGGCAATCAACCAACTCAGCTCGCAGACCACTGCTGGACATTAGGTCTCTCCCATCAGCATGGGAGAGACGTAATGTCCAGCAGTGGTCAGTGGCGGAAGACAGAGAACAGAGTGTTGTGGCGCACACAACACTCTGTTCTCTGTCTTTCGCATCCTGTGTGTCCTAGCCACCTTTTTGAGGTCGTCGGTCAATCTAGCTGGGGGTCCCACACTATGCTTGCCAATACGCGGTCTCCACTCCAGGACTCATTTGCCCCACTGGCCATCGGTCATCCGATAAACATGGCCAGCCCACTGCCACTTCAGCTTGCTTACTCTGCAAGCTATGTCGGTAACTCCGGTTCTTTTCATTCCTGATTTTATCCTCTCTTTTGTTGAGTAAGCCTCTAATTTGTTGAGTTATACATTAATTTAAGAGCTCAGACGCTCAGTAAGACCACAGTATAAAATAGACTGTGGTAAGACTATAAGATTTATTTCTCTTTTTTCGTCAGCACAAATTTTTGCGTGAAAACGTTTTGATTGCACATTTTCTTCGCCCAGGAAATCGGAGTGTTTGTACGTAGGCTGGGGGTTGAAGTTCCAGCCGCCCAACTTCTCCCCGCTGCAGCTGCCCTGGCCGCAGGACGAGTACGTCATCGGGCCCGAGGTTATGGAGATGGCTGACCCCACCTTCGCTGATGAGGAGGTGCGGGGATTCTTTGTTTTTGTTCCTATAGTTGTACGGTACTTGGTACACTGGCGGCGCGGTGGGCGATAGAAACGAATGTATGAATCGTTGCGGCGCATGCCACGGACTCGCGCGATAGTCGCGGCAAATAGTGCAAGAAGCCAAACAAGTTTATTTGTATTCGCCGCGAAATAATGAACACCGAAACTTTTAGTCCGTGGCCGTGCAAACTGCGCCGCGTATATTGCCGCACCGCCGGTCGCGACGTTCTGTCCCGTGGCCAGCGGGTTACAGGTCAAAAAGTGGTAGTCTCCTGGGGTAGTCTTACGAGCTGACAACGTGTTCGTGTTCCAGGCGTTCCGCATCGCACACCTGCCTCCTCCCCCTCCTCCGGAGATCATGGGAGAAGGAGAGGCCTTCGGGGAAGAAGTCGACGAAGAGGACGACTAGCTTTATTATTGAAGGAGAGCATTATTCTCAAAAGAATAAGGTTCATATTCATATGAAACGCTTGTTGTTATTCTCTTAGACGATTATGACCGTTCTTCGCATAAGAATAAGGTTGATATTCGGATGAAGCGATATTATATAACGGGCTGGTGTCCGCAACACGTCCAAGCGCGTGTCTTGCGTACGGGTACGAAAAGGTAAAAACAACAACAAACCTTTTCCGTATTACAATAAGGTTCATATTCGTGACACGCTTTTTTATATTTCCTCATACAAAAATGAACATTATGCTTTTTAGAATAAGTGCGGAATTTAAATCTCGCCTTAGCTTTATTTTACTTACGAACAACTTTCGTTTGCATTTATTTTAATTTGTATTTTACGCTTTAACAGCGGTTTTCCATTATAATTATTATTGATAAATAAATATAAAACGAAAACTTATGATTGTTTATTGTTTATTTAAGAAAAAAACAATGTTTTACATTGTTATAGATAGGTAACTTTTATTTACAGAAATGTTAAAATTGCGGTCAAAGACAAGTTCTAAGGGCCTATAGCTATGGGTCCCTTGAAAAGCGATGACCGCACGTGAGGTCACATGTCTTCGAATTTTTGATCTAGGACATGCCGGTTTCCTCACAATGTTTTCCTAGACCGTTTTGAGAGCAATCGGTAACTCGGAGGTTCTTAACAACAATAGAGCGTTTACGCCGTACGGCATTTCATACAAACTTTCAAGCCCTTATTTTTCGAAATGAATGAACCGATTTAAATGAAACTTCATACGCATAAGCAGGATACAAAGGTCTAAAAAGTTAGTAGAGAACAATTTCGAAAAATGGTGTTACACCCAAATTAGACCGATTTCAAATTTTCCATAGAAACAGAGATTTCCAGTTAACTTTTTTAAAATAAGACATTTCGAAAATGTTCTCTACTAAGTTTTTAGACCTTTGTATCCTGCTTATGCGTATGAAGTTTCATTAAAATCGGTTCATTCATTTCGAAAAATAAGGGCTTGAAAGTTTGTATGAAATGCCGTACGGCGTAAACGCTCTAATTCGGAAAACAGGTATTTATATAAAAAAAAAGTATCACATACTAAGTCTGTATCCCCGTTTTACTTCATATTCTATTTCTTATGTTTATGTAACTGTGGCGCGGATAGTTTGACCTTCCCGGGGAAGTTTCTGGCGACATTCTCTTCTTTGACGGCTTTGAGCAGGTCCTTCTCCCTCGGAGTGGCGAGCTTGTCTCGCAGGAACACCTGCACAGCTGTCTTGGCAGCTTTGCCGCGCTTGCCGGTGCCAGGAGTTAGCTTCACCTTGTATCTGGGGGTGAAGGGGTAACATTACGACATGCATTTACTTAATCTTATCTAAATCTGAAGACTACTTATGAGCGTAGACGGGCTGCATTTTTTCCATACAAACGTATTCCCCTATTCTCTTCCTGGATAATGCCTCAAGAGTAATCATTTTTATTTATAAAAATCTAGGTCTATTGAAGGCATGCCCTTGTCATTTTTTTTTTTCAAAAATATTATTACAAAAATAAATATGATTTTCCGAAAACCTAAAAAAATGCCCCGTTTTTACCTACGTAATCAGACGACTACCAAAGAAAATTGAAAAGTTTTTAAGATAAAAACAAATGATAGGGGCATAGATCTATTCTTCCTTTAAATTTTGATACCAAAAATATTTTAATCGGCTTAGGTTTCGAGGAGAAAACGGGAATACGAAACGTCGATCGGTCATGGTTTTTTCTAGGTAAAAAATCGTTCTGAGCTGCTGTTGTCCCTATCGCACTCTACGGGGGGAGACGAGAGAGAGAGAGACGGCAATAGTTTCTTCAAATACCTATTTCTCAATTCTCGCGCAGCCCGTCTACGCTCTTAATAAAAATCTTAAATTCAAAATTTCAAAAATCCTTCGTTATACAGGCGATTTTTTTAGTTTCCAAATTTTTACAGGGTGTTCTACCCATGAATATAAACAACTTTCACTATGGGACCAACTCTGAAATCACGAAAAAAAAAACCAGCTGTTTCATACATTTTGGCCAAGTAGGTATAGAACTTTTTTTTTTCTTTTTATTTGGATGGGATGGGTCAACACACAGAGTCAGGAATATTTTCTGAAATGCGGTGTTAGGCAGGGTGGGTTGACGTCCCCGAGTTTGTTTAACCTGTTTGTTAACCAGCTGATTGGCAGGCTCAGCGGAGCCATGGTCGGATGCTCAATAGATGGAAAAATGCTCAATAATATTAGTTATGCGGACGACATGGTTCTGTTGAGCCCGTCAGTGAGTGCGCTTAGGAGACTTCTGGGCATTTGTGAATCATATGCCCTGTCACATGGACTCAAATATAATGCTAGTAAGAGTGTTCTCATGCTTTGCAAAGCATCCCAGGCTCCCTCAAACGTGCCGCCAATTAAGATTGGTGGGTCGGCACTAGTGAGGGTGTCTAAAGTAAAATATTTGGGTCACATGCTGACAGATCGGCTACAGGACGATGAAGACCTGGAGAGGGAAAGGAGGGCGTTGGCAGTCCGCTGCAATATGTTGGCCCGCAGATTCGCACGATGTACCACAGATGTAAAACTGTTACTGTTTAGAGCCTTCTGTCAGTCATTTTACACGTGCAGTCTGTGGATCAGCTTTACGCGGCGGGCTTACAACGCCCTCCGTGTTCAGTACAATGACGCTCTGAGGGCAGTGTTGAGGAAACCCCGGCACTGCAGTGCTTCCGCAAATTCAGTCTGGAGGACTATTATTACATTCAGGACTATTAATAATAATAGTCCCTAAACTGAGCGATTTAGGCTGTATGTTGTCTGTCAGTGCATTTAAGATTTTTATAAAGTACAGACGCCAGCACATCAAGCTAATACAATCTGTCAAATTTCTTTAATAGATTTTCAACTTTATCACTACAGCTTAAGGTTCAAAGTTGATTGGGAAAATTTGACAGTTTCAGGTAGCTTATTAGTACTCACTTGTAGTTGATGAGTGCGGAGTAGGGCGCGACCACGGGCACCGCGAACAGCAGCTCGTCCGCACTGTGCGGCGCGCCCGTCAGCTGGCCCAGCAGCTCCGTGTCGGCGTCGGGGCCTTGGTGTTCCGACTGGGGACCGGAATTAGGTGTTTATTATACGTGTCTGATCGAAATAAGTAATGGTGATGATCTTTAGTTTGCGGAGATAGACGGAATGGCGGCGAAGCGACTAACAACAGAAAGTCGAATTTATTTACTGTAGCATACTCACAGCTCCGCCTCAGGCTCGTCGGGCTCGGAGTCGGCCTCCAGTATGAGCGGCGCGGGCGCAGGGATCTTGTAACTATGTATAGTAACATGTGTGGTGACTCACATCAAGCTCCGCCTCAGGCTCGTCGGGCTCGGAGTCGGCCTCCAGTATGAGCGGCGCGGGCGCAGGGATCTTGTAACTATGTATAGTAACATGTGTGGTGACTCACATCAAGCTCCGCCTCAGGCTCGTCGGGCTCGGAGTCGGCCTCCAGTATGAGCGGCGCGGGCGCAGGGATCTTGTAACTATGTATAGTAACATGTGTGGTGACTCACATCAAGCTCCGCCTCAGGCTCGTCGGGCTCGGAGTCGGCCTCCAGTATGAGCGGCGCGGGCGCAGGGATCTTGTAACTATGTATAGTAACATGTGTGGTGACTCACATCAAGCTCCGCCTCAGGCTCGTCGGGCTCGGAGTCGGCCTCCAGTATGAGCGGCGCGGGCGCAGGGATCTTGTAACTATGTATAGTAACATGTGTGGTGACTCACATCAAGCTCCGCCTCAGGCTCGTCGGGCTCGGAGTCGGCCTCCAGTATGAGCGGCGCGGGCGCAGGGATCTTGTAACTATGTATAGTAACATGTGTGGTGACTCACATCAAGCTCCGCCTCAGGCTCGTCGGGCTCGGAGTCGGCCTCCAGTATGAGCGGCGCGGGCGCAGGGATCTTGTAACTATGTATAGTAACATGTGTGGTGACTCACATCAAGCTCCGCCTCAGGCTCGTCGGGCTCGGAGTCGGCCTCCAGTATGAGCGGCGCGGGCGCAGGGATCTTGTAACTATGTATAGTAACATGTGTGGTGACTCACATCAAGCTCCGCCTCAGGCTCGTCGGGCTCGGAGTCGGCCTCCAGTATGAGCGGCGCGGGCGCAGGGATCTTGTAACTATGTATAGTAACATGTGTGGTGACTCACATCAAGCTCCGCCTCAGGCTCGTCGGGCTCGGAGTCGGCCTCCAGTATGAGCGGCGCGGGCGCAGGGATCTTGACGCCGCGGGGACCGGTCTTCACTTTGTTGGCTTTCGCAGCCGCTGCCTTCTTTTGAGCTTTCTTTGATTCTTTTTCGGGATTTCCTGACTGGAAATAAGAATTAATAAAATATAGAACCCTCACAAAAAAAAAAAATCATAGAATTAATTTATTGTTTTATCTTGTCAATAAAATTGTTGTAATTGAAAATAGCCCCGTATTCAGTTTAAATTACGTGAAGGTTTTTCAAGCGCCCCGCGGTTTCACCCGCATAAATGTCGATCCCGTGGGAATATCTGGATAAAAACTATCCTATGTCCTTTCCCGGGACTCAAACTATCTCTATACCAAATTTCATCTAAATCGGTTCAGCGGTTTAAGCGTGAAGAGGTAACAGACAGACACACTTTCGTATTTATAATATTAAGTATGGAATTATGGATATACCTGAAGTATCTCCATCATAACCGCTCTATCTTCATCATCCTGGTCCTTATACTTCTCTTTAATCTTCCTCAACTTGCTGCGCTGTCCTCGCTTCATTCCCTTCTCTTCTTTCCTCTCTTCTGTCTTCTGCTGCTTCTCCTTCTGCGGCTTCTTGCCGCCCTTCTTTGGTAGGGATGGGAATGTGGGGACTTCGCCTGAAAATAAAGGTAAACTTATTAATAACGGGCGACTGCACACCTTGACAAAACATTGAGAGTTCCTACGCATTACCTGTTACCATGAATTCAGTACATGATTCTGAAACACATGCTTTGAAATATTTGTTGGATATGTCACGTGACCAGAGGGCTGGGTCGTTCTTTGGCCAAAGAATTAGCATTGCCATTCAACGTGGCAATGCTGCCAGTCTTCTGGGCACATTTCCGGATGACAACGATGCGGACGAGTACTTCGACGCCTAAGTGTCCTTTGTTTTTGTATTTATTTGTATAGTAAGTTAGTTACCATAACCATAATCAGCCTATAATGTTCCCACTGCTGGGACACAGGCCTCCTCTCGGTGAGAGGTGGGCCGTAATCCACCACGCGGGCCCAGTGCGGATTGGCAGATGTCACATGTCTTCGAATTTTTGGTTCTAGGACATGCCGGTTTCCTCACGATGTTTTAAGTTAGTTAGGTAGTCACTTAATTTAGTATCAAGTGTAAATAGTTTGTATTAGTCTGACGCAAGATAAAATGAACATTATGCCTGTTTGGTCAGATTAAAAAAAAAAACTGTTCCAAACATTTTGATCGCGTAGGTATTGCACATTTGTATGAAACAGAACCGACGATACCTTTCAATCTTCTGCTGCCGGTCGATTCTATAAAAATCTCACCACAACACACCAGTGGCGTGCCTAGGGGTCAAAATTAGGGCAAGCCAACAGATTTTCAAGGTATAAAAAAAACGCCCAACTGAGGGATTGGCTGATTTTCTTGTTGTTAGTGGTTGTTAGTAGTACTAACATCATTATTATAATTTTGGTAAGAAAACCTTTAAAATACGAAGACCAGGTACTACTTATTTCAAGCATCAGTACGTAATTGTCATAAGCGCCATCTATATTAATGAATGCGTAAAATAAATGAACCACAGCGCTTGGCCGGACCTTTTTTCATTTTGCTTGTCACTTGCAAAATTTGTTCAATCAAAATGCACTAGATGGCCTCCAAATTTTACTATCGATTTATTGTTATTTTCTCGTACGCATTATTTTATGAATTAGGTACTTACATTTTAAAGTCAATTGATAATTTAAACATAGGTTTGTCATATCATATTCATACCTAATAAACGATCGAATGAGTAGGTACCTATTTTATTTATTCTGTCTTCTTGACTGACAAAAATACTTGTTTTTATTTCCGAGAAGTACCTACCGACAGTCCGACAGTAATTTAAGATTGGCTACGGTGAAGTAAAGAGTTATTTATTGGCAGAAAATTGCAGAAAACTCAATGTATTTACGTACCTTTTCGATGACAGATTCCGAACACAATGATAAAAGAACACTATATTCATTAACCATTTACAAAATCATAGGGAATGACATCACCAATCACCACAATCAATATTGTTTTCAAATAATAAAACTAATTCTCAAAGTATTCAAAACTTCAAAACAATAACAATTTGTTTGAGTCGCGTCGTGTCATCGACTCATCGCGCCCGCCACACGTGCTTTCGCAACTAACTTTACGCAGGTCAACGCAACGCGCGGATAGTGCATTTGCGCGAACTTCATGCCTCTCAAAAGCCTGGCTTTTCATTTCATAGAACTCTGTGTATAAGTACTTACCAATATATCAACAAATGTAAACGTTTCTATAGCAATTTGTATGCGAAAACTGCGAGACAGAGAAAGGAAAGGCAAGCCAGGTAAAAGCCAGACTAAGTGTGAGCGAGATGGCGCATTTGAACGCATTGAATTCCGAATTTGGCGCGAACCTAGCCCAAAGTTAGCGCTAGTTCGGATTTCGAAATGGTATTCCTATGTCATGAATGTTTGAGTTCGAGTTAATTGACTAAAATTTTTTGAATATATTTTTTATTGATTTTGTTGTTGTGAATTATGATTTTATTAGGGCAAGCCGGGCTTCTCTGCTTCTATGAAGGTACCGCCACTGCAACACACACAACTTAGGTGAAGTGAGTTTGTTTTTGCTAGGAATTGCCACTATTGAAAGCTCACTCCACGCTCACTTCACCTAAGAGGCTTCGCACACGGCGAGTTTTTGTAGCGATGCTGTCTCGCATGTGTATCGATACAGCCGCGTTGCTGTCGCGCATGTGTATCGATACAGCCGCGTTGCTGTCGCGCATGTGTATCGATACAGCCGCGTTGCTGTCGCGCATGTGTATCGATACAGCCGCGTTGCTGTCGCGCATGTGTATCGATACAGCCGCGTTGCTGTCGCGCATGTGTCTCGATACAGCCGCGTTGCTGTCGCGCATGTGTATCGATACAGCCGCGTTGCTGTCGCGCATGTGTATCGATACAGCCGCGTTGCTGTCGCGCATGTGTATCGATACAGCCGCGTTGCTGTCGCGCATGTGTATCGATACAGCCGCGTTGCTGTCGCGCATGTGTATCGATACAGCCGCGTTGCTGTCGCGCATGTGTATCGATACAGCCGCGTTGCTGTCGCGCATGTGTATCGATACAGCCGCGTTGCTGTCGCGCATGTGTATCGATACAGCCGCGTTGCTGTCGCGCATGTGTATCGATACAGCCGCGTTGCTGTCGCGCATGTGTATCGATACAGCCGCGTTGCTGTCGCGCATGTGTATCGATACAGCCGCGTTGCTGTCGCGCATGTGTATCGATACAGCCGCGTTGCTGTCGCGCATGTGTATCGATACAGCCACGTTGCTGTCGCGCATGTGTATCGATACAGCCGCGTTGCTGTCGCGCATGTGTATCGATACAGCCGCGTTGCTGTCGCGCATGTGTATCGATACAGCCGCGTTGCTGTCGCTGGCTGTGTACCTTCGCCCAGATTCTGTATCGCTAATATAGATGTAGAGGGCGCCTTACTAAGTCTTAAGAACAAGAAGAGAAGAGAAGCAAAAGAAGAGGGAGAGGAGAGGGAGGAGTCTAAGATGGAGTCTTACCAAGGGGTATCGTATTACCCAGTAACTGGGTTGTGGAGGTCAGATAGGCAGTCGCTCCAAGTAAAATACTGGTATTCAGCTGCATCCGGTTAGACTGGAAGCCGACCCCAACATAGTTGGGAAAAGGCTTGGCGGATGATGATAGATGTAGATGGCATGGCACTTACTTCTGTCAGATGTCTCAGAAAACGTTCTCGATTTTGATTGGACAATAACTTCTCCAGTTCCGTGGTCGACCTGAAAACGGTTTCACAGTAATTTATTTAATGCTTTATACACGCATAACAAGGGAGAGGGGCCCGTGGCTAAATGATAACAGCCGCACAGGTGGATCGATCAGGTTAAGCTACGCTTGTCGCGGTTGGTCTGTGGATGGGTGACCATCTTTACATACCGAGTACTTTACATCCCTCTCGCCCCGGACCATGGCTTGCACCGGGGCCGGGCGCGAGGGGTCGCCGCCGCTGCCGATCGCCTCTACGAGGACACGGCGGTGCTCCGCACAAGCGGGGCAGACCTCCACCGTGTCCTCTGGGCGATCCTGGCAATGGTGACACCCGGGCGTTCCCTCCCGCCTGATGATGTGCAGGAACCTCCCGAAACTTCCGTGTCCGGTGAGGACCTGCGTCAGGCGGTAGGTGAGGGCGCCGTGGCGCCTCTCTAGTCACTCCTCAAAGAGGGGTCTTATCGCCGCTATCGCGGCGTGCCCTGCGCTGGGTTGCGACAGTCGTTCCTTCCATGTCGCCATGAGATCACGCCGGAGATCCGTCCGCTCCGCAGCAATTTGCCGCGGAAGCGGAACTTCCCCCCGGCTTGTCCCTCCGCGCGCCACTCATACAGGCGCGCGAGGACTATCGCCTCCAGATCCCATGGCGGCAGTCCGGCAAGGAGGCTTGCCGCCTCGCCCGAGATCGTGCGGTAGCCCCGGATAAGTCTTACGGCTACCACCTTCTGGGGCGCGTTATTTTGTTGGAGTGAGACAAACTCGATAATAGTTCGAAAGTTAGAGAAAGACATGAGTTGTTCACAAGCAAGCGTGAACCTAACGTAGATTTGTATAACTAATGAAAAAAACTGGCCAAGTGCGAGTTGGACTCGCACACGAAGAATTCCGTACCACAAGGCAAAAACGCCCAAAAAAAAAGACGTTTGTTGGTCCGTGAAGCAGTAAGAAACATACAAACACACTCACAAACTTTCGCCTTTATAATATTAGTGCGATTTTCTAAAATAGCATGCCGGGGTCACAGATCATAACATCGCATCAATGAAATTAAAACGAATAACGTGCAAAGAATAGGCGAATTGAAGGAAAAAGAGAGCCTCATGCTGGCGAGCGGCGCAGGCGGCAATTTCAAATTACGAATTATTTTATGTTGTTAAATCGTGTTAAAAAATACGCGCCGACTTGAGAGCCTCTTTCCTTGTATCGACGGTTAATATGTCGCCATTGTAGCGACATTTTGTAAAAATAAAAACTGGCCAAGTGCGAGTCGGACTCGCACACGAAGGGTTCCGTACCACAGGGCAAAAACACCGAAAAAACACGTTTGTTGTATGGGAGCCCCCTTAAATATTTATTTTATTTTGTTTTTAATATTTGTTGTTATACCGGCAACAGAAATACATAATTTGTGAAAATTTTCAACTGTCTAGCTATCGCGGTTCTTGAGATACAGCCTAATGACAGACAGACGGACGGACAGACAGCGAAGTCTTAGTAATAGGGTCCCGTTTTTACCCTTCGGGTACGGAACCCTAAAAAAACAGTATATAACAAAACAATTATCTATGTCCTACCTTTATATGAGTATCAAGTATATCTTCCGTGGATTCACTCTCACTGTCTGTCGCGCCTCCCTCTTGCTCTTGCGCATCATTCTCCTTTTCATTGTCTCCCTCCTTCTCATTCTCTTTCTGCTCTGTCTCCTCTACTTCTCGGCCAGGCTGCGACTCTTCTGTGATTGCGTCTAACTTGTTGGAGTCTGGCTTCTCTTCTTCTTTATCTGAAGGTTCGTCTGTTGAAGATTATAAGAACATTAGTCTTAATTATTAAGCCAATCTTCTATATCTATACTAATAATAAAGCTGAAGAGTTTGTTTGTTTGAACGCGATAATCTCTGGAACTACCGGTCAGATTTGAAAAAATCTTTTTGCATTTGATAGCCCAATTCTTGAGGAAGGCTATTTAATATCACGCTATGACCCTTAGGAGCCGAGCAAAAAGAAAAAAAGTCAGAATGAACGCTAAGCGAATACGAAGTGTTGCGACGGGGTGGGGGTATAAGAAATTTCACGCGGACGAAGTCGCGGGCAGAAGGTAGTCTTAGATAAAATAATAGTTAGCTAGCCCCTCACCATCATCCGACACGAGTATCTCCTGGTCCTCCTCTAGCTCCTGCACGGATGTGACGTCAGAGGCGTCCTCCATAGTGATGGGCTTCCGTTCGTCGCGGTGAGCCTCGATGCAGCTGTCCTCCAACTAATACATTCAAACGATTTTATGTTTTTTTTTAATACAGGCTTTGACTGAGTTACTTGGCAATTTGAATTTTTTTTTTTCAAAGTGAAAGTAAAAAAAAAAAAAAAGTCAAAGATCTTTATTGTGAGACAGTGGTTACAAAGTTGTTATTATGTCTTTGTTTCGGGACTATTGTCGTTGCCGTCATTACATGTTAATCCAAGTTTAGGGTCACTGAAGAAAATAAGAAACATTTATGAGCAGCTTTCCACAAAGTAAGCGCTTCGGTAAGCTTCGTGTTTCCGAATTAGTACGAACGTCGGACCACAGAGTAATCCCCCACAGAAGTAATGCTTGTAAGTTTTGGACTACCGCGTTTTGTCGTAGTACACCTATCATTGCGTGTTTCTATGAAGTTTTCTCTCTGTCGAGTTACCTACTCCGGTCGCACGTCCTCATCTGTCACTCAAAAGTTTTGATTTTTTTTTATGGAATTGCATAGAGTGATTAATCTATAATTTTGTAACACAAAATAGGCAAGTACCTCCATGGTTGTAACAGCTCTATATTAGATCTCATCATCGCGCGTTCGTGTTTCCGAAGATAAACGATCATTCCCGAAGCGCGTACTTCTCTATGGAAAGCTGTAGCGTACTATTATTCTTACCCTGAACATAAAGCTGAAGCCGAACTGCAGCTGGTCAGGCAGCAGGTAGTTCTTGCGGCCGCGGATCATGAAGGAGCCGGTGGTGAGGTACTCTCCCGTCGGCGCTGACTTGGATACTTGTGACGCATGCACCCACCATGCCCGGGTCATGACTTTAGCCTCCCATGCGACGCTGCGGACATAATATTCTAAAACATTATCTTCTCATTAAATATTTAAAAAAAAAAGTTGCTTTAAAACATAACCTTTCCTTTTCGCTCTGCCGTAGTCAGGTAAAAAGGTTATGCAGAATCCGCTTATAACAAACCCCCTGTTGGGACACAGGCGTCCTCTCTGTGATGAGGGAATGAGACGTAATCCACCACGCAGGCCCAGTGCGGGTTGGTAGATTTCACATGTCTTTGAATTAAAAAAAAAATTAAAAAAAAATTGGGTTCTTGACGATGACGCTTCACTAGGTACATACCTGTAGGCCACAGCCGCCTGCCCCGCCTCGGCCAGCGTCCTGGGCGGCACGTCGCAGGGCGCGGGGTTCTTGACGATGACGCTTCACTAGGTACATACCTGTAGGCCACAGCCGCCTGCCCCGCCTCGGCCAGCGTCCTGGGCGGCACGTCGCAGGGCGCGGGGTTCTTGACGATGACGCTTCACTAGGTACATACCTGTAGGCCACAGCCGCCTGCCCCGCCTCGGCCAGCGTCCTGGGCGGCACGTCGCAGGGCGCGGGGTTCTTGACGATGACGCTTCACTAGGTACATACCTGTAGGCCACAGCCGCCTGCCCCGCCTCGGCCAGCGTCCTGGGCGGCACGTCGCAGGGCGCGGGGTTCTTGACGATGACGCTTCACTAGGTACATACCTGTAGGCCACAGCCGCCTGCCCCGCCTCGGCCAGCGTCCTGGGCGGCACGTCGCAGGGCGCGGGGTTCTTGACGATGACGGAGGCGGCCCCCGACACGTCGGCGTGCACGTACAGGTCGCGCGCGCGCATGTAGCGCTTCACGAGGAGTTCGTTTTGTTGCTGGTCGCGACCGCCTATCACCTGCGACCGAGCAAATATATAAATAATAATAATAAAAGATCTTTTTTGCCCCTCTCTCCCCACGATTAATCTGTCCTGTTTACTGTGTGAGCGAATGCGCATTAGAAACCTATACTGCGATAATTCGGGCTAGCATGAACGTAAAGTCACGTTGCTATAGTGTCCAATTAACCTACGTTACGTTAGTCATAAGGAAGTCTCCGATTTCCGTCTCTGTTCTTTATTATTTATTATGAGCCTGTATTGTCCCACTGCAGGGCAAAGGCCTCCCTTCCCTCATTCCACTTTTCCCGGTCTACTGCGATTGTGGGCCAATCCTTTAAGAAGGAGTCCAGCTCATCCCGCCATCTCTTTCTGGGCCTGCCGCGCAGTCGTTTCCTGCCATTGGGGATCCACTGAGTGGTGGCTTTTGCATAATGCTGCTCCGACATGCGACAGATATGGCCAGCCCAGTTCCACTTTAGTCCAGCAGCTGTGCGGCCAGCGTCCGCTATTTGTGTTTTGGAACGAAGTATAGAGTTCTTAATGCGGTCTGTGAGTTTGACACCTAGTATACTTCGTTCCATAGCCCGTTGACAGACTCCAAGCGCGGACTTTTGACGCTTTGTAAGAGACCATGGTTGCGCTCCGTAGGTGAGGGTGGGAAGAATGCACATGTCCATGTTCTTTATACTTTAGGTAAATATACTCAGCCTACTCCGATCACTGGTTATTATAAACTTCATGCTGAGAAAAGATGAAACTTACCAGATAATTATCAGAAGAGATGAACCAGAAGAACTTCTCGAACCAGTAAGTCTTCCGCGCCTTGATGATGTTGCTGACGGTGTGCGCTTCTTTCAGCGTCTGTTTCGTCTTCCGTTCAGCGCTCTTCAGCGCTTTTCCCGCTGATTCTAATGTTTTCTGCTGTTTCTTCGCTGCGTTGCGCTTTTGGTCGTAATATCTATGAATTATTTATTTTTTATATTTCGTTTCCATTTACACAACTATGTACAGTCACGAGCACTAATATGTCAACACTTGGCAACTTTCAATTGCGATTTTTTCGTGAAATGACTAATGCAACGTTGAAATACGACACTTTACATAAACCTATAGGTTCGAAAATACTATGTTCGTAATAACATAAAATTTCATTAAAAAATAAGGGAGAAAATTGCCTTTGAATAAAGCCAAGTGTATACATACTTATGCTCGTGACTGTACAGACGCCAGCACATCAAGTTACTACAATCTGTCAGATTTCTTTAATAGATTTTCGACTTTATTGCTAAAGCATAAGGTTCAAGGTTGATTGGGAAAATCTGACAGTTTCGGGTAGGTTGACCTGCTGGCGTCTGTACTTTAGTGTTATGTAGTTTAAGCAAATTTTTGAGTCACTATTTTTTATAAAAAGGTCCTTTCCTGTGTACTTAATTAAATGTTGGTTGCAAAGGAATTTGAACTTTGTCATGCAAGAAGATGTGAAACATCAAATGCGGCTGGCTGTTTGTTTGGTAATAGATATTTAATTTAATTATTTTTTATAATGGATCTAGGATTCTGAATTCAAGTTTACAATAACGTGCAGGGTCATCGTGATAGTGACACTAGTGTTCCTTGCACGTTATAAAAATATTGTAAACGTCTACTTTTGACCAATGTGACAGAGAGATAGTTTCAATTTACTGGCAGTTTTTGTCAAAAGCGGTAAACCGTTTACCGCTTTCTTTACCGCTTTTGAAAAATCCGTTTAGTAGTTTTTGCGTGAAAGAATAACAAACATCTATCTAGATGTTTGTTACTCTTTCATGCAAAAACTACTAAACGGATTTTGATGAAACTACATACATCAAAATAACACAAGGCAAAAGTTTGTGAGGGTGTGTTTATATGTTTGTTACTTCACGCTCAAACGGCTGGAACAGTTTTGATAAAAATTTGAATGGAGGTAGCTGACACCCTGGATTAACAATAGGCTTTTTATCCCGATATTCCCACGGGATCGAAACTTATGCGGGTGAAACCGCGGGGCGCTGCTAGTAGTTTAATAAATCATCATCATCATTTCAGCCGAAAGACGTCCACTGCTGGACATAGGCCTCCCCCAAGCACCTCCACATCGACCGGTTCTGCGCTTCTCGCATCCAACGGCCTTCACAAGGTCGTCGGACCACCTTGTAGCAGGCCTATCTATACTAATAATAAAGCTGAAGAGTGTTCGTTTGAACGCGATAATCTCGGGAACTACCGGTCAGATTTGAAAAAAATCTTTTTGCATTTGATAGCCCAATTCTTGAGGAAGGCTATAGGCTATTTAATATCACGCTATGACCCTTAGGAGCCGAGCAAAAAGAAAAAAAATCAGAATGAACGCTAAGCGAATACGAAGTGTTGCGACGGGATGGGGGTACAAGAAATTTCACGCGGACGAAGTCGCGGGCAGAAGCTAGTCTAATAAATAAACAGTTTTAAATCTCTCACCTCCTAGCATTGGCAAAAGCCGTAAGCGAGAGGTCGATATCGATCAACCTGGGCTGCAACCACTCATCCTCTCCGTAAGGGTCGGTCAGCAGTAAGGTGATGTGGTTGGTGTTCAGCTTCAGGTGTTTGATGCAGGAGGCTATGGGGTCCTTGTTGTCCTGGGCTGTCTTTACCAGGAGTTGGATGTCGTTCCAGGACATCTGGGTGGGAGAAAAAAGGTTTCAGCCACAGGTTTATAAGGTCTCAAGATAGTTGGAGCGAAAATCATCGGAGCAGGACATTTTTTTTAATGTAATTTCACTACACTATTGTGTAGCGTGACGAAACCGGTATGTCAAAAATTCGAACACATGTGACATCTACAAACCTGCACTGGGCCCGCGTGGTGGATTACGGCCCACCCCCTCTCACGGAAAGGAGGCCTGTGTCCCAGCAGTGGGAAAATTATAGGCTGAGTATGTATGTATGTAGGGGCCCGTGGCTAAATGATAACAGTCGCACAGGTCGATCGATCAGGTTAAGCTACGCCTGCCGCGGTTGGTCTGTGGATGGGTGACCATCTTTACATACCGAGACCCCTCCGTGTCTCGGAAAGCACGTTAAGCCGTTGACCCGGCTGTCATTCGTGGATCTTTGATAGTCGTTACGGTTCGTCAGAAGCCCGAAAGTCTGACAACAAGTCTTACCAAGGGGTATCGTATTACCCAGTAACTGGGTTGTGGAGGTCAGATAGGCAGTCACTCCATGTAAAATACTGGAATTCAGCTGCATCCGGTTAGACTGGAAGAAAGGCTAGGCAGATGATGATGTATGTATGTATTGTTTAGCGATCCACAGAATAAGTATACATCCTTTAAATTTTTTATCAATAGTCTCTGAATAAAATGGCTGAGTGTCATCCGTACAGGCGGACAGCCTGTTTGTCCACGTCTTGCACGCGAGACAGATGCTGTACTATATTATTCTGACCTGATTAGCTATCGCCGCTTGCACGGCGAGCCGGGCCTGCTCCACAAGCGGCTCGTTGCGCGAGATGAGCTCGGCAGCCTGTTTGTCCACGTCTTGCACGCGAGACAGCTCCGTGACTCGCTTCTCGTGGTCGTTGCGGACGTTTTGGAGTTTTTTCAAAGCTTCACGTTCTACTTGGACTGTCTGTGGTTAAGGGGAGATCATGTTAGTTGGTGAATGTTTGGCATTTTCCTTAAGAACGTTTACGCCGTAAGGCATTTCATACAAACTTTCAAGCCCTTATTTTTCGAAATCAATGACCCCATTTTAATGAAACTTCATACGCATAAGCAGGATACAAAGGTCTAAAAAGTTAGTAGAAAACATTTTCGAAACGTCTTATTTAAATAAAGATAACTGGAAATCTCTGCTTCTATGGAAAATTTAAAAATCAGTTTAATTTAGCTGTAACACTATTTTTCGAAATATTATAAATGCGAAAGTGTGTCTCTGTCTGTTACCTCTTCACGCTTAAACCTCTGAACCGATTTAGATGAAATTTGGTATAGAGATAGTTTGAGTCCCGGGAAAGGACATAGGATAGTTTTTATCCCGATATTCCCATGGGATAGCATTTACGCGGGTGAAACCGCGGGGCGCTGCTAGTTATTATATAACGTTTCCATGACAACCAAGTCAAGTCACTGCGTCATTGTGTGTGTCGTCACAAATGCGTCTGCCTGTATTAGCCATTCTAAAATAAACTTAATTTATATGACCGTAAGTTGATATTTGTTCATGAGAAAATAATAGTAGAATTTTAATAAACTAAGCTAAACCGTACCTTCATATCGATCTTCTGCCCTTCCAAAGTGGAGAAGAACTCATCAACAGCCCTGTCGAAGGTTTCATACTCAGCATGGGGCAGTTCCCGATGCTGCGCGAACAACATCGGGTGGAACTCCTGACTCGTCAGCAGGAATGTGCTGGGGCCGCCCTCTGGGTCGGGTCGAGTCTCCTTCTTCTGGGTTATGTAGCCCTGGTAGCGAAGCGTATAAAATTAAGAATTATTTATTGAAATTACCATGAAAATCAGTACTTTTAGTGTGCCCTGCACTACTTGCGCCTAGTGTAAAACACAAGGAAGATGATAAATAAAAAACATAATAGCTAAAAGTAGTAACATAAATAAATTATTATGACAAACGGTGGGCATAAGTTTCTCAATAACATTAATTTCAAGTTATCTCGCAAAGATTTCTCTCCACATAGTCTGAGCTGAGCGGCTAGAATGGCAATGGTTGTCCCATTATCATCTTAGCAGGGGTAATTGTGTAACACACTATCAGTAGCAATAGCTTTCATTTTGACAGTTCAACAACATTCATTGCGGTGTTGAGTAGACAAATTTTTCGAACATATCATCATCTGCCTAGCCTTTTCCCAACTATGTTGGGCTCGGCTTCCAGTCTAAACGGATGCAGCGGAATACCAGTATTTTACATGGAGCGACTGCCTATCTGACCTCCACAACCCAATTACTAGGTAATACAATATCCCTTGGTAGGACTGGTTGTCAGACTTTCGGGCTTCTGACGACCCGTAACGACTGTCAAAGATTCACGAATTTTTTCGAACATAATGAAGCAATGAAATAGCAATATCCTTCAAAATTATTCAGATTGTGATTGATAATGTGTTACGCAAATAGGGCAACGGTCGATATTAGTGAACTTTTATCGTATTCAAATTTGTATTTACTTTTACCCAGTACAATATAACACGAAGTTTTCAATAAGGGACTCTGTACCATGTGAGGTGTAACTATTTACAACTGTCAAATTGCCCTGCCCTTAAACTGCCTTCAAATAATTATGGTAGGGCCATAGCGTAATCAACCTATAATGTTCCCACTGCTGGGACACAGGCCTCCTCTCGGTGAGAGGGAGTGGGCCGTAATCCACCACGCGGGCCCAGTGCGGGTTGGTAGAAGACGGAGAAGTCACATGTCTTCGATTTTTTGGTTTTAGGACATGCCGGTTTCCTCAAGACGCCTTCCTTCACCGTTTTGAGGGCAGTGGTGATGAAATATTTTACAAAAAGTCAAGCACCTGTCTGGGTTCGTACCTACGACCTACAACTCGTAAGTCGCGGTCGTTACTATTGGGTCAGTACTGCTAACTGAGCCACCACTGCTCGTAGGGCCATTTTCTGGGCTAATACAGCCAGTCTACCCTCCTTTCACCCACGTACCTTCGCCACCTGTGTCCTGGCGATATCCAGGAGTTCCTCAGCCTGTTTCAGCGCTATCACCAACTTCTCCAGGTCCTGTTCAACGTTGAAACCCTTGCCGGGTTCCTTGGACAGCTTCATGGTGCCCGCTAGACCGTTCTCTAAGAGCACATGGTCTATGATTGCGGAGCCGTATTCTGGAAAAAAAATAAAATAAAGAAAAAGTATTTATTGCGACTCGTACAGAAAGATGCAGGATTTTGCGTGACGTCAGTATGACGCGTTGTTCGCATGTGGCGTTGTAGATACCGCTACAAAGGAGAACAGATTTGATTTTTTGTATGTTTGTTTGCTACGCTTTCACGCTAAAACGGCTGAACAGATTTCGATGAAATTTGGCACATGGGTAGATCATGATTTCAATTAGGACATAGGATGCTTTTTATCCCGATAACACCACGGGATTGCGACTTATGTGGGTGAAACCGCGGGGCACAGCCAGTTTCAAATATTGTAACAAATAAAAATACCTCTGATTTTAGTGAAATTGGTCTGTTAGGTAGATTTTACCATTCTGAAATTGACTTAGTTCGCATGACCTTAAAGTTGATATTGTGTGTCGTCATATCACATTTATCAATAAAATTCTTACCTAATTTAGGATTGAGCACTTTCTTGAGATTATCTCCCGGCTTGCTGTTAGTTAGTATTTCTTGTAGCGCGTCGCTAGATGGCGCTGCGTAGCTCGTCTTAGCCCTGTCTGATGGGTACTTTTCTTTCACTGCAAACCTGTGAAAATCATTGTAATAAAATACATGAGTTGGACTCATTTAGCTGATCTTCAGTAGATATAAATGTCCGCGTTTATCATTTCTATCGTGACGACATTACCGTTGACGTCCATCGTCCACGTCCATAATATGTATGTAATGTATGGTATCAAACCATTCTCCCTGCTCTTATCCCAATTCATTTCGGGTCGGCGCGGCGGCGCAACTTGCCTTTTTCTTCCATACTTCTCTATCCTCATCTTGGTAGTCTTCGTCAGCCGTATACATAAAGGTATCAAACCGGAAAGGGATCGGCACCGTATCAACTCGAGCCTTTCAGTATTCTTTGTATGAAACTCCCTACTGCAACACACACTAATCGGAATCGTAACGTAATCGCCTCGCCTCGGGAAAAGATCACAAACCGCGGTGCGGTGCGTTACGGCTCGTCGTCTCCGCGCTTACGTCTCTCCGTATCCGAGCTTACGTCTCTTCCTCCACCCTTGCCCCTCTCACCCCTCCGGCCTGCCTGCTGCACCATCAACCAGAGGTCGGCGAGCCGTAAAGCCTGGTTTCCACCGCGAGCGGAACGGACCCATTAATGACTTCGTTAAACTCGCAAACGCAACTGCATACTTGTATTTCCACCGTTGGTGGTGGTTGGTGAAACCGGGCTTAAGCGCGGCGTCGCGTCGCCTAGCCGTAGCCCAGACGTAACGGAGCTTCTGATCCGCTTTGGTTACGTGATTTACGTTATGTTGACGCCTACCTTTAGTCAACTTACCGAACCTTATCTCCCTCCACATGTGGCCTCAATACATTAAGTATAGTCCACTCGTAGTCGGTCAACACGATGTTGCCTCTGTCATACAGCTCTAATATGACATGATAGGCAGCCTCCCCGCTACCGAACTGCAGGTCCACGACACGATCTATACCAAGCTGGGATAGCTTCTCCAAGCGTTTGTTTTTTAAGTGTTTGCGGAGCTATAATAGAAAGAATATTATTAGCATGGAAGTGATGTTTCAAGCGACCTACAGAAGATCACGGGCAACTCCAGGATGAGACTTGCACATACCAGGGAAGCATGGCACAGTAGGGAGGAGAGCTGTGCTCATCAATGGGTGGAACAAGGCTGCCGCTGACAATGATGATGTTTTAAGGACGAGTTCTAAAATGCAACTCAATTTTATTTAAAACTAGCTTCTGCTCGCGACTTTCTTGTTCCCCCGACCCACCCGGGGCGATGCGAGGGGGTGGGCCACCCCCTCGTATCGCATCACCTGCCCGCGCTATTAGTTCGTTCACGCTCAGCGTACTTTTAGACTTTTTGACGTGAATACGTCTTTAAAATGGCTTCCATAGTGGGAGTCAAGTCAAAAAAACCAATGATAACAAATTCGGGGGATACAGTTTGTTGTTGTAGCTTCATATCTATCATCTCCATCCTAAATTCAATGACACCATTGGTTAGCTAAAGGATCGAAGAATTCATTACGCAAATGAGGACTGTGACGCATCGCGCGCGGTGGAGGGGGAAGCTCCGCCATTTTGAGGTCATATGCTGCGTATCGAGATTTCCACTTAGTATAACTTTTGACTTGGAAAAGCTACGACGTTCGTAAGTTTCAATCGGCAGCTCTCGTCAAAATCCATCCATTGTATACAAACCATTAGTGTAAAGTAGTGACAGTGAATATAAAATGTTACATAAAAAGAAAAATAATATCAAAAATATATACATAATGTCGGCCTATACGCGACATAAAGCCAAATCCAAATACAGAGATCGTATACGGTTGGCAAGGGCTTCTCAATAGCAATGGAATGGTAGCAAAAAAACACGATATGACCGAGTCAAGCAGTGCCGGAAACGTAAAAGAATGAATGCGGCCGAGCGGATCAACCCTGTTACGTAAACGTATTCACGTACAACACACAGCCGTGTCCATGATACAGCCACACTCCATTTTTTTGTTTTTGCTTGGCTCCTAAGGGTCCTTGCGTGATGTTAAGTAATCTATAGCCTTCCTTAAGAATTGGGCTATCAAATGCAAAAAGTATTTTTTTTTTAAATTAAATTCTAAAAGTAATATTTTTCAAATTCGACCAGAAGTTCCAGAGATTAGCACATTCAAACAATCAAACTCTTCAGCTTTATCTACACTAATGTTATAAAGAGGTAAAGTTTGTAAGTTTGTACATTTATAAGTTTGTATGTAGGGGGTAATCTCTGGAACTACCCGTTGGATTTGAAATAATAATTTTGCATTTAATAGCCCAATTCTTGAGGAAGGTTATAGGCTATTTAACTTCACGCTACGACACTTAGGAGCCGAGCAAAAAGGAAAAAAACTAAACGAAAACAGAGTAGTAGCACGCGGGTGAGCGATGGGATGCGACGCGATGGGTCGGGTGCCGAAATTTCACGCGGGCGAAGTCGCGGGCAGAAGCTAGTTATTAGTATAGATAGATGTGCTTCAAATTACCTAATTCTGGCAATTGTGCTTTATTGAACCATTTACTGCAATGTATATTAACTTAATTGACTGAGTAACAGTGTACCTGAAGTATTTCTCATGCTATTGTTGTATAATGTGAAATAATCATTGTTTAAGAATATTTAGGTTATCTTAATAAACTATACAGGGTAACGGACATTGACATGCAAATTGTTACCCTGGATTCAGTACATGATTATGAGACCCATCGGGTCTAAATTATTGGTTGGTTATAAAAAAATTGGTTATTCCATACATTTTCAAAGTCAAAGTCAAATCATTTATTTCAAATAGGCACATTAAAGGCACTTTTGAACGTCAAAAAAAAACTAAATAGAAATGATTCTAGTCGCCCATTCGAAAAGGTAGTTTTCGTATGGAGAAGAATGGGCAAGAAACTCCACCGTTACTCTTTTAAAAATGTTTTACAAGGTCTTGTATACATAATAAAAATTATATGTGAACACGATGCACCCATAATAAAATTAGTCTACCACAAAAGGTAAAAAGAATTAAAAATTAAGCAATGACAGGTAAATCAAATAAGTGATAGATACATGGTGCTCACATATTTACAAGTTATTTAAAAAAAAAAAAAAATGCAAAAGTAGTTGAACTTTAACAAGTGTGTGAGTCACTGTAGTCGCAGATTGTAAAAATGAATTAGAATAAGATGTCATAATTAAAAAAAATATATATAAATTAAATTAGGAACAAGTTTGATTTTGTCTAGACTTTTAGATTGTCCTATGGAGCAGGACCAGCATGGTTCCAAACATTCTTATCTTGGATATAATCCTCTAATTTGTAATATCCTTGTTTACAAAGTGTACTTTTAATATGAGTTTTAAATTTTCTTTCATTTAATTGCAATATGTCACAAGGTATTTTGTTGTAGCATTTAACACAGTACCCCATAAAAGATGTATGTACTTTAGATAATCTGAAAAAAGGTTGATCTAATTTATCTTTATTTCTAGTATTAAAATTATGCCTATCACTTATTTTATTAAAAAGATGTTGATTTTTTCTTACATATTTTCATAAATGAATTGGCAAGGTACCGTCATGATATTAACCTTTTTAAATAGTTCCCTAAGAGATTCGCGACGACGTAGATTGTAAATGGCTCTGACAGCTCTCTTTTGTAAAATAAAAATGGATTCAATGTCAGCAGCCCTTTTGACGGCAGTATTGCATTTTTCTTTGTAAGGCTGTTTTTATTTTTGATAACCGATGAAAAATTTCTACACTGGGGGTCTAGAATCCATGGTTTCAGTTTGTGTCAAGTCCCTGCCACCCTGTATATGCCATACCTTCATGGTAAACCCGGATGGGGCAACATTCTTTGGCCATTCAAACTGTGTTGTATGAAACCGGTTCCCAGACTCCAGTAGCATCACACTCTTTTCTTCGGACCTCTGCAGACGGATCACATATGTCTTGCTGTCTATGTCATAGACTTGATTTACACGCATTCCTATCAGCCTGCATGTAGAAAACAAAGTTTAATATTAAAGTGTTATCATTACAAAAAAAAATATATAACAAAAGACAGTATTCAAGTGTAAGAAAACGGATATAAGCGTGTTTAATTCTTGTCGGCATGGGACATGTAGAAATAATTTATAATCAGATTAAAGTTTAAGCAATAACCAAAATAGGTTATTTATTTACCAAATTCATGTTTAGATACTTACTATTTTTTATCAAAATTGTACTCAAAATATATTTGAACTTTAGAATAAATACAACACAGAGTGGATTACATAATTTAGGAAATCAATTACAAAAACATGAAATCGTGATGTTTTGATTTCGTCAACAAAAAATCTAGCACTACCTATTTTGATAAAGAAATCGATAGTTACCTTTGCAATTCTGTGACCATGCACATAATATCATAAGTATTGAATCTGTTCTTCATGTTTGCGGTTTATTTTCACTTTTTCACAACATAAAAATATTTCTCGGATTTCTCCCGAAATTCATCGAAAATAATTGTGAAAATAATGATGAAAGTCAAAAATGACATGACACTGACAGTAGGTATCGACGTCACTAACTTGCCCTGCGTTCCGAGCTGGGAAATAATCGATGTGAGCGTGCTTAAACCCGTACCGAATTAGCGTGAGCGCGATAACGACGCGACGTTCCGTGAATCGTCATAGATGACGTCATGACATGCGCTATCTTGCGATAACGCCGACCATGCCCTAGAATAATATCACCGGTGAGCGCTGTCAAAAATGACAGTGTGTGTGTGAGGATGTGTCAGTGTGTGTTTTGATTTGCATCTTATCATAAAATTAAACTAACGTCAACTAACGTGGCATTTTCGAAATTGTGCTTCTGGCTGATAGTCGCCACCTAACCAAAGAAGAAGAAATGTGGTGTTTATACAAAGAAATACTGTAATAATATCGTTTTTACATTGAGTAAGCACCTGTGAGCGCGCTCACGGGCGTTCCGAATTGTTGACAGCTCTCAGCTGTCATAAGCGTGATATCTAAATCGGACGGAACGCATGTGAGATGATGTGAGCGCTGTGAGCGATTATAGCTAATTCGGAAAGCGCCCTTGAAGTCGCTCTCTACTCTACCTCTCTGTTTTCCTAGACAACTACTTTAAAGAACAAAAGAGATAGCAAAGCTACACAAACCAAACCCGGAATGTATCCGTGAAATCTAGTGCATTGACAGGAATGACAGGTCACCATATGACGGGTACATTCCGAATTAGGCCATAATCGCTTACATCAATAATTTGCGCTCCGGATAAGATCTTTTGATTCTAATGATTATAATTCTGTAAATACATATTTGTTACGGCCGCGAATCATATTTTAATCAACGTACAACTTAATACTGACCAGCAAATTGCAAAAAACGTAAGAAAATTAGAATTTCGCGGGCTACCTTGGCGCTTCCCCCTGAAATAGTCATTCAGTGGGATTACTTGGTCATAAAGAGTTGTGTTCATGACTTTAATGATTTTTTTTTAATCTTTATTTATTAACGAGGGTTTGATCACATAGTGAACATGCCACCCTCATAGGAACTTTTGTTACATGCAAAACTTAACCTCTACGCTTAATTCCTAAATTAACTAATTTATGTAATATTTTAGCGGCTTTGGATGCTGGAAAAGCTAAAATAATATTACATTCTCCTAATTGACTAATGTATATATTAGATTGGTCTCTAATCAAATACCTTTCCGCTCCGTTCCGGACACACTCCACCATAATATGAAAAGCGTGACTTTAATGATTATAATTCTGTAAATACATAAAAAACATAAAATTGTTACGGTCGCGAATCATATTTTAATCAATGTACGGACGCCAGCACATCAAGTTACTACAATCTGTCAGATTTCTTTAATAGATTTTCGACTTTACTGCTAAAGCATAAGGTTCAAGGTTGATTGGGAAAATCTGACAGTTTCGGGTAGGTTGACCTGCTGGCGTCTGTACAACTTAATACTGACCAGCAAATTGCTGACATGGTCGGCGTTATCGCATGTCATGACGTCATCTATGACGATTCACGGGACATCGTTATCGCGCTCACGCTTAAGCACGATCAAATAAATTATTTCCCAACTCGGAACGCGGGGTAAATCGGAACGCATTTGAGATGATGTGATTGCTGTGACTGTGAGGTGAGCGATTATAGCTAAAGTCCATTTCACGAAAGAAGTCCCGCAGACGTGGCGCCACTGTCGTGCGACGTAAACATAAATAATGATTTATTTATTTATCTTGACATCATAACAGGCAAATAACAAAATGCATATTCTTCCATAAAGAAAGGTATGTGAGGTAGGAGGGTTGTTGCAGGACTAGGAATGTTGCTATGATCTATTAATAATTAGTTCCAATTATTGCCGCGGGACTTCTTTCGTGAAACGGACTCTAATCGGAAAGCGGCCAAAGAAAGTGTCAATCTGTCAATTCAATGGTCTGTCACTGTCATTCTACTGTAGTCTGCTGTCATGCTGCTGTACGGACGCCAGCAGGTCAACCTACCCGAAACTGTCAGATTTTCCCAATCAACCTTGAACCTTATGTTTTAGCAATAAAGTCGAAAATCTATTAAAGAAATCTGACAGATTGTAGTAACTTGATGTGCTGGCGTCTGTACATTAATGAATGTCACTTCCACATGCTCGGCTTGTTGGGCAACAAAACGAAATAATCCGGATTTCTATGAAAAGTCCTTAAAATTTTTTCACAATGGGAGGTGACAATACCGATTTAAAAGATTTCAAGTTAAGGCCGATGAAATGCGAGTGCAACTTCCTCAGTAAATCGGACGGATCAGCAATTTTATCTCAAGGTTTAGTAGCTACTATTTTATCTATTTTCTTGCATTCTTACTTAAAATCGTACTTACTATAGCAATTTAATGTATTTTATTACCTTAATATTATGTTATTTAATCACGACATACTCAGAAAAGTAAAAAAAAACAGTAGGTAATAAACAAGATGAATCGTCCTAACCATGTTTCAGGTCAAACTGTTGCCCTGGTGAGTGTCAACGGTCCCCTAGACATCAAGATGCAAAGTCAGAGCATAGAGAAGGCCACCCTTGAGGTGCTGTTCAGCAGTAAAGGCGGGAAACCAGCTATTGGAGACAGGTAATCACAATGTTTATTCTTCTTAGCGCGTCGATAGCAATCTAAATGGACTAGGCCCAGAATTCGGCTAATTGTTTGGCGCCATCACCAGCGGCCACCAGTTCCTGTAACATGCAGCTGACAGGACACGATATTAAGTGACCCATCGTTTCTAGAAAAAAAAAAACAGCACCACATTTACACTCCAAGGTGGAGTCTTCTATGAATCTCCACCTGAACAGCTTTTCCTTGCTTTGGCCAACCGGGGTCTGGAGTCTGTTAAAGACTTCCAGGTTACACAAGGTAACTCAAGTCCAGGTCTTCAGCGGGTGGAATAAAAGGTTCGGGTAAGGAAGCACTGTCACGCCACAGCTTCAGTCTTTCTTGCGATGGTTCGCCAGTGAGTGAAACACACACACTTTAAAAAACTGTTTCGGCTTTTCAGTCTTTGAGGCACAAGGATGTTGTCGTGTGTTGGAAAACATTTTGGCTCTTTCACTGGAGCTTGCCACTGTTTATTTGTTTTGCATATTATGTTAGAACAATATTAAACTGTCTTTCTCTTTCTATTTATCAAAATTCTAAGGTATAATCATGAATAGAATATTATTTTTATGTGGGTAGACTTGGTCTCTGACAAACATTCTAAAGTCCAGACTCAAGGTTTGCCAACATTCAATAGAATGTTGTATTCAAGGCGTCAAATTGACAGACCATATTCACACCACACTGCGCTCCAAAACACATATTACTGATGTTGATCAAAAAGCACCGAAGCTGAAGTGGGACTGGGCTGGTGACGTTTTAACGTATGCCTAACAAGCTGTAGGCCAAAATCAACACTACATAGTGCCCTGATGACTCACACAGCCCGAAGGCAACGCGGCAGACTTCATAGAAGATGGCGGGACAAGGAGAAAACAAAAAACCAGTAGTCCACTTTAGCTCTGGATCAAAAGAACTGGAAGTCATGGGGAGAGTCCTTTGCCCAGCAGTGGGATGATACAAGCTAACAGTAACAATAACAGTATGTAAAATATTAATAATAGTTAAATAATTAATATTAGTTGAAAACAACAAGTTTGGTAGAATTTTGAAAAAGTTAATAAATTTTTAAAGGACTTAGTTGAAAAAGGGGGAGAAAGGAGTTCCTGGAAGAACTTGGGGGAGGCGTTTGCCCACCAGTGGGACAGTACAGGGTAAACAAAAAAAAAACTTAAATTTTATCCTTTTATGATTCTGCCAAAGTAGCCTTTTTAGGCCCCCTGGTCATACACGCATGCTGATTGCGAGTATTAGGCACCTGAGCGTTCTGAAGAACAGGGTATAAATAAGGTCATTCTATTACTTTGTCATTCTAAAGGTCACAGCTCATTAGAGCCACCCGGCACCTACCCCGCACCGCCTCGTCGCACGGCGTCCACTCGTTGTCGACAGGTGGTCCACGGGTGGACGCCGCGTTATCACCAATAAACGTCGCGCGGTCAACCAGTGGACCTTGCGTCGCGTATAACATTATCACGTTTGCAATGCGCAGTCAACGCAAGGCAAGCATGCGAGCAGCGAGTTGTCACCGAGTGGTCCACCCGCCGTCCGCGCGTGGAGGGCTTACGACCGAGGCGATTCGGTGACGCTACGGAGTTGATGTAGTGAGCGCATAGCGCATACCCATACAAGTCCATAAATAAAGAATACTAGCCGCAGGAGGCGAGGCGGTGCGAAGTGGGTGCCGGGTGGCTCTAATGAGCTGTGACCTTAAGGCGTCCCCGCCTGGCATTTCCACTCACATCTGCCTTGTAAATACCTTTTGTTAGTCGCCTTTCACCCACCCTCTCAACATGACCAAACCATCTAAGTGTGGCGGCACCTACATCGCCACATGCGAACTACGGATCACACTGACGTCACGCAAAATCCTGCATCGCGCAAGCAGAGTTTACCGCGCAACTAGCATATTTACAACATCCCGACTCCCAATCTTCGGGTAATAGTCCACCAGACACAAAATCCTTAGCATTAATCCTTTAAAGTGACTAAGATGAAGTAGTTGCTTGTTTATGACGGGTAAAGACTTGCATTGAAAAACAAAATATGACAAAAAAAAAAAAACAGAACAAAGAACAACAGAATCGTACTACATTGTGATAACGGGCTACTACGGAACCCTACACTGTGCGTGGCCCGACACGCACTTGGCCGGTTTTTAGTAATACATAACAATGATCACATTCCAGATACAAAGAGCATGTGATCAGGCAGACATGTGAGACTGCTATCCTGGGCAGCCTGTACCCTCGCACTGGCGTCGCCGTCACCATCCAAGAGTTGGAAGACTATGGAAGTGTAAGTAGAAACCCTCATGGAGTAGTAATCATCTTCACTAATATTATAAAGAGGAAAGATTTATTTGTTTGTTAGAAATTAATAGACTCAGAAACTACTAAAATGATTTAAAAAATTCTTTCACCATTAGAATTCTACATTATCCCTGATGAACATAGGCGATAGAATATTTTCAAAAAAGTTAGGGATCCGTATGAAAACTTCGATAATGTAACCCAAGGTGTGAAAAAAATACCAAAATAAATCCATTATATCGCGTACGCTGCGGAAACTATTATTAGACAATAGAGCAAAGTGATGTACTACAGTTTTATAGAGGACATCAATATCTACAAAAAAGTCCGCAACACCATATGTCTAACTATTACAGTTATGTCATAATAACTACTTTTCCATGTTAAAATTTCAATTGCAATTATCTTATTTTTGTTAAATACCAATATCTACCCGTGCGAAGTCGGGGCGGGCCGCTAGTCTTACATAAAGTCAAAGTCGCTTTCGCGTGTCTGTCAGTATGAGAGTGTTGTTCTTTTGAACTGCACAACAGATTTTGATGCAGTTTTGTGTTCAGACAGCGACTTGAGAAAATCTTTTGTTTGATCGTGTGGATACCGATATCGACCACGTCGCGCGTCGGAGGAGTTTAAACAAAACGTAACAAAAATTTTAAACTGATATTTAACGCACAAGTAACTGCGGTCGATGCATCATTTGCCTTTTTCCCAACTATTTTGGGGTCGGCTTCCAGTCTAACCGGATGCAGCTGAATACCAGTATTTTACATGGAGCGACTGCCTATCGGACCTCCCTTGGTAAGACTGGTTGTCATACTTTCGGGCTTCTGACTTCCCGTAACGACTGTCAAAGATCCACGAATGACAGCCGAAACCAACGGCTTAACGCGCTTTCCGAGGTACGGAGGGGTCTCGGTATGTAAAGATCACGATCAGTCACCCATCCACAGATCAACCGCGGCAAGCGTAGCTTAACCTGATCGGTCGACCTGTGCGGCTGTTATTATTAAGCCACGGGCCCCTCTTTTGATATTATTATATTATATGATGATATTATAAGCCCTCAAATCTCAAGTTAGCTGTTATGATTGAGACAAATAGTATAAACTGGCACAAGGTTTGGTGGTGGTCAAGGCTTTGGTGATTATAATTATAATAAACCATTTTTTTTCTCATTTCAGTTCTTAGCATGCTGTATAAACTGCTCTTGTCTCGCGCTGCTAAACGCCGGTCTATCGATGCGGCACACTTTCGCAGCCGTCTCGTGCGCTATCGACGAACACGGCAACATACAGCTTGACCCCGAGCCGACACAGCTTGCCACAGCTCGGGCCACCATGACTTTCGTGTTCGATAGTAGAGAGAAGACGTTAGTCAGTGGTAAGTTGTAAAAAATTGGCTAAATAATAACAGCCGCACAGGTCGATCGATCAAGCTAAGCTACGCTTACCGCGGTAAGTCTGTGGATGGGTGACCATCTTTACATACCGAGACCCCTCCGTGCCTCGGAAAGCACGTTAAGCCGTTGGTCCCGGCTGTCATTCGTGGATCTTTGAAAGTCGTTACGGGTAGTCTGAAGCCCGAAAGTCTGACAACCAGTCTTACCAAGGGGTATCGTATTACCCAGTAACTGGGTTGTGGTGGTCAGGTAGGCAGTCGCCCCATGTAAATAAATAAAATACTGGTATTCAGCAGTATTCAGCAGAATTTCCGGTTAAAGTAATCAAATCAAAGCACTCAGTTTGTTAATGGAACTATACACACATTGGCATCCACAAATACATTTTCTGATCCATTTGTTTACAATTTCTTCAGATACTTTTGGAACAGACCTAGCTTAGCCAGATGCCCCGTATTTTACGGGTTACCCGGTTTTTCCGGCTTTACCCGTGTTTTTAAAAATAATTTACGGGCTAAACAAAACAATAATTAAGTTAAAATATAAAGATATCATTTTCTTCACGAAATGAAGAGCTTTGAAAGCTGTTTCTCCAAAAAGTAAATATTAATTTAAAAAAATAAGAAATTGTCACTAAATAATGCTGTTACAATTTGTCCCCCTTCCTTCCTGTATTACCAAAAACCACTAATAAGTAATTTGGCCTCGTACAGGACTGTTATTTTTAGGGTTCCGTACCCAAAGGGTAAAAACGGGACCCTTTTACTAAGACTCCACTGTCTGTCTGTCTGTGTCTGTCACCAGGCTGTATCTCATGAACCGTGATAGCTAGACAGTTGAAATTTTCACAGATGATGTATTTCTGTTGCAGCTATAACAACAAATACTAAAAACAGATTAAAATAAATATTTAAGGGGGGCTCCCATACAACAAACGTGTTTTTTTTTTCGGTGTTTTTGCCTTGTGGTACGGAACCTTTCGTGTGCGAGTCTGACTCGCACTTGGCCAGTTTTTTTATGTAATATGTGTCTTTTGTTGCAGAATAAACTTTTTTTATTTCTTTTCTTTCCATAGGTTTCACGGACGGTAGTTTCAGCGAAGACGCGTACAACGAAGCATTAGAACGAAGCCGCTCCGCCAGCCAACTAGTATTCGATTTCTATAAGGATATTGTTAGCAAATACTCAAACGTGATTGGATGACATTAAACATTACTACTGTAGAAACTGTTATGTTTATTTTCCAAAAGGGACACTGGGAATCCTTATTTATTTACTACACAACACTTATTATCTTATAATTTCCATTAACATAATAATTATACTTATTGACCTATTAAAATAACAAAAAAAAAAATTTAGAATTGTATTTACTTATTTTTTAAAAATGTAGGTACATGATAAATTAATTTGGGCAGTCGGCTAAAGACATGATTTTTTCCACAATAGCTTTCAGGCATTCCTTTATGGCTATCATAATCTCTTTTAGTGCTTCCACTATGGTTTTTAAGGCCTCTCCTATGACTTTCTTGCTTTCCTCTATGGTTTTCTTAACGCATGTCGTGACCGCTTCTGTGACTTTGAAGATGGTTTCTTTGGCCGCCTTTATGATTCTCAAGATGAATTCTTTAACCGCTTCTGCGGTTGTCACGAGGCAGTGTTTGCACTGCACAATGGCTTTCCTGGCCTGTTCTATGGTTCCCACGATGCAATTCTGGATGTTTTCTATGAATGTCACTAAGCAGTTTTTCTCTTCCATAGCTCTTACTATCCTAGGCTTCTATTCAGGTAGTTCCTAGGATTTGTTTCAAGGCAGATGTGCTGTTTTCCAGAATCGCCAATAATTGATGAACGATCTGAAAAATAACCGTTATTATTGAACACTTTATCAAAAGAGGCAACGTGTGCTAAGTGGTCATCCATAAATTACGTCACACGAATTTCATGATTTTTTGCCCCTCCCCCCGTCCTTGTCACAGCTGGCTGGTCACATTTGGGGGACCCCCCTCCCTAGTGTGACGTCACATATTTTGCTACATTTACAAATTATTGAATGAAAACAGCGGCTCCGAAATCAGTTTTATTTCCATTTAAATTATTTTTAATAAAATTAACATCAAATCAAACAATTAACAAAACAAAAAATTATTAATTATATTAATTAAAGATATTAACAAAACAAAAAACGATTGAATAAGTTGTACATACAATTTGTTTTTTACTACTTGTACAATTTGTTTTTTGAAGTGAAAACTTCTTTAGCGGCGTTGTACACTTTTTTTGTAATGGGTAAAAAATGTTAAACTCGCGTCAGGTGTGCGTTACCCCAGCCAGATATTGTCGAAAATCGTCATCTAAGTGCAATAGATAATTAGATATACAGCTTCTGTAAATGGTAAGCACATTTTTGAATTTGGTAAAGTGATAGTTTTTTAAATATTTGATAAAAACAGTTCCGGCTGGAGTAACGTTACCCCAGCCAGATCTTTTGTTTTATAACGGATATATTGAAATAAATGTTATCTAAATAATTAGATATCAATTTGAAATAAATGGTACAACTTAATTTGTATTTGTATTTGATATGGTTGCGAAGATATTTAAAATCCTGCTGGGGTAACGTTTGCACGATTGCTGTATCTTGGAATTGACTAAACGGATGATTATAATTTTTTTACAGGACATCTGGCTAATTAGTTATAATTTGTTACGCAATAAAAGAATCCACAAAAATGCACCGTTTTGAAGTTATTTTAGTAAATAGAAATCTGCTTTAATAGGTCCTAGCACTTCCAATAAGCGCTCCAAAGACTAACTTGAAACGTTACTAAATAGGTAATTACTGTCTGTAAATGGTACTGAAGTTTCATTAGTATCCTATACGTAATTAAAAAGTTATAAAGAAAATTCAATTGTTCCGGCCACGGCGCGCAGCCGAGTTATTTGACGAGCGATTAACCGAGTTTCCTGTAGTAGTGGTAACTGAATCTTATATCAATAATTAGATATACAGTTCAATTATATACCTGTGAAATTTCAGACTCTCACACTAATTAATTAACGAGATAATCGGAAAAAAATATTTATGCGCGGTAACCCGACCAAATCTAGGATGTTATAAAAAAGCGGCCGCGCAATACATTATACCAACCTTCTAAAATTATTAGCATTATTGTCCTTAAATGTTGGTACAGTCACGAATAAAATTAGTTTGATTGAAAAATTAAACTTACCTTACTAAATGTTTTAAATAAACTTTAAATTGTTCAAAGTAAGTATCCACTATGCCATTCTTATATCTACCTACGTTTATCCATTCTATCGATGAGGTGGGTACCTACTTACTTACCAATTTACAAGGTACAAATTGCGCATAATTAGTTTTTAGTTAATTTTATATTAGGTATGTATTTAGGTAAAGCAATTTATTATTATATTTTAATATGACATAATAACGATACATGGTATAGATAGGTGATAAGTATAGGCCTATGTAATATGTTACGTATATTTTTCATTTATGTTGTGTAAAAAGAGAAGAGGTGGCTTTAAACAGAGCAGAGTGGAAAATCAAAGGGGAGGCGTTTGCCCAGGAGTGGGACACTGTAATAGGCGTAGATAAAAATCTGTGATTATTTTTTAAGTTAATTTATACTTACCTTAGAATAGAATATATTTATTTGCTTCAAAACATGGTACAGACGCCAGCACATCAAGTTACTACAATCTGTCAGATTTCTTTATTAGATTTTCGACTTTATTGCTAAAGCATAAGGTTCAAGGTTGATTGGGAAAATCTGACAGTTTCGGGTAGGTTGACCTGCTGGCGTCTGTACATTAAGGTCTTATAAATAAAGTTATGATCTCACATGTTTCGCCATGGACTGGCATACAAATATTTAAACATGTATTATAAACCTAAATTAATATCTGTATATTTATTTTATTTTATTAATTTTAGGAAAACTTACATATGATCATCATCATCTACATAGGTAGGTAGTAGTACTCCATATTTTTTATTACCTACTTATTATCGGTACTGGAATTTTTGTAACGACCTGCTCCGGAATCTAAGATTAGCCCACGAAAAAAGCGAACTTGAAAAATCTTCTAACAATCCCAAAGCAAATCGATTATTCTATCTGTAGATACAAAAATATTTAATTATAACCATGTTTTACTTTACCACTTGTGTACCCGTCTGTACCAAACACGTATTTTTCTCACGTATTATCCTGTAAGTTTCAGAAGGTTGGTATATTGTATTGCGTGGCCGCTTTTTTATAACATCCTAGATTTGGTCGGTTTACCGCGCATAAATATTTTTTCCGATTATCTCGTTAATTAATTAGTGTGAAAGTCTGAAATTTCACAGGTATATAATTGAACTGTATATCTAATTATTGATATAAGATTCAGTTACCACTACTACAGGAAACTCGGTTAATCGGTCGTCAAATAACTCGGCTGCGCGCCGTGGCCGGAACAATTTGAATTTCCTTTATAACTTTTTAATTACGTATAGGATACTAATGAAACTTCGGTACCATTTACAGACAGTAATTACCTATATAATAACGTTTCAAGTTAGTCTTTGGAGCGCTTATTGGAAGTGCTAGGACCTATTAAAGCAGATTTCTATTTACTAAAATAACTTCAAAACGGTGCATTTTTGTGGATTCTTTTATTGCGTATCAAAATATAACTAATTAGCCAGATGTCCTGTAAAAAAATTATAATCATCCGTTTAGTCAATTCCAAGATACAGCAATCGTGCAAACGTTACCCCAGCAGGATTTTAAATATCTTCGCAACCATAGCAAATACAAATACAAATTAAGTTGTACCATTTATTTCAAATTGATATCTAATTATTTAGATAAAATTTATTTCAATATATCCGTTATAAAACAAAAGATCTGGCTGGGGTAACGTTAGGCTAAGAACTCACGGAGCGATTTTCGCCCGCGTCCGCTGCGGTTGCGGGCCCGCAGCTTCTGTAGAATGCAAATATTTATATAAAAAATTAAAGCACATTTCACGACGCGTTTTACGCCCGCGGTGTTCGCGGTTGTATGCGGCTCCCGCTGTACCGGCGGGCAACTAGTAGAATCGCGCGGGCCGCGGTTACCCGCAGCCTCGGCGGGTGGCGCCCGCGCGCTTTGCGATCGCTTGGCGGGCGTTTCTGGTGTGTGTCCATGGCGGTCTGGACCTCAACTGATCGTTAACCGCCCGTCTTGCAATCTTGCGATCATCGCCCGCCACGTTTGCGGGCGATGATCGCAACCGCGGCGGCCGCGTAACCGCGCGAATAACCGGTCTCGTGAGTTTTGAAATAAAACCGCAGATCCACGACCGCGGCGGTTGCGGGCGAAAATCGCTCCGTGAGTTCTTAGCCTTACTCCAGCCGGAACTGTTTTTATCAAATAATTAAAAAACTATCACTTTACCAAATTCAAAAATGTGCTTACCATTTACAGAAGCTGTATATCTAATTATCTATTGCACTTAGATGACGATTTTCGACAATATCTGGCTGGGGTAACCCACACTCGCGTCAGGACACGTGACCTGATCGAAAATTCGTAAGACGGATGGAGAGTGCTACGGCGTAGGTCAAACTGTGCTACGGCGTAGCTCACACTATGCTACGGCGTAGTTCACCATACCAGCATACCAGCGAATACGGCTGTTTTTTGGATAAAATATTTCGTTTGACATTTTGAAGCTTTTTTAGATTCTATATTTAGACAAACTATTTTAAATAGATATTTAGTTAAGAGCGTTTACGCCGTGCGGCATTTCATACAAACTTTCAAGCCCTTATTTTACGAAATGAATGAACCGATTTTAATGAAACTTCATACGCATAAGCAGGATACAAAAGTCTAAAAATACTAACTTTTGACGTGACAACGTCTTAAATTAGGTTGCGGCTGGGAGTCACTTATGAAAAAGTGTAACGCTCGGTAACGTTACGTTCTTATTTTAAATTAGGTTGCGGCTGGGAGTCACTTATGAAAAAGTGTAACGCTCGGTAACGTTACGTTCTTATTTTCATTTAATTCCTTGTTCCTATTGTGCAATTTAATTATATTCATATCAATAAATATTCTACCGAGAAAAAGACGTTGTCACGTAAAATCTTCGCCCGTAAAACCGACTTTACAGTTTTTTTTAGACTTTTGTATCCTGCCTAAATCGCGCCACTGTTACCGTAAGCGACACCACGCGTGTTTTGTTTATAAGACAAAACACGCAGAAAAAAATACCCGCTTCGGATGTGTTCGGCTGTCCTCGGGATGTACTCGGTTTTAATGTATATCCGATATGTCAGTGAGTGATGTCAAAGTATTCTTTTTGTGTTTTGTTTTCACTTCTGTCGGCACTCCCGGAGTGCCACTGTTTTTTTTTATCAGCATAAGCTGCACTGTATGTTTCTTATAGTTTACGGTAAAGATTACCTAAATCACTTTTTTTGCTCATTTTAAACTTGTTTCGTAAGTTAAAAATCACATAATAGCAGAACTAAGAACGACGTTGTTTCATCCGCGAAAGTCAGTGGTCAAATGAAATAGAAACAAAGAAATCAGAGCGAGTGGTCGACAAAACAATTGGTATCTTACATTTATATTACACAGATATAGTTGTATATGTTTTTGAGGTTTCCGTAAAGTAATAGTTTAAAGTTCGTGTTTTAACACTTAGATTATAATAGATTTTGAAATGTGACGTCACGAAATTTCGGACCCCTCCCTCCCCCTTGTCACACAATGTCACACTCGTCGACCCCCTCCCTCCCCCTTAAGGCGAAAGCGCCACGGTAGCCCGCGAAATTCAATTATTTTTACGTTTTTTGCAATTTGCTGGTCAGTTATTTGTTGTTATTAAGTTGTACGTTAATTACAATCGATTCGCGGCCGTAACAAATATGTATTTACAGGATTATAATCATTAAAGTCATCACCACAACTCTCTAAGACCAAGTAATCCCCGAGAATGACTATTTCATGAAATCTGGACATTTGGGGATTATACTAACTTCACAAGTTGTATTACTGATTGTAATGATTATAATTCTGTAAATACATATTTGTTACGACCGCGAATCATATTTTAATCAACGTACAACTTAATACTGACCAGCAAATTGCAAAAAACGTAAGAAAAATTGAATTTAGCGGACCACCTTAGCGCTTCCCCTTAACGTGTGACGTAATTTATGGATGGATGGCCCCTAAGACTGATAGTGAGATAGAGGCGACCCAATGCTGCTGCTAGATTTGTCTCTGTACAAGGAAACTGCCAAGTAATACCTAAAGTTACAAACATGGAGGGGAAAATTATTTCATCATCTGCCTAGCCTTTTCCTAAATATGTTGAGGTCATCTTCTAAATTATTTTACATTTTTAGGGTTCCGTACCCAAAGGGTAAAAACGGGACCCTATTACTAAGACTCCACTGTCCGTCTGTCTTTCTGTCTGTCACCAGGCTGTATCTCATGAGCCGTGATAGCTAGACAGTTGAAATTTTCACAGATGATGTATTTCTGTTGCCGCTTTAACAATAACATAATAAAATTAATATTTAAGGGGGGCTCCCATACAACAAACGTGTTTTTTTGCGGCGTTTTGGCCTTGTGGTAAGGAACCCTTCGCGTGCTAATCCGACTCGCACTTGAACCCTTCGTGTGCTAGTCCGACTCGCACTTGGCCAGTTTTTTTAACTATACTATATACTTCCTACTTCAGGTAGGTATCTACTTACACTTATAAAAAAATCTATGAAGCTACTGACTCACTTTCATCCAATCCCTGTAATTTATAATAAATGGTGATCCTCAATGATATTTTAAGTACTTAAATCATTGGTCCCTCTCCCAATTTGCTAATTCTGGGGGTGTTCCGAAATAACTATAGGATGAAACATTATAGACGTGTTTTATTACTCAGATAGCCCAATTGCTTGTCAAATGAGCGTACTGAGTAACTGACCTCATGTCATGTTTTTGGTATTTATACTAATATTGCAAGAATTACAATTGAAATTTGTTTGAAAAGAGCGCGCTAGAGCGCGAATGATGACACTGAATTTTGACAATTTGACAGTAAGTTGACGTCGAATTTGATGACGTCCGTCCATAATGTTTTGAGGCAAAGAGTTTACTATAGTTTACTCTAAAGGCAATGGTCATCCAAAAGCAGCCACTAAAATCTCGTTAGTAAAAATAATTTTAACTAGGTACCTACTTAGCCAATGGTGCCGATTCTGTTGTTCACAAACTAAACTAAATTTAAGTTCAGGCATCTTTTTCTTTCTATTTCATTAAGAAAAGGGCAAAAGATAAATATTAGTTTAGTCCTGTCAAATTAGTCAGCGGCAGCGCCTGACGTAAATTGACGGTTTTTTTTTGCATTTTTTTTAATCTCGTCTAAAGTTGTCTATGGAGTATCTTAATTTGACAGGAGTACTAAACTAATATTGAGCAAAGACTACAATATAATGTGATATTGAGAGAGCAGTGGTCCTCTTGAGTATTAATGTTCTGTGGCAGTGGTGGCCCAGTGGTCACGGACACGACTTACGAGTTGTAGGTCGTAGGTTCGAACCCAGCCAGGCGCTATACTTTGTGTAGGTAAATTATTTCATCACCACTGCTCTCAAAAATGTGAAGGAAAACATCGTGAGGAAACCGGCATGTCCTAGAACCAAAAATTCGAAGACGTGACATCCACCAACCCGCACTGGGCCCGCGTGGTGGATTACGGCCCACTCCCTCTCATTGAGAGGAGGCCTGTCCCAGCAGTGGGAACATTATAGGCTAATTTATGGTAAACTAATATTTATCTTCGAAAGAAAAAGATACATGAACTTAAATTTTGTTTATTTAGTTTGTGAACAACAGAATCGGCACTTAGCGCTCGTGAAGGATGGTTTTACAAAGTCAGAAATCTTCGCGAGCGCGGTCATAACAACATTTTCATTGCAATCGGATGGAACTATGGACATGCTTAAGGGACAAAGAATCATTAATTTTAATTTATTTATTATTATATTTAATTTAGGAATAGTAAAATAACTAAGTACCGGTAAAATGGGGTTACATTGATTAATTTTGAAATAAAACTGACTGTAACTTCTTCAGTTATTTATAAAAAAATACAAAAAAAATACTGTAATGGCGACTCATGGTTTTTTATTGATAAAATTATTTATTTAATTTTTACGCCCTGTAGGTTCCGAGAAAAAAAACATTAAGTGGCTTATCATCTTTATACTTGATATGAGGTCGCTTTGATTGCCCCCGTTTTTTGTATGTAATAAGAAAGTAGCCCCTAACAGGAAATAAAAACAAAAATTAAAAAAATTGTTCACTCATTAGTTTTTGAATTAAAACACTCCATCTGCGGTGCTATTCTGTAAAAATCTCACCGTGAAAATTTAGGTGAAGTGAGCGTGGAGTGAGCTGTCAATAGTGTCAATTCCTAGCAAAAACAAACTCACTTCACCTAAGTTGTGACGGTGAGATTTTTACAGAATCGACCGGCAGTAATCATCAAAGACACCCCGCTATTCAAATGTCACCCCATTTTACGGTACCTAGGTAATTATTATTGCCTGGAAACTAATTTAAATATTGCTACGTACTGTTAAAAAATAACGGTGTTGTTGTTGTAAAGGGACACTGGGCCATTTTTATTTACTTAAAAAACCGGTCAAGTGCGAATCGGACTCGCGCCCCAAGGGTTCCGTACAAATTTGTAGGTATGTAAGTACCTACCTACTTAAAAGACGGTTTTCGGATTCTTTCCTTTACTTGTGCTACACGACATTGCTTCTTGCCAAATTTCATTATTCTAGGTCAACGAGAACTAGGGTACCCTGTAGGTTTTGATTTCCTTGCTAGTGTCAAAATAGACGGCCTAAATGGAACATAAACGCCCGTATCTTTTGATTGCGTTGACTTACAAGTTTTGATTTTTTACTGCTTCAAGGGATTGCAGTATTTGATATTAATTTCAATTTAACTCCACGCGTTCCTGAGAAAAAGGGTCTTGATAGACGGACATACAGATAACGAAGTGATCTTATAAAGGTTCCGTTTTTCCTTATGAGGTACGGAACCCTAAAAACACTTATTTATCCTCTTATCTTCACTCAAAGCTACTTATTTACATAAAAAAAGGGAATTGTATAAATTTACTGACAAAAAAAATACATATTTTTTAATCCTCTTTGTCTCTCTTCTTAGTCTTCTCTTTATTAGTTCCGGCTATAAACTTGACTGTTTCTTTAATAGTGTTTTTGCCCATTTCTATAGTTTTTTTGCCCTCTTTAATGGTTATCTTGGCGTCCTCTAAGGTTCTCTTGGCCTCCTGTACGGCCTCTGCTACAGTTTTCTTGGCATCCTCCATGGCTCGTAACGCTCCTTGGTTCTTAAGCTTCCTCCTAAGATTTGTTCTTTCGCCAGTTGCTGCTCCTCAATGCTTACTTACCTATTTTTTTTTATTGGATGAGTTCTCTTACTCCCTTTGAGTAGGCTGGCGACGACGTCCATTGTATTGAGGATCTGAAAAAAATAATATTACGTAAAAGGTAGAAAGATGGCGGATAGAGCTGGAGAATACAAACCACTAGTGGTCCACTTTAGCCCAGCACTCTATAAATTGCGTAACACTATCAATCTCAATCTGAATCATTTTGAAGGATATTGCTAATCCATTGCTCCTTAAGTTTGAAAAATGTACTCAACAACGTTAATAACGCAATGAATGTTGTTGAACTGTCAAAATGAAACCCATTATTACTGATAGTGTGTTACGTAATTACCCCGCCGAAAGAGCTGGAAGTCATGCGGAGAGGCATTTGCCTGGCAGTAGGATGATGCAGGCTATCATACAGAGTACTTTTTGATAGACTAAAAGGTAAATAACGTACATGTCGCAGCCAACTGGTTTAACTAGCCGTTTACTTAACCGCTAGTCTTTTAACTAAACGGCGGCCGTTCAACTAACGGCCTGAATGATATTCAATTATAGTTTAGGTTGGAAGTCTGCAACCAATCACGAGCGAGCCGAATTGGTCTCAGTTACTAGGCCAGGGCACCTCGACCAAATGGATTAGGTTAGGGTAGAACTGTGATTACTCGAGTCTATGTGCCGGTGGCGCGAGAAAGCGCGGGCGCGAGGCGAAAGGCTTATGCAGCGCCATATGGAGCTGCGTCGGTCTCAGCTTCGCGAGGTCCTGGTGGCGGGACAGACTTATACGCCCTACCGCCGCCCTCGGCACCATCGAGGCAGTCCGGCCAGTACTCGAGCGCTGGCTCTGGAGGAGGCACGGTTCCCTGTCGTTTCGGGTGACGCAGGTGCTCTCGGGGCATGGTTGCTTCGGGAAGTACCTGTGTCGCATAAACAGGGAGCCGGACGCCCGGTGACACAACTGCGTCTACTGCTGGGAGGACACGACGTGGCATACGCTGGCAGAGTGTGCCGCTTGGGAGGAGCCGCGCCGTGCCCTCATCTCAGAAGTAGGCAGTGACTGCGAAACGGTCGTCTCACAGAAGGAGGCTGCGGAAAGAGAGAGGGAGATCTCGTCCACTCACCCGGCCCGCAGCAGGCGCACCGGGCGTCGGCGGAGGGCGGACAGCAACGCTCTCTTCCAGCCCCCCTAAATGTGGCCCTGCTGGGGAGACTCTCTCCAGATCGGCCACCTATAAACCCTTATATCTTTTGGACCAGTGACCGACAAATTCTGATATTTGGCTAAAATTTCGACTAATTAGCGACAAATTTTTTGTGTTATCAAAATTAAAATCCCTGATGGTGGCCCTGTCAGAGTCGTGACACCGGAGAAGGCATCACACAAGGAACAGTGAAAAGTTACAGGTAGTGGAGACTATTGCCCAGCAGTGGGACAATACAATCAATCTCCCTGCCTTCTCCCAACTATGTTGGGGATGATGATTGTGCTCACTTGAATCAAATCCTTGTTATAATTTTTGTGGGCCCTGGTTTGCCGAACAAACTAGGATCAAAAATCATACATTTGTTTTACTCAGCTAGCCAAATTGCTAGTTAAATGAGCGTACTGACCTCATATTTATTTTAGTATTTCAGATAAAGTACTTATTACAATAATTTTTGCTACTCGTTTGACAGGAGCGCGTAGTTTTGGCAGGGGTTTGACCGTTGACATTGGTTGACATACTTTGACATTTAATTTAGTTGGGTTATCCTCTCCAAAAACGGTGAAGGAAAACATCGTGAGGAAACCGGCATGTCCTAGAACCAAAAATTCGAAGACATGTGACATCTGCCAATCCGCACTGGGCCCGCGTGGTGGATTACGGCCCACTCCCTCTCAACGAGAGGAGGCCAGTGTCCCAGCAGTGGGAACATTATATAGGCTGATTTATGGTATTTATTATATATGCAGCCACACTTTATAGGCAAATTTCCTTTCTCCTTTATGAAATATCAATGATTTTTGTGCAGAAGTAGGTCAAAATAGTAGCTCTCTATTTCTTCAAGGAATTCTCTACGGTACCATCAGTACCAACTTCCACGACCCTAACTTCGAAAGCGAACTTCCATACAACCTTCATCCCCTAAAAATCATTTAGGGTTCATGGCTCAACGAGGGCTTACGCTTTTTTTTTTTTTTTTTTGCGGATGGGAAATTATCAAATGACCCCTCCCGCTCTGGGTGGAGCGGAAGGGAGTGTCAGACTCTTACTGACTAAAACCCACCCGTGTTCCTTCCTTAGCCCTTTATGTTCCGGGCCAGCGGTAACCCTTTCGGACAATCCCGCTGACCCGGCAGGCTTCGGCCCTATGGGGCCCCTCCTCGATGCTGACATCTCTTTGAGGCGCGCGTGGAACACGTACGCGCCGTCCGGCACGGGCCTGGTCCTGATCGGACGGTGAGCTACCCATTACTCTCCGCCCGCAGGCCCGCGCCTACGGTGGCCGGGAGTCGTCCCGCGGCTCCCGACGCCCGGAGCGTCTCCCGCGGCGGCTGGGACGGGAGGCTCTCTCCCTGAGCCGTCCCGCCACCTCCTTCGCTAGCATGACTGCTTCGCAGAAGGAGGTGACTGCCTCCCACTCCCTCTCGCCCCGGACCATGGCTTGCACCAGGGCCGGGCGCGAGAGGTCGCCGCCGCTGCCGATCGCCTCTGCGAGGACACGGCGGTGCTCCGCCCAAGCGGGGCAGACCTCCACCGTGTGCTCCACCGTGTCCTCTGGGCGATCCTGGCAATGGTGACACCCGGGCGTTTCCTCCCGCCTGATGATGTGCAGGAACCTCCCGAAACTTCCGTGTCCGGTGAGGACCTGCGTCAGGCGGTAGGTGAGGGCGCCGTGGCGCCTCTCTAGCCACTCCTCAAAGAGGGGTCTTATCGCCGCTATCGCGGCGTGCCCTGCGCTGGGTTGCGACAGTCGTTCCTTCCATGTCGCCATGAGATCGCGCCGGAGCTCAGTCCGCTCCGCAGCGATTTGCCGCGGAAGCGGAACTTCCCCCCGGCTTAGTGCCTCCGCGCGCCAGTCATACACGCGCGCGAGGACTATCGCCTCCAGATCCCATGGCGGCAGTCCGGCAATGAGGCTTGCCGCCTCGCCAGAGATCGTGCGGTAGCCCCGGATAAGCCTTATGGCTACCACCTTCTGGGGCGCGTTCAGGTAGTGGGCGGCTCGCCGCCGCAGTGAACGCGCCCACACCGGGGCCCCGTATAGGGCCATGGACCGCACGACCCCCGCGTAAAGCCTCCGGCAGGAGGCGTTTGGCCCCCTCAGGTTGGGCAAGAGCCGCTTGAAGGCGGCCCCGGCCCGTTCCAGTTTGGGGGCCAAACGTCGGAAATGCTCGACGAAGTTCCACCGGCTGTCGAGGACGAGACCCAGGTACCTCATCGTTGTCTCGACGCCGATGTGAACCCCTCCTACCGTTAGTTGGGATCCCGATGGTGGCGCGTTCCGGGGCCCATGAAACGACATGGCCTCGGACTTGTGCAATGCCACCTCGAGACCCAACTGCCGGATCCTCTCCACGACTATCGCAACCCCGCGTGTCATCGCGTCGGCCGCCGCCTGATGCGACCTCCCCTGCGCCAGGACTTGCCGACCTCGTCGAGCAGCACGATGGGCCGGTATGCGGACGGAGAGTCCGCAGGGCGCCCTGGCTTCCGAATGAGGACCAGCTTCCCCGTCTTCCAACGGAGTGGAAACTGGCCTCTCTCCAAACATGCGCTTAAGAGCGCCTCCAGTCGAGGCCCGAGAGCCCTTGAGGCCAGGACCCAGGCTTTACCCGGCAAGCCGTCGGGTCCTGGGGGAGGGCTTACGCTTAGCTAAGCTTTTTTCTCTCTTACTGACTAAAACCCACCCGTGTTCCTTCCTTAGCCATTTATGTTCCGGGCCAGCGGTAACCCTTTCGGACAATCCCGCTGACCAAAATTTAACGCTTGTCGCGGATGGGTGATTAATGATTAAGTAGGTATCTAAAGTAGGACATATTGAGACCATCCGTGCCTCGGAAAGTAGGTACGTTAAGCCGTTGGTCCCAGCTGTAATTCGTAGATCTTCGACCGTCGGTACGGGTAGTCAGAAGTCTGACCAATCTTACCAAGTGGTGTCGGGTTACCCAGTAACTGCACCCTTATTGCGTAACACACTATTACCACAGATTACTAAATAGTTACTACGTAACAGATACTTCACTCAGTAGAAAATTTCCAATACCTACAGCTATAATAGCCTACTCCGTCGCGTCAGCAACCGCTGCATGCTAAAATGTGCCTAAATGCTCAAGCGTACAGTTGTGATTGCTTCGCACCGCGCGATCCCACAGCAATCGCAGGGCTGCCTCTTCATTAAAATTAAATTAACATAACTATTTGTGTCTATTTTATTGAGAACTGTGAATATGTTGTGACTATAGGTGGTAGTTTAAAATGGTATCGTTTATAAAATATGTTTTTTATAAATTGGTGCCGACTGTGCAGTACATCTAAAACATGACATGACATCTTCATTGACATGTAAATGGAAAAATGTTAGATGTTTACCCCTTCTTTTACTTGATTTGCACCCATCTACTGCACATAAGGCACCACACGGCATCGTAATACGCGTACGAACGAACAGCACTATTAAAATTGAACGGCGTGCGCGCGCTTCGCTTGCGAAAACCGCACTGAATTTGATCCGCCGGCGGACCGAGACCGCTCGGCTGGGCGGTAGGCACTTATAGCGCGCAAGTACATGGAGTGACGGAGGCCTGCTATTACTCTCAATTTGAATCATTTTAAAGCATATTGCTAATCCATTGCTCCATAAGTTCGAAAAAAGTGTCTGCTCAACAACGTAGATAACGCAATGAATGTTGCTGAACTGTCAAGATGGACTGTGGAGGTCAGATAGGCAGTCGCTCTATGTAAAATACTGGTATTCAGCTGCATCCGGTTAGACTGTCAACCACAACATAGATGGGAAAAGCCTAGGCAGTTTGATTGATGTTTGAAATGTAATCAATATTCTAGTGGCAAAGTAGGTAAAACAGTTTTCAAAGTCTTAAAATATACTTAGTTTAAAATAACGCATCCACCTTAGTAAAGGTGAGTAGGTACTTAATGTCGATAAGTCAGTTATAACGAGTATGTTTTCTCCATTTATTTAATTATGAATTTTTTCCCACTTACGAAAAGCGGCAGACATCTATCACATTAAAAACTTTTTGCATGCTTTTTGCACTAGTTTTAAGTTCTACTTTTGTCTCCTGGACGCTCCCAATTAGCGAGGATGATGATAGGCATCACGTACGACATTCGTACACCAGTTATAAACAAGAATAATACGAGTAAATAATTGAATGCGTCCCTTTGGTACGCCGCTACCGAATATAAAGATGGTGCAAGAGTAAAACGAAATGTTGCGTGAGGTGAGCTGGGGGCACACCAAGCGCACATTGTACGGCGGAATAGTTTTAGCATATCTACATTTGAAAGTAATAAAGGGTTTCCGAAACGATCAATTGCCCCCTTTATTAATTTTAGTTATTAATTAAAGTTAATTACTGATTAGCGACTGTTTAACCATACATTTTTGACGTTTAAACATTGAGGTGTATGTATATCAATGCGTTTAAACGTCACTTAACTTTAATCATCGTTTATAAATAAACCCCTGCAATGTTTATTGTAGTAATATTGTAAATGCATTTTGTAGACGACTAATTGGCGCATCAAAGTGTAACAATCACGTAAACGTTGACCTTTGCAATTGATCGTTTCGGGGACCCTTAAAAGTGTAACTATTTAAGTACCTAGGTAGATATAATTCATCATCTTCACTAATTCATCGTTTCAAATTATATTTTTAATTTTTCTTAATATTTTTGTTTTTGGAATACTTTTGGACCTGGTCCATCCTGTTGTTCAAGTGTACGGAAATAGAAGTTATGAGTTTTTATTTTTCAACTCATTGAAATCTTTTTAATCTGAATAAGTTTAGGTAAGTACCCCACGATTTAATTCACAAGAGAAGAGAGAGAGCTCGAATATTCCCAGACGCCCGAATCTGTTAATTAGGTACTTGATTATAGCGTAACGCAGTTGGATTGTGAAAGCTTGAATCGATCTTTAGTGGTTTAGTTTTTCCAGCTACTTTTCCTCGAACTCAAAATTCTGAGAGGCACTACGTTGTGGTTGACCTTAAAATTTTATCCAATCATTTTTGTTCAAAATTAAAAAACTTACTCACTGATTCTTTTTTTGGTGTTATTCAAGAGTTGACACCCAAGAGTCGTGAAAATATAAAAATTAAGTACGAATAATCAAGGCTACACAGCTAAGCAAGATGCGAGACTAAAAATAAATAATATCACACGAAACAAAAACTCGGTGCGCACCAAGCTTAAAACAGCGCGTTGGCGGCAAAAAAAAAACGCAGCAAGATGGCCGATCAACGCGATCTCGGATGCAAATGGCGGGCCCAAAAGCGCCGCCAGCACATTTAAATGTCGCAAACTGATGCTGATTCCTCCTCGAATGATTTTTGTTCTATTTTAAAAGGCCCGACATTGTGCCCCTGTGAATCAAACAATTGTACTCCGTGGCGGAATGCCTGAATGGATGCCTCGGATATGTTGATAAGATTACTTGTGTTTGCGTCTTCTGCGTAATTTCGACTTAATTTGGTCATTGAAGTATCTAATTAAGTCTTTGTCGTGTTCCCAGTGAGAACATTGCTTGAGAAATTCTTTAGGATCTTGTGCACGTAATTCGGAAAGTGAAGTAGGTACTTGAAATAGCAAAGATTTTTGGCTTTTGGATCACTGCTGTTTTTGCAAAACTGGTTTATCTTTCACAAGAGATCAACCTTGGGATGTATCGGCAGGCCTAAGCGTGAGTACAATTACTTAGTTTTTGACTAGCTGGGTACTTACCTAATTACATACCTAGGTATATATCTACGTAACATAAGTACTAACAGTAGTAGGTAATGGCTTTCATTTTGACAGTTTTATAACATTAATTGCGTTTTAAGTTGTTGAGCAGACAAATTTTTCGAACATTTATGATGCAATGGATTAACAATTTCCTTCAAAATGATTCAGATTGTCATTGGATCGGTGACGCAGACGCTGAATCGGCTCGACTCTAATCGTAAGTTCACATCTAACGTGTGGTCCTAAGCAGGCACCTTTTTATATATTTTTTTGGTGTGAATTGTCAATCTACCAAAAAGCGGAGTCCATTGCGAACCAAGCTGAATAAGTGAACATAACATTATAAACCTCCAACTTGTTTTCTGAATACCTACATCAAAAGAAACCTTTTAAAAGTCAAATAATATTGTTGACTAAGTAAATCTTGCGGTCAAAATCATCCATTTGCAAAGCGTACCTTTATCAATAGCTAAACAACCCATTCATCTAATTCAATACGTGAACGCGACATAAATAGCGCGCGCGAAGAACGCGCCCGTTGCGGATAAAATATGGCCGGCGATGTGACATTCATCCTTTCCCGCGCAATTTACATAGTTTAGCATTTCGCGTCTCCGTGCAACATTCCCACGGTCAGACACGTCTTAATTTAATGCTTAATGCCTATAAGTGTATGATACAATATTAATAGATTTAGTAAGGATGCAAGTTTGACGAGTTAAGCTTGAAAGCACAAGCCTCAAATACTCGGTCAATGAGCCCCTTTCTCACTATCATATCAGGTTGTCCAGCAATGAACTAATATACGCAAAGAGAATATAATGAGAATATAGGTTATAGGTCTACCTGTGGGTCTACCAGAATCTCATGGTATAAGAAAAATTTGTGATTTTCATATGGCAATGTCAATCCTTAGGAAAATCACTATTTTTTTATTCTATGAGATTCTGGTAGACCCACAGGTAGACCTATAACCTATAAATAGAGGTAGAATGGAGGTAGAATTATGTTATACCTACACACTCCGCAAGTGACACGTCAAATTTTCTTGTCTTGTCTCGTTTCCACTCCCGATAATTTTATTACGACCTGCCGTCCTAATTCTACCTGGCATCGAATAGTGTGACATTTTGCCGTTTTAGAAGATCAAATGTTGGATAAGCAGCCTTAGGTACGTGTTTTGACGTGAATACGTCTTTAAAATTGCCTCCATAGTGGGAGGCAAGTCAAAAAAACCAATGATAACAAAATCGGGGGATACAGTTTGGTGTTGCAGCTTATTAACTATCATCTCCATCCTAAATTCAATTACACCGTTAGATAGCTAAATGCTCAAAGAATTCAAGTATTTACCCTCGTGCCTACCCTATCTATAACCAAACCTATGACGTGAGAAATAAGTGGAAATAAGATAGTCATCTAGGATACTTTTCACCGTGCGTCAGTCCTCAATCAATCTAAGCTGAAGATAAGTCGTGCTGATCTGATGCTTCGTGTCCAAACCGACAGGTGGAGCCACTTTATCGATGTTTTGTGTCTTTAGATAACTCGGAAAGTTATAAATGTGTGAAAAATTTACTACCTATGTGAAATGATTGACCATCGCTTGGCTCTTTTCCTTTTTTTTTTTCTAAAATACTTTTGAATAAGAAAGTAGATCCACGCGATGGATGGTTGCCTTAACCCTATTATATACACCTCCTTTATTCATAAACATTAGTGATTGACTCCCAAGATACAGGCAAATGCCTAGTTTGAAGGTCACTGTCTTTCCTATTCTTGTAAAAATTGTGACTAATAAATAATTTGAATTTGATTACTGAGTGGATAACCATACATTTTTTACGTTTGAACGTCACCTTACTTTAATCATCGTTTCTAATGACTAGTTATCATTATGGTGCACTGACTGATGGTTTTGAATAATTATAATTCAGTAAATACATCTTACGGTCAAGAATCATATTTTATTCAACATAGAACCTGAGAAAATTAAAAAAAGAAAACGTAAGAAAATTTGAGTTTCGCGGACTACCCTTTTTTTTTTTTTTTTTTTTTTTTTTTTTTTTTTTTTTTTTTTTTTTTCGGCGCGTGAATTCTGAAACTGTTGGAAAGTATAAGATATAATAGAATACTAATTAGTACATACTAATTCCATGCTTTCATTATTCAGCCATAAATGAAGAGTTGAAAACTCATTGAATGCGGATATAACATGGACGTAATATATAGAAGTAACTCTATATATTACGTCCATGGGATATAATATTCTGGAACGGAACCTTCCAAAGGTACTTCTCTTCTTAGTCTGTGCTTCCAACCCATTCCAACCTTCCTCAAAACAAATTTGAAAGATAGGTAAGACTCAGTCTATCAAAAAGTACTCTGAATGCTACATATATTAGTAATCTGTGCTCTGAAGTGTTACATGCTCTGTGGAAAATGGTTATTTGTGCAACAAGAGAGCAAAGTCGTTTATTGCTGCGACTGCGAGTGCTGATTTTGAATCCTGAGCAAGCGAAGGATTCAAAGATTGAATCACAAGCGTAGCGAGTGTGGCGAGGGATTCAAAGGCACGAGATGCAAAAAAGTTTGCTCTCGTGTAACACACATAACTTTTCACTTCAGCAGCGAGAACACTTTTGAGGCGTGTTCGGAAATAGCACCCATGATATTTTATTATTCAAAATATATTACTTATCATTATTGAAACTAGAAATAAATATTTACAGATTAAATATTAGTTTTATTTGCAGTAAATACTTATTTTTTTTTAAATACAACAACAAGTTAAAAAATTCATTAAATTACATTAAAAGACTAAAACTAAAAAACTGTGCATACATAGGGTGACAATGGGCGCGGCGGTCTTATCGCTAAAAGCGATCTTTTAAGGCGAAAGCGCCAGGGTCGCCCGCGAAATTCAATTTTTTTTACGTTTTTTGCAATTTGCTGGTCAGTATTAAGTTGTACGTTGATTAAAATATGATTCGCGGCCGTAACAAATATGTATTTACAGAATTATAATCATTAAAATCATCAACACAACTCTCAAAGACCATGTAATCCCCAAGAATGTATATTTCATGAAATCTTGACATTTGGGGATTACATGGTCTTAGAGAGTTGTGTTGATGACTTTAATGATTATAATTCTGTAAATACATATTTGTTACGACCGCGAATCATATTTTAATCAACGTACAACTTAAAATACTGACTAGCAAATTGCAAAAAACGTAAGAAAATTTGAATTTCGCGGGCCACCTTAGCGCTTCCCCCTTAAAGACAACCTTTGGATGGATTAAAAAGGGGAAGGACAGACAAATACTGTAGGTAGTCTGTGGTGTACCATTTACATAATACAAAAAATACATACATACCGTATATTAAACTAATCTAAATAAATATATACCTACCTACATATAATAATAGGTAAACATGAAACAGGAGCAAAGAAATTATGATGAAAATACTAATTTACAAAGTGCTGTTGGGTTTTTCTATTAGGAATTTCTTAGTAACAGCCCGGATTTTGGAATACCTATTCCCGTGCCTCGGAGAGCACTTTAAGCCGTTGGTCCTTGCGCCTAATCTCTCTCCGGCCTTGTCGGATTGGTCTCAGTTGAAATTGGTCACCATGCCCGAAATTATTTATCTATTATTATTTACTTATCTATTTTTTTTTATATTATCTTTCCACACACACATTATGAACACTTTTCTATCTGCATCGTCCACCCATAATGCAAGTCCTAACTCCTACTAACTAACCACCGTGCTTTAACTCCGGATATGCTGTCCCTACACTCCGTAGGGAAGGGCCGCACAACAGAGAGTTACGGGCAGAACGCATTCGACAATTAAAAGCTAAGAGCCACCCGCAGACACGGCCCGCGGGACACCCATGATGGATAGCACGGAAGACAACCCGGCACCAAGCATTTGTGCTTGTTATGTAGCTGTGTGTAAAAATGTGAGCGAAATTACTAATGGGAAGTCTCGGGACTATAATAGATATTCCAACAAAGATCTTTGTAGCTGTACGTAGCTATTGACGTACAGTACAGCTGTCAAAGAATGACAGCTGTCATTTGAATATACGGACAATATTTATGTGGAAGGTCAATATGAAGCAATTAAACTCCCTGAGATTAATTACTAATTTAATTTTTCACAGAGTGTAAAATGAACGTGAATGTAAATACTTAGATGTCAAAAATCAGTCAAATTCAGTGTCTACAGTCGTGTCACCGTTATTTACCTCTGCCTCTGATTTTGCATCGCTGTCAGTCACAGTGATCTTTATTTCTGTTAAAATAAGGTTCTCCATAAGTCCATAATTTCGTTACAAAATGGTTGCGGTTGGGCTACTGCTGTCAGAGGTAAAATAACTGCGAAAGGACTGTACCTACATATTTCATGGTAGTCCCCGAGGAGTTCGTCCAGGGAAGTAGGTAATCGTCACAGACCTAATATACCGCCAAGCAGCGTTGCAGTGTCCTGATTTGAAGACGGCACTGACCTCTATTATACAAGCAGGTCAGTGGAAGACTGTCTAAGTCATGGACGTAATATAAAGAAGTAACAGGACCGAGCACTCGATAAATCGCGTCATTCAAAACTGAACCATATTAGTTGGGCCTTGGGTTTATTTTAGATACATTGTCGTAACCGAGGCAAAACGTGCCGAAAGAGAGAGCCACAAAAGAGCCGTCTGTCCCTTTTTCTCAATTGCCAGGAGATAAAAATGTTAAATATGGTAAAAAATATTTAATTGACCGAACAGTCAAATATTTAACTTCTAAGTCATGAAGGTAGCAACTAAGAAAATAATTACTTTTGTAAATATTTATGCTTGGTTACAAAAGACCAGCAAACTCTCTTAATTTTATTTATTTAATAACTAACCAACTTCAGAATGACGGCTCTAAATAATTTTCGTAAAAACTACTGTGGTAACCCTGAAATGTGTCATTGTCATGTGTGTCATTGTCATGGCGATTTTTTCTTATTGTTGTTTTGAACCATGGGCGCATGAACAGATAAATCGACGGTATTTTTTTGTGAAAATGATCAAAAAGTGTTGCGTAAAATCGTGCAAAAGCGAATCCTATGGTGGATGCGGCATATCCTTTCACAGGTAAGCAATAATACAGATTTTGTTTACTAACATGGCTAGAGGGACCATGCCACAGGCGTTTTGTAAACAGAAGACATTATTATTGGCTTCGTTTATTTGTGAATAAAAGTATCTACTAATATTATGTATGTAATAATTATATTTTGTACCTCGTATCGTATGATTAAAAGAGCAATATTTTTCTGTTATATCAGCTTTCCGAAGATTGAAGAAATTAGCCAAAAATGGTTGGATGAAATTCTCGTGTCACAAAAAAATACAAAAAACTCAACGGTCTGCAGCCTTCACTTTAGTCCGGCACTTATATATTGGAAACGCACGAAAGTAAAAGTAATAGAGGTGTACGATATTCGGAGGACGTAAATATACGTAATATGTTTGTTACGACATCACATTACAAATCTTTGAATTTCTCGGTTATTCTCTACTATAATATGCATGTATTATACATATAAACCTTCCTCTTGAATCACTTCATCTACCGCATCAAAATCCGTTGCGTAGTTTTAAAGATCTAAGGTTACGGACAGCGGGAGCGACTTTGTTTTATACTATGTAAAGATAAATATATTATAATTATATGACTTGGTTTTATTTCCATTTTGTCTTCATTTATATGCCTCACCTGCTCCCAAGGGCGTGCGCTGGAAGGAGAAAACCCTAGATGCACCACTAATCTCCACAACTTATTCAACAATACTCATTGTTACGAATTTTGTTTCAATCCTAAGAAGCATCACAGATTGTGTTGTATTGCCAAAGTGAAAGGGATTGTCATTCAGAGGTTTTAATGCAATTAGGGTGCTGCGACGCTATTCTTTAAAAATCTCAAAAATTTCTATTCCGAATTAAAAACTTAGGTGAAGTGAGCGTGGAGTGAGCTGTCAATTCCCAGCAAAAAACAAACTCACTTCACCTAAGTTTTCACGGTGAGATTTTTACAGAATCGACCGGCGGCTCTCGTGAGCTATTCATATGATACTAGCTAGCGATATCGTAACTCGAAATCACTCATTTTATCCTACACCATTATCCCTAGCACTGATGAAGACGGGAAGGTACGCATCGTTCACGTAATTGAATTATGAATCGAAAATATGACTTTGAAATATAGTATTTAATTAAACTGAGGACTATTATTATCTCTGTATGATAGTCGTACAAAGTGCGCATATTGCATTCAATTTCACCAACGTGTTAAAGGACTGCTGTATTTTAGATTCAAAATTTACATACATTATCGATACTTAACGTTAAAATTTATTCATGCTAGGTCAGACAGAACAATTATTTTATTATTTATTTGTAACAATATATTGAATGTCAGTCCTTGAATTTTCCTGTGTATAAAAAATGTTTGGTCACCCTATTAGAAAGGGACAAACGGGTCCATAGGTCACCTCTCTGTCTGCTCGTTTTTCTGGAACGAGTGCTCGGTCCTGTTACTTCTATATATTACGTCCATGGTCTAAGTAGGAGCCATAGTGTTACATGCTCGCTCTGTGCCAGTGTGTAAAAGAGTAGGTAACCATGGAGTTTCTTGCCAGCTCTTCTTCATAGGACACGACCTAGACCTATCGGAACCGTGCACCCAGCTTCTGACGTTTCAAGTGAAATAAAAAAAAATGAATTTGAATTGACTTGAGTGTAACTCTGCGCCATATCAGCTTTGTCTTTGGGATGACATCGCAGGCCTCAGCTCGACAAGTCCTTCCTAGAGAAAGCCTTGGACTCGTCTGCGTCTGTCTAAGATTGATGCGCACCACGTATTGTATCTTCTGTGTCCTTAAGGCTTGTATTCATGCCAACGACCTTGTTTGTGCATTTGGGCGGAGCTAACTACCCCTCTCCGCGCCACTCCGCCACCAGCATGCAACGCGACGCACGTGGACGTGCGTCGCGTTGCCTAGCAACACGAGGCGCCCCGCACTGAATTCGTGGACGAGTGCGGGGATGATATAGACACGGACTTTAAACGATCGCATTTTTAATTTATTACATTAAAAAATATACATGTTTTTAAAAAGTAACAAAACCAAATCATTTTCGTTTGTATTGCAAAGCAGTAGATATTTTTTTTTTATTCTTTTGAGAAATAATGAAGGAGTAAAATGGTTTCATCTCAGCGATTTGGAGGTGATTTGGTGGTTTTTTTTCTTAATAGTGATATCGATAGAAAAATTATGGCTAAACCAAATTACGATTCATATCATGCAGATTACCAACTATTTTTTCAGATGTAATTTCTCTGTAAGTTCCGGAGAAAAGCTGCTTCATCTGCACGCTGTTTTTAAGAACGTGGGGTTTTTTTCCGTTCGGAAATAGTAAGGACGTGTGCGCCTTGTTGAACATTTTGTATGTAAATGAAGCATTCAGGTTTCCGAATCTGAATTCCTGATCCGGAAACCGAATCAGGGGGTCTACTTCGAAGCGGTTAACCACTGTATCGGCCGAATGTTCGGTCATTTTCTGATTCGAATATTGTTGTCCTACCTAATGCGAATTTAAAAAAAAAAGGTAAAAAAGGGTTAAGGGTTATAAAAAGGTTCGGATTGGCACAGTTTGGTCGGGAACTCTCGGGACCAATAGTCAATATAGGAAATTAATGGTAGTAGAAAATGACCGAATATTCGGCCGATACAGTGGTTAACCGCTTCGGAGTAGACCCCCAGGAAACCGAGCGTATGCGGCCAGCCTAAAGTGGGTAGGTACCTATACCAACGCATGACCACGCAAGTTTCCGCGTTTCCTTTTCTCAAATCTTTATTTAACCACCTACGTAAAATAAATAATAAAAAAACCTCTCATAAAACAGACCACTTTCCTGTAATTGGTTGTAATTTCCGAAGAAATTTGAAACGACCAATCAGCGTTGAACAAGATTGTTTTTGTTTACGGTAATCAAGGGTGCATGTTTATACCAACATAATTATTATTTATTTAATGCGTTGCGTTCGTTATATATGGTTTTAAACTTTAGCGAGTTGTGATAAGGTATTTTATTATGTGATTTATTTGTGTTTTTGCAGCACAGTCGCCATTTTGTTAAACTTTTTCAAATAATCGATGTAGCTGTTGCATGTTGCTTATCTTTGTATATCTTTTGCAAAGCTTGCCATGTTACATTATTTTATAAAGTATGAACCATTTGCAATTTTTCGATAAAAGCAAACACCTGCTTATCAGTGACGTGAAGTTATTACCGGGTGTGTTCTGATTAGGGACTCATTAAACAATAAATTAAAATGTGATGTAGTAGCGTATTTTAATGTCGTTATAAATGGTTAGCTTGTATCTTTGCGGATTGTTAATTATGACGTATTGTACCTACTTAAATATCTACAAACACGATACCTACATTTAACAATTTACATTTTAGTCTGTAACACATTCTTATTTGCTTAGGTACGGTACTTAGGTACTTGCCCATCTATTAATTTTAGAACTAGGTACATGTAGGTTGAAATATGTAGTTGAGGGTCTTTATTTTCGTCGAGAGAAAGCGTTCTTGACACCTGTCACTTTTTTCATCCAAACGAATTAAGGCTTGTACACACAGGCGCGACGCGACAGTGCGACGCGATTCTGCGATATATATCCATAGAACAATTTCTATGGAAACGCGCGCGACACTTCACACAGGGGCGACTTGTCGCGCCGCGACGGTGTCGCGGCGCGACGAGTAGCGCGACACCGTGTAGCCGCGATATCGCCGCGACACCATACTAAATGTTCATTTTGTATGGTGTCGCGGCGATATCGCGGCTACACGGTGTAGCGCTTGTGTGAAAGGTGTTGCGGCGCGATAATATCGCAGAATCGCCAGGCGACACGTCGCGCGACAAGTCGCGCCGGTGTGTAAGAGCCTTTAACGAATAGGTACATTTTTTGCTCATTTGACAGTCGACATCGGCACCATTGCCATAGAGAAAAATAGAATAGAATACATGTTTTGCGAATTTCATCTTTATTAGCTACAAGAATTGTCGCACTGGCAGGTGTCATGAGCGCATTCTCTCTACGGCCCGGACTGTAAGTGCCAGTGAAACCTAAGTGCCTTAACAAAATGGTCACATGATTCATAATGCTCCACGCGGATATCGAGCCCGCGACCCTAGCGCAACAAGATAGGTGCATGTCTGATGGCCATACTGCCTATACCTAACTATTTAACATGGAAGTCTTTGAAACTTTAAAAAACCCACGTGTTGCCAAAAGTCAAAGAACGAAACATCGCAAATTTAGATAATTAAGTAGGTACTACAATAGGTAGATACATTTGCCACCTTTACTGCTGTTTCCTCGGCGGAATTCAGTTGCAAAAGTCAATTTATGAACTGTGCTGTTTAATATTTGCTAGTAGGGTCGATAAAAACTTGACATCTATGAAGTCCATTGATGGCAAAACATACCAACGTTAAAGTGTGAAACAACGTCATAAAAATAATTTAATACTAAATACATGCGAACTTAATTATCTACCTAAGTTAATTATTTCTACAGCTACCTTCACGCAATTAACCTTTTCAAAGTGTAGATAGTATGACCACCATTAGTTTTTAATTAATATTAAAAATGTTATTAAAATGTACTTACGAATTAAATCAAGATAACACTTGTTTCTTATTGGTTTCTGTGTCAATCATACGCGGGTAAATGATAAATTATATTTATTTATGTTTTGTTAAAAAAAACACTTTCAAAATAAATTACTTATGTTTTAAAACTAAGTACTTATTTGAGTTCGGTGTTGTTGTGTTTCTTACTACACTGAGAATGGTCAGGCCATATGAGAACTATGCCGATTAGTGTCTGAGATGGTCTTTTGAGGAAACCAAAGAGATTTACTTTAATGTCTTTGGAGGAAACCACATAGATTTGAGTGGACCTGACCAGTCTGTGCACGCATTTGTCAGTAATCGTGTAGCTCAACCGCCCATTGTGTCACCCTTTGTACAGTTTCTATAATTATGTCTGTAATTTATATGGTGTGCATAATAAAGAGTATTCCAGAGGCGTCTCTAGCCCATGTAGCGCCCGTGTGCAAACATTACCCTAGCGCCCCCTAGTAAAAAAAAAAAGCGTCCCCTAGTAAGCGCGCGGTCAAAATGGAATGGGTACAAAGTTCAAGTTACCACAAATTGTCAAATTTCCCCAATGGATAATAAACTATTGTTTGGAGATGAAGAAGAAATTCGTCGGTTTTGGATACCATGGTGTGCTGTTGCCTATATATTTAGAATTATACAGGGTGTTCTGGTGTTTACCCTAACAAGCCAAAACGTACCCATGTTAACATGTTTATAAAGATGTTATTTGGTAACTATAATATTTACATAATTTATGCTAATCCTATTTAAAATAAAAATAATATGTACATTTATATGAAAAAAATAAGCAAAATGATCATAGGGCATCAAAAAATTCGTCCGCATCGCTGTCAACAGGAACAGTGCCCAAAAGGCTGGCAGCATTGCCACGTTGTATGGCAATGCTATGCTAATTCTTTGGCCAAGAAATAGGCCAGCCCTCTGGTCACGTGAAGAGTCGACTAACCGCTTGGCGATATCTCGAAAAACCAAGTGGGCACTCGGACCCCATGGCCCTAGTGTTTCAACCCCAAACGGCTCGACCATATAACTCCCAATGGCAATCAGGTTGGAATATTTTCGCCGTTTGAGGTTTTCTGCACCTGCAGCAGCCGCCCCAGCACAGCCCACCGTGCTAGGAAGATGGGATGGCGCAAGGGTGTCGACACATGTTGCATCCCACACCAAAGGTCTGCCTAACTTCCAGGGCATTATGGTCATTCCGTCTGGTCTCTTCCCATTGTCGCGTGCCAGGCCGTTGGGTTCTAAAACAGCTGGCACCCCGGCGGTAAAAAGACCACGATGGATGATGTCATTAATGCTGGCGTGCCGTGCTATCCGGCCTGCGCTCCTACTACAAGATAGGCCATGATGCCCGAGGCAGTCGACAGCTTCACCGCACTGACAGCGATGCGGAGCCCCGCAAGGAGCGCCCAAACGCAGACAGGTAGCGAGCCGGAAGGTGGTGTCACCCAGCATAGTGCCTATGTTGGGTGACGGGAGTGCTTGAAGCCAGAGCCCCGACTCCCACTCACCCACAGCCAGCAGGCGGGCACGCTCAGCAGAAAGATGTTATGTTACATCATATCAATGTCCAAATTTTGAAATTTCTTCATTCTAATTACGACCAAACAAAGTTCAATATCAATTGGGAACATTTGACTTTGGGAAGCTCACTGCGAGCGAGGGCCACTGTACACCCGGGTAAAAAGTATTTTTAGGAAGGAAAGAGTGACAAGAAAAAACAAAGCACAAGTTTATGGTTTTTTTTTTTTCAAAAAATGATTTGTTTTTCAGTTTTCAGACTGAAATTTGGTTGCGTAGGTAGCTAAATAATTTTTGACGAGTGCTCCGACCCCGTCGAAATTCGCAACAGTTGTGCTTGTGGCAGACTAATTCAGCTAGAATTAAATCTTACTTAATAGGTAAATTTCAATCAAAAGAAAAGCCGCAAATATGAAGTAAATTTCATATTTACATGTTTACTCAAATATAAAACTTAATCCATGGCGCCAAGGCTTATTTCGCAAAATTACGTGTAGCGAGCGGTAGAACAGTGCGGCACGCGCCATGCGTACTCACGCTTTTCAGAAATGCCGCGCGCTTGACGTTCGTCCATGGCATAGCAATTTGAACTTTATTGTCTATTCCAAACAGTTGAATTCGCATTATTCGCAATATGATTGTCGGCGTGTTGTCAAACGAATCATTGAAACAGGTGCCGCCAAGCGATGCGACACTCACTACTACTACTACACTCAAAATATAATATTTAATAATATACAGGGTTATTTGTAAAACACCAGCAACCTCTTAAGAGGTCATTGTACTCATCATTATGAACAACTTTTACTACGGGACCAAACCTGAAATCGCGAAAAAAAAATCTGCTGTTCCCTACATTTATGTTCTTATAACTCGTCAAAATGTAGAGAACAGCTGATTTTTTTTTCGCGATTTCAGGTTTGGTCCCATAGTAAAAGTTGTTCATAATGATGAGTACAATGACCTCTTAAGAGGTTGCTGGTGTTTTACAAATAACCCTGTATAGATCTGTATTATGGTTTATTTCATGTTGAAAAAAAAGTTAATATTGTAAAAGCCGCTCGCGCGCTCGTGTCGCGACTTGCTTTTGTGTAATTCGACACATTTTATATAAGACTAGCTTCTGCCCGCGACTTCGTCCGCGTGAAATTTCTTGTACCCCCACCCCGTCGCGTCGCAACACTTCGTATTCGCTTACCGTTCACTCTGAGTTTTTTTCTTTTTGCTCGGCTCCTAAGGGTCATAGCGTGATGTTAAATAGCCTATAGCCTTCCTCAAGAATTGGGCTATCAAATGCAAAAAGAATTCAAATCTGACCGGTAGTTAAAGAGATTATCGCGTTCAAACAAACAAACTCTTCAGCTTTATTATTAGTATAGATAAAAAACCAACTCTTAACATCTTACACACGTGATAACTTTTAAACGAAATATCCGATTGAGATGAAACAAAAAGTATTTTACTTCTTCATAAATACTCTTGATAACATAATGCTTAATTTCGATAAAGATTAATATTACGATACATATTTAACGTAGTTTTTTTTTCTTCAGACGATTTAATAATTATTTTGAACACAAAATCGGTTATTGTGATTAAACCATGATAGCTAGATATATGTTCTCGCGGACTTTTTTGTAGGTCTTAATGGGCTCTACAAACCCGTAGTACATTATTTTGTTCTATTGTCAATAGTTTTTGCAGCGCACGCAAAAATAGGTTTTCGATTTTACACCTTGTGTTACAAAATAGCAATTTTATTACGGATCCCTAATTTTGAAGAAAAAAAATATAGCCTATAGCCTTCCTCGATAAATGGACTACCCAACACTAAAATAATCATTCAAATCGGACCAGCAGTTCCAGAGATTAGCGCGTTCAAACAAACAAACAAACAAACTCTGCAGCTTTATAATATTAGTATAGAAGAGCTCCAGATGCTATACAAAATGTACGGAAAGCGGAGCTTTTTTTACGTTGGTCATTGAAAGTTCCGCGGCCGGCCATCTCGCGCGCCGAGTGGGGCTCCGAAGCGAGCGGCACTCGGCGCCCCCAAGGACCGCTGCGCCCGTGTGCTACGCACACCCTGCACAATAGGTAAAGACGGCCCTGGAGTATTCTATTCTATTCTCAACTGAGATCTTCAGGAGCTCAACGACTCGATAAATAATACCAAAGAAAGGACATCGATAGGTAGGTTACCTACTCTTGTCCTAAAATTTGACCTAAAATGTTTCAAGAGTTTGAATTTGATTTTTTGTTCCTTTTTCTTGTTGTAACTTTGGCATTTCCTTTCAATTTCAATGTAAGTATAAGACGATGACAAGATGACGATGCGCAGTTTCCATGACCTTATTAAAAATACCTACAATTATTCCATCACTGAAATTCATCGTCGCCCAAATTTTTTTTTAAAAACATTGCAGGAATGCCGATGCATAACAAACTATGTTCGAAATAACGCGCTAATATATTATTCATTATGTACATATTTATTTCTATTTAATAGCCACCCGTGTTGGAAGTTTTGGTAAAAAGTTGGCGGGATAATAGCGGGGCGTGGCCGAGCGCCTACTGGCGTGCGCGGCCGTATATCGAACGCGCCCGTTCCAATTTTATAATTATGTTCCAAAAACTAAATTTAATGGGTTTCTTTGGGTGTAAAACAACTCTACTTGGTTCATCACGGTTATTAGGACTGCGATGCTTTCTGTCGGGGGTTTCGACTGGAATGGGTGAAGCAGGAACCAATTTTCCCACAGCTCCGTATTTCGGACAACGCGTATCTATTTCTTCATTTGATATCTCAGCAGATTTTTTTCATAAGTTCCAAATTACAACTCAAATAATAATAATAGACCGGGGACAGGTCTATTCTGTAAAAATCTCACCGGGAAAACTAAGGTGAATGAGCTTGAAGTGAGCTGTCAATGGTGGCAATTGGCAATCCCCAATAGCAGAAGGCCAATTTATTCTCGTAATAAATAACGTTCAAAATCTACCCGCAGTCTCATCTCGGCGACAAACAATGTCAAAAACTTGTCAAAAATGTAGGGAAATTAGGTAGAGGTATTTTTGACAGATTGACTGTGAACGTTCTTAAAATGACGAGGATTAATCACAGGCGCAATTCTCGTAATTTTAAGCACATTCACAGTCTGATCTCAGTCTCAATCTGTCAAAAGTACGGACGCAGCAGGTCAACCTACCCGAAACTGTCAGATTTTCCCAATCAACCTTGAACCTTATGTTTTAGCAATAAAGTCGAAAATCTATTAAAGAAATCTGGTAGATTGTAGTAACTTGATGTGCTGGCGTCTGTACCTCTAATTTCCCTACATTTTTGGCAAGTTTTTAACATAGGTACCTACCTAGATTGTCGCTATGGGATGAGATTGCGACTAGATTTTAAACGTTTTTAATTACGGGAATTTGCCTTCTGATGGCATGACAGCTCATTTCAAGCTTAGGTACATCACCTAAGTTTTCAACATTAGATTGGCAAGTCACAGGCGAAAAGGTAAAATGGAGAATGAAATGTCGTAAAAGTAGCTTTGTTCTGTACAAAACAAAAAAAAAAAACATGAAAATTCTCTCACAATACAGTATTCCTATAATAATTACAGAACGAGCTACGCACTCGATTATACGTCGATAAATTCTTACATTTTACAACAACGATAAAATCCGGTATAAGTAAGTTGCGCGGGTGAACGCAGCATGGGGCCGAGTGTATCTACAACCGATTACCTGGCCCTACAGTCTCATTAATCCTTGCTATTCTAAGGAATTCAATTGCGTCTTTTTAACGATTAAAATAATATTAGTAGCTCTCATTAAGATATCCGAACGATTTCCAAAGACAACATTTTTTTTTGACAGTAAAAAAATCTTTACGTAGATATTCTAGCTTGTCTATTGCCACAGATGGATTGATTTACTAATAAAGTAGTAAAACAACTCATTCAGTTCTATATATTTAAAAAAAGTTAGCCCTCTGTTAAAATGTTTGTAAATCATTCACATTCTCAATAAAAAACCAAAGTTACCATAGTTTATACATAAGGGTATCTTTTAATAACAAAATAATACTTGCTATCTCCATTTTCCGTTCGCATGTGTTGCAGCAGTGTAATTATTATAAAACCGGCGATTAAACCCTTAACATAATAATAGTGTGCACTTTTTTAAATACAGCAACACTGAGTTCTGTTTTGAATTTGAAATTCGAATTGGATAGTGCGAGTTCCCTAACCCGGGTACCTACCTATTACGTATTTTTGTGTTTCAATACTTAATTACTGTTTTTAGAGAAACTTTTTAGTTTAGGGATAAATTATATAATAAATTAAATAATGGCTATAATTTAGGGATGGCAGAAAGAGTTTCAGCTGCTTCATAATTAAACAGCGTCAAAGTAAATTAGACAGAAAATTAACCAGAGATATCGATACCATATCGTCCGTCTGACAACCAGTCTTACCAAGGGGTATCGTATTACCCAGTAACTGGGTTGTGGAGGTCAGATAGGCAGTCGCTCCATGTAAAATACTGGTATTCAGCTGCATCCGGTTAGACTGGAAGCCGACCCCAACATAGTTGGGAAAAGGCTAGGTAGATGATGATGATCGTCTGCAGAGTTCCGCTAGCTAAATTAATTTGACCTTGTATTAGTATCTAACGTGCTTCTGGCGCCGATTCTGTTGTTCACAAACTAAACTAAATTTAAGTTCAGGTGTCTTTTTCTTTCTATTTCATTAAGACAAGGACAGAAGATAAATATTAGTTTAGTCCTGACAAATTAGTCAACGCCTGGCGTAAATTGCCGTATTTTTATTAGGAATTTTTTTAATCTCGTCTAAAGTTGTCTATGGAGTATCTGAATTTGAAACTGTGAACGGAATGTTCACATCCCGCTCTGTAGCAACAGAGCGGGATGTAAACACGATGTGATGTGTAAAACTGTGAACAATCCGTTCACAGTTTTACCACAGATTTTTTTACATCACTGTGATCTTTACTGTCATTCTTAATAGGGTTGTTGTTGGGTTGCTGCCAAGTTTCGTTTGTCAAAATCATATTGAACTTTAGTCTCGTTACAATAAGGTGGCTTTTAGGTTGCTGCTGTCATAGGCAAAAAGGACCAGTTGTCTACATTTTGACAAGTTATACGAACATAAATGTAGGGAACAGCTGATTTTTTCGCGATTTCAAATTTGGTCCCATAGTCAAAGATGTTCATAATGATGAGTACAATGACCTCTTAAGAGGTTGTTGGTGTTTTTCCAATAATCCTGTATAATAATAACATGTAACCTCTCTTCAAAAGGTCAAGCGCCAGTTTCGATTCATTTTAAATAATAAATGCATTTTTAATTTATGGCGGCAAACTGACAATTATTACCTCCTCGCGCTGCAATTATATTGTAACGACATTTGCAATTATGACCGAGTCGACACATCGTAAATAATAAATAATCAGTAAGAATAAAGACGTATTGAATGAAGGGGCATCTGTAGGGTTGAAGTTAATATTACTGCATTAATTTAAATATTGAAAACAATATTACACCTGTTATTTCCTGAAGAGAAGGTACCTTTTGAACACCCTCACTTCGCAAGTTAGGGCCTGTGCACACCACTTTTTTTAAACGCGCCGTTGACGCGCGTTTGTAGCGATACAGACGAGATACTGTAGGATAAAAACGCACCGTCGACGCACGTTTCTAAAACGCGCGTCAACGGCGCGTTTAAAAAACGTGGTGTGCACAGGCCTTTAGAGCGATGCCACACCGGCGGGCGCGGCGTCGCCAGTGCGTTGCGTTCGTCGCAGCGCAGTGATTTCGACGCAGTCAGTGCTACACGAGCGCTGCGATGACGTCACCGCCCAGGCGTTGCAGCACCGACGCAACGCATTGGCAACACCTCTGTGGCATCGCCCTTACTTCGCCAGTTATGTTTCAGTCTCGCGTGGCAATGAGGAGCGATCCTATTTGTAGACACACTGGCTCATCACCATACCATTACCATCCATTACATACCGAGACCCTTCCGTGGCTCGGAATGCATCTATGTGGCTATCATTCCTTGATTTTTGACAGTTTTTACGGATAAGCCCGAAATTCTGAAAACTAGTCTTGCCAAGAGGCAACGTGTTACCCAGTAAATGGGTTGTGGAGTTCAGATGCAGTCGCTCCATGTAAAATACTGGTATTCATTCATCTACATCCGGTTAGACTGGAAGCCGAACCCAACACAGTTGGGGAAAAGCTAGACAGATTGACTGGCTCATACCACACGGCACACCAAGCCTCTCGTGCTGGTACAGCTTCACCTTTAGCCGTTTCCCGCCATTCGTGGTGACTGTCCCACCACACCACACAGGCCCAGTGCGGGTTGGTACTGGTAGATGTCACTGACTTAATTAAATAAACACACTAAAGCTAAAGCTAAACGTTAAAATTTCACCATAATTTTGATTTATTTTAACAAGCGCAAGGAAATCACTGGCCGTTAGCTTCAGAGAGTCAATTTAAAAGTGCGTTCGTTTTTCGAAATGTCAGCGGAAGTGACATGCGACCCTGATAATGGGCGATGCGTGCGCGGGAAACGATCCTGCGTTCGGATACACGCTGAAATGATTCGCGCTAATCGTTGACTTGACATTTTAAAATACGAGGGAAAAATATTTCGTCGTTGTTTTGGTTTTTTATAGAGTTGGTTTTAAATAATAAATTATCTTTATTCGAGAGGCTACTAAGTTATTTTAGTTCGGTTTTTTTGTAAGTCGCTGATAACGAAATTATTTCTCAAAACCTGTAAGAAAATGAAATAAAAATACAAGCAACTCAACAGCAACATTTATCTACAATTTAAATAACGACATATTTTAGCGAAACGTCGTATAATCCCTTCAAAAAGTCCTTATAGTCCCGGAGTTGGCATCGCGAAGGTAACTTTAATCGGGTTCGCAGCGGGGAATCGGCAATAACTGTGTCTTGTGGGACTCGGACGATGCTTGCACTTGATGTACACCTAATGTGTGCTGTGCAATATGGTTGTTTCATATAATTAATATTGCAGTCTCACACTCCCTGACTATTCGCGATACCGTGACGTTTTGTCGTATTCAATTTTCTTGGCAGAAATTATATATGTATCTTTTGATTCTTAGTATTTACATTTTATTGTAAATGGTTCTTGATATAAGACTGCATGATATCTATCTATAGAAATAATAATAATAAAGCTGAATAGTTTGTTTGTTTGTACGCAATAATCTCTGGAACTACCAGTCGGGTTTGAAAAATTGTTTTTGCATTTGATAGCCCAAATCTTGAGGAAGGCTTAACATTACGCTAGCACCCTTAGGAGCCGAGCAAAAAAAAGTCAGTAAGAACACTAAGCGAAAACAAACAAGCGCCGGCAAGCGACACGATGCGATGCCATAGAGTGGATCGGGGGGACAATAAATTTAACGCGTAGGCTTGTTGATCGACGTTTTCGCTAACCGTACGTAGGTCTTCGGTGCTTTCCCTTGCAATACTTACAATACGACCGAAGTAACTTGGCGGGCGTGAACTTCGCGCAGAAGGCTGCGCACGAACGTTTTTTAGGAATCAAATGGTGGCATGAGGCGAGTGTGAGTGAGAGAACATGCGCGAAAGTTCGCAAAGCCCGCCAAGCCAAGTTACGTCGGTCGTATTGTACCTACCTTCACATTAAAACCTTGTTAGAAAATGACGCTCGAATTTTCTTTCGGGTCAGTTGACATTAGATTCAGCATTATATTGTAGTCTTTGATTGTATATCTAGTCTTTGGATTTTGTTCTGTCATTCTGTAGTAAGTCCTGTGAATTATTTCATTTAATAATGTTCTCACCAAAATTGTTAATAAATGTTCCACAAACATCGTTTAGTATTACCGAAAGGAGTATCTGTTGCCTGCCGCAGATATTGTTGCAAATGAAAATTAAATCAAAAGGAATTCCAAGATTTGAATGTAACGGAAAGCAGGGCCAGTCTCAATATTTTCAGGATATGAGTACAAAGATTCCGGCTTGGGGTTTTGAAAGGTTTGTTGTATCGTGATACCTAATCTTTCATCTTATCTACGCGATAACCAACTATGGGAACTGCATACGCTGGCCTATTACCTAAAACTCATTTAGGTTCTTATCCGACCGGTGGAAGCGACTATTTTCTCTCTGAAGAAACGTAGAATAGATGTAGTTCCGTGGGTAAAAGAGATGCATATTAATAGTTGTACGCTGACTGTTCATACACTTCATACGTTCATACTGTAATGTAGGCGAGAACTCTGTCGCTATTAAAGTTTGTCGCAGCGACAAGAGCTATCAAAGAAAATACTCGCTCGTTTGGCGAGCAGAACATTCACTGAGAGAGGGTCGCTCGGCGAGTGTTGTTCTCGACAAACGAGCGTGGTTTCAGGATATCTATACTTAATATACTTAATACTTAATATACTTAATACTTAATATACTTAATATATCTATACTAATACTAATAATATTATAAAGCTGCAGAGTTTGTTTGTTTGTTTGTTTGTTTGTTTGTTTGAACGCGCTAATCTCTGGAACTACTGGTCCGATTTGAATGATTCTTTTAGTGTTGGGTAGTCCATTTATCGAGGAAGGCTATAGGCTATATAACATCACGCTACGACCCTTAGGAGCCGCGCAGCGTGTGACACCGCGGGGAACAGCTAGTACTTAATAATATTATAAAGCTGCAGAGTTTGTTTGTTTGTTTGAACGCGCTAATCTCTGGAACTACTGCTCCGATTTGAATGATTCTTTTAGTGTTGGGTAGTCCATTTATCGAGGAAGGCTATAGGCTATATTTTCAAAATTAGGGATCCGTCATAATATTGCTATTTTGTAACACAAGGTGTAAAATCGAAAACCTATTTTTGCGTGCGCTGCAAAAACTATTGACAATAGAACAAAATGATGTACTACGGGTTTGTAGAGCCCATCAAGACCTACAAAAAAGTCCGCGAGAACATATATCTAGCTATCATGGTTTAATCACAATAACCGATTTTGTGTTCAAAATAATTATTAAATCGTCTGAAGAAAAAAAAACTACGTTAAATATGTATCGTAATATTAATCTTTATCGAAATTAAGCATTATGTTATCAAGAGTATTTATGAAGAAGTAAAATACTTTTTGTTTCATCTAAATCGGATATTTCGTTTAAAAGTTATCACGTGTGTAAGATGTTAAGAGTTGGTACCTATTAAGGAGTTATGGGCCATAGAGTTTTTTATCAACATAAAATCCTGTAAAATCCTGAGGCAGGACATCGCCGTCGAGGTAGACCAAGGCGAAGGTGGCGTGACGATCTAATATCATTCGCAGGGCCAACATGGCCGGAGATCGCACAAGACAGGGAGGTTTGGAAGGAAAAAGGGGAGGCCTTTGCCCAGCAGTGGGACACAAACTAGGCTAACAAAAAAAAAAAAAACTTTTTCGAAATATATTTGTTGATGATTGTAAGTATAAGATCTTTGAAGAGTATAATAAATCTATATATACTAATAATAAATCTGAAGAGTTTGTTTGTTTGAACGCGATAATCTCTGGAACTACCGGTCACATTTGAAAAAATCTTTTTGCATTTGATAGCTCAATTCTTGAGGAAGGGTATAGGCTATTTAATATCACGCTATGACCCTTAGGAGTCGAGCAAAAAGAAAAAAAGTCAGAATGAACGCTAAGCGAATACGAAGTGTTGCGACGGGGTGCGGGTACAAGAAATTTCACGCGGACGAAGTCGCGGGCAGAAGCTAGTTAAAGAATAATTATACCAAGTTTCATCGTAATCGAACCGGTACTTTTTGCGTGATGCCTAAACAAACAGACAGACAGACAGACAACATTTTTTTAAATCACATTTTTGGGTTCGGTGTCGGTCTAGTAACACCCCCCCCCTGCCATTTATTTTTTTGATATTTTCAATGTAAGTACAGAATTTTCACTTTTACAGATTTATTATAAGTATAGGTAGATTATTTTTAGCATAAGTTGTCCCACTGCAGGGAAAATGCCATTTCTCCTTTCCAGACCTCTCTGTCTTGAGCTAGTTGTGGACCAATCCCGTCTGTAGGCATCGAGCCCGTCCCGCCATAATAGTTCAGGAAATATTTCACTTATTCTATTTTGTTGTATTTTAGCCCTTGTCGCATGTACTCCAGCGGCCTGGGCCTGGGCCGCCAGGAGGAGATAGACTGGCGTGACGTCATCACAGAGGCGGAACAGATCGTCGGCTATCCGACCTCCTTCCTCAACCTTCGCTGGCTGTTCAACGATGAAATCGCCAGCACTGCCATACATCTGAGGAAGCTGGTCAGTTCTAACTAACTATCGTGTCTGTATAACTACGTACGATGCGCAACGCCTGGTGACCTTAACACAGTTTTTTTTTTCAAAAACTAAATCATGTACAGTCAACAAAAGAGATAAGTATGCAGGATCGTAGGATATAGTTGAAGTTTAGTAAGAAACCGATGGATGTTTTCGAATTAAAATTTAATTTTATTAATAGAAAACAAACAGCTTATTTATCAAATTAAATTTCAGTCGACAACCTCGATCGGTTTCTTACTAAACTTCAATTATATCCGACGATCCTGTATACTTATCTCTTTTGTTGACTGTACCAGTCTCTTACAATAGTGAAATATTGTCCATTATAAACATGGTTAGTTTTTAAGGCAACCAATTGTAAAATAAATTGTATTTGAAAGCCTTGGTAAATATGCCACTGATGGCAAAATAGGATTCGATGATTCGGCGGGTTGTTTTACGTCCACTTGACGCACGAGTATCCGTCAAAAATGAAAAGAAAAGAAAGAAAAACTGTTTATTCTGCACAAACAGATTTTTTTTTCTATATGCAATTTTCTTTTTATATGCAATGTGCGTTACATTGCATATAAAAAGAAAAAATAAAATAATAAACAAAAAAATTAAAAGATAAATATACACACACGACGTAATCAAATGCCTCGTACTCAAGCTTAAAAAACAAAAAAATGTTGACAATTTTGCTTGATGTCAGGGCCAGGGACCAAAGACAACACACATTATTTTATTACTTGTCATTGACAATTTGAGATTGACATTTGACAATACAAATCACAAATCAATCCGATAGTAGGGATGTGACAGTAGGTATACATAAAAAATCGATTATTTTGCCTAGTAATAAAATCGATTAAGTATAAATTATTCGATTTTTTTAATAAAAATAATCGATTTTATTAAAATAATCGATTTTTTCCTTTTTTTTTTCGATAGTTTAAATGGCGCTAACTATCGTCAAACCAAAATTATAGCGTTATTGTTTCACAAAATGATTGCCAATGCCTTGACTAAAAGAGAAAACATAAAATCATCAAGTTCAGGTAAAAAGTTAACAACACTTTCATAAATCCCTCTCACAGTACTTTTGAAATGCCGATGACGTTTGTTGGATTAGAACAAAATACATAATACATACATAACATACATAATCAGCCTATAATGTTCCCACTGCTGAGACACAGGCCTCCTCTCGGTGAGAGGGAGTGGGGCGTAATCCACCACGCGGGCCCAGTGCGGGTTGGTAGTGGACAGTGGTCACATGTCTTCGAATTTTTGGTTCTAGGACATGCCGGTTTCCTTACGATGTTTTCCTTCACCGTTTTGAGAGCAGTGGTGATGAAATAATTTACACAAATTAAAGCGCCTGTCTAGGTTCGAACCTACGACCTGCAACTCGTAAGTCGCAGCCACTGGGCCACCACTGCTCCCCCAACAACAAAATACTATCACACACTTTATCTCAATTTTCTGCAAAGCATATTCCTCAGCCTGACACAAACCTTTGCTCCTTAGGTTGGCACCAACCACCCAGTCCTCAAATCAGCCAAGAACCTCCTTGTAGGATCGAAGAGCAACCTTCAATCCGTCGGCCTGATCATCCTACTGGCTTCCAAAGCAGCTGGCTTCGACTCCTTTGACTTTAATAGGGATCATTACGATTCTGGAGTGTTGCACTCACAAAGGGGGCTGGCAGAGATAGTGGAGATGAAGAGGACAGGGCACATGATACATAAAGCGATGGTGAACCTTCAGGATAAGAAGGGCCATGGAGACAAGTTCAAGGACCTGTTGTATGGGAATAAGATTGTGTTGTTAACCGGTAAGATATCTATTTATTATCGACTTCAAAAAAAAGGAGGTTATAATCTACTAGCTGCGTCCCGCGTTTTCACCCGCGTAAATATCGATCCCGTGGGAATATCGAGATAAAAAGTAGCCTATATTTTAATCCAGGGTGTCAGCTACCTCCATACAAAATTTTATCAAAATTGGTCCAGCCGTTTGAGCGTGAAGAAAAAAATACCGGGCAAGAGCGAGTCGGACTCCCGCACCGAGGGTTCCGTACCATCATATTATGTTTTTAAATTTTCACCGGCGAGCTACTTACTAGATGTCGTTCAAACCAATTTTCGGTGGAAGTTTACATGGTAATGTACAGACGCCAGCAGGTCAACCTACCCGAAACTGTCAGATTTTCCCAATGAACCTTGAACCTTATGCTTTAGCAATAAAGTCGAAAATCTATTAAAGAAATCTGACAGATTGTAGTAACTTGATGTGCTGGCGTCTGTACATCATATATTTTATCATGTATTTTGACGAGTTATACGAACATAAATGTCCCAGCTAAGGGACCAGCTGACTTTTTTTTCTCGATTTCAGGTTTGGTCCCAGAGTAAAAGTTGTTCATAATGATGAGTACAATGACCTCTTAAGAGGTTGTTAATGTTTTACCAATAACCCTGTATAGGGTTAGCTTCCAGTCTTACCAGGAGCAGCTGAATACCATTATTTTCTCCACAACCCAGTTACTGCAGGGTAATACGATACTCCTAGGTAACACTGGTTGTCAGACTTTCGGGCTTCTGATGACCCGTAAAGATTGTCAAAGATCCACGAATGACTGCCGGGACCAACAGCACGTGCTTTCCGAGGCACGGAGGGATCTCGGTATGCAAAGATGGTCACCCATTCACGGGCCAACCGCGGCAAGCGTAGCTTAACCTGATCGATCGACCCATGCGGCTGCTATTACTTGGCCACGAGTTTCTCCTTTTAAAACTCGATGTACCATAGCCATAACGCCGAGTAATGTTATTGGTTATACCACATATCCTAGCTAGCTTCACAGCATATTTTATATGACAGGCGACTTTCTCCTGGCGAAGTGTCTGCAGCATCTCGGTGGTCTTCGAAACAACGAGGTGACGGAGCTGATCTCCACCGGCCTCCGGGACCTAGTGGAGGGAGACGCCTATGGACTACATGACAACAACCACAACCCATTACCGACGAAACCTAAAGGTAAAGACGAAAGGACGAATTAGGGGACTTCCCGTGATTCAGGTTGTTTAGATTAGATACTCTCGGGTTGTGACTATGCTAAGGAAGAATGAATTTGGCAACAACGCTTTTCTTGAACACACGAGTTCACACGACGACACGTCAAAGATACATTTCTGCCACCGTAGGCGCGGGTTTGCGGACGGCGAGCAATGGGCAGCTGGCTCGGGTCGACGGCGCGTTGTGTTCCACGCGCGCCTCAAAGAGAAGTCAGCACTAACTGACGGGGTCCGTTAGGGCCGATGCCTGCCAGGATCGCGGGTTGTTCGAAAGAGATACCGTGGCCCCTGGCACAGGCAACTGAAAGAACACGGGTGGGTTTTAGTCAGTAAAAGTCTGACACGTCCCCGCTCCGCCCAGAGCGGGAGAAGTTATTTGATAATTTCCCACCCAAAAAAAAAGCTATACTCGTACATTCCTAGTATAAGCAGACCTCGCATATCCGTACAATGTGAGGTCCGCTTATACTGGGAATGTAGATATATATAATACTAGCTTCTGTCCGCGTGAAATTTCTTATTCCCCTGACCCACCCCATCGCATCACATTGCCTGACTGCGTTATTACACTTACCTAGTTTTCGCTTAGCGTTCTTTTTTACTGTTTTTCTCTTGGCTCGGCTCCTAAGAGTCCGAGCGTGGTGCCTTCTTCAAGAATTCGGCTATCAAAGGCAAAAATATTTTATCAAACTGGTTATTTCAGAGATTAGCGCGTTCAACCAAACAAATCAACTCTTCAGCTTTATTATTTGGCTAGATATCGAAAGCAAGATAACACAATTTCGTATAAAATATACCTAAGCGTAGGCGAAGAGCTTTAAGCCACAGACAAATTACTGTGTCGTGTTGTGTCGTGACTCGGGATACACCAATCAAACGAATCTGTTCAGGACTACGTCAAATTACAACGAGTTTTGATTGGCTAACACTGCGTCAGAAGGCGTCACGACACGAGACAGTAGTATGAATCCGGCTTTACTTAATTTGCATCTGATTGGTATAAAGTAGCTTATGAATCGGTCAATTCACTACGAACATTCGTGGCCTGAAAGCTGATGCACAAGAACAAAGCTTGTACCATAAGAACGTAAACAACATTTAAATAATTTCAGGTGACGACAGCCAACCAGTTAACTACGACTGGGAAAATGAAGATAACCTAAAGAAACTCGGCTCAGACTACTTCCTCGGTCGAGGCATAGCGGAGTGGAAATTACGGACCATGCTCATGTCTGGCAGCATACTTGGCAAAGGCTGCCAAGGCGCCATGAAGCTCGCAAACCGCGGCCCAGAGATGGAAAAAAACGCCTACATCCTCGGTGGCCATTTAGCACTATTATGGCAACTCTATTTAGACGTCAAAGACTTTTTCACGCATCCATATTCCTACTCTTTGGTTGGCGCGCCGACAACTATAGCCTTGTGGGAGTATCCTCAGATTTATGGTCACATTTGGGAGTCGAAAGTAGAGAAAACGCCCATTGAGTACAAGCAACTGTACTATGCTGTGCGAAGTACTAGGTCTATGGATTATTTCATGAAGGTCTTGGATGATGAGCTGACGGCGGTCCTGGAGTACAGCAACAGGTTCCCCGTGGAGGACGCGAGGACAGCGCTGCAGAAGATGGCCCTCACCATACACGGGGAAGCGCTTCAATATATCGAGAAATAAATAAAGGTATTTATGAACTGATTCCTTGATTTTATTTTTTGCTTTTTGTTCTACGTTCTTGAAACAAAGGGTGATACGGGTAGGTTACCCTTATTACCCGTAGGTAGGTATTTGTAACTACTACAAATACCTGCGACAATCTATAATAATAATAAAGCTGAAGAGTTTTTTTGTTTGAACGCGCTATTATCTGGAACTACCAGTCTTTTTGCATTTGATAGCCCAGTTCTTGAGTAAGGCTATAGGCTTCTTAACACCATGCTACGACACTTAGAAACCGAGCAAAAAAAAAAAGTCAGAATGAACAGAGTATTAGCGCTGGCAGGCGATGCGATGCAACGGGGTGGGTCGGCGGAATAAGAAATTCACGCGTACGAAGTCGCGGGTAAAAGCTAGTAGTAGATAGATATATGCGCATTTCTACTTGGTTTAAATATAAATCGGACAGTCACGTTCGCAAAATTATCTCGCGGCAAAATCGAGTCCGTTAAATATATAGAAATGATTATTTTATAATAACAATATTAGCGCACGTCATTCAAATGTCAAATGTGAGCTTCCCGATCGCGACGCGATATTGCAGAATTAAATTAATATTTTCGCGCAAATATTGCAGAATGACTTCCGTACTGATATGGCGTCGAATATATTATTGGCGGGAAAGTGATGCAGTTGCCGCCACATCATATAAGTATGAACAGTATGAATGATTTAAAAATAGTTGCGATTTTTTGGCGTGGTTACCTATTGAGCGATTTATAATTTCTAACGTGACTATTATTATCGAGGACGTCCACGGTCTGACGATAACACGGAAGTAATATTATGTATCGAAAATTGGAAATACGTAATGACGTAGGTAAAAAAAAAAAGAAAAAAAAAGGTACCTAAATATAAAATCAATGGAAATACGTGGAAGGAAATAAGCGTGATCGTGATGCAGTCAATGGATGCAGTCGTCACGATAACACAGGTCAGGGAAGGAAAATGTATAAATACAATATGAAAGGTAGGTACCTACCTACGCTGTTAAATTTCCGTCCACGGTATTGTTATAACGTGCACGTATTTCCATACATCCTAAGAATGTGGCCGTGGACGTCCACGATAATATCGTCACGTTAGAAATTATGTAACCGCACATTATGTAAAAAGGCAAAGAGTATACCCGGCATAATTTACGCCGCTCAAAATCACCCATGAACAAAAACATACTAAGTAACGACTAGGCAATAATTTTTATTTTATTTTACTTTACTGGGACATAAAATAGTTGACACATTAACAATTTTATTGTGACAAAATAAATTAAAAACTATGTAAACGTTTAACCCACACCAATATCCGCGAAATAATAGCATAAAGACACATAGTAATTAACGTGCGTTAATTTTACAGAAGAGTAAGAAGTAGGTACTCGTTCATATTTTTGGAATAATAGGTATAAGATGGCTATTTTAAGGATTCAATAGCCATCTTTTTGAACTGAAAGTGTGTAAGCGCAAATATATCCAAATCAATAAAGTGGGTGTTACGTATCTACATAGCCTCCCCGACCGATTTCGGTCACGGTGGCCAATCTCAACGGAGATTAGCCAGGTACGCAGGTGATGTTATAGTGCACAAGTGTGTGCGCAAACACAGGTGCACTCTCTGTTCCTTTACTCTCATAGTCCGATGGGACGGCAATCCGACACGACCGGGGAGAGATCAGGCGCAAGACCAAGGCTTTACATGCTTTCCGAGGCACGGGGATTAACCGGTTGAATGCCGTAATTACAGAAACAATTAAAAGGCCATTGTGTCTCGTGTAGATCTACGTTCCGGCATACTAAGGGTTAAACCGCCAATTTCCAAACTTCTCTCTATGTTACTAAGAAATTCATAGCGGAAAACCCAATAGCACTTTGTCCGATCCGGGAATCGAACCCAGGACCCCACGCTCAGCAGGCGCGCTTGCATCCACGAGACCAACGGGGCAGTTAATAACTACTACAACTAAGGGCTGATTTTTCAATCGACAGATAATTTAGATTCGTGGAATAAAATTGACGTCTGATCTATAATTTTATAAGACTTGTTACTAAGATTGTTACTTAGCAGTAATCTATAATTATATAGGCTAAAAAATCATATATAAAATCAGCCTTAAGTAAAACAAAAATGTACAAAAGTTAAAATCCATTTACTCACAAAACGTAACAGCTATTAGGTAACATTCATTATTTAATTTGTCTTACACTGTTTAAAACAATCATAAAGCAACAATTAACTAGAAAACTTAACATATCGTCACGCCTGCATTCCCGATGGGATAGGCAGACGTGTTACCAGTACACCCACATTTCGCCAGTTATGTTTAAGTCCCATGTAATAAGGGGCGAGCCTATTGCCATCAACCGGGCACAAATTCAGATTCCGGGTTGCTACTGAGAAATTCCAGATGGAAAAACCCGATAACACTTTGCCCGACCTAGAAATTGAACCCAGCTAGGACCTCGTGCTCAGCTGTAGCGCTTACGACAAGTAGACCAAAGAGGGGGTGACTCACTACAAAACTTGACATATAAATGCTTGGACACTAATTCTACGTAGGTATTTCTAAGCGGCATTTGGGTAAATCACATTTTATAGCGCCATTTTGCTTAAAAAAATAATGATACAGGATGCATTTTTGTACGCAGCGTAAATTTTTCAAATGAGTTTAATATCACTCACTCAATGACTTTAATATTAAAAAAAAAAAAACTTACATCCAGTATTTTAAAGTCGTTTGGATACATTATTTTTAGCCCTAACTTTTGTAATAGTTAGCCTAGGTACGCACGCACGGACGATTTTTTTTGGCGCACTGGATTTTCAGCTTTCGGTGTTGAACAGAGCATTGAGAATTCAACAAGGTGCATCTCAGCGCGTCAACTGTTAGTATAAATGATAGCAACGCCCCGCGGTTTCACCCGCATAAGTGTTGATCCCGTGGGAATATCGGGATAAAACTATCCTATGTCCTTCCCCGGGATGCAATCTATCTCTCTGCCAAATTTTATCGAAATCCGTTCAGTGGTTTAGGCGTGAAAAGGTAACATACAAACAGACAAACAGAGTTACTTTCGAATTTATAATATTATAATATTAGTATGGATGGATACGGCTAAAAATAAAACAATAATGTATCCAAACGACTTTAACATAGAAGGTACAAAGGGCTTAGACAACGATAAGCGTTCAGCAACTTAGTACGAATATTTAGGTAGGTATGTATTGTCAGAAGTATTATCAGGTACAATGAACAGGTTTGGGCCATATTTTTAGTACCTTACCTCTATATAGATTACGTGTATGACAAAGGCAATAAAAAAAAGATTGTTTTTTTCTCTTTTTTTAGCACTCGGCTGTCAGATAGTGTTTTCTCACTTTTTTTACCACTCAGCTGTCAGATAGTGTTTTCTCACTTTTTTTTGCACTCAGCTGTCAGATAGTGTTTTCTCACTTTTTTTAGCACTCGGCTGTCAGATAGTGTTTTCTCACTCTTTTTAGCACTCTGCTGTCGGATAAGTAGTGTTTTCTCACTTTGATGTTCGGAAAGTTTTGACGGCCATCTAAAAAGTTGTCTGCATAAATATTGTATAAGTATGCACGGCTACATATCCAGTGATACATTTCCAGCATAAGCTGACTTCTCATTGTACGAAAACCCGACACAATGTGAGGTCAGTTAAAACTGGAAATTTATAGCTAGATATGTCGTGGTGTGTACTGTATGTACCTACATAAATGCAGGGCAATTTTTTATATGGCCTTAATTTATACGTATCTTTTTGTGTTTATATTGTGTACAAGTTATTTAAGGAAGCGATTTTTGGAAAAACAATTTTACAAAACATAACCTCACGTTTGTACAAAACAATAAGTAGGCTAAGGGTAGGTACTGTTAAGTATTCTGTGCTAAGGGAGAGCGCACACGAGCAACTTTTGTCTCCGCCGTAACAAATTTTTCTCTCACATCAAGTCTACGGGTTTGTATGAAAGTGCGCACATGTAGCGATGCGACAGCAGGGAGACATTTTTGTCCGCGGCTTTGGACGCAACTGTCGCCCGTCAAAAGTGCGCCCTCGGCGACAAAAAAGTTGCCGCTCAACCGAAAATTTAACAAAAAAAAATAGCTTTGCTGTCGGTAATCTCGGTGAGGAGACAGCGACAGACACAAAAAAGTTGCTGGGCAACTAAGTTGCTCGTAGGCTCTCCCTTAGCAAATATTAACAAGTTTTTTTTTACAAAACCCATTATAAATGAGATCTATTTGACAAAATATTTAAATAATAATCCAAATAAAATAAGTTAAAAAAACTTTTGTGGACAAAGAGTTAATGACAATTCAAGCCTAATATAAAAACGAATAAAAATGATATGTTGATTTCTTAATTTTAAATAAATAACGAAATTAAATGGAAATACTACTCACTCCTTACAAGGCCTCATTGGAAATTAAAATAAGTTGATCATTATTTTAACTCTAAATACTAATTAAAATCGTTCCGACACAGAAGATAGGAATTCCTGATCCAATATTTTCTATCTATACATTTTCTAATCTTAAAAAAAAAACTATAAATAAGATGCATAGTCAACCTCGTAATTGCTTTACCACTTTTAGCCTAGTTGCGCACAGGCGCGATATTCCCCGCGGTGACTTTTTTTCGCGCACTGCTTAGCGCCGAGAGTTTAAAATCCAAAAGTGTGTTTTCTTGAAGCGCTGGTATGCTCTCTGTTGGATTCTCAATGCTCCGCTCAACACCGAGAGTTGAAAATCCAGTGCGCGATAAGATCCCACCGCGATATTTCGCCATGGCCGAAATTCAGTCTGGAGGACTTTATTAGCACATGAAAAAACGACAAGGTCTATTTGTTTAAGTGACAGTTAGATAGTTTCATACATAGTGAAATATCAATTTTCTAGGAATTCTTGTGACGGTGTAAGGTAATTTGGGCTGGTGTCCGGAACTCCGCGTCAAAGCGTGTTTTTGCGTTCGGGTGTGAAAATCAATTATTCGATCCACCGCTGCTCCTCGAGGAAGCAACGCCAGCAACGCCAGCAACGCCTTGATTTTACTGATAAATCTCACGACGGATGTGAAAAGTGGTAAATTATTTACGAGGTCGACTAAACTATCACCGCATTGCCACTACAACGTATAAATCATCTGCTTTATAGTTGCTATAGACTCACAATCACCAAATTCTTCAACATAACTTTTAGCTTTATTTGCATGCTCCATATACAACAACCGGGACTGTTCAATCGCATCAGTTTTCAGAATTTCTGCTTTTAATAACTCTAAATCTACCTCAGTAATATTCTGAACATTTCCAATTAATTCATATAAACGTGGATTTTCATTTAAAGCGAACAAAACAGGGGCACTTATTAACGAGTATGATTCTTTGTCCGATGTCATTTTTTGTACTTCGGTTGCTGCTTGCCATGCTAAGCATAGATGACAGCCGAATTTGTACGCGTTTTCTTGCTTCTCTTGGTCATGGGAGCCTAGTAACAGTGCTCCTTGACAGCCTCGGCCAAACAAAGTGCCACCGTTGTACATTGACCGTAAAGTCCACTCTCTTACAGGCGAACCTAACACATCTTTCACTTCTAACGGTAATGTATCACTGCAAATGTCGTAACTATCTGATTTATTTTCAACTGGTTTGCCAGGTATTGGCATGTTTTGTGCGTCTCGATGCCCATAAAACTCGCCCTCACTTACATCTCTTAGTGCTGTTGATATTAAGTATGATAAGTCTTGATTCTTCAGTCGGGCTAGCATGCCGTTTGCTGTCACAAGTAGATAGTCTCCAATGAGGATAGCAATTTTGTTTGCGAATATAGCTGTGTCATGGTTTTTGTTTCGGTCACTTGGTGGTATGTTGAGTAAGCCTCTGTGTACGTAGTGTCCTGTTCTGATCATTTCTGTGAGTTCGGCAAGTATTCGTTGGTTTTGTGTTACCGTGCTGGTTAGCAACGATGTTGGTGGGCTGGATGCTTTAGACAGTAGTAAGATCACGAGCCCCCATGGTTGCAGGTTGTTGTGCTCGTTATGCAGAAGCATTTTTGCTGTGTTTACGATGGGGTGGTTCATTCCAACCTGGTGATAAAAATTTTGTTTGGTAAAAACATAAATTACTTTATTCAATTACAGAAGATAAAAAAGTTGAAAATATAAAACATTTTCTAATTTGTTTTAAATTGCTTTTTTACTACAGTATAACTTTTTTACTACAGTATCACTTATGATTTATCTGTCTTTTCCCTTATCTACTAATGTCTTATAGATACTGTAATAATTATACATACAGTACAACTGTACAAGTTATATAAAATACAAAAATGACTTGATCAAATCTTGATTTTAAACTTTTAAAGTCAAATTGAGGTCAGTACAAATCTCAAGACAGAAACTAAATTACCTTAAGAACTTGTCGAATTCGTTAATGTATCGAATAAGTGGTTCTACAGGAAATAACCTTGCACATCACATGGTCAAACAAAACACTAACATTGTTACATAATATTTAACTTTATGACATAAAGCTTTATTATTTAAGCTGTTAATAACTTTATATTACATTTGTACACTCATTAGAGCTTTATAAACATGATAAAACATATTTATATTCAATATTTTAGGCGTAACAACAGATAATTGGAACTTACAACAGTCCGCAAATGCATGGCCAAATTGGCGAATTCGTCGCTCAATAACCATCGCAAGTTCATGAAAGAGGTCGGGTATCCAACTATTTTCTCTGCTTCTCTTATAACTTTGCCCCATTGAGCAAGAGGAGGCCGAAATACGATGTCTTCCGGAGTCAAACTCGTCATGGTAGATTCGAGGCGAATTTGTTGCGATAATAGCGCCGTGCGGCGTAAATGACGGATAAGGGCGTACGACATATTCACTGAATTTATTGATAAATTAATTTAAATTACTGTCATACACAATATAATGTAAAATATAATTTAAAAACACTCCGCCTCACGCACTGCACAGTGGTTATGTCATTCTTTATTTTGACATTAGTGTCATTACCTTGGATCGTTCAGAAACTACTAGAATTTCTGAACGCCAAGATGTTTTAAGTAATCAAGAATCACAAAAATATTTTTGATCATTCCATTCTTACCAAGGGGTATCGTATTACCCAGTAACTGGGTTGTGGAGGTCGGACTCCATGTAAAATACTGGTACTCCGCTGCATCCGGTTAGACTGGAAGCCGATCCCAACATAGTTGAGAAAAGGCTAGTTATTATCTAGGCTAGGAATTAAATTATAGATATTATCCATAATTTAATTCGTTATTGTGTTTGTCTAGTTCATTAAAGTTATTCAGATGAAATTGTCAATTTTGTTATTTGGTAATAATTTAGTTTTCGTTTCAGAACGAATTAGAATTAGATTGTTCAATGCTTCGCCAACCTGCTTCTGAGACCGGAAATAAATAAAAGTTAAATAATATGTTATAGCTAAATATTGTTGTTAACTTATTGTGACATTGCGTCATTGGTCTAAATTATAGTCCTAAATACGTGGTTGTAAGCGTGACCGCCAAATGCGAGGTCTTTTGTTTTGTTTCTAGATCGCGCTGTATTTTTGGTTTGGTATGACTGAAATTGGCATCTTTTGTTTTTCCGCGGCCATCAACCAAATCTTGTTGTTCTAGTACAGAATAGTGTAACAAACGAAACTTTTTTGACATGCATATCTCTAAACCCAGTCCGAATAATGAGTTAGTAAGAAGTGTCATTTTACTGCAGCTAATTAAAAGTCGGACTATAGTAAGCTGGTCGGTTGTGTACGTACAAAACGGTTAGGGGTCCCTGAGGTTTCATACGTAAAATTATATCTACCTAGCTTACATCCAACAAGCCTATGGCCGGTCGGTATACAAGGTTTTCAAAAATGCAGGCTTACAAGACCTAAACACAAAAAACGCAAATTCAGCCGTCCCATACGTCTAGGTCGAGTAGGTATTGAAGTTTTATACGGGACAGTGTGTGTGTGTAACCGTGGCAATTATAAACTCAAACTCAAAGAATTTATTTCAATTAAACCTTGTACAGTCACGGGCATAAGTATGTATACACTTGACTTTATTCAAAGACGATTTTCTCCTTTAGTTTTGAATGAAATTTTATGTTATTACGAACAAAGTAAGTATTTTCGAGCCCATAGGTTTGTGTAAAGTGTCGTATTTAAACGTTGCATTCGTTATTTCACGAAAAAATCGACATTGAAAGTTGCTAAGTGTTGACATATTAGTGCTCGTGACTGTACAGGCACTTTTGAATTGTCAAAATTAAATAGTCTGTCAGTTAGTCAGAAAGTTGAAGCTAAGTAGTTATAACAACACCCAAATGACAGGAACCTAGAAAAAATTACCCCTAGTGCCCTTGGGTACGGTAGCGATCATAACTATGGAGCAGCAAGGGGTGCTAAGAATCCCCGGAGGAGATCCGTCCGGCTACCGTAATTACCAAACCTTGTGGCCGCAGGAATCCGCTGGAGGCAAGAAGCACTGAGCCCGTCGAAATGGCGATCCTTGGGGTGGTTTAAGTCCAGCAGTGGGCATCTTTCAGTTGAAATGATGAGATGATAAGTAGGAACGTCTACGTTGACAGTAGAAAACCCAGTTCAACTTTATTTATCACTCATCTAGGATGAACTGAATAGAAATATCTAAAACCCCGAGGTAAAAATTATAAAATACCTATACTTAAAACAAAACCCTATACACCTCAAGCATATCAGTAAAATCGGTCACGATCCGCAATAATGACGGCCACTGAATGACGCCATAATAAATACGGAGCAGCCAACTTTGAATGCAATTAGGTATTTCATTTTAGATTTTATCTCCACCCCCATATGAACGCATCGCTAATAAATACCAAGTACTGAACGAACGCTTCTACACCGACCAATCACGTGTCGGCGCGCCATAATTCAAAAATAGAAGGGTCAGGGAGGCCGCTGGCGAAGACGGTGGCTCGTCCGTAGCAATTAAAAATAAAAGCAATGTATAATTTGTTGGCAGTTTATGGTGGACCGTACCTGCGGCCGCAAAACGAATAAAATGAGCGCCATTTGCATTTTGATCGGTGCATTTCTGATTGAGTGAGGTCCGTACACTCGTTTGTTGTCGATTGTATGTGTGTTGCAGGTGATGGGCTCGCGTTTTTGTATTTTTGCGTTTTTGATGATGAATTTCACTTGTCGACGGTGAACCTTGGCACATACCTACTGATGGGCCGCTGGGCTTCTCTACGTTAAGGCACCGGTGCCCCTTCCTGTGCTATGCTTAGGTAGATAGACGTACTTGCTTGCACATCTCCGGGTAAACTTCCCCAGGGCCAGTTACCTTTGCCATATATGACAGCACGTAACCACTTCCTGCTACCGTCCCTCCAATGCAGGCAAGACCAGCCAGCCGGACAGCAATCGGTGATCAGAAACGATAAAAAGAAGGGTTCACCTGGCAGTGGGTTGACAAAGGATGGATTTTCTTTCTTCTGCTACGGTTCTCGTCAGTGCACCATCTTCCAGTTTTCTCTATTGAGATTTGAGAGCCACCTCTTCTTATCGCACTCTCTCCTTGAGTGAAGCAGCATTACAGAACGTCACTCAATACTCAAGCTTTACCTACTTAAAACTAGTTTCAACCAATTAAATGGCTGGAATCTAGTTTTAAGTAATGCTTGAATATTGAGTGACGTCATCCGTTTCTTAGTTAAGGTGTTTCCTGCGGGGTAACAGCGTAACACAATATCAGTGGCAACGGCTTTCATTTTGACAGTTCAACAACATTCATTGCGTTACTTACGTTGTTGAGGAGATACATTTTTGGAACTTAAGAAGCAATGGACTAGCAATATCCTTCAAAATGATTCAGATTGAGATTGATAGTTTGTTACACAATTAGGGTTGCTGGTTGGAAATAGTTATGTTTGAAAGTTTACTTCCATATCGTTGATTTTTTAATGTCAATCGCACTCTTATCTACCGGAATCTGATATCAAAATGTAACTATCATACAACACGTCGACAAAGTATTAAAAAATATAGTAACAGGCACACAAAATCTTATAAATATGCATAGAGCAATTTCTGTATTAATGCAGACCGTAATTACGAGGTTTCGACCCAGTAAATTGCTCCTTGCTTTACCTTCCCCATCACCAATCCTATGCATTTAAAACCAATTTAGTTTTATTACAGATAGAAAGAGATAAAATACCTAATTGAAGGCGTTAGAAAAGGACAGACGCATAACTATAGCAGTGATTTGGGTTACAACGCGTGAAAATTATTTGGAAAATTTGATCGAAAATTGGGGGACGGTAATGAGAAAAGAATGTAATTTTTCTGTTAAATGGTTCATTAAAGTAATTATTGGGATCATTTTTTATATCGTAAGTTCTGATATTCCATAATAAGTAGATTTGTGTTGATTCCTGACATATCTATTTGATTCTTGCCTCAATATTTTTAAACAGTTCCTTTTAAAGAAAATATTTTTTGACTTTGCAACACTGCTGGTGGTAAACTCAAATGCACTCAGGCACGGGCGCAAAGTCTTGATGCCTGGTTCTGAATGGAGGTTTTAATGGACGCCTTCGAAAAAATAATATAAAATTAAGACGAATTCTTTTAATGAGTTACATAGGCTACGGCCGGTTCGACGAGATTTGGCCGCTTTTGTTATTTAGTTCAACGACCTCGGTTTGTTTTTAGTAATTAAAATTGCATTTTTTCTCTTGTTCTGACGGCTTAATGGACGAACCAATATGGCCTTTGAACACTTTTGGTATGAGTTATCGATGTTCGAAATTGAGTCAAAGCATGTTTCTTAGTAAGTAAATAAACTGCCGGTCGATTCTGTAAAAATCTCACCGTGAAAACTTAGGTGAGGTGAGTTTGTTTTTGCTAGGAATTGACACTATTGACAGCTCACTCCACGCTCACTTCACCTAAGTTTTCACGGTGAGATTTTACAGAATAGCTTCGCTGTTTTGAAGTCGAAGTGACGATTGTAGGCCATGCTTACGATATCCGACTCTGTTTTTCACGCATAGATGTGTTTTTCTCCAATCTCAATCTGAACCATTTTGAAGTATAAGTATATTGTTAATCCATTGATTGATATGTCCCAAAAATTTGTCTGCTCAACAACGTAAATAACGCAATGAATGTTGTTGAACTGTCAAAATGAAAGCCATTGCCACTGATAGTCGTGTTACGCAATTATCCTGCAGCTCCAGTTTTCATCAACATTATCTGCCTTGCCTTGTCTCAACTAGGTACTTATGTTATGGGGGTCGGATTCCGGTCTAACCGGATGCGGCTACACCAGTATTTTACATGGAGCAACTGCTTATTTGACCAGTTACTGGGTGATACGGTAAGTACCACTTGGTAAAGTTCCGAAAGTCCGACAACCAATATTGTTTCGGGCTTCTGACTCCCGTAACGACTGTCAAGATCTACAAAATCCAGCCGGCACCAACGGCTTAACGTGCTTTCCGAGGCACGGAGGGGTCCCTATATTTATTGGACAGTCACCCATCCACGGACTGACCTCGGCAAGTGTAGCTTAATCTTCCATCGAACCGTGCGGCTGGTTAAGCTATGCTTGGCGCGGTTGGTCTGTGGATGGGTGACCATCTTTACATACCGAGACCCCTCCGTTCCTTGGAATGCACGTTAAGCTGTTGGTCCCGGCTGTCATTCGTGGATCTTTGACAGTCGTTACGGGTAGTCAGAAGCCCGAAAGTCTGACAACCAGTCTTACCAAGGGAGGTCCGATAGGCCATGTAAAATACTGGTATTCAGTTGCATCCGGTTAGACTGGAAGCCGACCCCAACATAGTTGGGAAAAGGCTAGGCAGATGATGAAGAGTATGTAACTAATAGGGGGCGACCCTATTGCCGGGCACAGATTTAGACTCCGGGTTGCTACTGAGAAATTCCTGATAGAAAAATCCAATGACAGTGCTCGACCTGGAAATAAAACCCAGCAGATCATGCTCAGCTGTAGCGAGGGCGATCACTAGATCGAGGCGGGCAGAATCTCGGACATGGATGCGTGGGTGGTTATGTCTGCAGGTATTATATAATGCATGGGACCTACCTACATAGCTACATCATCAGCTTATTATTATATCTAACACCCTTCCAATAAGATATTAAATTCTTCTCCAGTAAAGTCGTTTCGTTTAAAAATTTACATAAATATTAATTACAAATCACATTTTTTGTTGACACTCAGAAATGGCGGCCAATAATTATAAAATACCTCGCGGCCATCTTGTAATACGTTTAGATGACCGCTGCGAGCCAAACGAGCTATTTAAATTAAAATAATTATTAGTGGGGCTTTTGTTTTGTAGTCTGGTAATACTTATTTTTAAATATATGTAATTAGACACAGCTGCAAGCTGGGTTAGAAATATATTACTTAGTACCTATTTTGTTTAAATATTGTTCCGCGAACCATCGTCGCGTCTTCATCTGCCTAGCCTTTTCCCAACTATGTCGTGTCGGCTTCCAGTCTAACCGGATGCAGCTGAAAACTCGTATTTTACATGGAGCGACTGCCTATTTGACCTCCACAACCCAGTAATACCAACATTGCCCCACGTTTTTTTGCACAAATATCAACGGCGCCTTTTCAAACACAAATCACACATGCACAGACACCCAGTCTCGGAAAATCTTTTTTTTTACTGAGGAAATTAATGCCACGTCCCATAGTTCAGAAGATAATTTAAAAAAACCGAATGGGCCTGCTCTTGACTTCGACCACGCTTGAAGGAGAGCGATGGATGAGGTCTATGATGGTACGAGCGTGCCCAGAAGATGTTCACTCTTTTAGTTCTGAATGCAGTTTATTCGGATTCAACCTACTGGTATTTGATGTTTCATACCTCATCCACTTAGCCCGAACAAACGTAAAAAACCCATTGATATTTAATATTAAATAGTCTTTAGTAAGAAAAAGGGCCAAACAATGAAATTTACAACGCTGGCTCACAATCGGGTCCATCCACGTCCATTCGACGGGCTCGGCCGGACTTCGGGCTTCGTCGGAGTCCGTCGTCAATGCGCACATTAGCGTACAATCGCTGCGCACGCGCAAGAGGCGGCACTTTGATCGTGCCGCCATTAAAAAATACATGCATACTTGTTGTTTTTTTTTTTGAGATGATAGTGTGTTGACTTTGTTGTTCACCTGAGAGGTGATTTTTTTTTGTTAAAGATGAGGTCGTGGATTTTTTTTGAGTGATGAGGAAATGTTATAGGTTGCAGGATCGGTTGGTGTCAAAATCTTGATCAAGGATTTAGAAAATGTGATGCTATAATTAATTCGAAGGTACTTTATACATTGCTTTTATATTCAAACAGGGTTAGATTCTAATGGATGTAACTCCAACCTGGTAAAGTGGGGCTACCTCGAAGGAAGAGCAGTAGGGTGTGAATGTGTCGCAAGCCATGCCCAACTCCTATGCTGCTCTCTGTGTCACAAAACATGCAGTCAAGGTGACCTCTGCACTGCCACGGATGACGCCATGGAAGTGGCGAAGTTCTGGGCCAACATGATTTAAAATACAGTCGTGCCAGCGACACGAAGAAGAAGAAGAAGAATGGATCTGGCATCACCCGATCACCAAAAGCAGTACCTACCTTGTATCAGCTCCAATTATAGTGAGGATAGCTCATTTATACTGATGCCGTAGTAAAAATATTAGACAGCAAGGTCTTAGCAGAACTTCCCACTGATAAATGATACGAGTATTTACATATTTCAGTACTAGAAATAAACTCAGAGGTCACACTGTCTTTTAAAGTCTAGAGATAACCTTGGTCAGATCACGTGATGGAGGCTATTTAATATTCTCCAGTTACCATACTACATGTATGTTAACTGGAGAATGGTACCGGCAAAGAAAGAAAGAAAATACGTGTAGGTATTTGCGGTAAACATGACGCAAAGAAAAAAACAAGTTGGCGGGAAATGTGCGTCACATCAACGCATAACAGCCATTTGCTCAGCAAAGAAAAGAAAAACTGTCTTTGCTCTTTGCAAAGAGCAAAGAGTGAGCGTCTTTTGCTAATCTGTGGTAGCCGGACGGGCAGCAGCATCTTCCAGCCTGTGATCACCAAATCGTACAGATACAAAGTCTGGCTTTATCTTCACGAGTGGCTAAACCTATGCGCTAGTAGTTAACAAAACGTAGGTTGGGGTCCGAGGTAGGGTTTAAAAAAATATTGTTTATAGGTCTACAAGAATCTCATGGCAAAAAAAAAAACATTGTGATTTTCATACATTGGCAATGCCTTCCATAACAAAATCACTGTTCTTTTTTTTGCCATGAGATTTTGGTTGACCTCTGTTTTATTGTACCTACCTACTTTTGTGGAATTAAAATTTATTAACAGGGAATGCTTATAGGTATCTATATGTTATTAAACAACGATCTGATTACACTAGGTACTAAATTAAATGACTAACTAACTTGTTTGTGCTTCATTTTTATTATAATAGACTTCTGTCGAGCCTCGGGTCTCTAAGTGATTGAAATTGAACGATATCTTAGCGCAAAATGAATGAATAAACTATAATTAACCACACCAAACATTCCAAATTTTTTTTTTAATCTTTAAGGGGCTTACAAGAGCTAAATGCAAGTTTTAGAAACAATAAAAGTATATGATCGACTACAGTAAACATAATCAGAAAAATATATGATATTCTTCAGGATATATGCTAGATAGATAGTGTGCTGAAAACATGATTCAACTAATTTGATACGATAGAAAAAAATCATGAAGATACCTCTAAAAATTTTCTTTTTACAATAAAATCCATAGTAATATACATACAATCATTCTGATTTTTTGTCAGAATATTCTACAAGCAACATACTAAAATGATAGTGTTTTAATTTTTTAATCCAAACAATAGATTCTTTGTAAATCGCATATTCAAATTTCCGAACATAATACGTGCGTATGTGTGCGTAAACGCCCGTGTAGCGACACTGCCGGCCGAGGCCTGATGCTAAACGGACGTGTCGCTCTTTTCGCCGCATTATTTCCACCAAGGTTGTTATGTTTTTGTAAAGTTTTATTTGTAAATTCATTGTTTATTATTATTTGCATTATCTTCTTTCCGTAAATATTTTTTTCGTGTAAATATAAAATACTTTTAAGTCAAAATAGCGTAATAATTTGTTATCAATTATCATTTGGAAATATGGGAAATAAAGTGAAAAATTCCGTTCAAAAAATTCCGAACGAAATTAAAAAGTGAGCATTTTATTATTTACTGAATATTTATTTTTTTAACAATAAAACTATGAATTTGGAAACGTCTAAGTGAGTCGTATTTATGCATAGGGTCAATTTTTTCGACTATTCGTATAACCGTTAAGTTAGCATGTTTGGTCGATGTGTAGATTTGTATTCAACAGTGCGCGGGTTCGATTCCCAGGGATACAAAGTTGGATTTTCTTTTTTAAATTTTATTTAAATGTATTTTGAATTTTTATATATTTATTAATTTTTTTTATAAAATTACCAAAAAAAAAACGTCAACAATGTAATTATCTTTCACAGGAGAAAGAAAGTTGTAAATATCAACACGGAAGTTTTTTTCTAACGCGTAAGTGATGTGTGCGTAATGTGGCGGTGGCGGCGAGTTTTGATAAGATCTATCAATACTCGCCGCCGAAGAAGCGCGCCGCGCCGGCTGCGGCGCGGCGCCGCGCCGCGCGCCGTGTGCAAAGGTTCATACCTACAAATCCAAGGGCAACCAAACCAATACAGCGCAGCCACCGGCACCGCGGCCGCGGCACACTATATTTTCTATACAGTATTGTGACTCGGCTCTGTTCTAGAAATAATTACCTACAGCCGCGCGGTACGTAAACACGCGATAGCCCTTCCCGCCTACAGTATTTTAAGTTCATCAACCTACCTTTCTTTATAGTTTTGTGATTGTACCTATAGGTATTTTTTTTAACCGACTTCTGAAAAGGAGGAGTTTCTTAATTGGAATGTTTCTATTTTTTTTATGTAAGTATGTTCGGGCATAACTCCGTCATAATGTAGACTGATTTCCAAAATTTTTTTTTTTTGACAGATGTTTATTCCGAAATGGTCCCATTTAAATTTCGTAAACGATCGAGCGTGATGATGAGTTTCAGAGACAGAGAACAACTCTTCAATAAATGCCAGCAAATCAACCGCGATTGCTGCTATCGCACATGATTGTTTACGCAATCACACAAAATAACATCACGCCTGTACCCTTTAAAGGGGTAGGCAGATGTGTTCAATAGCTTCCTGTCACTGATATTAACATAGCAAGTATAGTGTTATATGAATTTGTGTGGGGTAGGTTCAACTAAAAAGTGAAAAATAAAAACTTTTTTACAAAAAAAAAAACTTCGGAAGTCGGTTGTTGGTTCTGCATTTTCGTTTTTTGACACCGACTTCCGAAATTGAAGTTATTTTTCACTTTGTATTGTTTTTTTGGAAAAAAGTTTTTTTTTTATAATAAAAATGAAACACGTGAATGAAATATGAAGAGTTCAATAAAATACATGGTGTTTTTTGATCAGTATATTTAATAAAAATAACTTATTGACGAATTCAAACAACCAAAAACAGCACAATAATAATATAGTCTCTTTTTGCCACTTGTACTTATTTCAATGAATATTTGTCACAAATCTATCTATGGGTTATCTGAAGTCCGAAGAGAGGGGGAGGACTCGATAATCCTTAAAATCCGGTAACTTGCTCTATTTCCGGGAGGGCAGTCCCATGTTGTGTCGGGTTTATCGTCCATAAGTCCCTTGTGAAGAATGTGGTGATGCTGGAGATCGAGAGTGTATCGACCAGGGTGGCGTACCTTATACTCAGAATATCCGAAAGGTATTCGCTGAAGGTCTTACAGGTTTACGCCCCGACCTCGTCACGCCCTGAGGATGAGGTCGAGACCATGTATGAGGATATTTCGTACGCGGATCCTGTTGCTTATGCCAGCGACAACGGGGTCGTCAAAATCGGAGATCTGAAACGTCTGATGTCGAATTCTAAGAGCCCAGGGACTGAAAAACAACGGGATGCGCGAGACGATTCGAGACGTCATTTTCAGGCAATAATGAACCAATAAGGTGGTAAACTTGGCCTTGCACTTTGAATGTTGGCATATAGGCCTTCTGAAATCTGTTCTGCACCAAAAGATGTCATTTGAAAGGCATTATTGTACGAACGTATGTTATCCAAGAAATGTTTTGACTGTGGATGGTCACCGATTAGCAGTGATCTTAATATTTCTGGAGGATTTTGTAATATTTTAATATGTACTTTCCCACCTGAGCAACACATACCGTTTGTTTCTTTTTGCCATTTAACAGCTTCACAAAAAGTAAAATTTTGAACCATACCTCCGATGGCGGAATATGTGGCGTAGTCAATCATAGGAGTATACGTAAATGCACTCCGTTCCTTATCAACCCAAGGAAGGTCGCCATGCCCTACGGCTATATCTTGAGACAAATCCGATTCTTCAGATGATATCGACATTCTGTTCAGAGAATGTCGAAGTCGATCAGAATTCAAACGTTCGTTGCGCTCTTCTTAATCTGTCTCTTCATGCCGTACTCCAGCAATTCTTTCTTTCTCACTTTCTAACTGATTATGAGTATTTTGTTGTGTGCGTGTTCGGGACAATGTATGATAATCTCAAGTTCATCACTTGTTTCAAAAGACCTGTTAGTAGATGTGCGAATACGCTGAGAACTCAAGCGTGATTCTGTATCGGTAAACGTTTCCGATTCGCGAGACAATGCATGTCGCTCACGATCAGCGGACAGTCGCGGATCACGTTCCGCACTTGTCTCTAGAGACCTAGAAGCAGATGCGTAGATATGCTGAGAACTCAAGCGCAATTCTCTATCCGTGAACGTCTCCGACTCGCGAGACAATGCATGACGTTCACGATCAGCGGTCAGTCGCGCATCATATTCTTCACTGGTCTCTAGAGACCTGGATGTAGATGCGTAAATACGCTGAGAATGCAGGCGTGCTTCGCGATCCGAAGAGGTTTCCACGGAGCGAGTTGCAGCCTGATGTTCTCGAACAGCATCAAGTCTCTCCTGACGCTCTTCGGTAGATTCTTGGGATCTTATGATCCGCAATCTTTTAGCTCCTTTGGAACATTGGAAAAGCTTTGACCTTTTTCTAGGCATGGTTATAGTTTTATTGTGAAGAAGATACCTGATCAATTAAAATCTAATTGACTGCTCCCCTACCAAGGGTGCCCAGACACGGGGTCGTCTGGCGCCCATGTGCTGGTTTGGTCCCTGGGGTCGTCACGGCGTGCTATGTGTTCTGGTGCGCCGGTGATGGGGAGTACTCCCCAAAGGAGGGTCCGGTGACGGACATCCGCGGCGGGTTCACGGATGAGTGCTAACGCGTGCCCATATTCCCGCCGTAAGCGGCAGAGGAGGACACCGTGGAGTTTTAGTGGGTTAGAGTCCCACATAACTGTACTATCTCCCCGTGGTAGTGCAGAACGCATGAGCATTTAATCACGTTAAAAAAAAATGGGAGTTTTGGCCAGTAGAGTCAAATTTTCAATGATATACCATCGTCATCGAAAATCAGTCCTAAACTGTTACCGCCTTCACCGCGTGGGGGTGAAATTAGTGATAGTTTTGATTTCCACATCAGATGTTTCTGATCTTCGATTTTTAGGGTTCCGTACCCAAAGGGTAAAAACGGAACCCTATTACTAAGACTTCGCTGTCCGTCCGTCCGTCCGTCCGTCTGTCTGTCACCAGGCTGTATCTCAAGAACCGCGGTAGCTAGACAGTTGAAATTTTCACAGATGATGTATTTCTGTTGCCGCTATAACAACAAATACTAAAAACAAAATAAAATAAATATTTAAGGGGGGCTCCCATACAAAAAAACGTGTTTTTTTCGGCGTTTTTGCCGTCTGTCTGTCGCCAGGCTGTATCTCAAGAACCGCGGTAGCTAGACAGTTGAAATTTTCACAGATGGTGTATTTCTGTTGCCGCTATAACAACAATTACTAAAAACAAAATAAAATAAATATTTAAGGGGGGCTCCCGTACAAAAAAACGTGTTTTTTTCGGCGTTTTTGCCGGCTGTCTGTCGCCAGGCTGTATCTCAAGAACCGCAGTAGCTAGACAGTTGAAATTTTCACAGATGATGTATTTCTGTTGCCGCTATAAATACAAATACTAAAAACAAAATAAAATAAATATTTAAGGGGGGCTTACATACAACAAACGTGTTTTTTTCGGCGTTTTTGCCGTCTGTCTGTCACCAGGCTGTATCTCAAGAACCGCGGTAGCTAGACAGTTGAAATTTTCACAGATGGTGTATTTCTGTTGCCGCTATAACAACAATTACTAAAAACAAAATAAAATAAATATTTAAGGGGGGCTCCCGTACAAAAAAACGTGTTTTTTTCGGCGTTTTTGCCGTCTTTCTGTCGCCAGGCTGTATCTCAAGAACCGCGGTAGCTAGACAGTTGAAATTTTCACAGATGGTGTATTTCTGTTGCCGCTATTACTAAAAACCAAATAAAATAAATATTTAAGGGGGGCTCCCGTACAAAAAAACGTGTTTTTTTCGGCGTTTTTGCCGTCTTTCTGTCGCCAAGCTGTATCTCAAGAACCGCGGTAGCTACACAGTTGAAATTTTCACAGATGATGTATTTTTGTTGCCGCTATAACAACAAATACTAAAAACAAAATAAAACAAATATTTAAGGGGGCTCCCATACAAAAAAACGTGTTTTTTTCGGCGTTTTTGCTTTGTGGTACGGAACCCTTCGTGTTGGCCAGGTTTTTTATAAGCCAACAGGAAATGCCCATCAGACCGAACAACTTTTGCTAAGACGTCATTCCTATATATGTTATGGTGTAGCTGGGCTCTTGGAGTTCCACATCAGGTGTTCGAGATCTTCAAATTTATTCTCTCGGCAGAAAATGCTCATCACGTGGAACAATTTTTGCTATGGTACCATTTTTGTATCTCTTATAGTTTAGCTGGTCTGTTGCGGTTCTGCATCAGGTGTTCAAGTTTCCAAGATAAATTATAGCCTATATGTTGCCCAGACATAATACCTATACAACAAAACAAAAATCATTCAAATCCTTCCAGTAGTTCCAAAGATTAGCGTGTACAAACAAACAGACAAACAGACAGATTTTTTTTTTCGGATTCGTACCCTATTACTGTTTCTAAACCCCCCCCAATTTTTTTTTTTTAATTTTTTCAATGTAAAGACACAGTTTTTCTACTGTTTTATTATATGTATATATAGATTAAAGTTATTTCATAATATTTTGAGTTCATTTCTTTTTGAAGTAGGTTTAATATTTTTAAATTAGGTACTTTTTTATTTCGTAATTTTTAGTTTTAATAACTAAACATTGGAATATTTTTTTGTAATAAGTAGGTAATAGTTTTGTTATAAATATTGCACTAAAATTTTACCAAGGTTTTGAGATGTTTTCCCTTTGACGTTACACCCGTAGCTCGTATCGTAAGCCAGGCCGTCACACTTACACGTATTAGTCTATATCTTGAAAATTACTGAATCGATTCTGATGAAACTTGCACTGTTCCATAAGTTGAAGTAAATGTAACCCTATAATAAAAATGGTCACGATCCGATTAATAGTTGCGGAGAAATGCGTGGACAAACATACATACATACGTCTATAAAATTTTGTATATTTGTTTGGAAGCCCTAATAGATTGTCATATGTGATTGAAAAAAAAACTCGTAAGTAACTACCACTTCGAAATTTTTTGAATATTTTTTTTTAAATTTCATTGAATCAGTTTAATTTCAAAATCATCCACATCCTTAATTTTTTCAAGTCACACTCAAAACAAATAAAAAAAACCTTTTTTACAAAAAAAAAAAACAACCGACTTCCAAAAAAAAACAGTACAAAGCCAGAACCAACGACACCAACTTCCGAAATTAAAGTTATTTTTCACTTTGTAGTGTTTTTTTTTTTTGGAAGTCGGTTTTTTTTTTGAAAAAAGTTTTTTGGTTTTCACGTTTTAGTCCCTACCTACCCCACACAAATTCATCTAACACTACTTGCTATGTGAATATCAGTGACAGGAAGCTATTAAACACATCTGCCTACCCCTTTAAAGGGTACAAGCGTGATGTTATGTTGTGTGATTGTGTAAACATACAAATGCGATAGCAGCGCGTGGTTGATTTTCTGGCATTTATTGAAGAGTTCCGTTGTCTGTCTCCGAAACTAATCAGCAGATCTTTACGAAATATAAATGCAACCATTTCGGAATAAGCCTCTTTCGAATAAAAAAAGAATTTTGAAATCCGTCTATACGGAGGTCGTCTATAGAGGACCGGAACACACATAAAAAAAAAACAAACATCCGAATTGAGAACCTCCTCCTTTTTAGAAGTCGGTTAGGTAATAATTTTGTTGTCATAACTACTTGTTTCCGCGCCATCTATTGGAATACACGGGCGTAATCTCGCAAAACCATTACTTCTAAATTTCATGTATGCTTTAAGTCATAATTGTGATGGGCGTTGTCGTTAGATGGCGTTCGCGTCGATTGTGTATATGTGTGCTTGCGTTTCTCAAGGACACTTAGCTCTTGTAGTCCTCTTAATATACGTTATAGATTTTTTTAGTGCGTCATTTTCGCTTCGTTTCTATCCTCGCTGTATGTTTAGTTCACGCGAAGTGCCGCTATCGCATACTAGATGTCGCTAGTCGTAGCGTTTTTTTGCGGTTTCTCAAAATGAAACTTGAGAACTTGGTACATTTTATATTTTTATTTCAACCAGCTTCAGTTTATTTATTGTTTAAACGAAACGTCATTTAAAATACATAATTAAAGAATATAATATAATGTAGGTTTCGTAGGTAGGTACCTACAGAGATATTTATGATCTATTATTTGTTCCTATTATTTTAATAGGCATAGCTAATTTATTTCAGTTTGTAGCTTAACTTTGAAAAAATTATGTCGGTAATTAAAAAAAAAAGTAATAATGGTACTTACTTAAAAAAATAATATCCTGTCGATCCCTGTTACCCTAGTACCACCTTACCACCTATTGACAAGCGTTACGTACAAGACTTTGCCAGTAGTCACTTGGGTGACGGACTCCAAGTTACTTGAATAGCCTTCACTTCCTGATATCCCAGTAAAACGGACGCTAGTTTTTGATGAGATTTGAAGCTGATATCAACGTAGAAGAATTTTTTAATGTCACTCTGATCACGCCTGCATGGCCCCAAGGGGGTAGACAGAAGTACCTATAAGTCGAAGTCAAATCGTTTATTTCAAATAAGCACAAAAGCGGCATTTTTGAACGTCAAAAATTAACAAGACAAAATCTGACTACTCTGTAAAAAATTATGCGTGGTGATAAATAAAAAAAAATATACGCGTCGACTTGAGAACCTCCTCCGGTTTCTCGTCGGTTAAAAATAGAATCGATTCTAGTCGCCCCAAGGTAGTTTCGTATGGAGAAGAATGGACAAGAAACTCCACCGTTACTTGTTTAAAATGGTTACAATATTTTGCACACAATAATACTTAAATACAATGTGTTTCAGAGGGTTGTGACCAAACTTGGGGGTGTGGTACAGGCCATCAAAGTGAACAACTTTTTCCCGGGGACCAACAACGTAATCGACATTTGGTCAAGTAAGTAGGCACCTATTGAAGTTTTGTATGAGGCGACTGATGTTTTTTCCACCATTACGATGTTGGTCACATCTCTCTGAAACACATTGTTATCTAATAGGTACCTAGTATAGAAACCAACATTTCGCCAGTTAGGTAAGTCTATTGCCATCAACCGACCGCAAAACCAGACTGGTCTGAAATTTGAGAAATTCCCAATAAAACTGCCAGAGTCCAGTATCAAACCCAGAATTGTCAAACTGCGGGTTATTCTGTAAAATATCACCTTTCAAACTCAGTTCAAGTCAGCTTAAAGTGACTATGAACCAATACGCTAGTAATATATAAGTCAATGCTATGAACTGTCTTTCCAACTGGGGGCCTAAAAAGGCCTTTAAGCTGCGGCCTTTTCTGTAAAAATATCACCGTTCAAACTCAGGTCAAGTCAGCTTAAAGTGACTATGAGCTGTCTTTCTAACTGATGCTAGGAATTGACACTATTGACATCTCACTTCAATCCCACTTTACCTAAGTTTTTACGGTGAATTCTTACAGAATCTATCGGCTGTGCCCAGCGGGACGCTCAGAAGTCGCGCTTGGCTACACTAGATTACTAGATCAACGAGACAGTTACCTACCATTTTTTTAAAGTGAAAACTTCTTTAGGCGCGTTCCGCATTTTTTGAGATGGGAAAAAACCATTGAACTCGCGCCACTGTTACCGTAAGTGACACCGCGCGTGTTTTGTTTATTAGACGACTAAAAAATACCCGCTTCAGATGTGTTCGGCTGTCCATGTCCTCGGGATGTAGGTTAATGTATATAGGAAAATGTCAGTGAGCGATGGCAAAGTACTTACCTATTCTGTTTGTGTTTTGTTTTTACTTCTGTCCCCCATATTCTTCCACCTTTCCTTGTGCTGTGCCTTCTCCGTCCAATCGGTTAGGAACGAGTCCAAATCGTCACGCCAGCGTTCCAGAGAGACAGACGCTTTACTTTGTATAAGTTATTTAATCACCATTTCTCTCAAAATGGTGAAGGAAAACATCGTGAGGAAACCGACATGTACTAGAACCAAAAATTTAAGACATGTGACATCTATCGACCTGCACTGGGCCCGAGTGATGTAGGAGGAAGTCTGTGTCCCAGCAGTGGGAACGTTATAGGCTGATATGCTACATCATCATCTGCCTAGCCTTTTCCCAACCATGTTGCGGTTGACTTCCAGTCTAACCGGATGCAGCTGAATACCAGTATTTTACATGGAGGGACTGCCTATCTGACCTCCACAACCCAGTTACTGGGTACCTAATACGATAGATACCTACCCCTTAATAAGACTGGTTGTCTGCCTTTCGGGCTTCTAACTACCCGCAACGACTGCCAAAGATCCACGAATGACATCCGGTACCAACGGCTTAACGTACTTAACGGTATGTAAAGATGGTCACCCATCCACAGACTAACTGCGGCAAGCGTAGCTTAACCTGATCGATCGACCTGTGCGTCTGTTATTATTTTGCCACGGGCCCCTCATAATAAAATGGCGCATGTAATGGTAAAAATATTTGCCAGTCAGCAACGTGGTAGCGGGGCTGGGCTAGACCATAGCATATAACGTTCCCACTGCTGGGACACAGGCCTCCTCTCGGTGAGTGGGTCGTAACCTACCACGCAGGCCCCGTGCGGATTGGTGAATGCCATATGTCTTCGAAGTTTTGGTTCTAGGTCACGACGGTTTCTGCACGTTTTCCTTCACCGTTTTGAGAGCAGTGGTGATGAAATGAAATAGACAAAGTAAAGTCCCTGTCTGGGTTCGAACTCACGACCTACAACTCGTAAGTCGCGGCTGACACCACTGAGCCACCATTGATAGACCATGTCAAACATTTTCTTCAGGTCAGACGCCAGCATATCAATAATAAGCTACCTGAAACTATCAAATCCCAATCAACTTTGAACCACGTGTTTCAGCGATAAAGTTGAAAATCTATAAAAGATATCTGACAGATTCTTGTACCTGGCTGCGCTGGCGTCTGTACCTACATTGACTTACAAACCCTAGTGTAACATCAACCAAAACATAGTTGAATGGAATGAATCAAAGCAAAATGACTTAATTTCCGGCAAGCCTCGCCAACCAAGCTTATTGTACACAAACGGTCTTAGGGCTTTTCCTATAGCTCTTATTGTACTCCCGGTTTTACGAGGCAGTAAACCCAACTACTGGAGTTACATAAAATGCATCTGGTGGACGTAACACCTGTTTGTACGTCTCTGGGACGTAAAAATACATTGTTTTAAGAAGTATTGGTTAGTTGTTAGTACTGTACTTAGGATTGGCTCTTGTGAAAAGAGTGTTAGAGGGATTGAAATGGACGGAAATAAATTTCTTCATCAACTGCCTGCCTTTTCTGTTTACCCCGCAGCTCCAGTCTTCATCAACATTATTTGCCTAGTTTTTAGGGTTCCGTACCCAAAGGGTAAAAACGGAACCCTATTACTAAGACTTCGCTGTCCGTCCGTCCGTCTGTCTGAGAACCGCGGTAGCTAGACAGTTGAAATTTTCACAAATTATGTATTTCTGTTGTCGCTATAACAACAAATACTAAAAACAAAATAAAATAAATATTTAAGGGGGGCTCCCATACAACAAACGTGTTTTTTTCGGCGTTTTTGCCTTGTGGTACGGAACCCTTCGTGTGCGAGTCCGACTCGCATATGGCCAGTTTTTTCTAAAATTACGAGTAAAAAATACTTTTTCAAATCCGACCAGTAGGTCCAGTGAGCGCGTTCAGACAAACTCTTCGGCTTTATTACAGTATAGATACTTAAATGGTTTTATTTCTGTAAGTATGTTTGTATAAACAACACTTTTACACGTCAATCATATTTTAAAAACTATGAGGTCGGCGTTTTCTATCGACTACTCTGAAAAAGAAAGGCCGAAACAAACTCAGAGGTCACAGTTCCTTTTAAAGTCCAGATACAATCTTGGTCAGATCATGCGAAGACCATGTAGATTGGTGTCTGAAATGGTCTTTTGGGGAAAGAACCACACAGATGGAGTGGACCTGTCCAGTCTTTTACTGTTCTATTAATTTACTATTCACATTTTATCGAGTTAAGCAAAGCTATTTAACAATTCAGTTGTATTTGCTTAACTCGCCAAAATGTTAATAGTAAAATCTCAGACCAAATAAAAAGTCAAGACAATAGCGCTGCGAGCAATACAGTGAAGCATGCAAAAACTACACCTCCGCTCTGTGCATACACGCTCTCACGCACACATTTACATTGACTGTCGCCGAGATGAGATTGCGGCTAGATTTTGAACGTTTTTATTTACGGGAATTGGCCTTCAGGAGTAAAGGTACAAGGCACACGCGTATCAAATCTGAAAGGGATTGGCACCGTATCGCCTTTCGCCTCGCCGTCAAACAGGCGTCAACCTAACGTAAGCACGTAACCAAAGCGGATCAGAAGCTCCGGTACGTCGACTCGGCTACGGCTAGGCGACGCCGCGCTTACGGCTCACCGACCGCTGGTTGATGGTGGTGCAGCAGGCAGGCCGGAGAGGTCAGAGGGGCAAGGGTGGACGAAGAGACGTAAGCTCGGGTACGGAGAGACGTGAGCGCGGGGACGACGAGCCGTAACGCACTGCACCGCGGTTCGTGAGCTTGTCCCGAGGCGAGGCGAATACCTTACGATTCCGATTAGTGTGCGTTGCAGTAGGGAGTTTCATACAAAGAATACTGAACGGCTAGAGTTGATACGGTGCCGAACACTTTCCGGTTTGATACGTGTGCTACCTTTACCTATCCTGAATAAACAACAGTACACCGATGTTTTTCGATTTCGCCCGGAATACGTCACGCCCACGAAAAGAAGTCTTAAACCCAGATTTTAAAGTCTACCAGCATCGTATATTATTAACCGAGATTTTGTTCAGTTGCCAGGACATTCCCTGGAGGCACGGTTTCCGTATAATTTAAATATTCAAACTTTTTAAACTTGTATTGAGCAACACGATGCTGTAGAGTTCGGAGGATAAAGTTTTCACATGGTCGTGGTTTTTTGAAAGGTATTCTAATATTAATTGTAAGTTATTGGTGTTATTTTTCAGGGGAATATTTAGACCTTGTTTTTTGAAGACTTACTTATTCAAAAAGACAGGTCGGCAAACTATACTAATACACATATATTATATCAGATGAATAGTTACACACCGATTTCTCTTTTTCAGTCGTCAGTTAATTTAACTTTCGAAAGAAGAAGTCACAGAATTGTATAACTATATAGACGCTATACAACGTTTATTAGTATGGGGGTAAATATGATTAATGGAACGTAACATCGAATGTATGTACAGAGCCTATTACGTTTGCATCCAATTTTTACAAGCTCATATGCTCTGCTAGTTTGTTCTGCATTTCTACAGGTTATTTTGGGCAACTTTCTCTTCACTTATCAAGATGGTATGTCCGTTTGTAGTCGGTTGTTTCCAAACCAATGATATATTTATTTGGCCAGTAGATATATTGTTTCTTTATTTGATGATTTTTTTACATATTTCTTCACATATAGAAACAACAAGAATAATGTACCCAGGATCTTGATCTAAAAGAGTGTCCTTGGAGTTTCTTGCCCGTTCTTCTTCATAGAGATCTACGTTTTGGAATGGGCAACTTAGCTTCAACTTTCTGACTAACTGACCGATTATTTGACAATTCAAAAGTGCCTGTAAATGGTTTGAAATAAATGATTTGAGTTTGAGTTTGTAGCAGTCAACCCTTGAACGGTTAAAGGCTAACAGGAGTTATGAAAATATAATTTTTATTTTTATCAGGGGGGAATTCCCAATTGAGTCTGGATTCCTACCCTGGTATCCCTGGTTCATGTGGCAAGCAGTTCGCCTTCTATTACCAGGGACTTATAACATAACTGGCGAAATGTGTATGTGCTTATTACACCTCCCCATACCACCCCTTTTGGGAATACAGTCGTGATGTTTATGTACGTATTATTAATAGAATTTTAAGTATGTACGTTACATTGCAACATCGCATGTACCAGGCTCGCATAGACGGTAATGTGTTTCTGATTGCATGCTCGACGCTGATTTTGACAAAAGTGCAGTTGAATGTGCTCATAGTTCCAATAATGTCACATATAGGCATTGCTTTCGTAACATCAGGGGGCCTAAAAAGGCCACTTTGGCAGAATCATAAACGTATTTTGCTTTTTTTCGTTGCAAGAGATTGGGATTGGATTTGGATTGGTATTTAAGCACAGACAAAAAAAAAATAACTGAAAAATCCTTCACCAATGGGATTTGATACGATTAACTTAACAGTTAACTGTCTATTATGATTTATAATGATTTGATGAATTCCTTTTATGATTCTGCAAAAGTGGCCTTTTTAGCCCCCCAGATCCAATTCCAATGACCGGCCATCGTGTAGGTTTGTGTGAATTGCATTGTCTTGACCAATCGGATTATTATTTGGATGCCTAAGCTTGTAGGCAGACGGATGTAAAGCTCATTGGTCATTAGAACTACTTGCATTTTCTTATACCCTAGTCCCACCTATTTTGTAAATGAAACTTCCTCCGTGATTTTTTAAGTAAATAAATAAATTAAGCCTTTATTTATTTTCTAAAAAACAGCTAAGCTTAACGTGGGACTGGGTCGGACACGTTTGCCGCATGTCGAACGAGTCATGGGCCCAATCTACCACCATTTGGGTCCCAGAAAACTCTGGCGACATCGAGGCACACCCAGGAAAAGATGGCGGGACGAGCTTGACGCCTATAGACAGGATTGGTTCACACTGGCACAATGCTGGCACAAAACCGAGAGGAGTTGAAAGGAGTGCCTTGCAGAGCAACAATAAAAAAAAAAAAACTAAAAAAAAAATCAATCATACCTATCTTACCTATTCGTTGACAGTTTAAATAATATAAATGTTAGTATGTGGTCGAATAATTTGCTTAAATTAGGGGAGCAATCACCATAACATAATTTTAAGAACGTTCACAGTCTGATTTCAGTCTCAATCTGTCAAAAATATCTCTAATTTCCCTACATTTTTGACAAATTTTTGACATTGATTGTCGTTGACATGAGTCTGCGACTAGATTTTGAACGTTTTTAATTATGGGAATTGGTTTTCTTAGTATAATTAGTTTTAAGAGGGAACAGGGCGTGCGATTCTCCATACAAAGGTATTCCCCTTTTTTCTTCCTGAATAATGCGTCTAGAGCAAACTTTTTTTTTTCATAAAATCAATGTCTGCTGTAAACACGTCCCTGTAATTTTCTTTTTTTCAGCAACTAATTAGAGTGAGTTGCATCAGCTAACTATAACCATAACCAATCTCATGACAGCCGTCAAATCTCCGGTTAAGCAAAATTCGGGTTGCATCGTATTGAGAATTGTTAAAATGACGTCATAAATAACTATAACAAGCCATTTTTAACTATAATCAAAGCTTTGACAGACGTCAAATCTCCGGTTAAGCGAAATTCGGGTTGCATCGGTTTAAGTTTTGTCATAATTGTTAAAATGACGTCACACATAACTATAACATTAATCGACCAAATTCGGCCGGTTAAGGGCTATAGTTACGGTTAGTGTCATTGTAATGTCATCTGCTTTGCAGTTGTAACCTATAAAAATATTGTGTTGTTGAATAAAGTACCTATTAAAACAAATTAGGTATGTCTTTACTCCGCGAAATATTGTGGGAATAAAGCTCTTCTAGCGATGATAGTGACAGTGAATCCGATTTGCCAGTTAGGAAGAGAAAAAAAATCACCATCGCATTGATCGATTTCATAAGTGTGATGAGAATAAATTTTTGGACAGATTCCGGGTTTTTAGTTCCCAAGGGTTCTTGTTTTCAGCAAGGGTCCTCCCTTGCTGAAAACAAGAAACCCCTGAGAATATTTTACTTAAGAATATCGATTTCTAATTTCAGTTTTTTTATTTTTAGTTCTAGCTTCACTGTTGCTCTTCAGTCAATCAATCAATCAACTCAGCCTATCGCAGTCCACTGCTGGACATAGGCCTCTCCCAGACTGCGCCACAGCACCCTGTCCTCCGCCTTCCGCATCCAGTCTACCCCAGCCACCTTCTTTAGGTCGTCCGTCCATCTAGCTGGGGGGCGTCCCACACTACGCTTGCCGATACGCGGTCTCCACTCCAGGACTCGTCTGCTCCACCGGCCATCGGTCCTTCGACAGACATGGCCAGCCCACTGCCACTTCAGTTTGCTTACTCTGCAAGCTATGTCGGTAACTCCGGTTCTTTTCCGGATAATTTCATTCCTGATTTTATCCTTCAAAGAGACTCCGAGCATAGCTCGCTCCATAGCGCGCTGAGCGACCTTGAATTTGTGAACCAGCCCGACTGTCAGTGACCACGTTTCAGCACCGTATGTCATGACGGGCAGGACGCACTGGTTGAAGACCTTAGTCTTCAAACACTGCGGGATAGGCGACGAGAAGACTTGACGAAGTTTTCCAAATGCTGCCCAACCCAACTGGATCCTCCTGTCGGCCTCTTTCTCAAAGTTGTGTCTACCGAGCTGGATGACTTGGCCTAGGTAGACATAATCCTTCACAACTTCGAGAAGCGACCCTTCGATATGGATTGGACTCGGCAAGACGTGGGGATTGTACATGACTTTTGTCTTGTCCAAATTCATGCCGAGGCCAACCCGCCGGGAGGCTCCATTTAGGCTGTGCAACATTTGGTCTAGCTGTTCCAGCGTCTCTGCCATTATGACGATGTCATCGGCAAACCGAAGCTCTTCAGTGTGTTGCTTTAATTGCCAAAGAAACTTAAGCTCTAGCGTATGCTTCTGCGTATTCTTCTGAATTTTTGGTTCTAGGACATGCCGGTTTCCTCACGATGTTTACCTTCACCGTTTTGAGAGCAGTGGTGATGAAATAATTTACACAAAGTAAAGTGCTTGTCTGGGTTCAAACCTACGACCTACAAGCTGTAAGTCGCATCTGTTACGACGGACACACCACTGCTCAGCGAGTAGGGGTGTTTTCAAACGTTAAAAAAAAAACACATAAATTGTACATAACAAAGCATTTTTATTTCTGCAAGTAGGTACCTACTTATATTAATTTCAACGTCACACGACTTAGAAGTAGGTAATATTTCATCTAAAAAATATGCAGGTCGCTCCACCGATGAAAATACATAAATACCGCATGCTCAACATTACATGTGCACAACAGCCAACTATACCAACGTCTGCCCACCAAACAGTTGCAACCTTGCAATAGCATCCAGCAAGAGCAGCTCGGTGTTATAAGCGTATTCTAACTAATATTATTATTGTTATTTTTGGTGTGCTGGAATCCACTGCAAAATAATGTTCTTTCCCGCATTCATCAGGCACAGTATGCGTTTGCTGTGAAAATCGCCATATGATGTAAATATTCCTGTATCCAAATCTCCATAATGTATAACAGTTTCAATACTTTCTTGCATTGTCTCTAAGCACTTTCGTTAAACTGCACAGATGATTTGATTTGCGTTCGTGAATCCATGCGTTCTCAAGTTACCGCACATCTGCAGCAGTCTCGGGCAATGTTTTCGCACATTGCGTTGCAATCTTACTGAACAATTAACTCAACATCCTTCTGGAGTAAATGCTGTAATGCATCTTCCAATAATACAATCCTTCAATTACATACAGGAAAACAGAAATATCAATTTCATGCAATTCGAAAGAAACGGAAAAATAAAATGAATGTTATTATCACTTACGTCTTGTCTTTCTGACAGTGTCAGATAGTGATGCGGCTCGATTTTATTTAACTCGTTACTCAAATAAAAAAAAATAAAGAATCGAGTCCATTTTCTCTCGATGTGCCACTCGGTTTAGTTGCGATTAGATAAATATCATCAACACTGCCACACTAGTTAACTATCATTCTTGGATAATAAACCAGGTAATAAATATATTTCGTGTAATAAACCGTCATAATACTGTAATGTACAGAGTCACAGAGTTTTAATAAGAGAAAATACATGTTCTGTGGGTTAGTGCTGTCAGATAATAAAGTGTAATTTTTCATTAAATCTTCACTGATTTTATCAGATCAATCTGATAATCAGTGGAATGTAAGACAAAAAGCTCTTTACAAAGTCGAACAAAGCCAATCTTAGCCGAATTATTATTATTATCAGCCATTTCTGTCCCACTGCAGGGCAAAGGCCTCCCTTCCTTCAGTCACTGACTTAAACACCTTGGTACATTCCGAATATAGAACGGTTACTGTATTTTTGATCTTGCTATGATTCTGTTCTTGAGTTTTTAATTTACATAATCGAGTCAATCGAGTGCCTGACCGTTAATGACTGAGTAACATCACTAGTGTCAAACAAAGAAAGCGTGATGACAACAAGCTTGAAGTGTTGCCCTTGTCAAAAAATTACCCACGTACATTTTGGGGAAATATGACGTCTTATCACTTGTCACCCTTTTAACTTTAACTGTAAAACATGTAAAATATATGACGGTGCAACAGCGGATAGTAGATTCTATGGTCATGGTTATGGTTACGATTAAATTTAACTTTGACGCAAACTATAACGGAGCTTTTGATACAACCCACCCTTAATGAAGAAAATATGACCCTCTAAAAATTACAAAAAATGCCCTATTTTTTACCGCCGTGATTAGAGGACTACCAAACAAACTAGAACAGTCTCAACAAAAAAAAAAATGTTAGGAACCTAAACATACTCTTTCTTAAAATATGAACATAAAAAATAATTGAATCGGGTCAGTTTTCGAGGAGAAAAAAGGGGAATACGAAACGTCGATTTCGTCAAAATTTTTGTGATAATTTCGGTCTGAGCTGCAGCTGTCCCTATCACACACTACGGGGGCAGACTTGAGGTAAGGCGACGGCAATAGTTTCTTCAAATACATATTTTTCAAATTCCTCACAGGCCCCGTGCCCTCTTAAGTTTCTACATTTGGGTTTGAGATACGGATCCCATCGTGGATGAAGGCTTCCTCCAGTATTTTCCATTTAGTTCGGTATTTTCCTATTTCCATCCATCCTCTGCCTGAGGGGCCCGGGTCTAAATAATAACAGCCGCACAGGTCGATCGATCAGGTTAAGCTACGCTTGCCGCGGTTGGTCTGTGGATGGGTGACATCTTTACATACCGTGACCCCTCCGTGCCTCGGAAAGCACGTTAAGCTCTAGGTCCCGGCTGTCATTCGTGGATCTTTGACAGTCGTTACGGGTAGTCAGAAGCCCGAAAGTTTGACAATCAGTCTTACTAAGGGGTATCGTATTACCCAGTAACTGGGTTGTGGAGGTCAGATAGGCAGTCGCTCCATGTAAAATACTGATATTCAGCTGCATCCGGTTAGACTGGAAGCCGACCCCAACATAGTTGGGAAAACGCTAGGCAGATGATGAGCCGTCCTCTGCCTGCTACTTGGGTGATATCGTCGATCCGTCGTTGGTTAGGTCTACAAACTTTCCTCTTTTCTACTAGTCCCTTCCATTTTGTGGTTTTATGGTCCATCTATTTGTCTGTTCAAGGAAAACATCGTGAGGAAACCCTCATATCCTAGAACCAAAAATCCGAAGACATGTGACATCCACCAACCAGCACTGAACCCGCGTGGTGGATAACGGCCCATTCCGTCTCACAGAGAGGAGGCCTGTGTCCCAGCAGAGGGAACATTATACATTGATTATTCTTTACGTTTTATTTGTCTGTTAGACGGATTTTTTAAGATCAAAGTTCTCTATATTGTTTGAAATTATAATGAAGTCCCAAAACCACGAGACCTGCTCCATTCTTGCATCCCTCGAGATATACTACACTTAGTATATAATAGCATGAATACATACAACGGAATCCGCACACTACCGCGTTGTGAAACTAAAGTTAAATTTGCAAGTGATAGATATGCGAGGCACTCCTGGAATGTAATTTTCACACGCTCAAGCGACGTCACTGAAGCCCCCGCCCCGCGGCGCCACCCTCGCCCGCCCGCCGCCCCCTTTGTAGTCGGAGAGACAGACAGGCTGAAGGAATCGTCATCTGTTTAGTTATTAAGTAACAAGGTCTATAAAAGTACACCAATGCATTCAATATTAAAATTCACAAACATATAATAATAATAATTTAAACAATAAGTATAATTTAGTATATTTCTACTGGTCATCTTGTATTTTTTAAGTCATAGCCTATCATTTAAAGTAGGACCATCAAGATATGAATTTAATAAAAAAAAAAACTTGTAGTTAATTCACAAGAAAAAGTATATAATACTGCTTACTGCCGTCATACGGTTGGCACTAATATGAATTTCGGTCAAAACTTGTGGATTGGACTACCTACTCTAATTCTCACTGACGGTTCACAACAGTTGATTGGTCGAATGCAAAATTGACAATGACAAGTTAGCAAGATGGGAATAAAAACTAGAACGTTTTGTCGGAGTAGACTACAGTCAGTTAAATTGCGATTTTTTCACGAAGTAACGAATGCAACGTTGAAATACGACACTTTACATAAACCTACGGGTTCGAAAATATTATGTTTCTAATAATATAACATTTCATTAAAAAAAAAAGGAGAAAATCACCTTTGAATAAAGCCAAGTGTATACATACTTTTGCTCGTGACTGTACACATACACTTGACATTTAGTAAAGCCGAACACTTCATATACCTATTGTAATTAACGTTTGCAATTTTTTTTTATTTACGAAGGTATCCCAACATACGTAAACGTAAAGTACATGAAATAAATAAAGACGCCTTTATTTCTTTCAAGTATTTTTTTTTGTTGTTTATTGGCACCTTCTATTTCAATTTGTTATCAATTGATTATGCTTTTGTGTGTGGTGCTATTTATTTTGTGCGCAATAAATAAATTATGTATCTATTTATAAAATATAACATATTTTTTAGATGAAGTAACCATATCGCGCCCTATCTCCTAGCGCTTCGCCCCCGCGGCCTCTCACGACGGATGCCCCGGAAAATTGCTACAATCATTGTGAGAGGGAATTCCGAAATGAAGGAAACGTACTTAAAGTCGACTCCAGCGCGTCGCAGTCAGTAACGCGTCCTGTTCACTACTGACTCATAAGTGAGCGTTTGCAGTTGCAAACGGACTTGGGATGTTGCTGATGCTATGAAGACACACACTGGACACTGGACAGGTCCACTCAATCTGTGTGGTTCTTTCCTCAAAAGACCATTTTATGCACCAATCTGTTGATGATCACCAAGTGTTTCAGATTGGTGCATGGCCTAAAAAAAACAGCTGTTCGCTACATTTATGTTCGTATAACTCGTCAAAATGTAGGAACAGCTGATTTTTTTTCTCGAGTTCTGGTTTGGTCCCATAGTAAAAGTTGTTCATAATGACGAGTACAATGACCTCTTAAGAGGTTGTTAATGTTTTACCAATAACCCTGTATATCTGTGTAAGTGTGTATGTACAGTCAACAAAGGAGTTAAGTATACAGGAGCGTCGGATATTGTTGAAGTTTACTAAGAAACCGATGGATATTCTCGAATAAAATTTTAGTTTATTAATAGAAAACAAACAGCTCATTTATTAAATTAAATTTCAGTCCAGAACATCCATCGGTTTCTTAGTAAACTTCAACTATATCCGACGCTCCTGTATACTTAACTCCTTTGTTGACTGTACATCCACATTTAGTCAGTTATGTTAAAGTAACCATCAACTGCCATCAACCGGGCACAAATTCAGACTACTACTAAGAAATTCCAGATAGAAAAACTTAATAACAGTACCTACACACCCAGGACCTCTTGCTAGCTGTAGCGCATGCGTTCACTAGACCAACGAGCCAGTTTGGAATTACTTCTGCAGGTATTGGCGCCGATTCTGTTGTTCACAAACTAAACTAAATATAAGTTCATGCATCTTTATTCTTTCTACATATTTCATTAAGAAAAGGACAGAAGATAAATATTAGTTTAGTCCTGTCAAATTAAAATACTCTCCTATAGATAACTTTAGACGAGATTAAAAAATTGGCTTTATACGTCAAATTACACCAGGCGCTGACTAATTTGACAGGACTAAACTAATATTTTATCTTCTGTCCTTGTCTTAATGAAAAAGAAAGAAAAGCTGCCTGAACTTTTAGTTTAGTTTGTCAACAACAGAATCGGCGCCATTATCTAATTCATGGGACCTACATGCTTACCTACATCATCAGCTTATTTTTATATTGTAGCGGCACCTACATCGCCAGATGCGAACTACGCATAATACTGACGTCACGCCAAATCCTGCATCGCGCAAGCAGAGTTTACCGCGCAACTAGCATATACAGAGTGTGGCGAAAATAGTGGTCCACCGTTAAGGATTCGATATGCCTAATAATAAAAGTAGTGTTTTTTTTTTAATCCTGTGTTTTTTTTTAGTTTTTTTTTATATTGTAAAAATCCAGGGACCAGAGTTGATACTTAACAAGATAGTTATGATGGCTAATGGCTAGCTTTCTTTGTTCAAGTGTCATCCTTTTCCGTAACAATCTGTCAAAAGTTTGGTTGTTATCTAACTAAGTACTTAGGTAGTCAGTTAGTTCGGTAACGATGTCTTCAGCATCGGGGATCGTGGCTTGAATCCAATCTCACTATTGAAGACTGTCCCATTTCTTGTAAACTAGCTGTACCCGCGACTTCATTCGCGTGGATTCGGGTGGGAAAACAATAATGTGTCTCTTTACTGTTTTTCTAAAATAAAAGTAGTCTAAGTTACTCCTTATTATAACATCAGCTTTTTATTCATTACAATCATACCCAGATCCTTCCGTGCCTCGGAGAGCACGTTAAGCAGTTGGTCCTGTCTATCATTCCTTGATCTTTGACAGCCCGAAAGTCTTGAGAACTAGTCTTGCCAAGAGGAAACGTGTTACCCAGTAAATGGGTTGTGGAGGTCAGATAGGCAGTCGCTCCATTGAAACCACTGGTATTCAGCTACATCCGGTTAGACTGAAAGCTGAACCGGCCAACAAAGGCTAGTCAGATGATGAGTTATATTTTTACCTCTTATGTCTCCAGGAAACAAATGGTTATTTTATTTATGTTAGACAAGTGCTGGGTGCTAATTTATATACCACCATAGACTCCGGACAACTATACATTTGACCAGGCAGTCATAAATCACAGGCATGTCGATATCTTTCAATAATCCAATCAAAGCGGTTCGTATCCGAACTAATGTTATTGTCAAACCTACCAGCCATTATCTGGGCACAAGCGAACATCTAAATGTTCAGTCACGTATCCGAACGACCGAAACGACACATACGATTAACGCCGAGAGCGAAAGGGACAGATGATCGATGTAAACAATCGGATACATGCCAGTTCGGAAATGCTGTATTTCTAATTCTGATTCGAAACATTTTGGATTTTATTGCTGTGAATTTAAGTGCCATATTTTATTGTCATTTGTAATTTTTAAATTTGGACAATGTTGCTGGCGTTTACTGCGTTTTATCGTAAATGATTTTGAGTCCTATTTAGGTCTAATAAAGTTCAAAATGGATAGTAATTTGTATGGTTGATACGATATAAGTGCAGAATTCGTTAGTGGATGGTCGTGAAGTGGCATCTATCTTATGTTTCTTATATTGACAACGCCGTCACCGGAATTGGAATGAGGTAATAAAGAAATTGCAATCCTTTTATGTACCTTTTTAACATTGCTGATGTGCACTGTAATGAATGCGACTTAATTGAATAATCCGGATGAAAGCGAACCGCCCCATTTGTGAGTCGTATTGAGAATGAAGAAATATCTTCGATGTGTGTACCTACTATGTATGGAATACTTTGAATTTTGCCTTGTCAACTACGGAAGATGCTTGAGTTATTTCTAAGTTTTTTTATGGGGTTATGTAAGTCGTAATTGAATTAAATTTGCTGTGGTTTTATCATGATGGTTGCCTTTATAACAACGGCGAGTTATTTACATTTTAATATAAATTATGTACGTTAATTTTTGGTTTAATGATTTCTCATATAAATTGCACTTTGTCTATATAGACATGCAGTTTCATTAATCTTTTCGTCCGTCTGTGCGCCTGGTAGAACTATGTCTTGCTATTCAACCTCCCACACATATCACTCGAGAGCTCTAAACGGCATTTCGCCGCATTCCTGTGCTCCTAGTACAATTGATGCAATATACTAAGCTGAACGGTCCACTCGCATCTACGTCTTGTTACGATTGTCTCTACATCGTTATGTGATCCTGGTAGTAGTTATCCATTTTACTAGGCGGTCGACATCTCTTTCAATCATTATTCGTCATTCACAGTTTGACTATAATCCAATGGTGAGCATATAGAGGGCTCTCTTTTTTTTGTGCCGTGGCGCCTGTGTCAGTGAAGTCGCATAGGTACACGTTCTTCCCGTGTTAGCAACAATGTCGTCCATATGTCATTAACTGCCCGAAAATGCGAGAACTGGAAAAATATCGATCCAGGATAAAGAATGAAAAAATAACGTTTATTTGGACGTAGTTCGTGAAACACAAAATAATTAATCTTCTTTAGAAATAATATAATATAGGTACTTAATACAAATAAATAAATTTGAAGTGTCTAATAAATAAATTTGAAGTGTCTGTTTGTAATCCATACTTAATATTATAAATTCGAAAGTAACTTTGTCTGTCTGTCTGTATGTTACCTTTTTACGCCTAAACCACTGAACGGATTTCGATAAAATTTGGCAGAGAGATAGATTGCATCCCGGGGAAGGACATATGAGTTGTAGTTTTTATCCCGCTATTTTCACACTTATGCGGGTAAAACCGCGTGGCACTGGTAGTGACAATATAAAATTTTTGTAACCTATGGTATCTACTTCTAACAAAAAGACAATTAAAAAAAAAATATGTCGGTTTGTCTGTCTGTTTGTTATGCTTATCTCCTTAACGGCTGGCCCGATTTTGAAGGGACTTTCACTGGCAGGTAGCTGATGTTACAAGGAGTAATTAAGGCTCCTTTTACTTTTGTGTTTATCTTCTTTTTTGCGTCATGTTTACCGCAAAAAAACGTATTTTCTTTCATTCTTCTTTCTTTCATTCTTCTTTCTTTCATTCTTCTTTCTTTCCAGGGTCTTTTCAGTGAAAGTGTCATCATTTTACCATCCATCAGCCTCCTGTCCATATTCCAATTCATTTGGAGACAGCTCCAGCGCCATAAGTTTTCCGTCTCTTAAATGTTTACTTCATTCTTTGCCATTATTATCTTAAACAATTTATCCCATAACTAGCTTCTGCCTGCGACTTCGTCCGCGTGAAATTTCTTGTTCCCCCGACCCACCGCGTTGCATCGCATTTCTGACTTTTTTCTTTTTGCTCGGCTCCTAAGGGTCGTAGCGTGATGTTAGATTCTATAGCCTATAGCCTTCCTCAAAAATGGGGCTATCAAATGCAGAAATAATTTTTCAAATCCGACTGGCAGTTTCAGTTATTTTCTCTAATCTGACTCTTTTCTCTTTAGTCATCCACATTCTTACATGGACTGGGGGCCTAAAAAGGCCACTGTGGCAGAATCATAAAAGGATAACATAATGGACAGTTAACTGTTAAGTTACTTAATCGTATGAAATCCCATTGGTGAAGCATTTTTCAGTAATTTTTTTTTGTCTGTGCTAATATACCAATCAATCCGATCCAAATCCAATCCCAATCTCTTTGATTATACTTACGTAGTGCAGCGAAAAAAAGAAAAACACGGACTGTCTTCGCCATATTTCGATTCATACTGTTATCCTTTTATGATTCTCTCATTTTAAAGTGACCTTTTTATGCCCCCTGGTACAGTCAACAAAGGAGTTAAGTATACAGGAGCGTCGGATATTGTTGTAGTTTACTAAGAAACCGATGGATATTCTCGAATAAAATTTTAGTTTATTTATAGAAAACAAACAGCTCATTTATTAAATTAAATTTCAGTCCAGAACATCCATCCGTTTCTTAGTAAACTTCAACTATATCCGACGCTCCTGTATACTTAACTCCTTTGTTGACTGTACATTGTAATGTGTTCCTCATTACTCCACATGTCCATACCACGACATTCACCTACTCCTTAGTTTTTCTGTCACCCCCGTTACATTCCCTCTTACAGTACTCATTCTTTATCTTACCCTTTCTCATCACATCGCATCGCACATGAGGATGAGATAATAATGTGTGTTCTCAACTTAGCTGCATTAGGAATTTGGCTTTTCAATAACTATTATTATCAATCAGTCTAAAATCGCCAAATATCGATGATCATGCTTGTTCCTTCTCTGCGGAAAGAGACTCGCTTCTATTATATGATAGCCTGGTAGGTACAGCCGGCATGGATAGTGGTACTGCACAAGATATAAATGTTCGCTTCGGACATCGCTTGTTGGACAAATTTTTCAGTACCTACGTTGTGTGGAAAGCGATCATTGTTGGTATACGTTCTATTGGGGTAGCGTTAGCAGATTTAGGATTGATTTTACCAAAGTCAGATATCTTTTATCCGTGGAATAAAATTAACGTCTGACATTTCTAGTATGGAAAAACTGACAAAAATTCAAAATTTATTCTCAGGACACCTATGATTTATTCTAGGTAAGTATAAAAGTTAGGTAAAATTCGCCTTCGAATTTTCGGTTCTAAGACATGCCGGTTTCCTCAGGATATTTTTCTTGACCGTTTTAAGAGCAGTGGTGATGAAATTAAATAGGTATCTACACAAAGTAAAGTGCCTGCCAGTCGATACTACTGGGCCATCACTGCTCTAGGGGCCTAAAAAGGCCACTTTGGAGAATCATAAAAGGATAACATTATGAATCGTAATATGGCCTACCTACGCGTGACCTACGCGTAGGTATAGACAAAGAGATTGGGATTGGATTTGGATCGGATTGATTGGTATTTTAGCACAGACAAAAAAAAATTACTGAAAAATGCTTCACCAATGGGATTAACGGTTAACTGTCCATTATGTTATCCTTTTATGATTCTGCCAAAGTGGCCTTTTTAGACCCCCTGAATGCCAGATTGGACGGCATTTGCTTCAGATACCGTAACACAATAATTACATAACGCTTTTTCAAACAAACCCAACATTTTGTTAATGAAAACTATTGTACCATACTCCATTTTGTGCCAACCGTACGCCGCGCCGTCACGACTTGTCGCACGAGCGTCAAAGCGACACGGCCGTTAGTTGTCGCGGCACCGCGTCGCGCGACCAAACGTTTTTCATTGCCGCGCGAGTGATGAATTCGATGCGGCCTACCTAACCTAGCGCGCAATGTACAGCGCGATTTAGAAGCGGTCAGACCGTAATAGATGCGTGCACGTTTTTAAATTGTTGCTTAATTTCGCTGTGTTTGTTTGTACGACAATTTGCGGATGTTTTGTGTGAGAAAAATCATAGGAAATAAGTAGAATGTAATCGTTTATTATTTATCTATCGTTTTTTCAAGTTTACTTACTAGTGTTTTATGAATTTCTATCCACTTAGCAAATATTTCGAACTTATCATTATTCGGTATAGGTATTACAGGTTACCTATATCCTCTATATCCAAGTTTATTTCCCTAAAACCTCCGATGGGATTATTCATCGGTGACGAACATCCATACAAACTTTCATCCCCTATTTATTACCCCCCTATTCCCCAAACCTGAAATCGAGAAAATAAAATCAGCTGTTCCCTACATTTATGTTCGCATAACTCGTCAAAATGTAGGGAACAGCTGACTTTTTTTTCGCGATTGCAGCTTTGGTCCCTAGGAAAAGTTGTTCAAAATGATGAGTACAATCTCCCATTTCGGTTTGTCGCATGTTTTCAATTTCAACCTGTATAAAAAGTTGTTGTTGTCGAAATTTTCAGTAGCAAGTTTTTGAACCTAAGATTTTATTACCTTCTCTGTGATCGTTGTTATTTAAAAAAAAATTGGAATTTCCCTTTTTTTTTGCCTAAAGCCAGACAACAACTGCCACAGAACATTTAACAAGCCTAACTATATCAACCACCTACCAGGACGACATAGTCTTAATAAAGCATAGTCCTTCAAAACAATAACAATAATTTAAGCTAAAAACGGAAATATCCCCGCGAAAAATGTTCAAAACGCCGGACGTAGTCCACTGCTGGCCATCACGCCAGTTATTTGGTCCATTAAACGTGAAATAGTTGGAGTCGACGAGTACTAGGAGCGCAGAGCCAGCGGGAGGTTTTAAAATACGATTTATGGCTATTATAGCTGTGTTTAAGTTAGAGCTAATGTGATTAGGTTATGTTTATAGCTGTAAGGCGCTTGAAGCGCTTTCAATAACGTGTTTCAGTGTCCATGAGGTAGCTGTGGTTTTCAGCAGATATTCTTGTAGCGTCAATCTGTATCTAAGATCTCATCATCAGCCATCTGCCTTTTTCCAACTATGTTGCGGTCGGCTTCCAGTCTAACCGGATTAAACTGAATACCAATATTTTACATGAAGCGACTGCCTATTTGACCTCCAATACCCAGTTACTGGGTTATATGATACCCCTTGGTAAGACTGGTTCATCATCATCATTTCAGCCGAAAGACGTCCACTGCTGGACATAGGCCTCCCCCAAGAGCACCTCCACTTCGATCGGTTTCGTGCTGCTCGCATCCAACGGGTTCCTGCGGCCTTCACAAGGTCGTCGGTCCACCTTGTGGGGGGCCTTCCTACCGGTACGCGGTCGCCACTCCAGAACCTTTCGGCCCCATCGGCCATCTGTTCTGCGAGCAATGTGCCCTGCCCACTGCCACTTAAGTTTGGCAATTCTTCGGGGTATGTCGGTTACCTTGGTTCTCCTGTGGATCTCCTCATTCCTGATTCGATCACGCAGGAAAACTCCAAGCATAGCCCTCTCCATTGCCCTTTGGGTGGTAAGACTGGTGGTAAGATCTAAAACTTAAAAATTTTTGTCGTCAAGCACCAATGGCTTGCTTCAGCTAGAAGGTGGGAAGAAAAGACCTCCCGACTTCATTAGACCCTAGGAACATTTGCCTCTCGGCCGTGATCTGCAGCGTTCTATATGGAAGGCCCTCTACCGATTGCGCCAGGTAGGGCGCTGCAGACACAATCTGTCGAAATGCATTACTGACCCATCCAATACCCTGTGCGAGTGCGATGCCTATAATCAGACCATGGGGGACTTGCTGGAGTGCCTTACGTGCCCGTTCACCTGCATCTTGGATGACTTAAATGTATGCCATTGATGCCGGAATCAACGTGGCCACTACTTTTTCTTTTTTTGAGGATGGGAAATCATCAAATGACGCCCGCTCTGGGTGGAGCGCAAGGGAGTGTCCGACTTTTACTGACCCCGTTGTAGTTTCCCGTATGTCATTACTTCCCAGAATTCGATCCTTATCAGCGACACTATCGAATGGTGTAATAATACAGTGTGTGTGGTTTTTTTTTTCAAAATCAACGGCTTCGATTCCTGGCTAGAAATATTAATCCCACCAAAAACATTTTCATGTAAAATGTTGCCAAGACGAGACCACATATGGCTCGCACTCGCACTGCTAAAAAGTTATCAGATCTCATGTAGCGCCAAGCTTCTAACTCTACACGCCCTAACTTCTCAAACTCTACTCCTTAGTCAAAATATGAGGCTTGGCCGTTTCGTTACTACAAGAACGTATAAAACAGAAAAGTAATAAATAGTGAATAAATTTTTCACCTTACGCCCATGTGATGGTAGCGACAAAAAAAAATCCAATGATTCAGTTTTAGTTTTCATCAAAATCGAGCCCGCGACTCCTTTGAGTACTTTTCGCTATTCCTCATAGTTTTTTGGGTTTTGGCCATCCACGACCACTTGGAAAATTCACGCTGTATATTTAAGTAATTATCATCGATGTTTTAATGTGGACAAATTCGCGGGCAGTCAGCTAGCGAGCAAAAATGCGTTCGTCCCAAGACACACCACCACAATTTAGGCCTAATGTACACATTCGACGACTTATCTACCTCAGATCAACGTGAAGTACCCAATTTTCTAATTTACCTAAGTACCAATTACCTGACGATGTTTACATTAACAGAATCTATTTATTTATGTGATCCTAGTAGAACTCATTACTGTTTAGTTGTCCTTTTCGTTAATTACGGGCTGGGCGAGTGGGCGAATTTCGTTGAAGTATTAATTAGCTGTAGAGCGCCTAACGGAGCTGTAATTCGGTGTCTGTTATAGCATTATGACAATAGTTTCTCTAGGCCATTTACCGTTATTAAAAAAGTTCATAACTTAGTCGCAATCTCATATCCAAAAATCTGATTACATTTTAGGCAGATTGTAGAGTTTAGGAAAACTGCTAATTTAAGAAATAATTAAAAAAAAAATCGTTGCCGTAGTAGGTTTTACTTTCTTCGATTCGTCTTCAAGCATAAAGCTCTAGCTAGTGCATAAACACCGGAGGGGTAATTCTCGTAATTTTAAGAACGTTCACAGTCTGATCTCAATTTATCAAAAATACCTTTAATTTCCCTACACTTTTCCTTGACAAGTTTTTGACATTTGTTTGTCGAACGGTTTAAATTGCGGAATTGGCCTTCAGATTTCCTCCGTGATTCACGCGACCCCTGGGGTTCTACCAAGTACGACACCACAGTAATGTGCAAGGCAGGTTACAGTTTACGTACAGTTGGTCTCGCTTGTTGGTACTTTACTTTTATTAAAGGTCGACCTGCTATGGCACCTCGCTCATCGCCGACGAGTCAGCGACTAGCTATCGACTATTTTCTCGCTCAAGAAACGTATAAAGGCTGTAGGTCCTGTATCAGTAAAAGAGATGCATATATTATTAGTTGTTCGGTGATTGTTCACACCACCGGCGAGTGCTCGTTTGTCGCAGCGACAACAGCTATCGAAGACAATACTCGCTCAGCGACACTCGCTTGGCAGGCAGAAGACTCGCTGAGAGACTCTCGCTTGGTACATACGCATACCAGTAAGTGACTGGGCAGTCATTCTACTCGTCTCACTCGCGCACTCGCTAATATAGCCCAGCGACAAAACTATCCGAACTACGCACTCGCTGCTCGTTTGTATCGGCGGTAGGAAACGCATCTTACCAAAAGAGTGGTGAGAACAATGCCAATGATGAAGAGTTCGGTAGAGGAAGACCAAAGAAAAGATGGATGGATATGAAGCAAAATGGAGTGCATGATAGACTCAAAACTCAATCATTCCACAATGTGTTCTTACGTGGTAAATATTTAATGATCATTATCTGCCTCTGTGGAATTGTGTGCTTATATTAAATTTATAGAAGTAAATTATGGACTCACTGCTGACAGAGGAGAGTGGAAAAAAAATAGAGTTGCGCCGACCTGCGGGATAATCGCGTAACACACTATCAGTAGCAATGGCTTTCATTTGGACAGTTCAACAACATTCATTGCGTTATTTACGTTGTTGAGCAGACAAATTTTTCAAACATACAAAGCAATGGATTAGCAATATCTTTCAAAATGATTCAGATTGAGATTGAGTGTGGACGCAATTAGGGTGCTGAAGTAACATCGGCAAGGACAGAAAGGTGATGATGGTGTTGACGTGCAAAAATAAATAATATGCATTTATTGGACATAAAAAAGTACACAGATATAGAGTGACACTTAATTTAAGCGTGCGAATAGTCTGGTCCAAAATAAATGATCAATGACCCCCGGGCTAGGCAAAACCCTTGTTCCTCATCCATCCGTCCATTCTGAACATTACAATACTTACTTACAAATTAGTAATACAGTGCACTTTTGTAAAAAATAAACTAGATTAATACAATTCATTTTGAAGATAAGAAACGGGGAAAAGAGGGTAAAAAAGGGTGTATACCTACTTGTATAGTGTTGAATAAGGCGTACTTGATACCTTGTCCCATTCATACTCTAAAGTCGAGTAGAGCTACTTGTGCCAGTTGGTAGGCGCAAGTAATCGGGATCGCTTGGATAAATTGTAAACTTGGATTATTGTTTTGCCAACCGTGGCCTGTTCAGGTGTTTTTGATATTGTACCGTTTGCAGAATCATTTAGGTTTAATATAAAATCTATCTAAGTAGGTTTTTTTTTCCGCATTCAGTCGGAGTGGCCTGAATAGCCGCGGGTCGATCTTCAAGGTTAAGCAACGCTTGCCAAGGTCGGTCCGTGGATGGGTGACCATCTATTACATACCGAGACCCCTCCGTGCTTCGGAAAGCACGTTAAGCATCTGCTTAACGTTGTCAGTCATTTCATTCATTCATTCATTCATTAGATCTTTGACAGTCGTTACGGGTAGTCAGAAGCCAACCAGTTTTACCAAGGGGTATCTTGTTACCCAGTCACTAGATTGTAGAGGTTAGATAGGCAGTCTCGTCATGTAAAATATTCAGCTGCATCCGGTTAGACTGGAAGCTGACCCCGACACTAAACGTTAGGTAGATAGGTCACGCCTGCATTTCCTAGGGCTCAACGACACTCATCTTTAGGACTCTCCCAAGCAAAAGGACTTTGTTCAGGAATTGTTAAAATTATAACAGAGTATGAAAAGTTAAGGAAAAAAGGAGATATTGCATTTGCTATTGTATCGATACTGGTCTGATTGAAACTGGCTAGGAGAACTTGGCAAACCTACTTTACAACAGTTTCAGAATTCGCGAATCATTTTTGGTTTACCGTTTAAGGGGGGGGGGGGGGGATGCACTAGGTAGACCATGAAATTCAATTTTTCTTAAATTTTTTGCAATTTGCAGTTCAGTGTCAAGTTGAATGTTGATTAAAATATGAATCGCGAGCGTGACAAAGACTTTACAGAATTCATAATCAGACTTTAATGTTCCCACTGCTGGGACACAGCCCACAGGCCTCCTCTCAGTGTGAGGCAGTGGGCCGTAATCCACCACGCGGGCCCAGTGGGGGTTGGGGGAAGTCACATGTCTTCGAATTTTTGGTCATGCCGGTTTCCTCATGATGTTTTCCTTCACCGTTTTGAGAGCAGTGGTGATGAAATAATTTACACAAAGTAAAGCGCCTGTCTGGGTTCGAACCTACGACCTACAAGTCGTGTCCGTGACCACTGGGCCACCAATGCTCTCGTGCTCGTCGTTGTTGATGATTTTAATGATTATAATTCTGTAAATACATGACATTACTTAGTTGTTACGCTCGCGAATCTTATTTTGTTCAACATACAACTTGACACTGACCTGCAAATTGCAAAAAAACGTAAGAAATATTGAATTTCGTGGCCTCTTACCTAGTGCATCCCCCGTAAGATAAATCTGACCATTTCACTAACACATTTTAGAACTATTTTCGATACTTTTGAGATTACGTTATTCATAAAACTTAGATTTTTAAGGTCCTCTAATCCCCGTTTTTGCTATCCCTCCAAGCGTCCTCTGCGTCCCTGGTACTGTTTGTTTCTGAGTAAAACTTTAATTAACCAATAAACATGTCGGTCGTGGTCCCGTCTTAAATTAGCCCTGAGTGGAAATTGCTCGATGCCTCCGCACCAGTCATGACGCCCTGGTACCTACGCTTGGACGTAATGAAACTAAGTTTATAATTGCTTGTAAATTCACTACGTTACTGTCCTATGAATTTAAGGGCAACGGCAGGTGGGATGTTAGAGGAGAATGGAACTTATAATTATTTAACAGAAAACAATTGTTGGTATAAGAACTGTCCATGTATTCATTCTACTTTATTCAAGGTGTTTTATTTAATTCCAGTTTCGATAGTTTGTTTTTCAACTTGGAAAATTATTCATTACTTGCTGCGCCGCGCGTTTTCACCCGCAATAAATAAGTCTCGATCCCGTGAGAATATCGGGATAAAAAGTATCCTATGTCCTAATCCAGCGCATGGTCTACCCATGTGTCAAATTTTATCTAAATCCGTTTAACCGTTCTAGCGTGGAAGCGTAACAAACAAACATACAACACATCAAATCTTTTCTCTTTATATTTGTTTAGATTCATTGAGTACCTACCTCATTTGTTTTTTGACCTCATCCAAATTATGTTGTTTGATGCTATAATCACCTCTACTTTACATCTCTGTTAAAGTGTTTTTCAGTAGGAAGATTCAACATAGTTCTCATCATCATTATCTGCCTAGCCTTTTCCCAACTGTGTTGGGATCGGCTTCCAGTCTAACCGGATGCAGATTGAACATCGTTCATCAGTTCAAAATGCAGTTAGTCCCCAATAGTTGTATTCATTAAAACTAAGAAGTCGCAGAATCCGGACAAGAGAGAATAGAAGAGCAAGTCCAAGGAAAAGTAGTCACTATTCCTTACTATAAACCTTACTGATTTCTTTTCCCCAGCACTTCCCTTTTGCACAAAACTACAGCTGAATTTTTGACTCCGACCAGATAACCAGATTTTCAGAAGCTTGAGGGATTGCCAGACTCAGTCAGACTTTTCCGGATCCCAAAAAATGCTTACAAAGGGCGCATTCCTGCACATCTCGTACCAGGCAAACATAAATTGATATAGTTTCAGTGTTCATCTGGAGCTTTTCTTTTGTCGCTGGGGGCTCGGGTGCGCGCGGTGGGGGAAGGGGGCTAAGGTTGACAAATGGGCCGCTCGGAGCATCCGCGAACGATACAATCGGTGCGTTGCTTACTGTGCTCCGTTCGAGGAAAAAAAGGTAGGGCTGCCATACGGATCTATGCGGAAATTGTATGCTCAATGGGTTGGAATGCACGGAATTTATGTTTTTCGTTGTGGTTTTTGGATGAAAATTGAAGATTTTTGGGTGTTTTTGCAGAAGAGTTAATTTTTTTATCTATTTTTCTATCTAACTAGCCTGTAATGTCCTACTGGGCAAAGACCTCCTTATGGTACAAAATGCAGTCAAAAATGTTATAAGTAAGTGTCATGCCATAATTCCATTAGCTTTTTCTTCAGACTATTGTAACTTACTCGGGTGTCAAAAAATGCAACTGAAAGAAAACACATTTTTCACTAGTGTTACCGTGTTTTTATTTTGGATTTAACTTCATTACAGGACCTTTATTCATAAATTTGTACCACTTGTGGTACACTTGTGTACCAACTCGTCCCTGAGAGGTTGGGACTTAAACATAGGCTATTTAACTGGTGTTACCTTACCTTTGTCTTTCCCCTGCCTGTGAAAGGCACATTGCGCGCAGAGCAGATGGCCGATGGAGCCGAAAGGTTCTGGAGTGGCGACCACGTACCAGAAGACGTAGTGTTTGAAAGTCACCCACAAGGTGGACCGACAACCTTGTGAAAAGAATCTTATATTGGTTCATTCACTGACTGACAACGCATATTCTAAACCACTGGGTCTAGGGGCATGACATTTTGCACAAGAGTTCCTATTATAACGAAAGTTAGCACTAATGAAGGATTTTGGAAAATTCATCTTCTAAAAGGGTTAAATAGAAAAAATCCCATTAACAGCACCGCTTGTATGTTATTGGTAATCAAATTGAAGTTTTTTTAATTCGGCTCGGTGATATTTCTGCCTACACCATTTTATGTAAAAACGTAATATTTATTTTAAAAATAAAACTAGTTTGCTGTCACGGGACAACCCTGCGGTACGCGTCACTGGACTCGTCCCAGTGTGCCATTACTCACTGTCGTCCGCCATTTTCGAGCCGCCACGCCCGCTACGACGCTACGAAACTCTACGCCGCGTAGCATTGCCGCTACGTAGCAACCGCTCGAGATTCTGTTGTCTTAGTACTTTTTTGCTTGTTAGTTTAATTTGATTCACATTTTTATTATGAGGGAAATGTTAGTTTTTTTAATAGGATGTTCATTTTTTCAACAAAGTTTTTAAAACCTAACCGGTACCTATTTTATACTTCAATTTCTTTTCTGGTTCCTCTTCTTCAAGTCATTGGCTAATTTTGAATGGTCTAAAATTTTACTACCTTCGTCCTCTTAATTTGGTGTCATAAAATTATTATGTCACTTTATGCATTAATCATTTTATACCTCTACTAGCTTCTCCCCGCGACTTCGTCGATGTGAAATGTCTTGTATTTGGTGACACGCCGGAAGCAGCACCACCTACCGGGTCCAATAGTATTTTCAAACCATCCCATTGAAATATTCACACAAAATTTCATCAAAATCGGTCCAGCCGTTTAGGAGGAGATAGGTGACAAACACACGTACAGAAGAATTATATATGTTAAGATACTCAACGTTTGGATGAACTTACGATTCTTTTCGTGATTCCCCCTCCAGTTGAATTTCTACTACCAGAAACCTTGATATCGAGAATTCGAGATAATCCTTAGCGAAAAACTTAATGTTGTGGAAAATTAGGGTATTTTTTCCAAGTTGATTAATTGATTTATTTTTGTGTCATGGATGAAAATTACAGAAAAATATTGGTGGGTAAGCCATAATGAATGCAAACATTCGTTGTTCGGCTAGCATTTTAATCATTAAGACCGTTTACGCCGTACGGCATTTCATACAAACTTTCAAGCCCTTATTTTTCGAAATTAATAAAAAGAAAACAAAAAAAACTTTTAACAAAAAAAAAAACCGACTTCCAAAAAACACTACAAAGTGAAAAATAACTTTAATTTCGGAAGTCGGTGTCTTTGGATCTGTACCTATTTTAGTTTTTGCCACCGACTTCCGAAATTAAAGTTATTTTTCACTTTGTAGTGTTTTTTTGGAAGTCGGTTTTTTTTTTGTTAAAAAGTTTTTATTTCTCGCTTTTAAGTGGGTCTGTTTATAATGTGTCTAAGTTACAATAGCCTAATGTCAACTTGCCCAACGCCTTTTACAAAATATTGCTTTTCCCGATGCAGGGACGTTAATTGTTGAGGACTTCTCCTAGTATTCCACCATCAGCTCCATTTCACCATTCGCATTGTGACGAGCATAAATTGCTTAGCAACCATATTAAAGTAATCGAATCGCAACCCGTGAAATACTTATTATTAAGTAGTTACGTTGGCCATCTGTGGTCTTTTTCATCAGTTCCAATTCACCAAATGGTGGTTTCCGAGAGCAAATGCATGAGTTACTGTAAAAAATACCCAAATCGCTATAGGTGTCCCTATAATATTTGAGGAGTTCCTTCAATTCCTCGTGGATCCCGTCATAAGAACTGGATTTTGATAAAAATGGGACCAATCTGGAAGCATATTATCCTTTTAAATAAAAAAAGAATTTTCCAAATCGGTTTATAAATGACGGCGTACTGAGGTAACAAACATAAAAAAAAAATACAACCGAATTGAGAACCTCCTCCTTTTTTTGAAGTCGGTTTGACTGGAAATCTTTGTTTCTGTGGATTTAAAATCGGTCTAATTTGGCTGTAACACTATTTTTCGAAAATGTTCTCTACTAATTTTTTAGATCTTTTTGTCCTGCTTATGCGTATGAAGTTTCATTAAAATCGAATCATTCATTGCGAAAAATAAGGGCTTGAAAGTTTGTATGAAATGCCGTACGGCGTACCTACATCATCATTCAGCATCGGCTGATGATGTTGGCTGTTGATGTAAATATCGATTTACTTAACGATTTTATGCAAAATCTTGATGTTTTCTGACTTTTCATATATTTAAAATTATATTGAATATCATTTTGTAGCGGAGAAATTCATCTGATTTCACACGGGATGGCATATTTGATGATATCGAAGTCAGTGATACTCGGTGGAATTGGTGGAGGCCTAGAAATCATAGGGCTTCCACGTTCAGGTGTCTTACCGTCGTTCAGGTGTTTGTGTGTATACCATATACCATTCATATACCATGTTAAATCACAACAAAAACAAAACAAAACAAAAACCGACCAAGTGCGTGTCGGACTTGCACACGAAGGGTTTCGTACCACAAGGCATAAAACGCCGAAAAAACGTTTCTTTTATACCCCTTTAAATTTAATTTAATTTTTATTATTTGTTGTTATAGTGATAGCGGCAACAGAAATACATCATCTGTGAAAATTTCAACTGTCTAGCTATCACGGTTCATGAGGTAGGTACATTATAAAGCCTGGTGACAGACAGACAGTGGAGTCTTAGTAATAGGGTCCCGTTTTTACCCTTTGGGTACGGAACCCTAATAAGTACGTGCAAGCTGATATTCAATTTAATTTTAAAACTATGAAAAAGTCATGAAAGGTCAGTCCCTCAAGACATTTCACTGATTTAAATAATACTATGTAAAAGGTACTTTTGAACGTCAAAAATTTTACTAAGTAATTCATCCATATAAACTAAGCTTTCATCACACGTCCCTTCTCCCCATACATTTTCGACCACTCAGGCAAACGTTACCCGTTCAGGCAACAATAAAGTTACTCTCCTTTCGAATAAATTGTGGAAGTTGCAAACTATAGCCGTTGGCAAACACCTTGCTCTGTCGACGACTGTTTCCAAAGATATTTATAGACATTTTAACGTATTCATGCGAGGTAAACGAAACTTTTTGTTTTTTTTTATGTTTTGTAGGGTAGTTTGAAAGTTTCGCCCAAAGTTCGTGAGTGAAGTGGTGGATTGACGTTATGTGTGTATTTAGTAGGTTATGGTATGGATTTGAATAGAGACCTTTTGACTTCTTGGAAGAATAAGGTCAACTATGATGTAAATTTAAATAAAAAAACAGAGGCCTCTATGACAGTTCTTAGCTAGCAATAACTCAGCATGAGAGCTATTTATGTGTAAGTTTCCTAAAATCTTTGTATCCATATCAATATCCACTGAAAACATTGTTTTCCCTTACTTTTGCAGATGCATTGAATGGTCTAAAGCCGCGTCCACACTTGTAACAAACTCACCAACAAATCTTCGAACAAACTGACCAACATTACGTATATTGCGAACGGGGATTTTAGCATTTTACTCAGCGAACCACCGCAAAGCGACGACGCGGCAATGGTGTGAGATTCAGACCATACTTTTATTCTTGTGCTTATAATTATATTGTGTACCTTTAAAATTTCTCACGCGACGATATTATCGTTGACGTTCACGTCCACGTCTCCATAAAAATATATAATTTTTAACCTAGGACGTCTAGCTTTTGAGATATTTGCGAAAATCTCAAAAATGGGATTCCAAGTTCCAATGAAACATTAGGCTCTCTAATCACACCAATGAATGTTCTCAAAACACACTGACGCTAAATATACGTTCACAGAAAATCTTTGATGAAACCTCAAGAGGATCGGCTCAAACATAGTGGTTTGAGGTTCTTAAAACAATTTTTTTTTAAAGTTCAAAGTGTAGTGTAGTAAATAGGTATGTTCTGCAGAACGTTGTCATTATCTATGAGAGTTTGAAATGGATAGCTGTGTGACATCTGGCTACTCGTATTTCACTTGTTCGACGTTTTGTTGGCGAACATGTTACAAGTAGGGACACAGCTTTAGAAAGAGCTTATGTTAAAATGAAACAAGACATTTTTTTTTTAGTTTTTAATATTTTTTACACAATTCGTAGCATTCATAATGCCGACACAGTTTCGTCAGATTTCCTCCACAACGGCCCGTCAGCGTCAGCTGTCACTATATCATTTATATAAACCAGTTCACTATTAATCGTATAGTTTTTATTTATAATATGTACTTCACCGAAATTATACAATACAAATATATAATTAACTTTTTTCATCGAATTGAAAATGTACCGCTGACAGACGCTCATGTTCACCATTTTTTAGTAGCTATATTTACAATAACTTGATGACTTTCAAATCATTATATATAATGTACATATACATATATAATAAAGAGAAAAATCAAAATAAAATTCTTCAATTAATACATTAATACCTAACAACTACTATTTAAGATTTTCCTCTTAATAAAAATATATTACACGCAATGCAAATAACAATAATAATTGTGTATCAACAAAGTCCGGTGTTGCAAGAGAAAAAAATATTTTCTTTCCAAATTATTTAATACTGAGACTTCATTGGGGAAAAAACTGTATTTATACAAAGTAAAAATGACGTATGTATAATATTTGATGATTATTATTTACAAAAGTTAACAAACTTTTTTCTAAAATGAGACGCTAAGTTGCGATACGACTGTCCGAAAAGCATTTTTCGGAAACCCTTACTATTCCATTTTATAATTCGTATTACTAAAACGAATGAATAAAATCTTCATATTATTTCGCTAACAGGTATTTGAAAGAATATGAGAAATGAAACATACACTAATATTCTTAGATATATTTATATATATTTTTAAATAACGTCACAAACAGTCGTATTGCAATTTAAAAGACAATATGGTGGTCTTAATTAGCCTAGAATAAAGCTTGTTCTCGGATAACTTAGTCTGCTATCAAAGTTTATCGTAGCTAGGACCAATGATGACATTTTATATCTCCCGTTCGTATACATGACATAAGGCCGTAATGCAACGCATTACTATAAAGTGGTTCACGTGAAATATTTTGGAAACATTGTAAATTACTACTGTACTGTGAGCGATCATTTAGATTCGTATACATTTTTGATATTTATATTTTTGACATTTTACAGTAAATTGCTAATTTTACATTTTGATGTTTATCATCTATTTTATTTAACAGTGATTGTAAAGGTTAGCATCACCGTTGAATTTTAATTAATTCCATGAAAAACATCATTAATTTTATAATCAACACTCACAGTAGTCATTCCGTGGTGACACCAATAAGTAAATTTTAGAATTATTCGATTACATTTACGCAAACAGTTCATTTCACACCACGGATTTATTTGTAATCTAGGAGAAGCTCACAGATTCTCATCAGTCATGAAAATCACACAATTATAAATATTATATGTGTGTAAGATCTACAGATTAAAAAATAAATAACTGACTGGTTCCTTCTCGCCGAACACGGCCTTTTTACTTTTTCAACTTATTGTTTAATCTGCACATCTTCAAGTGTATGGTCTCCTGGTAACATAGAAGGCAATCAATATCAGGTGTTATCCACAAGACAAAAAATAGACCTAAAAATCTCATTTTTTTAACATTGTAAAATATCATTTTGTGATTCGTATACATCGGTTACAAATTGTGCTACATTATCGAACACCAAGGCAAGGTGAGAAACGATATTCGATATACAATATCATTACAATAAATATATAATTCAAAGATATGTATTCAAAATGTTTTCTGTAAATTAAACGCGGACAATTAATTTTCAAGAAATTGACATTCGTTATAGATGTACAATTTGAGCTTGATAATTACATTTAATAAATTAGTTCGTAGGTAACAGACGCAACACGTAAACGCAATTTACAGTTATACATTTGAAACTAGTGAGGAGCGGTGCACACTGGGCGAGTGCTCCTGGCGACCGGCTGGGGCGGTCAGCGACGGATGACCTGCCCCGCCGCCGAGCTCCTCCGCCCGCAGCCCACACCGCTTCTCAAATAACAAAGAAAGTTGCTTCGAAAAACCTAAAACCTATTAATACAACTCCTTTACAAAAAAAGTCCCATATCTACCTTTCTGTCGACAGCGACCCAAGTACTGTGATAGTTACAACTTACACAACTATTCAATTATTTATTTATATTTACGTAATAACAATACACAATTAGCTATAAATATTTATACGATAACTATCAAACCACATTATTGTTACATTCATCAACTTTGCTCCTATTGTTCCGAATGATAAAACGTTATTTATAATGGTGATTGCACCAGTTATGTTTCAGCGTCCATATCACTTCGCGTATAACATTTACATTTTTAGTTTAACCATTAAAGTTGACTTCAAAACTTAATTTTAGGAGATCGTATACTGTTTCAAATATTACAAAAATGTCGCGTTTTTTTTTATTTTAGTTTTTATGTACATGTAGCATCGTTCTCCTGTAATTATCACGTGCCAGTATCACATAAGGCGTTGTTCGGCCTGGGCGAGTGCGGCACAGTGGCTCGCGGACAGCCAGCCCGCGCGATGTCAACGTTATTCATATCTGTAAATAAAAATACAAATATATTGACGTTTCGTTATGTTATTTACAACTGAATATATTAAACATTAATTATGCATTTTATGCTTTAGTCGTAACAGCATAATTATAATTCTGCCGTATATCAACGACTCTCTTTGAAATATTTTTGTGGAGTCGGTATTATAAATGGGTCGATTACAATTTAAAAGGCATAAAAGATGCTATGAAGAATATTTGACACGGTTCTGGAGATTTCATAAATTGGGATAAGAATGAACTTTAATACTGGAGTAGATAAATTTGAAGTGGGTAGACTCATAATCATAACTTCAAGTAGTTGAATGCAAAACTGCTGTTGGTATTGTCACACTACGACATTCGTGGGAAATGATCAGTGTCTGATTATAATTCAGATTTTACAATATAAATATGCTCTTGCTAGGTATAGTAATATTAATTAACCCATCATCATCAGCCTAAAGCAGTCCACTGCTGGACATAGGCCTCTCCTATTGTACGCCATTCAGCTCGATTCTCGGCAACTCTCATCCAGCTGCTACCAGCCATCCATAATTAACCCATAAAGTTTTTATTTTAGCTGGTAAAGGACAAAGATCACTTTTCCTGCACCAGCCCCCGAGGGTCGAGAAAGTCTGAACTCCCTAAAATAAAATGTTGTACCTATACTCACATGTACAAGTTTGCAGGTTGCATTAGAGATGATGGCCGTAGTATTCAGCCGGGTAATGCGCGTATCCCTGGTGGAAGGCGGGGTCCGTGGGTGGCCTGTGCATCATCTGCTGGCCATCCATCATATAGCCCATGGTCGCCTCCGGGCTGTACGCACCGCTGGGGCCCGCGTGAGGGAATACTGAAGGATAAAACACTGCCCGGTTAATTAGGCTGGCTGTGTCACCAGCTTTAGCTGGGTATTGTTGTTACACACATTTTGGAGAAGTTTTAAACAGCATGCTGTTCAAGCCTTTTCAATTTTTTTAAATCATGCTGTATTTTTTTACACTAACTTTTCAGGTTTTTAAATTCATGCTGTAGGTATCTGTCACTCATTGTTATTTTCTTTAAGATCATGCTGTATTATACAATATTTTTGTAGCTTTAACAATTTGACAGAGTTGCAAATAATACATAGTGTTGTAAATAATACATAGTGTCTAAAAGGACTAAGATCCATAACAGTAATAAGTACTCTCCTTACACACGCATACTGCACACATACATAAAACAACGTTCATACAGTCCACTCATTCAAATATCAAAGAAAAATGTAACTTAAGTTCAGAGAAAAATAAATGTCTTTTGAGTAAAGACGCCAACTGTTTTCAATATTATTTTCTTTCACCAAACAAATAGTTATAGACCTATAGTGCCCCAAACATATGGTCCTTCGAGCCGGATTGGACAATTTGGAGCAGTTATGGACAGATTTTAAAGATGGACACAAAGCTATCACAGGCAAGGCGACCCAAAAGGAAAGGCAGGATACCTATTTTACTAAGGACATGTATGAGGAGTTCGAAGAAGCATATGTATCATACAAGACTTCATTGAAGGAAGCCCTGCAGCCCTATCTTGCGTCATCGAGTGGAACCTCGTCCGTAAATCCGAAATCCAGTGCTGGACACGTGGTTAGTGAGTGCGAGGTTAGGTTACCGCGTGTCCAATTACCTACGTTTAGTGGCAAATATGTGGAGTGGCAAACGTTCTATGATATGTTTCATTCACTTGTTCATACCAATAATAATTTAACGCCGGTGCAAAAATTGCATTATCTTAAAAGCAACTTGTCAGGTGAACCGGAATGTTTGTTACGTAATTTTTCTACAACTAATGACAATTACGAAGAAGCTTGGAAACAGTTACTGAAACGTTACGATAATAAGCGTTATAATTGTAATGCGCTTATGAGATTATTGTTCACGCAAAAACCAGTTACGAGTGAATCTGCAAGTGCCATTAGACAGTTATTAGATACAACTACAACTTGTTTACAATCTTTACGTAGTATGGGAATTAGTACTGAGCGAATTAATGATGTGTTTGTTATTTATTTAGTGGTTTCTAAATTAGATCCCGAATCCATAAAGCAGTGGGAATATCAGTTAGGTATACTTAGTGACGAATTACCAACATGGAGTCAATTATCTGAGTTTTTAGAATCAAAATTTAGGTCGTTGGAAATGATAGATATTAATAAGGTACGTACCAACACTAATACAAAGTCAAAGTCTTTTCATGGGTCTATTGATAATAATAAGAGTGATTCTAATGTAACTACCAAATGTAATAAGTGTAATGGGGAACACTATTTATACCAATGCGAGGAATTTAGTCAACTAAGTGTCAAAGATAGGCAAGATTATGTTCAAAAAAATAACTTGTGTTTTAATTGTTTCTCTCCATCTCATCCAGTTATGAAATGTCGTAATTCAGCAAGTTGTAAGCGATGTGGCAGGAGGCATCATTCATTATTACATTTTGAAAGGGAGGTGAGCAGCAAGAGTGAGGACGTCTCTGTGGAGAGTGAGTCAGACAAAACCGTGAGTACCATTTCAACTAATTTTTCGAGTAAAGGATTAGAACCGAGTCAAGTTTTGTTAGCAACTGTGTCAATTTGGGCCCACAATGATCACGGTTACAGACAACAGTTGAGAGGATTATTGGATCAAGGCTCGCAGGCATCTTTTATTAGTGAATCAGTAGTTCAATTACTTGGACTTTCTCGTAAACATGTTAGTGGTACGGTTTCCGGTATAGGCGGCGGTAGCCACACTAATGTAAAGCACATGGTTTCTCTCCGAGTGGTATCACGTCATGACCCTCAAATATCCATCCAGGTAAATGCATATGTATTGAGATCTGTTACGTCATTACTTCCTTCAACCGAGTTACACACACCTGATTGGTTACATTTAGATAAAATACCACTAGCTGATCCAGGTTACGCCACACCAAGTAAAATTGATATTCTTCTTGGAGCAGAAGTTTACAGTGAGATTTTATTGGATGGTATTGTACGTCACAATAAAATATTGGCACAAAACACTACCTTAGGTTGGGTATTATCAGGGAGGGTGTCACAAAACTCAACTTCTGCTGTCAATAGAATAATCACCATGCATTTACACTTAAGTGGAGAAGAGCTACTTAAGAAATTCTGGGAAATGGAAAATGAGCCCAACTTGATACAGAAAAGGATGACAGAAACAGAGCAACGATGTGAAGAACTTTATGACAGGACAACTACCCGAGATGAAGAAGGGAGATTTATTGTTAAGCTACCTTTCGACAAAGAAGAACCAGAATGTCAATATGGAAACTCAGTACTTATAGCTACAAAAAGATATGAGTTTTTAGAGAAGAGACTGCAGAGAAATCCTCCTTTAAAAGAAGAATATCACAAGGTTTTGCAAGAATATCTTACTATGAATCACATGACACCAATAAAAGGGGAAGACATAGACAATCCCAAGGCGATTTATCTTCCACACCATGCTGTAGTTAGAGAGGATAAGGAAACAACCAAAGTCCGAGTAGTTTTTGATGGTTCATGTAAAGGCCTTAACAATTATTCACTTAATGATAATCTCATGGTGGGTCCCAAGTTACAACAGGATTTGAGACACATCCTTATGCGATGGAGAAGCCACAGGATCTGCATAGTAGCAGATATTATCAAGATGTTCAGAATGGTGAAGGTTAATTCTGAGGATACAGACTACCAAAGAATTGTATGGAGGCCACAAATAGACGAGCCATTAAGACATTTTAAATTATTGCGAGTGACCTTTGGTACTGCGTGTGCTCCATATTTGGCTGTAAAAACCCTTCAAAGGTTAGCTGATGAAGAACATACAAAATTTCCGGTAGCATCAATAATATCTAAGAAGGACTATTATATGGATGACCTTTTGACTGGCTGTGACACTCTACTAGAGGCCATACATATCTATAGTGAGATGAACAGGTTGATGAACTGTGGTGGTTTTGAACTACAAAAATGGAGTAGCAATAATCAAGACTTACTGACACACATAGAAGGGAACACCCACAGTAGCAATGATTCATTAAAATTAAAAACAACTACTGTCATGAAGGTACTTGGCTTGAAATGGCATAGAAATATAGATTGTTTTCAGTACACACTTGATTTACCAGACTTAAAACAACCTATTACTAAACGGCAAGTATTATCGGATGTGGCCCGGCTGTATGACCCGTTAGGATGGATTGCCCCTGTGATAATCACAGCAAAAATATTCATCCAAAAATTATGGAAGTCTAAGCTTGACTGGGATGATGTACTGAATACAGATTTAACAAGTGAATGGTTACAATTTAGAACAAGTTTAATACATTTAGAAAAAATAAACATACCACGATGGTATCATTTCAGTCCAGAGTCAAAGGTCGAATTACATGCATTTGCGGATGCTTCTAAATTGGCGTATGGTGCTGCTGTATACATTCGTGTTAGCAATAATGATGACAACGAAATTTTTGTGAGTTTGGTATCAGCAAAAAGCAAGGTTGCCCCTATTGAGAAGGAGATATCTATCCCAAGACTGGAGTTGTGCGGTGCAGTTCTAGCAGCAAAGTTAATATTTGAGGTGTCACAAATAATGAACATACCAAAGGCAAACTTGTATGCGTGGTCGGATTCTACAATAGTTCTAGCCTGGCTGAGAGGAGGGTCTAGCCGCTGGACTACTTTTGTGAGCAATCGTGTGTCTGAAATTCTCAATATTTTAGAATACGGTCAATGGAGGCATGTTACAACTGATTCGAACCCTGCTGATTGTGTTTCAAGAGGCATAGCTGCACAAAATTTACTTGAACATTCCTTATGGTGGGCAGGACCTTCTTGGCTTTCACAATCTACTGTAGAGTTAAATAACTGTAAGGATAATATTGAGGATACTCATGAAGAAGAAAGACATACATCTTTAACTGTTTTACCTGTATTGAAGAATGAATTTTTTTGGACTATGTTTTCATCACTGTCTAAAACCTTAAAGGCCATATCATATTGGAGAAGAGTTTTACAGAATTTGAGATTACCAAAAGAGAAACAAAAATTGTATCCGAACATAATTACACCTGCAGAACTAAATATGAGTTTAGTTTTATGCATCAAACAGGTTCAAGAAGAGCATTTTAGTGAAGATATAAAGCAGTTAAAGATGAAGAAGTTTGTCCCCAAAAAAAGTAGACTCCGCACCCTTTATCCCATTTTTGATGAAAATGAAATACTAAGAGTTGGCGGTCGTATTGATGAGTCAGAAGCCACATATGATACAAAGCATCCTATACTTATGCCCGCGAAGAGTCATCTCACCAAGCTCATAATTAGTGATGCTCATATCAAAACCTGTCACGGAGGACCACAAGCTATGTTGTGCTATTTAAAAACTAAATATTGGATATTGCGAGCAAAGGAGATCGTTAAAAGTCACTACAGAGCGTGTGTTAAGTGCTTGAGACATTCCAAGTCTAAAAGCAATCAACTGATGGGTCAAATTCCGGAACATAGGTTGAAACCGACCCGACCTTTTAAATCATCTGGTTGTGATTACATGGGTCCTATTAGTGTGAGATTTTCCCCTGGAAGAGGAACGAAATCCTATAAGGGATATATTTGTTTATTTATTTGCATGGTTACTCGAGCCATCCATTTGGAAGTGGTAACTGATCTATCGTCAAAGGGGTTCATTGCAGCGTTCAAGCGTTTCACAGCGCGACGAGGTCACTGTCAAGACTTATTTAGTGACAATGGCACTAACTTTGTTGGTGCCAACAAACAACTTCGTGAAATGTTTGATCGAGCTAAATCGACTGTGCCGCGTGAAATTGAAGAATTATTGAGTTTGGAGAGCACAACATGGCATTTTATACCCCCACACGCGCCTAATTTCGGAGGTCTCTGGGAGGCCGGTGTACGTAGTGTTAAAACACATTTATATAAGGTAATTGGAAATAGCACTCTTACCTATGAGGAGTTGTCTACTGTTTTAGCACAGATCGAGGCTTGCCTCAACTCCCGACCAATTACAGTAATGAGCGATGATCCTAACGAACCTCAAGCTTTAACACCAGGTCATTTTCTTATAGGTGAGCCCTTAATAAGTATTCCAGATGAAGATAATTCAAATCATAATGTAGTAGGTCTGGATAGATGGAGATTGACACAAAAAATGGTTAATAATTTTTGGAAGCGATGGTATAGGGAGTATTTAGTCAACCTTAACCAACGATATAAATGGAACGCCCAGAAATCTGAGCCTGAAATTGGTGATATAGTAATTTTAAGAGACGATAATATCCCACCTGCTAAATGGATTTTAGGAAAAATAACAAAAAAATACTTAGGGCCTGACAATATTGCACGGGTTGTGTCTGTAAAATGCAAGAATGGGGAATTTAAACGTCCCATTAGTAAATTATGTATTTTACCTAAGTGAATTGATTGTTTACTTGCTATTGTATTGTTTGTTTATCCATGATGTCATAAGGTATCTGTACCTACTTACCAATTATCAAGTAGTTAGTAAGTTTACACCATACTAACTTCTATCCTTATAAGGCTAGGTTTTCATAACCATAATTTGTGTTCATTTTATTATTATTTTTTTTTTCATTTTGTTACACTCACCGGTTGGATGTATCAAACTTTCTTATACAATTATTCATTGAATTGTCATTCATGTAGCATCACGGTGGGCGGTCATGTCTTTATATAGAGTAATTTTTTTCCAATTGTTTAAAAAAAAAAAAAAAATATATAACACTCATGTATGTCAATAGTTAAGTATAGCATTTAAGTACTAGCATTTTTTACATACACATAGACACAAGTACACAATGCACCCTTTATTTAGGATACTGATTTTTTTGTTTTTTTTCTTTTCCCTTTGAGTTTATATATATTTTTATACTCAACTGTTTAACTGGTTTATTAAAGCACTGCGTCCTTTGGTGGGCGGTATGTCTAAAAGGACTAAGATCCATAACAGTAATAAGTACTCTCCTTACACACGCATACTGCACACATACATAAAACAACGTTCATACAGTCCACTCATTCAAATATCAAAGAAAAATGTAACTTAAGTTCAGAGAAAAATAAATGTCTTTTGAGTAAAGACGCCAACTGTTTTCAATATTATTTTCTTTCACCAAACAAATAGTTATAGACCTATAGTGCCCCAAACACATAGTGTTGTAAATGGGTATTTAAAAATAATATTATAACAATTTTTCGCATAGCAAAACATTTAATAAGCGGATTTCCTTTGCAAGATATTTTCACATCAATACATTTTCACCAAAAAGTTTTACATAAAAGATTCTGTTCAAAATCTCAAGTAGAAGTAAGTAATCCAAAAACTATAGACATGCTATATAGGTACATTAGTGGTTCTGTATGTGTCCCGCGCTCTCAAGGCGCAATGGTGCGTATCACCATAAAGACCCCATGAGGATGTCGGAAATCGACGTCTATAATGGACGAACACCATTACATCACGATTGATAATCCCATGGATATATCGCGAGAGGAAGCCATAACAGTTTTGTGGTAAAATTGAGCGGATTTCTTGACTTTTGCAATTGCGTTTCTCACAATGGGCAATTGAAGTTTTTTTAACAGCAGGGTGAAAAATATTAGCTTTATTTTCTTGCAGTTTGCATACTTACTTCTACATTGTTTTTTGTTTCAGCCTCAACCAATCATGGATGATCAATCTTGATTTTTGAAAATTTTTGACCACGGTACGTACCTACGGTTATAAAATTTGGTGGTTCGAAATTCAAAAAAATATTATAGTTTCATGAGTTTTCTTGTAACGGATGCCATCAAAAGGTCAACGTGTTTTAACCGAATAACATTTACGACATTTTGTCCGTTGTTTTTTTTTTTATTTCGGAACGATTTTATTGCTTTTTTCGCAAACAATGCAAAAGTGGGTGATTGAGTCGGATCAGTGGCGCGTGTCTCCTACCAGGGCCGCAGGAAGCAATAACGGGCGCCCGAACAGGGGCACAACTACCAGGATACTATGATTTAGGAGGAAGTCATCTTGAGGACGTCATACTAAATGCTGGCTGTTTGTGTTGCTAGTACAGTAGAAAAATCAGGTGTTCTTAAAATAAATCTGTATTGTTAAACGTTAATTGATTTCATAATATTCATTAACCAAATTCATAATTTTAATTAAACAGTACTGACATTTTCAGATTCTCCGTACAATTTTTCCGGACATTGACAAGGTCTAATTACCGCTTCAACGGTTAATCATTTCCATGAACAGAGTTAACAAAGCCCAGCCGCTAGTTTCCAAAAATATGAATATTAATTTCGCTTTTAATAAATGCATCGGTGACGAGAGAACGGATTTTAATCCTCGCCGAATGCCCAATAAACGATCGTTCGGTGCTCCAACGAATTGTAATTTACAGTCAGGCCCCGTAATGGGTCGCATCAGAGGGCAATTTATGCGCTTATAATAAATTCATTAACGCTGCGACATGGCGTGTGTACACGCTGAACTACTGAGATAGACTGTGTTAATAACGTGTTGCTAATGGAAGGGAGACGTTTCATTGGGTAGCCAATAGTATGATTACTGATTAGTATTGGGTCCGGCAACACTGGCGAGTGGCGACATTAAAAATGTTAACGATCCACGAATTGAAACAGAGATGGGAATGATTCAGATTACAAATGCACTGAAAACATTATTTTTGAACAGCAAACTTAATAGCTGAAAATCAGCCAAGCGAATCGCTGCAAATAGGGAAGGTTGGCAAACGAAACACGGGAGGCACATCGCACGCACTAGGAATACATAAACGCAGGGCGGTCGCACGACAAATAATATAGTGATTGGAAAAGCGCCTTTTGGCTTGACCGCAGGAAATGCGGTGGCCATTTTCTTTAGTCCATTGCCAAAACAATTTTCCATCTATCCTTCCACCCCTCCGGTTTTTCCATTTTCCGTCGTCGGCAAACTTGGCCGGGCGACCACATCCGCCCGTTTGGCTCGCGAGATTTAGAACTGTGCCCGGTTTATGTACTCCCGGTGTTTGGTGTCGCGATATTTGAGTGCTGACAGCCTGGTAAGTTTAATGCGATAGCATTTTGTATTGAGAAAACGATTGCACTTTTCCAATTATGCAAATAAATGGGTGTAACGTTTTTGAACAGCAAGACGCTATGTAGGGTTGTAAGAAGATTATCGTTGATGCATCATCTATTTCTCTGCAAGAAAACTTAGCAAGATGAATCAAATTCAATACCCTTATTTTATCACAACAATGCCAAGATAGGTCTCCTGTACCTAATCGTAGTAAACTTTGGTAAGATAGCTTTTAATCAAGAAAAGTCCGAATCTTTCGATTTAAACCTCTGATGTATTGTCTCCTTTCTCATAAACGAAATTAACAAGAAATGAAGAAAATGCCCGTTTCTAATCTTGAAATAGAAAGGGGGGCAACATCCACACATCTAGATAAAGGTACCAGGGTAGCATACATCGCCGATAGTCGACGGAGGGGCGAGTGATGGATAGCTCGGGACGGGTCAACGAATTCGGACATTATTCTTTTTTACCCTTCTTGCGTTGCAGGAGTAAGCCCTTTTTCTGCGACGTCCTTTTTTTCCCCCGACGGAATTTTTGTTGGCTACGTACGGGGGACCCGGGAGCGTTTTATGGACTGTGCTACAATTACAAAGTAAAAATAGAATTGGTCGTTTGTAATTCTATTCCATATTGTCGACGGGATGGGTAAAAAAGAGAAAAAAAAAAGGTTTTATCGGCGGATATTTTGGCTGGTTTTGTGATTCGTAAGCGTTTTAAAAATCGTTCTTGTGGCAATTGCCTGTTGCACTTTGAAATTGAAATTAATTTATTACTTATAAGTAGATCTCTAATCACACTTTGGTGTCTGTGTGGTATAGCTTGATGAGGAAATAGGTAGTTTCAACACCCAATTTGAAGCCAAAACACAGAAAGATCTTCAATAAACAAAATGTCACACAGCACATTCTTCCACAGGTACAAAACTATCGGTATTCAAAAACAATACACTCTATTTTACTCAGAGTAAAGTAATTCTATCTAATCTACTTTCTAAACGCAGCTGGGGCGTACCAGGCAGTCATAATTCCACAGGCGGTCAGCGCTAAAAGCTAGAACATCCTCATGGGACGGCGGCGTTACTGGCCGCATGCGACGGCCTGCATACTGTATGAACCACTCCGTACTTTGTGGTCAGCAAACTCGATTTTAGACTTCAAAGTCGTTTCGGGCATGCGCGGAGAATTTGAAATGTCCGAAACGATACGTGATGCGGTCAGGACGCGTTAATGTCCTTGTAATGGCGTCTTGAATTTTGGATATCTAATGGTATTGACGTTTGAAGTTTTATTTTTTACCGTTGGGACTGTTTTGGAAGGATGGGGTGTTTGGGATAAGAAAATGATTTGACGTCCCTAGATACTTTGTTGTATAGTTTGCTCCAATAGTCTAAAGCTTAGACTATCACTTAGGTTGAACTCTAAAGTCAAATAAGATTATGTGCTATAATTTTTTTTTCAGTTGTATCGTTTGTTAGCCTACACCGTTCCATTGCTGAGCAAAGGCCTCCCCCAAGGCCTCCTTCCAGGCATCCTTTTCTAGCGCCATCGCCACCTCGATCGTTATTCAGGGGAATTATTTTTTTATATAACGGCCTTCTTAAATTGGCCGTTTATTCAAATCACAACTGTCATTCTTTGACAGTTGTATGAAATGGATATAACGCGGCAAATTGACGGAGTGCGTCAATTCGATTAGTGTTAGCCTTACACGGAAAGTTGATCGCTTAACTCATTATTGCATAGAAAATCTGCTTACAAATAAAGTACAGACGCCAGCACATCAAGCTTCCCGAAACGGTCAAATTTTCCCAATCAAATTTGAACCTTATGCAATAACGATAAAGTTGAAAATCTATTAAAGAAATTTGACATATTGTAGTAGCTTGATGTGCTGCCGTCTGTACATCACAAAATAATAACAGCTGTTGTATAAGAAAAATGTTACCTGCTCTATTTGACTGGTCTATCATTGGCTGCACTATCCTACGTCTCGCGTTGATAAACCTGAAACAAACAGACAAACAAAATATTAATAAAGAAACAAGTTTAATTACTTATGTCTTATCTAGCCACCGGCTTCTGCTTCACACGGGTGTAACATGGCGACATGACAAAATATGGAGATTTTTGCTAAAATCTAAGTTAAATATTACCGACATAAAACTTTCACAATAATGGCTCCCGCAAACAGGCTTGCGGTGCTATTCTGTAAAAATCTTACCGTGAAAACTTAGGCGAAGTGAGCGTGGAGTGAGCTGTCAATAGTGACAATTTCTAGCAAAAACAAACTCAGTTCACCTAAGTTTTCACGGTGAGATTTTTACAGAATCGACCGGCTGGTGCTCTAAATCTAAATGAATAAATAAATGATGGTAAAAAACCGTATCAAAAGCAAGAGTGACCAGGCTCACGCTCGTACCATCATAGACCTCATCCATCGCTTTCCATCAAGCCTGATCGAGGTCAGGAGCAGCGGTGCTATTCTGTAAAAATCTCACCGTGAAAACTTAGGTGGAGTGAGCTGTCAATAGTGTCCATTCCTAGCAAAAACAAACCCACGTCACCTAAGTTTTCACGGTGAGATTTTTACAGAATCGACCGGCAGGCCCATTCAGCAAAAACACACTGTAGTTTACAAGATCTAAGCGGTCACACAGACAGCCACGAAAAACGACTTTTCTATGTATTTCTGTACTGATGAGCTTTACTCATCAGTACAGAAATACATAGAAAAGTCGTTTAGTCATTAGGTCTTTCTGTAGGAGGTCGTCCTTGGAAGTACAGACGCCAGCACATAAAGCTACCCGAAACTGTCAGATTTTCCCAATCAACATTGAACCTTATGCTTTAGGGATAAAGTTGAAAAACTATTAAAGAAATTTGACAGATGGTAGTAGCTTGATGTGGTGGCATCTGTACAACCTCCATTCGTATTTCCTCCTCCAGGCAGCGTTGCTGTGTTTCAGTTTGGGTATAGATACCGATGTAATTACAGACATATCAGACAATTTTGAAGACATGATAAGGGATATATTATATATATAAATAAATATATTGAAAAAAAAAATGTGGTTTTTCTATTTCGTGTAACTTGTTAAGTATGTGGAATAGGGATTTAACATTTTGGTATATGATTTTTGACTCTTTGGATTAGTATCATGTAAAAGGAATACGCGATTCAATGAATTTTTCTCGATACAAAAAAAATTCAAAGTTTTTCGACATCACGGCGTAACGTTAAGAGTTTTTCTATGGAATTTACTTTAAAACATAGAGAATTATCATATCAAAGTTAACTCAAAGTATTTTTTTAAATTTTTTTTGTTAAAAAAGGAATAAATTCGTTTTGGCACATACGTCGTTTTATTCGAGCGCACGCACATTATAGCCATCACTCTTCTTGTGCGTTTCAAAAGTAATTGCATCACTTTCGCTCGCTTAGTAGCTTTTTGAAGATTTTAGATTTTCGAGGTAGCGCTTTAAAGTCTACTGATTCTTGATTAGAGAAATTCGCCTCGTTAGTCTAGGGGTCGCAAGCGGTATACTGCTGACCATAAGGTCATGGTCAGCAGTAAGTATACCGCTTGCGACCTGGGAATTGAACTCAGGACCTCCTGGGTTCAATTCAAAAAGGCTAAGTGTTATTAAATTTGTGCATCAAGACTTTCTCAGTAGCAGCCCGGAGTCTGTGAATTGGTGCCTGGTTGACCCCAATAGAAAGAAAGGAAAAAGAAAATTTGTTTATTGTGTACAAACAAAACGCACATTACAAATACAAAAATAAAAGACATAAAATATACACTTACAACGTAGTCAAAAGCCTCCACTACGGCTGAAATATCCTGGCAAGTCAGAACATAGGCATTATGAACTTTCGCGCATGTTCTCTCACTCACACTCGCCTCATGTCACCATTTGGTTCCTAAAAAACCTTACTGCGCAGTCTTCTGCGCGAAGTTCAGACTTGCCAAGATAAATCGGCCGTACTGTACTCAAGCATATAAAATGTTGACAATTTTGTCCATTGCTTGATGTCAGGGCCAGGGACTAAAGACAACACACATTAATTGACATTGACATTGACAATACAAATTAATCCGTGATGCGCCCGATGCACCCGCGATATTGGCATATCAATGACAACAAAACAACAATCAAAACAAAATGCCAGTTGCAGAGTGGAAAAATAACTACCTACTTTTGTAACAAGCCCGTGGGTGGGTGTACTGGAGCTACACCTGTGCCTAACCATTCAGGGATTACAGATGTGACGGTATACTATTTGTCGTATCTTATTAGCACAGGACTATGCTAGGATGCCAGCATAATGCATTTTCCTGAAACCAAGGAAGTAAGCGCTCCCTTGCTCTGTAACTTATAGTTACATCAGCGAAGTTTTAGTCACTCCACAGACTCTCAACAAACATTCTACTGCCCCAGTCAGGATTAACATCCACACATCGATACCACCACTTAATATATAACGATATTCAATTATATTATCTACAAACATATCAGCATAATCTTAGTTTTCCGTTTCCGCAAAAGTTCTTTGCACAAACGGGCGGGAATAACAAGCAAGTCTTAATGAATTATGTCGAATTCTGCAGAGCCTGTGTTTTGCGAGCGTTGAGCATCGCATAGATTACTAGGATCTTGGTTACAAAGTTAACTGAGCATATTTTCAGGATATTATATTATCTTTCTATAAATGATTTTCCTGACTCTAGAGTCAGAGACCTTTTTTGGGCTTTTTGAAAAAATACTGGCGGTTCTTAGAGCTCCGGGATTTTTATCTGGCATAAAAATATTCGGAAACGATACGACGTAGTTATGTATGTATGGCTGTTATCTGGAAGCCGTACCCACTACTGAAATAACTTTAGATTCGCTTATCAAAAAGGTTTCAAATATCATCGGACAATATATCAAGCTAGGCACTAGGAGAACATCCCTCAGAAGGGAGTGACCGGGGGCTATCTCGGCCGGCTTTATGAAAACTAATGCCTTCATTTGGCGTCGGCTCCGGCCACCGGCGATAAGCTATGTCGCCCTAGTACCTCGGGATTACGATTTTGGGATTTAGCCCGGACAAGGGGGTGTCCGATAAAAGTTTTGTGGAAATTTCAGTTCGTGTTTGTAATTTAAATGTTTCGAAACTAGCTTATCGTGGGTATGAATATTGCTGGATCATAATTTACGAGTACAATATCATACATAGATATTTAAATAACAGTCAAAATTGCTAGATTTTTGGCCTCAAATCCGAACCTTGGAGGACGCGCTGGTGCTGGGGGTGCATGTTGCGTACCCTCAAATATCTCCATGGCCGACCATTCACAAGTCTCTCAAAATACGAGAATCAGTAAATCTCAAGAAAAACATAAAACCAATTTTCGCAGACGATTAAAGGAATAAACGAAACGGCCGAGGAAATAAAGTTTTTCCCGTGTTTAGTTACATAAACAGCAGGTGGTAGAGTGAGCTATTACCTGGGGGTAATAAATACCGTTTTTCCCTAATTAACGCTTAATTCGGGGTGGGTCGTAGCACCCCCTGGGCTTAAGATCCCGCACTACCGATTTTTGCGACGCCGCGCCGCCATGACAAAGTAAATTGTGGCCAACTAATGTTTGTTTTGCGTTTGGCCTACGAAAAGCTACTAGATTGTGCTTATTTAATAAATTTAATCTACATTTAATAAATGGGAGTGCAAGTGCTGGATAAGGAGCAAAATGTTATTTAATTACCTAAGTAATTGCAAGATTTTCATAACCCTCAAGAAATCAGTCTAAGTACAGACAAAAAATTTGTGCCAGAACAACTGAATTTGTTCTTCAGCAAATATTTAAGTTTATAGAGTCCGTAAATGTAATTTTACGTGATATTGTAATTCTAAATCAAGGAAGGATAAATTATAAATTACAGCAACCCCTCGACGTCGCCTTCTCGGAAAATGGAGAATTCTCAGCGTTAACTGAAGGAATTCCACTCAACCCCGCATACTCATTATTTAATTCGCTTTCAGGTAATTAAAATCCAAAAACTTGGAAGTCGAAATTAAATTTTATACTCTGTAGGTACGCTGGCGGACTTCCATCCCTATTTTCTACCCCCCTGGCCCGGGACGTGCTTCTCGGATCAAATCACCTTTTTAACTTTCCCTATTTAGGGAAAAGCCGGGGAAATCTAGCAATTGCAATAATAAGTTGCTACCAGGACATCATGAGATCGAGTGGCCCGCCCCTATTATCGTTACGTAATGTGATTCTCTTGGGTGGATGTGTTGTCTACTAATTATAATATTATGTGGCATGTATTTACTCATCTTATTTATTTGTTTTGCTGTTGTATTTTGTGAAGAGAACCAAAAACTATTAGTAAGGAATATTTAATAGATAGTGTGTCAATCTCTTGCTGAAGTTAGGGTAGATTCTTAGGCTGCCTTGGGAACCACACATTTGCTGTGCGAGGTAGCTAAACGGTGAAAGATGAATGAAGCTAAGCTGCGAAACTATGTGTCTCCACCAGAGCTAAGTGGTGTAGCGGAACCGGTAAGATGTGCTATGAAGGAAGATTCGCTTTGACCGTATAGAAAGTCTTCCACCAGATCTACACTTTGAAAGTCAAACGATTCTATTGGGTGATAATTATCATACACATTTATCATCTGTTAGCCGGCTCATATTTGCAGAGCCACAAAAACATCTATCGAAGCAAAAATGTAATTATTTCAAAGTACACTACTAAATCAGCTCAGGCAATTGTAACACCAACACTCCACCATACAGCACCTAATAAAATAAAAACAACTCCCCCTTCGAGTGTCAGATGACGCGGTAATGTACCAAATCTTATTACAATTAGCGCCATTTGCATACCAAACAGATATATCAGGCGCATGTGCAATAATGTGCATCAAACAATTGTATCGCCAACCCTTCCGAACAAATCCAGATCGCTTATGATTTATGCGCCCCTGGTATCGAGCCGACCGTTGTCACAAATAAAATAAACACACATAGAAATGCAAATTCGGTAATGTCAGATGTGTGTTGGTCTATTGTTGAACTATGTTTCGAATTTCATGAATTGTGTGATTTATTACTTTTATGATGTGGAAAACAATGTATTTTGAACGCTGTTTTTTTTATTGCGTTCAGAATTTAATGTCATTTTTGCGTTAAATGGCTCCTGAATAACATGGCCTTTCTGCATGACCATTTTATTTTGAAGAGCTATTTTGCTTCTACAGCATTAGCTAATCAAAGGATCTACATTACGCATTCAATTTAAATGTTAATAAAATAAAACCTCTATATAATTCACAAAATTATAATTTTACACAAGGAAAACAAAAGTTAAAGCCATGTAATCTTCAAACCTCACAGTTAATTGCAGCTAAAACATCAAAATAACAGTAAACGTCGCCGTCAAAATTAATACAAAGCGCGATTTAACAGATACCCTCTTAAGAGTCGTAAAATTTGCCGTTTTTGCGCCGGGCCCCTCTCCCGACGGACCGGGGACCCCGGGTGTTATGGACCCCGGGCCGGCGGATGAAGAGTTAATGAACTAATCTTGATATTAACAACACATTAGACGCATCGGACGCACAGCCATGCTTCGCGCAAGTAATTACAGGGTCCCTTGCAAGGGATAGTGCGGCCTCAACCCTCGCACGGTATGCTCCGCGTCAATTTCGAATGTTTCGCTTTAGGGTTAATTTATGATAATTTTAATGTTTATTAAAATCCTTGGAATTGACAGAAATCACTTCATATTTTCTATTTCATCTGCAAATTGCACGTTTCTACAAATTGACTCGTATTTTAATTACGAGTACCTACTTAATTAAAGTTTTGACCAACAAGCAGTGCTGCCAACAAAATAATTTTTCAACACACTTGCTCGTAAAGGGGCTCTTATTGAACCGCTTTAAGGTCCATAATGGAGTGTATTACGAACGCGTGCTTTTTCTTTACTTTAATCCACATGTTCTGTAATACCACAGATAACTATTTACTAGTCGGAGACGCGCGCTTTTTTAATCTCATCAAACCCTGCGTTCCGAATTGGGAAATAATCGATGTGTTCCGAATTGGGAAATAACCGAATTAGCGTGAGCGCGATAACGATAACGATGTCCCGTGAATCGTCATAGATGACGTCATGACATTCGCCATCTTGCGATAATGCCGACCATGCCCTAGAATAATATCACCGTGAGCGGAGTCAAAAATGACAGTGTGTGTATGAGGTTGTGTCAGTGTGTGTTTTGTTTTGAGTTGCATCATCTTTTAATTAAACTAACGTGGCATTTTTGAAATTGTGCTTCTGGCTGACAGTCGCCACCTAACCAAAGAAGAAGAACTGAAGAAGAAATGTGGTGTTTATACAAAGAAATACTGTAATAATATCTTTTTTACATTGTGTAAGCACTGTCATGTGAGCGCGTTCACGAGTGTTCCGAATTGTTGCCAGCTCTCAGCAGTCATAATAGTAATATATAAATCGGAACGCATGTGAGATGATGCATGGACGTAATATTACGTCCATGGAGATGATGTGAGCGCTGTGATGTGAGCGATTATAGCTAATTCGGAAAGCGCCCAAAGAGACTTCATGCCGAAAGAAAAAATCCGCGGGCTATATTTCATTTTTTTTTTAAATAGTCTGTATTGTCCTTGGTCGCAAAATGAACTCGCAGGGGACCACAGACAATTTAAGGTGAATGCGCAGTGGTAGACCGCGAAATTCTTAGGTTTTTTGCAATTTTCAGGTTTGTGTTTATTATATTTTTTCTATAGGCTGTATCGGTTTTGTCTGTGCCATAGATTAATATATTTAAAATGAGTCAATGTTGCGCGCGCATAGCTAGTGCTGGCTAGCACGGCGCGCGGGAAAACAAAACCAGCGCGCCATTTTCCATACAAGTTAATATTTAACAATACAAGTCTGTTTTTTTTCCTCGCAAGTGTGTTGAAAAACGTCGTATGAAACGCGTGTGCATTAATCAATATACACTCGGCTTTCTTATCGCTCTCGCCTGCGGCTCGCGCGATAATATCGCCTCGTGCATAATGATCAACATAGCACACATGTATCATAATGTACTATTATTTTCAATCGGCTCAATAGCGCCGCTGCGTATTAAACCATTACGGGTGCGTGTCGAAACGGTAATTACATAACAATTATCACAAAAACTAATCGAATCACAAAGCAATCGGAAGAATATCCGAACGTTCGTACAAAATTCATAGTGACAGTTAATTTGGGAATGCAGTGCGCGCATCGGGTCCCACACTCCCACCATCCCACTCGCGATGAGATTACTTATTCAACAGACGTATAACATATTGCCCAAGTAATTGGTTCAAAATACAAACTTGCGCGGTACGTATGAACCCCGGGTAATTATTTATTTACGTGCCAAATTGCTTTTTCATTATTTGGAAGTAGGAGAATGATTAAACTTGAATGATTCGACTTGGCAGAGTTATAAAACGATAACAATATTATTTTTTAAATATTTGTTTTATTCTCACGGAATTGTTAGAGGAATATACTGTAATCCAAGAACTTTGTTTTGATATTTACACTACAAAAAGGATCTCTGTAAGCTTAGCTAAACATTCGCAGACGATACAGGGACTCAAAAGGGTGAATAATACTTGGATTTCGTAACAAATGCTGACGGAATCCGACAAATCCAGTGCGGATACCGTCCGACGGACGGATCGAGTTTTGATGTCTGAGATATCCGGAGCTATGCTACCCTGGTGATTGATTGCTCGTACATAGGTAAGATCTTTGTTTTAGTACGTAAAAGAAGATAGGTAGTGCAATATTATGATTCAATTCTGTCAAAATGTGAAATCTTAGCCAGGACTGAAACATATCACAAACACAAGGCGGAAAATATCGGTCGTGAAAAACAAAAGGTCCAAGTAACTTCGTCACGTACAAATACGTCTAATCCACGGAGTCCGGGCGGACAATAAATATTTTTCATGAAATCCACCGCCGTCGCCAGCGCATACAAACGGCCTTAAATCAGGCAATTATAGGTGTGACCAGTAAATATTATAACCAGGGGATCAGGAGACGGCGTATAGAGATTGTTAAGGATATTGCCTATGTTGTTTTTGTAATGGACTCTTGTGCTCGAAGAATGTTTGGTTATTAGGCGTGAATTAGCGTTATTGTCATGGTTGTGTACAAAATACGGGTCTTTTTCGTATAAGTTGGGGTCAGGGAAGTTTATTTTGTCTGCTAGTGAATACTAAAAATTGCATCATTTTAATGGAGGAAGCTCCACGCTTTAGAACAACTTTTGAAACAGGATTTTTTAGAACACTTTAACTGTTAAAAAGTTGTCATTTTGACAAGCGAAAAAGCCTCTAATTTTAACTTTCCACGCTGCCCATTTCAAAAGCATTATCCGTACAAAAATAAAAGTCAACAACAACAAAAGTTAAAACAATAAATCGCACTAGTATTAATTTACCAGAGCTACATAAAGTGGAGAAGCAAAAATCGCCTCTAATAAATTACGTTAGCGGAAAATGCTTCATTTTAAGGCGTATAGCTCCTTAATCCTATGGCAGCCTGGTAGCCGCTGGGTGTAATTACCGGGCGCAATATATCGCCAGTTCGACCTCCCGACCCCCCGAGTTTCTGGGTCCTCATCACACGGAATGAGTAACACATGGTACTGCGTTAATTGTCGGGGCACACGGATTTGTTTTTATTCTGCGATTGCGAGGGGGACCCGACTGTGTCGCGCCATCGATTTATTTTGTTTTGAGTTTCCACAGACGTTTATGATTTTGTGCAACGAAGCATGAATAACGCGAACATGCTGTACAGGATGTACTCGTACTTCTGTATGTTGTGTGCCTTGTTTTCCAGGTTTAGGAAACGCGAAAAATGACCATAGATAGATAAATGAATGGTTGATGTAGTGATGGGTGAAAAGACATTCCATAATGATTTACTCTTTATAAAATCAATAATATTATCATTTCTGCAGGACAGTGGGACTTCTAAATATAAACATCTTTTAATATACGGGTTTCCAAATTTAATAGGCTGTAGGTACAATTAACAGCCGACTAATTAGACACCAAGGCGGCATAAATCGGCAGTAAATATCTCAAAGTGTCGCAGATGGTGTCAAAACGCTTGCTGCGTGCGGCCCCGAGGTTAGCGGTGAGCCCCTACGGCCGAAATTATTGGCCATGGTTCTAAAAGTCTACCGGAATCGTAGGAGAAGAAAGAAGACGATTCCTGTGGAGAGGAGATCATTACTAGTGTTACTTCCTTGTCAGGTTAGAGATATGGAGCAAAAACGATAGATGAGAACTAATGAGAAGATGGTTTTAATGGTCTTGCTTTCAAATTAAATACAGGGGTGATATTTTCAGTTTATCCCCAGTTATCAACACTGATGTTATAATGTAGAAAAAAGGCTGGTCTACCTACCCATATATGGGTAGGTATATACCAGCCATTTTTCTACATTTTCAGGGCTAGCCCAAAAATCTGATTTCCTTGTTTTTTCTAAGAACCTCAAGTTCTTTTTTAATTTAATGTTCAGCCTTGCCAGTACCAAAGAGCTGTTCCTAAAATCATTGTCAACAAAATTATCAATAACGCCAAAGATCGCTAGCTAACCCCCGAATTTCGGGCCCGCATCCCAAGACAGGGTCGCGGATAACATGCAATTGCGATAATAGCCGACCCGGCGCCATATTGCTCTGATTGGTGACGTGTGCGCCGAATTTATTTTGTACTACATAACTCGAAGGGTTGAGGTGCGAACGCATTTATTTATGGACAACATCTGGCGGTGAATTTGAATTTTGTTGGTACAGGTAAGGTTGGGTCGCGTCGGCTGGAATAAAAGATTGGCTTTCTGGAGCCAAATTAGCGTTGGAGATTGGAGACGATATTTTCCGGTGGAACTTTTGCCTTTAACTCGAGGATTCACTGTGCCAAACTTGGCTGTATGGGGGTTTAAAAGTCCTAAAACTGATTCTGGGTTTATATTCCTAAATAGTAGTTAGGGTTGATTGGATTGGTTGATAGGATATTTGCCAAATTGGTGGTTTTTGCTCTATATGTACTATTTATAGCGTTTTTCCCACTAAGCCACGTGACGATGACACTAAAATAATGTCAATATTTTAATGATGATAACAATTAAACACCAGGAGCGCAGGGTTCCAGGCGACCGCTAATGAGTGCGGCAGTAGCGCCGGTGCGGCTGCTGCGGCCGGCGCGCGAACTAATTTGGTGCAGTGATGGATTGCGTGTGGCCGATGCGGGTCGCACCAAATACTCCCGTCTTGTATGCTCGCCTGGTACTTGCACTAATTACGGATCATTCTCATTTATCTTCACCTACCTAAAGTCTTGTTGCAATATTTTCAGGTCATTTTGCATGTGTAACAGTAAAGAGAAGCCGCCATTAGCTGGTATACTGAAGGTTTAGAAAACGTCAAATGTTGAAGTCACGATGTTAAAGGCTCTAATCTCTTAGGTGTAAACAAGAAAATCTTCAGAACAGCGGAAGACAACTTACAATGATTGATAGTCCATTGATTGAACAACTTATTTCGACGGAGACACGAGAAATCGAATACTTACTAATAATAACCGACATTGCAACAACACAATTGAAAAATACATTTACTTATTAAAAAACGATCAATAAACATGCGATATTTTCGTTCCCACATGAAAGTCGGAAAACTGAATCAAAATAAGCAAATCGCCCTTCATACATTTCATGGCTCGTTTAGATAAATAAAATACAATTTTACAACACGGAAATCACAATAAATATAACAAAAACTTTTATAAATCTGTTTACAGACGCGTCATGTTCTGTTTCCCTAACTGAACGTGAATAATGTGGATTAAAAATATTAAAATCGAAATATAAGAGCGCGCCATTTTGCATTTTCACAAGCGATGCGTAAATGCGTTCTATTTGCAGGGTTTGTTTTAACAACGTAAAAGAAGCATAGACAAACAATAAAAACAATGGAAAGTTCTTTCAACACTTCATATTAAAAACCTAATTGGAAGTTAGGCGAATAGTCGCAAAAACAGAATGTTAAATTCAAATAAATTGAAGGAACGCGATGGGGCGCGCGCCGCCGTCCGCCATCACCTCGCGCGCCCATTTGTCAAATTAATGATGGACGGATCAGAATTCTAAGCGGCCACCTGACGCGCGGTGACGTCACGTAAAAACGTCTTCATTTCCACGGACATGTGGTTCAGGTCACGGTTTTCAAGAAGGTTCCGAAATATCGGAAATTTCGCAAATTATTTCTTGAAAAGTGTAGACAGGGATTGATCTTAGGGGTGTACCATAAATCTGAGATCGTTTTTCGACCATCATTACCTTGGCTAGCTCCTAATTGGAAAGGACAAAGAAACAATAAATTAAACTCTTATTTAGAACAGCTGGAATAATTCCGCAAATATTTACTACCATTTAAATGATCATCTAACGAATAGCCCACTCAGCCAGAGACAAGAACATGGAAACTAATTCAAAACATCTCTATTTCGTTTACATTCGGTTTATTGCATTCTATGATGGTGTGTTCGCGTGTTAACCTCAGTCGAATTAGCTGGGCACGTTGCTTAATCGCGTTGTCGCAATCGTACGCTAACAATGGTCGGTCCGAGGGCTTTTTGCCTTTTTTACAAACAGATAAGGCTTTTGATTGTCCCTCCAGTTTCTAGCGTGCATCAGTCTTTAATCAAGTTAGCGATTAAACGCAAATGGTCGGCCAGTTTGACGGAATTTTAGAATGCTACTTTTATTTGCAATTAAAATTCGCAGTGTTAATGTCTGCTGTCGAATAAATTATTTCGAAAACTAACGTTTTGGTGTTTTGCGTAAATCAAACATGTCACAAAATGATTTAGCATCGTGTTGCGTTTATTAAAATCGTAACATTTCAGCAGTATTTAAATGTTTTGGCAACACTTTTTGCAACTGCACCTTTATAAGGCTCGGTCCAATTCATCAATCTCCCGTTCTAAAAGGTTCCAATTAAAAATAATTTGAATTCAAATGAGTCGTTTGAAAAAAAGTTAATTCGTCTCTGGTACTGTCATTGTCAATTGGCAACCCTGTGCATATAGAACGTAATTTATAACGTCCGAGTGAGAATGTTCTAGATAAACAGTTTGATCGAGAAGCCTCTCAGAGCGTATCGTTTCCGATGTTTTTAAACTGGACGTTTTGTTTGATACATTATATTAATGGACGAAGTGGTGCTACCATAAGTCTCGGGACATTTGAGTTTACGATTTTATTTATTGGGTAGGCGGTCTTAATGGGTCAACTTTGTGGAGATATGAATGGAGGTTGATATATCGCTTCCTAGTGCACACACTTAGGACAGGTTGGCTCAAAGATAAGCAGAATTGACTCAAGGCAGACCCATTCACAAAATACATCAAACTTGGTTCTATCTACCCGCGACTTCTGCGTGGACGTCAGAATTGAATCCAGAAGTATCCTATGTATTAATCCACGTTATAAATTATCTATGTGACCCGCCGTCTTCGAGTGATTTAAACAAAAAAAAATAATTTTCACATTTTTAATACCAGTACCTAAGTAAGTAAGTTATGTAAAGTTTTAGTCTACGGACATAAAACAGTACTAAAGCGGATCAGTATTGTTCCTCGACTAATAACTAAGTAGGACGTGTCCGGGCGTAGTTATCCTGCGGCAGTGGATATAGCACCTGTGTGGATAGAGTACCGTTGTGTGCAATTTATGTGTTGAATGCATTGTACCGGTAGCACACTATGGAATCTATAAGTCATGTTGATATTAGTATTTAACGCGTGTTTTATGCCCTAGCGCTTTCAACGGTAATTCATTTAAAATCAAATGTCATTTATAATCAAACTAGGCTGAGAATCAGCACATTTTGAACGTCAAAATTACATACGACAGTCCTGTGTCGTAAAAAACTCCCCAGCAGCAAAGCTGTGAACTGTTTTTTAAAGGTTTTATCATCACATCAGCCGGAAGACGTCCACTTCTGGGCGAAGGCCTCGTCTATAAATCTCCACAGCTAATTTGGGCTGCATCCAATGGTTTCCCGCAACTTCTACCAGGTATGCCCCACCTGGTGGGACTAAATTACAAATGCGTCAACAAGCATGAAATTATGCCGAGTTCTGATGATGAACAGGCCATAATTCATAATTAATAACGCATATAATCACTGACGAATTAAGAACACTCACTGACTGCCAAAACCCTACACAATTTGTGCAACCCTGCCAAATTCTCGTACTCTTGGCAGTGTGAATTGTTAATAGCCCTTCGCCTAAACTAAACAGTAGCTACCTGGTCCTAATTTAGTCTATCTAGTATCTAATGGGTACAGTAGGCCGCTCATTGATGGTACACTGAAATAAATAAGCAGTAAATAAAAATGAAAAAACATTGATTTGAACTGCTTTAAACAGTTCCCTAAGAGGCTAACGTCAAAACAGTATTTTTTATTTATCATTGACATGTGACCAACCAACCTGCACTGGACTGGACCCGCGTGGTGGATTACGGCCTACTCCCTTTCACTGAGAGGAGGTCTGTTTCCCAGCAATGGGAACAAGGCTGATTATGTGTGTTTGTGTCATTTTATGTGTGTTACACAGTTACCCCCCCCCCCCCCCCCCCGCTGGTTTTGTGTCAGTGACGTGTAGCCCACTGTACTAGCAGATCCAATGCAATTACAAGCAATACAAATTGATGAAATACCAGCCATACAACCGTGCTCTAACGACTGTGTCGTCAGATCCGCCGATAAGACACGGCGACACTAATAAATCAGACTGCAATTAACCGTTTTAAACGACTCACCGATTTATGACGGGTTCGGTTCGTGGGCGGGAAGTCAGTCGGATTATTTTTTGTAATGGCTCTTTTGGTTGGTTGTGGGATGCTGTGGGAACGTGGCTTCAGATAAGGCAGTCTCAGATGCAGCTTTATTTCAAGGAATGTTGCAAGCTTTGCTGAATTTGATAACACACTTGGGCAGGTTTAAGATCTTTGAGAGGATTTCCATCAGCATTCAATTCTCGTGACATTCACCAATAAAAGGTGTCAATATTTCCCCGAACACTAAACCGAATAAGAACGTGAAAAATCGAATCATAACGAATAGATCCGACGGCTCGATATCGGTCGAGCCTCTATAAATAAAAGGACGTTTAAAATTTTAAGGGCCTCCAGTTCAGTGCAGGCCATTAGAGGCCCTTAACGTAGGTAACGAACGACTCTCGCCCAGATGCCAGCGGATACCAAACAATTGTTACCCGCGTGAAATTCGTAGCCGATTATAAAAATCGATTTTTTTTTCGAATAATCGGCATTGACAATGAACAAAGACCTTTGCCTGATAAAGTATATTAGATTGTTTATGGATAGTTAAGGGTTATTTCTACTGTGAAGTTGCAACTGTTCCATAATTTTATTGCTATAACGCCATAAAAGGATGTTGCCTTCGTTTTGTATGAATCTCACGTGTGAAATAATGTCCTTTTATGTCAACAGTTCGAGGGTAATGAAACCTATTTTATTTCGTTGTTAACTTTGAGACAGAAATCCCATCTATCATTGTTTAGTGTAGTTTCCCCCAGTATGCCGTAAAAGTTTATATTAACTACCTGTAGTGGAACCAGACCCTTTAGAAACTTTTTGGAACATATAAGTAGGTAGAATTTTATTAGAATAATCCCAACATTAGTTTGTCGATGACGTAATAACGCATCACGGATTAATTCGAACACATTCCAATTTTTGAAAAATTTAAAAACATTCGCGCGTCTTATTTAAATGCGCCGCCATTACTATGGATTATGATGATTTTATCGGTTTATATTTAATTAAATGTTAAACTTGACACTTATTAATTGTCACCGAGTTTATAAGGTTTTATAACGATGGAAATAATCAGTCAGGTCACGATTACATCGACGAGCGACCGGTTTTGTGACATGTCATGGTATTTTAAGTAATCGTTATCGATAAATCATGTTAACTCGGAATTCGATGTTTTCGAATATCTAGTTTTTGGACACGCCCACGGTTATTCCTGGGACTGCTCACGACGAATGATTGCGCTGTGATTTATAAGTGTTAATTACAAAAAGATGTTTAGAAAAAAAATATTAAGTCGATGTTGGCAAAATAAATAATATCCGTGCATTCTAATTTGTAGCTACGAAAAATTTACATATCGTTTAATGAAGCGAAATTAAATCAGCTTCGCGTTCCGAACGACCTGTGGACTATTATGACAGCTCTGAATATTTTTATTGTGCGGGACACAGTGGCCGATAATTCAATGCGTATAACGGAACGCGGCCGGATGTGACCGCCGCGTCTTCCTGTCACAATTAATTTCCGGGCGCGTTGAAATTGGCGCGAAAACTGTCGCGAGGGGTGAAGGGGAGGGGGGTCGGGGCGCGCCATCGCCGCGGGAATTTTAATTACGCACTCGTATACCGAATACCAATGTCGTCTTGTTTAAATTAAATATAAATTATTCGCCTCCTAGGCCCTGCTCGCCTGGTATTGCGAACTGCGAAACGCTGAATAAACAACTGTTGGGTTTTAATTAGTAAAGATTTTGTTGGTATTTTGTCTAATGTTTTAGTTGTTTCGGAACGGCGTTAGTTATATTATTAGTTGATGTAATCGGGTTGACGTTAAATAAAATATATTGCCGAATGTTTGTCTGTCAGCTCACTATCCTAGATAATTCCACACGAAACTGAAACGGAATTTAAACGGAATTTTTGGTGTGATGAAAAACTTAAAAGTAAGCCCACTGACACTGACAGGATTAAAAAATCTTTATAAAAATGGCGGCGTTTCTGTCATCTGTCAAATGAGTTTGTTAACCCTTTAATCTCATTATTTACTAACCAACTTCTGTCGCTCTTCAAACTACTTCGCGAAACAAAATATAAAACCATCCAAATCTCGAAAGTATTTAATCATCTTTATTATACTCAGCTATAGCAACATAACCAAAAGCAGCATCAAACTAGTTTAATTTCATAATAAAAGTTTGCAAACAAACTCCAAACGCAATTAGAGGGCAGATGAGGAGCTCACGGCAGACGGGTGCACTTCTTATGGCATTTAACTAACTTTGATAAAAAGATTAAGTATGACAGTTTGAAATATAGCCACCGCAGTCGGTCGAGAAAAAAAAATAACAGCGCAAAAGTTGGTCGAGCGAGGCCCCCGGCTCCATTGTTGCGAGCTCAGAGTTAATTTTGTAGGAAAGAAACAAGCGAGGCGCAGGTGTACTGCGGCCCGTTGTATTAATTTGAGTCCCGTCTAATACCTACGTATGACTGCGTTCAAAACAGACGCGCCTGAATTTATAAGCGAAGTTGAGCGCGTCCAAGCGCCGGCGCCGGGGATTTGTGCACGAATATGAACGCGCCCAGATTATGACGTCCCGTTCTCTGACAATCCGAACGCGCCCATTACGCTCCGTTTCACTGGCACGGGGTTTTAATTATGAATTATTGCGCGGTGGACGCTCGTTACATATTAACATAATTGTTTTGAAAGAAACGCGTGTAAGCGATCTAACTTGATCCTACTAGAGATAATTTTTTCGTGTGTAATTATGAGCTGTTTGCGTAGCGATGTGCGGGTGACATTTGGGAACGTCAACGTCGCCATTTTAGTTAGTTTTTATCTCGCTTATCATTTTCTTAGAAAACTGAGGATGTCCATTAACTAAGATGTAATGGTTGCATATGTTCTTTATTGCTTTTCTCGTTATACCGGTTAATGCTGCGTGTACTTTATTATAACATGAAAACGCTTCAAGTGTGCATTTTGATGCGTCCCAACGATGTTAATTATCATTTTAGATGCAGTAATTTTTCGTTTATTACTTGTCGTACACAGTGCTCGAGCGACACACGTTGTAATAAAAGTCCATTTTAATTGGAGCGTTTTCGTTATAACGTCTAATTAATACGTTTAATAACTATAATTTTATCAGTCTCTAAATTATATATGTAACAGCTTGTAACAACATTTTTGAACAAATACTAATTTGTGAGGACGTGTATCATATTTTTTACTGCCTTTAAGTATGTTTCAATGTCTTAACGAAGCACTGCATTATTCTACACAAACCCATTTTAATTTGAAATGTCTATGCGCATTTAAAACATAATTATTTAAATCAGAACAGCTTCAAAATATTCATAACTTCCTGCCATCACAAAATGGCGTAATTAATTCCATTTTGAAAGCTCACGCGCCAAAGCTCCGGCCATAGACATTACAAGTAAAGTTTTCCGACGAGACACCATAGACAATAGTCATTACACACGGGTGGTTTCGCGAGGGCCACTCTTTTGACAGCCGGGAGTCCGCGCCAGAGTGATGAACCTCTAGTACTGCCTGTGTTTAGCACCTGATGCCAATTGGATTTTACATGATGTTTAATTTGAAGAGTGTGTTGCGGGTTTGCAGATATAATTTTGGTTAGGTATTAAAATTACTTTTGTTGAGTGGGTTTGGCGTATTCAACAGGGGCAGCTGAGCTTACGCATTTTGACCGAGTTCTAGTTAGGTTGAAAGCTAAATCTAAACTAACACATAGTAATTTAAAATATATTTTACATAAAATTGCTTTTAAATTATCCACCTAATCATAATTATAAATACATAACATAATTAAGCCGAGCTATCAGGAGCACAGAAACCCGAGGGATTGTAAACAAACGACCATAACTCACAAACGCGCCTTACTGATAAGAAACTTTCATTATGGACCCGAAAATGTTGAATTTAAAACAGGGCTTAATCAAGCAGGGCCGAGTACCTTCCACCTGTGTGTTTAGGTTTGGATTACTTTGCGAAAATTACCTTAGTATCGGGTGTTTCAGATTAATTCTGTTCCCTGTTCCGAATTATGGTAGAGGACCCTGGCGAGTCCGTTTTGCGGACGCAAGTCGTGTCAGCTTTGGGGAACTTTTTAAATTAATGTTTGTTTTGATATACGTTTGTGTTGAGAGGTTTCGGGTGGTTCTCGAGTTTCTGAAGTCGTGTAAGAGGTTATGATAAGGACCAAACTTAAGGCCAAAATCGGAAACAAGAAATGGGAAGGCCATTTTGGCCAAATTATATTTGTTGCCTCTCTCAAGATCTGCAACGGTTACCATAAAGTAAAGTAATGCAAAGATTCTTCGTGAAGCATTCTTCAGATCAATTTCCCAAAACTTTTCTTATCACACTTTTTCAGAACATAGTCATGGCAAACCAAACAAAATTAAATACTCATTTTTAATACATAAAATCTGTATGTTTGTTTGTCATTTAAGCAGTTTGCACCGCGCCGCTCCCGGCCGCGTACCAGGGCGGCAGAGCCGGGCAGGAGCATTCCCTAACCCCTTCGCAGTTTGATAAATGGCCAATTACTGTGCCCGCCCCGTCCCTTCTGTTAGCTTGTTGCCTATTTTGAATTGCTTTTGCTTTTTCGTTTAGATTAATATCTAAATAGGATAGATACGGATCCCGCTTTAGGTATTTTACGTTGTTTTTAAACGTAAATTTCGGGTTGGGAGCGCTCCACGCTCCTTTGTTCGCCCGTTTTTCGCTGCTCCGCTATTGTTTTCGTCTCTTAATACCAACGAATCTTTGTTCTGTCTTGTTGTGTAATACGTTCTTTTGTTTTAATGGAATTTCCCGTTCGATATACGTGTTTTGATTGTGATCTAAGAAAATTGGCTGATAGGTTTTATGGTGAAAAGTTTAAGCGGAAAAAAGAGGTTGACATCGGGGATTTCCTTTTCCAAGGTTTATGGTACCTATTGTTTTTTGGTTGAAAGATTTGTTAAACCTACAATTTAGGACCTGATAATATCTCTGAATAAGCACAGCTTAACCATTGCAAAACCTTAAGTAGAAAAGAAAAAAAAAACCAGTACAATTTTCCTGATACTACTGTAGCGACAGTTGATCTTACACTTCAAACAACCTTAAACTTCAACAAAGACTGACAGCTGAGCCAAATTCACCATCGCTACCAAAGATTACCAGGACCACAGCACACCAAAGAGGCGCTACCAGCCACTGTACCACCAATAGTGCCCAAATACAAACAGACACATTCCCAGGGCCCAGGTGAAGCTCTCGATTTCTAAACTCCCGTCATTACTTGATAAGGGAAGCAGGGGTTCACAAGGGGTATTACCAACCCCTGTTTATTTTTCGCAAATTCAAAGTGCCCATAATTGCCTACAGACTTAAGCTCATTTAAAATTTTAACTCGGAAAACAAATGGGATTTTTTGGGGACAAATGTAAGTGTTGGTCGCTTCTGCTTCGTATAATGGTGTTCTGTATGTTGGTAGTGGTGGTAAGTGAAATGCATCAGAGGCCTGATGTAGTGGTTAGGAAAAAGGTGGTTAGATTGAAATTCAAATGCTTATTCTTGTTAAAAAAGAAATAAAGAAAAATTGTTTATTCTGCACAAACAAAACTCACAGTATAAAAAAAGACTAAATATACACATACAAAGTAGCCACAAGCCTCGTACTCAAGCCATAAAAAGTTGACAATTTTGTCCATTGCTTGATGTCAGAGCCAGGAACCAAAGACTAGCTTTTTTCTTTTTGAACGTTTTTGGGAGTTAAATGCTGTGCAAAACTAACACTAGACTTGAAAATTGTGAGATGCTTCTAGCCGAAACTATTTATAAATAAACAATTTATTTATACTTTCCTCCAAAGAGAACCCACAAATTCCCTTCTATCAACCAACGCCATTTCGTTAAAGAACATTTCATATTTGCTTCAAACAAAACTTTGATATAGTCTCCTCTATATAGGTACAAAAGTCTATTCACATCAAAACATACATAACCTACACATAGATAATTGCAGGAGGCTTCTTTCGCTGATTGGACGACAGCTCATGATGACATAAAATTACAGAGAACCACCAGTCACGCAACGACACGCATTTGATACGAAATTACAGACAAGGCTACGCTTTACACTGTAATACCGTTTTTAGTGTATGTAATAACTATCATTACAGCTTATTACGGTAATTGTGGCCCGTAACGGCCTGGTATAATGATAATAATATCTATTTCAATTGGGCACGCGGAACCAATCGGTGGCCGAATTTAACTATTGTCTGTGGTATAGAGTGTGTAGTCTGTGGGATGAGACGTTTTTTTTTTAAATTTAGAGAATGGTTTTACTAAAAAGGTGCGTTCGTTTTCTTTGATTTCTAGAAAATGTATGTGTGTTAATTTTATAAATTATTCATATTTTAAGCATATTTTATTATGAGATCTAGAATTCAAACTATGGCTATCTCGTGTGAAATCTAAATACAATTTTTTTTAAAGTACATCGAATACGGCCATGAACTTTTAGGCCAATCGAGAGAGAAATAGCTAGTTAGATGTAGTGATCGGGTTTCACCAGCTTTAAGATTTTTTTGACGAACTATCTCCTAATAACCGCACTGTCTAATCAAAAACTCAAGGCCTAAACCAAATTCAAATGGGTCAAATCTTTCCGACCTGTCAGTTTTCTAGCAGTATTTTTTTAAGACAATGCCTCACGGGACAGTGACGGGCCGTCAAAACACAATAATATGTGTTTACAAACCTATCAGGCCGGATTTGTATCGCGACATGTCCATCTGTCAAGTCAAAACGCCACCATGATGGATGACGTAGGCGCGATTAGGAAAAATGTTAATTACATGTCATTGTATGTATGTACTGTAATGATGGTTCGACGATTTTTTTTAGGTTATGTCATGAAAATGTGAAAGTAGTGTTTGGTAATCTTTATGAAAGTAGAATATTTTTATGATTGAATATACAGTGGTATTTGAAACGATACTGAAATTCAAATACATACTTTTGGGTGACCCCTGACAGAACTTTTGATGATTTGTTTCGTGTGCTTATGAAAACAGACAAACATTCTGAGGTTTTAAGTATATTGATTGACTAAGGAGATAATAATAAGATTGTAAATGAAGTGTCAAAAAAGTCGTAAGTTCCCACAACATGTCGAAACAGCGTGGGCATCAAGATCAATGACCAGTCAGCGCGGATACACACGGAATTGATGGCGCAAACCAATGCTAATAAGCAAAATGCCGTTACAACACAATTTTTCAACGTTTTAAAAACAAGAAAGAAGATATTCAATAAACTTAACAAAACAAAAAAAAAAAATGGTTGCCTGTAAAGTCGGTTTTACGGGCGAAGATTTTACGTGACAACGACCGATCATCCGATCATAGTTGAGTGGGAGAGAGACGCAAGGCATTCGGCGGGCCTCTCTCTCGTTCGGTGACTCATCGTAACGTTACCGAGCGTTACACTTTTTCATAAGTGACTCCCAGTCGCAACCTAATTTAAGACGTTGTCACGTCAAAAATTTCAACAAAGATAACGTCACTGGGAGAAACGAAACGTCACTTTTATTTTTTTGTAATTTAATTGGAGTATTAACGGGGCATAGATAAAGTCACTCTTTGCCTCTAACTTTTTTCGTTTTTTTTCGACTTTATCAGATGGCTTACCGTTTGAATTTAAAGGTGTGTCAAGTTTGTACGAAGTTTTAATAGACTCGGCCCGATCAGATCTTGAGAAAATACATTAAAATAAATTGTTCTGTTTGCCTACCTTCAATTGAGAGTGGGTACTTACGTATAATATTCTCAATTCGAACGATTAGGGACATGTATTTGAAATGTGACGTCGGTTATCCGCCATTTTGTTACAGCGAATGTGTTATTTTTGCCCTTTTAAAAAACGCTTAATATAATTTACGATGTTTGATAGAATAAATTATATGCCAGCGTATTTTATATTTTTATTCAAACAAGCACTAATTCAAGCGCCAATTACAAATGATAGATATTTATTTAACACTATCGCAAAGTATTTTTTAAAAGGTAGAAACTTTTAGTTGCTTTTTGCAATGCCACGATAATTGTTGCGTGCTGCAGCTGTATTTATGTCCGATAAACATTTACAATCAGTCGGAATGTGTGTTCGTCAAGCTTATTGACAGTAATGCCACGTAAAAATACCGTGAAATAACGCTGACATCGGACCTACAATTCCTAACGTAATTTAATGAATTAGCATTCATGTGATATTTTGGCGAGGGTAGCCGGTAAACATCCGCATGTGACGTCACGCACGGCACAAACGTGCATATTTCTAAGACTTTATTACATAATGTGACTCAAACCTTCCTCGTGGCCATAACTACGGAATAAAATTAGAACGTTTTCCCGTCTTTCCGGGCAAAATACACGAGTTGGGGAAAAAAAGGAAAATTTGGTCACTGCGACCGTCCATAAATTCGCGTGGAGTTGCGGGTACTGCTCTAATTCCTTTGTTTGCTAAAACCGAAAACTGCCGTGGACATCCCCGCGATGCCAATACGATATTTCACTCGCTCCCACTTGACTGATTCCTCTGCGTTAGAGGGTGACAGATGTATTTGACGCATTGCGTTGCGGAAACTTATTGGCGAGTCTCAAAGGCGGTAATCGTTTGTCTCATGTGCCAATCTAGTAATATACATGTAGTAGATTTATTAGACGTAGGTTAGCTTGTTCGGATGTGATATTTGGTGTTTTTTTCTTGGTGCTTGGAGGGCGGCATCTAGCGGCGGGTTGCGACATGTCAATTTTACTGGCGCGTCGCCAGGCGCTTTGTTAAAAGCTTTGGCGTCGTGAGAGCCAGCCGTAGTTCCTATATGAACCTAGCTTTAATGCTACCAGATAATATACTATTTGACGGTGGAATGTGTAATTTAAAATTTGCACTTTGTTGTTAGTGATATATTTTGCAGTTTTTTCGCTTCACTTTAATTTACGGTCACTTGGTTTAGGATTAAACTTTCGTCGCGAACGTTTAGCGTGACATGATACGCAATGCATGTGTTTTATTTGCTTGTTCTGTGCACTGTTCTTTACGAGCATTTTTACAAATTAAATACTTTATCTAGATTAATTTCGTACTCGTTTTTATTATTTTTTGTTGTTTAAAACACAGTATCTAAGATATATTGAGCTTTTGTGTTAATACTTGCAAAGTAACTTACAACCTAACCAAGCAATAAAATTAATAACCTACTTTATTAATCCCAAACCCAAATATCCATAAAACCAGACATTTAAAAACTGTCCAAATCCATACTTTGACCGCAACATCCAAAAATTAAAATGTCACTTTTCATGGCTTCCAAAATAATGTAGGTATAATATCAGCTGGGTACATAACAAGATGGCGTAATAATACCTCGTGTACATTAGCCAGCCATCGAACGAGCGACAATAGAGCGGGCTGATTTATCGCAGTCCGGATAAGGCGTTCCGCCAATGGAAAAAGGATTTTCCCGGGGAAAACTTCAATGAGAATAAATTTAAGGGGCATTGATGGATTTAAAAAGATTTTAAACGTGTAATTGTGATTCTATTGTCATTTTAGTGTGTTCGTTATTTTTTTTTAACATACGTTCTTAAGTAAAAGGAACTTGGTGAAAACGATTTTAATCTTAATTTTTCACTTTTGAAACTTTTATAAAACAAACTGAATTATAAGCATAAAAGCCTCAGGTTTTCCAATGACCTAATAATTATTGTATGTTTTTCAGTTTCTGAACTGTTTTGCCAAGTTCATAAAAAGAGAACAGCTCATTGCCCCATGGTTGGTAGTTCACATTAGCTGCTCGGTCTCTTAACGCTTCAACGTGATGATTACGACCGTTTTGTTAAGGAAATGTAATCTTAATGTTAATACACAATTTATTCAAATCAGCCTCCATGATTACCGCGATAAGCCGTAAGAAAAACGAGTTGAGGAATATTATTTCGACATGTGTTCTATATTTATCTGATAAGCTAAGAATTGTGTTCCACGATCAATTTGCGAAGAATACATCCCCCAAGTTTTATCGGAGCCAAAACTTTTCACGAAACCGAGAAAAAGTCGCTTAATGAAGTTTCCAGATTTGGCCGACGATCAGCAATAAACTCTTGAGAATAATCTATCTGTGTGATCGTCGAAGTAATCTGCAATAAAACTCGAAGAAGGAAGCCAGTTATTATTGAAGTGTAAAATAATATCCTCATTATGCGATGAGCTGAATAACAATTATTACGGGCGGTATTCAAGCGCAGTGCAGTAAAAACGGTTGATTGCCCACGCCTCCGACGCTGCAGACATTTTCATATGCACAGATCTCTTGCCAAATTTTTAATTATTCAAATGAGAGCACCAAAACACCAGCATGAATAACAGCCGGGCCAGCTCATAGCTCGCAATAAAAATATAACGATCAAAGCGTACACCGGCGAAACTAAACATCCCGCGTCACCATTTGACAGCTCAGAATGTAGTCTATTAAATTATAAACGTCCCTTCTCACCTTCGCAGTTTTTTTATTCAATGTAACTCCTAAACAGAAAGGATACATTATAGATACGCGGCGGAGCAGACACGTACAAAATGAAAATAGGGGAAAGGGAGCGAGAGTGGGGGCGGTATGGAAATGTTGGTCAAATATATCATCCGGCGTCTGACAGGCCAATTCTCTTATCTCACGCGCGCGGCACCAGCGCGATCTAAGCTAGCTTAGCTAATATAAAATGGTTTTAAATTCAAGTTTAATTCGGGCTATCTGCAGCTCTCCGCCGCGTCGTAAATACGGACCCCAACCCACATACAAAAGGCGGGTGCGATTTACGGTTTTGACGGATTTCGAATATTTTAGCAGCAGGTCTCGGGATTAGGCCGAGTTACGCGGCGTACGGACCTCGTACATCGTCGCCCGGATGGGCTTACATTTTAATAAGACGATGATAATTTAGAAGCGGGTGAAACTAGTCTTGTGATATGGTGAGCAGCTGCGCCGCCCGTTACACACCCGCCGATTTAATATTAGTTTTCACTTGAGGCGCGATGTACGACGGGATAAAGTTTTCCTCGATATCATTACACCCTCTCTTATCTCATATTCCGAGGAAATTATTCTTTGTTTGCGTGGCGGGCGGGCGAATCTGCACCGCATCAGTTTACAACACGAGGACATCATAAAGTGTAAACAATGACGGCGTTTTCCATTACAATATGTTTACCGATCCGTGGAGCGGCGCATTATGTATGTTATCCTGGTAGGACGCGCGGGGCGCCGCTGAATTTATGAGACTCCAGCAAATATTTGGCGCTCCGAGTTCGGACGCTCACTGTCGGCTGACAACGGGAAGATTGTCGGCAACTGTTTACACAACGGGATATGGTAATTTTTCAGTCGCCTCGTTTCTCGCTGTAAGCGTATTCCGTTCACGGCGCGGCTCCGTTCTGTTCTCTTTACATTTAGTTTATTTCAAACATCGGAAGCGTATCCGGACGAGTCCGGGTGACGGACGACGTAAACAGAGTGGGCTGACGTTTAGTGTCATTAAATCTCGTAATAGGATATCATAAATCGCAGGAGGTCGGCGGTACCAGGCTGCCCGGGCGGCTGTCATCGTTTGTCAGAGCATTTCACGCATTGTTGGACAATAACGCAGGCAGGGGCGGGCTAGCATTGTGCGCGCCCGGCCGCCTGGACGCGGGACGTGACGCGTGCGCGATGTGCTGACCGCTGCTCCACACTACACCTATACCCTATACCACTGCACTTGTCAAATATACATCTCTTTTGTCACAACAGATACATTGCGCACGTAACTCCGACTTATCCGAGAGATTCTTTGACCATTTCGGTCAATGTAAAGACGCGTGCAGGTTGTAATTCTCACTTGAGCTGTCTTGTAATAATTCACTTAAAAAGTTCCTTAAACCGGCACCCGTATACGTACGTACCACAATCAAATTTATATCGTTGGTCGACGGTAAAAAAGTGAAAAAATAAAATAACATCAAATATGTTTGGTATGCATCGTCTCAGAGATTCACATCAGAAATTTAAGCCTTAAAGAACCGGGCGGGATAAAAAACATCGTGGAGTCGAAAAAAAAAGAGTAAAACTTGACCCCTGAGTGCCGGCCGCGTAAATTCGAATCAAAAGGAATCAAATGTCATTTTACGAATGTATTCCCATAACGATTATCAATTTATAATGTCATTGAAGCGGTGCTTTCTCATAAAAATGTTTTATGTTACATTAAAATAGGTTTAACAGTAATTTATGATAATAATTTCAAATGAAGCTTCGTAGATGAAACGGTAATGTTAATTCTGGATAACTGAATTGATATTACCTACAAATAACTTCCTAGTGATAACAACTTTTTTTGAACTAACATTTAAAGCACTATGACTTCCTATTCTAAAGATGCAACTCAATCTTAGTCACTATTCAAAATGTCTAATTCTCGCAATCAACTGCAACATCCCAAATATTCCAAAAGTTTAACGTCCTGTCATTAAACGCCGGTAAAAACAATTAATATAATTTATTTTATTTTAATCTTTTTTGTAAAACCTCTGTGAGGCCGAGTCAGCGTGGGGTCTGTAGGCATTCACTCCCAGACCCTGTTTGAAGTTCTTTAATGCAAAACTTGAAATACGCACCTTTCTTATGCATATAATTAAGATAAATTATAAATAAAATTGATTGCAAAAGGCGGTTTATTAGCGGTTTCTTCAATACTTCAGTGAATTGAGGAAAACTATAATACTTTAGAAGATTGACTTCGAACTTATAACTGTCAAACTGTTTCATTCATAGAAATAAGACAAAGATGCATTCGATATTCAAAAATCTGGCTTTTTAGTAGATTCGCACGAATTTACTCGCCCGAAACGTGCGAATTGTCACTTTTAAATAATATTTTTTTTTCTGTAAGCGACTCGCACGAAGTTAATTTATTTGTGATTTTTATGCACTGAAGTTAAGAAAAAAGTACTACACCTTATCGTCTCACCAACAAATAAATTAACTTCGTGCGAGTCGCCTATAGAAAAAATAATATTATTTAAAAGTGACGATTCGCACTTTTCGGGCGAGTCAATTCGTGCGAATCGACTAATAAGCCAGAAGTCTAGCCGACATTAAAAAAATTAAACGATACGGACGCGTTCGATAATAAAAAAACCAGATGACATTAAAAATAAAATGGCCGTTGATTCCGTTCGTAATTTAAAACTGTTTACTCCGAACACTGAACTTAGAGGTAAAAGGTAAAAGGCAGAACACGAGCATAATTTTCTCAAAACGGTGGTATCGTGGTACCAATTACTTTAGTCGAGGCACACTCTGAGACAAATGTCTTCTCATATATCGAGATGTTATCGCTGCAATGTACTTGTATCGAGCCCCGATGCCTCGCAACGGTTAATCAGACCACAATGGGAAAAATAAAAAGGCATTGGTACTATTATTTCGTGATCTTAGAATCGGAGAATGGAGTGACGATCGCGAGTATTTCTTTACAGCTCGATTATAATAAATTATTTAGGTATTTATGTGCAATAAATTATTACAATTCGTATTTCACATCAATGTTTTGTAGTACAGACGCCAGCACATCAAGCTATCCAAAACTGTCAAATTTTCCCAATCAACTTTGAGCCTTAAGCTTTAGCGATAAAGTTGAAAATCTATTATTTGACAGATTGTAGTAGCTTGATGTGCTGGCGTCTGTACATGAGCGACTTACAAAGTACGCATTATTAATTAAATGGTGTACCCACGAATTGTTGGGTGAAGCGGTCTCCTCGCATAATTTATATAAGAAAATAATGACAAAATCTAACAGTATGCTCTAATGCCAAAACCACTAAATAAACCACTCCTTTAAAACCAGGATTAACAGAATCTATCCTATAACCCATGAACCGCTTGTTTGACTAGAAGAAAGAATTTTGTAAAGTCACATTGTCTATGACAAATGATGACGTTAATATTTTGACAGCCGCTGTCAGGTCTACTCGCAAGTGACATGATGAGAGATGGTTTACAAATACTGACTCTATCACCTTAAACCTGGTGAGAAAGAATATAACTAAAACAAGATCCATTTTATCAAAGATGGCACTAACTTCTATATTTTCAAAAAAACGTCTTTTACCTCACGCCTCTTTACTTTTTTTAAATGGCTTTCTTAGCTCCGTCATTTCAAAGCTATGCCTAGTACCTATTTGAAGCGGTATTACCACCAGCGTTTGACTGACGTATAGGTATCCATGACGCATCACACATCTCCTCTTCAGGGTCAGAGGTTGAAACATGATAGATGGTATGTACTCCCCTGATGAGGGCTGCCGACTTGGTTCCGTCAGTTGAGTTATACCTACCTACGGGATGGAAGAAAGGTTCTGTTTAATTTTTCCAAACTCCTTGGTGTCTGAAAAGTTTGTTTTTAAAAGTTTACCAGGGCTCTAATTCAGTACGACCACTAAATGATTCCCTACTTTGAAACTACGTCAATTTCTTAGCTAATCACGACAATTTCGCGTTAATTTCGCGCGGTTTCGTTTGTCATAGAGAATGTTACCTGAATGGCTGGAGTTATTTTTTCTAGATATTGTGAAAAATCGCCAACTTACCTGTAACAAGAAAATACAAAGTATAAGCATAGATCAATGAATTGCTTTTAAATACAAAAGCATTAAATGCCCAAGTTTTTTAACCATCAGTCCATAAACGAAAACAATCAGATCTAAGTTGTCAAAAAACGCAATTAAAAAAAAAGGAAACAATCAATTGTCTCAGGTTCTACCCTTCCCCATCATTATCGACCAAAATCATCTCACACTTTGATTTAAAAATATCAAGATTCCATCCTTCCATTTTTAAATCAAACACCCGAATCGTTCCGAGAACTGACGGTCTTTCACGAACCTCACATAATTCTACGAATGGCGAGGTGACTAACCTCAAAATTAGCCTAGCGATTTGAAAATTATAGACTAAAAGCGTGATTTAAAGTTTAACAATAGACAGTACGCGATAATTGAACAGAAATGTTTAGTAATAAGTGGTGACATGCGAGCAAAACAGTAATTTGATAGCAATTTTAACTTGATACGACAATTACGTTGTGATTAGACGATATAAGAATGGCGATAGCGATTCGCACGTGATATTTCCCGCGATTATGGCGGAAGCGTTCTTTTTTCAAATTGGCTGTGATTATACATCGTACCTATGTGCGGTGTAATTTGATATAATTCACAAATTATTATTGTAGAGGTATCGAATTAAGTTGTTGATTTGTAAATTGTAGGGAAATACGCGACTTAATTGAACTTAAGTGAGCACCTACTTGTAAGACACTGTAGTGAATACGGTATGTAAGTAAGCCCCGCCTTCCTACTTTGCAAAAATGCCGATGCCTTTGACATAGCCCTTACAAATTTTTATTCCCAGTTACTTCAGCGGGGTTGCGTAACATACTAACAGTACGAATGGCTTTCTTTTTGACAGTTCAACAACATTCATTGCGTTATTTGCGTTGTTGAGCAGACAATTTTTTCGAACACAAGAAGAAATGGATTTGCAATATCCTTCAAAATGATTTAGATTGTGATTAATAGTGTGTTATGCAATTATAGAGTGCAAGTATTAATGAGATTAGGTAGACACGTCATTGGTAGTCTTCATTAAAAACAAACCAAATAAGTAAAACCTAATAAAATATCACCCTATTCAAACATCACACCACTAAATCAACGGAAATATGTATTAAACATTCATAATAGGGTTCTAAACTTTTAATCCCGCACATGTGTCCCAGCCCTATAAACTGTGGGAGAACCCGTCCAAAAAGGACAAGGTTTCAAAATAAGAACAATGATCAAAATATCTTGATATATATCAGAAGGCCATTTCTCGTAATTTAAAACGTTCAAAATCTAGTCGCAGTTTCATCTCGGCGACAATGTCAAAGACTTGTCAAAAATGTAGGGAAATTAGAGGTATTTTTGACAGATTGAGACTGAGATCAGACTGTGAACGTTCTTAAAATTACGAGAATTGCCCCCCCTGATATCTTGAGTCAAGTTTAGGTTGCGTGTGTATCCAGGCTACAGGACGTCACTCAAAAATGATCAAGTGATACGTAAATTGCTCAGAACCGTTTAATTAACCAATTTGTTCCGTTTCGAGTGAATACAATCCGTATTATATGTGACCAGCCATTGTTGTTGCTTATTTGTGTAATTTCTAAATTATACGTGTATTATATTGTGCTCTTGGGCTTTACAGTGATGTTAAGTGTAATTTTGTTGAAATCTGTAATATGGTTGTATTGGTAAATAGGTCGTGTGTTTTTTTTTTCAACATGGCGTTTGATGTTGCCATTGTTATTGCTTTTCATTTTATGGTTTTTGTCTATTCTTAATCTTTTGTTGTAAATAAGTAAATTGGTTAATTATTTGTTTAGCTCACAAAAAAAAAAGTCTCATTTCACCCAATACTCAAGTTTATCGACTATAATTTGTTAAGATGTCGTGTTCGTATTTATTATATCAAAATAACATTTATAAATTAGCTTTTATAGTTACGAGAGCATTAACATAAAGCTAGCACCCTAATTGCGACGGTACATAAATAATATAGAACTACTCCACCTAATTAGTTGACGATGAAGCGAACGCGCTTGCTATAGCGCCTTTTTCTTCAGATTTTCCGACCGCCTTAGTATTTCCCATTAAAAAAAGTCTACCAATCCATCCTACTCTCTCCGCTTGCACCTTGCACCGAGCTATTATTTCCTTTTCACTCTTTTGTTTGTGCGATGTGGATGTCTCGCTCCGCGCTCCGCCCATTTATAAAATCGACTGGCCGCCGCGCCGTCCGTTCACCTGTCCCTTTCCCGTCCGACTGATTTATGTGAGAGTGAGCGGGTTTGATCGATGCTTTGTTTTCCCGCTTCAACTGTCACACGGCGTTCGTTTTTCGAAAAAAAGGCGCGCACTGACCCTCGGATTAGGTTATACGTTATTACCTGGTGTAAATTCTGATAATGCGCGCAGATTGCGACCGCGAATTCCTAAGGCTCGAGTGTCGCCTTGTGGGAAACGCCATGGCTTCTTTTTTGTTTTGCGCGGTAGGTACCGCCGTTTTGTAAAACTATATTTACGATAATGTTATCTCGCGCGGCGGTGTTACGTTACCTACCTACGCCGCGGGTACGCGTGATTAATGATTAACTCAGTCGACGCGGAACCTTTCCTCTCGTTCGAGTCCGAACAGAAAAAAAAAAACAATTCTAAGAAACTGTAATGCTTATTGTTCGATTGCGCGCCGGACATAATGAAGGTGTTTACGATCGAACACATAATCGTCAATAGTGTTAGGACTATAAATCGATTGTTGCATGTTTCCAAAAAGTCCCGAATTAAGATTTCAAGGCGGGCGCGCTTGGCGTGCAAAAAGCGCGCGGCCGTTGACAAGTTGAGAAATGTCATGGCGGCCGTTTTTTGAGATTATTTTTGGCGGGAATGCCATTCTAATCAAAATAGTTTACGCGTCGCCCGTACCGCAGATTAGATTCGTTTGTTTGCCCGATCGTGGGAACGAGCCGAGTTTTTTTAATGATGCCTCTCCAAATCGTTTTGGAGTCCTTCATTCCAGATTGAAGTAAAAAGATTTAATTTGTCCGAACATTTCGGCTCTAAATGGCGGCAGGTAAAAACAAATGCCAGCTTCATTACCATTCATACATTCATTGTCTGAAACAGAGGAAAAAATAATCGTTACACGTTTCAGGCTTCCACGTCCCGCGAAACTCCGATATCATGTGTCGGGAGCCCGACAAACTGTTATAAATCAAAATGCGAACAAATAAAAACGGCGCGCGGAGGTGAAAACGTTATTATCTTTATAATTGCACGTCAAGGCGGGAAAACTGGGGGGCATTTGGCGCGCTTTCCTTGTCTCTGGTCGTTTTTTTTAACGCGGCGTGGCTATGATATATCGGCCCATGAATATGGGATGTATCGCGACACCTGCTCGCTTCCTTATGAATTCGAAATTGCGACTTTCTTGATGTCATTATATCCTGGTATCTACTTGGAGTTTGTTTGTTTTGTATATTATATGTATGCTGATATATTGTGTTGTGTTTTTGCTTTAGAGATCCCTAAGGACATAAAAAGTAGCTTCTAAAGATGATAGTTTTGTCATAAGTAGTCTGAGAGGAAATTTGTATGTTTGACAGTTTCGTAACAGTTCTTAAACAACGTCTAACTACTACCTACCTAAAATATCAAAAATTACTGTTATTGGATATTTGCGTCCGAAGTTATTGATCTAACACAACTTCTTAAGTCCACTTAACATCAAATGAACCAATTCATGTCACGTCGATCGAGCAAGAAGATTGAATACTTACTACTAAAGCTCTCAAAAGCGGACATTATCAAATTATCACAAAAAGAAATGAATCGCCGCATAACAATGAAGCTAAAAGAACATAAACCAACAGTGTAAGCGATAAGAGATGGCTCGCGCTCCGCCCCGCTTGTAACGAACCGCACTATCGATGTCTCAGTCAAAAACTGTCAAAAATGTGACAGGCGCCGCGTCAGGCTAACGAGGCGAGCGAGCGCCGCGTCAGCGTGACTCCGCACCTTCGCAACGCGAGGCTCCGACCGCGATCGCTAGCGCCATCTCTTATTCAGTAGACGAACTAACTACGCTGACGGAACAAAAAAATGTTTTAATCTCGTCTGGACAGAAATACATAAAGATGCAAATGAGCCGCGCCCCCGGGCGGCGAGCGGGCGAACCAATTTATTGGTGCGCGCGCACCTCATTATCGCTAACAAGCATTGGAACCCTTTCTTTACCCCATAAATATTATATTTTACACCTGCACTAAAAGGGGTACCGGTACCGAGATGGCTGTCATTGCGAATGTTCCGAACACCTTTCGGCGAACATCGGGTAACCAGGTTCGGTTAATAGATGTCTCATATCGATTTATAACGATTACACCAGACTCATTAGCCTTCCCTATAAACTGAGTGCTAATGAATAATAAAAATGCGTGTGTGGCATTTACCTATCCGCATTTCGTGTGCACAATAGAGTACTTAGTAATTTCTGCTCCTATCTGACCTTTAGAGTCACAATGCGAGGAGATATCGCGTTCTTATAGTCTTTAATTTCATTAAGAGTGCAATTCCTATGTTGCATTACGTACTTTTTACCTTAAAATATTGTAATGATAGTAGTGTCACACACGCGAGTATATGTGGACAAAGGGACCACCAAGAACTCACTAACACTTTCTTAATGACTTTTGTTTTATATGTTAAACAGAATAACTTCGAAGCTGATAAAATTACAGGTGAAGTTCAACCCTATGACAAATAACCAGGGAAGTGCTAGTTGTAGAGAAAATGTTCTCAAGCTCTGCAATGTGCAGGAGGTGCAAACCCTATCATTATAAAATCGCTGAAATAATGTATGTAGTTTGAAATGTTTCATGCAAGTCTTGACAGATATGGAAAGCAGACACAAGGAGATAATTCATTGTTACAACACTTTACAGAAGCGGAATCTCCATTAACCATATAGCTTATATCAAACTTAGAACCAATAATTGGTATGCGTATTATCATAACTGGAATAATGGATCCCTACCAAAAATATTTTCTACTATTTTAAAAAACAAACCAGTCAAAAAGTACCTCTTTTCCCTAACCAAGTTGTTTTCACCAAGTAATTGTACCAGGGTCTCGGAGTACCAGCAGTAAGCTAGTACTAGGGTGGCAGAAACGCGAGGAGTTGACCACATCGCGTGCCAAACGGCGGGTGCAATTTGTGAATAATTCGAAACGCAAGCGCAATTATATGACATTCAGAAGTTTCTTGATACGCGATTAGAGTTTGCATTAGCAGGTTCACGTGTGTGGGTTAGTACGTGCTAAAGTAATTTTTAATCGTAATTAGTGGGTGTAACTCGTTTTTATAAGGAATAGCGTTAATTAATATTGGTTCTATAATGTTGTATCAGCTGCAGACTTACTCAAAGGTTAGAGAAATAAATAAACGAGTTAGCGTAACGATTAGAAACTTTAATAAAAAGTAATTTAAAAAAATTAAACCGACTTCAAAAAGAAATCAACTCAAAATTATGAAATAACTTTAATTTCGGAAGTCGGTGTCTTGGGATCTGTATTTTAGTTTTTTGCCACCGACTTCCGAAATTAAAGTTATTTCATAATTTTGAGTTGATTTCTTTTTGAAGTCGGTTTAATTTTTTTAAATTACTTTTTATTTCGTAATTTTTAGTTTTTGCACTAGAATTTGACCAAGGTTTTGAGATGTTTTCCCTTTGACACTACACCCGTAGCTCGTATCAATACGCCAGGCCGTCATACTTACACGTATTAGTCCATATCTTGAAAATTACTGAACCGATTTTGATGAAACTTTCACTGTTCCCTAAGTTGAAGTAAATGTAAGCTAATACAAAAAAAATGGTCACGATCCGATTAATAGTTGCTGAGAAATGCGTGGACAAACATACATACATACATACATACATACATACATACATACATACATACATACGTCTATGAAATTTTGTATATTTGTTTGGAAGCCTTAGTAGATTGTCATATGTGAATATAATGCAATTCCAATAATATTACATACATACGTATCGAATTGATAACCTCCTTTTTTTGAAGTCGGTAAAAATATGTAAGACCGGAAAACGGTCAAACTTCCACCAAAAAAATATCTCCAAAGCTCAATTATCTAGACCAACCACCCACCATCCTGTTGACTGTTAAAATTACGACTAAAAACCGCAAGGAGAGTGCACGAAACCGCAAGGAGAGTGCACGAAACCGCAAGGAGAGTGCACGAAACCGCACCGAAGTTGCCAGATATAAAAACAAGGTGAGTCACCGGAACGCGCCAATTACAACACATTGTCAGAGAATCACGGTGACCGCAACTTGGTGCGTTTAAAAACTGATACAACTTGACATTTGGCATCAAATAGGTCGGTAATTCCGGTAATAGGCGTTGTGGTCGGCACAACCGTGGCATGGCCCAATTTGCGGCGTTAGGAACTTGGAAACGCAGTGACATTAGCAGACCTGCGCTCGTGCTGCCGAAAATTATTTTACATTACATGTATGACTGCTAAACCTTGACTCAGTGATTATTTTAAATGTTTTGAGGAATGTTTGTTACCCTTCTAATAGAGGTGACATGGATCCTTCAAAATTATGGGACATTTTATTCCGGATTTTCTGTTGATACCATTATCATAATCAGCCTATAATGTTCCCACTGCTGGGACTCAGGCCATCTCTCTTCGAGAGGGACTGGGCCGTAATCTACCACGCGGGCCCAGTGCGGGTTGGTAGATGTCACATGTCTTCGAATTTTTGGTTCTAAGACATGCCGGTTTCCTCACGATGTTTTCTTTCACCGTTTTGAGAGCAATGCTCAATGATATACATAAATCCTATAATAGAGAAGAATGGAAGACCTGTGACGATATTAATGTTGCTATAATCACCAGTCTTGGTGATGATGATATCAATGTTCCAATAATCACGTCTTGGTGATGACGATATCAATGTTCCAATAATCACCAGTCTTGGCGATGACGATATCAACGTTGCAATAATCACCAGTCTTGACATGTGGCTTGGTGATTTTAATAGGTCACAATTAGCGTGTGGGTCCCCCAGCTAGATGGACAGACGACCTCAAAATGGTGGCTGGGACAGACTGGATGCGGAGGGGGGAGGACAGGGTGCTGTGGCGCAGTCTGGGAGAGGCCTATGTCCAGCAGTGGACTGCGATAGGCTGACAAATAGGACACTTCCGCCTAACCCCTTAGTCACCTTTGTGTCACCCACAGAAGCAAAATAATCATAAATCTTAATCGTATCGTTCTTTTTAAAAAAGCATAATTGCGCACGATTTAACACGGTTGGTTCACAATAGTGGGTTTCTTTGTATTTCACACAATAGGCATTATTACCTATTGACGTAAAAGTATCAATTATTTATAATTATTCTGTTAGGACAAGTGGCTCGCGATTCATTCAGTTTTCTTCGATTTATTTGTGTTGTTAGCGTGGCTTGTCCAATAATAATAAATGTTTTATTTTTTGTGGAGGGGTAAGGATTTCTATAGAACTTGGATGACGGTGATATTTTTAGGAAAATGACAATGTTTTGAGAAAAATAACATTATTAGTCCTCCAGACCGAAGTTGGCCGTGGCAGACAGTCTCAACGGAGACTAGACATCTACGTGGGAGATATTAAGGTCAAAGCACACGTATGGTATCGACTCGGAAAGGGATCGTCACCGTGTCAACTTGAGCCATTCAGTATTCTTTGTAGGAAACTCCCTACTGCAAGTCTGCAACGCACACTAATCGGAATTGTAACGTAATCGCCTCGCCTCGGGACAAGCTCACGAACCGCGGTGCGGTGCGTGGTCAACTTGCAGTTTCCGCGCTTATGGCTCGTCGTCCAACCTTGCCCCTCTTACCCCTCCTGCGGCCTGCCTGCAGCACCAGCGGTCGGTGAGCCGTAAGCGCGGCGTCGCCTAGCAGTACTGTAGCCAAGTCGACGTATCGGAGCTGATTCACTTTGGTTACGTGCTTACGTTAGGTTGACGCCTGCTTGACGGCGAGGCGAAAGCCGATACGGTGACGATCGCTTTCCGAGTTGATATGTGTGCTATGACCTTTATAGTGCACAAATGTGTGCGTAGACACAGGTGCACTCACTGTTCCTGCACTCTCATAGTCTGATGGGACGGCAATCTGACATGACCGGAGAGAGATCAAGCGCAGGTCCAGTGCTTTCCGAGCCACGGGGGTATCACACCGCCAACTTCCTGTCTCCAGGCTGTTACTGAGAAATTCTTAATGGAAAACCTAATAACACTTTGTCCGATCTGGGAATCAAACCAACGACCCCGCGCTTGGAACAACGAGACCAACGGGGTAGATTGAGAAAAATAGTGCAATACTGGCCCAAAATAGAATGGAAATAAAAAGTCTGCCGAAAATTGGAATGAGATGGTAACTCTTCCTCACATTCTTATAATTAACCTTTAAAACAGAGCTATAGTATTCGAATAACATTTTCTCCGCTCGCACTAAACAGATTTACGTCATAATAAAATTATATTTATATAAAAGTAATTTGTACTGTAACAATAACTCGCGCACGAAGCATAGGCTCCTGAATATTTATATAAATGCTCGTCCTATTATAGTGTCGACATTTTGAATAATTAAAGAGAATGCTATTACGTACGGCAGACGTGGCTACCCTTGCTTCATGAATAATTTCAATATCAATCGATGGTAACGCTAATGGGTTTCGAGACAGAATAATGAGAAAATCAAAAATTCTCCCCGCAACCATGGAAAAGTTACAAGAAGTGGACGATTCCTTGAAGCTAACTTTTCTGTTTTAGCCTTTTTGTGGTTTCAGCGATTAAAATAATTAATTAGTCAATGGATATTTATGATGACATTTAAGTGCTAACTAGTTATCATCTAATTAATTATTGTAATTGGCGACAATTATTGTAATTTTTGAGGTTAGTTAAATTTCAATAAGAAGCGAAATAAAAGGTACATCTAAGTAGGTAAACAACAGTAATCTCTATGAAAAAGGTTAAGTCTTTTCCCCCCCAAAAAGCAATATCAACAAAATATATCACGTACTAGGCTCGCATAAGCAAGAAGCAGGTGTGTTACGCCACATGAGCCGGAATGTGCGGTAAATTTTCCGGATGCCTTCCCAATGATTTCCTCGGAGACCACCGGCCCAGATACGGCGGATTTCGATACGATAACGCTTCTCAATTTCTGTTCGCCTAGTACTCGAGATATTGTGACCACGCCCCGCGCCATTAAATATGTATACCTAAGGGTGGGTCGGTTATTTTTTCTATCTATGAGGTCCCGAGGGATCTCATCTCGGGATATCAATCGGCGATATTCGGTGTGCGGTATCTTGACAATCATCTCGAAGCTGGCCGGCTTGTTACAGCGGTAACAACGTGGTTAGATTTGGTATAAATAATAAAAAAGGTACGATACAGTCGAGGACACAGTCGGTATAAGAGATTAAAAATAATACACAAGAAACTCTTGGGAGAGACCCAACTGTAACAACTTTTTAGCAGAAGTTTGAAGTTGATTGGTTTGTCCGAACCGTGTCTTACTTAAAGATCTAGGTAGACTTTGACACACAGTAATTACAAACTAGAATTCTAATGAGAACGACTTCAATATACCTACAGACGATTAATTGATATTAGAATCAGATACAAACTGATCACGCTAGACGTGCCATCTTGATTCAAGTCTCGTACGTACTTTATAGTAACACTTTATAATAGATGTACTAGCTTTGGCCCGCGGCTGCGCTCGCGATGTTGTCGGAAAATATCCTCCAGTAACGTATTACCGGGATTAGAAGTATCTTATGTGTTATTCCAGGTAATAAAGTAGCTGTAAGTATCATCCAAATTCGTTCAGCTATTTTTGTGTAATTAACATACAAACTTTCACTATTATAAAGACGAAAGTTTGTGAGTGTGTTTGTGTTTGTTACTTCTTTACGCACAAACGGCTGGACCAATTTTGAAAAAAAATGGTATGGAGGTAGCTGACATCCTGGTTTAACACATAGGACACTTTTAATTCCGATGTTCACACGGGATCGAAACTTATGCGGGTGAAACCGCGGGGCACTGCTAGTATCATAGTATGTAGATATATATAACATTACTGCTCCAAGGGTCTCACCTATAACTTTATTATGTGGCTTGAATAATCTATTTCTATTATGGCCAGTTATAGGTACTCTTCTTAGTCACCGTGTACTTTGCTTGCAGCAAGGCATAAATGATTTTCCAAGAAAAAACTTTGCAAGTGACGATGTTACTTAGAAACTAGGTAAGTGATGGTGACAAGTTGAATTATTTAGGATTTACCGTGCTGAACCGAATCCCTGTGTTGAAAATATTCGGTGGTTATTTAAAAAAAAAATGCTGTTGTGTTTGGAACAGCAATTTTTTTTTTGGTAAAACAGCAGATTTTTGTAGTGAAAACTTCTTTAGGCGCGTTGGGCATTTTTTGGGAAGGGGAAAAACCATTGAACTCGCACCACTGTTACCGTAAGCGCCACCGCGCGTGTTTTGTTTATAAGACGATTAAAAAAATACCCGCTTCGGATGTGTTGGGCTGTCCTTGGTGGAGTTGGTGGGATGTACCTACTCGGTTTTAATGTATATCCGATATGTCAGTAAGTGATGGCAAAATATTCTGCTTGTGTTTTTTTTTCACTTCTGTCGGCACTCCCGGAGTGCCACTGTTTTTTTTTTATTGATAACCGACGAAAAATTTTTACGCTAGGACAGGTCTAGAACAGGTGCAGCATTCATGGTTATACCTAGTTTGCGCGTCGATGCCGCCACCCTGAATAGGTTGCCATAGCTATTATTTTGTTTATTTGCAAGCAGAAAAAGTAGAAGAAGGCATAGATAAAAAAACGGTGTTTTTTTTATAAATCCCTGTTTTCTTTCCACATGAAGAATTTTATTTAGGTACAAATGTGTTTCATTTCACACCAATAATAAACAAAAAAGATAAAAGTAATAGGAAAGTAGACAACGCTAGAGCTGCTCTTATAAAAAAGTGAGCACAATGTTACTAAAAATCGAATCGAATGCGATCTTCGCGTAATAACGCACCTCTAGCGGCGATAATCGCGTAATCGGCGTTTTCGTGTAATTCCTGTAATCTGGATAATTCCTGTAATCGGTGCGATTCGGGCCCATTCGTGGTTATTCGTGGCGTTCCGTAGTTGTGACGTGGTAATGGGCAGGTTAACACCGATCTAAGGGCGGGACGCGCGAATTAAACTAACTTGCTCAAAGAAATTGACCAACATGACGAAAATACTGAAGAAAGGAGTTTGGTTTTGAAGAAATCGGTTTTACCAAACCTTGTTATATTTAGTCAGGTTTTTAATGTTTAAAATCTTGTAACAGAGCTACATTATCAACTGGAAGTACATTTATTTCAAAGGCATGTAATTTTGTTTTCATATGCAACATCTATTTTTGAGGTACTTACACGACATAGAGTGCCAAAAGATTTTTCTTAATTTTTTTCTTCTGCTTGAAATCCTTCCTTAGTCGAATAAAAATCTAATTCCCTTTAGCTTCCACAGGAAAAAGCAAATAGTTCATAGGGATACTGGATACCACATACAGTCCCTGTCACCCGACTCCTTACATGGCGAGCCCCGGTCCGCTTGCAAATTGCGACAACACATTGTTCCAAACTGGTATCCGGTACCGGTGCTGGTACCGATACCGTGAAAGGGCAAGATTACGATCTGTACACCACTACTAGTATCTAGATCGAATGTGAATTAGAAATTCGTAGCTGCTTGAATTTGGAATTAGATTTTGTAAGTAATTTGAAAATGGAATGAAATTTTTGTTTGTGTTGATGATGTCATTTCTATTGTCAATTTTATTTAAACATAATTTAAGTAGATTCTTTTATTTTGTGTCCTTGTCTATTGTCAAGTAGGTATTTATAAAATAACCTAACAATTTAATAAGTAAGCTTTAGTTTGTTGGCGTTAATAGCCCAACACACATTAAACACATTCAAAAATAATATTCCCAGTAAACTCTATCAAAAGCATTCCACTGGAAGATTTATAAACAAAATTAAATAATTCGACTTTAAATATTGAGAAAAACTGTAATAAAAAAATAAATTATCACATATCAAACGGAATAAAGAACAATATATCACGAACTACGGTAGTTAATAAATATTTTCACAACTTGATATCTGTCAAATGCAAACGTCAACTTTGAAACTAAAAAATAGTGAAATAAAAAGTTTTTTTAAAGTCGTTATAAATCAGTTGGTTTGTGAAAACAATGATTCTTTTGTAATAGTATAGGCCATTAAATTTAGGGATATAAAAGTGTCAAGTTTTAAAAGTATACGTCTGTGTTTGTGACGCGTGCGTGCGCGGGCGCCGCTTTTGGTCATAATTTTAGAATGATTTACAACATCTATGTGATGCGTTAGACGTTTATTTGCGAGTTTTTTTTTTACCGTTTGTATCTAAATACAATAGTTTTTGTGTTTTCGATTTGTTAAGTAGTTGATTTTTCGGTTTAAATGGCCGTCTGAATGATGTTTCCGGTCTAAGTTAAGTAGAAAATGATTTATTATACCAGTCGATTGAAAACGTTTGACTTTTTTGTCATGTTCATTTTTAGTAGCTTTGAATTTAGGTAGTTCCAATGATAGTTTATTGCGACATGATCATTATTCTTCTGAAAAACTTTAGAGCCTCAAAGAAAATATGAATTACTAGCTTTTGCTCGCGGCTTCGCCCGTGTGGAGGTCGGAAATTATCCCACGGGGACGTACTGCCGGGATAAAAAGTATCCTATTTGTTAAATCCAAGTTATAAACTATCTGTGTGCCAATCCGAATCCGTTTAGCCGTTTTTGCGTTATTGACTAACAAACATCCAAACTTTCACATTTATAACATTACTAGGACAGTAGGATTATCTAGAGAATGATCAGACTGGAGGCATTTAATCCAAATATGACGTCACTTCACCATATTTATTGATAACCCTGCCTAATACACGGGTATGCACTTAGTAATTACCCAGCCCCGTTAAAAGACAAATGGTTCTACTGGCAACGGTGCGCAACGGTACCTCTTGTAACTTATGCTCGCCTGGTGTCTTAATAGCTAATATCGCCGCCTAATGACCGTGCTCGTCTTGCTCCTAATGTGCCACATGGGAGTTCAAACTACTGGTGAACATCCTCGCGGCCCTATGTTCCTAGTACGTTGTGATGATTTCTTTGATTGTTGTATTGTATTTTCATGGGGTTTTCAAAGGCCTATAGGTGGATGTTTTACATTGTCGTCGCCATTTTTGTACCGGTTCTAAAATCAACATAATCTAACTAACCTCAAATAAATTACTTCCAATGCAACTGACCTCACTCACTTTTAGAGGATAAACGCAAGAAGACCCGACCCTTCTTCTCCAGAGTTCACAGCTGCCACAAATCCAACAAATACCATAAAGAAATAGTAGGTACACATAATGTTTACGGTTATTAACCGTATGAAGAGAACACCATAAACCAACATCTAAAGGGACACCATAACATCTCGTCAAGGGATGTGACAGTCCTCAATTCCTTTTATGATGTATTAGTGAGATGTCAGTGAAGACTTTTACGATGTCGTAAAGAGACCTATGTTCACTTGTTGAATTTATACAGTTCAGTTCTGACGGAGAGACAACCCTAGTGCCTTGTAATAGGGTTGGTTTGTCTGTGGTATAGGTGTGAATTTGAATACAAATGTTAGATATCTTGGTTTTGATGATTAAGGATTTGGCAGATCGTTGGTACATTGATAATAAAATTTGTTTTATTTGGGACTTTGATGGCAGTTATTTCTGGAGCTTTTCCGTAATTGTTGTACTGTATTCAAGACTTTTTGGCGTACTGTTATAGTTTTTATTGTAGGACTAAGTTGTTCCTTTACTTGCTAAGTTTGTATTCATCCGAAATTCCAGCATATAAAATGAATGTGGACTTGAAGCACTTACTGCTGAATTCATCAACTTGATTTGATTTATTTTATTCGAGATACTCGAATCACTTTCTTCAGTTTTTTCAAAGTGGCTTTCTCGAGTCACTGTGTTATTTGTTTCGTGTTGATCAGTCAGCATTTTTCTTCCAGACTTTTCAAGACGAAACATTTTTGTCAGCATAAACTGAAGATATAACATGATTTTGTCACCTTAGTTTCACCAACTTAATAGCCCTACCAAAACAAGATTTTCAATGTCATTTTCTCCTGATTTAAACATCTCCTCCAACCCATGATAACCTAGTACTTTACAATTTCTAAAGCCACCACAATCTTGATCGTATCGGGTTGAAAACAGTACTTCTCCGGCATCCTGTGACAATGCTGCGACAAGGGATGCTGCGGGGGGCTGCTACGGGGCGAGGGGGGATGATTAATTGTCTCGCGGGGAGGGTACGCCGATAGAGACTCTTTGGTAGCTAGCACTGATGGTATTTTTGTCATTAGCAGTTTCCATTTGTGCGAGATTTATTTGTGTTTGAGTTTTGAAGATATCTTGGATTTTGAATTGTTGGAGTTAATGTCTTTTGGATTGAAAGCACTGGAATGCTTTAGAAAAATAGTAAATTCGTCAAAGATTTAAATAGCCTCCCGGATGCAACTCTTTTATTTTAAAATGCGTTAGATATGGCTGTCAAAAACATTTAATTCTAAAGTGAATTTAATAAAATCCTCAACGTGCCGAATAAAACGTTTATTACAACACAACATTCAAAATTCAAACAACATTCAAAATTGGAAGCTACGACGAACGACTCCGGAAACGCGACGAGTGCGCCCGAGCGCGCCCGAAAGCTTCCGAAAATTGCCGAGAGGGCTACACAGGAAGATGTAATGATGTTTGTCAAATGGAAAATAAGATAGGGAAGTGTAAGGAGAAGCTGAATTTGCGACCTTTTTGCTGACGGCGGCGCCCTACGGGATCGAGTTCGGGGATGCTTTATTACTGTAGCCATAAAAACGATTTTAAATAAGACTTAGATTAGTTTTATTTTGGGTGCGAAGACGTTTAAAATGACATTACAGACAATTTTGTTCATTATTTTTATTCGTCAATGGTTTATAGCTGTATTTTTTTAATAAAAACAACTTACATAATTAGCATATAATGCTCCCACTGCTGGGACACAGGCCTCCTCTCTTCGAGAGAGAGTGGGCTGTAATCTACCACGCGGGCCCAGTGCAGTTTTTGGTTCTAGGATAGCACATACCGGTTTGCTCACAATGTTTTCCTTCACCGTTTTGAAAGCAGCGGTGATGTAATTATTTACACAAAAACAAATTATCAAGTTTATAATTTGGAACGTTAAAACTATATTGGAAGTTTTACTTCTAGCGGGGTAATTACGTAACACAATGGCAATCAATCGCAATACCTTTCATTTTGACAGTTCAGCCACGTTTCCCGCAGGTAAACCGTCTCCAACAAAGAATCCAATATCTATTCCATAGACAAAGAACAAAACGTTTTTAAATTCCAAAAGCCGAGGCTTTATTCTCAAAAATGATATACATTCCCGTTTAAAATAGTGATTAAAGTGTCCATTTGTGTAGAATTAATTAAACAGTCTAATAAAGGCTGCCCTTTTGCTGGAATGCTGACATTTAATTAAAACGAGCCAGCGCTTCACTTTAACACAAACTAAACGGGCCCATTACGTGTATGATAATAATGTGTATTATGTATATTAATTATTTGTGCATTTAATGCGTTAAAAAAGAATTGATTTTGTGTTTTTTACTGCATGGCCAACTGATTTAGTGAAAATTTGCTAAATGTAGACATACTATTTGCAGAAATGCTATAAAAGGTAAGGTTAAAAAATTCTGCACAATTTCGCCTAAAATTCAAACTTTATCTGACATAACTCATCGTTTGTTTGACGATTCTCGCGTTTCTCCCTCGTATTTCGAACTAATCGTTCCAAATGCAAAAAAAGTAACTGAAAACTCATTGGGCGTTTTGAATTTGGAATTGGAACGCTCGAAAATACGAACGTTAGCAGAAAACGGTAAATTCTTCAAGCGAAGAAAAAAATACGTTCGAAATTCAAACATTCGGGGATTCTAGCTGAATGGGTGCGTTCATAAATCTCTTCGTCTCAGCAAGTGATGTTCGAAATACGAAACAGCGCTATCGGGCCCCGTTGGGCAGAGCGTGTGGTGCGCAGATAAAATAAATGGAGGAGCTGTGAAAAATGATGACGCGTCCGCGCGGAAAGACGCCCCGAAAGGGGTCGCAGCACACTGGGTCAGGGTTTGTTGGCTTTTTTGACATTGTTGTTGTTTTATTTTGTGTTTTAGAGTCAAATATACTGCAGTGTATCAAAAACAGTATAAGTCAGAAATCGCCAACCCAGCAAGTGTGGCGATTGCTCGTGCCTTCTGTATCAGAAGAGTCCTTTGCCCTGCAGTACCGCAGTAGGACAACAATACAAACGTTACTAAAACTTTTTATAAATACGATAATAATTAAAATAACCACAGATTAAAAACAAGCATCACCAAAATCATGGAGACATCAGTCTTACGACTGTTTACAGCATTCTGCAGGCGGCGCCAACCATAAACACAAGTCTATATTTTATGGAGGTCGTGTCACTGCAATTCTTTGATGTTTCAACATTTTTTTTATAGTTTTCACACACGCTGTTTTTATTATTAACTGGATTTATGTATACGTAGTATAAAATTACGTGGTAGTACATTTTTCTGCGTACAAATGTTATTTTTACTGTTTGTAAGTAAACAATTTATCTTATAACAGCCATTTTAAGGTGCTGTTTAAACAGAAATTGTAATTAAAATGTTTATTATGTTTAGAGGTGATAATGTGGTTGGTTTTATCGTTTTTATAGCAAGATATTGGGGTGTTTTGTTTATGGCAATTTTTTTAATGATGATTATGTTCATGAGTATTACGGTTAAGTCTGTCTGTCTGTTTGTATGTTACCTTTTCACGCCTAAACCACTGAACGGATTTCGATAGAATTTGGCAGAGAGATAGATTGCATCCCGGGGAAGGACAAAGGATGGTTTTAACGACATACCTCGCGGGCGTAGCCGCGGGCGGAAGCTAGTAATATATATATAGATAGATTATACACAGACATCATGTATCTCTACATTATACCTACGCCTATACTCTGCATTGTTAGACTCATGAAATCCTAATAATATAATGTTTGGACTTTATAAGAGACCATGACCTCTGAGTCCGTTTCTGCATTTCTTCCCAGGGATCAGTCAGCTAGAAAGGCCATCTTGTTTTAAAATATTGACTTAGGTACTTATAAAAAAATTTACGTGTAAAAAAAAGTCTTAAAAAAGATCTACTTACGGAAATAAACATTTACTTAATTTAATTTATGTGTCACAAATAAATCAATTTTAATTAAAAATTAATCTGCACAAAATTAAAATTACTTAGGGTTGATTTTTCCAAAGCCAGATAAATTTTTGACAGCTCGTCCGTTCTTTCAGACGTCAATTTTATTCTACGAATAATAATTATCTGTCGATTGGAAAATCAGCCCTTAATCGAAAAACAATCATTGATAAACTGTATTTTTTTACTCTACAGAACGTCAATACCTACCCCCAAAAAAAGACTTATTAATTCGCGCCAACTAAACAGCAAAAGGCACTCGCATTAAAACAAAGAGGAAGAGAAAATTTAATTAACATTAGGCACAAAGAAGTGCTTCGCCATTATTTATTTACACAAAAGCATTTTTTTATTATAATTAATATTTACAAGGCGAAAAATTGCTCGCCCCATCTCGTTACGTACCTTAAGATCTGTATAGACCCTGTACCCAGACGCTGCGGGGTTTTAAACGTGAGTTTTTATTTAGACGAAACTTTTGAAGTATTTTGAATTTATAACACGCTTTTATTAGCTCCACTTTTAACTAACTAATTAACAAACAATGTAATCAAATCTTAGAAGTCAATTTTAACCTACTTCTAATTGTCGTATCGAAATGAAACTTTGTATGTATAATGTAGTTTGGATGACAAAACTATAATTAGGTATCTTGGAGCTGATCTGATGATGGAGCCAGGACGTGGATAGTGGAACTCTTAAGTGGCTACTAGTAAACTCCTCGAGTTTGGGTTCATATGATTTGTTTTGACGAATCCAATAGATTGGATAAGCGTGTTTTTTAGTTTTTTTAAACTACGTATTATTTATAGTGAAACTTCTTAGGCGGCGATCCGATAATTTAATTGGACGAGAATTGAGAGTGAAATTCCAAGGACGCATCACGTTTAGGCACATTTCGTTATATGAAGGAGAAGAAAGATATTTCTGTCTCTCACACTAAAATAATAATTATAAAGAGAAAATACTTGATTTTTTGTACGAGTATGTTTCTTTGCTACGCTTTCACGCTAAAACGGCGGAACGGATTTCGATAAAATTTGGCACATGGGTAGACCATGACCTGGATTAGGACATAGGGCAGGACATACCTTTTATCCCGTTATTCCCAAAAAATCGAGACTTATGCGTGAAACCACGGGGCGCAGCTAGTTTATTTATTATATAGCTTGTCATGTCCTACTGCTGGGCAAAAGTCTCCTTTCCTCTTTTACAGTTAGCGCCCAAAAAAAAAAAACTAAAGAAAACCGCAAATAACATACCACTAAGGCCAAAGAAATATATAAAAAAAAAACAATCTCTTTCTTATATCTATGTCTAAGGGCAAATTTTTCAATCGACAGATAATTTTTATTCGTGGAATAAAATTGACGTCTGACAGATTTTGTAAGGAAGAACTGTCAAAAATTCAAAATTAAATTATTCCTCCGTTAAAACTATCTGACGTTGGAAAAATCAGCTCTAAGACGAATTGTAACCTCTTCAAAAAAAAAAAAAACCCTGACACAACCTCAGGTGAACCCTCGCTCAGTACGGGGGTGAACCGTAACCCTCAGATCACTGCGGAACTTATCTCCACTGACGTCATAAAATAAAGGTTTACTTCGCCATAAAGAAAATTAAAATGAATTATTTTGACGAGTGCGCCGCGTCTATGGAGCACAACCCTACTTCACTAGGGTGAACCGTTATGGGTAGGTAATTGTTTTCCTTGTAATTCAAAGCTGTTTTTGGTTTAATTATGAGGAGTTTTTGTGTTGTTTTTTGTGGTTAGTTATTGGAGTGATTTTTAATGAATTGTTAGAGGAACTGTAATGTTTTCTTTATTTGCGGTAGGTACGCAGAAACTTTACGTAAAAAGGTGCTGAGCGTTTACGACGTACGGCGTTTCATACAAACTTTCAAGCCCTTGTTTTTCGAAATGAATGAACCGATTTTAATGAAACTTCATACAATAAGCATGATACAAAAGTCTAAAAAGTTACTAATGAACATTTCCGAAATGTCTTAATTAAAACAAGATAACTGGAAATCTCTGTTTCTATGGAAAATTTCAAATCGGTCTAATTTGGCTGTAACACTTTTTTTTAGAAAATAGTGTTACAGCGCGTTGAAACAAACCAAAACAAAGTAGTAGTTATAGATGTGTGTTTGGCCAATTTTTTTTTTCGTTTTCAGACGATTGAGTTGGGGCTATAGATGTCGTGTGTATTCATAGGTCAAACAGTCTTCAGGCACTTTAGTATCCATCAATACCAAACCAATACACTTGCAGTACTTCAGATTCCTCAGAGACTAGGGGACCATAATACAGGAAGAGTTAACACACGCATAACAATGCCCAAAAATAAAACTTACAACCCCTCACGCGTGGTATACCACCAGATAAACAGTACCCGTTCTTTCATTCACAGAACACGAGCATAACCCTAAAATGACAATCGTAAAAGACATAAGAATCAACTAGGACCCCTTCTTAGGCCTGGGACACACTGACGCGGTTCCCGCGCGGTTCAGCCGCGATACGCATCGACAGTAAAAATTCAGGCTGCGATTACGGCTGGGAAATGGCTGTTTTATCACGGAACGACTGCGCGGCGCGGGATGGAAACATAGGGGTTAGGGTTGTGAGCGGGGACGAAATGACGTAGCTATTTTGTAGAAGAAATAGTTTATTATGTGAATATTTGAGTCATGACTGGTGTATCTTGAAAAGTACCATAACATCACGCCTGTAATCCCTAAATGGTTAGGCAGAGGTGTATAGTACACCCACATTTCGCCAATTGGAGCCCTTACATCTGCGACAGCTGTCGCCGACTGTCGGCGACGGTTGCCGATGCTCGATCGCGGCACTCTATCCAGCAGTCGGCAGCGCATAGACTGAGAGACAGGACGTATTTCTTTTCGCAAAAATGAACGAATTGGATATCGCTTTATTTGATTCGATTAAAAATATGAGTGTTTATGGAATTATAAAAGTAAGGAATAAAACCCTTAAAACCTTAGCTCCCATACTATATTCATTAGGAAACCATCTGGTATCCGTGCCGGTCGCGGGAAGTTGCAGACGGACGCGCGATGGTCGGGGACCGCGTTCGTGACAACTGTCGCGGCACGGTGTCGCAGATCTGTAAGAGTCTTATGTTGAAATCCTATGTAATAGGGAGCGAGCCTATTGCCATCAACGAGGCACAAATCCAGTCTCTGGGCTGCTATTGAGAAATTCCTACGGAAGAACTTATTGCCTATTACATGAGCATTTTGAACATGATGCGTAGATACAGGCACGCCCCTTGCAACTTGTCTTATTTTTTATATTTATAAGGAAGAACCCAATAACACTTTGCCAGAACTGAGAAGCGAACCCAGGATCTCATGCTCAGAGTAGTGCCCGCAACCACTAGACCAAGGAGGCAGAGAGTAGAGGTAAAGAGGCGAAAATGGTTGTTAACATAAGTTTTAAAAATATGCATGATTCTATTTGACGGATAAGATGTTATTTGTTATCCGTCATTTACAACAAGATTGGACACACTTGCAAGTGATACTAACTAGACACGTCACGGATTTATTATAGATTTATTCTTGACAAATACATACTTTATTAGTACGTTAATCCGTGAATCATGTTACGAGCACAAGGTCTACTTGACACCGTGACTTCGCTTAAGTTAGCGATTAAATTACAATTAAATTAGCATAATCCGACTTATAGATTATTAGAAATATTTGTTAGTGGATAATTTTCATTCGAAGACCGTTAATAATTTGTTTCTATGCGTAACTGTAAGTTTTGCAAATAAATGAGAAGAGAACATGACACCTGGTAGAAGGTCTTCCTTATAACGTATTGTACAGACGCCAGCACATCAAGCTACTACAATCTGTCAAATTTCTTTCATAGATTTTCAACTTTATCGCTAAAATATAAGGTTCAAAGTTGATTGGGAAAATTTGAAAGTTTCGGGTAGCTTGATATATGATATTGATAAAAGTCTAGGCAGAAATAGAAATACAGCCAGGGAAAAGGCCTAGGCAGATGATTGTACGCGGGACGCTCTAGAAGGACATATAATGACCTTATTCGTTATGTTCTACACTAAGGTCAGCTGCATAATACTCCTGATGTATGAATCGTAATCGAAGCAAAAGGAGTATGTAAGGATCGTGGCAGGTGGCGTTCTGTAGTTTCTGCCTATACCCATGAAAGGCTTGAGTTTATCCATATATTATATATATCTAGCTTCCGCCCGCGGCTTCGCCCGCGTGGTATGTCGATAAAAACTATCCTATGTCCTTCCCCGGGATGCAATCTATCTCTCTGTCAAATTTTATTGAAATACGTTCAGTGATTTAGACGTGAAAAGGTAACATACAGACAGACAGAGTTACTTTCGAATGTATAATATTAGTATGGGATGCATAACCCTCCTGTTGAAGTCGATTACAATACCTTTTTGAACCCCTAATTTTTTTTATAGATTTTTATGAAAGACATTGTTTAGAAACGCGACGGCACCGTTCACAGTTCACGCCCGTATGTTCCTACCAAAGGGAAACATCTCGATCTGTCGGTACCCATAAGTGCACTAAACGGCCCAAGAACAACATAGTGCGTCTTCACGCTATGTAGATCTGTGGGGGAAGCAGACGTCTGATTGTAAGAGATTGGTTCGCAATGGCGTTGTATCGGTGTTCAAACGATTTTGAATTGGAATGAGAGATTTTAGAGGGCAATGCGGGAAAGAAATGTTCCTTTTTTGCATGTTTATAGCGTTTTATTCTGGTTTTTGGTTGGTAGCCATGTTTTAAGTTAATTATCTACTTGCATCACGATATTAACATAGAAAGAGAATAGAAATAAAGAAAATTTTACATTAATATATTATTGATTTTTCAGCAAACCCCAGAATGTAAAGAAAACCGCCTCTCCAGTCACCAGGATATCATAAGACCACAAGCAGTAAAAGAACGGAAATCCTCCTTATTTTTTGAAAAAAAAAAAAACAAAACTGTGGCGCTAAAGAAAAATCCAGGGGTATTAAACCTAAGTGTCGTTCACAAGCTGTTTTATGCGGCCTTTCAGGGGTCGTAAACCGTTGGCGCGGTCCGTCAGTGATTCCTGATGGACAATTTGAGAGTTTGTACCACTTCGAAGGGCCATAAGACGAGTAAAAGCCCTGGGGAACGTTATCAAGGTCGCCTCCTAGCACCGCGGATTTGTTTTACAGTTTTGAGTCGGGAAAGACCTCATAAAGGGGATGAAACGACGGTGAATTTGTAAGGATGGTTGATAAGGCATCTTTGTTAAATATCTTTACGGGTTGTCTTTAGAGGATTACGGGAGGAATGGGTTGTCTTTGCCTTTTATAGCATGTAACGCTATTTCAACTTTATTTGTTCGTGTTTTTGTGGGTTATCGGAAAACGGGATCGGTTTTAATTGATATTTGAGACGGAAAATGTCAAATTAATTTTCATTGTGCGCAGAACGTTATAATTAGGTTGTTGGATTAATATTTAATACTTCGTAGGTACTGCGACACGCAGAATTACTGAAAACGAAGATTACTTTGACGGTGGTAGGTACCTAAATAGTGAGTAAATTGGCACTTCGGATGGGCATGTATTTGCTTTTAATTTCCCTATCTTTCCACGAAATTCACCGAAGACGTTTCCAAAAGTACCAGGCTGCCAGAAGCTTGGTAGAGGTAACGTGGCACTGGTATTTTCATTTCGCGTCACAGGTGAGAGTAACGTGTAATTGCCGGGATAACGCCGGGGTTATTGCGTGCCGCACTGACGGGGAATGCTAGTGTTGCGACCCGCCGGGATCACCCGGGATACGCACGGGATGAAAGGAATAGTTTTGGGATAGTTGATTGAAGTGTAAACGACGATTCGGAGGAGGTAATGGCCGCAATTGGGATAATAGATGATGTTTCTAGATTCTTATTTCGTAGACAAAACATGCGTAGTCTTCTTGAGGTTAAGGCGAAAAGCTCCAGTTGTTTTTTCCTCTTTTGATAATTGTTCTAAAAATAACTCTACTTTTTTACGATTTTATATTGAAGTGAAAACTTCTTTAGGCGCGTTCGGCATGTTTTGGAGATGGGGAAAAAACCATTAAACTTGCGTCACTGTTACCGTAAGCGACACCGCACGTGTTTTCTTTATAAGACGATTCAAAAAAACACTTGCTTCGGATGTGTTCGGCTGTCCTCGGGATGTACTCGGTTTTAATGTATATCCGATAAGTCTGTGAGTGATGGCAAAGTATTCTGTTTGTGTTTTCTTTTCACTTCTGTCGGCACTCCCGGAGTGCCACTGTTTTTTATTTCTTTAGTTAGCCTACGCTGTCCCACTACTGAGCAAAATCCTCCTCGATATTATTATCAAGCAAAAACCCGAAAGATGCGTTTAAAAATAACTTAGGTATGTTCAATCCCGGACTATCTATTTATATGGTGCACATAATAAAGAATATTCTATTCTATTCTATCCCGGAGCGGCCAGCACATCACTAGAGGGTCGAGGGCCCGTCCACTTAGTGTTTTCGGGACCTGTTGTGTTTGCCGTAAATACACACATACTTATGAAGTTATGAAGGTTTCGCTACTAACCCTAATTTGACATCACTAGAGGACATTTGGCATCATTTACAAATAAACGAAATTCTTTTGTTTTTTTTATCATGATGCTCCTTTATCTCCTCTGCTCTCCTAGTACCTACACATAGAAGTGCAATTATTGTATACTCATTCTCTGTTAATGTGAAACAACTTTTTCTTAAACCTCATAACATGCTAACATAGCATCTCGCCTATAATCCTAAGGGGTTAGACAGAGGTGTCCCTATAGTACACCCCACTAAACCCACATTACGCCATTTTTTGTTTAAGTCCCACGTAATAGGGCGCGCGGCTATTGCCATCAACTGGGCACCAATCCAGATTCCGGGCTGCTACTGAGAAATTCCTGATGGAAAAACCCAACAACACGTTTCCCCACCTGGCAATCGAATCCAGGACCTCAAGCTCAGCAGTAGCAACCATTAGACCAACGAGGTACTTATAATTCGAGAGTACGAGTGAGTTTTTTTTTAAACTCGTTTGCCATTCATTATGGTCGGGTATATGAACCCGCAATGGGCGCGCGTGGTAGATTACAGCCCACTCCCTCTCGAGGATAGGAAGCCTGTGTCCCAGCAGTGGGAACATTATGCTGATTATGTTATTATCAACGAATGCACTGAGGTGTACGAAGATCCTCAATATTCCACAACTACGCATAGTTAAATTAATAACGTTTATTTTGCACAAAAACTAAATAGTTACAGAAGCAACATACCGGTAGCAAGACAAAGCCGAATAGCAATAAAATTGTCATATAACCTGCACGGCGCACAACCCACGACCCTCGCAATGAGTAGTTAACACACTTCATTGTTACGATATGAGCTATGAAGCACCTTGCTGTGAGGTTGAGTCGCTGTGTTAGCGGGTAGAATAACAAAACCTCTACTTTGGCACTACCAGGCTACCATAATCATTAAAAGGTCAGTTGAAGTGCACAAGGTGACAAATTAATTGCATGACTAGCTGGAAAAGCTACCTGGGCCCCAAAGGTATAATTAACTAAGAATTGACAACTACAAAAGAACCCCTCTTGAATAGAATAAAATAGAATATTCTTTATTATGTACACCATACAAATTACAGATACGAATGGAGAAATTTTACATAGTGTAATATATAGTGCAGCCCTTGCGTGCCTTATTTCTCGAAGAGCGGCCTTTTTAGGCCCTAATAGACCTCGTTTAAAGACATGGTAAGAAAGTTCTTAAAAACTATTTCTGTCGCTATTCGTGTCACCTTAATATGCCTGTTACAGCATGAGAATTAAGGGCGACTTAAAATATAAAGTAGTTGGAGAATTCGGCCGTCAACTGTCAGTTTGACGGTCAAATCTACATGGTTTTAAATCTAGATTATCAACTTAAGAATTTTATGAACGACGTGTGTCTGTGTAAAATCTCTCGCAGTTTTTCGTACATCGTTCAAAAGCAGATCGCTCGTCGCCCCGCTTGTCACTACGCTGTCAAAAGCACCCCGTACGGTGGCAAATTGTTATTTTCTACGAGGCATGCGAGATCCCTCAATGCGTGATGGCTGCTCAACATGTTGTCTCGAGTGTTATGTTCAACCATGTTGTCTGTTGCTTTATTTGTTCAGTGTATTAGGGGGTTTTCTTAAGTTAGGTGAAGTAGTGATCGTCCCGAGTTGCCGTACTGTGATTCGGGACTAGGATTACATAATCAGCCTATAATGTCCCACTGTTGTGTCGCAGGCCTCCTCTCTTCGAGAGAGAGTGGGCCGTAATCCACCACGCGGGCCCAGTGCGGGTTGGTAGATGTCACATGTCTTCGAATTTTTGGTTCTAGGACATGCCGGTTTCCTTCATTAGTATTGGTGAATTCTAATTTTGAATGCAAGCAATAACAACTAAATTGGAATCACTACAAGACTTTGCTGCGTGGGTACTATAGTTCCCAATCTGCACTTTACGGCATAAAAAGTTGACCTCTGTATCCTACTGCGTATGAAGTTTCATTAAAATCGGTTCATTCATTTCGAAAAACAAGGGCTTGAAAGTTTGTATGAAATGCCGTACGGCGTAAACGCTCTTAATGCAGTTTACTAACTACCTACTCATTAGAAAGCAGATATTCTGTCAAAATCCCACAAAATTTTAAACATTTATTAAAATTGTCGTACTGGAGACTGGAAGTAGGTACTCTATGGCTAAAACCAACATTACCATAGCTGCGGGCTCATTAGTATGACAACCAACCTTCTTCTAATTCCAAAAACACATACATGTAAATTCACTTTCGCATATAAAGCAGTGCTAGACCTTAATTAGACTCACGCCAGACGCCGGAGGTACCTACATGCCGTGCTTAGTAATAATTATCGGGACAATCGACATAAGCTCCATCTATTGACTACTAATCAAATGTAATCCGGCTCGAGCCGGCTAATCTATAGTGTCGCAACGTCGGTGCACTGTCTCCTGGACTAGGTCTAGGGATGCCACGCTGTTTGTGTATTATTATTGAAGCAAGTCATTGTTTTCCCGGCTCTGTTACCAGAAGGGTAGTTGCGTAACACAAGGCATTCATTGTTTTTCCGGTGCCTAATTGCGTAACACACTATTATTAGCAATAGGTTTAATTTTGACAGTTCAACAACATTCATTGCGTTATTAACGTTGTTGAGCAGACAAATTTTTCGAACATATGAAGCAAAGTATTACAATATCCTTCAAGATGATTCAGATTGTGATTGAACGCGTGTTACGCAATGAGGGTGTAGTTCATGTTTTATTATTGTTTTGGTAGTATAGATGTCAGCACATCAAGCTACTACAATCTGTCAATTTTTTTAAATAGATTGCCAACTTTATCGCTAAAGCAAAAGGTTCAACATTGATTGGGAAACTTTGACAGTTTCGGGTAGCTTGATGCGCTGGCGTCTGTACCTACCTACATTTTTAAGTGCTTTTGAAAAGATTCGAAAGTTTTGTCAAAATGTACTTACAAGTACACATTTTACAATTTAAAGTCACTGCGTGTCTGTCTGTGTGACGACGTTGTGTGTCTTCTTAACTATGCAACGGATTTTGATGCAGTTTCCACCATAATTTAGAGAATTTGGAATACTAAAGTTACTTATAATAAGAAAATCTTGATATTTTATCCAGTAGCAAAAACCGTAAGCAGCAGGGGCGGGTTCGCTAGGTTATTTTAAACCAATGAGAACTTTTGAGCGATTTCCACAGCCCAAGAAAAACCATAGATATTCTTAAAACTTGTACAGCTGCCTTAAAAAAAACACAATAATCCTGCTCTCTGGCAGCCCTAATAGTAAGTGAAAATCTTGGAGTGATTTCCACAGCCCAAGACAAACTGCCGATATTCTTGAAACTTGTACAACTGCCTAAAATAAACACCATAATCCGCATCGTTTCGCGACTCTGGCAGCCCTAATAGTAAGGGAGCTCGTCCATTGTCCCGACACAGTATCCAATTTCAAGTGGCGACTAGCCTTTTGTTGGCACGTCGCGTACCATGGATGTATTGACGGCTACGGCTATAGGATGCCTGTAGCCTATAAGGGAAGGGTTACTTGTGGGTCAGCAGAGGGTGACATGTTTAGGAAAAGATAGTTCGGAATATCTTTGGGTTTTTTCATTTCAGAGAGTTCAGCATTAAATGAAGATGGTTGGAGTCAGTGTCAAAGAAGTACGTAAGTGTAAAAGTGGCTTTGAATTGGAAATTGAGGGAGATTACATTATCAATCACAATCTGAATTATTTCGAAGGACATTGCTAATCCATTGCTTCATAAGCTCGAAAAAATTGTCTGCTCAACTACGTAAATAACGCAATGAATATTGTTGAACTGTCAAAATGAAAACCATTGCTACTGTTAGTGTTACGCAATGATCCCGCTGAGTTAGATGAAGAATTTTTGTAGACAGTGACCGAGTCTCTTAATCCCAAACCACTTCGCCATATGCACCATATAAATATTAACCGAACAACCGCAAAGAGAAACAAAACATTGTAAATTCATACCAATTTAGGTGACAGCATAGAAAAATAAAAATACATCTGTAATCCTGCAGCCACCAGGGACACAGCCCGAGGCAGGAGGTTACACAACACGGAACAAATATTAAGATGTGATAACAAATTCAGTATGCTAGTCTAACGGTGGCGTGGCTGAGGAATAATACATGAACTGAGCTGGAAGACGAACCAAACTGGAGGAGTTCCTTTATAAATGTATGCGGTATCATCACGTAGTTGTGCCTCGGAGGATAAGCAAAACTCGGAGCATTATAGGCTGACTTACAAAGAGGAAGATACAAGAATAATATAGTGAGTTCAAGAACTTGAGTGCTTTTACACGTGCTAATTTTTAAACTACGGAACCGAACTTATTGGCAACATTTGGAATTACTACGATTCAATTATGCCATAGATATCCGAATTATGCATTTGAAGGTTGTTTAAAAATCTCCTTCTGGGTTAAGGACCAACCCTCACGTGTTCTGCCATACATAAAAACAAATGACGACATTATACGGAGTCTAAATTACAGTAGTAATTAATATGGTGCTAGCTTCTCACTATCCAAGAAAACTACCTAAGAAACAGCCATGACGCTAAGCTATAAGGATAAGAAAACCAGCTTTTATCACCTAATGAGCGAATTACGATAAACACCGACGAAATTTATTCCAATAGTATATTGAAAGTAACGGCTCGCACACCAGGCGCACATAACATTGATGCAAATGTCCCATAATTACATTAGCTTAGCATTACAAGGTTGTATTCGAGCTCCATCAAATTGAAACGGCGGGCACCGCCGAGCCGCTGGGAGTTCCCGAATTAATGCGCGCGCCCCTAATTGCGATTGTATGAAGATGCAAATTCGCCTAAGAACGGCTGAACGAGGAATTGTCACCGTCCGTTATTGTTGCGATCCTGGTACTTGTAATTGATAAGGCGTGCGACTATTTGAATTTTAAATTTCCTTTACGTAACTCTCGGGAGACGGATGGGATTCCCTTTCTGTTTCCCATTTCATTATCGGATTTGCGCTTTTAAAACGTTTAGGTTTATTGTTGTTGTTTTTAACACAAATGGGTTTTGTATAATTTTTTAAAACAATTTATGCGTTAAAAAGCGATCTTATTACGAATGAGATCAGCTTCAAAATCTTCAGTTTGCACCAACTGTACCTAGATAATCAAGCAAATAGTTCATTTGGTACTAGGGTGACATAAATCGTAGAAGTGAACGAGCCAATGTAATATTTACACAGTATCGCTCTCGAGAGGTCTGTGGGGCGACCACGAGTGATGGAAATGTGGGACAGAGAGGAAATTGTGATGTGTCATCGTTTTGAAGCTACGTTTTGCATGTCATTGGGAATGAACCTGTGTGAAATGTGAAAATATTATGGAACGCTAATATTGAAGAATACATAGCTAGGTGCTTAATATCACTTTCTGGGGTAGGAGATATTATCGAAATTAAACATTCGACTGTAAGAGTGACATTGAGAGGCCGGTGGTGTTAAAAAGAAGGTTTTTCCCAAAATTACACTTATTTTCTATCTGAAACATAAATTACTCCTGGCCCTTCTAGCCAAATTCATAACCCTTTTAGCCAAATCACTAACATAAATAAATCTTTAACATCGCTTACTGCATGTCCCCCCTACACGAGCAATAAAGCCGGCTACACACCTGTTCACACAGCTCGCTTACGAGAACCCTTCCTAATGGGTTTACTGCCAAAAATGACTCTCGTTTACTCTGTGGCAGTGTTAGACTTTTTTACTAACGATTAGTGTAATTGGGGTTTTAACTTTATAAACGTTTTACAAGTTTATTTACACCTATGACTTGGGCTGTAGTTTGATATTAATTTGACTAATTTTTATGATGTTAGTCGACGATTAAGATGAAGAAGACCAGGGAATCATAGCACAAAAGGGAGGAGAGCTGTACTCAGCAGTAATGATGATGATGATGATAACGCCCATGATGACCAAATGTGTACAGAAACGTAACCATTTTGGTTATCCACGAGGAACGACAAAACCCTGAATTTCTCAGGCGTGGTGGAGCAATAACCACTTTTACGACCACGTCAACCCAAAATCACATCACGTACCAGGATGTCATAACTCAATAGCAGGTAACACTCGTTATTTGACAGTGTAATAAACCCCGTAATTGCATGGTTTAATTTCGTAGCGGTACCAGGGACGTATAACGGGATAGGCACAATGATAGACAAAGGCGCTTCAACGTCGACCTATGACCTCGTCAGTCAGCGTCCGTCTTCATGTACCAGGAGGTTAGGAGTTAATTACAGCTTTTCGGATGAGGTACAATATTATTAAGTATGGAGGTGTGGAGGTGTATGCCAAAAAATATGACGTCTGTCTTACGAATTTTAATTACTCATCACTTTACAAAAAAAAAAAAGAGTCAGCATTACATGTAAAAAATAACTATTCTTAATTACATTTGTCTCATAAGACGATTATCTAAAACAATTCCAAAAAATATTATGAAAACAGAAATTCCTAAAAATATGAATTAACAATAATTCCTTGCCACATCCACGCATTTCTTCGCCACTGCTATGCGAGACAAGAATGCGCTGCACAACACAACGCGCCTCCATGCTTCGTATGCCTCATTACAATAGATTTACGTTATAGCATTTGAATACTAATCAATATTAAAGGGTTATTGTTGGAATTTTAGCGGCGAGCCGCGGTCTCAGTGATGGCGATTGGCGATTTAGAAAACTTCTAGTATATTCCATCTTTTTGGGTTAAGAACAAGCCATCACTATGATGATACAAGCTGCATTTGCGGTGCATCATGCATGGATAGAGAATGGCAGAAATCTGAAACATTATGCTCAAAAAACATTACGCCTTGTTTCCCGGAAGGGCTGTGCAGATGTGTACTTATAGTACACCTACATTTCGCCAGTCCCATGTAATAGGGGGCGAGCCTATTGCTATCAACCGGGCACAAATCCAGACTCCGGGCAGCTACTGAGAAATTCCAGATACAAAAACCCGATAACACTTTGTACCTACCACCTGGGAATCGAACCCCGGACTTCATGCTTAGCAGTAGAGCTTGCAACCGAAAATGTTTTTACTAACTTTTTAGACCTTTGTATCCTGCTTAAGCATAAGTAGTTTAATTACTACTCACAAATAAATTGGAATTTATCCATCATTCATATAGAAAATTCTGTCCCAATACCCGCCCGCCCCGCTTTCGTAACCGCTAGCAGTATGACCAATGCTTCCACCAAGTCTATCAAGCCGTATTAAATAGAAATCATCCATTAACAATAAGCTGTGCCTCAATCACTGGAAACTCGACAGTCATCGTCTACAAGAGCTGGTGGAAACTAAATTAAATAATAGTATGGGAATTGTTAATAATAGAAGCACGTTAAGCCGTTGGTCCCGGCTGTCAGAAGCCCAAAGTCTGCCAACCAGTCTTAGCCTTCTTTACCTATGCTTGCTTGGTAATGACAGCCGCACCGGTCAATCTAAATGTTAAACTACGCTTGCCGCGGTTGGTCTGTGGATGGGTGACCAACTTTATATACTGAGACTTCTCCATGTCTCGGAAAGCACGTTAAGCTGTTGGTCCTGGCTGTCATTCGTAGATCTTCGACAGTCTTTACAGGGAGTCAGAAGCCCAAAAATTCTGACAACCATTCTTACCCAGTAACTGGGTTGTGGAGGTCAGATAGGCAGTCGCTCCATGTAAAATACTAGTATTCAGGTCCAATTGGTTAGACTGGATTTCACATTCAAAAATATATTTCGTATTTAAATTTTTACCCGACTGCGCCAGAAGGAAGGTTGTTTTTTTACTTGCTTTATTTAGCATCCTTGAGAAATTAAGTTCCCAGTTTAAAAAAACTCGTTTAATATTTCCGAAAATTTCGGAATTCTAATGGATTTTGCAACATTAGGATCGACTGATTGTTTGGCCATATTTGAGATTACTTATCAAAATCAAATAGTGTATTTTATAGGTTATTATTTGGTTCCAAATATTACTAACATAACAGTGTTTTTTAAAACAAAGGAAATCTCATAAAATATTAGCTCTCATTGAAATCTTACAGCAAATGCATTCAGCGACCAAGTTATAAAGACCTCACCACCCTCGCGTTTTCTTTGAAAAAATCTTAGATTTTCCTTCAAATTCGATTTCTGCGAGGTTCAACATACAGTGGTGCTGTTTCTTGATTATTTTAAGCGCATACGATCTAAAATATAGCATTTTACGAGCCAAGATCTGGTCCTAGCATAAAATGGAATTAATAATGTGCGCTGGGAAGCATAAATACTTATACTAGTCAATTCACGTGGTTTTGTTTGCATTTTTGATCGCGAAGATAGTCGACATTATAGTTGTTGAATATGGGATTGGTCATAAAGATTGGCAGGGCTTAGATATTATAAGACAGTTGGAGATATGTAGTTTTTTTAATGAAATTGTAAGAAAATATCTACATAAATATTTTTAACGAGACAGGTTAAGACATACTCTTTAAGGGATCTATAGAATATGTATAGCTTTTCTCTTTCAATAAATGAATCTAATGGTCGACTACTGATGGCCTTACGTTTTTCCGAAGAAGCGCTACTTGCTGAATGGGCCTGTTCTTGACCTCGATCACGCCTGATGGAAAGCGATGGATGAGGTCTATGATGGATCGAGTGTGCCCAGAAGATGCCTGTTCACTCTTGCTTTGAAGGCAGATGGGTTAAATGTGGAAGGGAACTTAGATATAAATTTGGAACAATTCCGAAAAAATTACAACCCGTTATGAATATTATCCTTCCCTCTTTACCAAATTTTTCATCTGAACGTACGATCAGACAAAACAACTGCATCATGTGTTGTTTATGTGGGAGTGCGTCTGCCAACGCTACAAGTTTCCTTGGAGCAATAATAAAATGCTGGATAAATAGCCCTGTTGCCCATGTTTCCAATCTCACACCGAAACGGTCTCGTTTGTTCATTTTATGAGACAAGAACTGAACTGGGATGTGCGAGGAAATCATTAGTTGTTTAAAAGATTTATCTGATGGAGCTGACGAGTACTGGAGTTCGGCAAGCGTAGTGTGGGCAGTGCCGGATTAGCCCATAAGCAAATTAAGCAAGGCATCACGTCTCGGGGGGCACCATGAGGCAGAAACAGCATTTGCTAGCACATGAAAGGCAAGGCTGTTTATCAGTAAGATATTACAAGATCCAAAAGTCACTCTAGAGATGTGCGCCAATCTTTACAAATCGCTCGTCGTTGTTTTGGAAAAATACGAGGCGACTAGTGGATAGGAGGGCCTACAGGCGTGGATTGCTTAGGGCATCAAGTAGGTAGTCTTAATCCGGCACTGAGTGTGGGAGGCCCCTCAGCTAGATGGACCGACAACTTTAAACACAGTGGAGGACAGGGTGTCGTGGCACAGCCTGAGAGAGGCCTATATATGTCCAGCAGTGGACTGCGATGGGTTACGTTGATTGATCTGACTAAGACCCAGTTTCTGAGGACCTCAGATAAACTCTAAACTCTCAATAGCTATTGATTCGTCAAAGGTAACTCGAATTTCATGTTTTGTCTCTGCACCACCCTAAGGTTGACTGGTAGAAAATGCCTCAGGCATTAAGTCCGCCTTTGTACAGTATTTCTTTTACTTGTGCATAAAGTTTTAATAAATAAATAAATAAATTTCTGAGCAAAAACAAACTCACTTCACCCAAGTTTTCACGGTGAGATTTTTACAGAATCGACCGGCAGGAACGGAATGTGTCAAGGTATCAAACTGATATAGAGTTACATAATCAGCCTATAATGTTGCCACTGCTGGGACACAAGCTTCCTCTCTCTTGAGAGTGACTGGGCCGTAATCCAACGATAAAAACTTATCGAATAGATAAACTGTATTTAAGAATACCTCTGAAACGAGGGATCAAAACGGTCTATCTGAAGTACAGACGCCAGCACATCAACCTACTACAATCTGTCAAATTTATTTAATAGATTTTCAACTTTATCGCTAAAGCATAAGATTCAAAGTTGATTGGGAGTCTGTACTTCTTTAAACTTCTGTAAAACCTGTCTGTTTAGATTTTCTTCTTCTTAACGTATTCCTAGTTAAATGTAGTCTAAATAAAAGTGGGCTCATAGTAAAACTTTGCCATTTAGCGTCGTCGACTGTCTGTATTATATTAGGCATAATATTTACACCGATATGATAAAGGGGAGTTTTCTTCAACTCACTTGCGAATATTACGACAACTTTTTTCTCCGCTAATGTCATAAATTTCTGAAAAATATTAAATTTAATATTTAATGTAAATGTAAAACTTACCAATTATTAACTTGTAGTATCGTTAACCCTGTATCTTGTGCTAATTGTTTCTTTTGGTCTTCCGAAGGGTACGGGTGCTGCAACAAAGAAAAACACACTTCAACGAAATGAATCGGATACAAATAGAATTTGTGAACATCCAATTACGGGCGAACAAATCTAAATTGGCTTTAATTAAATCGGCCTCAGTTCCCCGATTGTGTACAATTAGATTTTGAGAGCATTTTAAGGATTATTTTCGAGGAAAGAATTGTTTTTCTATTCGCTTGTGGAAAGCTGTGTTTGTGAATTCATCATCATCATAAACAGCCTATAATGTTCCCACTGCTGGGACACAGGCCTCCTCTCTGTGAGAGGGAGTGGGCCGTAATCCACCACGCGGGCCCAGTGCGGGTTGGTAGATGTCACATGTCTTCGAATTTTTGGTTCTAGGACATGCCGGTTTCCTCACGATGTTTTCCATCACCGTTTTGAGAGCAGTGGTGATGAAATAATTTACACAAAGTAAAGCGATTGTGTGTGTCTGGGTTCGAACCTACGACCTACAACTCGTAAATCGCGGCCATTACCACTTGGCCACCACTGCTCTCACTTGGCCACCACTGCTCTCTTTCGTTCTCTCGTCTCTCGTTTGTGAATTAGTTTTGATGTATTGTCGTCAATCTAATTAGCCGTTCCTTTCGTTCATCTTTTTTCAGGCATAGCCTTAATAAAGGTTTGCCTAAGGATTTTATAGAGCTTTTGGAAGTTTAGTAATTTTTAATTGCAAATATTTTGAAAGACATTTCAGGGTGATTAAACATTATTTTGCGATCTTTCGCTCATTTTCAGCCATTTTCCTTTTTGGCCAAAAGATGTTCTTTACTGCTCTATAGAGCAAATTACATTACTTATTCATTATGGTATACCAGTGTTCACACAACAAGCTACCAGGGCGACAGAAACACGCAACACGTGCCGTCCTAATGTTATTGGTTTTTGGCGTGCAACTAGAGAGCTTCGCGCCCCGCGAGACCTCCTACGTTTTATCCCGCCTTGGTAACTAAGGAATGTGTGTAGGTAAATTATTAAGATAATGTCGGTCTGAGTCCCTGGTTGATTCTTTTGGATACGCCAAGTAAGATACTATGCTTGAAAAAACATTCAAACTTTTTCTTGGTCTTCTAATTTTTATCAGAACTTCATTAATATTTGCATCGATATCTGATTGGTCTATTAAAAATAATATTTACGTTTCAATTTTTCCAAGTGTTGTAAGAATGCATCAGTTAAAGTAAACGAACTGTCTCGAGCGCGGGCGCAAGTTAAGATGGTAACACAACGAGTGCATTGCTTAAATTAAAATACATCTCCAGAGTTATCTTTGAGATGGTTTCGCCAGTTTTGACACCTCGCTTCACTTTGATGAAGAACTTCTTCATCTCTATCCCTAAAGCAAGTCGCTCAGTAAAACCAAAAGATATATGCAAACATCTTCCCTAAAGAATATTGCTAAATATTTTCCTAAGTTTATACTTTTCTAAAAGTAAGGGATTTACGTTTTCGTAAAAATACCTGAAACATTCTAAATGCAAAGATAGTGCCTATGCTTCAGTTTCATTCATCATTTTTAGCAATATGTATTTATTTTATTTAGGTAACTTGTTGGTTACCTAAATTTAGGTAACCCCAATATGCATCAAAATTGTCACCATGACCTTCATATGCCGGGAACGTGGATCCACGCGAGACAAAATGGCTTTTTAATTGTTTCTGTAATTACGATATACAACTGATTAATGCATGTAAATCTACGAAAGGTAAGTATTGCTACAGCCACTCTTCGTTGGAAACGTACCCAGTGTGGCCCAGCCTAACATGCGCGGTAGGTCCACAAACTCCTGCGCACATAAGTTTATTATTACAATAACGGGTGTTTGGCTATTGTCGAATTGCACTAATGCATTCCTAATGCACGTATGCCCAGGATGTTAGGCTTGTGTTCGTCTGTTTGTTTGTTCGGCACTGTGTTTATTCGAGCATGGCGGCCGATTAATCGATATTTCGAATAATTCCGATGTATTACAAGATGAAATTAATGTTGTTTCCGCAGTTAAAGGTGCGGTAGAATTGAATGCTCGCTGATTGGTTGACGAAAGTCGTGATTCCAATCGCTGTGAGAAACTTCGTTTAAATTGCTGCAGTACATAGCTCGTTTATTTCTTTGTTCGTTTCTAAATGTATTGTAAAGTTTTCGCTTCTAAGGGCTGATTTTATCAAAGTTAATGTCTTTTATTCGTGGAATAAAATTGACATTTGACAGTTCTAGTAGGTATGGAAAAACTGTGAAAAATTCGAAATGTATTCTCAGTGTCAGATTTATTCTAGGTATAAAAGTTTGATGAAGCTCGCCCTAAATGGTTTAAAAATCAAGTATTTCTTGACAAATTTTTAACTTTTTTTTGTTAGAAGGACCAATAATTCTTTTGACCTTTGGAAAAAAAAAAAGCTACAATCGAACGGCTTTTTCGATTCCATTACAAAAAGCGGATATCAAAAATTTATGGGAACCATTAAGGTGGATACAAAAACCGAAATATGATAAGCAGAGGTCTCGGATAACGGGATTGCCAAAGATTCAATGTTATACCAGAGACGGCTTTTTGTGCCGTGCTTGGAGGTTAAGAAAGAAAGTAATTGATTTTCAATCGAAATATTAAAAACCCTTTTTTTGTTAAGTTCTTATGAATTATTTAGACGGGATATTATTGCAGTGCTTATGGGGCTTACAGGGCCTAAACAGAAAAAACGCGCAAGTTTTAGAAACAATAAAAGTAGGTATATGATCGACTACAGTAAACAAAATCAGAAAAATATATGATATTCTTCAGGATATATGCTAGGTAGATAGTGTGTTGAAAACATAATACAACTAATTTGATACGATAGAAAAAAATCATGAAGAGACACCTCTAAAAACTTTCTTTTTACTTACATTAAAAACCATACTAACATACATACAATCATTCTGATTTTTGTCAGATTATTCTACAAGCAAGATACTAAAGCACTAGTGTTTTAATTTTTTAGTTCAAACAATAGATTTTTTGTAAGTAATTAAATAATTGCTTGATATTTTGCAAGAAATTACCGGCGTTGTGTAATCGCGCTTCTCTTTCTTTTCTATGCAGTCCGACAGTGACCGCGCTTTAGGTCATGTAAGCCCCTTAAACGAAAAGAAAGTTCGGCAAAATTCGTAGTTTTACTAAAACGTTTTAAAAGTAGCGGTTTCTGTTTTATTACAACTCATTTTTTTTTCTGCATCTCTTTGCACACATAGTAGGTAGAGCCGGATCATAGTGTATAGAACCAACGGTGCTATTCTGTAAAAATCTCACCGTGACAACTTAGGTGAAGTGAGCGTGCGCTGTCAATAATGTCAATTCCTAGCAAAAACAAACTCACTTCACCTAAGTTTTCACGGTGAGATTTTTACAGAATCGACCGGCAGCATCCTAATTGCATAACACTTTCAATCACAATCTGAATCATTTTGAAGGATATTGCTAATTCATTATAAAAAATTGTCTGCTCAACAACGTAAATAACGCAATGAATGTTGTTGAACTGTCAAAATGAAACCTATTGCTACTATACTATGTATGCAGTAGGTAGAACCTTATCTTTAAAAATATAAACATAAGTACTAAAAAGTCCTATGATATATCGCCAAAAACGAATAGAACAAGTCACCAAGTAACCAATCTTACAGGCAAATAAGAAAAACTGCAATCATCTCAATATATTGTTTTCAAACGTATGCACTAGGGCCTCATAAACAGTATAGAGATATCAAATTTCGCGAAAGCAATCCCGTTCGCTTCTCATCCGCTGTCGGCCGCCGTAAATCACGAGCGAGCATTAAAATCGCGATTATACTCGCCATAAGTTGTGGATAAATCGAGAATCGAAGGAAACAGCTTTAGGGTCACGGGTTTTTAAGTTAGAAAGTCGCATTATTAGCAAGATTTTGGTGGTTTTTTGGTAATAAAATTAGCAATTTTCATATTTTCGACAAGAGGGACTTATAAAAAATTTAACTCTCAGAGACTAGAGATGCCAAAAGGTGCAATGTTTTTTTTACAGAAACAGTAATAATGACATCAAAATCATTCCTTATTTTAAAACCATTAAATTAGGTAGAAAGAAGCAAAGTTATTTCATAAGCATGATATTTAATATAATTCGTAATACGACCGCGTCGCCAACCCTACCGCTGCCTCGCGAAAAAAAGGGCTAGCTTCGAAAAACCCGCTCATGCTACTATAAATTTTGTTTCGCTATGTGGAGGAGAAACAATCCATTTGTTGGCACCTAAATCTATGGGGTGAGCGAATGAGAATATGTAAATACGCGTTGAGGGACTCTCTGAGCGCGAAACACGACGAAAAAACGACTTTTGCCGAATTAAAGTTGAATAATGTCTTGATTTTCGGTTGCTACATTTTTTTCCGGATTTTCAGAATCAAGACAAATAAATAAACGTATTTCTATGTAGGCAAGTTAGTTCAATGCAAGATTAAATTAAGTTCTGTTATGCATTTGTTTTTCTGAAATTTTCTTTGTTCTTTAAAATTATACAGATTGATTTAAATTAGAGTAAGTAAAGAATTAATATACATTTATTTAGCACAGACTAAATGGCATACATCATGTTACCTACTCTGCAAAATAAGGTGTTTAAATATAAAGTGTCAATAATGTGTCACGATGTTTTAGTGTAGAAAAAAACCTTTGTGTAGGTACAGTGCGAAAAATTATGTTACCTAACATACAAAAGGATGGTAATTTGAGTCTTCTTGCTATCTCATTAGCCCGAATTCAGTCATTGCTGAGCAAAGGCCTCCATCTTTTAATTTTTTTAGAAATTTGGATTCGATTTTTTTTTAAATTTTTTTTTTTTTTTTGCGTGATCGAGGTAAAGAGGCCTCGATCACGCCTGCTGGAAAGCGATGGATGAGGTCTATAATGGATCGAGCGTGCCCAGAAGATGCCTGTTCACAGTTGCTTTGAAGGCAGACAGGTTAAATGTGGGAGGGAACACAGACGCCAGCAGAGTTCCACACTTTGGCTGTGCGCATAATAAACGTGAAGGAGAAGAGCTGAGTACGATTCGTCGGGATATCAACCAAGTGTGGATGGTACGCTGCAGTACGTCTGGTTCTCCGGTGGTAACAGGGCGATGGTGGGATCAGGTCGTGGAGCTCCTGCGCACACCACGAAGTACAGTCTGTAGAAGACCGACAGGCAAGCAAGAAGTGTACCAAGCTACCAGCTGCCTATCTTTTCATGTGCCGGTCCCCACACTCGTGTGCCAGCCTCACCCAGGTTCTACACGCGATGGAAACAATGTCTTGCCTATCTACCGCTCCCCTAACATAAACCGATCGGAAATAAACACAAAAAAGATTACATCAGAAAACGTGAAAAACATCTTACTAAAATATTCACTCGAACGCGGTTTCTGAAAACCTTCAGAAAACCGAAATTCCCTAATGATATGCGTCTACAAGCATAATTCTTGTGCGAGGGAAAAGTGTATGGCGTATTTTACAATTTTCCCAGACTCCAGTGTTGCCATAACAATAATAATATATTCACGGGCCCCGGTGATTTCCGGAAATGTCGTAAAAATAAAAATCATAGCGCCCGTCTCGGAGGAACCTCGGGTTATCTTGAGGGGATGCCGAGGCATTTCGGCGAGCTGATGGAGACGTAAAAAGTTTCGCATGTTTTAGTATTATTGTTTATTGATAGAGTATTGTCTTTTAGTGTTGTTACTTTTTGACAGCTGCGTTTAGTCGATTAATCGGTTTGCTAGTTACACTTCTTTCACATTTATTTTCCCTCTGTTTTATCAACACTGTCAAAATCAGTGTGATCTTTATTGTTGTTGCAATTAGGTTGCAGTTGTGTTGCTGCCATTGACACGTCTGTCAAAATTACAGTGATGACTTTCGTGTCAAATAGGTTGCTGCTGTCACAGGCAAAATAAATATGAAAGGACTGTACATCCATCTGTTTGTTTAATATTTTACGCAACATTTTATTCCTGTAACGTCGAAATACAAACCAGTTTTAACTGAGTTAAATAACTCAAAGCCTCTTTTTACCTTAAAAACATCACAATCTAGTCGATCCCATTCCATACGTTCCTTAGTTACCGAACGGAGACGGTTTCGCGGCAAACAGTGAATGTGAAACATGTGATGGATTAAATTTTTCGGCAGAACGACGTGACATCCAGGGATTGAGCTTTAAATTATGCACGCTCCGCTTCCGCGCGTCAAAAAGAGCGCGAGTAAGTTTTTTTTTTTTGAGGTACATTTAGGTTATGCAAAGTAGCTGGTGAAATGAGTTTGACAACCCTTTCGCTGGGTTTATTCAAGTAGAAAAAAATAAAAACACTTCTAAAACTTATTAGTTACCATTAGAATTTAATATCTGCAGTCACATCTGTCATAACCCCATTTCAATTACATTTTAAAGCCCAACTGATGCTCCGCAAAACAAAATCCCTGACATTTTAATACAACACTACACACAAAGCTATTTTAAGCATAGTTTACAAGCAAAAGTCGTTAGAGGGCAGGAACCGACCACAAATAGACGTCAAAAAACTATGGACCCCTAGTTCGGGGCCTTTATGTCCCACCAGGGACGCATAAAGGTACGGAGGTGGCCCTAACCCTATCGAAGAGATGTGACCGTGTGATGGATAGCACTATCAGAACCCTCCCAGTCCTTCTGTTTTCTACTCGACGTGTCTCCTTGTTTATTTATGTTATGTTTTGTTTATGTGCGAACACGAGGACCGGCGATACATTGTCGTTTTAAATGTGAAATATTTTCTGTAGTTCACTTTTTTCTTGTTTTTTTTTTGCGTGGAAAGATTGATGGCTTTCGCGTTTAGTTGCGTCAGTTAAGCTGCAAAAGTGTGATATTATAGAGATGTAAAAGCAACATAAAATCTCATAAAACACTTCAGTTTTAGAACCTATAACCGAAAAATAAAATCTGTCACACAAACTAATTCACGCTTCATTGCAACGGTCGCGTAAAAAACGTAACGAAACTGATTGATGCTAACACATGTCCCGGCAAAATGAAACGTACTAAATCCTAAAAAAGTATCGACTAAAATAATCGACTAATTCTCTTATGGTGTGCTAAAATGGGAACGAGCAGCACTAATTGAAAGACACCTGTCAATTTTCCAAATGGCGTACACTATTTTTACGTAGCGAAGCGAGAGATTCAGTGGCATAAAGTATTCAAGTGCCCTATCCGAGTTACCGCGACAGGATAGCACCTAAATTATGCAGATCTTTAATGGACAGTCACCGACCGACGTGCAGACGAAAATACATAGTTTTTCGTGAACATTTTTAAATGTTCATTCTAATGCGCTTGCTGTTTTTTTTTTTCTATATTTGGTCAGTTATGTGTGAACTGACAGTTTTAATTACAGCGAGCTTGTCACATTTCGATGAAAATAAAGTTCATGTCATTCGAATTTTTGGCAGTTTAAAAAAAAACAGTAGGTGCGTGTCCGCTATCCGACGAGTGCCGAATCTGTCCCAAAATCGATAAAAAAAAAACTAACAGGCCTGATAGTAGATTTAAAAAAAGATAACCAACCCTTCCTCTGCCTTTGAAACCGCCACCAGCCCCACACTAGATTAAACACAGTTCCCCGAAAACCGAAAATTGAAAATCGGATTTTCGCTAAAACGCCGCCGCCATTATTCCCGTGAATCGCAATACCAACAATAGCGCTAGTGAGACGGTAAATGGCATCGATACTAATCTGTGGAGCCGGAAGAGTCCGCGCTGACGGCCGTTCGGAAACCGCAACTGGGCTAGGAAATGAGATAGGTGCGTTCTAACTCCTAGCGTGCTATGCTAGCCTGGTACCTGTCGCACAATGATGGAATTGGGACAATAGGTGACATGTGTTAGATTGTGGGCCAGAGAGTTATTGTCTCCCTGTTCCATTGTTTTGTGACTAATTTAGTTTGACAAGTCAGAGGGATATAGAATAGTCTCAAGTTGTCCTGCCTGCCTGAAACTTAACAATGATTTGAAGAAAACTTATTAAGCCAGTTGAGATTTGAACACTAGAGGACTAAATGGCAGAGGTCCGTCTTTAGCCGACTTCAGGTGAAGCAAAGAATCCCCCATAAATACATATCCATTTAAAATCAGCCATTAATTCTATACAATAAGACAGTTCTGTTCCCCACACTATGTTTGGGCACACTCTTACTACAAAAGTAAAACAATAAAGAGTTTTGCATATCAATCGGGACATCAAAAGAGCCGTATCATTAAAAATTAAGAAAAAGAAGTATGTAGACCAGACTGCTATTCTAGCTCACTCAATTTAGAACCCTGCCTTGATGGAGTAAGGTTTAAAGTTGTGTGTGATAGGTTACATGACTGGTGACTGTAGGAAATAATAGCGCATGTGCGCCTGGGCAGGCGGTGAGCTCAAACGGTTGCCAATAAATGTGAGGTAAATGTAAAAAGAAGTAATATTCATGAGGTGCGCGGAGGATGCTCTCAGGTCCTAGGGATGGCAAAAACACCCTGTGACAGTTTAGGAACGGTTAAGAGTAAAACAAATGATTGAGTGATAGGAGGGTAAAAAGTGATGTCTTCTCTACAGGTATTTATCTTCCTTAGCGTGTCGATGGCAATCTAAATTCAGTGAGCCCAAAATTTTACTACGACCAAATAATAGCAGTATCAATTTCATTATGTTTGTATAAGGTGGTATCAGGGCAGCACCCGAATTGCGAAACACACTTCACAACCCAAAAGATTTAAAGGAAATTCATAATCCATTGCTTCATATGTTTGAAATCTTCGTCTGGTCGACAGCGTCAATAACACAATGAATGTTGTTGAATTGTCAAAATGAAAGGCTTGCTATTGCAGGATGTGTTCCAACTTAGGTATAACTAAATTTGGATAAAAAATAACTAGTTTTCTAGCCTTGTTATGGTCTTGTCTAATCTAACAAGGCGCAGTTAAATATCAATAGATCTACAGATAGAAATCACAACCAAATAAGAATAAATTGCGCGGTTATCTGATTAAATGAGGATGTCCCGATAATTATATTCCAAGATGTATCTTAGCTCGTATCATGTCTTTTAAAGATGCTTAGTGAATTTATTTAGTTATTTTAAAATTCTAAAATTACCAACACTTCTCATCATTCTTCTGTTCTTAACCCAATTTATTTCGGGACGACGCAACATCTCTTTTTCTTCCCTACTTCTCTGTTAGTCGTCATCTCGGTAGTCACCCCCTTTCTAAGCATGTCATCATTCACAAATTATATCCATCGTTTCTTTGGTCTTCCCCAAAATTACAAACACTTCTATGATTTTTAAATGGTGTTAGATACTATCAAATGTCGTGAGGATAGTTTTGAGTATGAATGTGGGGGCTTTAAGAGTAGGGAAAGACCAAAGAAACGATGGATTTACTGTGTGAATGATGATTTATGGCTGGTGAAGGAGTGACTACCGAGATGACGACTAAGTAGAGAAGTATGGAAGAAATATTGAAGACATGTTGCGCATACCCCAAATAAATTAATTAAGGACAAGAGAATGTTGATGTAAGTGACTATAAAATTTCGTTATATACGTCGAAGCAATTAATAAAAACATTCGTAGAAAAAAAATACCCGAAAATTGTACTGTAGCAACCCTACTGTGCGTCAATTCAGTCTGTTTTGCATGCGACTCGAAGCAATAAATAACAGTAGGGTTGGTAAAAAGTGGCGCTCGAAGCAGGCTATTGTGCCTCCGTCACAGGCGATACAAGGCTTAGATTGTGGACCGACAAAACGGGAGATTGACATTAATTTACTACTCTAAAATTTTGTTTAATTACTCTACGAATTTAAGCAAACTTTCCCAAAGCAGAAAACGATGACGTTGGTCATGGCAGCACAAATAAAAAAAAACTGTAGCTGTCAAATAACTTTTGACAGCAACAGTTTCTTTGTCCTAAAAATAACCACCACATTAAATTCGACTAAAACTACACTCAAATTAAAATCGTCTAAATAAAAACGCAACTAAAACGAGCCGAACCGTAACGAATCGGTTGCATAAATTAAGCGCGTGTCGCGCATTGATTAGTGCCGCGAGCGAATAAATAATAATCGAGTCCATTCGATTCTGATTCGAATGAATCGAATCGAAAATATACCGGTCGTTGCATTTACACAGTCGATAGCGCGTTATGTGAGATAAAACATGCATTATAGAGGTGCGGTGTGAGCCAATCTATGTGTATATGGTTTAGTATCGATTACATGAGGTTTTTATAGATACTAGCTGTAATTTGTGTTTGATGTGTCCAGTAGATTATTGAAAAACAATGCTTGAATTAACTTTTATACGAAACGGAAGGTGTAAAATATAATTTCGAATAATTATTTTTAACTTCTGCTTTTTTTTCTCAAGATTCAAGTTTACATCCAAGGTTTTCTAGATTGGATTGCGGAGAAGACACAAAACATCGTAATATCGAGGAACAAAGGTCTTAGTTGTCAAACAGGAGCTACCTAGGCTCCTGTTTGTATCCAGCATTGATGCTTTATAGCCTAGCCCGAGGCTACATCACAAACACAGGCGGGACCAGATAAGACGCCCTGAATTGCTCGCTACAATCAAACCCTATCCACTGCTATCATTATAAGTTACTTTTAGATAAACTTAATCACACGTACGTTTCTAAATCTGTCCAGTACATCAGAGTCCATAAAGCCGGTACCACACTGCACGCAGCATATCCGCCGCGCACCGGCACGCATAAACAGGCGATATCGCGAACGCCGCTTGACAAATTTCATATCTAACAGATATCGATGCGGCGTAAATCATCGCGCGGTCTCGCCCGCCTGCATGTCGCCCGCTCTGCGTGAGTTATAGATGTGGATGCAGCTTTATTTTACGAGCATGACGTGTGATGCGTAGTGTGCGTAAGCGCATAGTTCACGCGCGATTGTCGAACTGTTTGAATGTCATTTGTGTTGACTGAGTTATGAGTTACGTCATTATTTAGGGGTTGCTTTCAATATGTTTTGGACTGCTGACCAAAGAAACGTTGGTCTATTGAGCTTTCAGATTTCTGAGCAAGTGTTGCTAGACTCAAAAATGCTGAAGAGCTTTTGAGGGATGAAGTTCCTTGGCCTGTAAGAAACAGAGTCGGACTACTTTGTTATTGTGATATCAACTCTTTATTTCAACAAAATACAAGCATATAAACTCAGTCGCGTTTACTGATTATAACATTTTCATCTTTAATCTTTGGCTTATCCCCAAGGACTAAGTTAAAGATTTACAAAAAAAATACCAGGAGAGCAAGACGTGCACAACATCATGCCTACCAGGATTACATAAGATATAGCAAGTAGAACACAGCGCTATCTCGAAGAGGCGGGGAGCCGCGCCCCGCGGCGCCGCAAATATTTGCACGCCGCCAACGCCCTATGTTTGCCTAGTACATAGCTGTTGTGCGCACAACTCCTGGCGTTGTTGATGCCTTGGTAACTTGCAGTTATGGCGGATGTTTACTCGAATACTTTTAAGTTTTCTTGCAATATTGCAGCCAGCAGAATGAGAGTAAAGTTCTAAGACCCGATTTTTAAGGTGAATTTATGTAAGTTTATCAAACTAGAAACTTGCTTGGAGCCCAAACCACACCTCGAACAGTTTTTGAAAAAAAATATAGCATAAAGCAAGCTAACTGAATTCTAATAGAGAAAACTCAGTGTAAGGAAATCATTGCAAAGGCAAGCCCTTAAATGCCAAAACATGGCGGGTCAAACGTGGGTCAAACTACCGAACAATTCCGGCCATGTCACACATTCAGGCGTCAAAGAACAAGCCTGGAGCCGCGCCGACAAATCGCCGAGCCACGCCAATGCTGTGTCGTCAGCGGAGCCCGAGGCGGGGGGCGGAGCGCCCGCCCTTGCACACGACCTCCACTCGTGTCGCCAAATTGGACAGAAGAAGTAATGGGAAATCAGGGGTCCCAGAGGTCCTGTTTTTCGTGAAATCTCTGTAATTGGCGGGCAGTGCTGTTTAGGTGGGCTGGCAATGGATAATGATAGTGTTTTGCTCACTTTGTCTCGGGATCTTGATGGTTAGGGTAAAGTCATCAATTATGACAGCTTGAAATACTTGAGGGTAGGAGAACTTCTTGATAGTGAAAAAGCAGTTAAGATCATTGAAGCATCAAAATATTCAAAGACCCTTGGTGCAGACAAACATTGACGAATTTTTGCAATTTGGAAGTCACATATTTATTGTACTTAGGTTAAATAAAAAATAAGTTCTGTTAATCAATTTAAAGTTAATAATTTATAAGAATATGAACACCAAATCGCTTATATGCGAAAATAAAGACAAAGAAAACGTTGCATATGAGAATAAGCCAATAATATTTGAAAGAGTAACCGTGGAGTTTCTTGCCGGTTCTTCTCCATAGGAAACGACCTATTGGAACTGTGTACCTAGCTTCTGACGTTTCTTAAGTGCCCATATAGACCTACTTACGTACGTAACTTGTTTTTTTCAATCATATTGATTGAAAAAAAACAAGTTATAGTTGCAGTGAAGTTGACCCTTCATAAAATAATCCTCAAGTTATTAAAGCAACTCAACGAGACATCGTACCACCTATTTTAACCCTAAACCCCTATCTAACACCCGTAACGACCAAAATGACTCGTATCAACACGAGTGCGACAAATCAAACACAGTAATCTCCTATTCTAAGACGCCGGAGCCGTCCGGAGTCCCTACGTGTCCAGTGTGCGGTGAGCCTTGCCTGACACACGATAAATCAGACAGATCGACCCGATCGCCCGGATCGGAACCGGCTCTCGCATAAGTAATGACTGGAGACGAACGAACTTGTGTTCTATCGTAATTATTTAATTAACAGAAGGACTGTATAAAGGGTTCATTTTGTACATGAGAGCTACAGTAACAGTTGTTATAGTTACAATACCAAGGAGGTTAGAGGTCACAAAGAATGGTTCCAAAATCTCTTTTGATACAGAAGTTCCGAACATGAGTCAACAGCTAATAACTTTGAGCCATGTACAAGATTAGCATCGCGATTCAATTAAAATAATCATAGCTCTATCTGCTAACAAACAACCCACGTTATTATGTGAACAAAACAAAGGCACAAATTAGAAAACAATCTCTTACAAAGTCGCTCACATGAATGACCGAACAATTACAGAGCACGAGTCAAAAATAACTCGGAACATATTTTTTCTAATCCCTTCCCACGCATAAAGCTCGCTAGTAATTACAGGTTTGGCTCGGTAATAACATATCGCATCAATAAAATTGTATATCATTCAGTTTTGTTTCCCGCGAACGCGTCGGGTGATTAGCGCAGCCATCTTGTAGGCGGGCACACCCGAAGGCGACACGATCTCCGATTCCATTCTCAAAAATAACACTAATCGGCGAATCGAGCACGCGCTGGAACACCCGAACGTGTGTTTTTCAAATTCAGAGTGTACCGAACGTCCTACGACGTTATTACCGCGCAAGGATTTGACTACTGTCACTTTTGACAGATGTGATTGACGTTTATAAATACCGCGAGTCAAGTGCGAGCTTGTTATATTACGTTCGAGAATTCACCAACTTTTTATTAAGGTGAAGAGGGCTTTTAAATGTCACTGTCGTTTTCTAAAATTTAATTAAGGATGTCGTTGTCGACCCCATCTTTTCTGAAACTAACGTTGGTTTTCGTACGTTTTCTTGCTGTATCCTTGCGGTGTAATGTTAATTAACCAGTTTCGTTCCTCGTCGCAGATGAGTGCATATTGAAACGTCAAAAATTTTATGTTTTCTTTTGCTTCTCATTTTCGGTGGCTCCCCAATATCGTCGCGTCATGAGCGAGACAGCCTGGCATCGGCCGACGGACGCTGGGTTTTGAGAGATGGAATACAAAACTGCCTGTTTTACCAGGAAATAGACGGGGAATTGGAAATTTCAATTTCGTTTTCAGTTGGTTACTTTGTTTTACGAATGGAAGAACGTTGTTAGCAATTCGAGGTATGAAACAAAAGAAAAAAAATCGTGTCGACAGTCCATACGGTTTGACAAGTCTGTATGAGGCAGCATTTTTGAAACTCATTTGTCATTTGAGTACATTTTTGTCAGAACTGATTGAATACTCATGTCGCGTAACAAGCAAGAAACGCAATCAGAGTAGCTATTACCAAAAATGAAACAATAGCCATCTTAGCCGATGTTATAACCGAAATGAATAATCAAACTAAGACGACGTCCAAAAAGTTTAATCCAAGAAGCGAACAGAAAATCATTCATTCATATTCATAGTGGAAACAGGGAGAGCGAGGCTTTCACGAAAATGGCTCCCTGTTCCTAGGAAGAGTCGGGATGAGATGCATGAATATTAACACGGCACCGGTACTAGGGAGCTATAACTATATTAGAGCAAGCGCTCGCACTGCATGCCAACGGTAGGGGCACGTTTGAAGTTGCGCCCGGCTACGTTCTGAAATTTGACATTTTGACAGCTCTCCGACGTTGGCTGCCTTGTCTCCCGTCCCCCTCGCTCACCTACCACCCGCCATTCGCCATCCCTCTCGTACAATAATAACATTACGTGCACGAGATTCCTGTTTCTGCTACGTCTGACTTCTGATATGAATTGTTAATGCATCGGTAATTGATATTATAATTTTGATAGACCATTTTGTTCTAATGGTCGTGGCTTTTAGTGTGAGAGCTCCAGTATCTTTGTGGTAAACGTTAAATATGTCATGTGATATAGCTTTTATGTGGTGTTGGGGTTCTTGGTCTTTGTTTGGGTTCGTCTTTGTGTGAACGACGTAATGGATTTTGGTTATACTGTTTCAATCAGTTATCTTTGCTTTGTCGTCTTCGATTTATTGGTACTTTACCTCATAATGTTTTGAGGTCACAGAGATGCTTTTCTGTTGTTATGCTAATGAAAAGCAGAACTTCAGCAATGTCAATCGTGCAGCAGTCTGCAGTGTCATGAGATTTTCCAGTGTGCCCAATTAGAGATCTCTAAATGTCACGAAGCACAAGAAAATAAATTGCACAATACCCTCAGTAGACAAACTGAATGTCACTAGGATAAGTCATCTATAGAAACTACGCTTGAATGACTTACAATTGCTCCAAATTTTGAGAAAAGACAACAGACAAGTCACTTCGGAACCAGAGAGCGTATTGACACCAATTTCACACATCAAAGTCATGATTTTAAACAGAGCATTAGCAACTTCAGTGAATCTTTCAAAAACTGAACGACAGCCACTGAATGACGCAAGAACGACATGCAGACATAAAAGAAAACGAACAATATCACTCCGAAAAAGACGTTCTAAGTCACAGACACTTCGAACATGTGCTAATCCAAGTCTGGACAAAAAAATTGCCAAGAGTAACTTAGAACAAGGCTGCAGGACAAGGCTGTCAATCGACTGTCGATGTTCTCCCCAAAAAAGGTGTATTTAAGGCTCAAAATAGCCTGTCAGTCAACCCTTTCAGAGGAGTAAGCTGGCTAAATTCGCACTATTCCGGGGGGAAATTCAGTGACGCCGGGAAATAGGAAAAAATAAGGATAGTGGACGGTGGGCAGTCATTGTTGCATCGGATCGGCAGGATTTTTAAATAAACAATGTGGTGTAACCAAATGTGGAGACTTTAAATGTTTGAAAGGCGTTGGAAAGCGGAGTGGAAAATAACTGTAGGTTCATACGTAAAACTTAGAATACCTAATTAGCAGCAAGATTGACCTAGATCCAAATAACAATGGAAAAATGCTCGTTATTTGATTCTGATGCTGTTTTTTGAGTCATAATTAGCCTATAATTTTCCCACTGCTGGGACACAGCCCTTTTCTCGGTGAAAGGGAGTGGGCCGTAATCACGCACTGGTGGGTTGGTAGATGTCATGCCTTCGAAATTTTGGTTGAAGGACATGCCGGTTTCCTCACGATGTTTTCCGTTTTGAGAGTAGTTGTGATGAATTAATTTACACAAAGTAAAGCGCCTGTCTGCTTACGCCTTATACTCTCGCTCTGTGTTTTTTAAAGTGCTTTTTATAATCACCATTTTAATTCTACATGAAACTTTCATCCCTTTCATGTTTATTTCTAGTCCCTTGCCAGTTCGCAAGCCTTTTTAGAATAGACTTAAGGTTGTACTAGTTTTTCATCCTCAAGACGACTTATCTTTTGAAGATTTTGTACCTATCTTATTTAAATACAAAATCTTCAAAAGATAAGTTTTCTTCTCCGTTAAAATAAATTACAGCAAAGTTTTAATAGAATACCTACAGCAAAACAACAACGTTAACAAATCAAATTTAATCTGGAAATTTCCAAGAAAACCATAACAAAAACGTTTGCAAAACCTAAAATAGTTGTTTGAAAAACACAATTTACATTTAGTTTGACGCAAAGAAACGGTCCCTCCTACCAGGGCATCATATCAACGTGGAAACATCAAAGAAACTAAGAACAAAGTGAAAACAGAACTTGGACCGTTTGATTAGGCGCGTTCTTAACATACGACCGCCTGAGGCAAACGCTTTGTTACATTCATCCTTTGTGTAGTTACGTTGAAACAATCAAAGCTTGCTTCTTGTCGATTGTTGGGCCCCTGGTACCTGAGTGAAAGGAGGCTGACGGCAAAGCAACGGTCGAATTGTGACCGTCACTTTTGATCAAGGAGTTGTGACATAAAGAATTGGGTTACGGGCTCAAAAGATGTCTTGTGCTTGCAAGGTGGACGCTGACATCCTATGTTCACATTTCACGATAATTTCGAAAAGATTTCGCGAAGTCGCAGAAAAGGAATCGTTAAGAAATCTAGGGGCACTCGAGGACTATCTTTGACAGTCTCGTTTCCGCGGTCTTTGCCAGTTTATACACTAGGTTTGGCGACCCATGAGGCGAGTCTATATTATAGTTTACAAAAGCATCGAAAGTTTCTATTAATATAACAGCAGAATTGAAATACTGTAGGTCACATAATGTAGGTAATTTATTATGAATATAATTTCATGTAACGTAGCCAAAATGCAGTGGCAGCCCAAATTATTCTGCCACACCTCAAATGTAAATAAATGGCAGTGATACGTAAATATGCACAAAAAACAATACTGCCACCAATATAAAGAGGTTATCCAAAAATATCCACGACGTACAATCCAGTGCAAAAAAATTGTCACACGCCGCGCGAATGTCAATAAAATTTGATGTTTACGCGCAGGGCGATATCTCGCGGCAAATAAAACCGCGCACCACTTTAAACTGTTTTCGTTCGTTCGAAAAATGATTTTTTTTATTTCGTTTTAGTTTTTGTTTATGGTATATTTTTTCTGGCTGGATTGGATGGAAGGCGTTATTTAGGGGTTCCATTGAATTAGTTAGGAATACTTTTAGTATTAATTTGAGTGTGAAAGAACTTTTTGTCAATATCTTTTTTGTAAAGGAAGTCTAATGCCTGATTACATAAATGTTAAGGGTTTTGGTTGCCAAACGATCAATCGCAATTGTCAATTGTTCGTGATTGATACACTTTGATGCGCAAATTGATCGTCTACCAAATGCAAGTGTAGCGATTGATAAATGATTTTATTTCTGTAATTAGGTTTGTACAAACACTTTTACATGTCAATCATATTTTAAGAACTACATGAGGTCGGCGTTTCTTAGCCGACTACTTTGAGAAGAAAGACCGAAACAAACTCAGTCTCTTGGTCAGATCATGTGAAAACCATGTAGGTTGATGTCTGAAATGACTGATTGACAATATTACCACAATATCATTTGATCGCTTTGGGCAATGATTTCAAAAGTAAGGATACGCCCGTCTGAACATTTTACATAGAAGTTCTTCGTTCGAATTTCGAAGTTCGCCCGCACCACTGTCAACTAAGTCGCGTTGGCCCTAAAACCGTCATTTTAGGGCCAGCGCGTTGGTGCCATTTAGTCGCGCCGTTAGCCCGGTCCTTACGCTAGTAATATATATGTCAATGGCTTTGGGGACCTTTTACGCCAAAAGGAAACAAACCTTGTATAACCACAACTCTGCCAGAAGACCACACAACGAGTCTTGAACAGAATAAGTTATGTTTGCGACACCACACTTTTGCATTCTTCGTTTTCTTCTCGAGTCGTTGAGCTCCTAAGTTCTGAGCTACACGACTATGACAATTTCAGGCATCAATCTACATGGTCTTCACATGATCTGACCAAGATTATGTCTTAACTTTAAAAGAGACTGTGACTTCTGAGTTTGTTTCGGCCTTTCTTTTCAGAGCAGTCAGATAGGAAACGCCGACCGCATCTAGTTTTAAAAATATGTTTGACGTGTAAAACTGTTTGTACAAACCTAATTACAGAAATAAAATCATTTATCACTTCACTTCACTTCACTTCACTTGCATTTGGTAGACGATCAATTTGCGCATCAAAGTGATCACGAAAAATTTGCAATTGCGATTGATCGTTTTGGCAACCAAAACCCTTAACATTTACGTAATCAGGCATTAGACTTCCTTTACAAAAAAGATATTGAAAAAAAGTTCTTATCTACTTACTGAAAAAAATCATCTATTACTCTCCAATCACCACCATTACACCAATACGTGTAATCTAGCCTATTTCATTCCATTTCTCCATATCTCTCTACCCACCTTTAATAAAGACAGTCTTAGACAGCTCACAAAAACTGATACATAACAAGGGTGCGATCAATATTAGGCGGGCGACACACGATAAACCCAATCAGAACACAAAACATAAAGAGGCGTGCACACGAGACAGAATTCACGAGCACATTAACAATACACCGAATAGCCATTTGTGTGGCGCAAGTCATGAGAAAAAAAAAAGTATTTTTTGAAATAAAAATATTTTGTTCTAAATCTATATATAGTGTCCTTGTTTTCCAGGGATAACACAGTACAAGGATGTCCCTAGAAATAGTCGAAATCACAGCATTTAAGAAAGTGTTGCTGATGACGTAAATTCAGTACCTATCGATTTTGGTTTTCGTAATGCTGCCTTGAATTTACCCTGTCATTCAAAATACGCCTTTCCATCTTTCACACGCAATTACATAACATCAGCCTATAACGTTCCCACTGCTGGGACACAGGCCTCCTCTCAGTGAGAGTGAGTGGGCCGTAATCCACCACGCGGGCCCAGTGCGGATTGGTAGATGTCACATGTCTTCGAATTTTTGGTTCTAGGACTTGCCGGTTTCCTCACGATGTTTTCCTTCACCGTTTTGAGAGCAGTGGTGATGGAATAATTTACACAAAGTAAAGCGCCTGTCTGGGTTCGAACCTACGACCTATAACTTGTAAGTCGCGGCTGTTACCACTGGGCCACCACTGCTCACTGCTCACACGCAATTACTTTATCCTTAAAGAGAAGTATTTATAGCGGTAGCGGTACCTGCTCCCGAACCCCTATAGGCAATGTCATGTCTGGCCTAAAACCCAAAAACTTTTTACTCTTTTCTCAAAACAAAGCACATCTAGTCTTTCCCTCCGACTACACCTGATTTCTACAATATTTTCCAACAAAAAGGGTCACAAACTAGACACGGCACCAACCCAACTTCAATACGAACTGTCAACCCTCCACCGCTCGTGATACGCGCCCCGGTCTCATTGTACGCCGTCCGATAACCCTGTCAGCGGCGTGACGGAGTGGCGTAGTTATCGCGCGCGTATTGTCCGCGTCCATTGTGTTACGCCGACGTCTTCATACGCGCCGTGTGCACCCAGCTTTAGTTTTAACGTCTATTTTGATATACGTAACAGTGGAAGTATGAAATTGTTAGCTGTTTTTGATGAGAAGGAATCGTTGGGATGTAGTTCTTTTGTTTTTAATGACAAAAGAATATCTTTTGGACTGATGTAAAATCTCTGTCTGATAGTTTAGAGATGTCTTCTTTCGGATTTTTGTGAATTAACAACGGAAATTGGTCGAAGTTCAAAATTGACAGTCAGTCTTGGCAAAGATGCATAGTTTGACATGGGTACCCGTAAAAGTTTTATAGAGAACAATTCCTACGTGACTATATTTTTTTAAACTAAGATTGGTAAGTTCGTCATATCGTTTTTAGTCATACATAGGTAATAGTTAGGTACTGATGAAAACTTATGTGTGTGAGTAATGGATTGATTAGATTAAGTAAAAGTTGAAAATAACAAAACAGAGCTATCGTTGCAGAGTGTGTAATCCAAAGCAGATAGGAGACAGACTAAATACAAAATTAATTTTGACACTTAGGAGAACGTTGCGTTCGTCAACATGTCCAGAAAGTAGTGTTCATAATTCATATTTCTTTAGTTACTGAGGCATTTGATGCTAAGATAAAGATTTCTGGACGCAAAATATCTCGAAACCTATCACATTGCATATGAAGGTGAAGCAACAGAGTGTGACCTTTTCTCCCCAACCAAAGTTACAACGCAAAGAACCGAGGATAAAAAAAACCTTGGAATACAGAAATCCATTGTAATCCAATGCATACTCAAACAGAGAGGTACCTAACAGTGTTACGTCACAGCTTTCATCACAACACACGAGTCAAAGTCATCAGTACAAACAGCCAGTTACGTAAGGCAGCCTTGCATTTTCCTAGAAAACAACCTGCGTTCCGATTGGCCGGGCGTACCATCTGTCTGGAGTTTGATTGGTCCGTATCTTACGGGGCGTACTGTCACAGTCACAGGGTGAACTTGAGCGTAGGTGCTTCGAAACTGTGTAGACTAGGGTTTAGTATTGTTAAGAATGGTGCGACTTGATGATAATTATTAATGTTTAGTTAATCAGACAGAAATTAATAATTACGAATGGTAATGTTCTTAATGAAGAGATTTGGTTTTTGTTGCGGTATCCGTTACAATAAATAATAGGTAATTATTGTGTTTTTTTATTTGAATCACCGTTGCGGGCGTCATAGAAAATATAATAGCTCTGTTTTCGTATTAAAAACTTGTACCCCCGCACTGCACCGATCACATGGAATGATCATGGTCTTATTTAATGCATCACGTTTATTGAAAATAAACATGTATTTTTTTTATTTCTTTCTAATAATAACAGTGAGCTCATCATCTGCCTAGCTTGACCCCAACAGACCATGTTGGGGTCGGCTTCCAGTCTAACCAGATGCAGCTGAGTACCAGCATTTTGCATGGAGCGACTGCCTATCTGACCTCACCCGTAACGACTGTCAAAGATCCACGAATGACAGCCGGGACCAACGGCTTACGTGCTTTCCGTGGCACGGAGGGGTCTTGGTATGTCAAGATGGTCACCCATCCACGGACCAACCGCGGCAAGCGTAGCTTAACCTGTTCGATCGATCTGTGCGGCTTTTATTACTTAGCCACCAGCCCCGCTATTATTACTATTATTATATTAATAATACTATTGAGCTATTTTCATATAATGTAGTTGCTGATACGAGAGGAGACAAGGAATCGTCTTGTAGCGGTATCACGTCGGAGTCACCAGTACAGAGGTATGAGGAACAGGGTGTAAAGTTCACTCATACTCTATAGAAAAGGGAGGATCCTCCGACCAGACGGGTGTTGTGTCTGGCGGGCAACTGCCCGATGATTCATGTCGGGCCGTTGTATCTATACTAGTTTCGCGGTAAACTGCTTGCGAGATGCAGGGTTTTGCGTGACGTCAGTATGACGCGTTGTTCGCATGTGGCGTCGTAGATACCGCTACAGTTTCATGTATACACTCTAGAATTCCATATACATTATGCATTTATTAGATTCTCGGTACTTTTTCCACACTATGGGAACTGTGATTGAGATACCATTACACTGTCAATCTGACACGTGTCAATTAGCAGGTTCACACCTTTTTACCTACATATTCTATGGAGAAGTGATACTTTCGCAGTTTTTTGAAGAATAATCTTGTTATCTATGATGTTTGTCTCGTTAGTAAAGTGGTTGTTTGTGAGGCAGCCGAGCGTGAGGTCCTGGATTTAAATACCAGGTTGGGCAACATGTACTTAGTATTTTTTTCCAGTAAGTGGAATGGATTTCCCAAGTAATTTTTTGCCAAACTCATTATAATAAACATATCTTTAAATAGTTGTCATCATCATCTCTCTAGCCTCCTCCCAACTAGTTGGGTCAGCTTCCAGTCTAACCGGATACATCTGAATATCAGTTTTTACATAGAGCGACTGCCTATCTGACCTCCACAACCCAGTTACTGGGTACCTAATACAATACCCCTTGGTAAGACTGGTTGTCAGACTTTCGGGCTACTGACGACTCGTACCGACTGCCAAAGATCTACGAATGGCTACCGGGACCAACGGCTGTAAAGTGCTTTCCGAGGCACGGAGGGGTCTTGGTATGTAAAGAGGGTCACCCATCCACGGACCAACCGCGGCAAGCGTAGCTTAACCTGATCGATCGACCCGTGCGGCTGTTATTACTTAGCCACAAGCCCCTCGCTCTCTGATTTATCTAAGGTCCCATTAAAATAGATGGACAAACTTTTAGAAATCATTCAGACCACCAAAATAAGGACGACGGTAAAAAAATATATAAGAAAAACGCATAGATACGTACTTACAAGAAAAATAATCAGCTAACGAAAATACACTAATGTATAATACAAATTTATTATTTTCGGTCAAAATAAAATCACTGTGTTAAAATTTGTCCATCTATTTTAATGGGACCTTTATAGAAGGTAAATACTTTTCACCCCGAATAAAAAAAAACTTTCACCCCCAAATGCTTCTGATTACCAAAACCACTACCAGAATCAACCCATACATTTCGCAACGATCATAAACAGCCAAACCCTAAAAACTGTCAACATAATTACAAACATTCCATGTACTAATATGTAAATAAGTACCTAATAAACATATTTTGTTGATAACCAGTAAATGATGAGGTACTTGAGTTGTTAGAACTAGTGTCAGAGGCCAGGGAGCAGTTCCTAGTTACGACGCGACGCCATGTTTTATATGGTCTTACGTAGAACATGTTCTAGGAAACTTACATACAATGTTATCTCTTGGACTTCTTGAATATAAGATGATTATAAGTTTTAGAAGGGAATGTTCGTTGTTTAGTTTTGGTTTCAGGGTATTTTAGGTAGGTACAGTCGACAAAAAAGAAAAGTATGCAGGATCGTTGGATATAGTCGAAGTTTCGTAAAAACCGATGGATGTTCTCGAATAAAATTTAATTTTATTAATAGAAAACAAACAGCTGATTTATCAAATTTAATTTCAGTCGACCACATCCATCGGTTTCTTACTAAACTTCAACTATATCCGACGATCCTGCATACTTATCTCTTTTGTTGACTGTACCTACACCAGGCAATGTCATTGAGGGGCTTGCAGCCGGACGGGTCGATCGATCAGGTTAAGCTACGCTTGCCGTGGTTGGTCTGTGGATGGGTGACCCTATTTATATATCAAGATTCCTCCGTGCCTCGGAAAGCACGTTAAGCCGTTGGTTCCGACTGTCATTCGTAAATCTTGGAAAAACGCCAGTCTTACCAAGGGGTATCATATTACCCAGTAACTGGGTTTTGGAGGTCAGATAGGCAATTGTATCTGTACTAATGTTCTCCTAAAATGTGGTAATTTTTGGCGATCATTAGTTGGCATTCTAATAATTACTAACAAATATTAAACGTCATTTGACTCATCAAACAGAATCATTACTTTATTTCAATCCACCCACATATTTCTACATCATTTCGGCAGGCAGCCTCACTAACAATAATTAAAATCACTTATAACCCGGAAACCATTATTTCGATCCACCTAGCACATAACGGAATACCTAACAGCCCAAACGAAACTTCAAAATAACAGCCGTAACGCGATAAAAATAAAGTTTAAATTCGCTTAAACAAACGCATGTTATCATCAATCGCGAAACCTAAAAACCACTTAATTCCGTAAAGGCGGGTTCACACCGCGCGAGTCGGCGGGGCGAGGAAGCGACGAAAACGGGCGAGTGAGGGCGAGGTATCGTGACGACTCAATCGCGATGCTATCGCTCTGAGCGACGAGGCCACTTGCAAATGCATTCGCATGCTAGTACAGCGTGTTTAGCGTGCAATTGTTAAACGTTCAATGGTTACTGCTTTGGAGTGAGAATTAGTGTGGAAGGTTGCCTAATTACTGTTAGCAATTTTGCCGTTATTGCAGGGTTGCGGAAGATCTGGAAATTCCTTCATATAATTTGGAGAACATCTCCATAGCCACTAAAGAGGATAAATTTCACATAACCCTTTTAAAATGAGGCACAAAACCAGTGAAAATATCCTCATAAAATAGAAGATTATACAGAACTACTTTATAGTTTTGGAACTTTCATTCACGTATACACTTGGTTGATATCCCGACAAGTCGTAATCAGCTCTTTTCCACGTTTATTAAGCGCACAGCCAACATGTGGAACTCTCTGCGCCCGTCTGTGTTCCCTACCACATTTAAGCCTTCAAAGCAAGAATGAACAAGCATCTTCTGGGTACGCTCGTTCTATCATAGACCTCATTCATCGCTTTCCATCAGACGAGAGGTCAAGAGGAGGCTCATTCAGCAAAAAAAAAAGATAAAATCTATAAGAACAATTCATTTGTTTCTCAACCATTTAAAAGCTTAAGGCTAATCAGCAAATGCTAAATACCTACTATACGACATACTCGAGCTACAGAACTATTCAGTATTGCTATGTAGAAAGTCGTAGCTACTAAACCTCTTCTGTTTTAAGGGGCTTACAGGACCTAAACACAAAAAACGCACATTTTAGAAACAAAGTATATGATCGACTACAGTAAACAAAATCAGAAAAATATATGATATTCTTCAGGATATATGTATGGTAGATAGTGTGTTGAAAATATAATATTTAAACTTATTTGATACCATAGAAAAAATCATGAAAATACTTCCAAAAACTTTCTTTTTACAATAAAAACCATGCATTATACCTACATACATTATGATTTTTCGTCAGATTATTCTACAAGCAACGTACTGAAACACTAGTGTTTTAATTATTTTGTCCAAACAATATTTTTTGTAAATAGATAATTGCTTCATATTTTGCAATAAGTTACCAGGGTTGTGTCATCTTGCTTCTCTTTCTTTTCTATGCAATCCGACAAAGACCGCGCTTTAGGTCATGTAGTCGCCTTATAACTAAGGCAAATAAAACGTCTCTTAAGGCGCTTCTTCAACGTGAAGTACCCATGTCGAGTGTTACCTTAAATATTACAAGCTACTTGACCACACGTATTGCCTTCAATTTGGCAGCACTCTGTAGAGTTCAACGTAAGCCTCGGTGCATGCTAGCGGGACGGTCGAGTGACAACTTACTTGCATTCAGCGAGTCTAAACCCGCACTTGAATTCTGTTGAGTATTCTTCGTACCGACTCGATAGATATCGGTTTTGTCTCTATTTATTTAATATTGCAAAGAATGGCTCAATCATTCTTGTATTTCTTGCCGCAGTGACGAGAGATCGTCATCATCAGCCTAGCCTTTTTCACAACTATGTTGGGGTTGGCTTCCAGTCTAACCGGATGCAGCTGAAAACCAGTGTTTTATATAAAGCGACTGTTTATCTGACCTCCACAACCCAGTTACTGGGTAACACGATACCCCTTGGTAAGACTGGTTGTCAAACTTTCGGGCTTCTGACGACCCGTAACGACTGTCAAAGATCCACGTATGACAGCCGGCTCAATAATTCTTGTATTTAAAAAAAAAAGACAATTTTTTGCCACAGATAAGATGGCTAATTGAAACATTGATTCATACGTATTACATTGGAGTTTCACCCGTGTCTTTTAGAGACACGGGTGTAGAAGACGGTGGGAGTACACTGGGAGAAGTCGTCACGTAACCAAAAATAATTATGACTCCTCCATGCGACTTTTTTTATATATAATAGAAAGAGACAGAGAAAGATAATTTTAATGGTATTCGAGGGTCCCAATAGCGTAGTCAAAATGAAAATCCAAAATGGCGGCTTCGAATGATATGAAACTTATATAATTGATTTCTATTGAAATCAACTTCTATACACCCATATTCTAAATACTATAAACAGGTTGCTATGTCATATTAGATACTATTATGGTACTTATATCCACATGTCCCGGTGGAGTGGTAAAAGAAGAACTGTGTGGCGTCGAAGTACTACAGTACTACTTAGAATACTTACTACGTAGAATACTTTTGAATCACTTCGACGCCACACAGTTCTGACGCGAACTCCGTTCATTAGTATTGAATTTCTGACTTTGATCATCTACTTTTGCTGTTGACTGTACGTGCATACGGAAGGACTGCCCTAACTGCACATTTATGAAAACTCATTGGATTTCTGAAGGCCCGTAATTAAAAACGTTCAAAACCTAGTCAACAACTTGTGTAGCGTCAATCAATGTCAATTTTTTTTCAAAAATGTAGGGAAATTAGAGGTATTTTTGACAGATTGAGACTGAGATCAGACTGTGAACGTTCTTAAAATTACGAGCGATTAACTACCTGGACATGTATTTCGTTAGTCCCAATTATTACACTAGAACGATAAAATAAAATAAATTCCAACAGGAAAAGACGTTTTCCACGATCAAACTAAAAGAAGGAAAGAGTCCGCTAGACTCTGTGAAACAATTACTTAAACTGAAAGTGGGGTGTAGCCCCCCACCGGGGGCTGGGGTGGTACCTGAAGCCATTTTCATAATGCACCACCGCTTCAGTTCTTAAACTTAACACTTTAAATAATTGCCCAGTGTGCTGAGACGGGTCCATTCTACCCAGGTGTTGTTTTGTTGAACATTAGTCCGGCAGTGGAAGGGTTGCTCTTATTGCAACTACCTATTACTGTGATTGCAGTTTTTGGTGGGTAGTTTTAGTTTTTTTGTGATTGGTTCGTGATTTCTGATAGAATTAATGAAGTCTAAAATTTTGAAAATTATGAATGTCAATTTCCGTAATTAAAAACGTTCATAATCCAGTCGCAATGTCATCTCAGCGACAATCAATGTCAAAATCTTGAGAGAGAGGTATTTTTGACAGATTGAAACTGAGATTATAATGCGACCGTTCTTATGATTTCATTAAGTAATCAAAACAGTCGAGATACGTTTCGACTTTTTACACACAAAATCTATTACCTACTCAAATAATGTCAGATTAACAGCAAGGTTTTTTACGCCATTACCAATATAACAGGTATAACTAATCTTTTGGCAAGCGTGTTGCTAACGGCTACCGTCAAAATTTTTTTTTTCTTTTTTGTTTATCCTGTATTGTCCAACTGCTTGGCAAAAGCCGGCCCCAAGTCCATCCAGAAATTCTCTCTCAATGATGATGATTTTATTTTAAGATGTTTATCGTGTCATCGAAAGTGTCAACATTCATGATAATAATAAAAACAATATTTATAATTAGATATGTAATGATTTCGAAACAGATTGTAAATAAAAAGAGCCAACTCAAACCATAAAAGAACCTACCTAACACAGCCATGACAAAAGAGTCTAAGTTAAAAATCTGCATTTTTAATATGACTAAGTGAACTTCCTAGCGAGGTGTAATTTAACACTTTTCAGCCGAAGTCTAGACTGAAAACTGCAGCAGCGCCTGAATTTTAAGACTAGGTCTGAAATATGGCGGAAGTGTGTGGGAGGATAATGCCATCCTAACGTATGGGGTTAATGCAGTCATGGGTTATTGTCGTGTGCATTTATAGAGAGGGCTTTCAGTTTAGGTACCGTTAGAGCAGTCTTAGGTACAGTTTAAGGTATTTGGTCCTTACAGGTGACATATTTGGTCCTTACAGGTGACATATTTGGTCCTTACAGGTGACATATTTGGTCCTTACAGGTGACATATTTGTTTTTATTCCCCGAAAGGTTAGGCAGAGGTACACCTATAGTAGGTACAGACACCAGCTTATCAACCTACCCGAAACTGTCAAATTTTCCCAATCAACTTTGAACCTTAAGCTTTAGCGATAAAGTTGAAAATCTATTAAAGAAATTTGACAGATTGTAGTAGCTTGATGTGCTGGCGTCTGCAAATCCGCATTTCGAAGAAAGACGAGGGGGGGTGAGTTTAATACTAACTTAAAAAAACGTTTTGGTCCGACAAAGGATGGACGAATCAAGTCGTACTTATCTATATTAATATAATAAAGCTGAAGAGTTTGTTAGTTTGAACGCACTAATCTCTGGAACTACCAGTCGGATTTGAAAAATCATTTTTGCATTTGATAGCCCAATTCTTTGTGAAAGGCGATATGCTACTTAACATCACGCTACGACCCTTGGAAGCCGAGGAAAACGGAAGGAACGTTAAGCGAAAACGAAGTAATAGCGGGGACAGGCGATGCGATGCGACGGGATGGGGGAACAAGGTATTTCACGCGGAAGAACTCGCGGGCAGTAGCTAGTTAAGCTATGAAAATGATAATAAATGATTTACATTATTCGGATGGCACTAAAATGAAAGTTGATTTTGTTTTTACACAAATTATCATACCCAATCAAATTCCTCCAGGATACAAGTAGCTATGATGATGATAATGACAGTAAATACTCCTTCGTGATCATTCATCAAGCATTAATAGTGCTATCATCATTACCCCCCATATGTCTGCTGTATGACGAAGTGCTCCTCGCACCGAATTACCGATGATTGCTTCAAGTACCCGTTAAGACGCCATTTTGTGCCGGCTTGCTATATTATTTTACTGTTCGTTATTATAAATAACGATCGGTAAAATACAGGAATCGATATAGGTAGAGATACTTATGACTGTAAAACATTTTTACAGTAACAACAACCGTCTTCTGAATGTTTTTTTTTTTTAAGTTTTTTGTTTTTTTTTACCACCTCAGGAATAAACATAATAATATACACTTTCAATAAAAACAGATTTTTAAAATTTGCTCCACATTGGATGAAAATATTAAGGAACATACATTTAAAAAAATACATACAGACGAACACATAATATTATAACCTCCTCCTTTTTTGAAGACTGTTAAAAAGTATATCCGTTTCGGCCGAAAAGAAAAGTCTTGGCTCAGTGTTTTTAAAATGAACGAACAAATTAAATAGAAATCTTTTTTTAAAACCCTCACATTATGAAAATTGGCCATTCTCGTCTAATATTTTCGCTGTATTCTCGCAAATATCTCGACAATATATCCTTCGTTTCGGATCGCGTTGGCCGGAGTAAATCCGTTGTGACGTCACAACCGTCCAATTTCGCTAATGGCGCTTAAACTTTACTTATTCCGCGAGTTATGAAGCGAGCGTTCGTTTTTTAAAAAGATTGAAATTCTGAGTTGTGCTGCTTTCTCGGCTGGATGATTTTGTGAAAATGTTGCGTTTTAATAAAAAGTGTGTGTTGATACTGGAATGTCGCTTAGACACCTTCTTTATATACTAGAAATAGATGATTTTCCTTATTAAGAGTTTTACTATTTTCCATTGCTGCATTATGTTTTGTTTTTAACCTTTTATGTTTTTTTTTGGGAGTAGGTATCTGATCTACTTGTTTCATTTTTCTTTTTTCCTAAGAAAACTTGTAGAACTGAATACAAATTGTGAAGGTACAGACTTACCCAAGCGCCAGAAGGATGTAAACATTAGATCTTACCTGAAACAAAACAATTGAAATAATTAAATTGAAGTTAGGTTAGAAGCAAAGTAAATACTACATTATTAACCACATTAAAGATTATAAAACTAAGGGCTGATTTTTCAATAGTCAGATAACTTATAACTTTATATAATATATCTATGACAGTTTAACATAATTTCTATACAAAAGCTGCCAAACCGCAATACTTATAATATATTTTTTTTTTATCCGAGAAATATACTCAGATAAAAATTATCTGGCTATTGAAAAATTTGGCCTTAGAAAGAAATAAAGAAAAACGCGTTTATTTGGCATTAGCAAAAGAAAAAATACATCGTAAAACTTATAAAAAAACGAGACAACTTAGATTCTTATGCCAGAAGAACAGCTCCGTATAATGTCAGATGACAACAGGAAGTGTACAGACGCCAGCACATCAAGCTACCCGAAACTGTCAAATTTTCCCAATCTACTTTGAACCTTATGCTTTAGCGATAAAGTTGAAAATCTATTAAATAAATTTGACAGATTGTAGTAGTAACCCACGAGTGCCATACGCTTGGATGAAAAATCCTAATCATTAACTTTACAAACCATTCTAATTTATCATCCAATTAATGGAAAACCACGTTCAAAACCATAAAATCACCTACCCAAACTAGTCTAGAGACAGAAAATGTCGACAACTTTTTAAAATCGACAAACAACAGCACTTAACCCTGAATCGCGGCGGTCTGCCGTACCCCTTCGCTCATTACCGCGTCAGTGGAACACATTCATATATATCAACCTGTAGGTTCCTACGTAATTGAATCGCCCGGGTCCTTTCGACCTTTACAATCGTCATAAACTTGATATACGCAGGGTTAAGTTTTATTCCATATGCACTCACTGATTGGCAATTTTATAGGAACTAGTGTTAATCGCCTTTTGAGGGTTAAAAGGAAAAGTTGTAGGGTTATTGGTAAAACATTAACAACCTCTTAACAGGTCATTGTACTCATCATTATGAACAACTTTTACTATGGGACCAAACCTGAAGTCGCGAAAAAAAAAATTTGCTGTTCCCTACATTTATGTTCGTATAACTCGTCAAAATGTAGGGAACAGCTGATTTTTTTTCGCGATTTCGCTTTTAGGTTGTAGAGGGGCTCGTGGCTAAATTATAACAGCCGCACAGGCCGATCGATCAGGTTAAGCTACACTTGCCTCGGTTGGTCTGTGGATGGGTGACCATCTTTAGGTACTTACAGAGACCCCCTCCGAGCCTCGGAAAGCACGTTAAGCCGTTGGTCCTGCGCCTGAACTCTCTCTGGTCGGGTCGGATTGCCGTCCCATTTTGGACTATAAGAATGAGGGAAGAGAGAGTGCATCTGTCTGACTAAGAAATTGCTATTGGAAAAACCCAATAACACTTTGTCCGACCCGGGGATCGAACCCAGGACCCCACCACACGTGGGGTTTTTAGGTTATATTGGGATTGTGTTTAAAAACAATAATTGACAGTCGCTTAGCTTCCTAAGAAAACGATGAACGGTCACACAATAACGGCTTTCAAAAACTGAACCATTTTTTGACACCTTAATGTCAAATACTGGTGAAAATGACAAATTTTCATGAAGGGAGATACAATATGACGGAACCGCATTAGGAAGCCAAAGTTTTATGGAACAGTAGATGTTTGTTACAAGCGAAATAATGCAGTTCTGAAGATTTTTTCCCATAAAAATATTGTTAAGGAAAAGCCCATTTTCATTAGGTACCAATAAGTACTTTGTTTGACTAATATTATCACTAAAATAGGTACCCATACAAAACCAACTCACTCGGAAATCATAACAACCGTTTAGGAGCTGTAACCCTAAACTAAAACTAATTTCCCTACACACAATTAGCAACAATACTCGATTATTAAATGGACCAAAGGAAATCCAATGGTATTATCGGAAAATCTCAAGGGTGGGTACCAGGCTCCCAGAAGTCCGAAGCGGTCAGCGTGCCTAATCGCGCGAGAGGCATTATCTCGCGGCCAGCTTCGAGTTAATCGCCCGACGGCCTCTGATTAGCTAAGCTCCCAGCCTATCTGCCCCCCTGGTGTTTGGAATTATGCAGGCACGAGTTGCTGCCTGACCCGGCCGGGGAGATAGCGAGATAAAAACCCTACGTTGAAGTTTGATGGTGTTTCTACGGTGCTTCAATGATTTATTACGAGTTTTTTATCTTTGAAGCTTGTAATGGGATGCTGTGTAGGGGAAATTAGATATTTAAATTAATGTTAATATTCAAAAACGGGTTTTTTTTAAACTCTGCCTGTTTATTTTGTTTTTGCTGTGTGAAAATGTTGTTTCAGAAAAATTAAATACGAAACTTATATTGTTTTGACACGCCTGTTTTAATCAGCAGGAAATTTTACTAAAAATATGAGCGCTCATTACGCTTGTTAATAAATAATGTGGCTAAAACATGAGTGTCACACGATACCAGGTGGTATGATGTCCACAAACGAACTAGGGTTGAGGCGAGCCGGAAAATGTAGGAAAAACGTAAAAATATTGTCTGAAACTACTAGTTAACGAACTCGTGTAAATGTACTTAAAACAGGGGTTAAAAAGGTACGTTTTATTAATGAAAAATTATGTTAGTCATGGAACAACTAGATAGCTAATTTAAGGTCGTTTTGCCTTAACAACTTACTACGATTTCGTGTTATGTATGACAGTAGTCGATTGTTTTTAATAAGCATTTTTTTTTTAAGATACTGAGATTATGACCATCTTTAAGTTAATGATATGTATAATTTGTTGTTAAGAAAGCTATTACAGTTTATTTTGTTTGAAAAGTAAGCAACTATATAATATGCCCGCCTGGTTTGTGACCACCACCTCCTACCGGATTCCGGCGTCAAGCAGCCTGCTGTGTTTCGTCGACGCGTGGGAGTTCCAGTGCCTTAGGCATCTTCTGGGCACGCTCGTTCCATCATAGACCTCTTCCATCGCTTTCCATCAGGCGTGATCGAGGTCCAGAGGCCCAATTAGCAATAAAAAAAATAATTAAAAGCGACAGTTATCATTTAAGTGTTTAGTACGCAAATAAATGTAAAAAATCTAATGTTTTCTGACCATTTTGCATCACCAGGGCCTTTTGGATCAATTATACATTATAATTATCACAAAAAAAAACAACTAAACTCTGATTTTTAATTTGTTAGACTAAAATGACAGCTGCGATCGACCATTTTTGAAGTGAAAACTTCTTTAAGAGCCTATACTACCTCAGCTAAAATTCACTCTTTATCTCGCTCGCACGATACTGCTCGCGGACTGTGTGAAAGCGAGACAGAGTGCGGTGCTGGGGGGGAGGCAGCGCCAATAGTTTAGGTATTTGCTTTTTACGGTGAAAATAAAGGTAATTCAAAAAAAACTAACTAACATAAGACCTGCTTTATAGTTAGTTCAGTTAGTATGCAAAGTTTCATGATCTAATTTGAAGTATTTTTTGTATACCAGCGGTTTATTGTTCGGTTTGGAGGTAACTTTGGAATTTTTTTCTATCGAGAAAATTTTATGGAATCGTGTTTTCGTCTAACATAAGACCTTACATTAATCCTCAACTTTAGCATATATTTATTTCAAAATTAATGCTGCGGAATTTTCGACATAACGGAGGATCATGCTAAGCCATTTGAGGTAGTATAGGCTCTTAAGCGCGTTAGAAATTTGTTGAGATGGGAAAAAACCATTGAACTCGCGCCACTGTTAACGTAAGCAACACCGCGCGTGTTTTGTTTATAAGAAGATTCAAAAAATACCCGCTTCGGTGGTGTTCGGCTGTCCTCGGGATGTACTCGGTTTTAATTTATATCCGATATGTCAGTGAGTGATGAGTTTTGTTTTCACTTCTGTCGGCACTCCCGGAGTGCCACTGTTTTTTTTTGTGAACATGGCATTATCTAAACAAAACTCAAACTCAAAGCATTTATTTCAATTAAACCATTTACAGGCACTTTTGAACTGTCAAGAATAAATGAAATTGAAGTGTCTGTTTGTAATGTCAAAATAACTGCTTTTTACTAAATGCAATATGAAAGTCTATACGGTACTCATAAGCCGACTCCAACATAGTAAGGAAAAGGCAGATGATGATGATGATGATTCGGTACTTATAACAAAACAATTTTTTAATTTTTTTGTCTGTTTCTTCCGGCTAATCTCCAAAACAGCTGGGGTGCTTTCAACGGGACTTTTACTCACACATAGCTGATATTATAAGGAGTAACGGCTACATTTATTTTAGAAAAAATAATAATAGTTTCGAGTAAAAAAAAAAACAGTGGCACTCCAGGAGTGCCGACAAAAGTGAAAACTTGAAAAAGCATAGTAATTTTATAAATAGGTTTGAAGGTCATTTTTCCCAAAGAAAATGTACCGCGCGTTGATGTCTTTATAATGGTCAAAACTTAAAACAGAGGTGTCGGTTACGGTAACAGTGCCGCGAGTTCAATGGTTTTTTCCCTATCTCAAAAAATGTCCAACGCGACTAAAGAAGTTTTCACTTCAACAAAACCCATGAAATCCAATTTGTTTTCCGACATGACACAGCTAGTTTAGAATAATAATATTAGCTGTCAATTTGGTCTAGCAAATTAAAATTCAGTGTTTAGTAAAATAATAACGAATGCCCCACCCCTACGCCACCTGCAGATAAGTCACAGGCGCGTCCGATGCAAATGTCCGCATTATCAGCGGCACACACGACACACCGTGTGCGTATGCAAAGTGTTGTTTATTAAAATTAAATAAATGCCGCAGGCTGGAGGGTTAATTGTGTGCGAGAAAAATTATTATGTTTGGAAAAATTTCAGGTGATTATTAGGTGGGATTAATTAATACGTAACTTAACTCAGTTTCTTTGTAAAGGAGCACTAGATAAATTATGAAGAAAAAACGCAGTTAGCATGTTTAAAAAAATATATCGCCTTGACGTATGACTAAAAATGTCTTTTGTGAAAATCATACATACGATTTTCATTTTGTTTTCTTCTATACATAATTATTATAAATGAAAGTCGCTTTTCCTGTGTGTGTGACCGCATTGTTCTTCTAAACTACGCAACGGATTTTGATGTGCTTTTCACCATAATTTAGATAAAATTACAAAATTTTAAGTGTATTTATAATACAAAATATTAACCTAACATTCAAATAAAAAAATATCGATCTTTTGTCAAGTAGTAAACACCGTCTGATCAGGGGCGGGTGGGGTGGTCCTTGTGAAATAAGAGTAGGTAATATGTAGGTACTAGGCTATCATGAAAACGAGTAGTCATACCTTAAAACTATCCAAAGTCTAACAAAATATAAATCTAACATCCACAGGCCCATTCGTCGCGTGATCCCGCCATCGCGCCAGCAACACTCTACAGCTATCAGGATTAAGCCGCTAGGCCGGCTAATCCGACCAGCTCTTTGTTTAATTAAATCGATACTATCGAAAATTGCCAACTTCCAGCAATCATTTAGATTCTATTCTCATTGGATTACATCCTGCTCTCCACACTTGCAATTTTGCTTTCGAAGAAAAAAGCGGAGTAAGGAAACACTTTCCGAGTTCGCGCGCGCTCGGGACCGAAGTTCGTTCACAATCTAGATATATGGGCGAGTTAAGATGTGCATCTAAATAGCCTCTGCCGCCCTGGTACCTAACTTTAGATTACTTGCACCAAGTTTTACCGACTTTTCCCCTGGAAATGGTAAGTTTTCTTCGGCTTGGGGAAAAATTCCCCGCGTGTAACCCATTCAGTTTGACTCAAATTTACTGCTCAACTTGGACTCGTGTGTTTGTTAATCATACGTTTTCACAGAACAAACTAGGAAGGTAAAAAAATAAATTTGTTGGTACAAAAGATGTGGTCACGTTTCGAGGGTTATTTTCGTGGGCATTTTTTGTTGAACCGCAATTTACATGGTGTTGTAAAACGGTAAGTTCGTAAAAAACTAAGGGGTAATTCCCATAAAAGTCGACACTGTGAAACGACCCCATGAGGCCGGAGCACCATAACTTGAAGGGTTCCAGGGGTTGATGGTTCATTAACAATTCATAAGTGAAAACACTTTGACCGTACGTCTATTACGGGGCTCCCGTAGGACGGGCGGCGGGAGCCATCCGATGCATTTTTAAAACGGGTCACTTTTCGATTGTAACCTCGACAAATTATGGGAAACATGTGTTTGAAAATTTCTCTACAGTTTTAGAGTTGTTTTGTTGCTTTCAATGTAATTGGCTATGTATTTTCAATAAGGCTGAGCAGGGTTTGTAATGGTGTATTCCTATATCTTTCTGATGTATTTTCTTTTTCTAGTTTACAGACTTTATCCTTATCGTTAGCCACAGAAAAGAAATGGATTACGAATTTCGAACTGTCAGACGTTATTAATAACTAGTATGCATTCTTAATTGCATATCTTTAAAAAGATAAAGAAATCCACTAAATGCAATTATCAACATTCTTATCAGACTTCAGCAATCTATGCAGTTACTTACTCTTTTACCAAACCAATCTATCTTTTATCAATGAACTTTGCAATTACGGTTGCAAAAACAATTTCACTCATTGGTATTATACCTTCTGTCAATGCAGGTGCCCTGGTACATCACCCGCTGACGTGACTACTTTGATATGGCTTCTGACTATCGTGGGTAAAATTAAAATTATCTTTGAAATGGGGTAATAGGGATAAAGAAAAAGCTGGGAAGTAGAAGTTAATGATTTTGAAAAAGTTCATTCTTTGTTAATTTTATGGGTAGCAACTATAATGGAAATAGATGTAAGTTAAGTACTTATAATTATGGTTGTTAGTAGTTCCGTGTAAAAAGTTTAAATGCTTAAAAGCTTATGTTTAACAAGCAGTAAGTAAGGGAATATCTAGACTGTGATAAAATATTTTTTTGATTGAACAGTTTTAACAATTTTAATTGGCTATGTATATTATTTTCTTCTTCACATGGCTCCCTAATTAAAGTAACCCTTCACGTGATAGGTACCAGTAGCTCATGAGTATTGAAGAAGTAGATAAAGTCATCAACGTCAGCCTTCACAGGCAAGTGCACTTTTTACATAAAAGGAAATGGTAATATCTATTTTTAAATTGCGTGCGTTTAGACGCAATGGAGCGATCGTAATTAATTATTTTTTCTTCGGCATTAGCAATTGACAACGAATTCCTTATTTTTCAAGCAGTTAATAAATTTTTTCTGTTGTGTCCAGACATGCTGATTGATTTAAATGAAATTCTGTAGTGCCGTACAAGACCGGTTTATGAAATCATTTAAATTATGCATTTTTACCTTTATCTGGTTAGTAAAGTCACGGTTTTAAGAGAATTTCCGTCATATTATATCGCCAGTCATGATAATCCGTCATTTTCACCAGTATTTGACGTTAAGGTGTCAAAAAACGCTCTGTATTTTGAGAGCCGTTATTGTGTGACCGTTTACCGTTTTCTCAGAAAAACCAACCTTTATTTAGACAGTGAAAATAACCAGATAAGAATTCTAAATAAATACGAGCCAAAGAAAATACTCAAGTCTTCATTTCAAGAAAACACAAAATACAAGAAACATTATAAAGCTCAAAATAAGGCGAAAACAATATATCTTCTGTAACCCCGCAGTCATCTACATGGAAGCCTCGGGACAACGCAGGTGCGACTCTGTCACATAAATAGGAATACCTTCCACCCTTTTTAATATACCCTAGATTTGGTATAACACCCTGATATAGGGACTCAAAGAATATAAGGGGTTTTTCGCGCAATATAACTGTGACATACGAATACATTAATCAAAGCGCGAGCTTCGGGAGGATTTTTCGCTTGATATTGTGTCCGTAACTTATGGTGTCCTGGTAGCTTAATATCTTCGTGCATGCTAGTTTCTGGAGCTGTCTCTGTTATTGATATGCTGGAAAGATTATTTTCTTTACTTTAAGATTTAATCCTTTTTATTAAAGGGTCAAAGAAAATTTTTCCATACCGCACCCTAATATTGCGTAACACACTTTCAATCAAAATCTGAATCATTTTGAAGGATATTGCTAATGCATTGCTTCATATGTCCGAAAAATTTGTCTGCTCGACAACGTAAATAACGCAATGAATGATGTTGAACTGTCAAAATGAAAGAACGCCATTGCTAGTGTTAGTGGGTTTTTTATATTATAGTTCAGATACCCTGAAGAATGTATACAAAGTTAGAACACAGGGAAAATTAAATAATTTCTACTTTTTTTTAATAATCCAGTTCTCCAAATATTAATTTTTGATCGAAAACTGTAATCTTAACTAGAAAAGACATACAAACAATAATTTGTCACCATCGTTTGTACAGTCTTCATCAAAGGCTTTTGTCAGATTATAACAACCATGACACTATCCTATTGTCCAAGTAAAGCCACGTAGACTAGTTATTAGTAATTCTGTGGTCCCTGCCGTGCCCACCCATGTCCTCTGTATCTTCTCATGTCCGTAAGTCACTCCCTAATAGAGGATACGTGAGGTACCCTCTTTGTGCATAGTGATGTTACTGGGCAGTGGGAATTGGTGGTACGCTCGGGTTGAGTCGATGTTCCTTAAATTATTCAGGTCAGAGAATGAAATAGGTGAAAATATTAAAAATTGTGTTTTTTCAGTTACACAACAAATGAAATTTTTATGTCTGTCTTCAAGGCATTTAAATCTTTTCGTAAGTCATATACCACCTATGTAACGCACCTATGTATGCAGGTGGTTTGGGGTGTAAGTTGTTGTGATTTTTTTTTCTTTTCTTCTTGTCTGTTTATATGTGTGTCTACTTAAATGGTTAAATCAATATATACGTTTGTAAGAAATAAGACTTCTTCCAAAAGTGATTCTTTAAAGGCTCAAGACAAAAAATGCAAAGACATACGTTTTTTTTGTGCCAAAATATTATTCAAAACACGCTATCAAAAAGTACACGAGCACCCGTATTAAGTAACCTGAGACCGTGTCCAGTGGAGATACACGTTATCTTAACGACCCCTCCCTGGGGTAGGGGGTTACCCCGATACACCGGCCAGATATGAAACGGCCAATTTTGGTCAACTATACCTCCGTTACGACTCTTGTTGTTTTGATCTGTTGATAAGTCTCCATCAACTGTTGGTGATTACTCGAGTTTTTGGAATGGGATTGTAATTATTTAATGGATCGTCTTGGAAAATTAAGTACTGATAATGGCAAACATAAAACCAACATTCTAACATCTTTGGTCGATTCTTCAAGCCAAAGAATCAGCATTACCACATGACAGGGCAATGCTGCCAGCTCATGGGAACTGTTGACAGCGATGCGGACAAATTTTTTGATGGAGTAAGAATCATTTCTTTCTCCTCCTTTTTAAAATAATATCTAGTTATAATTAAGATTATTTTAAGACTGTTAGCTTTTATATTATGTAAACATTATCTTGTATGAAAAAAAAAATTGTCTAACTGCGCTAATGGGGAAGCGTGCAGTTGTCTAATTAACAGCTATATCCTCTGCAGTTCTAGATCAAATGTGCCTATGTATCTACCTTCTGTAAAAGCAACGAAATTTTTATCGAAATACTGTCATGATACACTTAGATGAACTATGCTAAAGATTAGACAACTCTGCATCCGCACAAAATTAAAATTTAGCGGTGTTCATCTCTTTGGTTCATTGTAATATCATAGAACTATTCAGGTACTTTGCAAAATATTACAACTATATCTTCGACCACAACAGAAATATCAGTAAGTAATACTATAAGTAAGTTAATTAATACTTTTAGTAACACGATATTGTAAGTGGCGAAAGGGTTATTGTTTGCGAGGGTAACGGGTTCGGTTCCCCGAATAGATTATCCGAGTTTATAGTACACTGAGTTTGCTTAGGATACTTGACGTTTACGGGGTTTCGGATATATTGAAGCTGTTGCCTTTTGAGGGTAGACAAACAGGTTTATGAATGAGGAAGGATAAGAAATAATAATTTGTGCTATTTTGTTAGTAGGAGTCGAGGAATATTTGGGACAGTTTGGATTGAATAAATATGGGAACTACAATGTAATATAACAATATAATCATCCTATAGTATAATGTTCCCACTGCTGGGACACAGGCCACGTCTCTTCGAGAGGTAGTGGGCTATATAGTCCACCATACGGCCTCAGTGCGGGTTGGTAGATGTCACATTTCTTCCAATTTTTTGTTCTAGGACATGCTGGTTTCCTCACGATGTTTTCCTTCACCGTTTTCAGAGCGATGGTGATGAAATTATTAACCTATAGTAAAGCTCCTGCCTGGGAAACTGAGTTTGTTTTTTATTATTGTGCCCATTGATTACTGCAGTAAATAAGTTAGCATCACCTTTGATCTATTTCTAATGGCTAAACTTCAGCTGGCCCTTAAAATTTTATGTACAGTGAAGCTGTACGGAATCATAATTGGCAATTACCGGAGTGCTTTGAGATGACTACTTTAACTGCTAAAAGAGGTAACCCTACTGCAAGGTACTCCTAACGTTAGTTTGAATGTTGGTGCTTTACTCTTTCCTATAACCGAACACGCTTGACCATTTTTTATTAACCCCATCAATCGCGCGAATTCCATTTCACGAAATTCAAATTTCTACAAAACGGAATTCGAAGACGCATTTCGAACGTGCATCTATCCCTTTTCATCGTGTTTTATAGACGTATGTTTCTGTCCTTGTCGCTCACTCTATTTCCGGTAGTTCCTGCAACGTCCGCATTTAACGTCGCGGACTTAAAAAGTGGGTAGTTTTCGGAAATCTGCTCCGAGGATGGCCGGAAATGATTTCTGTCCGTTGGGGGACGGGATGGATTTAGGTGGACAGACGTGACAATCGTGGGTAGATTAAAAAAATATTCGTTACTTGTAGGGGGACCAAAGGGGGAGCCGCAGCTAGTCTAGTATTTCCATTTCTGGTAGGTTTTTGTTATGTTTTCAAGAGCATATTTGGATAATGCTAAACTGTCAGCTCTTATATTAATTATTTTATGATTGTAAATATATCACATTAAAATATCATGGAGTAGCCTCCATAATATCTCAATGTTTTTAAATCACAATTTTCAGGCACATGATAATAAAAACTACTATTGCCAACTAAAACCGTATCCAGTACCAACCAAAATTATAATATCTACCAGAAAATCGCTCACCCATCCAAATCCCAACCTCAATATCCCCTAACTTACCTTACCAACACAACATATACGACCCCAGTCCAAAGAAATAAACATTTTTATAACTTAATTTGCTGTCCACCCGCTTCTGTCGCTTTAATATTAATAAATTCTCATTGGCTGGATTCGCTTGCAATTTGCCCTTGCCGTCCAAAAGTAAAACTTATGACGCACCCTTAGTCCTAAATAAGTAGGGGCGGAAGAAAAAAAGAGGAAAATTCAGTAATATTTCCGTGGACAACACTGGTGGTGAGATATCGGGACCATTGGTAACAGTTATAGGACAATATTCATATGTAGTATCAAACATAGAAACGTCTAAATCCTGTTTCAGTGCCTAGATGGGATTTATCTATTTATTAGCCGAAATTTTTCCAGAAGAGAACCTAGAGAAAGTCGAGGCAGTAATATGTTGGTAGGGAAAAGTAGTCTATGTATATTATTACTAGCAGCGCCCCGCGGTTTCACCCGCATAAGTGACAATCCCGTTCGAAAGACACGTGGCGCCATCTATTTATCACAGTATTATTGGTGTTTTCCTCGGGAACATCACTTTTTTTCGGGATGAAAGGTAGCCTATGTCCGTTTCTGTACACCTGACAACGTATATGCAAAATTTCAGGATGATCGGTTCAGTGGTTTAGGCGTAAAAAGGTTAACAAACAAACTTACTTTCGCATTTATAATAATAGTTAGGATTTTAAAAGCCTGTGATGTCCCCCTGCTGGGCAAAGGCCTCCCTATTCTCTTTCCACTTCTCTCTGTTCAAAGCTGCTAAGGACCAGTTCTTGTTGAAGGAGTCTCCAGTTCATTCCGCCATCTCCGTCTATGTATAGCTAAATAGTTATTTGGCAAAACCCTTTACCTGAATCCACTTTAACAACTTGCATCTTCAAAGTTTCTTTTCATTAACACTTGTATCAGTGTAGAAGTAACATCATCATTCCAGAAATAGAGAGAGGAAATAATTAACGTGTCATTCCCATCCTTTAACAGATAAAACAACATCAAGAAACCACTCGATCCTTCAAAATCAGCCAAGAAAACTACGTCTAGGTAGGTCGTATCATGCAAGCATTTATCTTATGAATTTATCTAGGTTCATTCCGCAGCGGTGCATTCGCAAAGGCAACCCGAGCCCTCGGTAATACTACACCGCTAGACGCATGGATATACTGTGCGTTTTATGCGGCCTTAGTACATTATTATAATTGCTGTTATGTGGTTATTGAAATTTTCTATCATAAGCATCGCCTTTGGTATTGCTTTTATGCTTTTTATGTGGCTTGATTTCTGACTTAGGGACTGTTATTTCTGGCAAAATTAAGACAGCTTTCATTTGTACAATGTTCGCAGGTTTTGCTTATTTGGTTGGTTTCGTATAGGATGCATCTCTATCATTTCTTTTCATAAAAGTTTTACAATCAAGAATCGGTCCATGCAAAAGCAAAATCTAATCATGTCATGGATGACAAGTGGTCAGTGGACTTGACTCCCAACCAGTTCTTTCAAGATAAGAAATGGCAATATTTATGTAAGTCAGTCAGAGCAAGAATGAGTAAGAAGATTACAGTACACTGCATACTAGATTATAGATTATTCAGTTCCTTGTTTAATTTAATTTAAATTATCTCCATGTCTGGGTATTTCAAAGTTTCTGGGTTAACAATCAAGTGTCGTGTTTGAATAGTTCGCAATTGCATCTCGCGGGTCTCGGCTTGACTACGCGTCGTGCAGAGAAACTGTTCATGTAAATTGTTCATATAACTGTTGTTTGTGGTTGTATTAAAATAATTTAAGTGTTTCCCTGATCTTTGAGTTATTATTTTACTGACGAGTGTTATTTATGTCATAAGCAAAGCTTGTCACAGTCAGAAGTTGTAAACATTAACAAGACAAAATATATTCCTAGCAATCAAAATAACAATGTCATTATCCGATACGAAACGTAATAAATTACCAGGAGATCATAAGTACAAGCAACTGAGCGCACCCAAAAACAATATGGAGTCTTGTCGCGCGACGGGCGCCCTGTACCGGGATTATTACAGACTTATAATTATTTTTAGCCCCCCGAAAGGGCTTAAGGCAGCTGCGTAGGATTTGTACTAAGACTGGCGTTATTCAATATTATTTTCTTTCGAGAATTTTGTGGGGAAGCGTTCCAGGTGAGGCATTATGTGAGATTTGCAGCGTCTGCGAGGATTTGACGATTAGCGGATGATGTAAGCCGAAAGTTTGCGTTAACATTACTGATTTTGATTTAACCTCAATGGATTAGCTTTATTTATGTGGGACTCTACAGTTTTCATGGCCTATGAGGAAATAAAAGCTTAGCGCCGGAACAGCCATTATTTTTTACGTAAGCTAGCAATCTCCCGCTACAAACTAAACGCTATCCGGACAAAATCTATGAAATTCAAACGCGACCGTTATTACACGTACCGCGGGCAATTTTAAAATTCAAAACGCTCCCAGTCACGGACATTCGGATTGTTACCAATATCGCATGCACTGCACTGCATTTAAATTCACATACAATACTCACGACTCCGCGTTAGCCACCAGATCATTTCACTTCCCTTTTTGGTCGTGGAGCGCTCGCTACCGAATTAATTCAAACGCTTCATTCGATTCCATCCAGCCAGTGTAACTGTGTAATCGCATATCAATCGTTCCATATTCGAACACTCGACCTTTGTGGTCAAGGATTCGAACGTGGGACAACCATTCATTTGTTTCCCGCCGGCGGCCGACCAATCAGCGGCGCGCGCTGCGCAGGTGGCGCGCTGTCACCACGCGGCGTTCCATTTCCCGCAGCGCGTAATCGAATGAATATTACAAACGTCAAACTGACAGCTATGCAGTTTCACGCCCGATATATGGGTCGAATGCTCTTTTTACGCCGATTTCAAGTATTGTCTATGTGCGACCGCGTTTCATCGCACCCGTGACACGCGAATAGAAATTCGCGAGGTTTAAAATGTTATCGCGCGTGTCGCGTTAGTGTTGACGCGTCCCGACCTACACCGGAACTGTTTTACAGGGAGCCCATAATGAAAGCACTTAGCGCTAAGCGAAGCAATTATAAGTAATTTGGAGAGCGGTAATGGGCGCGGACAAGCGATGCGCAAAAACGCGCCAAACGTAACACGCTAAAAGCTCCCTAATTCGATTGTCGATGTATACTTTTTAAACTTGGAGCTGGTGAACGGCACGAAATATTCAATATTCAAAAATGATTTTCTTTTTAGAAAATAGCGTAACGCAGATATTTTAGGGAGCAGGCTAATTGTGAAGGCTCACCGAAGATTGTAATTAAAACTCGCTCTTGTAACTCAGCGGGAGCGTACGGAAAATTCGCGGAATTCGTAGTCATAAAGAAAGTGGGATTTGAGTCGGCTCGCTTCGAATGAAACAGAAATACCGGGGCTCAGGCGACTTTGCGAGCGTCACCTGAACAGCGCTGAGCGTACCGAGCGCCTTCTTCGGCCCTGGTGATTTATGGCCGCGGATCCGGACCGGTAATGAAATTGCACCCTCTCTCCTCCCTTGCCCCCTCCTACCCGCGTCGGTATCCATTCTAGAAATTACTACGCAACACTGAGTCGTGCACTTACGATTGTCTCGCCTCCCTGATATCCTGGTAGTCTCATGCTAATGTTTACTTTTTGTTCAAATTTCATCAATCAATTTAAACCGGGCGTTGCAGATCGATCCGTGACGTAAGTAATTTGACATGTCAAAAAAGTTTGACTAGATTTAGTTGTGTAGGTACACGTCTTATAAGTGGCAGCAGAACAACATTTTCCGAGGCCAAGACTTCTTTGGTAAAGAACAATGAGAGAAATGGAACAAACTCATGTCTACCATCAGATGCAGTTTCATCGTCCAAAAATATCAATCTCCTCCAAAAAAATAACAGAACCCTATTTCCTACAGCCAAACTGAAGCACCATGCACAAAAAAAAGGAAAAACGAAAAAAAAAACATAATTCCGGGCGCGGGAAATTGCGATTTACGCGGGAAAATGCCATAAAACACATACATAGAGGCATTGTTGGGTAACTTTTAAAAACGGATCACAATGGCTGCATTGAGCGTGACGCAGCCACCGCGGTGGACCGCCGACGCTTTTCAATTAAAAATTCCCGCCACCAATAAAATTTTCATTGAGGTACAAAGATTTCGTTAGTTACAGTTAGCTGGGAACTGTGTTTAACTTAGTTCAGAATTGGTATAACTTTTGGTTGTTCGCTAAGCAATGGTTCTAGGATTTTTGCATTAGTTCCTATAGATCTTTAGTGTTCAATATGAGCTGAGAGACCGGGAACCTTATTTTATTCCTTGTTAACTTCATTTTCACTTCATACGTCATTTGTGTTAGTAAATCTGCATGAAGAAGGAAAGTGAGATCAAATGAGAAAACATCGATGTCTCTGTGTACCTTCTTGTATCAGCTATCAACTGAAACGCCAAAATGCTACACATGGGCCTATTTAACCATACTAATATTCAAAAAAGATCAAAAAAACCTTTATAAAAAATAGTGGTAATAAAAAATGTGTAGTGTAGTCACATTAGCCCTAGGTCGCAAGAACTAGAAGTCATGAGAGACATTTGACCAGCAGTGGAATGATACAGACGAATAGTAACACAAAACTCTTCTGCTCCGTCGTAAAGTTATCTAAGTACTGACCGTTAAGTGTTGAAACAGCCACGCCCTGAGGATGTTGGTAGCCACCTTCGGGAAGATGCCCCGCTTCTTCTGGTTCTTTTTGCCGTTGGTGTCGTCATCTTCTTCGCCCGTACCTTCGCCGGAGCCGATACTCGCATTGCTGGCGTCACCTGGGAATAAAGGACAAGATTAAATATCTGAAGTGGTTAATCTATCGATTTAAAAAATTAGATGATCCAGGTGTGTTTCACTGATATGATTCCTATTTTATACTAAGCTTTATCGTTTCTTTTTATCGTTTCTATATTGATTGTTTCCACATGTGAACTTAGGTGGTAGGTTTTACAGAATATGATCATTAAGAACCCTTTCGGGCACAGCAAAAGTAAGAGAGAATAGAATCTCATTCTTCAGAAGCGTTTAGATACAAAGATGATTTCAGTATCTTTTCTACGGACCATAATTTACATCTTGTAAGAAAACGGTTCGTTATTTGTTATAGGAATCGGGCAAGAAAATGCAGTGTCGGTTTTTGTTTAGACTGTCTACTTAGACGATCTGTTAGGATTCTTTTTGTAAAACAATTTGACATTTTGTCTAGTCCTTTACAATTCTTGTTTGAACTAATACTAGAGATTATTATACCCTGCGAAATTAAGCCAGAAACCTTCTGCACCAACTGCGAGAGCCAATTTGATGGCATTTTCGATTGGATTACGCAACCAGGCTGCGGCGGTCAAATTGGCTAATGCATCTGGCACCAGTAGCGAAGCTGGTTAATTCGTTATCTACCTGTGCAGTACCGTGCTAGGTTAAAAGGTCAAGCTGAATTAATGGCCCTTTGCCACTTCCTTTAGTTAAATTAATACATTCAGCGATTCTTAATTAAAACTATCTTGCTGACTTTTGTATTTGTTTGACTTCACTGATAATGTCGTCAAGGTACATCCTTTTTTAATGTATTGTAGATTCTTATTTCTATGAAACAGTGCACAACAAATAACCAAGTTGATCTTAGAAATCTTGGAAAAATAAAACCTCGTCATACGATTTTTAATTGGCATTTTTTATAAATTGTCTAGTAGAACATTTCTCATGCGAATGCGTTAAACACGTAGAAACAAGACAAATTTCACATAATTATAACAACGTGTTAATCGGGTACCAGGCAGTTAGCGAACGCAGGAGATGTCCCGTTTGTACACGAGAGCGTCTTATCAAACTGCGCCTGGCATATTAATTAGAAACGCCAAGTTGTATTTATTTAATCACCTGACATACCACCGATTCCTATCTGCCTGGTACCTACGCTTAATTAATTCTTACTGTGTTTCTTATATGCAGTTTACGTCATGATCATTGATGATGATAGCGGATGTTCTAGATGTGAGTACTTAAATAAGATGTCTTCATATTAGTCATATTCTTTATTAACTTTGAAGATGATTTTTTTCTCCCTATATGTATATCCAGAGATGGACGGATGATCTTTGAGAAAAAAAAAATGGGTCAATTGCGAGTCGCAGCGAGGGTTCCGTACATTGTACCTACAATGTACGGAACCCTCGCTGCGACTCGCAATTGAACCATTTTTTTTTTGTTGTTTTTTTTTTAAATTTGTGGTTACATACCTATGTAGGTAACTACAAATTTACGGTTTTCAGATTTTTACTTTACTTGCTTGCTATTGTTATAGCTTCTTGCCAAATTTCATGATTCCAGGTCAACGGGAAATATCCTGTAGGTTTTGATTCCCTTGCGAGTGTCAAAATATACGGCTTAAATGGAACATAAACTCCCGTATCTTTTGATTGTGTGGACTAAGAAGTTTGATTTTTTCACTGCTTCAAGGGATTGCAGCCCTGAGTACACAATACACATAATCATAATCACATATGTACATAATCAGCCTATAACGTTCCCACTACTAGGAAACACAGGCATCCTCTCAGTGAGAGGGAGTGGGCCGTAATCCACCACACGACCAGCCCTAAGTATTTGATATTCATTTCAACTTGATAAACGCGTTCCTGAGAACAAGGGTCTTGACAGACGGACAGACAGTCGGACAATGAAGTGATCTCTTAATTCAAATGTGCATTAAAGAAAATGTTCAATAAACCATATAAAATTAGGTAAAATGAAATTATATCAATAATTCATTATATCATATTTTCATCGTTATAGGTATTAAATAAAGTATATTAAATGAAATTAGGTCATAATATTATGATCATTAGAACTTTTGGTTATTATTTCAGACATTACCTACACACCCAAATCCATCAGACATTTAATATGGGTTGGTTAACGCCTGCTTTTTCAACCGAAAGAGTACTGGCCGTCTGAAGCTTTTTTCCTTTGCATAATACATGCGGATAATTTTGGATTCTGTACTACAGGTACCAGGAGAGCAGAACCAGGCAACAGGATAAACAAATTAGCGTGCACTGAGCCGTATCAAATATTCATCGTAGCAGGAACAAATCGAATCAGTAGGTAGCGGGGTGTGAGCGTCTTATTTCCTTACTCCTTGTTGCCTTGTACACCGTTAATAATAAAAAACGTGAATTCACTGTCTGTGCCAATTTTTATTCCCCACTTTCAACCTTTTCTTTAATGTAACCTTTTTTTAAACAATGTTATAGACCTACATCTCTATGTCATCGGTTTAAAATAGTGCTGTGCGCGTATCGTTGTTGCTTTTATCGATAAAAATGAATGTCGTCGAAACGCAACGCGATGGGCAACTGTATCGAGTGTGCGTATCTCATTCGACCGGTGGCATGCACATTGTGATGGTAATAGGGGCAAAGTAATAAAATTACTCTTAGGCCATTACCCGTCGCCCCTCGATGTTGCGTGGCCACCCCAGCGCGATATAGGGTGTAGAAGACACAATAAAACGCTTCCAGTTTGACAAAAACAACGGGATTATTGTCTGTGTAATTGTTTTATACGTGTACCGAGATTTATTTTGTTAAAATTACGTTTTAAAAGTTTTGTTGTACGTGGTTTTTATTGGGAAAACTTTTTAGCGTGACAATTTTTTTTGTTTGTATTTTCCTGATTCATGTGTATAACGCTGTCGAAATTAATATGTCTGGTGGAATTAAAAGGTGATTTTCTGTACAAAGATTAAAACAAAAACATGATTTTAATTACTCATCCTGTATAGGTCTGAGCGTGCCAAATCAGAGTGCAGTTGCATGATGCAGTGTTGTAATCCCCTAATTCATCTTAGCGACGCACACATACACACCTACCCCTAATGTTTCTAATACAGCCCCAAATGGACGAGCGCAAACATAAACAGATATGCGTGCGAAAAGTCAAGAGTGCAGCTTTTATCGAGTTAATTTTATCGAATTAAAAATTGCTTTCAAATGTTAGCAGGTTCCCATCACTATTTATCTTTTTTTAGATAATAGTATTATTTTTTTAGTATAAAAATAGACTTTGTGACGGGGTAGAAAACAAGTTTTAGGTACTTATGGATGACAATAAATAACTTAGCGATTTTTCCTCTTAGAATCAATATTTCCTTATTATCTATGTTATGAATAAATATGTATGCAATAAGCGAATTGGCTTTCATCTCATATCTATGTAAATCGCACAAAATTCTTTCCCCATACTTACTTCATTGTACCAACGTGAAAATCCATAAGTCCCATCTTAATGAAGCCATCGAGACAAATTCGATCAATAAAAACGGATTGCCCCTTCACTTTATGTTTCCCTAGTATTTCGAATAGAAGCATCAAATAACAAAGTCGTATATTTTAACTAATTTTAAAAGAAATCGTAAAATAAACGATGTGTTATAAGATTCCTTATTATCCGTTTTATAGTTCCACACTTCATATTGGTTATGGAAGATTTTTATGGAGTTTTTACTTCCATAGCTGAAGTTATCGTGGTCACTCTAATTTTTATGTGATGATGGACTCTTAACCGCATTCAAAGGTAATTTTAGTACCTACTTCATAAAACTTCTGTAAGTTTTTTACAAAAATGTTTGAAGAAGCCATGTTTTTTTTGGTGTTACTTCAAGAAGAGTTATAATATTTCGTAAAGAAGCTGCCGTTTTATTAAGATTAGAACTGGTATCTATTTTGTCACTTAAAGACCTGTCTTGTTCTTTCAAAATTAAGAGAAGTTCCAAACATTTACCTATTACCAAATTAATTTTCACATAGGATACTATTTTAATAGTCATTTAAAGACATGACACATCTTCTTGCAAAATAAAGAAAAGTTAAAATGTATTCTCAAACGAATTATGATACACCATTTCCATGTTTAAAGATTTTCGACAGACAGTTAGGTTGTCGGTGGATGTTTTCAAGATGACAATGTATATTTTCCTTATTCCTAAAATGAACTGACTAATTAAACGAATACATCGTCTATAGTTCCACACCATTCGTAGGTTAAAACATTTGATACTCCGTAACTCGCCACCATATCGGGCGTAACAAGTGAACTTGCTCATTAGTCCTAATCCTCGAGTCTTCATGGTGTGGTGTTTGCTCCCATGGCGTTTGTAAGCCGATTGGCGCAACCCGACACCGAATCCGCGACCCCACGGCTGGGGCACGCGCCACTGCGGTTTGGGCCCTTTGTGTTATGAAAAAGAGAAGAGAGAAATGGTTTCTAGTATAGATATTGTAGATTTTTTGTGATGGTTCGCGTTTCATCGCTATCTGTACGATGCATGATGTGGTTGAGGGTTTTTGAAGTTAATTAGTACGCAAGTTTTTTCTTTTTCTTCATGGTCTGGCAGTTTGAGTTATTTATGTGGCCTACCCAAATGTCCTTTCTTTGGTATTGTTCGTCGAATCGTTGAGCTCCTTAAGTCTTGAGTTGAGCTGCACGATTTTTGACAAATGCGTGCACTGACTGGACAGGTCCTCTCAATCTGTGTGGTTCTTTCCTCAAAAGACCACCTCAGACATCGATCTACATGGTATTCAAATAACCTGACCAAGATTATGTCTGGACTTTAAAAGAGACTGTGACCTCTGAGTTTGTTTCGGCCTTTCTTCTCAGAGTAGTCAGATAGGAAACGCCGACTTCATCTAGTTTAAAAAAAAAACATGATTGACGTGTAAAAGTGTTTGTACAAACCTACTTACAAAAAATAAAATCATTCATTTCATTTCATTTCAAACGTACCTAATTAACTTAAACGAAGCAATAGGAGTAAGTATGTGAAAGTTGTAGCAGGTGGCGTTCTGTAGTTTCTGCCTACCCTCTTCTATTTAACAAGGTGGTAACTGAGCTGACTGCCCAGTGCCCAAGGTGATCCAGACGTAGGTACATTAAAATTTCGCCAGTCGAGGTGGCCATTTTGATGTACCCTAAGTCACACAATTCCTAGCTGGGGTCTATACAACTAAGATTTTTATCGCAGAAAACATCGTGATAATAATCTTAGGATAAATAGCGACATGTCTTTCGCCTACGAGTCTTAAATAACGGGTTTTTCCAACTTAACTGACCTAAAAGTAGCGTGGGTTGACAATTTATTTATATTTTGTTGTTTTTTTTTTCTGTGGCGCGTTCGGTATAAAACCTCGTTTGAGGAGAAATGTTTATTTGGAGATTATTGTATCAATGGCTAGAAGGTTATCCTGGTTTAGTGCTTGAGGATAGTTTTACTTAATTTTGATGAAGATTTGAAGTTGTTCGTGTTTGTAATTTTTTCAAATAAATTAGGTTCATTTCTTTAACTAAATTATACAGTGTGAGTCTTCATAATGTGCACATATCGAAATGAGGGAAACATAGCTTAATTTTATCGACGGAAAAAATATTTGAAAAAATCTAAAAAAAAAAAAAAATTTGCATTTTTAACTATATCGTCGACCGTAGGTTCAATTGAGGTAAGGGACATAATACGATTTTTCAGGAGAGGCCGACAAAGTTTTTTTTCGGACTAAATCGCCTATAACTTTTTTTGTTATTAACCTTTATCGGATCTGATTTCACACATAATCTTGTATTTTAGTGCTCTATCTACCTGTGTAACATTTATTTAAATAAGTTAGCTATTTAAGAAAATAGACGTCCCTTACACCAACGTATTTTGTTAGTAATGTCCCTTACATTAAATTGATCTCTACGTTGGATCCAATCTATAATGAAAAAATAGTGTAAAGGTCTTGTTGAAAAAATGTGTGAAGAATAATTCGTTGATTGGGAAGACCCTTACCTTATTTGAAGTGGATTGGCGGCGGTAATTACACCATTTCAAGTTGCTATATTGCATAGTTTTTCAGATACATTGTTATTATGGGGCTGATTCGAAATTCGAATCCAAAAATCAGTAGGGTAAGGGACATTTTTTTTAAGCTAGAATTTTTTCATATACACCATTCGAAAGAGCGCAAAATTCTGAACAAAACTGTATACTCAACTCATTTTGGGTATTTTGTCCCTTACCTTAATTGAACCTACGGTCGACGATATGTTAGTCCAGCCTATATGTTAGTCCAGGGTGTCAGTTACCTCTATACAAAATTTTATCAAAATTGGTCGAGCCGTTTGAGCGTGAAGAAGTAACAAACATATAACTGACCATCATCGCCATCTATTGGGAGATTCATTTAGGTGCCCAATCAAAAAGAAGGCAGTTCCTTTTAAAAAATACTCCAAATACTGGACTATTACGATTCTGATGTGAGTACATCATTAGACAAGCACAAAGCGACCTCGAGTTCTGTCGGTGACACTCCTCGGAGATTTATCGAGTTACCGACATTAGTGCAGGGCGCAAATGAGTGCAGGGACTATCGAGTTGCGCCAATCAAATGGAAGCACGCGCTAGCTAGTGATGGGACGCGTGGGAAATATCGATATTGGCAACATCATTTTTGTATGGTTTTTAAAGTAGCAGAAAACCGTCGTCTGACCGTCGCTTTGTGAAGAGCATTTTGGTGTTAAAAAAGAGTAGAAAACTTAAATGACCTACAAACATAAAATTCTGAGCTTTAGTAGGTAATTAAGAATTTAAGGAACCTGTGCTTAAAAGATTGTATTTATATGTTGTATTCTTCGTTCAGTTACCTCGTAAAAAAACCACTTATCAATTCCGCCCTCCTTCAGTTTCACCCCAAAAATAAACAGAAGACATTTCAACAGCTCAAAAACATCGACAGCAAATCATCGACCATCCCAACACTAGAGGGCGACAACCGCGGTGTCGTAATACGTTCAGCGATTTGATGGATTGGCTTCTTTGCAGTCCCTCCTATTTGCAAACACCCTTATCTGAGCCATAAGGGGGAGGGGGGCAACGGGGATACCCGGGGGCTAATTAAAATTGGCACTCCGCTAACCATGCAGTATTGCCACACCCTGTATAGTCCTTCACAAGGTTGTTTATCCCGTGAATGGAGTGTATATGTAAGTTGGACGTCATTGCATCAGGATCGGATGGATGTGGGAATGCAATATTTGAAATTGGAATTTATTTTAATAAGATTGATTGGGAGATTTTGCGTGACGTTCCTAATGCGTTGATTGGTGGATTTGTTCATATGGGAATGTTCATGGGTGACACTTTGAAACGTAGCTGTTGAAGTGTAGCAAAAGGAGGGTAATTGTTGAAATTACTTAAGTTTTGTCATGCATAGATTTAACGTAAGGTAGGACGCCGGCAGGCTAGGTGGAGCCACGGTCTTCGCAGGGTGGCTGGTTGAGTTTCCGAAAATCGAGCTAAATGGCGTGTAATTGGAGAGGCCTATGTCCAGCAGTGGACTGCTTTCGGCTGATGAAGCTAATGATCTATAGATTGGCAGTGATGAGTGAGAGGCGGTTAATCGACAAATAGTTGGTTCAAATCTAGCAAAATTTCTTACAAATAGGTAACAAGAACGGTGAAAAGAAACCTAAAAAAAGCTAAAGAAGAATGTGTCTTCTTGATCTAATGATTTCAGTGTCAAATTATAATAAATCAAGTTAACGCTTGCTTATATTGTATTGTACTCATGTAATTTTTTTACATAATAGCAAATAAATTGTTTACTGTTATGTATTTTTAATTTAATTATATATTCAGAGCATGTGTACTCGATAATGTAATGAGGGATTTTCTTTTCTTTTTTTTTTAAGTCTTCCCTAGTCGCTGGATAGATGGCGCTGAACTTGGTTGGTAAGTTACTGCAAGGAACGGAACGTCACATCATTTTTTGATTATTTCACTTGGATGTTATTTTGAGATCGTAAAACGAAAGCACACGAAAGTGTCAGTCAACGAGCGTATGTGACGTGACGCAATGTTTTTTTTCCAAGCGTTTTGGCTTTGGCACCTAGTTACGTAGTCAATTCAACGCCATCTATAGAGTTCTTGGAAACTATGTTTTTTCTAATACTCAAAAAGAAAACCTCTCATTCAGCGTGCATTACAGGATAATGTATAGAATATCTCTCGCACTCCATAAAAACCACAAACTCAAAATTCGACACCTCGATAAACAAATTGGCGACATCCCTAAAACAGCTTTAAGCTCAACCCTCAAATGCGCGCGGCGTTTGAAAACGCAACGCACGCTTAATTACTGCGAAACGAAACGCGAAGCGAAACGCAGCGCGTCAGCTCAGCTCTTGATGACTGCGCTGTCTTATTGTGCTGTTTAATCAGGCTCGTTATTCTACAGCGCCTGCGTGATGTATTGGTCTGACGGCTTTTGGGAAATGTGATGACGACATTTTTGTAACGAAGATGAGTGTTCTTAGGTTAGAAGGATAGAATTCTGTGTATCATTTTTTTTGTTTGGACAGACGCCAACACATCAACCTACCCGAAACTGTCAAATTTTCCCAATCAAGTTTGAACCTTACGCTTTAGTGATAAAGTTGAAAATTGATTAAAGAAATTTGACAGATTGTACTATTGATGTGTTTGGCGTCTGTACTTATAGATTTTTGTAGCCTTTTACTTTTGAACAAACAATTATTATAATACCTACCACTGTGCTCATTTGCTCAACCTTTGTCTATGAATCTATATTAGGTACTTTGGATAAATAATCATTATTTATTAATAATTATTCTTCGTCATCATCTGCCTAGCCTTTTCCCAACTATGCTGGGGTCGGCTTCCAGTCTAACCAGATGCAGCTGAATACCAGTATTTCACATGGAGCGACTGCCTATCTGACCTCCACAACACAGTTACTGGGTAATACGATACCCCTTGGTAAGCCTAGTTGTCAGACTTTCGGGCTTCTGACCCGTAACGACTGTCAAAGGCACGGAGGGGTCACGGTATGTAAAGATGGTCACCTATTCTTCGTAACATAATAAAATAAAGGGCCTAATCTACGTGTAAAATGTTAAGTTTTTAAATAAAAGCTGAAGTTATAAAGTGTAAAATACCTAATGATTTTAGGACAAAAAGAAATCGTGCAGACGCCACATTTTATGAAGCGTTAAAAATTTTATCGATACGATGACAGTCTCGATTCCTTTCCATGAGCAGTCATTATTACGTATTTTATTTAAGCATATTAAAAAAAAGTGTCGAAAACTCCAATAATAAAATTGATACTTTCTCTCCGAAAGTTGAGTAAAGCGCTGAAGTGCAAACGATTATCAAAATATATTTAACGGATTATTTAAAAAAATAGTGTTACGATACGCCATTACGTATTATTTTAATGGAACTCCGTATATAAACATCGCGTTTACAAGAACACCAATAAACGTAAAAGGCTTTAAAACGTCAAGATATTACGCATAAAAGCGCTCATACGATATCGAGCAGAAAAAAATGTTTTTACGATTCAAAGTTAACCCCTTACTACAGTGGCACGGATCACGTCTCCGCGATTACGCAGCATTGAAAATTAGTTTAATATCTCAAATTGACGATTCCGCCCGGAACGGCCAATTAAGAGGGAATAACACTTGGAATTATCCTCGTGATAGCCAAGTTATGGGGTGCCTTTATGGACCATTAAGTGTGCCGTAACTCGGGAGACGATTCACGAATATTTTGTACACACTAAATGTTTGAATTTACAACGTTTCGCGACTAGCGTTTACACTTTATGATATTACCGCTTGTCTAGTAGTAAAAGGCGTTTTGTGGGTTACAAGTTGTTCAAGTTAACGACTCGGTTTTTATTAATATTACGGTTATTATATTATGACGTTTAACTGAATGAGGTTTACTATCGCATCAAACATAGATTAGCTTAATTAAAAATTCTGATAACTTTATAAAAGTTAATACTTACAATAAACAAATTGATGTGGGCAGTTGATGAGTTTAAGTTAATAATCTTCGTGGTGTTACCCCAAGTTATAACCGCACGTATTAAAGGATTAATATAGTAAACAGCAGACGTGTCGGTCGGGTGCGGAGGCCCTAAAGTCGCGGGCGCCCCAAAACGCATAACGGCCGTTCATTCGCGCATTGATTTCAATTTGAATTTTAATTGCGGAATATTATACAAAATTACATTGCTTAATATTCACCCCGGGGCGGCGATTTTTGCATATTTTTAACCCTGTGTAGAGTCGTTCTGGTGCGGGTGGGTGCTGATAAAAATCGCATATATTAACTAAGAGAGGGCCGGATTTTGAGCGCAGATAGTCGGGCGGTTTTCATTAAAGCCGATACGAGCGAGATAGGTGTCGTATTTTATTGCTTATCCGCGACTCGGACCGTTCTGTAACGTCTTAAAATTCTACTTAAAAGATTGTGCTTTTGAGATTTTCGAGACATGTTTATGTTACTTCCGACGGTTCTCTTGATTTGGTCATGTATTATTGCAGATGATTATCTTTATCTGGTGTCTATCATATGTATTCGTTTGAACTCTTGAAAAGTTGTAAACAATCAGAGGGAGTTGTGAAAAAATATGTAATCCGCCATTTTTTGGCGGCCATCTTGGACCGATTTTCATCAAACATAGCTAAGAACACTCCCAACTAATTCACCTTTCAAACAAAAAAAACAAAATCAAAATCGGTTCATCCGTTCGGGAGTTATGATGCCACAGACAGACACGTCAAACTTATAACACCCCGTCGTTTTTGCGGGGGGGGGGGGGGGGGGTTTAAAAACAGTTCTTATGCTCCATAGATTTACGTCGAACATAGAACAATAACAAGCTTCTAGGAATCCAATCTGGAAAATGCAGAAAAGCTATCAATTAAAGTCACAATCACCATAACAGAGCTATAAAATTCAATTTTCCAGTCGCATGACTTTTAATCAAGTGCGCGACAAGTCGCAACGTTTGACGACAAAATATGCATTGGGTTTTTAAGTCAGATCAGTGCATGCCTAAACAGGGTTAAACGCATAAGGGGGTTGGTCGCGTTTGACGTGGCATAATGCGATTTAGATTTGCGACTTTATTAATATGGTAATAAATTGAGTTTATGTTTTATGAAACAAATGTGCTTCTTGGGAAGTTTGTGAATGATTTGATTTGAGTATAATGATTTGTGATGTCATTATTAATGAAGAGAGAAGATTTTATGAGGCCTCATCATCTGCCTAGCCTTTTCCCAACTATGTTGGGATCGGCTTCCAGTCCAACCGGATGCAGCTGAATACCAGTATTTTACATGGAGCGACTGCCTATCTGACCTCCACAACCCAGTTACTGGGTAACACGATACCCCTTGGTAAGATTTTATGAGACACCTTTGGTATTTTTTCATCTTACACAGTTGTTTACGCACGCCTGTATTCTGAGTGTTAGGCACATGTACACCTACTGTACACCCACATTCCGACAGTTATGTGGGTTTACTATGTAATAGGGGGCGAGCATATATTGCTATAAATCTGGCACAAATCCAGATTTCGGGCTGCTACTGCCAGGACCTCAAGCTCATGCGACCTCTAAGACCAACAAGACAGTTCAAGGCAGAGTAGTATCTTCTCACACTACTAATATTATAATGGCGAAAGTTTGTGAGTGTGTGTTTGTTACTTCTTCACGCTCAAACGGCTGGACCAATTTTGATAAAATTTTGTATGGAGGTAGCTGACACCCTGGATTAACATATAGGCTACTTTTTATCCCGATATTCCCACGGGATCGACATTTACGCGGGTGGAACCGTGGGGCGCACCTAGTTTGTTATAAATTCATCATGAATGAATAAATTTATGAGATGGCTCTTGTTGATGAAGGAAGCGAGTGTAACATACTTAAAAGTCATGACAAATAAAACATAGGTATTTAATCTAAATCATCAGATTCCAAACTGCAACATGGAATGCCATTCCTTATTCCGCGTATTCACATTAATACGCAAAACATTTAAGAGCCACCCGACGTGACAGACAAACAGACATTTTCAAATTACAAAAGAAGAAAAAATACACGTTATTTCCAAAAAGATGTTTATCTAACAACTTACGAATACTTCAAGGGAAGGCTAATTGCGGACTCATCCCGCAATTGATATTTTTTAACAAAAAGTCATGTTAATAAACGTGAGCACATATCTTCAGTTTGCATCAGCAGTGGCACGCCGCACCGCCAGGATTCCGAACCACGCTATCACAGAACTGAGGAGTGAGAATCCCAGAAATGTATATCGAGTCATCAGAAAGTTGTTTAAAAGGGAATATTTATGGAATGTCGTGTTCTCTACATACTTGTAGACGAGTTTCGAGATGATCTGTATTTGGATGTGTTATTTTTGTTTGTGACTTCATGCGTGACACATGTTGGGTGTAAAGCTTTGTGTTGAAACTACCTACGCTGACCTCATCTAGTTTTCAAAATATGATTGACGTGTAAAAGTGTTTGTGCCACCTACTTACAAAAATTTACTATTTCCTACCTATTGTTCTTTTTGTACAGCTTTTGATCTCCTAATAAATAAGCTACTATTTTACACACCAAGAATCTATGGTTTGCTATCATAATATATAATATTGAACACTGCTTCATTTGTAGATTACGCTCCAGAGGCCAATTCCTGTAATTAAAAACGTTCAAAATCTAGTCGCAGTCTCATCTCAGCGACAATCAATGTCAAAAACTTATCAAAATGTAGAGAAATTAGAGGTATTTTTGACAGATTGAGACTGAGATCAGACTGTGAACGTTCTTAACGTTACGAGAATTGCCCCTCTGGTCACAAACCATCCCGCAAGTTTGGTTAATTGATGAATAAAGTGAATTCTCCCAATTGTGAAACATGCGAAACGATTGAAGATGTTCACCATCCTTCACTTATGGAGTGTACTAAGACAAAGAAGGAACGAGAGATACTGCTGAGTCCGATAATATTAAATGAATATGATTTTGATCCATATGTTAAAGTTTTAGCGAAGCCTTCACCTGATATAGCAAACATATTTGTTTAAACATCAATCATTTATGTAGTATTTGTAGATTTAGATTTATGAGCTGGACTCCTTCAACAAGAACTGGTCCTCAGAAGCTTTAAACAGAGAGAAGTGGAAACAAAGTAGGGAGGCCTTTGTCCTGCAGTGGAACATCACAGGCTTTCAATAATAATAATTATTATTATTTTTAGATTTAGTCTAAATTATGATGAGGCTGACATGCCCCTTATAAAATTTAAGATTTAAAAAAGAATCTCTAAAACATACAAATATTTTTTTATGGAGAGAAATGTATAATCTTGTAAAGCAATAATGGAATGCACAAGAAAGCATAAAATTATCATTGAACCAGTAAAAGCTATCTGCTAATAGGAAAGTCCGATGAAAAAAAATAACAAACCACGAACACAACTCGATTATGCTAATCCCACAAATATCGATAACGACTAACATTAAACACATAATTTTATTACATTTAAAACGTCTTTATTTACACAGAACATTAACTAAAGCTATTTCCAATCAAATCAAGACGACATAAATCTGTAGCGTACGGCCGGACTGACAATAAAAACTGACGTGGCAGCGGGGGGTTAAATGCTCTCAGTAGGTATCCGTTGATTGGCGATTCCAGGGCTCGTGGAGTTAAGTTGAATTCCCTTTTTATTGTGTTTTTATTGAGCACCTATTCGTTTTATGTGTTTTGGGGTAGAAAGAGGTCTAAGCGAATTTTGATAGAAGATGTATCATTAACTGCTTTTGTACTTTTATGAGATAATTTTATGCTTTGAGGCGTGTATTTTTTGGATTAGACATGGCTTGGAATTCTTGGGATAAAAAAAAATCTTAAAATAAAAAATGGTTGCCTGTAAAGTCGGTTTTACGGGCGAAGATTTTACGTGACAACGACCGATCATCCGATCATAGTTGAGTGGGAGAGAGACGCAAGGCATTCGGCGGGCCTCTCTCTCGTTCGGTGACTCATCGTAACGTTACCGAGCGTTACACTTTTTCATAAGTGACTCCCAGTCGCAACCTAATTTAAGACGTTGTCACGTCAAAAAATGGTTGCCTGTAAAGTCGGTTTTACGGGCGAAGATTTTACGTGACAACGACCGATCATCCGATCATAGTTGAGTGGGAGAGAGACGCAAGGCATTCGGCGGGCCTCTCTCTCGTTCGGTGACTCATCGTAACGTTACCGAGCGTTACACTTTTTCATAAGTGACTCCCAGTCGCAACCTAATTTAAGACGTTGTCACGTCAAAAAAAAAGTTAATCGTCACTTTGGACTACGACAGGAAAAAGTCAGAAAATCAAGACTTGAATTGTAGTATTTTTTTGAAGTGCATGATGAAGTAGAAAGATTAGCAATTTGACTAGTCGACTCTGTTTCTATAACTCGAAATAAGATCAATTTCGAGCTTAAAGTTTCCAATCCCACTGAATAATGTTCGCTTTGCTACATATAAACAGACAGACAGAAAGTGTTTTACTGACATAACACACAAATCAAACTAGCGACTCCCTCAGATATTTCACTTAAGACAATCCACTTTCTGGCTCAACATTCCCTGGATATCTTGTTTCCTTATCTATTGTAAATATTAATAGACACGTAACATAAACTGAATATACAACATAAAACTTGTTATTTTAAACGCAACAAAAGGCAAAAGTCGCCTACACGACCGGTCCGGGTACTAGGATAGCATATACTCGCAGCATTTATCCAAGGAACGCTGTGTGAGGCCGTTCATACACCGTATTTATGAACACTGGGCGTTCATGATCCCCTGGTAACGTTACACCGCCGTGTTGGTGATTAATAAGAGGTTTTTTTGGTTAACAATGGTTACCGAAGAAAGATCTGTGTTTCTTGGGTTGATACTCGGTTTGTAGAGTATTTAAATGGAGAGTAAAATGTGATGTTAAGAATGGCATGCCCTCTAATTAAAAAGATTGTATCAATGACAAAGAAATGAGCTCATTAATTTTGCATATCAGAGTACTTAAAAGTTTTCTAGAAAACTAACATTTGATGGAAATAAACTCCAAAAACTTTGTCTCTTTTAAAACAAAGTCACCGAAGCTTGACTCACCTTCATGCCCTTGGTATCACAACACGTAAATTAATACGTAAAAGAACAAAAAAGGAGTATTTATCAAAAAGCTTGCGGTGTCATCGTCCGGTCCTGATCACTCGATACTCGGTGCGCCGGCGCAAGAAACGATACCATCGCAGACGCCGCAAAAATAAAATGCCTCCAATCAAAGGTGATCTTTAAAAACGTCAAAAATAACGTTTTGGTTTGTGTCATTAATATTTTTAACGACGACATATTTCTTGCTAAGGATGTAATTAAAGAAATTCTAATAACTTTGCGAAATTACAAGAAGTTTTTAACGTCATAAAATCAGGATACAATAATGACTAATTTCTTAAAAATGAAATACATTTCAACGAGCATAATTAAATTCCAATCTAAGAAAGTTATATTGTAATGGGCAAAACCAAAGAAAATCTAGGGCAAAAAGATACCCACGAATGCCCCACGATGCATCTGCTACCGAATTTCAAATGGATGCAATCACCAAAAAAAGCAATCATTAAAATTCTTTAAACAAACTGCATGGCTTAGGCTGTCTCCAAAATACTGTTACTTAGCCCCATTTAGACTTGACACGATCTAGAACTAAAGTCAGCCTAGATTTCTGCCTCAGTTCCGTCTAGCCAGTACAGAATGCTAAAGACTAAGCTAATTGTTATTTGAATTTAGACGTGAGGAAAATAACAAGCAATGGCGGCCATCTGAATACTTATGAGGTCGAAAAGATCTCATCCATCTTACTAATAAGGCACTCGTGATTGTGTTTAAAATTAGTCTTGATTTTATCAGTACATACAAATTCTAAAAAGGTGGGATATTAAGTCCAGCCGGTATGGTTTACCTAGACACGTAGTGACGTAGAAAATAGACAGCTTTAACACGTAAAGTATTGCCAAAAGGGTATCGGAAAATTCCAGTATTTATAATTTTATTGATCGTAGAAACAAATCTTCCTTTTCGGTCCCCGTAGTGAAGAGAAGAAACAGGTATGGAAGTATTTTGCCTAAAAAACCCATCTGGAAGATGAATTTAAAGTAGACAACTTTAAATTGTAGAGGAAAATCATTGAACCCCCTAACATAAATATGTAGATGACATGTTAAAATAATATAAGAAACTGATTTAACCACTAAAATTGTTACGATTGAAGATCATTATGAAACGTACGACGCTGTAAATATAGATGTTACCGGAACATTTCAAACCCTCGAACAACAGGTATAAAGATAAAAAATGACATCGCGAATGTTTGGCTGGTGACACAAGTAGTGACGGGTGCAACTGTCACCACGCATCACGCATCAAATTGTAATCTACTCGCATTGCACCGTCTAATTGAGGGACGCACCGGCACCGTAAACAGTGCGCTTTACGACGTGTCGGCTACCCGCGCGACGGCGCGGTACGCACCGAATAAATCAGATGCAACACAAATATTACTGTCAGTCGCCCGCGCGTCATAAACGGCCGCGCCATTCGCGTCCAAAATAAACTCGTCGCATGCAGTTTTCGCAAATAATCCACGGATTAAGTCGCGATTGATGTGCGTTTTTGGTCGCGCGTCTTGTGGACATAAATAAGCGTATATATTTGTCGTGTAATAAGACGTTGACGTTGGCCAAATAGTAATTGCTCTCGGCTCAAGGGAACATGTTTACTGGGCGAGTTAATTAAGCTGCTCCTATTATTTAGCACCGTGGGTTATACGCGGCCCGACCAATAAGCGTTTGTAATGCATTTTATGGGGCCATTTTTTATATGATTGCGGCCTTAGCTATGAAGTTTTGCTGTGCACTTTTTTAAGGACCATCTCCTTTTGTTTTATGCCATCCGTCTTGACATATCAATTATAGTTCCGATATAGTGTTTCTATTAAGAATAAAACTTAAGGTATTTTATTCCTCAGGTTGACATTTTATTATCTTGTTAACGGACCATTGCAGGTTCTTAATCATTCTTTCAATTAACATGGCTATAATATGAATCTTGTAAAGCAATCAAGGAACCCAGGAAATAATTGTTACAGAGTTCCTACGTACAAACACTGGAAACCATTCAGATATAATTATTATATTAACTCCGTAGTAACATTAATTAAATTACTAAGCATAATCCTACTCGTTTGCGCAAATGTTTAAGTTAAAACTACTCTAGGCAATTTGTAATATTGATAAAGATCTTCTAATTCTAAGACTTGCGACTTTTTTATTTTTGTCTCTATCAAGAATAACATGATGCAAACATCTAGATATTATTTGCAATATTTTCAGCCTTTTTTTAGTATATAGCTACCGTATGAGTATTTGTACCGTTGTTATTCAAAAAAATACCGCAGTTACAATGTTAATAGCTTCTAACTATGCCTCTAGAATACTTCTCTCAAGTATTTCGGTATACATTCCATCTTATCTATATTTGGCATTTTGAGTATCTTTTAGGTCGTTACATAGATTATAATCAAGAACTGAGTTAGCTTTTATATCACCCAAAACTTATTCTAGGTACCGCAACAATTCATCAGTAGAAGACAGCGTTATAAGAATGGAGTTACTGTAAAAAGCATTGATTTTTGTGTTTCCGATAAGAATTGTCCAGTATGTTGACGTGGTAAAAATAAATTAATATGTAGATAACAAGAACTTGACGGAAGTGTTAAAAATATATTCAACACTATTTTTTATTAAATAAAAAGCAAATGTCATACGGCATCCGCTGCGTCCATCTTAGTCGACCAAGCATTCCTCATTCAAAATCTATTCTAAAAAGAATTCAATTTAGACATACCATGTTCAAAAAATGTGCGTTAATTAAATTGAGTGACATTCTCGATTCAAAGACTAAATCTGTTTTTTTTTTTAAATAGCCGTAAATGTCTAACTGACATTCTCGTTACTAAAACTGAATTATCTAGAATTTAAAGTGCTAATCAAAGTCAGGTGATCGAATGAAAATGTTTGAAACCCGTTAAAGAACACTTAGATGCTAAATTGTTATTGTCCAATCAGTTATGCCGAATAACAATTAAGAGATTTTCTGAGGTGTTTATGATATTGGAAATGATGTAAATTTAATTTTCCGCGCTATCAATTAGTTCTAGATTGATCGTAAATAACTATTTAATTGAAGACGAATCAAATTAAATTAATTAAGAAACTGAATTATATGTTAATAATGTTATTGATTCATCATCATCTATCTGCCTAGCCTTTTTCCAACTTTGTTGGGGTTGGCTTCCAGTCTAACCGGATGCAGCTGAATACCAGTATTTTACATGAAGTGACTGCCTCTCTGACCTCCACAACCCAGTTACTGGGTAATACGATACCCCAAGGTACGACTGGTTGTCATACTTTCAGGCTTCTGACGAACCGTAATGACTGCCAAAGGTCCACAAATGACAGCCGGGACCAACGGCTTATCGTCCTCTCCAAGGCACGAAGGGGTCTTGATATGTAAAGATTACCACCCATCCACGGACCAACCGCGGCAAACGTAGCTTAACCAGATCGAGCGACCCGTGCGGCTGTTGTTACTTAGCCACAAGCTCAAGTAAGTTAATAATTAATGATTCATAACCGTAAAAGACGAGCACGATCATGAATGTATTAACTAAAACCGACTGAAACCGTCAATAACGGCACATAAATACGTCATACGGGTCTTAATCGTTTAGTATCGACAAATAGTCGTACAGATGCACCAACTCTTCCCACTTGACTTTAATTTATTTAATTCCATCGGTTCCGATGTGGCTCGTCGTTTATATGGCGCTGCGCTCACTTGATCGGCCGCGCCTGCCTTTTGTTCTAATTTTATTGAGTGCTAAACGATCCCCGCGCAAATGTCGCGACGCGTCTTTAAAATGTAAATTTATGCAGAACCACTGTGATTTATGTGGCCCCTCTAATGATCTACACACTTCTTTGAAATCGTCTCAAACTGACAATGTTCACACTCGCATCTAGAAGATAATCTTGACGTACTTAAAATGTTATTTATTTAACGTTTGCTAGAAACGATCTTCGCGGAAACTTAGGTGTTTTAGGTTAGAAAGTTAATTTTGTAACTGAAAGTGGCTATCTGTTACCATGTTAGGTCTCAAGTTGACACCAGTAATTTCGGTGTAGCAGTTCTCGTGAGAATTATTCCTGTATAAGTACACGGATTTCTAGAAATTGTTGCATCATGCGTGCGAAATTGGATGGTGATGAAAACACTGCACATAAATATGTTTTATTTCAGCTTGATTACGAAGTGTCTTCATAAAACACGTTTAATTCAAAGTTGGTCCCATAAATTTTGTTTTCCACTGCTATTTCTTTGAAAATGCTGAAAACCAATCAATTCAACTTATCTGAAAATGTTTTTCTTACGAAAAACTTGGAACGTGTCAATTTACAGCAAAACATATTTAGCTAGTTTCCTCATAGCATACCAAGGCGGCATAAACGGTAACAATATGTAAACAATAACATAAACAGGGCGAGTCCACCTGCCTCGTACGAAAATACCTACTAGGTGCGCATACATATTGAAGAGATGGCGGGCGCACGCCGCGTTTGCATACGATGTTCAATTACGAACCCGGAATATGGCATGCATTATAACCGCTATATTGTTATGCTCTCTGGGTGAACCGTCGCCTGATTGTTTCCGTGGTCGAGATGAGGCCAAGGAATATTTCTTTGCATTTGAGTTAGTTAGCTACTTTCATATTCGTAAAAGGCTTGTGAATATATAGAAGGTAAAAGTGGGGAAACCTGTAATTTCTATGAGCTGAAGAAAAGTGGTATTATAATTTGTAGGAAATAGGAACTATGGTATCATACACAACAACAACAACACAACATACAAGTACAATATGTAGGTACGATTGATAGTGAGGTTAGCAAAGAGGTTTTTTATTTAATTGTCAGTCATCATTGCACTTGATGACTTCACTTTTAATTAATAACATGCATTTGTACTCAAGTGGCTGGTAATAATTACTAATTTAAGTAGGTAAAGAGAAACGTATGATAACTTTCTAGACGCAGAGAAGTAATAAAATAATTTAGAATTAAGTACGAAATTGTGGTAATTCCTAACGTTCTATTTATTATAATAATCCTCTAAATGTACTAGGTAATCATAAATCGTAAAGAGATAGCTAGCCGTCTCTGAAATTACTTAATGTTGCCAAGCAATAAGCAATAATTTCCTCGCGGGGTAATAGTTTAGCGACAGCGCCATCTATCGCCGAGTAGCAGTACGCGTCGATAAATCGATGGTAAAATAATTATCCCTACTATTAGCTAACTGCGAGCTGCGGTTGGAAATGAACATCACCTAAGGCTATGTAATTTTGAATAGGAGTAATATGTTAGGTAATTATTTGTTTGTATGTGTGTGTTCGTACAACTTTGTATGTATGTAAGTTATGTTTTTGATGATAATGTGGTTGTTAGCCATTTATTTGGAACTTGACAGCTTTCCAAATTATTTGTCGTGTTTATGCACGAAATGTGTGATTTCCAAAAAGAATTGGTCAAGCCACCTTCTTTTCTCATATGGGTGTCGCATGTCGTACTGACGACAAGGGTTAACGTCAAAAGGTTGCGCAATAGCGCCCGACTGTCTACTAAAGATGAAGCTACTGCGATCACAACCTGTCCTGTCTGGTCACAACTTACAAGCATAGTATGACCATTGGAACAATCCATCTGCCAAATAATGATGATGGCCGAGGCAGCACATAACACACTATCGTGGTTACAAGCTGATAATTATGTTGAATATAATAAAAGACATAGAATACCACAATTATCTAGAGAGTCACTATGGCCGATGTTGACCTCTCTTTCTCTTAAATGTGAAGGACCTGTTGAACACATACACAGCAACGTTTGTTATCAACATACAGGTAGACGCTCCGCCTGTAGTCGCCTAGTCATCAGATAACGTCTCTAAAGAATCAAAAATAGTGTACTGGATACATGTTGGTATATATACAAAATGTTTGATATGATCTATATGATCCATAGATACAGGGTGGCAGTGACATCGACGCGCAACCTGTACGCATGGATTCAAATAAATCAGCCTATAATGTTCCCACTTCTGGGATACAGGCTTCCTCTCGGTGAGACAGACCGGGCCATAATCCATCACGCAAGCGGTGTGGGTTGGTAGATGTAACATGTCTTCGAATTTTTGGTTCTAGGACATGCCGGTTTCCTCACGATGTTTTCCTTCACCGTATTGAGACTGTATTTGCTTACATACTTGTTAGTTTTCAGTCAAGGCGACTATTCAAATTCACCTTATTTTGGCAGATTTATCTATCTCCTACCAATAAAATTTCTGGGTAGGTCGAAATGAATTCTTTAACTCAAGTTAACAATTGAAATGCCAATACAACCAGCTAGTCTCTTAGTGACAAAACGCGTTGTGGTTACGTCCCGACCGCGACATTACGGCTAGTTCTCTTTACCTCTCGTTTTATTGTGCGTTTGTCACTTTTCAACACTTTTTTTAACCCTAACTAGTTGTGGGACCGTTGCGGTTTCGCAAGATTGATGCTTAGCGAATTTGTTGGGTTCAAAAATGACAAATGGTTGAGAGTTGGTTAGGTGTTTTAAAGGTGCCACTTTAATGTCATACAGTATTTAACATTGAGAAAAATTTGTCAATGTTCTAAGATAAAAGATCAATTAGCCATTGCTTGATTAAATAGAATTGTAGAAATATGTTTAAGTAATCAAATGATACTCGTATCCCACGAAACCAGTTCAACTCTATGTTGATGATATCTGTAAAACGAAGCCTCGCGGCATTTTTTAACAAGAATCCCGCCACAACTAGATCCTAATAAAGTACACACATATAAATACAGATAGCGACGTGGTAAATCCATAAATACACAGCCCACGTTAGGTATTGATTAAATAGTTACATAGCGGCCACGTTCAGGTAATCTGCGTGATTATTTCAAATCACCAACACATTACATTAAGCGTAATCTCTAGTAATGGCAGCGCGGTGTTGCCAGCCCGCCGGCACTCCCCGCCGAATTGTGGGAAAATAATCCATCCTAAGACACCAACCCGAAACCTAAACATTTTAATATTCATGGAAAAAAATTCTACAGCATACATTTGAATTATGCGTAATATTTAAAAATGACAGCGACATGAAACGGATAAACATCGATTTCCCATGAGAAGATTACATTATTCACACATTATACAATTATTTACTTAAAACCCTTTAGTATTTTTATCCGAGTTGCGAGCTTCGTGGACAGAATGGATATTGACAGCGAGGCGGGAAAGCGCGAAGGCGGCCATGACACTTTTTTCTTTTTAATTCGAAGTGTCACAGTGGACGGCACAGCGCGCTTTATGCCAGTGTCAATATTTTATTATTTATTTTTTTAATCCGTATACTCGAATTACTCAGAGAAGATGAGCATAGTAAGCAATTATAAAATCTTTATTTTTATTAAGTATCTGCTTTCACAAGCGTCGTATACTTGATTACCTGTTTGGCATGAACCTTAAATTATATTCATATTATTTTTATTTATCCGAGACTTTATACGGATTACGTCTCGATTGGAGTTACGCGTTTCGACTTTTAGTAAAAAATAATATAATAAACATGACCGTAGCGAAAAAGCAATAAGACGCACGTCAGAAATAACTTGAATTACAATTTTAATCTTGTCAAATCCGAGTTTTTATTGTGATCGGGCGGTCCGCGTACGGTGGACATAATTTTCGTTTTCAAAGTTTATTTAATAAGGAGTTCTCGCTATAAGAAATCATATTAAAGGCGCCCGCGCCCCGGTGAGGGTTGGGGACCTCGTATAAATTCGCGATTTTTATATCCAACTCATTATATTATTTTTGAACGTTCGGCCGCTTATGAATAAAAAGTTGACTTTATTTTGATGCAAAAATATTGTTAACGGACAAAAAGTTATCGGTGAGAGTCTGTCGAGCGCGTGTCGCGGCCATCGGGCAGTCCGCTGGCCTTTATCGACGATATACAATCATATAATAAGCAAAATACACCGTAGCAGCGTCCGTCACTCTGACAAAACCGCAATAAAAACAATCACATTATCTTTGTACGGACTCGGCGGAATTAAAGATCAGTTAACTCGCTAGACGAGATAAAATGGCTACTGGAGATTTAAAAAAAATCCTCTCAATCATCCGAGAATATGAACAGCATTCCTCGCATAGTGTATCTATTATAAAACGCCTGTTTTCCATCATAAACTTTTTTGACGGAACGTTTATTTTAAGTAGATGGGTATTTTTATCAAATTACTATAATTTTGGTCAAACAAAACTACGACCTGTCAGAATTGACGTCGGTAAATCATCGACTTGACCCTTTTTTGTTACCTACTTTAATAATTTCGTTAAGGGCTTTTTAAACGGGCCGCATATTTGGAATAGCTGCCGGTACTTTATGGTCCGGATCATTTGTATAGGAATTTAAATGGGATCGCTTTAAAATTGGATTACAATAAAAATCAAGAAATGCCCTGAGAATTATTTGAACTATTCGAACATCTGGCCGGAGCGTACGGAATAAAACCTGACGATAAAAACTTTAGTAAAATAACTTTAGTAAAATAAACTCTATTGTATTCGGATAACAATGCGACCTAATGAGTGAGCATCAATCGTCCGAAGCTGAAGAAAAACAAACATAATTAAATCAAGATAGTAGATATAAAGCGGAAACTATTAGGTGCAGTCGGGGCTGGAGATCGAGCTACAAGCTACAACAGCACAAGTCGCCGATAGCGCACACGAGATTTATACAATATATCTCATTATTCATATCTCAACAAAGAGGGGCATAAATTACGCGGCCCGAAAATATCTAAATCCTAATCCATTCGCCTCGCTTGTCCCCGACTGAATCCGATTTTAAAATATTTATGAAAAGGCAACAAAAAAGTAGAAAAAAACATGAGTCCAGAGACAGAATTAAAAAAAAAAAATACATAAGCCCCGAGAGCGAACGTCGGAAAAAAGTTAAAATGATTGTAGGGCATCTCGATGTAGCGTTGTTTTTTTCTGGACGTATCCCCGTTTCATTAGATTCGTTTCAATTCTGTCGGGATTAGTCGGAGAAAGGTCTCTTAAGGATAAAATGCGATGTCCGTTGATTTATAAAGATCCTCTCTTTCGGGCGATGGGACATAATTAATTGTTCTTCGTGATCTATCGCCGAGTTTTTTGTGGAGCAGGTGATCGTAGTGAAAACTGAACGGAACGGTGTGTTGTGCGGATGTAGCGGAGTAGCGGGTAGCGTGTAGCGTGTAGCTGTAGCGTGTGACGCGCAGCGCCGAGAGGCTGCGAGGGCGAGGCGGTCCACGTGCTCGCAGCTCTGCTCGTGACAGCTCCCGAAATTAGTCACGTGGCCGCTAATAGCCCCACGGCCGGGGGTGGCGTGCACTCGCCGTTTTTTTCCGGCTCTCGTACGGTTGTTTACAACAGTTGGTGGCTATCGATCCGCCCGCCCGGATATAGACGTAAATACGGCGTTATTCATCGAATGAAGGCCCGTTTTGTTTGCACACCGCCCCCGGTTTTGTCGTCTCGGCTGTTTTTCATCGATTTTCCACCGGACCTACGTGTCCGGTAACGTACACCGTCGGTGTGTGTGGCAGCATGGCTCCGCTCGGAGCGAGGGTATTATGTATTATCTCCGAAAAGGTTCTCGATGCGCTTTTACGTGTAATCGGTGGTGGTATCGGCGGGGCCTCATCTCAGTGCGCCCGCAGGCCGGGGCGCGTGTGTGCGAGCCGCGCGCCTGTGTGCGTCCGGCTCTCGGGGCACACTGCTCGATTAGCGCGGCCGGCACCGCCACGCCGCCTGATTGGGCCATCCATCACCGCCGCCGCCCGCGCGCGCGCCCTCCACCCTGCGGCCCTCCGCGGCGCGGAGTGCGCGGCGGGCGCCCGCGACTCTCGACCCTGTGCAGGGCAGCCGTCGGTCCGGTTTGCCGCGCCGCGCGCCGCCGGCTCCACCGACGCGTTAATGCCGCGACGCGCGCAACAGAGATCGAGGCGTATTTTTAAGACGGATACTTAGTGCGTTACATTATTATACTTTTGTTTTTTTTTGGTCGCGGGCGTGTAACCCACACGGCCCGTGTTTTCATATGGCGGCCGGGTCGACGCACCGCTCCGGTTATGATACCGAATGCCTTTAGATTTTTGATTGAGGTTTTATTTTATTTGGCGCGACGTTCGGCCCGATTACGTTTCTCGTATTCGTTTACCGCTCGGCCAGTTTTTGTTTCGACGAGTTTCATTGTTCGTAACGAGATCGATTTTAACGATAAGCCATCGCTTTTAATGAAGACGTGGGTGTGCTCGGTGTTACTGAATCGCGCTTTTAAGATCAAGGTTACCTATCGGCAATCATTGGCACTTCCTCACTCCTCACTTGAGTTTGACGAACCTGAACTTTCTATAGTTCATTAAACATGATGAGAGTCAGTTAACGGCTGCTTCTGACAAGACGTAAACACGGCGAGTGAGGGAAATTTCATGAGTCGTTTACATAAAGGAAAGTTTATAGGTGTATTAGCATATAATCGCGTCGCGGGGCGCGGGCCGGGTCGCAGGTCGCCCACTCAAACTTACAAATTGCATTCTCACGCAACGGACCACCGCGACACACGACAACTCTCATAAGAATTAAGATAAACTTACAAATTCGTACGGAGCGATTAATTGTCGCCGCGACGACGACACAGAAATCGTCACTTTACAAACTAAAGGCAATTTTTCAATGCTACACAACAAGATATCAACTAAATGGATAGTCATTATTAATATTGCCCATTTTACGATGCTTTTACGATGCTACGATGTTCCCGCTCACTTTACTTCCGTAAACTTAGCGTTTATTGAGTTAACATGTTGTGTGCTGGCGACATCGTTTTTACGACTCGGTAGACATGAATAGTTTAATAAAAATCATCAAATTTAGGAGTGCCAATAAAATGTAACTGGTAAAGCCTAAATTGATAGTGGCAGGGCTCATGAACGGAAACCGAACCCTTGCTATCATAAAGAAAAACAAGTGGGATGTATTAAAACACACAATAACAGTAAATAACGCGGTAGTTGAATAGAATCGATGCCGTCCGTATCGGGTCCCGATCGATACTCATTACAATGTAACGTTTTAACGCTCGTTTAGACGCCACAACGAATCACGGGCTGTTATTTAAATTGCTCAAGAACCGAGAGTAATTTAACTCGAGAAAAACGGGTTTCGAGTGAAATTCGCGCGCTATCTCATCTCTCGTATCTCTTACGATCGCCATGTTGCTCGGAGAATAGATATACTTGACTTAATAGCGCCATTTGCGAACATAATAAAGTACATAACCGCTTGGTCATTGTACTGGACGTAATGAAGCCACGAGTGCAATTTTCGCGCGAGCATGACCTCGCCGAGCGATCGCACCGTCGACAACGGCGGGACGAACTTTAGCGTCGAGCTTTAAAAGGTTCAAGCGAAATGAGCGCCCCGAGACCACTAGTAATACTAAAATGCATTTCTGCGCACTCGGGCGGCGAGCTTTGAGCTCCTCGAAACGTAGATTGAGATTAAACGACGCACGAGGATATGATGCGAGCGTGGAGGCAGCACAGACGGTTTCCGAGTCTCCGTCTTGAGGCGCTTGCGTCGCTTCGCTCCGGGGAGCTCGCTAACGAACAACGATTCCCGCTCTAATTTGCGGACATGGCGAGCGATCGATCTCATTGGATTTTTGAAAAAGGAACACCGAAGGCACCTTATGAGCCGAGGCACAAATTGAGCAATTTAGTGCTCGCCCGCTCGCGCGCGCCTATCGCGCGGCACCCATCTCGCTCGCAGCCTTTTTTCATTTTCATAATAAATACCCAACGTGAATCCTAAATGAGAATATTAAAAATTAGTTGGTTCATGTTTAGGAGCGCGGCCCTGCTTGTAATTATGTGCGCTCTGACTTGACAAATGAGTTCGAAGACCGCCACAGACAAATCAATACTGGACGCACAAAAAATTAAGTCTTCTAATAAGAAATTATAAAGAACCAGAAAGGTTCCAATAAGAATTTGTTAATGAACTAACAAAAAACTTATTAGGTGCTCGATAACTTTTGGGATTTTAAACACATTAATTTCGAGCTTTAACAAATTACCCACATTTTGTCTACTATAAATCAGTATCTCTAATTTCAATACCTACTATCCACCTACTACATAAGAGCATGCTACAGCTGATAGTGGAACATAATACAAAATGATCCAACCAGTTGACAACGGCTAGCAGAGGGGCCCATTACTTGAAATAAAACAAACAACAGTTCACGGTATCGCGGCACATCCATGCGTCATTATCAGCGCATTGTTTTTGTTACTAATTTAGGTAAAAACACCGTTGGAGCGGGGAACCCTGGCGAGGCATTCCAACGCGCCCCGTCGCCATGGCAACCGACGCCGCGCGCGCTCCAGACAACCACCGCCCACCAAACAAACAACTAACAACCTTATTTTTTACTACGCAGAGCTCTAATCGCCAACACCGCCAAATGAAGTTATAACGTTCTTTTACGACGCTCCACAATCGTCGATACCCAATCATAACAATGAAATTGCGACCTTAATGTCTCCCGGTAAAGTGCCATTCGGAACGCGCGAACGACTTAAGAATAGCGACATAAGGAATTGTTTTATCTCTTTCGCACGTCGTAAAGACGCGGTCGCGCCGTCTCGCTCGCGTGCCGAATCCTTTCTTGCTAAAGACGGAATCGATACACTTGATATTTCTCTTTCTGGCGCACTTTTTGTTCGAATCGTTGCCACTGTTAATCCGTCTTCGACAGCGTTCGTTAGATAAAAATCGTAAAGTGTAACTCACGAATAAATTGACTGCGATTCTTCGTGCGCCGTTTATTCCGTGTTCATTTTCAGAACATTTCCCTTCGATGAAAATTCTTTTGTGTTTTAAACTGAATGACGGGCGAATGCGCGAAGTACGGTAATTGATATAGTGTAATGGAAACGGGCAATGACGGTGACGTGTAAAACAAGAGAGAGATAGACGGACGTCATTCCGTACGAGCAAGCGAGATGGTTATCGGAGTACGCGACGGTTATAACGATGCATGTGCATTATATTGTTACGGTAATTGTAACTTTACACCCACATAATAAAGTTTAATTTAGAACATGACAGGAGAAAGGTCCCGGTATTAGCTACTATTCGATAGATGGCGTTGATGTACCGAAGTTGAATTTGGAATTCCAGTTACGCTTGCAAAACAACTATGTCCACTCGTCTCTTCTAAAGTAATTTAAATACAAAAATAAACTTGGATAACTGTAACTGAGCAAAAACGTATTTATATAAAAAATTACAATATCATAAATATTGATGGATCGCAGTTTTCTGCTAAATTTAACTTAGGTAGTGTGCTAAAGGCGGCACAAAAACTTGTACAACATATAAATCTAGACATTTGTAACTGAACTGTCAAAATTATAATCTCAATTAGGCGCACAGCGGTGCACCAGCGAGTCTTTGCCGGCGGTAAAGTAAAAAATAATTGTCATTTCTTTTTCTTTTTAAATCCTTTGCGATATTTTCTCCGGCGACCTTGCATCGGTGAGATGACACCGAGATCGTACGCACGATAACACATGATCGATGGCCTGTCGCTAGTGCGTGCGCGCCGCAAACATTCGATATTCATCCAGAACTCGATACAATCGGACACGAGTTTCGTTACTTAAAAAACACTATTCTTGAAGCCTTAGAGTCTACATTAGTGTGATATTGACAGATGTAAATGTCATTCGATTTTTCGTCGGCTCATTACGGGGAATCGATTTGAACTGTCATCGGGATGTTTGTTCGTTTTTCAAATTATAGAAACGGTGTTTGGATAAATAGTTTGTGATATGTGGTCAAGAATTTTGGGAACATTTTTATCCGTTTTTGTATCGATTCGATTATTTTGAATGTCTACATGTCTATTATTTATAAGCATGTGTTTTTTTATTACTTAATTTTAAAAAAATCTTTGCCATATATGTATCAAAGTTAGACTGTCTATTCATTAAAGTCACCTATTTTGTAATGTCCATGAGTTGTTAATAAAACTGCCGTTAATGTCAAGACCAGAATTATTTCAAGTGCCATGTATGGTTTTTATCTTTATGTAAAAGGCAAACGTTAGTTCTAAAACTAGATTATTATTATCTGATAAGTTTTTGTACAGTTTCATTCTCCAACACTAACACATCATAAAATTTTGCAATTCAAATATGTTTTTTTTAAATCAAGTTTTTTTTTTAAAGATAAAATCAGAATCAAGATCTTGAATAAAGACTCAACAGCAGTAAAAAAAACTGTGGAGTCAAATCTCCGAGGTATTCTCAAAGCATGCATGTAGCAAAAGTTCAGGCGGCCATCAGTCAGGAGTACCCGTGACCTTGCGCTGACTGTTCCGGACATTGGTGATTGACGGCACCACCGCCCGCATGCTATGATCCCCTAGTACTTGTGCTATATCATCGTGTTGTATTCACGTGTGCTGTGTGCCTGGTATTTGAGTTTGTCCTGTTATGATTTTAGTTCTTCTTCATCTTGTTTGCCTGGTACTTTTATGATGATTGTAATTACGCTAATTATTCATAATGAGCTTTTATAAGGCATTTTGTTCGTCTATTTTCTTGGTTATTTGTTGTGCACTTAGGTTTTTATTTATAACTAGGGAAATAATAAAATACCGGTGGAAGGATTTAGATCTGTGCGAAATGAATGATGTTGATATCAAGTTGATTTGAGCGGCATTATACTATACCTACATATTTTGGCAAGGAAAAGCTTTTAAAATGTTACAATCATTGATTCTAGCGGAAACAGCGAGAAACATTGAGTTTTATGACAGTAATTTAAATACTGTTAAAAACTATATTTGGTATAACCTGTTTCAAAATTCTGAGATATAAATTCCAAAATGTGTGTCACCACTATTTTTATAAAGAGTTTGTAGTGCTTTGAACTCCTCAAAAATCTTGTTCCTCAACTTGAGACCACCATCACCAGATCATCACAAATGCTATCAGTCCCCGGTTCTGTCCATACCTGGGTACTCACCGGGACTGCCCAGGAATACTGAGGAGTAAACCCGCCGCGCCACGTCGGGAGGGGATGACCATTCTCGACGCGAAGGGCACCATTTGCCTGAAAAAAGAAAAAGAAAAACGTTAAAAATGTTGTCCGAAAAGTTTTCATGCTGGCTTGACTGTAGCAACTTTATGAGTTCAGATTTGATCTTTAGGGCTTGAAAGATTTAATGAAGCCAGTTGCTTTAGCAATATCATCCCTGTAGATATGTACAATTCTGTTAGGAAGAATCTTAGCAAGTGTTTATTAGGGTCTTTTATCATTTCTCCTGGCATATACCTACACAGTCGGGTGGTTGAAATCAATATTTATATATTTTCTAGATTATTTTTCAATTTTGTAATAGTTATAAAACTACTAGATACCTGAAATGGTATCCTTTACAAGAACATTCAATTAATCAAATTGCCGTCGGAAGGATTTAAACGTTTGGTTTTTTTGATCAATTAAAGATAATAATTATAATAAAGTAGACGAATTTGAAGATGCTTTTACCGTTTTCATTGTATTTGAAGGTTTAACGATATTCCCACAAGTATTGAATAAACCTATACGTCTAACAGAAACTACAACAAACATCAAACCACTCTTATTCAGAAGACCAGAAGATAACTTAAACAGTACCTTATTCGAACATTCGAAAATGCCTATATTTGAATTAAAAATACTTAAAAAATTTAGGATCCTCGAGTACCGATGTAAATTAGCTTTGTTTTCCCAATGCAAAGGATACAGAGGAAACCAATCTACCGTGAATGGACAGATTAATGAAAAAGAATGCTTTCGAGAAGAAGGGGTGTTTGGAAATAGAGAAAAAGGGGCAAATGGGTCTGCTTACACCGCCTTTTGTTTTTAGGAAAGATACAGGCTTTGTTTAGTGAAATATTTAGTAGGAGAAAGGAGCCTGACATCGGAATACTTAAAGTACTTGAAGAGAAACGGGAAGATTGAAAAAAATGTGTCTTGTTGGTCTTGTCTTGTCATATGTTTAGAGAAAGTCAGATACGTAGTCGCTCCATGGACAATACTTGTATTCATCTGTATCCAGTTAGACTGGAAGTCGATTTCAACGTAGTTGGGAAAGGCTAGGCAGATTTTGATGTTTTGAGAGTATTACAGAGTTATTAGTCCTTTCTCTGGTAATCTCAAAGCTACTGGCTTTCCCAATTGATTCCAAGTTAGTAGGTCTGTCTTTTCTTTCATTTCATACATATCTTTCAGCCTTCAGTTCAGTGTTCTCTTCCTTTACAACATAATTTATACAATCTCATCTATTGCTTTTCTTGTCTGCCTTTTAATCATCAAAATAATCATCCATAGCAATGCTATTTAGTTCTATATCATTGTTATTATTTCCAATATATACTTCTGTAAATTAATTTTCTTTCTGTCAATGAGAAACATTTGACACTTCATTCTCTTCGTTGTTTTAAGGCTAAACTGGTCTGTTAGTTCAAGCTAATAATTATTATAAAGAGAAACGATTCGATTTTTTAAATGTTCGTTTATTTTTTTGTTACGCTGAAAGGATTTGGATGTAATTTGGCACATAAGTAGACCATGGCCTGGATAAGGACATAGGATATATTTTATTCCGACATTTCAATGGGATCAAGACTGGGCGGGTGAAAACGCGGTTCGCAGCTAGTTTTTCATATACCTACTACCTTCTTCTATTTTTATAAGTGCAGTAAAGTCCCCATAAAGTTTCATTACCTATAATATTTACGTTACTCTAATTGTTACGTCTTTCATTTACGCACGATGTGTTCATTAAAACTTTTATTTTTACTACGCACACAATTTAAAACCGTTTGTACATACTTGGTCTTAGTTCGTAAAGAAATTTGTTAAAACTTTTGTTAATTTATATTCCTAAAATGACGCATTTACTTATATATAAATATTTATGTATGATAATGTAATTTAACCTGCCATTTGTAATTTTTTCTTTATTTCTTTATTGTAATAACAAGATATCCTGACGTCCGTCGGTGTAACGCTATTACAATTCGTGCTAATGTCTCTTGTGACACATGCGACATCGTTTTTTCAACCGATTTCGATTCGAGGAGAAAAAAAAACTTACATTAAGCTCTTCCCGCCTATCTAATGGATTCCTCCAACTCTCTCAGGACCCCAACGTCATTACGCAAAAACATATAGAAAGAAAAAAAGAAAAAAATACTCGACTCAAAAAAACACCTCCTGGGAGAACGAAGGTGTTACCGCCCCTAGTCTTTTCTTACCCCAAAAATAAGGGGAGGCAATATCATACACCATTAGCAATTTCGCTACTTTTTTAACGGTGTCACACTGTATATTATTGTGTTCTGTAATGCAGCGGGTCGCGCCTCCGCCGTTAGTTCCACCGTGTAATCAACGAACGTGCAATGCTCTTACTAAAGAAATGGTATCGCCATACGTTGCTCATTTTACTGTTTAATTGAAAAATAATAAGTAATGTCGCACGGTGCAGTGCGGCACAGCGGGGGGCGACCGATATTTAAAAAGAACGCAACCACCATAATTTTCTCCCGCTTTATGTTCCTTTTTCGAAATTCGTAATTCGAACAAAAGCGCGCGCGGCGCAATGGTGCATGCATGATTGATAGCGGCCCGGTGACGTCACACACACACCGACAACGCTACAGTTTTCGAAAAATAAAAAGCCTTGACCTCTGATTCTAAACTGCTCCATCTCTTGCTACCCTGGTACCTTAACAGCCAATTTGCGTTTTCCCAACCCCACGCAAACTGCAAACTTAAACTCAAAAACATAAAGTAGAATTACATCGTTGAAAAAACGCGAAAATTACCCCATCGCAGCTCACGGTACAAGTTAACGCCATAAACAAATACTAAAAATCTTGTAACCAAAATAAGGCGGGCACTCTAAATAAGAATTAAAGTAAAATTGCTGAGGTGTGAGTCCCCGGGCGAGGGGGCATTAGCGGGGGATTCGCGACGATATTCATAACGCGAAAAATTTTAATAACCTGGAGAATATCAGCTAGAGCAGAGGTGTGTGGAGGGCGCGACCGGGGGATTTGTTAAGGAAATTGTCTAAATATGCCCGTTGCGATGGTGCCCGTGTGTGACGAGTATGGCTATAATAAAAAATACAACACCAGTTCTGTACAGACCGGATATTCAGCTGAGGAAAGCGTAAATTTAACGACAGAGGAATTAAAATTGTGTCCAACGACGACTTTGCGCGTCGTTTTATAGTGTAAAATTGTTTTAAACGTGTACAATTTGTACATAGTATGAATAAAAGTGACAGTAATAACTTTTAAGATAAGTCGGTGTTTATTACTGGTCTGGTGGTCGTACTTCAATTTTAATTTTATTTTTAATTTGTAATTACTTTAACTTTTGTTTTTTTTAAGGTGAGTGTACCTATTTGTTATCGCAGTGACATTATTAACCAACTTCAAAAAAGGAGGAGGTTTCTCAATTCGACCGTATATATTTTTTTTTTTTTACAACTAGTGTATTGTCGAAAATAATTTAAAAGATCATTACAGAGATCATTAAGTAACCTTCAGTTACAAGTAGAATACCGATTGAATAAAAAAGAAAAGTTAAATGAGGTGTGAGGAACAAAAATAGGAATTGGCATGACCATGATTCTAAAGGCAGAAAGATGACGAAGATTCAAAATGCAGTCAGATATTTAACAATTGTCCTTAAAAGAGTAAATACCTTTAGAAACTTTATTGGAGCTCAAAATACTGCTGTGTAGGTACCATATCCTGCGATTGCCAAAAACTAAAATTGCCTAATTGCGTAACACTATCAATCTCAATCTGAATCATTTTGAAGGATATTGCTAATCCATTGCTTCATATGTTCGAAAAATGTGTCAGCTCAACAACGTAAATAACGCAATGAATGTTGTTGAACTGTCAAAATGAAAGCGATTACTACTGATAGTGCGTTACACAATTACCTCGCCGGTGACACTTTTTACAATACTGAGTTATCAAAAGTGTCATCAGGTGAAATGTGAGTAATGTGAAACCTGAGTTTTCACGCTAAGAATTTTACAGAACAACCGGTCTTTCTGTTAAAATATCAAAACACCTAAGTGAAGTGAACTGTCATTCTACCAGCGGTGTAAAATATTCTGTAAAAATCTCACCGTGAAAACTTAGGTGAAGTGAGTTTGTTTTTGCTAGGAATTGACAGCTCACTTCACGCTCACTTCACCTAAGTTTTCACTGTGAGATTTTTACAGAATCGACCGGCTGATGCAAGGCATTGACATTAATGGCAGCTCACTTCACACCACGGTGAGATTTTTAGATTGGCTACACCTCTGTTACATTTTAAACAATAGGTATCAATTATTATTTACGTACCAAACATTACCCCGTACATAAACCTGCATTCGTAACTGATTATTAAAAACCAATTAAAATAAAATATACCTACCTAAGAGTAAATAACAATGGGCTGCTTCAAGTTAAAGCACGGTAATTACCATTCATATTTCTTTCTTTTTTCATCGAATTAAAACAATTGGTGCTTCGAAAATGTTTTGATTTCTATCATTCTTGGGTGCTGTGGTTCTCAACTTAATGGGGGGGGCGTTCAGATGTAAGATAGCTCACTTGGGCGTAACAGGGGGCTTTTGGTATCAAGAAGGTTGGCCAATTAAATGTTTTTTTTTTGAGAATTGTAATGACACCACGTACAAAAAAGATCATTATTTTTTGTCTTTTTTCTTTAAATTAATGTTGATTAAGTGATTTAATAACATCAAAAATAGAATTAATTCCATGTTGAATTGTTAGTATTATCTATCAAAGGCAAAGTCCAACATTTTCTGTAAGAGCGGTGCAAAGTTTGAGAACCGCAGCACTCGCGCATTTTAATAACAGTGACGTCGAATCAAACGTTAAAATCTTCACAAAGGGGCATAATTTATATGGGCTACAATTAATATCGCCCAATAACAACTATTCATTAATGTTTTAACTACACACCTCGCTTCTTGCCGTTTTCGGTCGAATTAAGGGGTTTTTATAATTGTTCTTTTTATTTTCATTGTTAAAATGTTGAGATACTGTGTTATTTTTTTGATGCTAGATTGTTCAAATTGGGTTGATTTAAATATGGCTCGACGGAACGTTTATTTCCTGCGGTTTTGCTCGTGAATTTAAAGTAATTTATTATCAATCCTTTCTTTGTAAAGTAGAACTTTTTAACTGCTAAAACGATTCATTTTAAGTGGTTACGTAATAGTACGTTTTTTGTTCATTATACCTCAAGAAAATCTTGGATATCTGCTTATCCTATTAGGTTTATACGGACGATAAAAAAACATAACAAAAAAAAACACTGGACCTACACATCTGCCTACCCCAACCGGTCTTCCAGCACTTGCCGGGTACCTGTACCAGGGACACAAAGGCGCAGAAGATGTCCCTTCTCACGATAAATCACTCGCTTTTTCTGTTCGGTGCCTCTGCGTGTTTTATGCTCGCCTGGTATAGCACCAGCTGTCAGGGGTTTCTTTGAAGCTTTTTACAAGCTTTTATTTTTTACTTTTTTGTTATTTAGAAGTTTTTCCGAACTGCGAATTAAAATAAACTTTGATTTCAGTTTTTTATTTTGAAGAATATTATTTTTAACTTAATACCTAGTCTTTTCTGTTACAACTATACAATTTATTTAAAGCGAAATTAACCTTAATTTCTCTTTTTAAGCCAAAAACCAAAAAATACCAAAAACAATACAAATATTTCTTTGGTACTTCAATACAAATTTCGTCAAACCCTAGCTCTTTCTCCCCAACTACCTAGCTTCATAACTCCCAACGAGCTTCATCTATACCTTAACCCGATCCACTAGGACCTAACAAAAGACACCACGACCTCGCATAAACCAATTTCCTTAATGGATACTGATACTATCGGAGTAACTGCCTTTGAGCTCGACTGATCGCCCCTTGCATGTAGGAAGTGTTCGTTTGTATGTTACATCTGAACTTGGAAATCGATGGACACCTTTTGATGTATGTGTAGGCCTTGTGGGATGAAGGCACTATGACGTTGTTGGAATTAACGTCATTGTGGAGATACAATAAGGAGAAAATTAGGCATACTTTCTGAGTTTATCTAACATTGGTGAGGGTGTAGCGGTATCTACAACGCCACATGTTAACTACGCGTCATACTGACGTCACACAAAATCCTGCATCTCGCAAGCAGAGTTTACCGCGCAACTACCATATATACAACGGCCCGACATGAATCATCCATCGGGCAGTTGCCCGCCAGACACAACACCCGTCTGGTCGGAGGGTCCTCCCTTTTCTATGGAGGATGAGTGAGCTTTACATCCTGTTCCTCATACCTCTTTAAGGGGAAACATCGCATCGCGCGTGAGGAAACCAGTTATACAAGTCTCAAATCGACAACCCGTTTTGAGCAAGCAGGTGATCAATGCTCGTGCCTTCTCTGTATAGAAGAGGCTCTTGCTCAGCAGTGATACATTAATAAGCTGACATAGTCGAGATAATGTTCCAACTTTGTTCCAGATTTGTAAAAGAGTTGTAGTCATTACATTACTGTTCACCTGTATCATCCCACCGCTGGGCAAAGGCCCTCCCCATGACTTCCAGCTCTTTCGATCCAGGGCTAAAGTGGTCCACTGGTTGTTTGTTTTGTCCAGCTCGTCCCGCGATCTTGTATGGGGTCTGCCGCGACGCCTTTTACCGGTGTTAGGGCTCCACGTGGTGGTTATTTTGGCCCACAGCTTATTGGGCAATTGGGCATACGGCAGACGTGGCCAGCCCAGTCCCACTTCAGCTTAGCGGCTTTTTGAGAAACGTCAGTAATCTATGTTTTGGAGCGCAGTGTGGTGTTGCGGATAAATTGGAATACCGCCACACGTCAAACGTGCCCTCGGCGTCAAAGTCTGTCATGTAGTCGAACCGTGGCGTGCTGGGCACATTTTGGTTTGTCATCTATACATGACTGTGGTGGTCAAAAGGTTAATCTAATATTATACTTAAAACAATTGGTGTAAGTATCAGAATCCTGTTACGAATATACATAACAGCACACCTCTAATCACCGAAAGGTTAAGTAGAGAGGTACCTATAGTACATCCCCATTTCGCCAGTTATGTTTCAAGTCCCATGTAATAGGGGGCGACCCTATCGCCATCAACCGGACACAAACCCAACCTCTGTGCTGCTACTGAGAAACTTCTGATAGAAAAAGCCTAATAAGTAGCACTTTTTCCGACCTGGGAATCAAATCCAGGACCTCAAGATCAGCAGTAGTGCTTGCGACCAATAGACCAATGAGGCAGTCTGTAACTGTATAGTTACAACTTTCGATAAAGATACAAGAAATACCTAGAAACTGTTAAAGTGATCTTAAAACATGACTAACTCAGTGTTACCAAGGGGCAGTACAGCTGTGCGAACTACAACCCTTTGTAGGAAAGAAAAAAAGAAAGAGATAACTCCACATTCGCACACACAACAGTTAATAATTCAAAAATAAGAAGAAAAAATAAAATTTTTAGCTCAAAAGCATTTCTAATTGCACCCGCCCAGGTTTGGGCGGGCCGCCCAACCGCCCAGCACTTATCTCCAAGACAATAAAGCTCATTATCGCTTGAGAACAACTGTCTTTACTGTCTTACTAAACTTGATACGTCAATACGTAGACTTTGCAACGTCGTAAGAAAGCTTAGAGTGATCATTTCAAAATGTGCTCTATTGCTTGAATGAGAGGGTTGTAAATCACTTGTGTGGGTTAAGGGTCGTTGCCTTGGGGGGGATGGTCCGTAGATCTGGCTTATAACTCATCTGTAGGTACCGACGGACCGACAGATCGATAGAGTACCTACTCTAACTGTTTGTTTGCTTTGAGGCACTTTTTCATATAATTTTGGTGTCAGTAGTGTTTTGAAAGGGTGGTTTATGGTTAAAGCTATAAATAAGGCATAGTCTTGATGTTTGTTTTCGGTTTCTTTGCTTGTCTAAGTGTTTTTACCTCTTAGGGCTGATTTTTCCAACGCCAGATATTTTTATCCGAGGAATAAATTAAGTATTTTGATAGTTCTTCCATATACCAAATCTGTCAGACGACAATTTTATTCCACGAATAAAAATTATCTGTCGATTGAAAAATCGCGTTTATTTCAACCTTTGTTGATTCACTTGAAATAATAGCTTTGGTTTGCTGTAAATCCATAGCTTGATGCTTAATCAACGAAGAAGAATATCATGTCTTACGTGTCCTGTCAGCTGCACGTTACAGGAATTGATGGACGCTGGTGATGGTGCTAAACATGTAGCCGAATTCTGGGCCGAGTCCAGAAGGAGAAGATGAAAAAGCTTGACCGCTTGTCCTTCAATACCAACAAAAGAATGATGGTCCGAGTGAAACAATTTCACGTTCATGATCCTCTTTTTAATCTACTGCTTCTGTGATTCATCCCATTCATGTTCCGAGTCTTATTATGCTTTCATTGTCTTCTTACTGTTATAGAACAGAAGGCCATTTCCCGTAATTAAAAACGTTCAAAATCTAGTCGCAATCTCATTTCAGCGACAATCAATGTCAAAAACTTGTCAAAGATGTATGGAAGACTACAAAATATAAGTGTCAAAATGGTGGTACAGTCAATGCATTTCTACTAACCCCTTCAGGAAAAACAGACATGAAATTATGTCAACTCGTTATGTACTCACAATAAAACAGTTTCAATTCCACAGAAACAGAGCCCACTTACATTTCAAAACACCAGTTCGTAAATAATATCGAGCGAAGTGCGTCGACCCCGAAAGGCGTCCAGGAAGCCTATCCATTACTCGTGACAGCGTTTTTCAGACTGCCGCTGACAGCTGTCAAACTTGACCTTGACACATCCATCATGGCGTCTTGTGACGTCATTTGATAGGTCATCGGGCCGTATGGAGTAGTGCTTGCATGGTGCAACTAGTGTGTACTTTTTATGCGTGTTTGGGTGAATTAAACGAGCCTTTGTCGAGTAATGACACTTACATAAGCAATTAACGAAGTCTAGTGAACCCAGGGTTATTAGCTAAGTACTAAACTTGCAGACTCGCAGATTTCTTTGGGTTAGAAAAAACTAAGTTACAACTAACTGAAGTTGCATGGGAGGCGTAAAAGGAAATGAAAGAAACTTGGAAAATAAAAACATTTCACACCCAGCACCTGCCCAGCCTTGGACCTTTGCCAACCAGAGGGACAACCAGAGGTTGAAAAAAACAACCAAAAAGTGGGGTCCTAAGAGACCCTTGGTCACTGCAATATACCAACAAAATAGCTAGAACCCACGGATATAGATAAACCTAGATAACGCAAATATCACGAACTGTATGAAAACCAAGCGTGCCATTTTTTGACTACTATGACGTCACAAACTCGCGCTCTCGCTCACGCCTACCCAGCCAGCAGTACACAGCAGGACTGAGCGCGAAAGTGGCGGCTTACGATTTTTGAACGTAAGTTGGTGCGATTTTTGGCACGCGAAGTAGTTGCTCTTGCGTTATCTAGGTGTATCTATATCTGTGGCTAGACCATTAAAAAGAATAAATAAAACAAAAACAGGTGCATCACCACCCATCCGCTTTTCAACCTGGGCGTGAATGACCTCATGAATGTAACAAGGCACCCTGATTCAAATAAATATAACAAAAAAAAACTAAGGAGGGTACCACTAATGGCACTTTGATAGTGCCACGTAGTCCACTGGGCGGTACAGCCATCTCCGAACACATGTAACGCGATGCGATGAGCTAGCAAAAATTTTAGCTGACTGTACATTATAGGGGTGGCCCTTTTTTATCGAGTTTCATATTGTGGTGAAGAAAATTATCGATTTATTTGTCACAGAAAGTTTTGTCGAATTGAGAGTTATGTAATGTCGTAATAAAATTAAGTTTATGGACACGCGAAGTATGCGTAAGTTATACGCGAATATTTTTGTTAAATATGGTTTTATTGCATTTTAATAGTCTTTAAATTGTGGTATAACGATTGCTTGGCAGGTCTACTATATAATATGTTCATGGAAAAAGTCGGTCATGACCCATAAGACTATAACTGGAGATGTTCAGGCAAACCACTGGAAGCAGCTTGAATGTTTCTTTCTTTTACCGGATCTGACTAGGAAGATTTTTCCCAGTTTTTATTTGGTCAATGTCAAAGTCACATCTCATTCTCTCCGAAAGGCTAGATAAACACATGCCTGTAACTTGCACAAAAGTATGCAAGTAGCTTGCAAGCCGTGTGCCATAACAACTTCTGATTGGCTTATACCATACTGGTATGCCAGCTACTTGCATACCTTTGTGCAAGTTACAGGCATGTGTATTCTGGGCTTATTGTATAATACACAATCAAGCAAATGCCAATAGTGCTAGTGAACTTAGTAGACAGAACTTGACCTGGAACCACGTGGAACCTTAGGTAAACGGAACCAACAATTACCCGACAAAACCGAAGTTAGGAGACAATGCTAACATTACAAGTATTTTTTGTTCAACCCATTCAAGTATTGCCCATAACACAATATTAAAAATCGAGTAATACCACCAGAATGTAATAAAAAAAAGTAAAAATACACTCCGGCACAGAATTCTGCCAGTCACGAGGGTCGAACGGGCCGCTCGTCATTTTCATAAATTTCACAACCCTAGCTCCACGGACACTTAAATGCCAACTTTACGAGGGACATATTAAGGTTTGATTTGGTATATTTACATTTGTATTTTACGACGTTCCGGTCTCGGGTCGTGACGGTATAAACGGTATGTATAGAAAAATTTGATTATTCATGACGAGTTTGAGAAAAATTACACACGAGCCTTCGTGCTGTATGCTTCGTTACTTTGTGCTGATTAGCTGTTTTGAAGCTTTTAGTTATGCGTTGTATCTGTGAGTATCTTGATGGCTAACGAGGCTTTTGGGTGTAGTAATGAGAGGTGGTGAATAGATGTTATGGTCTTTGAACAGAGCGGGAAGGTTAGATGTATCTGTTTGGGATAAGAGAGAGATGGCTGTCTTGCAATGGGCATTGTTTGTCAGAGCAGTCTGGAGAAAATTGTCACCTGTTAAACTGATCATTACTGAGTATCCAAGATGTCTTCCACTGGTTTTGCGCATAAGCACGGCTGCGACACGAGTTGGTAATGGCAGGAACAGGTTTTTACATAATATTTCTGAGCAAACAGACAGACAAAACTTCCCCTACACCACAACCTTCAAAATACCATCACGCTATCCACAAGAGTACATGGCCGCGCCTCAATATCGATCCCAATTTACCAGGGTAGCAGGACAAGCGCAGAGTTTCCACAATGTATCGTACACGGAAGCGAAGACGCCCCGCGGCGCCTGCCAGTAACAGGCAAGGCTGTGAAAAGCGCTGTATAGACTACGCTAATTAGTTTCAAATGAAACTCTGTGTGTTCATGCGAGCCTAGTAATTTCGATTGAGAGTTTAATGATCTTACTGATAGTTAAGTTATTGTTATAGGGTCTGCTGGTTGGTTATAGCTTCAGATCACGGCAGAGGGTGTAAGTAAATATTCATGAATAAGTTATTCTCTTATTGCAATGACTTACATTTATTGCAAACCTGTTAGTTTATTGTTATTGGCGTTTTAAATTAGGCTGGTAACGCATTAGTTGTCGTAGTGTGACAAAAGGACATTGGATTCGCTGGTGAATGTTGCGTAGAGCGTTCTGCTTTATAGACTTTGCTGGGTTATAAGTCATGGTCTGGTCGCAATATACTGCAATAATTCCAGCAATCAACTGACTTAGGTACATACATACCTTGATGTTGAATTGAAGTTATTTTGAAATGTCATAATTTCGTTTTTCTATTGTTTATCTTTGTGCTTTAGCCAGATTTTGCCAGACCTCTCATTTACTCGTAAGTTTCGAGAAGAGCTGTGACTTTAATTCACCATCATCAACATTATTTTTTTGCTCCTTTCCGTTTCGCATTTTGGAACCTTATGTTCCATGTTTCCAAGCTACAATCATTCACAACTCCGTCAACAAGAACCTGGTAATCCACTGCTACCCTGCAACCACGAGCAAAAGAAAAACAATACTACCCTCAATCGCTGAACCACAATTCTCTACATACCCTCAAGAGGTTCTGCTTCCCAACGATAGTTAAGCATGTAGACAGTTAGGCATCCCTCAAAAACTTGCGTGGAGGGCTGCGGGGGTGAAGGGGGAAGTGAAGGGGGGCGCGGGAACCCTCTGTAACTAAATTTTGAACTGTCACGTAGATTAATGATACCAGGCGGCGCGATACGCGGTAATGTTGAACGATTTGGATGGATACGACTTGGTTCTGTTTTTGGTTGGAGATTTGGTGCGCAGACCAAGGTTTTGTAGGATTTCCAGCTTGACAGATGGAAGGGAGTAATACTTTAGCAAGGAAAGATAAGTATTTGGGTGAGATAGCTGCAAAACAGGCGAGGAGTCAGGAAACTCCTAACATTGGCTTACATGACAAAGTTTATGAGAAATCTGGATTAACCAGTAAACAGCTATCAGGATCAACACCTCTCAATCTGCTGGAAAAACCTAGTAGGAAACTACTTCCTCCCTAAATGGCGAAAAAAACTACATAACTGTCACAAAATAGGTTAGCAACAGAGCTGTCCCCTAAACTTCATTCTTTAATAACTGTACATGTAATCCAATAAATAATATTCTAGCTTTTTCCTTTTCAAAGCTGCCTTTAACAAGAAACACCACATAATTCAGGCATGTCCACACTAACGCCATTGGTAGCGACGGCGCGGTGCGGGGGTACCGAATGGATTTCGGAAATCGATTGCGTCCAAAAATATTTACGGGGACCACGTGTGCTTCACGCACGCACTCAGTGTGCGCACACCTTTATATAACATGACATGTGTAGCCTTATGTGGGTTATTTTGGACGAGTTCGAAATATCTTGTGTCTATGGGATGATAGAGCAATGGATTCTCTGGTTCCATGACTTATGAGTCGTGGGTTCCGGCCTATGCATGCACTATGCTTCGTTCAATTTCTATCATCACCACTGGTCTTAAAACACACTACATAACATCACGCCTGCAATACACGATGGGTTAGGCAGAAGTGTATCTAAGCACAGCCATATTTCGCCAGTTCGCTCTTAAAATGGCGATGAAATACACTGTGACGAAATAGGTATGTACAGTCACGAGCATAAGTATGTATACACTTGGCTTTATTCAAAGGCGATTTTCTCCTTTATTTTTGAATGAAATTGTATGTTATTACGAACATACCTATTTTCGAACCCATAGGTATTGTTGTGTGTCGTATTTCAACGTTGCATTCGTTATTTCATGAAAAAATCGCAATTGAAAGTTGCCAAGTGTTGACATATTAGTGCTCGTGACTGTACTGGATCACACAATTCTATGATATCTACCAAACGCACTGGGCCCACCTGCTGGATGGCCTGCTCCCATGCACTGGGAGAAAAACTAGTCCCAACAGTGAGAACATAGGTAATACATTATATTATGATAATGTATTGGATGTAAAAGACGGGGCTCCTCCTTAAGACAGGCTTTTGAAATCTGGAGTGATGACTTAGAAACATCATCATCTGCCTGCCTTTTCCCAACTATGTTGGACTCGGCTTCCAGTCTAACCGGATGCAGCTGAATACCAGTATTTTACATGGAGCGACTGCCTATCTGACCTTCACAGCCCAATTACTGGGTAATACAGTACCTACATTTTGACAAGTTGTGCGAACATAAATGTAGGGAACAGCTGATTTTGTTTTCGCGATTTCAGGTTTGGTCCCATAGTAAAAGTTGTTCATAATGATGAGTACAATCTCCCATTTGGATTTGTCGCATGTTTTTCAATTTCAACCTGTATATGGGAGGATTTCGAGATCCCTTAGATAAGACTATGGATGGAAAAGTTGGCGCGATGACGTAGAAGGATATATGGCAGGATGACATGAAAAGGCAACACTACGAAAATAATTACTATGAAGATGTTGTCCAGCAGTGGTTGAAAAAAAATAAAAGAGATGTTTAGTATCAAATGCAGCCGATACCTAGAAGCCCTGCTAATTTTAGGCACTGAAAACTGTAATGTTTTCATGTTTTACAAATATTTTTAGACTGCAAACTCAAATCATTGGATTTGAAACAACATAATACAACATTTCCTAGAACCAAAAATTCGAAGACATGTGAAATCCACCAACCCGCACTGGGCCCGCGTGGTGGATTACAGCCCACTCCCTCTCACAGAGAGGAGGCCTGTGTCCCAGCAGTGGGAACATTATTGGGTTATTTGAAGTCTACTTTTCGATTACTGGCGTCCTTGCGTCGTTTCAGGCCCCGCATCATGAAAATCAAAGGATTTAATTTAACATCGCCAAAAAGGCTTAAAATCCTAAAATAAACAAATTTTTCGATAATTAAAACAAATAAATAACAACTTAACATAGACCTAAAACCGTATACTGGCAAACTTTACCAAAAATCCATTATCACAGCCAAACAGAACGGCATATCCGATAAATTTTAAAATATACACACCAAATGATATAATAACAAAATAAACAATAAATTAACGTGAAAATTCACCAAAAACCGACCGCCTATTAAATTTATAGGCAAGCTCAACAGAAGTCGATACACATTATTTAGATGAATATTCAATATATAAATAAAACCCCGACCTACAGCAAGCGAGAGTAAAAAATACCTACTACAATATAAATTATGAAAAACACTACACTGACACACGGGCAGTAAACGTCACTGCGATCAGCTGATCAAATATATTGCTACTATAAAAAGTGAAAACGCAAGCTACTCTGCCCCTACACCCATCCCTTTCCCTCTTACGTCATGTTGTCGTGTTGAAGCGAGACAGAGAACCGGGTCGACGTCGCGTAAAATGATATATTAATGTCAGCTGTGTTTAGGACCTTGCGAGTCTACAAAATAATAGATGGTAACAAATAAATTACTCGTTGAGTGCATTTCTGAACGAAATTCGGGCGGTCGTCGACCGGCCGTGGCTGCGGTGCGTAAATCACGATTGATATATAACTCGCGAAGGTCGCCATCTTGAATGTTGCGTTCGAAATTTGAATGTGTACGCGCCATTGGATCGTTTGTGCACTTGTCAAACGGATTTTGGCGGGATTTCGGTTTATAGGTTATGTTTACGATTTTACGGTGGGAACATTCGAGATTGCTGTTTTGCAATTCAGATCTAATAGAGCCTTCTGTTTGATAGACTCTTAATATGGTGATGTTGGCATTATAAGTTTATGTTCACATAAAATATGGTTGTAAATTCTCAATGAATGAATGGATTTGTGGAAGTTGTGGCAGCGATGTTGGATCTTACATTTAGTTGAGCATTGGCAATAGCAAAAAGTTGCGTTATACTGCTACTTACTTACTTCCAGCATTAGATTGACAAACGATACGTTCAACAGGCTCATTTAGTACGCATAATGAGCACTCTTTTTAGTGCACACGATGCCATCAAAAACTGAACAAACACGCGCTAATCAGCCGTCAATCTGACAGCTGCTATCACTAGGATCTTTAATTGTGATTTGTAACAAATTACTCAGATCATTCTTTGCTAAACGGACAATTATCATCGGTCATAATTCCGTAATGAATGACTGCAGTGAGTCAACTTCTTGATTGGAGGTTATGAAGCATAATGTCTCAGTTAGAATGGGTTCAAAGGAGGCTAGAGATGAAAGGAATGGAAATATACGGTACAATGTAGACGGTTTTAGAACAATTTATATTAGTTGTGATTTATGTGAGCATAGATCGGATCTGTTCTAGGAGACGCGGAAACAAGCGACAGTTTTCATGTATCTATTGTGTTCCCTTTGTGGCCAATGTAACCTACTGATATTGAATGACTATAGGTACTTGTTATGCTTGTATTTTTGGTGGGACTGGAAGCTAACATACCATTGGACAAGGCTTCGTAGGTGATAAAAATAATATATTCTCTATAAGCCATCACCACCATCGTCAACCACAGTATGTCTGTAATATTGTGTTAATAAACCTAATATACGCCAGATAACTTTTAAGATAATACTAGAAGTCCAGTTACCGTAATTAAAAACGTTCAAAATCTAGTCGCAATCTCATCTCAGCGACAATCAATGTCAAAAACTTATCAAAAATACAGGGAAATTAGAGGTATTTTTAACAGATTGAGACTGAGATCAGACTGTGAACGTTCTTAAAATTACGAGAATTGTCCCTCAGATGTGATCTCACTAAAAACTAACCGAAACATAAGCAAAAGGCGAAAACTTGGGAAAGATCATATTTAGATGGTGACAGAAATGAACACTGAGACATCCTAAAATGGTCAGCGTGATTGTCCGAAAGGGTTACCGCTGGCCTGGAACATAAATGGCTAAGGAAGGAAAACGGGTGGGTTTTAGTCAGTAAGAGTCTGACATTCCCTTCCGCTCCACCAGAGCGGGAGGGGTCATTTGATAATTTCCCATTCTAAAATAACTACTTACCAACTACTAACGATGTCTAAAGTAAATCCCGTAAAAGCCAGAATGAATTATATGAAATCTAAATCAGAACCAACGATATCCATCAAGACTCATACCACAATCAAGCTCTTAATTACAAAACTGAACACTGACACGATACTTCTAATTTATGGCATCACACTTTTTCACTTGCATTCGTTTCCCTAGATTAAGTACTGTTAGCTACAACACATAAAGATAATTAGTATGGTACAATGTGTGTTATTCTCTCATGCTTCATGGCGTCAGTGAGATTTGCGATCATAGATCAAGAAGTTTCTGTAAGATTTTTTGAGACTGGTTTGGGAAACTTTGAGTTTTAGGAAAAATGCTAATATGTATGGATGGCGGGGATGGAGGCTAAATAATAACAGCCGCACAGGTCGATCGATCAGGTTAAGCTACGCCTGCCGCGGTTGGTCTGTAGATGGATCACCATCTTTACATACCGTGATCCCTCCGTGCCTCGGAAAGCACGTTATGCCGTTGGTCCCGGCTGTCATTCGTAGATCTTTGACAGTCGTTACGGGTAGTCGGAAGACTGACAACCAGTCTTATCAAGGGGTATCGTATTACCCAGTAACTGGGTTATGGAGGTCAGATAGGCAGTCGCTCCATGTAAAAATACTGATATTCAGCTGCATCCGGTTAGACTGGAATCCGACCCCAGCGTAGTTGGGAAAAGGCTAGGCAGATGATGATCTATCATAGGACCCTTACGATCTTATGATGAACTAGCTTCTGACCGAAATTTCTTGTTCCCTCGACCCACCGCGTCGCATCGCATCGGAATGTTAATCTGATAGTTTTGTCGAAACACAGTAATTACTTATTAGTGGGTATAAATTAGTGTGTATAAAAAAACTAAAACACTACCTAGCGGAATTTACTAGCGGTAACTACTAGCGATTAGTAAGAAGAGTGGGGCGCGTCTTCGTGGATTGCGCTATCTGTACAAATGCTACAGAATGCTCGATAATAATCTAGTCTAGTTTTAAGACTTAGTGGTTATAAATAATATAGATAAATATGACTACAAACCATATTATAAAGAAATTATTACCACAAAAAAAACAACATGGCTACTACAACACTTACAAAACACGACGTGAAAAAAAACAACCTAACAAAAAAAAACATGAATTTCCCACTTACCCCGTTTTGCCGCCGGGTAAAACAATGTCGGTTACAATCGCGGTTATCTATCGCATTTGTAATTAACAAGTAGTATTAACAATAGATAGGAATCAATGCTATTGCGAGCCGTGTTATATTGCTGCGGAACCATTAATCAAATTTAGGGGCCCGCGGTGGTTTTAGAATGAAGAAACGGTTGAGAACCGCGCTGGTTTTAATTTTTTTTTTTTTGTTATAGATGCCATAAAAAATATTTAATTTTTTTAATTATCGGTTGAAAAGTGTGCTGGTTTTTTATGTTTTTTTTTGTAGAAAGTAGTCATAAAAATGTTTCTTGTTTATGGTGCAATTTAAGTAGTTTTACGCCGAATAGTTTGGATCGCTTAGTTAATAACATAAACATTGTTAATTCCTTCATAAAACTGCCCCATGTTGCTTAAACATTCTATTATTCAAGAGAAAGTTATGTTAAAGTTAATATTCCTTAGACAATCTTCCAATCTTTACATACGGAACCACGAACCGAACACAAGTATGCAGATCCCAATCAAGTCGAAAGAAACAAAGCTTATTCTACCATTAATTAATATTGTGAGTCGATACCGACGCGAGCAAATCAACGCACAGACAGACAACTCGATATCACGGCTTTGAAACAAAGAAAAAACCTCCGCACGGACCTCTGTGTCACTCCCAGAAGGTGAAAAAGAGATAGCGCTATCCAATTTCAGCGCAGCGTTCGTATTTTATGATAAATAGCTCTGTACCAACGGCTGAGTGTGTTCCCGTGTCCGATTGATATTGTTTGCATTTAATTTATTTTATGCATCAACAGAATTTTGCACTAAATGAATACCACGTTTCCGGACTGACGGAATTATGGGATTTCACAGAAATACGGAGCGCGTATCCGAACGTTGTGTGCTTAAAATTCGAACGGGATTGAAATGAATACGTCATTTTATATTTTTTAAATATTTTAAAATTGGAATTGGATTTTTCGGAAATGACGTGCGATACGATGTTCTTTTTTTTCATTCCGTTTTTAAATGTTCATATTGTAGCCTGATTGCACAACGCAACGGACTTTATGAACGCTCTATTTCTGTTAATCAAATATGACTCTGCATGTTTTATGTATCTACAGGGTCAAATTAGATTAGCTAGCGATACTTCGCAGACGAGATGGAAATCGATACAAAAAAAAGTTAGAGAATAATTTATTTTAGGGTCAGCGACCGCTGGTAGTGTTATTACATGAAGTTTACTTGAGAAAATCAATGTTTTGAAGTGAAAACTTCTTTAAGCGTGTTAAGTACGGATCCCTAATGGATATCGCCGACCTCGCAATTCCTTCAGTTTACGCCGAGCGCATAAAAACTGCATCGATGACGTCCGGCCAGCCACGAGTCGCCGACGCAGCGAAATTCGACATTAGCTATTAATTATTTTAATACATAATTTTGTCATTCCATATTCTAGCATCGAATAGGTTTCACCAATTTTAATTGTAATAATTTCTCTTAAAATAAATTAGTTTAAAGTAACTTTGGTTTTTTTTCGATCCATCGTCTGCAGCATACGTAATTGGCGCAGTCGGTAGGATACTCGCGGGCCGGTTCGCGAAACGCGTTAGAGTCATACCACATCGATAACCACGATCGCGAGTCGCCCGGGCGGCTATCAAGCCACGTCACGAGTATCCTGAATCTACAGTAGAGCTGCGGGCCGAGTGGAGAATCCAGACTTCGATTCAAGAAGAAGAACCAGAGATGAAATATATGTGAGTACACCAGAATCTTTCTCGTGTTGCTTCCTATCTATTCCTAGTTATTTTTATGTCCAAGATTTTTCATCACGAAGGATCTTATCCTCGGGAACCTGCATCGCGACAGGCGCGCCGACATTTACTAGATATTAGCAGAGATTTAGACAGCGAATTAGATTTTAATTTGAATAGTTTATTTGAACCTAAAATGCCATACGACCCCGATGTAATTTTTAAGGCCTTACGCCTTGTACCTGATTTTGACGGTAACCCCAATATATTGACCAGGTTTATTAACATCTGTGACCGGATAGTATCTCAGTATGCAAGCCCCGAGCCAGGCAGCGAGCTAGGGAATCTGTGTCTCTTAAATGGCATTTTAAACAAGATCACAGGGCCTGCCTTATCTACTATAAACTCGAATGGCATTCCTGAAACTTGGGCAGGTATTAGATCAGCTCTAATAAACAACTTCTCAGACCAGAGAGACGAAACGGCTTTATACAATGACCTCTCGTTGGCTACACAGGGTAATAGGACCCCTCAGGAATTTTACGATCAATGCCAAACGTTATTTAGTACAATAATGACATATGTGACGTTACACGAGACCTTACAAACGACTATCGAAGCGAAACGGACGCTTTATAAGAAAGTTACCATGCAGGCTTTTGTACGTGGACTAAGGGAACCTTTAGGCTCACGTATACGCTGCATGCGTCCAGAAACCGTAGAGAAAGCTCTGGAGTTCGTGCAGGAGGAATTAAATATTATGTACCTACAGCAGCGTAATGATGGCCCAAGAGCTCAAACTGCTCAGAGCGCACCTAAAATACATAAACCTTTTATTATGCCTAATATACCGTTTAACGCATTAAATGTTCCGCGACCCCCAGTACCTAACTGGCCTGTTCCAGTAGGACAGCGTGGCTATCAACCTCAGCCTCAGGCCTTTAAATTCAATATGCCTAACCAGTATCAAAATCGCATGCCTACTCGCACACAACAGATGTTCCGTGCACCATTACCAAACTACCATCCTCAAAGTAACGTTTTTAAATTACCATCCAGAAATAATCCACCACAAAATCCAGGTCCGAAACCCATGAGCGGTGTTCAACATTTCGTCCCAAAACCATTACCCATGATACCAGGACACGATTGGCAAAAAAACGGGAACCCACCACAGAATAGTTATTTTAAGACGCGCGAGTTAAACCTCAATGAACTCGCTTTGCCTGATAGTGCTTATTATTTTGCTGACTACTATTATGAGCCGGGGTATGACTACTACATAGACTGTAATGACTATTACAATTTTTATGACTGTGCAAATAACACTAATATGACGGACTCTAATGCAACTTGCGATAATCAGGCAACTGCTGAGACAGAGCCACAACCAGGCCCTAGCGGTGCAAATCAGAATCAAAATTTTCAGTCGGACCAGACGTCCAAAGAGCAAAAATAGACATCAATTTACAGACTCAAAGACAGTTACCCTATATAGAAATCTCTTGCCCTCCTTTAAAATTTCTAATTGACACCGGCGCTAATCAATCTTTTATTAGCCCCGAGGCTGTACAAAAGTTTTACTCTGACTATCCCCTCAACTATGACCCTTTCGAAGTTACAAATGTACACGGTGTTAGTAAAAACGATTATTCCATCACACTACCGTGTTTTAATGAATTCAAGGAGGTCGATAGTATAAAATTATTCGTATACCGTTTCCACGATTATTTTGACGGCCTAATAGGACTAGACTTATTATCCAAATGGGAGGCTAAAATAGATTTAAAAGACTTCCAATTAATAACGCGAACTGCTACGAATCAGATTAAAGTGTATAACTCACGCAATGTCAACTTGTATGAGGACATTATCCCTGCTAAAAGTTCCAAATTAGTTAGAATACCTATTAACGCCCCGGATGGTAATGTCTTAGTAAGCGAACAAGTCTTTTGTAATTGTACGATCCACGAGTGCCTTACCACTGTAGTTAACGGTCGTGGATATGTAGAGTTAGAAAATCCAACACCCAACGACGTCATATTTTCGTTAGACCAGCCAACTTGTGCAGTACTGTTCAATGCTCAGTGCACGCAAGTCAAACAATCAAATCGCGTAGATGACGTATTATCGCGTTTGCGTACGGACCACCTTAATGAAGAGGAAAAAGCTAACCTCCTAACACTTTGCTCTCGCTATACCGATGTATTTTACATTGACGGAGAACCACTGACATTCACTAACAAGATAAAGCATCGTATAAGAACAACAGATGAAATTCCCGCATACACTAAAAGCTATCGATACCCTTTCGTTCATCGGGAAGAAGTTAGGGACCAAATTGTCAAAATGTTGCAGCAAGGAATAATAAGACCTTCCGATTCTGCATGGAGCTCGCCCATCTGGGTTGTGCCAAAAAAAATTGACGCCTCTGGAAAACAGAAATGGCGCCTCGTAGTTGACTTTCGCAAGTTGAACGAAAAGACGATAGATGACAAATACCCCATACCAAACATCAGTGACGTCCTTGACAAGTTAGGAAAGTGCCAATACTTTACGACCTTAGATTTGGCAAGTGGCTTCTATCAAGTCGAGATGGACCCTCAGGATATATCAAAAACCGCATTTAATGTGGAACACGGGCATTTTGAATTCCTTCGAATGCCCATGGGACTTAAAAATTCACCGTCCACTTTCCAACGAGTTATGGACAATGTTCTAAGGGGTCTTCAAAATAACATATGCCTAGTGTATCTCGACGATATTATCGTATACAGTACCTCTCTTCAAGAGCACATGGATAATTTGGAAAAAGTTTTCCAACGACTTAGGGAGTCCAACTTCAAAATTCAGATGGACAAGTCCGAGTTTCTAAAGCTTGAAACTGCTTATCTGGGACACATCATTAGCAGAGACGGCATTAAGCCGAACCCCGACAAAATCTCCGCAGTCCAAAAATATCCAATCCCAAAGACCCCTAAGGAAATCAAGCAATTTTTAGGCCTTCTAGGGTACTACCGGAAATTCATTCCCGATTTTGCCCGCATCACCAAACCACTTACCCAATGCCTAAAGAAAGGTAGTACAATTACTCTTAGCCCCGATTATGTTAACGCCTTCGAAAGTTGTAAGACTTTACTAACCAATGACCCTATTCTACAATACCCAGACTTCAAAAAGGAATTTAATCTCACAACAGACGCTTCGAATGTCGCTATTGGAGCAGTGTTATCCCAGGGACCAATAGGTTCCGACAAACCCGTCTGCTACGCTTCTCGCACTCTTAATGAAAGTGAGCTAAACTATAGTACCATCGAGAAAGAGTTGCTTGCCATAGTCTGGGCCACGAAGTACTTTAGACCTTATCTTTTCGGCAGAAAATTTAAGGTACTGACTGACCACAAACCCCTGCAATGGATGATGAACCTGAGAGAACCTAATTCACGACTAACCAGATGGCGACTAAGACTAAGTGAATACGATTTTACTGTAGTGTACAAGAAAGGAAAGTTTAACACAAACGCTGATGCCCTTTCCCGTGTAGAAATTTACAATGAGGAAACAGATGAGATCAACTCATTGATCGAAAGTATTAAGGATCTCAGCTCGATGATAAACAACCCATCAGCGGCACCACCTCTACCAACAAACTCCTCGACTGACACCGTACATACCAGTAATGAACATCCCATATTAGAAGTCCCCATCACAGATAAACCCCTCAATACATTCCATCGACAGATTTCTTTGACCATAGTAGGTGACATAAAACGCAGACCGACAATAACTAAACCCTTTGAAAATCATACGCGAATTGCAGTTCAGATCTCAGAATCTAACCTAGAGAGCGACATAATCAATGCTATCAAGGAATACGTCAACCCTAAGGTAAAAACAGCCATACTAATTCATCCACCGCTAGCCATGTATTCAATAGTGCCTATCATACAAGATAAATTTAGAAGTTCCTCACTTAACCTCGTATTGGCTAAGACAGAACTCGAGAATGTTAAAGAATACCTCCGACAACAAGACATTATCCGACACTACCATGACGGTAAGACGAACCACCGTGGGATTAATGAATGTTATCTAGCCCTCTCACGAAAATACTACTGGCCAAAGATGAAAGAACAAATCACCAAGTTTATTAACGAGTGCACCATCTGCGGTCAAGCTAAATACGACAGGAACCCAATTAGACCCCAATTTAACATAGTTCCTCCAGCTACAAAACCACTTGAAATCATTCATATGGACCTATTTACAGTTCAAAATGAAAAATACGTAACCTTCATTGACGTTTTCACGAAATACGGTCAAGCGTATCACTTGCGAGACGGTACCGCTATTAGCATTATACAAGCACTACTACGTTTCTGCACCCATCATGGACTACCTATGACTATCATCACTGATAACGGAACAGAATTTACAAATCAACTTTTCTCCGAATTTGTACGACTTCATAAGATAATCCACCATAAAATTCTACCTCACAGTCCAAATGACAATGGCAACATCGAACGTTTTCACTCAACGTTATTAGAGCACATTAGAATCCTTAAACTGCAAAATAAAGACGAGCCAATAGTAAATCTTATGCAATATGCCATCATAGCATATAACAGTTCTATCCATAGTTTTACCAAGTGCAGACCCTTTGACCTATTGACTGGACATTTTGACCCCAGGGACCCAGTCGACATAGACCTGACTGAACACATCTTACAACATTATGCACAGAATCATAGACAGCAAATGAAACAAGTTTACGAAATCATCAACGAATCATCTCTTGCAAATCGTACGGCCTTAATTGACAATAGGAATAAAACTCGCGAGCCCGAAAAAGAATATGTCCCACAGCAACAGGTTTTTATTAAAAACCCTTTTGCCAGTCGCCAGAAAGCTGCACCACGTTACACGCAGGATACAGTACTAGCCGATCTGCCTATACACATATATACTTCAAAAAAACGTGGGCCCATCGCCAAATCGCGGCTGAAACGTGTTCCTAAATCGAGCCAATTGTTACAGGATCCTGTTGCTACTGACAATCCATGCGACGCACCCTCAAGAGATAAGACTTGAGACTTTAGCTGATGGACCAGGACTATTACCATACAGATTAGGACCGACCAGACTAACAACGCATTACCACTCATTCATACAGTATATACAATTAACTGACATCGAGGATAAAATTAATTCCGTACAGACGCAACTCAAGACTTTTAGAACTAAACTTACTAATGAAACCTACACGCTTTATGAATACCAGATCGACTATCTCACTAACAAACTCACTAAGGTACTACAACAAGTAAAGTCTTTGGAACCTGTTAGAGTCAAAAGAGGTCTTGTAGATAGCCTTGGGTCAGTAATCAAAAGTGTTACCGGCAATTTAGACTATCTAGATGCCCTAAAATATGACGAGGCCATTAAAACCTTACAAAACAATGAAAATAAAATAGTTTCAGAATTCAATAATCATATCAGCCTTAGCAAAGAATGGATGTCCCAACATGGCACTATCCTAGACCAAATAACACAAAATCAGGAAAAAGTTAACGCAACGTTAGAACTACTTCTAGAAAAAAGTGCCTATAGAGATTACAGCTTAATAAGATTTGCAAAGTTTGCCCAAATCTTAGGAATCATAACTAATAATGTAGAAGATTTAATGTTAGAAATAATTAGGTTAGAAAACATAATGGCTTTCATACGCGCGTCCAGTACCCATCATTCTATGATCGATATAGAAGTATTAAGTTCTATGATAAGTAGACTAAGATCAATATACAATCAAGATCAAATATTAAATTTAGAGTTACGGGAATATTATGATCTAATAAAACCAGGTTCCTACTTTATTGAGAAGAGAATAGTAATAATATACAGTTTTCCCATAGTCTCTAAAGACTTTTACGAGTTATACAAATTATCCATTGTACCTAATAGGAAACAACTCGCCCTTATTCCTCCCACTCCCTATATAGCAACAAACGAGAAATCATTCGTGTACATAGAGGCTGAATGCCCGAAGTACAGTAGCATTCATCTCTGTGATAAGAAGACAAGCAATCAGATCCGGACGAAGCCTGATTGTATCCAAGAGCTCATCATCAACCAAGGACTAGAAGACACCTGCCAATTCACCAAGATTTCACTCTACAAAGAAGCAGTAGAACAATTGGATGACCAACACTACGTTCTCTCATTGCCCCAACCGACCAAAGTACAATTAGCCTGCGGTAGAAAGGACTTTAATATTCTACAAGGAAGTTATCTCGTCACCATCCCCATGGATTGCTACCTGCAAACAACAGAATTAACAATAATTAACGACAGCAACGAGATAAAGGGACAGCCACTAAAGTTATCAAAGATCCCTTACAACGAGATGAACCAAGCAGTTAATTCCACCCACATCATCGGATTCAATTCAGTGAACTTGGAAAAACTTCACAGCATCCAGAACAGAATACTAATGGAAAGCCCTATTCAGATCGACAAGACTCAGCCGGCTATCCTATATCATACAACCATACCATTCTACATCATCTTACTATGCGCAACCATACTTATCATTTTGGTATTAAGCCGCAAATACAAATGCTGGAAACTTGGAGCAAACGACAAGGAAAAGCAGCAAGCCCTTAAGACACATACATATGAAGATGTGACCAGAGATACCAGGAAACGAGATGAAGTCCCAGCAACATTTTCACTCAACATGATCAAATAGTTGCTGATCTGTGGGTGGAGGTGTTAAGTACGGATCCCTAATGGATATCGCCGACCTCGCAATTCCTTCAGTTTACGCCGAGCGCATAAAAACTGCATCGATGACGTCCGGCCAGCCACGAGTCGCCGACGCAGCGAAATTCGACATTAGCTATTAATTATTTTAATACATAATTTTGTCATTCCATATTCTAGCATCGAATAGGTTTCACCAATTTTAATTGTAATAATTTCTCTTAAAATAAATTAGTTTAAAGTAACTTTGGTTTTTTTTCGATCCATCGTCTGCAGCATACGTAATTAGCGCGTTGATAATTTTTTGAGATGGGAAAAACCATTGAACTCGCGCCACAGTTACCGTAAGCGACACCGCGCGTGTTTGGTTTATAAGACGATTAAAAAAATACCCGCTTCGGATGTGTTCGGCTGTCCTTGGGATGCATTCGGTTTTAATGTACCTATAACCGATCAAAGTATTCTGTTTGTGTTTTGTTTTTACTTCTGACGGCACTCCCGGTGTGCCACTGTTTTTTTTTTGGTTTGGTTAACGATACCCATCACGTCTGTGAAGTGTAGAGTACCGTATGTAGTGTATTTCAAGCAAATACACTACATACGGTCGTTGACTTCAAAATAAATGATCATCAAAACAAGTTTTTGTTTGTTTTATCATGTTTATGATATCGATACCCGTCACGTCGACTTAGGTGACTACTCATCCGCAAAATATTTCATCCGCGGATGAAACGTTACCCTTTAAAAATTGTAAGGCGACAAATCATCCGCAAGTTCGGATGAGTCAGTTCCATAGAGTTCGCTGCACTACCTATTGTCGTGAACCCAATCCCATCATAATAAGCTTTGACTTATTTTAAGGGCTAAAGTCAAAGTGCCGTAAGTCTACGTTCAAGTTAGAGGGTTGTATTCACAGGTTTTTTTTCTGTTTTTTTTACGGGTTTTTAGGGTTCCGTACCCAAAGGGTAAAAACGGGACCTTATTACTAAGACTTCGCTGTCTGTCCGTCCGTCTGTCTGTCACCAGGCTGTATCTCAGGAACCACGATAGGTAGAAAGTTGAAATTTTCACATTATTTTGTACTTATTTCTGTTGCCGCTATAACAACAAATACTAAAAACAAAACAAAATAAATATTTATTCCCATACAAGAAATGTGTTTTTTTCGGTGTTTTTGCCTTGTGGTACGGAACCTTTCGTGTGCGAGTCCGACTCGCATTTGGCCAGTTTTTTTATTTTATAGATATGCCAACCCCGTTACACCCTTTTACAATATAACTACATACATCGAATTTTATTTTATCTTATCATCTATTAGGTATATATAAGTAATATTTATTACATATACCTAGGTACTAATAGTTCAAAGAAAGTGAATCACTCAACGGGTACTGTCATTAAGTCACAAATTTTTTTAGTGGTCTCTGAACATGGTAAAGATAGTATTCACAGGTTGTATTGATGGATTTGTCTGCTAAGTTTCGCTAGTTATTTTAATATGACCCTGCATAGATTTAAAAAAGCCGCACAATACCGTCTTTGCTGGGATTGCTTATAATTCAGTAATGGCTCACAAAACAGCCTAACATAATTACTTACATGCGTAATTTAACATCATTAGCTATAATTTTCTTGCATGACAGCCTATAAAAAGGTAAAGATCATTCATTGATTGGTCCATAGAGAACTCGTGACGTCACCAACATGACTTGCGATTCCTTATTAAACAGCATTCCATTTCTCTAAACAGTTTGCACCATACAATTAATTATTACAAAAGTTATTTGAGGTTACACACGCAGTAACAGTTTTCTGAAGGTCATAAACGGCGTTTACGCAAATTGAGAATAAAAAGCGTTATGGCACAGTTTTATGGTTGGTTTTTGTGTGTTTATGGCAAATGAGAGTTGTTCGAACGCCTATAAATTAACTGGTTTTAATGACCTAATCAAACTTTACGACGCGAGGCGAATCTTGCGCCGACTCCTAGTGTTGGCCCGATTGACTTATTGTGCTCAGAAAAAAAAACTGCCACGACCCATAATTATTTTTGGATTTTTATGAAGATTGCAATTTCTGTTAGAGTCTTTTTACAAGGGCTGGTTTTTGATTTATGATGCCTTCCTGAAGCGGCTTACCCATCGTATCTGAAACAAGAAAAAAATATGTTTAAAAACACATTATGAGTTACCGAGTTCATTATGTGAGATTATTCGAGTTATTTTTAGATACAGAGGGAGCAGAGAAAGTTTTGTTTGAACACTTTTTAGGGTCTGTCGGTCCGTCTGTCCGTCCGTCCGTCTGTCTGTCACCAGGCTGTATCTCATGAACCGTGATAGACAATTGAAATTTTCACATATGATGTATTTCTGTTGCCGTTCTAACAACAAAGAGATACTAAAAACAGAATAAAATAAATATTTAAGGGGGCTCACATACCTACAACAAACGTGTTTTTTTCGGCGTTTTTGCCTTGTGGTACGGAACCCTTCGTGTGCGAGTCCGACTCGCACTTGGCCAGTTTTTTTGCATCGGATAAGTTGAAGTGTGAATATAAATGAAGAAATATAAAAGAAGAACCTTATGAACGTCCGATAAACGAGAATACTTAAATGCCGTGGTAAAATAAATACACTTAAGTAAATTAAAAAAAAATTGGTAAAGACAAAAATGACACCTCGATCAGCGTCCATAATAACCAAGATCCTTGACCAACATCTCCGAAGACTTTTTGGGCAGTTGGATCAAGGACTACCTAGCATATAATTATCCTGAAGAATATCATATATTTTTCTGATCGGAACATAAAGGGCTAAGGAAGGAACACGGGTGGGTTTTAGTCGGTAAGAGTCTGACCTGACACTCCCTTCCGCTCCGCCCAGAGCGGGACCCCGGTCATTTGATGATTTCCCACTCATAAAAAAAAAGCCCCCTACCGAAGGGATTCCACCATTAACTGCTTAGTATTGTCAAATCAATTTACTGCTTCTAAAATAATCATCTAAGTGTAGCCCCCAAAACTAATCTACGCATATTCGAAGTACTAGCCTTCACAAAAATATTCCGTAAAATTCTCAATGTTTACGGATTTCCCAACGATTTAAAATCAACTAATCTCCAAGATATAGTGTACCTGGCCCCGAATTTCACTGATACGCTATCACTGAAGTCTTGTTATCACCGTATCGGCTGTGAGTCTGTGACAGACACTTGACGTTTGACAAATTTTGACATTTTGACAGGTGATCACTCATCTCAAGGAGTTCTAAATAGGGATCAGCTGTTAGAGGAGAAATATGTAGGCTATTAGGTTTTTAGTATTGTTTTAAAACGAGACCGAAAGGAAGTAGAATGTGATTGTAGAGTTATGTCACAAACCATGCTGCACCTCCTACCCTGCCCTCTGTGTCCCAAAACATGCAGTATAAAGTGACCTCTACGCCATAGAGTAAGTAAACCTGTAAACATATATAAGAGACGGAACTCCCATAGAAAAAGTTGAAAAACGTCGCTTGTATGAAACGTGCACTAAATTTTTAGTATTTTATCTATGATTAGCGCACGTTTCATAGTTAATTTTTTTATTAGACAGTTGCGATAGTTTCTTTTTTTATTAGAGAGTTGCGTCACACTGCTCTACGCTGCCACGGATGACGCCGTTGAAGAGGCGAATTTTGGGCCAACAAGATTTAAAATACAGTCGTGCCAGCAACACGAAGAAGAAAACAAGAAAAAGAAAGAAAGAGAAGACGTTTATTTGCGGCAAACATGACGCAAGATATTTTCTCCTTTTTTCAGAAGAGTAGCTAATACACTACGCAAGGGAGTCAGTCAGTAATGTTGGAGCTGACTGCCCAAAAAAGAGTAATCAGTGTAGAAAATACTAGCTGCGCCCCGCGGTTTCACCCGCGTAAATGTCGATCCCGTGGGAATATCGGGATAAAAAGTATGCTATATGTTAACCCAGGGTGTCAGCTACCTCCATACCAGAATGAAAGCGAATGCTGACAGTGTGTCTACTCATATGCTAAGTTTCATCAAAATCTGTTCAGCTAATTTAGCGTGCAAGTGTAACAAACATACAAAAAAAATCTAATCTTTTCTCTTTCTAATATAAGTTTAGATAAGGACACCACGTTAAAGATAGATAGAGACACAAGAAAACTACAATCCATTCGATGGATATAAATGGACGAAGCAGTAGCAATCACCTCAGTACTTTGACAATATCATTCTCAGATTTATCAATTCCTTTCGCGCCATATTTTGTTAAGTAATCTATGGTGGAAGTCGACCACAGGATAAATAACACTTGCAATATAGATTATTTATGGTAGACACTAACTGTTCTATTGAAATCGTTTACAGGTTGATAAAATCACCAAGAATATTGCTAAATTAACAGGTTTCTTTTTGTCTAAACATGAATCGACTAAGGCAGCACAATGCTGAGCAAAGATTTTTTCCAGAATCATGAAAGATAACGTACAGACGCTAGCACATCAAGCTACTACAATCTGTCAAATTTCTGTAATAGATTTTCATTTTTTTTTTTTTTTTTGTTGGTTGATTGGGAAAATTTTACAGTTTAGGGTAGCTTGATGTGCTGTCGTCTGTACTTTATGTCTTTCGAAGTAAAAGCCAGCGGTATTGCTTGGTGACAGAGAACAGGGCTGCACTACTTTTTTGTATGACGTCTTAGTACAAAAAAGTAGTGCAGTTCAACTTCTGCCCTGCTTTAAGAGGTGATGGTAAACCCCCTGGTGGTCTTTTCTGAACAAGATTATCGCCAGAAGCTCTAACACTCTAGAATTCTTTATCATAATCATTCCATCCACTAGCTTATCTCGCATTAAGAAAACTAAATCCAGCTAATAACTATTATATCAAAAACTAGCAACGCCCCACGGTTTCACCCGCATAAGTGTCGATCCAGTGGGAATATCGGGATAAAAAGTATCCTATATATTATTCTGATGTATGAGCTTTAATACTGTACAGTTTCATCAAAATCCGTTCAGTAGTTTTTGCCTGTAAGTGTAAGAGTAACAAACATCCAACCATCGATCCTCTATACCTTTGGCGATTTTTTTTTTTTTTTCCTTATTAGTAGGATAGTAAGATGAAAGAAATAAAAAAAAAATACTTTTATTTGTCATAGAAACACTTGCAAAAACATACATACATACGGGTCGAATACAGAACCTCCTTTTTTGAAGTCGGCTAAAAAGATATTATGCTCGAATGATACAGAAAATTAAAAACGAAATCATACTAATAACACAGTATAAAAACCAGTATAGACTGTGCTAATAATATAAAGGCGAAAGTTTGTTTTTTCTTTTTGTTTTTTTTTCTTCACGCTCAAACGGCTGGACCAATTTCGATAAAATTTTGTATGGAGGAGGTACTTTTTATCCCGATATTCCCACGGGATCGACTTTACGCGGGTGAAACCGCGGAGCGCAGCTAGTAGATCTATAATCACGAGCACAAAACAGAAATAGTCGAAAAAGAAGACTTCCACTCAGCATGACGCTGTGCTATGGGCACAGCGCAAATTTTCAGTGGTCACCCGAAGAGGACGATGCTCTTTATGCTACTCCCGTTTTTTTTACTACCAACTTCGCGTATAGACCTCTACTGCTATACAGACCTACAAACCTCGCTCCCTTGCTCACAATAGGAGAGGCATGAGGCAGCAGAAAACATATCTCAATTTTTACAACACCTATGAGATCAGCCTATAGCGATATCTACAACGCCACATGAGAACAACACGTCATACTGACGTCACACAAAATCCTGCATCTCGCAAGCAGAGTTTACCGCGCAACTAGCATAGATACAACGGCCCGACATGAACCAACGGGCAGTTGCCTACCAGATATAACTCCCGTCTGGTCGGAGGATCCTCCCGTTTCTATGTAGGATGAGTGTACTTTACACCCTGTTCCTCATACCTGTCTATGCCCCTTATCATCCCAAGGTTTGTAAGGATGAGCATTCTTCCAGCATTGGAGAGATGCTGGCTAATTAAAGAGGGGTTTTTCTCAGCAAACGTGCTCTCCGACGAAGCCGCCTTAATTCTTGTTTACATTCCGTGGCCATGCCGGTGAGTGACCGTTGATACGTTCGGCTAACTGTCCGTTATAATCTGGCTGATTTGTAGGTGGAGCTGTGGCTGAACTGTTGGTTGACAACAAGGTAAGAATATCCTCCCAAAACTACAATCTTGACTGTTTGGGAGTTAGTAGATCTTCTATTATTTGCTGCTGTACAACCATCAAATCCATACTTAATATTATAAATTCGAAAGTAACTTCGTCTGTCTGTCTGTTACCTTTTCACGCCTAAACCACTGAACGGATTTCGATAAAATGAGGCAGAGAGATAGATTGCATCCCGGGGAAGGACATAGGATAGTTTTTATCGACATCGACATACGTCGCGGGCGAAGTCGCGGGCGGAAGCCAGTATCTTTATAAATTGTACTTCATAGATTGAGTTTTTTTTGTACTTTGAACGCGAAATAAATATGATGAAATAGTGTAGAGTTTCTATTGGTGAATATATCAACGAAAAATATCGCTAATTTCAGAATTATTTCTATAAATGTAAAAGTGACTTTGTTTGTTTGTTTGTCACGCTTTTACGCTAAAACAGCTGAACGGATTTGGATGAAATTTGGTACATAGGTACTTTTATCCTCGAATCGAGTGCAATAGCTAGTAACACAATAACTTTGATGTTTATCCACTTCAAAAATCTTTAAAACGTCTCTAATCATCTTCACCAGTCTCATACAAGCCTGTTTAGCCATACGATCTTAAACTGAGTAAACCGTTGATCACGGTAACTCTCGATCATCGTGTCGGTGCAACCCGCCGTGGTCTGAGCCGGCCCTACTTGGAAATGTACGTATGATTCCACTTACTCGGTAACACTGGGCTTACATGACGCTGAAGTGGGGTATGTTCTATATTTTTTTTTATGGGAGTTTCTCTTCTGATGTCTTGTTTTCATTTGGACTAAAGGTTGCATCTAGCAGTCGAATGGATTGAATGATCTAAATAATAACAGCCGCACAGGTCGATCGAACAGGTTAAGCTACGCTTGTCGCGGTTGGTCTGTGGATGGGTGACCATCTTTACATATCCTCCGTGCCTCGGAAAGCACGTTAAGCCGTTGGTCCCGGCTGTCATTCGTGGATCTTTGACAGTCGTTACGGGTAGTCAGAAGCCCGAAAGTCTGACAACCAGTCTTACCAAGGGGTATCGTATTACCCAGTTACTGGGTTGTGGAGGTCAGATAGGCAGTCGCTCCATGTAAAATACTGGTATTCAGCTGCATCCGGTTAGACTGGAAGCCGATCCCAACATAGCTGGGAAAAGTCTAGGCAGATGATGATGGGAGTATGTATTTTCAAAACGGTATTTTTATAGGTTTACCGGTTGACAATGGAAGGAGAGAAAGAGAATGAAATTTTATGTTTAGGGTTTCGTAATGTTAATTACTTATTGTTGTATAGAATCAAGTTCTTCTAAGTGAACAGACAGCTGTGCTGCTGGGGAGTTTCTTGCGCCACTTCTTCTTCCCAGCTTCCTCCTCCTCAAGTCGTACTCCTCATTACTGAGGGTCATGATCCTCCCTTGAAAACATCTTTTCCATGACGATGTTTCGCCATCTCTGTCTATCCTTGGCCAGGTGAAGCGCATCATGAAATTTCGTGTCAAGAGAAGAGCCTATCTGATCGGACCAACGCAAAGGGCTGCGACCTTTTGGTTGTTTACCATCCACCTCGCCGGTAACCATTAGTTGTTCAAGGTTATTGCCATATTTTATCGCTATATGGCTAACTCTGCGGAGACAGGTCGTAGAGAGTCTTGTCTTTATTCTGAGCTCGCGTAGGATAGACTCGTTGGTTAAGCACTAGGAAAAGGTGAAGGGTGGGTGTTATGGGAGACTGTCTTATGTAATGGTGACGTTCAAAAAGTGCTGATTTTCAGCCTAATTTGAATAAATGACTTCTGATTTTGACTTTAGAAGAAGAAAACCTGTTGTGGCGCCCCAAGGGCAGGAAGATGTTGATGATGACCGAGATACTAAGATAGAGTAAGTATAAAAGAAACTTCAAGAGGTAAACTCGTAGAAAAGGGGGAGATTAGAATTTAAGAGTTTATACTTCAAATCAAGAGTAAAAAAAGGCATCTTCTGGGCTTGCTCGTTCCATCGTATGATGGATCTCGCCTGGTGGACGCGATGGATGGTGACGGGTGTGGTGGGATGGATGGATCGTGTGGTCTATACCTCATCCATCGCTTTACAACAGGCAAGATCGAGGTCAAGAGCTGGCCCACTTTGCAATAAATTAAAAAAATATATAAATTGACGGACGTTGATGTAATAATTAGCGTGATTTACTGTCATATTCTTAAGATATTATTGGAAATTTATTATACTTATGTAGACCCGTTGGATGCGAAAAGCGCAGAACCGGTCGAAGTGGAGGTGGACGTCTTTCGGCTGAAATGATGATGATGATGATGATGTAGACGCTATGAGGTAATCGATCATTATCTCTTAAATATTGATCAATTGAAACGCAGTTACGATGAATGTATTGCAGAACCATGTTTTCGGAGATAGGGTGGTACCTACTGATCTGTCACAATGAGCTATCGCAGTTCTGTAATCCTGATAACTTATCTAACCAACACGAAATTATAACTGTGTTATTATGTCACGTGGTAACAGTAGACCTTACAAGGTTTTTCTGAATCTATGGTATATAGGGTGACTGGTAATTAGTGACCGATACTTAAACACGTGATTTTACTCATCATTATGAACAACTTTTTACTATGGGACCAAACCTGAAATCGCGAAAAAAAAATCAGCTGTTCCCTACATTTATGTTCGTCTAACTCGTTAAAATGTAGAGAACAGCTGTTTTTTTTTCACGATTTCAGGTTTGGTCCCATAGTAAAAGTTGTTCATAATGATGAGTAAAATCACGTGTTTAAGTATCGGTCACTAATTACCAGTCACCCTATATAGTAGCTGTTGCCCGCGACTTCGTCTGCGATCCAGGATGAAAAGTAGCCTAAGTCCTTCTCCAGGTCATTGTCTACCTACGTGCCAAATTTGTGAAAGCAGTGTAACAAACAAACTTAGTTTCGCATTTATAATATTAGTTAGGATTGCCAATGGATTAGGTTCATGATTTATGGTACACCATAGATCATGAATCTGTAAACTCAAACGATTTTATTTTTTAATCTTCCGTTAGTTCTATCTAGCATTTAACCTTATTGTGATATTTAAATTTTAACATTTACTAAAAAGTTTGTAAAGAGAAATAAAAATTTGCATTGACGTCAATCGCTTCATCAGAGAATTTTTGACAAATAAGAAAGTAGTTAAAATGAGTGAAATTAATCAATATAAGCAAACTCGTTTCCAAAATACATACAGACAAGAAACAACATAAAACTCAGAATAAGTGCAAAAGTGGAAGTTAGACAGCGAAAGTGACTCAGCAGAACAAAGTCAGTGCATCCAAAAAAGAAAGCAGAAATCTGTAGCCACAGCATGTAAGCCATCCTCAATCGGGTTGCGTGCTTCACTGCGAGTGGGAGTTGGTCTTAATAAGCGCGGCTTATGTACTATAATAGCAGCACTGACGCACTCTCGCTATTTATACGCCTGACCTGTAACTTTGACATTAGATTCTAAGACCGAACGTCGGGGAAGAATGTTTTGATGGTGCAGTGGGTGGGTAGAAAGTTGGGGAATTTTCGTCTGAAGCTGTTCGATGTTAGCTGTAGGCGCTGATTGATTGCGCTGTGGATTATCATGAGCTGCGCTGCTCAACAAGTAGTGTCTATCGTCACTTGGGTAGTTAGTGTCGTCACATTTCTGTTGTACATATTTGTTGTAGTCGATTCTCCTAACATCTATAGGATATGTGAGCATAGTGTACCGCTTTCTCTATCATCTGTGTGTGTAATAAGATCTTGAATTCCTGCCAACCCTTAAGTTATCCCTAAGCTCAGCTGCTGAACCCTATATATAGACGGGTGACAAACAGACAAACGCGCATTTAAATGTTCGTCGACATTAATGCAGCGAGTGACCAGGGCGGCAGCTCCGCGCGGAGGTGTCCTGTATAATTTATTGATGCGGCGACGCGGCTAATGCAGCGGGCGACGCTGACTGATAGCGCTGCAGCGCGATATGATACCAGTGACGCGGTTAAGTGCGATCGCTTGTAACGCTGATACCGCATGGGATTCGCCCGGCCTACACTCCTAACAGCTCGTGCGAGCCCAGTACACGTGCCTTACTACACGGGCTGTTCGTTATTTTTTGGTCTTGTCATGCATGTCTCAAGAGATAGATGTCTCTTGGTACTTTTGTTAATTCTACTAGGGCGTAAGTAGTGCGTAGGATAGCGTTGTCACTACTTGCAGTGTTTCACAATGTGACGTTGCAAGTGTTGTTTCAAAGATAGAACGTAATTACACCCTTTCAATGTATGCAGACAACGCTGAGCGCTAGCGGAAGCAATCTCTCTCGCCCGTTTATCTACCCTCATAATTCTCTCTCACATGACGCATATGTTTAGTTTTCTTTTCAAACTTTCGCTTCCATTATTTTTCGAACGCCAATAAACATACAAAAATCCCCGTATCCACACGTATCTTTTATCATTTCCACTGTTACGCGATCCGTGAGCAAATCCCCGTATCCGGGGATCGCGCCGGGGATCCGGTAATCCCGGTTAATAACGCCTAGCGAGGTCCCGGTGCGGCCCGCGCCCCGCTCCTCAGTCCCGCGCTCCGTAATCGAGAATTAGTTGGGAGTTATAATTGCCCGGTTATTATCAACATTGATTACGTTAGGATATTGTTGGAGCCATTCGACGTTCTTTTATTTCTGTAATTGGACGTCTTCTCGTTGGATGTTAATGAACAGTGTTCTTAATGTTGGGGGAATGCTTTTTTGTTCGAGTGTTTTTAAGTTACGCGTTCCGTCTTTGTAAAAGGAAAAGGATAGAGCTATCTTACAAACTCAACGAAATGTGTGCTTCATTTCCTTAAGTTCATTGTTTGTTTTCCCTCAAGAAAACAACCAAAATAGGGGGATAAAAATAAGAAGAAAATCCCGGAAAATTCGCCGATAGTTCCCCGAGCGGTACCAGGGCCCCATACAGTCGTGGAGGATTGCGGGGCTAATGATTGTGCCGGCAGCGGGCTCCTACAAATCCCACCAATATGGAGTGCGGAAAATACCTGGAAAATGGGAATGTTATTTCCCTTCCCTCACGAGTTACATTAAGGGAGAATGTATGGTGTGTAACGACAAAGAAAATACTCCGCAGCCGTCAGTCCCCCGACACTAAGTTGTTACTTTTAATTCACATCAACGTTTTTATCACCACAGAGTCTTTTGATCTCGGTCCATCTGTTCAGATTTCGTCGTAAGGGCTGACCACACACGAACGTTTACGATTCGTAACAGTTTTACAGCCTGACAAACAAACAATCGGTTCCGAGCAACGCTGTAACCTGCTAAACGCTGGTATCAAAGTCAAAGCCGAATTTCTCGATTCCTAGTAACATAGCCAGGGATTATGTAAATAGAATTAAATGATTGTTCTTTTCTGTTTAACGCTAGTCAGTCAAACGTCGTATCCGCGACATCTGAAAAATGTTTAAAGGAGTTTCTATAAATAAAGTAGGTGAGAGGGGAATGCGTTTAAAATCTTTGCCAATTACATTTACCCTCGTGGTAATAAAGGTAGTTGTGATTTACATTAAAAGTGTCGTAATGAAGAGAATGCCGCCATTGCGGACTCGGTGGAACATGAAATTTTCTATTGGTCCGGACAAAAGGGCACGAATTAACGTGGTATTGTTCGCTTGGCGGCCGCTGTGAGACCACGATTAGTTCATTATTATTTAATTTTATGTGAAACACTGGTTGCCTTTGCTCTCCTGGTACTCTTGACAGGAACGGATTGGTTTTCAGGTGTACAACATTCATTTATGGAGTCTAGATTCAAAGAGAGCTCATTTTCTTTAAAGGGCAATTGTTCTGCATATCTTTAACCAAATAATTATTTTTATCACATCTATTCAAAGAGATCTAGTGTATTCTTCGTAAACAGGGACTAAAATAGCTCTTTAATCCCTAGGGACTAAAAGTGATATGAATTTGGAATGTGGATATTGTTAGTAAAAGCTCCAATCACCAAAGAGATCAATCACGAACATTGTATGAACAAATAACAGGCTGTGTGAAAAAGTAAAAGACGCGCGAGCCAAATAAAAAAATTTAAAAAATAAAACACTCGCAAAATGCATTCTGCCTTCGTTCGTAATTGTTTACTCTAATTAAGATTTTACTTAGTTTTATAAAAAAACTAATTGACCCGGCCAACTTCGTACCACCTCAAAATCAATAAGAACGAATGTATGAGAAAATGAATTTCATTTTTTTTCCGTTATTTTCCTTCGTTTAGTTATTCTGCTATTCGTGATGGAGACAAATCCAAAAAATCAAAGAATATAAACATCTGTCCAGCTGTTCTTGAATTATAAATACCCGACTTTGTTTTGTGTATTTAAATAGATATAGATAGAAGATATATGAGTATGTCTTCCTCATGTAATTATATGTAAATAAATAAATGTACTATTCTTAACCATAGGTTGCACTTACTTATTTTTTCATATAGGGTGATAAAAAGTATAGTGTCCACCTCGGGAGCAACACTATTTTAAGCTCGAGTGAGGTACTTTGAATCCCTGGCTGCGTTCAGGATTCTACTTTAAAACCCCTCGCTGTGCTCAGGATTCTACCCTAGAATCCTTTGCTCCGCTCTAGATTCAAAGAAACACTCTCGCCTTCAAAATAGTTGTTTGCTCCCTTGGAAAACAATCTACTATTTTAACCCAACTTAAGTTAAAAAATCTAGTTTTAATGCAAGTAACAGAAGACCCTCTAGAGCAGAAGCAATAATGGATTCAGAAAGGCGGGAAAATTGTGACAGGAAAGTTCTATAACATCCAAATTAATAATACCTTCCTCTTAAATCTGCAGCAATAACCTCATCAGACTTTACAATATAAAAGAGATATCCATCCAGCAAGAACCATTTTGCTGTCAAAATCGTTCATGTTTCAAAACCAAAGAAATACTTTTTGTGCGCATTGAATTCTTTTCCTACAAAAACTAAAGATCAAACATTTTTCCTGAATTTCATTGTTACAGAAGCAAGTACCAGGGCGGAAGCATCTAACGGAGTTGTATTTGTTGTTACAGCTATATCAAAGGACGAGCAGCGCACCGTTCCCACTTTTCCGAGAATCAGTTCCGTTACCAACCTGCTTTGTTACAAGCGATACATTAGCCCTTTCTATTTATATTTTCCTAGTGTATTGTTGGGAAATCATCCAATATTTTTTACTGGGCAAATTGGAAATATCGTCTCGGATTCCCAGAAGTTGGGCTTTGAAAAATAATCTATGAGGATTCTGGGGTATCCAAAACCCAACAGATTTTTCTCAGTAGCAACATTTGTGATACTGATGATGATAATAAAGACGCTATAATAATAGAATCGTTAAAAGAAGAAGCCATCCGAGACAAAAACAAATATATTAGCAGTCACGATGGTGGACCCCGATGACGACTAATATAGAAAAAAGACATGTAGGTAAAGAAAAGAAAGAAAAAGGAAAGAAAATACGTTTTTTTGCGGTAAAAAGACAAAAAATAACAAGTTGGAGGAAAATATGCGCCACAGCCACGCAAAACGGCCATCGCTCAGCATAATGCTACGACCCTATGCGAGACAGAGCCCCAGCGCTGGTTACATGTTGCGCTGACCCCAAATAAATCGGGGTAAGGCCAGTAGACGATGTTGATGATGATAGTGGACCCCGAAAAAGTCAGACTGAAGATCATTCATAGCCAAAAGACCTTGTCTTAGTTGCTTACAAAACTGATCACCCACTTACTGAGTCTTATATGATAGTACAATAAAATAACGTTGATCCAGCCATTTCTTAATTACCTCTAAGGAATACTATTGTTTGTCCAGCATTATCACAAGATTAGCAGGGAGGCGAGCCTTGTAAAGATAAGGCAGGCTTCAAGTCGACTACTTGTTTTGGTTTCGTAAATGTTTAAAGAATTTAGATAACTCTGCCCTGAGGATTGCGGCCGGTTGTTATCTGAATATCTTCATTTTAATAGGCGCGTATGTTAGCTTACTCGTTTACTTAAGCCGCCTTGTGTTCGTACTGTAAGATGTCCATTTTGAGGTACGGACGCCAGCACATCAAGTTACTACAATCTGTCAGATTTCTTTAATAGATTTTCGACTTTATTGCTAAAGCATAAGGTTCAAGGTTGATTGGGAAAATCTGACAGTTTCGGGTAGGTTGACCTGCTGGCGTCTGTACTTCTGATGGTGGACAAAGTTTCCAGTTACAGCTTCAGATTTAGAATCGTCATCTCCTGCCCTTATACCAATTTATGTGGGGTCGGTGCAACATGTCTTTTTCTTCTATACTTCTCTATTAGTCGTCATCTCGGTAGTCACCTCCTTTCTAACCATATCATCATTGACACAGTCCATTCTTCGTTTCTTTGGTCTTCCCCTACTCTTATAGCCATCGACATTCATACTCAAACCATATTTAGAACCGTCTATGACGTAATTAATGAGTTCACATGTTTCTCTACTGGATCCCATTACGTAAGTCACCGTATATATGCGCCTGTTTATCACCAAAACAGATTGGTATCTATTTTCGATCACAGGAGCGGCAGAACGCCATCAAACGGGCGACCTGTCCTCACAATTACCAGGCAACCATGGCTGACGAAGATCCCATTTGTTGCTCTTTGATCTGCTGTCTAATTAATATATCTGCTGCGCTCTCATTACGCCCTGGTATTTCTGTTTCGTGTCGCGCTGGTGAAGCACTTCGGTTAACCGACTGTTTGTTATGTGGGGTATGTGTTTGATTATTTCTGTGTTAAGTTTTAAGTGTGAAATGACAAATTGTTTCAGGTTTCACGATCAAGAGGAAGATAGTAAATCGAATTCTCTGAAACTTGGCTACAGCAGTTATCAGGTCCTGATTTTGCCTCATAGATGTTTCTTTAAGAACTCCCCAGCTTTAGCTGGATCAAGAATATTGCGCTCTTGAGTTGAATTTTCAGTTTGCAAAACATCCATTCCATATCGAGAAGACCTACGCAGTACGCAGTACAGTCAACATAAACCGACTAGGAGGTTATTTCTGCCACCAAAACAAATCCCAATATTGCGAGCAATGGCCGTAGTTTCGCGTGCATCACTATAATTGCTTTTAACACCACCCTGCGCCGCCCCTGCTTCACCAAAATAACTAATTAATCAGTATTACGTAACTTTCCTTCTAGGGTGGCCATCCCCAAAAATATTTGAAATGTTACTGGAACATTGTCAAAAGTGGCTCAAGCGTTCCAAGCGCAAAATCTACATTCCATTTTCAATTTCAAATAAAACAAGTTATTTGATTACAAGCACTTGAAATGCAGCCAATTCATACGAGATGCTCGTTGTATGAATAATTTGATTTGCACTTTATTATTATAACTTTACTGTCTGTCTACCCTTTAAGATAATCGCGAAGATAACACTGACTTATGGTATAAATAACAGAAGTACCAGGAGTCCATATCTAGCGAGTAGGTGCACTGTTAATAAAGACGCTAAGCATCGCATGTCCGCGCGGCTAAAACGCTGGGCGTCACCACCACGCCCCGCAGGCTTTTAGACCGCGCCAGCTCGAGACTTTACTGCTTTCGCGTTTTACGACCCGTCTCCGCATTTTGTTGCCACCAAAATTAGTTTCCACCGGCCATATTGCTAAATAGTGTGTTAAAAACCATACAATTTTATCCCTCCCGAAAACACCTAATCCGCAAAGATAAATTGCCGCACCAGTGGAGTTAATAGAAGAATAATGAAACAATTATCTGTATTGACGGGGTTTGCGTGTCCGTACGTAGGTGCGAGAGGATCCCACGACACCCCACGCGCGTTGCCAGGGGTGCATAAGAAAAAAAAAATACCCCATACGAAAATAATTTTGATAGACACTTCGCGTGCGACCAGCAATTATGTTATGCGCGCCTGGTCGACGGTAATTCGAATTTAGCACATTATCGGAGCGTTACCGATTATTTTCAAATAATAAATACCGAATCGATGCGTTCGCACCTTTTTTTCTGTTATTTCAATGTCATTATAAAATAGTTTACGTCGAACACATGTCGCTCGCAATTAGTGATGGGGGAAGTTCGAAATTCGGTATTCGGTTTACGAATTTCGAAATTTCGGATTAGATAGTCCGATGGAAAGATCCACTGTTATTATCAGGTAGCACTGTGTAAATGTTGTCTATAGCCGTGCGCAGACGTTTCTGATCTCAGAAGCAACATCCGGCGTTATCTAATCTACGGTCAGTGTTTGTGAAGGCACAGATGATATTCACCGAGATACGCCGCGGTTTATGTATCGAATGTGTCCTCGTTGTACGTCACACCGCACCGTCTTTTTGGTACACATTTCACAATGAGATAACGTGGCCGAGGCGCCACACATGTCACCATGGCTTATGGTGTTTTTGTAATAAGAAAAAAAAACATTCTATAATGTATGTAATAGATAAACCCGTGACGCCCACGGAACATTTCCGATTCGTAACGACGTAAACTCGCATTATTGACAGTGTCGAGTATTGTTACAACAGATTACTGCAGTTACGTATTTGTCGAGCCCATTGAGTTTTTAAGTGGTTTTAAACAAACACCATTGAGTCGAGAACAGGGACCTCTTGTGCTTCCAAGCTGGCTCGGTAAATAACACTCGAGTTTGATATTTATTTAGAAAAATCTAATCTTGACGTGGAGTGTTTTATCTCCGTATCCGGTAAGATCTCGAAAGGTCCCAAAGTACTAAACACTCGAATGTTTATAAAAATTAAACATTCATGTGACAAACACAGTCTGTTAGTCTTTCTCACGGACCTATTCATGCGCGGGAGCATAAGAAACAGCTCCGTGAATAACTTTTGAAAACGTATTAATGTCAACTAACAAGATATTCGTTGATTTCTTAACTAACAGAAGATATAATTTATAAAATGTATCTTTACAAAAATTCAGACGTCAAAGCATTTTTACGTTGATCTGAGACAGCAGAAATAATGAACTACAAATGTCTATCCGTGTCTGTTCTATTACGGAACATAATAAGCATCTCTCAGTCAAAAAGGCTGCGTGGAAACAGCAACAACATTAATTAAAACAAGTGACAGTTTCACACGACATTCATTAGGTATATCACGTCATTACTCATCCGTTTCTATTTCCGATACTTAAGAGTTTTTCGGCGCGGAGACGATGCCAAAACTCGTGTCCCACGTTCAACTTGACTGTTAATTAATTTTAACTGACGCACACAGCGAAAGTTGGAATAGAATCCTCATACATAATAAGATGTATGAATGGACTGTACCAACTTAAATGAGGTGCGTCTACGTTCTAACAAATATTGTCATTTATCAAAGCCGAAATTTTCGGAGCCAAAAGTTGGCACTCACATCTGGTATCGGTACACAATATCGGTGTCGCATCACTAGTCAGTTACAAAAGTGAGAATGCACGAAATCCAGACTGGCATCGTTAGCGACGCGACACAAATTAAATTTACAATCGTATGTATCATAAATAAAACATAAAACACGCGCTATAAGATACAATTTGCTAAACTGTCGTCTATATTAGTATTCGACGGTCACGTCAAAATATTCAAATTGAATTGTGTCTCGTCATCGGAATACGAATGAATCGAGTCGGATTGTGACGTGGTTGCACCGAGTTAGCCGCTCTAGTGTTGTATCGATTTTGGAATCGATTATTCGCTATTGTTTGTGACGCATTGGGATTATGTTTTGTTTTTTCAAGCGTAGTTGCGTATTGTAAATTATGATGTGAATATTAATCGAGTCGGGTGTTTTTTTAATGACATTGTAGATTGCAAGTTGTTTGTTAATTCGTACTGTGTGTTTGCATGTTCAACGTTCCGTAATTAGTTTTTCTGTTTTGCACAAGTTTACCGACCAGTTACCTCGTTTTTAACAACTTGAAATCGTTTTTCCTGTTTTAAAAGAGTACTCGACATGCAAAATTCGAAACTTTATTCGGGGTGAAAATTTGCTCGAAAAGTATCAAGATTATCATGTTTTGTATTAAAAAAATGTAAGAGAATAAGGTATAAAAATCTTGAAGTGCCATAAAGCTGTCTGCAAGAAGATTCGTATGGGGTACTTTTGCATAATCGCGTTGTACCCCGGGGGCGGACTGGGGCCCGCAAAAATCGGCTAACAAAGTAACACTCTGCTCAAGTGTCACCAAGTGGCGGTCTCCAATTCGATTACCGAGTAGTGCCGGGGGGACTCGAGTCTAAATAACTTAACTCGGTTTGCTCGAGTGCTCGATTATTCGATTTAGCCGCGATTACAATGCGTAAGTGTCGTTGAGAGTTTAGAAATGCGGTTTTACAGTTTTTTGTGGATACTTTTTATAGGATTCGGGGTTTTTGGGTGATTGACACGAGCATGTGAAGGACAAAGTTTTTTATTTGTAGCCATTTATATTTGCAGGTGTAACGCAGTGATTATATTTGTATCGTTGGTCAAGATTTGTATTCATGTTGTTTAGCATTTTATTGCTTTTTATGCGGCTGGATTCGCAACAGATACCTATTTGAAAGAGTAAAATAGGATTTTACATTGATTTTGGAGGTAATATGGAAATCTGTAAGGAAGAGACACCTGGGCAAAGATACAATATAGCGAAGCATTATGTTGTTATGTAATGCTACCCGAAACTGTCAAACCCCAATCAACCTTGATCCTTATGCAGAAATTTGACAGATTGTAGTAGCTTGACGTGCTGGCGTCCATACTTAACTAAAAGTTAGTCTAAAATTTTAATCTAAGTTGATTAAAAGTGATGTATCGAACTTTTGGGTAACTAATAAAAAAAAACAAGAAGTATTTGACTACTGAGATTACAAGCATTGAATCTAAAATCCAACAAATATTAACATTCGAGAATATATAACAATCAAAATAATATTTTAAATAAAATATCAGGACATATCCTAATCAACCTTACACAGAAACCCGAACCCCATAGCAGTTCTTATCAAAATTAAACTAGAAGCAACAACAACCAACTGTTTACATTCGCCCCTGGATAATTACCGTCTGTCTGGCAAGACGGTGCCACACCATCGAAATAACATAACATAGTACATGACATGCTTAGGGGTGCCTTGGAAGGTAGAAATGTATCTTTTGGAAACCAAAAACATCACGCCTTGTGTCCCCAAAGGGTATGGCAGAGGTGTATCTCATAGTACACCCACATTTCGCCAGTTATGTTTAAATCCCATGTAATAGGGGGCGAGCCTATTGCTATCAACCGGGCACAAATCCAGCATTCTGCTACTGAGAAATTGCAGATGAAGAAGAGACAACACTTTGTCCGACCTGGGAATCGAACCCATGAACCATGATAGAAGTAGCATTTGAGACCACCATTTGGACCAACGAGGCAGTCTGGAAAGAAAGAAAGACTAAAGAAAGATATATTTTTGTCATAGTAGTCTATCTAAACAAGAGTATGACTTGTAAAGTGACATTATTATACCTTAGCAGATAGAAAAGGGAACTTATGGAAAAGTAAAAGAAGATAAGAAAAATAATAATAACAACAGTGAAGAAGCAGTTCTGATCCTAAATACATTGATGAAATGGTTGTTGAAGAAAGGCTCAGTTGAAGAAAATGAAAAAAACCCTTTGAAGGTAGACTAGGTATGTGTTAGAAAAGCAAAATAAATAATGAAATAAATACTAATTGATAGCGGACTTAAAGAATAATTTCTTATCTCCAGAAACATTACTGACAATGTTGATTGAAGAAATTGAGAGATCTGAGACTTCCAAGACGTCAAAGTATTTCCAAAATTCAAGCATTCCAATCTAAAGGACCAAAACATGGCTATAACTTAAACAAAAGAAACAAAACCATATACATACTAACCCATTTCCTCATGCAAAATCTGTCCAATAATATATTCCTCCGCAATTTGCTCTGAAAATCTACCAGCCCTAAAGTCCCCCATCTGATACGGCGTATACGGAACCTTAAGAGCCCATGATGCCATACCCCGTCAGACGTCGAGACGCCGATGTATAAAATCTGTATGAGAGAGCGTTAAATAAAGCCCAAATGGCTAATAAAACACTCGCTTCCTTTACGGGCCCTCATCTTTGTTTAGGACCAACTAGCGGGCTATCTCGATGAAGGGCTATCTTTGTATTTTTGTTGCGTATTGTATGCGCTGGAGTATTCGCAATGTCGTAAAGTTTTGACTTTAAGATTTTGATAGGGTTATTTAAAGGTGTTGGTCTGTTTGTGCTGTGTGTGGGAAATAAGGTTTAAGTGATGTGTCATTTGAAATTTCAGAGAATTCATGATTCAGATTTGATTATTTGAAGTTTGTGTGAGTATCGACTGTATCTGACCTTAAAGTAGTAAAGAAAACAAAGAGAGATACAGCCTGTATCTCTCTTTGTTTTGTTTCATTTCCAAATAATTAAACTGCTCTACTTTAAGACTGTTCACCTAGTAGGTAAAAATAAGAAAATGCTATATTTACCTAAGCATAATTGTTTGTTTCATGTAGTTGTTTATTTTCTATTGCTTCCTGGCTTTGGTCCATAACATCAAGCTATAGATAAAATTGTCAAACTTTAATTGGTGGATTGAATACGAGGCTTTTGGTTACTTTGTATGTGTGCATTTTAGTTTGTGCAGAATAAACAAATTTTCTTTCTTTTCCAGTGTATACGAACGGTGGTAAATTTAAATAAATTAATAAAACTATTCGTAGTCTGGTGGGAGTTTGTTGCGCCATATCTTCGTTCCAGCTAAAGCACTTGGAAGTGGTGTAGGGCGGGCGTTTTGGAGTACTGTTTTAAAGTAATTTTGACGTTAAAAAATTAACGATTTTTTGCTGGTTCTTGATTTAATTTTGAAGTTTTAATTTCGAGCAATAAAAATCTTGGTTTGTAATTACTTAATAAACTACTCAGTAAAGATACATAACAAAGCAATAGATAATGACTCAGGTGAAGAAAATCGGCCATTTTCTATGATTACTGGTGCTTTATGTAGCATGGCGTGATCCAATTATGCACGTATTTCTGAACATGAAACGTGCAGTCCATTAAAGAGAACGAGTTTTACCAATTATGCTATCGAAATAATAGATTAATAATTTCCCTAATAAAACATTAAAATTCATTGTCCAAGACAAATTAGAGTGAAGCCACAAAAGGGAAAACTTCTTGACAATAGACCAACAAGAGATCTCTTGTCTTTATTTAATCATCGTACAATTGAATCGTCCCGTTCTATGGCTTGACAAATTCGCACGCCCCCGACATTGCCTTAAACGTGCACTTAACTCGTACCCTTTCCGTCTTTCACCCTCGGACGCCTCCATTCTTTTTATATCGCAACTTTATTAACGCATAAAGGTCTGCTGATGGGCCCTTTAAGAATTAGGATGCGTCCCATGGCCGGGCGTTAGGCTCACTCGAGCCGAACAAATGGAGTGTCGGAACTTAGCCCGACTGCGAATACGTCCGCGCGGAATTGCACTGTCCCATCCCTATTCGCAATTAAACCGGCCGTTATCACGCTGTTCCAAATTTGAATTTGCGTGTACTGATTTCAGTGGTTTCGTTATAATCGGGCCTTCGCTGCGAATTTAGATTAAAAAGTTTTTAGTTACTCGATGCCGCACGCGACGAAATACAAAGTTTTTAGTCTGTGCAAAAGTTACAGGGACGGGAAACAAGATTTTTTTTTCTATTACGAATGTAATACACCAAATAATAGGGGGAAAACGTATCTCAATGCGAGTATCGACGTTGTGAAAGCAATCGGATTTACATGTCTACCAACGCCATACTAAAACGAAATCATGAATGAAGCGCAGTATAGGAAACCCAAAACATTATCCTTATGCTCCCATTTTACGACCTTTACCCCCATCGAGTCGAAAGGGTCACATCGGTACGACACGCTGTAAAACCATTCCCGTCTCGCTCCTGCACGTTACTTACTCGTAAACCCGAAAGAGATAATCACGAAGATGAGTCGAAAATTATTTTTTTTATTATCACCATCGGCGGTGCTCTTTTATTTCCTTTTTACGGTCCGAGTACCTCATAAAAAGACAATAAACTTACTATTTACAGACCATCAGGAAATTGTTAGCCGAAGAGGTCTCTTTACGACACATGTTAGCCTGGTGCGGCCCAGTCCAAGTGATGCACTCTTTACGATTGGCGCGCACTAAAATGTTACGCGAATGATACATTTTTATCTCCCTTAAGAGGTTATATCACGCCATCAAAATAAACCGCAAAATGTTTACTGTTCCATGAATATCCAAGCGGTGCTGTACTATTAAAGAAATGTCCTCAAACCTCCATTATGGATGGTCTTTGTCCGTACGTCGTTTTTACTCGCTAACCAGGAGCGAATTACCAGGAGTAAATATCTCCACACATTACCAGAACATCATAAAATCATAGACGTGTTAAAACCATAAAGTAAGGGAGCTGTCGGAAGCTCGCACTCTTCAGCTTTATTATTGGGGAATTTCGTCAAGAGTTTTAATAATAGTTATTAAAACGGCTGCCCGTGTTACCTAATACATCAGTTAAGTGTGCTTTTTTATGATTTAACACTGATTCTCCCCGATATTACGGGCTATAAATTATAGCCGGGATTACCGGCTAAATTGTTTTATGATATGTTTTCATTGTTTACGACTGTAATGTTTTTTGTAATGCTTGATCGGTGACGTCACTGGGAGAAGTATGTCGAATGATCGTCATTACCGGGTCAAATTGAATTAGCTAGCGAAACTTCGCAGACGTGATGGGTGGGGTTTCTCTAACTAAACAATAATAAAACAAAAAGAGAAATGAATTTGATGTTTTTTTTGTGGGGTCATCGACCGCTGCTCTTGTAACTTGAAATATCAGTTTTAAAAAATCTGTTTTTTTGACGTGACAACGTCTTAAATTAGGTTGCGACTGGGAGTCACTTATGAAAAAGTGTAACGCTCGGTAACGTTACGATGAGTCACCGAACGAGAGAGAGGCCCGCCGAATGCCTTGCGTCTCTCTCCCACTCAACTATGATCGGATGATCGGTCGTTGTCACGTAAAATCTTCGCCCGTAAAACCGACTTTACAGGCAACCATTTTTTTTGTGTAAACTTCACAGATTGGTGGCAATTATACTTCAAGTAACAACCAGCGGTCGTTGCCCCTAAGAGAAAAACATCAAATCTTTTCAGTCTAATTTTATCGTGTTTCCCGATCACGTCTGCAGTTTCGCTAGCTATTTTAATTTGACCTTGTATATCCATACTAATATTTGACAGATCGTATTACCCAGTAACTGGGTCGTGGAGGTCAGATAGGCAGTCGCTCCATGTAAAATACTGGTATTCAGCTGCATCCGGTTAGACTGGAAGCTGACCCCAACATAGTTGGGAAAAGGCTAGGCAGATGATGATGATATCCATACTAATATTATAAATTCGAAAGTAACTCTGCCTGTTTGTCTGTATGTTACCTTTTCACGCCTAAACCACTGAACGGGTTTCGATAAAATTTAACAGAGAGATAGACTGCATCCCGGTGAAGAACATAGGATAGTTTTTATCCCGATATTCCCACGGGATCGACACTTTTGCGGGTGAAACCGTGGGGCGCTGCTAGTAAAGGGTATAGAGGAACTACTTGGCAGCGGTTATGTAAAGTGAGCGATTTGCTCATTCGTGTTAGTTTGCAATAATAGCAACGTTTACATTGGGTTTGTAATATCTACGAGGCGGTACAGGGGCGAGGGCGCGGGGCTCCACGAGGCGGTACAGGGGCGAGGGCGCGGGGCTCCACGATTTCAATATTGTGAATTCCGACGATGTTCTCGTAGTGCGTGTAATGAATTTCGGGATTGTCTTGCGGTTTTTCGGCCTCGACCCCTCGGCCCGTCTATTTACTTTGACTCTATTGGATGAGCTACATTATGTAAAAGACGGCTCGCATCGAACTTTTAATAACGATCGACAAATCCTTTGGTTCGTTTTTTCGTGAGCGGCACACATCGCCCGGAGGTACGCGTCGCCGCATGGTACCGTAGATATACCAAAATATAATACTTATATGATAATCAGGGGTGGCATTATTTAGGTCCGGCCATTCGTATGATAAAATTGAACCAGTGATATTTGCCGGCAAACAATTCCTATGGAGATTTCGGTCTTGTTTCTGGGGTTAAATCTGTGCACGGGGGATGATATATACGGTTGGGCCGCGGCCCCTGGATTTTCCTTTTGCGGAAAAATACCGCACAAACGGAAAGAAATACTCGTCCGTATCATAATACGGTCAAATACTGTCGTTCGTATGCGGATATCCGAGAGGAAACCGCATATTATACTTTTTTTTTTGTGTGAGCATTTCTTAGTAGGTACAAACATATAATTTGGTAGAATTTACGTTGATCGTAACGTCCCTTTATTCGACAAAAAATTCTATGCAGAAGACGTGATTACATCATAAATACGGTTGATATGACTACCACTGTCACTTGATGTGGTTGTACTTGGCCTAAATGGGGTAATGAACGGATAGTTTTTCCTGTCTGTGACAGATATTGACGAAAAATCTCAATTATGGAACAGTTGCCGGATATTGCCATAATATAATTTACACAAAGTAAAGCGCCTGTCTGGGTTCGAACCCACCCAACCACAACTCGCAAGTCGCGGCCGTTACGACTGAGCCACCGCTGCTCTCATTATTTCATCACCACTGCTCTCCAAAACGGTGAAGAAAAACATCGTGAGGAAACCGGCATGTCCTAGAACCATATACAATAAAAATCGCATACATATGACATCTACCAACCCGCACTGGGCCCGCGTGGTGGATCACGGTCCACTCCCTCTCACGGAGAGGAGTCCTGTGTGTCATTAAAGGCTGATTATGTAACCATCATATTTTATTTGCATGACGTTTCTCTAAATTTTATACTCTATGTCTTAACCTAAAAATACACGATACACTTCTGCTTATTTTAATCGTTTTGTGGGTCTCAAAGGCGTTAAGACGAGCCGATCTTAATTACCAGGCCAGCATAGACGGACGGATATTAAAAATTGTCAGCATTAAAGATGAAATTCAAAAATAGAAGTTAATTTTTTAACGTTCGCCGCTCGGTAGTTCGGTTTACGGGCTGCGGTCGCGCCCGAGGCGCGGACCGTTCTAATTAAAATCGCTACGTTTTCTGTGGTATTCATTTTCATCCTCTAAAGCTCTTTTTGTTGCTTCCACCCTGGTTAGGTTACGTTATTGTTGTGGGTTGTAACTAATTTACATGTTAATGAGATGTTTGTTGTGTTTATGCCGATAGTTGGCTTAATAATTTTATACGCTCGCATTATTAGTTTCCTGAATGGGTCTGTTAGCTGTTTCTCTTTTTTGCGCAACAGAATCAACGTTTTTATTAAAATTGTTATTGCTTTTATTTCAATAAAACAGTTGTTTAAAAGAAATACTGCAACTAAACTCGGTTCACCTGACTAGAATGGGACTCAAACAGCCGGCGCTCATAACCTCAAGGAGTTACTATTATTTTTTCGAGTTATTTGTTTTAACATTCCTAATGTTCATTAGCATTTATTACAATGCTAACCGGGGTAGCATGAGCGCGCACGGCCGGCCGAGGCAGAGCCTTTGTTTCGTCCATTACGTATGCAAATGATGTTCAAGTACCACCTGTACGCTTATGTTAGCCTGGTAAACAATCGCTAGGTGGAAATGGGAAGACATTTTTTTTGTCTCCGGGCTACCGGAGTTACCTTTGTGGACATCCATTGTTGGTGTTGTTAAAGGAATTTAGAAGATCTGGAGGAAAATGCGACGTAATTTGTAAGAGCTACTGAGATAATGTTACCGCTACCTGTCGTTAGCGACTGTCGAACTTTGAATGAGGTTGATACAGATAGGAAGGAAAACTTACTTTGCAGTATCGAAAGAGGTTGAAAAGAAAAGAAAACGGTACCTGTAATGTCAGCCTAACATTTAAAATAAAACACAATCGTCAGAACAACGAATTCAAATGCCTTAAAGTTTATTTTCCTCTGATCCAGAGAGTGAAATTTTCTGTCAGATTTTTTATAAGTAGGTACCTACACTATATTTCAGAGGCATTTCCAGAACACCAATTCCCATTTTTACAAACGTTCAAAATCTAGTTAAAATCTTATCTGAGCGATAGTCAATGTCAATAATGTAGGTACCTATTGTAAATTAGAGGTTATTTTTGATACATTGTGACTGACATTACAACGCAATTGCCCCTTTGAAAAAAATTGCAATTGTTGCCATAGAAACCTTACAATTATCAATTTTGAAGATGCCTAGTTCGTACCTATAGATCAGCAGATTGCAACAGCATCAGCCTATAATGTTCCCACTGCTGGGACACAGGCCTTCTCACTATGAGAGGGAGTGGGCTATAAACTACCACGCGGGCCCAGTGCGGGTTGGTAGGTGTCACATGTCTTCGAATTTTTGGTTTTAGGACACGCCGGTTTCCTCTCGATGTTTTCCTTCACCGTTTTGAGAGCAGTGGTGATGAAATTATTCACACAAAGTAAAGCTCTTGCTTGGGTTCTCCATTGCTCTACTGCAACAGGCTAAAGTGAAATTCAAACCTAAACCTAGGCTAGATTGTGAAATTATTACCTTCCACTCTTCAATCAAATTACTTTACTAATCACCTAAGTAGTAACTGTTATGTTTTCCAGCTCATAAATTCCGGGCGATCGAAACTATACGTTTTAACAAAAAACAGCCATTCTTGTCAAATGGACTGATAGCACGCCAATACTTTCTCGGTCTTGTATTGTATGGCTTTATGCGTTCCTGGTACTCTAAAATAGAACATGACGTTTGTTTTTCCGAGAAGGGGTAAGTTTTTGTCCCATGCAATACAATAGGAGTCGGAGGGGCTCGTGGCTAAACGATAACAGCCACGCAGGTCGATTTTTAAGGTTAAGCAGCGCTTGCCGCGGTCGGTTACTGGATGGGTGGGTGACCATCCCTTACAAGTATCGAGACCCCTCCGTGCCTAGGAAAGCACATTAACTATTTGGTTTCCCGGCTGTCCTTTGTAGAACTTTGACAGTCGTTATGGGTAGTCAGAAGCCCGAAAGTCTGACAACCAGTAACTGGGTTATGGAGGTCAGATAGGCAGTCGCTCCATGTAAAATACTGGTATACAGTTGTATCCGTATCACTTCGGTTACCGTACCATCACAACACAATTCTATCTCCATCTTAATCCAAATTGAAAACTTAAGATTCCAAAATAATGCTCAACACAAGCGACAACACAGTACCCCATCGCTTATCGCTTGTAAGCGAAGCACATTTTCCCTTGAAACTGTTTTACGCATCATTGCTAAGTAATGCCGACGTCCAAGTGAATTTTAAGCTCTGCAAGAAAAGCGGCTTACTTTAAAAGCAACCCGAAGTTATATGAAACTTTGCAATGCGCTGGAGTTTGGCTTTAAGATCATTAAATGTGTTTTTGGAGTTGGTTAACGCCATGTTCTTCATCATCATCATCTGCCTACGCCTAGCCTTTTCCCAGCTATGTTAGGGTCGGCTACCAGTCTAAGCGGATGCAGCTGAATACCAGTATTTTACATGAAGCGACTGCCTCCACAACCCAGTTACTGGGTAATACGATACCCCTTGGTAAGACTGGTTGTCAGACTTTCGGGCTACTGACGAAATGCTAAAGTTAATGCCAATATGTTCTTTTTTTTTTTAAGTAAAATTTATTTATTATAAATAATCGACTAAAACTACATTTTTACAGATTAGCAATATCATTCAAAATGATTCAGATTCTGATTAATAGTGTGTTAAGAACATCACCAATGAATAAAGTATGTCATTTGTTATAATCTATCATAATCACCATTCCTATCAATGCTACCGTCCTGTCATCACCGAAAGTGATAACATCAATCACCAAACACCATCTGTCATCACCATTCCACCCTGAACAGGATGATAACTATTCAAAAAGTACTAGGGCGGCACAACACAAGAGGAGACCACCAACGTTCGAATTTGGGAGGCGATTGAAACCAGCTAATGTTCCACAATGGTTGATTTGCAAGTTGACTGGTGACAGGTCATTGTATGCTGATCACAGCCCACGTGGCTGTAAGTTGGCCGTATAAGCAGGTTATGGCGTTTGAGGTTTGATTCGCGGGGTCTTATTGTTATTTGTCATCTGGGTCAGATTCAGAAGGTAGGCGATACTTCTTTATTTTGTTTAATGTTGGTAAGTAAGTACTTAAATCTATAGGGCACAGGCAACATTGGCACAATCTATTGCTATTTTCAGGCCTACCTAGAAATCCAACCTACACACTTTTGTATCTGCCTTCTGAAACTCAAACTCAAGGCATTTATTTCAATTAAACCACTTTTACAGGCACTTTTGAGTTGCCAAGGAGTCGGTCAGTCAGAAAAAGGAAGCCAGTTGCCCATTCCAAAGCCTAACAGGTTCTTAAGAAGAAGAACGGGCACGAAACTCCATAGACTCTTTAAATCAAAAATATTGCTCGCCTTGGCTAAGACAGTAAGTACTTCGTAAAATTACTTTTACAATAAGTCCTATCCTAAATTTCCGCCATTTTGCCTAAAAACCAAAACAAAACTAAAATATTTTCTAAATTGCCGAAATTAAACCGATCACCCGCAAAGGCATTCCGTATTCAAAAATATTATTCTTATTTTGAAAACATAAGTTGCGTTCTATATTTGAATTCGTCGCGGGAACACTCCCCCTCGCCGCGCGGTAAAAAAACGGTCAGTGCGAGTCGTTTTTACAGAAAATGGGTTCCATGATCGTTCATTTATTTGGGTGTTTTTCTTTAAAACTGAAAGAACTTGTACTGAAAAGATAACCAGTATTTTCCCCCTCCTTCGTCTTTATTCCCATCACCTTTATAATGCTTTTTGTTGGTATTTATTTCTCGGTGATACTAAACATTTTTGTATTTCGGAAATATTACTTTCATTTAGACAATTTTACATTGCCTTTCTAACGGAATCCTAAGCTCCGAATAAATATCGATCGAACACACACTCCTGCCGTGCGCCAAAACACCGCGTCGTGATAAATTACCTTCGGGAAATTAAAACTGTCTTTAAAACAATACCTGCTTTTTTCTTCGTCGCTTTCACCCCTCTTTCCTATCTCTACCCCACTCTAACACTTACATTACTGTATTTTGCGTCTCGTTCTAATTAGAAGAAAGAGGGTCGGAATTGACATTTCTTTTTTATAATTTTTCTTTGTATTCTCTAATGTCGATGGCGTTATTTTAATTATTATTACGTTCCATGTCACGCTGAACGCGTCGTAATTAAAAACAATATTCAAGAGCTTCGTTAGGTGTTACTTTACTAGTTAATATCACAGTAATAATAATAGACTAGACGTGCATAAATAATTGTGCATTGTGAGGCACTTAACATGTGCTCCGTTCTATGACATTACACCTATCTTTATAGGTTTTAATGATAGCTCTCTTACAGTGAGCAATATAGATTAAACATAACCACATATTTAATGTACTAGATATCATAAACATGGCCTTAATGAACAAAACATTTTTTACAATACAATTTACATAAAAGAAAAGAACAGAACATTTTCTATTCACAATCACTGAGGCGTCGTTATCAATATCTCACGGACGCGGCGCCAATAAACAATGAATGAATTATGGTAGAACGATTAAACACAAAAATAAAACTAAACATTCGCCGAAGATGCACAATCTCCTAATTAAGAACATCACAAATACATTAACTCAACCCAAAGCCCGTTTCAAATCTAATTTCTTTTTTGACAAAACAAAAAAAGACTTAATTACTTTTTCTGGGCATCACAAAAAGCGGGAGATAAGAGCCCTATTTGAATCCTCGTTATCAACACCTCCCGGGCACTTTCACCCTTCAATCTCTACCTTTTTTCTTTTCCACCCCCAGAGGAGTACCTATCGTAATTTAAAGATAACTAATGCTCCAAGTCATTAAGGGACCGTGCCGAAGAAAAAGCAAGAAAAATATAAGGAAATGCAGCCAAATGCATTTTTAATATTTTACTTTTCCAAATGATAAGTTTATTTGAGTTTCAACCTCTTTCGTAGGGAACTCTTTCATATCGTGAACAATTAAAGTCTTCGTTCAACCGTGTCTAATATTTTAATGTCTTTAAACAACTTACTGAGAAATAGTTATTAAGATTCTTTAATGTTTATGTGATCAAACAAAAGAAACATAACAAGAATTTTCTTTAATTTCGGTCCATTTACTATGCTTCAGTTAGTTTATTTCCTGCTACATTTTACGACGTCCCGCGCGTCATCAAAAGTAAAGACGTTAAAGTGTTCAAAATATATTTATTACAATTAAAAATTTTATGGGCCAATAAAAATTGTAAATGAAAAAATCTTATGGGCTTTGTTGAAATAGGTCTAATTGACCCCAAGATTTTTAAGCCCCGGGTTTAACGACCGAAAAAGTAAAAAAAAAATGAAATTAAAAACGCTGTGAGTCGCGACAAGGTGTTCTTGCTTTTTTTTTACTTAAAAAATGTAATAATCCAACGGCAGTAAAATACTATCGGACGTTTACGACAAATTCACACAAGACCTACTTAATAAATCTGACAAAATCTTAAATTTATGCTCGCGAACGCAGGACACACGAGTAAAAAAAAGATTATTTTACGACGCCGTAAACCTGGTTAGAATGCGGCCCTGGACGCTGGATAATTCGGGAAAAATCCATTTTAATTAACATATTTTTATGATGATCGCGATGGAAATTATAAATAATGGTCTCATTAATATTTCTTCTAGTGATCACCGTTTAAGATGCTATTTCTCGTACACATCCTTAATTTTGTGATATTTTGGAACGTTTAAAAGTTGTAAACTTAAATAAAATGATTTTCTAACGAGAAAGCCAAAAATTATATGTTTTTTAATTTGCACATTTGAAGTGACGCCCTTCGCCTCATTTTAATAAAAGCAAAAAGTGTCGTCAGTAATTTTTTTTTCATGTCCACGTTTAGAAAATATTGTGAGTACGTCCAAAGAATGTTAAAAAGTGTTCTTGATTAAATAAAATGTCGCTAGGCCTCCGAGGGGACCGGCAGACGGAGTGAACGTGATGAGAATTAAGTATTACTGACATTAAACCTAGAACAGTAAGTAATGGATCGGATTTAACGGATAAATTAAAATAATCGTTTCAAATAGGATTTTTAACTTTCTCTGCTGTTGTGTAGGACCTTTCGGTTCAATGGGAATGCATCTGAGGAATGTGTTTAATACTTTCTCACAAAGGAAACATTGAGATTCAAACTTTGTAAGTAATCTTCTTACAAAATAAAAATTATGTACTTAATAGCCAAACTTACCGACATAAGTTTTCTCAAACAAAAATGCCTCGCTTACCTGTAAAAAGAAAAAAAAAACATTTAATAAGCAAAAACTACCAAACAAACTAACCAGGACAACATAACATGCAAAAATGTGAGGGGAAAACCCAAAATTGCTCTAACCATATATCGCAACAAAACGGCGCACAAGAAAATTTCGTAAATATTTTTTCAAATAAATTACACGGGGGCTAATGAAAGGGCCGATGTTTGGCCGGACGGACGGACGGACGGACACAATGGCCGGGGCAACTATTGCTCTATATATTTTGCTTAAAATGACCGCGAATTCCGCTAAATAAATATCAAGTTTTTTGTATTTTCGTGGGTCAGCAAAACTATTGTCGGATCTCTGAGGTACGCGCCTTAAAAGCCGCCATATTTGTTATTCAGCTGCTTGTAATTTATCCGGTGTTTCTTTAGCAAGATATTTTCTTCCAGGATAATACTTATTTGTGGTAGTAACTAGGTATTTACTTCTTATTTATGAAGCTTTCGCTCCAGAAGTAACAAGCTGGGATAATTCCAGTATCTTTTTCTTGTATCGTAAACAACATGGTCGGGAAATGAGAAAATTATTTTCTACTTTGAGAAAATGAAAATCAGATTACACCAATTAGAGGAACGTATTTTGAGTAAAGTATTCTTATTGGAGGAAAAGTTTCACTTACATACTTTTTGTGAACGATACAATACCTATAAGAGCCTATTTCTAATAAGAGGTTTGGCTACTCATGGGGAGGGCCGGAGGGCCGGCGAATCTCGTCGAATACCTCTCAAGTCTCAGCCCTCCCAGAGGGACCGTGTACCAAATCATACACTATAATTTTGGAGGAAAATATCACGGTAAAGGTTCTTAAACTTCGTATGTATTTTACGTGTGGAACCCCAAAGTAGAGGCTCGATAACTGGAATAGTGATGTGTATGTTTTTTGAATTTAGATTTATGGTAGAAAGAGGTCTTATTTTTTATTTTTGAAGTGAAATCTTCCTTAGGCGCGTTAGGAATTTTTTGAGACGGGAAAAAACCATTGAACTCGCGCCACTGTTACCGTAAGCGACACCGCGCGTGTTTTGTTTATAAGACGATTAAAAAAATACCTGCTGTGATCGGCTGTCCTCGGGTTGTACTCGGTTTTAATGTATATTCGATAAATGTCAGTGAGTGATGGCAAAGCATTCTGTTTGTGTTTTGTTTTCACTTCTGTAGGCACTCCCGGAGTGCCACTGTTTTTTTTTTTTACTTTTTATCCTACCGTTACGTTGTTACCGCTACGTTGTGGGTTTTTTATTAGTTTTACCTAAGTAGTAGTAATTAGTTGTACCTAAGTAAGTTTTTATAATGTAATTGTTTCCATTCAATAAAAAAAAAATAGAAGTTTTGGACCTACCCTGGAAGTTAAAAAAAAGTAATTTAAACCGACTTCAAAAAGAAATTAACTCAAAATTATGAAATAACTTTAATTTCGGAAGTCGGTGTCTTGGGATCTGTACTTTCGTTTTATGCCACCGACTTCCGAAATTAAAGTTATTTCATAATTTTGAGTTAATTTCTTTTTGAAGTCGGTTTAATTTTTTTAAATTACTTTTTATTTCGTAATTTTTAGTTTTTGCACTAGTATTTGACCAAGGTTTTGAGATGTTTTCCCTTTGACACTACACCCGTAGCTCTTATCGATAAGCCAGGCCGTCACACTTACACGTATTAGTCCATATCTTGAAAATTACTGAATCGATCTTGATGAAACTTGCACTGTTCCCTAAGTTGAAGAAAATGTAAGCCAATAAAAAAATAATGGTCACGATCCGATTAATAGTTCTGGAGATATGCGTGGACAAACATACATACATACGTCTATGAAATTTTGTATATTTGTTTGGAAGCCCTAATAGATCATCATATGTGAATATAATGCAATTCCAATAATATTACATACATACGTATCGAATTGATAACCTCCTTTTTTTTTAAGTCGGTAAAAAGTATCGATGTCACGTGATCAACTTTGAACTTTATTATCTTGGAAACGTGACACTTTACTGGATTTCGTTTTATTATGTTTTCTGTTTGCATTGAGGTAAGCTATCGACTAGGTTAGGTACATGCGGGACATGGTTTCATGCGTGGTCATCATCATCATCATCTGCCTAGCCTTTTCCCAGCTATGTTGGGGTCGGCTTCCAGTCTAACCGGATGCAGCTGAATACCAGTATTTTACATGGAGCGACTGCCTATCTGACCTCCACAACCCAGTTACTGGGTAATACGATACCTCTTGGTAAGCCTGGTTGTCAGACTTTCGGGCTTCTGACTACCCGTAACGACTGTCAAAGATCCAGGAATGACAGCCGGGACTAACGGCTTAACGTGCTTTCCGAGGCACGGAGGGGTCACGGTAAGTAAAGCTGGTCACCCATCCACATACAAACCGCGATAAGCGTAGCTTAACCTGATCGATCGACCTTTGCGGCTGTTATTATTTAGCCCCGGGCCCCTGCGTGGCCAAGATTTATAAAAAAAAAACAAAATGGCGTAGGTATGCCGCGGACCTTCAAATCCCTTTACTTGATATAGATTTTAATGGGTTTAAATCTGTAATACTACCCTCCGTAGTTAGTTACATCAACAGACAGCCAGGCAGGCATTAATATAAGTATGTGCATGTCTCAAACAATTACTGTGACGCGTCCACTCGACGCACCCGGTCAGTGGGCAATGACAGTGACCGGCTTTGACCGGCCATTTTATTTCTTAGAAGACTATGTGGGGAAAGTTTTCCCCAGCTGTGGGACTGTTACCTATTACAAAAACGTATAAAAGCCTAGTTTGGTGGTGGGTTTTGTTTTTGATTTTTTTGTATTTGTAAACATTTTTGGTGTAGGTATATTTTATAATGTGTGTCTTATTTGTGCAGAATAAACAATTTTTAATAGCTTCCGCCCGCGGCTTTGCCCGCGAGGTATGTCGATAAAAACTATCCTATGTCCTTCCACGGGATGCAATTTAGGCGTGAAAAGGTAACATACAGACAGACAGACGGAGTTACTTTAGAATTTATAATATTAGTATTAAATGGTAGATAAGTATTCTAATCAATAGTGGCTAGCTAATCAGTAAAATAAATCAAAAATTCCAAACAAAAATAATCTAAACAAATTACATCAGCTTAGAACCGAACCCGCACTCAAACGCTTACCATCCACATTCCCCAACATTAACACCAACACCCTTCGGAAAAAAACAAGCATCCCTTCACAGATTGACATCTGTCAGGCCAGGGGTTCCATCCCGGCTGGTGTAAAAATCTACCCTACATTCTACTGGTGGAATAAATTTTTAATCAAAATATTTTTGCGTCCCCCTGACAAAGGTATGATAATTCTCGTATTGTTAGTGACTGTCAGAAGTTAAGTAAGGATGGGTGTGCCTGACTTACACATGAATAAATTATTTGTTTGTCTATGGTAAGTGATGGCGGGAATTGATGATGGCAACTGTCATGGCGTCGTTGTGTTATTGTATTTAGTTTGTTTTTGTCAATTTGATGATGAAAAAGCAATACTTATGTTGAATTATTATTATTATTAAATATCGTAAAACAAAATTAAACTAAATATAGAAAAATACTTATTTAGTTAGACAAAGTCTAAGCAATTATATGAATGACACCATAAAACAGACACCATTAAAAGTTAGTTGACTGAAATAATTCTGTTACAAACGAAAAAAATACTCGAATAAATAAAGAAAAGCCTTGTTATTTTTATACCATTTTGATATAAGCTATAAAAAATGTTGCCATAAAAAACAGCTGCAGCCGTTAGATTATCGGCTGCAATAAATATACAACAAAGATACATAAGTCTACGGAGAAGTGAAAGTAAACCATAGAATGTTGACGCCATTTTCTTGTATTTATGCAGCCCTAGTACTTCTTGGTCATCAAAGTTGTTAATGGGCGCAACATTGAAATTAAATTGTACTATCAACTATCGGTTGCTATTTTTAACCGACTTCAAAAAAAGGAGGAGGCTATCAATTCTGTTTTTTTTTTAAGTTTATTACCTCAGAACTCCGTTATTTTTTCACTTTGCAGTGCCTTTTTTGGAAGTCGGTTGTTTTTTTTATAAAAAAGTGTTTAGTTTGCAAGGAAACCACTAAAATAACCGCTAAATGCGATCTTGTTTAGGAAATGAACAATTCATGATGTTATCAGTGTTGTTGACCTAACGAATGGATTGTTTCAGACATATACTGTTTTCATAGTTAATTGTATAATATCAATTTGCCTCCGAAAGCACGCTAAGCTGTACTGTCATTTGTTACAGATCTTTGACAGTCGTTACGGGTAGTCAGAACGGGTAGACAGATCTTTGACAGCCGTTACGGGTAGTCAGAAGCCCAAAAGTCTGACAACCTGTCTTAGTAAGAGGTATCTTGTTACCCAGTAACTGGGATGTAGAGGTCAGATAGGCAGTCGCTCCATGTAAAATACTGGTATTCAGCTGCATCCGGTTAGACTAGAAGCTGACCATAACATAGTTGGGAAAAAGCTAAGCAGATTGATCATCATATAAAATTCAAAGTCCTGACTGACTGACTGATATATCAACGCACAGCCTAAACCGCTGGTCCTAGAGACACGAAATTTGGAGGGTGTGTTCTTTGTGAAGAGTAGGTATCCACTAAGAAAGGGATTTTCGAAATTCCACCCCTAAGAGGGTGAATGAGGGGAGGGTGAAATTTCACGCGGACGAAGTCGCGGGCAGAAGCTAGTAATCACTAAAACGGAAAATAGTGGCCACTATTATCTGTTTTAGTGATTATAACACAACTTAACGTGCTTATTTTCTGCATTTTCATTCTAAATTAAAAGAAATAACCAAACAAACGATGAGGGCGCCACTAGGCAGTCGGTGTAACCTTAAAACAATTGACCGATTCACTCACATCTTTTTTCCCAGCCAGAAAAAACAAATACGTAAAAACGATAAATAATTCACAACCTACTTCGCACACGACCTACAACCATTCAAAGGAAAGAAACCTAAAAACAATGAAAAAACAAATGAACAATGTACAACGATTAATTCCAAAACTGAGACAATAAGATCCTGAACAAAATGGTCGAAAAACTAACAATAGTCGCCAATGTAAATTATACCTGTTCAAAAACCGTAAAAGTTATGTAGCATACGTTGAAACGACGCATATTTTAAATAGTCAAATATAACAGATTGGCGTCGATTGGATACGCTTGTCGGTTGAGCGTTAGAAAATCCTCTAGTTACATATTAATGAGGGAATTGTCTGAATTTTGGTAAAGTTCTGTTGCCAGTTGCCACCCTGGTTATGGAGCCATCTTGTTCTTTGGAAGGACATTGTTCTAAAATTATGTATTTTGTGTCAGTTTTGGGTAGATGAACATAGAATTAGTTGCTTAACATCTTTTGGACTTTAAAGGAAGGAATCATTGTCTGTGATAGGACAATCTTTGTCCATCTGTTACCAAGTCTTTCCTTTATTAGAGTTTGGTTTGTTTTTTTTTCCATTACCTCTGCAATTATGCTCATTATTTAAATGAAATAGATCTGCATTTACATTAGTGATTCGACTGATTGATGTTTCCTAGTCATGCCTTTTTATTGATAACTTCATCCACATCATCAATGGGATAAGGGTAGTATACTCGTAAGGATGTCTACTTTATCAATAAAGGGCTGGCTGACATCATCTTCGCATGGTGGCTGGTAGCAGCTGGATGAGAGTTGCCGAAAATCGAGTTGAATAGCGTGCAATAAGAGAGGCCTATGTCCAGCATTAGACTGTTGAAGGTTGATGAAGATTATGATGATGATGACGACATGTTTAATTTATAGGACCCACGTGTACATTTCTTATTTCTTTCAGTTTTCTTTCTTTCTTATAGTTTTGCCTTTATTTTAATGTTATTCATTTGTTTATTAAGAGTAGCCTTATTGAAAGCATTCACAAAGTTCCTCTAAGCCTAACGCCAACAAAATAATTCCCTTCTTAAAAAGAGTTTTCATTCTCAGCCTTATTCTTGTAAAGAAATTGTCCTCTCATCACGCGAGCCAAAACTTTGGAACGGAATCAAAATAATTTCCATTTGGAATTCCTCTAGTGCCTCAGACTGTTTATACGTTACACTTTAGTTTACCAGAAATCTAATTTTCACAAACATTGTAGTGTAGGCATTTAGGACATTCAGAACAGTTCCTAGCTGCATTCCAACTTCACCTGGACGCGAGACAAAGTCACTGCACCCGAAATTAAGGTGGGATTGCATAACATTCTTCTTTTGAATTTGAATTGCGGATTGTAATTCGAAAAATGGCTGACTTAACGGAATTTGAAATTATAGGACATCGAAATTATTATTTCTTACCTACCTGAAAATAGAAAAATAGATATTATCGTGTCCGTGTAGCAATTATTTAAATACATATGTATGTGTATTTACTACGGCTGTATGCAAAATAATCACTAAACATATGCAAGCCAGCTACCAACTTAAAAATTGTAAACGAAACGATTACTTTCACAAAGAAATTTCAAATGACACATTGCTACTATTTCGTGCCCTTTCGAGCGACAGAAAAACATACAAATAGGCTACTTAAATAAATATTTCAATGTTAAAAAATGTTAATATGTCGTCCAGGTATTCGGGAGCTGTCTTAAATTTTGAGAAAGGTTAACATGTATGGCGTTTTCTGGCGCCAAACAAATGAAAGGTCAACTTACCCTGGTGAGTCTAGGAATGTCTATCATAAAAGAATAAACAGTAGCAGTATGTAATGAGAGATGTACTTAGTTTACAAGATGCGTCCGGACAAATGCACTGACATTGTTGAGTTTGAATAAATTTGACAATGCTAACATAGCAGTAATGGGAAACAAATATGATGAATGATGGGTAGAGTCTGGAAGCAATATGTTTATTGAGAGGTAGTTGCTGAAAATCAGCGCTGTGTACGTTAGGTTCGTCCGAAGTCACAGCATTTTGCTGAGCAACGACCTGTTCTTGCACAGATGCGACGCACGGCTTAATTGTCCTTAATATTGTTGATTGTTACAAAAGTACTTAGTTAATTTTTTCCTCTCTGCAATTGGCATTTTGTTTTTGTTTTGATTGTTGTTGTTTTCACTTTGTTTTGTTGTCATAATTAGGCCAGTGACCACAGAGTACTTTTTGATAGACTGATGCGGGCGCATCACCACAGAACACATATACTCCTATCGGATTGATTTGTGATTTGTATTGTCAAATGTCAATCTCAAATTGTCAATGTCAAGTAATAAAATAATGTGTGTTGTCTTTGGTCCCTGGCCCTGACATCAAGCAGTTTTTTTGTTTATTATTTTATTTTTTTATATGCAATGTGCGTTTTGTTTGTGCAGAATAAACAGTTTTTCTTTCTTTCTTTTCTTTCTATTGTAGAAACATGGCCAGAAGATATATCTATGAAGATGATATTTCTAAAAGCTGTAGGTATTGGAGTATTCACCAGCCGTTTGTCAAACAGTGGACACTTGAGGCAACAGTTCTACATAGATAGCAAAGTAGCATTCAACAGTGGATTAAAAGAGTGCTACAGATATGTACCTAACATAATCAGTCAATGCAATATAAACGATGTCATTGAAGTGTTCTTAGTAGGAATCACATCACACTAATTTTATAAAGGCGAAAAATTGTCATTGTGTCTGTTACTTCTTCACGCACAAACGGCTGGACCAATTTCGATAAAATTTGGTATGGTGGTAGCTGACTACCTGGATTACCACATAGGCTACTTTTTATCCTGATATTCCCACGGGATCGAAACTTATGCTGGTGAAACCGCGGGGCGCTGCTAGTGCTTAAAATAACAATGAAAATTTATCTCAAAATACCCAAGTATGATAAAAAACAAAACTGTCATTTGACATTACTAATATTCCAACAGGGAAATCCAATTCGATGATGCGTGGTTACTGCAAACTTTACCATCATCAAACTTGATAATATTTGTACATTATTATTGAATTATGAATAAAAAGCAAATCACACCACCTGCTTGCATCACATTCGCAGAAACTCATTCTTCTCCCAACTGTCAGATATAACAGGACACAATGAACTCAAACAGGCGTCCCATTCAAACAAGGACAATCCCATTCACGCTAAAAAAATCAGGTCAAAAATTAACAATAATCTAAACATGACAAAAATGCGCGCACGCATATCGCTCTAATTGTCGATTTGTTCATCTCATCTCTTTCACACTACACTATTTGTTGTTTTGCCGTCTCAGTCGCACGCGCAGCTGTCATGTGTGACGAATCACTTTGTCATTGTGTCAGTTTGGATGCTTCTCACCCTTTTGATGCGAGTCGTGATGATAATGTGTGCTTTCGCTTTTTAGGGTCCCGTGGGGCTGGTGTTAATTTTATTAAAATGATATTTTCGGATGCAGGCGGAGAGGGAGATGAAAATAATGGTGTAAATCAAATTAAAGTTGTTTATATACAGTTTGTAAAAGAGTAGGACTGCGAGTTTAATGAGAGTCTTTATTTGACACGTAATAATTGAGGTTGGTATTGTGCTGACGAAATAATTCACCATTGAAACGTATTTGGTATTGGATAAAATATGAAATACTAGCTTCTGTCCGCGACTTGGTCCGTGTGAAATTTCACCCTCCCCCATTAACCCTCTTAGGGGTGGAATTTCGAAAAACCCTTTCTTAATGGATACCTACTCTTCACAAAGAACACGCTCTCCAAATTTCATGACGTCACTAGGACCAGTGGTTTAGGCTGTGCGTTGACATATCAGTCAGTCAGGACTTTGAATTTTATATTATTATTATAGATCATAGAATATGTAAATGTGAGATCTGAACCGCATCGTCAAGATTACCTTACTCACTCGTTCGTATCTTTCTCTCTTTCTCTCTCTCTATTTTACATGACTATGACTGTCATGTGTTGCTCTGTCTTAAATAAATACTGATGAATTAATTTAAGCATTTATTTGAGATACAAAACATAGTTTATAATCAACTATACTTGGCGTAAAAATTCAACAAATATTACATGATATCTCTAGCGCAAATTAAAACTCCCATAAAAATCATAGAACCAAAAATGCAAAAGACCATCTCGGCTCCCATGATCCGAAATATTACGCCAACAGAACACAGACAGACGTACAATAGAATTATATTCTGTGTGATTGCATTGTACACAACCCTTTGGTTTACAACTGATCCCTTGTAATGTTAGGATTACAATATAGGGACTTTTGACGACTGCGTGGCGGACATGTTTGATATTTTTGACGATTTCGAAAATGTTATGAATGATAATTTTGTAACATTTGTTGAAGATTGCAACTAAAAATTGTGCTACAAATCGGTACACTTTTGTAAAAAGACAAATATGTAATAAATGAAATAAACTGGACAGAAAAGAGTTTAAGAGATCTGTTAAAGAATATAAGATATTATAATAAATTACCAAGAGATTGGAAAGATTTAAATGCTTTGCTGTTTAAGAATAGTCTACGTAAATTTTTGATAGACAAAACGTACTACAGTGTGTCTGAGTTACTATCTGAGAAAAAGATTAGTTGACTTTTCTAGTATTCGTTACATAATATGGAACTCTAATTTAATAATGATTAATTTAATGGTATATAATTTAATAATAAATTGACCTAAGGATAGATAATAATTTGAAATAATGTATGATAATAATTTGATGAAAATAATATATGACAATAATTTAATGAAAATAATATATGACAATAATTTGATGTAAATATTTGCATGTCGAATGGCAAAATATGGCTGATCTTTGTAATGTACTAACACCTATTGATGTATCATCTACCCATATTTGCAAAAATAAAATTATTCCATTTTATTCTCAGAATACTGACGAAATTAACTTTGAAATTGCATTTAAAGCTAAAACAATAAACTGTAGCAATTAAAGAAGAAAACTTATATATTTATCAGCATTAGAAATATAAGAATTTTTCAACCATATAACGTAAGCAAGGATCACAAAATTCTGACCAAGCTGGACCGAAGGACCAAAATAAAACATGAAGAAATTGGTGGAATCAGTAACAGAAATTCTGATGTACCAGGTAATCGAACCTGATTACGTTTCGTTTTGTCAGATACACGATTCCTGAGGTCCAAAACCACAGATGCAACACGGGAAATAAGGAAGCCTCGATGAAGGTTCAGGTTACCAGTATTTTGGTAACCACAGAGAATAAAACAGAAGACGAACTAGCAGGGGATCAAGGAGGGCGTAGTGGAGGGGGGGTTCAGGGGATCAGACCGGAATAAATCGTTACTACTGCTCAGTGAACTGTTTTTGTTTCTGGATATTGTGGCTTGCCTTGTTACTAATAAGGCCTGTTTGCGATGAAACAGATTTTAAACCAATCTAACTAGCCTGTACTGTCCCACTGCAGGGAGCCTCCGTCTCCCTTTCCCACACAATTCTGTCTTTCGCGAGTCGCCAGTCGTTACGGTAGGAGTCATGCTCGTCCCGCCATCTTCGTCTTGGCCTGCCGCGATGGCGTCGTGCGTTTAGTGGGACCCAATCGGTGGTTCTCATAACCCAATTGTCACCTGACATGACCAGTACATAATATTGTATGTAATATAATATCACGCCTGTTCACCAAAGTGGACAGAGGTGTATCTATAGTACACCTACATCTTACCAGTTATGTTTAAGTGCCATGTGATAGGGGGCGATCCTATTGCCATCAACCGGGCACAAATTCAGACTCCGGGCTGCTACTGAGAAATTCCAGATGGAAAAACCCAATAACACTTCACCCGCAGGGTAATTGCATAACACACTATCAGTAGCAATGGGTTTCATTTTGACAGTTGAACAACATTCATTGCGTTATTTACGTTGTTGAGCAGACACATTTTTCGAACATATGGAGCAATGGATTAGCAATAAGCTTCAAAATTATTCAAATTGAGAGGAACAGGGTGCCTGCCTCAAATCGAATTCAAGACCTCATGCTCAACAGTAGCACTTGCAGTTAATAGGCTAGTCAGGCTCTTCATTTTTTGGGTTCCGTACCCAAAGGGTAAAAACGGGACCCTATTACTGAGACTTCGCTGTCTGTCCGTCCGTCTGTCTGTCACCAGGCTGTATCTCAAGAACCGCGATAGCTAAACAGTTGACATTTTCACAAATTATGTATTTCTGTTGCCGTTACATCAAAAAATACTAAAAACAAAATAAAATAAATATTTAAGAGGGGCTCCCATACAACAAACGTGTTTTTTTTTCGGTGTTTTTGCCTTGTGGTACGGAACCCTTCGTGTGCAGTCCAGTTTTTTTTGTATGGGCTGTGTGTGTTTCTCTAGGCCGTTGTTTTGACAATCAATCCGACTACATCTCATAGTAGGTTTAAACGAGAACGGCATTATATTAAGTTACATCAATGCAATACAGGCGTGTCAATATATCAGAATAGGTATTCCTAATTATTAACGATTCCCGTCTACCTACATGTTCAAAGGGCGAATTTTCCATTTCCAAATGAGGAGAACCCATCAACCAATCATAATTCGAGGAATACGTAAGTTAACGCGAATCTATCACGAAGTACCACGCCCCGGGGAAGCCGGGCAAACACCGACCCTCCGCTAATCTAATATTAAACACATTCGGATATTAGATACAAAGTGAGCATTCACAGAATTTAATAATCCCGCTCCCACACCTATACACACCTCCCTCTCACTCATGTAACTCAGTCTCTGTCTAACATGAATTATTAACAACAATTTTATGATTACATTTAGCATTGAGTGTAAGTGCGGGCGGGACGTGATACGAAAGTCGAATGGCCGGTGAAAAATGGCGGGAAAACGTTGCCAGTTAATATTTTATTGGTTTCGATAGGTTTGAGTTATGTAAGTCAGCCGGGGGTTCCGGTAATTTTCAATTTTGTGCCTGAAATATTGATAAGCTGAAGTCCCTAGTGCTCACTTTATTGGATCACTTTGAGCTGACTTGCAGTTTTGATGACCTACAACATCGTGATAGTTACTGACGATTCCTTAGTGCGTTTGCAATTTGTTATACTTGAGGAGGGTAGCTGTTTCAGTGTTGTTTTTGATAGACTGAGTTATAAAGTTGATTTTATCGGGCGATTACCGTTTTGCGTAGACGTGACGCATGTTTTCTCCCAAATTGTTATTTTGTTTGTGTTTTTTTTATGCGTCATGTGTGCCGCAAATAAACGTATTTTTGTTATTTTCCTTTATTTTGAAGACGTTTGAGGATTCGGGCTATCACTCGATATAATACTGATTCGCACCCAAATTGTGGCACTATGACAAGCATATTTACCGTAATCAATTAATTAAAAATATGTAACAAAACCGGTAGTTACCTTAAAAAAAACTTTAAATAACATCCACGTTAAAAATCTACATAAAAACAACTCACGTTATAACTCTCAAATACAATTAAAACGCAAGAATCATACGTCAAACGAAAAAAAAAACGCCATCAAAAACTACGCGAGCCTGTTTAGCATACGACATTGCGTAACACTGTTATTAGCACGCAAAAAACATGTAGCCAACGCGACCTGACTTTACCGACACCCGGATGGGACTAGGTCTTAGAAAATTCTAAGCACACTACGTCTACTCAGCGGTCATTTTGACCGTGGGTAGAATACTAAGGCACTGGCTGGATTGTGACGAAAATGGAACCCGACAGGCAGGGAGGTAATTGTGTTTCATTTTTACCCCACCTCCTCAAGGGTGCCCTAACACAATAATCGTCATATTTTGTACGAGTTACACTTGACGCCTCCTTTGGTTAAGAATTGCTTTCTAATTTACTGTGCATGGGACCGTGAAGTTAAAGGGTGGTTTTTACCCCAGTTGAATTTTTGGAAGGTTACATTTTGGCATTAAAAGTTACAATTATCTGTATGAACTCAAACTCAAAGCATTTATTTCAATTAAACCATTTACAAGCACTTTTGAATTGACAAGAAGTCGGTCGTCAGAAAATATGAAGCTAGTTGCCCATTCCATAGAGTAGTAGGTACCTAGGGAGACGAACGGGCAAGAAACTCCATGAACACTCTTTTAAATTATATTTTTACAAAAATATTAGTTACATCATTAATAAAAAAAAAGAAAAATGCAAATGCCGATTTACCCTAATAGATGCCTCTTATATCATCTAGTAATTATCTAATATCTTACTTAGTGCCCTTTTTCGAAGACAGCCTAAAAATCAACATCAATCTAGATTTTAACCGACTTCAAAAAAGAGGTTACCAATTCGACTTTTTTTTTTATACCTACTTATTTATGCTCAGTGTTACCTTAGCCATTTTTTAACCGACTTCAAAAAGGAGGAGGTTCTCAATTCGTCGGAACCTTTTTTTTCTCAAACAACTTTCATTATCAAGATATATAAAATAGTTAAAAATATACACAGCACTAGATAAATTTAGGGGCAGGCCAGACTTCAAAACTTCTCATTTTACCCTTACCACAACTGAGGTAATTCTAATTACCCTAATAAATCCAAAAGATCAAGAACCCCATTAAAGGAACACCTGGCTAACAATATGTTTTATTTAAATAACTAATCAACATAAAACTGGCTCTCTCACGCTGCCATTAGCATTACGAGTAAGGATTTTATTCACATGTGAAAACCCTACTGGGTTCTTAAAATTCTTGGGTTCTTCTGGCTTCTTGCCAGGGTCTGGTTATACGAACTGCCTTCCCTACACCCTAATTGCTTAACATAATATCAGTCAGAATCTGGATCATTTCGAAGTTTATTGCTAATCCATTGCTTCATATGTTTAAAAAAATTGTCTATTCAACAGCACAAATAACGCAATGAATGTTGTTGAACTGTCTGTACTGTGTTCCGCAATTACCCAGCTGGTTTACTTTAATAATGGTTCTAGATGTCTTTTAAACTGCCAAGACCTAAATACAAAGACGAACAAAAACGAAGTAAAAGCAGTATGGATCGTAGCAAGTGTCATTCTGTCGTTTCTGCTTACCCCCATGGAAAGAAGGCGTGTGTTTATGATAGGTGTGCGTTACCTAAATACTTAATTGTTTCTAGAAGAAAGAATGTCTTAAGATTCAAGAGTGTGAAGAATATACTGTCATCGCCCATCCATTTGTCAAGCGTGAATCGTGATGAACAGGGTAAACTTTTTGGCATGGTCATTGGAATATTGAATAAACGGCAACCTGAAAATTATGATTTTAGTATTCATACATCATAGTTTTGTTGCCTTTCGAGGATATTGCAGCAAGCATAGAAGCTAAACTTTTTGCATAGAAACTTACCGTAATGATCACTTGTCACTTGTCAAATTAGGCTGAATCTGCTTTCCTCTGCCACATTTCCCAACCAATCAGAAATAAAAATCATTTTTCCGAAATCCTACAAAATAAATTCCATCCACATCGATAAACATGGCGGACGCGAAAAAAATCATCTGCACAAGTGTCAACGATTGACAATTAGCAGCATCGGCCTGTCTGATCCAAAATTTTCGCATAATTGTCATTCGGTAATTGAAAAACGCAATTATGAACGCCGAGAGCGTGAGTTAATTAATATTAAATTCTGAAATAATCGCCCCGCTCTCCCCTGCGCCCCCTCCCCGGGGAGACAGGGGACATGGACTGATTGAATTATAGGCAAATTTTGAATTTTGAATAATTCACGGGAGTGAGTTAGCCCTTTATGGCACAGCGGAGGACGAGGGAATTTTTGGTTTAATTAGTCCAGTTATTGTTTTGTCGAAACGGGTTCTGTGGTACTAATTGTTTTTGGCATCTTTTCGCTTTAGTGTTGAAGCCATAAAGATTTAATTGTATTCCAGATAATAAAGACGTTTTATCTGACATAATAAATGTATTTATTATACCTACACTCTGATAATATTGATATAATATTAATTGCAGCTTTTTCTGACAAGTTATAACTGTGACCTAATAACAAATGATTTATGATATCAATATGTTAAAAGCACAATAACTGTTAACTCCTTAACCTCAGATAGGCGAGACTGAATCATATTATTTTTTTTCCACTCGCGAGAGACGTCGCTCACTGACACGAAACGATCCACAATCCGCAACGCACTGATATATTACGCAATTAGTTATTCTCGATGGATAGACCAGAAAAAAAAGTTAAAAACAAAATGGTTCCTAGTTACAGATCAGTACGGACACCGCGGCTTCACAAAATTCAATTTGGCCAGCATTTCGCAGCTCCCGCCGCGCGACAAACAAACAATTACACATACGTGTGTCGAAAGCATAATTTTTCCACAAAAACTACGTGGAAATGCGAAAAAAACACACTCGCTGACGCTTTGTTAGTTTTTCGCGCCAACGCGTCGGCCATTTTTGACAGCTGTCAAACGCTGCGCTAGTGATTGCGTCTTTTGTAGTCGCACCTTTTTCGAGACACGGATTTTTTACATGGAAAAATCAAAACGTCACCGCGCCTGAATATTTTGAATGGTAAATATTATAGCACAATGTAATCCCACACAAATTACCAGCACATAGGAATATGAAAGCGATAAACCGAGATGCATCGGCGATACGTGCACACAATCCTGTCTCATTTCAATACCTATTGTGAGGCCTGCGCTAGTGTTGTAACGTCGTAACGTCCCGTTCTACGGACACCCATCAGTCATTTACGAATGAATACATGACAATCGATCGAGATACGTAAGGTAGCATGTCTCGTGTGAGTGACGAGTGATTCTCGCGTTCGTGACGGATATCCGAACGTTGACAAACGCGCGGCCGGGGTGTCCGCACAGTTCTTTTTACAAATTTCAAGCAGAAGAAGTTTGACGTGCGATAGTGACGTGACGATGTGGAGCTGTCAGTTTTCAATTGGCTCTCAAAGGGTGTTGACGTGTCGAGTCGGATCTAGATTCCAAGTGTGGACATGTTAATTGTTACGTACGAAGCGTAGGAGTCGCATAAACAGACCCTCAACGTTTATTATTCGCTTTCTAAACATATTCGCGTGTAATTCGATATCACTTTTTAAAGTTCTGTCTAGGCGGTCTGTGAAACCTGATAGGTCCTCGTTAATCGATTAATATAATCGTATATTCCGATGAGAATCGATTACTAGAACGGACGGATACAAGTAGTTACTAAGTTGCAATAGTAAACATCATTAGGTATGTGAAGTGCGGTGATGCGATGCGATCCGTCGTAAGAGATTGTTTTTGTTTAGAAGCAAGAAAATTGTGTTATGATCGTTACAATTTGCATATTCTGATGGGATACAGAGTAATCACACGGTTGAAATTACTTTAAATATTATTACTGTGATCATGGATTTCAATTACAAATGACGTTAGCTTTGTCAAAATCATCTTTACTTGTCTGAGATATTAAGGTTTATTTTTAAACGGTGCTTAAAGATAAGGGACGTTTAAACCTCAAAAAAATATGGTTAAACAGTCCCTAATAATACCTTAAAAAAAACAAAACAACGACGCAACGCAACGCAACGTTTTTAAATAAACCCCTTAGTATAAAAGTATATCGTTTTTTTACATTTTCACTCCTTATTTTCACACCATTTTTTGGGTTCTGTACCCAAAGGGTAAAAACGGAACCCTATTACTAAGAGGCTTCACTGTCCGTCTGTCCGTCTGTCACCAGGTTGTATCTCATGAACCGTGATAGCTAGACAGTTGAAATGTTCACAGATGATGTATTTCTGTTGCTGCTTTAACAACAAATACTAAAATCAGAATAAAATAAATATTTTGTTGTATGGGCATGTTTTTTTCGGCGTTTTTGCCTTGTGGTACGGAACCGTTTGTGTGCGAGTCCGACTCGCACTTGGCCGGTTTTTTCATTTTCACTCCTTATTTTCACACCATTTTTATCGTTACACATCTTATCGCTTATCTATCGCTGCGTAACAACCTCAATGCCTACAACTTGTTGCATTTAAAAAGAGCAAAAACCCGTAATTTATGCTCAAGTAATGAGCATTTAACTAAATGAGCCAAATTACCCGGTTTTAGGTGTTAAAATCGTACACCGCCGGAAACCAATGATTATTTTATCCTTTCAATATATAATTATGGAATTTCCTCTAAATATCGCAATTAAAATATTGCCCATTAACTTAGACTAGCGCTATACCGCGACTGCGCTTGTCCTAAGCGTTTATTGAAAATAAAGTTTTCAGCAAATCCAGGAAAATGGATTCAGATATTAATTAAATGAATTTACTGATAGTCACAAGCAAGACATTAACGTGGTCTTCGATAGATATTATAAAGATTAGAAAGTTAAGAAAAAGGAAACTGCGTAGAAGAACTTTATAAATTAAGACATATTATTGTTGTCATCTGCTGGGTTCCTGGTCATTTCAGACGACCAATCCTACGATTTATCCTACTAGAAATGGTACACTGTAGGTACTTGATATATTCAAGATATTTTGTGTTTTATGATGATATTAAAGCAGTAGGGAAGTAAGTACATCACTAGATTTATTAGGTATTTGGTTTCAAAGACAAGTTATATTTTTTTATTGTGATACACACCTTGGTTAGTGAAAAGATCGTATCTGATATCAAAAGTACTAGGTCTACAGATCATGAAGGAACTCTGCTTAGAAAGTTCTCTTCTTCATCTATCCAGCTCAAAATAATCTAACATATTTCCTTAAAAAATACCAGGGTGTCATAATAAAGAAGGAGCTTACCTGGATCTGTCGCGTCGAGGGTCTGCGGCGGGGGCTGGCTGAGGGGTCCAGGGGTACCCCCGGAGCCCGGAGAACGAACATCATCGTTCACCGCGCCACCGTACGACAACGATGACGATGGCGGTCTCTGTAGACAAGGAGAGAAGATATGGTTAGCATATGTTTAAGAAAGAGATGGTGGTTTCAAAGGCTGGTTTGTAGGAAACTTGAGTTTCAAGGCTTGTTTGCGACCACTCCTGAAGTCCTGAACATGAGGTTCTTTCACAGGAACAATTATCAAGCTGTGAAATCAAAGTCACTCTCTTCACAGCAATTTTTCCAAGTATACCTAAAATAGAAAACACCGTTTTTCAAAGATCTTCACAACGACTTCAGGCTGAAGACACCATCTTCATGTGTAAAGAAATTCTATGGTAAGATCAATGAGATATCCTCTCACCGCAAACGCAATCAGCCTATAATGTTCCCACTGCTGGGACACAGGCCTCCGCTCGGTAAGAGGGAGTGGGCCGTAATCCCCGCGTGGTGGAGGTACCAACGGCTTAACATGCTTTACGAGGCTCGGAGGATTCTCGATGTGTAAAGATGGCCACCCATCCACGAACCAACCGCGGCAATCGTAGCTTAACCTAGCAGACTGGTTGTCATTCTTTCGGGCCTCTGAATACCCGTAACGACGTGGGTACCAGCAGTTCATTATTGTGTAACATTTAGGTTTGTACCCTTTTTAGAAACACCACTTTGACAAGCTGTAACAAGGTAGGTACCCGCAGTCTTTTTAACAATTATTGTATTGAACATAATTTGGACCCTTGACAGAACCGATTCAACGTGTTCAATGGCGCGAGACGAGGAACTGTAGCCACTCGGCCGTGACTAAATGTTCGAGCTAAAAAAATAGACATATTTATTTTGTTTGGGCTTAGGAAATTGGTACCTAACGAAGACTAGTAAGTACATTATTATTCGTTTGTGGTAAAATTACTTGAAATTAGACACTTAATAGTTCTAGGTGAAAACTGCTAAAGTTGTTACTTCAGTATGACCAGAAGAAGTCATTAAAAAACGTTCAAAATCAAAATCTAGTCGCAATTTAATCTCAGCGACAATGTCAAAAACTTGTCAAAAATGTAGGGAAATTATAGGTATTTTTGACAGATTGAGATCAGTCTGAATGTTGGCTCCTTCAAAAAGGGGCGACACGCGATAAAATCGCGCGCGACACAAAGGCACTGGAAGTCGTGCAACGAGCGGTGCCTGTGTCGCGCGCGATTATATCGCGTGTCGCGCCTGTTTGTAGGGAGCCTTTACGAGAATTGTCCCTCACGTAAGCAACAACAATAAACAGCACGTTTGCTATGACCAATACCTACCCTATCTGAATCATTTTGAAGGATAAGTATTGCTAATCCATTGCTTCATACGTTCGAAAAATTAGTCCGCTCAACAACGTAAATAACGCAATGAATGTTGTTGAATTGTCAAAATGAAAACCATTCCTACTGATAGTGTTACGCAATTACCTCACAGAAATCACATATCCGTTTGCACAACCTTGTAATTATGATGACTGGTAATTATCACGTATTGTATCTTGTAGCCACCAATTAACAACTCTACCACAGATTAACGTAATGAAGGTAGGTATCTAAAATTACAACATATACTACAAAATGTTCACATACATATTTTCACAAATCACCACCTCTTAATATTTCCTACCCTCAATTACAAACAGACTTCCTAAAGACGTTAAAATTAAAGCGTTCGGCTATTGTCGTAACACTTCGGGCTTTGTCGTAACACTTCGGAAGCGCTCGGGTAATGAGCCGACGCACACGCCACTCGGACATTAGCTAGCGCTTGCGCGGTAGACACCTGCCTTATGGCCAGCCTATAATGGTCAGGTTATGAAATAAGGAAGTGGCAGAGTATTAAGGACTTTGCTGTGAATTTGTGATAGTTGGGAAGTCTGTTAAAATATTGTTAACGTTGAAAAGGCGATAAAGATAAATCTTAATTAAGATATTGCGAGGGTGAAGTGGAAATAATACTAGCTTAAACTTGTCCTACTGCATGATAAAGGTGGCAGTGGGCTGGCCATGTTTGTCAAAGGACCGATGGCCGGTGGAGCAGACGAGTCCTGGAGTGGAGGCCGCGTGTCGGCAAGCGTAGTGTGGGACGCCCCCCAGCTAGATGGACGGACGACCTAAAGAAGGTGACTGGGACGTACTGGATGCGGAAGGCGGAGGACAGGGTGTTGTGGTACAGCCTAGGAGAGGCGTGCAGTGGCTGAGTTGATTGAGGATGTAGGCTGTTTCTCATACAGAGCCAGAGAGAAAACCTAGCTTATTAAATATCTCTTTAAATGTTCTTAAGCTCGTTGTATCGGTTGCACGACAGATGCACGACAGTGTGTCACATTTTGTTGGCCATATTCGCCATTTCCACGGCATCGTCGGTGGCAGGAGGTCGCCATGGCTGAATTTTTACGTACGTTTTACACTTTAGCTGTTAAAACGTATAACCAAACTTTACAAATAAAAGATTAATAGCAATATTCTCATTTAATTAATTATTTCACTAAGGCCGGCCATACACTGACAGCTTGAAGCACCCAGTATTCGACTGCTCCAAGCTGCGATTGCATAGCAAACTACAGTATTCTACGTACACACATACACGGAACCGCTCGAGCAGTCGCGACTGCTTCGGGCGGTCGGCAGCGCAGTGAAATTTCATCGTGCGGACAAGCAGTCGACAGGTATACACTGACTGCTCGAGCTGTCGACTGCTCTCGCGCAGTTACCTCCGCCCGCGCTCTTCATTCCACGAAGCGTGTGTTAAGGCCGGTAATAAAAACCGCAGAGCAGTTGATACTGACTGCTGCAGCCAGCCAGCAGGCAGGTATCAATGGCAGCTTCAAGGGGTTGAATTTAACTGTACGAGCAGTCAGTGTATGTTGATCACTGGCTTACTGCTGGAGTAGTTCGTGTATGGCCAGCCTTAGAGTGGGGATTGAACTCACAACCTTTCGTCTTTCGCTCACCAACCAGTCGGCGATTTGGCCATTTGGCTACTTTCATGTAATTTAGATCTAATCCCACACCAACATTTTAACTTCTAACTCCTAATGGAAAACCCAATAACACTTTGTCCGACCCGGGAATCGAACCCAGGACCCCACGCTCAGCAGACACACACCCCCCGCACTCTCCCCGGTCGTGTCGGATTGCCGTCCCATCGGACTATGAGAGTAAAGGAACAGAGAGTGCACATGTGTTTGCGCACACACTTGTGCACTATAATATCTCCTGCGTACCTGGCTAATCTCCATTGAGATTGGCCACCGTGACCGAAAAAACGGTCGGGGAGGCTATTTTTAACTTCTAACTCCATATTCTAAGTACAGACGGCAGCACAACAAGCTATCCGAAACTGTAAGTTTTTTCCAATCAATTTTGAACCTTATACTTTATCGATTAAGTTGAAAATCTATTAAAGAAATTTGACAGATTATAGTAGTATGTGCTGGCGTCTGTACATCAACCATTAGGTACCTATTCCATTACCATTCCTGTGATTGATAACCACCACCCGGCTTACCAGTAATTACCGAAAAAAACCAGGCATTTAATTGTGCCAGCCATGATAGGTTTCTAACGATCGTTAGTAAAACTATAGCAACTGATGTATTGTTGCATTTAACTTGATGACTCTTTGTAATAGGGGTCATGATTTTTGGCTTCGAGTGAAGGAGCTAAGTTACATGTGGAGCTGACCTCGTTATTGCTGTTCCAGCTGAGTAAAACAAATGTATGATTTTTAGGGTTCCGTACCAAAATGGTAAAAACGGAACCCTTATGGTGAGACTAAGTTTGTCTGGCTGTCTGTCCGTCCGTATGTCACAGCCACTTTTTTCCGAAAGTATAAGAACTATACTGTTGAAACTTTGTAAGTAGATGTATTCTGTGAACTGCATTAAGATAAATAGAAAAAAAACAATAAATTTTGGTGGTTCCCCATACTTAGAACTGAAACTCAATTTTTTTTTTTTTCATCAAACCCATACTTGTGGGGTAGGTATCTATGGATAGGTCTTCAAAAATTATAGAATAGAATAGAATACTCTTTAATATGTACACCATATAAACCACCATATTGAGGTTTCTAAAATATAATTTTCTAAACTGAATAGTACACTTCCAAAGTGGTAAAATGTGTGCCCCCCTGTAACTTCTAAAATAAGAGAATGATAAAACAAAAAAAATGTTTGATGTACATTACCATGTAAATTTCCACCAAAAATTGTTTTGAACGAGATCTAGTAAGTAGTTTTTTTTTAATACGTCATAAATCGTAAGCCGCAATTTACCTTTCATTCAATCAACTCAAATGTTACTTGCTGCTGCGGACTCGCCCATGAAGGGCGAGTCCGCCTCGCTCTTGCCCGGTTTTTAATACTATGGTTACTGGTTTGATGACGGTTTACTGCCGTCATGATTCCAGTGTAAGAGAGAGACGGTGCTATATATGACCGATAGCTCCATCCCTTTTTCGCACTGGAATCATGTCGGCATTATTACTTCATAATATAGCCCCAGGGACCTCTAAAATTGCAACAAGGATTTGATTCAAGTGAGCACAATCATCATCTGCCTAGCCTTTTCCCAACTATGTTGAGGTCGGCTTCCAGTCTAACCGGATGCAGCTGAATACCAGCCAGATCAGCCTATAATGTTCCCACTGCTGAAATACAGGCCTCCTCACGATATGAGGGAGTGGCCAACAACAACACTTTGCTCAATCTGAATCGAACCCAGGACCTGAGCTCATCAGTGGCGCTTGCGACGACTAGACCAACGATGCAGTCTAAAACATACCTAGCATACCAGTTTCAAAAATACCTAGACAGAAATGTATAACTACTAGTAACTGAATCCCACACATGTAGACACAGCACGTTCTAGCATGAACGTTTAGAATTCCTATACAAAAATAGCCCGGGCTACTGGCGATTTCAATAATCATTAGGTAGTAGGTACGTATAGTTTGGTCGACGTAACTGGAACATATGTTTGAATGGCGTTTTATTTTCGCGGCCGTCATCATTTGTTAGGGTTCCGTACCAAAATGGTAAAACGGAACCCTTAAGGTGAGACTCAGTCTGTCTGTCTGTCTGTCACAGCAGGATATCTCAAGAACTACTAATGCTATCCACTTGAAATTTGGAATAGTTTTAGATGACATTTGCCCAACTATTTTGCAAATAAGAAAGAAATAAAAATATTTGAATATTTTTTGCAACAGGGACTGAAAGGGGGTCTAAAAAATTCTAAGTGGGGCTACTAGGGCATACTAGGACAGTTTTTTTTTTTTTTAGGCTGCATAGTTTTTGACTTATGGATGAAAAATGTAAAAAAAAATACCGTGCCCGTAACTCCGAAGTTTGCAAAGAGAAAAATCTGAAATTATTCTATGTGATAGAAGTTTATGTAAAGATTACAGGAAAAATAAAACAAAGTCTCTAAGTAGCACACTTTTTGAGCAATCAACAACAAAAGTTACGTTAGTTCCACAATCGGTCAAGAGGTGGCGCTAACCTAAAACTGCAATATTCTACACCAGTGCAGTGTTAAAATTGTCTGACGAATAGAGACCTCGCCGATGAAAATTTAAAAACATTATGATGGTACGAAACCCTCGGTGCACGAGTCCGACTCGCTCTTGCCCGGTTTTTTTTTTGACGAAGACTTCATTTTTGTTGGCAACGATGTTTTTTTTTTGTAGAGAAAACAATGATTTTAAGAATACACGCAGCTTATCAATCTTGCCTAACCTACCCTTTTCCCAACTATTTTGGGGTCGGTTTCCAGTCTAACTGCATACAGCTGAATACCAGTATTTTATATGGAGCGACTTCCTATCTGACCTCCACAAGCCAGTTACTGGGTAATACATAGGAAAGACTGGTTGTCAGACTTTCGGGCTTCTGACTACCCGAAACGACTGTCAAAATATTAATAGCAGATAAACTTGCAAATGAGTAACATAGCACCTAAAATATGGGCTAAGGATCCATAGGTACAGACTTTAAAAGAATAAGTGTGACATCCAGCCGCACGGTTCGATCCCGCGGTTGGTCCGTGGATGGGTGACCATCTTTACATACCAACACCCCTCCGTGCCTCGAAAAGCACGTTAAGCCGTTGGTCCCGGCTGTCATTCGTGGATCTTTGACAGTCGTCACAGGTCGTCAGAAGCTCGTAAGTCTGACAACCAGTCTTACCAAGGGGTATCGTATTACCCAGTAACTGGTTTGTGGAGGTCAGATAGGCAGTCGCTCCATGTAAAATACTGGTATACAGCTGCATCCGGTTAGACTGGAAGCCGACCCCAACATAGTTGGGCAAAGGCTAGGCAGATGATGATCACTTTTCAGCCCGAATTATCACTCTGTCTATCCGGTGCATTACCCTTAAAGGCTCCTGCAGACAGGCGCGACGCAACGGTGTGACGCGATTCTGGTAGAACAATTTCCATGAAGTTTTCATCAAAATTGTTCTACTAAGTCGCGTCGCGCTCTAGTGTCGCACCTGCCTGCAGGAGCCTTAACACATCACTGATTAGAAAATACAATACACCATATCTGGTAATCAATAACTAATTACTACACACTAACAATAGTAATAATACAACCTAATCATTACCAAGTAACATTCGATTATCAAGTTAATTTCGATGTCAAACGAATCAGAATACTCGATTAGTCTAATCGAATAATGGTCGACTCTATTCGTAATTTGAAATTCGAATGAGTTTAATCATCTGGAGCCAAATGGCGTTCAATTATATTTGTAAAGAATTCGGTAAAGGGTTAGTGTATTTGAATTTCGAACAGGTGTTTGAATAGTTTTCTTGACAGTTCTAATATGGTGGCGGAGAATGAGGATCTTCCTACAATTCAATTATCAGAACACAAAATAACAAATTCAGAAGTGCATTGCTACAAATCGGACGAGGAAAGTTTTGTGGATGGCTGAGTCTTTCCTTATATAAAAAAACGTTTACTTTTAAGCAATCAAATCAACAGATTAATCCAACAAACCACATAATTATATTCACAAAAACCCAAAAATAATGCCCTCACTAACAGTAATTGATGCAGACACCTCTAGTTTAGTTTTTTTTTAAACAGGAAACACTGACGAGACCGTTTCACACCATATGGGACAAATGCATCATTACTGGCTGTTATTGTTATAATTTTTATTCTGTTTACCCTAGTGAGCGGGCAGTTTGTGTCGTTAGCGAATTCGTAACAACTCGAGTTAACTCGACTAAGTATCGTGACGGTAATCGATTAGGTGATCGGTTTTGTTTTGTTTTTTTTCTTCTTTGCAATCTGGTGTGTGTTTGTGTCACCTGTGTTATTTGATCTCTATTGGGAATTGGGAAGGAAAAAGTTTTTTTTTTTTTCTACTTATACTAAATGAGCGCGAAAGTTTGTGAAAATGGATGGATGGATGTTTGTTACTCTTTCGCGCAAAAACTACTGAACGGATTTAAATGAAATTTGGCACACCAATATAATTTATAACCAGGATTAACATAAAGGAGTTTTTATTCCGATATTTCTACGGGTTCGAGACGTGTGCGGGTTTGAATGAAAATGAATTACTCGTATTAATCAATGAAACTTACATAACATATATACATAATCAGCCTGTAATGTTCCCACTGCTGGAACACAGGCCTCCTCCAGGTGAGAGGGAGTGGGCCGTAATCCACCACGCGGGCCCAGTGCGGGTTGGCAGATGTCACATGTCTTCGAATTTCTGTTTCTAGGACATGCCGGTTTCCTCACGATGTTTTCCTTCACCGTTTTGAGAGCAGTGGTGATGAAACAATTTACACAAAGTAAAGCGCCTGTCTGGGTTCGAACCTACGACCTACAACTCGTAATTCGCGGCCGTTCCCACTTGGCCACCACTGCTCCTTGAAAATTACTGCACTGCTCAATGAAACTTAAATACATGATATCTTCGAAACTATGCATTTTTGGACCACATATTTTACGACTTTTTGTATTATTTTTACTTATATGTAGAATATAACCCTAGAGTTATGGGATATAAAAAAACACGTTGTAATATATTCCTTGATTTTAGTATCTTTTTTCAATCGATTTATTGAATCAGCCACTATTTTTATTAAGCAGTACATTTCAAGTTCTTTTATTTTATTTCAGGACAGTCCAACACAAGTAACTGCGGTGCTATTCTGTAAAAATATCACCTTGAATACTTAGGTGAAGTGATCCTAAAGTGAGTTGTCATTCCACCTGACACTATTGACCTAAGTTTTGACAGTGTAAATTATTACAGTATAGACAGTCTGGACACCAGTCAATCCACTTTCAACCCTAAAAACATCAAAATCTAATTACACGCCCCATTACGCATACTAGTCAACACCAACACACTACCAAAAAATAACACTTGAAAGCCCACTTCGATGGCTGAAGCAGCAATTACTTTTAACAAACAAATCAATGAACGCGCTTGCGTCGCCGGGGCAGGGTTAACTTTGGTTAAGAAAACAATACGGTACAACGAGTCAGGGTTGTACAGACGCTCACATCAAGCTACTACAATCTGTCAAATTTCTTTAATAGACTTTCAACTTTAGTGCTAAAACATAAGGTTCAAAGTTGATTGGGAAAATTTGACAGTTTCGGGTAGCTTGACGTGCTGGCGTATGTACACGTGTATTGTTGAATAAAGTAGCGGAATTTAGAGTATGTTGCTTGAAAAAAACCGGTGGTGGCCCAGTGGTAACGGCCGCGAGTTACGAGTGGTCGTAGATTGGAACCCAGGCAGGCATTTTACGTTGTGTATTTAATTTCATCACCACTGCTCTCAAAATGGTGAAGGAAAACATCGTGAGGAAACTGGCATGTTCTAGAACCAAAAAATTCGAAGACATGTGACTTCCACCAACCCGCACTGGACCCGCGTGGATTATGGCCCACTCCCTCTCACAGGGAGGAGGCCTGTGGCCCAGCTCCCAGCAGTGCATGCTGAATATTGCATGAAAATTATTGAGATTATATTGGCTATAGTTGTGTTCATAATATTCCGTTTCTATCATAAAGGTTTATTAAAAAAAGTCAAAGCCGGTTGGCTTTGACTTCTTTTGTACGAATTTTCCCACTTTTCCAGAGCCATATTTTTTACTAGCACAATTTCCTATCCAGTGTACTCAAGTATTTGTGGACAGGGCCAGCCCTAAACGGACCCCTGAATCAACCCGTCAAACGCACGCGGCCGATGAATTAAATCGAAAACAATTCGTAAAAAGAACAATGGAAGGGTTTGAACAAAACTTCCAGTTTGAATTTGGAATTGAGCGGCGCAGCGCACGCGCAAGCCAGGTGGGGGTGTGTGTCAATGAAGTCGGTTAAAGGAGGGTAATGCGATATGTGTTATTGTTTTTGTGTGGAGAATTTAAATTTGATTTGTATTTATGTGGTATTGGAATTATTTGTTTGTGGTTTGAGTTGGATTAAGATTTTTTATTTTCTATTATTTTTATTAGTACCAGGAATATTTAGGGTACATTTACTTTACAGGTATTTTTGACAGATAAACAATGAGATCAGACTGTGAAGGTTCTTAAAATTAAAAGAATTGACCTTCAGAAGGGCAATTCTTGTATTCTGTATCTTAATTTTCCCGGAAAATTCGAATATGATTGCCTTACTAACTATACATATTTTTTTTTTTCGTATAAATGTAGACTCGTTCTAATAAACCCCAATTACGATAACTACAATCCTTATTTATATTAAAAGAAGAAATAGTAGATACTTAAGTAACTAAAACATTCTTCAAATACCCTCAAATCGCCCTTCAAAACAACTCTGCCTACCCACAATCTTTGCCAACAAAAAAAGAAAAACAAAAGACGCTACATTAAGACGTATGGAGGTACCAGATGACACATAAGTAAAGTTTCATTTGGTCGCATTAATGGTAATGGAAAAGTCGGGTACTATGAGAACCTCCGCTCGGGGGGAACTTGTCCATACTCCGTCTTTATCAGGGGACATGTGTTTGGGACGAGCCTTTTTAAAGGTTGATTTTGAAGTAGGTGATCCTGTGATAGTTAAAACAATCCTAAATAGCCTGCTAAGATCGAAACCCTTCTTTTGGCTTTGTTGTAACGTAGTCGGGTAAACAGTAGAGAATTTTCATCTTATTACAAGACAAGGGTTATCTTCAGACTTAGGTTTAAACCATCAAACCATTTTTTAATTTCGATGTATATCCAAATAAAGATCAAATAACAAAATGACAACTAAGCTACCAGCAGCTTAGTTGTGATTTTTGTATATTATTATAATATATAATATTAAGAACTGTATTTCGATCACAGTTAAGTACGTACTTACTATAAAAACCAGCCAAGTGCGAGTCGGACTCGCACACGAAGGGTTCCGTACCACAAGGCATAAAACGCCGAAAAAACGATTCTTTTATAGGTACCCCTTAAAATGTAAACTTTATTTTATTTCTATTATAATTTTGTTGTTATAGCGGCAGCAGAAATACATCATCTGTGAAAATTCCAACTATCTAGCTATCACGGTTCATGAGATAGCCTGGTGACAGATGGACAGCCAGACAGTGGAGCCTTAGTAATAGAGTCTTGTTTTACCCTTTGGGTACGGAACCTTAAAAACTGACTTGATGGTTTAAACCATGTCAACAGAAAATTCTGGTTTTGTAATGAGACCCTTTGAGTCTAGCCTGACTATGACGATGTCTTTGTAAGATTTCTAGGATAGAATTATGGGCTGTAAGGTCAACCTCACGACATGCGACATTACGGTAACACTTGAACTACCGAAAACGGCTCTTATTGCTAAGACACACATGCGTGTCAATCTCGAATAGGTCCATGGACGTACAGTTGACTGAACAATTTCTAACAGACTGACAACACCAAAAATAGAGGGTACTAGTACTACCACTCCTTTCCTTCGAAAAATTATTTCTTCGTACCTATTATAATTATCATCCCAACATCCCAAACGTTTTTTAAAAATGTCACCCCTATGGGGCTAAAAAGAAGAGATAGGTACAGTAATAGGAAAAATCTTATTCATTTTGATAGTAAACTTGAAACAATTATTGTTTTTTGTTTTACTTTTAATTTGTTATACATATATATACTTATGTTACATTGTATTTTTTTGAACCACGATGAAAGAGACTGGCCTCCACGACACAGGGAATCCTAGTGTGGAGACCAGTGATTTATCTGATAAAATTGTGTATTTTCTTGAACAATAAAGATTATTATTATTATTATATTATTATGACATACTTTTGACAAAAGAAACGATGTTAATTAAGTTTTTGGGTCTTTCTAAAATTGATCCCTGATGGGGGGGCAAAAAGGGGTACTTAAAAATGTTTTTAAGGGGAGCAATTTTAGGTTAATCCTGCCACGTAGGCTTGATTAACTCAAAAGTTGGTATTAATAATATTTAAGTGAATTTATGGAAATATTCCAATCGATTTTTTAGAATTCTACTCTGTGGGGGTGAAAAGGCGGGATACAGTTAATATGAAAAATCTTATTATTTTCACAAACCAAGATCTCATGAAAAAAAATGTATTTTACCCACATAAGTACTTACAACTAAATCACTCTCACCAATGATTTCAAAAGTAAGGATACGCCCGTCTGAACATTTTACATAGAAGTTCTTCGTTCGAAGTTCGAAGTTCGCGCGCACCACTGTCAACTGAGTCGCGTTGGCCCTAAAACCGTCATTTTAGGGCCAGCGCGCTGGTGCCATTTAGTCGCGCCGTTAGTCCGGTCCTTACGCTAGTAATATATATGTCAATGACTCTCACACATTGATTTATTAAATCTCTCACACCATTTTATCATACCGTATACCAATAATTGCTAATACATTTATCCCTTCATTATAATTTCGCGCTCAGACTCAGCGTCACTTGCAGCGATACAAACATTGGCAGTGACAAACATTACCCTGCGCTTGCGCCCGTCACGTGGCGAGTGTCGGATGACGTGGGAACTGCGATCGTTTGCCAATTTACTGCGATTTGGGGGTGGGTAGAGAACGCAGTAACTATCAAGAGGATTCGGAAATGTAATTTCTTTCATATTTGAAAGTTTCGTTGATCTAAGAGTAGATTCTGGGATCTCTTCTGTCTGATCTTCCTAGGTAGTATGACAGAAGCTTAACATGATTTTTCTGGTTCAAAAGATTCAGATAACTGAAGACATCAGACACTAAGGGTCAGTTCACACCGAGACGCGACGCGACGCGCAGTTTTCAAGATAAAAATACAATTACAGACCTTATCTTCTACACAAAAAGGTACACGATTCAGTGAGCTACGATGCGCGGCACCGCGCTGCGCCGCGCTGCGTAGCTCGACGTAGTAGACACTAGAATTGTGTACCTTGTAGTGTAGTAGATAAGGTCTGTAATTGTATTTCTATCTTGAAAACTGCGCGTCGCGTCGCGTCTCGGTGTGAACTGACCCTTAGAAGAGAATAAGTTAGTGTTTATAATGAATTCAAATAGCTTTAAATCATTCTTAGCTTCAAGTAAAGCCTTAAGGTAAGGTATATCTTTCTAAGTTAGATTTCTACCACCAACCACCAATCTCTTATGGAAAAGTGTTAATGGTAGAAATCTAACTTTGAAAGATATATTAATGATTCTAATGATTATAATTCTCTAAATATGTACCTGTTATTGTCGCGAATCATATTTTGATCAAGATACAACCTGACACTGACCTGCAAATTGCAAAAAACGTAAGAAAATTTGAATTTCGCGGTCTCAACTACCCATTCACCTTAACTATGATTTCAAAATTGAAGATGTGAATATCGGCAGGGGTAGATTTACAAACAGACTACCATAAAAACTATTCTTCCCATTTCTCTAGATACAAGGGGCGTCTGTTCAATCCCAGTTTCGATTCCTGGAAGTGAAAGTTTTTTGCGATACCCACAGTACGATGGAGCAAAAAGGTTTGTCATATGTTTCACAGATGTCGGGGCCGCCATCTTGGATTTTTGGCTTGATTGACATTTCGGAGGAGATGATTAGTTAATCAGGAAATCGTGTGTGCTTGGAACAGTATGGTTTTCAAAGACACCGGAATTCTATCCATACTAATATTATAAATTCGAAAGTAACTCTGTCTGTCTGTCTGTATGTTACCTTTTCACGCCTAAACCACTGAACGGATTTCGATAAAAATTTGGCAGAGAGATAGATTGCATCCCGGGGAAGGACAAAGGATAGTTTTTATGATATTCCCACAGGATCGACACTTATGCGTGTGAAACCGCGGGGCGCTGCTAGTTTTAAATAAAAGAAAGTCGTGTCGTTTGTCTAGTTGTCGCAAGTCCTACTAAGCATGGGGTTCAATTCGCAGGTCGGGCAAAGTGCTATTGAGTTTTTCCTTCAGGAATTTCTCAGTAGCAACCCCAAGTATGGATTCGTGCTCGGTTAAAGCCCATCAAATCTAGAAAAAGCCAGTCGCAGCCCAGAGCTAAGTTTTCTTAGTTTAGGGGGACTACATGACCTAAAGCTCGGTGACTGTCGGACTGCGTAGAAAAGAAAGAGAAGCGCGATAACACAAAGCTCGTAATTTATTGCAAAATATGAAACAATTATCTACATATTTATTTATTGTTTGGACTATAGAATTAAAACACTAGTGCTTTAGTATGTTGCTTTTGAATTTAAATTTGAAAAAAATCAGAATTATTGTATGTATATTTAGTATGGGTTTTATTGTAAAAGGAAAGTTTTTAGAGGTATCATCATGATTTTTTTCTATCGTATCAAATCAGTTGTATTATGTTTTCAACACACTATCTAACTAGCTATATCCTCAAGAATATCATATATTTTTCTGATTTTCTTTACTGTAGTCGATCATGTACTTTTAGGCATTATAAAACTTGCGTTTTTTGCGTTTAGGCTCAGCAGGGTAATTGCGTAACACACTATCAGTAGCAATGGGTTTCATTTTGACAGTTCAACAGCATTCATTGCGTTATTTACGTTTTATAATAATAAAAATAAAAAAATTACGTTGTCGAGCAGACACATTTTTCGAACATATGGAGCAATGGATTAGCAATAAGCTTCAAAATGATTCAAATTGAGCGTAATTGTGTTACGCAATTAGGGTGCCGCTAGGGTACCTCACGACGTTACGACCGTGAATCATATTTAGATCAATACACAACCTGATATTGACTTGTAAATAGTAAAAAACGTAAGAAAACTTAAGTTAGCTCGTAAAGCTGAGGTATCTTTTACCTTAAGTTAGCTCGTAAAGCTGAAGTATCTTTTTCATTCATTCTTAGTTCGGGCTGTAGTTCGGGCCTCGAACTAATCTTATGTCCGTAAGTGATAGTAATACACGGTGTAGTAAACGCCTGTAACTTCGGCAAAAATTACGGACTTCGTGCTTAGGTAGTAGACACCCAGCTTTGCGAGCTAAGCTAACTTTGCTTAGCTCTTGGTCTGCAACTGGCTTAACAATTTACACGTCGCGACAACTAACTTAGTACTCAACATAGCGCTTCTTCTTCTTAGAGTGTCGATAGCAATCTAAATATACTCGGCCCAGAATTCGGCCACTTGTTTGGCGCCTCCACCAGCGTCCATCAGCTCCTGCAACGTGCAGTTGACAGGACACGCAACATAGCGCTGCGAACCATACAGTGAAGCATGGAAAACTACACCTCCGCTCTGTGCATACACGCTTTTCAATCATTTACAATCAAACTACACCTCACTATGTGCACACATGTTTACGAAACCGGCTTCACTTCACTGTTGACAGTCCTCTGTCTTGGTTTTTTATTTGATCTGAGACTTAGTATTCCTCAATACTTAACCCCTGCCTATAAACTTAATACTCTTATAATATATACTTAGTATTCCTAACATTAATGCTAACCAAAATCGGGTTCTTACTAAATTAAATATAATTAAACAATACAGCGACCAAGGCCAGGTTTTATGTCTATTTAATCTATGCTATTTATGTCACCGCTTTATGGTCAGCGTGATTGCCATGTTAATGTCATGGCGCTTGCGCCTGCGCATATTTGGTAACTTTCCATGTGTTGTTGTTAGATTGATTTGTGTGTCTGTTTGATTTTGGTTTTATGATGAAGGGATTTTCTTAGGGTTAGTTTCGGATTAAGTAGTTTCCGTATGCTAAGAATTCAATCACACTAATATTATAAAGGCGAAAGTTTGTGAGTGTGTGTGTGTTTCTGTTTGTTACTTCTTCACGCTCAAACGGCTGGACCAATTTTGATAAAATTTTATGTGGAGGTAGCTGACACCCTGGATTAACATATTTATCCCGTTATTCCCACGGGATCGACTTTCACGCGGGTGAAACCGCGGGGCGCAGTTAGTTCTAAATAAAAAAGAGCTAGATTACTTTTTGTATTTTTGAAATAAATTTTGCAATGGCAGTTCATCATCATCTGCCTAGCCTTTTCCCAACTATATTGGGGTCAGCTTCCAGTCTAAAGTCTAAGCGGATGCAGCTGAATACCAGTATTTTACATGGAGCGACTGCCTATCTGACCTCTACCAGATCATATAGTTAGACAATTTTCTTTTTGGGCTGTATTGTTAGGATACTCAGAAACGGCCTAGAAAAGTAAAACTAAAATAACAACTAAACTACTTAACTAAGTACCTACTAAACTAATTAGCCCGGGCGGTTTTATTTCTCACAACTTATTGTTATCAAAAACTTGGATTTACCAGGGATTTCTGAGTACCTATAATGTTATCAGCAAGTTGAAACGACACGGCACTTTGATCAAAAAAATCTCGTAATAATTATGAAGACTATGAAATCATCTAAGCCATAAAAAAAATTGAATCTACATCTTGTAATAATGATTCAGTATTTCCCACGACAATGTTCTACAAAAAAAAAATACCAATGAAAATTTGTCGTGTACCTACAACAAAATTGTCAAGTGAACCCGTAGGCTCGGCTAGTTAATAATATAAACAAAATGATTTAATAGAAAACACGCACCATAAGTCACTGACCGCTTGGGAACCTGACACCATGGGTCCTTACGTGATGACACTTCACATAATGATTATCTTTTTTTTTTTATTACGATTGGTGTTGCAATGGCCTGTGATTTTTCGGATTACTTAACTTGAATTTTTGGGCTCCGTTTTCGCGGCATTTCAGGATTTAGCTGTTTTGTTGAAAATATGTAATTTCTTTCTTTTCTTTCTGGAAACTTGTTGAAAATACAGTTCTTCTAAAACCGTTGTCGAGGTAAATTAGATAAAGGATTCTTTAAGTTTTTTTTCAATAAAGTATTTACTGTCATTAGTGGATTTTTAAGAGGGGCCCGTGGCTAAATAGTAACAGCCGCACAGGTCGATCGATCAGGTTAAGCTACGCTTGCCGCGGTTGGTCTGTGGGTGACCATCTTTACATACCGTGACCCCTCCGTGTCTCGGAAAGCACGTTAAGCCGTTGGTCTCGGCTGTCATTCCTGGATCTTTGACAGTCGTTACGGGTAGTCAGAAGCCCGAAAGTCTGTCAACCAGTCTTACTAAGGGATATCGTATTACCCAGTAACTGGGTTGTGGAGGTCAGATAGGCAGTCGCTCCATGTAAAATTCTGGTATTCAGCTGCATCCGATTAGACTGGAAGCCGACCCCAACTTAGTTTGGAAAAGGCTAGGCAGATGATGTTGATGATTACAGTAAAGAATACTTCAATAATATTATGTAAAGAAAAGATAAACTAAACGTGTTAGTGTAATTGGTTTGTTATTCCAGGGACATAATCCTTCATACAAACATTTTTCCAAATAGAAGGAACCATTCTTGGATTCGATACTACTATACTGGCCAATCTAAGGCTGTCGCTTATAAATATTACTTGCTATATTAACGTTTTTAGGGTTCCGTAGTCAACAAGGATCAAGGTTGGCCATGTCCGTCTGTCCGTCCGTCCGTCCGTCCATCCGTCCGCAGCTTAGCTCAGAGACTCTTAGTACTAGAAAGCTATAATTTGGTATGGATAAACTTATTAATCACGCCGACAAAGTGGTGAAATAAAATCTTGTAAGAAATTTTTTTAGGGTAGCTCTACACTTAAAGTGGTGATGTTATTTTTTTCTCGTCTACCCCATGGTTTGGAATATCGTTGGATAGGTCTTTCAAAAATATTGCGGGTTTGTGGAAATCATTTTCCGATTCAGGGATCTGTTTGTGAAATATTAAGCTTTAAAGTGCTAATTTCTGTTAGAGTCAAGTCTGGACCCCTGCCAGCAAAATGGTTGCTTTTGGATATGAGAAAAAATTCACGGCAGTAGTATATTTTATAACGAAATAAAAAGGAAAACTGTCACAGTTATGTAGGCTTTACAAGTTTACGAGTAATAGTCGACCAATTAAAATTTGCAGTTGCAATGTATGTTAGAACTATGACTATAATTATGTAGTTACATTAGTCATAGTTATGTCTTGTAGACGATAAGGATAAATTAATTCCAACTACGGAACCCTTCATTGTGCGTGGTCCGACGTGTTGGCCGGTTTTTTTTATGTAATGATATGCGTCTATGTACCTACATTATGTAAAAAAATATTGCAAATTTTGATTGTATGTAAATTCTCTTTTTAAGGTCGTACATGATAGGGTTGTGCCTTGTTTTGTATCGTGCTGTAGAAAATGATCGATTACCAAAAGAAATATGATATAAGTACCTACAGACGCCAGCACATCAAGCTGCTACAATCTGTCAAATTTAGATTTTCAACTTTATCGCTGAAGCATAAAGTTCAAGGTTAATTGGGAAAATTTGACAGTTTCGGGTAGCTTGATGTGCTATTTGTACATCATATTTTTAATCTGCGGGATACTTGCGTAACACACTATCAGTAGCAATGGGTTTCATTTTGACAGTTCAACAACATTCATTGCGTTATTTACGTTGTTGAGCAGATTTTTTTCGAACATTATGAAGCAATGGATTAGCAATATCCTCAAAATGATTCAAATTGAGAATACGCAATAAGGGTGCTGGTGTAGCAAGAAAGAGTAGGAAAAGCAAGAATTTTGATATTTCTGTTCCATTTTTCAACCAATAGGCAAATATATCTTGTTCTATTTAATATACCTACGATATTTCAGAAGTTTTTCCTGAATAAATGTTTAATGGCTATATTGTTTACCGTTTTGTCATGTACTTTAACAAAGATGTTGCGCTAAAAACTATTAAATAAATAAAAAATAATAAATAGCTAGTATTAAAGCTAAATCAACAAAGACATAACCGCCATAGACTTCAGACATAAAAACCCCATTACGAGTATACTGTGGCCTCTTAATTAAACCTAATAAATGCTTTAAAAACGTTTCTCTATGCAAAATACACACTGTATGTACCAGGAGTGCAGAAAATAAAAGGAACCTCGTTAACGACTATCTATAGATTATAAGAGCTATGCATTTTTAATTAATAGTCTGTTCTTTGGGCGTGAAAAAGCATGTTGCTTTGCAGTTGATTAGAAAAAATAAAATTTAAATTGAAAGTTTCAATTAAGAGAAATTATAATGGCTTTTTCTATTTTTGTCTGGACTTTGGTGTTGGGAAAATAGCCTTAACTTTGACATTCAAGAAAAAACAACTTAAAATTACGACTAGAAATAGCTCAGTCATTTTTGAAAGAAACTATAACAGCCTAAACAAAAATGCTCGCTTCATTGCGTACAACTTTTTGCACATCTATTTTAATAGGCCCTGTACTAAGTATTAAGTACAAGCATCTTTACCTTTCTCCCTAACAAAGCTAGACCAGTCCCGGTAAAATTAATATCGACTCATTTAATATGCAAATAGTGTAGCCGGCTCTTATCTGCGTTGTCCGCTCCGTTCAATCAATGTGTCCTTTAGGCGCGCTATCTTAGTGCGATCTTACTCCTGCCCTCTTATGTCGCCCTGGTACATAGATTTATTGCAGCACGATATCATTAACAGTATTTGTTTATCTATTTTTGTGAGTAATTGAGTGAAAAAGTTTAGTTTAGAAATGTTTTATAGTATAAAATGTAGCTGGTAACACTAGTAATATTTTAACTCAATCTAATTTTACAACTTGTGCAGCGATAAGGTTGTGCAGTATATTTTTTATCGTTTTATTTTACATCTAAATCAGCACGTATACTTGAATTTACTAAAAGAACAATATTTTCATGAACGTTGAAGCTGTCAAATGAGTCGAAAGCTTCTTAATTTAACCCTACACATTAACCCATATGCAATCAAGCAATCATGCCCAAACAAAATTAGTGCGTTTGAAAATAAACTAAAATTGTATTGAAAATATACATTTGAAAATGGGTCAATAGCTAATCAAGAGTGATTGTGTTGTAATAATGGCTGTAGGAGGGTCATGCGCCATTGTTTAGGATGTAACCGGAGTCGGCGCGCGCGCCGATCGTCCCCTAACAAAGACTTGTGGGAAATGCGTAGAAGAAATGTGTTGACTTTGGTCTACTTTGTGTTAAATTGGGGCTTGTTTTGGCAGTGTATTTGGAGTATATATTCCTTTATTTTATACGGTATATAACACCATGTTTTCATAGAGATTTCGTTAGAAGCAAGTATATAGTTTGTACAAATTCGTGGACCTTTCTTTAGTTTATTGAACTGCACCATTTCTTGACGGATGGCAGTTAGTCGTTCATGAGAAACATTAGTTTTGTTATTGAAAGAGTGGGATGGAAATGAGAGATTTTCATGGTTCTGCAGTGGATAGCCGTCGATCACCATCACCATTAAAACCTCCCGTTATTCCAAAAATACAAACATTCCTACCAATCCCCAAATCAAACTCAAACAAATAGTCAATCAAAGAAACATCTCAACATTACGCCTACCTTACTATCCCAACAAACGCTTTACAAAACCCAGATTATAAATAAAAAGCAAAAGATATATAGACGGAATTCATCACTGGGTTCAGACGCATCGCAGACTGCTATCGGCACTCAGTTCACGGCATACAGGCATTAATATTAAATTCTAAGTAAATATTCCTAGGCACAGCTCATTAGATATGCGATGTAACGGAACGGGGGGCATAAATAATTCAGGGATCGTTCGCTGGTCAGCTATCGGTGTATGGTTCTTCCTATGCCACTTCCGGTCCTCACTAATCGATTTTACAATTGTTTCTATTTAAATCACCACTTTTAATAGTTTCTTCAACATTAATTTGTTTAGGAAGTGTATTAAATGAATTTGTTTTTTTTGATGGTGCTATTTTTTTATGCTAGACGATTACTGATTAATTATTATACATTTATGTGTACTTCGTAGACATGTCTAAGGTATGCAGTAAATGCTTTGTACAGACGCCAGCACAGCAAGCTATCCGAAACTGTCAATTTTTCCCAATCAACTTTGAACCTTATGCTTTAGCGATAAAGTTGAAAATCTATTAAAGAAATTTGACAGATTGTAGTAGCTTGATGTGCTGGCGTCTGTACCTAAGCTAGTTATAGTCGTGATTTAATTAATATATGCCAGTAGACTGAAGTGTTGATCAGTTCATTGAAAACTTTCATTTATATATATCAACTTGATATTCACACTAAGTTCTTGCTCATTGCTATAATTATACTTGAAGGAAGATTATCATAATCATCACGCTTGACTGAAACTCTATCAAAAGCTTTATAAGACTATGCATATTCAGTCCTAACCTCATATTCGACAAACGTACACAAACTTCATCTACCACAACGCAATAAAACCTATAAACTTTATATAGTATTCAAATCCACCACAAAACTAACCCAAATCCGGAAATTCAATAATCAAAACGAACCAAAGACCTCATTCAACCGAATGTCTATATTAAAGCATTCAATAATGTCCGTCAATAGAAACTGCGGGGATTTAAATAGGCTTTTTTCACGGAGCGTTCATATTGTGAGCTCAAAGGGTTCTGGCGACAATACTCACTCGGTTAAATTAACCGGAGTTTAATGCTTAATTGTTAGAGCGGCTAAGCCTTGGCTACACGTGTCTGAGTTCCGCAGGGCGCTATGCTGGGACCGCTACACAATTGATATTGAAATTTCTCCTTGCAATGTTTTTTAGGATTGTGGTTGCTTTTTAATGGGATTTGCGTCTGGTTATTAGCTTTTTCATTAAGTTTGATTAGTTTTTACGTTCGTGGGAGGGTTTTGTAGTAAATTTAATTTGGCTTTGTGATTATTGAATTCGTGTTATGTTTTTCGATTTACAGTTATAGTAATGGATCTTTGGCAATGTATTTTCCCGTTGTTATGTTAAATACAAATTAGTTAACAACTTCACTAATTGTTTTTCTTATTTAGAAACATGACTAAAAACCTCAACGTACACAAAGCTCCTTTAACTAGTTACCCCACCAAAAGACATGTGCGTTCAAATCCGTGATAGGCCCAAGTTGGTTTTTGTATTTTGCAAAAACATTTTATTTTAAATAATGTATTGTTTTAGTGAATAAATAAGTTTAAGTAAGTATTTTTTTTTTAAATTCTGTTTTTATTATTGTTTTTTTCAATAAAACAATACTTTTGCGACGACAAGCAACAATAATAGGGTTAACATTTACGACAACTTATTCATCGTCTAAATAGACTGGAGGTTTCAAGACCGCTTACCGTGCATAAGATTGGTAGTTCAAATCCTATATAGGCACGAAATGTGCTTTTTGTTCATTATATTATTTTGATATATTTTTCTATTTTGTTTTAAGTAAGTAGTAATTATTTATAAAATAAAGAATTAAAAAATCAAGAAAAATAAAATACTTTATTAATCATTTAATAATATTTATTATTGCTATTATTTAACAAAACTATGATCTTATTTTACAACAAACAGAACAACTATTTTAGTTCTCATAATATCAGAAATCATTTTAAAAAATAATTGATAAATAGTAGTCGTTTACTCTTCGCCATTTTAAGTGAACGTATACAAAGTTCTAACTTGAAGGTATGGATTAATTTTATAAAGACAACGTAAGTAAGTAAAATTAATGGATACCCTCAAATTATAACATCTTTCGATTAGACAGGGACCTAAAGATATAATGACTCAGCCGATAGTAGATAACAATTTCATCGCAATTCATATGGGCTCGCTGGCTAGTTCGTCAAACTGCCGGTATGAGTATGACGACGTTCGGTGATGCGATGGTTCGAATCCGAGTCAACACAATGGACTCTTTTTGAAGTATTCTTTAGATTATTCGTAAGGAATTCAATGTTGTAGCAGTGTAACATTTTAAAACTTGAGGGGTTAGGACATAGTGACGCTTTCTGTACCTAATAATATACGTCATAAATTTTATATACCGTTAGACAACTTTCCCTTTCCTAAGCACAAGACCACAAACACTAAGCTAAACCGTCTTAAACCGCATATTTACAACCGCAGAGCAATTCACAGGAAAACCAAACAGTAATTACAGAACAAAAACAAATAACAGAGAAAAATCATTAGGGGTGAGCGTTAGGGGATGATTACAAAGGAAAACATGGGAGTCTGAGTGGTGGAGTATTGTCGGCTGATTGTGCAGTAGTTGGCTGGCTGCCGGAGGGTAGCGGGTTCGACAATAGAGCCGAGATTACTGCTGTCGACTGTCAGTTTGACGTGGGGCTGGATGTTTGTTTGATTTACACTTTCAATAAATGTTTAGTGGTTAGGAGCTGTGTTGGCTAATGTAGTGGCCGCAGGCTAGTGTTATCTTTGGGAGCGTGTAGAGTAGATTATGTTTCTGCTTGTTTGTATGGTAATTTCTTGCTTTGAAGCGGTGACTTGTTATGAAACCTTTAAAATCATTATCCATCATCTGCCTAGCCTTTTCCCAACTACGTTGGGGTCGGCTTCCTGTCTAACGAGATGCAGCTGAATACCAGTATTTTATAAGGAGTGACTGCCTATCTGACCTCCACAACCCAGTTACTGGGTAATACGATACCCCTTGGTAAGACTGGTTGTCAGACTTTCGGGCTACTGAAGACCCGTAACGACTGTCAAAGATCCACAAATGACAGCCGGGACCAACGGCTTAACATGCTTTCCGAGACACGTAGAGGTCTTGGTATGTGAAGATGGTCACCCATCCACGGACCCACCGCGGCAAGCGTAGCTTAACCTGATCGATCTACCCGTACGACTGTTATTAGTTTATTACTTAGCCACAAGTTTAAAATCATGACTATGAACTTCAAATAATTGTTCACTAAAGTTTACTTCCAGTTCTCCGAGGTTTAAGGGAGTGGAATGCTTTATAGTTGACTATCAATTTAAGAAAACAATTGATTGAGAAGTGCTTATAATCTGTATAGTTCCGACAGTCTGTAATGTTTCCACTGCTGGGACTCTATGGCTGCAGGCCTTCTCCAGTGAGGGGAACCATCCATGTGGGCCCAATGCAAGTTGGTGACCAATCTTTACATGATGTAAGCAAATATATAGTGTTGCTACTACCATGTTACTTTACCAGCGTTTTTACCCAAACCAAAGCATCTGCCTGTGTCTGAACACACGACTTACAACTCGTAAGTTCCGTTACCACTGTGCCACCACTACTCTCAAGGAAAACATTCGTGAGGAAACCAGCATGTCCTAGAACCAAAAATTCGAAGACATATGACATCTACCAACCCGCACTCGGACCGCGTGGTAGATTATAACCCATTTCCTGTCGAAGAGAGGCCTGTGTCGCAGCCGTGAGAACATTATATTGTAGTGATCATGCTGTTTTTCTTGCCACATCCATTCTTCCATCATCCAGGACCTCATATTCAATATCATACCGCTGTTTATATTTTCGCATGTAACTCTAAACCGCGATAGATTTGAGCCCTTTGTCTTACCCTCTGCCCTCTCCCTCCTCCGCCCTGATCGCATTGTGAATAACTATGGTTTGTGCATTGATATTTATAATGTTTGCTTTTGAATTTGCATTATTTTGTTGTGTATTATTATTTTATAGTGGCTAGTTTATAACGTCGATATGATTACAGAATTCTAGAATGCAGGAGTCTGAAATCAGTTGAAGAAAAAAAATTATCACTCTTGATATGAGAACAGTTTGTTTGGGAAAGTCTTTTTAATATTAACCGGTCTGTAATTTTGCCTATTACTGGACTACGGCCTCTTTTCATTTTCATTCATTTCATAAAATGAAATTAGTCAGATAGGCAGTCGCTCTATTTATAACGTCTTATCTTAACAATTCTTTACAATACTTATAACCAAGTTAGTACGTTACCTGATTCAGATTAATCTCATCTTCCCAGAAGTCACCTGTCGTCATATTTCATAAGAAACGAACGTCAAAGAGCGATTTACTTTCAGTTTACTCGCTGATAAAGTGACAAACGGGTAATATTACTAACAACGTCTATTTGCACAGACCTTGCAGGTAATAATTAGCAGAAATATTAATGAGTCAGTTAGTTGAAAACAAGAGTGAGATTGTTTCACTGACGTCTGAAATGGTTAAATAAGTAATTTGTAGTGTAATATGGTTTACCGGCGGGGTAATTGCGCAACACACTATCAGTAGCATTGGGTTTCATTTTGACAGTTCAACAACATTCATTGCGTTATTTATGTTGTTGAGCAGACAAATTTATCGAACATATGAAGCAATGGATTAGCAATATCCTTCAAAATGATACAGATTGTGATTGATAATGTGTTACACAATTAGGGTGCCGGTAAAGTAATCCTTTGGACGTAACGTGACGATATATGTACTGTCAACAGAAGAGATAAGTACCTATGCAAGATGGTCGGATATAGTTGAAGTTTAGTAAGAAACCGATGGATGTTCTCCAATAAAATTTTATTTTATTAATAGAAAACAAACAGCTCATTTATCAAATTAAATTTCAGTCGACAACATCCATCGGTTTCTTACCAAAACTTAAACTATATCCAACGATCCTGCATACTTATTTCTTTACTTATTTCTTTTTCGTAACTGGGTTCTGGAGGTCAGAAAGGCAGTTAGCATGTAAAATACTGGGCAGTTCCATCTGGTAAGACTGGGAGCCGACCCCAACATAGATTGGAAAAGACTAGGTAGATGGTGGCTGACTGTACCACTGGTTTTAAAATTTAAAATAAGATACAGACGCCAGCACTTTCCAATCAACTTTGAACCTTATGCTTTAGCGATAAAGTTGAAAATATATTAAAGAAATTTGACAGATTGTAGTAGTTTGATGTGCTGGCGTCTGTACATAGAGATCATAATTATCTTGAACGAAGAATGAAACTTTGGACACCCAAAATAGGTTTGCAAAATAGATGTGGAAATTAGAAGACACTTGTTTATTCGATCTCGACCTAATATTACCAAAATATTATATTTTGGTAAGATAAAGCAGAAAATACTACATATTTTACGTGCTCTGTTTAACAAATAACAGTAAACTTTACACCACAAAATATATAAACAAAACTTCCCTTTTTAGCATAAGAATTCTTGCAAACACATCGCATTATTTGCAATTGCCATCTTGAAATCCCGAGACTCGGAACTGTCTTCTAAAAGCATAGTGTACTCTCACGATAATAAAAAGAAAAAAGTAGAAAAAAAAACTGAAAAACTTTGAAACGTGAGGGAAAAGATGATTGAAACAAAAGAGAAAGAAGTTATCCCCTCTAAGTGTATTAAACCTACTGAAGAAGTTTCTGTTAAAGGGAAAGGGGACAAAGTGAAATAATATAAATACTTTCAATAATAAAAAGTTGATATTGATTCAAGTTTTTCTTTGTGTGGTGTAATTGAAGAGGGAGAGGAAAGTTTTTAAGATATCGGAAATGTATTTCAAAAGTGCCTGTTGTAATATGAGAAATTATGAAGCTAGCTAAGAGTTTTGGGCTGAAAGAGAAGTTACATGGTTATAATTTGTGTGAATTCATGCCAAATTCTTCCACAACTTTAAAAAACAAAATATGATATTATATTAACTAAACAATGGGCTGTGGGCCTAATACGGAGCCCTGACACAACCAGAATGCGTTATAGCAGACCCCGTAGAAGATGGCGGGGCGAGCTGGAGAAAACAAATAACCAGTGGTCCACTTTAGCGTTAAAGAGCTGGAAGTCATGGGGAGAGGCCTTTGCCCAGCCGTGGGATAATACAGGCTATCAGTAACTAAACAAATGTGGTTAAATAAGTCGAACAGGTGGTGCTCGGGGGAGGCCTATGTCCAGCAGTGGACTGTCTTTCAGTTGAAATGATGATGATGAAACGAATGTAAAGATATATCAGTTTTGTTTTGTAACAAGGTACACACAGCTGCATTAAGTAGTTACCCCACCAAAAGACATGTGCGTTCAAATCCGTGATAGGCCCAAGTTGGTTTTTGTATTTTGCAAAAACATTTTATTTTAAATAATGTATTGTTTTAGTGAATAAATAAGTTTAAGTAAGTATTTTTTTTTAAAATTCTGTTTTTATTATTGTTTTTTTCAATAAAACAATACTTTTGCGACGAGAAGCAACAATAATAGGGTTAACATTTACGACAACTTATTCATCGTCTAAATAGACTGGAGGTTTCAAGACCGCTTACCGTGCATAAGATTGGAAGTTCAAATCCTATATAGGCACGAAATGTGCTTTTTGTTCATTATATTATTTTGATATATTTTTCTATTTTGTTTTAAGTAGTAATTATTTATAAAGAATTAAAAAATCAAGAAAAATAAAATACTTTATTAATGATTTATTAATATTTATTATTGCTATTATTTAACAAAACTATGATCTTATTTTACAACAAACAGAACAACTATTTTAGTTCTCATAAAATCAGAAATCATTTAAAAAAATAATTGATAAATAGTAGTCGTTTACTCTTCGCCGTTTTAAGTGAACGTATACAAAGTTCTAACTTGAAGGTATGGATTAATTTTATAAAGACAACGTAAGTAAGTAAAATTAATGGATACCCTCAAATTATAACATCTTTCGATTAGACAGGGACCTAAAGATATAATGCCTCAGCCGATAGTAGATAACAATTTCATCGCAATTCGTATGGGCTCGCTGGCTAGTTCGTCAAACTGCCGGTATGAGTATGACGACGTTCGGTGATGCGATGGTTCGAATCCGAGTCAACACAATGGACTCTTTTTGAAGTATTCTTTAGATTATTCGTAAGGAATTCAATGTTGTAGCAGTGTAACATTTTAAAACTTGAGGGGTTAGGACATAGTGACGCTTTCTGTACATAATTTTCTGAAAAAATTACAAGTTTATCGAAAAAGAAAATCAGGAATCGTAAGAAAAAAGGAGTTACAGTTCCTAGTTCAAATCACTTTATGATAAGCTCAAGTAAAATGTTTATATATTATTTTTTTACCTAAATAGCAGCCTGGATCAGCTAGACTCCTTTAATAACAAATGGGCCGAAGCAGCTCTGAACAGAGAGAGAGGAGGAAATAGAGTAACCAGTTTGCCCAGCAGTGGGATATTAATGGATAGTAAAAAAAATATAAAAAATAGTAGTCTCATTCATTCATTTTACATTCTACGTCATCTATTTCAACTTTATCAATTTCTACAATCGCTAGCTTTCATAAATTATACCACATACAACATATAGAAGTTTCAGGAATCCAGTGAGTGGAGTCGGAAAATGTTTCAGGATGCATATGATAAGCGGGCGGCGCCGAGGGACGAACAACACTTAACAAGTAGGTACTGCTGAGTTCTATTCTACTAAGGATGAAAGCAGCAATGTGAGTTCTTTAACTTAATTATGTAGTTACTTAGATTTTTTGTTTTGTGTATAGGAGGTAGGAGCTCTTTAGAAGAGTGAGCTTAAACAATGAGGCGATGATAATCCTAATGTATATTTTCTAATATTAAAAATGCGAAAGTACTTTTGTTTGTTACCTTTTCACGCCTAAGCCATTGAACCGATCATCCTGTAATTTTGCATATACGTTGTCAGGTGTACAGAAACGGACATAGCACCTTTCATCCCGAAAAAAATTGCTATTCCCAAGGAAAATAACAATAACGTTATTATGATAATAGATGGCGCCACGTGTCTTTCGATCATGATTGAATTATATTAAAAAATTAACGCGAGCTCAGCCGCGGGTAAAAGCTAGTACGATAATAAATGAAAACACTGGCTGTACTAATGCGGAGTATTTTGGAACTATCAAATAAATCCTAGCAACGAAATTAATAAAATGAGCTTTTCAAACAAATTAAACAGCTGTAGTGATGGGCTGACTATGGATTTTATCGATCTTTGACTAGCTTTAAAAGCAAAACTATTTGATATATTTGATTAAATTTTCGTATGCAGACTGGGAACGGCATTATATATACGCAGTTTAATTTATTGTCGTATCCACCTTGTAAAATAGGGTATTGGATTGAATACATAATTTAAATTTGCGTAGCATGAAAGACTGTTACTAAATCCACATAACTTATTTATATTACTTAACTAACTAACCGGAACTTCTTACCGCCTCAGAAACAATAAGAACGAATGTATGAGAAAACTGAATTATGTTCATAAGTTTTTTTTCGTGAATTTTCCCCATATTTTTATAGTTATCAAAAATCATAAAATTCGGTCCAGCCGTTCTTGAGTTATTAATGGTGTAACTAACCCGACTTTTTTATTTAAATAGATACATAACCTGCTAATAACAACGATATTATCTTTATTGTTACAGCCAATGTCAGTCAACAAGAAAACAGTACCAATACAAAATAATTTAACAACCAAACGGCAAGAAATTCTTCAATCATTACAGTTCACTTATTCGAAAAGACGTCATGTCTTGTGAAAGTTATTGAAAAATAACAAGAGTGCTGGCCCCGTCGATAAGTTTACAACTTTTATCGAAAGGACACCGGATGAATAATAAAAACATCGTTCGGAGTCAAATAAACAGGTGAACGCTGTGTTGTGGCTTTGTCAAGTTTTTGAACGAAGTGAAGAGATTTTATTGAAAGACGTTTTTTGAAATTGAGTTATTGTGAATCTTTGAAGGAAAATTTAATGGTGTCTTTCTAAGACTAAGATTTTTAATTGATATATTGGTAGGTATTAGCATCATTAACAGGGAAGCATGGCACAAAAGGGGGGGGGGGGGGGCAAAGGCTGCCAATGATTGATGATGATGATGATGTTCAGCATTAACGATAGTTTTTATTATCTATCTAACTAGCCCGTATTGTGCCACTGCAGAGCAAAGGCCTCCCTCTCCCTTTTCCACACAATTCTGTCTTTTGCGAGCCAGTCCTTACGGTAGGAGTCAAGCTGGTCCCGCCATCTTCGTCTTAGCCTGCCGCGATGGCGTCGAGCGTTTAGTGGGACCCAATCGGTGTCGTTCCAATTTATCATCTGACATGCGGCAGACATGTCCGGCCCAGTCCCACTTAAGTTTAGCGGCTTTTTGGGTAATGTCTGTTAGGTTAGTTTTTAATATACAAAAACCAATTTTGAAACTGATCAAAACCCATCTAAAGAAAAACCACAATAAAAGCTTTACATAAATAGGCAGAGTAGTGTTTACTACTAAACTTATGATAATCGGATTAGATAATCATACTACGATTAGAATCCTTGCATAATTTAAGAAAAGTGACCTTTTAGAAACAGACATTTACTGTGTAACTTATGATATGAACTGTCTGTTCCACCGCAGCGCAAGAGCCTCTTCCCATACGAAGAAGGAATGAGCATTGATCACCAGCCTTGCATATTGCGAGGGCACGATTTCACACAATATTAAGTCTATATATAGTATCCTCGCAATATCTTCCTTATAACTAAGACAGTGATATCTTAGATTTACTAATACTATTTGAGTAGGTATAGCTACATCAAATACCTTTAAATCCTAGTTCAAATTACTTTATGATAAGCTCAAGTAAAACGTTGCTATACATATTTTCATCAATATGTTATCGGTCACCCAAATTCTCAGTTATCAGTTGATACGATAGTGATAAAGGTTCCCATGTTGCGCACAGGAATGTTTCCATCAGCAAATATTTAGAATACCGATTGATTTACAACTGTACTGATTTTATTTAGTTTCAAGTGTCGTGTGAAACGATTGGCGAAATTTTTGTTTTGAGTTTCATTTGAGTACTTTTTACTGCTCAACTATACTTTATCAGCCTATTATTGTTTCATAACCATTTGGAGTAAAAACTGATAAATCTGAATAATCTACTCCTGAGTATCGAACCCAAGACAATTCAAACAATCCAACCATTTTCACTAACATAAGAGTATACGCGTACTACATACATGCTGTCACTTCGTTCTTCTGCGTCATACCTTTCATAATCTTGGCTAATAATAGCAACGCCATTATTATAAGTACAAATAAGAACATGAACATACTATCGCTTATCTTGTATCCCTTTTATAATCTAAACAGGTCGTGACAACCGGTAACATGTGATGTCGACATAAATAACAGAAAAATACAAATACATAACACTATCACAACCCTTCTTCGGCAAGGAGAAAGCACAATTGTCGTCTGACAAAAGCTTTCGAAAGATTTATAGCAAATCTGTTTACATGACAACTGTAATGCCCCTCTGAAATCGTCCACGGAATTAATGAGTCCACGATATCACTTGCTAAGCTAACATTGGTCGCCGTTAATAATAACAGCCACCCCACACCACCCTTTAAGAATTCCCGACTAATAGAAAGTGGATAGACAGACACGATCCATCACGGTTGTCCCCCAGTCGATGTATTATTTATGGGGACATCCAAAACGCAACCCACTGCTAATCTTTCAATATCTTGAGAATTTCGGGACAGAACTTGGGGATCAGATTCTACCAGATAGCAATACAGATGCTATCAACCTTCACGTAATGGATATAGATGCCATTTTTGTTGAATTTGTTGAAAATACTCTTAGTGGTATGAAGGCAGAGGAATTCACAGATGGTAAAGTGGCTGCGGTTGGTGTGGACCATATTTGTGAAGGAATAGCGGTTAGAGTAGATTGGTTTGGTTACGCAGATGACTTTGTGGAGTTAGAATAATTGTAGGATTTGTTTGTTTTGGTAAGGAATGAGAGTAATGGCATTGCATCGGATGCGGAATGAAATTAATGGTCGGTACCTTAATGAATTTTCGTTATTATAATGTGCGGTGGTAATGGGATTGTTTTTATTGCAAATGGACGTTGCGTTGTAAATCTTATTTATGATTTTTAGTGTTGAATTAAAAGCTTTTACGGTATATTACGTAATTTTATTCATTATCTCTCTGCCCATTATTTACTGTAATTAAAAAACTGTTGTTTTGCTTAATGTGATCGGGAAATGCTTTTGTTGAAGTTATTTCGTTCTGTTCTATTCTAGATTAATGGTTTGGTGCTTTAAAATCTATTTTGAGTTCAGATTAATGTACATAACGTTTGTTTATGTATTCTTTATAACATTTTAAACATTCTGTGGAGCATTTTGCGCTCTTTATAGCATCTTTAGGTGTAAAAGTCAGACCTGAATTAATTGGAAAGTTTTACGATTATTTAATACCCAGAATTAGCTATCACTAAGTATGTCAACTAAGAACAAAGGCATTTAATGACCCATTACAATGTTGTAATCCTAAAAACTCGAACATCTTTCATCTAAAACTCTTTACAACCACATAAATCCTTCATACTTCTACAATCAAACTAAATATCTTTTAAAAGCATATTTAACCACATTAGTATAATCTACAGTAACATTATTCAAATCCACGTTTCAACTGAAAAATCCGACATATTTACACTAAAGTAAAACTAAATCAAACACGGAACGTAAAGTTCTATAAATACCACACTTAGAGATGGTGGAAAAAATTTATTTTCGAGATTCGAGGAAGGGGGCCGAGAATAGATCCCTGTGGGACTCCATCGGTGTAGTGTGTAATGCCCGTGACTTCTCTCCTATTTCTTATTTTATCAATATAATGTTAGGGAAGTGGGTATAAGAATGCCTTTTTGGCTCTGACGTTAAGAATTTCTGGATTAATTTTGTAGCATTTTAAATAGCTGTTGTAGTTTTACTTCAAATATTAGGTCCTTTATCACAAGTTTGGAGAGATGATACTGTTAAAGAAGAGTGTTCAGATATTGTTACTTCATCGTTCGGGTTTTTAGCCTCATCTGCTAACAGCTCACAATAGTAAAATCAAGACAAAAATGACACGTTTGTTAAAATTAAACTAATGATAACAGGAAGTGTAAATTTGACACTATTTAGGGACTCAGTCTCATTTACAGTTTCATCACATCCAAGGACATACATATCAACGTTATTCACAGTAATCCTTTGTTTTGACGTGGCTTTAACTGTTTTTATAACTATTTAGACACAATTTATAGTTATTCCACTATTTTATTTGATGTATATTTTGAAAAAAAAAACAATTTTTCTCTCTGTGTCAGCTATTGGGGCTACTGCTTTATTTTATAGGGATATAATATATACCTGTATTGTAATAAATATGTATGGTTGCCGTCGGTTTAAAGTCTTAGCATATTTTACATTTTTAAATGCTTTTTATTTAATGTTATGTGGGATTGTAACATAACATTGTACTAGGTCACTGGCGATAGTTTAAGAGTTGAAAAATAAATAAACAAGGAATGACTCAGATTCTGATAGTGTCGTAAAAACGAACGAAAGGGCAGGGTATTTACTTGAAAACAATTTTTAAATATTTATCCGCAAAGATAAGACCTAAATAATATTTCCTTAATGTTCATGCTTCTAAAAAAAACAAAAACAAATCGGTGTTTTTAGCATAATCAACAAACTTGTCACCTCTAATCATGTGTCACTAATGAATTTTAAAGGGCAAAGTATAGGTGCCTGTAGCACACCTATAGGTCGAAGTCTGCATATGCTGTAAAGTCGATCACTCCAAACAGAAGAAAACCATGCAATACAATACCTCTCTTTTATCTTACCAACGGCAAACTCCTTTACTATAAAACATAAAATGGACTTACCTGAAACAAGATGTAAAAATAATGTAAAGAAAGAAGGAAAACTAAAAGTAAAATCCAATCATAGAAGATTCTCCATCATTATTCATTACTATTGTTAATACAAAAATGGCTGACTCTAGTGATGTGGAGATAATATCCGAATAAGTAAATGTCGGATATTTTATCAATAAGTTTTAGTGAAGGGGTGAGATATTTGTATAAATTTTCTTAACTTAATGTGTAGCTACTGTTGTGTATTATACCTGGGGTGCGATCAAATAAACGCCAGTTTGATTACGAATATTTTATTGCTAATAAACCTAACATAACAAGAATAGCATAAATTTACAAAATAAACCACTAATGTCACTTTTTTACAAAATAAACATTACAAACTACAATAAAATTAATCGTATACTTCTTTTGACAATTTAACATATAAAATTACGCTAAAAATCATGAAGATAACTTTCGAATCTAAAAGTACCTAAAACCTCAAAATCATTTACAATAACTGTTCTCATATTCGTATAATATCCGAGAAAAAGATCCGCATCTAGTCATCACTATTTATAATCGAAGAGATGTAAACTAAGCAGCGCGAGCGCAGCTCATTACGGCGCTCGTAACGAGTGAGCGTAAATCATACGGACACCCAGAGGCCATTGTCTCTTTCAAACGCTGAATCGATTCAAAACCGATTGTAATGACCGATCCGCGAACATCGATCTCATTAACGTACTTATGATAAATGGTCATATGAATTCGTTATTAGTATTCTATTCGTTTTGTATTTTAATCGATATAAATAGTAATCGTTTTTTTTTATTTTCGGTCGAGTTTTTTATCGATTGTTTTTAAGCCTTAGCAGTATATGCTTTGATATTTTTATTGGAAAGTATTTTTAACTACCTATCACATAACAAGGAAAAGGAGTGTTTTTGAAGTACCTACCAATTAATTTCCGCCACCAAAGATAATTAATCTACATAATAATTTAAGAACACATTAAATTTGAAACGAGCTAAAAAACGATCAAGACTTCGTTCAAGACTAACTGGAGACACGTTGAAAATTCAGCCCTAAATTCGTGGTGGTAGGGTCAGAAATGCGTTGATCATCATAATGGTGACAAAAGAGTGTTCTTGGTCGTCATGGCCCAGAATGCGCCGCGACTCTGCCAAATAATTGACACACCCGATGTCAACGCGGTCCGAGTGTTGCCAGATTCAATATTTCGCAATTTATATCTAATTTCAGATGCAAACGTTTTCGCTCTTTCTTCTTCTTGTTGATGGTTACTGTCAGTTGCGGATGGAGATCCAAACATAGATGCCTGCTTGTCAGTCTACTCTGTAAGAGGTGTCTTTTCTGTCATGCAGATCTAAGAGCAGAGTCATAATCAGCCTATAATGTTCCCACTGCACACAGGCCTCCTCTCTTCGAGAGGAAGTGGCCTGTAGTGGGCCACGCGGGCCAAGTGCGGGTTGGTAGAGGTCACATATCTTCGAATTTTTGGTTCTAGGACATGCCGGTTTCCTCACGATGTTTTCCTTCACCTTAGAGCGGAGTAAGGCCACGAAAAGCAGTTGAAAGGAGCTTTATTTCTTTGATTGTCATGGTTACAGTAGGAATAAAAGAGCAGCATCTAATTCCAGTCATTAAAATGGACATCTTTATTTTTACTCGAATCATCAGGGCTCGTCCGTCACCCGAAGTTGATTGAAGACAACGTTCATAAAATGCACACATCATTGCTCAGAATTGTCATCAATTTTCAGTGTTCATCGCAACGTCCCAATGAAGCGACAACGTTGCTACAAAGGCCTGTTGCCAACTAGCAACTCGTTTATACTCTATCAATCACGCAGAAACGAACACACCTAATAGTAGATTTCCTAATTAACCTCACTAGAAAATCAACTATTATCACAAAAACAGTTAACCTTAAATAGAATGTGCGACATTCGAAATTTAAACCCGCATGTTCAAATTAATGTTCGTCCGTTTAAGAAAAACAATTGACACAATCGCGTTCGGGTGCGTTCGTTCAACCCGTTCGTGAATCATCGGGCGTGTTCGGGTTGGCATGGGGCCTAATCGTCGGACGTCGGGGCTCCAATATATCTCGTGCGCCGTCATCGGTGCCCATTCTTCGGGTGGTTGGGAGAGCTCGAAACTGTCTGGGTGTTGGTGGGCTGACAAATTGACGGTTCGTCAACACCGCGTCAGAGGCAACTTCTATTCAGTCGTCGCTTTGTTGACGCGTGCAGGGGACTGTTTTGAGTGTACACAGTGTTTGTTTTTGTTTGGGAGTGTGGGTAGATTATGCGGGGATCTATAGCTGTCGGTCAGAATTAAATCTAACGTCAATCAAGGATGGGCGAACGATTTCTGCTATGTAATTGTACTAGTGGACATGACGGCTGTTTGTGAACGCTCAATCAAGTTTGACTTCAAGGATTGCGATGTGGCTATTAGCAGAGAGGAATAGATGCTCTTAGACAGTAAAAAGATTACACAGATCGTGTTCCAGAAACCGTAAACAGCCCAGGTTATCCAAACCACTAAAACAAAACATCATCGTAAGAGTACCAGGAGACAATGAACGGGTAGCAGCCACGACGTCACCCACTAACGAGTGTAACTTGACTCCGTAACCGATACGTTCATTAAACCTTGCCTGTTCAGCCCGCCTAGTACCGTACTCTTAATAAAATGTTATACATTTTGATACGAAAACTGTTGTTTATCGTACTAACTTTTGCATCTGACTTTGGTCGTGTTTCGTTTAGATTTATTTCATTAAGCTTATCTCCTAGATAATGCGACATATCTCAGTCACGGTTCTTATAAAATGGGGTCTTAATCAGATTAATCAGATTGTCTAATCTAAATCAATAAAGTCATTCCCCATTCATACCTAAGAATCTAAAGCGACTACTTCTGATGACTCGACAAGAGTACTATTAGGTAAGTAGGTAATAAAACCTGATCTAGAAGAAAAACCCGAAGTGACATTATATCCATCAAGTTATTCACAACACCTAAAACTAAAGAATGTTCAAGTCGCATCTTAATGTTAAAATTGGACTTTTTACATCCATTTGATGCTTGGAACAAGCCATAAAATGTCACCTAACTCCTTGCTGGTGTCTTTAGTTAAAAAATAACTGACAAGCATGCTACACACTCCATGAAATGGGTTCTGTAGTCTAATATTAGTGTACTGAATGCCTCCTGAACGAAGCAGGAATATAATATATTCAAGAAATCGTAAAAGATTAACAGATTTATGTGTATCTAAGTAAATGCCAAATGTCAGTTGGTTAATGGATTTGAAATGCCAATAGGTAGATACTACTCGGCGAGACGTGGAACGAGCAATCACTCGCTGGCAAAACTTTTTAGTACAGGTGCCTTTATGAGCAAAGACGAACGATATAGAAGAGAAAGACGTCCCAAAAGAGCAACTTTCGGCTTAAAGAAGATATAATGCTGTCATAATGAACATCGATATCGTTTAGTTGAGGATCACCATCTACTTGAACATTTACGGTGAAGGAAAACCTCGTGAGGAATCCGGCATGACCTAGAGCCAAAAATTCGAAGACATGTGACATCTACCAACCCGCACTGGGCCCGCGTGGTAGATTACAGCCCACTCCCTCTCGAAGAGAGACACAGTGCGTGTCCCAGCAGTGGGAACATACAGGCTGATTATATGCTTATTCCATGCACCATCTTATTTGACATTAATTTCTTTCTATTAATTGCCTAATCAAAAACGGTCTAGCCGCTGAAAGAGAAGCTGAAACAGGAAAGGAAATTGAAAAACAAGAAGGAGATGAAAGATCATAAATTACATCGATTTTCGATACCCCCACGGTACCCTAAGAGCTAATTAGCGCCCGAAATAATTAAACACAAGATATTATTCGAGCGGCGACGGCAAAAACTATCTGGCATTCGAATTTCACTCGCCGTATTTTGAAAATCTTTGCTTATCTTTATACAGATTCCTCACTTTTGGACAGCCAGAAAAAAACAGTCCTAATAAACATCACCATTCACCCTAATTTCAACCTTAAACATTAAGCCAAAAGAATGATTTTAATTGCTGCAAATGGGTTATACGATGTTTCGTAAAATTCAAGCTGGAGTGTTTCAAGATGAATCCAAAGATTGTTTTCGTAAATGTGATTTGAAACCCATTAAGACTAAGATGAAATTTTAACGTTAAGATTTGAATGTGTATTTAAAAAAATATAATTCAGTTCTGAGAAAAATATGTTTAAAATAAATGTTTCAGATTCCTATCGTCTTTCGGAGTCAGTATTGATTGTTTTTGAACCACAGAGTGGTAAAAATTATTATATAATCTTTAATAATAATCAAGGAATGCATTGATTGATCTATCCATACTATATTACAAATGAGAAAGGTGTCTGTCTGTCTGTTATCTCTTCACGCTTAAACAGTTGAACCGATTTAGATGAAATTTGGTATATAAATATTCTGAGTCCCGGGAAAGGACATAGGATAGTTTTTATCCCGATATTCCCACGGGATCGACATTCGGTGAAACCGCGGGGCGCTGCTAGTATTATTTTAAAGACTTAGACCTTGAAAGTTTGTTAGTCACTAATACATTATAGTTTATCTTGATGACATCATCAGCGCAACTAGAAACCATTTCATCCTGTTACAATTTAAAACTCACTTAAAAATGTATCATCTCTACCTCTAAGAGAAAGTAAACTAGACGAAATCCCAGCAAAAATCACTTATCTAGCTCAACATATTCGAATAATATCCTCATCATCATCGTAGCTTATCCAAACTACGATGGGATCAACTACCAGTCTAACCAGACTCAGCTCAATGCCATTATTTTACTTATAAACACAATAACATGTTCATAATTGGAAGCATTTCAATGTACAGACGCCAGCTGCACATCAAGCTATTACAATCTGTCAAATTTCTTTAATAGATTTTCAACTTTATCGCTAGACCATAAGGTTCAAAGTTGATTGGGAAAATTTGACAGTTTCGGGTAGCTTGATGTGCTAGCGTCTATACAGTCGTGCCCAGCGGTATCCCGAATAGAAAGTAGCCAGTTACGTTACACGAAAACCAAAAGTGGTAGCACAGGTTGGGTACAGTCGTTGTCAAATCTACAGGCTTATTCTTGGATTATTTCGGATCGCTTTTATTGAATTTTGGTCATGTTTAGTGGATATCAATGAAAGTCAGCAATTTTATTGTCGTTTTAAAGCGCAAAAAACATCTAAATACACTCGTAATCTAATGTTGTTATTACTGCCCTAACAACAAAATTTTACACATACCAATCCATCGATCAACGATGGACTGGTATGTGTAAATTTTGTTATTTATACCCAAAAAATAGTAGTAAAATAGTAGCTTAGCTCTAAAATAAAACCCAAGATTACTTTAGACACAAATGCTCTCAAATGAACATGAAACATAGTTTATTTGATTCAATTCAATATACTAGAGGAATCAATTGACACTTGAGCGCGTAACATTACCTATAAAATTTGAATAAGTTTATAAAAGTGAAAGACATGACAGACTTCACGGTACAAGTATGCAAAGTGAGAACAGTAGTTCTTGAAGTTATCAATATTGTCTATTTTACTGAAGCATTCAATGATGTGGATAAAACAGAAGCCCTCCTAATGCCAGTTGCGATACATGATTTTATAAATATTGGACTATATGGACTTGACATTGATCAGGAGGGCAATCCTCGTACTTTTAAGAACGTTCACAGTCTGATCTCAGTGTCAATCTGTCAAAAATACATCTAATTTTCCTAAATGTTTGACAAGTTTTTGACATTGATTGTCGCTGATATGAGATTGCGACTTGAATTTGAACGTATTTTAAGTGCGAGAATTGGCCTTCAGAACTTGTTTCGATAACACCATTTGAAGATGAATGACTATTTACCACAGTAATAGAAAGATCTCTTTGTTGACTGCCTTCTAATACAAAACCTAGGCCATTAATCTGGTTAACGCCCTCGTAGTGCTAAATAAATGTATCACCAACTCCGTATAGCATCATTTTATGTTTAAAAACATCATTCGAATAAAGAATGACCGCAGCATCCCATCTGTCGGCTTAGAGATGACCCGACGAGACGAACAACTATGTCGCGGCAAGTCGAAAAATTTAAAATTGTAATATCAACCGGTAAATATTTGAAATTTAATAAACTCGATTCCGTCCGCTTATACTTTTTAATGTTATATCTGTACTGGCCTTCGATCCGGTGTCCGAATGAATACATCGATTGTTTTTATCGATGCACCTTTTTTGGGGAAATTTTATCTTTTTTGGTAACGGCACTCGAGCTGTGGTGGTCTGTTACTTGTCGTGGTTTCAAGTGGCCTGTTTTGGCAGGGTTGTTTAGTTTTGTTTACGTTTAAACCGCCTTTTCTTTATTTCATATATTATAGAAATCCTACCGTCTATAAATCTCGAAAGTATCATCTAGTGGTGCGGAAATAGAAAGATTGAATTTCAATTTAAAATAGTTTAAAGACTGAGAGAAGCAACAGGACACGGAACACCAACAATGAAGCATATCTCCCAATATTAATTACGGCCCTAATTATCTCAAAACTAATCCAAATTAAAACCAAAATCTTTTCTTACAAAAAAAAACAGACTCTTAAAGGAAACTTTATTCAAGTTGCCGAGAACTAAGTGCACACGTGCTGGATCGTCTTCGGGTTAAAATTAGACGAACGGCGGCGAGGGGTGCCGGGGGGCGAGGAGAGGCGAAGCACCTTTTTATAGAAGCTCCTACAGAACCACTGTCTGGTATACACACGGCAGTCTCACAGAATATGTCTACAGAAGATCCACTCTAAACAGCGATGTGAAATCTCCAATGATCAGTTCCATATTATAGCGCTTCACTTTTGTTGCGATCTTCATCTGTCTATTTGTTATCATGGCTGACTCCACCTTCTGCATTCTCCTTCTCTGTGGCGTAGTCAAATGACGTATCAGCCGCTAACGAGGTAGTTCGATTTTTTTTAAACGCAAGATGTTTGGTTTCGCGCATCGCCGGGCCAGTGTTGTGATCAATTATCGTTGGTAAATTAAAAATAGATGATGTTTTCGTCAAATGTTTGGGTGGATCTGTTACGGAATTGGGCTTTTGGATAAGTATATTTCTACAGAGAATATTTTATTCATATTGCTTCTGAATATCTTGGACATTACAGTGTTTCTGCGAGATCTGCGTATCCAAATATTTATAAAGGAAGATCGGCGCATAATCACATCCGTAACCGCTCAGGGATTTACGAACATTCAGTCAAAGTAACAGCATAATTCTTGATGCAAGCCACACAACCTGCACTCTTGCCAACATACAGGAAAACAATAAATCCATTTGAATATCGAACCCCACTCGGGGCGATATTCTCGTCGCGCGCGAATACCTCACGACCATAGACAAATATCGCGTTTTAAGAAATCCGTGAAAATTAACCTCATGGGAACCGCCAATCAGGTGTGCGCGAACGGAATAAAAATAGCCGATTTTTACATGATTCTCCAGTAAAACTGACGAGAGACGTGGCCGGTCTGCTGCATCGTTGCCGCTTGAATACAAAATACATTATAAGTGCACAATATTTGCATTTTGAATTACGCGCTTGAGGCTTGGCGCCTTAAAACTGTAGGTTGCGTGGACTGGCTAACGCTATTGGCTGCGTTCGATATAATTTCTTTGTAATAAGCTTGGGAAAAGGTGCACTTTAAGTTTGCAACGGCTGACTCCACTAATTTAAATATGAACTGGATACTTATTCAACACATCGATGTAAAAGAGTTAAATATTCCAGTTATGTAAAGGAAAAACCAATGTTCGACAAAGTATATGTTAAATTGGCTATCAATATTTACTCGGGATAGGTAAACTATTAGCATCTCTCAATATAACTTTGCCTCAAGCAAAAATCCGGAATAATTTACAATTTAACATTCAACGGCTGAGACCTCTTTATATCTATGTACCAATAAAGCAGTCGGTGTCAATGTCAATAGGAATATATTTGAATTGGCAACAGCAAGTTATCACATTCCATCGGAATAGCGGCATAAGTAGGCGAATTTAAAAAAAATCACGCGCAAAGATATCATCAGATCAGATTTGTATTGGGTAGGCGTGACGTGCTCTGGTGGTCCGGCTACTTGACGTTGAAATAAATGGATTATCTGTTTCATTATGACGTCATTTGACAGTTGGAAGCTTACTGGCGGGTAAGCTAGAAAGTATGACGAAGCAATTTAATCAGGAGCTCTAATTTTGTTGGACTTTTTCGTCAGTTTCAATTATTTCTTTAAATCTATTTCTGATAGTTTATAACCATAATTAACACATAGAATACGTTTTTGTATCCTGATATTCCCAAAGGATCGAGACTTATGCGGGGAAAACCGCGGTGCGCCGCCAGTACATAATAATGAGGTTAAAAATCTTCTTTTTTTAACTCCTTCCGCTGATAATAACATAATATATTTTATTTTATTAATTTTACTGTCATTATAAAGCAATTTTAACTATTTCTAAGTTAAGTACGGTTCCTACCGCATAGTATTATAATATCCACGATAATATCTTTAGTACTAAGATAATGTTGGTAGATATGCTATATGATTTAAGTTTGTCGTGAATGAGTCTTCTAGTTGCAGTAAGTGGATTAACCAAGACTTCGTTAGTCTGTGTGTTTGTTCTCTTATTAGCCGTTAATGTTCCACTCCTGGGCAAAGGCCTCCCTACTCTCCTTCCACCTCTCTCTGTCCAGAGCTGTCAAAGACTAATCAGTCATAATCTGTGTTTAAGCACTACTTTAATTTAGACCACTAGGTGTTTCCTTGATTTCCTAGGTTGCTAAAGGGTATCTCCCATTTACTGTGTTTATCATGGTTGTTTAATGAGAGTGAGGGAAGAGAGAGTGCACCTGTCTGCGCACTATAATATCTCCCGCGCCGAAGGTTGGTCTCTCTCTGAAATTGATCACCATGGCTGAAATTCGGTCTGGAGGACTTTATTTATCATGGTTAGTTGTGATGCTGTTTCATGCTTGCCATGCTAAGAGTCAGTTTTATCATACAGACTGTGGAATACTGTCCAGTCTTAAATGTAGACAAGCTACTATGGGTTCGTTTCCTATTCTGCATCAGCAGTCTTTTGACTAAACCCTAGACGGCTTAGGTGTGAATTGGCCAGCGATTTTTTCTAACCGGAATCTGATCGTAAGCCAACACTGTATCCATTAAAAACTTCTCAGAAATAACTTTCCAATGAAAATTCCAATACCTAAATTCTAAAGAACCCAAAATGGACCGCAGCATTTCTCACGCAGGTACCCTAAAAAATTCACACGAGTGGTTCCGTACGGATTAAGTTTATTTACCACGTGCAGTGCAGCTTAGTTAAGCAGATAGGTTGCGCATGCTCACCGCGTCTGTTCCGCGCGAGATTTCGATCGAATCGTGCGCAGCATTCGGGCACCGGCAGGGTTGACACAGAATTGGTTTAGCAGGATTGATCTAGATTTTTGGATCGTTAAGATGGTTGAATGGACTTACAACATGGGTTTAGAGATGAAATAACTTGTTTTGTTAGGACGTAACAAGTTGATTGTAACTTTATTGAGTTGCTCTTCGAAATGTCTTTCAATATTTCATATTAGTTTGAAGTAATCATAATCATTTATCAAGGTGTTTGTTTTTCGTGTCCTGTCATAATTTTCTCCGAGTGCCAGCCCTAACCGCAACATGCTGCGTGCGCGCACCTCACCTATACTAAATACATAATGGATAAATTTTACTTTGAACCGCATTCGCTTCCATTCTCATGTCGTTTCTTGAATATTTCACTAATGAAAGTGTCAAAGTGGTATTTTTTTTGCAAATTTTCACGCGTATTTGGTAAGAGGCCTTAGCTGCATTTTTTATTCGTGTGTTCTCATAATTAGTTTCGTGTGTCAACTCATTTAATTAAATTCAATATCTGCTCCCAAAACGATTATTTCATTGAAAAAACATTCAAACCAATTTTTTACCAATAACGTAACTAATCGAGCATTATTTATATGTGCATAAATTATCTGAACAACGTAACGGAAAGAATAGATAATCGAACAAGTCCCGCCTCAAAACTTTGCAAAAAAATCTTAATTATACTCATAGAAAAAGTTGGTCCAAAGATCCTCACTAATCGTGTTACTGACTTATTTGGGGACTTACGGACAAACAATGGCCACTAAACAGGTTTAAATCGCAGCTTCGCGTACGAGACAAGCATATAATTAAAATACAAGTTTACAATTTGCTTGAACTTTACTGTAACAGGATTTGAAGGAGCTCCTATTTTCAGGGGCATAAGACATAATTTTGACAGCTGAACTTTTGATTGATGATGTTATAAGTTTGTTGATGAAGATATCGCTATATCGCATCGTGAAGTGAATCTTAGTTTTTAATAGTTTTTCTAAAGGAGATCACATTTTATGACACTCACATGTGTTAGTTAATTGTGAAGTTTTTATTGGACGTTTGGCGTGAATGCGTTTTGCCATTATCTTTATAGCTTTATCTTGGTCGTCGTCGACCACAATGATGAATAAGTGAAATGTACGCAAAATACTATTTTATAGCCTTTTGTAATGGTTGCGACAAAATGGTGTGTTTTTTATGGAGTATCAAGCATCATTATGTTGAATGTTCAGTCTAAGATGCTTCTCAATTTTGATATGAAGACAAAATGTCTTAGGTTTATTATGTTATTTGTTGTCTGCTGAAGTAACACCAACTCCTACAGCAAAATTGATTGTCCCATTAGTACATCCATCTGTTTCAAGAAATCTCTTCTGAAAAATCTTGGGACAAATCAGCCCCATATTTATTGCGTTGCGTTATTTTAAATTAATATCGAAATAAGTGTCTGATAATTCGTCCGTCACTTCAAAAAACGGTACACTAACAAGCTACCTTGGCCCCTCATGATAGATCCTCGCGATATAAATTTCGTTTCTAATTAACTCTAAGTTTCCTCAAGCATTCCGGTTCAAAGAAGCGCGGAGAAGTGCGCCAGCGCTGTGTCCCCATCTGTCACACGTCACAGCTACACCTACCGACTGCTCGTGCGCAGCTAATTATAGCCGCCATGCTAATTAATTGGGAGATGGCTGCTTCTGGACGTTTTTTGGAAAGATTTTGGCGTCAGTCCCAAATCTGCGTGGTTTTTCGAAATGTACAGTCCAAAATTTTGATTTAAACGCAAAATTCTACAAGGAATTGAATATGATTTAGATTAAAAAAGAAAACTCAAAGTGAAATGATATATCCTCGAGTGTAGATGTTGTGTGCTAAATAGACGAAGAATTTAGAATGAGTTACGAGCTTTCTCTAAACAAGACAGTTAATTCAACAGGTGTCGATCGAACAGGTTGCCTTGTGAACCTACGTTACGTTGACACTTGGAATGTAAAGACTACCTTCGAAGAGAATGTTATTACAATTATTTTATGGAGTAGGAAGCTCATCAGAAAGGAAACAATATTTAAAGATCTCGCCGGGACCACCGTGATCAAATTTAATTAGCAACACTCCCATTTGAAACTGACGGCTCGCATCTTCACTGAAATATACGAACATTTTTGACACATTCTCCCTCACATCTTGTGTAACACTGAGATTGATAGTCATATCTGAACAAGTTTTTGTAATAATCCAAACATATTACTTCCTTTACTGATATTTCATCTTTTTATTGTCCGTTCCCGACGCCGGACGACATTTTAAAAGAATTATGACGATTTAATTTTGTTATTTTGTTACTCCGTGATATACTGTTGACGATAATTAATAATTAAACATAACAATAAAAAGTGCGTTGAACTGTCATACTTCAAATTGCAATTTGCGTGAAATGTTCTAAATCCCAACAGATAAATAGACACGTCATCATTAGCCGACGGTCGATGATATAGTGTGGTGCGTCGGTGACAACCTGCGAGCGAGCGGGATAAAACATACGATAAATCAACTAGTAAGAAAGGGATAGATCATATAACACGTGAGATATAAAAACCGCGGCCGTTGATTTCATAATTTATTTGTTACACATTTGTCGTCCCGTGAAGATCGAGAGAGATACATGAGCTTTTTGTGGGCGACAGGGAAATGCGCATCAGATGTGATTTGAGTAATAATTTATAGTGTTAGTACAGCGGACGTCACTTACGACTTTAACAAGACACTTCATACTTAGATAACGAGGTGAAATAAAGAACGAAATTCTGTACCTTCATATTTTACTCAATTTAAATTTGGGTCGGGCGTTCTAATTTCGAAACAGATTTTATACAAACGTCATGTTCTTTTTTCATAATTAGAAAAGTCAGTCATTTGCTTTGAGAGCGTTACAGCGACAGGACGGCTTCTTACCTATTTCGAAAATCAATCATGCGCATATTAGCGAGAGTTTTGGAACGCGCCAACTGGCTGTCGGGCTCGACGTGGCCGCCATATTTCAAGCACGTTTGAGATATATACAGGCGTTTTATCAATGCATCGTCGCACTGATTCCGATGATATATATCTAATTATTAGTGTTGTTAATGACATTTTCACGGCACATTCCCCGTGTCTTTGAGGCCATTTGTTTGATTAAATTATCGTATTGTTTCTTCTATTGTTCAAGGGATACAGATGGTTGGTCTTGATGTATTAATGCTCTTCGTTCACTTTGTCTTGGTAAGTATTGAAGAAAGATCTTTATATTATTTTCAAGACGTTTGAGATTTTTCTGAGCGTGTCTTTGACTTTGTGGTTCATAAATTTTGGCAGATGCCAAGGGGCGGATTATGATTAATTTATGACATGTGGTTCTGTGAAATAAACAAGTAATAACCCAGGAATGCAGTGCAGCAGCATTTCTAGACAGGAAAATGTGTAAATGCTTACAATGAAATAACTCATTTGAAATTTCACTCTAAGCATGTGGGCTGATTCCGTTTGCCCAAAATATCCTTACTACACAAATACCATACTCTATGACAAATGCATCATCCTTCGTTTCCTACACACAATATAAAACCCAAAAACAGACATCCAGACAGATTCCAACCTCTTAAAATTTCAAACTAAAAGTTGAACGTCCTGCAGATTCATCGGAATGATTCTGACAGTTTACGTTGCGGCCCAAGCCAGGGATAAAATATAGCTCATGTACAGACGGCACCGTAGCGAGGGGGACGGCACCGCCGGCCGGGGGGCGCGGGCCGAGGGGGGAAGACGTCCGCAAATAGCGACCATCTCTGCCGAGCAAAACAATACCGGTATGATATTATGGTACAGTACGCACTGCGAGATTTGTGCGGTTTTAAGAATCTCGAGTGGTATGCGGATAATTACGAGTCAGATACGACACGAGTCGAGATTTGACATTAGAAGAATTGACTATGTAGTTGAGAGCAGATTCAAAGAAGATGGCGAAATTACTACTGATAAAAACGAACTAAAACGCATGGAAAATTTGAATGAGACTAAAGCTGCAGATACCAAAAATGAAACTTTAAATCCAACTCAAGTCGAGACAAAGAAACGCTAGTCTCTGTTCGCTCAGCCAACACTTTATATATAATAACATAAGCGTACAAGCAGGACAGACGGACGAGCGACAGCCGCGAGACGGACTATAAATAAATAATGCGCCAACATTTTATTATTATCATAGCATGGGCACGTGCGGGGACATTCTTGAGACGAAACTGGCAGCTTATAACGAACTGAAATAAACAGAAACGTCTGCTAGAACAGCTAATACGTACAAAACTGCTAATATTGCGTCAGTACGCGCGTAAAAACGTGAAGATGACGACTGAAAACGCCTCTGACGCTGTAAACCGACTCATATGATTATTAGACAGAGAATAACAGTAATTTCAATACAAGAAATGTGGCATCTACTGCCAAAATCAAAGTCTTTGAGATTGTTCTCACGTCTCGTCCAATTTCATGCCGAAATGTGTGAAAAAACTTATTCCAAATATACATTTCTAATTGACTAGCTGTATTTTGATTAGTTCGGATATCAATCACAGCTAAAACTAGTTTTCGAATGAAAGTATCTTCTTGATATACGACTTTTTTGTGACTTCGTGCGCTATCGACCTCTTTCTGATGATGTTGGTAAAAGGAAATAAATTTTACTGATTTCAGCCAAACCGTTTAGTTGGTTTCGCCAAAACTGCGTATCATAGCATTTGTAAGCAACTGACACTGCACTGTTGGCATGTGTTATCTCATCTGACGCCAAGGAACCTGTTGTCATCATTTCTGGTCTATCGCCCATAATTTTAATCTTTCTAGATACCATCATATTTTAATCTCTAAACCCTGTTTTATTAAACCACGAATTCCCTCCCGTTTATTACGACTTAATTACTCATCAATAGTATTTTAAGTGCAATTAAAAGCCGAAAACACGCGTTCTACGTCGTTTCGCTAGTTAATGCCATAAGAACCGTGGCTAAACACATCAATCATAAAATGTTATTGCTGTTACGAACAATTCTCAATTAGAAATGGAAACCGAGGGAGCTACTGCAGGCAGTTAAGGAATGAGGGTAGTCTGAAGAGATGGTTAAATATAATTTCCACTTACGTTTAAAGAATTTAAGGAGTCGTTCGGGTTAAGCTACGCTTGCCGCGGTTGGTCTGTGGATGGGTGACCATATTTATATTCCGAGATGCCTCCGTGTCTCAGAAAGCACGTTAAGCCGTTGGTCCCAATGTCATTCGCGGATCTTTGACAGTCGTTACGGGTAGTCAGAACCCCGAAAGTCTGACAACCAGTCTTACCAAGGAGTATCGTATTACCCAGTAACTGGGTTGTGGAGGTCAGGTAGGCAGTCGCTCCATGTAAAAAACTGGTATTCAGATGCATCTGATTAGACTGGAAGCCGACCCCAACATAGTTGGGAAAAGGCTAGGCAGATGATGACGATTATGGAGTTTAAAAAGATGGCACTAGATTTAGACTTAGATTCAAGGACGTGGTTTCAGCAGACGGTTAATAATGCGACAATTCTCGGGGGTTTTATTGCAGCTCAATCATTAAGGGGCACAGAATAGAATACCGTACTGTGCGAGAACATATTATAGAAAACTTGGCCATCTAATTCATATTATGTGAAACAATTAATTATTTACCCCTCTTTGACCGTTCACCTTTGCAAATATTGACGACATAATAGTGATCAATTTCATGCAAAGCTGTCAGACCAGTTACATATCCTGCTAAAGTCTCAGCTGTTTCGAAATCTTTGTCTTCTGACGAACTGTAGTCGGAAATTCCATAAATCCCTCACAATGTTGCAGTGGAACCAACCCCGTTAGAATATTCGGATATGCTCGCATTATTAGTTTCTATTTGCGAGTGGTAGTCGCCTCATTGATTATTATTTTAACGGACAATTAAAATTTGATGGCTTCCACTTCGTTCATCTTCGACTTGCCTCGTATTAACTGCCTCTGCGCCCCCGAACGTATTCGCACTCAGAATTTAAATAAGACCTTATTTAACTTTTTATAGGGTTCAATTCTGATTGACACATCCCACTCGTGTGATGTTCTTCATTTAAAATCGCTACATATGAGTGTCGAGACTAACCGTCAATAAAAATAGTCGTAAAATTTTCAAGTGTTTCTTTGATTATCTGACTTGTGTAAGCTGCGTAAGGTTTGTTTTTGTGTGGTATGTTAACAAATTCAATACCGCACTAAGAAACGTGTGAATAAAAATCGTACGTACGCGCATTCGTTAAGAATTGACACTTATTAAGGGGGTATAATTATTTTAATTGATATGACGACATCACTCTATTTAGTGATGTTGACCATTTAAGTGCAGGACAACGTTTGATTTAGAATTCCTTTCACGACATCTTGATTGACTTTGTTAATTTTTTTTGCTCATTATCATTGATGTAATGATATCTTTTTGTGGAGCTTTTCTTAGAGTGTTTGTTTTAAATTGTCGAAGGATATGATAGCTAGGGTTATTGACTGGATTCATTCCTTCATCAGGTATACATATTAGGATTGTATGTGTAAAGTAAGAAATTTGTTCTGCTGACGATAATAACAAGAATGAAAGCCGATGGATCAGAGAAAGTATTTCTCAGCTTTAAAATAAAAAGGGTTTCAACTACGTTCGTAATCGGTCATCAACCTAAACCAGCCGCCATTTAATAACGCAACGATCATTCACAATTAACCCTAACGATACATTTTAATGAAAACTAATTCAGTTGTCCACGTTTATAACAGTTTTTTAGTATATCACATTGTATGCAACCGTTCCAAATTCAAATTGCCCGATTCAATGCCGAACGGGCCCGAAGAGCGGCCGCAGAGCGCGTGACCAATCGCTAATTAGGAAATGTGCTCGGATGTGTTCGGAAGCCGATCGGCGTTCTATAATTGAACTTTTAAATTTCGAAATTTTTGATTACACGAATGCTATTTCCACTTCTGGTGTTACTGTGTCGGCTTTTATGGTTCTGGGTTTTTGTGAGATACTAGCTAATGTTCGCGGATTCACTCGTGCACCGTAAAAAATGTAGAACCTACATTTTCATTTCTTTCACTTAAACAGCAAGTAAGATCACCGAGACATCTTTACTGTGTTATTTTATAACAACATTATTGAAATGAAAGACCACAACAAAATTAATGACACTGAGAAATTATCCAGTTTCTTCTAAGAGACAACCAACATCTTTAAACTCCTAAATCATAATTAATTCCTTGGGCTTAAATTTTCTACTTCTACTAGCTCAAAGTCATAATCATATATAAAATTTTATCAAGATCCCATCTCCTAAAGCATTCTCTATTCACAGACCACCAAATTGTTCAACCCAATACCTAATATCGCATTAACAAACAGACAGACAAATCACAGTTTTATTCATACACATTAATTTCTATGAGAATTAAGACAAGCAGCCGCTAACGGTGGTCATATTGAGTTCAAAACAAAATTGGTTTCTACATTCTTGTAATATTCTCACACATTTCTTTAGAACGTAATCAATAATACATCTGTGTAATTTTTCTAATCTATGAAGTTATAAATCGTAATTTTTGGTTGAAAAAGTCAATCTTCCGAAAATTTATTTCGATTTTTATGTTGACGCAAATCGATATCAATCAGGACTGTTGGTTCAGTGGATGAGGTATTGGCTACAATATTGCGGATTCGATTCCCGTATAGGACAAAATATTTGTGTAACGTTCAGTTACCTTTGGCCCTAGGTTTCTATGCTCTCAATCAAGATGCATCAAGGGAAAATTCAGGTTAAGTATACGAAAAATAAAGATTTAAAAAATATATGATGAAAAACTTTCACAATTCTTCTTCAGAACGACAAACACAAGGCAATACCTACTATCTATCAGACAAATTCCTAGAAAATCTAGATACCCTAGATTAATCTGTCAGTCTTATTAACGGCTACATTTTTATCTAGCCTATAAATATTATCGACTGATTAGATCTCTTGTAAGAAATAGATGAAGTGGTTTCTCAACGGTACCTACTTATAAGTACTAGTGGAAAATATAGGAGGTGAGAGGTCGTGGGTTCGATTCCCAGAGTAGTCAAATAAAATGTAGCTTTTGGTTTTTTCTGCTACCACCTGGAGTCTGTTTATCTTTATCTAAAAGCCCCAAGTGCACATATCTGTAACTTGCATGCTGTTGTGCAACCACGCTAAGCCGTTGGTCCCGACTGTCATTTGTAGATCTTTTACAGTCATTACGGGTAGTCAGAAGCCCAAAAGTCTGACAACCAGTCTTACCAAGGGGTATCGTATTACCCAGTAACTGGATTGTGGAGGTCAGATAGGCAATTGTTCCATGAAAAATACTGTTAGCTGCATCCAATAAGACTGGAAGCCGACTCCAACATAGCTGGCACAAGGTTAGGCGGATGATGACATATGCGGCATATGTGTTACATGCCTTTTTCTTACTGGTCATGGTGCCAACGACATCGTTCGCAAAGAAAAACAATTTTTTTGTGGAACTTTCTTACTTCAGAGTTACAGGCACATCAAGCTACTACATTCTGTCAAAATTCTTTAATAGATTTTCAACTTTATCGCTAAAGCAAGGTTCAAAGTTGATTGGGATGATTTTACAGTTTCAGGTAGCTTGATGTGCTGGCGTCTGTACATTGCAAACTCTATGTTTTCATCTTCAGTAGTTTAAGCTATACTTTGTCTTTCAACCAATCAGTCTCCGGGACATTTCATGTTTAAATAACAAACTTACATACTCCTGCAGACACTTATATATAATTTTCCTTTTTCTCTCTATATACGTTGCCAGGAACCCTCAAGTTCCCTAAGATTGGGGGCGGAAATCCAAGCGGTTTGCAACAAATAGCGCAGCGGGGTCCCCTGCCTTGCTCCCTGTTGTCACGGCGTGATGGCCAGGGTAGGGCGCGTCCAGGGGATGTTTAGGTACAATTTCCGGCATGTTTCTTGTGTTTAGTTATCGGTGCACTCGAGTTTTACGCTGTGTTACTCGCAGTTTCTCTGTAAGTGACGTGTTCAAAAGGAGTTTTGTGTTGACAAGAACGGATAATATTCATTGTTTCATATAAACTTTAATAATAATAATAAAGCCTCAATCAACATCTCTTTTATTCCGATATTCCCACAGGATCGAAACTTATGCGGGTGAAACCGCGGGGCGCGGCTAGTGCGTTATGAACTTTTTAAACATAAGACACTCAGAAGAGTTTATTTAAGATAGATTTCAGATATTTTCTTAATGAGGTGGTGTCTTAATAATGGCTAACGATTACAGGGTAGCAGGCACATCAACGCGCAAACCTTTCATCCCTTAGTTCACCCCATTATGGGAAGATTTTTCAAAATCCTTTCTTATTGCTCTCCTTCGTTGGGAAGGAACTCTTGTGCAAAATTCTAAACCCAGCTGTAATTTTAGATTTTTTCCAAGTAGATTCTATAAACTTAGTATGAATGTCGATGGCTTTTAGAGTAGGGGAAGACCAAAGAAACAATGGATGGACTGTGTGATGATATGGTTAGAAAGGAAGTGACTACCGAGATGACGACTAAAAGAGAGAAGTACGGAAGAATAAGAGATGTTGCGCCGACCGCAAATAAATTGGGATATAGGCACGAGAATGATGATGATGATTCTATAAACTCAGGTAAGATACAAATGGATCTGAAGTTAGCATTGTTTAACAGGGTTGAAAATATAAAAATGGGTAACCGTTTATTAACTTCTTTATTACTGCTTATCTTAACCACCTACGCCAAAACATGTCGCAATATTTATTTCCGTTCAGTAATTTATATTTTTGAATTTGACCAATATTTTACGGAATACTATAAAATAATATAATGTGCATTGTAAGGCTGTAACAGCAGCTTTGCCCTGTAGGGGGAACGTGGGCAGAGCTGCGCAGTGACATCATCGCGACCTTTTTGGCGCAAATTGATGAGTCCTACATGCAACGAGTGTGCTTCACCGAGTACATACATATTAAGATGATTGTGAGCGAATTTATGGATATTTATGTTTGACCTTAATGGAAGGTTTCTTTTGTTGTGAAACATCTGTAAGTACCTATTTATTTTTAATAAAATTTAGGTAGCTGAAGCACAGCAAAGAAAATAATTTATGAATGGAAAAAGGAAGAAATAACAGTACGTAGTAGTGGTATCTATATTTCTAAGAGTTTTTTAGTACACTTTAAAGCGGAGAGGTTGGAATAATACAATTTTCTTTTTATCTGAACAGACAGCTGTGCTGCTGGAGATTTTGTTGCGCCACTTCTTCCCAGTGAAAGCACTAGGAAGGGGTGAAGGGTGGGCATTTTGGGGGATTGTCTTATGTAATTTTGACGTTCGAAAAGTGCTGATTCTCAGCCTGATTTGAATATATGACTTTTGATTTTGATTACAAGTGAATAACATTCTTCGCAAGAACCTACTCCATTTTGCTATAGTGATCATCATCTATAAACTTCCCTTCAGCAAAATCTTTTCCACTATGCTTCACCTGTATTCAATTCTAAAGTCATCCAAGTATACCAACCCTATTACAAACAAAAAAATCTTAAATCCATCCACAATCCTACCTATCTCCATCCAAAATCACATGTAACAAAACAGTTCCATCTACCTTCGGAACATTACTCATCTACAGATGAAGACGTCGGCGCCCCGTGGTCATCAAATGTACCGAAGCACATCAAAGCACAGCAGGAATGCTTATTATTGCGAAAAAAAATACCTAAAACGATCCCCTTTGTAATCTATATTTTGATTATATTGAAATAATTGAGCATTTCGAACGAATTGGCGAAAAAATGTGGGAGTTAAGGGGGAAAGTTTTAGGGGCAGTGATGGTAGGTGAAGATGAAATAGAATTTAAGTTAGAAGAACATATAAAGGTACTTATAGGTAAGGATATAAGGAATTAATACCAGTTAAAATATATATGAATTATGATGATGGCCAAGTTAAAAGAGGAATAACAGTCCTTTAAACTGATGGTAATGATAAACCAAGTTATGAGAAAGGATCCTAATTTATGAATGCAGTTTAGGACACTTCTGAAGTTTTGTATATTTTGAAAGCTTGTTGACATGAATGAATCTCTTCTGAATGAGTTTGTAATGGACATTAAAAACAATTTTGGCGTCCCAAAATGGCTCCAATTATAGCTACTTAAATGAAAGGAAACGTATGACCAGTTAAAAAGAGATATGGATTATGATGATGACCAAGTTAAAAGAGGTATACCAGTTCTTCAAGATGTAGGTAAAACGTGTTATGAGAGGGAATCCTAATTTATGAATGCAGTTTAGGATACTTTTGAATCCAATTTGTTTCAATGTATTTCAATGGCTTGTTGACATCAACGCAGCAGTCCTGAATGAGTTTGTAAAGAACATTAACGACAATTTTCGTGTCCCAAAAATGGCTCCCAAACATTCTGAAGGAAATTAAACACAATTCATCACCTCTCAGTTCAAACGCAGTATCCAAATTTAATTCAAACAGACAGGCTTTAAAACGAAAATTCGAAAAAAAAACTACCTCTTTCATTGCTAACAAGGAATAATGTTATTCTTATAAAGGAAATAATTACGCTGAAACGCAATGATAATAAATTTTAAACAGTTTACGACTAATTTATTAATAGAAATTTTGCGAGCGATCCTTAGGATAGTCGTAAATAAGAAAATGCCGGACGACCAATGGGTGGCCGTAAAATTTGCTCGCGCGACGCGATTGGTCAGCTCTTGGCCAATAAAAGCGCGTTCCAGATTTGAAAGCGACGGTTTACGACCGGCAGGCGGCGTCTTTTTGCTGTTTTGGCGCCAAAATTGACAGCTCAGTCTTTAAACCCGAGTTATAGGTCAGTCTGGTCGGGATGCATTTTAGTGTTAATTACTTAACCCGGTTCGCGGGTGATTGGGCTCGAATTCAGGATCATTTCAGCACTAAAATAATGCTGGACTCAATGTCAGGATCCTCGTTTGTAATAATGGTAGTCAGACTTGCCAAAAGTGTTCTATTTTCAAAACCATCTTTGCTTGGTGTCAACTCAGAAGGCCAATTCCCGAAATTAAAAACGTTCAAAATCTAGTCGCAATCTCAGCTCAGCAACAATCAATGTCCAAAATTTAGGGAAATTGAGACAGATCAGACTGTGATCGTTCTTAAAATAACGAGAATTTACTCTCTGGACGTCTATATCATTTCTATTGACTATTATTGCATTACCAAAGCCACTTAATCACCAAGAAAAGAACCCTATCCGATCAATCTTTAACAGTATCTAACACTCAAATTCCAAAACCTCTAATTCGCTGCCCACCCAAGACACACACACAAAATAAATCCAAATGATTCCTCCAACCAAAACTGTCTCCATTAATTAAAAGCCTGGCTTTATTTACGCCGGATCCATGTCATGCAAAGTGATGCTGATATATAATGTTGTAAAGCAGTCAGACTAATGAGTATGCGCTTGCGCAAGCGATGTGCATCACAAACGGGGCGCTGGTATTAATTATTAATAGATCCCATTTTATTGGTGTTTGTTGGAATATCTTTAAATTTAATGTCCGGGAAGGTGGTAAAGACAATTGTCCAGACGACAGGGATCAGTACTAAATACTCTTTTGTCCAATGACATATGTTATGTCTTATATTCATGTCTAAAACGAACATATTTATGCCAGCGACTTGAAGATATCCGGGATAAAGTTGGCAAAGACAAATGTCAAGACAGTGGAAAAAACTCTTGTTTTTTATGGCAGTTATAACCAACAACAAAATAACATATTATGAAAAATATGAAAGAACATGAACATAGATGTCCGGGATGAAGATAGTAAAGACAATTGTCGAGTCTAGACGACAGTGACCGGTGCTAAATACTCTTCCGTTTAATGGCAGTGATGTCAAAAAGCAAATGACATATGTAAAAACATGAACAGAGATATCCGGGACCAAGGTTGTAAAGACAATGTCTAGACTTCAGAGATATCAGTTGAAGACTCTTATGTCAATTATATTGTGTGTCAATGAGGAATCATGGATCATATCATTGGTAAAAATATTATGATGCCATCATCTCTCTTTAACCATCTTGTTATAAACAGATGTAAACAGATGCAAACAAGAAGGTAATGGCAAGTTAAGTATGAGATGTATGAACAGTAGTTTATACTGATATAATCGACCCTACTATATTATTGCTTAATCATTTGTCTCGGTTCTTTGCAAAAATTATCTTTAATGCAGAGAGTATTTTTGTCTTAAAAACCTTTACTGGAAGAAGTCTATAACACCATCTTTATGTCATAATAACTCAACCCGGAACTACAATAATTCTTCTCCAAAAAAAACCATATAGCAAGTGATAGGAATCCGTGACGGACGCGTGACGAATCGTCTCCAGTCCAAATCCCTGCTTTGTCCCCAACTGTCCCAAGCCCCCTATTTTATTATATCTGCTGTTGCTCCCATACATAATTCATGGAAGATCCCCATATTGCGCTGTGTCGAATTATTGTTATTTCTGGATACCGCCATGAATAATAAGTTGTACTAATTTTGTTGGTTGTAATTGTGATTGGCTGCTGTGACTGCTTCTCTTGGATTGTTATCGGTCCAAGTAGGTACGTGCTTGTTGATTTGGTTGTGAATTAGGTGTTTTACTTTTTGAAGTGTTGTTGTGCTTGACAGCTTTACTTTAGGGATGTGCTTTAGTAGGAGGATCAAGTACATGGTCGGAAGGATCTTCTAAAATGTTTGTAGTTAGTTACTGAACTGCAATCATTGGATGTTAACATTAAGATTAATGTTGATACGTATTGCTTTTCTCTGCTTCTTCTTCGTTTTCATGTGCCTCTCCTTTCAGAGGTTGGCAGTCAGTTCCGTGTATGTGTGTTTTTTCTCTGTTTATTAACTGCTTTGAAATTTGGCTCTCTTAATTAAATAATATATTCAGTTTATTTTTTCTACGACTCATTGTTACACCATAGAGTGCATTTCACTTAAACGAATGCACTCTTTCGCCTTGATTAGTAGATAGAGTTAAAGACAGCTTAAAAAATAACACCCAAATTAGCTCCGTGTATTTCAAATGTTTCTCTGCTAAGTACTTAACTATAGTCATTTAGTTTCTTTGTACTATTATTAGACTACTTGTTACTACTTACGTTACCTTTAAAATAAAGCCCCATTCAATTCTGTTATTAGGACGTATTTTAACATGAAATTACTTTATTTAAAACACCTTTTACAATAACACACAAATTATCTTTCTCGCCAAGCTTTTCCTTAACACCCCACTTGTCAAAAGCCTCAAAAGAAGAAAATAATAAAACATCAGATTGTCAATACTTTGGGTATATTTTAATAGCTGCTTCCCCCTCCTTGAGATTAGAGGCTGGCGTGTCGTAAAGAAACAATTTTCCGGCTTTTCCCACGCGCCGGGGGATCGCAACTGCTTAAAGAAATACGGTACATGATAAAACTGCGGTATTGTTGGCGAGAAAATTTCACTGGGAATATTTTCTTTGAGATTTTGAGGGTAGGTGATGATTTTTACTGTTTTTATTTTATTTTTACTGGTTTCTTCTTTGTGGGTGTTGAAAAGTTCAGGTTCTTTTAAGCTTCTCGTAGTTAGTTGAATGTGTATTTTAATACTTAGTTTTATTTTTTATTAATTTATCTATTATTGTGGTAACCTAGTTTATTTTTATGATTCTAATTTCTAATAATTTAATATAGTACCTATATAAGTACCTACAACTGCTCTATGCTCGCGAATGGAGCATTGTCACAGTCACGTTACCACTCTTAGCATAATGCTGAAGCTACCTTCCAGAGCCTTTTTCAATACCCAATGTAAGTTTTGAAAGCACTATGTAATGTAGTACCTACAGTGCCCTATTTAACTGTACTGGCTTGTTAACTGCTTTTCAGACTTGCACTCTTAATACTGAGTACCTAAACTTAGAAAACGAAGCCTGAAATTTTCCTAAAAATTTTCTTAAAAAAAATTTAAAAGTAAAATTTGAGGAAAAATTTCTTCTTTTTTCTCGTTCATCCGAATGTGTCTATCATAATGGTATCTTTGAAAATAAACTCGCATTAATTTCAAACAGAACATTTTATTGTTTAATCCGTTCAGAAAATAAAACTATAAAATTATAATCACGTTGACATACAAGATGTACGTACACCAATTAGCATTATAATACATTAAGAGTTAGATTTTTAAGAAAAAAATATAGCTCCCGTAGCACGGAATACTATCGCATCATATTCTAAAAACCTAACTTAGACAAACAACTACAGAAAAATTTATATGTTAAAAAGAACTCATATACAGACAAAAAAATAACTAATAATTGTTTTAGATAGAATTAATCGTCCCCAAGTTAACATGTGCGGGCAAACCCGCGCTCTTACATAAGTTAAGTATGGCTTCCAATGTTAACAATTGTGGAAAATAATAATTATATAACACAAACAAAACAATTCAGTCTCAACGCCCAAAATATTCCTTAAAATATTAAACAATTGTCTATGCGACGAAACTGTCACCATAGACTCAAAAACCAAAGCACAGATCCGAAATATTTATTATTGAAAAAAAAATCTGCAAAATTTCCACGCATTGTATAAAAATACAGCGAAACTTAATTCTTATTATTTTTACTTTATATTAAAATCGAGAGGAGAATGGGGATAAATGTACACATTAACTTTTTTAATATCAGCAACACAATGAACGCCACGATTAAATTTAATTTATTCTGTATAAGCATCTAGTTCTCTATTCATTAACGCACATACATATATTATCCGTTTATGATAATTACTCTTGTCTGTACATTTGTAATAAAACAGATGCTTAACTACAATAAATGTACAAGAGTAGAGCAAATCACACGGACATTCTTTACAACTAGCGTATACTGTGTACGTATTTTTTTTCCTTTTTTTTTTCACTAACTAAGTTGTAGTTAATCGTGCTATCCCATAGTAAACGTAAAATATCAACTATTTACGTATCATGTTTGTATTTACTAGCCAAAAACAATAACACTCTAGCAACTACCACCGTTAAATCAATTACAATAATTTAAAACTCTTAATTAATCCTTATTATCTCACTTAGGCAAGTTAAAGTTGTATTTTTACGTATACTTCGTTTTCCAATAGGTTTTTTTAATACATCTAATTACGTTTTAAAATCTAAGCTCCGAAACGCGATGCTAATATATTGTATGGCATTGTATTAACTGCCTCAAGACAAGAACAACGGCTCTCCAACTCATACCTTGAATGTATTATTTACTTAAAAGTATTTATTAGTATACACATATTACAATCAACGTTATACGTATGTTTTTTTCAATCGTATACATAAATTCCAGTGCAAAATAATAGTAACATGGACATAGGCGCGTATGTCCAATCAGCGTAACACTAAAGTAGAAACAAATCGAAACACGTGCTGTGCGGAACTCCGCGACATCAATAAAATATACAAAACGGCGTTTTATCATTTCTCATAGTGTTCAATCGCACCCGATTTCACCCCTTCACTGTAACGTTGATATGAAAAATAATTTGGAAATTTTCGTTCATTTGTATCTTTGCTTTATTTACTTTAATTGAATCGTACAGTGTTAAGAGGCTGGCCAATTGCAAAAACGAAGATTTGTTCTAGAGGAACTTAAATTAGCGGAAGTTCCTCGACCCTCAGGCGGTGCCTGAGGGTGTCGGAGCGACCGGGAGCGTGCGGCGCCCGGCGACGCTGTGGGGACCATCGAGAAGCGGAAAGAACTGGTCTCCAGCACAGAGTCGCCGAGCGTAGCATTACAACGAGGGAGGCGGGAATTTAAAACTATTTTGCGAGCACCCCCTTTTTATACTTCGTTTTTGCAATGGCCAAACTAAGAGCAGGGGTGCACGAGGTAGCTCGTGGTTGAGTTGGGTGCAAGCTGGGGATCACGCCTCTGAATCAGATGGGACTTGGTGTAGGGGGTACTCACGACATCGGGGGTGGAGGCTCCGTCGTGGCTGCTGTCGGGGGCGGAGCGCGGCTCGCCGTTGGTGTCGGGCGGGCGGGCCGACTCCCGCTCGTCAATCACCAGGTCTATGGGCATTTTGCCCTTGAGGCAGCTGATGTAGCGGTGACAGAAGTTGTCACACAGCTCGTGTACCTGCGGAGAGGCTCAGGGTTAGAAGCTGCTGGAGAGGTTCTTGAGGATGATGCGGAGGATGAAGCTTGGGGTCTGTTGTTGCTAAAGGTTTGTCGTTGTCAAATCCTTGTTGGTCCATTTCTGAATATAGTCCCTCTGCTCTATATGCCCTGTGAATGACCTAAGCTTTCTGGTGTTGCTAAATATTTGTCCTTGTCTAGCCCTTGGTGGTGCACTGCTGCATATAGATCTCTACTTCTGTAGGTATATAACGCCGAATGGCCTAAGCTTTCTGTATCTAAATTCTTAAAAGTTCTTTAAATTAATGCTCTTGAAACTTTGAACTGAATCATTCTCCTGCCCTTATCCCAATTTGTTCGTGGTCGGCGCAACATGTCTTTTTCTTCCATACTTCTTTAATAGTCGTCATCTTGGTTGTCACCCCCTTTCTAACCATAATCATCATACACACCGTCCATCCATCGTTTCTTTGGTATTCCCCTACTCTTATAGTCATCGACTATCTAAACTTTGAACTGAATATAGTCAATATAAAACCTTTTACTTCTAAAAGCAAGAATCTATTTAAAAAAAATTACATGCTCTAATCTAGCCACAACACTGGTATCTACTGCTCAAAACTTTGCAGTCGTTTATTAGTTACCACGACACTAAACCCTCGTTCCGCTCACCTAAACCTAACCTTTATACTAATATCAGCATACAAAAGCTAAAAAAACACAACAATACAAAAAGGAATACATTTGGAATCGACCAACTGTCACGCGTATAAAAAAAAAACTCGAAAATGAATCGTAAAAACGGAAAGAAACACGACGTTTTACCATTTCTGCCTATAAAGGCACCCTGTAGGGTAGATATTAATTTTGTGCGTCAGCCTTATAAATTTTCATGGGTATAATTAACTTAGAAATTAACATAGAGCTATAAAATGGGTAACGAAACTTTTAGATAGCGTTTACACGGTCCGTCGTAAAATATCGGCAGGTGTACGACGGCTTTTGAAATCCTTATTAAATTAAATATTAGAAAACGAAAATTTATTTTGTCTATTTGTTGGTGTAAACTCTATAGCACAGGTTAGTCTTCGATGTAGCTATTCTTGATTGGGCAAAGAATATTCCGGTATTCAGTTAGACCTGTACCACTGATTAACATACTTTCAATCACAATCCGAGGGTTTTAAGGAAATTCTTAATCCATTGCTGCATACGTTTGAAAAATTCGTCATGCTCAACAACGCAAATAACGCTATGAACGTAGCTGAACCGTCAAAATGAAAGGCATTGGGATCGGTTGCCATTTTATGTGTGTACCTTACTGTTTCCATTAAAAAGCCACCAGTTCCTATTACATACAGTTCCTTATTATCGTCATATACTCTCTAGTCAAATCTAACATCTCCTTACCCCATTTCGAATGCATGCGTGACCGCTATACTATGTAAATACTAGGGCTGTCACCGAAAGCATGATATAATAATACTAAATTATTCATCATTGTATAATTTTGGAGTAATTAATGTGTCATCACTATACTGATGTATGAATATGCGGGGGATCGTAAATTTAGAACTCTTTTGATGATGTTATTAAAGGCTGTCCACCCAGTTGAATTAGACATTATTTATAATTTTATTGCATGAAAAACAATCTTAATAACCATTGCATAATCAACCTATAATGTTCGCACTGCTGGGACACAGGCGTCGTGGTGAGAGAGACTGGGCCGTAATCTACCACGCGGGTCCAGTGCGGGTTGGTGGATGTCACAAATATGCTCGAATTTTTTGGTTCTAGGACATGCCGGTTTCCTCACAACCATTGAAAACAATCAAAAGAGAAAACGAAGAAATTATAAAATGGTCTTTGCCGTAGGACATAGATAAGGTCATTAAAGACACTAGAAAACTATCACCTACCAGAACCAACTACCAGAATTAGTAAAATATTTATTACATAAACATCAACATAACACATAATATCCATTTTTTATATCGAAACAGGCTAAGAAACGTCAGAGAATTTGAAAATAGAACGCTACAGCGGAAACGGATACGGTGCTCCCCGTTGACAGTTAATTATGTTTCGGGATACTAATTTCCTAATCGACAGGTCTTTCGAAATTACTTGACAACTGACTAGAAATGGGAAAAAAGACGAAAAGAAACATCTGGCAAGGATTATTAAAACCAATGTTGGAAAATAAGTGGATGATGGAATCACAGGGGAAGTTAATAAAGAAACAAATGATGAAGCAACGAAACCATTGTTTGTTGTCATCGGAGATATAAACCTTTGTCTATTACTAATATTAAAGAGGTAAAATTTGTGAGTTTGTATATAGGGCGTAATCTTCGGAACTACTGATCCGATTCCGAATATTATTTTGTATTTGATAGCCTAATTCTTATGGAAGGCTATAATACGCTACTAAACATCACGCTAGGCAGAGTCCTAAGTGTAGGAGCCGAGTAAAAACAAAAAATGTCAGAAAGAACACCATAATAGCGCGAGCAGGCGATGCGATGCGACGGGGTGGGTCGGGGGAACAAGAAATTTCACGTGGACGAAGTCGCGGGCAGAAGATAGTAGTTCACACAGTGCGAGATATATTGCATATAATATTTTACGAATATTACCTGATGACTGGGAAAGCCTTTTTAATCGGACTACCAAATGCGAAAATATTTTTTCAAATCCGACCGGGAGTTCCAGAGATTAACACGTTCAAACAAACAAACTCTTCAGCTTTATTATGAGTATAGATGTCATATGTTTTCTTTGTCCTTTAGTAACCTTTGTCCAGATTCTTCAGCCAGTTCAATAAGTTATATAATAAAAGATATACGTGTTTAACGTTAGAGACACGTTGACCCCTGCTAATGAGATGCATTCCAATGCCGAACTATGGCGGACATCTTTAAATTACGTTATAACATCTGCTGTATCAGTTTTATCACAGTTTCTTACATTTTCATCAATATCGTGGATCATAGTTATTTTTTTACTATTTAAAATGCGAGTTTTGCCCTCTTTTGCTGTCATTTAACTTTTTCCACTCATTTTAGAGTTGTGGAACTAATGAGAGCATGTGTTTTTTCTAAAATAATCCTGGATTACTCTTGACATAACGTAAGCTTAAGTTGTTCCAGAAATGTTAAATTTGGAACTTGGGATTTAAGATACGGCGTCTCACCGATACTTTTTAAATTTGGAACGAAAGGTGATACGTAACGGCTCGTGACATTTGGAATAAGAAGGGATTTTGAATATGGAATTTCAAGAACGTTCTGTTTTTAAAATAAACTCCTTTTTTCTTTAAAGTAAAAGCGAAAGAACAAAAAAAAATATTTGGGACTTTTTTTCTGTTTGTATTTCCTGTAGGTACGTGACCTACAGGAAATACAAACAGAAAAAAAGGAGCATTTAAAAACTAACAAAAGTAACCAAAAAATAAATAAGAAAAAAATTCCAGTGTGAGTCCAAAACGGCTCCTATGTCAGCATAATGCTGCGATATTTTAAAAATAAATACAGCAGCGCTGGTATTCTGATTGAGCCCGTAAAGTAGGTATTCCTTTGAATTATTCAGGATGAGTGTTGCCATTTCTAACTGTCTTTTTAGTTCTTTTATTCCAGCCTTTATCCTTTTCAGTCTTAGCCAATACGATTTATTGTTCAAAATGTCTCAGGTTGTTAGGCAGGTGTCATAATGTTAAAATGTCCCGGCGATTGCCAGAAGTGTGGGCTGGAGTCAGATGTAGGCCACGGCCGCACGAGTGGGCTAGCCGCCTCGCCCGGTTGAGGAGGCTAATGGCTGAAGACTGCCTGACTGCTACCGGTTTTAACTTCACAAATACAACGATACCTAATCGAAGTCTCAACTCACTCCTAATTCATTGACTCGTGCAGCATGTTTTATAAAAATGTTACTAATAAAACACGATCATTATAAACCGCTAATCCCGACAATAACACTTTAAGAACAACGTAATACGCTAAATATCTCCCGAACCCCATTATCATTTGCCAAGTCGGTCAAAAATTACAAAAACATCCCATTACACTAAAAACCAGGCACTTCCTAGTTCTAAGACATGTGGGCGCAATCTGATATAAAAACGAACATTTTAATATAATCTATGGTTTTATTTTTATATAATATGTGCGTTTGACAGGCTGAATGTGCGGCCGCCATCGCTCTCCAAATGTCACATTATCGAATTTATTCGTGAAAATGTCATTTATATTTTTATTTGCTGTTTATATTTTTTTTTCTTCTTGTAATTGGACGTTACTTCTGATTATGAGAAGTTTTGACTACGTTTTCCTCTATTTTATTGCCTATAATATTTGACTGAACATGTGTACTTACGTGCTAATGTTGAGAAAAAACAAGCATTTGTTTTTATTAGTTTTATTGTGGAGAGTTTTATTAGAACGTGCCATCAAAGAAGGCTGACGTTGATTGGAGAAATGATGGACAAATAGGTGTTAGGCATAAATTGAGAAGCCCCTATTAAAAGACTATCAATCAAGGCTATAAAACGGCTAAACATTGTCTACCAAACACAAATTAATGTTTAACAAGCCTATTCTCACTGCGCGAACGGCCTGTGTTCGCGCAGTGAGAATAGGCTTGTGTGTCCTGTGTGCCGTAATCCACCACGCGGGCCCAGTGCGGATTGGTAGACGTCACAAATGTCTTCGAATATTGGTTCTAGGACATGCCGGTTTCCTCACGATGTTTTCCTTCACCGTTTTGAGAGCTGTGTGTGGGTTTGAACCCATGACCCACACATAAGTCGGGGCCGTTACCACTGGGCCACCACAGCTCCTTAATTTAATTGGTTCACTAAAATTAATTTCCAAAACTAACATCACACAGAAATCAAACCACTAATTAATCTACCAATTAAACGTGTGAAGATTTAACAGTAATCCAACACCAAGTCGCCACGGTACCATATAGTAATCCAACAGTATAACGGTTGTAAAAACGGGTCGGCAGTAAAACGACCCGGGTTCGAGTCCTGTAAACCAACAAATCTGACATCTTGACCCCTCGTAAATCAGTTAAACACGTTACAGATAAGATTTTTATGATACGCAAACGAAATATCCAAAAAAAGGTTCAGAAATTTTGTTTTGGTGTGGTCAGTTGTTTGCGTGGAGTGACGTTGGATTTTTTAAAGGAATCCTTTAGCTTGTTTTTCTAGGAAAGCGAACAAACGGTCACACAATGACGGCTGTCCTAATTCACAGCGTTTTTTGACACCTTAATGTCAAATACCTACTGGTGAAAATGACAGATATTATTATTAGATTATGACGGAAACGTTCTTCTAAGAATCCCTAACTTTAGACACAATAATGGTATAAAACAGTGCAATTCTCTAAAATGGTCACTGGTCACCAACTTATATGGTGCGCATACCTATAAATCCTAACTAGTTACGAGATGACTAACAGCTGATTCTCTATGGAGCGAAGGAATTTCCAAATAAAACAACCAAGACCACAAATAAAAATAAAACGATCCAATTTTAAAATTACTCGTTCACAATCCGGATTCGGACGAATGAACATCGAACGGACTCAGTAATCGGCCGTTTTCGATATTCGAAAATTTGAAAAAAGAACGAGTCTAATAAAATGCTGACATTACCGAGCTACATCACATAACGTAATTAGGGCACAGACAGACAGCGCGACTAAAAAAACGCTCATAACGACGACCAATCGCAGAGCCGATCGACCGAAAAGGACTCAACATCGAGCGATGACGCCGCCGGCCATATTTAAAATATTAAAAACATAAATCAAAAACGTTATACGATATTTTCAATGTAAATATAATTTCGGGGAGTTCGTTAGAGAGATGGCGTCCAAGAATTTTGGACGTGTATAAGTGTCTTTTTTGTCTAACGCAATATCATTATACCTCATTACCAACTATAGATGTTCTGTCAAAAAATTCTCAACTGCATTCAAAAGATCTTTATTAAAGTCTTGTTCTTTTTACAAAAAAAAGAGGTAAAAAACCGAGCAATTATAGTAAAAAGGGAGTAAAAAGCAGTGCACTTAACGAGATCTCATTGTACGCGAGTTGAGCCGTTGGACGTTTTTTATTTTTTATTTAAAATAAAAGCTCAAAAAAACCACATCACCTGTGAACGGTGCGTAGTGAAGCGGAAACGGATCGAGCTAACGGCATCTTTTTTTAAATTTTATCCGACAAAAACCATAGACGAGATAGGACCCGACGTGTATGGGATATGAACAGAGGGAAAAAATTGCTTTTTAGATCACAGAGACAGGTAAACGTGTCTGTCTGCATCTAACTGACTTCCGCTAAGTTATGTTCTCGGCTTTCATTGCTTCGGTGCCAAAGCCCACTTTCTATGCGAGGTAGCAATCGGGTCAGTCATGATAACTGGTCCCCGGGTGTCGCGAACTCTTCACCTCCTCCAACACAAACAGATAAATAAACTCTAAATTCTCTCGGTTACATAACCCATCAGCGATGTGTGACTTTCAAAGAACAACTTTAGTTGTTTCTCACAAAAAAGAAAAAACTCGCAGATCGGAATTTAAAAATCGATCATCCGTCTCGTTGAATTGAACGATTTTCTTCAATCTCCGCGCGGCCCTCGCTATTTTGAATTTCGAACAACGCATTATTTTTTTATTTTCCAAAACGGCCTTTATCTCGCCCTCCGGCCAGCGAGTTCCGTACAGCGGTATCGCATTACACGTTATCTCGTTACAGCGGCCGGTATTAGTGCGTCGCATACGGTTTGGTCGAACGTATCCCCAAACATACCGCGGCTTAGACGCGCGGCGCCCGATATTTTATGGAATCCGCTGTGAGAGCGACCGCTCGAGGTATCTCGTTTCTCGAGATCGTTCGTCTTGATATAGACGTTAGTCAAACTAGTTTCGTTGAAACGTGACCATAATATTGACAAGCTAAATTAATTCCTCGCCGGGCGACACCGCTTGTCGTAAAAACATACCGGAGATTTGAATTTTATGCTCCTAATTAATACGACCGAGCGCAAATTGTTCGATCTGATTGCGAATAGCAAAAAGCTCGCGTCCCGTCGCGTTACCGTTACGTTCGAGAGTATAATGGCGAGAATTGGCGATGCGACACACGCAAGAAGCCGAACCGGTCCGAACGGAACGCGCCCAAATGGGAGATAAGGGAAAAACAAACAACATTCGAAATGCGAACGCCCGATCCCATTCACTCGCGCGCCGACACCTCGCGCACTACGCGACATTTAGTTTTGCTCACTCCAAATTAGGGCTGGACACGGCCTTATATCTTAAATAACGACTTTACAATTTAAGTGTGGAACTACCTTTAAAATCGAATGTTCTATTTTTAGTCTGCGAACAATTCGTTATTTAACAAGAAGGCAGTATGAACTGTGCCCTTAGCCTGTTCTTGAAGACGTGTAGGCACCTATCAAATGTCAAGGATCGTTATGTAGTTTCAAAATGACTTTAAATGGTAAACTGATCAAACAATGTGTTAGGTATATTCATTTCTAAAATATATTTTGGATATTTTTTTCGTCATAAATCCCTCGCGTGAATACTTGATTACAAACACATTTCAAACTGTTCGAAACGTGAATTGATTAATTTAAACACCGAACGGCCAGTGCGTGCAGTCGTTGCGTGCCCCAAGATCGATACGATATCTCGATTTAAAATCGTGCCTAAAGATAATCGAAAGGTGTTATTTTTTTCAAAACCGGTCTTAGTTTCGATTCCAAATGTATTCCAACAAGATAGTAGGTAGATTATACTTACTTTTTCTAATTCTAATAGATGAAACCGTAGAACTTGTATCGCTTGCACCATCTGTAAAAAAAAAACATAATCTCAATCACATGGTATAATATTAATATTAGAGGAGTTTGTTCTATTTTGTAGAGCTGTCGTGGGAGTGTCTAATAATATTATCATATTATTAATAATTACACATCAGTATTTTCAACACTGAATGTCACATGTTTCTGTAGTTTTTTTTTTGTCCTAATTAGTGATGTCACCAATTCGAGAATGACTTTTTAGTCCTTCGTAATTCGATGCTCCTTGAGACTATGACTTATGATAATTTTTATAGTAATCTATCAAAATGATTGCAATCTTCAATGTTTTTATTTATTTCTAACTATAGCTTTTATCAAATGTGTTGGCTATACAGTTTAGGCTGAATATTTCGGCATGTGTACCTGCCCTTTTAGTCAGAAACATGATACACATAGTCTGTCCATCGGCCATATCACAATGCGAACTGAGCAACAATGGACGGACAATGTACAGCGAGTCCCCGCTGTGCGTAGTGATGTGACATGTCCATCTTGTTTACTAAACATGTTATCGATAGTTTTCAAGTTTGGATCACTAGCATAATAAACGAAAAACAAAAAACGTTCACGAAACTGAATTATCAAAATAATCTAGTTTCTAACTTTTATAGTTTAAAGTTGACCTTGACTATAAACAACTTTCAGCATCACAGACTTTATTTTAATCAAAATTTCACAACTACATCTCTCACAATTTTAAAACATCGAAGACTACATAATATTGCTTCGAATTAACATAACAAACAATACACGAATATGTTCACGCAGCGCAATTCAAATGCCTTCGTACTAAGATCCTATCGACTATTGTTTGATAGTGTTTAAAGATCTAATCGTTGACTTTTTTCAAATCGATATCTATCTAAAAAAGCAGTTAATGCCGTTTTAATAGCGTCTTGATTTGTTTCTGATTGCCACTTGAGGACGCGAGCTGAATTCTAAAAGCGATCTTGGCTTATTTCGCTTTTGATTGATGATTTTACACCGTCTCGAATTTAAATTTTGTACGTTTTCTGTTTTAAGCAACGTAATAAGTTTGGATTTGGAGGTTATTATTATGTTATAATGGATGAAATTGTTGTTTCCGGTAACAGTATCGTGTGTAGAAAATTGGTAATTGCAGGAAAAGAGTTTCTCTATGTAATTTTAATGAATACAACACAATTTATTTGTGATATTAGTATTAGATTAATCATAAAATAAATACTTTATTGCCATAAGCAGTAACTGAGACTAATAAAGATTAAATAACAGAGCGCAGTAAACTATGAACCCATAGACAAGTACCAGTAACATCTGTGCCGCTCGTGTTGCTGTAATATCAATTAAACAGTCGAAAGCGCCACCCCTGACTGTTTGTTCAGACGTTTCGTTGACACAGGCGACACTAACAGATAAAAATGTGTTTGACTTGTTTCACTCCTGCCACCGAGACGGGTTTGTTTGGAAAGGGGAGACTATGAGTGTCCCAATGTAATCCCTTGCTTGGAAACCGAATTTTGGTTAAGAAAGATCTGATTTTGTTTTAAAATTCAAAACAAACTTTCAATGAAAGTGCCGTAGAAAGATAGTGAAGTGGAATAAAATAAATTGGATTCGAGAATTACTATGTTGTGTCGATAAAAGTGTGTTAATTATTTGTTAAACAACACTAAACTCAACTTTAAGTAACACTAAAGTGTACTAACATGGTCAGTTTTTATTTGCTAAATATTATACATACTCTCAAATTGTTAAATATACTGTTAGGTACGTAATAACGGCCATAACACTACGATTTCAAGAACCATAGAACGTTTTTATTGACAAAAACATAAATTACAACTCAATTAATTAAAAGAAATTACACCATTAACCTCGTTTTTTTCTTTATTATTAATAAACAATAATAATAATAAAAAAGTGTAAGGCCACGTTTCAATAAAAAATAAAATTTCAAGGGATTAAAATTACGTCCTTCCATAAAGTGTTAACACGATATCGTTTACTAATGACTCGTAAAACACAAAACTATTCGGTTCTATTTACCCACGCTACTGCAGTTCAACTATGTTTGAGGAAGCTTAAAGCCTCAAAAGGCTGTGACAGACCAAACACAGATGTGACGTGGGCAAACAACCTCCGCGGGTCGTAACCAATCGGCTCTCTAACCAAATGGGTCAATAAAACAGTCGATTCTCTGTTGGTTTTAGTCAACTTTAGTTTTTAGTTGACAGTACTTTGTTTCGATACAGTATGTACATCACTAGACTAACAAACGTACGACCCACGTGTTCTTTTTTTCAAATGTGTATGTTTTTTTTGGAATTCGAACTTTTACCAAATCTTACACAGTGCCAGTCTGTGCCAGTGTTTTTTGGTGGCGTTCAGTTTCAAATGAGTTTAGTCTCGCTTCGAAATAGTTTTTGAGCTTCTTCGTCACCATTTCTCTTCAAAACAACTTATAAACAAATCCTTAACTGCTTTACCACCGAAATCACTGCACAAAGCTCAGAAACAGCCATTACTTCGTTACCCTTGGCCTACATTGGGCACGTCTTCGCGAAACACTTTAAATTCGCGACATGACGCGAGCGACAGACTGCAGGGTCCCAATTACGCTCAATAGCGCACTCGGCATTGTATTAACGACAGTTGGTGATAAAGAGAAGCACCTGAGGCTGTGGCAGTGGGTGAATGTCTTTAGTGAAAGGAATATAGGCTCGGGACTTGGTTTTGCCTGTGTTTGTGTTGTTTTTTATGGCTGTATATAATTTATTTTTGGCAGAAAAGATTTCGTTTTGGTACTGAAATTAGCGATTGATTTTTTTTGGTTCACTTTCCCGTTTTTTGGGTTGGAATCTAATGTTAGAATCGAACTCCGAGAATTTCATAAAATTTGTGTTTTTCTCGTTTCTTTCAGGTTTCAGTTTTTTAACTTTCAACTTTTGTTTTTTATTTCGAATTAGAAATGATTAAATTGGTACAATAATATACTTACAAACAAAAGTTCACACAGACCAACTTTTTCCCTATACCTAAGGACCTTTCAAAAAACTAGAATATGAACTCAGAACGTGTCATGTGGTTCTCAAAGCCTTCAAACAGAGCAGCCATTTTAATTATCACTATAAAAAATTACTCCATTTCAATTATTTCAAAAAGTCAATAATAGCATATTGAAATAATTTTGTTAAGTATGCTTTGTACGTTTGCACAGAGGGCCGACCGCAAGTTTTTGTAGAAAAAATATATTATGAGATACTTATGCTGTTCGTACTTAAACTAATTATGTAGTAACTACTCAACAGCTTTTGAGTCCTGTGTATAGCATAGGTATGTTATACCCCATTGCTTTTTTTTGCGGTAAACAGAGCAGAAATTAAAAAAAAATAGTTTGAAACAGACTATATCGAATCGATGCTCTCAATAGTTAGGTTATCGACCTAAAACGAAGCTTTTTTGCATCCAAATCACTTTATTTCTTTTGACAAAATCAGTCAGCTAAGCAAAACCATAACGCTAAAAAGAACTGGCGTCAAAAACAAACTGCAACTAGACAAACAGATGCGTCAGCCAGTGGCACCACATGTCAGCTTCAGGAGAGGGCACACTACACGATAATTCACCTATTCGACGAGTGAAGTTTGCTTTTCGCCCGGATGTCGCAGCGTGTTTGGCCTTCTTATCTCGAAGCCGGTTAAAAACTCCTGCGTGTGGATGAATGACGCTTATCACCGCTACACTGACAACTTAGTTTATAACCCTAAGGTACTGTTGGCTACTGTTTCTTCTTAGCGAGTTTTAATTTCTCTAAATTTATGAATCACGGCGCATTGGGCAAACAAATCAATCTAACAGCAAAGATAGGTACGTGCGTGACGGGGATAGTTGATAAAACGAATTTTCAGTAACAAAGTCAAATATCATGAACGTGGCCTGCGACCGTCGCGATTCGTAATGCCTTAGATTTTATTTGTTAAAAATCGGTTAAGTACCCGTGTCGAACCGGGCTGTGGGTGGCCGCCGTGATACTTTATTATTTCACTTTTTGTCCACGCTAGCCGCGGGAGGCACACGGTGCGATTCAGCTTTTTATGAGTGACAATATAATATCTTTTTTTTTTATTATTCAAACTTATTTCCCTATTTGGTTGTTCCAAGAAATATTTCTCGTTTGCCTGTGTTTAATTTCGGACAGCTCTTTAGCTAATCAAATCGTAAATTGAGCTGAAATGTTCCCTATTTTATGGGGTATTAAAGTTATCCAACGTTTTATTTGTCTTGTGGTTTGTATGAGTCATAAATGTGGACAATACTTACTAATGAGTCGACCTCAGGGTCCGCTATGTAGTAAGGTTTCTCTTGGCGTATCTGTGGAAGAGAGAGAAGTGCATTTATTAGATATTTTTCACAATAATTATGAATCTAAAGTAAGGTTGTCGGGAAGAGGATTAATGGCGGGCGCAGTCGGGTCGTAATGCTTGTACGGGGCTAATAAAATGCTCGCTCGCTTGGCTGCGCGCGCGCACGCACAGATTAAAAATATAGACTCGACAATTTACTGACTATAAATTATAATAACTAGATAGGTTTAGAGTTTGTAGAAGATTATCTGAACTTTCAATGTAGATAAAGTTGGAAGTGTTTTAATAAACTGATAAATAAATGGCCAGCCTTTTATGTTAAGGTCGTAATAATCTTTTCGCAGAAACTTACGTGATTAACTCTTAAAGACAAAGCTGCATTGTCTTTAAACAGATTCTAACGCCGTGATCTAAATTCTACTTATTCCTAGATTCATTTGCATAAAAAACTCCTTAGCTTGTATAAATCCCCCATTTTCCCACATTCTTTTTTTGAATGCCACATATCAGCCATGCTTGTAGGCAAATAATCTGTCCAATCTCCCACATAATCTGTGGTCCATACTTAAGAATCGCTTTTTTTCGACATTTAAAACCCCGTGTTGCCCGGAAATGCGATACTATCATGCACACCGAAGCGGCCCGATTTTTTACATCTAGCAACACAGTATATATTATATGTTAGTTGCCAACAATAATAATTAAACTATGATTATGTACTAATTAAACTAACATGACATAACATTTCCAAAATCATACAAATTTGCTTCCGACTTATATTTTGTAATTAAAATTAGTTTTATCATTAAAGTCTTGTTTATTTTAGGGCATTTTCCTCAACCTCTGTTTTAAGTTTAGTAAGTAACTATCTCTACTTAAAGTTAAATGTTACTAATTTAGAAGAATTTTGGAATGTCAGAAAAAATATTGCATAAATAAAGATAGCAGACGAGTCCTGGTGTGGAGCCGGGTATCAGCAAGCTTAGAGTACTTAAAGAAGGTGGCTTGGACAGACTGGATGCAGAAGGTGGAGGACAAGGTGCTGTGGCGCAGCCTGGGAGAGGAGAGGCATATGTCCAGCAGTGGACTGCGATAGGCTGAGTTGATTGATTGAAATAAAGATAAAACTAATGGTACAGTTTTGGAAGAAGACAAAGATGAAACAGCTAACGATGAACCTCAGTCGAATATAACAAAAGAGGTCACAAACCAATCACAAGATGACAATGAAAAGACAACAAAACCTAGACATCCCACAAAACCTATATCACTAATTCGACAACACAAGACGAAGTACCTATTAAAAGATTAAGACAATGCAGCCTGTAGTGCTTATGAACAAATAAACTTTAACGACTAAATAGTGTAGGTAGACAATACACGTATAATTGTGTATGCTTATTTCAAATCCAATTAGTACCAAGCACCAATTGACATATACACACAATAGATACACAATCGATTACAGATTTTAATGACGCCACTAATGAACCCAAAGACTCTAAAATTGAGAATAATATTGCTAGAGGTAATGACGAAACATAAAATTCATGATGAGAATGAGAAAGGCCGATTCTGAACAACGATGTTAGTTAGTCCTTAAGTTTAGAAGTAATATAAAATATATGAATAAATTGATGTCCTTTATAGTCCATCCTTGAGCCGGATATCGAATGATAAATTTCGAATTTGTTGGTGACTTACGATTGCAACATTGGATAGAAAGATGGTAAAATGAAAAAGATAAGATTAAAATAACCACGACAATATTGATGCAATTGAGGAATGAATGGTGTAGGCAAAAACCTCTTCCCTGGTTTTTCCTTTGCAACACGTCACCTCAAACTTTCTGTGGTACAACTGTATATGGAGGGAAGGGCCAGAAGACCCTCCCCTCATATTGCACAGACAGTTTGGAAGAAGAGCTTTGGAATCAGAAGCTAGACTTAGGTTAAGGTTAATCCAGCAGTGGACTGCAATCATTGATTGATGATGGCATCTATTAAACGGTTAAATGATTACTGTAAGTTAATAACTTTATAAGATACCAGAAGATAAAATACAACATACTAACTTTTATTAGGATTTATTTAGGATTTGTTTGATAGCCAATTATTGGAGAACATAAATGTATTTTAAATCTTTCAAGAATAATATATTACAATTTATCGTCTTGCATCATAAATAAAGTGAAATTCATGTTAATTATCATGTCAATTAATTCGTTTTTAATTGTATGTGTTGCATTTATTTCTTGTTGGACGGCTCGATTATAAATTTAAAAAAACTTTACAATTTAAAATATTCACTCAAAAATTGCAATTGCATATTTTAATAAATAATTTTTATTGTAGATTTTTGACAGTCGTTACGGGTGTCAGAAGCTCAACCCCCTTACTAATAAATGTTTAAATAGCTTTATGTATGTAAAACTGACGTTATTTGTAAATAAAGGACAGCAGGTTGGTTTTGTGGAATGGTTACATGAGATGGAAAAGATTCCCAATGGTCAGTTTTGTGTAACCATTGGCCAAAAATGTAATGTTTTTTTTTTACTTATCTTACTCTGTCCCACTGCTGAGCAAAAAGGCCTCCTCAAAATCCTTCCAGTCACTAAAACGGAAAATAGTGGCCACTATTATCCGTTTTAGTGATTATAATAAAACTAAACAATTTAAAACTACCGTTTATACTAATATTAACGTATAATCTTGTGGAGCACAACTTAATGTGCTTATTTTCTGCATTTTCGTTCTAAAATAAAAGAAATAACCAAACAAACGATGAGGGCGCCACTGTGCGCTCGGTGCAGCCTTAATTATATTTTAGTAAAGAACAAATTTAAGTTAAATATGACAGATAGTTAAAAAAACTTTCTAGTTAAAAAACCTTCCTTGATTGCCTGGTAATTAAAAGGTAGCCCTACTTTATCTTTATTATACTAAACCACTACTCCTGCTTACCCCAGAAAATAAGTGTGAAACGTATTTATAAGATCATAAATTTCGATACCAAATAGCGTATCGATACATTTTGCAAAAATTATAAAAATGACAGTTAACCATTTAGCGATTCGGACAAGTCAATATAGACTTTATACTTTTGAGTTAAGGTAGAATTTACACTGGTAAACAGCCGTTTCTTGAAGGTATGGCTATTAAAATGTATGGGATCGATTATTATGGGACTTAAATGTCATATAAAAATTATACATTTTACTTGACCACAGATGATTGATACGGTTTCCATGCAATTTTGATTGGCTTTTAATTACAAACCTTTTTTTCTTAATTTAAACGTTTTTATACATTTTTCTATAATTATAAAATGAGTTCCGTTTTTAATTGTTGAGTTAGACTTTTTGTTGCATTCGTAATAATATGTTTTGGAATCGGTTTTAAATGTTATGATTGTTTGTGTGATCAAAAGGTTTTATTTTAATTAATTGAACATCTTTCTCGGTGAACAAACGGTTTAATGAAACTTTATTAAATTTAATTGATTTAATTTTATTTTATTCGTCAACAGTATTATTAGTATAATATTTTTAACAACAGTAGGTATAAGGTCTAGTAAAGAAGGAAATGTCTTTATTTAAATATAAATATATACTTTTCACGAGTGACAATACTTCGGAGGGTCTAGGCAGTCAGTCAGCCCATTACTGACTTTGCTGATTGACTTGACCATGACGCAACTGTTTACCCGTCTACGGCGAAGCCGAAGGAAGCTGTGTATGTTGAGCATGTGCTTACACTTTTCTCTAATAAATACTTACAAGAAAAGGAAATTAATACTGGCCTAAAACCGTCAGTTTAGTTTAAAAAAAAAAGAGTTACACAAAAAGTTTTTAATACATCTAATGCCAACCCACCTTGAGCTACACAAGGCAACAAATCATAGCGCCCGGTAATGACCGCTGTGCACTGGGTAGCGGCTTCGATCCCGCCCACGACATAATGGTTATCATTCCGCCTTGTGTCATTATTGGACACAACAAATTGTTATTTGCCTCTAGTTCAATTGCGGATGTGCTGCACAGTGGGTTAAGAAATAGCTATGGACAAAAATGTTTTATAATTTTTTTTTAATGATTTTTTTCATCTGTGTCTAGCGTTTTTTACACTCCATACCAAACACATTAAAAATGCTATCTTAAGAAAAGGCTTGTTATAAATAATTCTTGTTTATAATCCTTCAAAACTTTATTTTTGGGAGCGTCGAACAAATTCGGATAAGTGCATGACAGTACAACACTGACCTCAACATTTATTGTAATTTAACCTCTTTTAAAGTCGAAGTGGAAGTGCTTGGGGGAGGCCTATGTCCAGCAGTGGACGTCTTTTGGCTGAAATGATGATGATGATGAACCTCTTTTAAAGTCACAAAAAAGTCATAGTTATACTCTAATAGGCGTGGGTTTTGCTGATTCTTAAACCGTGGGTCACTGATCTAAGAATGAATCATACGTTTTATACCATAGAAACATTCACACCTTGTATTTTAATGGATGTAGAGTAACGCTGTATAATTTTATTGCTGGGTCTTCGTGCATTAACTATAATTGTTTGGTTTAAATGTTTAATTCTGTTCTAATGGTAGTTCTTCAAATATATGAAGTTTCTGTCGTAGTTTGAGGTGTTTCTAGTTATATCTCATCATAACCTTCCTGCCCAGGTCCCTGTTTATTTGTGGTCGGTACAAACATCGTTATCAACTCTCATTCAGTCCCATAGTACCTTTATCATCTTTCACCCAATAGTCAGTGTAGTATATTATAATTATAGTCTTCTTTGGTACCATCTAGCTATATTTTCTTTTCTTCTATAAATATTATCACAAAATTAACTTCAACTAGCTCGCTATCTTGTCTAACCAATTTCATTGTCCTCCGTCTACCGGTACAGATTACTTTCAAACATCCACACTTCCCTCTTTCACCATCTTGGCTCAGTCATTATTTCAACCAAGAACTAAGGGGCCATCAGTACCCACACAAGCAAAACCCGCCTTTAATACACAAACATGTCATTATACAAGTAATCGTGTCGATTCGTATCACAATAATGATAGACTAAAGTTACCAAAATTCAACCAATGGTGAATGTACGATCAAAAATATAACAAACGTAAATATAGCCCCTCCCCCGCCCTGGGGCAAGGAAGTGTCTCATTTAGGGGGGCAGCGACCCATGAAGCAAGACCAAAGCCCCTTTGGACACAAATTAAATGCTAATAAGACGATCGGCTGATACTCAAGCTTCGGAACAACAATTTTTGGTGGCTATAGGATGAGTTTTATGGGTGTTTTTGAGGCTATAGTGGGTATGTTTGGTAATGTGAACGTTAGTGATTTGCATGTATTTATGATGTTGTACATAGATATTCTGTGGTTTTTCATTTACAATATACCTAACGAACGTTTGAAGGTATATTTGATGATGATTGACTGCATCATCTTGAACCACAATGACATGTTTTGTTTAACAACTCAGCATTTTGTTCATTAAGTGTTTTAGGGTTAGGACATAATGGAGGTCTAAGGAGAACACTTAGTTTTAAGAGTGCCTTTAGTTCTGCTGATCTTTGGAGACTAAATAGCGTGAATATAATAATGAATGCAACAAAAGTTTTACTCGTTCACATCGGAACGCTTAATGCCTCCATTACAACTGACATCGGGACAAAAAACATCACGAATTGTTAGGTGTCGATACGAAGCAAAAATTCCCTTTCGAATCGAGTTATTGCATCCATATTTTTTATTTTAATCGATGCATCGAACTGTATTCTATCGATTTACCTCGCAAAAAATGTTGGACAAAAGCGTTTTATATCTGTTTGTCCCGTAAAAATAAACAGGCCGTGAACAAAATAACTTTTGACTCGTCCCAAATATCTTTGTGATACGACGATTGTCGTTTTCTCTATTCATGGCGTTTACCTGAGGCTCATTGTTGCCTCCTTTGTGCACTTTCAGTCGAAATGTATTGTTTGTTTAATTGAATAAATGCCTTCGTAGTCTTTTGTCCTAAAAAGGACCAGTCTCATGAGCATGTGCATGTAACCACCTCGGAACAACACTCAAGTTAATCGATTAAACATTTTTTCCCTCTGAAAACTGGAATCGAGCAGTGTCCGAGTAACACTGATTTTAAGCACCGATTGCCCGCTACCTGGACTCTCGAAAAAACTACGGAACTCATCATTAAATTCGTAAGGTCCCAATCGAGACGTCCACATGTCTCAGTGAATATTAAACCCTATTTGACACAAATTAAAGCACATTATAAATTGATCGACAACTGCCACTTACTGCGATAAGTAACGGAATAACTGCGGCACCAAAATCGCTACCAAACGTGGTACCCTGTAATTTGTAATAAAAAATCTATTTATAAGATAAAATAAAGCACCGAGACGCTACCTAAGATGCCCGGCGATCGATCTCGATGGGCTTTTTAATAAATCAAGCGGTTTCGAGCCATTTTGACGCTTGTCAAAGTTGAACGTACGATATAGAATCGCGCGTACGCACGCTGGCGTTAATGTTAAGTTATTCTATAATGCTCAGAGGTCGAGTTTTGTAATTTAGTTAAGTCGCCTCCTATTTAATAACATTCTTGTACGGCCGGCGGTCGGCAGGTGATTTTTTTTTTCGAATTTTTCGACTTAAAAAACGGTCGTTCGGCCGACCTCGCTACTGAAGTAGTTCGAATTTTTAAATTATAGTGTATTAATACGCGTTCCTGTTACGAAATTTTTATTTATAGTCCGTGCGTCTTGTTCGTACGTCGCGTCGGAGAGGACGGCCGCTGCTCCGACGCGCGTCACGCCGCGATTGTTTTGGCGACCGCGACCGCTCTGCATTTAATCACCTGTTTTGACACAACGACGTGCGAATATATTTATTTGCTCCGCTTTACTACCGCCCATAAACGGACGTAATGAACAAATGTCTATATGGTATACTTGTAAACGTCAAATATCAGTCATTTCTCCTTGGCGAGCACAAAAAATGCCATAAATATTCTTAACAAAATGGCTCCTACTGAATATTGTGGCCATAAACGTAGCTCTATAAAATGAGGTTTGGTTGTTTAACTTTTGTTCGGGGCCTGTGTTGGAATTAAAAGAACTTAGACGCGGGTCCGACCTTTTGTTTGCGTAGTGTTTCTTACCATAAAATATATGTAAATCATCTAGAAATTATTCATAACTAACTGGAATTTATAAATGTTTTACGGTTTGTTTTTGTGTTGTCAAAAAGTTTGTGTGCCAGTGGCCCGACCAAGTTCTGTGTGGAAAGGTCACTCGCTGTGTATTTCGCACGACAGCGACGCGACGCGACGCTCACAAATAAAACTGTTGCTCTAAAATTTCTAAATGACGCTTCTCGTTGCCTGTGGAGCGTCATCCCTATTAGAAAAGGACAAAGCTCAAAGAGAAACAAGGACGGGGACGAGTCGGACGTTTTTCGTGCGTTTTTTGTCCCGAAATCCGTGCGTTCAAAAATTTTATTTTAATACAAGAAAAGTATTCAAAAGATACGGGGCAGGTAGACGCGGCCGAACCGGGGTATTTGCTTAGTTTCTTTTTTTCTCGCACAAAGAATTCAAGTTGATTTATGGTCGTGGTGTTTGACGATTTGTGACCTGTAATTTCTGATGTGAGTTTTGTCACTACGGATCTGGGAGCTTGATTTATTAATTCACGGACCGTCCGTCAGAGGGCGTGTCCCGGTTTTGACAGTTGTCAGTAACGTATAATTTTTGAGCGCTCAAAATGATATTTAATTTTTTTCTCTGTGTGTTTTGTTTCGAACCGATTGAGATATTACATTAAACATTGTGAAATTTTATTGCGGCAATTTGGCCAATTTATGTTTTTGTCTGCGAAAGAATTAATTTGGCCCAGTGTGTAACCGACGACAGTATTTTTGTTTGTAGCATTCCGTTGTTAATTTAGATTATAATGACCATTGCGTACACTTGCGTACTATTTTGTCTACGCTCGTGTTGATATTGCCCACTGTGCGAATCACATGTTCTCATACAGAGGTATCATACACTAGAGTTAGTTGCTTAACAGGTCCCGAGAGGGTCGTTTCGACCCGGAAGGTCAGTTTTTCGACCATTAACGCGATCAGAGGGTTGGCGTGGAATTAGTGGGTAGTAATAAAGGTGGTGGGTAATTACCCACTTCGGGGCAGTCGGTTAAATGGTGTCTCACTCGTTCAAACTATTACACTAGTCGTAAATTTGTGTTAATCGCTTTATTTTTTGTTTATCTTCTTAGTTTTGTTGATATACAGGGTCAAATAAAATCAGCTAGCGAAACTTCGCAGACGGCATGGGTGTCGATATCTAAACATGATAAAACAATAAAAAATCAAGTTTGTAGTGGACTGTCTTTTAATTAATAGTCTTTATTTATTCAATTTAAAAACTAGGTACCTAAGAAAATAACAATAATCCATACTTTAATATTATAAATGCGAGTGTCTGTCCGTCTGTCTGTTACCTCTTCACGCTTAAACCGCTGAACCGATTTAGATGAAATTTGGTATAGAGATAAATTGAGTCCCGGGAAAGGACATCTTTATCCCGAAGTCCCCACGGGATCGACACTTATGCGGGTGAAACCGCGGGGCGCTGCTAGTAATATTATAAAGGTGAAATAATGTGAGTGTTTTTGTTTGTTACTTCTTCACGCACAAACGGCTGAACGGATTTGGATGAAATTTGGCACACATATAGTTTATAACCAGGATTAACACATAGGATACTTTTTATCCCGATATTCCCACGTGATTGACACTTATGCGGGTGAAATCGCGGGGCGCAGCTAGTAAACAATAAATCTTGATTCCTAAGTACTTACTTAGTTATAAGAAAGTAAGTACCTACAGGAAACAGTATTAAGGGTCTTTGGTATTTCCTTATTAAATTTCGTTTGCACAAAACTTTAAACAAAAAATCCAATAATTTCAAATCTAAAGCAAATTGAAATTGCACCTTACATGTCGCAGTCGCCAAGCAACTACTTACCTAGTACCTAGTCATAACCTTCATCAGCTACATCAGACCTTCTGATGTTTACGATAAGGTCTAAAATGTAATAGCCAGGAATTAACGAGCTAGTCGACCTAAGCTAATAGAGACGTTAAATAAGTAACTGCAGGATTAATATAAAATACATTATTAAAGTTATTTTTAAAATGGAATTTGTATCGGTTTTTCTTCATAATTCGCAATTTTGCTAACTATATCAAAACTGCTATTCTGTGCACCGAATTGGTGCCCTGAGATAGTAAGGCGGGGTCGCGGCAGACCACGTAGCAGATGGCGGGACGAGAAAAAAAAGAAAGAAAAAGTATTTATTGCGACTCGTACAGGAAGGTCACAAACTAAACTAAACACAGTAAAATAAAAATCCAAGTTCTATAAAAAAAAAGTAACAAAAGGAAAACGAAACAGAAACGAGCTGGATAGGTTCCGTCAAAACTAGTCTTTGTGGAAGGAGGACGTTCGGGCTCGCGAAAGATGAAGGGAGTGGGGGAGGCCTTTGCCCAAGAGTTCAGCGTAAGATAGTAAAAAAAAAAAACTTCGGAGGCAATTCTGACTACCTACTTACTGATTTTCTGCTTTCTTCACGAAAACACAAACCTATGGTAGGTATACCTTCCATCTATATGTCTGTCAATGTATTTAGGTAATACATATAAATAAAAAATAAATACTGTTGGTAAGCGCATCACCTGAGGACGGCTGGATCGATTTGGCTATTTTTTTTGTTTTAAAATGTTCGTAATAGTTCGAGTTAGGTTTTCGTGGAAAGAAACATTGGAAAAGTTTCCAGAAAATATATCAAATTCGAAAAAAACTGAACGTTTTTTTTTCTATGGAATTTTTATTTGAATTTATTGAAAAGACAGTTCAACATCTGTCGGGTCAGATAGTTTCGAATAAATAGACAAATTCGTTTGGATCATAGTCTTACCAAGGAGTATCGTATTACCCAGTAACTGGGTTGTGGAGCTCAAGTAGGCAGTTGCTTCATGTAAAATACTGGTAATTAGCTGCATCCGGTTAAACTGGAAGCCAACCCCAACATATTTTTGAAAGGGCTAGGCAGATGATGAAACTTAAAAACATCAAACAGTCGGTAAGAAGTTCGATTGTATAATAAAAGTTCTTTTAAAACATAAATTTTTCAACTAACTGTCTAATTAGCACTATGCTGTCCCCTTTTCATCTTCAAGCAAATCCACAATAAACCTCATCTCAATTGACCCATCAAAACACGCTCAGCAGTTTCCGAGATGGCCACTCACAAACTCACATACTATTTACGTATGACTAACGCCATTATTCACGAGCTTAAAATAACAACAGTACAAAAAAAAACTTTGAATTTATAACCCTTCAGATTTCTCATGACCTCACTCGTTACACAAACAAACACAAAGACAAACAAACAGACCAGAAATATGGTTTTCGTTGAAGTGCACTCCACACGCCATTTTGAAAAACAAATAAATACGAAAAAACGGCAATATTTTCAAACAATACGCTATCGAAATATAATGAAATAATAGTTCAACCCTAATACGCGATCGGTACGCGTGTTTGTACTAAAATAAACGCGTTTAGTACGCACGCCATTATGAATACGTAAGCATACGCACCCTTGGTTTGCCTCTTTTTTTAATCAACCCCTCTTAAATCCCAGCAGGCTAAAATTAAAGTGTAATGGTGCAGGGCTTAATATCTTATCTGCGGGTTGGCTATATGTTTGGCTTTTGTTAATGTAATTTTTCAAGTTTAACTTTTTAAAGGGGACGGGAAATCGATGCAATCTGCACGGAATTATTATCTTCTACAATACTTTTTATGCATTATTTCTGTACATTTCCTCATTCTTAACGACGGACAAACATATGTTTACGATTAAAAACGTTCTCTTATTATTTTATAGGACATTTATGTTGAACATATTGTATCTGTATAATAACAAATTTATTGCGCGTGTACGTTTTATGTTTATATAAATGCTTCTACTATTAAATGTTAATTATACGAACTCTCAGTGCGGTTTACGCTAATAACAGATATACATAGCGAGGACATCTTTAAACGTTTGTTTGCTAATAAAACCTAGAATGTTGGTAAAACCGGGATATTTAATAAACAAACTGTAATTTTACAACATAACATACGACCATGCCTGTATTTTTTTAAAGGTTATGCAGATTCGAAACTATAGTACAGTCAACAGCAAAAGTAGATGATCAAAATCAGAAATTCAATACTAATGAACGGTTTCGCGTCAGAACTCTGCCACACAGCCACACAGTCTCTGCACACAGCTCAACAACAACAACAACAGCAACAGCTCTGTCATACAGTTTTGACGCGAACTCCGTTAATTTGTATTGAATTTCTGATTTTGATCATCTACTTTTGCTGTTGACTGTACACGTCATTTCAACTTTTACAACTCATACAATAACCACTATTCGCTCACTCAGAACAAATTAGAAAGGAAGAAACTAATATCAAGAGCATTACCGCGTTAACCCCTAATTATCGACACATTGATGAAACAATCACGTGGCCCCCGGGGTCTCACAGACCGAAGGGTTAGGCGCATTACTGGACATAATCTTGATTGATCTGCTACAAATAATGTTGGTTTCGCGCCGCGTGACGTATTACCCCTTTGTGTTTTCTTTGTTCCGCGTACCGTGCGCAGTGAGAGGGTTAGATGCGCTTTTCTTGTCGTGAAAATTACTCGAAAAATATAGGTAATGTAAAAGTTTGATGGCAAATGGTAGTAGAGACTGGTTCGAATGAATGAAAAAGACAGAATGACCGACAACGAATGACATCCAGCTGTGCGTTTATGAATGACAATAAAATAAAAGTACCAAGATAATGTTCTTTGAATATTTTGTACTTAATATTTTCCGACTTCATATCGTTAAGTCGGGTTGTGCAATGTTATGATAAATGCACGTCATTACACGTAGCCATTATGTGTTTTAAAAACCTAAAGTAGGTACCATCCATCGCCATATACAAATGATTAAAAAGTCTGTTAAAAAACCCGAATAGGTAACAAAAACATTACACGACGAATTACAAATGGCGGCTCCTATTTTCGCGCCAAAACCGTACAATATGGCCGTCGAAACGTCAAAATAGAATTTTCCGCTACCACAGACAACAATTACATTGGAATAGATTAAAAATAATGACGAGTTCAGTAACGTAGTGTATCATTTGCGGCGGGGTAAATTCAGCGGCAAATTGACGACTAAGAAATTACAGGGTTATACCTAAGTGCAGTACTTGATCGCTGCTACTAGAAAATTGAAATATTCAGAGGGTTAAACCTTAAAGTGCTGATTGACTGTAGTTAGTTACTTACTGATGCCTTATTATGTTGTGAAGTACCGGGAATTTTATGCTTCCTTAGGAATAGGGAAGGGAATTTCCTTTTATTTTATGATTATGTTATTGGGAATGGAGGAAGTTAGTTTGTGTTACTCCATTGGTTTGAAGTACCTTTGTATGAGATTTTTTGTAGTTTTCTTTTTGGCTTAGTAAGTCGTTTGTTGAAGGGTTTCAAGAGTAATTAATTTATTGATTGATATCCACCATAGACCATTAATATAGAGCATTTTTAAAGACCATTATTAAAATGCATAAAGATTACAGAATTAAAATATAACAGTTTTTTATTTAAACTTAAGATACAAAGACGATTTGAGGAGGACAGGGATAAAAAGACACAAAAAAATATTATTAATAACATTTTTTGCACGATTTGTAAAAATGTGTATTTTTTATACGAAACAGATGCAGACCATAATCTCCGTTTATAATTTAAACACACGAATTGTAATCTAAACTGCATTGAAATAAAGTGCATTTTTGATAATTTTGAAGCCGTTTTTTTTGTGGGTGTTGGCAGATCTGTTCGCCCGTTCACATAAGAGATTATAAATATTATTGTAATAAGACATTGTGATTCATGGTAGGATTAACCATCATTTTAAGCCCTCGTCATGAATGCATGCATATGCGTATTTAGGACTGTTTATCTTGTAATGGCAGAGCGTGAGGGTATCGACCATTTACATAGATAAATAAACAATCCAAATAAGCAGGGATACTGCTTAAACTGCCGAAAGTCTGACAACCAGTCTTACCAAGGGGTATATTACCCAGTAACTGGGTTGTGGAGGTCAGATAGGCAGTCGCTCCATGTAAAATACTGGTATTCAGCTGTATCCGGTAAGACTGGAAGCCGACCCCAACATAGTTGGGAAAAGGCTAGGTAGATGATGATGACTGCTTAAACTGCCATTACAGTCAGTATATTCTGTGAAAAGTGTCACCGTGAACACTGAGGTGAAGTAACCTGTCATTCCACCTGATGACACTATTGACAGCTCACCTCAAGCTCACTTTACCTAAGTTTTCACGTGAAATTTTTACAGAATAGGTACATCAGAGGAAATGTGATAATCAGTAATATATTTTTTTTTGTAATAAAAGGATTAAATATGTAGGTTTATTTTTCTTGAATAACGTAAATCTAATGTTTTTTACAAATACTCCGATAGCACTGAGTAACATGATAAAGCCATTTTTACGTATTTTCAAAGTTTTCTTTGCAAACTATATCCACGTTTTAGTTTATATTAGGGGGTGAAAAGCGACTAATCATCACTGCAACATTAATTTCAATAAAAGAGGGTGGGGGTGGCTTTTGTCTACGGTGTACCATCGACTACGGAAGTAGTTCTGTCATATTTTTTTGGTACGCGTATTGATCTAGTTTGGGTATTAAGAATGTTGCTTAGATACGCAGAGAGAAAGACATTTTACACGGTAAAGGATTAAAATTTCAAAAATAGTAGATAAATAAGATTACCTTAAATTTTTCAAGATTCTACTGTAGACCAACAATGTACGGGGAACTGTCAAATTCAAATCACCTTCCAGTCTGACCAGATTTGACTCATTTTAGATGGGGCTTTAAATCATCTGTTGTTTTTAAACCTTCAGTGGAGGTCGTTGCACTAACGATAAGGTCTAAACACGGGCTATCTACTGCTAAACATAGTTTAAAGAGAAAGGAATACGAAGTTGATGCAGATCTTCAAAACAAGCACTGAATTCTTCAGAAAAAAAAACAGTTTTTCTCAATCTTAGGCAAAGACTTTCTACCAAACATCTCCATGCTAGACTATTGCCGTCCTTCTCTAAAAAAAACACCAATAAATTCACCCACCATAATCAAAACCCAACCAGAACAAACAAATTCAAAACCAAACACATGAATTTATAAAACCCATTCACTGATGACGAAATTCAACAACATCATAGGCACAGACTACCCTACGTAGGTAAAAACTCCCTCTAATCCACGTCAGCTGCTTGTGACTGGTCGCTTCTCCCCAACCTACCCTCCAACTACCCTTATTTACACCAAAATACACGATGACCTACCCGCACTTGGAAAGTCTTTACACCAAGGGGTCACGTCAAACTGGCTATACCACCGCCCAGTCTAAGATGAACAGTTTTTTGTAGGAATTTAAATTGGGCGAGGTGTCAGGTTATCCTGGCTGTGTCATGGCTCCTGTGTTGTCAAATACATAATGAGCGGTTTGATTTTTCAAAGTTATGGTTAAAACGATCGATGGTGTCGCGAATCTTCGTCTGGTGTCGCTAATTTTGAAGTTTTCGGGCTGGTTTTTAGAGTAACGGTGTCTGGGTAGGCAGTGTTTTTTTTAAGGAAGTTGTAGGCTTCTGTTTTGCATGAGATATACGTAGTTTTTGCTCCCTATGCCTTTGGCTTTTACTATTGGTTCAGGAAATTAGTGTATACCTGAAAATTCAGGTTCTCAGAGATCAAAGAAACTCAAGAACGATAGAAGAACTCAGTAACAGCGCAGTTTCCAAGAAATAGGTCACAAGTACGCCGCAAAACAACTTGATGGTATACATTAATAATTATGAACACTCCGATTGGTTCAAAATGTTTATCAAAACAGAATGAAGGGTTAACGACACGAACACTGAACAATTCGCTCGTTTTCTACCAAACCAGTATTTGTACGGTACTTGAAATTTAAAAATGGAATCAAAACGTTCGGCGACTGTCCGGCCAGTGTCGGCGAATGTCGGTGAGTGTCGCCGACGTGTCGCGAAGAATGCGCCGGAGACTTTGTAATTGCACACCACTTGGTGTACAGGGTGTTTATTGTTGTACTTAAAGTAATTGCTGAAAATTGGGTTTGTATTAAGTGATTTTTTATAGAATTGCAGAAAAACATATTTGATCAATTATATTCTCAACTTCAAGACATTATGAATATTATTAAAAAGTGAAATATAGTTAGTAACTGACAAATTTTTTATTTATTAAGGATTACATTTCGCATCTACGATTTTCATTAATAATCAGCTGAATTGTAACAAAATAGTTTGCAAGATCTTAGAAACCAAAACAAACAATTCTCTCGTTTATGACCTTTTCCACAACCAAGCACAATTTTTCACAGATTTCCACGACGAACACCCTTTACACAAAAGATTGCACCTAGTAGTATTTATGTCATTATTAACCGGTGCGAATTAATACTCATTTAGCATCCATTTTTATCGCGAATGCTCTGACAGAGGCGCAAAAAGCTCATTCCTCTAGCACGGCTCGGCTCGGCTCGGCACCGGTTTTTTTGCGCAAACCGACCAGCTTTCTACCGAAAATGGACCGCTAATCATTGTTGTGGTATAATTTATATTGGTAGGGATTTGTATATTTGTGGAGAGTTAAAGATGGATGGGTAAGGAGACATTTTGTTTTTGTACTGTTATAGAAGTTTAAGGAGGTTTGTTTTGATAAATTTCTCCTTGTTTGAAGTTGGTTAAAACTCTTACGCTTGTTATAGTTTTAATTAGAGTCCTTGCGCTTGATTTGATTATACCTACTTACATTCTGTAGGTATATTTTTGACTAAATATTATTTTGATACATAAAACGTTTAGGTAAAATTAAAACACCCTTGAGATTGCCGAAAAGCCACTGACCAATCACGACGCGGCGCGCGTTACGATTGGCGTATTCAAATTCGGGAACCCTTGGACGAATTTAAATTTCGAGCGCGTCCCTTCTGCGGCCGTGATTCGTGTTCTATTTTCCGAAATCTCGTCCGGCCACAGTGACCTCTGAACGTCGTCGTATTTTCTTTATTTTTATTTTTTGTTTTCTAGTTGACGTCATAGTGAGTGATGAAAGAGCATAATGTTTAGTTCATCGGCATATTAATGCCGCTTTAAACGGACAAAAACTCGACGCGAGTCGGTCGACGCGGCGTGTCAGGCACTAATTGAGAGGCGCACGCTATCGCATGGTGCAACCGGGCCTCAATCAGTAAGCAAAGGTTAGAGAAAATTCTCTTAATAACATACTTTTATTTAGTTCTGTCGGTGACCAGCCTTTTATAAAATTGCATAGATTATCGATGTTTGTAATCAGAATAAATGAATGACTGACCTTTAATTTAGTCGAGGAATGTTTTGTATCGAGATCGAAAGAAGTCGCTTTAGTAAATTGAAAAACATTTCACATTCTGGCAATGTAGAGCGGGTAATGAAGTTTGGACTCTACTAAAAGTTACTAGGACTTAAATTGCATTGGAGATTTTATGGGACAGTTTCGATAGCATAAACAATGTCGACTTGAACTACCGAAACAAACAATACAGTAACAGGTATTCTGCTGTGCCAAGCGATAGTTACGAATCTAATAAATATTGCAACAGCGCTGGTTATCATGACAAGAATTCATTAGCCTCAATAATTGTGAATGCAGTGCGAAACGCATCTAATCGCATTTATAATTATTTTTTCAAAGAACAACATTAATTTATTTTATTAATGACCACTTTCACGGAGATGCCACAACAATAAAAGAGAAAAGTCCGAGCGCCGTAACCTTGTAGCGGCGGCTGCTGTAAATTTTATTATCGACATTTTAAAAGTATGCTACTCGCGTTTTCGCATGTGACTTAAGAAACGGTCGTTACATAAGGTTTTTTTTGTCTTTACGTACGTGTCGTGGCCCCCACTTCGTAATTAAATAGTCGCATCAATGTTACGCGAGCAACGTCGCGGGTAATGCGTATTAAATAGGTGATATCCTTTACGCTCACGCTGGTGATTACGCAAAAAATACAACAGACTGTAATCGACGATTTGCGATTGCCGTTGTTTTCTTCGGCTCGTCGACCGAGGCCAAACGAGGTACGAAAATTAACTGAGAAATCTTGGGGACCTCTAAGGTTTCCCACGAGCCCGGGATCGAGTGTATCTAAAACCCAACAATTTTTATCAACAAACGAACCCGAAACAAGATGCGTAAGGAATTCCAAACGGCAAAAACCACTCGATGGGGACGATAAAACGAAATCGCCGATGCGTTGTCGAAAAAAAAATGCAAGTGCTGCGTGCGAGTGAGATAACAAAAAACGTATCGTATCGCGGTTCCACTCTAGCGCGCGCAGCTAATGAATACTGCGTGGCGCGCTGCGCGGGCGCAGCTGCGCGAGCGGACCGATCCGCCATTTCCATTATTTATTTTATTTCGGCGCGAAACGTTGAATTGGATCAGTACGACAAAGAGGTTAAATTGCGCGTCCAAATCCCATGACAATTGTCAATTATAGCGTTAAACGGAACACGGGCAGATGTAAACAAATACACAATGTACTGTCTTTTGACGCTGCGCATCACAATACTGCGTGTGAGCAGTATCTGTGGCAGCTTGACAGTGTTGGTTCACGGGTCGGTTGGCCGGGAAGTGATCTTGTATGTTCAAGACTCCGTGCTAATCCTTTTTGTAAATGAATACACAATATCGTGTAATATGGGATTGTAAAATCATAAAACGTCAGACACCTTTCATCAACTTTCGACATTCCTTGCATTGAATCATATGAATGCGTACGTCTCTGCTTTTCTAATAAGTTGTGTTTTCATCTGATAGCCTATCTGCATCGTAAATCTATACTATACCGTATAGTAAAATTTCTATAACGAATCTTTGCAATCTGCAACCGTCGATTTCAATGAAAAAACACAATCCACGAATGCAAAAAATTCAATGACGCATAAATCTGTCTAAACCTCATATCTGCAGATAGATCATCTAGTGCGCGTGCGTGTGCACATACTAGGTTTTTTCCTGCGGCGCTACTTGCCTCGTAATTACAAAGTCTAGTTACAGAACAACTGTATATTCTTTTATCGTTTAATCCAACATTATAAGATCGATTACTAGTCTATTAATATTCAGTAAACTCGCTGTAATGGCAGAAATACTTAGAAAATGGCATTTGAAAGTGATTGACGGTGATCAGTCTGCCAAACAGCGGTTGTAATATAATCATCTAATAGCCAATACATCAGCGAGACTCAATCAAATTGATGATGTTGTGATTTTGTAATTAATTTCCAACATCACCGACGTAAGGGGAAAGTTTAACGTAATGAATAACCGAATGACAGAACATGAAAATGACTATTTTCTTTTAAAGGATTAGTTTGCATGATTGCATGCGAAATCTAGCAGAAGAATACACTTCAATTCAATCAGCATGATTTTCTATACATTCGCTTCTGAATGCAGACATAACAGCTACTAACAAGCGTATAATCCCAATACAAACACACACGAAGATGAAAACCGACGTAGGTACTCATGCTCAAGCACTTACCGTACAGCTAAGTACCTCCCGATCCCGCAATACCAAGCCACCGTGACGGCATACAATAACCAATAAAAATATACAATTAAATCGGAATGAACTAATATGAACTCAATACGGTGGAGTTTTGTGTGAACTGTACTAAAAAGCGCAGTAATGAGAACAACATCGATGTAACGACATCGATGCACGCCATTCAAACATCGCGCAAGAACAATGAACATATTGAAATGTGAAAGAAAACTGGTTATTTGATAAAAAATATGTCTTGTAATGGTTCGGATTTGAATGGAATCAGTTGATTAGGAAACATAAGAACCTAAGAATGATCATCAGATGAAGAAGTTAGAAAAGGTGACAATGTATACGAATAATACAAACGCTCCGCGGTTTCACCCGTATAACTCTCGATCCCGTGGGAATATCGGGATAAAAAGTATCCTATGTCCTAATGCAGATCACGGTCTACCCAGGTGCCAAATTTCATTCAAATCTTTCCAGCCGTTTTAGCGTGACAATGTAACAAACAAACATACAACAACATAGTTTAGACAGGTAAAATTTGTGAGTTTGTATGTAGGGGGTAATCTACAGAACTTCTGATCCGAATCCGAAAATTCTGTCACTAACTCACTAATAAGAAGCTACAGTATTACTGAGTGTCATATGATATATCTTATTATGTCAACACAAGAAATTTCACGCGTTAAAAATCGCGGGCAGAAACTGTTGTAAAATAATCAGATCAATTTAGGCTTTCATAGATTGATTTAAGAAAAGTAGCAACATTCCTGAACTACAAAATTAAGTTAGAACTACAGATAGTAATTTACATAAACTGGCAGCCAACAGCATTACTTTATCACAACTAGAATCAGTTCCAGATATTTCCAATCTAACATTGACTAATGAACTAATCACACGTAGACACTAGCTGTCAAACCAATGAAGCGTTGTATTATGACGTAACAATGCATAACTTGAAGAAAAAAAGAAAAAAACTAACATATCGACATACCAGGTTCCCTCCCCATCATTAGTGATGTGAACAAAAAACATTTCGGAATCGATTCCCACATAGATAGATCCTCTCCCGACAATTGTCAATTAAAATTCCCGCAATTAAGTTTTAATTACATCTCATTATACTTTCCGTTTCTACAAAAATATCTTGATTTATCCAGTTATTTAGCGGAGGCGTTGTTTGCGATTTTTGTTTTAACGTTCCATTACACGATAGCTTAATAAGCTGTCTCGTAAATGGAATGTTGTTTGTTGAATGCTTCGGGTTTATAAGGCTGCCAGATTTAGCTTTAAGAGAAACGGAGCTTATGAAGTAATTTGTTTCAATTTGAAGGAAACTTATAGTGTAGGAGGGTGAAAGAAACAATTTTAAGTACCTAAATGACGTCATGAGAGCTGTAGAAATGGCGGAGTACACTTAATCCTTGTCTCGATTGCCTCATTAATCTGCTGGGTGGCTCTTTACTACCAATAGACACGTCACACTTGACAGACATTAGAAAACCTATCTAGCGATAAACAAACGAACCATTGAAACTATAAAAATTGACTCACTGTCACTCGGGGAACGATTAATGACAACAAAAAGAGCTAAACTCATCGTCCGTACTCGAGTCGTCGAGTATCGAGTGCACAGAACGTACTCGGTCATTGCATCAGCACGGTAGTGACGGCGAGTATCCATGATGGGATGACAGTATCACAACTAAACCGATCGTCCACGGGGAGGGCACTATATCAATCATTTGGCCCACAATCGCACCGCACGCCACTTAAATAAATTTATAACATATTAAGTACGTTGAAAATAAACACTTTACGGTTTATGATTTATTTCGTGGTATGAATTATGGACGTCACTTATTTAGCGTTGGAAAGAGAGGGCTATACGAGTTTTATCTCTATCTATTGCGATTTCACGTGCCACGGCTACCGATAAACGTTTTATTATAGTAATTAAAGCGACCGATTAGATTTCGTACGTGTTACGCGTCCAAACATTTGATAAATGTGTCATTTTACAGTGTTAATCAATGTATGTGATAGTATATTTTTATGTTTACTGTCAGGGCGTCAAACGATAATGATTTCGTAATTTAAAAAGGAATGTGTTACTTACCTAATTTGTTGCGAAAGTTACAACAAGAGAGAAACTAATGACATGGTAAAAAAACAGTTTAAAATGTCTCAGTCTTAGTTCTTTATAATAGGTAGCAATTGTACAATATTGTCTAAACAAGATATTTTAAACAACCTTAGTAACATAATTATAAATTTTACAAAACCACATAAATATTTTTGGTTTCTCCCAAGTTCGATAATTTTTGCTCTTCCAAACATTAAAATAGTAAATATTAACACTTATCAGTAAGGAACCTATGTCAATAAATACATAAACACTGGTCAGTTCCATGACACTGAGTGACTGGTGCACCATTTATCTCGGCGGGGTCCCACGGGTCGCCGCCGTTTCCACTTATAAATACAATTTAATTTCAATAATTATAATACAATAAAGTCTTTGACTGATAAAGAATCGATATATTAACTTAGCTCTACGATACGAGACGGCTTGATAGAAAAGCTATTTTTAGTACCAACGCTTTCTTTAGCGAATTCAAGAACTTTTTTTTTACAAAAAATGCACTACTAATATTAAAAATGATATCAGAAAATATTCCTCTACATTCTATAAGCAGAAATAACCCCTCACAAGGATATAAGCGGAATAATATAACAATCAAATTTTAAAAGTGAAATTCAAATTGCACGTCGTTACAAAGTCGCATCCGGTGGAATCGTGAATGTGAAGACATCAAAGTTATTTTTTAAATTGCATATCAGCCGCAACATGTCAACAGGCTATTGTGCCTATTGTTAAAAAAAAATGAAAAACCCACAAAGATATCGCGGTAACATAATTTTGTTACAAATTACACGTTATTTGATTGTTGGTTTGTACAGATTACCAGTTTTACGAAGCCCCGAATTGTTACAAAATGACTCCATTTTCCTTTTTTTAGTTCAATAATACGTATTAAACAATCTGCCTTGTCATGATATTATAGGTTCCGTAATGAAATATCATTTTTATTAATGTGGCAACACTTTCTTTATAATGTTGCCATTTTGAACAAGTGTCCTTCCAGGAAGTTGGTTCAGAATTTGAGAATAAACAAAAAGTTTTTTTTAAACTGGCAAGGGATTATGGTTGAAGGGACGATCTTTTTTTTTTTTGTTTCTGCAGTCGGAGTCGTAAATCAAGCTTGTCTTTGAATGTTACTTTATCAGCTTTTCTCGCTCTTATTACAAGGTGCTTTGTTAGTTTTATGGCCATGAGTGTCTAGTTCGAAATGAAGAGGGGGACGCTTTGGATCACAAATATTTTGGTTATTTTATGAGCCATATTATTTGAACGAACTTTTTTATAGAGCAACTGCATAGAGGTATTCAAAACGTTTAAAACAATACATAATTAAACTATGCTGAACCATAGATAAAAGTCTACTTATGTATTTCTAATGCATATCGAATGACTGTAGGACCTATATAAAATTACAAGTAAGTACATAAATAGGTAGGTAACGTTGTAAACATCCTTCAATGTTATTAACATTGCGTAATAATCAGAAAACTTAAAAAAAACTCATTCTTCCATTTTCAACCTTTCTTATCAGGAGGTAAATGAAAATTGAAAGAAATACACGCATCAAATCGATTACAATCAATCGAAAATTAATTCAAGTACCTACTCACAAACTCGATTTAGCTGTATCGATAACAAACCGAAAAGCGAGACGCGAGTGCGTAAACAATCGATAATCGCTTTAACTTGTATTTACTCGTGCCCGATTTTACCATTACTAATTACAAGTTTATAGTTATTAAAGCATTATGCAGAAGAAATTGCCGCTACTGATTTACTGGGCGCCATCTTGAACGACATTTAAAAATTCGAATGAATAATTATGCAAAGTTGCCAGTGTGTTTTCATTTATTTTTAAACTGGTATATGGAATAATTTACTGTTTACGTTTTTTATTTATTGGGAGGAAGGGTAAATTACATTTATTTTTATCGTAGCAAGAATAAGCCTAATAAAAAGTACCTAACTTGTTTTATTGATAATATTTCAAAATTTTCAATTTGATAACCCCGCCATGTTTTTTTTTTACTTGTTAGGCAAAGGCAGCAGGTGTGTCGTGCCCAGTTATTCAAGCTCCCTTCACCGAGAAATTCTAGTTCTTTCCTTTGAATGTTTTTTATGTCTTCAATGGTTTAGGGAAACGCGATTCTACCCTCTTATAGTCCAGACTTCTGTAGTATTAATACAATAATTTGTTTATTTCTAGGGTTAATACATGGTATTATGCTACTAGTAGGATAAATACCATAATACCAATTATTCGTTAAGGTATCTTTGAGTGAAGTTACACTAACAGGGTAAAGTACGCTGGCCACCCAGTGTAATTAAAATTGGCATTGCATGTCGCAATGTAAGTTAAAAAATATCTTAGCAGATCAGATGGTAAAATACTCTTTTTATTCTTGCGTGTTGATGGCAAATATTGTTAAGATTTTAGAAGATTTTTTTGGGATAGCTTTCCTCATCATCATCATCTGCCTAGCCTTTTCGTCCTTTCCGTCCACACAGTACCAGTATTTTACATGGCGTGACTGCCTGTCTGACCACCACAAACCAGTTACTAGGTAATACCCAGGTACTGGGTTGTACCCCTTGGTATTCTTAAACTGTTGAAAACAACTGCCAATTGTGCACCCCTTATTTTTCTTGATTGATCGTTTACCTGTTTACTGAAGACTGCGATGTCTTCATTGAAGGATTCTGACGAGCATACGTCACCCCCCGCCACGCCAGGGTCTCGGGGGGTACACGTTGCCAGCTCGCACTTCTCGAAGATCAGCGCCAGCAGGGGGAACAGTGGGTGCCTGGAAACAGGGATATCGGTTAAGCATTAGTTTATTTTTTCATTTCGAAAAGTTGTGGCTGTATGAATATTTACGTTGGCCTGAAAAAAAAGTTACATAATGTCAGAGTTCTATGTAAGCTACATAGAACTCTGACATTATGTAACTTTTTTTTAAGTTGACATTTAAAAAAATAATAATTTCAAAATGAAACGTCCATATTCCAGAACATGAATCTCCATTTTTAACCGACTTGACATTTAATTTATTTTTTTGTCTTCATATGGCTGAATTTTCAATAGGCAGATAACTTTTATCTGAGGAATAAATATTGCGGAATGACAGATTTTTTATAGAAAATAATTATGTCAAACTGTCATAATTATTCTTCAGATAAAAATTATTTTATTATTGAAAAATCAGCCCTTAGATACTCAAATCTAATTGCTTGAGCATTGTTCTACAATAGATGATTAATATAGGGTCCTTATAAAAGATGGAAATAAGGACCTAAGTCGTGGAATCCATTACAAATTTTAAGAAAATTACCTAATTTTAGGACATGTAACAGTCTACCAACCCGCACTGGGCCCGCTTGCTGGATTACCCTCTCCTTCTTGAAGAGAGGTGGCCTGTGTCCCTACACGCGTATAGTTCGTTTTTTAAACCCAGATACTAATCTGACATTTAAGTCTTTTGTGTGCATTTTTTTTAATATAGAAGTCTGACATTACACCTGTCAAATTGGTATCTGAGTTTAAAAAACGAACTTTAGCTTGACGGAAGAATAGACAAGACAGATTGTAGAAATATTTGTACGCATTCTACGCGTCTAAGAATGGCAATGTGTAATTTTCTCTATTCTTCCGTCGACAAAACGTCATCATGCTGCGCGTGCAGCAGTGAGAACCTTATAGGCTTTTATGCTAGCATAGGCACTATATGCCATAAGACATTGCCTGCTAAAACCAAAACCCTCCATAAAGCTTTAACGTAATTGGGTAAAGTCAAAAACCTAATTTAAAAACACTTTGTCTTTTAAACGCATAAGGCATTGCAACTCCAAAAAAAAGCGTTAAATCTTAATAAAAATGTAGAGATATGGTCCAATTGTGAGCGGATGACCTCTCACGCGGCTGACGCGACCTGACGCGGCTGATCAGAGATCAGATGCAGATGTGTACGTGACGTCGATATCATCTTTGTAGTTCTGCCACTGTGTCGGGTGGGGTGCCAGTGACAGCGGGTTGGTCATCGTTGAAGGATTGTCAAGATTTTTTTCATGAATGAGGTAGTCTTTTTTGGCCGTTTTGCGTAGGTGTGACGCATACTTTCTCCCAAATTGTTTTTTTTTGTTGTTTTTTTTTATTCGTCATGTTTGCCGCAAATAAACGTATTTTCTTAACGTATTTTCTTTCTCTTTTCTTTCTTTTTCTTTTCTCTTTGGAGTAGTACCTACCTAATGATTATAGAGTAGCAGTAGATACAGCTGGGTAATTGCGTAACACTAACAGTAAGAATGGCTGTCATTTTGACAGTTCAACAACATTCATTGCGTTATTTACGTTGTTGAGCAGACAAATTTTTCGAACATATGAAGCAATGGATTAGCAATATACTTCAAAATGATTCCGTTTGTTATACTCCTGTTAGTACACAAAACCTACTTAACTTATATACAATTGTATAGATAACTTAACAGAGATTAATTCTGTACTTTTCGAAAATGTATTTAATGCAGTAGAAACGAAAAAAAACATCAAAAGATTTCTAAAAATAATCCCGTCAATCAAGTGTGAAACCTGAAAACATTGTAGCTTACGAAAAAAATAATTAATTGAGTCATTTTTTTTTTAATAGATTCGTTTTACCCATGGAACCCTGTTGAAAATGGCTCTTTTAAAGTAGTTTAATTATAATTAATAAAAAAACTCACTAATATAATATCTATAACTATGGTTTTTTATACGATCAAATGAGAATAATTATGAGTCGTGCACTTTTGAATTTTCCAGTTTTTTTTACTATTTCAATTAAAACAAAAAATAAAATAACATTGGCAAGCACCTACTTCATTTATTTTATATTCCCAAAGAAATTCAATAAAAATCTACAACCATTCCCTAAGAAACAGTTTTACTTCGTGAAGCAATAACTAACCAAAGAGATACATATTTTATTGTAGTTATTTTTTTTTAATTATGGATGTATTGCTTATCCAACCAAGTGTGACAGAACATACGTCGTTTCCGTTCTACGCATCAGCCTATGGGAGCTTAAAAAAGTTACTAAGTGCGTGATGATGGGGTTCCGTAGCTAAAGTACACGGTACAGTAATAATAATTGTTTGCCAAAGGCTAAAAACATTTAAACAGATTTGTACTGAATAACTTTGTTGAAAATCCCTTAAAATTAATATTCTGGTGGCCAAATAATACTTTATTTTAGAGTTTAACAAATATCTGACCCTTTTTTCGAATATGCAACTTATTTTTGGCAAGTTTAGTCAGTACCCAGTTATGGAGACCTCAATAATTTATTAAGTGTTATTAGATTCAGCCATTTTGCAATAGATCCCCTTATTCTAAGTTCATCCTGTATAATCATAGACAATCACAGTGCTTTACGATCTAAACTACGGATGTTTTTTTTTTTTACTATTTACAATAAAATAATCATGTTAATGACTTTGTGAAGAATTAAAGAATGTTAACAACATAAAAATACATTATGAATTAGATACTAAGACAGGTTTATTATTGTATCAGAAACCCGAAAGTCTGACAACCAGTCTAACCAAGGGGTATCGTGTTACCCAGTAACTGGTTTGTGAAGGTCAGATAGGCAGTCGCTCGACGTGAAATACTGGTATTCAGCTGCATCCGGTTAGACTGGAAGCCGACCCCAAAAATAGTGAGAATAGGGATAGGGAGATGATGATTGCATAGACATGCAATTGCCTTCTTTTTTACCGACAAAACTATTGACAAAGTCACACGCATACTCAGAACTAACCTATTTACATTTCCCCCTTCGAAAAGCAAGCGAAACGGTGAGCGTATTTAAGTAGGTATGTTTTTTAAGTGAAAACTTCTTTAGACGCGTTGGCCATTTTTTGAGATGGGAAAAAACCATTGAACTCACGCCAGTGTTACCGTAAGCGACACCGCGCGTGTTTTGTTCATAAGACGATTAATAAAAAAATACCCGCTTCGGATGTGTTCGGCTGGCCTCGGGATGTACTCGGTTTTAATGTATATGCGATATGTCAGCGAGTGATGGCAAGGTATTCTGTTTGTGTTTTGTTTTCACTTCTGTCGGCGCTCCCGGAGTGCCACTGTTTTTTTTTCATTAGCCTACATTGTGTCCCACAGCTGGGCAAAGCCCTCCCCTTGTTTCTTCCAAACCTCCCAGTCTTGTGCGATCTCTGGGCATGTTGGCCCTGCAAATGTTACCACATCAACATTACACACCCCCTTCGTTTTGGTCTAGCTCGACGGTGATGTATAGGTATGTATGTATTAATATGTACCTAATTAAATTAAAACAATTAAAACCCAAAGAACCCTAACAGCACCACTAAAATAACTAATAAATACATATAAATTACACATTAATTGTAATAAAATTTACAACGTCTGCTTGTAGTGCAAAAAACTTCAATCAATGCGTATGCGCATACGATAGTCTGTGCTGACCTTTGCATCGTAGGAACACAACATTATTACCAGGAAATTAATTAAAAAGGAAACTTTAGGGTCTGCTGCAGTTAGACACACTATAAAATTGCTTTTTTTTACTCTGTGAAGTTATAACTTTACTGTTCTATTTGAATATTGTAAAAAGGTTTTTAATTCTTAGGGTTCCGTATCCATATGGTGCAAACGGGACCCTATTGTTAAGGCTCCGCTGTCCGTTCGTCTGTCACAGGCTTGCATATTTTGAACCGAACCGTAATAGGTAGACACTTGAAATCACTTATTAGTACACACAGAGTGTACCTGCAATAACAGCAAATAAATAAAAAATAAACAGCGGTTTTTGCTCGATTTTTTTACTAAACTATTTTTAGAAAATTCAGTGTAAAAAATTGTTCAGCGGTACGGAACCCTTCGTATGGGATTCTCACTCGCACTTACCTGCTTTCTATATTTCTACATAATTCTATTGGTTTATGGATGCAACTTTATGATAATTTCAGTATCTATTCGAATTATGACTGTGTTGCCTTAAGCTCATCAAAATAAATATAAAATTGCAAACAGGCACAGTAAAATGTCCATCATTATGGTTTCCCTTTAACATTTTTATAACTCCTTACAATCATTACGAGTAGTTTATTCCGCAATTGTTTTCTAGATAATGACTTACTTTTGACTTATCTTTATTAGGTATATTGAACAAATAAAAAATAACCATTCTTTGCTTGTTTATCTACTCAGTGAGGAAATGATTTTATTTGTTCTGCTTTCACACCTCAACTGATTAATATCTTGTATAGAATATTGATCATTTGATAAATAGACAAAATGGCCCCACCTAAATTATAATAACAAATTTTGTAAATTCGAAAAAAAAAACTTTCTTTATTAAATTCTGCAAAATCATCATCAAGCATTACAACTCTCTTTATCTGTACCAGATAACTACCAATTGTACAATTTATAGTCTATATTTATACTGATTTATATTTCTATCATCATTCACATCTACTAAAGAGTATATAATCCTCTACTTTTTAACCGACTTCAAAAAGGAGGAGGTTCTCAATTCGTCGGAACCTTTTTTTTTTTTTTTTTTTTTTATTTTTTTTTTTTATGTATGTTCCCCGATTACTCGGAGACGGCTAGACCGATTTCAAAAATTATTTTTTTGTTTGAAAGAGTATACTTTCCAGGTGGTCCCATTGTCATCAGGTCAGGATCTGATGATGGGATCTTGGAGAAATCGAAGGAACTCTTCAAGTATTATAGGCACACCTATAGCGATTTGGGTATTTTTTATAGTAACTCGTGCATTTGCTCTCGGAAAGCATCATTTGGTGAAGTGGAACCGATGATGAAGACCACAGATGGCCACCGGAACTACTCAATAATAAATATTTCCCGGTTTGCGATTCGATTACTTACTTTAATATGGTTGCTAAGCAAGTTATGCTCGTCACAATGCGAATGGTGAAATGGAGCTGATGGTGGAATACCAGGAGAACTCTTCAACAATTAACGTCCCTGCATCGGGAAAAGCAATATTATGTAAAAGGCGATGAGCAAGTTGGCATTAGGCTATTGTAACTTAGATACCTACATTATAAACAGAAACACTAAAAAGCGAGAAATAAAAACTTTTTAACAAAAAAAAAAACCGACTTCCAAAAAAACACTACAAAGTGAAAAATAACTTTTATTTCGGAAGTCGGTGGCAAAAAACTAAAATACAGATCCAAAGACACCGACTTCCGAAATAAAAGTTATTTTTCACTTTGTAGTGTTTTTTTGGAAGTCGGTTTTTTTTTTTTTTAAAAAGTTTTGCACCTTCAAAAATGTGTGCCAAAAAGACGGTACGGTGAGTTCACATTATAATACAAAAACCGTGCGTGTCTCGGTGAATATCATCTGTACCTTCACACCCTCTAACACTGGGACCCCACACTTTGCTGCCAATGGCGCCTAACCTCTTCTTGACAACTTTTGATCAGATAACATTAAGATGGCTGCAAACGGACGGTTAAGCGTCAAATGTGGCACCTTTATGTAGTCTATCTAACATCTCAAGGGGAGACTGATAGCCAAAGTTTGGCCAAAGATTGGGCCAAGTTTGGTGTAGTTTTAAAGTGGAAACAAACATTGGTAGGGTTGAAAATACTTATGATTATTGGGACGATATAGTTTTGAAGCAAGAGTAGATTTTAATAGCAGATAGTGCGTAAAACAGCTAGAGGGAAATCCAACTCATTGAAGTTTTAGCTTATTGAGCAATTTAGGCAGATGTATATAGGTACTCATAAAATCCTGGCATAACTTATTGTATTTATGTAGGTACTGTAGTACAGTCAACAGCAAAAGTAGATGATCAAAGTCAGAAATTCAATACTAATGAACGGAGTTCGCGTCAGAACTACTTTTGCTGTTGACTGTACTCTGTGTGTTCTCGCCAGTACCTTTTGCTAAACAAAAGGCACTGGCTGGAGATGATATTCGATTCGAAGGTTTAAACGTATGTCAAATAATTTATATGTTATTTTGTTCTAGAGTTTTTTCATTCATATAATTATCACGAAGCTGTAACGTACAATTCTTACAATATAGTAATTTTTCTAAGTCTAAAGTTGTATCATTTGTGTACCTCCCAGAGGTACCCTAGAGGATCCCTCCGAACCTCTACTCCTAACAGTACTAACAAAAGTTTTTAAGTTTTTGTATACTAACCGGTAGATCTAGTTGTCCCAAAATCAATCATTTTGAATTTGAATAACTATTGTTTTAGCCCTTAACGTTATTTGCATCATAAACTTCAACCCCTTCTTTGTCCAGCTCAGGGGTGGTGTTTGAAAATTATTCCTTATAGTGCAAGCATTGAAACTCATCTTCCAGAATTACTGTTTCTATCTTCAGTGGTTAGGTTGTATTTTGTCTGTCAGTCAGTAAGATCACAGCTCTGTGCTATATTTAATGGAGAAGACTAGTTCACCTATAATGTCAAAACAACAGTAAAAAAAAAACTTCCTACATTAACCATCATCCGTTGGCTTACAATTTGACCTCTCTTATAAAACGTCGACATTTTGATAAGTTAAGACTTATGGGAGCAAGACTTTGTTGCAAGAATAGAATAGAATAGAAAAGAATAGAATACTCTTTATTAAGACTTCTGAAGAAAGACTTGCGTCGTTTTATGAGCGAGAAGAAAAAAGACTTAACCACAAAAATACCTCAAAATCACACGTTACCACTCACCCGTAAATAGCGTCTTTGTCCCTCTTGTGTACGAGTGGCTCTCCTGGCAGGGCGTGCGCGGGCGCCGCGGGAGGGGGGTAGTGGACCGGCGGTAGGTGCGGGTGAGACAGTCTGTGTTCGTGGTACATCGCGCCGCCCTCCATGTAGCCTCCGCCGTGGAGGCTTTCGTCGTACTGTTGAAGAAGATATGGTTAGAGATGGTAATTAGGCTGTAGAAAAAGAAGAAACTGTAAGACTTCGGAGTAACGATGTCAAGGTAGAGAAAGCTAGAGAAGGTAAGGCAAATGAAATAAAAGGAGATGGAAGAACAGTATTGAGGGAGAGATGGCTAGAGAAGATATTGGAAGAATAGCAGTTGAAAAAGAAGGAAATGACAGTAGGGGTATTGAGAAAAAGATGGATAGAGAAGGTGGAAGTATAGTTATTGATAAAGGAGTTCAGAGTAAAGGTAATGATGGAGAGATTACTAGAGAAAAAGGTGATAGTTATAGGCTGTTGATGAAGGAGTTGGACAAAAGGCTATTGTGGAATAGATAGTTGAAGGAAGAGTTGGAAGTAAGGCTGTCGAGAGGGAGATGTTTATAGGAGGTGTAGCTGTTGAAAAGAATGGGTAATAGAAAATTAAATGGCAGCCCTGCTGCTGAGAAAGGTTTGAAAAGGAGTTGGAAGCAAAACAGCTGATTAGAAAAGGAAGCTGTTGGAAAAAGGAAGAAAGAGGATGGAGTCACTGATATCTTCTCTGAATAAGAAGTTAGGGAGTGTACAGGAACAAGCATATTTTACAACAAAATATTTCTTAAAAATAATGTTGGGTGTGTATGTGGTAGTAGTACAGTTTCAGCAGCAAATCACCTTTTATACCTACACACTACACGGTCAAACCAAATTCATTCTCCTTTAATCTTAAATACAAATAAGTTAAAAGCAAAGACGGGGCATTATACTTCCTATACGCCACATTCCTCTTATAGCAACAATTAAACGCACGTACAAAGGAGTTAAAGAACAAAAAAGGATGGACTTAAAACGTTGAATATTCATTAAAAATGTTTAAGTCATCATGATGACTATCTAACATCAATGGCGACCCTCAATTAAACACCGAGGCTTTTAGAATGCGTGCCTGTGCTTTTAAGCAGATTAGAGCATTTAAAAAAAATTGACAGGCCCTCTCGTGGTTCTTTTGTGTACTATTCTTTAATGACAGATTATACTTTTAAATATATTGCTTGGCTGTATGAATATTGTATCTTTGCCTATCTTAATATTGATTTAAGAAATAATAACTTACGAACTTTCTTTGTTTGGAATTGTTTTTTCAAAATTATAATAATTTCACCATTAAATGTAAGAACATTTTTAATACATAAATGTATTTATCTTTAAGCAGCATCACAGACAGTTTGTTTAAATAAATAATTAAAACGTACAATGACCTCTGACATCAAAATGTACATTTATAGGTACATCATTTAGTAGATTTTATGTAATTCTTTCGACCAATAAATGAGGATTTTTTTACATACATTTTTCAATGACGTTGTTTTAATATAATGACGACTGATACTGCAGTTAAAAAAAAATAATTTAAAAAAATTAAACCGACTTCAAAAAGAAATTAACTCAAAATTATGAAATAACTTTAATTTCGGAAGTCGGTGTCTTGGGATCTGTATTTTAGTTTTAGTTTTGTTTTTGACTGTCGCTGAGATGAGATTGCGACCAGATTTTGAACGTTTTTAATTAAGGGAATTACCCTTCAGATGGGCAGTCGCTCTATGTAAAATACTAGTAGATATAAAGGTGAAAGCCGACCGCAAAAATAGTAGGGCAAAGATTTTGATGGATCTATTAGGTGTCTTTAAGACATTACGGATATCTGCCGCCATTAATTCATTGCTAAAGAGTTTCTATAAGCGTTGTATAAGGATAATTCCATCATCTATAATGTAGTCTGGCCATTTACATACTTATCTTTGCAAATGGCATAGCTAATGAAGTAATATTATAATTTTAGATGCAACCGCCATTAGTATTATAATTTCCGCATTTTTGATAGTGTGGCGTTAGAAACTGTAAAAGTAACCAGCAATATATTGCATAGACCATTGGTCTAGTAGATACAAGCGCGCTGCTGAGCATGAGGTCCCAGGTTCGATTTCCAGGTCGGGTAATGTTTTTGGGTTTTTCCATTTGGAATTTCTCAGTACGGATTTGTGCCCGGTTGATGGCAATTGGCTCGACCCCTATTACATGGGACTTAAACATAATTGGCGAAATGTAGGTGTACTATAGGTACACCCTCTACCTAACCCTTCGGGGTTTAAAGGCGTGAAGTTATGTTATACAGGTTATTTGTAAGATATGCTAAGCTTTAAGGCGAAGATAGTACGGACAATTTTGAACCAGGTATGGTTGAAGGTTGTCTTAGATATAAATCTTACCATTTTTTTTGAAGTGAAAACTTCTTTAGGCGCGTTGGTAATTTTTTGAGATGGGAAAAACCATTGAACTCGCGCCGCTGTTACCGTAAGTGACACCGCGCGTGTTTTGTTTATAAGACGATTCAAAAAATACCCGCTTTGGATGTGTTCGGCTGTCCTCGGCATGTACTCGGTTTTAATGTATATCCGATATGTCAGTGAGTGATGGCAAAATATTCTGTTTGTGTTTTGTTTTCACTTTTGTGGACACTCCCGGAGTGCCACTGTTTTTTTTTAATCTATTTTTTATGTTTTTGGGTACTAATTGTAAGTTATGACATTTTTATGGTATTAATTGGAATTTATGAAATAGTATCAAGCAAGCAGTAAGCTGGATGCGTCAAGCTGAAGACAGGGCGCTATGGCGCTCATTAGGGGAGGCCTATGTCCAGCAGTGGACTGCTATAGGCTGATGATGATGATGATGAAGCAGTAAGCATAGTATAATTTTAACAATCGTTGTGCATGCCTGAATTGGTGCAACACAGTGGACTGCGCATTCACTTGACATCTACAATGTATTATTATGTAGGTAGTGTTGAGCTATAAACATTTGAATTTGAATCGTAGCATGTCGCACTCTTTAGTTTCTGCCTACGCCCATAAAAAGAAGCCGTGACATGTATGTTACATTTTAAAATAATTTTCACTTGCATTCTCATCCAAAATTTTCGTTTGTTTTTTTTTCTTTTTTAATCGACTTCAAAAAAGAAGGAGGTTCTTACAGGCACCATTAAACCTTCATGCAGTATATTGATATCGTCCATTTTGTACGGTCGGCCATCAAATACGGTGACGATGCGTTCTGCGGCGATCGATAGACTTGGCCGGTCATTACCGCACCTTTGCCTCGGTTTTTTTTTATTTTTTTAACACTACCACTTCAACCCCGCTTTGTCTGGTCTTTAAATGTTTTAATTTTGATATGATTGAGATGACTTGTGGCTGTGTGAAATCTTAGTATGAATGTGTACATTAGGAGATCGCAACATTAATATTTTGTTACCCAGTAACTGGGTTTTGGAGGTCATATAGGCAGTCGCTCCATGTAGAATACTGGTATTCAACCATTAATGTAACAGCTGATTGTCATCAATATTTCGTTCAAAAAGTTTGGTTATACTTTTCTGAATGATTCATAATATCCTATGAATATATTTGTAGGTAGTCTCTCTATTCTTAAATTCTTCCTAGTACCAGCTGTTAAAACTATTCTGTAAAAAAATCTCTTCGTGAAAACTTAGGTGAAATGAACTGTCATTCCATCTTGATCCTAGCAATTGACAGCTCACACTTTCACCTCAGTGTCTACGCCCGGCGAGATTTTGACAGAATAGATCAGCTGTGTAATTAACAAAACACGATCGTACTCACCGCGTCACCCAAAATGGCGGACACCGAATATTATTCTTAAAAAAAAATCTCCCAATTATTTCGAAGTTTATTTTCTAACGCAATTCTATTGGCATGGCATCCTGTTTACATTGTGTTATGGTAGAATGTATATAATATACAGTTATATGTGCAATGTATAGTAAATACATATCCCACCAAAAACATTTTCATGTAAAATGTTGCCAAGACGAGACCTCATATGGCTCGCACTGCCAAAAGGTTATCAGATCTCATGTAGAGCCAAGCTTCTAACTCTACACGCCCTCACTTCACAAACTCTACACCTTAGTCAAAATATGTGGCTTGGCCGTTTCGCTACCATCACATGGGAGTAAGGTGAAAAATTGATTCACTGTTCATTACTTTTCTGTTATACAATAGTTTTTGTAGTAACGAAACGGCCAAGCCTCATATTTTGACTAAGGTGTAGAGTTTGTGAAGTGAGGGCGTGTAGAGTTAGAAGCTTGGCTCTACATGAGATCTGATAACTTTTTGGCAGTGCGAGCCATATGAGGTCTCGTCTTGGCAACATTTTACATGAAAATGTTTTTGGTGGGATTTCACATCTTTTTGAAAGTTGCTTATGAAATATTTTTTTTGGGGGGTTCTTTACTAAAAATCCTGAAATATGTATTTTATGATTTATTACAAGGAGTCCCTATATCAATTTTCAGAACTCTAGCATCAAAATTTGCGGAAGTCTCTTACAAACTTCCATCCCCTAGTTTAAGGGGTTGGAGGGTAAAAGTTCCAAGTTTTAGAATTGTTTTGTTGTTTGTGTACTATTACTAGCTTACATACCAAATTTCAGCTTTCTAGGACTTCAGGAAGAACCTTAGAATATTGATGCTTATGAAATAAAAAAATATTTTTTTGGGATTTGGGGGGTTATTTACTGAAAATCCTGAAATACGTATTTTATTATTTGTAACAAGGAGTCCCTATATCAATTTTCAGAACTCTAGCATCAAAATCTGCGGAAGTCTCGTACAAACTTCCATCCCCTATTTTAAGGGGTTGGAGGGTAAAAGTTCCAAGTTTTAAATTTTTTTTGTTGTTTGTGTACTATTACTAGCTTACATACCAAATTTCAGCTTTCTAGGACTTCAGGAAGACCCTTAGAATATTGATGATCATCAGTGAGTCAGTGAATCAGTGAGTCAGTGAGTAAGTGAATCAGTGACGAAATCGGGGTATTTTAGATATCAATTAAATCTAAAGTATAAGAGCTATGCAATTGAAACTTTATAGGTTTAATAAGTCAACCACTGACATCATATCCCGAAAATTTTGTTTATCTGGTATAATCCAAACCCAAGTTATGAAGGTTCAAAAATACGACGAAGTGCTTCGAGAAAAGGTAGGTAGTGCCCTTGCGCTTCGCTTGGCTCGTCTTGGCGGGGGCACTCCCGTGCCCCCAGATTTGTGCGAAATACTAGGTCTCGATACACGCTTCCCTTGCCACTTAATGCCAAGTAAACAATACATTAATGTAGGTACAGACAGCAAAATAGATTTAGTAAAATCATTTAAGCAGGCTTAAATTCAGTAATTTTGTTTTATTTGTGGTAGAGAAAAAGCTTTTAAAATGGTGTAGTTAATTAAAATCAAAGCTATGATATATAGCTGTACAATTTAGAGGTTTGAGGCAAGGAATAAGTGATTGCCATTCCTCTTTTTGCCATCACACTAATATTATAAAGGCGAAAGTTTGTGTGTGTTTATATGTTTCTTACTTCTTCACGCTCAAACGGCTAACTAATTTTGATAAAATTTGGTATGGACCCTGGATTAACATAATTATAGGCAAATTTTTATCCCGATATTCCCACGGGATCGAAACTTATACGGGTGAAACCGCGGGACGCAGCTAGTTTGAATCATAAATTGTAATGTCAAAGGATTGGACAGCCACATCTTATCATCTAAATATATAAAATTCAAAGTCCTGACTGACTGACTGATATAGCAACGCACAGCCTAAACCGCTGGTCCTAGAGACATGAAATTTGGAGGTTGTGTTCTTTGTGAAGAGTACGTATCCACTAAGAAAGGGTTTTTCGAAATTCCACCCCTAAGAGGGTGAAATTTCACGCGAACGTCGCGGGCATAAGCTAGTATATATATATATATAAATAAAAAGAAAAGTCCTGACTGACTGACTGACTCATCAACGCCCAGCCCAAACTCTTGGACCTATGAAGCTAAAATTTCAATCCCTGAGGAGGTGAATGGGGAGAGGGTGAAATTTCACGCGGACGAAGTCGCGGGCAGAAGCTAGTCATCTCATATTGTGCTAAAAATCCTATAAATAAATAATCATAGCATGGTGATTACAGCAATAGTTTCTGACAATTTGACAAGTTCTGTAAACTGGTACTATCTATTGACAAACGTTCAATAGTTCACCTTTATCGATGACATTGCAAACCGTACCACAATAAGGGAAATGGCTTACTTTCGTGAGAGACGACATGCTAACAATATTAGTACTCAAACATAATTTATAATCTTGATAACCAACGTTAAAGTAAGTGACTTTATTCCTGATAAAGCCCATTGTTTTGCCAACCGTACCTGCGCAGGAGTTTACTGCGCATTCAATACGTCACTTTATTAGTACGTTACTGATGTTAAGTTCATTGTAATTGTTTTTGTGGTGTGCACGTGATCGGTGGGTTTACCGATAGCTTGTGTTGCTGACTGTACTTTTGTTTCAATTCGATGACTTGGCTGATTTAGTATTTATTTAATGCTAGCTTTTGTCCGCGACTTCACCTGCGATCCAGGATGAAAAGTCTATGTCCTTCTCGCCGTCATGGGCACACTTAAACCACTGAACCGATTTAAATGAAATTTGTTATAGAGATAGTTTGAGTCCCGGGAAAGGACATAGGATAGTTTTTATCCCGATATTCTCACGGGATGGACACTTATGCGGGTGAAACCGCGGGGCGCTACTAGTTTAATATAAATAGTACGAGTCGTTAACAATTTAAATTTAAACCTACCAACATTGACCAATATCCAACCCAATCAAAGTGTATCTGAGAAAATTTGAATTTTCGCACTTTAACGACTAAATTATACCAAGTGAACGGGACTGCCCACCGAACTGTCAAACTTTATATCTTTAATTTAGATATTCCTCTAAATAACTGCATAGTGAGTGCAGCGCAAAACTATTTACTTAAAACTAGGCAATGCGCGTGGGTTCACTCTCTTCTTTATGAAACTTTTCATGTAACCGCGGCGGGGTAATGGCGTAACACACTATCAGTAGCAATGGGTTTCATTTTGACAGTTCAACAACATTCATTGCGTTATTTACGTTGTTGAGCAGACACATTTTTCGAACATAATGAAGCAATGGATTAGCAATATCCTTCGAAATGATTCAGATTGAGATTGGTAGTGTGTTACGCATTTAGGATGCTGATTTAAACAATCAACACAAGCACAAAATCAACATGGCCGGAGGAGCAGGGGCTCTACTCACCGGACTTAGGTGGAAAAAGGACGTATTCCACATTGGGCACCCGCTTAAATGGCACCTGAGTGAATGCACCTGACACACAGCGGCACATTCACTCAGGTGCCATTTAAGCGGGTGCCCAATGTGGAATACGTCGGAAAAAGCACTTTTAGACGATTAAAATCTAGAAATCCAAAGTAATTTTATAAATTCGAAAGTAACTCTGTCTGTGTCTCTCTGTCTGCCTGTCTGTCTGTTTGTATGTTACCTTTTCATGCCTAAACTACTGAACGGATTTCGATCAAATTTGCCAGAGGGATAGATTGCATCCCGGGGAAGGACATAGGATAGTTTTTATCGACATACCTCGCGGGCGAAGCCGCGGGCGGAAGCTAGTAAAACTTGACATATCACGCCTGTCTTCGGTTAGATAGAGGTTATATATAGTCTGTGATAAAAATGTCGTATAAATAATTTCAGTACCTAGGTACTTCGTTTGTATGGCATTTAGTAACTAGTACTATAGGTAGATGCACTTGCTATCAGCTTGGAAAGATCTTTTTATCATTAAAACAATACTAAAAGTAACCAATTAATCCCATAATTCACAATGGCCAGAAAAATTGGGGCGCAGTGTTTTTCCCTGCGTGAGAATATTTGAGATTTTCGCTAGTACATAATATACGGGCGAATGTATTATGTATTAGACTTATTTAGATTAAGTAGTGATTGTAGTGGCTTTGGAATTGTCAGGACATAACTATGTCACTAATCTTTGTCGTTTTTTTTTAATATACAGCGTGTTTAATTTTTGTGGCAGCAAATTTTACTGGCTTAGTTAATAGATTTTTAGGCTATTTGTGTATTTTTTAGCTGTTTAATTAGTTGCTTCATATCCTATTACAAAATGTTTATTTGTATGTTTGTTTAACCTAGGGTGTCTCACTGAAGGAAAACGTGTGGAAACCGGCATGTCCTAGAACCGAAAATTCGAAGGCATGTGGCATCTACCAACCCGTACTGGACCAGTGTGGTGGATTATAGCCCACTCCCTCTCACTGAAAGGAGGCCTGTGTCCAAGCAGTGGGAACATTATAGGCTGTATGTGTCCTGCAGCTGGGCAAATGTTTACCCCTTATTAATATTCGAGTTTTTGAAGTGAAAACTTCTATAAGCGCGTTGGGTATTTTTCGAGATGGGAAAAAACCATTGAACTCGCGACACTTACCGACATTGCGCTAAATTCGGATGTGTTCGGCTGTCCTCGGGATGTACTCGGTTTTAAATCCGATACGTCAGTGAGTGTTTGCAAAGTATTCTGTTTGTGTTTTGTTTTCACTTCTGTCAGCGTTCCCGGAGTGCCACTGTTTTTTTTTTAAGTTGTGCCTTCTCCGGTCAGTCGGTCAGGAACGAGCCCAAATTGTCATGCCAGCGTTACTTAGGCCTGCGTCGGTGAAAACACTAAACTTGTCTTATTTATTAATTTTTTTCTTATTTTTTTTTTCTTATCTTATTTAGTAAAAATAAGGTTTATCTAAGTGCGAATACCTTGGTATAATCAGAAACCTGGGCCATGGAATCTTCAAGACTTAGCCCAGACAATTAAAACATGCCTCTCTCCAGGGAAGTTGATCAACTTCAGCGCTTGGACGTAATTGGTCGGCAGGGGACTTATTACAAGTCTTAATTAGTAAGTGGGGTACACTACATTAAGTAATTAATCTGTAATATTCTGTACTGAAGGCCAAATCCCGTAATTAAAAACGTTCAAAATCTAGCCGCAGTCTCATCTCAGCGACAGTCCAATGTCAAAAACTTGTCAAAAATGTAGGGAAATTAGAGGTATTTTTGACTGATTGAGGCTAAGATCAGACTGTGAACGTTCTTAAAGTTACGGAAATTGCCTATCTGGTACCTAGTCTGGATAGCATATTGTAGGCGCCTTCGTCACCCTAACTTAGGTATTAGACAAATTGCACAGGGAACTAACTCCAGGGGACTGATTTCCCCCCTGTCATTAAGGGTAAACGTATACTTTTTAAAGATGGTTTGTACGTGACTCTATTAATATATGAAGAGGTTTAAATGGAAAATTGTGTGAGGGGTCGATTTTATTTTAAGTTTAGCAAGTTTTTAAAGGAAAATGACCAGGGCTGTAGAAGTATGTAGAAGGATCACTGTGATTTTTCAACATCATCAGAGTGAAAGATATTAATGTTTGGAGAAGTTACATAGCCTACAAGTGTAGGACCTTGATGTCTATCATTCTGTCTCCGTTCATTTTGAAATACATAATTCATTATCGTTGATCACATAGACTATGATTTTACCGACTGCCTTATTGGTCTACTAGCAGCGCCCCGCGGTTTCACCCGCATAAGTATCGATCCCGTGGGAATATCGGGATAAAAAACTATCCTATGTCCTTCCCCGGGATGCAATCTATCCCTCTGCCAAATTTTATCGAAATCCGTTCAGTGGTTTAGGCGTGAAAGGGTAACATATAGACAGACAGACAGAGTTACTTTCGAATTTATAATATTAGTATGGATTGGTCGCAAACGCTACTGCTGTGCATGAGGTCCTGAGTTTGATTCCCGGGTCGAGTAAGGTGCTATTGGGTTTTTCATCTCGAATTTCTCAGTACCAGGCTGGAGTCTGGATTTGTAGCAATAGGCTCGCCCCCTACTACATGGGACTTAAACACAACTGGCGAAATGTGGGTGTACAAGCTACTACAATCTGTCAAATTTCTTTAATAGATTTTCAACTTTATCGCTAAAACATAAGGTTCAAGGTTGATTGGGAAAATTTGACAGTTTCTAGCTTGATTTGCTGGCGTCTGTATTATGTTATTTTATAGTCAAAACTATTTACAAATTCGCGATTTTTTACCTCAATGAAATATGTCATACAAACAACATACCATAGCGTCTGTTTACCCTTTTAGCAGTCATCTTGATAATACCTACCTCCTTGAAGGTGACAATACTAATGATTGTAGTGGACATCCGAACCATTACAACAACCTTCATCAAATAATGACCATACGTAAACAAACCAATGATAGAATAAATTAATTCTAAGAAACAAGAATATTTATTATTATTGAATAATTTTCCTATTGTTGTGTGTACTGTTATATTCATCTTTACATACCGAGACCCATGCGTGCCTCGGAATAGTCCCTGTCATTCGTGGATCTTTGAAAGTCGTTACGGGTCTTCAGAAGCCCGAAAGTCTGACAACCAGTCTTACCAAGGGGTATCGTATTACCCAGTAACTGGGTTGTGGAGGTCAGATAGGCAGTAGCTTCATGTAAAATACTGGTATTCAGCTGCATCCGGTTAGACTGGAAGCCGATCCCAACATAGTTGGAAAAGGCTAGGCTGATGATGATGATGTGTGTTCTGTTAACCCTTATAAAGCCAGTTCTGAGTAAGATTTATCTGATTCATATGAAGAATCTAGAATCAACCAGCCTAGCCTTTTACCAACTATATTGGGGTCGGCTTCCAGTCTAACCAGATGCAGCTGAATTCCAGTATTCTACATGTAGCAACTGCCTATCCGACTCTACCCTTTACCAAGACTGATTGTCAGACTTTCGGGCTTCTGACTACCCGTAACGAGTGTCAAAGATAAAAAAACAGCATTTTTAAGCTTTAACGTAGTATTCAAATTCTTTTTTTTTATTGTTTTTTTTTCTATTTATGGTATGATCTACTAGTACGCTAACTGATAGTACCAATTTGCCGATTGATAGTATCAATAGTATGTCAACGACTCTGGGTTAAAGCTGTATAAGTGTTTAGTTGGTAAGCCTTATTAAAATAAATAAATAAAAGATCTACAAATGACAGCTCGGTCAGAAAAAAACAGCTGAACAATAGCAGTTTTTTTTTTGATAACCGACGAAAAATTTCTACGCTAGGCGTCCAGAATCATGTGCTGAATTCATGGTTACAGTTAACGCGTCGATATTATTGTCAACCTGTATAATACTAAGTTTGTGTACTGTAAAGTTTGTCCACCAAAATCAACTTTATGTAGTGCAGGCTGGCTATAATTTAGCGCAGGTTCCATTCGAACATTCAAGCAAGTTTAGAACGGTGTGTCAAATATTTTATTTTATTTTGTTTAGGAAAATACAGTGCTAGTTTATTCGGCAATATGTAAAGACGTTCAGTCAATATAAAGGTAAAGAAATCGTATCGTTGCTTGATTCCTTTGAAGGGCTCATCAGTCCTTCACTTTACCTTCTTACAAACAATACTACGACAACAATGATGATATTACAATTACACTGTACACACATCTAAATTTAAATCTAATTCATAGTTTCAAAACAGGTAGCGTCATGTGATTATTTAAAAAAAAAACCCAAGATAACAAGTAAGTAATGATTTCTTATCGATAAATGTACGTCGATAGTTTTACAACATTCAATGAGTTTTATCTAAGGCTCCCGATAATATCTGCGATTAAATCCTTTTCGTTATATAATCTGTACGGCCTAAAGAATTTGTGTGACACCTGTCAATTATAGTGTCAATTTTTGTTTCACTAATATCATACGGCCTTTATACCCCGTAGTCTTAGGGTTATGTCAGAGGTGTACCTATACATATACACTTACATTTTGCCTGTTATTTTCATGTCTCATGTAGATAATAGGGTAGCCCAGGACCTCATGCTGATCAGTAGCGCTTGCGACTAATAGACCAAAGAGGCTATAAATAATGGCTTATGGCAGAGATGGCGAACCAATGGCCCGCGTGCCATTTGTGGCACGTAACAAAATAATTTGGGCACGGCATAATTTCAGAAATTCTGCTGTCAAAGTCAAATCATTTATTTCAAATAGGCACATTAAAGGCACCTTTGAACGTCAAAAATTACAAATAAATAGAATTGATTCTAGTCGCTGTAAGTACACAAGTCATAATTATAGTTTGCAACAGCAGAAGTCGCACTAATTTGTCATTTCATTATAATAAATATAAAATTGTTAATATTCACATTAGTCCTGGGTATCCTTAGGTGCACTTGCATAGTGCCAATAGAGATAATCGTCGGCTGGTGTCTAAAAACGTCTAACGGGCCTCTACGATTTTGGTTTCGGCCCCTCGTACACCTTCCAAAGCCCTTTAAAACCCCTGGTTCTCGAGAAATGCCAAGAGAGATTAAAGATAATAATAATAATGCAAAAGTATAAAGTTTTCTTTCAGCAGTCACTACAAGATTTTTTGTTGGCACGTCATGGCCGCATATATTTATTTGGAAAAATGGCACGTAGATGTATAGAGGTTCGCCATCCCTGGCTTATGGCGTTGGATACCTGCACAAAAGAATGTTGGATGAAGAAGACATGATGAGCTGACTCCAAATAAATAGAAACAAGAATAGGAGGATTATGATATCCCATATCAATGATATGGTAACACTGTAAGGAGCAGAAGCGGCATTAGACGACTTACCCAAAGGCACAGTGAGTCTGGGTAAGATTAAGGAGGAGTAGCTGGTCTAAGTCACAGTGAAAGAAATCAAAATTACCCCATGTAGGTGTAGGCATTGGACGATTTGACCAAGAGTAAGGGTAAAATTAAGGAGAAGTAAAACAGTAATTGTATGCTCCTGAACAATACCCTTTTAGAGGAACGTCATATTTGATGAGTGAGGATATTTACCTCAGTGGGTGAAGTGTATAAATGATTAAAGGCCAAAGTGGGTCAAGGTATAGAAGTTTTCAAGGTCCATTGAAGAGGAGCACCGGATAACCGGAACATTTTATTGTGAATGAATCTAGAAAGTTCTATACTAGTTTGAAGGGGTGTAGTTCCAGGCTTATATGACACTTTTCAACTTTGGCAACAAGTGATGGGGATCATAATCAAATCGTTTACTTGTCTGTGTAAAGGAGAAGACATGTCATGTCGTAATCGTCGAGCAGTGAACCACGAGAAAATGAGTTAATGTATGGTTGGTTCAACTTCTATATGAATGGAGTGATGGGCATTGAACACCGAAGTGTAACAAAGTCAAACAAATGTGTAAAAGAGACAACAACACAACTAGAGCAAGGCGAAGTCATCGCAAGACTATTTAGCAGAACCATGACGCGTTTTCGCTGAATTGACAATCAACTCGATTTAAATGGTTATAATTAAGCAACAGAGCTTAACCAAACGTATATAACCGTACAAAATCGCAGCAGTAACTATTTACAAGCGCTCAACAATAATCGGCGTCGTAAAAGTCGCCTTAAATCATAATTACTTATAAACTGAATCGTGCACACATATGACACGCATTTTGAACTCTATTACCACGTGATAAGGATTATAAAAATGTCCTTTATTAAACAAATCGTCATAAAAAATCGTGTCAAGCTAATTCCGACTCTATTTTGTTGAAGAAGAGGTTAGGTTTCAGTTTTGAGGTTATATTTGTGTTGGCGCGTTATGAAAATGGCGGCCAAGTTAGGTATTTTTATTGGAGCATGTTTGAAACAATGGATGTTTGTGAACGCCTAAAATTATTTTGTGTACGTCGAAGCTCATTTTAGACTTTTGTGAATTTGATAAGCGGGTCGTGAAACTTTAAGATTATACTAACAGATTGGGTATAAAACTGTGCAATTTTATGTTCAACGATTGTTCTTAGTAAATAATAAGGGCCATTTCGTTTCAGAAGAGTTTATTTTATGTTATTCAAAATAGGTCAAAAATATGGCTGACTTTCCACAAAAAAATCCAAAAATATTAAGATTCACAAGAAAACACCTTCAAATTCTGTCATGGCGCCGTGAAAATTTTGCCGCCCATTTTTCCAAAATGGCTACCATGGACAAGGCGCGTTCCATTCATTATAATTCGACAACACGCACTGATCTTAGTTCGATAACAAAACTACGCCTACGTTTGGGGGTGATACGGGGGTGAAATTAGCGTTTATTTAATCGACATAACGTTTGGTAGCCATGAAACAAATTAGCTGTAGGCCGAAGGGCAACCGAGGCCGCCATGTCTAATTTTCGAATTCATTTCAGTGATTAGGTATGTTTGTTACATTATCAAAGTTTGATTAGATTCTGAATAAATTGAGTATAGATTTGTTCTAGGTTATCCTTCGTTTTTAATAATGAAGATCTCATTTAATAGCCTTTTCCTATTATATTATTTTACCAAGAAGAAATAATATCTATTGATAGTGTTTCTTGGTAGGTACTCTCAAACATTTGTTTTCCTCAAAGGCATAAACGGCAAAAACCAAAAATCTATTCAGCCTTTTAATAATACAATTCTATCATTTTGGCGGATCGAATCAAATTCACAATGACAGGATTTTTTTCTTTTTTAATTTTATATTCCTCTCTTTAAAGTGCTATTATATACAACCAGTAGTATTTTTTAAGGCGTTCTATTCATGCGTTCCGTTATAAGGTCAGAGAGCTATTGGTTCAGCATGTTCCTGACCTTGCTGACGGAACGTTGTGCAACTTCCAACTCTCCGGTACCTAGGTAGGTAAATAGGTAAGTATAGAAAATTAAGTTTTTAGCTATTTTTATTGTTTATGTGTAGAGAAAGGAAGGTTTGTTTTGTGTTTTCCACTTTTTTCTAGGTATAGTTTTTATTGTTACAATGTAAACTTGGATTACACAGTATTACATATCCGTAGTCGGTCAGTTCCAAACTAGAAATATTGATAATAGGATCTCTTGTGACTATGTATTAAATGCACCTCTAGGGGCCAGACAGTCGGATTATTTCCAATCAAGTTCAAATTATTCTTGGTACTTCACAAAAAAGTATTTTTTTTTACAAAATTGTTGCTCAATGCCGACCTCCAGCGAGGCCCTAAAACCCTTGTTATTTCTCTACCACAATCAATCTAAATAGTGACGGTCGCCCGATGACGTCAGGTCACTCGTGGGCGGCTTGACACACACATGGCGGACATTCTCATCTGCTCACTCACACCAACGCCAAAGTCCAACACACAAAGATCCATAAATTATTTTCCCATAACATTTTAGGTCACATTACATCACGTAAGGATAGGGAGTAATTAAAATTCTGTCCTGATCATATTCACACCTCGCCACAATTACAACGCTGGCAATTAATAAATGAAATAACTCTGGAATTGCCAGCAGCAAAAAATCGAAGGGATGTCCGTTTGGCGCGGTGGCTCTGAAAGTGTTTTTTGTGGCTGGAGAAACACCTGAGGTGGATTTCCGTGTGAAGCTTCAAGGTTTTGTTGACGTTTGAAATGCTTGTGAAGTCCCTGAACTTCTCGCACAGGGCGCATCATAAATTCCAACGCAACGAGCCATAATTCAAGCTTGGCTGATTGTCTGCCAGTGTTTTTCTTTTAATAAAAAACTGTCTGACTACCCAGCTGATTCCATCAGTATTTCGTATGAACTATCAACGGTTACTAAGATATTGTCTTAATAAGATCGGTGTCGTTCAGACTTATCAGCCACTCGACAATCTCAAACAAGAGGCATAACAATCAATCACTAGTGCTTGGCCCAATTGCTTCACTCCAAACGGTCAGGCCAGCACTCACAGCCCATAAACAACATTTTTGTCAATAAAGCCCATAATTCATAAATAGTTGTGTAATCTGCGGGCGCTAAGAATCGTCTGCCACAAAACGCGTAATGACTACCTTTTGACGGCTCGAGAGCCGGTTCCAAAATTAAATGATACGTTTTAAAAATGGAATCGCTCTGTCCCGCCTTTTTTCCATCGAGATAACCTTTAGTCCATTTGGGTTGCCATAAAGAAAAAATAAGCATCTTAGCGTTTTAATTTTTTTAAATGACATTCTTGTGGTTTTTTCTCGCTGGGAATCTTACAGTGTAATAAGTTTACGGAGCGGCCGGTTTTTGCTCGCCATACTGTTTCTTCGATTTGTTCCTTTATATCAAAATATGATTAAAATTTTCGACGGTCGCGCATTGTCGTGGGCCCAGCGCATAAGTCATGCCGTCAAACGCTGATGAGTTCAGAACCCTGTTGCGCTAATTAAGCTCGCCGTTATTAATCGCTTCAGTTATTTAAATTTTTGCTTGAAACGCCCGTGGGGTTATCTTTTTTTACGACTTGCGGTTACGAGATTAGCGTAGGTCGATTCCGAGAAGTAAAAAATTAACTCTTTTGCGGCAACAGATATGAGTGATATGTTCAAACTTTGCGGTGAGCTGGGCGTCTTGCGTTACCTCTGCAACTGAAAGCGCTCTTATATAAAAAGTAGATAAAATTAGACGAGGTTTTCGAACGCAGCCGGTTGGGGAAGACAGAACCGTCACTTGTGCCCGACGCGGGGTGGGACATGATGAACGCCACCCTTAGCGTCGCCTGTCCCTCTCTCGCTCGCCTGTCGGAGCTTATCGCCGTCGCCATGCCCTGTCATCTGGCAACCTATTCACACGGCTGAGGGGCCACCAGAACCGATTCGTAACAGTGAATAATGCATATGAATAGCATACATCTAATAATAATAATATACAATTGCCATATCTAAAAAACATTGTTTAATTCTCAAACAATACTTGTTACAGGCATAAATTGGCACTATAAAAATGATACATTAAAGCGAAGTAGGTAGCTATCATTCAGGTGTGTTTTTATGTATTCTTTAAATTGATAGTGGTAAATCAAGCGTCGTTAGACGCTGCGAGATGCTCGTATCGAATTTTACTGCGTCCCGTTCGCCTCGAACGTAATACGACCGTAAAACTTAGAAAAATCTTTGTATATTAAAATATAAGCCGGCCGGATTGAGATGTTCTAGCCGAGTCAGGAATTAACGCCGCAACGGCGACCTCTTCAATTTACTAGCGACACAATATTATAGCGGGCGCTAGTCATAAATTCCGCTTCATTCATGATACACACAGCGTAAGAGACCAAAGAATGCTCCATGCGTTTGTTTCACGACCATAAATACTAATAAAACGGCCTCGTTACGGGGACAGTTCGAAAATCGGGCACACGACTTCTTAACGACACCTATTAGGGATCTTCTGTCTGGTCGATTTAATTGAAAAATTGTATCCAGAGCGTTGCAAGAGTTGTATCCGACTCCCGCGCCGGATGCGGGCCCAGACGTCCATTATTCCATTTGCCCATCCGCATGGGGACACGGCGGCACGACACCGACGCGACAGCACTAACACGTGTCAATAAACCAATCGCGCGCCGTATCCGAACGCTGCGCACCTACCTTAATTACTGGCAACACTTCACTGTTCTATATTTGAATTCGAATCTCGTAGGGCCCGTTCTAAATTCGAGTAAGGTTGCGCCGCTCTCGAGCTGAATCGCTTCGATACCCATTCTACGCCTAGAATGTTTTTCTTCTTGCTTTTTTTAATAATAGAACTGTGAGCGATGCCGGGCGCTCGAATTCGGTCGATTCGCGAGCAGATTTATCGTTCAGAAAGTACCACGGGGGGAACGTTAACACTTGTTTTAAGGCCGCGGATGAAAGTTTTACTTCCCATTCCATTTTTAATTTGAACTCTTTAAAAAACAGCCGCGGTAATGTCCGTCTCGCACGCTGTAAATCTGTATCAGCTGACTTCTTGATCAAGTATTTTTACAGCTTATCAGAGACGCGCAATTAAACGTTTTTATTATATTGAAATTAATTTTAAGCGACCATTAACCCCGTAGACCCGCGATTAGGTTTACAAATTGAAACTAATATGGGTTGGTTATCGTAATTTCTGCGTAATATGAATATCTTACGTCTGTAATGTAAACAGTGGGGTCAATAGCTGGCACATGAACCGCGGACGATAGCCGTGCCCTCTTATCGTCTGCTGCACTCTAAGGGACAGTTCGAGACTCTCTCCCAGTCAGATTTCACGTAAATACGCGGTCGTTAAGATAACGATTTCCTTTCGACGCGACGGCCGCAGTATCTTTTTGCTTTTATTCAAAGTATTAAAATAAGGACATACTTAACTACTTAAAGGATCTCCATGTTAATAATAAAATGAACGCGCTTGCTACGGCTCGTTAAAATGCTCACTTACCTATTCTAAGAAAATTCCAATTTCGAGTGCCCGATAGGGACCGCTGCGCCCGGGCAAAAAGTCCGAAAAATGTGTATCATCATAAATAAGGTTGACATAAAGCCGCCCACGCGCGTCTTATTACCGCGTCTGTCCGTTTGTCCGTTCGTTACCTCTATTGTGGCTGTGAATGCGAGATTAGCCACACCGACACTCGTGATTGACTATTTAAACTTCGAATTCTGTGAGTGACGCATTTCTGAACCGAGCCGAGTTTCTTGTCTTTTGTACGATCGCGGGTCGGACGCGTTCGCTTTAGGTATTTTAGTTTTGTATAATCTGTATAAGTGCTACGGCCGCGTTCAGATTTATGTTAAGTGTGTTACGTCTGTCTTATAAATAAAATTGTTTCGTTAGATAACATTTGTAAGTGAAAAACTGTTTTTATTTTTAATCACCCGCGATACTCTAACACCGACGCGTCAACGTCGTTAAAGCCGACAAATAGTTGGCCGAAGAGAATTTTTAATATCGTCTAAAATGTTTTATCAAGATTTACAGACGCCGCGAGATCATGTGAATTGGGCGCGCGTCGGTGACCAGCCACCGGCGGGACTCGTTCTTGGCAATAATTTGGTCATCGCCCCGGCCGAAGTGACCGAACACGCCGCCGACGAAAACAACCGACGCACGGTTAACTAAATAAATCAATAGATACAATACACAGTGCCGAGCAACACTAATCTAAAAGATAAGCCTCACTAATTACCAGTAACGGATGACTATTCATCTCGCGGTGGCCATATTTCTAAAAAGTGTCAACGAAGAAAAGCGCGCGCTAAATAGCCTAGTAACGGACCGTCGTGATTCCAATTTCAAACCTCGTTATCGCTGCCCGAAAAAAGACGAGGCTGAACGAGATATCAAAAAAGGATTCGGAAAAAATTCGAACAACAAGTTTTTAAAAATGGAACGTTCGATTCGTACACATGGAGCGCTGGGCTGCGCCGGCCGGCCAGCACTCGACGGCGCATTGTTCCAGCCCTTCGCACGGAACCGCCGAGTCATGTTACTTCAATTAATATTATTTAATCTGTATCTAGATCCCGTCGGCGTGTTAGAGGAATTATATCGTTTCGGGAGTCACCGCGGTAGGATTTGTCGATCGCGCGATAAACTAGTAGTGTTTGATCAGCAAAAGAAATAGCGTGACATGAATATGCGAGTAGGAAACATATTTCGATATGAGCGTCCAAATAACTGTCGCCAGACGGGATCGCGCTGATTTACGACACGGCGTTTGATGGCGTATAGTATTTTGACTAGAACCGGCGCGTATCAATCAGTAATTCACGGGGTGTGCGCGTAAAAAGGATGCCAGTCGTTCGGCCAACAATAAACCCTCAAATTAGCGATCGCGCGAATTACCGTTGAATCTAAAGTGCGCAATTAACGCGCGTCTACAAAGAGCCAATTCGAAAATGAACAGCGATATTCAAATTGAAAATGGAACGCGCAGCGAATAAAACAATGAGAAGCGGGTACCTGCCCTCGGGTGCTCGGTATGCGAGCCGAGCATCTAGAGCGCTCGGCCGCGCTCGGCCCGCCGCGAATCCCAATTCAAAAATGGAATCGAACAGCGAAATTTAAATAACAAATTAGTGGGTGCGTTTATAAAGCGCGTCGAGCATCAGACTGATTCCAATTGATTTTGATGTCGGGATTATGTTAAGAGTGCGCGTCTGATAGTGTGCGAATAGAACATAATAAATAACAGGATCAGCTCTTTAAAAGCATATAAAATCATATCTTGAATATGTTTCCTACATATTATTATAGCTAACACATGTTCGCCAGTTTGTATATGCAACCAATTTATTGCATACCTACATTTGCGGATGCAATCATAAATCTAACTATTATAAAATATCAAGAGTGCGTCGCCGTTCATTAAACTGGCAGTGTGTACGTCTGTCGAGAGAAAATCGTGTGTGCCATCAATATTGTTCATTATATTAAAAGCTTCACTGTTTCAAAACAGTTTCAAGTCGAACAATCTTTATCAGTCACAAGAAATAAAACACGGAGAGGAATAAAAACGTACATTACGTCACATTAGTGTAATCTCGAATGTCTCCGATCGTTTCCTTAGATCCATTAAACAATACCGACATAATATGTGTATTATCTACGCCCACCACCATATTGGTGGCTGGTCTTAGGCCCTACGGCTCACCCACCGGCTCCAGTAAATAGCTATATTTCTGGCCATTAAAAAGTAATGTCCCCGAACTGGTCCCTCCGGTTTTTTTACTTTATTATATTAATATATCATATTGTCGTACACAAGTTATATAATTCATCACAGATTATTTATATGGTCAACTTGGGGCGCTTGACCGTTTTATATTCAAATTAAAAATGGAGATTTGAGATGGTTTGTGTTATGAAGAAGAATTGCGGTTTGTACTCAATGTTTCATCTTAGACTATATCCGTATCTACTTGCTTTCCAAACTGAATCAAAGAGATATGTATTATTAAGAAGATTTTAAGTAAGGAGCTTATATTGTAGTCCTTAGAAAGGGGCATCTGTTTAGGTAGAAATAGAATACTATCCATTATTTTAAATCGACTAATAATAGCTTGTTCAATACCACGGTATTTTAAAATGCGTCGGCATTGCAATGCATTCTCTATAAAACTAGGTAATAGGCTTAATTTTTCATTAGAAACAATTCGTAAAAGTTTAGTTATTGTATTTTTTTTTTGTTTGGACTTAGCAAGCGGGTTCTATCAAGTTCCTACAACATTTTGATGGCACTTTCCTGGAGATTACACTGACGATTTCTTAAAAGATACTTGCATGAGAAGTTTAAATGAGTCAAGTGCAGTAATATAATGAAGAATACAAAAATATTTCCATCGCAATTTTAGCATTTTGACTATTTGGATGTTATATTGAATCTTGATAAAATTGATGTTCTACAAAAAGGCCTAATGGCGCCCAGTGGCAATATTTCATATTTTTTTTGTAGTAGTTTTTTTTGTAGTTCTAGTTTTTAAGTCTATGAACAACAACATTGCCAGCAGTAACAATAAAGTCGTAATGAAAAAATAATTTTCGACACACAAAAACTACTTAATCGCTGCACATTATTAATGAAAATATACTAGTACCATTTAAGCCGATAAAAATAATCGTAAGTGGCAACACTCAATTATATTTTATTATCTATTTCACTTCCCATACACCGTCGTAACTTAGCCGCGGGTTTCGCAATGTTGCCAGCGTTGAAAAAGTCGAAAAAAAAGACAACAGTGATATTGCCACGTTATCTTATACCTCAAGCAATGGCGGGACATTTTTCAACACTTAAAACATAAAATCGAGCGTTTTTTTATCGCGTAATGTGAACAGAACTGCCTATACAATACTGGTGTTATCTTTACTGTTGAAATAAGTGCCAATAATAAGTTTTAATGTTTTAGGAATGGCCGAAACGCCCGCAGATTGGCGCCGACGACTTAGAGAAAAAGATACACTTAGATGGCGGTCGGCAAAGACATGATTTTTGGAGGGAGTTCAATTTATTTTTTAATTGGTGAAAACTTGGCCTTCCTCTTTTCATTGAACGAATACTTTACAATTTCTGACCAGAAAGAGTGCACTGCAATGCCCTTATCTGTAATCCTGGGAACAGGTGCTAGGGCACAATGAGCATCAGCTGTTTAAGGTTTAGAAGTTGTCCTTGGAGGATGAATAGAGCCTGTTTATTTATAAGTAAGTGGACATGCGACGGACCGCCAACTAGTCCTATAATAATTTTTTTTTTTTTTTTAATTTAGAACTTTATTAATGCTAGACTTTATCCTATAATGCGCTTTAGCATTTACTCTAGTTTAGGCATAGTAGTACCTAGTAGGTAATTTTGTTTTTCTAATTCGTTGTAGGTGTTCCATAAGGTTCTTGTTCTAACTTTTTTATATATTTATACTTAACTTTCATGAGTATTAATACTATAGTGGTCCAGCCAGTTCGGTTTTACTGTTGTTATACAGAAAAATACTGTCATAACTAGAGAATCTAACATAGTTATTATCTTTTATATTATTGTTTGTTTTTAATATGTATAATCTGCTGTAATTATTTTTATTTGAAAGAATACTTTAAGAAAATGTGGGTCCTATTTAATTATTTCATATAATTATTTACAGACACCAGTGGTGTAGGTTTGTCAAGTTTTTGTGTAGTTTACCCCAAAAACTACGGCATTTTGCTCGTAAAATGATAAAAATTAATTTTTAGGCAAAGCAAAATGTTTTACAAATTATTTTTGTTTAATTGTTCACATAATTATTTGATTAGAATCTAAGCACATTGTTTCTATAGTGCATCGGAAATATAAATACTTTAGACATTTAATTGCAAAAGTTTAATGATTTTGCCGAAAATTTTATGGATCATAAATTGTTTTTACATCCCTCATGCGTTGGCAAGATTGGTCAGAAGATAACATAAAATATTTTTTATTTAACCACTTTTATTACGCTTATATTGGCCGTTTGAGTATTTCTGACTTTCAATATTTTCGCCATAATGTTTTATTTTACACTAGCGTCCGCCCGCGGCTTTGCCCGCAAGGTATGTTGATAAAAACTATCCTATGTTCTTCCCCGGGATGTAATCTATCTCTCTGCCAAATTTTATCGAAATCCGTTTAGTGGTTTAGGCGTGAAAAGGTAACATACAGACAGACAGAGTTACTTTCGAATTTATAATATTGCTATGGATTCACCGAGGATTAATACTAAATGAGTATTGTTTAGCATAAAATTAATTGTCTTTTACTTCTAATATTCAAGCATGAATTTTATTGATCTATAAGAAACAGCTGATTTATTTGTTATTACTATATTTTTCTTGTATTATAATAAATAAAAACTTTATTTAATCAAGGAGAAACTATTTAAAACGTTATTTTTTCGTGGATAGACCAAATAAATTGTTCATGTGTGCGTTAATGTAGCGGGACCCCATTTTTAATTTATGTTAGCCAGTTCAGTACGGATCAAATTGTGAAAAAATTACAAAATGTTGTTAATATTGAAGCGTATCACACAGATACCACAGATATACGTATTTATAACAGGAACAAGTCAACACACCGTATCCAATACACATGTTATCACGTTATTTAGTGGGCCACTGCCGAAAACCAGCAGTATCGCCGATTATGACTAACTATTAGTAGACAAATTGGTATCCTTATCGGGTATATCATACAATTTACGATTATACCACCGTTTACAATGAACGGACAAGTCTTGTGCAAATATAATTTGGTTCAGTTACGTGTGAATTAATTTTTGTTAACTTTGTTGCGTAATGATCGATAATAGCGAGAAATAGCGTCTTTTTGTTATCGTATGTTGTTTATCAATTTCTAGCATACTGTTGTCAATGCTGTTGTCAATGCTAAGGTAATTTGCGGCTGTGAAACTTATTGTGGGATTCATATTTAATCTTTTTTTTTATTGTATAATAATAAGTGATTTTTGTAGTTTACGAGACCTAATTCAATATTAAACGTATGAAATCCTTGTGAGTGTTGACTTTTATTGTTGGAAGTGATAACAGAATTTTTAGTCGAAACTAAATTAATGGCACTGTATGTTTGCTCTTGTTCTGCCCGTATCTTCTCCATTCTCAAACAAAACCGACGGATTTGCAATCTTACTACATTTAATTTAAAGTATATTCTTACAAACTACATTTCAGACATTTAGGTGTCATTGTCCGACTTACAAAATACAATAAACAGGTCATCATCACAAAAAAAATAATTAACGAATTATAACTGCTATAAAAATGTTAAGACTCAAGTTATATTCACCGTCGGTGTTCATAATTTTATGAACACAAGAAAAACAGAAATGATTCATTTTTAAATAAATACAAAATATTTAAACTCAACAATGTTATTGGATAATGTATTTTAATAACATGTTAATTAAACTATTTATCTATTTCATGGTTTGTCTTGTTCTTTTTTGCGAAATAAGTTTTTTAAGCCCCTAGTGCAGGAATTTACGTAGTTATCGAATTAACAAACGCGTTATTATTTTCCTCTACCTATTAATGTTTTATCTTGTTTGCTACTATAGCGATTTAAATTATAATTTATGTAAATTTGTTTCATCTTTATTTATCGTAGGAGGTTATGCAATTAATATTTAAGTTTAATATTATACGGGAATGCGTATTTGTTAGTAACGTTCAGTGTACTCTTATAATACGGTTTTACATTATTATATATTATGGAGCTAATACATAGTAGGTACCTATACAATAGAACAATTTCATATATTGTGCTTATAATGTGTTACTAAACTTATTAAACGAAACTTTATAATTTTACCCTAAAAACACATTTTATGTTGAGGTAATCATGGTAAAAATATCTTCAGTAGCTTTAACATGATTTCTTATTAATTCATATTAACTCTAAGTAAATAATTATGCACGTATGTTCGAATGTACAAGAAACTATTACACCAACATACTTACTTATTTTTATCAAAAAAACATTTACGTTTAATGTGTGGTTTGACAGTGCTTAAAACATTATATCTCGTGGCGTATTGTATAAAGAACATTACTAAGGTAAAGACTGTAAATATAATTGCATTCAATTACTTTTGTTAAATCACAATAGCACCATGTAATAATATTCTGCTAAATTTAAATTAAATCTTTTACAATCATTAAGTGGTCCCGTTATTCCTATAAAATTCATAGTTTCTATTATTTTCTTCTTAATTAAATCGAAACTTCTAATGTCTGTGTCTTTTTATATCAATTTTATTAAAATGAATCCGATACTAAACTATCTCGACCTCAAAATTAATGGTAATCGCATACCATCATAACTAGGCTAATGCTAAACGTTATGCCATTATATGATATAATTATTATATAAATTATATGTGTACCAATATGGCGTCTACTGGATGTAAAATGTGTCCAATTAAATGTACTTTAATCCAAAAATACCTAAAGTCAGACGGTGTGTTCAGAAGTTGTTACGGTGGAATTAGATTTTAGGTTTATCTACCAAATGATTATTTTAGTAAATGTTTTATATTGACGTGTAAAAGTGTTTGTACACACACACTTACAGATATAATATCATTTATAGGTTTTTCTGACACATAAAGACTGTTTATAGTTAGGTATTTTTGCTTATCACATCTAAGTTTGCTACACAAATCACAGTCAAGGCAGAGTTGACGAATGTTAGGAGTTCTACCTATATGTATTCCTTTAGACAATATTATTAGTATTGTCAAACAAAATATCATTCATAATCAAAGCAAATAGTTTTATTCCTTAACAGTTAGAAATGTATTCTAGCATGAAAGTTAGTGGAATTCCAGAATTACCAAAACTTGTGAAAAGGCTTACATTATTCCCTTGATGAGTAATTTTATCATCTTGTACGTTTATGACAGCAAAAGAACCACCTTTTCTCAGTCCGAAAACTCCAAACACATGGAAAATTAAGAAATTATACTAAAAATTAAAATTATCAATTATTTGACCATAATTCCAGTGTTCATCAATGCAGCGGGACCACTTATGTGAATTATATTTAAGGGTAACCCTTTTTGTGAATTAAACCATTTTACCCAACTTGTGTATGAATGTATTTCATACAGGTACTTGGAGAAATTTTACGACCGTCGGAGGACTGAATGAAACGAACACAATTTGTTTTAGATGTATTCTTCTAATTTACGAACTGCGAATCGCTTCCTATTGGGTATCGTTTGACAGATATTATTAATTGAAGTAGTTTTTAATAACCTCGCTAATTTATGTTTCATTGCTGATTCGTATATTTAATTTTCAATTTATGTGATGCTAATTTATCTTAGGTTCATTGACAATAATTCTATATAAAGTTATTTTAACTTCTATTTGGGTTTTAATATTATAAATTTTTAATGGAATGATTCTTATTTCCGAAGGCCAAAATGGATAACTGAGCTTTTTGCATATCCACTTAAATATGTAAATACCTATCACTGTTCGCTATCCGATATATGCATAAAATTTAATATACATAGTGGTCATCTGTTTTGTTAGCAAATCTCCAAAATCTATAAGAACATTTTATTTGACACTTTAATGGGTTTCCATTTATTTATTTGTACCATTTAATAATACTATTTCTAAACAAAGAAGGATTAATACTTTTATGTTTCCTACGCCAAAAACAATACAACCCTAAATCTTTAGAAAGTTGTGTCCCCAAGAGTTCCGTTAGCCCATCTTTGTGGCGTGCACCAAAAAAACTTTTTCTTTTCATTGTCAATTGAATTTTATTGTCGGTTTCTCAGATACTCTTTTGTGTCAAACTGTGCGTTTAAAGCCGCTTGTAACTCCACAGATTTCACCGTGTGTCCCGTCCCCATCGCCCCTTAAGAGAGCATTCAACAATAGACTCCCCGCTGCATGCCATTTTATCCCATTTATTGTCCGGATTCATAAACCGGAGTTGCTATTCCGTCAGGTGTCCAAAATATGGAGACTTATTCATTTATGCATCAATCCGATTTATTCTCATGACCGCTTCCACATCTCGCGAAGACGTCACTGCCCACTAATGCTCCTACTGAACCGTAATGGAATCGATCATTCATATCACAGTTAAAAGTTTTTATTGAGTGAGAGATACCGTCGTGATTACATTATCACAAAGTGTTTTACGTTCGTAATGCATTCATTTCGTTTTCATTATCACCGGTAATGCGTCGGTGATGTTAGAGCGCGCTCTGAACTGTCATTATGTATTCCAAACGCGTCTTACTTGTTATAACAACTTCCCTGCTGTTGAACACGCCTAATGTGTCGTTACGAATGTCTGACCATTTTTGAAACATGTCTCAATTCTGATTTGCTTCAGCTGTTTATCTTCAACTACTTGACTGTCTCTCAGTACGCAACCAACAAGTGATTCCCTAAGTTCATTTTGTTTTGAACACTTGTCACTGTTGTTACTATCATTATCAACTATCATAATGTCTTTATCAATGGATTTGGGATTTACCGCCTTTAGGCTATCAACTGTACTACTACCGTAGCTATCATACTTGATGGGTGAGTGTGTATTGTTGTTTGTGTACTTGTCATCAGTGTACATACCCTAGGCTGAGCCATGAAAGCTCGGCCCGAGCCCGGGTGCAAGGCTCCGCTGGCCACCACGAACGTTTTTCGTCACGGGCCCAACCTAACACAACACACTAGCACGTGAACACATACACATCAATTATTTGACACCGTCACAGCGGCCCGCTAGCTCACTAGTGTCATAATGCACTCGCGACGGATGTTAACTAGAGGTTTTGTATGGTTCGATCACGGGACGCGGCGTGGCCGAGCGAGGCGCGGGGAAGCGGGAGGCCCGACGCGCTCGGCAGTCTGGCGGACACTGCCGCGGGCCGCGCGAGCAGGGCAGACGCCGGGGCGTGGCGTACGGCCCACCGCGCGCCGCGCCAATCGGCGGCGGGCGCGGGCCGTGCGGGCCGCCCGGCGCTGCGCGTGTGTGCCGCTCTCCCGCCCGCCACACCGCGCGCGCGCGTCGACACAGACGGTCGTGCGCGTTTTTTCAACGGTTTTTGCGGCAATTACATGAGAGTTTTCCTCTGTTCGGATTTTCTGTTCTGTACCTAATCAAAATTGCTGAGTTCCTCTCGCACGGAACGCGTTGTGAGTTAGGTATCGGCGTTCGACGGTTTATGCTCGCTTGTGTATGTTTGGAGCGCGCCAATGGGATGACTTTGGATCTTTATTTATTTTAAACATCTTAAAGATGTTAAATTTTATTCAAGATTTTTCTCTGCAATCAGCTGAACATTTTACAGAATCCTTTCTAATAATAACAAGTGTGTCGTTGGTTGGTGTGCGCGCATGCGCCGTCACCTCCGACGTAGGACGGCCGTAGGTAAAAGTGTTTAATGTGAAAACTTTGTGATGGCTACACTCACCCGCGTCCATTCATCGTTTAGATTCAATCTTTGTATTTTGATACTTCTTCAAACTATACTGCACGGAGTGAAAAAATACAAATCAAATCTCAAAAATAAAAATTAAGTATACCTAGGTATTCTCCGCTTCCTTTTTATTTTTAAAACTACTTAACATTTATATTATTCATTAGCGAAGCGGCTAGTAGAGTAAAACAAAAGGTTTTAATTTATACGAAGATCTGAACAAATTCATAAAGGGTCACGTGTGCATGACGCACACTTGCTTGTAGGTATTTTTTCGACAAACTTGGATATAAGGTTGTTTTATTTCTCCTAATTAGTAAATGTCTATGATTCAAGTAGGCACCAACAATCATTTATCCTTCTCCTATTAGTCTTATTGCCACTTTTATTTAAACACAACACTTTTCATCCACTATCCCACTTATTAAAGTTTTTGATTTATTAACAAGCAGGCTGACATTGAAATATAGCTATGTATTTAATAGATTAGTATCTTATCTAATGTTTTTAGATAAAATAATTTCTCACATCTCTAAAATAATCTGTCAACCCAATTTTTCAAGTTTACCTGTACATAATTATTTGCTTTTGTAAATCATTGGAACTCTTCATCATTAGTATAGGTATGTTTTCGGTAATAGTGCGCTAGGATCGGTCAAAGCTTACAAACAATAACTTATATTTAGACCGAAACCCGTATTTAAAAGATCCAGAGTATTAAGTAAAAGTTTAAAAGTTAATACACTAACTATTAAAGCAGAAAAACCAATTAAGTATTATGAATTGACTTACAGTCGGGTTTTTGCCAGATGGACTTACAACAACAACTTTAAATCTTGCAATGATTTTAAGTTCAAACCAATATTGAGCTACAAAATATTATGTTTTTCTGACTCTTAAATCAGAGAAGAGAACCATTCCTCCCATAAATGTACTCATACCGATTAAGTTAAGCATGATATTCTGTTTCAAAATTACTGAAGAATCTGACGGACATATTTCTACAAAATTAGTTTACTATTTCTAGAAAATTTATCGCGTTTTATTTTAAAATCTCCGTCTAAATAAAAATAACTTGAGAAGTTAATTTATAGATGATATTGTAGTTTCAAATAAGAAATAACAGTATAAATTGCAAGACATGTATCTCGTATACGACTTGGCTATTTCTAAGGTGTTATAAACATTCCTTACGGTACTTCCAACGACCAAGGTATGTGTAGTTAACGCCTGAAGATATTATAGATGCTGTGAAGATGTCTACACATAAACTGAAGATGAACTTAGCAAGAAACTCATTTAGCAAGAAACTCATTTATTCATTTAGAAACTATTTTTTTCAACTTATCTGATTATTTTAAAACTTAGTAACTTTGCAAACGATTAAATATTGAATTCTTTACGGTATCAAATTTTGGAAAATTCTCTTAGCTTTGTCTGTTAAGTGAATAATTAGGCACACTATATCAGTCGGTGGTGAAGAAATTAGGTCATGCTATGAGTTCAGTTTAATAAATGGTCCAGCCAGACATGTTTTGGCAGACGGATTGGTGATCGCAGTTATTAACAGACAGAATGACGCTACTGTTCATACTATTATTGATATGAATTATTTAGTTACCTTTTAGTAAACTTTGAAGAAAGAAAAAATATTCTTAGCCGGGACTGAAACGCTACAATAAATTCATTCTGGGATTGTTAAAACTGTCAGATTAATTTCACTATTATTTGTGTTATATGTAAATATCCGCACTTAGGTAAGGTAGGTAAGGCGTTGATCAGCTCGATGTGAGAAAGTAATGAATTAGTATTTTATGATCCAAAATGCACACAAAAAAGGTACAAAGGCGGACTTAATGCTTATACCTTATGCCATATTGATTTTTAGTTAGCTATCTGACCAATATGTTGGTCCTAGGTCTTTGGGTAAAAAGCGGGTGACTACCGAGATGACGACTAATGGAAAAGTATGGTAGCAAAAGATATGCCGTGCCGACCCCAAATAAATTGGTTTAAGGTGAAGAGAATGATGATGAGGTATTATGGTGAAAATATTTCCAGTCAGTAAGTATAACGTTAACAGTGATAGTGTCGAGGGTCGCTAAACGTACCTACTGAACCATCACTCACAGAGATTCTTCATAAGTGTAATTAGACACTAATTACTTTACCTAGCTACTACAATTTAGGAGGCTATTTTGATAGCAGGAGCACTATAGTTGGACAAAACGATGATATACTTTGTAGGTCTATTGTAATGGAAACATTCCTTTCCGAATCTTCATGTTGAAATGCGAGTCTATAAAGCATCGGGTATCAGCATGCTGACAGTATCATTGGCCCTCTTCAAGATGGTCGCACCAATAAGTGATCTACCTTTTTCGTTTATAAACCTCACGTAGGTACTCTGAAGAAACAGAAAAAAACACTAAAGAGATTTAAAACTATTTTTTTCAGTAAATTAATAATAATTGTGCGACACGGTTCCTCGTTGTGATAATGGACCGAAAATTGAAAAAGAACCAGCTAATCTGAAAACACTCTTTTTGTTGATAAATCTAATAAAAATGATGGATAACCAGTTAAATTGTCTATTTTACTATTTAATAGGAAACTAGTAAAAACCTTCAAAGAACTTTATTCCAAATTTTTGCAATTTTTTGGTCTCTTGTTAGGTTTAATCGAAAAGAGGTTTTTATCAGAATCGATTAAATTTTTATTACAAAAGAGTACCGATGTTTTCTTTATGGCTGTAACTGCATCGGTCACAAGTAGCTGTTACTCACAATAATGGTTATCGTCACGGGTATGACCATCAAAGGAGCATGAACGTCGTCGGGTAGCAAAGATGTAGGTATTTTCTTACGTCCATCGCCTTTCTTACAATAACCACCAATATTATACCTTCCCAGACCAAACCGGCAATGAAAAAAAACTGACCAAGTGCGAGTCGGACTCGCACACGAAGGGTTCCGTACCACAAGGCAAAAACGCCGAAAAAACACGTTGGTTGTATGGGAGCCCCCCATATATTTATTTTATTCTGTTTTTAGTATTTGTTGTTATAGCGGCAACAGAAATGCATCATCTGTGAACTTTTCAACTGTCTATGAGATACAGCCTGGTGACAGACGGACAGACGGGTCCCGTTTTTATCCTTTGGGTACGGAACCCTAAAAAAAACTATTCTCAAGTTCTCTACCATTCAAGATAACCCTCTACGTAGTGAAATTATAGTTACTTAGGAAAGTGAGATTTTTTTCATTCGGTCGGAAAGCTATCCTGTACCTAAGTATGTTTATGTCCTGTCTAAAGATAAGTATATAACCATTAATGAGTAAAAATCCTCTTGATAAAGGACCAGCGGTGCTATTCTGTAAAAATATCACCGTGATAACTTAGGTGAAGTGAGCTTCAAGTGAGCTGTCATTCCATATGATGCTAGGGATTGACACTATTGACAGTTCACTTCACGCAAGTTTTCACGGTGAGATTTTTACAGAATAGCACTGCTCTTCAGGAAATTACAAAATGTAGACTTGAAGGTGATTTATGACATTATTTTGATCAAAAGGCCAAATCCAGTAATTAAAAGCGTTCAAAATATAGTCGCAATGTCATCTCAGCGACAATCAATCTCAAAAATCTAGGGAATTTAGAGAGGTATTTTCGACAGATTGAGACTGAGATCAGAGGGATTGAGATTGATATACTTACTAAAAACCCGGTTACTGGGCAAGTGTCATGGGAAAGTACCTAGTCACCGCGTTCCTTCCTACCTCTTATTTCACACATAAGCAGATTCCATGACAACACAGCCTAAACCGCTGAAGACAGAAATTAAATTTTTAAGAGTTATAGCGATAAAGGTTGTAGACCTGGGGGGCTATTCATTCTCATAATCTAAAGAACGTTCACAGTCTGATCTCAGTCTATCCGTCAAAAATATGATCTCTTACTTACATTTTTGACAAGTTTTTGACATTGATTGCCGCTGAGATGAGATTGCGACTAGATTTTGAACACTTTTAATTATGGGAATTGGCTTTCAGACTATGAACATTCTTAAAATTACTGGAATTGACCCTCTGGTTAAGAGTACTGCTGGCGCAATCACAATCGTGTACGTAGGTGCCTAAGTTCTAACAATGACTTTCCGTAGGTAATTAATAACATAGAAACTATTTATATGTTACCTTAATTAACTTTAAGTAAATTATCTCTTCACAAGGTCGTCGGTCCACCTAGTGGGAGGCCTTCCAACGCTACGTCTTCCGGTACGTGGTCGCCACTCCAGAACCTTTCGGCCCCATCGGCCATCTGTTCTGCGAGCAATGTGCCCTGCCCACTGCCACTTAAGTTTGGCAATTCTTCGCAGGAACCCGTTGGATGCGAGAAGCACAGAACCGGTCGAAGTGGAAGTGCTTGGGGGAGGCCTATGTCCAGCAGTGGAGGTCTTTCGGCTGAAATGATGATGATGATGATGAAATGATCTCTGTCTTTTTAAAGATATTTCGAAACGGCTGGTTGACACTTCCCGTGACGCAAGGGCTGGCTTTTACCTTGGCCAGAGGCTAAGCATTACCATACAACGTGGTAATGCCGCCAGTCTCTTGGGTACATTACCAGTCGACAGCGATGCGGATGAGTTTTTCGACGCTATTTTCTAGTTTCTGTATAGTTTTAGTTAAGTTAGAATTTAATTTTGTTATTACCTGTCTAAATAAATCTTAGTAAATTACAACATAATAAATATATAAATTAAATAATTACGACTGTAAAAAGGTTATTCTGCCATTTTTACTTAGCCTATCATACAGTGAGACAGAGGATTTAAAGACTAACATGTTTTATTTACAGACAATGAGTAAATCATCTTCACTCCAAACTGGTTGAGTTTCAGATTATAGTCGTAGTAGTAAAAAGGGTACTTGTAGTCATTTAAATTTATATGAAATGCCATACTTCGTAAACGCTCATAAGGTTTCCAAAAACGTTGGTGACGTTCTTCAAGAAGATCAGGTGCGTTAGTAGTACCTACTCGAGACCGGCGCGCGGCGTGCCTGTTGACCAGATGTATGAACGTAGGTTAACGACACAAAAGGAGTGTGTAAGAATCGTAATATGTGGCGTTCTGTAGCTTCAACCTACCCCCATGGGAAGACGGTGTGGTTTTATGTATATGCTCTTTATTTGGACAGCCGTTGTTGTGTGACCGTTCACTGCTTTCTTAGGGCCGGTTTTTAACCAATTGTTAAAAATAGTAACTAATGGTTAAATTTTGGCAAAATGTGTGTTTTGATCAATTGTTTGTCTTTGAATTGTCAAAAAATTAACTATTAGTTGACCCAGTTGACCAGTAGTTACTATTTTTTAACAATTGTTAAAAATTATGAGTTAACTCATAATCATCTGCCTAGCCTTTTCCCAACTATGTTGGGGTCGGCTTCCAGTATAACCGGATGCAGCTGAATACCAGTATTTTACATAGAGCGACTGCCTATCTGACCTCCACAACCCAGTTACTGGGTAATACGATACCCCCTTGGTAAGACTGGTTGTCAGACTTTCGGGCTTCTGACTACCCGTAACGACTGTCAAAGATCCACGAATGACAGCCGGGACCAACGGCTTAACGTGCTTTACGAGGCACGGAAATTGGTTAAGTTAAAAAAACTATAATGATATCCACACGTCACACTTTGTTCAGGTTTGGCGGGCAGTGGTAGCCCAGTGGTATCGGCTGCAACTTACGTATTGTAGGACCTAGGTTCGAACCCAAGCAGGCACTTTACTTTGTGTAAATTATTTCATCACCACTGCTCTCAAAACGGTGAAGGAAAACATCATGAGGAAACCGGCATGTCCTAGAACCAAAAATTCGAAGACATGTGACATCTAGCAACCAGCACTGGGCCCGCGTGTTAGATTACGGCCCACTCCCTCTCACAGAGAGGAGGCCTGTGTCCCAGCAGTGGGAACATTATAGGCCGATTATGTGTTAACTGCGTTTTAAAACAGCGCCCACTCAGTTTTTCAAGACATTGCCAAGCGGTTGGTCGACTCTTTATGCGACCAGAGAGAGGGCGGGCCTATTTTTTGGCGTAAAAACTACCAGCCTTTTGGGCACTTTTCCTGTTGACAGCGATGCGTATGAGTTTTTTGATGCCCTATGATACTTTCCCCTCCCTTTTTTATATACTTGTACTAATAATATCATTATCTGTCTAGCCTTTTACCAACTATGTTGGGGTCGGCTTCCAGTCTAACCGGATGCAACTGAATACCAGAGTGTAAATATTTTAATTTTGTAAAGTGAGTAAATCTCTACTACACCAACGTTTTAAAACACAAATTAACGTTTTAAACTGAGTAAAGTAGTCGATAATATTCGCAATGTTAATTATTACCGAGTTGCATGTTTCAGCGCGCCCCGCCTTCGGCACAATCAGCTTATAGCCAGCACAGGGTGTGGTAAGAAATAGGAGTTTCAGTCTTATTGGCTAAAGTATGGGGTGTATTTGAAATTACAGGGTTGAAAGTGGCACTTGATGTATTTTGTACGATGTTATTTTTTTGCTTTTGAGTTATTAAAATGGTGTTTGTTGGGTACCTACCTGGGTCCTAATGGTGTAGGTTGCAACTTACAAGTTGTAGATATGTTTGTTAGGTAAATCCATTAACTTTTTCCCTACGGCATTTATTAAAACAATAGTTTTTCCCCGCGATTTTTTCTGTGTTGTCAAATATCCAGGACGTCTTCCTCCAGGTCCCAGGCTACCTATCTGTCTTTCATGTGTGTGTGTGTATCTGTTTTTCTTTTGTCTTTGTTATGTTGTTGGCTTGCTACGCGCTTTGGTGTTTACTGTAAGTGCAGCATGCAATTGTTATATAAATAAATAAATAATAATGATCGGTTCAGTGGTTTAGGCGTGAAGAAGCACACACATACACAGAGCATAGATATATACAGGGCATATACAGAGTAACTTTCGCATTTATAATATAATATGGATTAGGCAAAAGCCTGGCCAACCAAGGCTCGCATATCATTTGGACCATTTCTGAAAAAGATACATCAGTTCAGCACATCTTTGGCCGTTTGAAGATTACAATCATTACCTACATTAGAATAAGTATTATAGTTAATAGTACTCCCTCGTGGCTAAGTAATAACAGCCGCACGGGTCGATTGATCAGGTTAAGCTACGTTTGCCGCGGTTGGTCCGTGGACGGGTGACCATCTTTACATATCAAGACCTCTCCGTGCCTCGGAAAGCACGTTAAGCCATTGGTCCCGGCTGTCATTCGTGGATCTTTGACAGTCGTTACGGGTCGTCAGTAGGCCGAAAGTCTGACAACCAGTCTTACTAAGGGCTATCGTATTACCTAGTAATTGGGTGGTGGAGGTCATGCTCCATGTAAAATACTGGTATTCAGCTGCATCCGGTTAGACTGGAAGCCGACCCCAACAAAGTTAGGAAAAGGCAGATGATGAGTATACTCCCTCCCTCCCTATTGGTATATGGAGACAAACATTATGGTTTATTCACATAGGTACATTTCCTCCTTATAAGAACCTTCTTTTGTCTTTATTTAATGCGATAATGAAAATAAAGTATTGGGTTGGTATGGGTCGGCGATTGTTGCTTCTGCAAGATTTTTAGAATAAAATTCTCTCTCGTCAGCTGGTCTTTTAACCATTAGGCTATCATACTGTTTTAAATAACTATCTTAAAAGTATCTTCTCAAACAGAGAAGTCTATCAGCGTCAACTCTTTGACACGACGTGGTAGTAGTGTTTTTTTAAATAAATGATTTATTTTCTGTAAGTAGATTTGTAGAAACACTTTTACACGTCAATTATATTTTTTAAACTAGATGAGGTCGGCGTTTCCTATCTGACTACTCTGTGAAGAAAGGCCGAAACAAACTCCGAGGTCATAGTCTCTTTTAAAGTCCAGACAAAATCTTGGTCAGATCATGTGAAGACCTGCATGTAGATTGGTGTCTGAAATGGTCTTTTGAGGAAAGAACCACACAGATAGATTTACAGATAGATTTTGATTTAATTTAATTTCACCATGTTTCAAACGAACAAATAAATAGGTTGGTAACCAAATGTAATTTATAACCTATCTCTTCACAATTGGTTGCCTTAGTTAGTATTAGTCTAAGTATTAAGGTCTCCAGTATATCAGACTTTAGAGTCTAAATTTTTCCTTCATCATAGGTCAGTGGGGCCAAAAATAATCAATTCGAACTATTGAATTAAAAATCCATTAAAAAAAATGGTTGCCTGTAAAGTCGGTTTTACGGGCGAAGATTTTACGTGACAACGACCGATCATCCGATCATAGTTGAGTGGGAGAGAGACGCAAGGCATTCGGCGGGCCTCTCTCTCATTCGGTGACTCATCGTAACGTTACCGAGCGTTACACTTTTTCATAAGTGACTCCCAGCCGCAACCTAATTTAAGACGTTGTCACGTCAAAAGAATAACATAAATCTCTTGTTTAAAAGCATTTAAAAACATGTTTCAACATAATTTTTATCTATCTCTTCATTTAAATGTTATAAAATTAAAGGAAGAATTGAATTGGCATAATCTTATGTTTATTTTGTGTCAATAAGTAGTTAATATATATAGTAAATATTAATAGATTATATTTAATTAGCCTTAAAAACGATGGATGGACTGTGTATGTAAATGATGATATTATAGTTAGAAAGGGGGTGACTACCGTGATGACGACTAATAGAGAAATTTGGAAGAAAAGAAAGACATGTTGCGCTGACCGCAAATAAATTGGTCAAAGAGCCGGAGAATGAAGATAATGATTTAATTAGCCTTAAGTTTAGATAAAGACGCCAGCTGCACACCAAGCTACCCGGAAGTGTCAAGTTTTCCCAATCTACTTTGAACCTTACGTTTTAGCGATAAAGTTGAATCTATTAAATTAATAGATTCAACTTTATCGCTAAAACGTAAGGTTCTAAGGAGGTAAGGAGCTACTACAGTCTGTCAAACTTCATTAAATGAAGTTTGACAGACTGTAGTAGCTCGATGTGCGGGCGTCTGTACTATAACTTTGTGGTGACTTACGTACGTTTCCAATGAGACTACAAAAAATATAAAATTCTATTGGGTAACGAAAATGATGCGTAAGGTTAGAAAACCTTTCTGGGTCCTTTATATTTATCAATCGCTATACAGAAGTCTGCCTAGCCTTTTCCCAACTATGTTGGGGTCGGCTTCTAATCTAACCGGATGCAGCTGAATACCAGTATTTTACATAGAGCGACTGCTCTGACCTCCACAACCCAGTTACTGGGTAATACGATACCCCTTGGTAAGACTGGTTATCAGATTTTCGGGCTTCTGTCTACCTGTAACGACTGTCAAAGATCCACGAATGAAAGCTGGGACCAACGGCTTAAGGTGCTTTCCGAGACACGGAGGGGTCTCGGTATGTAAAGATGGTCACCCATCCACAGACCAACCGCGGCAAGCGTATCTTAACCTGATCGATCGACCTGTGCGGCTGTTATTATTTAGGCACGGGCCCCTCATGCAATCGCTATACAGAAGTATTAGTATAATAACGATCCGTAATTTTCCTTAAAAAACGATTGGTATTCAACGACCCGCTGAAAAAAGACGATTGGTAAGTTAATAATCCGTTAGTTAGTACCTTATTACTAAGAACGATATTATTACAAACGATTCGTAAGAATTACCTGTAACAATTGGTAGAAATAACAATCCGTAAGTTTACTGATAGGTAAGTAAAATAATTGATTATAAAAACTGTTATTGATAATGAGAACTGGTGAAATGCGTTTAGCAGCAGAATCTACCAAAATAAAATATATATCCTAAGCTATTCATTCACTACCTGCTGACTAATTATCAAGCTTGGCGAACATCACATCAAATCATATCATTTACTTGCTTTAATATCTATACCTACCTATACTACTTATTTAATATTACAAAGTGATAAAATTTGTAAGTTTCTAAGATGTAGGGGATAATCTTTGAAACTACTGTTCCGATTCCGAAAATTCTTTCACAAACGGGAAGCTACAGTATTTCAGAGTATCAAAGGATATATTTTTTGGTAAAACAAGAAATTTCACGCAGACGAAGTCGCGGGCAGAAATTAGTGGGTAAGTAATACATGACATACTTAATTATAAAAAAGTTCTTTAAACCGTATCACACGGTAACAGACTGAAGGACGCTCCTCCCACTCATGTTGACATCATCAAAATAATAGGTAATTTACTATTTCTAAACAATACCTACTTAATGCTGTAAATTAAGTTTTTTTTTTTTAATCTATGACCTAAATATATATTTTGAAGGTTATTTAGATCAAATAAATAGAGATAGACTTATATAAGTAATAATCCTACAAAACAAATAACTGTGCATAGAAGTAGGTAATCGTAAAAAAATATAGCTACACACCTAATTGATAATCAAGATTAAAATAATAATTGCCAAATTAGAATGAGAATCTAACTAATTAATAACAAAATGGTTGATTATCTACTTTATTATTATAATGAGATGATAGCGTTAAAACGAATAAAAAAATATAAAAAGACTAGTTCATGTGAAGTTGCCGTCACCGAACTCCGAACGATAATAATTTCAAGCCGCCGCACAAATGTACTCCTAGCGCCATCTCGTATGGAGTAGCGGAACTAAACGGAACTTTTCACAGGCGCTTTCAACTATAATTTTGGTCTTTTTTCGTGAGCTGTTCTAGTGTTTTCATTTAGATTAATTATTAAACAAAAAATTAAGGCAGTATATTATTATTGTACTAGAATGAAAATTAAAATACGAAAGTAACTGTTTTTGGTAGATGCGTTGTTTATTTCCCATTACGGTCGAAAAAGCAACTTTACCATTAGGATTTGCGCACCAGCGTTTTCCAGTCTACCCCGAATGATCGGTTATTGTAGCGGTCATTGACTTTGGAGACCCTTTGACCAGCAGAGGAGATTAGACGACTCTACATGATGCTTTTTATATTTTATTATGGTTTGTCTGACACCTCTAAAGGTAACGTTATTCACCTATTATCGTATGCACCATAAATCACTATAAACATTTAGCAAATTATAATATAATGAGCCTATAATGTTCCCACTGCTGGTGTACGCGGGCCCACTGCGGGTTGGTAGATGTCACATGTCTTCGAATGTTTGGTTCTAGGACATGCCGTTTCCTCACGAAGTTTTCCTTCACCGTTTTGAGAGCAGTGGTGATGAAATAATTTACACAAAGTAAAGCGATGTCTGGGTTCGAACCTATGACCTTACAACTCGTAAGTCGCGGCCGTTACCACTGGGCCACCAGTGTTCACACATATTTAGCACTAAACAAAAGATTTGGAAAACATCACTGTGTTCCGTCAACTTCAAATGGTTAATGGAAACAATGTTTTATATTCCTTTAGCGCTAAATGTATTTATTGTCATTTGGATTTACTCCGCAATTAACTAAATTTGTACGTTTACATAGTGTCGACGGCACAGTCTGCTTTCGGTAGTAAACAATTGATTTTCTAATATTCAAGTTTCTATTTTATTTCGCTTTGGTGCAAACCAACCTTTTTCTGAATAATCTGGAATTGTATCTCAATGCAATGACCTGCTTTCTTCTTGTAGAAATAAAATTGAATGCTATTGAGCATTCAATTTTATTTCTACAGGAAGAAAGCTTAAAAGTATTGACTTTTAAAAGTAGTGAGTTAGTAGTAGTAGAGCGGCCCGTAGCTAAATAATAACAGTCGCACAGGTCACTCGATCAGGTTAAGCTACGATTGCCGCGGTTGGTCTGTGGATGGGTGACCATCTTTACATAGGTGACCCCTCCGTGCTCGGAAAGCACGTTAAGCAGTTGGTCCCGGCTGTCTTTCGTGGATCTTTGACAGTCGTTATGTGAAGTATTTTTTACCCATATCTGAAATCGCTGGTTACCAGTAATGAAATGAAATGATTTATTTGTAAGTAGGTACTGTACTGTACGGTACTGAGCATGCGTAGTGATCAGTGCTCGTGCATCCTCTGTTTGAGAAGATTCAATTGCTCTGCAGGTAGCCAGCAGCCTTTCGCCTACATCAGGACATTATGAGGCTGATTTTCAGCATAAAGCAAGCTGATAAAACATGGTTTTCTTCAAAAACCGATGAAAAAAACGTAAGTAGGTTTTTTATAAAAACATTTCAGGCACAAAATACATGATATTTGAAATACCATCGACTAAAAAGTATAATTTATGGATTATTTTTATTAAATTAGCTAGGCTTAATATTTTGTATATTAGAAACTTTATAGACGTTCTGATCGATAGATATATTAGATGACAAATTAACCCGTATTGGTGGAGTTTCTGTAACAAGACCGACGGAGAAAAATATTTATTTATTACTTCAAGCATAAAAATGTAACGCTAGATGCTGTATTTAATATCCGTTATTTAAAATGCATATATTCGAGACTGGAAGATGTATGGGCTGTGTTTTTGATATAAAGATGAAAAAAACTTCAGGAAAATATTTTCACTGGAAAATATTTTAGTACATAAATTTTAGTATTTTCATTAGGAAATATTTTGGCTAAAGTTATATCGCAATGATGCGTGTTGCTTTTAGAACAAACCCGTGTGTGTTTTATTAAGTATTGATTTGAGCCAATTCCGTGGTGTATTTGGTGGCAATTTTACCGTGAATGTTGTGCGTAAGTTTTCGTTCTCTATTTACAACGCTTGTAAACTTAGTTTCACAGAATAAATAACAGTAAAACAGTCTCACTTGTAATTAAATGAATGTTTAGTAACATGTGAGTATGGATTTTCATTTCCTTTCCTGAACCTGCTACAAATCTGTTGAGTATTGAGACAATTCCTCGTGAGAAACCTGATTAACTTTGTCTATGCGATAGATAATAATTATGATAATTATGACGAATAAAACAAATTAGTAGGTACCATAAACGAAATAGGATAATCTATGAGAACAACACTAGATTGAACGGTGAGATGACCACGGATATGAATGACACATCAAAAAGACGTCTAACAGCATACCATAAACAAGTCATCACCGTCACGCAATATTTTTCCTAAGAAATTTAAGACACAACAATTCTCCGACATATTAAAAATCTACACAGACAAATCTGTACGCGGAAAGCCGTGTGAGTTGATCCCATTATAGTTTTTTATCCGATTCCACACAAAACGAGGCTTCTCATATTATTAATGACTAGGATTTAGTTCGTTTTTAATTAAAAACTCCTCGCTTAACCTCTTTGATTCGTTTTAGTTTGTAATAAACGATTTTTAGAGGGTTATGAGCAGACATATTGGTCCGGCGGTCGTTTTGGCTTTAAATGTTGACTTATTTAGGTATAATCCTACTAATATTATAAATGTGAATGTTTGTGAAGATGTTTGGATGTTGGTTACTCAATCACGCGTAAACCGTTTAACAGATTTGGAAGAAAATGGGCATTTCCTGGATTAACACATAGGATACTTTTTATCCCGATATTCCCACGGGATCGAAACTTACGCGGGTGAAACCGCGGGGCGCTGCTAGTAGGTAACATTTTTTTTATATTTAGGTGTGTTTTATTAAGATTCTGTACTTACCCACTTATTGTAAACGGTATGGGTTGGAAATTAATAGTAAGTATAAGCCACATTCGGAGTCGTTGATACTTAACAAAACATTATTAATATTGAAATAAAATCTTAGTTAAGTACCTACCTATAACTAAGATTTTGGGTCTGGACTAAACTACTATGAACAAAAAATATATGCCCTTCAAACTATGATTCAACAGTTATTTCAATAGGTAGTATCTACAACATCATCATCCGCCTAGTCTTGACCAACTATGTTGGGGTCGGCTTCCGGTTTATCCGGATGGAGCTGAATTACATAATAAATGATAAATGATAAATGATTTTTATTTCTGTAAGTAGGTTTGTACAAACACTTTTACACGTCAATCATTTTTTTTTTTAAACTAGATGAGGTCTGCGTTTCCTAACCGACTATTATAATATTGGTATTCAGCTGTATCCAGTTAGACTGGAAGCCGACCCCAACATAGTTGGGAAAGGGCTAGGCAGATTATAATATAATTATATAATTACAAGCTGCGCCACGCGGTTTCACCCGCATAAGTGTCGATCATATGGGAATACCGAGATAAAACGTAGCCTGTTAATTCAGGGTGTCAGTTACCTCCTTTATCAAAATTGGTCCAGCCGTTTGAGCGTGAAGAAGTAACAAACATATAAACACCCCCACACACTCATAAACTTTCGCCTTTTTAATATTAGTGTGATAATTATGTATTTTACATGAAGCTGCTGCTTACCTGACCTCCACAACCCAGTTGTTGGGAACCTTTGGAAGACTGGTTATCAGACTTTCAGGCTTCTGATTACCTGTAACGAATGTCAAAATAAGACTTATTTCGGTAGTTATGCATAAAGTTTTTACCAAAAAAATCACGATCGATATTATTGGCTGAAAAATTGATCAGTAATTCTGAACTTCATTTCCTCTAACACTATGTAGGTAAGTAACGTAAAAGTCGTAGTAAAAGTTCGAAATTAATTAAACAAAAAACAATTGCTTTTGTAAATGACTACTTATGCAGTCGTGGCAACTATGAATCCACAAAACAAGTTTTAACTATTATATCAATACACACAATATATCAATGAATGCCACATTAAGAAGTGACATATCGATAAATTATAACAGCTACATAATAATGAATATTTCAAACGGCAGTGCTTGCCACCTAAACACACGAACAGTGACAATTTAATAACAAATGAAGTCGGTTAAAAAGATATTATTTCATTTTGTGACAGGGTTTCTGCGGTTACTGCATTGATACTAAAACCCGGTTATTGGGCAAATGTCATGAGAACGTAGTCACCGCGTTCCTTCCTACCTCTTATTCCACACATAGGCAGATTCCATGACAGACGGAACACAACCTAAACGGCTGAAGACAGAAATTTAATTTTTAAGAGTTAGGGAAGGTTCATATCTGACGGAACATGCGTCGCGTATTATCGGTCACGTAACGCCAGAACAGACAATTAATATGAAAAAACATTCAACCTTTCACACTCAACCGATGATGCGTTAGTGCGTCGAGCGAATAAATAGACGCAATCGCAGTTACGCCCGACGTATTTTCCGTCAGATGTGAACCGACCCTTATAGCGTTAAAGATTGTAGACCCTGGGGGGCAATTCATTCTCGTAATTTTATTTAAGAACGTTCACAGTCTGATCTCAGTCTCAATCTGTCAAAAACATCTCTAGTATCCCTACATTTTGACAAGTTTTTGACATTTGTTTGTCGCCTGAGACTGCGACTAGAGAACGTTTTAAATTACGAGAACTGCGGTGCTATTCTGTAAAAATCTCACCGTGAAAACTTAGGTGAAGTGAGCGTGGAGTGAGCTGTCAATAGTGTCATTTCCTAGCAAAAACAAACTCGCATCACCTCAGTTTTCACGGTGAGATTTTTACAGAATCGACCGGCTGGCCTTCTGATTTACGAAAGGATCAATCCGCGAGTTGGTCTAATGAGGGGTCGAAAAATTAGCAGGTACGTAGCTAATATGTTGCTATAACCGATTGGACGGAGAAGGCACGGCATAAAGAAAATTGGAAAAATATGGAGGAGACCTTTGCCCACTGCTGGCAGTGGGACAACATAAGTTTATAGAGGTATGAGGGAACAGGGTGTAAGGTTCACTCATACTCTATAGAAAAGGTACTATTCATGTCGGGCCGTTGCACAGTAAACTCTGCTTGCGAGATGCAGGATTTTGCGTGACGCGTTGTTCTCATGTGGCGTTGTAGATACCGCTACAGGTTAACTGAAAAAAAAAATGCTGCTATAATATGACAGCCTGCAACTGTCCAACTGCAGGGGTAGACCTTTCTCCTGCAGCGGGGCAGACACAGATCGTCACCACGCCACCTCGACAAATACTGGAAATCACCAGACCCATTCAATGTTGGTGAGTTCATTCATTTTTGCCCATTTGGTTAAGGTTTCCTTATTATTATTTTTTACCGTAATTCAGTAGTAATTCCTTTAATAAGTTACGAAAGTTTTGAAGTCTGTTATAAGCACGAAGTCAGGGGCGATAGCTAGTGTTAACTATGATATCAGTACAAATAATATTATAACATATTTATCACTTAAGGCTCTTAAATCATAGGACAATGCGTTGTGAAACTGAATAGATACTAAGTATAGTATGAGTTCTCAAATACCTATTAAACTACTAGGTATCTATGTACAGACGCCAGTACATGAAGCTACTAAAATCTATCAAATTTCTTTAATAGATTTTCAACTTTATCGCTAAAGTATAAGGTTCAAAGTTGATTGGGAAAATTTGACAATTTCGGGTGGCTTGATGTGCTGGCGTCTGTACTTACTCGTAGGTATTCAATCAATCTCTCTAGCCTTTTTTCAACTATGTTGGGGTCAGCTTCCAGTCTAACCGGATGCAGCTGAATACCAGTATTGTTTAGGAGTGACTTCTTATCTGACCTCCACAACCCAGTTACTGGGTAAGTAATACTTTAGTAAGACTGGCTCTCAGACTGTCGGGCTTCTGACGACCCGTAACGACTGTCAAAGTTCCACGAATGACAGCCGGGACCAATGGCTTAACGTGCTTTCCGAGGCACGGAGGGGTCATCCATGGACGAACCGCGGCAAGCGTAGCTTAACTTAATCGATCAACCCGTTCTGTTATCACCTTATTACTTAGCCACCCCGTCTATGGTCAACAAAAGAGATAAATATGCAGGATCGTCGGATATAGTTGAAGTTTAGTAAGAAACCGTTGGATGTTCTGGACTGAAATTTAATTTGATAAATGAGCCGTTGTTTTCTATTAATAAAATTAAATTATATTCGAGAACATCCATCGGTTTCTTACTAAACTTCAACTATATCCGACAATCCTGCATACTTATCTCTTTTGTTGACTGTACCTGTCTGTATTGTTTTAAATAATGTCGTGCAGGGCCTGAATTCCCGTAAGTGTTTAATTAACTAGGTACTGTATGCCTAGACTAGGTATTAGCCGCAATGCAACAACCAGCAAAAACAGCTCAGTGATCCCGTTTTGAAACATCCTTTCATAGCGTTTTTCTATCTCAGGCTAGAAATAGTGATAAGCTGACGTCGTACCAAGACGCAGACGATAAGCGTCAGCTCACACCGAGACGCGACGCGACGCGCAGTTTTCAAGATAGAAATACCATTACAGACCTTATCTACTACACAAAAAGGTACACGATCCAGTGAGCTACGCAGCGCTGCGCCGCGCAGCGCAGCGCGGCGTAGCTCGACGTAGTGAACCCTGCATTGTGTACCTTTTAGTGTAGTAGGTAAGAGTCTGACACTACCTTCCGCTCCACCCAGAGCGGGAGGGGCGCTCTGGGTGGAGCGGAAGGGAGTGTCAGGCTCTTACTGACTAAAACCCACCCATGTTCCTTCCTTAGCCCTTTATGTTCCGGGCCAGCGGTAACCCTTTCGGACCATCCCGCTGACCCGGCAGGCTTCGGCCCTATGGGGCCCCTCCTCGATGCTGACATCTCTTTGAGGCGCGCGTGGAACACGTACGCGCCGTCCGGCACGGGCCTGGCCCGCAGGCCCGCGCCTACGGTGGCCGGGAGTCGTCACGCGGCTCCCGACGCCCGGAGCGTCTCCCGCGAACTGTTTCCATCCTTAGTGTCAATTCATTTCAGCGTCACCGACCAGAGCGTGATGGTTCAGTTTTGTTCAATGTCCCGAAAGAGCGCAGTCAGCCTTAAAAAGTTTTTACTTAAAAAATTGATCAGCTAATCTTAAAACGCGTCTAACGATGTATGAATCAATAATAATAACTTGATTGATAAATATCAAGTGCCGTTAATTTATCTTGAGACGTTTAATTGCGTCATAAAAATATTGTGACTCTTTCAAGCTCGTAACTCGACCATTATTTACGTCATAAAATCATAATTATTATAATAATGTCGTAATTTTACATTTACATCGCTGTAATAGTTATGATTTTGGAGAAATAATAGCTTTTTTAATAATAGTTTTGTGGTAATTAGTTACTTTTTTATGTTATTTGGCTATAAAATGTGTTCTGAAATAGAATATGGAGTAGTTCATTGTTAAATAGTTCTTAAATTCCAAAAAAGAATCTTATTTATTTTTTTATTATTATATAATGCGGTGAAGCAGCTTGTCATTTTTGTAATAAAAACTTTTTTACTATTAATAGGAATATAATTTATATTTGTGCTTAGGGCTGGCCATCTCATCCTGGGTGTCAAAATAACCTGAATCATGGCTTTTATTAACCAAGTTTTTTGTTTTTTAATGGAGGACTTTATTACGTCTCGAAATAAGAAAATCTAAGCTGGCGGAGGCAGCGGAAAATAATGACCTAGGAAGTAAAATAAAATAGGAGCCCGGTTATGTGTTGCCTGCAACACTGAACATACTTAAAGGGCAAGAACATCCAAGCATGGTACAAAAAATTAAACAAAAGCTGTTCGAACTACTATTACTCGTGTTGATAAGAAAATGATGAATGCTGCCTTCGCTACAATTAGTGACCGTGCCCGCATTTAATATTCAAACAAAAATAAAAGTAATCTGTGTAGGTACTTACTTTTAACAACTTATAGCATTAAACTGTAATAAAACAAAGAACTAATTGGATTATTAAATAATTAGATAAATCCATTATGGCGTCTAAAATGCTACATGCTAAAAGCGGCAAGTTTTATGATCCCTAAAAACAAGTGAAATCAAAATCTTATCATTCAAAATGTTTATATTCAACGAGGTAATTAAACACTTAGGTAATTAAGTTAAAATGTAAGCAAAAAATATTAGGTACCTACTCTGCTAATTTTAGACACAGAAATGGATTTTTTTTTATAGACAATATAATTCTTTTCTACACTGACACTGAATTACATGAAACAATGGTTTTTATCACCGACACTTGAAAAACTTTGGTAAAAACGTTTACAAAGCTCCGAATTAAATAATTGTGTTTTAAACACAGAAAACATTGTTCTTTGGTCAAAGAAGTCGTAAGTTTTAAATGTTACTGAGCGGTTGGCACTGCACAGTTCGCACTGAAGAGTCTTGTACCAAAACATTGTAAGAACTCTTCGCTTTCAAGAGAGAGCCCCAGTACCTATTTACAAAATTTTCGAGTGGATTCGCCACTCGAAAATTTTGTAAATACTGGGGCTCCCAAAGTTTGGGGGAGCCTTAACAAAATAACTAAAGATATAATCCACGAATAGGATAATCATTCTATAATGTTCTCACTGCTGGGACACAGGCCTCCTATCGATGAGAGGGAGTTGGAAGTAATCCACCACGCGGGCCCAGTGCGGGTTGGTGGATGTCACATACTTATCTTCGAAATATTAGTTCTAGATGATTACTTACTACAATATTCACAAGTCCACAAAAAAATCTTTGTAATTTTTCAACTGCAAATACTTCACCGTGGCCGAATTAGTAATTAAATCCTCTTCAGGATTTGTAAACCTGAATTACTTAAGGTAAATCGTTAATCCTTGAAATATGAGAGACTAATGTTCCTTTGGCCTGAGAGTGCGCTAAGACATGATTAAAAAAAATCTCAATCGACTTAATTGTGATTTGAAGATTGAGTTCGAACAAATTACATCCCATCTTCAGAACAACTAGGCCGGTTCAAAATCTAGTCGCAATCTCATCTCAGCGACGACCAATGTCAAAAATGTAGTGAAATTAAAGGTATTTTTGACAGATTGAGACTGAGATCAGACTGTGAACGTTCTTAAAATTACGAGAATTGTCCTCTGGTCAATACTTCTTTTTATATTCATTGTATCTTTCTGCAACCTGCACTGGGATCATCTATGTATTATTTATATTCAGGTACATAACGACAATAACTAACAAAAACGTCTATAATTCATTACCTGAGGCGTTCTTACATAACATGTGACTGACCCTCGACTCAAGGTAGGTAATAACATTATTGTCTCATAATGTATAAGACTTGAATCCTTATACCTGTGAGCTGACATATTGACTTATAGGTCATAAAGAAGAATAATATTAATATTCAACTGGGTTTTATTCACTCACACAGTTCCTTTACTATGTTCACATTAGGTCAAGTCCCAAAAGAAGTTTCGCGACTCATCGCAGGCACTCCTTAATGAGTCAGCAAATTTTGAACAGATCTTCTTTCACAAGACTCTACTGAACTTTGACATCAGCGGGTCTATTCTGTAATTTATGTCACCGTGGAAACTTAGTCAAAGTGAGCTCTCATTTGACCTGATGCTAGAGATTGATAACTCACTTTTAACTCACCTCACCTATGGTTTCCCGGTGATATTTTTACAGGATCGGCAGTAATTTGAACTAAAACGTCAAAAAATCGGGCGAACAGGTCCATTCTAAGAATTTGAATCTTTGATTTGGTTTGGAGTGTTTATGGGTAATTCTTCAGGGACAAAATTTTCGATGTCTGTGGGTATATTTCTGTAACCAACTAACAAAACGGCATGTAATATTTTTTTTTGTACAGTTTAGCTTTATCCCTTACTGGGACAAATGATTTTTTTTTAATAATTGCTGTCTAGGTACAAAATAAAAATATTTGAAGGTCGTTCTTCTGATTCATATAGCGCGTCCGTTTGCCATTTTCCGGAACAAAATGGTCGATGTCGCATTTTCCCTTTGGTACATCAATATAAATTATAATTATATCGAAAGGAAATGAATTGTCCTCTTACAAAAAAAATGTGTATTAGTTATAACTACGTTAGTCTGTTTATAAATAAGTAAAAAAGAAGTGTCCGGCGTATAATACTGATTAATGTGGCGTAAGCTGTGCTTGACCGTACTTGGTCGGGTAATAATAATGAGAGTCTGGCTTCCAGCGCGGGGGGAAGCCAGTCGTGCAACGGACGACCTAGAAGGTGGACGTGCGGCTGGTTGGCTTAGATCCGGTGTTACGAAGGAAAATACCTGATTCATCTGTGTTTGGTTCAGGTGGCATCCTGATTACAATGCCTACTTTATAAAATTTATTTTATTGTTTTAAAACTTCAATCTGTGTTTCGTGTGATGCTTTTGGGTTATAGATTCGTGTAGAAAAATGAAAATAATGAAGTCTGTATGTATGATGAGTTATGCATGATTGTAGGCAAAATCCTGATTCATCTGTGCCTGATTCGTATGGTCAAAACCCCATATGAATAATAAAATAAATTAGTTTTTCCCCTCTCCAGCACGATAGGAGCGCTTTTGTTGCGTAATTCTCCTTGTCCAATTTTTGACCGTGTACAAGTCAGTAGTTTTAATCTTATTTATTATTATTTACTTAGTTAGAACCTTTTGAATAATAAAAAAATGACAGGAGTATAATCTTGTTCTAAATATGACACTTTTGATATGTCTTAGTCCTATTTAAGAATGAATAATTATTGTTTAGAATTTACATTCATAACTAACGGTGTATTTATTACTTTTTATTTCTGTTTCTGATTAATATGTAACACATTCTGATTCATCTGGGCACAAAATCAATATCTTGAAAACTACTTTATAAAAACGAGTCCCTCATTCAAATATATGTTATTTGGTATACCTATTTTCATATGAACATGTGTTACAGAGCTGAAAGTGAAATTAAATTTTGGCCATATGGATCAGTCAAAGAATCAAATTTCGAAGAACTACCCTTATATCAGATAGTACCAGTATTTTACATGAAACGACTGTCTATCTGGCCTTTGCAACCCATTTACTGGGTAATACGATACCCCGTGGTAAGACTGGTTGTCAGACTTTGGGCTTCTGGCGGCCCGTAACAACTGTCGAAGATCCACGAATGACAGCCGGTAACAACGGCATATCGTGCTTTCCGAGGCACGGAGAGTGTTGGTATGTAAAGATGGTCACCCATCCATGGACCAACTGCGGCAAGCGTAGTTTAATCTGATCGATCGAACAGTGCGGCTGTTATTACTTAGCCACAAGCCCCTCTTGCAGGATCTTAATACTTATCATGTTTTAAACCATTTGAGTGCGGTCACACCTACGTACTTAACAAAACCACAGGATGGTCATCCTTAGCAAACAAGGAGTCTTTTACATCTCCAGTATTGTAGCTAGAAAACTTTCATCAAAACTTTGACAGCCATAGACAAGTTTCATAAACCTCTTGAACTTTTTTTCGGAGAAGTTGAAAACTTTTTGCGCATCCTTTTTTGTGATTCTGCCCTACGACCCTTGGTGTCTATGGCAATATTTTGAAAGAAGAACATTTATGGTTTATGGACTGCGAAAGTCGTCGCCGACGATTGACTGAGCGTTTCTTTTGCTCTCTTGAAACAAACATATGGCTCCATTATGGAGTTTTGAATATCATGGATTTAAATTAGGAATTAGTGTTTGGAAATTGGTTTACTTTTTTCGTAGAAATGGGCCTTTTGAGAGGTATAAGGGATGTGAATCAAGATTGATCTTACAAAAGTTTTTTACTGTTTATTGTAAGTAGCGCATTTTTTTTTCTTCGCGGATTAAAATAACAGTTTTGTTTCTGCCTCGTTGCAAGCGTTACTGCTAAGCATGAGGTCTCAGGTCGGGCTAAGTGTTATTGTGTTTCTTCATCTGGATTTTAACACCCCCAGACAATGATATTATAAGTGTTAATATCATTGCGCCCAGATTCTGGAGAAAGTCTTAATGAAAAAAAAATTTCTTCATTAAGACTTACTGACTTTATACAGTAAGAAGAAATGTTTCTAAAACAGTAAAAGACTAAACAGTAACTTTTAATGATTGAACATACTTTTTTCGGTACTGAAAAAAACAACAAAAAAAAGGAAAACCACCTTACTGTAATGTAAGTAAATTTCAATGGTTTGAACGATATCACCATTGAATAAAACAGTTAATTTTGTGACATTTTAGCACCTTAAAACGTTAAAGTTTACTGTCATGACGGTAACATTTTGCCTCAAGCTTAAACTCTTTTCGGATCAGTAAAAATACTGTTTTGAACGTTAGGTTCTTATGGAACTGTTTAAAGCAGTTCAGATTAATGTTTTTTACATTTTTATTTACTGCTTAGGTATTTCTTTCAGTACATGTAACATAAAAAATGGACTACATGACGAAATCATTTTGTTAAACGGAAAAAAGCGAAACTCTACTATCGTATCTGCCTTTTACCTCTTTTTACAAATACACAAGCAAAATACACCACAAACTCATTTCGCAGACTATGTTCTTTTTAAAATGTAAATATGCATGGCCTCTGGTGGCTTGGTAATGATACGTAACATAAAGTAAGGAGAGGATGGCTCCTCCCCCTTCAATTTGCATGCCTCGCCTTTCGGCCGTTTTCGCTTTTTCTACTAATTATGTTAAACATACCATATTTGTGTGCGTGGCTGTTTAAACTTAAACATATAGTATAATTGGTTTATGTAATAATAACAGCAGCACAGGTCGATCGATCAGGTTAAGCTACGCTTTCTGTGGTTGGTCTGTGAATGGGTGACCATCTTTACATACCATGCCTCGGAAAGCACGGTAAGCCGTTGGTCCCGACTGTCATTCGTAGAACTTTACAGTCATTACGGGTCGTCAGAAGCCCGAAAGTCTGACAACCAGTCCTACCAAGGGGTATCGTATTACCCAGTAACTGGGTTGTGGAGGTCAGATTGGCAGTCGCTCCATGTAAAATACTGCTATTCAGCTGCATCCAGTTAGACTGGAAACCGACCATTTACCTATGTGCTAGTGGTGATCACCGGGGTGGTTTTAGTGAGGTAAAAATCCCAAACTCCCCTACCCAATCCTTCGGTCGATACCTTTTGAAGGTTTCCCCCCAAAAACAAAAAAAAAGTATTAATTTTTCTTAAATACTTATATGGAATCGCGCGCGGATTAAAACTAATGAAAGCCGAATTTATTGTGAATGAGAGTGTCATTCAGACTGAACTTGAGGTAGGATCGAGCGTAGTCGTGTGACGTAGGGACAGAGGAAATGAAAATGTCCAGCAGTGGACTGCTATTATGCTGATGAGGATGATTGGTATCCCAATTCGCAGACAAAGACAAGAGTGAGGGTATTTAATAGTCTCCAGGAGTAGCAATACACGACCGTTGCAATCAGGCTGTCAGTGCCTCTACCATTTTCGTGACTAACCAGTATAACGTCTTATACTAATAATAAAGCTGAAGAACTTGTTTGAACGAGCTAATGTCTGGAACTGCCAGTCGGATTTGAAAAAATCTTTTTGCATTTGATAGCCCAATTCTTGAGGAAGGCTATAGGCTATTTAAAATCACGCTAGGAACCTTAGGAGCTGAGCAAAAGTCAGAAAGAACGCTAAGCGAAAACGAAGTAATAGCGTGAGCAGGCGATGCGATGTGACGGGGAGGGTCGGGGGAACGAGAAAAGAAGACGCGGACTAGGTCGCGGGCAGAAGCTAGTATAAATATAGGTAGCCACGGAATGAGTTACAGGCTTTTCTCACACATCATTCGTGCTGCTAAGAGAGTAGATGGAAAATACAGTCATAGTTTAACATCAGATCGACCATCAAGTAATACAAAAAAAAATCGAACTACAAAATGAAACTATCACTTACCACAGACTAAATTTTAACCATAAACATTTAACAATCCTCATTTCTCTGTCTCTACTAACAATAATAGATAGTTCTTTAATTGACATGTCATCTTGAAGCCCTTTCCCAACTCAAGCACCATTGTGTCTAGCTTAGGCAAATAATAGTATAACAAAATTAATATAATCGTCGTCCGAAAGGTGATTGATTGCCATGAGTCAGCCATTTTGTGTTTTTTGTCTATGCTCCGGAGTGAAATGGCGGGCTGTTAGATGTTAAACTGTCAGATTCGTTTAGTTTTCACACTTGGTTTTAATAATCTTTTTGTGGAGTTTTTGCCGCGTTTCTTTTATTTAAGAATTTGATGTTATTTTGCAGTCATTTGCTTCATGAAAATCTTAAATTCACTCACATACAACGCACAGCTTTTAAACCGCTGCGTTTAGAAACATGAAATTTTACTCAAGAGTTCCTATTGTAACGAAGGTGAAGAGTAATGGAAGAATTTTTGGTAATTCATCTCCTAAAGGAGTTAAAAGGGATTGAAGTTCAACATTTTGTCGTACAGTTTGTTTTTAAAGAAGATCCTATAGGTACTATTTTTCCGGCATATCAAAGGTAAATTTTATTTATTTATTCAAAGTTAGGTACGTACGTACTCTAAATCACGTTCATACCCACCGTTGGGCAAAGATCATAGGTCACCATCTGATCGACGATAGTGCGTGCGATGCGCGAGCGCCGCCGCCGGCACAAAATGTGTTCTATCTTTGAATTAAAAGTTTTATAAGCTATCGTATGGTTTTTTTTTTTAGTAAGGTGACGCTGAGGTCAATGTAAATGATTGAAGACTTAGGGTAGATAACCTGAAGATAAAAGATAATAAAAACTCTCTGAAGTATTTAAGGAAGTATTTCGTAATTGAGTGTGTCGTATATTGTGGGAAACATGGTGCTGGTGGGCACGGGTGGGCAATGCCTACCCTAGAAACTCAACTCAACTCAACTCAAGCATTTATTTCAATTAAACCATTTACAGGCACTTTTGAATTGTCAAGAAGTCGGTCAGTCAGAAAATATGAAGCTAGTTGCCCATTCCAAAGCATAGGTGCCTATTAAGAAGAACGGGCAAGAAACTCCATGGACACTCTTTTAAATTATAGTTTTTCAAAATTTATTAGCTAAGTACATCATTAATGTTGAATTTATAATTATAAGTGAGAACGATGTAAAAAGACGTACGCGTTAAAAGTGTCCTTCTTTTCCCACCCTAGAAAAATCGACAGTATTGAAGAATTATTTACTGTTTAATTTCTCTTTATTAAGGTTTTTAATAGAGCTGTACATTTTGACCAAGATGTCAGGTTTGTAGAGTTAGGGGTTTGGCTCTACATTAAATCTTCACTATGACAGAAACCCGTATATGATGTTGATACCTATCTGCTTGAACGTAGAAGAGTAAGCGAGTAAGCCCCGTAATGTGATATATTTCATAAGTATTTAGACGTCAATAAGATCAGAATTAAAGATGAAAGAGATTCTAGAGACGTAACCGTAGACAGAGTAAACTATAGACTGCTGCATTTTTTTTTTCATCCGCACAAGAAAAAGGGAAATATATTAACGTACTAGCAAAGAAAAGAGACAGAGTAAGAATATTTCTGTCCCTTATTGCGTGTCGGCTTTGCACATCAATGTGCACAACAAGTTTGACGTTTATGAATGAAATAATAAAAACTACACCGCGATTAAACGGAAAATAAGAATTTTTCGTGCATTATTCCATAATAGTACATTTGCGCAACTGTGAAAATGGTAAGGTGCAGTGTAATAAGCTGTAAAAATGATAGTATGATTACCGAAATTTTTTGTCCCATTCGGTGACACGGATACCATGAGTCTATAGATTACTCTGTCTACGGACGTAACAGAATTGAATCACAGAGAAGGAATAGAGAAAAACCATTTCAAAGATGGAAAGACGACGTAAAAGCTACAGACTGCGGGAGAGAACATTGAGAACGAAACTATACGGACGGACGGGGGAGTTTGCCGTGTGCAAAATTTTACAGCTCATCTTCACAAACCTTGCCTTTAGTATTGTACAATGCAATGGGAAGGCCTCGCCCTGGGGCAACCGCCTTAGTGATCACGGTATGCCTATGCCACGTAAGTCAGTAAGAGTCTGACACTCCTTTCCGTTCCACCCAAAGCGAGAGGGAGGGGTCATTTGATGATTTCCCATCCGAAAAAAAAAGTATTGTACAATCAGGGAAATTAAATATTCATCAAATTGATGATATCAACTTAAATTGACCGTATATTCAAATCAGAACAATATTATTATTTTACAGTTTTATAAAATGGCTATAATACGGGAACTTGACGTAGATTCAGTTTGATTAACTACCACTGCATCTAAGTACTTATAGGGGAAGTGGGCTAGGATAATAAATTAATTTCGTTTTTTTTAGGTAACAGGCATCGCCAGGTGAAATAAATAATTCGTGACAAGTTATTCAAGATGTGGTGTGTTCTCTTAACTAAATTGAGCCCCGTCCAGCCTTATAGATTGTTGATAACGACCTAACAAGGTAACCTGAGCGGTTCTACTGCTGAATATCGTATGTGTTTTTATTTATTACCTAGTCATATTTCTAGCCTTGGAATTAGCCGGCTACAAGTCCGCTGTGTCCAAGTCTGGGGGTTCAGAAACCTGCTTGCCCAGGACAGGTTGTCAAAACCTGCTTCGTTACATTTTATTTGTTAGATTTTCAGTGTCCTGTGTCAGCGTAAGTTATATTCAGAGTTCATGACCGCTAAATAATTATAAACGCACTAAACTGCAATGTCATTAAGACAGATACAGGCTATATTAAGTCGTCGGCGTCGGCCTATGTCCAGCAGTGGACTGCTGTAGGCTGATGATTATGATGATTGGCTGAAACACAATCCCACTGAAGAAATATCGATTTGGCTGAAGGTTGTCGCGTGGTGTTCGTGAGGAAGTAACTGTTACCTAATCGACAAGTATGGAGATATTTCTACGCTTTGAATAGTCTAGTTAATTATTTGTACACATGTATTATATAACTCACAAAAGTAATCGTAGTTATAATAATTTACCTACCGGAAACCAATTAGACTTTAAAACAGGCGTATCATCCAAAAACCAATGATACGTCGCCATTCAAAAATAGAATTCAATTTTCACAGCTCTTTAATTGTCAACAGATACTATGCCATAAACAAAGAAACAAACCGTTTTTTAAACATCGAACACCTATTTTTATGGCGCGTATTTCAAACCTGTCACTAAAAGCGTACTAGCGATCGATTTTTAAAAAGGAAGAAATTAAATAAAAATGGAGTGGATTCCATTTTACAAACGTTTTTAATTAGTTTTACAGGTGTAGAAGAAAAGATTACTAGACATTCGATTACTTATTAAGCAGTTATGCCTATGTTAAATCGTTGAACCGCATCAAATATAGCCGATTAACTATAAAAATGCAATAAAATATCAGCCATTAAAAATAATTACCAATCAAAGGAGTTTCTATACAAATTTTACGATCGATTCACATTAACGACATGTTTTAAATAATCTAGCAAGACAAATCGCGTCGCGATTGGTCTACGAGCTTATGTCGGGTGGGTGGATCAATTATCGTCTGTGACCATGATGGATTTTTTTGTGAGTTAAGTGTTGTATTGGATTTAGGAATGGTTCCGTTTAATCGATGTGCGTTGCTAAAATCAGTGATTTCAAAAGTAAGGATACGCCCGTCTGAACATTTTACATAGAAGTTCTTCGTTCGAATTTCGAAGTTCGCGCGCACCACTGTCAACTGAGTCGCGTTGGCCCTAAAACCGTCATTTTAGGGCCAGCGCGTTGGTGCCATTTAGTCGCGCCGTTAGCCCGGTCCTTACGCTAGTAATATATACATATGTCAATGGCTAAAATCGTTTTTTTTTTGTTTATGGTTCGTTCTCTGCCTCATGTTTACCTACCGCAAATAAACGTATTTTCTTTATTTATTTCTTCTTTTTCCCGATAATATTAGCTGTTTTAACATACCTTCTATACTTACCTTCTAACCTGTTATTTGTTTCCAAGGGGGATGTTCCGATGGTCCGTCCATACATTTCTGGTCAGGCAGGATTATACTCTAAACAAATTCTTCTTTAAATTCTTCGTTTTCTTTGTTTCGGAAATTCTTTGTTTAAAACTAATCATTTTATCACTCTTGTGAAATGTTGTCGCGTTTGACCTTTTCAGGAACTAACTAACATTATTTACTGAAAAAGACAATCGTGAAATCCAGGCAAAGGGGATTGAAGATTTTTATATGGAGTCACACATCATGCCTACTGTCGCGCCATTTTGATTTTTTTTCAATATGGTTTACGCGTGGCTGCCATTTTGAAAAAAAAATCTAAACAGCAGACCGGTAGGTATGCCAAGGATTTTCAAATCCCTTTCTACGCAGGGGGTTTCAAAATCATGTACTGAATTCATCCATTGTAACGTCGATGTTCCTGCAAGTTCAAAAAACGTATGCCACGGACCTTCAAATCCCTTTTGTAATCCAAGCCGCTCTTACGTCATTAAACATGACAGAAGTTCTGAAAATAAACATTTTGGACAATTCTCATTAGTCCTCATGTAATATCCGATTCCCATATCATAAGCCAACAACAGTTGCTATAGCCCCTCGTATAATAAAGCTACCGACACAATATCTTCACCGATACAAGAGTCGTAACCTCAATCAAAATGACGATAAACTTTGACAAAAATTCCACGTTAAGCCGTCTTATAATTATCCATATATTTCCAAATCCCAGTTTGAAACTACCTGGCTGTAGGATCGCCATGTTTTTGGGTGACGCGGGATACAAGTCGTGGAGATATTTAAATTTTAAACACTTTTAAGCCCTAAACGACGTGATATTTAAATGATTTGTTGTTTGTGGTTTTGAGTTTTTTATTTGTGTTTTTTGCATGCTGCCATTGTGTGATATAAATTGTATAAGACGACAGTTATTTTGGGAACTTAACACACATAGAAACAATTAGTCAGAATGTTAGCTTTTACAAAATGAAGTCAGACTAACAATTAATAGATACCTAAGCAAGATTAAGCTCATTCTATTTACAACTATAATCTTCTTAAAGTTAAAAATAGGACATATCCAGACAATTTATAAAAATTATGCGTCCCAATCCGAACAGCAATTATAACCACGCTCACCCACGTCAAAAACGACCCGCGCACTGACGTTTATGAAAGAAAAAAAAAACGTTAAACCTTTTAACAGAACTGGCCGGCGATAACTCAAGCGAAATGTCCAAACTGTATTGTAAAAAAAAGAAGATTTTCGAATTTCGAACATAGAAAGTGTTAGCGACAATAGGATATTCAAAATCTTGTTAATAAAGTCTCTCTAGTGGGTTGGGAGGGCGCTCACAGGTGAAAAGATGGTATTGTGTGTTTTTACTCACGTATAGAATTTACCTGACATTCAAGTGCGTGAAGTACAAAAATGGCTAACTATAGAAAAACTGTCTACCATCCTAATTTCGTTTTTTTTTTACTTTGCATTTATTGGACGTAGTGAGTGATATATTTCGTAGTATATAAAGACCACACCGAGGTTAATGCTTCAAAGCTTCGATGATTCACAAACCCCACTTCCGCAAGTTAAAAAATGTGCTATTATATTAGTCATAACACGACAAGATCTGTCCGTACTATATTTTTTTCATAAAAAATTTCCGTCTGCATTAAATTCGCAGATTGATTCACCAAATAATATTTAAATTATTTAAATCGAGGCTAAACACTGGCAATACGTGGCATCCAGCCGTGACAATGGTTAGAAAAAAAATCTGTATTCGAAAAAAGAACGAGTCAGAGAGAATATTTTTTCAATGCGTTCTCAGCGTGAGATCGGTTTTGGAGGGAATTTTGGATTTAGAAGGCGTCATATGCGGATCGGTTTTTTCGATTTCATTTGAAATTGTCGGACATATGGGCCAGCGGGCGGTACCTCGTCAAGTGTCAAGACGTTATTATTATTTAGATCAAAATGGTGTATAATTATGTTGAGGGTAATTATTGCCACCCTTAAGATTAGGAAAAGAGCTTAAACCGTATAATTCGTGATGGCTAAGATGTTTTTATGCCCGAATCGATGTAACTCAGAACATTTATAAAACCCTTGTTTCCTTATTAGAACTTTCAATGCTTTGTTAATTAAACACCTACACAGACACTAAAGGGCCAAAAAAAAAACAGAAAAGTAGAAAAAAAAAAACAGAAGATGCCTACTTGTTTCTAAATTTAAATCTAATCTAATAAAATGTGGCACCTAGCCAATAACTGGTGTTCCGCCCTTCAAAAGATCTACCGAAATAACAAAAAAAAAAACAGTTTCGTACTTTGAATTACATTTTTGGTAGGTATTTCTAATAACAGCCGCACCGGTCTATCGATCAGGTTAACCTACGCTTGCCGCGGTTGGTCCGTGGATGGGTGACCATCTTTACATACCAAGACCCCTCCGTGCCTCGGAAAGCACGTTAAGCCGTTGGTCCTGGCTGTCATTCGTGGATCTTTGACAGTCGTTACGGGAGGTCAGAAGCCCGAAATTCTGACAACCAGTCTTACCAAGAAGTATCGCGTTATTACCCAGTAACTGGGTAACAGTAACAGCCAGTATGTTAGACTTCTGAAGAAATAAATGTACCTACCTATTGGGTAGGTCGGGTTTCGGATACGTTGATATCTGTAAGTTCTGTAACTGGTGTTGTCGAACTTTTTATAAATTTAAATTATGATTGTATTGTCCTCAAGCAAGTGACATGTTATGTTTTCATTGAGAATAAAATGTTCTTTAAGACAGAGGTGTTTATTAAGGACACCCACATCTCGCCAGTAATGTTTAAGTCCCATGTAATAGGGGGCGAGCCCATTAATTGCAGTAGACAAGTAGGCGAGAAAGTATGTTCAATAACGCCAGTTTAATTAATTAACTCTGCATATACATATACCTATGGGTGGCAGGGACACCAACGCGCAACCTGCAGGGTAACTGCGTAACACACTTTCAGAAGCAATTGCTTTCTTTTGGGGTATTCCTCGAAACGCACCAAACGAAACGTCTATCGATATCATTTATTACGAATCCCTCATGCTCTTCTCTATGTTTCATCGTTGATGCGTTTGGTGCGTTTCGAGGAACACCCCTTCATTTGGACAGTTCAACAACATTCATTGCGTTATTTACGTTCTTATGAGGGGGCTTACATGACCTAAAGCGCGGTCACTGTCGGACTGCATAGAAAAAGAAAGAGAAGCGCGATGAAACAACGCTGGTAATTTATTGCAAAATATGAAGCAATTATTTAATTACAAAAAAACTATTCAAATCAAATCATTTACTTGCATAAAACAGGTTCAGAAGATGTTTCAAAAGGTCAAACGGTACCTACACTGTTAATAACCACAAATGAGGTGTGAAAATATATACAAGAATTTTACAGTTAATTTCACTATTAAAGTACAATGCCACTAAAAAATTAAAACACTCGTCTTTTAGTATGTTGCTTGTAGAATAGGTAATCTGCCAAAAAATCAGAATGATTGTATGTATATATATTAGTATGGTTGTTATTGTAAAAAGAAAGTTTTTAGAGGTATCTTCATGATTTTCTTCTATCGTATCAAATTAGTTGTATTATGTTTTCAACACACTATCTACCTAGCATTTATATCCTGAAGAATATCATTATATTTTTCTGATTTTGTTTACTGTAGTCGATCATATACCTACTTTTATTTGTTTCTAAAACTTGCGTTTGTTGTGTTTAAGTCCTGTAAGCCCCTAAGTTGGTCAAACTGAACAGACAGCTGTGCTGCTGGGGAGTTCATTGCACCATTTCTTCCCAGCGAAAGCACTAGGAAGTGGTGAAGGGCGGGTGCTTTGGGGGACTGTCATATGTAATTTTGACATTCGAAAAGTGCTGACACTTAGCTTATTTTGAATAAACGCCACACAGTAGCTACAGCACTTTATAGTTCATGCCATAGTGTTGCCAAGCTAGAAAGTTTCAGTATACAAGCTATTTATTTGCCTTTGTTTCCATCTGAATGCAGTAATTATCTTTCTTCGGTGCTATTACTTGGTTTCCTTAGCAATTTATCAAGAGATAGACTAAACATTTTATGTAGTTTTTGCCTCATTGTTTACCGATGTTCGCTTTCGCAAAGATACTCGTAGTTTTAGTAAATAAGTATGCGACGAGTCGAATTTTATTAAGTACTTAGACTTACTGGCTTGTGTTGGTTGGGCTGTGGATGGGTCTTCTTTATATCAACACCTGCGTGCCTCGGAAAGTACTTAAAGTAAGTATGTTAAGTCATTGGTTCCGGCTGCCATTCGTAGACCTTTAGCAGTCGTTACGGGTCGTCAGAAACCCAAGTCTGACAACCAGTCTTACCAAGGGGTATCGTATTATCCAGTAACTGGGTTGTGGAGGTCAGATAGGCAGTCCTCCATGTAAAATACCCAACTAATAGCCGACCCCAACATAGTTGGGAAAAGGCTACGCAGATGATGATGACTATTCTAAAGAGCGCTAAGCGAAAACGAAGTTATTCTTAGCGTGGGGATGCGATGCGACGCGGTGGAGGAAGGTAGATTGATGGATTTATTCCGATCTGATCCCCTGAACCCCCCCTCCACCTCCCCTCCTCGATCCCCTGCTAGTTCTTCTTTTGTTTTAATCTCTGTCATAGCCACTTTATCTAGGTTACTCTTTTTGACCGTTTCATGGTTATCGTGGTCTGTCAGTCAGACACAAAACTGAAGACCAAATTCTTAATTTAAAACGTTCAAAATTTAGTCGCAGTTTCATCTCGGCGACAAACAAATGTCAAAAACTTGTCAAAATGTCGGGAAATTAGAGGTATTTTTAACAGATTGAGACTGAGATCAGACTGTAAACGTTTTTAAGAGCGTTTACGCCGTACGGCATTTCATACAAACTTTCAAGCCCTTGTTTTTCGAAATGAATGAACCGATTTTAATGAAACTTCTTTTCGAAAATGTTCTTAAGTAACTTTTTAGACCTTTGTATCCTGCTTATGCGTATGAAGTTTCATTACAATCGGTTCATTCATTTCGAAAAGCAAGAGCTTGAAATTTTGTATGAAATACCCTCTATGGAAATACCGTACTCGTAACTCATAAGTTACCTCAATATTGATCAAGAAATATTGTTTCCTTTTCGACACGAAAACGAAAGATGAATAGCGAAAATTGGCATCAACTGTCCGCAGTATTAAAAACAATACCATATAGATTTTTAGTCGATGAACACTTTAACTTGATTGCTCTTCGTCGGTTCGTCGCAATTAGTAATAAGGATACAGACCATCGACAAAGATAAGCTGGTATTCTCTCTGCCATAGACAATACAAACATCAATTTTAGCCTTCGAAAAAAAGCGGATGTCTCGCCTAACCTCCTTCATATAGAAACTCCATAATAACTCCAGCGAACAAACGTACATAGGTAAACGGAATATTACTTGAAAGAAAACTTTCTAGATTGAGACGTAAACTTAATTTTACGTATCGGAAAGAAAGCAAGCAATCTACCTCGGTTAATACAACAATACCGCAATAACAACGCCATGCTAATTAACTAAACCGTCGGCCATTTTAACCTGCCGCCATTTTGTTAAAATATTACCGCGTAAATTAATATTTAAATTGCTCTTTCAGACGTCGAAAACTAATCGAAAGACACTAACTGCCTTTTGTTTGCTGTACAAATAAAAATTATAAAGCATCATTTAAGTTTTCTTTTTTAGAATAAGGATAATGCGCTGAGCTTGGGCGATTAAGCATAAATTAAATAAGGGAGATACAATGCGTTGTTTCTTCTATATCCTTACAAGATGAACGGTTAAAGAAGGCAATGGAATAAAAATCAATGAAAGCAAGCGATTGGATCGTTTGTAACGAGCCAATAAATGCTACCACGCACATTCCAATGTCAAATTTGAAATTCAAAGATGGCCGGTCCGTGGATTTTTTTCATTTGTTTCCTCGCGTCAATTTGACGAAATGTTACCGTCAAAATAACGAATTCACATTAATTTTGTTGACTTTTATCTAAGTATTCGATCTCGTTTTTGGACATATTGTGGCCGTAACAGACACCTTTTTGACTGAATTAGCATTTTGTTTTGTCAACGAATTTACTTTAACATAATTGTGTAGTTTTTTCATGTTTTATCGTAGATTCTGAATGTGCGTAGCTGTTAGAAATGAATGATTAAGCAAAAGGTTTCATAATGATTACAAATAATTGCTTCAAATTAAGTTTTTTCATCTAAATGGTCCTGACCTACAACTTTTGAATCAGCCCTTGAAATAGGTACCAAAGAAAACTCTAGTCACATAACTTCTACAGTAACTAATAGTTTATATGACTCATCAAGCCCCATCAGAATTCGTTCAGTCGTTTTCGAGTTACTTGCGCCCAAACACAAACACATCGTTGGTTGTCATGAATAAATGTTTTTTTTAATAAACGACCATAGCGGATCAAAGATAGCCTTTATAAGCTTTTTTATGGCCCATAAAATAATACAGGTGGCCAGTATTCCACCTGTAGGAGTTATGTCTTATATGACACCTTTTTACGTGTGTAATATGAACCAGGAATAAGTAGTATGACTATGAAGAGTATATAGAAGACTTATGAATACTAATATAATAAAGCTGAATAGTCTGTTTGTTTGATCGCGCTAATCTCTGCAACTGTTATTCGGATTTGAAATTTTTTTTTGCCATTGATGGCCCAATTCTTGAAGAAGGTCATAGGATATTTATTTTAACATCACGGTAAGTACGACCTTTAAGAGTGGAGCAAAAAATGCATAGAAGCGCGGAGATGCGACGGGGTGGGTCGGCGTAGCAAAAAATTTCACGTGGATGAAGTCGCGGGCAGAAGCTAGTAATATAATAAAACTGAAGAACTCTTCAGTTTCTCTGGAAGAGTTTTAAGGTACGATATGGTGCCGATCCCTTTCCGGTTTGATACACGACGTGTGCTATTAGACCTTTATTTGAAAAATCTTTCTGCGTTTGATAGCCAAGGTTATAATTATTTAACATTATGCTTCGACCCCAGAAACCGAGCAAAAAGAAAAAAGTCAAAAGGAGCAAAATAATAAAAAATCTACATACCTATAAATACATCTGTAATTTATTGGTGTAAATAATAAAGTATTCTATTCTACACTATTCCGTGCCCCGGAAAGCACGTTAAGCCGTTGGTTCCGGCTGTCATTCGTGGATCTTTGAGAGTCGTTACGGGTAGTCTGACAACAAGTCTTACCAAGGGGTATCGTATTACCAAGTAACTGGGGTGTGGAGGTCAGATAGGCAGTCGCTCCGTGTAAAATACTGGTATTCAGCTGCATCTGGTTAGACTGGAAGCCGACCCCAACATAGTTGGGAAAAGGCTAGGCAGATGATGATGACTATTCTAAAGAGCGCTAAGCGAAAACGAAGTTAGGGTCAGTTCACACCGAGACGCGACGCGACGCGCAGTTTTCAAGATAGATTTTGAACCTTGTTTTGGAAGATTGTGTACCTTTTAGTGTAGTAGATAAGGTCTGTAATTGTATTTCTATCTTGAAAACTGCGCGTCGCGTCGCGTCTCGGTGTGAACTGACCCTTATTCTTAGAGTCGTGGGGATGCGATGCGACGCGGTGGAGGAACAAGATATTCCAGCAGGCGAAGTTGCTGGCAGAAGCTAGTTTAGGTACTTTTATGATACAGCTTCTGTGGCTTTAAGGTCGTGTTTATGCATTTTTATCGAATCCTAAACCATTCGAGAAGTAATCGAAACGATTATAAATTATAATAATTATTGTCATTGTATTCACACTCAATATCTTACCTTGGTAATGATTTATGTGGTCGCATGGCATAGTTTTCTGTGACGTTTAATTGTGTCAATAATTATAAGATAATATGATGGTAATGGTGACTGAATCAGGTAATGCAGATGGATTTTAAATATTAATAAAAAGTATCTGCATAAAAAAGTATCATTTTTTACGTTTAAACTTCTCTCGCTTATATAATATAAACCCTAAAGGATGATTTCTACCAAACGGCTCGCATCGCATCGGATCGGAAAGGATACGAAGGGATGCGGCGACAGCCGATCGCGTCCGGCAGAATGTCGACGCAAACGATCGGCTCCGTACGTCGCTTGCGCACGTATCCGTTTCTGCGCCTAGTCAAATATTATAATTCCTACCGTGGTTGAAGTTGACGTAATATTTTTGGCTATTGCAATAGAAGAAGAAGAAAATAAACATAAAACACAGAAGAGGAAAAGAAAAATTTGGACGACAGCCGAAAGGATTCGATCGGATACGACGACCGGCGAACGGAGCCGTATACGCGCTTCGCAGCATATTTTCGGCTACGATCACGTGTCGCCGACTATAAATACTGTGTACACGATTTATTACAGTTTAAAGATTGTAACATCCGTTCCAATCCGATACGGTGCGAGCCGTTTGGTGGAAATTATCCTAAATTGTTCAACACCATCCTGACGACAATACGACACTACATGAAATGGCGCAGTCTTCATATGAAAATCAACCAAATACCAATAGTTTAGTCACCATAGCTAGTCAAAGATAGGCAAAATCCACAGTCGGCCCATCACCTGACAATAATAATCCTCCAGAGCGATGTAAGCATAGATAATCCGGATTTAAGCCATGGCAGCCAATCTCAACGGATACTAGCCATCTACGCGGGAGATATTATAGTGCACAAGTGCGTGCGCAGACACAGGTGCGCTCTCTCTTCGCTCTCTCATAGTCCGATGGGACGGCAATCCGACATGACCGGCGAGAGATCAGACGCAGGACCAACGGCTTAATGTGGTTTCCGAGTATCCTGTCTGGAAAAACCCAATAACACAGAAGAATGACGAGGAACAGAGCTCCCACCTCTTTCTTGCCTTTATTGGCCGGCTTGAGTTGAGATTCGCAAGAGCAAACGTGCTCGGAGGAAGGACGTATTCCAGTAAGATGCTGGTAGAGATCTTGACCGTACTACCGGGATTGTCCTGATAGCCGTGGAATACCTCTCCTCTCCTCATAAGCACCTCAGGACATGTTGCCCCCTTATCGCTACTTCACTATGTGCAAGCGACGGTTTCCGGGGGCCCATTATTAAGTGTGCAAGTCACCCCCTGCCATTTTATCTGTGAATATTATATTATCATTGGTCAGGCAGGGGATATAGTCCCTCCATAGTTCAAGGTATCCGATCCAGTATAGCCACCCAAACCCAATAGTCCAATATATTTTGTTTTCATGTTCTGCAATAGTCCTGCACCAACCGGGGGTGTCCTTGGGTGTACTTGCATAGTGCATAGGTAAGTACAGGGATAACCGTCGGTTGGTGCCTCCTCATCGTTTAAAATTGTCTGAGGGGCCTCTGCAAGTTGGCTTAGGCCCCTTGTACGCCTTCCAAAGGTCCGGAACCGAAGGGTGTCGAGATATGTCAAAGACAAAATCATGAATCCATTATTTTCACTGTCTAATTAAGTCACGCCGATAGGATCCCTGCAAATCTCTGGAGTCAAAAGATAAACCATATCATCTTGACGGCAAAACTCAAAAACTATGCGCCATTTTGTGCGCATCGCAAAATGGCAGACAGACGTCTTTATTTGACACAATGGATCTTTAAGTCTGGGTTATTTTTATTACTAATTGTCTTCTTAAAGGAAATTAGTACTTATATCTGCGCAAGTAACATATTTTGCTTGTTTATTGTAAGTAGGTACAGTGGGGCTATTCTGTAAAGGTTACTTCGAATGCTTCGATCAACAATACCAACTATTGTTGATCGAAGTTCGAATGTGACCGCAATTTGAAAGTCATACGACCCCTCGTATGACTTTCAAATTGCGGTCAATTCTCGTAATTTTAAGAACGTTCACAGTCTGATTTCAGTCTCAATCTGTTAAAAATACTTCTAATTTCCATGCATTTTTGACAAGTTTCTGACATTGATTGTCGTTCAGATGATAATGCGACAAGATTTTGAACGTTTTTAATTGCGGGAAATGGTCTTCTGATTGGTTCCAAACCATTCTTCTCTCTTTTTTGTGTCGCTGGCACAACAGAGTATTTCAAATCTTGTCAGCCCATAACTTCGTAGTACTTTTCTTATAATAAAGAACATTATTATAAAACAACATTAAATGCTTATAAATTTGCATTTTAAAGTAAAGTAATTATTCTATTTTCACATTGTCTATCACCAAAGGACATCACCCGTTCTGGGATATTATTTTTGGCGGCCATCAATAATAATTACGTATTTTTAAAGCACACATAAAACTCGTTATTTTTTAATAAGGCTAAATTCCGAACGATGATGATGATTAACGATGTTTTCCTTCACCGTTTTGAATACACAGTGAAGAATCGCCAATACAAAGTGTAAGAAATGACGGTTGTATTTATTTTGCCAATAACACCTTTCTGTGAAACCTCATTTGGTTCACTATTTGACTTCTTGCCATTAAATCAGTCATGCAATCTCATTAAAGTCACCTTGTTATGCCAACAAACTGGCCATGCATGAATGAGTTAATTAATGTCAGAATAAAAACATTAATTAGCCGATACAAACCCTTTTTATCAGTTCGCCCGTCTTCTAACAGACACGGTGTGAAGGAAATTATTTATTTCCGCAAAACATAGGTAGATATTTATTTTTTCAATAAATCGATACTACGCCAAACGTCATTCGGTGAATAATTTAAAAGTGAACATGTCTTCATTACGACGAAGTGAATGAGATTGTTGATTACATATCATTCATTCAATGGCATTGCCTTTTATACGAATGTCATGGAGATAGTACCTAATTGTGTACCTGTTCTCAAAACGGTGAAGGAAAACATCGTGAGGAAGCATGTCCTAGAACCAAAAATTCGAAGACATGTGACATCTACCAACCCGCACAGGGCCCGCGTGGTAGATTACAGCCCACTGTCTCTTACAGGAGGCCTGTGTCCCAGCAGTGGGAACATTATAGGCTAATTATGTATTTTATGTACTTAGATATATCTTCATCAAGATCATTTGAGCTTTCTATTTCAAATACGTTTAGAATTCACCTCCGTGGCAAGTCGCATTCCGAATTTGATGGGTTTTTGTTTTTTACTATTGCGAAAAAGTCACTTTATTTGCTAATGTGATGTTGGAAAGGCTTGGCCAGTGCAATTTACACCTGTCCCCGACTTGTTCGAATCGTTTATAATAGATTACGTTATTGATTTGAATCTTTATAGTTGTATGCATTGTCATACTTAGTAGTAATTCAAACCCTCTTATTATTTGTGTCGCACACTATTGTGTTGTTGAGAGGGGCCCGTGGCTAAATAATAACAGCCGCACAGGTCGATCGATCAGGTTAAGCTACGCTTGCCCTGGTTGGTCTGTGGATGGGTGACCATCTTTACATAGGTACCGTGTCACTCCGTGTCTCGGAAAGCACGTTAAGCTGTTGGTCCCGGCTGTCATTTGGTTGTTTGACAGTCGTTACGGGTAGTCAGAAGCCCGAAAGTCTGACAGCCAGTCTTACCAAGGGGTATCGTATTACTCAGTAACTGGGTTGTGGAGGTCAGATAAGCAGTCGCTCCATGTAAAATACTGGTATTCAGCTGCATCCGGTTAGACTGGAAGCCGACCCCAACATAGTTGGGAAAAGGCTAGGCAGATGATGACGCATATTGTACTACTGTCAGCCATATATTACTTCTCTAAAACAGTTACTTAGACATATTATTTTGTATTCGATTCGTTATCGTCCCTTATTCGTTTGGTAATTAATCCTTATTTTGTAGATTTCGGTAAATATCTAATCTACTAGTAATTTACTAGGTATTTCAATTTTACCTCGACGTAGTCACAATATTTTAGAAACTTTGTGCGTTTGCAAAAATCTTCTTTCTCAGCACCTTGATTATTATTGTGTAACACAATTTCCATCACAATCCGAGAGTTTTGAAGGATACTACTAATCCATTGCTTCATAGGTTTGAAAAAATCGTCTGCTCAATAACGTAAATAACGCAATGGACTTGGACGAACTGTCAAAATTAAATCCATTGCGATCAATTGTCATTTTATGTGTGTTATACAATTACCCCGTTGGACGTTAATAAAACATTAGGATTCCAAGTTCAGTTACTAAAACTTAACATCTAAGTATTAAGAAGATATTTAAATAATTATTAGATATAATTACCTAGTTACCTTTTAATTTTATTATAACACGTGTTATTTTTAGTGAAATTACTGAATTGCAAATAACAAACCGGTGATCGGTTATTCGTTATAACAAGTATTACTAACAAAAATACTTAGCAGCACCTACTTAGCAATACAAAAATTTGTAGGTACCTATGAATATTACCATCATTAAGAAACCTCCTCCTTTTTTGAAGTCGGTTAAAAATAATCCTTAAAATACAGGTTTCTTGTGTAAACTACACTTTAAAATAATTATAGAATAAGCAACTTTTAATTTGACAGCAACGAACTGAAAACGTTACAAAACAATAAGTTGATACCAAAATGTGCATATTTGTTTGAGTGTGCGAGGTCGCGCGCGGCACGCTGCGCCGGCGCACGAGATAATGTCTCCCGACGACCCGACGCTTGCTCAGCCCGCTATCTCAAATCTCCTCAGGCCTGTTGTTTCATGTCTTTATCTAAAGAGTTTTCGTTTTAATAACAACGTCACATTGTTTGCCAACTAATCCTCACATCCTCGCTTTGTTGGTGGATACCAAACGGTAGCTGTTACCTGACATACGGCTCTATCTTATCGTGCCCACTCTACAACATATGTTCACTAAACGCCTAATGGAGTTATTATAATTCAAACATTTCCCTAAAATCCAAATCGTTTATGCAAACGTTAAAAAGACTAACGCACAGCGTGTGCTTTTTTTGTTACGATATTATTATTAATCTGTATCAATGAACCGTGAATGTAATGAACGAACAATGGAAGCGTCTTAAGGAATCATTCGGTCTCCGTCCAGCCGGCTAATTTTGCGCCCTTTCACCTGTCAATCACACGTCACAGCGCGCGTAAACGACAGCGAGAAACTGGTATTAGCCTTAAACGAAAACGTACGTATAGCTATGTAAATTACGTTTTATTACACGAAATAAGAAACGAAGCCTGTGATTTAGTTAACGGGTGATAGGGAAATGAGTGAAATTATCTGTGAAAGTGCGCGGCCATTAAAGTTTTCGCGCGTTAATATGTCAATGTGACGTTTAGTTTCGCGCGCAAACTTAGCGCCGCGTTCGGCTCCGTCGCCCAGGTATTTCTCGCGCGTCCGATTAAATTTTAAACGAGATTAATAACGAGAATGAAACAATTATGTTGACAATATGGCTTAATGTGGGACGTTTTGACAGACGAATGGCGTTCCCGGACGTCCAGAACACTTATAATCGTGCGGTTTACAAAACCATAAATAAGTATAGTTTTTTTTTCTTAATGGCATCATTGCGTGTCGGCATGCAATACGTTTCTAGTTTAAATGCAAGGTTTTTGCAAGATTTACGTAATTTTTTTTAGAGTTTTTAGTTCGTATTTTCCATTTAACGCATTAGAAATGTTTTAAATTAACGTTATAATTTATATGCGGTAAACTGGCCGGTTATTAATACTAGGCATTACTGGCTGAATATTTTTTCTGTGGCCGCGTTAAAACAATTTATCGTGTATCGGTTTCGTAGTGTCTTCCGTTGCGTTCTTTATAGCTTTACGCAAATAAAAACACGAAGTGAAATAGGCAGATATCAAAACAAATCGTCTAAATAAATCATTATTATTATAGGGTAATAATGCTGCTCAGTTTTTATATACCTACTTAAGCATTTTCAACACAACATCAAAAGTAATACTTAATTATGATCATTTGATGTAATGATGATATTAATTTATTTGCTTAAATTGTTAAAGCGACACTGCTCATATATTAAAAATATATCTTATATTTAAAAAGTTCAATTAAGTTACAATAAGTAACCGACTGCTCCAGAAGGAAGGTAATTGTTTTAATAACACCTTTTACTATTGCAACCAAATCACAGTCCTCAACAAAATAAAAAATCTTCCACACATTATCATGACTAAATCCTTTTTATTATTCAAACCTTTTTAAGAACACGATTGTTTTTTTTTTTTTAACATCACTCTGTACGTAGTTTCCGCCAGCCGGCACTCAGGCCAGTTCGAGTGTGCCACTGGTCAGCGTAACATGTGTCAAAGCATACTCACAGATGTCAACACGTCGCTAAAAGCACTGATATGATAATGCATCATGGTGGTCTGTTGACCTATGAAGAAGGCTTTTAAAATTATTCACGATTCACTGTGAGAGATCTCGAGTACTATATTGCTCTATCGTGGACGGTATAAATATAACACAATGGCGCCGATTCTGTTGTTCACAAACTAAACTAAATTTAAGTTCAGGCATCTTTTTCTTTCTATTTCATTAAGAAAAGGACAGAAGATAAATATTAGTTTAGTCCTGTCAAATTAAGATACTCCATAGACAATATAGACGAGATTAAAAAATTGCGTATTAAAAATACGTCAATTTACGTCAGGCGCTGACTAATTTGACAGGACTAAACTAATATTTATCTTCTGTCCTTTTCTTAATGAAATAGAAAGAAAAAGATGCATGAACTTAAATTTAGTTTAGTTTGTGAACAACAGAATCGGCGCCAATATCATAGTAATTTAGCTGTATGTCCTGAAGGTACTAATGAATATGATGCATAAACATCGTCAATTTTGTTACTTGCATACTTAATAAGTTTCCTGTAATCGAGGAAGTCTATTGCAATCTTTTAACCAACTACAAACCCATACTCACAAAAATACATCAGCGAGGTAATTGCGGAACATACTAACAGTAGCAATGCCTTTCATTTTGGCAGTTCAATAACATTCATTGCGTCATTTACATTGTTGAGCAGACAAATATTTCGAACATATAAAGCAATGGATTAACAATATCCTTCTTAATGATACAGATTGTGATTGAGAAGATTTACATAAATATATACATACATAAACTCACGCTTTCGTCACATGGGGTTAGGCAGAAACTGCAAAAAGCCATCTGCTATGAAGAAGAAGAAGATTTTGTTCATATAAACCATGATATTAAATACGATATCATTAAAATGGATGACTAATTTGTAACTACTAACACAAACGAACAAGGAAAGAGCAACGACGCAACGCAAGTTAATAAAAAACTTGTAGAAATGAAGATTGTTTTAAAGTAATTTGATCAAGAAGCGATTGGAAAAATGTTAATACTAGTGAATAAGATAAGGAATGAGTATTAACTAATAAGAGGGAGTTTGAAAGTAGACCCTGTAACAGAAAAGATGAAGAGTTATCGGTTTTCGTGGTACAGACGTGTGGTAAGGAGGAACGAGGAGCACCTATGTGACTAGAAAACTTATAGGTGAATAGGAATGGTTATGTGGATAGCTAAAAAATAGGACCAAAGTAAATATTGATGGATTATATGTATTACTAGCTGCGCCCCGCGGTTTTACCCGCATAAATGTCGATCCCGTGGGAACATCGGGATAAAAAGTAGCCTATAATTTTAATCCAGGGTGTCAGCTACCTCCATACAAAATTTTATCAAAATTGGTCCAGCCGTTTGAGCGTGAAGAAGTGACAAACATATATACACACACACACTCACAAACTTTCGCCTTTATAATATTAGTGTGATGGGTAAGATGATATGTCTAGTAAAGAAGTCCATAATCATCATCATTACAGCCGAAAGACGTCCACTGCTGGACATAGGCCTCCCCCAAGCACCTCCACTTCAACCGGTTCTGTGCTTCTTGCATCCAACGGGTTCCTACGGCCTTCACAAGGTCGTCGGTCCACCTTGTCGAAGGCCTTCCAACGCTACGTCTACCGGTATGCGATCGAGGAAAGAAGTAAATTAAGATAAAGGATTTAATACGGATTTACGGGAAAAGCTAATCATGTCGATAGTAAAAAATTACCTTCTTTTTGGGCTTAAGAGGAAATGCGGGTGATCGTTTCTCCATAGAAACGCTCTCGCCTGTTTTCTTAGGAATGACTTTTTACAGAATAATTAATATTAACTACTTGTATTTCCCTATGTTTTCCTTTTTGATGATACATTATTTTTATAAGCACCAGAACCCTCAAAAAATGCCGATTTAAACCGCTGTCAACAGAGGCGTAGCTAGTGTACAAATTTGACAACTATTAATGAAAAAATAAAAACATAGGGACACAGTATATTATATCCTTCTTATTCAGGTTATGAGATATCTTTTAAATTGGTTCAATATTGGAGAATGAATTATTATTGAGGGGTCCGTGGCTATATAATAACAGCTGCTCAGGTCGATAGATCAGGTTAAGCTAAGCTTGCCGCGGTTGGTCTGTGGATGGGTGACCATCTTTACATACCGTGATCCCTCCGTGCCTCGGAAAGCACGTTAAGCCGTTGGTCCCGGCTGTCATTCGTGGATCTTTGACAGTCGTTACGGGTAGTCAGAAGCCCGAAAGTCTGACGACCAGTCTTATCAAGGGGTATCGTATTACCCAATAATTGGGTTGTGGAGGTCAGATAGGCAGTCGCTTCATGTAAAATACTGGTATTCAGCTGCATCCGGTGAGACTGGAAGCCGACCCCAACGTAGTTGGGAAAAGGCTAGGCAGATGATGATGATTGGAGAATGAATTATGCGAGAGCCAAACCTCGAATTATGACTTTTATTTAGGCTTTTTCTTTTTTTTTTTTTTAGGAAGTTTCTTGGATGGGATTACGTTCGGTCACGAAGTCACCTGATGTTCAGTGGTGGTAAACTAACCTGAAGAGCTGGGTAAAGTGACCTTCTATCAGCGATAACGATGATGAAAACAATGATATTATAAGTAAAAAGTTTACACTTATAATATCATTGGATGAAAATGTCAAAAATGTGACATAAGCTGCTTAAAGCTTATCGCACCTTTAAAGTAAAACCGTTACTAAACGAAATTATAAAATTTTGCAGGAGAGCCAATATTAGAAAAAAAGTCCTGTAATATTGGCTCTCCTGTAAAATTTTATAATTTCGTTTAGTAACGGTTTTACTTTAAAGGTGCGTTATGTCAATCCTGTTCAAAGTCGTTGTAGAAATACGATACGTTTTGAAGGCGATTTTTACTTGTCTATGCCCTCTATCTATCGGCAAATAAAATGCATAGAGACTCCGGCAAATACACATATTCTTTGACTGAAATTCTATATGTAAAAAAAAAACACACTAACATTATAAAGGCGATTTGTGAGTGTATTTGCTTGTTTGTTACTTCTTCACGCACAAACGGCTGAACGGATTTGTATGAAATTTGGCACACAAATAGTTTATAACCAGGATCAACATATAGGATACTTTTATCCCGACATTCCTACGGGATCGCCACTTGGGCGGGTGAAACATAAAGATGAATTCTATTTTTTTTTTCTTTCTCAATATGTTTGGAAGGTGTCGTGACAAGCGGCGAAATTAATGGAGTTATGGTGATGGCCATCATAAAGGTCATTTGCGTAGTACCTACTCGATGTGTGAATGTGAACGACGCAAAAGGAGACACGTATGTATCTAAGTAGGAATCCTAGCAGGTGGCGTTCTATAGGTTCTGCCTACCCCATAGCGGAAAGGCGTATGTATTCTATTTCTATGACATGCAGTTGTGCTTGCAACGTTATTATTTATTTGAATGCCTTTTTTATTTAAAAATGGCACACTATATTTACTTTGTCAGCAATAAAGGTATAATTTTTAGGTATGTAATAAATTGATTCTAGCCTGTTAGGCCCGGCGCCCACTATCGGCATCGGCGCGGCTGAGGATTTTTATGCGACGAATAAAAATGTAACTTAATTGTATGACGATAAAATTTAAATTTCAATGATAATAATCATCGTAGGTGCAAAAATAAAGATAGGGTATCCGACATAACCGTATACGTTTAAGTTATATTTCTATTTGTCGCATAAAAATCCTCAGCCGTGCCGATGCCGATAGTGGGCGCCGCGCCGGGCCTATTAACTGTCACACTGCAGGGCAAAGAGTATTTCTAACAGCCCTAGGAGTATTATGTCTTGTTATCTCTACGAGAAATAGACAGAATAATATCTCATTCCTTAAACAACATACAATCAGCCTATAATGTTCCCACTGCTGGGACACAGGCCTCCTCTCTGTGAGAGGGAGTAGGCCATAATCGACCGCGCGGGCCCAGTGCCGGTTAGTAGATGTCACATGTCTTTAAAGTTTTGGTTCTAGGACATGCCGGTTTCCTCACGATGTTTTCCTTCACCATTTTGAGAGCAGTGGTGATGAAATTATAGTAAAGTGCCTGTCTGGATTCGAACTCACGACTCACTCGTAGAGAAGTCGTGGCAGATTCCAGTGGGCCACCATTGCTCTGCCTCCTCTCCTCTTTTCTTAAAAAGGAACATTTATTTTCTTAATTTTTGACGTCGCACCGTAATTAAAAGTCTTCCTACAATCTGTCATTTTGTCCTGGGTATCTTCAGTGGTCATGCTACGATGATCACTAGGCTCACCACGTCTACGAAGGGCGTCAGCAATTTTTGTAAGAAGTAAGCCGGAGTAGATATCTTTAATATGATTAGGTATATTATTTGTCTACAGCAGGGGTCGCCAACCGGTCGATCGCGACCAAGTCGATCGTGGCAAGGCAAAAAATATTTCCAACTACAAACCTGACTTTCCTAATCTAGCGAAAGATGCTCAAACACGATACTCACATTAATTAAATAAGTAGCTACTAAGAATAATTTTCATTTTTATATTTGCCCTCTTAATAAAATAAAAAATACTACTTATTTGTGTACTGAACTATGCTGTTTCATATAAGATTTTAAGAAGTGTAATTGGTAGATCGCACAGGGTGTCGTCAGTGAACAGTAGATCTTGGGTCTAACCAAATTGGCCACCCCTGGTCTATAGAATACTGACTGTGCCATTTTTAAAAGGGAAGCCGGTAGGAATCGAGTTGTATGGAACAGGTCCAGTTGAAAACCAGCGTCAGGCACTAGTTGTCTGGCATTTTTGCTGAACTGGGCCTTTTTGGCGCAGCCGTGAGGCACACATTCCAGCTAATTTCTTACATCGGACTTTACATTTTTTTTATTTGTTTTTATATGTAGGTATGTCCTTGGTGTAGGTACTGTGGTGTTCTTGTGTTCTAGCCTTTAGCAAAAGGCACTGGCTAGAAATATTATTCGATTCGTAGGTTTAAACGTGTGTCAAATATTTTATTTATGGTGTTGTGTTCTGGAAGCATAGATTCATATTTTGACCGCGAAGCTGTAACGTTTTATTTTATACAATACAATTATTCTTCCAAAGTCTTAAAGTCGTCTTGTGTGTCTTTTAGGCTGTGCTAAATAAATGTTTTTCATTATATCTTTCTTTAAATTATTACAACTGAGATGACTGGTGGTAGAGATATACACCGTGTTTTTCACGTTATGCATAAAGTTTGTCAAACGCTTCTTTAGCTTTTACAAATAAAATCTAACAAGGGATTTGAAATTTAATTGAGCTATACAGTAAGAATTTTTAAAAAGTTTCAGCCCGCCAAATCTTATGAATAAAAATACATCGTGGCCAATTCGCATGCACATCGGGTGATTTACGTACAAAAAATAAAAAATAAGAATTCATTAATATGTCCATAATGAAAAATGCTTATTTCCATGGTCTGAACATCTGATCGAAGTTTATGTCAAGTTTTTTTTTTTTTGCGGTTGGTTGACTCTTCACGTGACCAGAGGGTTGGCCTATTTTTAGCCCAAGGAATAAGCCATCCAACGTGGTAATGCTGCCATTCTTTTGGGCACTTATCCCATTGACAGCGATGCGGACGAATGTTTTGATGCCCAATGAGCTCCTGCCTTTTTCTTTTCCTTTTTTTTATTATATACTTGTATATAGTGTACTAGCTTCCGCCCGCGACTTCGTCCGCGTGCAATTTCACCCTCTTAGGGGTGGAATTTCGAAAAACCCTTTCTTAGTGGATACCTACTCTTCACAAAGAACACACCCTCCAAATTTCATGTCTCTAGGACCCGCGGTTTAGGCTGTGCGTTGATATATCAGTCAGTCAGTCAGGACTTTGAATTTTATATGTACCTATAGATAGATAGGTATATTTTAGTGTTAAATTGTAAAATAGGTTAAGTGTCTTAGAAATAAATTCTTTCAATAGAGAAGTTTATGTATATCGTCCGGAACACGGTGTATAAAAGAAGAATACCTACATTCTATGCTGAACCCAAATAAATTGGGAGAGGTGTGGGAGCCTACAGGATAATGACTTCAAGGAAGAATAGAGTCGAGTGTCTTCTCGGAGGTCCAATTCCTCTCTATCGCTGTGAATAAAAGGCTAAGAAAAACTTAAGTACAATACGTACATTCGTACGTATTGTACTTAAGTTTTTCGGGCCTGAACTTTGCGCAGAAGGCTGCGCAGTAAGATTTTTTAGGAACCAAATGGCGAGTGCGAGTGAGAGAACATGCGCGAAAGTTCTTGTGCCTATGTTCAGGCCCGCCAAGTTACGTCGGTCATATTGTAGGTAATGTAAACAGCATATTTGTCTTTGTCAAGTTTTGACCTTGGTGGTCAAAACTTGACAAAGACGATAAAAACTATCCTATGTCCTTCCCCGGGATGCAGTCTCTCTGCCAAATTTTATCGAAATCATTTCAGTGGTTTAAGCGTGAAAAGGTAACATACAGACAGACAGACAGAGTTACTTTCGAATTTATAATATTATAGTATGGATAACGACATTCCCTTCAATTTGTTTCAGTACCATTAAATGCACGTAGCAATACGCAATGCCCTAAGACATTAGCATGTCTTAGATAACTATCAAGCTCTCAACGTATGAAAATGGTTTAACATAAACCAAGGGTAGCAACCGCCCACCTCGAATACAACAGATTTATCGATCAATTTGTAACAAAACATCAAATAAATCAATCAAGTCAGACATCCTCACGTGTTAATTCACAAACATAAATCTCCCAAGATTTACTTTAGGTAACCCACCCAAGTTTTGATGACCCTATGATCGATACGAACTCCTTCCTCGACAGGGTGTCATCCAAACTGGCGACCTAACTGCCGCTGAAAAAACATTTACTTCAAAAATAGAATTCGGATTCCCGCGCTTAATTGCAGCCCCGCCAATGAGCGGGCGTTGCGTGCGAGCGGGAAAACTAAAACATAGAGCGAGATAGATGGAGTTGTGTCGTTGACTCCGCCCCGTTAACAATATGGCGGTCGTGTTGATTGGACGAGCGCGCGCCTCCTCCGGGAAAGTCGCGAGGGGAAATGTGGGGGGAGGCGAGAAAAGCCGTTTGCTTGCGCTCCTGCAATGGCTCGTTTAATTAGTATAAGTAATTTAAATGCGCATTCAATGTGTTGAGTTATGACTGATTTAGTTAATAGGTCAATTATGGATTAATTCCGAGATTAGGCTTCGCACGCATCTTTGTTCATTCGTGTTGTAGGTATGTTTTCTTGGTAGGTATTGTAAGTTTCTTTTGCAATTTTCCGTGACGAATTTTTCATTTCCTTTTCGATGCAATGGTCAAATTATTACTTTATTGTAATGTTCAAGGGGCTTACAGGACCTGAACGCAAAAAACGTAAGTTTTAGAAGCAATAAAAGTACTTATTTGATCGACTACAGTAAACAAAATCAGAAAAATATATGATATTCTTCAGGATATATGCTAGGTAGGTAGTGTGTTGAAAACGTAATACAACTAATTTGATACGATACAAAAAAAATCATAAAGATACGTCTAAAAACTTTCTTTTTACATTATAAACCATACATACAATCATTATGATTTTTTGTCAGATTATTCTACAAGCAACATAGGTAGGTACTCTAAAGCACTAGTGTTTTATTGGTCCAAACAATAGATTTTTTGTAAATAGGCAATTGCTTCATATTTTGCAATAAATTACCAGGGTTGTGTCATCGAGCTTCTCTTTCTTTTCTATGCAGTCCGACAGTGACCGCGCTTTAGGCCACGAAGTCGGCTTAATACCATAACCCTAATCAGCCTATAATGTTCCCACTGCTGGGACACAGGCCTCCTCTCAATGAGAGGGAGTGGGCCGTAATCCACCACGCGGGCCCAGTGCGGGTTGGTGGATGTCACATGTCTTCGAATTTTTGGTTCTAGGACATGCCGGTTTCCTCACGATGTTTTCCTTCACCGTTTTGAGAGCAATGGTGATGAAATAACTTACACAAAATAAAGCGCCTGCCTGGGTTCGAACCTACGACCTACAACTCGTAAGTCGTGTCCGTGACCACTGGGCCACCACTGCTCTCAGTCGGCTTAATACCTACAGTAAATTCATTAACAGTTCCAGAAGCAGGTCCGAAAGATACGTTTTAGTTATGGTAGAGCTCGTCCAGGGAAGTATCTTCTACCATCGAAGGCAAGGGCGGATCCCAAACCGTTTAAGTAAAATAAAATGAATGAACTGGCCTGAATGCTTACCAACAAGACACTGCTTCAATGAGGAAGCAGTACGTCGACCGTAGGTTCAATAGAGGTAAGGGACAAAATACGATTTTTCAGGACCGACAAAGTTTTTTTTCGGACTAAATCGCCTATAACTTTTTTGTTATTAACCTTTTTCGGATCTGATTTCACACATAATCTTGTATTTTAGTGCTCTATCTACCTGTGTAACATTTATTTAAATAAGTTAGCTACTTAAGAAAATAGACGTCCCTTACACCAACGTATTTTGTTAGTAATGTCCCTTACATTAAATTGATCTCTACGTTGGATCCAATCTATAATGAAAAATTGTGTAAAAGTTTGTTGAAAAAATGTATGAAGAATAATTCGTTGATTGGGAAGACCCTTACCTTATGTGAAGTGGATTCGCGGCGGTAATTACACCATTTCAAGTTGCTATATTGCATAGATTTTCAGATACATTGTTGTTATGGGGCTGATTCGAAATTTGAATCCAAAAATCAGTAGGGTAAGGGACATTTTTTTTAAGCTAGAATTTTTTCATATACACCATTCGAAAGAGCGCAAAATTCTGAACAAAACTGTATACTCAACTCATTTTGCGTATTTTGTCCCTTACATCAATTGAACCTACGGTCGACGAGTAGTTACCTACCGCGGGCCTGCGGGCGGAGAGTAATGGGTAGCTCACCGTCCGATCAGGACCAGGCCCGTGCCGGACGGCGCGTACGTGTTCCACGCGCGCCTCAAAGAGATGCCAGCATCGAGGAGGGGCCCCACAGGGCCGAAGCCTGCCGGGTCAGCGGGATTGTCCGAAAGGGTTACCGCTGGCCCGGAACATAAAGGGCTGAAGGAACACGGGTGGGTTTTAGTCAGTAAGAGTCTGACACTCCCTTCCGCTCCACCCAGAGCGGGAGGGGTCATTTGATGACTTCCATCCACAAAAAAAAAAAGAAAAAAAAAAGTAGTTACCTACTATATCTTCAGCAGCAGTGGCGTAACTACTAAGGTTCAAAGGGGTGCTGTCAGTTCGTACAAAGGATTGGTATGTCAACAATGCACCGACGACGTAGAGTCAGTGAAAGGATTTCAGAATCCATACTACCTAATATTATAAATGCGAAAGCAGCCTCCTCGCTAGTGTGGTACTGCAACTACGATGCCTCTGGTATTGTAGCACCCTAAACGCTTAACACCATTGTAATTACAATCTGAATCATTTTGAAGGATATTGCTAATCCATTGCTTTATATGTTCGTTAAATGTGTCGGCTCAACAACGTAAATAACGCAATGAATGCTGTTGAACTGTCAAAATGAAAGAAATTGCTATTGTTAGTGTGTTATGCAGTTAACCTTCAAAATTATACAGATTGAGATAGATAGTCTGTTACGCAATTGGTGAAGGTATACCATGATTATTATCAGGCCCCTCTTTTCCATTGGGCACTCCGGGCAGGTACCCAGGGGCCCGCGATCTTCATGGGCCTGCTCTCATTAAAAAACATTATTGGCAGCCGCCGCTTCCATTCTACGCATTATTAGTACCCGATTCAATGACAAAATAAGTGATTTGCATTGCGATTTACAATAAGTTTCTAGCCCCCAGTTATGAAATATTAATATGTTTCTCTATTGTCTCTTATCTACACAGGGGCCCCGTGATCCTTGTGCCCAGGGCCCCCAATAGGTTAAAGACGGCCCTGATTATTATGAGTTTTTTTTTTCCTAAGTCCTGTAAGGTCCCCAATGAATGCCTACAATTGGAAAAAGGTGATTCCATGCTCTTAGTAATACGCTTAGGTTTTATCTATTACATATTCGTAAAACCTAAAAAACCTACCTTACCTATTCGTAAAAAAAAAATTAAAAAAATCTCTCAGAGTCAAGCACATACTGCTCTTGGCCCCGATAACGCCTGATGGAAAGCGATAGATGAGGTCTATGATAGAACGAGCATGTCCAGAAGATGTTCCTCTTCCCTGTTCACTCTTGCTTTGAAGGCAGACGGGTTAAATGTGGGAGGGAACACAGACAAAAGGAATTCCCCAAAACCTTCGAAATTCGACTTGCCGGGTTCAAATCTGCAACCTCGTATCGATGATACAAGACATTAACCCCGAATCCGTGCCATAACAATATTCCTGACATCATTGATTCAATAAAACTAATTGAATTTCCAATAAACTCAAAAAGATAAGCAATCCAGACAACATGATTAATTCTCATTTAAAACCAGTTTCGCACAACTGGTTGAACTCCACAACAACGTGAACTTTGAGCCTGTAGCCTGTAGCCGCAGGAAATATAACATAACTAGCTGCGCTCCGCGGTTTTACCCGCATTAGTTTCGATTCCGTAGGAATATCGGGATAAAAAGTAGCCTATATGTTAATCCAGGGTGTCAGCTACCTCTATACAAAGTTTTATCAAAATTGGTCCAGCCGTTTGAGCGTGAAGAAGTAACAAACATATAAACACACACATACACACACAAACATTAGTGTGATTGTATGATATCAATTTTCAAAGACCAACAGGTCTCAACTGTCATTTGTAGATCTTTGTCACTTGTAGATAATAACATAACTGGGTTCGATTCCCAGGTCAGACAAAGTGTTATTGGGTTTTCCATTAGGAATTTCTTAATAACAGTCCGGAGTTTGGAAGTTGGCGGTTTAATACGGTGCCTCGGAAAGCACGGAAAGCACGTAAAGCCGTTGGTCCTGCGCCTGATCTCTCCCCGGTCGTGTCGGATTTCCGTCTATGTAAGTGTCGATCCCGTGGGAATATCGGGATAAAATGTCCTATGTCCTTTCCCGGGACTCAAACTATCTCTATACCAAATTTCATCTAAATCGGTTCAGTGGTTTAACCGTGAAGAAGTAACAGACAGGCACACTTTCGCATTTCTAATATTAAGCAGTATGGATAAACAGACTCTTTTGAATTGTCAAGGGGTCGGTCAGTCAGAAAGATGAAGCTAGTTGCCCATTCCAAAGCGTAATAGGTAAGTACCTACCTATGGAAAAGAACGGGCAAGAAACTCCACGGACACTCTTTTAAATCTAAATATTGTTACTACAAAGCATTGCTAAGTGGACATTAGCTCCTGTCATAATAAAAATATTATACCTAAACCCATACCCAGGGTTTGCCGAACGAAGGACCTGCTTACCTACAGTACTGAAGACAGTGCCGGATTAGCCCATAAGCAAATTAAGCAATTGCTTAGGGCATCACGTCTCGGGGGGCACCACAAGGCAGAAACAGCACCGAAACAGTATTTGCTAGCACACGAAAGGCAAGGCTGTTTATCAGCAAGATTACAAGACCCAAAAGTCACTCTAGAGATGTGCGCCAAATCTTTACAAATCGCTCGGTGATGTTTTGGAAAAATACGAGGCGACTAGTGGATGGGAGGGCCTACAGGGGTGGATTGCTTAGGGCATCAAGTAGTCTTAATCAGGCACTGTTTAGGTCATATAATCCCTTAACTGTCTGCAGATAAAACCATATTTAGCAAAAGCCTGATAAAAATGTCATAGCAATAATTGCTTCGTGCTACTGTAATTTTTCACTGCTTAACTAGGTACGTAAGGTAGTTTATCATTATGAAAGGGCATTACTACTAGGCTTTACTTAATGTGATTCCCGACAAAGATTATGGCACCCCTTTTTCTAGCCGTGAACATACGGTGGATAAAAAGGGATGGGTTATTCTGCAAATGCTAATCCATCTGGTAATCATTAGCATTGCGGAATAAACGAACAACATACGGGGAAAAAAAATGAATTCAGGGTTCACTGAAAGGACATTTGAAAGTACCTGAGGGGAAACAATTTTAAGATCGTTCAGTTCACAGTCTGATCTCAGTCGCAATCTGTCAAAAAAAGCTCTAATTTCCCTACATTTTTGACAAGTTTTTGACATTGATTGTCGCTGAGATCTGGGGGCCTAAAAAGGTCACTTTGGCAGAATCATAAAAGGATAACATTATGAATTATAATATGGCGAAGACAGTCCTTGTTTTTTTTTTTTCGCTGTACTACGTACTTAGGTAGGTAAAATCAAAGAGATTGGGACTGGATTCATTGGTATTTTAGTAACAAAAAAAAATACTGAAAAATCCTTCACCAATGGGATTTGATACGATTAACTTAACGGTTAACTGTCCATTATGATTCATAATGTTATCCTTTTATGATTCTGCCAAAGTGGCTTTTTTAGGCCCCCAGATTGCGACTAGATTTTGAACGTTTCTAATTACGGGAATAGGCCTTCTGGTTAATGGGAATAAGCTCACTCCTGAACATAAACGGCAAAATGTGGGTATCTGCCTAACTCTTCGAGGAATAGCATAATCAGTCTATAAAGTTCCCACTGCTGGGACACAGACCTCCTCTCTTCGAGATGGAGTGAATGAGTGGGCTATAATATCACGCAGGCCCAGTGCGGGTTGGTAGATGTCACATGTCTTCGATTTTTTGGTTCTAGGACATACTTTCTCACGATGTTTTCCTTCACCGTTTTGAGAGCAGTGGTGATGATATAATTTACACAAAGTAAAACGCCTGTCAGGGTTCGAACCTAAGACCTACAACTCGTAAGTCACGGCCGTTACCACTGGGCCACCACTGCTTTGGGGAATACAGTCGTGTTTAAATGTTTTGAAAGGACATACCTACTGAGTTACAAAACTAAAGGAAATCTACATTACAGAAGTTCTGATTTCTAGAAGATAACCCGTAAGTGATAGAAATACAGAGTGACTGGGACACTGACGCGCCACCTTTTAGGTAGGTACAGTCGCCAGCTGCACATCAAGCAACTAGAATCTGTCAAATTTCTTTAATAGATTTTCAACTTTATCGCTCAAGCATAAGGTTGAGAAAATTGGGAAAATTTTACAGTCTCGGGTAGCTTGATGTGCTGGCGTCTGTACCATGGATTCAGAGCATGATGAGGGCGCCGACCAAACGCCGACTGCCTAGTGGAATGATGATAATAGTGGCCACTATTTTCCGTTTTAGTGATTATAATAAAACTAAACAATGTAAAACTACCGTTTATAATAATATTAACGTATAATCTTGTGGAGCACAACTTAACGTGCTTATTTTCATTCTAAAATAAAAGAAATAACCAAACAAACGATGAGGGCGCCACTAGGCGGTCCGCGTAGCCTTGAAAAAAATATAATATGTTCTGAATTCATAGTTACAGTTTGTGCGTCGATGTATGCCACCCTTTATGATGTATGTTGGATCATTTAGCTCCCTTTAAAATGGTTGAGCTGAATGGTGCTAATACATGCGTCATGTTCGTGAACGGGCGCCGTCAGTAGGGACTGGTCATTTCTTTGCTGCCATGGCTTATTTTAATTTTATTTAATATTTGAATTGTTTTTTTTTTTTCATTACGGACGCTTTTAACGTTCTGCATCGTTCTCACATGCATAATTTTTAACATGAATGATGTAAACAAGACTTTGTAACCATATTATTTTGATTTAAAAGAGTGTCCATGGAGTTTCTTGCCCGTTCTTCTCCATAGGTACCTACGCTTTGGAATGGGCAATCTAGCTTCATCTTTCTGACTGACCGACCCCTTGACAATTCAAAAGTGCCTGTAAATGGTTTAATTGAAATAAATGCTTTGAGTTTGAGTTTTGAGTTTATAAGTTGGAGACAGACACCTACACCTTTACACGTTCGTCGGCGGAGGACTGGACGTCAAGGCTTTGTCGGTTTCCCAGTCCCCCGCCACTCGGACGAAACAGGAGTGCCACTGGGTTGTTTTAGTGGGTATACCGGGTCAGACCGGGGAGTCCCACATAGCCCCCGATGGGAGGGTATGCGTAATGCATTTTTACCAGCGCAAAAAAAAAAGGGGTTACACCTTCAACCACTAAATAGGTAGGTACTTTAACGCTAAACATAGGTATTTTAAAACATAATTCTATCTCCATCATTTCTCCAAACGATTGACAGAAACAGAACGACGACGTTTTAAATTGGTTTAGCGGTAAACGAATGATTATTGACTTGTGGAAAATTTATAAAACCGTGAAAGCTTTATTACTTTTGAGTTCAGAATAGGAATTTGTCATAGGTTCCAAACCCCATTACCGTTGACACCAAAGCTACTAACGATTCATCACGAGCAGTCACATCGCCCTTTTAAAGCCAGTCGAATGACCATTTGTCCGGACAACGGTAGTTGATAACATCGGCACATTAGATTAATTCACACGTCGAGGTGTCCCATATTACCGGCCAACGTTCGGCAGATGTGTAGACTTGTTAGTGGAAGCTATTTTTATAAATTAGCATAGCATAATTAGCTAGCGTGTTGCCCTCGAAAGGATAAGTAGAGGTGTTGTACCTATTATGATGCGGGCGTTTTGCTAATATCAATCAGAATCGGTATCATTTTGACAGTTCAACAACATTCATTGCGTTATTTACGTGTTGAGCTGACAAATTTTTTGAACTTATGAAGCAGCGTTTACATCATCTGCCTAGCCTTTTTCCCAACTATGTTGGGGTCGGCTTTCAGTCTAACCGGATGCAGCTGGATACCAGTATTTTACCCAGTTACTGGGTAATACGATACCCCTTGGTTAGACTGGTTGTCAGACTTTCGGGCTTCTGACTACCCGTAACGACTGTCAAAGATCAGCGTTTACAAATAAATCCCAATATTGTAACGACTTCTAGAATTCCTGTGTAAAGCATGGAAGGGTGTTGTAACAAGCGTACCTACTTAGGTACATCACATTGTCGCAAATCTATCTGATAAAACCTAGGTACCTAAACAATCATGAATCCATTAGTTTCTTTGTACTTACCACTTACCTACTACCTAAATTGCAAAAAAATGGCCGCTGTAATTGCAAAGTCGAGAAAAAAAAATTGCAAATTCGAAAAGCTTTAGAATGTAAACAAACTATTATAAACAGTTACAACACATGTGACGTTACCACCTACAGCGTCTAAACAGAAGGTGTTGCATAAATCAATCCGTTTCACCCCATTTTGACAGCTCAAGACGCCATATTAGATCAGTGGCACACTATTCTCTTGTGTGGTCCTCCCGCACTTGAATGGCAATGACAAAAATGTTACCCAAAATATTGATAAAATGTTGAAAACAGATTTTGGTATAGGAAACAGTTTTTTATTGGAACTTAGTATTTTAGAAACGGTACCTACTCATAGCATGAAAGATTTGAGCCAAGGGTGTGTTGCGTTAACCTCAGTGGCGTAACTATTGGGGCAAAATGCCACGGGCCCCCAGCCAGAAGGGGCCCCTGGCCCGAGAGGGCCATGAGCACAGGATCCTAACATAAGTTTATAAATGCAAGCTTTTTTTTTGAAAATGTGCAACAAAGGACATCATTCAGGTTTGTACCTTTTTCCCATTGTTTGTCTAATTTTGTGGACAGGACCTCATGCTCAGCAGTAGCGTTTGCAACCACTAGACCAACGAAGCAGTCAGGTGTTAAATGTTGTAGGGGAAAATATGAAATCTACGCGGAAAAAGTCGCGGGAGAAGTGCTAGTAAAAAAAAAACTATAACGTTAGTTGAGCATTGAGGGAGGGCCCCAAACTGGCAAATAAACAAACTGGCATTATCCTAGAACCAAAAATTTGACGACATATTTATGATATCTACCAACCGGCACTGGGCCCGCGTGGTAGATTACAGCCCACTCCCTATCGAAGAGAGAATGCCTGTGTCCCAGCAGTGGGAATATTATAGGCTGATAATGCTAAACAAATCAAATTATAATCCAAAAATGTTAATTATAATCACAACGTCAGTTATTACACCGTAGTTAATTCAACCATATTATCAGTTCCATCTGCATTCGTCGCAGGTATGCAACTATGCAGGGCAGGTGGACTGCCCCTGAACAGTTTCAAATGTTGCAACTAACTATTGTGTCTAATTGCATTTTGTGCATTCCTGATCAAATGCTGATACGGTTTGTAATGGTAGTTTGAAATTTCCAAGTTAGATAGTTCGGCCCAAGTGATAGTTAAATAAAATTACCTTCTTCTTTGTCTTCTTGTGTCAATGGTACTGTGTTTTTGACTGCCCCTTTGGTCTCGTGGTTGCAAGCGCGACTGCTGAGCGTGGGGTCCTGGGTTCGATTCCCGGGTCGAACAAAGTGTTATTGGGTTTTCCATTAGGAATTTCTTAGTAACAGTCCGAAGTTTTGCCTCGGAAAGCACGTAAAGCCGTTGGTTGTGCGCCTGAACTCTCCCCGGTCGTGTCGGATTGCCGTCCCATCGGACTATGAGAGTAAAGGAACAGAGAGTGCACCTGTGTTTGCGCACACACTTGTGCACTATAATATCTCCTGCGTACCTGGCTAATCTCCATTGAGATTGGCCACTGTGACCGAAAGCGGTCGGGGAGGCTATTATTATTATTACTGTGTTTTTATATTGTTTGAACCCAGTAGGTGACCACGCCGATTGCAGCGTCAGTGGCATTCTCTATACATTTGAGGTGCAAGTGAACGGGCACATACGACAGTCCAGCGAGTGGGACATGGTCTGATTGGAAGAACCGCACTGTGTGTGTTGGATGTGTCAGCAAGTAATCCACTACTTCGACAGATCTGGGGGCACGGGAGTGCCCTCGCCAAGACGAGCCAAGCGAAGCGCAAGGGCACTACCTACCTTTTCTCGAAGCACTTCGTCGTATTTTTGAACCTTCATAACTTGGGTTTGGATTATACCAGATAAAAAAAAAAATCGGGATATGATTTCAGTGGTTGACTTATTAAACCTATAAAGTTTCAATTGCATAGCTCTTATACTTTAGATTTTATTGATATCTAAAATACCCCGATTTCGTCACTGACTCACTGATGATCATAAATATTCTAAGGGTCTTCCTGAAGTCCTAGAAAGCTGAAATTTGGTATGTAAGCTAGTAATAGTACACAAACAGCAAAAAAAACTCTAAAACTTGGAACTTTTACCCTCCAACCCATTAAACTAGGGGATGGAAGTTTGTACGAGACTTCCGCAAATTTTGATGCTAGAGTTCTGAAAATTGATATAGGGACTCCTTGTTATAAATAATAAAATACGTATTTCAGGATTTTTAGTAAAGAACCCCCCAAAAAAAATTTTTTTTATTTCATAAGCATCTTTCAAAAAGATGTGAAATCCCACTAAAAACATTTTCATGTAAAATGTTGCCAAGACGAGACCACATATGACTCGCAATGTCAAAAAGGTATCAGATCTCATGTAGAGCCAAGCTTCTAACTCTACCTTGGCCGTTTCACTACCATCACATGGGCGTAAGGTGAAAAATTTATTCACTGTTCATTGCTTTTCTGTTAAACAATAGTTCTTGTAGTAACGAAACGGCCAAGCCTCATATTTTGACTAAGGTGTAGAGTTCAGTACCCAGCTAAGTACTGGATAAGACAACGCGCTCCGTTGTCTTACCCAGTACTTAGCTGGGTTGTGAATACTGGTCTTTAGCTGTATCCGGTTAGACTGGAAGCCGAACCCAACATAATTAGAAAAAGGCTAGACAGATGAAGACTAACATGAATGATACAGATACCTAATACACAACAAAACCGCACTTGTCCTGTCTTGTGCATGCGCATAAATGTGTGTCATATTATGTAACGACCGCGCGTACTGTAGGTACCTTCGTTGTTACTGCGAATGCTTTGCATTACATCTATGAGTTAGGTAAGAGATTGTGGTAGCCCAGAGGTTTATATAATCACTAGCTGCGCCCCGCGGTTTCATCCGCATAAGTGCCGATCCCGTGGAATATCGTCATAAAAAAGTAGCCTATATGTTAATCTAGGATGTCAGCTACCTCCATACAAAATTTCATTAAAATTGGTCCAGCCGTTTGAGCGTGAAGAAGTAACAATCTTCTTCACGCTCAAACGCCTGGACCATTTTTGATAAAATTTTGCTGACATCCTGGATTAACACATAAGCTACTTTTTATCCCGATATTCCCACGGGATCGACACTTACGCGGGTGAAACCGCGGGCACAGCTAGTAAATAATAAAATTCTATCTATCCGATACATAAAACCCACAATCATTTATTATGTAAAAGACTTGGCTTACGACAGCTTTTAAAAAATTAAAAAAAAATACCTTAAAGAAGCCAGTAGTTAGTTGCCACACATATTTATACGTAAGTACAATAAAAAGCAGATAAGTAAACAATGCATGAGGAAACAACTCTCCGGAAGATGGCGTGTTGCCGCGCTGTAGCGTCGGGTGGGGTGCGATATAGCGCGGGAAGTTTGACAGTTCATTTTTTTTTTTGATTCAAAAATCGAACTTTTATTTTTTTAATGAGGTCCTGGCGGCCACCCAGAGCGGGAGGGGTCATTTGATGATTTCCCATCCGCAAAAAAAAAAAAAAAAAAAAATCCCTTTCACTTTGACAAGACAACGAAATGCATTGCTTCAAATGTGTGGAACTATTTGTTAGCTCGACAACAGAAACAACGCAATGGATACTGTTGAATAATGAAAGGGATTGCGACGCCGCGCCGTGTGCAAGTCTAGTGATTTTATTTACTTATTAATTTAATATATTCTTTTACAAATCCAAAATATATTTTCGAAAGGACAGAGTTTATATAAAATACCTAATAAATTTTAAATCAAATAAAAAAACGTCTCTACATCAATAAAAAAAAATCGTACGTTCCATCAACCAAATATTAGCGTTCACCTACATAACCTAAAAGTATTACCAGTCAAAAAATAAAAACAAAAATAAACAAGAACTACTTTCTATCAACTCGGACCGGGCGGCGCGGGCGCGGCGCGACGGACAAACGGACACGTGTTTTAGTCCCAGACTCCGAGTACAAATTACGTCAGCATTATATTCATAAGAAAGTAATGTTTCAGAAGGTCCCCTACATTCAAAACATGAATAACTCATAATTATCCTTCTTCGTGTGTATACATGTGTTCATGGATAGATATACTATACATTCATGTTCAAAGCTGACAGAGCAAAAATCACTTATCCCACGAAAAACATTTTCATGTAAAATGTTGCCAACACGAGACCATATTGCTCGCACTGTCAAAAAGTTATCAGATCTCAATGTAGAGCCAAGCTTCTAACTTACACGCCCCAACTCTACAAGCCTTAAGTTCACAAACTCTACAGCTTAGTCAAATTAAGAGGCTTGGCCGTTTCCGCGTATCAAAACTAGGACAAATTGGATAAATTTGATAAAAATGCACAATGTGTGGTAACTGCTGGATACAGAGGGGTCCCCCAAACACCGCCACTTCGACCGGTTCTGTGCTTCTCACATCCAGCAGATTCCTGCCTTGCAGTTAAAACTGATTTACATCCGTCACCTCACACATCAGGTCCAGTTGAAAACCAGCTCCAGGCACTAGTTATCTGGCATTTTTGCTGAACTGGGCCATTTTGGCGCAGTCGTGAAGTACACGTTCCTGTTAATTTCTGAACATCGGACTACAGACTTTTTATTTGATCTTTTATTTGTTTTTATCTGCAGATGTCATGTATGTATGTGGTGTGTATTTTCATTATTTTATGTTTGGGTCAATATTTAATACAATACAAGGCGCCGCGCATTCCCTTTCTTCCACGTTGAAAATTCGTTATACTGAACCTTTTACACCATTTCTGTTGAGTGTTAAATGCACAAATGCAATCTACATTCGCGTAAGATCAAGTAAGTATTTGCATATTTTTGCAATTACTCCCGTTTTTGGCGCGATTTGAGTTATTTTAAGTGAGATCATGTAGACCAAGGGGCATTACATGTCATGAGTCTAAAGCGCGGTCTTTGTCTTTGCATAGAAAAGAAAGAGAAGCGCGATGACACAACACTGGTAATTTATTGCAAAATATGCAACAAATTGCTTGTAGATAGAACAATCTGACAAAAATCTTAATGATTGTATGTATATTAATTAGTATGGTTTTTATTGTAAAAAGAAATGAAATGTATTTTTTGAGGGTTTTAGTAGTACTTATAAAAATAATGTATCATCAAAAACGAAAACATAGGGACTTACAAGTAGTTAATATTTAATATTCTGTAAAAAAATCATTGCTTTATGGTCATTAACTTAAAAATTCTTCAATTAGGTACAGCACATAACCGCATTGTTAGGGTTGTACCCGGGTCAGTTACCTCCATACCAAATTTTATCAGAAATGGTCCAGCCGTTTGAGCGTGAAGAAGTAACACACACTCACAAATTTCGCCTTTATAATATTAGTGTGATACGTGATCTTAAATCATTTTATGTAAACGAAATTTTTGGTCTTCCACGAACCTGCTGGGACTACATTCACCTTTTTAAAGGCGTGATTGTCTTTACATAACCGATCTTATATGAGCACCAAGTCATACCTACGTGCCTTCCAAAAATTGAGATCACTATCAACGAATTATTTCGCAGTGGTAGCCCAGTGGTAAGGGCCACGATTTACGAGTTGTAGGTCGTAGGTTCAAACCCAGACAGACGCTTTAACCTCGTGTAAATTATTTCATCACCTCTCAAAAACGGTGAAGGAAAACATCGTGAGGAAAGCGGCAAGTTCTAGAACCAAAAATTCGAAGACATGTGACATCTGCCAACCCGCACTGGGCCCGCGTGGTGGAGCACGGCCCACGCCCTCTCACCGAGAGGAGGCCTGTGTCCCAGCAGTGGGAACATTATAGGCTGATTATGTTAATAAAATTTGGAAATTGTTCTAAGTCTATAATGATAACTTAACAATTTATGTGAAAAGGAACTTGGTATAGATACTGTAAGTACCTGCTATGACCTAGTCACGGTAATATCTATACTAATATTATAAAGAGATAAAGTTTGTAAGTTTGTGTGTAGGGGGTAATCTCTGGAACTACCAGTTGGATTTGAAAAAATCTTTTTGTATTCGATAGCCCAATTCATAAGGAAGGTAGGCTATTTAACATCACGCTACGACCCTTAGGAGGCGAGCAAAAAAAAAAGAAAAAAAAGTCAGAAAGAATGCTAAGCAAAAACGAAATAATAGCGAGGGCAGGCGATGAGATGCGATGGGGTGGGTCGGGGGAACAAGAAATTTCACGCGGACGAAGTCGCGGGCAGAAGCTAGTTTTCTATAATATTACGGTGACCTAGTAATTGTTCAACCCGTGTACTATGGTCTTCTCTGTGTTCTAATGCTTCTTGATGTGCTGCTGCTGAGGAGTTTGTTGCGCCACTTCTTCCAGATAAAGCAATAGGAAGTGGTGAAGGACGGGCGTTTTGGAGGACTGTCTTATGTAATGTTGACCCACAAATAGTTTTTTTTTTTTTGTTGGTAAGTAGGTATATCTATTGGCGTGTGCTAGCAGACATATTAACATGGCAAATAATTTATTTTAAAGTTTTGTGTTTCGTACCTAATCTTAATTACTTACTATTGTATAGAATCTAGTTCTTCTGTCGTTTATCGTTTATTGTTTATTGTTAATTAAAACGGTAACACCAATTACATTAATTAACATAAAATTTAAAAAAACAGGTATAGTAGATATAAAATATCAACTACTAACATATTATAGAGGACACCCTAGCATACTTCTTCTCAAAAAACATCAGACATACCCGCATAATTCTACTCCATTCATCGGCAAACAGATCACATTCAGGATTGGTGGCCAGGAGGGCATTAGAGTACGACACACAGGGGACTCAGCTCTGGCGACAGTTTTAGATGACGGCGGTGCAAACAGATTGGTGGCCAGGAGGGCATAGAACTGCAGGAACTGACAGTGGTGCTGCCGTGCTGCTGGGGAGTTTGATGCACCACTTCTTCCCAGTTAAAGCACTAGGAAGTGGTGAAGGGCGGGCGTTTTGGTAGACTAACTTATGTCGTTCAAAAAGTGCTGATTCTCAGCCTCATTTGAACTAAATATGTTTTATTGATTTTGATTGAATTACTGAAGCTCATCAACTCAGAATTCTTCTCCTTGTACAGACGCCAACACAACAAGCTACTACAATCTGTCAAATTTCTTTAATAGATTTTCAACTTTATCGCTACAGCATAAGGTTCAAGGTTGATTGGGAAAATTTGACAGTTTCGGGTAGCTTGGTGTGCTGGCGTCCGTACTTTGCGAGGTGGAAGTGTGGAACAGCTCAGCAGGACTCATAGCTCCGGTCCACTCACGAACGAATAGGATAAAGAATTTGATTAAAAACCCCACAATTCATCTAACCAGCCAGTATCACGTACTCAGATAGAAACTAATTAACCATAACGCAGTGTATTATAAATTTATAACTCTATGTAATACCCTTCGCAGTGACATTAATTAAAAACGATAAAATAAAACAAACTGTCTCATAAAACCTAGCCGGCTTTTTAATTTAACTGTCATACTTTCTATTGCCCAGAATAAATACTTCAAAAAGAATTGAGCACATATAGAGAAGAAAAAAAACAAAATCAAGAACCTGGTATTAACTTCTCCTTGTAGTACAATCGAACTTCACTATCGAATCACATACTACCGTATAAAACGAATATGTATCACTTACATTGCTTCTTTAGTTCCAAAATCAAATCTGCAATGTCCATATAAAACCGCAGTGTACATGAAATTAAGCAGCATTGTCTAGACAGATCTCAAATTCGATAACTTCATGGTGCAAAGATCCTATCGCTGAATGGAAAGGCGCGTTGTTCATTTCACCAAGTATAAAACGGTCGTGGGGATCACAGATTGCACCAGTCAATACCTAGAAGTCGACAACAGCATCTAAACTATTCAACATGATCGCTTTTGTAAGTGTTTTCTTAATTATTTAATACTTATAAAGTGACGTAACATCGACATTAAAAAATGGATCGGATATTTGTGGCGGGTTTCCTGGCTGTATAATGTGGTTTCCTTTGCGTGGACATTGAATCTAAAAAGTGTGATCTTAAAACTTGGCGGCTTTTTCGAGCTGTCAAATATTTTTTGATAAAAAATATGTTTATTACTTTTTCACGCTCTGGATGAGAATTAATATAATACATTATTCATAGAATCGGTGATTGCTTGTGACATAATGGTTATGTGATGTTACATCATAACTTTGTTACTACCTGCTCCTTGGTGACTGTGCTTTACGGTCAATGACACCATAGACAATCTTCAACTCAAAAATATGACATTTAGTTTCTAATCGTATCGAACGAAACTGATTCCCTTTGTTACGTTTCATAATTTCAATGGCATTTGAAAAGTAAAAGTTGTAGTAAGTAGTTACCCACATACCTTATGGTCCAAGAGGTTAAGTGCATATCTGCCCTTAATGTCTAAAATCGCTTAATTTTAATCATAGGTACCTACTTCACCTTTCCTGCATGAGGCCTTTGCAATCATATTAAAAGAACATATAATTATCTTCCAGAGAACAGCTGCCATCCTCCTCCTAGCGGCCTTCGCAGCTGCCCGACCCTCAGACGACTGGGAGCCGGAAGGTCACTCCCACTCAGAACACACGAAGCCATACCACGTCACGGTCGTGAAGAAGATCGGAGTGCCAGTCCCCCATCCCGTGGCCGTGTCGGTCCCGCAGTACGTGAAGGTCCCCATCCCCCAACCTTACCCCGTCCACGTAACAGTGGAGCAGCCCATCCATGTGCCAGTTTACAAGGTAAGCTTCCGACTACTATTATTACATACGGTTTGATCTATAGGCATTTGAGTTGTAGACACTGTTTGTAAGGGCAACATTATGCCCTACAGAATGACAGTGATTTGATCTGTAATAATAAAAAAAAACAGTGGCACTCCGGGAGTGCCAACAGAAGTGAGAACAAAACACAAACAGAATACTTTGCCATCACTCACTGACATATCGGATATACATTGAAACCGAGTACATCCCGAGGACAGCCGAACACATCCGAAGCGGTGTCGGTTACGGTAACAGTGGCGCGTGTTCAATAGTTTTTCCCATCTCAAAAAATCCCAACGCGCCTAAAGAAGTTTAATCTTAATGGATTACGGAAAATATCGGGAAAATTAAAAAAAACAAATAACGTAAAATATCAAAGATCCAGTGCTCTTCTCTGGAGTCAGCTTTAAGGCTCATGCATGACGTGGTAAATACTGTCTTATTTAACTAGTATTTGTATTAGCAATTTAATTAGTAACGAGGCTGACAGTTTGTCCGTACTAAAATTAAGTACCTAAATATCGCCACTCGTGCAAGCTAATCCGTAGGTCGACCTTATCCACCACCAAACCTGTGACTAAAAGGAAACTTTAGAGCACCCAAAATAAGCACCCTATTTGCGTAACGCACCCGGCATTCCATTGCGTTACGTTTGTCATTCCACATGTGTTATGCAATTCGGGTGCTTATTTAGAATGCCGTTTTTGTTTGAGTGCTCAATATGATCGTAATCGGTAAATAGGATAGCTTTTGATTATGATGGCGTAGGGAATTTTACTATTCTGACTGCAAGGTTTAATTGACTTCAAAACGCGAAATAGGCTCTCAATTCTTGCGTATTCGCTACCAATGTTTGGTTAAGGTTTAATAATTTAAAAAAGCTTAATAATCAAGTATTTTAAATTACACTACTTCGTTACCAAAAGGAACAAAAATAATAGATAGTGCAATTTGCCATAAATCGTGCAAGTTCATCCTAAATGGTTTCTCTATTGTCTTTTATTGCACAGCAGGACACAGTTTTTAATTACGGCATTTGATACTTAAAAAAATACATTAAGCTTTTTTACGTGGTTATAGGCAGACACAGACCTAATTCCTCTTCATCTTCAACTAATTAAGACTGATATTTTATTTATTACTGCTCAATTTGCAGCTCAGATACATTCATGATTAAATTAATTTGCCCTTTGCATTCATTGATTCCGCTAAATTAAAAAAAAAACTACTCGGATCGTGTGACTGCTAACACGTAGGTAATTGTCCCCATAAATCAGGTGTTAATTAGTCATTAAAGTCACAGCTGGCGTGTTACATCATTACAACAGCAGCACTTACTTGCACAGTTGCACTTATTTTAAATTTTCGCTCTTGATTTAACAACCTAACCTAACTCATCATCACACTTTGAATCAGTCTGTCTCACCTTTTTGTTATGGCAACATTATTATACCCTGTCAATTTTTCTTTCTTTTTATTTCTGTCAAAAGTAGTTCCGGTCCGCGTCAAGTATAAATAATAATGTATTAATTAACATTCATTTTAAACAAAAACAGTAATAAAAGAAAGATACAATTTAATACGCAAGTAAAACGGACACAACTCTACGACTTTCACGGTAGGTTTAATAAAAAAAACGTATATAAAATAATCGCTGTAAGCAACCTTTCTTTGTGTCTGTGAAACTAATTATCGCTATTTAAAACAATAAAAGGCACCTTTCACATCGGCCTTACCATAAACATAGAACCAATTAGTTTTACACTTACAGGCAAAACGACATTCTCCTAACATCAATTCAATTAAACTTATACCGCAAAGTTAATGCCAATAAGAAACTACACAATTATTTTACACGACAAATAAAGTAGTACAACGTAAGTGTTATATCACAGTTTATTGTGTCTATGTGCATTTTTGCAATTATCTCATAACGTTACCCATTCATTGCTGCATCAAACTGTTACGTAATGCAGTCGGCCATGACAGAAAGTAAAAGCGCGGGCAGTCAAGCGTGCGTTTGAAAAAAGAACAGCGCGTTTTGTGACAGTTTGCAGCCACATTCGGAAACGTTCTCTCATTCCAAAATATTACACACCCTACATTCAAGTAGCAAGTTCTTCTATTAATATGCTAATGGTTCTCATAAAAATGTTGAACCGATCTCCTCGTAGCCTGAAAATCATGCCCACAAGAAAACAAGACTAATCCCAAACTCTTTTTCAGGTTGTGACCAAAATTGTGGAGAAGCCAGTCCCCTACACCGTTGAGAAGCCCGTCCCCTATGAGGTCGAGAAGCCTTACCCCGTCGAGGTCGAGAAGAGGGTCGAGGTCCCCATTCCCAAACCCTACCCAGTCCATGTCCCCGTCTACAAACACGTCTACCACCACAAAGGAGGCCACAAGCACTAAGGAAAAAAACACAAATTTAAAATAAGGGGCAAAGAGGTTCCATAGCTTATTTTTATAAGCGGGGTTGCCAGTGTAAATACAAATTTCGTAGATCTGATGGAGATGTAATTTCATCAGTGATGACTTATGTAATAATGTTGTGATATTTATTGTTGTTGTATGCAAACAATTTGTTGTCTGTGCTGTTGATCGCGTTTTTGTTGACTATTGTGTAATTGTTGTTGATTATTTTTAATTATAAGTGTTGTACATTGTACATTAAAAAAGAATTTAACCTATATTTTGTATGACTTAAGTATTTGGGTCCTGGGAGGTAATTGCGTAACACACTATCAGTAGCAATGGCTTTAATTTTGAAAGTTCAACAACATTCATTGCGTTATTTACGTTGTTGAGCAGACAAATTCTTCGAGCATATACAGCAATGGATTAGCGATATCTTTCAAAATGATTCAGATCGTGGTTGATAATGTGTTACGCAATTTTATTATAGTGCAGATTTCAACCTACATAACTCTTTTGAACTTTCCAATACCATAGGGACACAAAAACAACATGATTCCCTTCAAAAAATCACGCTTGATGACATATCGATTCAACAGTAAATCGATATCTCAGCCTGTATCTTGTTTGGCATCACTGCAGTGCGACTGTGCGACTTTCACTGAGTGGCGGTCAAGGCTCCGGTCGATGACTCCAAGTCTCCACAACGAGACACTCGCCACATCCACCATACATTACTCTACATGTATAGCATACAACCACTCTTAATCATTATAAGCCAGTAATGTACGTTGCGTGTGGGTGGCCGATTATTTACTCGATTCATCAATTGATTGCTCGCAAATAATATCGATCACTCGTTTATTTTGTTTTTGTTTACGCTTGAGTCATGGGATGTTTTTAGGAGTTGGGTGTAAATGTAAATGTAATGCTTGTAAATTAAGAAATATAAGATTTGGATCGTGTTGATCCAAGAAGCATTCCGTTCCAAAATGGGGAAGAAGAATTGCAAGAATTTGACTGCAATATTTAAGACCAACACTGCAAAAAATCAAAGTCAGCTAGGATTCATCATCATCTGCCTAGCCTATCCCCGAACTATATTTGGGGTCGGCTTCCAGGCTAACCGGAAAAATTAAAGTCAGCTAGGCGTGTTGACACAATTTATTTGCAGTTGGCTTACGCGTTGGAGGTCGTGGGTTCGAACCCAGGCGCTTTACTTTCTGTAATTTTGTAACTTTGTAATTGTAACTCTCAAAAACGGTGAAGGAAAACATCGCAAGAAAACCGGTAATGTTCCCACTGCTGGGACACAGGCTCCTCTCTGTGAGAGGGAGTGGGCCGTAATCCACCACGCGGGCTCAGTGCGGGTTGGTAGATGTCACATGTCTTCGAATTTTTGGTTCTAGGACGGTGTCCTCACGATGTTTTCCTTTACCGTTTTGGGTAGGTAGGTGAGGACGATAGGTAGCTCCAGAGATTAGGGCGTTCAAACAAACAAACAATAATATTAGTTTATAGAAGACTAGCTTCCGCCCGCGGCTTTGCCCGCGAGGTATGTCGATAAAAACTATCCTATGTCCTTCCCCAGGATGCAATCTATCTCTCTGCCAAATTTTATTGAAATCCGTTCAGTGGTTTAGGCGTGGTGAAAAGGTACCTACTCTCCTCCTTGACAAAAATTCTGCCAAGAGCTTTCCAGTTTTTCCTACTTTATACACTGAGCGACTGTCAGTTCTCCTCGTAGCTCATGAGCCTTTGTAACGTAACTGACGAAAGATACCTAATTACACTAATTATTTAGTAATCTAAAACAGACCGAAATGATTATCCAAGCGCTACTTTCAAATTACAAGCGAGGCAGCAGCGACGCGATGAATGTACAATACGACCGACAACGTAACTTGGCTTGGCGGGCCTGAACTTTGCGCAGAAGGCTGCGCAGTAAGATTTTTTAGGAACCAAATGGTGACGTGAGGCGAGTGCGAGTGAGAGAACATGCGCGAAAGTTCTTGTGCCTATGTTCAGCGCCAAGTTACGTCGGTCGTATTGTCTGTTGAGCTGGCATGAGCTACCGAACAGCCATGGAATCCTCATCTCACTTTTAACGTTTGACAACCTGTTACATTTTTATTCTTTCCATGTAATAGTGTCACAACAAAGTGCCATAAATCCATTAAAAACTTACACTAGATAATCAGGATTTAATGACCCTACAGCTGGGACTCACTCAGGCCTTCTCTCTGCGAGAGAGAATGGGGTGCAGGCAGGGCTAGAAATACCGGTATTTTTGGGAACCGGTACCATTGGCCTTGATGTGATACCGATACCAGACCTAGTTTACTATTGGATTTCTAATCAGTATTGATTGGTACTGAACCTGAGGAGCCCGTGGCTAAATAATAACAGCCGCACAGGTCAATCGATCGGGTTAAGCTACGCTTGCTGCGGTTAGTCTGTGGATGGGTGACCATATTTACGGCACCGACGGCACGGTTGGCGCAGTGGCTGCTGCGCTGCGTGTCGCGAGTTCGATTCCCGCACGGAACAAATATTTGTATGCACTACAAGTAGTTGTTCCGGGTCTGGCTGTTTGTGTATGTGAGTTTAAATGTTTGTAAACGCACCCACAATACAGGAGAAATTCCTAGTGTGGGGCAACGTGTTTAAAAAAAAGAAAAATTACATACCGAGAGCTTTCCGGTGCACGGAGGGATCCGTGCCTCGGAAAGCACGTTAAGCCGTTGGTCCCGGCTGTCATTCGTGGATCTTTGACAGTCGTTACGGTTAGTCAGAAGCGCGAAAGGCTGACAACCAGTCTTACCAAGCAGTAACTGGGTTGTGGTCAGATAGGCAGTCGCTCCATGTAAAATACTGATATTCAGCTGCATCCGGTTAAACTGGAAGCCGACCCCAACATAGTTGGGAAAAGGCTAGGCAGATGATGATGATCGGTACTGAACCTATTGCTCTCAAAAACAGTGAAGAAAAACATCGTGAGGAAACCGGCATGTCTTAGGACCAAAAATTCGAAGACATGTGACATCTACCAACCCGCACTGGGCCCGTGTGGTGGATTATGGCCCATTCCTTGTCACAGAGAGGCCCGTGTCCCAGCAGGGGAAACGTAGGCTGATTTGAATAGTCATTAGAAAAATAACTTCAAGGTACAAATACGAGATTTGTAGTACGCGGCGGTACCTGAATTTGGTACCGGTACTTGTTAGGTAGAGTACCGGTACCCATCTGGAACCCAGGTACCGGAATGGCAAGAACCGCTAAGTACCGGCACACGTCCGGAACCGTTAGGTACCCAGGTGCCTACTGAAATTACAAGAACCGCTATAAGTACCGGTACCCGTCTGGAACCGGTAGGTACCCAGGTTCTGAAATGGCAAGAAACGCTAAGTACCGGTACAGAAACTGGGTACCAGGACACGCAGGCCAGTATGGGTAGTTACTTATTGTATGTAGGGTGATTGGTGAATAGTCTCCGTTTGCCGTTTCGTCATAGATCCACATAAATGCTAAATGATTTATTTTCTGTAAGTAGGTTTGTACAGTTCGCGTCAAATAACTTTGCCGCTCTGAAGCTAGGCTCTTTCCTAACCGCGCCAATCCGCGCCAGGCGCGCTGCTGTTGTATTCATAGGATTAACTACTGCGCAGTGATTTGTTGCCTACTTCAAAGCGGCAAAGTTATTTGACGCGAACTGTACAAGGGTAATTCTTCAGGGACAAAATTTTCGATGTCTGTGGGTATATTTCTGTAACCAACTAAAAAAACGGCATGTAATATTTTTTTTTGTACAGTTTAGCTTTATCCCTTACTGGGACAAATGATTTTTTTTAAATAATTGCTGTCTAGGTACAAAATAAAAATATTTGAAGGTCGTTCTTCTGATTCATATAGCGCGTCCGTTTGCCATTTTCCGGAACAAAATGGTCGATGTCGCATTTTCCCTTTGATACATCAATATAAATTATAATTATATCGAAAGGAAATGAATTGTCCTCTTACAAAAAAAATGTGTATTAGTTATAACTACGTTAGTCTGTTTATAAATAAGTAAAAAAGAAGTGTCCGGCGTATAATACTGATTAATGTGGCGTAAGCTGCGCTTGACCGTACTTGGTCGGGTAATAATAATGAGAGTCTGGCTTCCAGCGCGGGGGGAAGCCAGTCGTGCAACGGACGACCTAGAAGGTGGACGTGCGGCTGGTTGGCTTAGATCCGGTGTTACGAAGGAAAATACCTGATTCATCTGTGTTTGGTTCAGGTGGCATCCTGATTACAATGCCTACTTTATAAAATTTATTTTATTGTTTTAAAACTTCAATCTGTGTTTCGTGTGATGCTTTTGGGTTATAGATTCGTGTAGAAAAATGAAAATAATGAAGTCTGTATGTGTACGATGAGTTATGCATGATTGTAGGCAAAATCCTGATTCATCTGTGCCTGATTCGTATGGTCAAAACCCCATATGAATAATAAAATAAATTAGTTTTTCCCCTCTCCAGCACGATAGGAGCGCTTTTGTTGCGTAATTCTCCTTGTCCAATTTTTGACCGTGTACAAGTCAGTAGTTTTAATCTTATTTATTATTATTTACTTAGCTATAACCTTTTGAATAATAAAAAAATGACAGGAGTATAATCTTGTTCTAAATATGATACTTTTGATATGTCTTAGTCCTATTTAAGAATTAATAATTATTGTTTAGAATTTACATTCATAACTAACGGTGTATTTATTACTTTTTATTTCTGTTTCTGATTAATATGTAACACATTCTGATTCATCTGGGCACAAAATTAATATCTTGAAAACTACTTTATAAAAACGAGTCCCTCATTCAAATATATGTTATTTGGTATACCTATTTTCATATGAACATGTGTTACAGAGCTGAAAGTGAAATTAAATTTTGGCCATATGGATCAGTCAAAGAATCAAATTTCGAAGAACTACCCACAAACACTTTTTCCACGTCAATCATATTTTTTTAAACTAGATGAGGTCGGCGTTTCCTATCTGACTATTCTGAGAAGAAAGGCCGAAACAAACTCAGAGGTCACAGTCTCTTTTAAAGTCCAGACAAAATCTTGGTCAGATCATGTGAAGAACATGTAGATTGGTGTCTGAAATGGTCTTTTGAGGAAAGAACCACACAGATTGAGCGGACCTGTCCAGTCAGCGCACGCATTTGTCAAAAATCGAGCAGCTCAACTCAGAACTTAAGGAGCTCAACGATTCGACATAGCTTATTAATTTATTCACGGTGAACTAAAAACCTTAAAATTGAGCACAGCATGATGCAACTAAACTTAAATTATCCTAGATGTCGAGATTGTACCAGCTGTAGTGAAAGTGAAATTACTTGAAAGCATCGTGCGCGCTTCCTGTTGCGCGAGAAGATAATTATGCCATTGACATTATACCATACTTACATAATAATATCTAGACAAGGAGTTCCGTAGGCTTTCCGGAAATATCAGTAGTATAATTCTACCTAACTAGAGCTGTTTGTGAACGATATTTAAACAACTCTTGGCACAACAACAACAACAACCACGACAACTCTAGCTAAAGCATTCGTTTAACAAACAATTCGGGAGAAAATATGCGTCACATCTACGGCCATCGCTCAGCATAATGCTAAGACCCTATACAAGATCTGTCTCGTAAACTTTTCAGCAACAACAGACGTATTGACGTGATGACGTCAGCCAGTGCAACATACGATTAGTTAAAAACAACAATCAAAATAAGAAATAAATAAAATATACATTACAAAAAGATAAAGAGTCCTATAAAGGCTGTTACTACAAATCCAAAACCCGAAAATTTTGTCAGTTTCAATCAAAGAAACTACTATTTTCGCCATTCTTTCGAGAGCAGTGCCTTGCCTCCAGCAAATAGCTGGAGGCAAGGCAAATTAGTAATTGAAAATGTTTCATTTTTGATTCGACAACCTGTCTAATGGTTGTGAATAGATTTACCAGAATAATAGCTTCCACCAATTTTATTCTGCCGCCAAGCTGTGGTACCTAATGTTGCTTAAAGGGTAGATTCTCAGACATAAGAAAAATAAAATTCCGGTATGGTTTTTTAGGGTTCCATACCCAAAGGGTAAAAACGGGACTCTAAGTATTACTAAGACTCCACTGTCCGTCTGTCTGTCACCAGGCTGTATCTCATGAACCGTGATAGTTAGAAAGTTGAAATTTTCACAGATGGTGTCTTTCTGTTGCCGCTCTAACAACAAATACTAAGTCAGAATAAAATAAATATTTAATACAACAAACGTGTTTTTTTCGGCGTTTTTGCCTTGTGGTACGGAACCCTTATATGCGAGTCCGACTCGGATTTGGCCAGTTTTGTATGAGCCTTGCCCTTGTCATCCCTGAAGCGATTCAGCAACCTGAAAAATTAAAAAAATATTTGAAAAGGCTAATAAATTCAATGCCAAAAATAATTTACAGACGGCCAGCACATCAAGCCTGTTTAATTCAAACAAACAAACAAATAAATCTTTCCTCTTTATAATATTATTGTAGACGTGCAAATGCAGTGCTATGACCGTGAGATATACACACTTGGTAGAGTGCCCCAAGTGTCCACTGAACTTTTGAGGATCTTATGACCACTGTAATGGCCACCAGCCTACTCAGCGTAAGTACAGATGCCAGCACACCAAACTACTACAATCTGTCAAATTTCTTTAATAGATTTTCAGCTTTACCCCTAAAGCATACGGTTCAAAGTAAATTGGGATAATTTGACAGTTTCGGGTAGCTTGATGTCTGTACCTAATATAAGGATTTGCTTAACCATAGACTTGAAAAAAAAAGTTGAAATAGAAAAAACATCGCAACTAAGTAGGTAACAATATTGTCGATTTTTAATCAATCGATATGAATCTCGGTGCAGCACTATCAAAAGTATCGATAGGAACCACGGTGCAGCACCATCGCAGGTATCGATTAGGAGCTCCTGCGGCGCACGAGTCACATTTATACGGTATTCATAAGTAGTTTTATTTTACTTCGGCGTAAAAATAAGTTGCACTCATAAAGTAGCATATTACTAAAAGAAAACGCGAATATATTAAAATAAATTTAATGCAGGGTTTCAAAAAGATAACTTGCTGTGTACTAGGTATATCATAATTGTCTAGAACTACATATTATTTATCTTTGGAACACTTCATCCAAAATATTGTTGAATTGCAAAGATGACCACACTCCCTGCCTACCCTTCCATCCACATAATCTACATGAGAACAATTATCCACTAATCCTGTGTGATCCTGTCTGACTGAACACATGAAATAATAGTGACACAGCGCACCGTAACCGAACGATTGGTTCCGCCTGCTCGCCGCAAGGGGCGCTGCGGGCGATACGACCTTTTTTATTTTTAGCAGTTTTTAGAGATCCTTGGTCAAAGATATGAATCCTAACTGTTGATGGGTGATTTGTTACAGGGTGTCCTGACTAGGCACCTGTTCTTTTATTTTAAACTAGGAAATCTACCTGGAAATACCGACTAAGTCAGAATAAGGCTGTCAAAAATATCTCAAAGTTCTAGAACAGGTTGTAAGTAACACAATGGCGGATCACACTTGTCCCCACATTTTTCCCGGTCGCCTACGCTGCGCGCACGCACCTGCCACCCCCCACGGGGGGCCGCTCGGCCTCCTTTCATGCCAACGGATTAATGCCACGATTTCTTTGCTCCTTTTTTATTTATTTAAAAAAATATATCTCATATCTCTCGCGGATCGGAGATGTTAAGGCTGGTTAGAGGATATTTTTTTTTAACTTTGTGATGGACCTGTTTATGTGTGTTTTTAAGTACCTATGTGTAATTTGTAATGTTAACGATAGCGGCGATAGTTATAACCTAGGATTCTTAAAACCACGAGGAAAATAGTTTATTTCTGCAATGGGCATAGCGTTCACCATTGCTTACCGCATCGGAAAAATGCAATGAACAAGATCTCCGCCATATTTACCGAGATTAATCTCGGCTGAAAATCGATCGAGATCTCGCACACAGGAGCATGAAGATCTACATGATTTTGTTTTTCGAAGCGGAGGATGTGTTTTTCGGGGGTCTAAGGGAGAACTCACTGCACAGTTTGCGACAAATTGTTTGCGCTCTGTGTATTGAAAGAGCATTTCTGCAGCTAGTTATTTAGCCTGCAAAATTTAGAAGCCGTCTTTTGGACGACACATTACTTATAGTCGGACTTTTAATTAGCTGCAGTAAAATGACAGCTTATGTGTTACTTAAATGACTGAAATTGGCGTCGTTTTGTTTTTTCGCGGCCATCAACCAAATCTTGTTTTTCTAGTACAGACTAGTGTAACAAACGCAAGTTATTTGACATGCATATCTCTAAACTCAGTCCGAAATGAGTTATTAAGAAGTGTCATTTTACTGCAGCTAATTAAAAGTCGGACTATAGACCACAGATACTTTATAAAAAAAATGGCGGCAACAACGGAACGAATCGTTTCAGAAATCAAACATAGAATAGGTAAATCATACATAATGCCAGATGAATCTCTAGGTAGGTATACCTACCTACCCACTCCAACACTCTCAATGCATAAACACATTAGACATAACAATAACTACTGTAATCTTAAATTAATAACAAAACAAACGAACACGCACGCAATCGCACAGGAACATTCACGCTCTTCACGCTACACGTAAACAAAACAACGTGTCAAGGTAAATAACCGTTGAAAAATACATCAAGTTACGCTTTAACAGTCCCTAATTCAACGAGATACAGTTTAAAATTACATAAAGTTATCATTTCTGTAAGCCCTCGTAACCACGGGCGATTTTTTCCTGCGGCAATTTCTTTAGCACCGAGAAAATCACTCTCATTGAATTCTCAATGCTCGACTCCACACCAAGAGTAAAAATCCAATGCTCGAAAAAAAAATCGTCGCGGCGAAAAGTCGTCTGTGGGTACGAGGGCTAAGCCGCGCACCGGATTTTCAACGCTGGGCTTAGGGGCCGTCTCCACGAGCGAGAGAATCACGGCGATATTCTCGTCGTGTCACGTATTTCTATACACTCGAACGTGTCTCCACACGGCGATATCATCGCGGCGAAAATTTGCTGGCACGGCGAGACTACCGCCGCGATTCTCTCGCTCGTGGAGACGGCCCCATGGTGGCGTGAATTGAAAATCCAACTGTGCGGCTTTTTCAACGCTCTAGGGATACACTCTGTGGGATTCTCAACGCTCATTTCAAGAGAGTTGAAAATCCAAGGCATGATATAAAACCTCGCGTTAAAAAAAGCGCCCGTGCGTATGTGAGCAGCGGTAAAATGTGTTTTGTCAGGCCATAAACAAAGAGGGCGCGAGGGAGATTTGCCCGCGAAATCTGGATAATTTCGCGCGCTTCGACAACAAACATGGACGCTGTGCCAACAGCTGATACCTATGTGTCGAAATAACGTATTCATAACGTCATTGGAAGCTTAGATTAAGAAATAACGTGCAGTTATCCTGGTAGGCTACTATGTAAGCCTTCAAGAAATATCTTATTCAGTTCAGTGGTTTAGGCGTGAAAAGGTAACATACAGACAGACAGACAGAGTTACTTTCGAATTTATAATTTTTTGTAATTATGGAAGTATGGATTAAAATGTCGAACCGTTTGGAGTTGAAACCCTCGGACTGTGGGGTCCGAGAGTCTCATGGTTTGTTCAACGAAATCTCCAAACGGCTGGTTGACACTTCCCGTGACTCAAGGTCTGGCTTTTACGTCAGCCAGAGACTAAGCATTGCCGTAGAACGTGGCAATGCCTCCAGTCGCTTGGGTACATTGCCAGTCGACAGCTATGCGGAGGATTTTTATTTTTTGAATAGTTTTAGTTAGGTTAGGAGGACACCGTGGAGTTTTAGTAGGTTAGAGTCCCACATAACTGCACTATCTCCCCGTGGTGCAGAATGCATGAGCATTTCTCCACAACATAATGAAAAAAGGTTATTGTGTTTTGATTTTAATACCTAGTTTATTAGTTAATTTAGTGGAAGTTTGCCCAGATACTTGTAAATCTTTTTCTTACTGATTTTAATATCATGCGACGTGCAACAATTCTAATTCTAGGCTCAAGGGCCCATGGCATCCACATATTAAGTAAACCATTAAAGATAACAGCATAAATTTAAATACCACAGCTCGCTAACAAAGTACTTACAGCGCCTTATGCTAATTTAGCATTATTATAACTAAAATTCCTAGATTCTAGTACTCGGACCTGCGGCAGTCCATTACAGAAACTAATTAATCAACCCCTGCGATGCGATTGCATGTGTTAACGTACTATTAACGCGTTATTAACAGGCGTTTGCGTGCGGTCAAGTTGCGGTGGCCGCGGTGGCCGGACCGATGCAAATTGCACGCGATTGCCGCGCCCCGGGACCCGCCCCTGCCCAGGGTTGGCCGGCTGACGATTAATAAGGCCCTTAACAAAGGCCCTTCGTACGTTAGCGGGCTCACGTGTGCTATTTTGAGACGAAATTGGACGGTAAGTAAAGACTAATGGCCGATTCCTATAGTTTAAGATCCGTTTTTAGTTAAAATTAACTCTTGTATGTATCTTTACCGAAAATAAAGGAAATACCTCAAAACTTTGCATAGTAGACCCTCCTATATGGAAGTAGCTATCACAGGTAAAATTAACTTTCGAATCTATTAAAATTATATGCCCAGTTTGGCAATGAAAAATGCCACCATTGATCCAAACGATTCCTTTTTGTTTATAGGAACCGAGGCTAGATCGCGCATCGTATTACCCAGTAACTGGGTTGTGGAGGTCAGATAGGCAGTCGCTCCATGTAAAACACTGGTATTCAGATGCATCCGGTTAGACTGGAAGCCGACCCCAACATAGTTGGGAAAAGGCTAGGCAGATGATGACTGGCTAGATCGCGCGTGTTTTCAACATATAAACTACCTACAACTGTAAATGTGTATGGCATGAGGACGTGGAAATATATATTACCTGATACTATGAATAAAATCCCTAAAACTGTGCAGTCAAAGATTGTCACTAGTACATATAAAAAATGTAAATCTACCTTAAAAAAATATTATATTACTGGTGACATTTCATCTTAAGTTTTTAAACATTTTTAAGTAAGGTGTTAAATATTTTTAAGTGATGTGTTGTGAGCGAGCTTGCTTCCTCCACTTTGTCACATAAACCTTCAAAGGTTTTTAGACAAGTGTATGCATGTAAAAAAATAGTGTAATTAATTGTATTGAAAAAAAAAACTAAAAAAAAAAAAAAAAAAAAAAAAAACAACGTATGCTGATAGGGGTTAAAAATTGTAGGTAATCATAGGGTGGTAAAAAATTGCGTTTGTGCATGCAGTTGTATTTGTTCATTAGTTAGGTCTAACGTCTCACTCTTGGGCAGATGTTGCATTGCGTTTTGCTGCTTGTATTCTGAACTCAGACTGAAGAGACAGCTAGGTAGCCTTTTTGGTTAGTTTTAACGTTTATTTAAATAGTTTATGAGAGTACAGTCGGTCTATTCTGGTCTATTTAAACTAAGGTAAAGTGAGTTTAGGGTGAATGTCAATCCTTAGCATCAGGTGAAATTACGATTCAGCTTTAAGCTCACTTCAAGGACGAGGAGGCTTCATGAAGACAGTTGTTCCGCCAGTTACTCAACTGAACCGAGCACTCGGCGCATCCTGGACAGGTAAGGAAGAAATAAAGAGAGAAATAAGGTGTCACACCCGAAACCTTATTTGACTGGCCAATCCTCCCTTGTGGTGGTATAGGGCTAACGCCCGCCTGGTTTGCGATCACCCTCCCACCGGAGTCCAACCACAAGGAGCCTGCTGTGTTTCGTCGATGCGTGGGAGTTCCAGTGCGTTAGGCATCTTCTGGGCACGCTCGTTCCATCATAGACCTCATCGCTTTCCATCAGGCGTGATCGAGGTCAAGAGCGGGCCCATTCAGCAATAAAAAAAAACATTAGTTTTCACGGTAAGATTTTTACAGAATAGTTCGTCTGCATATTTCAGCGCTGCAGTGGATGGGTGTAGTGGGTTGGGTGGGATGTCCAAGTGGGAAAACCTTGGTAATCGAGAAAATGGGAAGAAAAGGGTGTGAATGATAGCGTGACGGTTGACAGGGGAGAGTGGAAGAAGGAAACGTGTTGCGCCGACCTCAAGTAACATTGGACGAGTGCAGGAATATGATGACTAATCAAGATAACGGGAAGGTAAATGTCTATCTCTACCGAAATGAAGCGCAGCGCCTGCGACAATGGCTTCAAAAGAATACTAAGTTATTTTTCTGCAGTAAGCAAAAAGGACGAATATCGGCCAAAAATTTGAAGAAAAATAAACCTTACTAAACGATTTTCTCTATTCCCTTTCCTTAGATGCGCCCCTTTTACTTACGGGGCGGCAGTATTTTTGTAGCTTTGTAGATTTGAACAGTGCAATTGGTAACAAAAATAAGTCTTAGACAAAAGAACTGTGGACTCAATAACATACACCAATACATTTGATAGGTACATAAACAAACACCCGACTGAACACCGGTTGACATTCCAACCTCGGAACACTCAGCCTGATAACCCATCTGCTGTCTAATCGAACCCACCGATCGACGACCAATAACAAACACGGTTATGCGACCAAAATTCACAACCACACGCGACTTTCGACCTTACACACAGCTGCGGAAGGGTTAACTGTCACTATAGTCAGTGCAGCGAAGGTTTGTAGATTTAAAAACACTCGGCATACCTCTTTGTCGATGGTACGTCTCAATTCTTAGGAATATAACTCCCATAACTTCAAATAACTGCGTCGTTTTGATGTGGACATGACTGATTTGAGGTGCCTTTGTGACGCAGCACGTCTATATCTTTTGAATGCTGGTTTCCTGGTACTTTGTCTAGCTGATCCTGATATTACTTGAGGCTCTTATGACATGATTGGCGAAATTTTGGTAGGAAATAGTTTCACTTCTGCTGCGAAAAAAAAGGCGTGATGTTGATGTTTTTTGTTATTCTTTTAGATTATTTCGTCGAGAACTCGAGTCGATATGGCAAATTTTTAGTTTCAAGTACTTTTCCCACTTTTCCGGTGATATTATAAATATGCTGTTAACAAAATAACTAATTTATTAATCTGTTTTTTCAATACTTAACTTTAGTTAAGTACCTAAAGTTACTCTGTCTGTCTGTATCGAAACAAAACTCAGAGCCCAGAGGTCAACAATTCTTACTAATAAGTAAGAATTGTTGACCTCTGAGTTTGTTTCGTTTTGAACCTATTTACAGAAATAAATATTATTTCATCAGAAAACAGGCCTAGAACCTACTCCAAAAAAACTCCAATGCAACCAATAATTTAGTCCAGACCTATTACTTCCAAAAGATCTATTTGACGTCATCAGTCCATCACAGGCCATTCCCCATAATAACCCAGATGTCGACACTGCCATTCTACGTCTTAATTCACCTGTCAAACTTGAGCATCGACTATAGACTAACATTAGTCAAACTGTCAAAGTACCACAGCCACAACCAACAAGTACCACAACTGTCTATTAGTTATGCGCGAACACGCAAGATTGCCGGTAGCAAAGTTGAAAAAAATGCAGGTATATGTGGTCTGTGGTTCCGTGGTGGTAAAGTGTTCTTAAAAGTAACTAAATAATTAATAGATAAAACCTATTCTCTCACACTCAATGGTCACCAAAATGGAGGCATTCCTGAAATCGAAACATGAGTGAATTGAAACAAAAACCCTGCTGTAATATTTGGATTACAAAATTAAATGTTACAAGTGTTGCCATATTAATTGACACCTAAACTGCTGCTAGGATATATGATTTCGAACTGTGGGGTAACTGCGTAACATACTAACAGTAGCAATGGCTTTCATTTTGACAGTTCAACGATATTAATTGCGTTAATTACGTTGTCAGACAAATTTTTCGAACATGTGAAGCAATGGATTAGCAATATCCTATAGAATCATTCAAATTGTAATTGATCGTGTGTTACGAACTGACAAGCGTATCTTGACTCATTGAAGCACAAAAACATCAAATGTATCCAAAAAATCATACTAGAAACATCTCCAATCTGCAATAATTCAAGCCACATCGTTTGGCTTCCTTGTTTACCTCGTCAACATTAATCTTCAGCTCTATAATCTGACCCACCTCAAGCACCCCAAACATTGTGGCATCAAATCATTCGGGGAATGATTTTGACAAACTACATCACCAGTGACGCGCCGTCAAAATCGATGATAGACCCGCCGATTTAAAACATAATTAATGGACGGCAGGTAAACGAATTACCGGCAGCAGACCGTTTATCAACTTAAAAAGAAAAAAACAAATGAAACTTTGGCAGACAACAATGGCGAGATTTGAATTGAATCCTCTAAACTTTTGTTTGGACATCTAAGGTTTTTCAATGAATGTAGATAAATTAAGTCAATTTGCATGTGCTTTTGTGCCTTTAGTTTTTTTAACGACTGCGATAGCAAGCTGAAGTTGTTAAATGGCTGCGGTGGCAGTGAAATGTGGGTAGTTAATTGTGGTTACAGTGACGTCATTCATTTACATTCTTTGGAGTACCGGGTTGTTGTTGATCGAAAGTTTTCGACTTTTCTTGGTTGAAGTAGTGGCCCAGTGGTAACGAGAGAGAGAGAAAGAGTTGTAAGTCGTAGGTTTGAACCTAGACAGGCACTTTACTTGTGTAAATTATTTCAACACCACACGATGAAGGAAAACATCGTAAGGAAACCGAAGCTGGAACCAAGAATTCGAAGTGTGTCCAACCCGCACTGGGCCCGCGTGTTGTATTACCGCAGAGAGCTGCCCAATGCTGGGACACAGGCCTCCTGTGTCCCAGCATTGGGAACTTATAGGCTGATTATGAATATGATGATTTACAGACCACAGAAATAAAGCATTTGAATTGTGGTTCGCTTCCTGCTCAAAAATGGCCACAAAACGACACAAAGCAAAAGGTAAAGTAGGTAGTCACTTAATAAAAAAAAAATGTAGTTACAGTACGGCCGATTTATCTTGGCAAGCCTGAACTTCGCGCAGTAGACTGCGCAGTAAGATTTTTTAGGAACCAAATGGTGATATGAGGCGAGTGTGAGTGAGAGAACATGCCCGAAAGTTCTTAGTGCCTATGTTCAGACTTGCCAAGATATTTCGGCCGTAGTGTACCACGCTGACCCAACGTGTTGCGCCGACCCCAAGTAACAACATGCGACAAGGACATGAAGATGATGATGAATAGAATCATGCTTTTAATACGTAGGTACCAGGAGAACATACAACAGGGCAATGCTGCCAATCTTTTGGGCACTTTTCCTGTTGACAGCGATGTGTGCGAATTTTTTGATGCCGTATGTTTCTTAGCCCCTTTTCTTTTTATTTTGTTATATATGTGTACATATTATTATTTATCACCAGGGAAAAAAAGGGAAAAAAAACCAACAAGAATAACGTTGTATGTAACCAGAAATCCTTACGCTAACTAAAGCCACTGGACGCACTGGACCCACTCAATTTTCTTCCCCGCCAGACCACATTCAAATAAAATCCATACAATTCCGTATCAGACACATAGATTTTATTAATACCTCCTGCCTGAACTCTAGTAATGAGACGTTAATAGTCTGTTACAAAATTATTTTATAAGACAAGCTACCAATTAAAAAGAGTAATGGCGGCAGGACTTTGCAGGTGAGCATTCGCAAGCTGCGCGCACGCAGTTAAATTACACACAATGTAAATTAACGGCCGGTATGCGCCGGAGTCATCTGTCATAATCACGGACAGATTCTGGAAGACTTCGAATAATAAATGCAAGTTTCCTGTCCTCCTAGTAATGAAGATGGACCACGGATCAGGAATTGTGGGTTGACCCACGTACCTACATGAATAATACTCTTATTTTTATGTCGTGATGGTTCATAAGGTTCTATCCCTCTCATAGCAGGGGAATTATCATCATCATCACACGTTTATGGTGGATGATAGGTCCTGTACATTTTTATCTTGTGGTGATTCAAAAGAATCCACATTTCTTCAGAACCATAGAGCGAGCTTAACTCGAAACTCAAAGCATTTATTTCAATTAAAACATTTACAGGCACTTTTGAATTATCAAAATTAAATAATTGTTCAGTTAGTCAGAAAGTTGAAACTAGTTCACTAGTTACCTATTCCAAAACTTAGATCTCTATGGAGAAGAACGGGCAAGAAACTCCAAAGACATTCACACTAACACTGACCTTTGGTCCATGTCCAAGAGCAAGCTTGCTGGATCCAAGTGCATAACAATAGCCTCTTGGTGTTTGGCGACGCTCTTGTCTTGGAGTCTTAAGGGGCTTACATGACCTAAAGCGCGGTCACTGTCGGACTGCATAGAAAAGAAAGAGAAGCGCGATGACACAACACAACGCTGGTAATTTATTGCAAAATATGAAGCAATTATTACAAAAAATCTATTGTTTGGACAAAAAAATTAAAACACTAGTATTTTAGTATGTTGCTTGTAGAATAATCTGACAAAAAATCAGAATGATTGTATGTATATTAGTATGGTTTTTATTGTAAAAAGAAAGTTTTTTGAGGTAGGTATCTTCATGATTTTTTTCTATCGTATCAAATTAGTTGTATTATGTTTTCAACACACTATCTACCTAGCATATATCCTGAAGAAAATCATATATTTTTCTGATTTTGTTTACTGTGTCAATCTACTTTTATTGTTTCTAAAACTTGTGTTTTTTGTGTTTAGGTCCTGTACGCCATTAAGCCTTGGTTTCCTAAGAAAGCTGTGAACGGTTACACAAGAACCTGTACAAATACCTACAGAGCGTTTTTTGACACCCTATTACATACCAAATACTGATCAAAATTGTCGGATTTTCACGACGGCCATTTATTAAGACGGAACGGCTTCCCTAACAAGCCAAAGCTCTAGGCTGGGTATTACGGCTTGTACACAAAACTGCGAATCGGTGCGATGCGAATTCGCAACGCAGAAAACTGCAACACGAATTGGTGCGATGCGACGTCGTAGCTCAGTTTTGTGACAAGCCCTTAGACAGTTGACCGTAACGATAACAGCGAAATGATCACCAAGTCCAATCGCTTTAATACAATTACTATTTATATTTAGGCACAATATTTATTCATTACTAGCTTTCTCATTATTTTTTTTTTGTTAAAGTATTCTCCAGCGCGCATACAACAACCAAAGTTCCATCGCAATCGGTCAAAACATTTTCGAGTTTTTGTAAGACTAACGAACGGCTTTTGATTTTATTTATTGTCTTGTATTGATTGTCCCTTTTAGTAAACCAAACTACTGCCGGTCGATTCTGTAAAAATCTCACCGTGAAAACTTAGGTGAAGTGAGTTTGTTTTTGCTAGGAATTGACACTATTGACAGCTCACTCCACGCTCACTTCACCTAAGTTTTCACGGTGAGATTTTTACAGAATAGCACCGCAGTTCCTAAGCCCTACATTACCCTTCATTTGACACGAAATAGATTGGTAAAAAAGTCGGCCATGTTACATTTTAAAAGGGCGCGGTCCCATTCAGAAATGCACATCAATTTGTCAACGGTAGGCGTTCCAAACAGTTAATTGGTAACGAACAGCTGATGACAAAAAACTCCTTTGTTTATTTAAAGTTTATACGACACGCCCAGTGTTGTTTTTTACGCTTTTTCTCTTCGATCAATACTTTTTCTAAATAAAATGTACGATGGCTTGATGAAGCAAATTTGGAGTATTTATCGTATTATTTTATTGGTTCCAAAACATAAGTAGTATAACTATGACCTAACCGTGCGTCTCCTTCCAGACTCAAGTGGAAAGATGTAACTCAAACCTGGTAAAATGGGGCTATACCTCGACGGAACGACAGCAGGGTGTTGATGGCAGCTGTGTCATAAACTATGCTCCACATCCTATCCTGCCCTCTGTGTCCCAAACATGCAGTCAAAGTGACCTCTGCGCTGCCACCGACAACGCCGTGGAAGTGGCGAGGTTTTGGGCCAACAAGATCTCAAATACAGTCGTGCCAGTGACACGCAGACGAAGAATAAGTTGAATGTATGTAATTCATCATGCTTCTTCACTTTATATCCTCATTAATTTGGATTCGACGCAGCTCGTCTTTTTCTTCAATACTCTCTTTTAGCAGTTATCTCAGAGGTAACTTCCTTCGTAGCCATCATGTCACCTTTCTTTCCTTACAATTCAACCATCTCATATCGCGTCTTTTTCTTCCATTCTCTCTCTACGAGCCTTCATCTCAAAGTTATCTTCCTTCTGAGCCATCTCATCTTTCTTGTCACGTAAATCAGTCATCTTTTCTTTAGTCTACTTCTTTTGTTAATCCGAGTAACACCTCTTTCCTGGCCATAAGTACCTACCTATCATCTCTCTTGCTACCAATCAATACATATTTGAATCTGCCTCTTCTGGCTTTCTAGGTTCATAATGAACTCTTTTGTTCGTCATGTACTCCTCATTCCTCTTCACCACATGCCTACCATACGTAAAATATTTTGTACTTACCACATTTTATTCAATAAACGATTTTGATTTGAATTAAACCTCAGGCTACTCCTCAACTTTTCCGTCGCCGGCCATACCTTTTTGGTACCGCCATGTTTTATTTGCCAGTTCATCACCTGCTTCAATTATTCTTGTCAGCTAATAGGAAATAAAAAAGTGGTATTCTTTTGATGTTAGGTACTTAATTTTTTTAATTTTAACTACAGCCTTTTTGATTCTTACCCCACATTCGTAGAGGGCAACAGAAGCGGCACAGTTCGGCACTTTTATACACCTTTTATTTTCGATTTAAATTAGATACGAGCTATCTTCAGGCGACATCTAAGCAGCGGGATCAGCAGTAAATTACCACTGAACTGGAGCGATGCACCGTGGCATTGTATGCAGATGTGCGGACATCCGACCGCGTCCTCCAAGAGAATTTGCATCAACTTTCGGAACAAGAAATTTGTAAATAAACCGCCCTCGTACCTAATTATAACCTCCGTGACCATACACCGTAAAACAATTCACGTAAAAGTAAGTAATACTGCAGATATTATCGTAAAAATACCACAAATGAAAGTAGAGATACTTTTATCTGACAATTTATCGTACGCAGGTGCCGCATCTAAACACAAGCGTACGTACCCAACCGTCGTTATCGAATATCATTTTCAATTATATAAACAATAGCGTTCGCCAGCCATTGTTCAAATCACAATAGCATCGCTCATTACTCAGACGCTCGTTAACTCACCGGCCGCCGCGAAACACTAACTTTATCAGCGGCCCACGTCAAAATATCTACAGATCTCAAACTATATCTCCGTCCGACACAATCGAACTCAAATAAAAGCAAAGAGCCGAACATGACGCCTGAACGCAGCCCAGAAGCCAGATGCGTATCAACGCGCCAAAAAGCAAAATTCGAGTTTCGAACCCCGTCGGTGATATGACGTTTCCCGCGTTCCTTTTTCGAAAGTGCCCGCGAATTGTCAACCGTCGCATAGACAACGAGCGCATTTGAATACCGCCGATTTGAATATAAAGGTCGGCATTCACGTGTCGCCGCCATACATCAACCGGGAAGGCTTTAAGTCTTTCGAGCGCTTTTCGGACACAAATAAGCGTCTGATGTTCGACAGGACGCGCATAATACGGTCAGATTTAGTTCGGCCCCGACGCGAGCTGCACTGCGCCGCTATTTATGAGACGTACGTGATGAAAGCGCGTTTACTTTGGCGGCTATTTTGCGAACGGGGTGTGAATGTTTTAACTGCACCGGGCTCGTCTCAACCTCATTCCATCGGCGCTTATGTAAATGACGACTTCAAATGCATTAAGATAATCATTTAAAATATTTATAGCGTGTAAACGTCGATATTAAGGCGGGTAGACACCCACGACAGAGAGTCCGTATCGTCTTCGGCCATATTTCATTTGGCCACAATTACAACCATTAAACGGGGCGCAACTCTTTGATATTTCTTATTTTATTTATTATAGCAAACTTATTAGGATTCCGTGGCATTAATGATGACAGATGAGGCGGGCTCGTAGCGAGTTGTGGAGCTGCGCTTGCGCGGTTCGCTTGTTGATAGATAAAAAATATATTTGGGAAAATTATTTATTTTATGTCGAAAGAAGGCAATTACCTTGCGTGTGTGCGGCTATACAAGCGTTCACCAGACATGCAGATGTCTATTTTCAGTATTTTATCTACCCACACAGTTGGGCATAGAACTACTGGCCAGTAAGTAATTACTTAACGGTCAGTAAACGCAAATGGCAAAGATATCAAGTATATGCGTAATTGAAAACAATATTTAATGGTATTTTATCGCGACAGAACGTTGCATTTTATTAATGTTGGTCCGGCGTAATCTGCATAACAAAACTATTATACGCTCAAAGAAAGGCATCAGGGTGAGCCCTTTTGTTTATCAGACAAATGTCCATCATTAACTGGACAATTATCAACTTGTTTTCTGAGAAGCCCAATGAGGTCATGTAACGAACGAAATAAGAAACGTTTCAACATGAAAATGTAGTCAAACTCGACCTCTTGACAGAATTTCACCGCAATGTTAGCTTAGTGTGCATAGACACGACCACGAGCGACACGCGTCAATGGCAGTGAGTGGCGACGACTGCAGTTGTCTCTGCCGTTAACGCGTGTCGCTCATGGGATATATGGTGTATGAGCCACTTACTTCGAGTGCTCACCTCTAGCTGCAAGTTTACTCAGACGGTCTCGTGGATGGAAATTGGTACCGCAAAAATACAATGGCTTTCCAGTTCTTCATGCATGTGCTGCTTGAAGCAGCTGCCACTGAATGCTAGTCTGTGAGCTAGGTACTCTTCATTCGAGTAAGGCCATAGACATTCGTGAGTAAGGCCGACATTGCTTTTATATAGCCTATAATTTAAGGCGAATGGTTGTTTTGACGTGACAACGTCTTAAATTAGGTTGCGGCTGGGAGTCACTTATGAAAAAGTGTAACGCTCGGTAACGTTACGTTCTTATTTTAAATTAGGTTGCGGCTGGGAGTCACTTATGAAAAAGTGTAACGCTCGGTAACGTTACGTTCTTATTTTCATTTAATTCCTTGTTCCTATTGTGCAATTTAATTATATTCATATCAATAAATATTCTACCGAGAAAAAGACGTTGTCACGTAAAATCTTCGCCCGTAAAACCGACTTTACAGGCAACCATTTTTTTTTTTTTTTCCGGATTTTGTATGCATCTTATCTTTGGTACTCAATACCTATACCAGCCATTGTTTAAAGTCATAGACAAATTAGCACAGATCGAATCTCCCGAATTTGAATAGCGGACGCACCAAACGGAAACACGTTGTTTTTACTGCGTTTTAATTTAATTTGAATTGGGAATGTCGTTGCGCTGCTGGCACCCTGCCGCGCTTACAAATGGCGGCTATACATCACGTCGATGATATCTCTTTCAACTTTTGAACGCAACCCGGCGTGGCCAGCAAATTAATAAATGGTATAAGTTAAAAAAAATAACCCCACATAGTGAAATATTAGGAGGCGAACATGTAAAATATTACCGCTTTTGACAGTAGCTAGATAATGGACACTACTCGGTTACGGTTTTAGAAAAAGAGTTACTTAATTAATCTTTGGGGACGAAAGATGTCATTTGTATGGTAATTAATTGTTGTAACATAATGAATTACCTAAATATGATGAAGATTAGTCACCATAGAGTCCATAGATGTCCTACTTATTGTGTTAAGCAGGTACTTGAGGCACATTTATAATTGGGCCATAATTTTTGATAAGATTAAAGAAGTAGTCTGTGAGATTATAATAATAATAATAATAATATTTTGGAATTTGGTGTGGACAAATGTGCAGTCATGCATGTAAAGCGAGGGGAGATTATGGAATCCGAAGGAATTCAACTCTCCGATTCCATAAGCCTCAGATCCCTCTCCTCATCAGAAAGCTATAAGTATTTGGGTATGTCGGAAGCGTTAGGCATCAACGATGCTGACATGAAGCAATCGTTGAAGGAGCGCTTCTTTTGTCGCCTGAAGAAGGTATTAAATAGTCTTCTTTCGGGCGGAAATAAGGTGCGCGCCTTCAATGGTTGGGTCATGCCGGTTTTGATGTACTCTTTCGGCATACTCAAATGGACTCAGACGGAACTCGACGCCCTGGATAGAAGAGTCCGTACACTACTGACCGCAAACCGGATGCATCACCCACGATCATCGGTGATGAGACTGTATATCCCGCGGAAGTGCGGGGGTCGAGGCTTTTTAAATGCGAAGACCCTCCACAACCGCGAGGTGTGCAGTCTCAGGGAATATTTTTTTAAATCCGAAGTGGGTATGCACCGTGATGTGGTCGCAGTGGACAAGGGGCTCACCCCGCTCTCCATGGCTAAAGAGAACTGGCGCAAACCTGTAGTACTTTCTACTGATGATCGCAAGAAGGTATGGCAAAGCAAGGAGCTTCACGGGCGCTTCTACCGGGCTCTTCATGAGCCTGGTGTAGACTTCTTAGCGTCCGTATCCTGGCTACGTTTTGGTGACCTTTTCGGGGAAACTGAAGGTTTTGTCTGTGCAATTATGGACGAAGTTATCTTAACGAATAACTACCGGAGACATATTATGAAGGACGGGACGGTTGACGTGTGTCGGGCATGCCACCGTCCGGGTGAGTCTATCAGACATATTATCTCTGGTTGTTCTCGTCTGGCTAACGGCGAGTACTTGCACAGACATAACCAAGTAGCTAGGATTATTCATCAGCAAGTTGCTTTGAAATATAAACTTGTGGATTCTGAGGTACCGTACTACAAGTATGTGCCCGACCCAGTTCTTGAAAATGACCATGTCACATTGTACTGGGATCGGTCTATCATTACTGACAGGACTATTGTTGCCAATAAGCCTGATATAGTAGTGATAGACCGATTAGCGCGCTGCACAATGATTGTCGATGTTACCATTCCACATGACGGGAACCTCGTGAAAGCTGAGAAAGAAAAGCAAATTAAATATCTCGACTTAGCACACGAGGTTGTTGACATGTGGAATGTTAGCTCGGCTACCATTGTGCCGATTGTCGTATCGGCCAATGGACTGATGGCCGAAAGCCTCGATCAACATCTATCGAGGCTCTCGTTAGGCGGTTGGGTCAAGGGCCTGATTCAGAAGGCAGTACTCCTCGATACGGCTCGCATTGTGAGGAGGTTCCTGTCTCTGGAGCCCTAACCACCGGTAGCTTGGACCCTGCTCCCGACACCGGCGGATCGCTATTTTTTTTATATTTTTAAATGTTTTTTATACTTATTTTATAATTTAAGAAATATTTAAAAATGTAATTAGATGTGTAACTAAACAAATAAACGAAAATAATAATATATTCCACAACTATCACACAACGCCGTCTAATCTCAAGCTAAGCAGAGCTTGTGTTATGAGTACTAGACAACTGATAAACATACTTATATATTTCTAAATACATACATATATAGATAAATTACACCCAGACACAGAACAAATGATCATGCTCATCACACAAACATTATCTGACGCAATCTTGCAGAAATGCAAATACAGTAAAAGATCTAAGTCAAAAGCTAAACGATTAAATTCCAGCCTTATTCGGTGATGGCCCAGGCCGCATATTTCCTTTTCAATATATAGGTACAGGCAGTGCTGCCTTGAAACGCGCACAGGTTTGATACACTTCACGAACCACTGTTGAAAATATTGTAATGTAATGCTACGTATTGTAATAAAAGTTAAAGAAAGCCTGACTTAACTGTTACTACAATACAAAATGTCAAAGTCCCAAAAAATAGTTTGATTTAGTTCTTTTCTTTTAGTTATCAACTCCTACAAAATTTATTAGAGCAACGTTTTGTATCGGTAAGACACATTGCACAGTTATAGTATAAGGCGTATTTTTCACACGAACTATTTTATTAGTACACCGATTAAACCGCATGCAAGAGAATGATTATCTGAATTCTTAGAAAAAATAAAATACAAACCAAAATACAATTTAAGTAAAAAAATTAGAATTCATAATTTTTTCAACAATGTATCTCAACAAGGCAACACTAAGGGTTAATGGCACTTTGACACTGCCAAGATTGACGTTACCGGCTGTCACTGTCAGTTCTGTCAGAACTTCAGAAGTGTCAGGCGTGTCAGCCAGTTTCACAAGTGGAAGGAGGATCCAAACAGTTCAAATTAAAATTCAATCCCCACCACAGCACGGAATTCAGCTTTCACCATGGTACCTGTCTTCCAGAGTCACTGCTTCGCAGCGCCATACACTAACCGCCGGCCGAGTTCTGACACTAAACCTAACTGTAACTGTTTACTCACCAGGCCACTGCAATGTTCGCGAGGGTGACTTTCTATCCGACTTTACTGTATAATGTGGTCATGGAGAAGGTGACCAGTCGTCGTTGGTACGACAGGATGGACGAAACTGTGATCTTAGGAGCTTTGCCTTTCCAGAGTATGTCAAAACAGGTACGCATTTGTAGGTTATTTGGTGACCATAAATTTCTGTCTAAGTGTGTTTTTTTAAATTAAACCATGGTATATGCAGTGTGGCAAAGGTAAATCTAAGAAGCCTTGAGGTTGTTAGCATAGTAAATAGTGTGACCAGTGTGTACTTGGTAGTTATTTCATGTGCACAAAGTTCTCATAACTTCATAATTATGGAAGAATAAATAAAACCTAATAAGCAGTGATATTTCTGAATACACTATTGGAGTTAGTTTCTATTATATTACTAGTTTTATAGGGAGACACTATGGTAGTGATAAATATTTACTGACCTATTTATAATATAGGTAGCAATAGTTTTAGTTATCAATTTAAATAAGTAATAATATATTTTAAGCACTCTCAAAACGGTGAAGGAAAACATCATGAGGAAACCGGCATGTCCTAGAACTAAAAAATTCTAAAACATGTGACATGACACATATTATTATTATCTCCTTTATTCATTTAAATTCTTATAAATTATATTTTTAAATATTAGTATAAAGAAATATAAAAACATTTAAAAATATAAAAAATAGTAGCCCACCGGTATCGGGAAAAGGGTCCAAGCTACCGGCGGTCAGGGCTCCAGAGAGAGGAACCTCCTAACTATTCGGGCCGTGTCCAGAAGTACCGCTTTCTGGATCAAGCCCTTGATCCAGCTGCCCAACGAGAGCCTCCTCAGGTGTTGGTCGAGGCTCTTGGCAATTAAACCATTGGCTGTCACAACTATCGGCACAATGATCGCTGAGTCCACATCCCACATGTCGACAACCTCGTGAGCCAAGTCAAGATACTTGATTTGTTTATCTTTCTCGGCTTTCACGAGGTTCCCATCATGCGGGACGGTTATGTCAACAATCATTGCGCGCCGCTCTGGTCGATCCACCACCACTATATCAGGCTTATTGGCAACAATAGTCCTGTCAGTGATGATGGATCGATCCCAATATAATGTGATATCACCATTTTCGAGAACTGGGTCGGGCACATACCTGTAGTACGGCACCTCCGATTCCACAAGGTTGTATTTCAGAGCAAGTTGCTGATGGATTATCCTGGCTACAAGGTTGTGTCTATGCAAGTACTCTTCGTTAGCTAGACGAGAACACCCGGAGATAATATGCCTGATTGATTCTCCCGGCCGGTGGCATGCCCGACAGATGTCAACCGTGCCGTCTTTCACAATAAATCTCCGGTAATTGTTCGTCATCATAACTTCGTCCATAATTGCACAGACAAAACCTTCGGTTTCCCCAAAGAGGTCACCGAAACGCAGCCAGGCTACGGACGCTAATAGATCAACATCGGGTCCATGTAGGGCCCGGAAAAAGCGTCCGTGAAGCTCCTTACTCTGCCATACCTCCATGCGATCATTAGTGTCAAGCACTACTGGCTTGCGCCAGTTCTCTTTAGCCAAGGAGAGCGGGGTGAGGCCCTTGTCCACGGCGACTACATCTCGATGCATCCCCACGTCGGTTTCTAGAAAATATTCCCTGAGACTGCATATCTCGCGATTGTGGAGGGTCTTAGCGTTTAAAAACCCTCGACCTCCACACTTTCGCGGGATATACAGCCTCATTACCGATGACCGTGGGTGATGCATTCGATTTGCAGTCAGCAACGTACGGACCCTCCTATCCAGGGCGTCGAGTTCGGTCTGAGTCCATTTGAGTATGCCAAAAGAGTACATCAAAACCGGCATGACCCAACCGTTGAAGGCGCGCACCTTGTTTCCGCCTGATAGAAGACTATTAAGTACTTTTTTCAGGCGGCCAAAGAAGCGCTCCTTCAACGATTGCTTCATGTCAGTAACATTGATGCCTAACGCTTCCGACATACCCAAATACTTATAGGTTTCGGATGCGGAGAGGGTTCTAAGGTTTGTGGAATCCGAGAGTTGGGTTCCCACGGATTCAACAATCTCCCCTCGCTTTACATGCATGACCGCACATTTGTCCACACCAAATTCCATCCTGATGGCGCTACTGAAAGTTTGAGTTACTTTCAGTAGCTCCATTAGTTGCAAATTGTTGGGGGCAAAGAGTTTTAGGTCATCCATGTAGAGGAGGTGCGATATAACCTGACCACCTCTCCTCAGCCGATAGCCTAGACCTGAATCCTCCAGCAGCGTGCTTAGGGGATTCAAGGCTAAGCAGAACCAAAGCGGACTCAAACTATCACCCTGAAATATGCCTCGCTCGATCCTTATCGGTTCGCTATTCCTCTGAATATTTCGACATCCTGGATATCGAAGGACCGTCCTCCATTGCCCCATACACGACATCAGGAAGGTGCGCAGAGTTGCATCTACTTTGTACAACTCCAACACCCTCATGAGCCATGTATGTGGCACCGAGTCATAGGCCTTCTTATAATCTATCCAGCATGTCGACAGATCCTTTCGGGAACGACGAACCTGTTGGCTAATGGCCATATCAATGAGGAGCAGCTCCTTAGTACCCCGGGACCCGTTCTTACATCCATTTTGAGAGACAGACATGATGGAGTTGGTGTCTATATGTTTGTTAATTTTAGTTCTCAAAATGGATGTAAGAACTTTATAGACCGTCGGTAAACAAGTGATCGGTCTATAATTTTTGGGATCCGCGGTACTACCTGATTTATGGAGCAGGTGGGTTATTCCTGTCGTTAGGAACTGGGGCAGTGACCCTGACTCTAAGGCTGACTGGAACTGGGATGCCAAGCAGGCGTGCGACCCTTGGAACCATTTTATCCAAAAGTTGTGCAGCCCGTCCGGCCCTGGAGATTTCCAGTTAGGCAACGGTCGGACTGCACGAGCAACATCTTGGGGGCTGATGGTAAGTACCCCCATTTCTGGTATTAGATCGCACGCTCGCTCAATCTTCCCAGTCCAATCACCCTCGGTGTGACTGACAGGCACCGACCAGATGTTTCGCCAGAACGAGCACATGGCGTCATCATCCGGTAGGCACGTGTCAGTAACACCTTGGTCCGGTCGCTCCCAAGCCCTATAAACCCACCTTTCATCACTCTGGAATGTGCGATTCTGAGTGTATCGCTCCACTCGCCGCCTGTATCGACGAATACGGTTCGCCCATGCATACACTTTCTGCTTCAGGAAGTCGATGCGCTCCGTGACACAAGACATATAGTCTTGAGGACTGATATCAGTCCCCAAGAATGCCCGTCTCACAAAGCGCATCACTCTAGGGCGAGTATTGCCCTCCCTGAAGCAGATTAGTTTGCCAATGAGCGCTCTGGCCCCACCAATACGGCGTTCAATTCTGCACTGCCAAGCTGGTACGGCTGGTTTCGGTCGTGTAGCTCTAGAGTCATTGGCAAATTTGACATGAGCTACACGACATGCCGCTGCAGCCGCGCAGTACAGAATCGAATGAGCATCGGTGAGGTCTTCGCAGCCATCAAAATAGTTTGACAACTGCGAATCCAGAACCGCCACCAGCGCCCTATTTTTGTTATGCATGGGCAAACGAGGTAAGCGTGGCCTAAGTTCGGGTGACATGAAGCGATATTCCCGAATCGCATCCTCCAAAGCACTCCTCAATTCCTCATTACATTGGGTACTTACGTTTGTAGCCCTGTCATTACTCCCCTCGTCAGCATGACTTGTATCAGACTGCGGTAGTAGTACAGCAGTCTGCGACTGGGGAGTGATGACATGGCTACTCTGCATTTCACTTCGCAGGCGATCAAGTACAGTGTCATCCAACATATGGTTACGCTGAATGACACGCACCTGATCCGATAATCGTTGTGCCGAAACGTTGACAGCTGGTTATTATTATTATTATTATGTACCAACCCGCACTGGACCTGCGTGGTAGATTGCAGCCTCTCACTGGGAGGAGGCCTGTGGCCCAGCAGTGGGAACATTATAATCTGATTATGCTTATGTCATAAGATAACATGGTACAATCAAGGGCAAAAATATGTATACACTTAACAAAGTACAATAGTGAGATTCTCATCGAGAATCAAATGTATTGTGATGCAATTATCAAAAGATGCTGACAAGTCATGGGTCACTTAAAGTTACTTAAAGTTATTTAAAAATGCTATAAGTGTGCACAATCATACCTCATACTTTCAATCAATACTCTAACCCCATAATAACCGGTTTAATGCCATAATTACAGAAACAATTAAATAGCCATTGTGCCTCGCGTGGATCCACGTTCTGGTATATGAAGGGTTAACAAATATCGAGTAAAGTGCCAACCAGTATGAATTTCTGTTTTACCATATGACCACATTTTTCATAACTTTAATCCGCATTTATAATTAGGGAAATGAGAGAAATATGTACTGTAAAATTTTTGCCCTTGACTGTACCCAAATTATATTGTTCAAGCATCTAGATGCAATTTCCGTATTCCTTGTTGCATCATTCATCCCTGACACGTTCTTTGCATAAAATTTTGGTAACTGAACCACCACGTCGTTACTAGGTAATATGATTTTGAACGTTTTAAATTACGAGAATTGCCCATCTATTTAAATACTTTTATTATAATACCATTAGTTGACTCATCATCATTTTGTAATGTTAAGTACATCAATTAGTGACTCTTATAAGTACTTAAAACTAATAATAATAGACCTCGTTTATGGTTCTAAACATAGCATGTTTTCAGGAAAATTATTTTACAAACAAACATAATAATAAGTAATAACATGTTGGCTTCACCAATTATATTATCATCAATGTTAATAACAAGGAGCTTCTTCAAATCATACAATTTCAGTTATGACCACTTTTCTCTAACATTCGATTTTGCCTTAGTCTCATATATAAATATTAAAAGACTTGCTTCTGCCCGCGACTTCGTCCGTGTGAAATTTCGGCCCCGACCCATCGCGTCGCATCCCATCGTTCGCCCGTGCTACTATTTCTTTTTCGCTTAGCGTTCTCTCTGGGTTGTTTTCCTTTTGCTCGGCTCCTAAGGGTCACAGCATGATGTTAAATAGTCTACTTTAGGCCCTGCGCAGACGGCACACTTTTTGTGCGATCGAGTCTGCGGCGCACAAAAAGTCTGCATGGCGCGCAAAAAGTCTGCATGGCGTGCAAAAAGTCGGTCGCGGATTTTTCACAGACTCAACGCACACGACGCACATCTTCGATCATTTTGTCGGCAGAGCTGTAGGGACGTAGACGCTATGGAAATCGTGCAGAGATCGCGAAGTATTATTTTGTACATGAAGTACAGAAAAAGAAGAAGAAATAGAAAATTTTGGGTACTACTTTCGGAAAGATTACTGAAGGGACAGTTCCATACTAAACATTCAATTCAATTAACTATCAATTAACATAGTTACATTAATAATCAATTAACATAGTTACATCGACCTCTGGCGCCATGATAATAGATCGCGTGCGTTACGTCCACCCCCCTAGCAAATGCAGATTGCCGACTAAAGTGTGTGCCGTCTGCGTTAGCGCGCGTTGAAGCAAACGTTCAATTTTTTTCACACACTTTTTGTGCGGAGAGGCGCGCCGCGGCGCGGTGCGGTCTGCCCGAATTACACGGATTTTTTGTGCGCCGGACTTTTTGCGCGTCGTGTGCGTTACTGCATATAATTGCATAGGTTCTATTTTCACAGACTAAAAAGTGCGTCACGGATAGTCTGTCGTCTGCGCAGGGCCTTAACCTTCCTCAAGAATTGGGCTATCAAATGCAAAAAGACTCGTAGTTCCGAAGATTACCCCTACATACAAACTTACAAGCAAATGTTGTAACTCTTTAAGTATAATATTAGTATACCTAGATTATTTATGTTGGTCATTAAATATTAAAATTGCTAAATTATTGACCTTTCAGCTGAAAGATGACGAGAACATGAGAGGCGTGGTGTCAATGAACGAGACCTACGAGTTGAAAATATTTTCCAATGATGCAGAGGTAAGGAGGACCTTTTTTTAGGGTTCCGTACCCAAAGGGTAAAAACGGGACCCTATTACTAAGATTTCGCTGTCACTAAAAACAAAATAAAATAAATATTTAGGGGCTCCCATACAACAAACGTGTTTTTTTTTTGCCTTCTGGTGGCCAAGTGCGTGTCCAACTCGCACTTGGCCAGTTTTTTTTTTGCTTTTGGCAGCAGAAACACTAATTATAACAAAAACACTTAACCCCTTACTAATAAACGTATTATATCAGATAAATAATAATAATTGTTTATTCAGTATTAAAATTGGTAAAATTATTACATAAAGTCATACGGTCTTATTCATAATAAGTTATAGCACATCTAAAGTCTTGCTAATGTCTCGTTGTCAAAAATTGTTATTCATAAACGCATTTTAGCCCTAAAACGTTCTATAAACCTACTATAAAGTTATGAAACCCAGAAGCCTACTATAACAGTACTATAAGGAAAAAAAAATGGCCGACTCTATACCAGCTGATAGAAAATGACGTTTGACCTACAAATGTAACATAAGCAGTTGTATTTAATTTATGTTGCACTTCTGTTTAACCAATAATTTAGTTAGTTATTATATAACTACAATGCAAAATAGAAGCGAGGAAAAATATAACGAAGGACATAATTCGTCAAACTTACGAATCTTCAGAAAATGCATTTTACAGGGAATGTTAAGTTTTTTTTAGTTACAGCTAAGTACCGTGGTACATTTGGTTTGGTTTGTTTGGTAAGATTTAATCTTAGAAAAGTAGTATTTTTAAAACCAAATATACCACGGTACCTATATACCTAGGTATAGGTACCTGTTACTAAAAAAAAACTTATCATTCCCTGTAAAATGCATTTTCTGCAGATTCGTAAGTTTGTCTTGGATATGAGGAATAGCAATAAGAATTACTGTGGGACGCTTTGGGCTGTGGAAACAACGCTTTCAATGTCTTTTACATGCAACAACCATAGTGGCTAGAGCAGTCCTTTACAATATTGCAGTTGACCATGGAGACATTCAGTTAGAGGGTAGGTAGCAATATCAATGAATATCATACAGTCACCCCAAGAAGTTGCAAGGGGAAATGCAAATGCTATTTTACAAACTTTTCAGGAAACATTCCACCGAGGTAGCCTCACTTTACCAGGTTAGGTACATCTTCCCACTTGTGTCCGGAGACGGTTCAGGGACTTCCGTGTGGATCATGTAGGTTTACACCCTGCAGGGAGATGCTCCAGTAAGATACTCCAGGGAGTGGTTGTGAAGCTATGTCGCAAACCATGCTCCGCCTCCTATCCTACCCTATGTGTCCCAAAACATGCAGTCAAAGTGACCTCTGCGCTGCCACTGACAACATTGTGGAAGTGGCAAAATTTTGGGCCAACAAGATCTAAAATACAGTCGTCCCCGCGACAAAGAAGATAAAGAGGAAAAATTTTAGCAAGTAGTGCATTAATAAAAAGCTTATACATATACAGATATCAGTTTAATTTATTTATTTTTAAAATACTCTAAACTTTAATTCGGCTTCTAGAACTTGTGCTAGCAGAAAAACATTTTTAAAATGTTTCTTTTCATTTGCCATCTATGCCACCTCTTCTGTTTATTATTTGTAGTGAAACACCATTCTTCCTACTGTCCTGAAATACAAAATTAATGTTATAATTCTTTCTCTTCATCAAACGAAGTTCTTGACATGCTTACTCAGGAACTTTGTAACTTATAAGTAAATGGGATAGGCACCTAATTCGTAAATCATGCCAGGCCGCCTTTTTCCCCTTTTTCGCGTTGGTGTCAGTCAGTATGTTTTTTATTTTCTATCTTCTTATTGTGCCCAGAATTCAGCTACTTGTTTGGCGCCATCACCAGCGTCCACCTTCATTTTTTATTATGGAAACTCTCTCCCTGACCAATTCTTCCAAAGATCTAAGGAAAAGCAAAAGCAAGAATAAGTATAAGAAATAAAGATTGTTTACAAAACAAAACTTACTTTGAACACATTTTAGTTGTAACAGTACAAACCTTATCGTCCTCCAACCAAAACGAGTATTCACTTCTTTGCCCTTTCTTGGAACTAGTCTCCGGTCTTAATTCTATTTCTTTTAAATACAAAAAAATATTCAAAGGTTTTCGCTCGCCTGACAATAAAATTACATTAACAAATTCATTGTCAAAAACTACGTTAACGCGGCAAAACTGTCGAAACCGTAGACAATAAATTAGTTTTCCGTACGTCATAATGTCTATGGTCACAATTATTCGGTGCGTAGACAGATATTCTCGTTTGACGACTCAATATGTTGGCCAATTGGTTGGATGACTTCAATAAAATGGCAACATTTATATTTATATTGAAGTTATAGGACGTTTTAGTTATCGAACGTTTATGAAGCGTTTATGAATACAAAATTTTATCGAACGTTTAAAGGCTTAATGAGCATTTTAACTAATGTGTGTTTTAAACCTTCTATAAGCTTTTTTATGAATAAGACCGTTAGAAATTATATTTACAAAGGTATAATAATGTTCGATGCCTGTACTAGGAATGAATAGTTACACACCTATATTTTTAGTCAGTAAGAGTCTGACACTCCCTTCCGCTCCACCCAGAGCGGGAGGTAATTTGTTTTCCCATCCACAAAAAAAAGCCCTCCAAGTAGTTTGTTCATAGTTGACTACTAAATCGATTTCAGTAACTTTTAATACAGGTATTTTTTTCAAAAAATATGTATTTTGCTGTACTGACCGCTGATTGAGCCAAAGAAAATGAAATCTTATTCCAAGGCAATGAGACTCGATTTTAAATGCGTAAAGTAATGCTAGAGTCAAAGCGATTTTCTTAATAATAATAGTTAGCTTTAAAAAAAACAAGTTTTGGTCATTGTATTATGCTTTTAACTCAATACTCTAATTGGGGTGTATGAGGTCTTGCGTTAATTATGTTACACGTTGTATACCTAACCTATTTATGTATTTGTGTACCTACCTAGTTTTTTTTTTATCATTGTTCCTCTCAACCAAAGCACCTGCCCTCCAATCTCTTCACCACCCTTGGTTGACTGGTAGAGAATGCCTAAGGCATTAAGTCCGCCTTTGTACCTTTTTGTGCGAAAAGTTTAAATAAATAAATAACGTACACACACTTCCGACTTCGCCGTTGCCTCGGACGGTACAGACGCCAGCACATTTAGCTACTACAATCTGTCAAATTTCTTTAATAGATTTTCAACTTTATCGCTACGGCATTAGGTTCAAAGTTGATTGGGAAAATTTGACAGTTTCGGGTAGCGTCTGTACCGAGAACTCCTCGCTACTCTCTGGTTTGTACATTAATTCCCACCCAGCCTGTCCCTTGCTGCCCTCCCCCAACGACCCCCTAAGCCGAGGTCTGTACCTACAGGGGGTGCCCTTAGCGTGTAGTCGCTTAGTTTAGTAAGCCCTGGCCGGAGGCATTAATTTATTGAGGCACCAACAGGCAAGTCCGGTTAAGAGGAAATGCGGGTGGTCTTTTCTCCATAGAAACGCTCTCGCCTGGTTTCTTTCAGGTTAATGACCATAAAGCAATTATTCTTTATAGAATAATAAATATTAACTACTTGTATGTCCCTATGTCTTGCTTTTTGATGATACATTATTTTTATAAGCACTAGAAACCTCAAAAAATATAATATAATATAATTTAAACCACTGTCAACAGAGGCCGTGTACAAATTTGACAACTATTAATAATAAAAAAAATAAAAACATAGGGACACAGTAATATATCCTACTTATTCAGTTCATGAAATATCTTTTAAATTGGTTCAATATTGGAGGAGGAAATAGGCGAGAGCCAAACCTCGAATTATGTCTTTTTACTTAGGCTTTTTTAAAAGTCTCTCCGACCGGATTTCCTCTTAGGCAGACGACAACCTCCGAGGCTGACCTGCGAGATGCCATTTGCCATTCACAAAACAAAAAGCGTGTGTACACTTGTTAACCACAAATAAAGCTCGCATCGTAAGATAAAAATACTGTAACGTAACATAATGTTTTATTACCCATGTTTGCCAGCCTTCAATAATCCTAGGAATCCGCAGTGTACTTGCCAGGCACAATTGATAGTTGATCAGTTATCTATAGTTTAGAATTCGAAGCATTGAACAAACAGGCCTCCTTTGTGTTCATATCTACAGAACAGTGGTTCATCTGTACAAGGGTCTATGGAACTTATTACAATTTGTTTTGTAATGCTAATTGTCTATATTGTTAGCTAAGTCGTCTGAAGAAATGAACTAGAATTTTCCTTCCTGTTTATTTAAAAGTTGTGTCTTCGTATTGCTCACTTGAATATATTTGGTACAGACGCCACCACATCAAGCTACTACAATCTGTCAAATTTCTTTAATAGATTTTCAACTTTATCGCTAAATCATAAGGTTCAAAGTTGATTGGGAAAATTTGACAGTTTCGGATAGCTTGATGTGCTGGCGTCTGTACTAGCTGTGCCCGCCACTTCGTTCGCGTGGATGTCGGAAAACAACCATCTGTCTCATTACTAATTATTTTTCTAAATTAAACAAAAAGCTGCGTTACTCCTTGTAACATCAGCTATCTGCCAGTGAAACCGTCACCTGTCAGTGTCCCGTCAAAATCGGTCCAGTCGTTTCGGAGATTAGCCGGAACAAACAAACAAAAATGCAAAAAATTGGTATTGTATGGATAATGGAATTTGATACGATTAACAACTGTCCATTATGATTCATAATGTTATCCTTTTATGATTCTGCCAAAGTGCCTTTTTAGGCCCCCAGTGGTAATGAAATAATTCACAAAAAGTAAAGCGCCTGTCTGGGTTCGAAGTTCGAACCCACGACCTACAACTCCTACTCGCGGCCGTTACCACTGGGCCACCACTGCTATCAAACTTGTACGAGTAGCACTAAAATATTATGAAGAAAAAAATCTTTTGTAATATGTGAAGATAAATTATTCAATTCATAAAAAAATGCGCGCAATTTAATACTTATATTCAACCTTGCGTGTTTCACTCAAAGACGTAATACATTGTGACGATAATATTTTTTAATATTTAAGTTGGTATCTTTTGGAGGGGCTCGTGGCTAAATGATAACAGCCGCACGGTCGATCGAAGGTTAAGCTGCACTTGCCGCGGTCGGTTCGTGGATGGGTGAACATCCTCCGTGCCTCAGAAAGCACGTCAAGCCGTTGGTCTCGGTTGTCATTTGCAGGTCTTTAACAGTTATTACGGGTATCTTATGTCCTTTCCCGGGACTCAAGCTATCTCTATACCAAATTTCATCTTAATCGGTTCAGCGGTTTAAGCGTGAAGAGGTGACAGACAGACAGACAAACTTTCGCATTTATAATATTTGTATGGATTGGTCAGGCAGGGGCCATAGTCCTTCCATAGTTCTTGGTTACCAATCCACTTTATCTGTACAAACACATATTCCAATATATTTTTTTCCATATCCTGCAATACTTAGTCCTACACCAACCGGGGGTTGTCCTTGGGTGCACTTGCATAGTGCGTACAGGGACAATATTCTCGGCTGTTGCCTCATTTAATTATAAACGCCTTCCAAAGATTCGGGACCCCAGGTTCTCGAGATAATATATGTCAATGATACTTATGTAATGTTATTTTGTTTTCTTTCTAAATGTTGTTTTCTGATATTGTTACATGTATGTAATGGTTAAGCAAACGCAAGCGAGCGTTAAACCGCTTCCCTCTTTTCTATAGAAATCTATCTATCTAACTAGCCTGTATTTTCCCCCTGCAGGGTAAAGGCCTTCCTCTCCCTTTTCCACACAATTCTGTCTCTTGCCAGTGCCGGCCAGTCCCTACGGTAGGAGTCGAGCTCGTCCCTCCATCTTCGTCTTGGCCTGCCGCGATGGCGTCGTGCGTTTAGTGGGACCCAATCGGTCCTTCTCTTAGCCTAATTGTCATCTGACATGCGGCATACTTGTCCGGTCCAGACCCACTTAAGTTTAGCGGCTTTTAAATATATTTTGATAATTATGTATTTGATATGTTTCAGAAATGGCGGGAGCAGGGCGTGGAGTTTCTTCAGCTAGCAACGACAGACATATTTGAAGCTCCCGACCAGGAGAAACTTTATGAAGGAGTCACTTTTATCAATAGGTGAGGAAATAATAGATAACACAATATCACGCCTTGTTACCCCGCGGGGTCGGGCAGATGTTTAATAGGCTATTAGCGGTATAAACAACGCCACATAAAAAAAACTACGCATCATACTGACGTCACGCAAAATCCTGCATCTCGCAATCGGAGTTCACCGCGCAACTAGCATACATGCGACGTCCCGACATTAATCGTCGGGCAATTGCCCACCGGACACGACATCCGTCTGGTCGGAGGATCCTCCCTTTTCTATGGAGGATGAGTGAACTTTACACCCTGTTCCTCATACCTCTATAGGCTTGCCCCCTATTACATGGGACTTAATCATAACAGTCGGTCGATTCTGTAAAAATCTCAACGTGAAAACTTAGGTGATGTGAATTGGTTTTTGCTAGGAATTGAAACTATTGACAGCTCACTCCACACTCACTTCACATAAGTTTTCATGGTGAGATGGTTACAGAATTGCACTGCTGAAGACCAATTCCAGTAATTAAAAACGTTCAAATTCTAATATGTGAAGACGATGCATCTTTATAATTTAATGTATGCAAAATATTGTAAAACATTATAAAAGAGTAACGGTGGAGTTTCTTGCCCTTTCTTCTCCATACGAAAACTACCTTTTGTAATGGCAAAATCTAGTCGCAATCTCATCTCAGCGACAATCAATGTCAAAAACTTGTCAAAATTTTAGGGAAATTTGACAGATTGAGACTGAGATCAGACTGTGAACGTTTTTAAAATTACTGGTGAAATATGGCTGTACTAAGGTACACCTCTACCTAAACGATGACCTGCTATAAGAGTGTATGGTTGCCCCCAGGTTCCTGCCGGCTGACCGGAAACTGTCAGGTGTGCCGACCGAGTGCGAGCAAGTGAACAGCGGCTCGGTGTACGTGCACTGCAAGGCGGGCCGCACGCGCAGCGCCACGCTCGTCGGCTGCTACCTCATGATGGTACGTACCTACCTATTCACATTGTATAGTCCTTTCAAAGTGATTTTACCTGTGACACCAGCTAAGCACAAAAGACCTCGAGAATTCGAGAGTTCTTGAGAATAAAGGTCATTGTGATTTTAACGGACTTGTCTGTGGCAGCAACCTTATTACAAGGATCATAAAGATTGCTGTGATTTTAACAGTAATGCAACATCAGAGGTAAACTAACTGAAATGACTATGGTATAGTGCGACGTGTCACTGTGACATATGTCACTGTGACATGTGTCACTGTGGCATGTGTCACTGTGACATGTGTCATTTGCGACATATGTCATGTGTGATATATCGATCTCAACAGCGGCACCATGATCTGCCTTACGAAAACCTTGATTACTTTTGAGCATCGTCAAATTAAACTGTAATATCTGTATAGCAGTAGGTACATTTATCTATTGGCGAGTGGCCAAAATCGGAACTAACGTCCAACGTCATTCGGGCGCCGCCGAAAGATAAAGATATTGTAACTGCTGTATTCTTTTGTAGCGTGTGACATATCAGCTCAACAGTGGCTCTGTGTACATTTACATTATGAAATCGTTGATCACTTTTGAACTTTGACTAATAAGTTATAACACTCGAAACTTATCGGGTGATGTACACCTGACTATGCTTTAGCGTCATTTTTGGCGTCACCATTTGCTTGCATCGCAAAATATGACAGTTCTAAGTGTGGTTAAGGTTTTTATACGTTGACTATACGTGCACCATAAAGCGGGTCTATCATAAGAAGCAGTTATTGATAGCCGATTCCTCCAACAAACTCATCAATTCATCATCGACCATGTGTATTACACACACTTACAGTACGACCGACGTAACTTAGCGGCCTGAACTTCGCGCAGAAGGCTGCGCAGTAAGATTTTTAGGAACCAAATGGTGACACGAGGCGAGTGTGAGTGAGAGGTACTCAGGCCCGCCAAGTTACGTCGGTCGTATTGTAATAATATTGTATTGTAGATGACTATTTTTATTATAACAGAAAAACGGCTGGTCCCCTGCCGAGGCGGTGACGTACATGCGCTCCCGACGGCCCCACATCCTTCTACACACGAAGCAGTGGGAGGCGCTCGACATATTCCATAGACAACACGTAACGAGGACATGAGTGTTGCCAGCAGACAAAATAAGCTCAAATACTGACCTCATTTGTTTCTGCTTTGGCGCCCGGTTACTGAGTTCAATAAGATATAATTTTATAGGTACCAACTGTAACGGAATATGCGCTGAAAGTAGGTTCAGTTGTTTTTATTGTTATGTGACTGCAACATTACAGGTTGCCATCAGTCTTTTAAGTATGAACTGCCCTAATTGCGTAACACATTATCAATCATAAACTGAATATTTTGAAGGATGTTGATAATCCATTGCCTCATATGTTCGAAAGATTTTTCTGCTCAACAACGTAAATAACGCAATGAATGTTGTTGAACTGTTAAAATGAATGACATTGCTACTGTTAGTATGTTACGCAATTACCCGGTAATACTGCAAGATTTAGCCATATTTTCAGTATGGCTTGACCACTATAGTCAAATATGTATGTACAGCCGCCAGCACATAAAGCTACTACGATCTGTCAAATTTCTTTAATAGATTTTCAACTTTATCGCTAAATCATAAGGTTCAAAGTTGATTGGGAAAATTTGACAGTTTCGGGTAGCTTGATGTGCTGGCGTCTGTACAATCAGCCCAGGTTCTCACGGTTGCGTTTTTCGCGCACTGGATTTTCAACGCAGTGCTTAGCGCCGAGAGTTGAAAATCCAACAGTGTGTTTTTTCGACGCGCTGGGATGTACTCTGTTGGATTCTCAATGCTCAGCTCCACACCTAAAGTTGAAAATCCAATGCGCGATAAAATCCCGCCGCATTTTTACATCTGTGCGAACGTGGGCAGGAACGGAAAGCTGTTGTATAGAAACTATAATTAAATTATACATTTTTAATGTTGTTACACACAAAAAGTTAAACACAAAATAATTTATAAGTACATACCTAAGTAGTTTTCGAATTAGGGAGCTCACAGACCAATGTGTCGTTCGTCTGTGTGCCCCCTTAGTATGTAGTTTAATTATTTATTTTTATTACAAATAATAAATATTTTATCGTGACATTAAATTTAAATATTTACCGAAGTTTTATTTACCGACAGTTTTTTTTAATTTTTTTTATTTATCATTTATACAAAAGAATACAGGACTATTCATAAAATAGCAACCAAAAACCACAGAGGTTTAAACTTGTGCTATCATCAGTCTATCTCAATATCGAACTACGTAAACAATGAAGCATTTTATATGTATGCTTTACAGTCGATACAGTTAATAACATCTTTGGATAGTTACAATCATTCGTGTCACTGACCCTGGCAGGGCCACCATCACGGATTTTAATTTTGATAGCACAAAAAAATTGTCGCTAATTAGTCGAAATTTGTCGCCAAATATCAGAATTTGTCGGTCACTGGTTCAAAAGTTATAAGGGTTTATAGGTGGCCGATCTGGAGAGAGTTTCCCCAGCAGGGCCACATTTATATCTCGAAAACTAGGGTACCTAGCGAAGATCTGTTTTCTCCCATATTTAGTCGCCAATTAGTCGGAATCAGTCGCCAAATATCAGAATTTGTCGGTCACTGGTTCAAAAGATATAAACGTTTATAGGTGGCCGATCTGGAGAGACTTTCCCCAGCAGGGCCACATTTATATCTCAAAAACTAGGGCACCTAGCGAAGATCTGTTTTCTCCCATATTTTGTCGTCAATTAGTCGGAATCAGTCACCAAGTCACAGATTTAATCGGGTTTTCGTTTAAGAGATATAATGAGTTAAATTATTAAGGTATAGTCCAAGAGCTAGATCGAAGAGTTTACGAAAAATTGCCAAGAAAAAATATTTCTATTAATATGTGTAATATACTTCTAGTTTTATCGGTCTAAAGTCCTTAGCAATGTCCGAGAGAGATAAATTCTCAATTAAATACATGTTTTTATGTTTTAAATTACTAGGTTAGAGTGGCTTAAACTTCTTTGAAAACATTAAACCTTGCTCTTGGTCTATTTGGTGTCAAGATGTACAGTCGCATGCAACTGTTTTACCAGTTTACAATGATAACCTCTAATTAACGTTAGAATAATAAAAAAAAATATCGTACATTTAGTAATATAAAAAATCCTTTAGAGCAAGTTTGTTTATTTACCTATTTTTTTTAAGTACTTTGTGCGGCGCGAACGCCGACGTTCTATCTTTCTCCCCGTTTTTGTATTTGCGGAATCTAGAGATAACAACACTAGAGTTCGTAAATATTCATAATAAGTTGCATTTTAATTAAACTGGCTGACTTTAACTTACGTGACGGGCAACTTGTTCTAAGTAGCTCGTCTGTACACGCGCATCTATCTCTTTTTTACTTACCGTAAATGAAACGGAGCGCAGCGATCTATCTGCCAGCGACTAAAGTGGTAAGTGCACATTGTGTTAGATAAATAATTACGTAAATTTATTGTAGATTTGTATAAAGGTAGTGAATAAAGCTTTCCTTTTGTGGGTTGAAATTATAGAATAAGTTTATTTTTATTTAATTCTAAACAAACATTCCTCCTTATGACGTCATAGATATTGTCTAGAAACTACACAAAGTATTTTGTACGTGCTTGTACCAATGTATGGGGAAATTTAATTCTTTAATATCTTTTTAATTACACACCGACTAAATCTGCAACTTGGCAACAAATTGCGACTAATTAGCGACAAAATATGGGAGAAAACAGATCTTCGCTAGGTGCCCTAGTTTTTGAGATATAAATGTGGCCCTGCTGGGGAAAGTCTCTCCAGATCGGCCACCTATAAACGTTTATATCTTTTGAACCAGTGACCGACAAATTCTGATATTTGGCGACTGATTCCGACTAATTGGCGACTAAATATGGGAGAAAACAGATCTTCGCTAGGTGCCCTAGTTTTCGAGATATAAATGTGGCCCTGCTGGGGAAACTCTCTCCAGATCGGCCACCTATAAACCCTTATAACTTTTGAACCAGTGACCGACAAATTCTGATATTTGGCGACAAATTTCGACTAATTAGCGATAATTTTTTTGTGCTATCAAAATTAAAATCCGTGATGGTGGCCCTGCCAGGGTCAGTGACACCAATCATTCCTACAAAATACTAAAGTAATATTGCTTAAGTTTACATTTGATATTTTTCTGTGAGTTACATTTGTTAATTTCTGAGGGTAGACTATTAATAAGTCCCGGTATAATATAACCGGTAGTTCGTTCGCCATACGTATTGTTGAAAGAATTTATCCGGTATACTTTTTCGTTATGGAATGACGCTAAAGAAAATACCTTCTTTTATTTGCGGTTAAAATGACACTGAAAAAGAACAGACACAAAAGAACAAGTTGTGGGAGGGAGGGGGGGGAATAAGCGTCACATCCACGCAAAACCGCCATCGCTTAGTATAATGCGACCAGTGCCGGATTAGCCCATAAGCAAATTAAGCAATTGCTTAGGGCATCACGTCTCGGGGGCGCCATAAGGCAGAAACAGCACCGAAACCGTATTTGCTAGCACATGAAAGGCAAGGCTGTTTATCAGCAAGATATTACAAGACCCAAAAGTCACTCTAGCTAGAGATGTGCGCCAATCTTTACAAATCGCTCGTCGTTGTTTTGAAAAAATACGAGATGACTAGTGGATAGGAGGGCCTACAGGCGTGGATTGCTTAGGGCATCAAGTAGTCTTAATCCGGCACTAAATGCGTCGGAGAGCGAAACAGAGCCCCAGCGCTGGTTTTCAGCGACAGCCGGCGTTGACGTGATGACGTCAACCGTAGGTATAAATCAAAATTGATTTCAGTTACACAATAGTTTTCTATAACAGTCGTATTTTCAGTAATAAAATATAAAAGCAAACTGCGTGTGGCTTTTCTGAAAAACATTATAGTGATTATATATTTGTAAAGATTTGACACAATTTCGACAACTTGATCATGAGAAGGGTTTTAAAAGTGAGTTATTTTTCATAAAACTTATGTAATAGGTCTATATGACTTACGAAATTGGCGTTTCGTCGAACTGGCCACTTTGATCCCAAAGGCGTTTGAGATAGATACCTAGATATAGATAGTTCGATCGAAACCCACCATTTGTGTGAAGTACAGCCAATCTGGGGGCGCGGCAGTGCCTCCGCCAAGTCGAGCAAAAAGCGGCACGGCCGTACCAACCTTTTCTCGAAGCAGTTCAAGCCATTTTCGACCCCCAATAACTTCGTACATCAAAATTGCGTATACACGAAATACACAGCTCTTTTAAATCACTTGTAGGGCCTAGTAAACGCTGTTTTATATGCAATCATCGTTATTCTGAAATCAACGCGTTGTATGGATATTTTCGCTGATCTCGACGACCAACTGACCGACTACTGTGCGGACCAGCGAGCTATGTGCCAGCACACCGGGAGTTTTATACACATTGTGTGTGAATACTACGTGAGTTATAAATATTAATAAACTAGCTTAACTCTGCACAGAGAGCCATGGAGCTCCGTGCTTGACATAAGGCTTTTATACCGCGTTTCAAACGTCGAGATCCGAAGAGTACGAAGGTTTTCGATCTCGGAAAAAGGGTTATGGAACTCAAATGGAGGTGCAGGACACCTGGCAACACGCAGTGCAGGTGGAGTAAGGCAGTGACCGACTGGCGTCCAAGGACTGGAAGACTAATATCCGTATTCACAAACATTACTATGAGGTCTCACAGTACGCGCGGACGCACAGGGTTCCAAAAACCTATTCATAGACAATACTATACTTGAGTTCGATCGGCACTATGCTTTTCTTAATTTTTATGAATTTAAGGGCTTGTCTTAAGGAACGCATTGAGAAATGCCTTTACGTCACGTAGTATGGCTACTTTACTTAGGCGGTTTTCACACTGCCCCGCATCATGCTGCATATTGCGTGTCGACGCACCTACGCGCGTTCCTGCGGGAGTGCAGATCTGCATCATCGTGCGGGTTTTCTGCGCACTCACGCGCGTAGGTGCGTTTTGTAGATTCACGCACGGCGGCTCTCACGTTCTCTGTGGTGGTCGTCATTTTCAAACACACACGTCACGCCCATTCAAAATCACGCGCGGCACTGCGGGATTCGGTGTGCCATACCTTGCGTCTCGCCCCGCACCTACGCGCGGGGGTGCATGTTTCTCCGCGTGTATGCGCGTGATCCGCATGAACGCGCGTGGTTGCGTTTTCAGTGTGTTGGACTGTGCGTGTTTTCTATACAAACGGAGATACTTACAAGTAACGTTAAAACACGCAGTCGCGCAACATGCAGCGTGGTGCGTGGCAGTGTGATAATCGCCTTAAACAAGTATTGTTTGTGAATACAGGTGTTAGTGTCAGTCGTCCGGCGATGAGATGGGCGGACGATATTGTTATTGCCATCGCGGGTAGAACCTGGACGAGCCTGGCACCGGGCCTCCGCTAGGAGTAATAGTGTTCTGTACACCGGGCGTGGAGATTGGCACAAGAAAAGAGAGACATATTTATGCTCAGTAGTTGGTGAGGTCGGTCTTCAGATGATGATGAGGATATAAAGTCTATTCAAATACTTGTTTTCATTTAATGTTATTTTTTACAAGCTTTTATTTATTACTCAAACGAATATCAACTTAATGTTAGTGTAAATTAAGTTGATTTTAGCATGACTAGTACTGTTCGGTATATCTGTATCTTTCTATCACTTACAGGAGTCAGTCGCTAGAGCGAGAAGGCCACACATAATATGTTCACACCTATTATTTACTTCTGCAGGGAAAAACAGGACCCGCTTGCTCAAGATTTAGAGAAGTTCCTTTGGCTGAAACTAATGTGGATGAAATACTACATCGAATTAACACGTATGTACTACTTAAGTATCCAGGAGGGGCTTGTGGCTAAGTCATAACAGACGCAAAGGTCGATCGGTCAGGTTAAGCCACGCATACCGCGGTTGGTCCGTGGATGGGTGACCATCTTTAAGCCATTGGTCCTGGCTATCATTCGTGTATCTTTGACAGTCGTTTTGGATAGACTTATGCCCGAAAATCTGACAACCAATAATACCAGGGGGTATCGTATTACCCAGTAACTGCGTTGTGGAAGTAAGATAGGCAGTCGCTCCATGTAAAATACTGGTATTCAGCGGGTATAATCCCGGCAGGCACTAAGCAAATAATTACAAACGATGGGACACTTAATATCGTTTCCTGCGTGTCCTGTCAGTTGCACTTTACAGGAACTGGTGGACGCTGGTGATGGCGCCAAACAAGTAGCCGAATTCTGGGCCGAGTCCATTTAGATTGCTATCGACACGCTAAGAAGAAGATTTCATCACTACTGCTCTCAAAACGTTGAAGGAAAACATCGTGAGGAAACCGGCATGTCCTAGAAACAAAAAATCGAAGACATGTGACATCTACCAAACCCGCGCTGGGCCCGCGTGATACATAAGCCTGTGTCCCAGCAGTGGGAACATTATAGGCTTATTATGCTACTTAAAAACCTACCCTAAAATTCCTTTCTGCTGTTCTTGTCTGATTAATGTCGTTGCGGGTTCCAATACATTTTACATTACAGTATGAGGATTCACGTAGCCAAGGGTGAGGCCATAGGGCAGGACCTGCGAAAATTGCCACAAGCTTATGCAATGAAGAAAGTTGTAAGTACTGTAGGTACAGGTCTAATTCCACGTCTGTATAGGTTGTTCACTTTCCCGAGGGCCACGAAATGCAACGCTCCAAGCGAATTCGCTTTGCGCTGCAAGCGTCAGCGTCGAGCGTCAAAAACAAATGTGACTAATCTACAAGGCCACAGAGTAGCGCTGCAAGCAGCAGCGGAATTTGCTACGAGCGAATTTGCACGAGCGTTGGACGATCCGACGCGCGTTTTTTATGAGCATCGATAACAATTGTGTAAGAAAATTTGAGAGCGACATTTTCACTTGTAATGTCGACGCGTGCTCACTCTGTACTCTAGTCTCTACTTTTTCTGTACTGAACTGATTCATCCCCCCAACGACGTACACGCTACAGGCGAATACTTGAAGTTCGTGGCCTTGCTCTTGACGCTTAGAAATAACACTTGTAGCGAATTGACGCCTCAAGCGTGGCGTTATTTTCGTGGCCGAGGCATTAGGGCCGGTCCACACGATGCGATGCGGCTACGGCGTGGCGCCTGAGCGATGCCGCTGCGACGTCACACATACAAATATCCGTGGTATTCCACACGGTGCGTTTCGGCGTAGCACCACTTGTACACCAGACTTCTAATTGCGCCGGATTGGCCAAAATCACACCACAACACTCTTCGCCCACTGCGGCATTCTAGTAACGGTACGGCGCCGGCGCCCGCCGCAACTTACGAGTGTACAGTACACATCAAGCATAAGGTTCAAAGTTGATTGGGGAAAATTTGACAGTTTCGGGTAGCTTGATGTGCTGGCGTCTGTACATACGGCAAAATCGTTGCGGTGCAAACATACTTAAATGCTTATAGTACTTACCTCTAAAAGCTTTTGCAAAAATTACAGTTCTGGGACAGCGAGTTGGCAGCCTTTGCGCAAATTATGATAGCTCAGTGTTTGGCACAACACAGATACAGTTGCGCTGCTACTAGTAAGTTACTTCGACGGTTTTTTTAATGATTAATTTCAATTTTAATGTTAGGTATAGTCGACCTCGTAATTGCTTTATCACACTCGGGTTTAATATCACATGAATTTCGCTAAACGACAAGGTAATTTGTGTTTTAACGTGACAGATAGTTTCAATCTTACAGTCCTTTCACAGTTGTTTTTCCTGTGACAGCAACAAACCAATAGGAACCTTATTGACAACGATAATAATGATCATTGTGCTTTTGACAGTAGGTAATGCAAGATCAGAGGTAAAATACTGTAATGAAGTTTAAATTAAATATGATTTGATTTTTATAACATCTAGAACTTTTATAATAAAACATTTATGTACTAAATTAGGTACCTATGTTTGCAAAGTAATAAATTATTTAATTCAATTTACTGTGATTTGTCAAACGTGGTAAAGCACATACGAGGTCGCCTATACCAAGGTAGTTTTATTATTTAGCTTAGACAGAGGAAAACTACAGACTGCTGGTCATCTTCTATCTCACTTACACAAGAAAAAGAAAAATATATACAAGATGCTTGTAAAGAAAAGAGACAGCGCCTAATATTTTTTGTCCCTTATCGCGTGCCAAGTTTTTCAAGATCAGTTCTTGTTGTGCAAAGTTTGACGTTTGATACGCGTTCGAAAGTGGTTGCGACAAAATTTTAAATTATTTAATTTATTTCGAAAAATACGAACTACACACATCAAAAGTGTCTAGGGATCAACATATATTTTTGCAATAACTTTTCTCCTGATTGATATTAATTAAAATTTTCTTTAAGGATTCATCAAATAAAGTGTTTTCGTTTGTCACAGTAACGATAAACCAAGTCACCTTTGCATTAATGACACAAAGGGATTTTTGACATTTGAACCACTAACACAAAAGTTCGAAAAAAAGACTGAAATAACAGTTTTCTTTAAAATTTTATTGGGTAACTTAAACAATTAATAATCCGTGTTTCTACCGCGAACACTAACAACACAAGAACATCGGTTTGGCATACTCAAAATGAGTTCATCCAAATCACGCTGTGGAATGGCCGCCCATGTTCGTTGCAACAACAAAAAAAGGTCTTCTTGCGACTGGATACCCTCCATATTCGGCAGAGCTCTTCTCTGTAGCATATCCCATGCATGCTCAATCGGGTTCAAGTCTGGCGACTGAGCAGGCCAGGGCAGGACATTGATGTTAGCTGCGGCGAGAGTCTGTCTTACAACTCTTGCGGTGTGCGGTCGTGCATTATCATGCATTAACTGAAATAAGGGACCGATTTGCACTTGTAGAGGAACGATGACGTCTGATACAATCGTCTCAGCATAAATTTGAGCGTTGAGGTTGCCTCTGATCCAAATCAACTCAGTTCTTCCGCCGATCCAAATACCCGCCCATACCATGATGGTTCCACCACTATAAGGATGGACTTCCTGGCAGGATTTTAATCGCTGTTGGCGTCCAGCAGTGTCGTATACGTCTTGTATCCGGTCTCATACCAAAACGAGACTCATCAGAAAAGCACACGAAACGCCATTGTTCTTCTGCCCAATTTCTGTGTTCAAGAGCCCATTGATATCGAATCCTACGATTGTGCATTGCTATAGGTGGTACCCGTAGCGGTCTTCGGGAATGAAGGTTCACTTCATGCAAGCGGTTTCTGACTGTTTGGTCGCTAATTAAGTTCCCTGAAGAGTGATGAAGCCTCACGGGTAACATCATGGCGGTTATTGTTGGAGCTCTTCGAGTTAAGATTTGAATGTATCGGTCTTGTCTCCGTGTGGTGCAGTGATACCGTCCTCCATGGCGCTCAGCCACGGTACCAGTGCTTCGGTAACGTGTCCAAAGTCGACTGATAACACTCTGACTTGTATTCAGAGCTAAAGCCACAGTACGTTGCCGGGAACCAGCTTCTATCATTCCCACGGCTCTGAGCATTTCTTCCCTGCTTAAATGACGTCGCCGCTCCATAATAACGTTGGTTTTAATCAGTAGTAGGGAAACAGTAGCACTAATAATGTCTTCAATGCGTTGTATGTTTTTATAGGGAAAATATTGACAGCTGATTTTCATCTTTTACTCGAATTTGATTCACAGTTCCTGATTCAAATTATGAAATGCACCAAAAAGGATCCATATAAATTTATAAAATCATAAATTTATTACAAAGCCACATCTCAATCTCAAGAAATCCGCATAAAAATGCTTGATCCCTAGACACTTTTGATGTGTGTATTTTGTGTTTATTGTTGAGGATTGACTTTAGCTATTGCTGCAAAATGGTACAGTGCAGTGTTCTTGGTTGCAAAAGTGATAGTGAGAAGAAAATTGCCGGAATGCCTTTCATTCGTAATTTGTTTTCCTCTGTCTACGTTCTTGTACTTATAGCGCTGACTGAGGTCACAGTTTACTTGTACAATATGTAGCTTACGAAATTACTTTTTATTGTTTTCTTTTTGTCCATGTGGTGTTTACCTTTAAGTAATTGTTACACTGTGTAGAGTTTAAACGCATGTTTTATCTTTGTTTGTAAATTAGTGTAAACAATTGTTGGTAGACCTAATAAAATAAATAAATAAATAAATAAACACAGTATAAAGATCATACAGTATTGTATCTCGGCCGTAACCTTGAAATAAATGCCTACTGCCGCGCGGTACGTAAACATGCGATAGGGCTGCCCGCCTCCAGCATTTTAATTACATTTGCCTACTTTGTGTTTCCATTTAGTTTTGTTATTGTATTTTACTGTGTGTACATAAATATTATTAATAAAAACCACGTCTATACTTTGATTTATACAAACTAACAAAACAAAACACACATGCCCCGAGGTTTTAACACAAGCGTACCTACCGTATAATGATTCATGACCCGCCTATAACTACTAATTTCACTCATGTCTATCACTTACCTTTACTCAATTCACTTTATTTATTAATCCAGACATCTTTTTTTTTCGGGAGATAAAAGGAAATACTTATCCATTAAAAAGACACATTATGTACCTACCTACCTACTAGTAAGTAAAATTATTTTATAGTCTTACCTTTCAGAGTTTCCAGGTAATTTTAAAAAAGTTATCTCTGGACGCGTTATTGACGAATTCATGCAACCAAAAACAGCACAATATAGCCTACTCGTCATATTAAATACCTATGTACTTACTTCAATTTATTTTTAGTGAAAAAATCGCGCGATTATTGTTAAAAAAAACAACACACCGTCCGTTCGTCACGCGGCACAGTCGCGACTGTCTGCATGCCGAGCGCGTTCCGAGGTCGAGGCGCGTAGGTATAGCTTGCGTTTCGTCCGTTTCTATGAAGTCGAAATACTGTATATCTTTATACTGTGCTGAGGTTCTTCTCACGCGTAGCCAACATCGGAACTAACGCCGCCATCTTGTCTTTTCAATACATTTCACAAAACCTTAGAGTAAGAAAGCTATAGAGCATCGGGTAGCGTGGCCACACATGAGACAAAAAACTAACTTAAATAACATTGGCTACATATGTAGCTGCCTTGAAAAAACGGGCACGCACTGAGAGACGGAAATAGTACTTATAGCTTTATCCTTTTCTGTTACTTTAAATTAACTCAATACTTTATCCCTTTCTTGTGGAAATGAAATGGCGCTACCCGCCGTCTATACTTTTCTTTGTCTAAGCACAAAACAAACGTTTACAACTCCTACCAACTTATCTGTGAAATGGCGAAAATTGGAACTACGGCCGTCATGTTCTTTTTATTTATTTTATTATTTTTATATAGGTATCATTGTTTTTAATTTGTAAAAACTGTAATTCTTATTAAACGATTATGTCTAATGTGAAATTTCCTTCTTGAAAACTTACTCAATTTTGGGCACCTTATATTAATTAGCGACACTGATGGACACTTATCTGTGAACTGAAAGAGGACGGCACCGTCCGGATGGTGCCGTCCTCTTTCAGTTCACAGATAAGTTGGAAGTACCAACCAAAGAGTATAATAATAATACGTACCAAACCAACAGTGCCCCCACATAGTACTTTTTGATAGACTGAAAAGCATGAAAAGTGCCCCTGTCAACCTGTCAACTTCATTCAGTCTATCAAAAAGTACTCTGTGACTTCATTCGAGCGCACAAAGATCGTTGTCAAAGACTACAATATGATGCTGTATAAATCGTTGTGTTGTAGCAGTAACTGTTTTTATTTACGCAAATGGTTTCCTATTCCAAAAAATATAAAATAATGGACTATTTCTGTTATAAATGATTGTTCTTTTTCAGGAAACTTCTCGAATCCTTTGATGGCTTACACGTTTGCTAACACGACCAGTAGTGCCACAGCAATCATTGACAGCATATTTTCAAGTTGGGAAGACGCTCCACATATAACCCATGATGAAATATTCCGTTCACCAGATTTAAAAGGGCAAGTATCCTAATATTATAAATGCGAAATTGAGTTTGTTACGCGTTCACGCTAAAACGGCTGAACGGATTTGGATCAAATTTAGCACTTAGATAGGCCATGACCACAGAGACTACTTGAACTTCTCGACCTGGATCGCAGACGAAGTCACGGGCAACAGCTAGTACAGATGCCAGCACTCAAGCTACCCGAAACTATCAAATTTTCCCAATCATCTTTGAACCTTATGCTCATACAACTGTCAAAAAATAACAGTTGTGATTTGAATATACGGACAAAATTTCAAGTTGGAACCTAGCCTACCTAGTTTGATAAACAAAGACAGGGGCTAGTGGCTAAATAATAACAGCCGCACTGGTTGATCGAAGATAAAACTACGCTTGGCGCGGTCGGTTCGTGGATGGGTGACCATCCTTTACATATCGATACCCCTCCGTGCTTAAGCGCATACGGCGTCCGCGGCGCCGCGTGCCCCTGTGGCTGCCAACAAGCTTCCATAGTGATCCATACAACACTGACAACCGTGCACACGGCGAATCAACCGTAGTTTTCGCAAAATCGTAGTTTTTCACGGCAAGAAAAACGTGTGTGTTCATGGGCTTGACGCCTTCTGGCTGTGTCAGGGCTCCACCAAATGGTTATTCTGAGTAAAGCAAGGTGGATTTCACTATTTTTTTTTCACTGTCCATTCTTACCCAGAAGAGAATCTCAATTTTACATCAAGATGGTGGTTGGTGACGTCACGCACGTTGGGTGCGCCATCGGAGTTTATGAACACAAAATAAGACCCTTTGCAATTTTGACTTTTGACAATAAACAATTAGTGAGTACCCACTTTTACATCTCCATTAATCCAAAAATCACACCGTGAAAACTCAGGTGAAAGAATTATTAAAATTAAATTACAAATAAAAAGTAATTTAAAAAAATTAAACCGACTTCAAAAAGAAATTAACTCAAAATTATGAAATAACTTTAATTTCGGAAGTCGGTGTCTTGGGATCTGTATTTTAGTTTTATGCCACCGACTTCCGAAATTAAAGTTATTTCATAATTTTGAGTTAATTTCTTTTTGAAGTCGGTTTAATTTTTTTAAATTACTTTTTATTTCGTAATTTTTAGTTTTTGCACTAGTATTTGACCAAGGTTTTGAGATGTTTTCCCTTTGACACTATACCCGTAGCTCTTATCAATAAGCCAGGCCGTCACACTTACACGTATTAGTCCATATCTTTAAAATTACTGAATCGATCTTGATGAAACTTGCACTGTTCCCTAAGTTGAAGAAAATGTAAGCCAATAAAAAAAGAATGGTCACGATCCGATTAATAGTTCCGGAGATATGCGTGGACAAACATACATACATACATACATACATACATACATACATACGTCTATGAAATTTTGTATATTTGTTTGGAAGCCCTAATAGATCATCATATGTGAATATAATGCAAATCCAATAATATTACATACATACGTATCGAATTGATAACCTCCTTTTTTGAAGTCGGTAAAAAAAACAAGTTAAAATTTCCATGAGTCTACACTCTCTTTAATTAAGTATGTCCCTCGTTTAATCAACCTAACTAAAACAAAACAATGAATAACTACTTAATATTTTTTTCCAGTCTGGACATATTATATGCTATATGTCACATTATTCAAGGACAGGTACTCCCGTTTATAACACCACAGCCCCGGTCAAAGGTACCGGATGGACCAGATGCGGCTGTCCTCCCAAGTATAGAGAAACTAAAGATTGCCTCTGTGTCCCTAGCCCTAGAACAGATCTCACAAAGATACAACAAACAACAGCGAGTACAATAAAAAATATAAGTAAGTTTGCCAAGTAAGTTAAGACTTTTAAGAAATACCTACTTTACCAATCAATACTTTTTGGAATGACGCGGCTTGCGGTGGGAGTAAACTGTTAGAAAGTAGGTTAGAAATCGTCACGTAACGAAAAAGTATTATGCGACTTTGATTCTTCTGCTATATATAATAGAGAGAGATAGATTTCCTGGTTGGACAGTGAGTTCAACATGAAAATCTAAGATGGCGGCTGCAAAAATGAAAAATATCATGGGTGTCGTTTTCATGGCTTCGAAGGCGCGGAAGCAAATAGTGAGGTCAAAATGAAAATCCAAGGTGGCGGCTGGGAAAACTTTCAAATTTTTCGTCATGGGTGTCGTTTTCATGGTTTTCGAGGGTGCTATCGATGGTGAGGTCAAAATGAAAATCCAAGATAGCGGCTGCGAAAGTTTGTTTTTTTTTTGTTGTGGTTATGGTTTTTGAGGGTAGGTACTACAGCAGGACAAAATGAAAATCTGTTAAAGATGATTAAACTATAACCTTTTTTTAGTGTTCCTGCATGTTATTAAAATAGTTTTTTAAGTAAGATGTAATATTAACACCCTATGGGCCTTGATGCCTGACAATAAAATATTTATATTTATTTTATTTAAAAAAGTCTATTAGCCCGGGTTTTATATTATGTTCTTTTTATTTGCAGTCACTTCCACGCAATACGATAATTATGAAAATTATCTAAATGATATGCGCCAAATATATGATGGTATGGCACTATTAATTACTTAGTTAAGTTTTAATTTCAAATCACACTTTAATTATGTGTGCTTACGCACTGCCTCCATTCGAGTAATTCCACTTTGCCCCACCAAGCCCGCCACCCTGGTGTGGCAAGTTGAAAACTGATCAAGACAACTCGGGTCAAATATTGTACCTACCTATCAAGATAGCTTGGATGTAGTGTGTAAGCACTCAAACAAATAATAGGTAATTACATGAATAGGAATCAAATCGTATTTTCTAACATTCGGATCTGCCTTACCCTTCGACAAAATAGGCGTGTTGTTATGCAGTGCATAAGAGCGCTTGTATGTACATCAATCTATGTAAAACTGAAAAGTTGGTCCAAAACCTGTCAAGCCTCGTATTCACTAGGAGACAAATGCCCCGCAAGTCGCAACACATGTCGGTAGAGATGTCGGGCGACGTCACTCGATATGTCTGGCGACATCAAAAACGATAAAACACGTAGTGAAACAAGATTTCTGGCAACATTGTTCGAAATCGCCCGACATCTCTACTCAGAGCGACACGTGTACATTTGTCCCCGATGAATACGAGGCCCTTTGTGAGTGAGTCGAAATTGCGCTAGACTTAGGTACGTATTGTAGCGACGGAGAGGCAACATGAAATTTCGAAAATCCAGCTGATGGATTGGAAAACAGAGCCTAAACTGGAATCTACATCGCCAAAGGAATGGACACGTAAAGCGTCAAATGCAAAGCGCATGACGGCTGTTGGGACTCCAACACCAACGTGCAACGGTCAGGGAAACTGTGAACCAAGAATTGTAATGTTGCCAATATTCACCATCCAAAATGCACCTAAGAATCTCAGTCGTAAAAGGCCTCCAGGACATTACCGCAGGTAAATGATGAAAGTTTTTATTTCTGCAAGTAGGTTTATACGAACACATTTAAACACGTCACGACATATTTAAAAAAACCAGCCAAGTGCGTGTCGGGCCACGCACGGTGTAGGGTTCCGTAGTAGCCCGTTATCACAATATAGTACGATTCTGTTGTTCTTTATCCTGAATACAATGAATATATGTAATGGTAACGATATTAGGAGTTAATGGTTATAATAACAATATATGACAAGGGTGTCCAGAGTAAAACAAAACTTTAACACATAACGTAACCACGGAGGTCATTTATACCTTGCAAGAAAATCTTAACACCGCGATCTACAAAAGATGACGTCACGGCACAACGCCATCTGTTATCGAATAGCGATATTAAACACAAAAAAAAATATGGATTTTCGAAGATAATTATATAAACAGATTAGACATTAAATATTAAGAACCACTTTCTTCCTTGTAAAGCATAAAGCTAAAAAATAAGAGTACGATTGCTGCCAAGTTATTATTTGAATTCGCAAATTTTGTAATTCGAAAATTAAACAAAGTTCGTTTGTGACTTGTGACTCGAATGAAAGCGTAACCCGTTGGTACAGCGCCATCTAGCGGCATTATTGTGAAACTTGTGATAATTTATTATGGTTTATTTAGTTTTTTTTTTTCATATTTTGTTTTTTAATGCGTCTTTACCCGTCATAAACAAGCAACTACTTCATCTTAGTCACTATAATTATAGGATTAATGCTAAGGATTTTGTATACAGGAAGATTTTTTTATCACCGTCCAAATTTTTACAGGGTGTTCTTACCCATGAATATGAACAACTTTCACTATGGGACCAACTCTGAAATCACGAAAAAAAAATCTGCTGTTTAATACAAAAGCTCATTACCTACTTGACCAAAATGTATGAAACAGCAGATTTTTTTTAAGACCTTAAATAATGGAACGTCAGCACCACCTGCTCTCAAAACGATAAAGGAAAACGTAAGGAAATCGGCATGTCCTAGACCTAGAAATTCTAAGACATGTGACGTCTACCAACCAACCAGCAATGGGCCTGCGTGATGAATTATGGTTCACTCCCTCTTACTGAGAGGAGGCCTGTGTCCCAGGAGTGGGAACATTATAGGCTGATTACGCAGTACCTTCTGACAGTAGAGAACACAGGAACATGATACATAATATTGTGACTTTGTACTATTTGGAAATGAACTAAATATATTAACATAATTTACTTTCAGATCTGGCAACACCAGTTTAGTACAGAATGTTAAGGGAACAGTTGATTTAAGTTTGTCTGAGGAAAAGAATGATGGGGTAATTTTCTCTTTAATTAAAATACAAGCAAACTTACAAAATTCCATAGAGCCTTTCATCCCCTATGTATTGCCTATAGGGAGTGAATTTTCCTTACTGCTCACTTTCGTTATGTAAAGAACTCTTGTGCAAAATTTCATGCTCTAGACACAGTGGTTTAGCCTGTGCTTTGTCTGTCAGTTAATTTCAAGATTTTCATTACCTAATCACAAGTAGTATAAAGGCGAAAGTGTGTGTATATGTTTGTTACTTCTCCACGGTCAAACGGCTGGACCAATTTTGATAAAATGTGGTATGGAGGTAGCTGACACCCTGGCTTAACATATAGGCTACTTTTTATCCCGATATTCCCACGGGATCGAAACTTATGCGGGTGAAACCGCGGGGCGCAGCTAGTTCACTATATAGTAGTCTTCAAAGTAATTTTATCTTACCCGCACCAACTCAACAGCAACCTTATTGTAACGACTGTAAAGATCACTGTCATTTTGACAGACTTTTCAGTGCAACATCCCAAGAGCAACCTAAAAACGAGAATATCACTTCACTTATTTTGCCAGTGATGCAAAATCAGTGGTTAGTAAATGTGAAGGGACTGTACCTACAACTCTAAGCTACCCCTGTGAGGTAATTGCGTAACACGCTAATAGTAGCACTAGCAATGGCTTTCATTTTGATAGTTCAACAACATTCATTGCGTTATTTACGTTGGTGAACAAACAAATTTTTCGAACATAAGAAGCAATGGATTAGCAATATGCTTCAAAATTATTCAGATTTCGATTGAAAGTGTATTACGCAATTAGGGCGCTGGTACACATGTTCCATTTGACGTTTAAATCTGTATCTTCAATTTACCTACCATAAACTTTGTTCCAGCTACCAAAAAACATGAGCATAAAATCAAAACTACTGCAGTCTGTAAGGGAATTCAGAAACAAAGAAGGCGTACACGTCTTCAGTTACGAACAAAATGAACCTGACCATCAAAATATCGCCATAAACAGCCAGAGTATTGTGGAACCCTTCGAACGAATTCTGGGATCCACCCATCTGATCGGTGAAACCACGACCCAACAATTCTATGACGAACGCGACCGTAATGAAAAGGCTAAAAGGAGGGTCAATAATCTTCTAGATCTTTTGGAAGAGAAGGGGAAAACAACCCAGCTCACTAGCAGAGAAATGATAGAGTTTGATACAAAAATGAGAAGGATTTATAAGACTGTTCTAGGCACACACGAAAACTTTGAATTTTAACACGTTGCGGGATTCTAAAAGAAAAATAAAAAACCGGCCAAGTGCGTGTCGGACCACCCACAATGAAGGGTTCCGTAGTTGAAATGAATTTATCCCAAGAACAAACTTAACATTGGAGTCTTAAAATAATAATATGTACATGTAGGTATAAAAAGGAAGGGAAATAATCAAAGGGCCATCTTTCTGACTGAACGACCCTTTGACTTATTACGCACTGTCGACTGGTCGCCGGTCGACGGCGACTTACTATTGTTTAAATAGGTGGCGGTGTTTACGCACTTGGTCGCCGGCGACCAGTCGACAGTCCGTAATAGCACGTAATAACTTTATTTGAAATAAATGCTTAGAGTTTGAGTTTGCTCATACGTATTCTAGTTTTCGTTAATTTGTAATCCACACAAAAGTAAAGATAGACCTCATCTATCGCTTACCATCAGGCGTGATCGGGGTCAAGAGCGGGCCCATTTAGTAATAAAAAATAAAAAAACAATGGCGATTTGTAGACGATGAACAGTGCTACACATGTGAACATATTGCTATATTTAAAACACCATTCTGTCTCTAAATGTGAACAGATTGCTATATTAAAAAAACCATTCTGTCTCTAAATGTGAACAGATTGCTATATTTAAACCACATTCTGTCTCTAAATGTGAACAGATTGCTATATTTAAAACACCATTGTCTCTAAATGTGAACAGATTGCTATATTTAAAACACCATTCTGTCTCTAAATGTGAACAGATTGCTATATTTAAAACACCATTCTGTCTCTAAATGTGAACAGATTGCTATATTTAAAACACCATTCTGTCTCTAAATAATAATAATAAATAATAAATCTTTATTTATCCAAAAACATACAGAGTTTGAAATACGGTTTGATATTTGGTTTAGAAAATACATTTATAGTTTATGTTGCAAAATCTGTACAGAATAATATTCTCTACCTCTTAAGCTAGGGTATACCTGTATTATAAGAGGTAGTTTACGGTCAATATTAAACAGAAAATGTGAACAGATTGCTATATTTAAAACACCATTCTGTCTCTAAATGTGAACAGATTGCTATATTTAAAACACCATTCTGTCTCTGCCAACTTCAATCGATTGACAGAAACTGAACAAGTTGCAATTTTACAGTCTATAATTTATGTAATGTTGTTGTTTTTGTGTATGTAGGCAAAGGTCACAAATAAAACTAAGCATTTTTCAACTATCATTTATTCTAAAAAATAAATTAACCTGCAGAAGGCACATAAAATCACAAATGTATAAGAACAAATTAAATTGTAAACAATAAAAAAAAAACTCGTTAAAACAACAAAATTTCGAAATATTGTCCTTTTAAGTACTTAACCAATACTTGCACAGACTACCCAAAAATCACGAACTCTGCTAATTCATAATTAGTATCAAACATCCATTTGCCAAGTTCAAAAGAAATCTTTTATCATCAAATGAATGATCAAATCGCGTTTGTTAGCAGCGTTTCCTGACTGCTAAGCGGTCATAGCAAAAAGAACCTTGATTCATGGCCGAAAAGAATTAAAATAGCGAGCAACCCCTGCTAATTATAAACTATAGTCGATTCAGGCAGATACATCTGACACTGACACATGAAGTTTTAGTAATAGACTGTCACAGAGAGTGACCAGAGAAAACGGAAATAAACTTTTTCTAAAACTCTATGTGTCATAAACATGGTTACTTTACAGTAATACTATTATTCACTAGCTAGCGTAGTTATCATTATCAATAAATGTAACCGAGTTTATTTTTTGTTGTCAGCCTTGATGGCCCAGATCTGCTTTATAGTGTTGGCAATGCCGACGTCGTGGCTGATGATGTAGAACAGACCACCGAGGGTTGCTATGGAGATTAGGTACACAAGCCCCAGGGCAATTTTAGGTAGAATGGGCCCCACAACACTGGCACGAACGTAATCTATGGCGATCGCTTCCAGTCCCCTGCAAGAGAAATTCACACAATTAGTTAATAATTATAATTATGAGTTATGGAACGAGCTAAGCTTGGAGTCTCTCTGAGGGATAGAATCCGGAATGACAGACGCCAGCACATCAAGCTACCCGAAACTGTAAAATTTTCCAAGTGCGTTTATCCATTACGAATTCCTCAACAGCAGCCCGAAGTTCAGATTTATGCCCGATTTAGAGCAAAAGGCACGCCCCATAGATATAAATATGTATGTATAACACTGCATAGGTAAGTACACACAACCACTCGATACGCTTCCGTATCATAACGAACATCAATCAATAATTTCTAAAGAAAAATACTCTTTTCTTGCTAATACTTTTTAATCGCACAACTGATCTCTTTCACAATTCAACAACGACTAGCTTTGCACTAGATTTTACCATTTAAAACGACATTTGCCCACTCAGAAATAACGATAATATCATAACCGATATTTCCAAGTGTTGCCAAAGTAGAATAATACATTTAGTTGCCATAGTGGAAATACATTTCAAAATTTTGTTACAATTACAAAGGACATGGATAAAGTGTGGCCCTGCACGGACAAAGACTTTATAATAGTAAAAAAAAAAAACTTAAAATACTTGAATTTCTATCATGACTTTCATTTCTCCGCTTATGTTTGTGGGAAAATATCAATTTTAAAGAGTAATTATTTTGTTTGTTTTGTTTTGACTTCCATCCGTGCGTTTCAAATGTTGCAACTATTTGAAATAAGATGGTAATTAGTAGGGGAGCGTGGGGCACAGTGGATCCATTTTCTTTCAATGACTTGTAACTTTACTTTTTTTACCTCAAATTTTCTATCATGTTGACTGAGTCCTAGAAAATATATTTAAATTTGAACCTGTATTACAAAAACAGACCTAAAAGCACTCAGTATTTTTTTTTTATTTTTTTTATTTTAAGTGATAAATTATCCACTGTGCCCCATAACAGGGGCACAGTGGATACTGATTTGGGTTACACTGGATCCTGTGAGTCACACTGGATAATGATTAATTTATATTCATTAAAAAACGTGTATTTAAATTAAGTGGTTTATTTTTAATCATTAAACATGCGTTTAATTGTAATCATAACATAAATCTTTATTTGAGGTAATTTAGACGTGGACTTTGTATTTGGAAAGTACCTATAATACTTTAAACTTAGGTACTAGTTTCACAATATGAAAAAATCAAACGATCAATAAATAGAACACATCTGCTGTCCTTCAACTGATAAGGTTGACATAACTAAACCTCTTACAAACAATAAAAAACAATTACAATCATAATATTCTTAATCCTCCACAGTGGATACAAGATCCACTGTACCCCAATTCAAAACGATCCACTGTGCCCCAGTTGGAGAAGTCTTAATTAAAAAATCCTACCAAATTATTTATTTGTCAAATAAACATATTAGAGTAACAAAAATTCTCTACAGTAACTTTAGATCATATCACATTATCAACACTTGTAAAATTCTAATATACGGAAAGGCAAAACGTTTTACAAAAACACGTAAAATAAAAGTTTGTGGTTTACTTGTCGACGGATGCTCCGTACCGCGTGCGTCCACTCCGATACTAAGATGGCGACTAGCTCGGTTGCGGGGGGAGTGTAAGAACGGCAACGTCGCGAACGCGTACGCGTCTGTTTGCTTTAAATACACACCTACAATGATTTATCCACTGTGACCCAGGATCCACTGTGACCCACGCTCCCCTACATGTTCATCGTTCGAAAGGACATGTATTTACCTGTATTTTAGATAATAGAGTAAGAAAAATAGATATTTTTATGCGCGTTTAGTGATAACGGAAGTAAAAGTAAAAAACCGGCCAAGTACGTATCGGGCCACGCACAGTGTATGGTTCCGTAGTAGCCCGTTATCACAATGTAGTACGATTCTGTTGTTCTTTATTAGGAATATATAAAAAAAAAACATATTTTGTTTTTCAATGTAAGTCTTTACCCATTATAAACAAGCAATTACTTCATCTTAGTCACTTTAAAGGATTAATGCTAAGGATTTTGTATTTGGTACAAAATTATCCAACACGCAAGTTAAACGACTATTACTGCTAAACTAATAAAGTTATCTTAACCGGTATAATTTTCCTTTAAAGTTCATGAAACGCACTATCATTGTGAATTTTTCCAGATTTTTCAAGCCAGCAGTTTAGGTTTTAGAGGGGGGGGGGGGGGACGCTACTGGAACAAAAATTTGCACTTTAAAGTTTAATATTTCGTAAATGGAGCATTAAATCGAAAAATTATTTTAGCAACCCCTAAGTCATTTTAGAAGACCTATTCAACGATACCCCACACGATGGGGTAGGCGACGAAAAAAATATTCATCCCCACTTCACATGTAGGGAAGCTATCCTAAAAAAAAAATATTTTCCAAAATTTTATTTTACCACTTTGTTGAAGTAATTCATATACACATTCCTACAAAATTACAGCTTTCTAGTACTAACGGTCTCTTAGCAAAACCTCCGACAGACAGACAGACAGACGGACGGACATGACGAAACTATAAGGGTTCCTTGTAGGAACTACGGAACCCTAAAAAGACACATTTTATTTATCTCTCTAATTAAAAATCAATAGATTATTTGGTTCTTCAAAGTAATGGAAACACTTTTTTTTTTTTGCGGATGGGAAATCATGAAATTACCCCTCCCGCTCTGGGTGGAGCGGAAGGGAGTGTCAGACTCTTACTGACTAAAACCCACCAGTGTTCCTTCCTTAGCCCTTTATGTTCCGGGCCAGCGGTAACCCTTTCGGACAATCCCGCTGACCCGGCAGGCTTCGGCCCTATGGGGCCCCTCCTCGATGCTGACATCTCTTTGAGGCGCGCGTGGAACACGTACGCGCCGTCCGGCACGGGCCTGGTCCTGATCGGACGGTGAGCTACCCATTACTCTCCGCCCGCAGGCCCGCGCCTACGGTGGCCGGGAGTCGACGCGCGGCTCCCGACGCCCGGAGCGTCTCCCGCGGCGGCTGGGACGGGAGGCTCTCTCCCTGAGCCGTCCCGCCACCTCCTTCGCTAGCATGACTGCTTCGCAGAAGCTTAGGAGGTGACTGCCTCCCACTCCCTCTCGCCCCGGGCCATGGCTTGCACCAGGGCCGGGCGCGAGAGGTCGCCGCCGCTGCCGATCGCCTCTACGAGGACACGGCGGTGCTCCGCCCAAGCGGGGCAGACCTCCACCGTGTGCTCCACCGTGTCCTCTGGGCGATCCTGGCAATGGTGACACCCAGGCGTTTCCTCCCGCCTGATGATGTGCAGGAACCTCCCGAAACTTCCGTGTCCGGTGAGGACCTGCGTCAGGCGGTAGGTGAGGGCGCCGTGGCGCCTCTCTAGCCAATCCTCAAAGAGGGGTCTTATCGCCGCTATCGCGGCGTGCCCTGCGTTGGGTTGCGACAGTCGCTCCTTCCATGTTGCCATGAGATCGCGCCGGAGACCCGTCCGCTCCGCAGCAATTTGACGCGGAAGCGGAACTTCCCCCCGGCGTAGTGCCTCCGCGCGCCACTCATACAGGCGCGCGAGGACTATCGCCTCCAGATCCCATGGCGGAATTTGATTCTTCAAAGTAATGGAAACACTGTCGTCTTCTGTTAAGGCAGTTACAGACGAAGAAATAAATATGTTTTCAAAATAAATCTTAATTCGACATAGTGTTTGACCAAATATTCACATAACATCACGCCTGTAATCCTCGAAGGGTTAGGCAGAGCCCATTTCAACAGTCTGTATTTATGCCCGGTTGCCGGTTGTCCGGGGGTTGCCGGACAACCTTTGGCTTTGTTTCTGGATATCTGTAGTTACTGCTCTCTCGACCGACCCCGGCTTTCACGGACTTTGCATCTTCTCATTTCGATTTACCTTGGCTACTCGCACTTTGGACAACTGATTTTGCCCTATTTCTGATGGAGAACCAGCGCTGCACTAACTGTGGTACCTATAGCAACGTTTCGCATAAGGAGGCATTTGTTGGATTCGGATGAAATTCAATCTGTTATAAGACAGTGGATTACTCCGCGATTGGTGAGTTTTAACACGCGTGAGTTTACAGTAACGTCTTCAGCACATCTTTTAAGGGTGTAGCTAGTTTATACTTATGTAGGTTATTTTAGGTAATTGCGTCTGATAAAGTGTGCAATTCTTGCTGGTAAAACCGGCCAAGTGCGTGTCGGGCCACGCACAAGGGTTTCGTAGTAGCCCGTTATCACAATGTAGTACGATTCTGTTGTTCTTTATTCTGAATTAAAAAAAAAAAAGTATTTTGTTTTTCAATGCAAGTCTTTACCCATTATAAACAAGCAACTACTTCATCTTAGTCACTTTAAAGGATTAATGCTAATAATTTTGTATTTGGTACAAAATTATCCAACACCCAAGTTCAACGACTATTAGTGCTAAACTCATAAAGATATCTTAACCGCTATAGTTTTCCTTTAAAGTTCATGAAATGTACTATCACCGTGAAGATTTCCAGATTTTTCAAGCTAGCAGTTTAGGTTTTACAGGGGGGGGGACGCCCTACTGGAACAAAAATTTGCACTTTAAGTTTAATATTTCGTAAATGGAGCATTAAATCGAAAAATAATTTTAGCAACCCCCCAAGTCATTTTAGAAGCCTATTCAACGATAGGGGGTACACAATGGGGTAGACGACGAAAAAAATATATCCCCACTTCACATGTAGGGGAGCTACCCTAAAAAAAAAAAAAAAAATTTTATTTTACCACTTTGTCGGCGTAATTGATATACGTACGTACTCCTACAAAATTACAGCTTTCTAGTACTAACGGTCTCTTAGCAAAACCTCGGACAGACAGACAGACGGACATGAAAGGGTTCCTTGTAGGAACCACGGAACCCTAATAATAGTCCTTAATAATAGTCATCATCATCATGCAGTCAAAGAAGTCCACTGCTGCTCATAGGTACGTAAGCCTCACATGCTGAACATATGACCTGGTAGAAGTCGCAGGAATTCATTGTATGCGAGAAGCACAGGACCGGTCTATGTGATACCTATACTTAGCTTATTGTACACAAGTACTTAAATATTATTAAAAGTAAATAATAAAAACACCAGCCTATTATTGTCTTATCTCGTACAGAAGAGACACGAGCATTGCACGTTTGCTCACAGGGTTGACGATATCAGACTTTATTTTAACTAGAAGTCCAGGTTTTCTCACGATGTTTTTTCTTCACCGATGTCAGTAATGTCCAAGATAATCTCAGAAACTACATAAGAATTGAAAAAAATCACACTGGTACTTGCCCGGAATTGAACCCACAACCTCGTGCATGAGAAGCGAGGCATTAACCACAGAACCATTACGACATTGTACATGCCTACTGTATTTAAACGTCAAAATATAATACCAGAATTTTCACCTAAAATGTCTTATCGTCACTCGTCACCACCGACTTCAGCACGCGTAGCATGACGATATTTTGTCGATGAAAGAATAGACAAAATGACACATTGCCATGCTTAGACGCGTAGAATGCGTACAAATTTCTACAATCTGTCATTTTGTCTATTCTTCCGTCGACAAAACCCGTGTCTACGGCGATCATGCTACGCGTGCTGGAGTTATAAAATATAAAGAGGACTATTAAATACAAATATTCCTCTATGATATTATATTGTTTTATTAATGTCCGTGCTGGACCATACTTGTATGGGAGCGTTCTCCATCTCCCAGTGTTGCCACAGTGGATAATATAATGCGGTATTAAAATAATTCATGTTTTTAAAATTAAATCAATGAAATCACGACACAATGTTAACATAGGAGTCCTGTAAACGAAGTCCAAAACCCGAAATATTTGTCAGTTTATTTGAAATAGACGACCTCTATTCTTCGACCTCTATTCTTATTCTTAAGGCGAAAGCGCCAGGGTAACCCGCGAAATTCAATTTTTTTTACGTTTTTTGCTGGTCAGTATTAAGTTGTACGTTGATTAAAATATGATTCGCGGTCGTAACAAATATGTATTTACAGAATTATAACATTATAAAGTCATCAACACAACTCTCTAAGACCAAGTAATCCCCAAGAATGACTATTTCATGAAATCTTGACATTTGGGGATTATACTAACTTATCAAGTTGTATTACTGATTGTAATGATTATAATTCTGTAAATACATATTTGTTACGACCGCGAATCATATTTTAATCAACGTACAACTTAATACTGACCAGCAAATTGCAAAAAACGTAAGAAAATTTGAATTTCGCGGGCTACCTTAGCACTTCCCCCTTAAGTGGCAAGGCAAATCAGCTTATCGATATGTGTCATTTTCGATACGATAGCGTGTCGGATGATTGTGAATAGCTATGCTGCAGATGGAGAAATTTTCCCAATTTTAAGATTGTAACCCAACTTGTTATTTTTGGGTTTTTCTCTGAGTCATGTTTACCGCAAAAAAACGTATTTTTTTTTTCTTATCTTATTCGAATGTACGGTCATCAAAGGAGATAATAGGCTATTTGACTGGTTTCTGATAAACGTCTCAGATTATTTAATGGTGTCTAACGAGCCCACAAAAACCTATTACTTCAAATTGCATAATGTATTTCTTTTAAAAAATAGTAAATAAAAATGTACTGTTTAAATAAGCCGCCAAAACGCTATCTTTAACAATATGGCGTCGTGACGTCACGATTCACGTAAACAAACGTTGAAACGGTCGAGATACTAGACAAAAGTCATCTGTTCTGTCAACGATAGACAGAAATTTACTAAATCATGACGTCATCTTAAGTTCCGCCAATCCAGACCGTTTTCGATTACGTGGCGCCAGATTTAAAAAGATGAAGTTTTTTCGGGATTCTTTTTATAAATAATACATTGTTTTGTAGTAAAATTAATGCAAATCGATTTTAAAAGCGATAATCTATACGAGTGTCAATAATTATGAATTTATTTTTTACATTGTCAAATAGCCTATTAACCAGGGTCATCGGCTAGAGTTGAAGTTTAGTAAGAAACCGATGGATGCTTTCGAATAAAATTTAATTAATAAATAGAAAACAAACAGTCATTTATGAAATTAAATTTCATTCGTAAACATTTGTCGGTTTCTTACTAAAACAACAATACCCGACGACCTTTTTTCGACGGACGACTCAATTACCGGCTAAAACCACAGCGGTGTTCCACCTCTAGGTACCTATGGCCGGGGGGCGGGATTCGCATAAGCATTCACCGCTACCCCGCCAGTCCTCGACCCACCGTTCTTCAACGGGTCCCACCTCCCCGTGCCGCCATTCCCATAATGGTCCACTTTCGAGTGGCGCACCCGCACGTGGAACACTGCGGCGCCGGCGCCAACTCGGGCCTGTCTGGTCGGACGACGGACGCCCCTAGTCCGCCGGGTAACTTATCTCTTATAATGAGAGTACAATACGACAGACGTAACTTGGCGGGCCAGAACTTTGCGCAGAAGGCTGCGCAGTAAATTTTTTTAGGAACCATATTATGGTGACATGAGGCGAGTGCGAGTGAGAGAACATGCGCGAAAGTTTTTAGTGCCTATGTTCAGGCCGCCAAGTTACGTCGCGTCGGTCCTATTGTACTTATCGCCTCTGCCTACCGCTTTGGGGAATACAGGCGTATTACGAACTAGCTGTTGCCCGCGGCTTCGCCCAGGTGGATGTCGGAAAATATCCCACGGGAACGAACTACCGTGATTAAAAGTACCCTATGTGTTAATCCAGGCTAAAAACTATCTGTGTGCCCAATTTCAGCCAAATCCGTTCAGCCGTTTTGCGCCAACCCGGAACATACATCCAGACGAACAGACAAAAATTATTCGTAACTACTTTATTATAAAGTATAGATTACTCTACGCCACTACCAACAACCGTCAAAAAAAAAACCTTGATCTCTTAGCATTTCTGGCCCTTCTTGCCCTTCGAATGTTTGGGTTTTTTCATGTTCCTCCAAATCCTCCAGAAAGCTCTGCATAAGCCGATATCATTGAAGACGAGGTAGAACAGGCCTCCTAGCAGGGACACGGATAGGAAGTAGACGATTCCCATCGCTACTTTAGGAACGAAGGGTCCAAATAGGAGCACACGAACATACTCTACGACCATAGCTTCCATACCCCTGAGGAGTGGAAAAAATTATGGATAGGAAAAGGAATGGGAAACGATGCACAGGACTGTGGGTAAGCTATAATAAGCCATCCATGCCTCTATCCTCCGCAGGAGTTAGCAGATTCCGACTTAACCCTACTTTCATTGAGTAGGTATGATCTGTTCCAAAAGTATCTGACAAAAAGTAAACATGTGTGTGGATGCCACTTTGTAGTCCCACCTACAAATTAAGTGCCTTGATTTTTTATTATTTGAATAAATAAACCCTGAATTCCAATTTTATATTGTATTGTATCTTATTTATCTTAATTCACCAGAGGTTTTTTTTTTTCATTTTATAACTTCGAATTTTTGACGATATTTTTTCAATTACAATTTAATAATGCTGTTCAAATAATCATTCTTAGAAAAGGTTGAGGGATATAAAGTCGAAACCTTCTAAATACAGATGAATGTGTTACTAATTCCCTTTAATGAGTGATTGCGTAAGAATTTAACGTGAACAGGGTTTGTTTACACGCCACAAGCGCTTTAGGGTCAGTTCACACCGAGACGCGACGCGCAGTTTTCAAGATAGAACAATTACAGACCTTATCTACTACACTAAAAGGTACACAATTCAGTGTCTACCTACTACGTCGAGCAACGCAGCGCGGCGCGCCGCCGCCGCGCGGCGTAGCTCACTGAATCGTGTACCTTTTTGTGTAGTAGATAAGGTCTGTAATTGTATTTCTATCTTGAAAACTGCGCGTCGCGTCGCGTCTCGGTGTGAACTGACCCTTAGTTTGTGTAAATAATTTCATCACCACTGCTCTCAAAACGGTGAAGGAAAACATCGAGAGGTTTCCTCACGATGTTTTCCTGAAATGAAACATCTACCAACCCGCACTGGGCCCGTGTGTTAGCTTATGGCCCACTCCCTCTGACAGAGAGGAGGCCTGTGTCCCACCGTGAGAACATTATAGGCTGATTATGCTAGGGTTTGTTTACACTTTTATCAGATACTTTTATAGCAGACCATAAGGTTAAGTTTTCGGACGAGCAGCAGGAGACAAGTAGGTTGAGTGTAGTTTTATGTCACGCCATGAACTGCTGTCACTTGAGGACCATCTAACATAAGTTGAAATTATCATCTTACTAGCCTTTTCCCACCTATGTTGGGGTCGGCTTCTAGTTTAACCGGACGCAGCTGAATACCAGTACTTTACATGGAGCGACTGCCCATCTGACCTCCACAACCCAGTTACTGGATAATACGATACTCCTTGGTAAGACTGGTTGTCAGACTTTCGGGCTTCTGAAGACCCGTAACGACTGTCAAAAATCCACTAATGACAATCGGGACCAACGGTTAAGCTGAAATTGTATTAAAATGTATATTCACCAGAAAGAATGTGCGCAGATGAGGATAGCGAGTGTCGCGTCAAACAGCTTGTTTGGGAGGAGCAGGCCCAGAGGTATCAGGGGTACCAGTAGGACGGCCACTCCCTTCTCAATCACCCACAACTTGGAGTGGTCGTGCGGCTTGCCCTGCATTACAGCCGACGTACGGAACGAACGCACCTGAAAATCCCACATTTTGTAATCTTTAATATTGTTACTGAATTTAAAAAAAATTATAAGATGGTGCGATGATGTGGTAACATTAGCAGACCCAACATGGCCAGGGATCGCACAAGACGGGAGGTTTGGAAGGAACAAGGGGAGGCCTTTGCCCAGCACTGGGACACAAAGTAGGCTAACATAAAAAAAAAAACTAAATATTGTTGCTAGTTAGAATATTAAAGTGTGTTACGCATTTACCCTGCCGGAAAGCGCCATCTGTCGGCGCGATAACGACTTCGGGATCGCCGGAACAAACGAACACTTCGCTTTGGTTAGGACGTGGCCTAATGAGCAATTGTGCATTTCCAATCTCAAGGCAAATAATAAAGTTAACTTACAGAGTTGATGATTGGCGTGCTGTTCAGCTCCTTCACAATGTGTGTGCTGATGGGCAGCATGCTAGCCGCGGGTCGCTGTAGGGATGCCTGTGTTGCTAGCTTCATCATTTGTTGCAACTGACTTCCACATACTGTAATTTAAATCATACTTCTGTTTTATTATTACTTTTTAAAGAATAATAATGATTAATATTTAAATTTAAGAAAAACGATTTCTAAACTACTGATTTTCGCAGAACATAAATATGTTGCGTTTAGATACTTAAATAAAAAAATATTCCATTTTCTGTAGCTTCTTAATGCAATCACAGCAAACAGGTTCTTAATTACTTTTTAACCCCCGACGCAAAAACGACGGGGTGTTATAAGTTTGACGTGTCTGTGTGTGTGTGTCTGTCTGTGGCATCGTAGCTCCCGAACGGATGAACCGATTTTGATTTTGTTTTTAATATAAGTTGTCGAGAATCGAGATGAATGGCGTGCGAACAGAGAGGCCAGCAGTGGACTGCTGTAGGCTATGTTGTCGAGTCTCAACTGGTTATTCTAAGTTTTTCTTTTAGAGGATTTTCATAATTATCTTCGGCCTGTGACTTTGTCCATGTGCAATATCGAGTTTTTCCGACCCACCCCAAAGCATCGTGTCACCTTATCATCATCTGCCTGCCTTTTCGCAACTATGTTGGGGCTGGCTTCCAGTCTAACCGGATGCAGCTGAATACCAATATTTTACATGGAGCGACTGCCTATCTTCTATCTATGACATCCACAACCCAGTTACTGGGTAATATGAAACCTTTTGGTAAGACTGGTTTTCAGACATCGCATGACCTGCCCGTGCTACTACTATGTTTTCACATGCTTAGATTTATTTCAGACTTTTTTCTTTTTGCTAGGATCTAAAGGGTCATAGCGTGATTTTAAATAGCCTATAGCCTGCCTCAAGAATTAGGCTATCAAATGCAAAAAGAATTTTTCAAATCTGACCATGCCAGAGATTACCATGTTCAAGCAAGCAAACTCTTCAGCTTTTTTTTTTTTTTTTTGCTAGCCTATGCTGTCCCACTGCTGGGCAAGGGCCTCCCCCAAATCCTTCCAGGAACTCTTTTCCCGCTTTTTTCAGCTTTATTATATTAGTATAAATCAGAGGCATAAAGTTTGATAATTTTAAACTGGTTTAAATTAATGTCAGCGAGCAAACTGGTTTTTTGATGGCAATAATTTAAAAAAATCCATACATTGTATTTTTTCAATTAAGCAGTCTATGTGCAAGCAATTATAACCATCATAGTGGTAAACCTTTTTAGTCTGCTACTGTACATAAGTAGACGCAATTTTTTTTTTTTTTTTATTGTATTCCTTGAAATCGCAGTTGACTTTTTTTTTGTAAATGCCATATTAGAGGCCGTCTTAGAGCCCTATTATTGGCTGAAGGCCTAACCTATAGTTTAAAACAACCAAATTGTTGTGAATCTGAATGGATCTGTGAATCTGGATGGACGTCTGGATCCTACCTAACATAACCCAATCCAGCTGAGAACATTTTGTAAAAAAAAATATTGTGATTATTATTAAACATTTTACACGGTGATTCGACAAGCAATAGTAAACTTAAGTCTCAAGTGTGAGTAAAAGGCTCGAAAGCTGCGGCGGCCGTTTTTTTTTTTTTAAGTGATGCAAAATCTTAATGTGGCGTCCCTCTATGTACCATGTTCCTATGATATATGCATATGCAGTTGCTTGCTTGCTTCTTTATAATAAATTACTATCATCAATGACTGGTGCCTGGTGGAATGTCCACCGAAACTTAACCGAAATGCGACCACCTTGTTTTGAGCGCCTCTACCGTGACGGTGCTCGTTGCCGTCGCACCGCTCGCACCACCCTAGGGCCGCTACTGTGAAACAGCTACGGTTATGTAATAGCAAAACAATCACTACAGCTGTTTAGTTACCTGACGGGCGAAACAACGTTGAAAAGGTCATTTTTGAACTTATTTCGAAGTAGTTTACAGCAATAAACCAAAACTACCCAAATATTTTAACGCAGCTCCAAGTTTCGAAATTTTTTACTACATCAATTAAAAAAAAATACGTCAATTCAAAACTCGAAATGATTGACACTCATTCTTCTCAGTTGTCAATGTCACATGAAACCACAGAACACTATTACTGGCATGAAACCACAGACGGCCGCTTTCCGAATTAGCTATAATCCTCATAGCGCTCACATTCACATCATTTCACATTCGTTCCGATTTAGTAGTAGATGGTCTGTATTAAGTTGTATTACAACATTGATTAAAATATGATTCGCGGCCGTAACAAATACGTGTTTACAGAATTATAATTTATAATCATTAAAGTTATCAACACAACTCTCTAAGACCAAGTTTATTAGTGTAGTCTATGCCAAGTAATCCCCAAGAATGACTAAATTTTTTCTATAATCGATTAATTTTTTCACATCCCTACCACTACCACTAACCAGAAATCGAGAATGAATTGACAGAATGACAATTCATTTTGGTGACTCCAAGATTTTGAACAATTTTGTTTTGCATCGCTTCGGCATTATTTCTGAGTCTCTTCCAAGTCATTGAGAATAAATCTGAAAATGGCTACAACATTGGAAGATAAATCTATTTGGGAAGATGGCGAGGAGGCGCTTAGCGAGGAAGTTCTCCGCATGCCGACAGACGAAATCATCAGCCGTACGAGACTCCTAGACAATGAGATTAAAATCATGAAGAGTGAAGTTATGAGGATCTCACATGAACTGCAGGCCCAGAATGACAAAATAAAGGAGAACACAGAGAAAATCAAAGTGAACAAAACATTGCCTTATCTCGTATCGAATGTCATAGAATTGTTAGATGTGGACCCTCAAGAAGAAGAGGAAGACGGTGCTGTGGTGGACCTGGACTCGCAGCGTAAGGGGAAATGCGCGGTCATCAAGACTTCCACCCGTCAGACGTACTTTTTGCCAGTCATTGGCTTAGTTGACGCTGAGAAACTGAAGCCTGGTGACCTAGTGGGTGTAAACAAGGATTCGTACTTGATACTGGAGACTTTGCCCGCCGAGTACGACGCGAGGGTCAAGGCCATGGAGGTGGACGAGAGACCAACTGAGCAGTACTCAGATATTGGTGGTTTGGACAAACAGATACAGGTTAGTTTGCCTCGCAGATATTTTGCAGCTTTGTTGTGTTTAGTCGTGTGGTTTGAAGATCCGCCCCTAAGACGACCCACTGACCGACAGTTTGTCAAAGAAAGAAAAATAATATATTATTTGGGACACACAGGAAATACAAATAGTAAAAAACTGGCCAAGTGCGAGTCGGACTCGCACTCAAAGGGTTCCGTACCACAAGGCAAAAACACCGAAAAAAAAACACTGTTGTATGGGAGTCCCTCTTAAATATTTATTTTATTTTGTTTTTAGTATTTGTTGTTATAGCGGCAACAGAAATACATAATTTGTGAAAATTTCAACTGTCTGGCTATCGCGGTTCTTCAGATACAGACAGACAGCAGAGTCTTAATAATAAGGTCCCGTTTTTACCCTTTGGGTACGGAACCCTAAAACGGAGCATTTATAACTAACAAATTTACATTCAAAACAAACAAAAAAATAAGACCTGTGCGAGGCCCATCTCAGCATAATACTGGCTGCTATTCATAGGATTTATTATCGACAAGAGGTTGAACCGTAAACATGTGCACTGAATTTTGTATCTAAATAATTATTGCAGTGCACTGCTCAACAATTTAGGAATATATAATCTTTATCTATATAAATAAAACAAAATCAGGTCAGTTACACCATTTATAACTCAAGAATGGCTGGATTGATTTTTGTGATCTTAGATTGTTGGATTTGTCTCCGCCCCGAATAGCAGAATAACTAACATGTAATGCAGGTACCTTATTCAGTGAAAGACTTATAAAATGGTAAATAATATAATAGTATGAAAGTCGTAAAGAGTAGGAACAAGAATGACAAGACAAACTACTTGACAGCTTTTTACTTGACAATGTTTTTTCTTCATCTATGTATTATGTCACTGCAGCTGTAGCATGCCAAAGAGGCTTTAACACTTTCCCTCAGCTGCTAGTCGACCTTCCAATCTTTCAGACCTATGTTCTGGCAAAGTTCCTGCAATCTCGGTCTGGGCAGGGCTTTAGTCAGCAGATCTGCCAGCTGTGTAGCAGAGCTAGTCCTTTCGATCACAATGTCGTTTTGGAGCACAAGTTCTCTTACGAAAAAGTGTCTCACACGAATATGTTTCGTTCTTCGATGAAACTCGGGATTATGCGCTAGTTTCACCGCAGCTTCGTTGTCCACAAATAAAACTGGAATTTCTTTTTGACCATTCATGTCTTTAAATAGTCGTTTTAGCCAAAATAATTCTCTTGCAGCCTCACTTGCTGCCACAAGCTCAGCTTCTGTGGTGCTAATCGCAACTGAAGCTTGTCGTTGGCTAATCCAAGAGATTGCTCCTTTAGAAAATAAACACAATACTCCTGTCGTGGAGCGACCTGTTTTTAAACATCCAGCATGATCTGCATCACTGTAGGCTTTGATTTGGTTGGGAGAATCTGCATCATGCACATACTTTATTCCTCTCGATAAGGTTCCTTTTACATATCTCATTATGCGCTTCACCACACACCAATCACTTGAAGTCGGCTTTTCTAAGCTTCTCGAAGCCACTCCTACAGCATAAGCTAAATCAGGACGAGTGCCTACCATCAAGTAGGCGAGCGAGCCTACTGCTTCTCTGTATGGAAATGACTGTGACTCATTCTCAGCTTTCCCTTTTTCAATAATTCCTTCTTTTTGTAAAGGAGTCGACACTGGATTGCAGTCTCTCATATTGAATCTCTCCAAGATCTTTCTAGCGTAAGCTTGTTGATTTATTAAAATCGAGCCATCTTCCATTTGCTCTATTTCTAATCCGAGATAATATGAAGCTGGTTTGGTTGTGATCAGCAAAATCTTTTTCAAGTCATTGATGAACTCATTTGCAAGGTTTTTATCACTCGCTGCAACTAAACCATCATCGACATAAAGTGCTATTATGATTTTTTTATCACCCATGGTTTTCATATAAAGGCATGGATCAGCGTCGCTGGTCTTAAAACCTAAAGATTTAAGTGTTTCTGAAAAACAATAATTCCAGCAGCGGGGTGCCTGCTTTAATCCGTAGAGGCTCTTTTTTAGGTGACATACTCTTGATGTTCCATCCTCAAAGCCTTCTGGCTGCATCATAAAGATATCTTCTTTCAAAACACCGTTGAGAAAGGCTGTTGCAATATCAAACTGAATAAGATGCAGTTTCTCTCTTGCCGCAACACTGAGCAAAGATCTTACAGTTGCCAGCCTGGCTACCGGGCTGAAAGTTTCATTATAGTCAAAACCCTTCTTTTGCCTAAACCCTTTCACGACTAATCGGGCTTTATATTTCTCAATAGAACCGTCAGGGTTGGATTTAACTTTATAAACCCACTTACATGGCAGAGCTTTTCGGTCTCTCGGCAGATTTTCCAAGTCCCACACTTTAAACTTCTGTAAAGAATCGATTTCATTCTTCATGGCTTCTAACCATCTCTCTTTAGTTGTACTACTTGATACTGCTTCTTTATACGTTAAAGGTTCTCTTTCGATTATCGAATCGACCAAGTATAATTCAAAGTCATCCAATTTTTGTGGAGGTCGTAGAGTACTTCTGTCTCTGAGATTATACCTTGGAACGTCCGGTATAGAAACATCGTTATCTGAATTCATCGGCATCTCAATATCAGGAGGAATAGCATCTACGAACTCTTCAGTTTCACAATCTGAAAATGCGTTTTCATTTTCTATGATCTCATTTTCTTGTTCTCCCTCTAATTGGACTGACTGTCTAACAGGAGAAGCTACATGTTGTGGAAAATCATCTTCCGGAAAGATCACTCCCTCTGTCTCCTGTCCTATCAAATCAGAATCTCCCTCTATCTCACCGCTCACTGGTAAATTTACATCTTCTTTAGGACCTGGTCCCAAGGCCGTTGGGATTCTCAATTCCATGGTTGGACAAAAGGTGACATCTCTAGATCTTTCGGTCTGTTTTCCATTCCAGATGCGATATCCGTCGTCGTTATCGTAACCAATAAGTCTGCCTTTGGTAGCTTTCTTATTTAGCTTCTTCCTTTTTTGTTTGGGAATGTGAAAGAAACATTCACTCCCTATCACACGCAAGTGTGAGATTTTAGGCTTTTTCTTATGCCACAGCTCATACGGAACTTTCCCTACTTCTCTTGTTGGTCCCGTGCGATTGAGAACGTATGCAGCTGTATTGATAAGCTCTGCCCACAGGGCTTGTGGAAATTCGTCTCCTGCGTGCATGTATGATCGAGCTGTTTCCACAAGAGTCCTGTTCTCTCTTTCGGCGCACCCATTTTGCTCGGGCGTGTATGGCATCGTGAGCCGCTGGATTATTCCCTGCCTGTTAAGTATATCCCGGACCGCTTTATTGTCAAATTCCCCGCCATTGTCGCTCAATAACGTTTTAACTGTATGTCCAGCATTTTTGGCTTCTTTCAGAAATTGAACAATCTTGTCTTTAACATCACTTTTGTTTCGAATGAAATAAACATGACGAAATGCGGAGAAGTCATCCTTTAAAAGGACAAAGTAGCGACATTTCGAATAACTTTCAGGGAATGGTCCGCACACATCGGCGTGAACCAGCTCTCCAGGCATACTAGCTCTTTCTCTTTTGCCAAATTTAAGACGCTGTGCCTTCCCATAAATGCAGCCCTCGCACTGTATATCATCTTTATCATTTAGATTAATCCCCAGTTCCCTCTTGACAAGATCTTTGATATATTTCTTGTTCTGGTGACCAAATCTTTCATGATATAACTGGAGTAAGCTCGACGAATTAATAGCATTAATCTCTACAGGTTTGTTTGGCAGAACTGTCTTCATTCGTAACTTATACAGTCCTCCATTCTGCTCCCTGAGTCCAACTGCTAAAATCTGACCATTTAATTCCAGCCTGCACTCTTTCGTGGTGGAAATAAATGTACTATTTTTCAGTTTATCTTGTGCAGCTAACATGGATAGTAAATTCTTTGTAAGCTTTGGTACATACCAGACATCACTCAGAGTTATGTTCATTGTTTTGCCGTTAACTTTGGTTTGAACTACCACAGACCCTTTCCCTTTTGCAGGAACTACAGTCCCATCTGCCGTTGTAACAGTGTGGTTCGATCCAAAGTCCTCAAAATATGTGAATATGTCTCCCCTATTGGTAACGTGAGTCGTGGCACCATTATCCACATACCAATTTTCTTTATCGCTTTCTTCAGAGCAAGTGTAAATCATCAACGTTATATTCTGCACTTGCTGCTGCTTGGACGAAGACTGTGTAGGTTTCTTCGGTCTGCCATCATTAATCCACTGTTTGCAATTCTTAATGCGGTGGCCTATTTTTGAGCAGTACCTGCATCTCAAGTTCTCGTCCCTTAACTGCGATTTATGCTGCACCTTTGAGGTAGAGGCGAGCACTTCCTGAGTCTCCTCAATATGACCACCTAGCGCTCTCTCATACCCGCACAGTTGTGCTGTCAGTGATTCAATTGTCCTCTCTTGTTTGTTTAACAGCATCCAACTTGATTTGAAACTGAAAAATTTTTCATCGAGGGAATCTAAAATTTTACAGATCAAGAACATTTCCGGCAACTTCATGTTAGGATCGGTCTTCAAAATTTCAGCATTCAAATTGTTCCAAATGTTTTTAAGATTCGACATCAAGGTAGATACGTCATCCTTCGAGTTATTTTTGAAGCTAAAGAATTGCATGCACAAAGTGTACGCTCTGTCTTCTGATTGACCGTCAAACAAGTGGTGAAGTTCCTGCCATACTTCGTTTGCTGTTTCAAAACGCATAACTTTCATTAAATTCTCTTCGGTCATGTTGCTTGTAATTATTAGTAGAGCGTTGCTGTCTGCCTTCCTATATTTTAGCAATTCTGCATTATAGACCATCAGCGCACCATCGCCTGTTCCTAAAATTGGCTTTCTTAGTTTTCCTTCTGCCGCCTCCATGGCATCTTCTGTGCCCCGCAGCATGATGGATACCTTATACTTCCATGTAGCCCAATTCTGGCTACCTATGAGCTGACCGATCTGAATCTTGGTGGTGGTAAAATTTTCCATTTTGACAGCACCAAAAAAAGCTTTTGTTTTTTTTTGCTGATTTGTATACTGAGTCTTATCCTGAATATACTGGGTATATTGGGTGTTCTGGGCCCATAACCTAATGCAGGTACCTTATTCAGTGAAAGACTTATAAAATGGTAAATAATATAATAGTATGAAAGTCGTAAAGAGTAGGAACAAGAATGACAAGACAAACTACTTGACAGCTTTTACTTGACAATGTTTTTTCTTCATCTATGTATTATGTCACTGCAGCTGTAGCATGCCAAAGAGGCTTTAACAACATGGTAAAAATTCATGAAAAAATTTATGAAGATAATTAATTTTCTCATACATTTAGTCAAATTGATTCTGAGGCAGTATGAAATTCGCCGGGTCAGTAAATAACAAAATTATGTGCACCTTTATAGGTGCACATAATTTTAAGTAATCTTATGATTACTTCCACCCATTTACCTACAATTATAACTAATACATGTATTTTCCTCTCTAGGAGCTAATTGAAGCTGTGGTGCTCCCAATGACACACAAAGAGAAGTTTGTGAATCTCGGCATTCATCCGCCCAAGGGTGTGCTGTTGTACGGTCCCCCTGGTACAGGCAAGACATTGCTGGCAAGAGCATGCGCTGCACAGACCAAGTCTACCTTCTTGAAGCTGGCTGGACCACAACTTGTGCAAATGTTCATTGGTAAGTGCACTTCTCTATTATTATAGTAGGTAAGTACCATATCAAAAGAAAGAAAATATGTTTTTTAGGGTTCCATACCCAAAGGGTAAAAACGGGACCCTATTACTAAGACTTCACTGTCCGTCTGTTTGTCTGTCACCAGGCTGTATCTTATGAACCCTGATATATATGTATATTTTTACAGATGATGTATTTCTTTTGCCGCTTATAACAACAAATACTAAAAACAGAATAAACGCAGTTAACACTGCTGTAACTGTACGCAGCTGTTGTTTAAGCCTGTTGAGTGTGTCAGTAAACAATTGAATGTCTGATATCTAATGAGAAAACATTCATAACTTCAGGTGACGGCGCGAAACTCGTCCGTGACGCCTTTGCCCTAGCCAAGGAAAAGGCCCCAGCAATCATCTTCATTGATGAGCTCGACGCTATTGGTACTAAACGTTTCGACTCTGAGAAGGCTGGAGACAGAGAGGTGCAGCGTACCATGTTGGAGCTCCTCAACCAGCTTGATGGATTCAGTTCCACTGCTGATATTAAGGTAGGTACCTACTTATAAGATTGGTTTTGTTTATCAACCCTTAATGTCTGTTCCAATGCTATCTGATGAAAGTGTAAACAAAACCTGTTCACACGGTCTCTTGCACACCGCTCCACGCCTCGCTGTACAACAGTAGCACGGAGTGTAGTTTGCGTTATCGCGACAATGTAGCCGTAGCTATTTTGCTGTATTTTATTACTATTTTTTTTTTAATAATATTAATTATATCGTTTATTTATAAAAATGGTGCAGATTTACAATAACTTATCTTAAAAATTATAAAGAACACAGTTGCTCATTTGCCTGAACTAGGTAGAACCTTTGTTTCAGGCTAGAAAACTTTACATATTGTAAGTACTATGAGTACTTACAATATGTAAAGTTTTCTAGCCTAAATTTTGAATGTTTTTTTTTTTTAATAAATAATACAGTAATATTACATATAAAATATTCTAAATGATATGACCGGTAGTAGTGATGTGCGGCCGCTGCGCTCTCGCTCATTCCCGCTATTAGGACTCGCTCTTATCGAACGAACTAATGAACTAAGAAGCAAGAGATCTGGGAACTAGTTCGTTTGTGGGAGCCCTCGTACGACCTTGTTGGTTCGCGAACTAAGATTTAATTGGATCAGAAAACGTACAAGACCTGTAGATACACAGGTCTTGTACGTTTTCTGATCCATTTGTTTACATTTTCATCTGATACTTTTGGAACAGACCATAGGCCTAGCTGTACCCTAATGTAACAATAGTATATTTCATTACAAGTGCGGAAAGGCTGTCATTGCAAAGAGTTCCGACAAATGTCTACCCGAGCCGCAGCCGAAGGCGAGGGTTGACAGTCGGAACAAGTTGCAATGACGGTTCCGCAGGTGTACTGAACGACTATTTTTAATACAGTTGCGAAAAAATGAAGCAATTTAATAAAATAATAAAAACACAATAAACTCGAACTATCTAATCATTTTTTCTGGAAAATGGCGCCAACCGTAGAATATAAGCAGAGTTTTTTTTTTCTTCACCCATTTTGGTAGGCAAAGGGAACTATCCATACAGCTTCTTCTTCAGTATATTTTTTTTATTGATATGAAATGAAAATGAAATTTAGTAAGATGAAATGAAATGAAACCTAACCTAACTCATTCAATTAAATCATTAAATCTGATATTGAAATAAATTAGTAGCTTCTTTTTAGAAATATACGTATTTGTATGAATCACAAAAACTCTTTAGTAAAAACTTCATGGTTGGTTTTTCTTTTTAATAGACATTATTTTGACAGTTGGGATAGAGAACGCACGAGTTCGGGATAGGTAAAAAAAAAGCACTATTATGTAATAGCCCACATCCCGAACGCTATACGTCCCTGCAATACACCACTTTTTGAGCAACTGTATTAAAAAATACATATTCATTTATCTAAAATGAATATGTATAATTTATTTAATAATTTATGATAAAGGCAAAACGCAACCAGGAAATCATAATTTTGGACTATTTAGTCACAAATCAATCTCAGTAATAATTGTTGTCCTAAAAATTACAACTTTAATTTCAGGTCATAGCAGCCACAAACAGAGTGGACATTCTAGATCCTGCCCTGCTTCGTTCTGGACGTCTGGACAGGAAGATCGAGTTCCCTCACCCCAACGAGGAGGCAAGGGCGCGCATCATGCAGATCCATTCAAGGTATGGTTGAAAATAATCTAAAACACTACATGGTTCTTTTGATGCGTGGCCATAATCGGAACTAACGTCGCCATCTTTTATCAATACAATTTCTGTGACACAATTTCATAATAATGTTGTCAGTGACATTCAGGAGTCAAAATCTCCCATCTAGTTTTGGAAAGAGACTGTTAAGGCTACGCCGACCGCCCGAAACGGAAAATAGTAACCACTATTATCTGTTTTAGTGATTAAAATAAAACTAAACAATGTAGAACTACCGTTTATAATAATATTAACGTATAATCTTGTGGAGCACAACAAGTGCTTATTTTCTGCATTTTCATTCTAAAATAAAAAAAATGGTTGCCTGTAAAGTCGGTTTTACGGGCGAAGATTTTACGTGACAACGACCGATCATCCGATCATAGTTGAGTGGGAGAGAGACGCAAGGCATTCGGCGGGCCTCTCTCTCGTTCGGTGACTCATCGTAACGTTACCGAGCGTTACACTTTTTCATAAGTGACTCCCAGTCGCAACCTAATTTAAGACGTTGTCACGTCAATAAATAACCAAACAAACGATGAGGGCGGCGCGGTCGTCGTTTGGTCGGCGCCCTCTTAAACAGTGGAACATTTTCTAAAACTCGACACATTAACGACCGCGTACTGGGGCCGTATTATGAAGTATTAATAAAAGTCGTCATGATTCCAGTGCGAAAAAGGGTTGGTATAGCACCATCCCTTTTTCGGTCATGTATAGCTCCATCTCTCTCTTACTCTGGAATCATGATGGAATTGGCATTAAACCGTCATAATACGGCTCCAGTACTTTACGAAATTGGTAGGTATTGCTGTCAAAAATTCTTACAATAATAACCCACAGGCACTAATCATTTATCAAAAAATAAAACTACTGTGAACAATGATTGATTAAGTTAACTCCCTTCAATCCTAATTGCCAATGCACTAGAAATACCTGAAATACCAGCCCCATGTAATTGTGGTCATCCTATCAGATGAATAATCTTAACTACTTCCACAGAAAAATGAACGTCTGTCCCGACGTGAACTTCGAGGAATTATCCCGCTCTACAGACGACTTCAACGGCGCGCAGTGCAAGGCCGTGTGCGTGGAGGCCGGTATGATCGCCCTCCGTCGCTCCGCCACTTCCGTCACTCATGAAGACTTCATGGACGCTATCCTGGAAGTCCAGGCCAAGAAGAAGGCTAACCTCAGCTACTATGCTTGAATCAACCTCTATTGTATGAGTTGCGTATTAATTGTAAGTTTATTGTATAATAAAATTTAGAAAAATAAAGTGGGGTGTTTTTTTGATGAGCCATTTGGTTGGCTTGGATTCTACTCTAGATGACTACACGTCATAATAAATGAATAAATGACCCTGTAGGGGCGTACCCCTTCAGAGAAATCGGGCCACAGAACACTTCCTACTCCTAGCGGAGAATCGGGCAGAGGTTTACGGTAAACCAAGGGTTTGCCAATTATAAGTCCCATGTAATGGGCTTGCCTATTGGCATCGATTCCAAGACCCAACGCTGAAAAATTTATGAAATTACTGGATATGTCTATAAGTTGGTTTAAAAAAATATGCGCTGCATCACGTTCATTACTTCTAGAGCATACTGAGTCGCGAAGATATGTATAATCTTGATAACCATGGAATTAAACTGTACGGCGATCTAAAATTCTCAACACAAAACGAAAACGTATACTGCGCTGAGTACCAGCCATGGTAGTTTCAAAATATACTGGGCATTCGGTTTTATTTTCAAAGCTGTTTAACAAAGGCCTAATAAATAAATAATTGTGATAATTAAAAGCTAACCCGAAATGTGTGGATTACGAGTTTTACGGACATTATCTAAAAAAAAATGACAACTAACCGAAAAAATTATTTACGAATGCATCTTTAAAAAATTGGCAACGCGCGTGCGTGCGTCAATTTTGAAACATAAAAATAAAGTCAGAGATCAAAATTTTTGTAGATTTTATGTTGTAATTTAATTTTAAAATAGCAAAAAAATACTAAACCGTAGAAATGTGAAATTATTAGTGTTAATAATTTAATCTCCGGTAGAAAACAATACCACCGGCGAAGAGATACTGGCCTAAGTCGTGAGTATATAAATATAACCTATGCTTGAAAAATTGCAATTTTACATTGGCTAAAGTAAAGTTAAAAATCTGTACTTAAATGTGATTTGTGGGTAAATGCCGCCGTTGTTGATTTGTGGTTGTTTTTTTCCGGTTTGCGGTGTGTATGCTTAGAGCTTGATTAATTTGTGATAAGTTCTGCATTCTGTCGTATTGGCTACTTCTGCAGTCTTAGGGGGGGTGCCCTGCAGGGACTGCAGGTATAATTAACTAATTGTATGTACAAAATTTTCCCATATTTTAATACTTAGTACTTAAACTTTTCATACTGTTTAACAGTTAAAAGAATTCAAAGTACTATTAGATGTTAAATTAAGTATAAACAAAAAATGCTGTAGTAACTTTTATATTTTATTAATTTAACTTTTCATTCTTCTGTCTGAACTTACCTACATAAAATGAAATGGGCAATATTATTTTCCAATATTCTAAAAGGAAAAAATTCAAAAGCCAGATTTATGCATATTTTTAAAAGACACACAATTAGTTGAGTAATACTTATGGTAATTGTATGTAAATAATTCTGTTTTCTGCTACAAAAGAGCCATGGATCAGGAAGATGACGGTGAGCCTAGTTTTAGATTGCCACCAGGGGATATACCCAAAGTACACTCAGTACCCAACCACCGCCGTCCACACACCAGGTTCCTTTTATATAAAACTAGTTTTATACTAAACATATTCCATTATATTTCTCTATTAAGAAATCTAAAAATAACAAATTAAAAGTACCATAAACATTAAAAATAATAAAGCATTCCTCTATTCAATTTCTTTTTAAATTACCCTAAGTTACTCTTAAAAAAAATAAGGTATTGTTTTTGGATTTCAAATTACACTATTACCTCCATCACTTGTATTTTTATCTACTTACATAGATACCTGCTTGAACTTTGAATCACTTAATACATTATTGGGCTAATTTTTTTTCAACCGATATTGTCTCACTGCTGGGTAAAGATCCCACACTCATCCGCTCTTCCCTCTATGTTGCTTGCTCTGGCCAGTCTCACAAACATGACAAACAAAAAAAAAAACAATTTTGTCAACTTCAACGTGAGCAGTGGCCCAGTGGTAAAGGCCGCGACTTACGAGTTGCAGGTAGTGGGTTTGAACCCAAGCACTTTACTTTGTGTAAATTATTTCATCACCACTACTTTCAAAACTCTGAAGGAAAACATAGTGAAGAAACCAGCATGTCCTAGGACCAAAAGTTCGAAGACATGTGACATAAACCAACCCACACTGGGCCCGCATGGTGGATTACAGCCCACACCCTCTCACAGAGCTTCAAACGATGAATTAACAGATAGAACCATGCATTTGCTAGGTATTTTTGTTCAGAGCTAAATGTATTTTCTGATTTACAGTGCAAGCAGGCCTAATATTTATATTTCAATCAAGTCTACATTTTTTAGGTTTCAATTCTACATTTAGCAACATACACCCTGATAGTAAACTGCACATTAATATTCCACACCAATTTTTTAAAACTTATTCACTGATTCTTGCAGCTTCCAGTTTATTTTATCCTAACGAATTAAAACATTTATCAAGTACTAGCAGCGCCCCGCGGTTTCACCAACATAATTTTCGATCCCGTAGGAATATTGGGATAAAAAGTAGCTATGATAATCTAGGGTGTCAGGTACCTACATACAAAATTTTATTAGAATTGGTCCAGCCGTTTGAGCGTGAAGAAGTAACAAACATATAAACACACACTCACAAACTTTCGCATTTATAATAATATAGTGTGACTAGGTGCGCCCCGCGGTTTCACCCGCATATGTTTCGATCCCGTGGGAATATCAAGATAAAAAGTATCCTATGTGTTAATCCTGGTTATGAACTATCTGTGTGCCAAATTTCATACAAATCCGTTCAGTAGTTTTTGCGTGAAAGAGTAACAAACACCCATCCATCCTCACAAACTTTCGCGTTTATGATATTAGTAGGAAATTAGTAGGAAGTAGGATTATACAGGGTGAAACTAAATTCCCTAACAGTCTAACTGTAAAGTGCCCGTAGTCAGGAGTTTCTTATAATAAGCCGTCGAACTCGTACCCACGGGTAATATTATAGAGGTATTACACGTAATATTATAGAGGTATGAGGAACAGGGTGTAAAGTTCACTCATACTCTATAGGAAAGGGAGGATCCTCCGACCAGACGGGTGTTGTGTCTGGCGGGCAACTGCCCGATGATTCATGTCGGGCCGTTGTGTCTATGCTAGTTGCGCGGTAAACTCTGCTTGCGAGATGCAGGATTTTGCGTGATGTCAGTATGACGCGTTGTTCGCATGTGGCGTTGTAGATACCGCTTTACTATCGCGCATTGGGTTTTCAACGCACAACTTAGCGCCGACATGACAGTCGAAAATCAAACAGTGTATTTTTTGACGCGTTGGGATGCACTCTGTTGGATTCTCGACGCTTAGTTCAGCACCGAGAGTTGGAAATCCAGTACCTACGCGATAAAAAATCGCCCGTGCGTACCTGGGCTAAGAAGCGACTGCGAACGAAACGCAATAATATTGACAAATGGAAATCGTTTCACCTGAATCAAGTAGGTACCTTTTTTATGTCGTTACGGTAAAAAGTTTTCAACTACTTACCGTATTGCGGATTAAAGTAGGTGTGTATTTGTTACTTGTCGAGGTCACACTTATTGTTAACGTGGTTATTAAACCTTTGTAGGCTGTGTACTTTTATCGTGAACACGACAGCATAAAAACAATCTACGATTGATTGGCATCAACCAAACCTTTTTTTTTTTTTTTTTTTTTTTTTACGTGGAGAAATGCTCATGCATACTGCACTACCACGGGGAGATAGTGCAGTTATGTGGGACTCTAACCCACTAAAACTCCACGGTGTCCTCCTCTGCCGCTTATGGCGGGAACACGGGCACGCGTTAGCACTCATCCGTGAACCCGCCGCGGCTGTCCGTCACCGGACCCTCCTCCGGGGAGTACTCCCCATCACCGGCGCACCAGAACACATAGCACGCCGTGACCACCCCAGGGACCAAACCAGCACATGGGCGCCAGACGACCCCGTCTCTGCCACCCTTGGTCCCCCTGCGACGGGTCAGGTCATTGGCCCCGCCGCCTGCCAATTTTCGGCCGCAGAGGATAGGGAGAGTGGCCAACGTCATACCAACACTCCTCTTCCCCTGCGGCCCCACCGCGTCCGCCATCGAACGGTGGCGACCCCGTCAAGGCCGCGGAAGGTAGGGAGAGCGGCGCACCGTAATACCGGCACTCCTCTCCCGCCGCGGCCTCCAACCCTCAGCCGCGATGCCTCCGGTACGACATCGCGGCCCGCCTCAGTTGCGATGTCGCCCAAGCGGCACCGCAACCTACATGTTGGCCGCTACGTCGTCGGCTTGTCGGCAAAAGCCCTGACGAGCGGCCCCTCCTCGGGTTCCTCTTCGCTTCACCGTGGGTGTCCAAGCCACGGCTACTGAGCCCCCCCGCCTCGACAATGCGGGAACCCACTGGGGGGGGGCATCAACCAACCCTAAATCAACTCAGCGTATGGCAGTCCACTGCTGGACATAGGCATCTCCCAGTACGCGTCGTAGCATGACGACGTTTTGTCGACGGAATAAATAGACAAAGTGACACATTGCCATGCTTAGACGCGTTGAATGCGTAGAAATATTTCTACAAACGGTCATTTTGTCTTTTCTACGGCGGTCCACAACAGAAACGGGTTATGTCGACGGAAGAATAGACAAAATGCAGGCTGTGCCGCAACACCTTATCGCCTTCCGCAATCAGTCTGACCCAGCCACCTGTTTAAGGTCGTCGGTCCATCTATTAGCTACCTAGATGGGCCAAGCGTTCTATGCTTGCCGACAGTGGCGTAACTATACCGGTTGGGGCCCGTGACAAATTCAAGGGATGGGGCCCTCCCTCAATGTAAAGAAGCTCAACCAACGTTATAGTTTTTTTTTTACTAGCACTTCTCCCGCGACTTCTTCCGCGTAGATTTCATATTTTCTCCTACAAAATTTAACACCTGACTGCTTCTTTGGTCTAGTGGTCGCAAACGCTACTGCTGAGCATGAGGTCCTGTCCAAAAAATTAGACAAACAATGGGAAAAGATACAAAATGTTCGAAACCTGAATGATGTCCCTTTTTGCACTTTTATCAAAAAAAGTTTGCGTTTATAAACTTATGTTAGGATTCTCCTGTGCTCATGGCCCTCTCGGTCCGGGGGCCCCCTCTGTCTGGGGGCCCGTGGCATTTTGCCACCCTATAGTTACGCCACTGCCTGCCGATATGCGTTCTCCACTCCAGGACTCGTCTGCTTCACCGGCTATCGGTCCTTCGACAAACTTGACCAGCCCACTGCCACTTCAGCTTGTATTGGCATAAAGGTATGCAAGTCCAACACTCGTTTCCTGGCTTTAAATCATGTCGATTTTCTATGATAAACCGCAGAGTACCTATGTTTTAGGTCCGATTCTGAAATAAACACAAACAAAAAACTTACCATATAATAAAGCCATTAAATGTACTGTGTCACCCTTTAAAAAGTACGTTCACAATAACTTTTTCAGAGTCAACAATTATTTCGCGTGTTTTCCACTAATTTCGTAAGAGCTCGACAGGAAGTGTATCCCGTCACCTGGGGCAACGCCTGCTTAGCCAATATAATTAAAAACAATGTGCAGGGGGGTCCGGAACTTCTAAAAACGGTTATATTATATATTCTTCCCTGCCTAGTAGAATACTGTTGGGTGAGATCCAAAAGACATGCACGAACGCTGAGCGCATGGTTTGGATTATCCTCGAGACCTTGAGTATGATTATGTGGTTGTTTTTTTTTTGAAGCGAAAACTTCTTAGGCCCGTTGGGCATTTTTTGATATGGGAAAAAACCATTGAACTCGTGCCACTGTTACCGTAAGCATCACCGCGCGTATTTTGTTTATAAGACGACTAGCTTCTGCCCGCGACTTCGTCCGCGTGAAATTTCTTGTACCCCCACCCCGTCGCGTCGCAACACTTCGTATTCGCTTACCGTTGAGTTTTTTTCTTTTTGCTCGGCTCCTAAGGGTCATAGCGTGATGTTAAATAGCCTATAGCCTTCCTCAAGAATTGGGCTATCAAATGCAAAAAGAATTCAAATCTGACCGGTAGTTAAAGAGATTATCGCGTTCAAACAAACCAACTCTTCAGCTTTATTATTAGTATAGATAAAAAACTCTATGGCCCATAACTCCCTAATAGGTCCACCAACTCTTAACATCTTACACACGTGATAACTTTTAAACGAAATATCCGATTGAGATGAAACAAAAAGTATTTTACTTCTTCGTAAATACTCTTGATAACATAATGCTTAATTTCGATAAAGATTAATATTACGATACATATTTAACGTAGTTTTTTTTACTTCAGACGATTTAATAATTATTTTGAACACAAAATCGGTTATTGTGATTAAACCATGATAGCTGGATATATGTTCTCGCGGACTTTTTTGTAGGTCTTAATGGGCTCTACAAACCCGTAGTACATTATTTTGTTCTATTGTCAATAGTTTTTGCAGCGCACGCAAAAATAGGTTTTCGATTTTACACCTTGTGTTACAAAATAGCAATTTTATTACGGATCCCTAATTTTGAAGAAAAATATAGTATAGCCTTCCTTGATAAATGGACTACCCAACACTAAAATAATCATTCAAATCGGACCAGTAGTTCCAGAGATTAGCGCGTTCAAACAAACAAACAAACAAACAAACAAACAAACTCTGCAGCTTTATAATATTAGTATAGAAGTATAGATTAAAAAAATACCCGCTTCGGATGTTTTCGGCTGTCCTCGAGATGTAGGTAGGTACTCGGTTTTAATGTATATCCGATATAATGTCAGTGAGTGATGGCAAAGTATTCTGTTTGTGTTTTGTTTTCACTTCTGTCGGCACTCCCGGAGTGCCACTGTTTTTTTTTTCTGAGGAAATTCTTAGTACCCAACAGCCCGGAGTTTCAATTTGCTTGACCTATAACTTTTACTAAGTATTGTGCACTAAACAAACCCCTGTCCTGCCGGGGCATACAGAGTAACTTTTGCCCACGACTTCGTCCGCGTGAAAATTCTTGTTTTAACATAATATGTTTCCTATGACACTCAGCAATGCTGTAGCGTGAGTAGCGTCCCATTCGTGAAAGAATTTCCGGAATTGGAGCAGTCGTTACATGATTACACCACCGTTACGCCCTAGATTTACAAAGTCTCAAAATGCATTGGCGTAGCTAGGGCTTTTTTCATACATCTTGGTCAAAATGTACGACCTATAAAGGCCCCTCTTTTCCTTTTGAGATACGAAACCCTTTTACAAAGCGTTTATACAGTAATTACTTACTTCAATACTGTCATTTTTCTGGGGTGGGCAAAGAAGTTTCTACACTGAGCATTACCCACCCTTCCCCCCCCCCCCACCCCGAGCTACGCCCATGCTCAAATGTTACCTCTTTATAAGTCAGTATAGAAGAGTGACAGCTAAGAGATTAAAACCACTCTAATCTTGCGCAGTTCAATAAAATCTCTCTCTTTATTTCATTTTTGTCACCTTAACCCCCGCCTTATTGAGTAAGTACCTAGAGTACCCCTCGAGTAGCTCGTTCTTTCACGCGAACACTGTGCCAGGCACTGAAGGACGATTTTTTGCCCCATCATGGTGTAATAGGGCGATACACTTAGTGTAGTCACGAAAATGCCGGATATACTGCTTAATACAACTTTGTTTACAAACCGAAACACAACAAACAAATTAGTTAAAAACATCGACGTAAAATATTGACAAAATCTTTATCTATATAATATTAAAAATAAAGATGAAGAGTTAGTTTGTTTGAACGCGCTAATCTCTGGAACTACCAGCCGGATTTAACAATATTAAAAAATATTTCTGCATTTCATAGCCCAATTCTTAGGCTATAGGCTATTTAATATGAGGCTAGGACCCTTAGGAGCAATGCGACAGGGTGGGTCGGAGGCACAAGAAATGTCACGTGAACGAAGCCGTGTGCAGAAGCTAGAAAATACATAAGTGTGTTCAGCCGGTCAATTCTGTAAAAATCTCACCGTGAAAACTCAAGTGAAGTGACTTTGTTTTTGCTAGGAATTGACACTGTTGACAGCACACTCCACGCTCACTTCAAGTTTTCACGGTGAGATTTTTACACAATAGCACCGCAGGAAAGGAAGGGTTTCACGGTAGTATTTTTGAATGCTTATTTAAAAGCTAAAAGGATTACATAAAAATACTACAATCTCTGGAGGCCAGAGTAACGAGACCCCTGCTGCACAAATCGAGGGCATGGCGGCCAGTGCCATGTGGGCCAATATCTGACCGGGGCAGCGTGACGAACTGCGCAAGTCTTGCAGCACCCCGGTCAAAGGTCTTTGAACAACACCGTGTGGTTTCAGTCAGTAAAAGTCTGGCAAACTCAAGGACAGCCTTTAGAATTTCCAAAGGATCAAAAAATTGCAGCCAATACCAGCTATTGGAGCAGAAATGAGAGAGCGCAAGTGTACGAAATTAAAATATTTTATTTCTCTCTCTCTCTGTAGTCGGTCCCTCATGTCTGAGGATCGTGGTCAGCTTCGGAGTTACATCTGGAGCGGATGATCCGTCTCCACCGGTTTCTGTCCAGCGCATCCCTTAACACCGCACCGCGTAAAATTTAGTGGACGATGATTCCTTCACCTGATCGGTCCATCGTGTTGGTGAACGACCGCGCGATCGTTTGCCTTGGGTGTTCCCAACCACAATAAATTTTTCCAAACTTTCATCGCCTCTGCGCACTATGTGGCCGAAATAGGAGAGAATGCGTTGCTGGCATATGGTCGACAAGCGGGTTTTTATTTTATTTCACATAAACCTAAATGGCCACTTAAGAAACGTCAGAAGCTAGGTGCACGGTTCCAATTTTTGTTTTTTAATAAAACGTTGCCCCACACTAGGAATTTCTCCTGTATTGTGGGTGCGTTTACTAACATTTAAATTCACGTACACAAACAACCAGACCCGGAACATCTACTTGTAGGTCATACAAATATTTGTTCCGTGCGGGAATCGAACCCGCGACACGCAGCGCAGCAGTCAATCGTTTAACCACTGCGCCAACCGTGCCGTCATATTGATCGTATCCTATGGAGAAGACCCGGCAAGAAACTCCCCGGTTAGGAATCTCTTTTAAAAATAATTGGCTTTTACAATGTTTTCGACTCTCCTCGGACAAAAATTAGTTGAAGGAAAGCCGTAGGTTTAATGTCGATTTAAGACCGATATTCATGCCATCCTCGGAAGGAGTCTATGACAACGAGGCCACGGAAAGTGGGTCATCAGCCACACAAAAATATTGGTAAAACTTACTGACACGAGGTAACTCGGTATTCAGGAAATAATTAAGATGCAAAAATGTTACTCCGCGACCTATTTAGAAGTAATGATCCCCAATTTTTGGATCAGTCAGTATTTGCTGTAACGACATTTATGGGAATTGTGCACGAAAGCGGATTTAACAAAATTAAGGTTTTTATTATGAAATTTAATGTTTTTACATAAATTGTCGTCGGCTCGTGGCTGATATGAAATGAAATTGTGAAATTGTTAATCGGATATCGGAACCACTTTTACACGCCACAATAAAAAAATTGGAAAAAGTTGGATGGAGTCGACCTTTCCTATCTGCTACTTACTGGCCCCCCCTCCTCTCCTGAGTGTGTGTACTAACTTACTACCCCTGAGAAGAAATGGCAAAACAAACTCAGGGGTCAAAATTAACGATTGGCTTTTGCGATACGGGTCCAAACGGATGACACGGAAGTCGACCTTTCCTATCTGCTATTTACTGACCCCCCCTCCTGTCCTGTGTGTGTGTGTGTGTACTTACTACCCCTGAGAAGAAATGGCAAAACAAACTCAGGGGTCAAAATTAACGATTGGCTTTTGCGATACGGGTCCAAACGGATGACACGGAAGTCGACATTTCCTATCTGCTACTTACTGACCCCCCCTCCTGTCCTGTGTGTGTGTGTGTGTACTTACTGCCCCTGAGAAGAAATGGCAAAACAAACTCAGGGGTCAAAATTAACGATTGGCTTTTGCGATACGGGTCCAAACGGATGAAACGGAACTACCACTTTATTGTATAGCCTAAAAACAGAATTTGGCACTCTGAGGTTTTGTTGCATTTTCAATACATATCTTTAGTTCACTTTTTGCTGTAGGTATATTTTTTCTCTATTCAGTGTTTCGTGTGTAATCTATATAAAAGATTTTTTTTTTTTATCGATCGTAAAGCACTCCAATGCTCTACATTATGAGTCGTGCAAAATGACGGTGCAAGCGTTTTATAGCGTTATCTGCCAAGAATATCTCTGAAATTAAGTAATAAGATAACACAGACAGAAAGACGGCTCTGAACAAAAAATACTAGGTCCATTTCTACATGTGAATGAACTCTGAATGGGCTTCAACTTTTATTTTTTCGCGTTCAATTCGGGCAACACGATCACACGAACACCTCAAATGAAATTACTTTTTTGCTCTTGTTTCTGGCAGAAAACATATTTTTTCGTGTAAAACAAGTAGGTGTTACACATAAAATAAACTCCCGCCTTTTTCCTAGGGGATAGGCAGTCGATCATTAGGTGTTTCACTGATTTTGCTTCTCTTCTAGTGTCCATATGGAGTTCCTTGTCCGTTCTGCCCCATAGAAACCTACTACGCTTTGGAATGGGCAAATACTTCATCTTTCTAACTCACCAGCACCTATCGATCAAAATCTGAATCATTTTGAAGGATATTGCTAATCCATTGCTTCATAAGTTCTAATAATATGTCTGCTCAACGTAAATAACGCAATGAAAGACTGAATGTTGTTGAACTGTCAAAATGAAACCCATTGCTACTGATAGTGTGTTTTCTTTGACAATTCAAAAGCGTCTGATGTTTTGAGTTTGTGTTAGCTAAGTCTGCTTCAAGCCCCTTATCAAAAACTTAACCCTACATAGTCGCGCTGACAAACTTGTTAATTCATTTACCGATCACCACTTCACCAGTCAGTGTGCATCGTTCAACCGTGACGGACGCATTGTGGCCCGCGATCATTGTTTATTTACTACGAACGCGAATTTATTTGGGACGCTCTGACTCAACACGGTCGGTGTAAATAGCCATGGTTTTTGTGTGAGTATTTTCATGTTGGTTTTATTCTGCTACTCTTTTTAAAAAACCTTTAGAAGTTTTTGTGATCACAAGTTTTTTTTTTTTTAATTCGTGATGTTTTAAGTCATGTTTTTTTATAAATAAAACGCCCGTAACTCTTATAAGAGTTAAGAATACTGACTTACTAAGAGGACGTAAGTAGATTGCCTTATTTTATTTTTTGTGGATATTCAAGGCCTCGTGCAAGTCTGCGTTTTGCATTAAAATTCGTAACTTTTGAGTCATGTGCGTTAAAATAATTTCAAATTGTTTTACTGTGCAAAAGTTCGTCAGTTGGTGTTGGCAACTTGACATGTACAACTTTTGTTTGTTGGACCTTATGTGGTACCATTTACATAATTACACTTGAAGCTATAGTTTTATACAGTGATTATTAACCAGATGACGTTTAATAGCAAAGTCTTACGGTAATTCAACAACCATTAAAAAGGGAATTAGATTACATAAAACCATTAATTAATAATAACTATTTTTTTGCGGTTGAGCTGCTTCAATATGCAAACATTTTTAAGTGTAATAACTAGAGGCGAAAAAAATTCCGCAACTTGAGCAAGTTGCTATTTTAGCAGTTGTATGTGGCGTGCTACCAACGTTTATTAATAAATACCATGTTAATTAAATCTCATTACCCGTTTAATTAATGCGACATTAAACACTTAAATCATTTATTTATTGTTATAACATAAAGCAAAAAGAAAATACACAACTTGAGCTTAGTTCTATTATCAAGGGATTGTATGACGTATTTTACATAAAAATGAAATACTGCATCACTTGAGAACGACTGGACAACAGTCCAGTGGTTCTGTATATGCATATTTGTTACGGCCGCGAATCATATTTTAATCAACGTACAACTTAATACTGACCAGCAAATTACAAAAAAGAAAATTTGAATTTCGCGGGCTACCTTAGCGCTTTCGCCTTATGAGCTAGTATGACGTAATCACATAAGTAATAATAATAATAATATTCCACAACTATCACACAACGCCGTCTAGTCTCAAGCTAAGCAGAGCTTGTGTTATGAGTACTAGACAACTGATAAACATACTTATATATTTCTAAATATATACATATATAGATAAATTACACCCAGACACAGAACAAATGATCATGCTCATCACACAAACATTTGTCCTGGGTGGGAATCGAACCCACGACCTCCGGCATAGCAGTCATAGTCACTGACCACTAGACCAACAGGCCAGCCAAATAAGTATTTATAAACACCATTATAATAACATGCCCCGGATAATTAATGCGAAATTATACGAAAATAGCAGTATAGGTCGGGAAACATGCACGTTGTTCTGACAGCGCAGCAGAGTATCTTAGCTTGCATCGGAAATCGGCACGATATATTGAGCCGGTGACTCATTGATGAGCGGAGCGGAAAGCTGAGTGTATGCCTAGCAGCTGTTTTTGGTCTTTGTTTAAAAAGGAATAGAATTTTGCCCGTTTGTTAAGGGGGAAGCGCTAAGGTAGCCCGCGAAATTCATATTTTCTTACGTTTTTTGCAATTTGCTTGTCAATATTAAGTTGTACGTTGATTAAAATATGATTCGCGGTCGTAACAAATATGTATTTACATAATCATAATCATTACAATCAGTAATACAACTTGTTATGTTAGTATAATCCCCAAATGTCAAGATTTCATGAAATAGTCATTCTTGGGGATTACTTGGTCTTAGAGAGTTGTGTTGATGACTTTAATGATTATAATTCTGTAAATACACATGATCGCCTTCGTTCTTAATTGTTTACTCAAATTAGGATATTACTTAGTTTTATAAAAAAATTGTATGTCTTCCTCAAGTAGTGATAATGAAATAAATAAACGTATTAATCTTATTTATAAGTTTCACTTACTTATTTTTTCATGGAGGTGATAAAAAGTAGTGTCCACCTCAGGAGCAACACAATTTTAAGCTCCAGTGACGTACTTTAAATCACTCGCTGCGCTCTGGATTCTAAGAAACACTCTCGCCTTCAAAATAGTTGTTTGCTCCCTTGGCAAACAATCTGCTATTAATACCTAGATTGTTTATTTTTATATTGGTAATAGTTTTGACTTGTGATCCCAACATTCTACTGCAAAATATCATACAGTACAACATCGTGAACGGCCGTTAATTGTTGGTTGGGCTAGCTGGAATTTTAACTTTCAAGGCTTTAGTTTCGTGATATTAAAACATCTGATTGGTAAACAAATAAAATAAAAGTCGAAATTAAGTTAAAATATAACACCATTTTTCTGAGTGAAGTTATGAGAGTGAGGCTCTTTGGAAGACTTGCAGCTAAACAAAACAATAAAAATAGTAAGTATGTGTGACTAATAATAAACAAAGCAACAAAATTGATCACTTACTCCAATAAATTCACGTTACCAAAAAATATAAATATTTTTAAACCCAGCACCGTATCCTCACCCCAAAAGCAAGGGTGTCTCCCTCACCATTTGGCCATAAAACCGGCGATCGATAGATATAGGTTCGCGTTGCTAAGGTTACTCTCATTTGGCAAACCAACCCTAGGGTTATTGGTATGCTTTCACCCGTCACGGTGGATGGACACGATTTTTTATTGATTAGGTATAATTTTCCACTTAGTATGCTTGTTTTTATTAAATTATGGCTGATTTAGCGTTGTGGGTTGGATTTGGTACCCCCAAACCTAAGTATTTATTAAGTTTTTGAAATGAAAACTTCTTTAGGCTAAAGCCATATATTTCGCCAAGATGTAGTTTGTAGAGTTATGGGCTTGGCACTACATTAGATCTGATAACTTTTTTAACAGTGAAAGCGTTTTAAGTCTTGGCAACCTACTTTACATAAAATGTTTTTGGTGGGATTTTAATTTACAGATTATGAAATAATTTTTTTTACTACTATTAATTCGAATAAAAAACGTTAATTCTTTTTTTTAAGTTCAGCAGTTCCCATGACTATGTTTTTTTTTTGTAAAGTTAGCCTTTTGTAGTTATTAAATTGGTTGATTTTGTTTTCAAAATGGCAGCCATGTCTTTGATTTATATAGGTTTCATGTGGATAGGTAGGTGTGCCACGGACCTTCAAAGCCCTTTAAATTATGCCTTTTTTTTTTTTTTTTTTTCGGATGGGAAATCATCAAATGACCCCTCCCGCTCTGGGTGGAGCGGAAGGGAGTGTCAGACTCTTACTGACTAAAACCCACCCGTGTTCCTTCCTTAGCCCTTTATGTTCCGGGCCAGCGGTAACCCTTTCGGACAATCCCGCTGACCCGGCAGGCTTCGGCCCTATGGGGCCCCTCCTCGATGCTGACATCTCTTTGAGGCGCGCGTGGAACACGTACGCGCCGTCCGGCACGGGCCTGGTCCTGATCGGACGGTGAGCTACCCATTACTCTCCGCCCGCAGGCCCGCGCCTACGGTGGCCGGGAGTCGTCGCGCGGCTCCCGACGACGCCCGGAGCGTCTCCCGCGGCGGCTGGGACGGGAGGCTCTCTCCCTGAGCCGTCCCGCCACCTCCTTCGCTAGCATGACTGCTTCGCAGAAGGAGGTGACTGCCTCCCACTCCCTCTCGCCCCGGACCATGGCTTGCACCAGGGCCGGGCGCGAGAGGTTTTAAATTATGCCTACAAGAAATAATAATCCAAGAATTTCAGCAATACCACATGTTGTATATGCTAATATTGAAATATGCAAAATATGTCGGTAACAACTGGTGCCATTCGATCAGAATTTGAAACAGATTGCATTCATAAAGTTCGACGGTTATGTAGGTGCTACGCTTGTTTTTTGTTTGTTTACGTGCTGAAGTCCGAATTTATTCGATACCTGGCGCCAAACGACGAATTTAAAGGCTTTGGCCATAAATTTTCCGAGCATGGGCCGACTGGCGATTTGGCGCCCAAATGGGACAATCGAATGTGTTGCATACGAATCTAGTAATCAGGCAAATTAATGTGGTGAAGATTTCTAATCACAGATAGTTGTATAATAGGTATATGTAGAGGGTCATCTCCGGAACTAGCGGTCGGATTTGAAAAAACATTTTTGCATTTGAGAGCCTAATTCTTAAGGAAGATTATACGCTATATACCAGGACCTTAAAGAGCAGATCAAAAAGAAGAAAAGTTAGTAAGAACGCTAAGCGAAAACGAAGTACTAGCGCGAGCAGGCGATGCGATGCGATGGGGTGGGTCCCCGTCCAACAAACACGCAGACGAAGTTGCGAGTAAAAGCGACTATGACCTTTGTGTAGCAAGTTATTTGTACTAAGTTACCTTCACTTCTAACCGCTAAAAGCTTTTCGAACTCTGTCCTTAAAGAATTTAATAACGTGACATCTTCGTGCGAAAAGGTTACACATTTTCTGCCGACTTCCACCATTTTTTCCGCCATCTCAGAGTATGACATGATCTTGGCCGCTGAAGAATCGGTCCCCTAGTAGGCTATTTCAACTCATTAACAATTTACTTTTCGTGCCAGTTCCTGTCTACAGTTCAATACACTGTTGAATTTTTTATTACCCTTTCCTACCGCGGTACCAAAAAGGATACAGAGCGCTGATTAGAATTTTTGATGAGAAATTCGTAATACTAATATCGGCAACTCAGTGCCTCAATAGATGTATTCTGCGACAAACGATATAAGGTAACCTTATTTTAAACCGTCCCATGCTATAATCCTGAGTACCTATTCGTGACTTCCAGTTCAAATAAATAAAGAGGCCAAAGTCAAATTATGTAGGTAATGCTACAAACAGTGGCATTAAAATCCTACGTTGCAAGTCTTTAAAGGTGCCGCACCAATAATTTTTACAAGAGACGCTATCTTTTGGTGAATACTTGAATTAAATCCGTTTAGCAGTTTTTGAGATTACCAGGTTTAAACATACATATGGCTGACTTTTGTACATATACCTACACAATACAGGTCAATATTATGTATTCACGAAACAGCCATAATGCAACTATGTACCGACCCGATTCAATAGAAAACCTACATACCTATATACCAACCGGCCTTCACCATAAAAGGCGGCACAATCGCCTCATTGATTGACCATAGCGACCACATGTTGGCATGGCTTGTTGCAATGCTTCTATGTGCTTATAGAATGTACGACGTATGAATTTTATATGACTGCATGTTTTTGTCAAGAAAATTTGTTCTCTAGTTTCCATTTTTTCAGTTGGGAATTTTGCTTTTTATAGAAAACTTCTTCTTATTTTATTTACGCAGGAATGTTGTTGAACTGGCGTATTAAAAGTTTAAAGTTAGTTTAAATAAGAGCTGCATGCCATATCTACATGCCAGTGGCCTACACTGCCGTCATAAAGAAAAAGGGCACAACTAACATTTTTTTCCAAAATTTAGTAAAAAAACTGGCTAATACGCCTTTTTTTCTGATTCCAAATATGTATATAACTCAATTTTGAAAAAAAAATTAGTTGTGCCCTTTTTCTTTATGACGGCAGTACATAAGTTAGTTGACATTTTTCCAGTTCAGCTGTGATGCCACATTATGATTTAAAATAAAAGGCTAAGTACTCCCAAGGGATTATTTGATTATGTTTTATGATAAAGTCATAGGTAGGTGAATTAGTCAATCAAGTTTAAATATTTGGACCACTAGAATTTTAAATCATAATGTGACGTATCAAAGCTGAAGTGGAAAAATGTCAACTAACTTTTAATGGCCACTGTACGTCTAGATCTTTGACACAGTAGTTACAACTAAAGTCTCCATTTCCCGAATCAAAGGTATCCATCGTTTATACAAGTAAGACATTATCCAGACTACTCATTCGACAAATTGACACGTAACTCAGTACATAATAATGTTTTTAACGTAATCCCTTTTCTAGTCCACATGTATCGTCAGACACCTCGAATCCGTCTACCTCAGGCCTTACGACAGCAGACAAACAGGACGAAGACAAAATGAGAAGAAACGATGAAGATTCGCCAGCCAAAGAAAACGAGGGTTCCGTATCAGACTGGGTATCCGGAGGACCCATCGGCACTAAGGGAGCAGTTCTGGTCTTCAGATCATGCGTCCTCGCAACCAGGTCGCCCTCCATGGAGTCGGAAACCAAAACAATAGGGAACAACACAGGGACTACAATTCTACTAAACAAAGCTAAGAATATGGCGCGGAGACTGGTCGCGGAGCCGCATTCCTTCGCGATGAGACCGAAGAATATAATGCACGATGTGATGGAGACATTTGGGACTAGTAACAATAAGTACAATGGGAGTGCGTATGTGGTGAGGCACGTAAGCGAGACGAATATGCTCGAGACGGTGTGCACTGACGAGCAGGGCCACGAGGGGCGGGACCCGGTGAACCACAAGCGGGACATCGAGGACGTGCTCAACGACCTGAGCAAGATCACGCTCAAGAAACATCTGAACATCGAGAACACTACCGCTAACATCAAGCCGCCGGAAGAACCGCCACCTCAAGCTTCTAAAGGTAAATTTTGACTAGCAGCGCCCCGCGGTTTCACCCGCATAAGTGTCGATCCCTTGGAAATATCGGGATAAAAGTATCCTATGTGTTATTCTGATGTCTAAGCTATATTACTGTAAAGTTGCATCAAAATCCATTCAGTAGTTTTGCGTGAAAGAGGAACAAATATCCATGCATCCTCACAAACGTTCACGTTTAAATAATATTAATAGGAATAGAGCAGTGGTAACGGCCGCGACTTACGAGTTGTAGGTCGTAGGTTCGAACCCTGACAGGCGCTTTACTTTGTGTAAATTATATCATCACCACTGCTCTCAAAACGGTGAAGGAAAACATCGTGAGGAAACCGGCATGTCCTAGAACCAAAAATTCGAAGACATGTGGCATCTGCCAACCCGCACTGGGCCCTCGTGGTGGATTACGGCCCGCTCCCTCTCACCGAGAGGAGGCCTGTGTCCCAGCAGTGGGAACATTATAGGCTGATTATGTATGTATGTATGTAATAGGAATAGGATTAGAAAACTTATTTGACAGTACATTCTCCCTTTCTAGATAGTAAAGACGATAAAAAAATGAAGAAGAACAAGGGTAAGCACAAGCGTAAGGCTCCCGTTTGCGCGCGCTCGACGTCGCCGGTCCTCGACAGCGATGACTCGGAGCATCTCCTGGTCAAGGAAGTCGAGAGCGTCAAGGTAACACTAAGGCCCGTATTTTTGAAAGATTATGGGAAGTTAAGAGGACTACAAGAGCTAAGTGTCCTTGAGAAACGCAAGCACACATATACACAATCGACGCGAACGCCATCTAACGACAACGCCCATCACAATTAAGACTTAAAGCATACATGAAATTTAGAAGTAATGGTTTTGCGAGATTACGCCCGTGTATTCCAATAGATGGCGCGAAAACAAGTAGTTATGACAGCAAAATTATTACCTAACCGACTTCTAAAAAAGAGGAGGTTCTCAATTCGGATGTTTTTTTTTTCCTAAAGACGACCTCCGTATAGACGGATTTTCAAAATTCTTTTTTTATTCGAAAGAGGCTTATTCCGAAATGGTTGCATTTATATTTCGTAAAGATCTGCTGATGAGTTTCGGAGACAGACAACGGAACTCCAACAAATGCCAGAAAATCAACCACGCGCTGCTATCACATTTGTATGTTTACACAATCACACAATATAACATCACGCCTGTACCCTTTAAAGGGGTAGGCAGATGTGTTCAATAGCTTCCTGTCACTTATATTCACATAGCAAGTAGTGTTGTATGAATTTGTGTGGGGTAGGTAGGGACTAAAAAGTGAAAAATAAAAACTTTTTTCCAAAAAAAAACAACAGACTTCAAAAAAAAAAACACTACAAAGTGAAAAATAACTTTAATTTCGGAAGTTGGTGTCGTTGGTTCTGGCTTTGTACTGTTTTTTTTTTTAGAAGTCGGTTGTTTTTTTTTTGTAAAAAATGTTTTTTTTATTTGTTTTGAGTGTGACTTGAAAAAATTAAGGATGTGGATGATTTTGAAATAAAACTGATTCAATGAAATATAAAAAAAAAATATTCAAAAAATTTCGGAGTGGTAGTTATAGTTACTTACGAGTTTTTTTTTAATTTACACTATACCACATTTAGTTTTAAGCTATTTTTCAGGTTTACATTATACCTACCACATTTAGTTTAAGCTTTTTTTTACCGACTTCAAAAAAAAGGAGGTTATCAATTCGACACTTATGTATGTAGTATTATTGGAATTGCATTTTAATCACAATGACAATCTACTAAGGCTTCCAAACAAATATACAAAATTTTATAGACGTATGTATGTATGTTTGTCCACGCATTTCTTCGCAACTATTAAACGGATCGTGACCATTTTTATTATTGGGTTACATTTACTTCAACTTATGGAACAGTGCAAATTTCATCAAAATCGATTCAGTAATTTTCAAGATATAGACTAATACGTGTAAGTGTGACGGCCTGGCTTACGATACGAGCTACGGGTGTAACGTCAAAGGGAAAACATCTCAAAACCTTGGTCAAATTCTAGTGCAATATTTATAACAAAACTATTACCTACTTATTACAAACAAATATTCCAATGTTTAGTTAAAACTAAAAATTACGAAATAAAAAACACATAACCCTCCTTTTGGGCTTCGCCGCAGTCGGGTAAAAAGTACCTAATTTAAAAAAATTAAACCTACTTCAAAAAGAAATGAACTCAAAATATTATGAAATAACTTTAATTTCGGAAGATGGCAAAAAACCAAAACTAAAATACAGACCCAAAGACACCGACTTCCGAAATTTTATTTCATAATTTTGAGTTCATTTCTTTTTGAAGTCGGTTTAATTTTTTTTAATTACTTTTTTTCATGTTTACAATTACACGTTTATATTACACCCATGATCATGTTATAAAATTATTTTTGTTCCTAATGAAACGTGTAGACGTAACAACAAATGCCAACCATTTGTTGTGAATAATTTTCTTCATAATTTTGACGTACTTCTTTGTCGTTATCTTCATTTTTGCTTTCGCTTTTCTCTTTGTTTTCGCTTTTATCTTCATTTTCGTTTAAAAAACTATTCCGGTCCGTCTACAAGATTGGAGAAAGTGAAAGAAAATTATAGTAGAAGGTTTATACAATCTTTGGTCATGTGGAAAGCCTGATATACCTAGAAGTACTGGATAAAATGAAAGATGATTTCAAAAGACTGATGAAGAGCAACGATGGAAAGAAAAACTATTTTCAAAGTGCTAATGGAGAATGGCTTGAGATGAGAAAATCTTTATTGACTGCATCCAATTTCGGTAGGGTTATAAAAAGGCGTACTAATACACCATGTGCTAATTTAGTAAAAGATATAAGTACTTTACCGAAAAAAAATTGATCACGTAGAATCCTTATGCCATGGCCAATAAAATGAAAAAACCGCCCTCGCACAATTGGCTGTATAAGAACACATAACCATTAGACCATGTGGTTTATTTATAGACCAAGAACTATATTTCTTGGGTGCAGTGCATCGCCTGATGGATTAACTGGAAAAGACACTGTGGTTAAAGTGAAGTGTCCTTTGACAGCCAATAAAAAGCATTGTACTGAGGTCCTCCATAGTCTCAGCCATGACAACGATATCGTCGGCAAACCGAATGTGAGTTATGTACTCGCCATTGATGGCAATGCCAGCCCCTTTCCAGTCCAGAACCTTGAAGGCGTCCTCCAGTGCAGCGGTGAACAGTTTCTGAGAGATAACGTCTCCCTGTCTCACACCTCGTTGCAGAAGGATAGGTTTTGAGGTCTGATCCTGGAGTCGGACTAACACAGTAGCGTTTTCATCCAGACACTTCAGCACCTCGCTGTACCGATAGTCGATCTGGCACCGTTGAAGAGACTGCAGTACAGCCCATGTCTCGATCGAATCAAAGGCTTTCTCGTAGTCCACAAACGCTAAGCAGAGAGGCAGGTTATACTCTTCGGTCTTCTGTATAACCTGTCCCGCCTATGTATGTGGTCTACGGTGCTAAAGCCTTTCCGGAATCCGGCTTGTTCGGAAGGCTGGAAGTCGTCAAATCTGCGCGCGAGACGGTTCGTGATGACTCTCGAAAACAGCTTGTAGACATGGCAGAAAAGTATCACCACACCTCTGTTCCATGCCTGTGGTGTTTTACCCTCGAGTATGACGGATCCAAAAAGCTTTTGAAGGGCCTTAAGAACGGGTTTTCCGCCGGCCTTCAAGAGCTCGGCCGTAATTCCGTCATCACCCGGCGCCTTGTTGTTTTTGAGCTGCTTCAGAAGCATCCTAATCTCGTACAGGCTGACGTCCGGTATGTATTCGGTATAGTGTCGGGTCAATCTAGCTCTTGGGTCGTTTGCCAGATTCGTAACGGGGTTACTTGCTGACGTGTATAACTGTCCATAGAACCTCTCGATCTCTCTCAACAGCTCAGGTTTGACGGATACGATTCTTCCATCATCGGTCTTCAGTTTCGTAAGCTAGCACTGCCCAATAGACAGATCTCCAGCAAAGACCTTGGAGCCTTTATTTCGCTCTATCGCGTCTTTAATACGGTCTGTATTAAAGCGGCGAAGATCGCTTTTCAAGGACTTAGAGATCCGTCTATTGAGTTGCCGGTAATTTATCGCATCATCTAAAGACTGCAGGATAATCACGCGCCTCTGAGCTTTTTTTTGAATTCGTACGACAGGTCTTGAAGATCTTAGACCCGACCGTATGGACAGTTTCCACGAACGAAACGTTATAATCGTCCACGGAGCTCCCTAGGCATTCGAAACGTTTCTGAAGTTCCGAGTTGAAAGCTCTCGGGGTTTTGGACCTGGATCGGTGCTGGGCGGAGCGTAGACTTTATCAGTCGAGATCTTTCCAGCTTGAAATGTAAGTTCAATGTGCCTCTTACCATGCGGTGATCACTTCCGGTTTTCACCGCGTTTATCACAGAGAAGACATCATTGAATACATACTTCTTCGTGGACATAATGAAGTCAATCTCATTTTTAGTTGCACCATCCGGGCTCTGCCAGTTCCACTTTCTGTGCTCACGTTTTCTGAATAAGGAATTCATCATAAAGAGGCCTTCCTTCTCCATAAAACTGACCAGTAGGTGGCTCCGGTGGTTCCGGCGTCCAACTCCAAATTGCCCCACTCGCAGCTCATCATCGTTTCGTTTACCCAGTTTCGCGTTAAAGTCCCACATGACAAAGGTAAAGTGAGTTTTAGAGCCATGCATGGCTCTGGAAATATCCTCATATATGGTCTCGACCTCATCCTCAGGGCGTGACGAGGTCGGGGCGTAAATCTGTACGACCTTCAGCGTTTACCTTTCGGATATTCTGAGTATAAGGTAGGCCACCCTGGTCGATACACTCTCGATCTTCAGCTTTACCACGTTGTTCACAAGAGACTTATGGACGATAAACCCGACACCACATGGGACTGCCCTCCCGGAAATAGAGCAAGTTTCCGGATTTTAAGGATTGTCGAGTCTCGTGTCTTCGGACTTCAGATAACCCATAGATAGACAACCCCACTATAATACTCCATCGTAACCTGCTCAATTTTTCCTCGAGTTCGGTGATCTTCTCGTCGGTCCGGAGTGTACGCGTGTTGTATGTTGCCAGGTTCAGTTTTCGGTGATTGTGGTAGCTGGATCTCTTCCGGGGATTCTTAGCACCCCTTGCCTCACCGTGGCCTTGGCCGCTACTGTAGCAAAGGGTAGGCGGGCCGCCGGGTACTAGGGGCCAAGTGTTTTTTGTGCTTGTCATTCTTGGGGGGAGGTTTGCCATAATCGCCACGCGGCGCAGGCGGGTTGCCAGATCGCAGTATGGTATGGTGGTGGAATACATAGAGAACGCTGCTGCCCTGTCTCCGGTACGACCCTCTTTTTTTTTTTTTTTTTGCGGATGGGAAATCTTCAGATGACCCCTCCCGCTCTGGGTGGAGCGGAAGGGAGTGTCAGACTCTTACTGACTAAAACCCACCCGTGTTCCTTCCTTAGCCCTTTACGTTCCGGGCCAGCGGTAACCCTTTCGGACAATCCCGCTGACCCCGGTACGACCCTTAATCGCCTTTTCGACACCCACGGTAAGTGTGGGATGGTGCTATTCTTTAAGTCGCGCACCGCGCCACGATATATTTATCTATACAGTATTCTATCTTCATACAAACGGTCGGAACGCGAGTCATACGCGCTTCGAGTTCGGTTTACACTCGGTTAACAAAGTATTAAAGCGGCGAAGATCGCTTTTCAAGGACTTAGAGATCCGTCTATTGACACACACAGTTTACACTCGGTTAACAAACAGTCTCAAATGCTCCGCAGTGACGAACGGACGGTGTGATGGTTTTGTAAGCTATAAGGGTCAGTTCACACCGAGACGCGACGCGAGGCGCAGTTTTCAAGATAGAAATACAATTACAGACCTTATCTACTACACTAAAAGGTACACAATTCAGTGTCTACCTACTACGTCGAGCTACGCAGCGCGGCGCCGCCGCCGCGCAGCGTAGCTCACTGAATCGTGTACCTTTTTGTGTAGTAGATAAGGTCTGTAATTGTATTTCTATCTTGAAAACTGCGCGTCGCGTCGCGTCTCGGTGTGAACTGACCCTAAGCGTCCGATTTGTGACAAATATTCATTGAAATAAGTACAAGTACTTAGTTACTTAATATGGCAAAAAGAGACTATATTGTGCTGTTGTTGGTTGTTTGAATTCGTCAATAAATTATTTTTAACACGCTTAGTAGGTCGACCTGTATGTAACTAACTATGTAATGGACTCTAAGGTAACTAATTTAACCATCTTCCAAGGGTCGTAGCGTAATGAAAATTGGCAGCTGTATGTAGTTCTGATGTCAATACAATAATATGGTACTGTCGAACTGATCTGATGATGGAGCCGGAAGATACGAACTGGAACTTCATGATGGAAAATCGTATTTTAGCTGTTTTGGATTTCTTAGAAAAGTCTTGTAATGAACTTTGACTACGAGTACTTTTCAAGGTCGAATGATGAAGCCGGAAGATAGGCACTGGTATTCCATGATAGAATATCGTATCATAGTCGTGTTTGCACTTGTGAGAAATGCCACGTAATGGACTTTGAACACGATGAGGTTTCTTTTTTGTTTTTACGTGCATTTATAAAAGCGTGTTTTTCTAATGTTTTTTAAACGATTAATTTTTATTAAATATACTGATCAAAAAACACCATGTATTTTTATTGAACTCTTCCTATTTCATTCACGTGTTTAATTTTTTTGACGTGACAACGTCTTAAATTAGGTTGCGACTGGGAGTCACTTATGAAAAAGTGTAACGCTCGGTAACGTTACGATGAGTCACCGAACGAGAGAGAGGCCCGCCGAATGCCTTGCGTCTCTCTCCCACTCAACTATGATCGGATGATCGGTCGTTGTCACGTAAAATCTTCGCCCGTAAAACCGACTTTACAGGCAACCATTTTTTTAATAAAAAAACTTTTTTCTTAAAAAAAACAACCGACTTCCAAAAAAACCATTCCAAAGTGAAAAATAACTTTAATTTCGGAAGTCGATGTCAAAAAACGAAAATGCAGAACCAACAACCGACTTCCGAATTTTTTTTTTATAAAAAAGTTTTTATTTTTCACTTTTTAGTTGAACCTACCCCACACAAATTCATATAACACTATACTTGCTATGTTAATATCAGTGACAGGAAGCTATTGAACACATCTGCCTACCCCTTTAAAGGGTACAGGCGTGATGTTATGTTGTGTGATTGTGTAAAGAATACATACATATGACGGAGTTATGCCCTCGAACATACATAAAAAAAATAGAAACATCCCAATTAAGAAACTCCTCCTTTTCAGAAGTCGGTTAAAAAAAAACCTATATAATCACAAAACTTTAAAGAAAGTCAAGTAAGTAGGTTGATGAAATTAAAATACTGTAGGCGGGAAGGGCTATCGCGTGTTTACGTACCGCGCGGCTGTAGGTACCTAATTATTTCTAGAACCATAGATATCCGTGTCTAGAACAGAGCCGAGTCACAATAATGTATAGATAATATACTGTGCCGCGGCCGCGGTGCCGCTGCGCTGTATTGGTTTGGTTGCCCTTGGATTTGTAGACATGAACCCTTGCAAACGCCGCGCGCCGCGGCCGCAGCGGCGCGCTTCGGCGGCGAGTTTTGATAGATCTTATCAAAATTCGCCGCCGCGCCGCCGCGCCGCCCGGCCGCCGCCGTCACATTACGCACACATTACTAGTTTACGCGTTAGGAAAAACTTCCGTGTTGATATTTTCAACTTTCTTTCTCCTGTGAAAGATAATTACATTGTTGACGTTTTTTTTTTGGTAATTTTATAAAAAAAAAATATATATATATAAAAATTCAAAATACATTTAAATAAAATTTAAAAAAGAAAATCCAATTTTGTATCCCTGGGAATTGAACCCGCGGACCCTTGAATACAAATCTACACATCGACCAAATACGCAAATGTAACAGTTGTAAGTGGGATCGAAAAAATTGACCCTATGCATAAATGCGACTCACTTAGACGTTTCCAAATTCATAGTTTTTTTGTTAAAAAAAATAAATATTCAGTAAATAATAAAATGCTCACTTTTTAATTTCGTTCGGAATTTTTTGAACGGAATTTTTCACTTTATTTCCCATATTTCCAAATGATAATTGATAACAAATTATTACGCTATTTTAACTTAAAAGTATTTTATATTTACACGAAAAAAATATTTACGGAAAGAAGATTATGCAAATAATAATAAACAATGAATTTACAAATAAAACTTTACAAAAACATAACAATCTTGGTGGAAATAATGCGGCGAAAAGAGCGACACGTCCGTTTAGCATCAGACCTCGGCCGGCAGTGTCGCTACACGGGCGTTTACGCACACATACGCACGTATTATGTTCGGAAATATGAATATGCGATTTACAAAGAATCTATTGTTTGGATTAAAAAATTAAAACACTATCATTTTAGTATGTTGCTTGTAGAATATTCTGACAAAAAATCAGAATGATTGTATGTATATTACTATGGATTTTATTGTAAAAAGAAATTTTTTAGAGGTATCTTCATGATTTTTTTCTATCGTATCAAATTAGTTGAATCATGTTTTCAGCACACTATCTATCTAGCATATATCCTGAAGAATATCATATATTTTTCTGATTTTGTTTACTGTAGTCGATCGTATACTTTTATTGTTTGTAAAACTTGCATTTAGCTCTTGTAAGCCCCTTAAGGCAAAAAACCGGTCTAGTGCGAGTCGGAGTCGGACTCGCGCGCCGAGGGCTCTGTCCAGATTTGTAGGTATGTAAGAATAGTTTTCAAATTATTTTTTTTGTAATGAAAATACAAAACGGATTTCGGATTTTTTCCCTTAGGTACTTGTGCTACATGACATTGCTTCTTGCCAAATTTCATGGTTCTAGAATCAAAACCATCCGAAATCAAATCCGAATATAAACGCCCGTATCTTTTGATTGATTGCGTTGACTTAGAAGTTTGATTGTTTTCACTGCCCCAAGGGATTGCAGCCCTGAGTATTTGACATTAATTTCAACTTCATAACTTCAAGCGTTCCTGAGAAAAAGGGTCTTGACGGACAGTGGAGTCTTAGTAATAGGGTCCCGTTTTTACCCTTTGGGTACGGAACCCTAAAAAAGATAAGTTAACTAGATTAATAAAGAAAGATTAAAAAACTAAATAGATCTATAATTTCGAGCACAAAACCGAACTAGAGGGCAGCTGCACGTTATGACTGTGACAATAAGGCTTCCACTCAGCATGATGCAGTGCTAAGGCCTAAAAACCCACAGCACAGCGCTGATTTTGAGTGGTCACCCTAAATCGCTTTACAACTGTATCAGGCCCCTCTATTCCATTAGGCAATCTAGTCAAGTGCCCAGGGCCCCGCGATCAACGGGGGCCCCGACCTGCCCTCAAAAAATCATTCTTTGCAGCCAATTTTCTTTTTACTTTCCATTCAACGTATTATTAGTACCTCATTCAATGACAAAATAATTGATTAGCAGTGCGAATTTCAATTGTGATTGTAAAGAAATAAAAATAATTTTAGAATTTTGCTTATCTAGTACTCTTATCTACACAGGGACCCGTGATCCTTATATGTGCCCAGGGCCCCCAATAGGTTAAAGACGGTTCTGACTGTACCCGTTGACTAGGGGGGCTTCGCAAACCATTCATCATTAAAAAAAAAAGTATGGTTAAAAAAGTATGGTATGGTTATTATTTATCAATCTCAAAACGTAACTAGCTCAGACAATGTGAAAACAACGAATTTTGACAAAAATAAAACGTTAATTTCACCACCAGGTCCTAGAAAGCAGCCACATGCCAGCTCGACTACTCAAAATCACCTATAAACTGGTAAACACGGAGACCAAGCTGCTTCATCGGTTACTGCAGGCCCATGGTCTCCTGGAAGCGATGCCGGACGTCAAGGACTTCAACCTCCTATGGTCAGGGTTACACCCTAAGCCTGATGTCCTGAGGGCCTTGTCGCCTTACCAGAGAGTCAATCACTTCCCCAGGTGAGGATCAGTGTATGGAAACGTGAATTACTGTCAGTATTTTTGAATTTGGTCTTTGATTCCGAAATTTTGGTGCAAGAACAGTGGTTAGGTATATTTTAATAGTCTCTTGCCTAACCCCCATCAAAGGTTCATCAGAGTAGAGTACTGAAAAATCAACTACTCCTTGCATTTTGTCGAGTTCATCATCATCGTCTGCCTAGCCTTTTCCCAACTATGTTGGGGTCGGCTTCCAGAATAACCTGATGCAGCTGAATGCCACTATGTTACATGGAGCGACTGCCTATCTGACCTCCACAACCCAGTTACTGGGTAATACGACCACCTTGGTAAGACTGGTTGTCAGACTTTCGGGCTTCTGACTACCCGGAACGACTGTCAGATCGTGCGTGCACGTGTCATAGACCGACATTAGACGCTTCATATCGTCGTTCGCATGACTAAGTCCTATCTCATTTTTTAGCTGATTTGTGTTGGGACGGCACACTCCTCTATTCGTGATTCTTTGCATTTTGTTGCCTTTCAAAATGGTTATATTTTGAGATCCAAATAACATAAAGGTACGACGGTTAGTGAAAAGTGAAAAAGAAGAAAGAAGAAGAATCACGAATAGAAGAGCGTAATCGTCCTGACTCAGATCAGCCAAAAAATATGATAAAACTGGTCAAGCGCGAGTCGGACTTGCACACGAAGGGTTCCGTACCACAAGGCAAAAACGCCAAAGAAAAAACACGTTTGTTGTATAGGAGCCCCCCTTAAATATTTAATTTATTCTGTTTTTAGTATTTGTTGTTATAGCGGCAACAGAAATACGTCATCTGTGAACATTTCAACTGTCTAGCTATTACGGTTCATGAGATACAGCCTGGTGACAGACGGACAGTGAAGCCTTAGTAATAGGGTCCCGTTTTTAAAATGAGATAGGACTTTTAGTCATGCAAGCGACGATATAAAAACATCCAGCCAGCCGTTACTATGCTTTGAGGGCATAAAGAATACCACATACATACATAAACTCGCGCCTTCTTCAATAGGGGTAGGCAGAAAATAACGAACGCCACCTGTTACGATCCTTCCTCCTACCTTCGCCCTCGTTTACGTTCATCCATGATCAGAAGGCAAATTCTCGTAATTTAAAACGTTCAAAATCTAGTCGCAGTCTCATCTCGGCGATAAACAAAAGCTTGTGAAAAATGTAGGAAAATTTGAAGTATTTTTGACAGATTATGACCGAGATCAGATTGTGAACGTTCTTAAAATTACGAGAATTCTCCACGCAGGTTGCGAGTAGTACGCAATTGACCTCTATAGAATACTAGCGGCCCGCCTAGGCTTCGCACGGGTATATTGTTATTTAACTACGCACTAAGCGTTTTCAAATGTCTTTTATAATGCGCACAGCAAAAGAGTGGAACTCTTTACCTGCGTCTGTGTTTCCGAGCTCATACAACCCGAATCTCTTCAAAGTAAGAGTGAACAGGCTTCTTCTGGGTGAGCTCACTCCATCGTCGACTTTGTCTCTGTCAACTCTGACCTAGACTAGAGTCAAGAGCAAACCCATTTCAAATAAAAAAAAAATAACAAAAATAAGATATAAGGATTTTTCGGCGTACTTACTATTGCATATTTTAATATGGAAAAGTAGTTATTGTGACATAACTGTAATAGTTAGACGTATGGTATCGTGGACTTTTTTTGTAGATATTGATGTCCTCTATAACTGTACTACATCACTTTGCTCTATTGTCAATAGTTTCCGCAGCATACGCGATATAAGGATTTTTTTGGTATTTTTTTTACACCTTGGGTTACATTATCGAAGTTTTCATACGGATCCCTAACTTTTTTGAAAATATTCTATCGCCTATGTTCATCAGGGATTAGATTAGGGTAGGATTCTAATGGTGAAAGAATTTTTCAAATCGGTCCAGTAGTTTCGGAGCCTATTCAATTCAAACAAACAAATCTTTCCTCTTTATAATATTGTAGTGTAGAGCACCAATAAGGTCACTGTAATAATATGTCAAGCTACATAATACGCGTGAAGAACATAACCCTGTCTTTGCTGCTGCGCAGTCGGGAAAAAAATAAACTCTCATACGTAACCCTAATTCAAGAATATTGACAGTAGTTCACTGTAGGCCGCAGTTCCTACTCCGCACCCTGCTGGAAGCCCACGGGCTGGTCCAAGTGGAAGATGAAGAGTGCACACGTTGGAGGCTCATGTGGTCCTCAGTCCTGATCCCTTTCGCCATCCTTCAATCCATGTCCATTGAGCAGAAGGTCAATCATTTCCCGAGGTAAATTATTTTTTAATCAACTTTAAACAGAGGAGATGGTACTTTCGGTGAAAAGCAATGGTGGCCCAGTAGCAACGGCTGCGACTTACGAGCTGTAGGTCGTTCGAACCCAGACAGGCGCTTTACTTTTTGTAAATTATTTCATCACCACTGCTCTCAAAACGGTGAAGGAAAACATCGTGAGGAAGCCGGCATGTCCTAGAAACAAAAATTCGAAGACATGTGACATGTACCAACCCACACTGGGCCCGCGTGGTGGATTACGGTCCCCTCCATCTCACCGAGAGGAGGCCTATGTGATCTGTGTCCCAGCAGTGGGAACATTATAGGGTGATTTTAGTATTATTTAATGACATAACATTTGCAGGCGATCAATACTGACTGGTTGACGAACACAATCTATTTGTACATAACATAATCTGGATGCCACCTTCTCTTATAACTGCCATTCCCCTTCCAGGTCATACGAGCTGACTCGCAAAGATAAACTCTTCAAGAACATAGAGAAGATGCAGTACTTCCGAGGTCTGAAGCAGTTCGACTTCATCCCCACCACGTTCCTGATGCCGGCAGAGTTTAAGGACCTCTGTACCACCCACTACCGTACTAAAGGACCTTGGATCGTGAAGCCGGCTGCTTCGAGTAGGGGGCGTGGGATTTATATTGTTAATACTGTAAGTAGTAATGGTCTTCCAGACCGTATTTCGGCCATGGCGGCCAGTCTCAACAGAGACTAGCCTTCGGCGTGCGCAGGCTGACACAAGTGCAATCCCTCTTCCGTCACTCTCATAGTCCTCAGGGACGGTAATCCGACACTCGCGGAGCTCTATTAGGCACAGAAGCAATGGCTTAAAGTGCGCACGGGTATATCACACCGCCAATTTCCAAACTCCGGGCCGTTACTGAGAAATTCCTGATGGAAAAACCCAATAATATTGCCCGAAGGGTAAGTTAGAGGTGTAAAGAAAAAAAGAAAGAAAAAGTATTTATTGCGTTGCGACTAAACTAAACATTTGGACGGCACGGTTGGTGCACTGGTTAAGCGATTGACTGCTGCGCTGCGTGTCGCGGGTTCGATTCCCGCACGGAACAAATATTTGTATGACCTACAAGTAGTTGTTCCGGGTCTGGCTGTTTGTGTATGTGACTTTAAATGTTTGTAAACGCATCCACAATACAGGAGAAATTCCTAGTGTGGGAAAACGTTTAAAAAAAAAAACTCCTATATTAAACACAGTAAAATATTGGTATTCTGATAGGGCCCGCTGTGATGTCACGGGCAGTTACAGAAATTGCGAAAAATACTCGAAAGTGTCACGGAGCTGTTTTTGATAAAAACTAAAACTGCTATAAAAAAATCCTATCCGTAAATCTATACAGGTTGTAATTTTAATCACCGTTTTCCTATTAAGGGGTCATGCAAGTTGTTCATAACGATGAATACAATGAGTACCTTTCGTATCGGAAGGACATTTAAGTAAAACGTCCTATGAGCACAACGTCCTAAAGCCAAAAAGACCTGTGAGCAGATCGTCCTATTAGCAACTTGACCTTAACTTCTAATTTACAATGTTTAAACAATGAATACTTTTCGTATCGGAAGGACATTTAAGTAAAACGTCCTAAAGGCAAAAAGACCTGTGAGCAGATCGTCCTATTAGCAACTTGACCTTAACGTCTAATTTACAATGTTTAAACAAAGGATCTCACATTGAAAACCCACGAGTGTTCACCCTGTATACAGTTTACCGCCCTTACGGGTGAGGTACATCTGAATAGTCGCCATTCTAGACCTGCTTGCTGAGTACTGGTTTCCCTCGAGACGACTGACCCCACCCAACCCTTGAAAATACACCCTGTATGCGACTTATGTAATAAAGAGCTAGTCTAATGCCGGACACAAATCCAACCTGGCCCTGCAGTCTCGACATTGATAGCAATCGCTTTACGACCGAATTCGGTCGCAAAGTCCTATCGATCCGGATTTAGCGATATTTGGTAGTCTCGACTCTCAAAGTTATCGATTGTCATCGGCATCTTACCGAAGTTTGTCGCAAACTTTACGATTTTCGTAATGTTTACGAATATATTTTGCGAGCATTTTTGACAGATGTAGAGACTTGCGTTTGTCGTAAGGATCGTTAAGGCTAGCGATTATTTTCGGTATTAATTATTATTAGCGATCGGTAGTTTGCGACAGCGTCGTTATCTAAGAATCTAAGGAATTCTTCATACAAAAACCCAATAACTGTCACTTTTTCCATAGGTAATCGAAGCCTATGTATCACAATTTTTTTTCAGCCCGAACAAATCCCAAAAGGCGAGAACGTCGTAGTAGCCAAGTACATAGACAAGCCTCTGCTAATCGGGGGCCACAAATGCGACCTCCGCCTCTACGTGTGCCTCACCTCCATCGACCCTCTCCTCATATACCTGTACGAGGAGGGACTGGTGCGGTTCGCTACCGTCAAGTATGACAAGAGTAATAAGAACCTCTGGAACCCCTGTATGCATCTCTGTAACTACAGCATCAATAAGTACCATACGGATTATATCAAGTGAGTGAATTCTGGCTAATTTGTAGAGAATACGAAAACCACCCGTATTGCTATGAAATATAGGCGTTGGCAAAGTCAAATTCTTACCTGATCGTACCCCGCAAATTCGCGCATTATTTTATCCAGTTGATGACGATCATGTCCTGCTAAGAAAAAAGTTACGTCAAACCATAGATTCTTTTAACTAACTTCCCCAGTATGTAAAATGTACTCCCATGAATCAGCATCCAAAAAATCTGAGAGTCTCATATCGACCTGACTGGTATGGTAACTCTAACAGATGCGACGACCCAAACGCTGGCAACATAGGACACAAGTGGACCCTCTCAGCGTTATTACGTCACCTGCGCAAGCAAGGTCGCAACACCACGGCTCTGATGGCCGCTATAGAGGACCTGGTGGTCAAGTCCATCCTTTCTTCGGCGCAGACCATCACTGCAGCAGCCAGGGTGTTCGTACCCAACTTCTTTAACTGCTTTGGTAAGTACTAGCGACTACTATTATGTATTAAAATAAATTAGTTTGTGAAACTTCACAAATATTATGGGTATCGGTATGAGGCACTTAAAAGCATTTTTTTTTATAATTCCAAAAATCCATTATTATAAGTGGCTCTTGACCCCGGCTGTCAATCAACTCAGACTATCGCAGTCCACTGCTGAACATAGACCACGTCCAGGCTGCACCACATCACCCTGTCCTCCGCCTTCCGCATCCAGTCTTGCCGAGCCACCTTCTTTAGGTCGTCGGTCCATCTGTAGGGAGTGTCCCACACTACGCCTGCCGATACGAGGTCTCCACTCCAAGACTCGTCTGCTCCAACGGCCATGGGTCTTTTGACATAGCCAGCACACTGCCACTTCAGCGTGCTTACTCAGCAGGCCATATCGATATCTCCGGTTCTTTTCCAGATAATTTAATTCCGGATGTAATCACTTGGGAGTTATAAGTTGAGAAAAAAATGTTTTACTCATCGCGTTTGTGATGTTTTGCCAGTTTATTGAAACGCTCGAAGGTCCGTGGCATACCTACGATGATGGTAGGTATGCCAGGTTCCATATAAAAATCTTCAATTCCTTTTTGATACTGTATTTTACCCATGTTCTTCTTTCGTATCGGCGGGAACTATATGAGCGCAATTTGTGGTAAAAAACGAACTAAAATCATTTCTTTCAATAATTACATGAAAACCGACCTTATTGCTATGACACAAGGTCGCAGGCAATGTGAAATTGTTGCTATGGGCGTTTTTGTTTCAGAGTTGTTTGGCTATGACATTCTGGTCGACGACATGCTGAAGCCGTGGCTGTTGGAAATTAATTTGTCGCCCAGGTAACATTTTTGTATATTCAATAATGGTTTCAGCATAATATGACAATTTTTATTAAAATTTAAAATTTGTTTGCTTTATGTTATGGAGTTTTAATTAACATCTCTCTTAACTGTCTGTAAAAAAATCACATCTTGAAAAATCGTTTTTACCCGACTGCACAAAAGGGTTATAATAATAATAATCATTTTATTATCAGGCAACTAGGCCCATAGCTAGAATACACAAAATAATCTTATACAATAATAAACTAATACATATTGAAAACCTTAAAACTATGAACTATACACGTAACATTGTCGGCGTCGTGTTTCGCTGCGTGGTGTCGCGTAACCGTCCTCGGAAACGTCGATATACGACACCTTTCGGCCAAAAGTACTCTTTCAGACAGGTCTGTAGATGTTGGGTTGGAACTCGTACCACGAATGACTTAAAGTTGTTGTTGTGGCGCGATTCCAACCTTTCGACCTTTCGTTATGTTTTTATGAGTATCTATAGATGTATACCGGCTGACTTTTTTATCGTCTGCATAAAAACAGCATAAACGGAACGGAGTAGAAACCTATGGCACAGAAATCTCTTTTATTGTAGCCGGCAGATAACTTCAATCAAAAGATTGAGTGTCGCTTACGAAAAGATTGAGTGTCGCTACGAATTCAATGATAATTTCGGCGCGTAGAGAAGTGCTTTTAAGTTTTTATATTACTTGTAGATTTATTATTTTTCTTTATTGTGATAAAAATAAAAGAAATGTCTGTGCTTCTACTCCGTCCACCGTTCAAAAAGTCAGCCGGTATATGAGGATTTTTTTATCGCCAGTATAATTCAAACGGCTAGACATATTTTTGGTCTCGTTTTTGTGTCATGTCTGCCGATCTCTGATACATCTATGGTGTTCCTAACCCAGCCTGGCGTGCGAGAGTCCATTAGATGCGCGAGTAAAGTCAGCTCTACTAGCTGACACACTAACCCTGGTGGGGCTACCCGCTGTGCCGATGTGTAAGACCGACATCTCCACGCAAAACAACTCGCTCAAGATGCGCATCGGCGCGGTAAGTTAATCATCACCTCGTCGATCGTCATTGTTATACAGCCGAAAGACATCTACTGCCGCTCCCAAACATCGTCACACCGACTTTTAGTCTGTAGCGGTATCTACAATGCCACATGCGAAGAACGCGTCATACTGACGTCACGCAAAATCCTGCATCACGCAAGCAGAGTTTACCGCGCAACTAGCATAAATACAACGGCCCGACATGAATCATCGGGCAGTTGCCCGCCAGACACAACACCCGTCTGGTCGGAGGATCCTCCCTTTTCTATAGAGTATGAGTGAGCTTTACACCCTGTTCCTCATACCTCTATAAGTCTGTATTCACTTGTGTTTTGGCTATAATTTAGACTGAAGACCTTTCAATTGTCAGAGAAAGCTTTACTAGATACCTTGCCAGGTCTGACAGGTAATAAATATGAGTTGAGGTTTTACAGTGTCGGCGCGTCCACTCAGCCGAGAACGTGTTCAGCCGCGGCAAGCGCCAGTCGTCCGAGGCGGCGGCGGCGGGGGGCCCGGGCCCCGCGGCCCCGGGCGGCGCGGGCCCCGGGGGCCCCGCGCTGGCCGCGCTCACGGGCGAGGAGCTGCGCCTGGTGCGAGCCGTGCGCGCGCAGTACGCGCGGCGAGGGGGGTTCGTGAGGATCTTCCCCTCGCAGAATTCGTGGCAGAAGTACTCGCAATATTTGGGTATGTGATTTAGAATTACTAATTACTCGTTCACTTGTGACGACGACGTGTAGAGGAGGCTTTACAGATAGCGCCATCAACGAAGACGCGCCCCAATCGCTTACAGTACAAGTGTGCAACATTCCGCTAGTGTGTTAGTTTTGTCGAGACACAGTGATTACTTATTGGTGGGTAATTCGTTTGTATACTATAAAAAACTAAAACACGAGCGGTAACCACTAGCGATTAGTAAGAAGAGTGGGGCGAGTCGTTGTGGATGGCACTCATCATTATGAACAACTATTACTATGGGACCAAACCTGAAATCGCGAAAAAAATATCAGCTGTTCCCTACATTTATGTTCGTATAACTAGTCAAAAAAGTTGCTCATAATGATGAGTACAATGACCTCTTAAGAGGTTGTTAATGTTTTACCAATAATCCTGTATATTGTCAACTTCAAACAATTTCAAGAAATAAAACGATATGTTCACTTAATTTAGTGCTAAAAGTTGTTTAAATGATGTGTGATGCAAGCGTGCTCACTGTTAACAGTGTTCAATTATTGATGTTGAATCGAAAAATGAAATCTATTACTAAAACTCTTATTTAAGACTTCATACGGTGCTTCTTCATCATAAATGTAAATATGTATCTCCCTCAGATCCAGTAACAGGCATCCCGGTGTGCTCCACATCGTTGAACAACAACATCCCGTACCAAGTGGTACAGCACAACTACAACCTCCTGGTACATTCCCACGTACTGCCGCACTTCCAACACGCCACTGTCGCCACCAGCCTTACCGATACGCCACAGAGGTAAGCTCGAGAAATAAAGTCACGCGACACGTGTAACATCTCCATGATTTTCGATGTCGCGAGATATGTCGTGCAAAGTCCGGCGACGTCGCGTTATTTCTCTGGAGAACCGCACGGGTCCCCAGTTAACTAAAATATATTCCAACACTGAAATAACGAAAAGAAAAAACATTTTTACATTGTTTGGACAAACAGATTTGTTCTCGATCTCTGAGAGTTGGTTCCGTAGTAAAGTTGATCACATTCATAAGTACTATCACAACTTTTTAATATTTAGCAGAATTTCTGCAAAACCTTATATTTTGTGGCTTAGTATCACAAAAATATTTTGTCGTTAGGCTAAAACGTTACGAGGCAGTGAGCATAACCTGCCAGGCTCCTGCCGTGTGGCTGGGAGAGAGCACGCCGCAGCATCACGACACGCGCCGCGCCAAGGAGCTGGTGAAGCGGCAGCTCATGGAGGGCATGAAGCTCACGTGAGTACATTACTACATACCAGATTAGGAAAAAGAAGTCTGAGGAAAAAGGAGTTTTCGGGGATTGCAGGCGTGATGTTAATATACATTACTACATATTTATACATTGTGTGTACCGTCATAATTAAATGTATTTTAATTATTTGTAAGAAGAAATGTAATACCGGATAGGGAGATGGGTCATTCTCACCTCTTTTTGTATACTTCGTTTGATTTTTTCACGTGTCGTTTTGCCCCAGCATGGGCGAGGCCCGGCGCGCCTTCGGTCTGTTCCTGACGCACGTACTGAAGCGCGTGTCGTCTCCCTCCAACGAGATGGGCGTGGCGCACGCGGCGCTGGTGCTGCGCTTCCTCAAGCGCGCGTCGGCGTCGCTGCGCATGCCTTACAATGTAAAGGTGACGAGCTACACGCATGCTGCACGGCTTGGCACGCCGAGGGCCGCGCGCACCTACTAAATAAAGCTGGTTTACAAGGATCCTTTGACGCGTGGTTAAATTCGGAACTAGCGCCGCCATCTTGTTTTTAGATACATTTCACGTAACAATATTGTGCTCTTTATTCAGTTTGCCAACAGCGCCGCCTGTTAAGGAAAACGCCAGGGTAGCCAGCGAAATTCAAATTTTCTTACTTTTTGCAATTTGCAGATCAGTGTCAGGTTGTATGTTGAACAAAATGTGATTTGCGACCGTAACAAGTATGTATTTACAGAATTATAATCATTAATAACTCTTTAAGGTGCCAAGTCGATATTTTTTCCATACTCTCAGGAGAGTATTACTCCACTGTTTCACATTGTGCATTCTAAGTTAAACATGAAATCGTTTTTGTTATTATTAAATGTGTCTGTACGGAAACAGAATAGTAAAATAAAATGCCATTCAAAAGTTATGAGCCAACAAAGATTCGTTTTTCTTGCTATTTTTAACGTAACTTTGGGTGTAAATAACTAATAAAAGAACTGTAAAATCTTCAAAACAAAGTCCGTATCGACAAGGCTCAGTTATCGAAGAGTACAATAAATTTTATTTGTAATTGGTTTATGCAGTGGTCTTTTCATAAAACTCGATTTTCTAAACGACTTATCGTATTTTAGTTTTTTTTTACGCGCGTTTTAGTTCGGAACGGTGTTTGTGTGCGTGCGAACTAGACGTTGAGCGTGTAAACTAGCGTCTAACTGTTCATCACTGATACTGTATCTCTCGGAAATTATGCCAGGTGAAACAGTGTGCTTTTTGGCCATGACCACCAGTGAGTTCGAGCTTGCGACTACTTCCACCTTAAGTTCAAATAACCAATAGGGTTATTTGAATGGCTATTTCATGAAATATCAATTCAAAAAACGTAAGAAAATTTGACTTTCGCTGGTTTCCCTGGCGCCTTCCCCTTAACGTCATTCAAGCTCAAAAAGATCCTTGTAACAGTGTAAACACATTTAACGCTAAATTCATTTGAAACATCGTTCTATTTCTGTAATTTTTTTAAGATGGTAGCGACTGGATTTTGTGGTAAACATGTTAAGCGATAAATGTATTTAATTATTTATGGTGCAAGCGGGCCTACGCACTAACAATAAAAGATAAAGCCTGTATAACGTATATTTATGTATGCCTCCTATACAAGGTAGAATTCCGATGGCGGGAGCTTCACAGACGTGATGACTATCGATATTATCTTTTTTTTTTTTTCTAACATCGTGTATTCATATACACTATCTGGGTGTATTGACCCAGTGAATGGGCTCAATCGGACTTTGCAATAAAAGATTTAGTGGACTGTATTAAAATAGGTGTAATACCATCATTTACAATGATTAGCGTATAGAAAAACAGTCCAAAGCAATGCCCTGTGTAGCGTGCGGGGCCCGCACCGCCCCCCGCCGGCTGCCCGCACGCGCCCACACGACCACCTAGCCTAGTTACTTGAAATTTTTTATCGTCATTAGACATACCCATCAATCTGTGAAGTTCCGCCAGCTAATTTAATTTGACCTTGTATTTTTACATTCTTGTTGGTTGAGTATTGAATTTATTTGTTGTGTAATGTAATTATTCAATTGGTTGTTAGCTGGTGTTCGGTGTTTTCAAAGAATGTTTAGAGTGATAATAATAATATTGTATTTATGTATTGTGACCATTCTAACTATGCCTGTGTACTGATGTGTTCCTTTTCCCGCTGTCTGTCTGCCTACCCGGCAAGTGGCCTGGCTTGACGATACGAATGTATGTTTGAAAGCTTATTGTAATATTTTAGTGCCGGTTCTCACTGTGAAGTGACAAGTTATAGTTGAACAACTTCTTTAAGTCTGTCATTCCATTATTCGGTCTCTTAACTGCGTTCCAATAACTCAATTCGGCTATAAAGTATGGGTATAAAGTCCTCTTCACCATATCCGTATCCGGGGACAGCAACGCAGACTAATTTTTAGGGTTCCGTATCCAAAGGGTAAAAACGGAACCCTATTACTAAGACTTCGCTGTCCGTCCGTCCGTCTGTCTGTCACCAAGGCTGTATCTCAAGAACCGCGATAGCTAGACAGTTGAAATTTTCACAAATTATGTATTTCTGTTGCCGCTATAACAACAAATACTAAAAACAAAATAAAATAAATATTTAAGGGGGGCTCCCATACAACAAACGTGTTTTTTTCTGCGTTTTTGCCTTGTGGTACGGAATCCTTCGTGTGCGAGTCCGACTCGCACACGACTCTTTGTTGTCATACTGCAGTGGGAACCCGCGATTAATCACAATCGGAATCATTTTGAAGGATATTGCTAATCCATTGCTTAATATGTTCGAAAAATTTGTCGGCTCAACAACGTAAATAACGCAATGAATGTTGTTGAACTGTCAAAATGAAACCCATTCCTACTCATAGTGTGTTCGCGATTACCCGGCTGTTCTAACACGCTGCACAATAGCTTTGCTTATTTAATAACTTAATAGCTCATCCAAACTTCATATCGAACGCACTCCCATATTATAAACCAATTTCTTAATACAGGCTGGCAGGGCTACCGACGCGCAACCTAAGCTGTTACCATGGATTCATTACATAATTCTGAACCCCCAAGAGTTTAAATTTTTCATCGGTTCATCATCATCTGCCTAGCCTTTTCCAAACTATGTTGGAGTCGGCTTCCAGTCTAACCGGATGCAGCTGAATACCAGTATTTTACATGGAGCGACTGCCTAACCTCCACAACCCAGTTACTGGGTAATACGATACCCCTTGGTAAGACTGGTTGTCAGACTTTCGGGCTTCTGACTACCCGACGAATAAAAATTGGCTGTTCCATACATTTTGACCACGTAGGTTTTGCACTTTACTATGAAACGGCTTTTTTTTTCATAACCGACGAAAAATTTCTACGCAGAGGGGACAGAATTTTGTGCTGAATTCATGGTTACAGTTTGTACGTTAATGTCCGTGCCACCCTTGTATTATTATTTCTTTCTTGATAATACTATTTCCATATTTCACACGTATTGGATCTGTAGAAAATAACAGATGAAAGTTTCAAACCTCATTACAATTCATTGTTTTGGATCTAAGCTGCGAGTTCTTAAAGCTTTATAAATTACTAGCACTTTGCCCGCGACTTCGTCCGCGTGTATTTCGTACTTGCCTCTAAAAATTTTGGGTTTGGGTAAGGAAGGACTGTCTCGCCACAGCTTCAGTCTTTCTTGTGCTGGTTCACCAGTGAGTGGGACGACACACTTTAAAAAACTGTTTCGGCTTTTCAGCGTTTGTGGCACAGGCACAAGGATGTTGTCGTGCAAAGGGTCGTGTGTCGGAGACCATTTTGGCTCTTTCGCTGAAGCCAGTGCTCTGCGAAACACTGGAGGCGCTATTCCTGCTAGTGGATACAGCATTTCCTACTATATTTCCCAGCAATCCACCCCTTAAACTTTATTACCCTTTTCTACCTTGGTAGGAGTCGAGTTTTGAAAAACCCTAAAACACATACCTACTTTTTTACCGAGTTTGGAGTTAATCCGACAGCGGGTTACATATTTTTCTAACTTATTAACTTTGTTACCCTCTAAATCCTCTGTGAGGGTATGTTTTTAAACTAAAAGTGACATTATTTATTATATACTGAGCCAAATATTGCCAAGTTTCAAGTTTATTAACCAAATGAATAAGATTTTTCGTATAAACTGTATGAGGGGATACAGTTTATACGAAAAATCTTTTTATCCCTAAAGGGTTTTGAAAAATCGTCTGGGATGTTACTATAGTTTGACTTAAAGATTATTTATACCAATTTTTCAATCAAATCTACTCCCCTATGAAATTGACTATCCCTCTTCACCCCGTTAGGGGTAGATTTTCTAAAAACTTTGAAATACTTTATTATTTATTTTGGACTCTGGACGCGCTCGTTAAAATTCTTCCATACAAAATTTAAACACCCCCAATCTCCCTTTAGTTTTAAATTCATTAACCAAATGAATAAGATTTTCATATAAACTGTATCCTCGCTTCCCCGCCCCCACACAGGGGTGGAATTTCGAAAAATCGTTAAGGATATGTGTTTATTACTTGACTCGAAGATTTATTGATACCAATTTTCGATTTAATCAAGCCACGCAGTAAAATCCTCCGCTGTAAAATTAACTACACCTTTTCACCCCGTTAGGGGTAGATTTTCGAAAAACCCTGATACATGTTATTCTGTATTTTTGGTCTTAAGTATAAATACCGAGTTTCGAGTTAATCGGACCGCGCGTTAAAATTCTTCCATACAAATTTTGACACCCCCAATCCCCTTTTAGGGGGTAGTTTAGAAAAACAAAAAATGCCAAACTTCATAATTTACTTAGATAAGTATTCGTGCCAAGTTTCAAGTTTATTAACCAAATGAATAAGATTTTTCATATAAACTGTATCCTCGCTTCCCCCCCCCCCCCCACACAGGGGTGGAATTTCGAAAAATCGTTTAGGATGTGTTTATTACTTGACTCGAAGATTTATTGATACCAATTTTCGACTTAATCAAGCCACGCAGTAAAATCCTCCCCTGTAAAATTAACTACACCTTTTCACCCCGTTAGGGGTAGATTTTCGAAAAACCCTGATACGCGGTATTTTTTATTTTTGGTCTTAAGTATAAATACTTACCGAGTTTCGAGTTAATCGGACCGCGCGTTAAAATTATTCCATACAAATTTTAACACCCCCCAATCCCCTTCTAGGGGGTAGTTTAGAAAAACAAAAAGTGCCAATCTTCATAATTTACTTAGATAAGTATTCGTGCCAAGTTTCAAGTTTATTAACCAAATGAATAAGATTTTTCATATAAACTGTATCCCCGCTTTTCACCCCCACAGGGGTGGAATTTCGAAAAATCCTTTGGGATGTGCTCATTACTTGACTCAAAGATTATTTGTACCAATTTTAGAGTTAATCAAGCCACGCAGTAAAATCCTCCCCTGTAAAATTAACTACCCCTTTTCACCCCGTTAGGGGTACATTTTTGGAAAACCATGATACACGTTTTTCTCTATTTTTGGTCTTAAGTATAAATACTGAGTTTCGAGATATTCGGACAGCGCGTTAAAATTCTTCCATACAAACTTTGACACCCCCCAATCCCCTTTTAGGGGGTAGTTAAGAAAAACAAAAAATGCCAAACTTAATAATTTACTTAGATAAGTATTTGTGCCAAGTTTCAAGTTTATTAACTCAAGGAATAAGATTTTTCATACAAACGAAATCCCCCCTTTTCACCCCCTTAAAGGTTGAATTTCCAAAAACCCCTTCTTAGTGCTCCCCTACATTATAAAAGGAAGCCGTATGCAAAATTTCACATTCGTAGACCCAGTAGTTTCGGCTGTGCGTTGATATGTCAGTCAGTCAGTCAGTCAGTCATTCATTCATTCAGTCAGTCAGTTTCTTCTTTTATATATATAGATGACATTCGCACATCACCATATTGACAATGTAATACCACACAAGAGTTACGCAACAATGTTGCAACAACATGATTTTATGTTGCTAGAAGCATGCAATTTTCAGAATTTTATCTCGAGAAGCGACACTCGTTTACTTGTGATAACTAAAAGTAAATGGTAAGTCGGTTTGTGCAAACACTTTTACACGTCAATTATGTTTTTTTTTTAAACTAGACGAGGTCGGCATTCCCTATTTGACTACTCTGAGAAGAAAGGCCGAAACAAATGCAGCCTCTTTTTAAAATGTAGTTAAGTTACAAACACGCTGTGAATGTGTGCGTGAACACGATTAGCGTCAGCACATAACACACACATGCACACACATTTCAACTCCGCCATTGTATGGGACGCACGGTACCGAGAGCTCCTGCGCTTACACACACACTCGCAGCGTGTGCACACTTGATAAACACGTAAAGTGCGCGTCGTTACGTGAGATAATACCGTAACATGTTTCCAGCAACACAAAATCATGTTAGACTTAGGCCAGGAATTTGAGATAATTTTCAAGTTATGGAACAACAAACTGAATGTCATACTTAACAAAGTTCAAATTCCATTGAAACCAAACACTTACTAGCACCTTTTTGTTACAAACGGTCACTCAAAAATCAACTTAGAACACATTTCACTAAAGTAGATAACTGATTAAGTGGCGATGAAATGTAAATTATCTGAGATTATGAACACTGCTATAGAAAACTTTTATTTAAACCTGAATTCTCTGCTTAAGATTTCATACCCATCCCGTTTGTGCAGCTCCAATATCCTACCCCTATCGTACCGATTAATTCTGGAGCTCTCAGGGTCCACCGGCGAAGATGTGCGACAAAGACCGCTGCGCCGTGATCGCCAAGCAACTGAACGACTTCCTGTACATGTACTATCGGGACACCGATCTGTACACTGACAGTGAAGACAAGGAGGGTTGTGTGTCCAACATACACTTCGCGCAGTTCTTGTACTCGGCTAGGTGAGTATATTTGTCATATGTTTTATAAGAGCCAGTATTATTACCCAGTAACTGGGTTATAGGGGTAATCAGCCTATAATGTTCCCACTGCTAGGATACAGGCCTCCTCTCTGTTAGAGGGACTGGGCCATAATCCACCATGTGGTGATGAAATTAAATACACTCATCAATGAAGTCGGTTAAAAATACCTCTAAATTACTTACATTTTTCACAAGTTTTTGACATTGATTGTCGCCGTGATAAGACTGCGACAAGATTTTGAACGCTTTTTAATTACAGGAATGGCCTTCAGATTCTTGTACTGAAATTCCAGTAGTCGTTTAATTCCACTTTTATTCTTTTAGACATTATGTATGAGAAAGTTAAGACTACTTTAATTTTCAGCGAGGCCGACTTAGAAGACGTGCTCCTCCTGCAACTGCAGATGGAGAACTACCAGACCACGTTCCTGGGCGACACCCGCAACACGTTCTGTGTGGACCTGCCTCCCACCAAGCTGTGTGTGGAGCCCACCAGGCACACGCTGCTCAAGCACCTGGCCTGCTTGTCTCCCAACAACACTCGGAAGTACAGGTAACAAGGCATTTTTTTTTTGCGGTTGGGAAATCGTCAAATGACCCCTCTCGCTCTGGGTGGAGCGGAAGGGAGTGTCAGACTCTTACTGACTAAAACCCACCCGTGTTCCTTCCTTAGCCCTTTATGTTCCGGGCCAGCGGTAACCCTTTCGGACAGTCCCACTGACCCGGCAGGCTTCGGCCCTAAGGGAGGTAACAAGGCTTTAACTGAAATCAGAATGTCAGATAATTAATTATATCCATTGACTTTCTTGCTACCCTATTGCCATCAACCGGGCACAAATCCCTGACCCCAGGCTACTGCTGAGAATTTGCCATTCCAAAGTGTAGTTTGTTCTTATAAAGGGTGTACAAGGTAAGGTGTGATGTTATGTATGTTGTGTAATTATTAAAGTCTATTCAAACTTCTGTTTCAAATTAATGTTATTTCAAGTTAAACAAATATCAACTTTATTTTAATGGTCATTAAGTTGATTTCAGAGTGACTAGTTCTATTGAAAAAGTTATAAAATAGTTTGAAGTTGTAGCGTAAACTGAACTTTATTGTGTAGGATTTATTGTTATTTTTCCATAAACTCATATTTGTTTACATTTTTGGCAAATAAATCGCTAATGCATATTGGGTGCGAATATTTTCAGCGAGGACACCACTCGAAATATCTCGGTGCTAATAAATTCGCTCTTTGATCCTCAGGTCTGAGTGGGTGACATGGATCAGCACAGCTGCTAAATTGGGGTACTCTAAATCATATACGCTTGAAACTGCTTTTCCTATTTTTTTCAAACATTCTTTCTAACTTTTCGCAACAATTTTTCATACATTTTTTCTAACTATCATTGTGTCAATATGCTGCCTTTTACGATAGCGATTCTATTTGCGCGCCGAACTGTTTTATTTAAAAATATTGTTGTCTTAAATACAAGCAGATGTTTTTTATTGAGCACAGGAACTAAGGAAGAGAACAAACAAGGTGAGAAGTTTAAATAACGTATAGTGCAACTCTAAACATTCCAAAGTAAAAATTAAATAATAATACAGGCTGACCGGGACTTCCACTCGCGAACTGAAACCAAGAATTGAGCATTCTCCAGAATCATGTGAAAAAAAGGGATTGCAGATTTTTATATGGGGCGTGGCATACCTACAGTGGAGAACACTGTCTATTTTGTTTTTTTTTTTTTTTTCAAAATGTCGGCCATGCCTGATACTTGTATAAATCAGAAAACATAATAAGACCAAACACCGTAAAGCGTCACGATTACGCGATATTAACGTTCAAAGTTGTTTACGTACCATCGTTGCAATATGATATATTATGCAAGTTCAAAAAATATGGATGTCACATAAATGTTCAACCCAGGGGTCTCAGAATCATGTATTGAATCCAGGTCGTGCGTCAATGTCCCTACCACCTTGTATTTTAATTTTGTCTGACTGATTGTCTTTTATTAACTGTTAATTTCTTATTTCACTTGTTAAACTTTAAGATAACATCATTTTTAAACCAAGTCAGTGCGCTAAAGAATCCTGAACAATCTTTGAATGTCAAGATTGGCTTTAAGTGTTAGTTTTTTTTCTGCAATAAGCCGTTTTAGGGTTCCGTAGACGAATAGTGTATAAGTGTTTTATCATGTGTTAAAAATTACTCAATGAATTACTTTCAAAATAAAAATATCTTAAATGAATGGGAATTCAAGTTGTGTTTAAAGCCTGTTGGTCATCCTCTGGATAACTTCCAGTCAATTTATCTGACAGATACCATACAAATTCTGCTAGGCAGTGCAGGCTCGGATACCGAAGGGGGCGAAGGGGTGCAGTAGCCCTCCCCAGGGCTTCATCCAAACTAAGTCTTAAACTCTAAACTACGTTTACGGAAAATGGGCCAAAGGTTTTTTTTTAAGGCTTTCACGGCTTGAGAAATCCCCCCTCTCTCAGAAAGAAACATTTGCCCCTCCTTGAACGAGAAAACCTAGATCCGCGCCTAAAGCAGGGCCTGTCCGAACACTGTGAAACAGGACCTAAATATTGTAACTACGGAACCCTACAACACAACCTTATCGGTTACTTCGGCAGCTATAGGAATATCTTGATGTAAGGATGTTTGATGTTTATATTATAATAAAGCAATGCCCCCTAGTTTACCGGTTGGGGACGGAGATCTTTTAAGTCGGGGTCTCGACAAATCTGTGAAGCGGGGAAAGAAAATTACAGCGTAACGACAAATAGTAACAAAAGTATCAAGACTGTGTAAGTCGCGGTATAATCCGTTCGTGTGGCTTCAAATAACATTATTAACAGTAAAGGTGTGAGGTAGTAACTAATGGTGCGAATGCATGCAACTAATTATAAACTATAGTAATTCTAGGCTTGGTTTTCTACACTATGGTCCAGCCTACGAATAAGAATAGGTATGTGAAGATCTAGAGAATGTAATGCCAGGTCAAAAACGGTTATGCAAAAGTGAAACCCGCGCAGTTTCCAATCACGGTGTCTTTTTTTGTTCGGAAAACTGGTGTGCGCCCTCTGTCGGCGTGTCACGCATTCCGGTTCGCCGATCAAAAAGTGACATGAACGCGACGATCGCTTTTTATTAAGACGTAGGTAACGCGACCAATCACGTACTGTCACGATCAAAAATATAACAGCTCCTTAGGAAGGCCGCAAGAATCCGCTGGATACGAGAAGCACAGATCCGGTCGAAGTAACGGTGCTTGGCCTATGTCCAGCAGTGGACGTATTTCGGGTGAAATGATGATTATGATTATGAACAGCTCGGCAATAATATCTGATTTCATGATTAATTCATTATGACGGAGTGCGATTTTTCCGTTGGTATTGCTGTACAGGATAATTTCCACCAAACGGCTCGCACCGCATCGGATCGGAACGGATTGTACAATCTTTAAACGATATTAAATAGTGTACACAGTATTTAAAGTCTATATTACCAAGCCGCGCACAGCAGCTTGACTGCGGGCGTCTCCCGCGACACGCGACCGTAGCCGCCTCCCGCGACACGCGACCGTAGCCGCCTCCCGCGACACGCGACCGTAGCCGCCTCCCGCGACACGCGACCGTAGCCGCCTCCCGCGACACGCGACCGTAGCCGCCTCCCGCGACACGCGACGGTAGCCGCAAGTATGCTGCGACGCGCGTACGCCTCCGTACGCCTGTCGTCGTATCCGATCGAATCCTTTCGGCTGTTCGGCTGTCGTCCAAAATTTTCTTTTCCTCTTCTGTGTTTTATGATTATTTTCTTTTTCTTCTAATGCAATAGCCAACAATACTACGTCAACTTCAACCATTTTCAAAAATTAGAACACGTCAACACGGTAGGAATGAAATAATTTGACTAGGCGCAGAAACGGATACGTTCGCAAGCGAAGTACGGAGCCGATCGTATGCGTCGGCATCCTGCCGGACGCGATCGGCTGTCGCCGCATCCATTCGTATCCTTTCCGATCCGATGCGATACGAGCCGTTTGTTGGAAATAATCTTTAAGTCAGTCTGAGTGAATGCAGTAAATCGAAATTCGAAACGGCAAGTTTGTGAGAGATAACGTTTCTTCACATACATATTATTATTTGTCGCCTGAAGCCCACTGCAGACTTTTCCTTCATAACCATTGCAACGTATTTGAAAAGCACTTCACGTTGATCACTTGTTTTTTTTACACTCAGGCACTAGCACTATTAGGGTAGAACCGTACAAATCTACCGAATTGAACTTAATTTGATCTTTTGTAAGTCAGAACCTACCTATCGCCTAAAAGGATAGCCTTTAGGTTGTGTTGCGGTAAACTGGTTGCTGGTAACAAAATGATGTTGCAGCAACCACGATGCGCGGCATTTCCAATGACTCAGTACTCTGGTAAAGCCCAGTGGTTTAAAGGCTCGCGCAAACCTGGCGAAGCGCCGCGCTGAGCTGGTGTTACTGCCAAGCAAATATCAACAGTTAGTCCGCTTTCATGTGCTCTTGTGGACTAAATGAAGTTTATCTATTTTCAACTTTATTTGTTCAGATGAAAGGTCGATATTCGTTCGCACTTCGCCAGGTCTGTGCCGGCCCTAACAACAACCTATTCAAAGAAATGCAGATATTTACTTTCTTATGTTGCATTTCTCGAACGCGCGTCAGACATTCCAATTTATGCCTTATAACAATGACATAAGAGTCTCATGACGCCCGCTCGTAAATTATGCTATCAATATCAGCCTCAACATAATTTTATTACTAAAAAAAGTATGGACAAAAACACCTAGCCTACAATAAACGAATTTTATCTTATTATTTATTTATAATTCCCCACGTCATTTCCAGGCCTTCAGAGTCTCCAAGCCGGTTGGAGACAGACACGGAAAGCGACCAACCGTCCGGGCCCTTCATCAGTTCCGATCTGGTCCTCAAGGAGTCGCTGAAGGAGGAGAAGCCTCTGCTCCAAGCCCTGAAGTACGCGCGATCATAACGGCGTTAGTATACAAACGTCTTTCTCCTTTTATTCTGGTCGGAGATTTTGAAGAATGGTTTTAGGTTTGAGTTCTGATCGGTGATAGATGTAACTTTAATGTGACATTACACTTAGGGCCAGTGCTCTTTTGGAATGGTTTATCGACAGCCAATCATAGCAGTTTATTAATTTTGTGATATTTTCTTTGGAGAACCTGGCCCTTACACTCGCAGATCAGCAAATCGTACTCATTCGCATTGAAAGCGCGTTTACGTGCTGATGGAGTTCTCCCTCTAGCGAATGAAGCCTCTAAGTAACAGAAAGAGATGCAGAAAAACTCTGATTCCGTATGTCTAAGTATTATTTCACCCTTAATTTAGTTTGAAGGTATTGCAGATGTCCATAACACAATATAAATAATAAGGAATTAAAACAAGCTCTGTGTTATAGTGTTAACCCTTTATAGGGCAGAGACGAAATTTGTACAGCGCATGCGCATGTAACCACTCGACTATTCCAGCTTTAAGGTCGATATTTTATTGATAAAATTAACTATAGAGGTATCAGAAGGGTGCGTGTTCAAATCACGTCGGGATACCAGTATAGAGGTATGAGGAACAGGGTGTAAAGTTCACTTATCCTCCATAAAAGAGGGAGGATCCTCCAACCAGTCGGGTGTTGTGTCTGGCGGGCAACTGCCCAATGATTCATATCGGGCCGTTGTATCTATGCTAGTTGCGCGGTAAACTCTGCTTGCGAAATGCAGGATTTTGCGTGACGTCAGTATGACGCGTTGTTCGCATGTGGCGTTTGTAGATACCGCTACATAACCATTAACCTTAAAGTTCACTTGAAATCTAACGCATGGTTACAAAAATGCTAAAACGCACTCCAGTGCTATGGTGGTGCTTAGCGCTGCGGGCGGTTATTTAAAAAGCAAAAAATAATGCCAGTCGACTTATCAAAAAATTTAGTTTCGCCTATATAAAGGGTTACACATTGCATAAGTACGTCTGCAGTTGTTTTGGTATTTTCTTACAAATACACATACGGACTATAAACTTCAGTTAACTATAGTATTTTTCTTCAAAATCTCTCGTCAGTAAGGCGTAAACTTAACGCCTATAATGCTATTCTGTAAAAATCTCACCGTGAAAACTTAGGTGAAGTGAGCATAGGTTGAGCTGTCAATAGTGTCAATCCCTAGCATCGGATGAAATGACAACTCACTTTAAGAGTGTTTACGCCGTACAGCATTTCATAGAATCTTTCAAGCCCTTATTTTTCGAAAAGAATGAACCGATTTTAATGAAACTTTATACCCATAAGCAGGATACAAAGGTCTAAAAAGTTAATATTCGAAAAATTGTGTTACAGCCAAATTAGACCGATTTTAAATTTTCCATAGAAACAGAGATTTCCAGTTATCTTTTTTTTTAAATAAAACATTTCGAAAATGTTCTCCACTAACTTTTTAGACCTTTATATCCTACTTATGCGTATGAAGTTTCATTAATTTCGAAAAATACGGGCTTGAAAGTTTGTATGAAATGGCGTACGGCGTAAACGCTTTTAACTTTACTTCACATATGTTAGCACGGTGATCTTTTTACAGAATAGCACCGCTGCTAGTCATTTCTAACTAGATACCTCTCCCTTCGTGTTTCCTTGCCTTCGCTTCTATCACTTCCTTTCCACTATAAGATCCCAATAATATCAGATTCTGACCTCATGTCCCAATAAATATACACACGGCGACACATCAAGCTCGACATTTCCAGTTTTAGCTGACCTCCCATTGTATAGGTTTTTCGTACAATTGCAGAAGTTAGCTTATACTGGTTATGTATAGATTGATGTGTAGCCGTGCGTACAAATGATACCAAATCTAGATGAAATTTTAATGTACAAATTGTAATGTAAAAGCTAACTATGGCTGAATTCTCAAACGGACTCAATTATATGATGTAAAAAGCTTGGTTTCTGAGGTCCGATAAACTCTTATCTCTTTCGACGTTATCAATTTATGCAGAGTTCTGGGCCCTATACCACAAAACTTTACAATTACATTATTTAAAAGTTACAATTTACAAATTTGTAAATCTTACAAGTGTCTGCTTGTACCACTAAACTCTAAGCCACATAATTATAACGGAAAACCTTACAAATATGTAAATTTTAGTGACAAGCCTACACTTTACATATTTGTAATTTCTGTGTTACGAAATATTTTCTACAATTCAACTATTTTGTCGAATTGTAGACTTGTAAGGTTTTGTGGGTCCTGAATGTTCAGAAGATCAAGATATCGAACCAATACTAGTCATTATCGAATTGATGAAACCTCAGAAATCAGGGGTTAAAGGTCTCTAAAAAACGTCTTCAAGTGTCGTTTGAGAATTGGGAGCTATAAGATTTATCGTCAGACCGTAATATGAAAATAATGCCCGAAAACTAGAAACGAAAATATAATGATCTGATGATAGATTTTGGACTACAGTGAGCTTTACAACCATCCTAATTGTTACATAAGATAGAGATAGGACTTTAGAGTAAGAAAGCTATAGAGCATCGGGTAGCGTGGCCACACATGAGACAAAAAACTAACTTAACTAACATGAGCTACATTATGTAGCTGCCTTGAAAAAACGGACACGCACTGAGAGACGGAAATAGTATAGCTTTATCCTTTTCTGTTACTTATAATAACTCAATACTTTATCCCTTTCTTGTGGAAATGAAATGGAGCTACCCGCCGTCTATACTTTTCTTTGTCTAAGGATAGGACTTAATATAATTCTATCTCTTTCTGTCAATGTTATAAATAGTTAAACAGTAGTGCGATGAAATCATACGCGCAACCCATCACGTCTGCCTTCCATAATAGTACAATCAATGCACGATTTGCCTTCTAAAGTTAGCAATAATTAATATAAACATGATATTTTATTTAAGACATGTTCTATTTACTGCGTACTTGGCACTAGATATAATAATCTGACGGTGCTATGTTGAACGAATCTATTAGTAGATTAGTGGCAATCATTTACGAGGCGATTAGCACTAGACATCATCTGCCTAGCCTTTGCCTAACTAAAGTCGGACTTTTAATTAGCTGCAGTAAAATGATAGCTTATGTGTTACCACTTTTAAACGAAATTTAAATAGTGATGTGACAAAAGAATCGATTCATTCAATTAACGTTCAGTTCAAAATCGGTCAATGTTAAATAGATTTTATAATAAAAAAGGATAGTATATTTATTAAGGTCCTTAAATATGACATTGGGGTTTTATATGGAAAAAGTAGAACGATTTAAAAAAAATTAAATGATATATTTAATCAATCAAAGTATCTATGTATCATTTGCTATTTATGCACTTTCACTATTTTATAGGTAGCTCATTGATTAATTTGCTGAAAAAATTGTGGGAGCGTGAATCAATAAAATCTTTGAAGGTGGCTTCATCAGAATAGATTTTTTTTCCTTGCAAGAAACTCCAGCAATTATAATCTGAACCTTTTTTCTATTCGGATCTCGAATCATTCATTCGACTTATTACATCCTTAAAAAGTGGAGGTTCTTTTTCTTTTTTTAAATAAAAGAATTACTAATGTTCGTTTTTACTATATCAAAATATAAGTCCTCAAGTCGTCATAATTTGCCTACTCTTTCTAATCAACCTAACCGGATGCAGCTGAATACCAGTATTTTACATGGAGCGGCTGCCTATCTGGGGGCCTAAAAAGGCCACTTGAAGTATCATAAAAGGATAACATTCATCATCTGCCTAGCCTTTTCCCAACTATGTTGGGGTCGGCTTCCAGTCTAACCAGATGCAGCTGAATACCAGTATTTTACATGGAGCGACTGCCTTTCTGACCTCCACAACCCAGTTACTGGGTAATACGATACCCCTTGGTAAGACTGGTTGTCAGACTTTCAGGCTTCTGACTACCCGTGACGACTGTCAAAGATCCACGAATGACAGCCGGGACCAACGGCTTAACGTGCTTTCCGAGGCACGGAGGGGTCTCTGTATGTAAAGATGGTCACCCATCCACAGACCAACCGCGCGGCTGTTATTACTTAGCCACGAGCCCCTCCCATAAAAGGATAACATTATGAATCATAATATGGCGAAGACGGTCCGAGTTTTTCTTTTTTTCGCTGCACTACGTAGGTATAATCAAAGAGATTGGATTGGATTGATTGATATTTTAGCACAGACAAAAATTCTTCACCAATGGGATTTGTTACGATTAATTTAACAGTTAACTGTCCATTATGCTATCCTTTTATGATTCTGCCAAAGTGGCCCTTTTAGGCCCCCTGAGCTCCACAACCCAATTATTGGGTAAAATACGATACCCCCAAGGGGTACGACTGGTTGTCAGACTTTCTGGCTTCTGACTACCCGTAACGACTGTCAAAGATCTTACAGATGCCAGCCGGGGCTTACCGTGCTTGTCGAGGCGCAGCTGTCGCACTTGAGGAAGCTATTTTAGATCACCTCCTCCGTTTTTGGCTGAATGCATATGTCTGGCAAGACTTCTTTAGATGTTGTTTATGTGCTAGTGGCATCGTTGTGATCGCCTACCAAGGTTGCTATAGACTGAAGTAGCGGTATGTACTTACAAACAGCTCTCGACATTGTGATTTCAATTATTCGCACACCCAGAACAACACTGTATTATGTCGAAAAATCTCAAAATCGACTTTTAAATATAATTTAACTACTACTACTTAATGCGTTTACAATCAACTGAACTTATAATGCTGATACGCATTGGATTCTTTACATGCAATGTGCAGGACATTCACAATCAATATGAGATAACGGTTTTTCGTCGATTCTGAAAAATGAGCTATTTAGACTTAGTGCAGTGTTGTTCTGGGTGTGCGTATTGTATTGAGGTAGCAGTTTAGCTTGCTTTAACACCAGATGTTAGTCAATATGGTTTTGATGTTAAGTTCGGAACGATTTTCTTAGCTGTAGGACTTCACGAGTAGGCACGGCAGTTGATACAAAGAAAAAAAACATAAGGCCAGGTTAGGTAAGGGCCCTATCTACGGTCCCAGGAGTTTCCATTCTTATTAATACCTTCGTTACATTGATCGACAATACATCGAGTCTTCAGAATACATCTTTTACATAGGGAAACCTGGACTTGGGTGGCTCCTCTCATGCGTTAGTAGTTCTACTGCCTAAAATTGAATATCAAGAGTGTTCAAAAGAATTATAAGCGAGCGACAGTTTTTTACATAATGGTAAGCATAAATTAATGTGCTACTTTTGAATTCAAGAAGTGTTCAATGAATTTTTGAAATAGGCAATTGTGTAAGAAAGGATGGGAAGATACATCAGTTTGGACATGTCATTAGGAATGTAATGAAAATGTATTATTACTTATATATACCATTTTTATATGATTTCGCGAGTGTATGTATGACGCGCATTATTCTATATTATGTAGTATTGTAATTCGTTGTGATTTGACACCTATGCTAGTCGACATGGTCACACACTGCGCAAACGCCAAAGTCTCGAATTATTTATTTTATTATTTAAATGAATTAGCATTTTTTATATATTTGAAATTCTCACAAGTTTATAAAGCTTAGCTGTCTTAAAGCTTCGCAACTGTTGTCTTCTATAAAAGAATGAAGAAATTAGCAATAATATCTTGTGTACTTTCAACGATTTGCCGTCCACTGCGCATGATCGCATTTTATTTAAGAATCTCATGAAATTTTAATTTGTATTGATATTTTTAAAAAGTATTACTAGTTTTAAGTGAGCAGTGTTTAGTTTAGTTGTTTTTTGTGATATTTCAAAATTAAATTATAGTTTAGCTTAAAATCAGCAATGACTGTTGGAGACTGCAGCAAGAATGATGTATTTAGCATTTATGGCCCGCATTACTTAACGGTAACGAGTAAATTCAGTTACACTTGTGACATACCGAACCTTGGATGTTACAACTATAGCTGTAATAAAACTACCGATTAGTAAACCCACTAAATACCGATCTCTTATATATTTGTATTATTATTTTAATATATTCGTAAAATTACCTTTATTTGCAGCTGAGCTGTTTTATATATGTTTATTAAATTCTTAACATATGTTTTTAGCAGTAATATCAATGATTTTTTTATATTTAGTTTTATAAATGCTTGTTTGTTAGAACTAGTGCCATATCCCAAAGATGTAAGTCGCAGTGAATCTTGTAATAATGTTGTAACTGCCGACTTAACGAGTGAAGCTTAGCTTGAGTACAAAGTGTGAAATAGTGAGATACATCGGCAAATTTTAATCTCTTATTAATATATACGTGAAAATATATTTTGAATATGCTAAATAAAAGTTGGAAGCCATTTTCTTAGTTTTATTTCGGAAGGTGTATTGGTATTGAGATATTAAGCCCGCTATCCGGTTTGTGACGACGATACTGAGTGCACACGAGCGACACGCCTCAACAACAGAGACAACGGCTACCGTCGACGCGTGTATGCACATGACAGAATCCCAATCTTTATGTGGTGAGTTTTAATCAACAAAATGGGATATATTTTCACTTATCTATTGACGTTGACAAAGCTGTCAGAATCGATCAGACATATAATGAATAATATTAGGTATATCCGACGAACCGAGGCGGATATAGAGGGATCCTAAGTTTTTGTTTGTAATTTGTAAAAGGTCAGCAGGCTCTTAGACAAACGTGCCCTAAGTTTGAATATCCGATCCGATCCGTATGTTCCCAGTCGCCCCCGCGGCGTGGTTAGGGTAGACGCAGCAAATGCGTTTGCTAAATACTTCCGTTCAGTGTTTCTGCCGTATCTATCTGCAGTCAATGCTGAGCTGGAGGCAAACAGACCCGCTATGCTACTAGCGGATCGCCATAGATGTAGTTGACTCGGCCGACATCAAGACATTCATCATCTGCCTAGCATTTTCCTAACTAGGTATGTTGGGGTCGTCGGCTTCCAGTCTAACCGGATGCAGCTGAATACCAGTATTTTACATGGTATCTGACCTCCACAACCCAGTTAGGTATTGGGTAATACGGTACCCCTTGGTAAGACTGGTTGTCAGACTTACGGGCTTCTGACTACCCGTAACGACTGTCAAAGTCCATAGATGACAGCCGGGACCACCGGTGACCACAGTACTGGTGAAAGTACCAGTACTGTGGTCACCAGTGGTCCCGGCTTGTGCTTGTGAACAAGGGAATCGGCGCCATTACCATTGACAACTTAATTTGGTCGGGTTATACGCGGAGATTTAGTATGGAAAAGTAATGAAAGCTAATTTCTCTTAAAATACAACACTTGGGAATCTGAATTTTTGGTAGCTATAACTTTATGGGTACTAATTTTTGTATAAATTTGGGAAGAAATCACAGTTTTTAATAGGGAAATCTTGAAATGAAAATTTGGCACCGTGACTACCGCCACCCCACCAATGGCATGGTATATCTCGTAAACTACTGGAGTACTAGTTTTGAATTTTGGGTACTAATTTTATCTTGCAGGGTACTAATTTTTTATATAGTTTGAGGAAAGCGACAAGCTTCTCTAACTTGGAATCAACATTCAAAATCGTGGTCCTGCTGAACAAATTGCGAGAAAGTTATCATCGTTGATTTCTCGGTAAATACAAATGTTAGTTCTGTTTTTTTTTACGAAATAAATCATATTTATGGGTACTAATTATTTGTATACTTAGAATAGCTGTAGCGTGCCCACTTTTTCGGCGCTCATGGTGGTCCTGCTAAAGGGAGCGTGACTACCGCCGGACCACCTTCAAAGTCGATTTTCTCGAAAACTCCTAAGGTACCAATTTTGTGGTTCGAGTACTAATTAGTACCAATTGAGTACTAATTATTTACCAAATATGGAAGAGATTGGCGTTGGTGGGGCGGCGGTAGTCACGGACATTAAAATCAACCGTGTCCGACTGCAAAATGTGATGAATTACATTTTAGTAAAAATTTGCGCCCGACGCGTTGTCGTTGTGGTGTGGTTGCGGTACGTGTGATCGGGCCTTCTACGCATTGCTAGGATCTAATTGTAAAAAAAAAAACAGAAAGATGTAGTAAAAACATTTATTGCATCATAAAACATTCCGTGCATGATCCTTGGTCTAACAAATGAGGTGGGACAAGAAATTCTTCCAGTATGGTCACAGTGTTGAGTCTTGAGCGTTCTCATCAAGGCGCCCAATCCCTGCGGAACATAGAGACAGTATGAGCACCACATAACAAATCTAAAGCGTAGAAGTGACGTTAAGGTTACCATACAAAAACATAAAACGGAACTGATGAATCTGATCCGATCGGGTTGTTTAGTTTCAACGATTTGCTTGTTCTCGGCTCGTTCCGGCCGTCGTAGACGATTGATTTTACCACACACGGTACGAATTCGATTCCGATCTGACGGATCTGATGAATTGACATGTATGGTAGCCTTGACAGTTTACAGTTGAACGTTTACGTAACTTTATTGAAGATTGTAGATTGAAACGCCGACTATTTGGCCTGGCATTACTTTATTTATATAGATATCGTTGGCCATATTTATGCGTACTGCAGATTTGTGCGTATTGCGCAATTATTGTTCCGTAACAAAACTCGAAATTTAGATCGTGCAACGTTGTTGAATTATAATATAACGCACTGTGTGCACATTGGTTTGGTAGATCGACTTGGAGCTCGAGGCTCTGTAACGCACGCCGTTAACGTCTGTTTTTCTCAGCCGTACTTACGATTTGTAATTTTTCGCATTCCTGTGTCTTCTGCCGTTGTCGCCTAACGTATACAGCATAACGCCGTCGCTTTAGCATCGACTACGCATCGCCGCCGTAAGCTCGTCATCGTCATGCCGCATCTAACTATCTGAAAGGACTCGCACGCACTTTGTCGCCGTTCGACAGCGTTATGTATTGTTAGCAGAGCCCTACGCGTCACTCGCTCCGGACTTGTCGGTTCGCTGTGATCACGTATCGGAGCCAAGCAGAGCAGTCAGCCTGGGGTGCGTTCGCATCGAGTTACGTGGACGCAATTTTAGAGTAGTTCTCTCTGATTGTTATTTTGAGTGTAGGTTTAGAGGCGGGGTTTAAGTAGCCTAATACGAATCGTATCGAGTTCTAAGTTTTAAGAGACTTTTTTTTATATCTATAAGAGACTAGAGGTTAAGAAGATCGTTAGATGTCAATGAACGCACCCCTCTACGGATCACTGCCTGCAAACAGTCATACATTTGCAACAACCCATGTCGGATATCGGTCAGCCCGAGCCGACCGCGCGACATTAAGGCATCCTGCAATAAAACCACAAATTTAAACAGAAGTACCGCAACCGAGGAGAAGCAGTATTCGAAGCCAAAGATCTCAAGGGTTACATGCATGAAGAGTTTAGTGCCGGTAGGAGAGTAATTAAAGTAAAAATTTATTTCTAAGGAATTTAATCTAAAATGTAAATATACAACTTAAACAAAATGTACCTTAACATTTAGACTTATCATTAAGTATCGAAATTAATCCAAATTATATAAAACTAATTCGATCGTAAATGTAACATGGAGCATGTCATCAATCAGCGGGTGAAATGAAAACGTTCCGTCAATATAATATCTCTCATTTATTACAATATAAAGTGATTCACATAATTTTTCACTCGTACTGGACTTACAAGCTACGTGCCCGGGACGCTCGCGCGCCTGTTCGCACGCACGCACTGCGTCGCATCGCGTTGCGAACGCGGCTAGTTCGACCGTCGCACGGCACTAGGTACTGATTTGTTCGTGTCTATACTACGAGCTTAGCCTAGCGAGGTGAGCGAGGCGTCGCCGCTAGTAGCGGCGCGGGCCGCCCATGCCGCTCAGCTCTCTCCCCCGCGCCACGCCGCCCCCGCTATACAAACAACACGACATCACGACCGACTCCAGGGAAACTGACCACACCGCCTTAGTTCATAGTGAAACCGCACCTCAACTAGACCACGCACTATCGTTACTGTATCATCAATATAAATAACCGTCTAATATGTTTCGCATGTAACGTTTAATTCACTACAACCTAAGAGGCGTTACACAGTTATCTGGGAGCGAGCGTCGATCAACATTGATATTATGACAGAAGTGACCTCATCTTGTTCAGGCCCACATAACTTTAGCAGCAATGAAAGTATTAATAATGTTGATCATGTTGTACGAGATATTTGCAGATAATTAGATTATGATCCATTATGGTGACGATGCCGTGACGCATAGTATGTAACAGTTAACAAGAAGTAGACAGGTAATTAGCGAGTTATTTTTAATGAGGTCAGTCTCACATTATATGAATGCATATCAAAACATGTTTTGCTTCTTTAGGTAGGTTAGTTGTTCCACGAATTTGTTAGCATGTTTTCCTATTTGTTCAAATAATTATGTTTGTGTGGCATAGGTATTTAAACTGTATCTTTCCTCTATCTTCTGCTGTAATTGAATGGTTACGCGCCGGAACACGCAAACGCAACTTTGACACGATATGCACGGGCATGCAATGGTTGATGGCATGTTTACTCTTCTACTTAGGATTGCCGTAAATATATGAAGCGTGACGTCACGATAGTCGTCGCATCGGTCGATTCGAGATCGCAGTATAATCGTTCGCAAGATAACAAAGAGATAATAAGACCTCGTAAATCTTTCCTTGGAGAATAGTTTCACAAAGTGTACTCCTTTGTTTAGTAGTAAGATTCCTTAGTTTTAGAGCAAATTTAGGTTGTTTTAATATTAGTCATGAACAGATAGGAAAACATGTAACTACAAGAATGACTGTGTACTCCGTGCCAGCTGTTACGAGGATAATAAGTGCAAGATCTTACCGTCCCATGGGGGGGTACTGCTGCGCGTAAGGGTCTCTGTCATATCCACCGGGGGCTGCACCGCGCCTGAAATGTTACAAGTACCATGTTGAGTATGTAAAATAGAAGTTGGTGTCGTTGGTTCCGCATTTTCGTTTTTTGACACTGACTTCCGAAATTGAAGTTATTTTTCACTTCGTAGTGTTTTTTTTTGGAAGTTTGGTTGATTCTTTTTGTAAAAACATTTTTATTTTTTCACTTTTTAATTGTACGTACCTACCCCACACAAAATCATATAACACTACTTCAATCAATCAATCAACTCAGCCTATCGCAGTCCACTGCTGGATAACACTACTTGCTACATGAATATCAGTGACAGGAAGCTATTGAACAGATCTGCGTACCCCTTTAGGGGGTACAGGCATGATGTTATGTTGTGTGATTGCATAAACAATGAAATCCGTCTATATGTATATGACGGAGTTATGCCTAACCAAACAAAAAAAAAACATCCGAATAATTGAGAACCTCCACCTTTTTGAAGTTAGTTAAAAATTATAATCCAGAGATAAAAACATAATGGAGGAAAGATCATTGAGATAAGGAAAAACTGTTGGAGACTGACATTCAATTCCCGTATTTTTAAGAACATTTGCACTCCAATCTCAGTCTGTCAAACATAGTTAATTTTCCTACATTTTTGACATTGATTGCCGCTGAGATGAGATTGCGACTTGAATTTGAATGTACGAGAATCGGCCTTCAGATCAAAGATTTCTCTCATAAGAGAAGCTTAGCATTATGTTGGAAAATGACTACTAGAGCAAAACTCAGTACACAATTGATTCATATTGAAGAATGGTGATGAAGTTCATAGTTGACACATTGACTGCCAGACAACAGACACAATAGAAAATCTATTGTTGGCGGGGTGGCAATCAATAACTTAAATGCATTTCTTGACAATATAATTGCAAACTTGCAAGATACATTAATGTGAAATATGATCTAGTAGCAACAACTATCAGTGTTTAAAATTATGGTGTTAGTCCAAGATAGGGGTCAGAGTGAGTCATAGTTAGGGAAGTTACACAAACATTGCTACTAAGGAAACATTTTGCTGTCAACTTCGCTGTTTATGTGTACTTCCGTCTTTTTTCAAGGCTTAGTAAGTACTGCAAAAATTATTGGAATATCAGCAAGAACAAGTTTCACAACTCACATAGGGGAGCGCCTACTGAACATGTCACCGTTGGGCATCTGCTGCGGGCGCGGCGGCAGCGAGCGCTCGTACGGCATCTGTTGCGGCGCCGCGCGCATCGGAGCGCGGCGGTCCATCATGTCGCGCTCGTCCGCGTACATGGGCGCGCGACGGTCGTCGGCGTACATGGGAGGCAGCTCGTCATAGCGCCTCTCCTCCGCGTACATGGGCGCTGCGCTCGCGTACGGGTCCCGCGCGCCGCGCTCCATCAGAGCAAATCCACGGCGGTCTTCTCCGCCATAGCCGTTGTACCGGTCATCGTACGCGGGTGGCGGCGGCCTCTCGGCGCGCTCGTAGGGCAGCGGGCGCGGCGCCATCTGGGGCGGAGCGCCGGGCGGCGGGCCGCGCGGGTGTGAAGGCCGGTCGCGCGAGTAGGGAGAGTCCCGGGGCGGAGGCCCGCCTCGCATGGGTCCGCCGCCGCGCCGGTCCATACCTCCGCGCATGCCGCCCCTCATGCCACCACCGCGGCCTCCAACTCCTGGCCCTCCACGCTGGCTTCCACGCTCCTTGATGCGCCCGCGCTCTACTGAGATGACGCCGCCGTTGAACGACGTATTATTGAGCGCACGAATAGCCGCCGAAGCCTGTTCTTCAGTTTGCATATGCACAAATCCACACCGGTTCATTATATCGCATTCTGTCACGGCGCCGAAGCGCTCAAACAATTTCCGAAGCTCCTCCGGCTTCGAGCCCTGCGGCAGGCTGCCGACGAACACCTTCGTTTGCTGAAACGAGACGAAATTCATCAAGACGACCCCATAAACATAGTAAAATTTGTTGAACAAACACAAGATCTTTCACTCACCGGCACCATTGTCTATTTATTTCTCAATTTAACTTAAATATCTTAAAAATTCACCGCCGCTATTTTAGCGCAATACAACGAATCTGCCTTCCGATCAAAATGGCGGACCGGAACTTGCAAAATGATGCTAACCTCAGTAACCTCAACGACGCCATAAAATTTTGAAAAGGAAGAAACCTAATTGGTTAGTTTATTTTCGCCACATAAAAGTTCGATTGTGATTGGTTGCAAATTAACGTCACTTTAGAGAATAGCCAATATAAAACAAGCACTACAGACCACAGACATATAAAATACCATAGACAAAAGATAATGTAGTTTTAATTTTTTTGACGTAACGCAACAATGTTATTTGCGTCCACACTACAAGACAATTATTCAGTTTGAAATGCTTTTTATTATTTTAGTCAATAATCTATCTTTAGGAATAAAAATTAAATGTTGTTCGATGGTAAGCGCATCATTTGAGAACGGCTGGACCGATTTGACTAGTTATTGATTTAAAATATTTGTAATAGTCTGATAAAATGAATAATTGGAAAACTTTGAATACCTATGGCATTAGTCCACCCATTCCTGTGCTTGATTGAAGTAATAACGGAAGCAAAATTTGAATAATCAATCATACCAATCATACATTCTTCTTATTATAAGATTCTTTTTACTAAAATTGTAATGGTTCGCCATGACTTTAACAATGAAACAATTAAAACACATTACACATTATTTATTTTATATACAATTGTGTTGATAGTTACATAATTTTAAAAAATAGGAAAAAAAGTGGAACAGATATTATATTTACATAATTTATGCTAATACCTATTTAAAATAATAATAATATGTAGGTACATACATGTATATGAAAAAAAAAAGCAAAATGATCATAGGGCATCAAAAAATTCGTCCGCATCGCTGTCAAGAGGAACAGTGCCCAAAAGGCTGGCAGCATTGCCACGTTGTATGGCAATGCTAATTCTTTGGCCAAGAAATAGGCCAGCCCTCTGCTCACGTGAAGAGTCGACTAACCGCTTGGCGATATCTCGAAAAACCAAGTGGGCACTCGGACCCCATGGCCCTAGTGTTCAACCCCAAACGGCTCGAACATAATTATAACTCCCAATCAGGTTGGAATATTTTTGCCGTTTGAGGTTTTATTGATTAATTAACTATTACGTACATACATATTAACTAGTACATTATTATATATTTTTAATGATTATTTTTTTGAGAATGTATGGACGCTTTCTACTGGTAAATTCCGGTATAGCAAATAGGTATACATATACCCCCATTGAGGTATATAACTAGAGAAGCAAACCTCATTAAAATGTGTCAAAAAAATGTAACCACTATTTAAACGCGACGACGTAGCTTTGAAACCACTACACATTTAAAAGTAAACATATATCTGTCTCACTTACACAAGTCGCAAGAATAATACCGTCGCTTAAATTAGACAAAGACCGCAATATAAACATGCAATGGCGGGAGAGTGTTGCCTAGCCATGCGAAATTTTACCCACTTTTTAAGCCATAAAAAAACAAAAAAAAAACATTAAACGTTATGAACGTTATTTTTGAATTATGTATTTAAATATTTAAAAACAATTATTTTTATGTTACAATGTTATTTTTTTGTAACACATTGTCACACATTTAGTTTTATAAAATATTTTAAATCACATACCCTATAAATTAAAAACTCCCACATAATGTGGGAAACTAAAACTAAGTTTTTAGTGGCAACATTGAACCTAATTTACAAAATTCTACATTTTATTTATTTTTATTGCGTTTTTACGTTGATATAAACACAGAAACAATAAACTTACGCGTGGAAAGTAATTCCGGTTAATTTATTGTGTTTTTGTGACCTCGAATCGCACTCTTTCACTACGCATTTTCCCATTTTGGCGGTAATTTTCGCTCGGCTAAGTTCGGTTGGCGTCACACAGAGCACTGAACTGACATTAGCTACGATTGAGACTGTGGTACCCGATATATTACATTACTCTATGGACTGTGGTCTCAATCCCAGTGGCAACGCCTTGGCGCGGTAATTGCTAATCTAGTGTATGTATATCAATGTATACCCCCCTTACTAATAAACGTTGTATAGCGTCTGTATAGTTACACAACGCTTTGACTTCTTCTTTCGAAAGTCAAATCACTGACGAAAAGAGAGAATTGTAATTCACCTGACGTTATTAGTAAGGGGGTAATTTTTTTTTAATACCTTCGCTTTGGTAACATCGGGAATACACAAGAAGGCTACTATGTCACACATTTTGATAGGGTAGACATTGCATTTTGTATGGAACAGCTGATTTCCCACAGTAAAAGTTACTGCATATTACCACATATTACTATCACCCTGCAATGGCAAATAAAATAAATATTTTATGTAGGTACCAATTATCCTACTTCTTAAGCTAAATAGTATAGGTAATCTCACAGCGATACATAAAAATAAAGTATAGATAGGTATTCTAGTTACATTATACATACAAGATTATTTAAACACGTACTTACCTAGTTAGAAATAGTGTCTGTAAGGTGGAAAAGAACTTGCCCTTCAGTGGCAGTAGGTATTTCTTTTCCATCCTGATACGTTTATCAACTGATAGAGTTTAATTATATTTAGCAAACAATGGAAAATATGTATACACTGAAGTATTAAAATTAAAGTCTATCTATTCTTAACCAAATGTCAGCTAAGATTATCTAAATACACGGAAGCGTTATTCATTGCTCTAATTAACTTCGTCACTTGGAAATTAATAGAATTCCTGACGAATTCCGCCAGGTTATATTTATTCAGCGACCCGCATGGCTGGCTACAATTGAATATATCTAACAATCTTAATCGAATCTTATCTGGCTCGTTCTGATGGATCAGTTTCGGTGGAATCCTTTTAGCCTTCTTGTAAATACTATCTGCTATGATTGTTAGGTTGTAAGTCAGCATGTCGTTGCTTTTTCTCGGTTCGGGACGCGCCACTCGCCCCAGAAGATAGCCTGAAAACATCATTAATTAATATCGTCATCATCATAATCAGCCAGCTATAACATTTTTCTGGGACACAGGCCTCCTCTCTGTGAGAGGGAGTGGGCCATAATCTACCACGCAGGCCCAGTGCGGGTTGGTAGAAAAGTCTTGAGCCAGATAACTCACAACTAACTCACCGCTAACTCGCTCGCAAACTCTAAGCAATATAATGTATGTACCTTCTTGATTGCTGTCATCTTAAAGATCAAAATTGCAGGACGAGTATCACCATAACGTAGACGTGCACGGCCATTTGATTTTGGTGTAAATTCGTTTGTATTATGGGGGCACGTCCGTCAAATCACGCACGCTCCGTATGAAGCCAGTCTGATGAACTACGTTTGGTAAATAAGGGTCAACGTAGACAAAACAGCAGTCAAAATATGCGAGAGCTGCTCGAACCAGCGCCATAAGGAATAATACGATACGAAAAAAATGCAATTTAAACTCTATTTGAAATGTGATGTGATTGAGTTTGCTGCTCTCCCTGCGGTAATCGTAAGTATTTGCCGCCACATGGCCGCCACACAAAGGTTCAATTCAAAACATTGACCAGGGGGGCTTACCATCACCTCTTAAAGCAGGGCAGAAGTTGAACTGCACTACTTTTTTGTATGACGTCTTAGTACAAAAAAGTAGTGCAGTTCAACTTCTGCCCTGCTTTAAGAGGTGATGGAAATCCCCCTGTGTGATTAAACTGAATATTTTTTGAAAAACGTTAAAATCGCCAAGTTTATTTCCTACTTCTAGATGACATAAAATATGAGCATTGCAAGTGTGTTACTATTATTAATTTCATTCCACAAACCCTAAACTTAAAATTTTCCCTCACTTCACCAACAGTCGGTCGAATCGTCGTAAATAACATCACACTTGTATATAGGTATCACATAATTTAATCATTTATCCGCACACTCACCAACACAAGTCGTTATTCCCATTAATATAATTTATGACGGACATCCAACCATCCATTATACTATTTTGTTAGTAAATTAAAAGGCTTACCTCCGAACATACAAAGCAAGCCTGTTAGCAGCACTATGATGGCTAGAAGGCGTTTGGTGACATGTGGAGCCTGGCTCGCGCAAGACCTGCGCTCGATACTCATAATAAAAAAAAAGTAACTTTATTAACAAAGTATTCGCGGCACTCGAGTCGTTTCCCGCGTGAAATGGTAATAATTCGTGAGGCGCGGTGGACGACCGTGATTCCTATTTTATTTTTAGATAACTGTGCATGTTGTGTCTCCGTCGGTGAATGATCTGTCCGTCTTGACATTTTTTGAAGAATTCCTGAATGATTTCAGTTTCCTTTTCTGTGTTGTGACGGTGGGTTTATTTTTGTTATGTATTAGGTGTATCCGGTGTGTCACGGCGTTTGTTGTGCGTCACTCGCTTACTGTATACAGTGGACATGGGAACCATGTGGTATCTGTCTAGCTAAGGCCCAAAACTAGAAGAGAATTAGATAAATTATTATTAACACTAGCCGTGGGTTTTTCCTTCGTACAAATGAACTTCTATGCGAACTCATTCCCCATTTATCCCATTTATGGGATGAATTTTCAAAAACTCTCACTCTACTCACCTCCTTCGCCGCCCCTAAGACGACCCAATGACCCACCTTTGTTATAAAAGGAACTCTTGCTTGTCAGTGAAATAATGAATTGTGTAAGATTTTTATAAGATACGCCCAAGGAATAACAATAAAACGGCATTATTAGATTACATAATTATTTATTGTAAACAATATTATAATCTATAAAATCTTACAAGTATCAAAAATAATTCTTTAAACCTATATTTTACAACATCATACTCATAATTATTAAATGTAGAGATATTACAATGTCATTCTGAATTGAAAATAATTTGGTGGTCCCTGCCATTAGCGATAAAAAATAAAATTGAATAGAATAAGTGAAAGCGCGGTTGTTTAGTCTAACAAGAGAATAAAAGCCAGATTTACTGATCAATGCCTTTCAAGGAGTTTCCAGTCATCATTATCATCATTGGCAGCCCTTCTGTGACATGCTTCCCAGTTTTCAGTAGTAAAACTATTTTAATTCCTTAACTTTACAAAGCATTCATGTACAGCTAGGAAAGATATGGCAATAACTTGATAATAAGGGTTATTTTACAATGGAATGCAATGAATTGGATGGAATATTTTACAACGGAAAATTATAATCTAATACATCTTTCTAAGTTAGATTTCTACCATTAACACTTTTCCTTATGAGATTGGTGGTTGGTGGTAGAAATCTAACTTAGAAGATATATTAATGATTCTAATGATTATAATTCTCTAAATATGTACCCGTTATTGTCGCGAATCATATTTTGATCAAGTTATATTCTGACCAGTGTCAGATTATAACTTGATCAAACTTGACCTGCAAATTGCAAAAAAAAACGTAAGAAAATTAAAATTTCGCAGTCTTCCACTATCCATTCACCCTAAGGGCTAATTTTACCAAAGTCGTGGAATCGTCCGTGGAATAAAATTGGCATCCGTCAGTTCTAGTATGGAAAAACTGTCAAAATTTTTAAATTTATTCCCAGTATAAGACTTATTCTATATGCATAAAAGTTTGGTGGAATGCGCCCTTAGTGATTTGTGGTATGTACCAGCAAGCCTTAGTATAATTCGACCGACGCGACGTAACTTGGCGGGCCCGAACATAGGCACTAAGAAGTTTCACGCATGTTCTGTCACTCGCACTCGCCTCATGTCACCATTTGGTTCCTAAATTAATTATACTGCGCAGCCTTCTGTGCAAAGTTCAGGCCCGCCAAGTTACTTCGGTCGTATTGTACCGTTCCTAAACAAAAACGGGGCGTGAGAAAGGCCGTATATTGCGCCCAGTATTCTACTTATCCTCCCTGGCTGCAGCTGAAGCTTTTAAAAAACGGTAAATAATCAAATTCTTCACCTTCCCGCCCTTTTCCCATGTTACTTGGGGTCGGCGCAACACGTTTTTTTTTCTTCGTAAATAATCACATTCTAATTAACAAGAACAGACCTTCATTGAAGATCAAACATAACATCTACTGCCCCATATTGAACAGCACTTTCAGGTCTTCTATAGTGAGCTTGGAGTTGTTGGTTTTCTTGGCGCCTGTGAGTACGTTCTCTGCCAGCTCCAGCTTGGCTTGCTGCAGCTTTCTGATCGATTGCTCCACCGTATCAACGCACATGAATCTGTGGGAGAAATACCTCAATTAAGGAGGATCATACGATCTGCTCCGGGCCATTTTCCCGCTAGATGGCGCTGATGTCAACATTTTTAGTTTATTTTGTTTTATGTGTAATTGGCACATTATTAAGTCGTAGGAGTAGTAGACGCGGTTATCGGACATTACTCTTTATTGTATTTGGTCATAACATTGCCTCAAAATCCACCCAATTCGACACATAATCCCCAAATAAAATCTGCCATTGAATACAGGTCGTTTACACACACAGACGTAAGCGAGTACTTCCAAACGTTTACAAGAATAGACTACTAGGTGGCGTGTATTTAAAAAATGCGCCACCTGCTACGATATTTAGATGAAAAATGAAATGCGTTCCTTGCGAATATTATGAATATACTGTGCCTGTGCGTAGTACTCACAACCAGCGTGCGTGTATGACCAGATTTATGAACGTAAACGAGACAAAAGGAGTATGTAAGGTATCGTAGCAGGTGGCGTTCTGTAGTTTCTGCCTACCCCCGGCATGTCTTTTATCGATGGGATTCGCCCTTAACCTCTCCCTAGTGCTTTAGCTGGAAAGAAGTGGCGCAACAAACTCCCCAGCAGCACAGCTGTATGTTCAGTTACAAAAACTTCAGTCTATACAGTTTATAAAGATAGTTTTATTTTATTACCTTACTACTAATTAAATATAAATATTTGAAGTGACACAAATGTAGCCTGATACATGATTAAATTTATAGCATATCCAATTATTACAGATGTTACACCTAGCAGACACAAGAAAAAAACAAAAGATAACAACAAATCAAAAAAATACAATGTAGTATGCAATTACTTATAACCAGAGTGAAAAAATATTTTATAATGTCAAAGCCTATCAAAGTTTTTAGAAAAAGAAAAATCTAAAGACCTGTTTATTGAGATCACCAGGTGGTTATACTTACATAATAAAGTATTATTTCACCTTTTCATTTTATAGTAAATACAAAAAAAAAGTAATATACAATGATATAATAATGTTGATTCTAAACAAACTACTACAAAATATCAAAAATCGTTTGACTTCTTGTTTTCACCATGTGCGAGTCTTCTTGTCTACTGCTAAAGGCTGCTGCTGCTGCAAAGAAAAATAACTTTACTTAGAATATAATTATGTTACTTTGGACGAATATTGTTTCCCATTCATTTCAAAATGTCATTTACCATCAATCTCCAAAACTGCTCTATATTGAAACTTTACTAGTTGCTCGAATTTCCAACTGATGTTGCAGGACGATTTTTCACTAGAATAACATAATAATATATTTTAGACATTGAAATTGATGCAATTTATGAAGTAAAAAAAAAAAGAATTAACCAGCCAGTTTTCCAGTAGCTGATCTCGCATTGTATAGGATTTCCGTACAATGGGAGGTCAGCTTATACTGGAAATGTATAACTTGATATCTAGCCGAGTATACATACCATTCAAATCTATACATTTAGCATTTTTTTGAACATGTCTCAATATGATTTCTGGCAGAATATGTGGTTTTCGTGTTGACGACTTCTGTCGTATTCTGATTTGTTCCTTTCCATTTATGTATTTCGAAAAATATGCCCCTGGGCTATGTATACCATTTGTGTCCAGTAGCAAGCGATAATCCTGAAAATAGAATATTTTTTACTAGAAAATATCAATAAAAATCCTATAGATAGATGATTATGTAACATACAAAGAAACAATACTGTACCATGATAATAATCAAAGCATTTCTTACTGGTACTGACAATTCTTACTTATTATATTTCCATTTGCAGCTGTTTTATTGACATTGCAGTAAAAATCCTTGCAGTTTTCATGTATTCCGAATACATGAAGCGGGCTATTTCGCAAATCTGCTGCCTTAGCAGCACTTTCACTGATATACATTATAATTCTTGCATTCAATTTGTTTTATTATGTTCCCATCTCAAACCAAATTTCCTATATGACACTTTCTCTTTCAAATTTGCAAACACAAAGGAGTCTCTGTCTCCAATACAACTCAAATAACGAAGTTGATGCATTTCTTCACTCTTTTAAAAGCGTTCCACAATAATTTGTGATTCCATTGCTGTAGGCGGTCAAGTAAAAGTTTTGCAGCAATTATGTGCTTTCATGTCCATGTTTCCTTTTTTCATAATATTGACACGTATAACAATATTTGTTTTGAACACCAAGAAATAGACATTTCTTAGTTTCTTTACCAATAATGCAGGCCTGGAAATGAAAAGCAACACTTGTAAATATTGCACATAATAAAAAGTTCATACACAACCAAATATGTGTTTAGTAAAGGAGTATGTGAGGTATCGTAGTAGGTGGCGTTCTGTAGTTTCTGCCTACCCCCATGGGAAGAAGGCGTGAGTTTATGTATGTATATGTTTAGTAATATATTAACTTACCATACCAGAAGATGAATCAAAGTTATGGCCATATGACCTTTTCAGCCATCCTCCGACTACATACAGTAACAAACGGAACACCGTCTGAAGATACATGACCTTTTTGAATAGCATCTGACCTTTCTTGTTCACCAGCAGTTTTAATTTCCTCTGACAAATGTTCAAACCACACACTGCCTGATTTTTTTTCAACACAACAAAATTTATTTGCCGACATTGTTGGAATATTCATGAGACTTGTTATGTTATGTAGTAGCAGCTATCAGCAGTCGCAGTTGCCCACAAAAATGCAGTATTTATTTTATTATTGCTCTCCGTAGTGCTTCCACGGTCAGTGGGTCGTCTTAGTTACCACACATACTGTACTTGAAAATTAATTCACTTCGAAATCCATCAAGTCTCTCATTACCAAATTCAATTTGTGAAGATACTCACATATTTCGGTGTCTTTCCAATTGGAATGCCCACTCAATTACATTCTTCAGGTCCACAATGTGATACCCAGATATCCATTTCTTTGGAACAGTTTCCACAGTCAATTGAATCAGTTTCAGGATCAGCTTCCGGCCAATTAATCTCTAAAGGTTCAAGCACAGGTTCAGCTGTCACTGTGCTGGTACTAGGAGTACTGTAAATGGCCTCTAAGTGAAATTTTGGTTTTACACGGGCCTATGTTCTTGGTTGTGTAGGTACTGTATGTACTGAAAGAAACAAATCAAAATGTAATGACCATACTTACACCACATGTCACTTTTTTACAATAAATCATGCTTATTTGAAACATACAATATATTATCTATGAGGATTTCTTCATTCACTGGCATCTTGGTATCTTCAGAACGCTAAACTTTCAAACGGCTGTAAGTGTAATACGATTTACGAATGTAAACTTTTGTCAACACACGTTTTTTATGAAATCCTACATCCAAACTTGGCTGTTTTACGAAGAAGCCAGACAAAGAATTAGGTAAGTAATATATTATGCATGTTTACCTCTCATCATCGTGAAATTGTCTTAGTCCACCTCGAATACGTTTTAAAGATTTGCGCGGCCCCGAATATTCGTGTCGTCGATACGCCTTCTTTATTGTTCAAGCATACATTGTAGTGTAGACTGCATTATAATGTACTAATGTAGTCTGTGATTGTAGATGTAATCTAAATCTGAAATAAAGAAAAACAAAAGAATATGTTACTTAGACACTCAGTATTTGAATAAAATTGAATAGTATCGAATTTCACAACCGTATGTAATGAGATCGCAGAATTTCGTAGTTGTATTCAAGCAGTCTAGCTAGAATTGCTAGTAAATACAATAGTACAGATGAAATGAAACAGTAAACAGATATTTTATGAAAGGGTTACGTTCTGAAATCATAACAGAAAACAGAACAATAAAATAAAAGTAAAATTTTACTTATCTTTATATTCCTGGTAGAGTATTGGTCGACGAATAGGAAAAAAAACAGATTAGAATAAGTTGTATAAATACAAACAATAAATTACGTTTATTAATTTGATGTAAGTAACTCAATCATTTGTTTGTTTCTGAACCAATGATTTCAAAATTCAAAGTTCTGAACGCACCCTCAACGTAGGTAGGTCTTCTGGCTAGACAGCTAACTGGGTACCTACGCCGCACAGTGGACGCAAAAATAAGTTTTCCTTACATAGGATTTACAAAAATGTACCTATTATACATACCAATTATTAATTTATTCATACGTGTTGGGTAATTGGGTTTCTTTAGAGGTGCATCTTCAATAAAACAAGTTTGGTACTGCTACATTTGAAATGGGTGTATTCCTTACTTTACAAATTTTGCAATAGGAAATATTCTTAGGACGTAGGTATGTACTACGTGCGAACTCTGCGGCGGCGGTCTCAAGGGTCTCTGTAGATTAGGCGAGTCGTTGGCGCGGCGCTCGCTGTTCCGCTCACACAAGATACCTACATTTTGTAGCGGCGGCAACAATACGTTATGAATAAGCACGCTTTTCGTCAAGATCGATAGTCATATACCTACCTAGGTTTGTTGTCTTTCAGAATATCAGAATTTGTCGGTCACTGGTTCAAAAGATATAAGAGTTTATAGGTGTAGGTATAGCCCAAGAGCTAGATCGAAGAGTTCACAAAAAAACTCTTGGATTATACCTTACTAATTGAACTCATTATATCTCCTAAACTAAGAAGAAATGTAAGCCAATAAAAAAAATGGTCACGATCTGATTAATAGTTGCGGAGAAATGCGTGGACAAACATACATACGTCTATAAAATTTAGTATATTTGTTTGGAAGCCCTAATAGAATGTCATAATTATGTGAATATAATGCAATTCTAATAATATTACATACATACGTGTCGAATTGTAACCTCCTTTTTTGAAGTTGATAAAAAAGTTATGAGGAAAACAAATTCCATTTTCATACATTTGAAATATGTACCTATTATTTAAAGTAATTTTTTAGGGTATAGATTAAAAAACCCGTACCTACTAATTTATTCAATGTTTTAATGTACTCGACAAAACTGTAGATATACCTACATGAAACTATCAAATAAACATTTTATTTTTCAAAAATCCTATGAAAGGGAAGCTTTTTTTTTTCGACCACTGTGCGCCGCCGCGCGCCGACGACGCCGCTGCCGCCGCGCCGAAGCGACTTATCTATCAAACTAAAATAATGTTTGTTTGTCTGAAACTGTTTACAATATTCGTAAAAGGTATTCTATTTTGTAGGTACTTCGATTTTGCAAATGACTGCAAACTCGTTGGGTTACCGCTTTTTAATATGTACCTACTTATTAAATTTATTATTGACCAAAAATATAGGTACAAACGCATTCAAGTTATAACCACTGACTTTGTACTTATGTAATTTATACATAGGTAAGTAATTAGTATTGTGACGGGATTTCAGCGTCTAAAACCTAACTCACGGGCCAACTTGCTGTTTCTAAAACCGCCGAAAGATAGATAGGTACTTACTTACTTACCTACTTACTTTTAAAATCGAATCATTATTAGTTACTATACCTACAATAAATTGCAATAACATACTAGAAATATTGCAATAATTTGAATCAATGAAAATGCAAAGCATACAAAATAGAATAATTCCGCGAGCAATTCCGCGCGCCAAGCTATTGCATACAAGCAAGATTCAAAATTATATCATGTCGCTACGGCGGCGCGGCGGCGCGGCGAAAGATGAGTGGCAACGGTTTTCTTGGTAATTCTTTCAATGTAGTTCATGTGTTCAAGGTCGGGTGGGACGGCAACGTCGCATAAATCCTATCTACGAATAATGATATTTATGTTGCCACAAAACAATATTATGTAATAAAGTTGTTTATGTTGGGAAGGTCGTCAGGTCAGGTTATTAATTATAAAGTTTTTTTTGGTGAACCTGTTAATGAAAGGTATGAAAGGAAATAAATCAATTATTGTACGTATGATATTGATTAAACAGAATTATAATAATGCCTACACGCCATCTAGCGTTCTCATCTCTAAACTATCGCAATCATGGCGTTTGAGTTTGCTTACTTTGCTTGTCAAAACTCACGCACACTAGTGAAGCAACTGTCAAATTTGGTCTGGATTTCGCGATCGTTTTCCTCAGTAAATAATGTAAATTATTTCCTAAAAAGGTCGATCGCGGGGCCATTTCATTATAGAAAAGTGATAAAATGATTCGTTTTCAACAAAGAGTGTCTATGTTTAGCGTATAATCCCCACGAAAAATGTATGGACGGCCCATCGGAACATCCGCCTTAATACAACATGTTCAAGAATTAACACGCACACCAGCAAACACCCCAATTAGAATATCACACTAAAGGCGAAAGTTTAAGTGTGTGTTTATATGTTTGTTACTTCTTCACGCTCAAACGGCTGGACCAATTTTGATAAAATTTTGTATGAAGGTAGACACCCTGGATTAACATAATAGGCTACTTTTTATATCCCAATATTCCTACAGGATCGAAACTTATGCGGGTGAAACCGCGGGGCGCAGCTAGTCAATAATAAAAGTTCCATTTAGAATAGGGCGACCTATCGCCATTAACTGTGCACAAATCCAGACTCCCGCAGCAATTGGGAAATTCCACTTGGAAAAATTCAATAAACCCATGAAAAATTCAATGACCCATGGTCAGCAGTCGTGCGCGTATCATGTCAAATGCACAAAAGCGAATTTGTTGAAATATTCGCGTTGATTGGGTAATGCAAAATATACTCTATGCAAATTTTAACTAAAATTGATTTTATATTAGCAAAATAACGCGACAAAACGCACAAATACGCCAAGTGAAGTGCCAGCATTGGCCAAGCAATCATGTTCAATGCAGCAATCCGCCAATCGTTTAATATTATTAGGTAATTCGAGCAACTGTTTACTGACGTCACGGATACTCCGCTTTGTAAATATCTGGCATGTACTCTCTTTGGGAAAGGTGTTATTTGGCTAATGAAAAAACTTGGCAACTAGCGGTGTAGTGTAATCGCAATAACACGTGACAGAGATAATACTGCGTTGCGATGCGCCTGCGCCGTGACTAACTTTTTACCGGATATTTTTAAGTTTATCTTCGAGGTTACTGACATTGGTGAAGGAAAAACTTCGAGAGGAAACCTAAACTTATAGTTAATTCAGGGTGGCATCCACATCGACACGCAAATTGTACCATGAGTTCAGCACATGATTCTGAACACAGCGTTGAAACTTTTCATAGATTAAAAAAAAATCATAAAGTGGTCTACACGGTCAAAATGTATAGAAAAGCAATTTAAAAAAAACAAATTCGACAAAGAGGGATTTTACATTATATTCAGCACAATATAAATTATTTTATGAATAAATGATTGATTGATTATGTTGAATTACCTGTATATGTTGACGTCCTTGGTCTGTCCGACGCGGTAGATGCGGTCTTGTGCTTGTTCCTCGAGCTGTGGGTTCCAGTGCGGGTCCAGCAGGAGCAGATGGTTGGCTCCGCAGAGGTTGAGTCCCACGCCGCCCGCGCATAGAGATAGCAGCATCACCTTACACACACATTCATGCATTATTATTAACTTGTTTCCAGCAGGATTAAAGGCGTATTTATTTTAGAGAGTTTTTCGAAAAGAGATGAGGAAGAACGGACGGACGGTTGCTAGTTCTTTGATGAGTTTTCCATAGCTTTGGGGAATTTCCAATATATTATCAAACAATTTCTTCTTCAAAGTAAGAGTGAACAGGCTTCTTCTGGGTAAGCTCACTCCATCGTCGACGTTGTCTCTGTCACCTCTGACCTAGACTAGAGTCAAGAGCAAACCCATTTCAAATAAAAAATAAATAAATCCCCACAATTTAATATACTGATTTCGTCAGATATTTTCTTATCCGTGGAACTAAATTGTCATCAAAGGGCTGTGACTAATCCAGCCCTGTTCCTATATACAATGTCCGAGTTGATGTGTAACTAGTTAAAATGTACACTATGTACACTAGTTAGTATGTACAGTCTCTCCGCGCTTGGGCGGAGCACCGCCGTGTCCTCGTAGAGGCGATCGGCAGCGGCGGCGACCTCTCGCGCCCGGCCCCGGTGCAAGCCATGGTCCGGGGCGAGAGGGAGTGGGAGGCAGTCACCTCCTTCTGCGAAGTAGGAGAGAGCCTCCCGTCCCAGCCGCCGCGGGAGACGCTCCGGGCGTCGGGAGCCGCGCGACGACTCCCGGCCACCGTAGGCGCGGGCCTGCGGGCGGAGAGTAATGGGTAGCTCACCGTCCGATCAGGAGCAGGCCCGTGCCGGACGGCGCGTACGTGTTCCACGCGCGCCTCAAAGAGATGTCAGCATCGAGGAGGGGCCCCATAGGGCCGAAGCCTGCCGGGTCAGCGGGATTGTCCGAAAGGGTTACCGCTGGCCCGGAACATAAAGGGCTAAGGAAGGAACACGGGTGGGTTTTAGTCAGTAAGAGTCTGACACTCCCTTCAGCTCCACCCAGAGCGGGAGGGGTCATTTGATGATTTCCCATCCGCAAAAAAAAAAAAAAGGGCTGATTTTCTCAATAGTCAGATAACTTATATCTGAAGTATAAATAAGACTTCTATAAGATTTCTATGCAAAAGCTGTCAAACCGCAATATTTATTCCTCAGATAAGAATTATCTGACAATTGAAAAATAAATTCAAAATTATTCCTCGAATAAGTACAATACGACCGATGTATCTTGGCGGGCCCAAACTTTGCGCAGAAGGCTGCGCAGTAAGATGTTTTAGGAACCAAATGGTGACATGAGGCGAGTGCAAGTGAGAGAACATGCGCGAAAGTTCCGAGTGCCTATGTTCAGGCCCGCCAAGTTACGTCGGTCGTATTGTAAGTTTCGTATACCTTGACATCAGATTTGGGATCGTTGATCTTGTCCAGCAACACCTGTCGCGCGGGCACGGGCACGTTACCGCTCAGCGTCACGCAGCGGATCTTAGCATTATGCAGCTGTGCCTCTACCAGCCGTAGTACTGAAGTCCACTGTGATACCACCACTGCCTTGTCGCCTAAGGGAACATATATTACGTAATATGACAACGGTATCCTTCGAAGGGATAGGTAGAATAAAGGAATTGCCAGATTCTAGACTAATCTATACTAATATTATAAATGCGAAAGTGTGTCTGTCTGTTACTTCTTCACGCATAGTCCGCTGAAACGATTTAGATGAAATTTTGGTAAAGAGATAATTTTGAGTCCCGGGAAAAGACTTATGATAGTTTTTATCCCGATATTCCCACTTACGCGGATGAAACCGCGGGGCGCAGCTAGTTTTTTAAGTGAAAACTTATATAGGCACGTTGGGCATTTTTTGAGATGGGAAAAACCATTAAACTCGCGCCACTGTTACCGTAAGCGACACCGTGCGTGTTTTGTTTATAAGACGACTAAAAAAATACCCGCTTCGGATGTGTTCGGCTGTCCTCGGGATGTACTCGGTTTTGATGTATCCGATATGTCAGTGAGTGATGGCAAAGTATTCAGTTTGTGTTTTGATGTATCCGATATGTCAGTGAGTGATGGCAAAGTATTCAGTTTGTGTTTTGATGTATCCGATATGTCAGTGAGTGATGGCAAAGTATTCTGTTTGTGTTTTGTTTTCACTTCTGTCAGCACTCCCGGAGTGCCACTGTTTTTTAATTCTTTCTTTCTTTCCTACCTTTATTCGCGAACACCTCCTTGTTGAGGCAGTCCATGACGGCCGTGATCTTGGAGGACGGGTTGCTGAGCTCGAACACCGGGTTGTTGGGCGACAGCACCGAGCGGATGGCCTCCGCAGCCGTCGTGCCTTCCTGCGCCGGACCTTCATCTTCGTCCTCGTCATCCAACTTTTTACCGTTACTCTATGTAAAAACATAACATAATTAGCCTATAACGTTCCCACTGCTGGGACACAGGCCTCCTCTCAGTGAGAGGGAGTGGGCCGTAATCCACCACGCGGGCCCAGTGCGGGTTGGTAGCTGTCACATGTCTTCGAATTTTTGGTTCTAGGACATGCCAGTTTCCTCACGATGTTTTCCTTCACCGTTTTGAGAGCAGTGGTGATGGAATAATTTACACAAAGTAAAGCGCCTGTCTGGGTTCGAACCTACGACCTACAACTTGTAAGTCGCGGCTGTTACCACTGGGCCACCACTGCTCCTATGTAAAAAGGTTAAATTAAATTAGCTGGCTAAACTTTACACACGGGTAACGATGAGTAATTACGGTTAAACAAAAAAAAATACATCCAACTGCGAGTCGGACCAAGCACAGTGATGGGTTCCGCTAGACCGCAGAAATAAATTTGTCATCGAACTCAGAAACTATTTTGACTTATAAAAAAGTCATAACCATCATCTTTTTAATTATGAGACCCAATGACATATCGTCGGTCGCATGACTGAAAGTCTTATCTCATTTTTTTGCCGATTTGAGCCAGGACAACTACATTATTCTATTCGAGATTCTTTACATTTTGTTGCCTTTCAAAATGGTTATATTTTGAGATCCAAATAACATAGAGGTACCACGCACAATGGTCCACTGAAGGACTAAGTGCGGAAACCAAACCCCTAACATAGAACATAGAGACGATAGTAGATAGATAGAGATATAGATAGATAGTACGACGGAAAAGCTAAAAAATGAGAAAAATTAGATAGGACTTTTAGTCATGCGAGCGACAATAAAATCTCCACACGCGTAGGTGCATTGATTTTTTTTTACATCCCTCAGTTACATGAATGTGGTGTCACATCTAATTATTTTTTTCGTAACGTCAATTCACAATTGTTTAGCAGTGCACAAAACACACGTTCTTTCCCATTTTTATTTTGAAATAATTTTCATCAATGTAGTATCAATGCACTATTATCGAGTTTTCACTTTGAGTAAAATATCTGTTTGCTAGCTTTCTGACTGACCAACTTCTTGACAATTCAAAAGTGCCTGTTATTGTTTTTATTGAAATAAATCGTCTGAGTTTATGAAAGGTATTGGTAGTACTACCCTGAACGAGCTCCTTCACAAATAGTAATGAAAAAGTAAAACGCGGTAGTTTTGAAGGCCTGTGTTTTGTAATTTTGACGTTCAAAAAGTGCTGACTCTCAAGACCTATTTGCATAGATGACATGATTTTGATAGCTCAACGTCTGCATACCTTCCTGTTGTCCTCGAGCGACAGCTTGTTGAGCTCGGCCAGCAGGTCCTGGCCGGCCGGGTCCTCCTGCACGTCGGCCGCGCTCTCCTCGTCCAGCATGGCGGCGATGAGGCCGCAGTGGCAACATACTTGTCGCAGACGCAAGAGTAGGACCAAGATCTCGTGGGATTTGACTGGTTGAGCACCTGAAGAACAAAATGAACTTTATTAAAAAAAAAAAACAGTGGCACCCCAGGAGTGCCGACAGAAGTGAAAATGGCCAAAACTTAAAACAGAGGTGTCGGTTACGGTAACAGTGTCGCAAGATCAATGGTTTTTTCCCATCTCAAAAAATGCCCAAACCGCCTAACGAAGTTCAATTAAAAAAAAAAACAAAATCAATCTACCCAAGCTTTTCTTAACTACGGAGTTGGAGGCGGCTTCCAGTCTTACCAGAAGCAGGTGAATACCAGTATTTTACATGGAGCTACTGCCTTTCAGTCCTCCACGGTCCTGTTACTGTGTAACACGATATCATTCTGTCTCTGTCATCTTAGAAGGACTGACCGAAACAGAACGATGTTTTAGATTCGTTTTTTTTGACTTCCGATCACGCCTGATGGAAAGCGATGGATGAGGTCTATGATGGAACGAGCGTGCCCAGAAGATGCCTAACGCACTGGAACTCCCACGCGTCGACATAACACAGCAAGCTGCTTGACGCCGCCGTGGTCGCAAATCGGCGGGCGTTAGCCCCACAGCGCAAGGGAAGACTTGGCAGTCAGATAAGGTGTTGGTGTCCAGGATGCACCGAGCGCGGGAGTAACTGGCGGAACAAACTGCGCTACACGAGGACACTTCTTCATGCATCCCAAACGTAATGCGTTTAATGATTTGTGGTGCAAGTGGGCCTTGGATTATAATATCTATCGCTAAAGTGAATAATGATTAAGTGGCATTACATTAAAAAAAAATCTAATATTGAGTATTCAAAATAATATACCCTGTAAAGCGATCATTTTCTTATGCATCTTAGCGTACGCGTTGTCTTTCCCGGTGGTGGTGAAACCTTGCGCGTCTGCATTCTTCTCGGCGCGCTGGTGCAGGAACTGAGCGAACAGCGTCTTGGAAAATACTAGCACCTGCAATTAAAGGGAACGTGTGTAGACTAGTTGACAATAAGTAAAAAAAAAAATATTATGAATATTGTTTTGTATAATGGTTCTGAGATAAAAATATCAAAACTCAATTTAATTTTGTAAATAATTTTAGATTAATTATAATTAATATTTTTGAGAATTAGTTGAGTAAAAATAAAGCCATCGGTTAGTCGGTTACGTGAGAATAAACGCGAATTCGAGCGCGATACGTCAATTCAAACTTTATGCCTCATAAAGTTTTTTTTTTAATTACTAAATGGGCCCGCTCTTGACCCCGATCGAGACCCCGAGATGAGGTCTATGATGGAACGAGGTTTTATTTATTTTGCATTACCAATAGACGTTTGAAAATAATGTTCTTGAAATGAACAGCGCTGATTGGCAATGGGCCGGAAATATTAGCCGTAGAACAGATGATTTAGTTGCTTATACGTCTTTTTGAGTGGAGACTCCGAACCGGGAATCGTAAGATTTGGCGCCATGAGGCCTCCGGAGTTCTCCGCAATGCGTCTGATAGCGGATGGATCAGAGATGCCGAGGATCAAGTTAAACGGCGATCGATTGAAGAGGCCTATGTCCAGTAGTGGACGTTTCGGCTGAATGATGATGAATAATGTTACTGAGTAGTTGTTGCAGCTGCACATGTAAAGGTAGGGGAACACCAAAGAAACGATGGATGACTGTGTGAAAGATGATATGGCTTGAAAGGCGGTGACTACCGAGACGCCGATCCCAAGTAAATTGGGGTCACGGCACGAGAATGACGATGGTAGAAACTACAGCTGCACCTTGTTATACTGACCTTCTGGTAGACGTTCATCTCTCTGGGGAACAGTGTGACTTCCTTGACGTGCGCGGTGCGCTGCGGCAGGCAGGCGAGCTGCCCGCGCTGCACGAGCTGCACCTTGGTACGGCGCAGCAGCAAGCACTGCATGATGGTGTTCAGGCGCTCCTGGCCGCCCAAGCTCTTGTTGTCGATCCATTTCTTCCACATCTGGGAGCGAAATTAATAGTAGTAGTAATGAATCCGAAGGAGTAAATGCATAATTAAACACATGCCGGTTGCCTTTTGGTGATTTATTCCGGACACGTAATTGGCTCCAAATCACCAAGATGGAAAATTTGCTTTGCCAGCAAATACCACAATTTTATTGACCATGAAGAAACATTATGTATTAAATTTATTGGTTTAACCAAACAGGCACATATAATCGGGATTTAGATGTATTTTTTATCCTTCTCCATGTCTCAGGCTATCTATCTGCCAATCGGTTCAGTGGTTTAGGCGTGAAAAGGTGACAGACAGACATGCAGATAGACCAATTTACTTTCGCATTTATAATATTAAGTATGGATGTCAATCTGTCATATTTATTCCTTAGATCAGAGTTGTGGTTGTGTAGCTCTGTATATACTTACGGTGAGTTCATCAAAGGGCGAGCATCGTAAGAACTTGAGCAGCGCGAAGAGGTCGAGGTCCTTGTTCTGCACGGGCGTGCCCGTCAGGCACCAGCGGCGCCGCGCGCGCAGGGCGCTGGCGGCGCCGCACGTGGCCGACTTGTGGTTGCGCACCACGTGGGCCTCGTCCAGGATCACGCGCCGCCAGGATATGCGCATCAGGATTCCGTTCTGGATATGACAAGCAAACATCAATGAGCGTCCGTAAATTTTGCGTTAGCGTAAAACAACAATGCATCAACAGATGAAACAACGACAAAAAGCATCGTATTTTTCTTTATTTTTACTAAAAATTAGAAACTTAAAATATTTAAAAAAAAAAATTACCAATACTAGTCGGTTCCAGGCTTCCTGGGTACACAGCTTAGGACTTTTATAAAGTCGTCGCTGTTATGGAAAGAACATTTGATTAACGTAAGGCAGGACGCCTTTAGGCTATAGTCCACGCAGAACTAGCTGTTGGCCAGTGAGGTGGGGACAGAGGTGAGGCGGCGGGTTGCAACGCACGTAGTGTGCAATGCGCCCCCGCCCCTCCGTCCGCCCCGCAGGATGGCTGGTAGCAGCTGGATGAGAGTTGCCGAGAATCAAGCTGAATGGCGTGCAATTGGAGAAGCCTATGTCCAGCAGTGGACTGCTGTAGGTTGATGATGTGTTTTCATTGGTTTGTAATCAGTTGTCAAAGCAAACTGATAGTCTGACGGGAACACAAGTCATGCCATTTCGCGGATCATTAGTTACATTACCTGGGCACCCGCCAAAAGATACGCTTTCGATACTTAAAAGTGTTATTACATTACATGTAAGTGGCACATTGGCAACCCGCTTGAAATTCAATTACTCATTAATTATTTGGTGAACATTTTTAAAAGATGCTCGAAAAAAATATTTTTCTAAAAAAATAAATCAAATAATGGCTGAATGGATTTAGGTAGTGATCGCGAGAAGAGACTTATGGAGAATGGCGAAAAAATCTCAGAGTAAAGCGAAAATAACTTAAGAGTATGGCGAAAATAACTTATAGTATGGCGAAAATAACTAAGAGTATGGCGAAAATAACTAAGAGTATGGCGAAAATAACTAAGAGTATGGCGAAAATAACTAAGAGTATGGCGAAAATAACCAAGAGTATGGCGAAAATAACTAAGAGTATGGCGAAAATAACTAAGAGTATGGCGAAAATAACCAAGAGCATGGCGAAAATAACTAAGAGTATGGCGAAAATAACCAAGAATATGGCGAAAATAACCAAGAGTATGGCGAAAATAACCAAGAGTATGGCGAAAATAACTAAGAGTATGGCGAAAATAACCAAGTGTATGGCGAAAATAACCAAGAGTATGGCGAAAATAACTAAGAGTGTGGCGAAACTAACCAAGAGTATGGCGAAAATAACTAAGAGTATGGCGAAAATAACCAAGAGTATGGCGAAAATAACCAAGAGTATGGCGAAAATAACTAAGAGTGTGGCGAAACTAACCAAGAGTATGGCGAAAATAACCAAGAGTATGGCGAAAATAACCAAGAGTATGGCGAAAATAACCAAGAGTATGGCGAAAATAACCAAGAGTATGGCGAAAATAACTAAGAGTATGGCGAAAATAACTAAGAGTATGGCGAAAATAACTTAAATCTTTGCAAAAGAGAAATTTTGGAAATAGAGAAAATAATAACTAGAGGAACGGGAATAAACCTTAGGGAATGAGGAAATTAATTAAGGGAAGAGAGTAGATAATATCATCACATACCTTCTCGTTGTCCCGCTGCATGATGTTGTATGTGGTGAGCACGAGGTCGTGCGTGGCCAGCCGGTGCGGCAGTGTGGCGCGCTGCGCACCGTGGTGCAGCGCCACGGACAGCGCATGCGCCGCGCAGTGCTTCGTCACCTCGCCGCTCCACTGCTGCATGAGCGACGCCGGGCACACCACTAGAGTGCCGCCTTTAACCACTACTCCCAGAAACTTATGTTGATTTAGGGATAATTTAATTAAATTATGAGCGACTATCGATTGGCCGCGGCTTCGCCTGCGTGGATTTCAGAATCCCACGGGAACGTACTACCGGGCTATAAAGAACCCTGTCGTAACCCAGGTCATGATCTTCCTGTGTCAAATTTCATGGAAATCCATTTAGCCATTAAAGCATCAGTGCTTGGCCAGACTGCAAAAGCGGGCGCGGGGTGGCGTACTCAAACATAAGAGTTTCATTTGAGCGTCCATAGAGGGCAAGCGGGCGCGTGGAGCGGCGTGGGCTGCTCGGCGCGGGGAGCGCGCGGGCAACTCACGCCATAGCATAGCTCGTTTATACAAGTGGCTGCAATGGGCGCGCGGGCGGCCCGCACGGGGACCGGGGTTCTCAAACCTTTTTCTAGTAAAAATAAGTCTACTTCATCGTTATTATATTTTGACAAACACTGGACACGACAACACTCAGAACGAAGCTGCGCTCGACTGCGGACAGGCAGATGGCACGCGTTCCCGCACCCGCGCCGCTCCCCGCTGCCAGTCTGGCCAAGCACTTGAAGGTAATTTCGATTTGAGTTTGACACAAAAGACCGTAGATGTAGATAATCAACATTGTATTACTTACGCTTGCCTTTGGGACGCTCGTCGTCATCACTATCATCTTCATCATCGTCTATCGTGCCTTCCTTGTCGCTCACGATCAGTGCTATCATGGTGATCGTCTTGCCGAGACCCATATCGTCCGCTGAAGGAATGGGAAAATGTTACTGGGTGTATAGTCGAGCGCACGTGCACACTTCACCACAATTATTATAGTGAATATTAAAAATTAAAATCGGTAAAATATAGTAAGGGCTGATTTTTCAAAAGTCAGATAACTTTTATCTGAAGAACGACATTTGACATATTGACATTCAATGGCAGTTTGACATATTTACTATACAAACACTGTCAAACCGCAATATTTATTCATCAGATAAAATTTATCTGACTATTGAAAATTACTTAAAAATTATAATATATCCGTACAGATATAAAATTTACAACAACACAAACTCTTAACACATGTAATGCTGAACGCTACTTGCTTAGTGTATCGAATAATTTGTCGTCTATTTACATGATGATAAGTAAAAGTTACAGACTCACCCCCTTACTTGAGAAAGACCGGTACGTGTCATCGTGGTGAAAGGATTAGTCAAAATAAAATACAGTCGCACGACTGTATTTTATTTTGACTTTTACAGCGACACGAAGATGAAGACCCCTTACTAATAAACGTTGTATAGCGTCTGTAAGTTACACAACGCTTTGTCTTCTTCTTTCGAAAGTTCATATTCACATTCATATACATATTTATTTGCATTCCATAATGTAGAGGTGTTACAATGGCTTAAAGCTAAGGTACAATTATGGACCCTGTAGGGCACAGCAAAAAGTATAAAGTTAAATTACTGACGACTGAAAGACATAAATCGGTGTGTAAATATTCATCTGATATAATACGTTTATTAGTAAGGGGGTAATTTATTACCGACTTCAAAAAAAAGGAGGTTATCAATTCGATACGTATGTATGTAATATTATTGGAATTGCATTATATTCACATATGATGATCTATTAGGGCTTCCAAACAAATATACAAAATTTCATAGACGTATGTATGTATGTTTGTCCACGCATATCTCCGGAACTATTAATCGGATCGTGACAACTTTTTTTTTATTGGCTTACATTTTCTTCAACTTAGGGAACAGTGCAAGTTTCATCAAGATCGATTCAGTAATTTTCAAGATATGGACTAATACGTGTAAGTGTGACGGCCTGGCTTATTGATAAGAGCTACGGGTGTAGTGTCAAAGGGAAAACATCTCAAAACCTTGGTCAAATACTAGTGTAAAAACTAAAAATTACGAAATAAAAAGTAATTTAAAAAAATTAAACCGACTTCAAAAAGAAATTAACTCAAAATTATGAAATAACTTTAATTTCGGAAGTCGGTGGCATAAAACTAAAATACAGATCCCAAGACACCGACTTCCGAAATTAAAGTTATTTCATAATTTTGAGTTAATTTCTTTTTGAAGTCGGTTTAATTTTTTTAAATTACTTTTTTCAACAGTTAAAATAAACCAAACGCTTCAACTTTGTCAGGTGTATGTACCCAGTATGCCAGCTCGTGGTTTCTGCGTCTCCCTCCAGCGCAGCCAGGCCAGCGCGTGCAGCTGATGAGGCATCAGCTTGGACTTCATGGCTTTCGGAGCCGGCGCCTCCTGGCTCTCCGCGGGACGAGAGCCCAGCGACTCGTATAAGTCGCGCAGACGGTCCAAGATCAGGTTGCGTTCCGCCATGTGGGTTGCCATAGCTATAAACGAAGTCAATCATTCCATAACCAGGATTTGCAGACGTGTATAGTACAGTCACGAGCACCAATATGTCAACACTTGGCAACTTTCAATTGCGATTTTTTCACGAAATAACGAATGCAACGTTGAAATACGACACTTTACATATACCTATTGGTTCGAAAATACTATGTTCCTAATGATATAAAATTTAATTCAAAAATAAAGGAGAAAATCGCCTTTGAATAAAGCCAAGTGTATACATACTTTTGCTCGTGACTGTACACCCATATTTCGCAAGTTATGTTTAAGCGCCATATAATGATCTACCTAGCCTTTTCTTGGGGTCAGCTTCCAGTCTAACCGGATGCAGCTGAGTACCGGTATTTTACATGGAGCGACTGCCTATCTAACTTCCACAACTCAGTTACTTACTGGGTAATACGAAACCCCTTGGTAAGACTGGACTCAGACTCAGACTTTCGGACTTCTGACGACCCCTAACGACTGTCAAAGCTCCACGAATGACAGCCGCGACCAACGGCTTAATGTGCTTTCCGAGGTCTTGGTATGTAAAGATGGTCACCCATCCACGGACCAACCGCGGCAAGCGTAGCTTAACCTGATCGATTGACCCATGCGGCGGTTTTTACTTAGCCATATAATAATCTATGTAAATAGGTCTATTGGCATTATTTTCATTACGAAACTACCCTTTGTAAGGGGCAACTAGAATCAATTCTATTTTTTTCCGCTCAAAAGTGCCTTTTATGTGCGTATTTGAAATAAATGACTTGACTTTATTCGGGCACAATTTAGTCTCCTAACTGCGAATAAAAATATCTTAATCGAAAAACCCAATAACACTGCCTGATCTGGGGGTCGAACCCAAGACCACAAGCTCAATAGTCGCGCTTGAGACTAACCCAATACCCAACGAGATAGTCAATATCAACTTCAGAAGTTTCAAAATTGAGATAATGCTTAACCTGACATCCATATTTCCATTAAACAGCTTTTAGAAAAATAAGTTAGCCTGTCACACAAAAGAGTTGCTGGGAACAGAGTATTTATGGCGCATGCTGAAGATAATATCACAAAGTACTCACCCTGCTTGCCAAACATCCTTGGCTGGACAGCATTGCTGGCTTTCTGCAGCTCATCCCAGGTCATTCCCTTCTTGTCCTTCCCGAAACCGTCTCTGGCGATGTCCGCAGCAGTAGGATTGTCTGACAGAATGAAATTACATATGAAATTATAGGTATGTTTCAATGACATTTGAACAGTTTACATCTAGATGGTTTAACTCGTATCCTAGGGAAACTAAACTGGTTTCACAATTCTGTTTTCAAATAACTGAATGCCTAAAAATAGGTACGCCGCCGGGGTAATTGCGTAACACACTATCAGTAGCAATAGGTTTCATTATGACAGTTCAACAACATTCATTGCGTTATTTACGTTGTTGAGCAGACACATTTTCGAACATATGAAGCAATGTATTAGCAATATCCTTCAAAATTATTCAGATTGTGATCGGCAGTTTGTTACGCAATTAGGGTGCAGATTAGTGTCCATTATTATAATTTAATTTGTGAAATTTTTAAAATCAACTTGCGCTTGTGGAAAGTTAAGACTTTACATCAATTACCTTCCTTCTGAAAGAAGTCTATCGAATTATTTCGTGTTAATTGAGATACGTAAGCAACAGGGTTAATTCTCTTTCATTACATGCTTACTTCAACAGAAACGACCAACCGGACCGTATGGAAAGGGGCTGCTTGCAGTGTGTAGTCTGGTAGTCAGTATCAAACATACTGTTCAGAACAACTAAGTAAATTAAACTATAGCCCAGTGACACAAGAACTATTTCAAAATGAACACAACACCCGAAAACTGTGATTTAAATGAGAATTTAATCCAGTTGAGATAAAGTATAATTTCCTTTACCTGGTTCCACCACCATGTTGGCCACCTTGTCTCCTTGGCGCCGCACCTGCTCCTCCAGATGCGTCAGTCTCTCGATGAGCTTGCTGCCCCGGTCCGGGAGAGTGTCCATGTCCATCTCTTCCAGAAGGTACTGGAAAACGAGGTCGGATTAGAAATTCGAACTGCGCGACTGCCTTATTGGTCTAGGGGTCAGCCAAAGGTATCCTCCTACAGAGAAATTTCAGATAGAGAAACCTAAAAAAACTTATATAAAACTCACCCTAATATTCTTAAGATCTTCCTTCAGCGCGTCCAACTTCATGAGCTCAGCTTCCCTCACTTGCTTCTTGACGTACACGACCTGCTGGTTGGGATAGCTCGGAGGTGCGAGGTACTTTTTTATGGTTTGAGAGTCAGGCTGCATGCTCATGGTCTCTTGTTGTTTAGGTGTCGTAGATTTGCGGGGTTTCGGGGATTTCTTCTCGGTAGACACCTGGAGAGGTGAGTTCAGTGTTAAGGTAGATAAGCGGGCGTTCATATGGCAACTAGAGCCTTAGAAAGGGGCTGTGACACGGCATTATGGGGCCAAAAACGACGCAAGTGGACATTTGATTTTTGAAAAATAAACTTCAGTTTAGTACATATTTATGTATCAGATATTTTTGTACCATCCATAGTATCATTTTTGTTCATTCATCACGAGAACTACGTTCATCACGACGAGAAAAAAATGCGGGCAACGCAAATTAAATCGGGGAGGTACGTCTAAAGATATTCTAGAATACTGTGCAGTTACATTTTTATTTATTTTGTTTTTATTGCTGAATGGGCCTGCTCTTGACCTCGATCACGCCTGATGGAAAGCGATGGATGAGGTCTATAATGGAACGAGCGTGCCCAGAAGGTGTTTTTCAGTCTTGCTTTGAAGGCAGATGGGTTAAATGTGAAAGGGAACACAGACGCTGGCAGAGAGTTCCACACATTGGCTGTGCGCATAATAAATATGGAGGAATGAATCTCTACCCGATCCCCTAAGACAACCCAATGACCCGATTGTTTGTTAAATACGAACTACTAAGATTGTTTCAAATGTAATATGTATCTACTAAAAGTTATAGCAAAAGCTGTTCAGAATAATGTGAAAGAATAGATATTTTTAGTAAACATAATTTTCGATATCCTTCATGATACCTATACTGTCATGTAAACTTTCTAAAGACTTTTACTTACTGGTTTTGGAGTCGGGCTTTTAGGCATCTTGACCTAATTAGCACTTCACAATTTATCACGAGAAACATTTACAATAACATTCAAGCAATTATTATCAGTAAAAAAACATCTAGCAAAGAACAAAGCATAATATAAACTAAGTAACAACTATAAATAAAAAAGTAACATGACAAATAAATGGCTCGCGAAAAAAGTCCGTTACGACTGACGTTTTGACATATAAAATTTCAATCTACCTCCACTTTTCGTCAACATTTATTTAACGAGCTTATACAAGTACCTACCTGCATAATTGAATTTTAAAGCAAGAATCACAGAGAACTTTTATAATACATTCCCATATTTTTATGAACGTTTACATTCTAATATGTCACAATCTGTCAAAAATACCTTTTTCTTAAATTTTTGACAAGTTTTGACATTGATTGTCGCTGTGATGAGATTGCGACTGTTAGAAGTTTATTGGCCTTCAAGAAATATGAATTTCTTTGATGAGAAACTAAAAACAAAATCGCCGATCGACCGAAAAGAGGGTGAATCACTTTATTGAACGAATGTTCAATCATAATTTTTAGGGTTCCGAACCTCTTATGGAAAAAACGGGACCCCATTCGTCTGTCAGTCTGTCATCAATCAAGACCCCTTTTCTAAGGAACGCGTGGAGGTATCAAGTTGAAATTAATATCAAAAATACGTAGGGTAACGGTTCCTAATTAAAAAATTACATAATATAAAAAATACGGCCATTTATGCGACATATTTTGAGACTCGCAAATAAAATCAAATTCCCGTTGACCTAGAATAATGAAATTTGGCTAGAACCAAGGTCTCACAGCACAAGGAAAGGAAAAAGTCCGAAACTCGTTAATTTGTAGTTTTTTTGCCCAGGATTAGTACATTAGAGGCAAGTAAAAAATAAAAATATTTCTCACCACATCTTCATCATCACTGCTGCTCAGCGAGATTATCTCTGGCTTCGTATCAATTATCGTGACGTCATCGTCATAACGTAACATAAAAGTCTCCCTCTCCTTCTTCGCTATTAAGTGATTTAGCACCGTCTTCTTAAGACTATTAGACGCATTCTTCTCTGAATCATTTATTATGATACATTCATCCTTATTATTTCCTAAGGATATTCTAGCGTTTCTGGATTCGTTTGTTATGTCCTGAAGTGGACTTGCGAAAGGGGAGCAGGTTATTTTTGAGGAGTCCAGGTCTTCTGGTGTCTTTTCAGGATTCTTGAGCGGAGCCGGAAGACTCTGGGAGGAGACTTCAGGGAGGTTTGTGAGGCTCACTGTGGAGCCGTGGTTTGAGTTTCTAGGGCTCTAAAAGAAATAATAGGAGGGTAAAGTTGCAGTTTAGTAAGTGAAATATTAAGTAGTATGTATGTACAGACGCCAGCACATCAAGCTACTACAGTCTGTCAAATTTCTTTAATAGATTTTCCACCTTATCGCTAAATCATAAGGTCCAATCGTGGTGGTACCTAGCGCGAATAGCCGCGTGACTTCCTAATCAATAAAACAATCGACGCGCGCAGTCGTGTCCCGCATCCCGCGCGGGATTCACCTAAGCTTAAAACATTAACTTTACACTCGAAATAGAAAAACATGAAAAAAAGTCAGAAAGTTATACTCACATCATCGGACTGAATAAAGTCTGACTCATCACTTTCATTATCCTTCGGTATCACACCCATGATACTCATACGTGTAGCTCTGGACATCACCATCTGATCCTCATCTGGACCATCGTCATCACTTTCTTCTTCTTCCGTTGTGTCTCCCCTTTCTTCTTCTTCCGTTGTGTCTCCGCTATCATCAGAACCATCATACTTTAGCGGAGCCGTTCTATCACCATTTACGCTTCTATCTTTCTTTTGATCATCGCTGTCATTACTCTCAGATGGATTTTCTTCTGCCATACTAGATTCAAGTACTTTGTTGTCTTTCCCGCTGTCTATTTTCAATGGTGTGTCTTTCATACATTGCAATTTCTTATGCTTGTCATGTTCTATGATTATTGAGTTTTCTGTGTCGGAGTCTAAGAGAATCATACGTTTCCTAGTTTTATGTACAATGATGGAGTCGTCAGGATTTAGAGATTTCTTCCTCATAGCTGGTCTACGTTTTGGTACTATTTCTGGTGACACTTCTTCTGTTTAGACAAATAATGAAATTGTTTAGTTATTTTTTCACAGTATCAGAATTTATAGCATTATAATTATGTAGGTAGGTAATGTTTGTTATTTTCAGGATCTTATAATATTACAATTTTAACATGTAGACTGCCAGATAGCAGATACAATAGAAAATCTATTGTTGGCAGACACAATGTGATAAGGAAGATTTATTTTTGTGAATTTTTTGGAATTGATTCTACAAAAATGATTTAGAATGGGATCATAGCTGCGCTGAGTGTAATTGAAGAACTATTTTAATAACCCATACCTTCATCTGACGAGCTTAGAACTAGTTTATTGGAAGACTCCGATTGTCTTCTGATGCTGCCCTTGTTGCTTGCATCTAAAAAATATAATGTCTATTATTATAAAACCGGCCAAGTGCGACTCGGACTCGCAAAACGAAAGGTTCCGTCCCATAGGCATAAAACGCCGAAATAAACGTTTCTTTTATACCCCTTTAAATTTTAACTTTATTTTTATTATTTGTTGTTATAGCGGTAACATAAATACATCATCTGTGAAAATTTCAACTGTCTAGCTATCACAGTTCATGAGATACAGCATGGTGACAGACAGACGGAGTCTTAGTAATAGGGTCCCGTTTTTACCCTTTGGGTACGGAACCCTAATAAAAGGGCATTACTTGGTCCTAAAGCGACATAAATAATATACAGTCAATACCACACTGGCCTGCTCACTCTTTCTGAAAAAGGAGGCCTGTGTCCCAGCAGTGGGAACATTGTAAGCTGATTATGCAAGCCCACATCGAAGAATTTTACTTCGAAAGCCTACTTTTGTAGCAATAAGGGTGATTTTTAATTCAAGTGTTCATTTTATACATTTTAAGAATGCTTACAGGTTAACTATACCATTACGGTTTCACAACAATAATGTTACCTGAAGTTTGCTACTGACATGCAGTTCACTGTACAGGTGATTTTAAATAAATTCAAACTACAAATTCTACAATAGCAGCCTTAAAAGCATAGGCTTCTTCTTTATTAATAAAAACATTAAAGGTAGAGAAAGAAGGGAAGGAAGGTGGAAGGAGGGAGTGGAGACATTTGCCCTGCAGTGGGAGACAAATTCATACTAATATTATAAATTCGAAAGTAACTCTTGTCTGTCTGTCTGTATGTTACCTTTTCACACCTAAACCACTGAATGGATTTCAATAAAATTTGACAGAGAGATAGATTGCATCCTGGGGAAGGACATAGGATAGTTTTTATCAACATACCTCGCGGGCGAAGCCGCGGGCGGAAGCTAGTGGATAAAAAATCTATTAAAATAATATTATGCAGGCCACTCACTATCAAGTTTGCAGCGGACTTGTGTTCGAACTTATCATGCATACCCATAGCCATACACCGTCAAGTTTACTGGACGCGGCTACAAGGCCGCTGCAAACTTGACCGTGAACTTGATTGTGAGTGGCCCGCATTATTTTTCCCTTACCATCATCACTGCTGGATATGACATGGCTATTAGCAGCACTGCTTTGTTTAACCACTGACTTAGACACTTTCTTTGGTGCATTCTCCTCCGATTCACTTTCTTCTAGAACAAAATACAGCAAAGTATTAAAAAAATAAAAAGAAGAAATTGTTGTGAAAACATGTTGATTTAATCATAAGTGAAAAATTTTGTTTGGACTTAGTTTTATGTACACAAAGTTTATATACACTTCACAGAACACTGATACACTTTGCCACCGGGTACCCGGCACCGGCTACCCGGGAACCGGGACGTATGAAAAGGCACTTACCGTCTGTAGTAGATTCTTCAGATTCTGCTACTGTGTGATTTTTCTTCTTTACTCCAAAAGATTCGTCAGCTAAGCTATTGTCAATAAATTCCAATTCGGAACCGCTATCGGTGCCTGTCTCATTACGATATTTATAGAATGAATTCTCCATTGTATTCAAAAGATAGTTGCTTGCTATTTATTAATTCACAATACACAAATTTTCATGTTAAAATGAAAATAAAAATAATTACGTATTGTTGACCACCATTCAAAACAATTTTTGAAAGTAAATTGTCGTTTACAACGTTTAGCTATTGCTTTGCTTCATTTTGCTAGATTAAACAGTGACAGATAAACCTTGAGAAATGATAATTTAATTATAATATAGTGCAAATTGTGAAAAAACCACCAGCATTAAAAACTCTGTATACAAAACTATACTATAGAAAATTTTATAAATAAAGATTGTAATGTTTCGTTTTGTTCGATATCCTTTACGGTATTTATGTTTATGTTCTGTGTCCTGTCTCATGAAGCAAGAAGTCAAAGTTTTTTTTTTGTAGTGTCTGTGTCTGACAGTTTAGCGTTCCAGAAATATACGTATTTCATAATTTGCAGCAAGAAAAAATTGCAAATAGTTCAACTAGTGCTAAGCATCTGAGTATTTTAGCGATAGGAAACGCAGTCCAATTTCTTGTTTTGAAATTGATGCAGCTGCTTGGTGCTGAATCGACGAATTATTATTGTGAATGTGAAAATAATTTCTGAAAAGGGTTATCTGAAAAGTTGTTTGGTTACTTCTTACATAATAAATAACGATAAGGATTTAGTATCGATAATAAAATGACTGAAGTTCAACTGCAGGAGTTCAAACTAGATCCCGATTCAGAGCTTAGGTTTGAAGTAGAATCGAAGAACGAAAAAGTAGTTTTAGAGGTAATTTCTAAAGAAATCAGTGGCAAAATTCACGGCATATGACTTATTTCGGAATAGTCTTAAAACTATACGTGTTTCGTAAATGTGAAAGCTTTTGTTAGGTTATTATCTGGTTCTAGGTCAAAAGTGGATATGCTGAGCTGTTTGGCACGGAGTTAGTGAAAGGGAAGCCGTATGAGTTCCACACGGGGGCGAAGGTGGCCGTCTTCACGTGGCACGGCTGCACTGTGGAGCTGAGGGGCCGCACAGAAGTCAGCTATATGGCTAAAGAAACACCTATGGTAGGTCAGAAACCAACTCTCATAGTCTTCAATTAATGTGTTTTTTCTCAATCTGTACTGTTACACTGCTTGGTAAAGGGCTGCGCCATAATCTTTCACACCACATTGTAGTGAATTTTATGGCTAATCAGTTGTGGACAGGGTGTCCTTCCCACAAGTGATTAGCCTTAAAATTCATCAAAAAAGCCTGTAGTATTGAAAACTCTTAACTCTCCCACTTACAGACTTTTTTTTATAATCTAATACAGTAATCTATTGCTTCTGCAACTGCTCCATAGTAGATAATTGTGTTACTTATCCCAATTTACATTTTCCAATTGCAGTCTAACCATATTATTATCTTGATTAAAGGAAAGTTTTTTCAGACCTGTGTAACAGAAATAAACCTCTCATTCCAGGTTGTATACCTCAATGTCCATGCAGCTCTTGAACAACAACGAGTAGCTGCAGAGCAGGAATCCACAAGAGGACCAGTTACCATGGTTGTGGGACCTGGGGATGTTGGCAAGTCCACACTGACCAGGATACTGTTGAACTATGCAGTGAGGATGGGACGGAGACCTATTTATGTGGACCTGGATGTAGGCCAGGGGCATATCAGTGTACCGGGCACTATTGGTGAGCAGTTTGTCTATTCTTTTTCCATATCACCCAGAGGACTGTGTCATTCTTAGGGCAAATTGTACCAATGAAAATGAACATGATCAGCACAGTTAAACCACCTTCAAGAGCTGTCAGTGTCATCCATGCTCTGGAATATTGGACACTGACAGCTATTGAACGCAGTTTAGATGTGCTGATGGTGTTCAGTTTCATTGGTGAAATTCACCCAAAGTTGTGTTAAGCACCAACATATTCTTGTAAGTTCTTACTAAGATTTTTTTGTAATGGATCTATTTATCTAAGTAAATAAAATTATTATTAGTTTAAAAAAAATACAATATTGTGTTTCATATTGAAGAAGTGAAAGAGAAGTGGAAAGAGAGTAGGGAGGCCTTTGCCCTGCAGTGGGACATCACAGGCTAATAATAATAATTGTGTTTCATAATGTTTCACAGTATTGTGGTATTATTGATTTTGATTGTGAAATATTATGATATTTTTGATGATGCAATCTCAAAATTATCTCCCGTGTCGAGGGCTAGTCTCTGTTGAGATTGGTGGCTCGAAATACGGTCTAGTGGACTATATTAGGGTTCCGTACCCAAAGGGTGAAAACGGGACCCTATTACTAAGACTTCGCCGTCCGTCCGTCTGTCTGTCTGTCACCAGCCTGTATTTCAAGAACCGTGATAGCTAGACAGTTGCAATTTTCACAAATTATGTATTTCTGTGGCCGCTATAACAACAAATACTAAAAACAAAATAAAATAAATATTTAAGGGGGGCTCCCATACAACAAACGTGTTTTTTTTTTCGGTGTTTTTGCCTTGTGGTACGGAACCCTTCGTTTGCGAGTCCGACTCGCACTTGGCCAGTTTTTATTTTATTATCAACCATATTCTGTTAGCCACATAAATGTAACCTTACACTGAATCCTGTTGACAAAACCTGGATTTTTTCCAGAAGCCTTTCTTTTGCTTATGTGATACTAGCACGCGGCCCGGCCAAGCTTCGCACGGGTGCAATTTTTTTTTCGAAATACTTAAATTTTCTTTCACACAAACCTTGTCCTGGCAATACTGAACACAACAAAAAATTAATTATCCAATTTGGTGCAGTCATTCGGAAGTTATGCGCGCGCAGACATTTCGGCGACTTTGTTTACCTAATACTATGTAAGGATTAAACAAATATATCATAAACAGGAGCACTCCTGGTGGAAAGGCCAGCGTCAATTGAAGAAGGCTTTAGTCAGCAAGCGCCGCTGGTGTACCACTTTGGTCACAACTCTCCGGGAGAAAACCTGGAGCTTTACAACACTATTGTGGCCCGGCTGGCTGAGGTCATCGCGGAGAGGTGTGAAAATAATAAAAAAGGTGACTAGAGCTGTTGGCTTAATTTTCACCCTATTTACATACATAAGTGCAAAATCATTATTTCACACAGACAGTGAAATATAGGGACAAATAGACTACTCAAAATTATCTCAGCAACTAAGAAAATATAACTTTATCATCTCTCAACTGAATAAAATTATTGTCAGAATTGTGTACTGTTTTCTTCTTGAAACAGCCCCTGAGTCATCGAATTTGTTGAATTCCTGCTTAAAGAAAAATACATAGTTTTTTTCTACCCCTTTGTTTTCTAAACGGTCTTATTTCTGTGGAATGGAGTACATGTTTTTCTGCAATCAGTCCCTGGACTATGAGCAGATTTGTTAATGGATTTGATGGTGCAGAATGGTTTCTCCAGCGAGATTTCCGTCATAATATTTCATGGCAGCATGACCTAGTTGGCATTGGCAAGGTCCACCACAGCTAATCTTTTCAGCCGCCTTTTATGATCTGGCTTAATGAGCGCTTTCGCCAAAGGATTTGGATGATTCTGAAGGCGTGCTCTGTAGCGTTCTGCCCAGTTTTTCACTTCCTAATGCACTGTGTTTTGGATAAGATATTCATGAACCTCGCAGTTTCAAAAGCAACTCTAACTTAAAACTTGTGTATTTGTATTGTAGCTTCCACGTCAGGAGTGATCATCAACACTTGTGGGTGGATCAAGGGTGCTGGGTACAAAGTGCTTACACACGCTGCACAGGCTTTTGAGGTAAGCAAACTTACAGGCATTCTAATGCAATACAAGAAAAATGCAAGATTAGCAAAAAAAATTGTTCTAAAGAAAGTGACAGCCACAATAATTCTAGTAGGCTCAGAATCTTGATTACGCGAGCCTGACTCTCACTCTTGACCAGTTTTTAGAAATGAATACGGTTCTTGTTCCTGAGTATTTTTAAAAAGCTTCATAATATGACTACAGAAATTGTGCCGTCTATAGGAGAGCACTGTATTTAAAGAACGCGGCTTCAAATATGACAGAACGACTTCTAGAAAAGAGACACACAGATATGTATGAGGGAGAGAGACAACACCTTAACTTTTTTTATACCTTAAGCGGCCACATCAACGGCCGCCAAGTCCTTGTCATAGACCAAACCTAATGTTCTTTTTACCCTATTTCTGTTCAGGTGGATGTAATCCTGGTATTGGACAACGAGAGGCTATACAATGAGCTCAAGAGGGACATGCCAAAGTTCGTCAAAGTCGTGTACCTACCCAAGAGCGGAGGCGTAAGTATATTCTGTTTTTAGGGTTCCGTACCCAAAGTGTAAAAACGGGACCCTATTACTAAGACTCCACTGTCCGTCTGTCACCAGGCTGTATCTCATGAACCGCGATAGCTAGACAGTTGAAATTTTCACAGATAATGTATTTCTTTATTATGGCTGTCTTGTTACCATAAAGTCTGAAGTCAACCAAAGCCCCAGTTCCCACTGCTGGGACACAGGCCTACTCTAGTCTCTATGTGACGGCTAGGGCTATCACGGGACATTGCTCGCTAAATGAACACTTTCACAAGTTTCACATCATAACGGACAGTCCCCTGTGCAGGGCTTGCTTGGAGACTGATGAAACCATTGCGCATGTGCTCTTTAAGTGCAGGCGTCACCCAGATAAGGTCAGAAACCCTCGGGACACCCAGATCGTACACAGATGTTCTCAACAGACTAGGATACTTAATCAGCTTCTGGAGGGAGGGGGGCTGGTTGGAATAACCACCGACGGCCACCATGGCCCACGCACATTGGTCCATTTGAAGGACTAAGTGCGGAAACCAAACCCATAACATAGAACCTAAAGTGACTTATTGAATCTGTTCTCTATAGGTAGTGGAGCGCTCATCGACGCAGCGCGCCGAGTCCCGCGACGCGCGCATCCGCGAGTACTTCTACGGCAAGCGCACGCCCTACTACCCGCATTCCTTCGACGTCAAGTTCACAGATCTCAAGATTTATAAGGTTAGTCGATGTTTTGATGAAATTTGTGTGTCTGAAACTTGGCACATGGGTAGACCATGACCTGGATCAGGATAAAGGAAACTTTTTATCGCGGGGCGCAGCTAGTAATCCATACTATAATATTATAAATGCGAAAGTGTGTCTGTTACCTCTTCAAGCTTAAACTGCTGAACCGATTTAGATGAAATTAGACATAGAGATAGTTTGAGTCCCGGGAAAGGACATAGGATAGTTTTTATCCCGATATTCCCATGGGATCGAAACTTATGCGGGTGAAACCGCGGGGCGCTGCTAATCACACTAATATTATAAAGCCGAAAGTTTGTGTGTGTGTGTTTATATGTTTGTTACTTCTTCACGCTCAAACGGCTGGATCAATTTTGATAAAATTTTGTATGGAGGCAGCTGACACTGGATTAACAAAGGCTACTTTTTATCCCGATATTCCCACGGGATCGACACTTATGCGGGTAAAACCGCGGGACGTAGCTAGTATTTTATATATTTGAAATTTGCGCTTGTCTGTTACTTTTTCAAACTTGAACCACTGCTGACCCGAACGTTTTAAAAATTTGACAGTATCATAGGATGGAGAAATAGATAGGGTAGGTACTTTTTATTATAGATTTGTTGTATAAATAAATAAAAAATATGAAGAGGAAAGGCAGAAATATTGTGTAAAAGATGATAATAGTTATTAACTTTTTAGCCATTATTATGATGGCTTGACTGAGGTGTACAGTCACGTGCATAAGTATGTATACACTTGGCTTTATTCAAAGGCGATTTTCTCCATTATTTTTAACCCCCGACGCAAAAACGACGGGGTGTTATAAGTTTGTTGAACGAAATTTTATATTATTAGGAACATAGTATTTTCGAACCCATAGGTTTATGTAAAGTGTCGTATTTCAACGTTGCATTCGTTATTTTGTGAAAAAATCGCAATTGAAAGTTGCTAAGTGTTGACATATTAGGGCCTGTGCACACCACGTTTTTTAAACGCGCCGTTGACGCGCGTTTGTAGCGATACAGGCGCAATACGCACGCAAGTCAGACGCAGCCTGTAGACCTTCTGTAGGACAAAAGCGCGCCGTTGACGCGCGTTTGTAGCGATACAGACGCGATACGCACGCGAGTCAGAGGCAGCCTGTAGACCTTCTGTAGGACAAAAGCGCGCCGTTGACGCGCGTTTGTAGCGATACAGACGCGATACGCACGCGAGTCAGACGCAGCCTGTAGACCTTCTGTAGGATAAAAGCGCGCCGTCGACGCACGTTTCTAAAACGCGCGTCAACGGCTGCGTGCTCGTGACTACATATGGATGGAAGGCATACTGCGCTGATTCCACGGAGGAAGCTAGTGATATTCTCGCCAGTGAGCAAGCCCGGGTCCCGCAGGTGGGCGCGCCGTCGCTGCCCGACTCGTGCATGCCGCTGGGCATGCGCGCCGAGGACGCGCTGACGAAGCTGGTGAGCGTGTGGCCCTCGCCCGCGCTGCACCACCGCCTGCTGGCCGTGTCCTTCGCGGCCGGGCCCGACGACGATGTGCTGCACTCCAACCTGGCCGGCTTCGTCTGCGTGTGAGTAGCTTGACAATACTTCTTATTCGATCGATCTACAATACGACCGACGTAACTTGGCGGGCTTGACCATAGGCAAACTTTCGCGCATGTTCTCTCACTCGCACTATGTCACCATTTGGTTCCTAAAAAATCTTACTGCGCAGCCTTCTGCGCAAAGTTCAGGCCCGCCAAGTTACGTCGGTCGTATTGTACTTGAGCCTATCATAGTGCAGCTGGACATAGGCCCTTCCAAGGTTGCGTCACAACACCCAGTTCTGCGCCTCTCGAATCCAGTATGTTCCAGGTTTTTAAGGTAGTGCCTCTATCAGCTAGATGTCCATCTATCATCTACCTGGTGGGAGCCCCAGCCCTCACGTTAAGAGCGTTTACGCCGTACGGCATTTCATACAAACTTTCAAGCCCTTGTTTTTCGAAATGAATGAACCGATTTTAAAAACAGGATACTAAGGTTAAAAAGTTACATAAGAACATTTTGCAGCTATTTGATAATTTCCCACACAAAAAAAAGGATGGCCCTCCAGAATTTTTTTGGAATCGAAACTTACGCGGGTGAAAACGCGGGGCCCAGCTAGTTAACAATAGTGTGCCATAAGAAGTATAAATAATTTTTCCTGTTCCACTAAAGTTATGTCTCTCGTCCCACAGCACGGCCGTGGACATGGACAGGCAGATGCTGACGATCCTGTCTCCGCAGCCGCGCCCGCTGCCCAACACAGTCCTGCTGTTGTCAGAGCTGCAGTACATGGACAATCACTAGTCCGTGCTTTTTGGCACTCGGATACGTCACGTTTATTCTAACATCTCACTCTCTCATTGAGTGAGATTACCAAGAAGTGTGCTCTTTTCTTTCTTCATATAGTCATGTTGGGGTCGGCTTCCAGTCTAACCTGCATCCTAATTGCGTAACACACTATCAATCACAATCTGTACCATTTTGAAGGATATTGCTAATCCATTGCTGCATATGTTCGAAAAATTTATCCGCTCAACAACGTAAATAACGCAATGAATGTTGTTGAACTGTCAAAATGAAAGCAGTTGCTACTGTTAGTGTGTTACCCTATTACCCCGCAGTTGCAACTCAATATACTGAGTCTAATAAATATCGTACGATCAATCTCAAATCCACGGTAACAGTTTGACTGTGACAGCGCCCTTATTCCGCCGCAGTAAGGGCGATTTTCGCAGTTCCGAGTGCTACTAGTGATGTGCAGATGATCGATTACAAACATTTACGTTTACTTAGTTCCCTATTAATATTTGACATCTCAAATACCCTAAAATCTCCTCTCGTCAAATATATTTAAAAAGAGCTTTAATGAGTTATCCCTTAAAAATCGTATCATATCGTAAGTACACTTACGATATAAAAGAAAATTAGACTGGAATGTTAAACAATATGGGTCATTAGGGTTGTAATTGAAAAAGAAAAAGAGCACATCGACAGTGATTGTTACAATACGTTACGCAGCCGGGAGTCAAATACACGCACTTAAAATTATGTTTTTTAATGTTTACGGAAACAAAAGTATTCATTTCGGGGTGCAACGAATTTTTTAGGACTTGTAACACCGGTTACAGATATTGGTACGCCCAATCTTCTTCCCAAACGCTTACAGTAGAGAAGTGTGCAACATTCCGCTGTATTCACTGTTATAGGAAGAGTGGGGCGCGTCTTCGTTGATGGCAATAAGTGTAATATCTCTGTGCGAGTCCGAACAGTGGCCTTGGTGTGAGCTTTTTCACTCACGTTCAAATGCGACCGCGTTAGAATTTTATATGGAAAAAAGTTATAGCGCCACCTGGTGGTCACTAGGAGAAACCTAATTTTCCATACAAAATTCTAACGCGCTCGCAGTCGAACTTTAATCGAAAAAACCCACTAAAGCTAGGCTAACTCGAAAATTTATACGTTTATAAATCCATAAACATTATAGACGTAAATTAATCTCACAAAAGTAATAAAAAAACTTATCTAAAGTGATGAGATGATGAGTGATACGATCCATTCGGATCTCAAACTGACTGTACATATATTTAACTAGCCTGTAACTAATAATAATAAATAGTTTTCTACAAAACATTGTTGTGTATGTTATTCGGACGGTGTTGTCAATTTATTAAAGTGTATATAGTCATTTGAAATAAAATATCTACATATGTCAGGGATTTGTCTTGTTAATTTTCTGTTTTTTTTAATTATTTGGTTTACTCTAACTTAATATTGGTTATACAACCTTTTTAGTATATGCGAAACCTGAATATAGTTTATTCAGAATAAGTAACTGAATCGATTCCAATAATTTTTACCCCATGTTATATTTTGTCCCAAAAATATTTAAAAAAGTTTAAAAGTTGGACACCGAGCGATACTAAGTAGGTTGTCCAATCTCCGCGCCGAACGGTTAGGTACCTAGGTACTATTATCAATGAGAGCAAGAGGGCGCGGCGCGGGTGAGCATGTTTTTGTATGGACAAACAGGAAACTTAACAAGCTTATAACTTTGTGATTTTCATGATACAGTTTTGAAATTTCGTACATAGATTCTTTACATAAAAATACTAGACGTGTTTCGCTTCAACTAAAAATAATGTTGTATACATAATAACTACACGCAGACACGTACACAGGCTAACACGAACGTGTGACGTAGACGTAACGTAAAAGGTAGATCCTGACATACCTACTGTCCGCCATTTTTTTTTTTCGGTAGATATGCTCATCGCGTCTGCAGAGCTTCGCTGATTTAATTTTGACCATAAATATAAACGAGATGTGTTCAATTTTAAAATTGTTTGTTTTTACGATACGTTTATTCAGTGCGTTCGTATTAGGCTAGGAACTCACGGAGCGATTTTCGCCCGCAACCGCCGCGGTCGTGGATCTGCGGTTTTATTTCAAAACTCACGAGACCGGTTATTCGTGCGGTTACGCGGCCGCCGCCTCCCTACCTCCGTACCGGCCGGCCGGCCGTACCTCCCGCCGCGCCGCCCGCCGGCCCCCGCGGTCGCCCGCCAACCGATCGCAAAGCGCGCGGGCGCCACCCGCCGAGGCTGCGGGTAACCGCGGCCCGCGCGATTCTACTAGTTGCCCGCCGGTACAGCGGGAGCCGCATACAACCGCGAACACCGCGGGCGTAAAACGCGTCGTGAAATGTGCTTTAATTTTTTATATAAATATTTGCATTCTACAGAAGCTGCGGGCCCGCAACCGCGGCGGTTGCGGGCGAAAATCGCTCCGTGAGTTCCTAGCCTTAGGCTCACAATACGCGGTCGTTTATTGGCACATCGAGTAACTAAACTACTACATAATTGACCCTCGGTCTATAGCGGAACGAGTGGGAAAAGTTCCAATCGGAACGAACGGGAGGAACGAAACTTTTTTTTCCCACTCTGCCCCAGTGGGACGACCGGGAATAAACGATGTTCGGCCACTTTCTCTGACAGTCCATATGGTTGTCTCTTTCTAAAAGCCCTATTACTCGAGAACTGTGTGAAGTCTTTCAGTTATTTAACCTCAGATTACCCGGGATTACCCTATACTACTTATAGTGTAGTCCGTGCCTCGGAATTTGCATCACTGTCAAAATCACAGTGATCTTTATTCTATTTACGATAAGGTTGCTTTCTGGTTGTTCCTGTCAGAGGTAAAATAGCTATGAAAGGACTGTTAGGCTGATTTTCCACCAGAGATGAGCGATGCGTAGCAAGGAATGTGTGTAAACTAACCAATACCAACGCTAACTTAGTTAAAGCTATAAAAATGAACCGATGTTATTGGTTGCTTTCACACACATCCCTCGCTACGCGTCCGCGCTCATCTCTGGTGGAAACCCAGCCTTAGGCCCTTTGCACACGGCATGGAGTATAAACAGCGCCATCGCCGTACAAAAATCGAGTCTGTGAACAAGCTTCTATAGTTATCCATTCGACACACGACCGTGCGCACACGGCGAATAAACCGTAGTATTTCACGTCAAGAAAAACGTGTGTACAAAGGCTCTTAGTGCCCTCGGGATACGGGAAAATTTCTAAAAAAAATTGTTACAAAATAAGAATACAATTCGTTTAAAACAAGTTTTATTTACAAAAATAGAACTATTATTTATTTACAGGAAGACTCAACATATTTCGTATTGAATTAAAAACTACAATACCATTAAGGCAGTTCACACACCAGACAATATTTTTTTATTTTATTGCCCCGTTAAATAAGCGTTAGAAAATAAAATACATTACATACCTAATAAATAAATACTATTTCCAAAATTTCTTCGTTTCGTCTCACAAATTATAAATACAAATTAGAAATAATGATGACTAAATTATTGTATACAGATCGAGTTTTTTTTTATATTTCATAACTTTGTTAAAAAAGCGGCTTAACTGTCTTTCAGCAATATCATTGGGACGCAGAAACTACTGTATATAAATATTATGCTTCAACAAAAACGTTTAGTTTAAAGCGCTTTTCCCCGCTGTTAAAACGGGTCATATCATTCTAATGGAGCAAAACTTTTTCGCTGGATGGCTGGATATTAGTAACTCATCTTTCAAGAATGTTACGCCCAATTAAATGGGGAGTGTAAAACCGAGTATTAACAAGGGGACAAATTAAACGCCTTGTGACTTTCCCTAGTTCAATTCAGACATTTGTCCTAAAGAGTGAAGCATCGTAGTCATTAGTAAACAAATGTCCCGCAACTTAATTATGTAGCTAAAGATGTCGGGCGAAGTTAAGCGACATGTATGGCGACATCGAAAACTATAAAAGCGGTTGGGAGGCAACATGTCTGGGCAAGTTGATCGACGTTGCCCGACATCTGTAACAGCACAGCATTTGTCCCTTAGTGAGAGTAAACATCGCTATAAAGAGCGGAACTAACGCCGCCATCTTGATTTTTCAATACGAATTCACAAATAATGTTTACCAACAATACCCCCTGTCAATGTCATAACTGTCAAAAGATGTAGTTATTTATCGCCTCCGTGCGGTCAGTCTCTTCAAAGTATAAGTATGATGATCAGTTCTGTTGTCTGTTCTGCGTATTTCTAGAATGTTCTGTGTTCTCCTTGACGTGTGACTGCGCAAATTTAATGGCGACGCGCATCGCGTCCTGGACTAGTTGCTCGCAGTTTATTAGGCTTACCTATGGAAAAAGATTATTGTAATAACTTTTTTTTTTACTGAGCTGTTTTTATTTTGTAACTGTGTTCTTCCGTCTGGAATTTTTCAGTAGCAACCTGGAGTCTGGATTTTTGCCTGGATGATGGCAAAAAAAAAATTGTGTCTCATTAGCGGAGCTTGAGAGAACACACAAAACTGGCGAAATGTGGGTGTACTATAGGTGCCTAACTCTTCGAGGAACAAGGCGTGAGGTTATGACATTATTAATGCACAGGTGTAAACAGAGGGGTGTTTTTGTCACTTGTATAGTGTTTGACAGCGCCATCTAGTGTTAGTTGCGTTTAGACTTCCCCTGTTTTGGCAAAAATACAGTACCTACTTGATCAATATGTATTTAGTGAAAAATTGTGCACTTTACTTGGCGTATTTCGCTAAAATAAAATCAATATAGAGTATAACGTGGGCTGAAGTGGCAAAATGTTAACTGTTGGAGGCCATTATATTTCCCAAGGAACGCGAATATTTGGACAAATACGCCAAGTGGAGTGCGGCATTAGACGTTATAATAGTAAGTTTACCTTAGAAGGCGTCATCTCAGCTCGCGTGAGACCGTCGCGCGCGCGCACGGCGGCGCCGAACACTCGCGCGGCGGCGCCCAGCCAGCGCGCCGCGCTGAACGTGGGCGACACCATGTCCTGCGCACGCGTCATCTTACATTACTTTACTTTTACATTTTAACCGACTGCCACAGAACGAGGGTTATGACACTGACAAATGACAAATGTGTGCACTGACAGGGTAGGTCCACTAAAATCTGTGAGGTCCTTTCCTCAAATGACCATTTCAGACACTAATCTTACTGCATAAGAATTTAACCCTAATTGCATAACACACTTTTAATCACAATCTAAATCATTTTGAAGGACATTACTTCATAAGTCAAAAAAAAATAGTCAGCTCAACAACGTAAATAACGCAATGAATGTTGTTGGATTTTCAAAATGAAAGTCATTGCTTCTGTTAGCGTGTTACGCAATTATCCTACCTACCTGCACCTAGTTTAGGAAGTCAGAGTATTAAAATTATTATGACCTAATTATAAGCCTTAAATGCTCTTAGTCTTTGGACATTGTAAAGTGATGGCTTTTGCTGAAATAAAGTGTTTTTATTTTTATCCTGCCGAAAACTATTTGATAAAAGAGTAAAACAAACCGTTGTTTACACTTTTATCAGATAGTTTTGGAACCGATATTATTACAGTTCATGACGTCACCTGTGGCACAGTGCAGGCCGCTACAAGAACCCCACCGGCACAGCCCAGCACCATGGTAGGCATGCTGTGTCGTTCAGTCAGCACAGACTTTATGCTGTCACTCTGCATGAGGTATGAGCAGCGAAGGAAGTGGACTGCGAAGCGTCGGCCGCTTTGGGCAGCTTCGGACACTGCCTCGCGGACTTCTGTTTCTGCTATTGACCTGGAAGAATGCACTATGCGACTATAGGCCGACCGCTTAATTGAGACGTTGCCCGAGGTAGCAGCGCGGTGCGGGAGGGGTGTGGTGACGTGATGCGAGAGCTCAGTGGTTCGTCAACTTGTGACAACTATCACCTTATCACCCCTCCCGCACCCGCGCAGCTACCTCAGGCAACGTCTCATTTAAGCGGTCGGCCTATTAGATTACAATCGATCACTCGATATGATCGCCTCAAAACATCATCGCTCGTCGATCGATGAACTTCAGCCACACTGCATCGATCTGAACGGTCAATGTCAGCGATCATTATCGATCGATCACAAAATAAAGTGCTACAAAGATCTTTTGACGCTTATGACATTGACAGGGGGCGTTGTTGGTAAACATTATTTGTGAATTCGTATCGAAAAATCAAGATGGCCGCGTTAGTTCCGATTTTGGCCACGCCCCAAATTATCTTTGTACAGCTAAAGAATCGACAACAGCGACAATTCCCGTATTTTTAATACCTACAGTCGCATTCTATCTGTCTCAATCTGTCAAAACTACCCGTCATTTACCTACATTTTGATTTTTTTTGACATTTATTAACACTGAAATGAGATTCAAACTATATTTTAACCGTTTTTAAATTAGCTCAACTGTGGCTAATGAATGAGACACAATTGAATTTCTGTTGTTATAAATAAAGTTTTGATTTTTCAACAGTCGAGCGGGGAATTGGCCTACGGTTGTCGCACTAAGAATGAAGATTTATCAGAACTTTATTTCGAACAGTCAGTGACTGATGTCAGTAAACAATTCAATTCAATTCAATTCAATTCATTTATTTGTGAACATAGGTTACAATAGGTGTTACAGTCAAATATATTATGATCTCTATGTCCTACCACTTGGTGGTGTACAAATAATAGTAAAATAATAATATCAACAATTAATCACTATTACAATTTAAAATAGCAGGAAATGTCAGATAAAAGCATTAAATTAAATAGTTACAATATAAGTCAACGTAATATATATTATAGTCCCATTATTATAGCAAGCAAGCAATAATTCACAACCAGTTACACATAATTATAATATTCGGTCATTAAGAAATTCCTCAATAGAGTAATATGTCTTCTCAATCAGAAACAGAGATAACTTCTTTTTAAATTCATTGATATTGTCTGCTGATTTGATACACTTTGGTAGTTTATTATAAACCTTTGGAGCCATTGCGAATATGCTTTTCCGAAACATTGCAGTTTTGTTTGGTACCAAATGCAGCATATCGGCTCTACGCAGGCTACTCACTTGTGAAAACTTAGACAGGTTGCGCCTGACAAAAAGGGCAGTTTCGTAAATGTACATGGACGGTAAAGTTAATATTTTTAAGTTTTTAAACTTAAAAATATTAACACAATAGAGCTGTTATTGAAATTTTTAACACGCTTTTATTAGGTCGACCTGTATGTAATTAACTATGTAATAGAATCTAAGGTAGCTAACTTAACCATCTTCCAAGGGTCGTAGCGTAATGAAAATTGGCAGCTGTATGTAGTTCTGATGACAATACAATAATATGGTACTGTCGAACTGATCTGATGATGGAGCCGGAAGATATGAACTGGAACTTCATGATGTAATTTTTGTATTTACGTGCATTTATAAAAGCGTGTTTTTCTAGTGTTTTTTAAACTATTAATTTATTATGTAAATACTTCTTTTTAGTGCTTGGGATTTTGGCGCGCCACTTCTTCCAAGTTAAACCATTAGGAAGTGGTGAAGGGATTGTCTTCTGTAATTTTGACGCTCAAAAAGAACTGATTCTCAGCCTAGTTTGAATAAATGGCTTTTGATTTTGAATAATTAGGTATATTATTTTGAACCTTTTCATGTATATTGGCACTAATGAGCTTAAAACTTAAAATACTCACTGCAGAGCGGACATATCAGCATTCTGCTGCACCTCTCTCTTAGCGAAGCTGTCTATCAGCGCCAGGCACTTGGCGTATTCGCCATAGGGGGCGCCACCAGTACCACACAGTTCTGCCAACTGCCGTTTGATGAGGGACACCTCTTCTTTCTTTTTTGCAGGGTCTATTAGATCTATGACTTCGTTCAGTTTTTCGGCTCGACAGAACAGCTCGCGGGCCTGTGCAAAAAGTTGTGTGTTGTGAGATTTTGCGAACAGTGGTTAATTTTTTTCAAGGAAAATGCCTTCCTCGCCAATTGACTTTAATCACAAAAAATATCGAAATCAGTCAATCCGTTCTCGAGATATCATCAAAAAAGCCGTTCCATACAAAATGAATTATAATACTCGCCTTATGCTCCGAGCAGCCATAAAGTTTCGGGCTGTCACTACTGAGATGTCGGCTAGAGAACCCGAGTAAAATGGGACAAGGGTATGGGTGATGATGATCAATACATGTAGTACTATAGTACCTGCTTAGCGCGATCTCCGGTGAGCGCGTGGACGGTGGGCGAGTGCCCGGCCGCGCCCTTCACCAGCGTCACGCACAACTCGGCCAGCGCGCCCGTCGACGGCACGTGCGTACCGCAACACAACTCCCTAAAATTACACATTATTGTATCAGGCAAGACTTCCTTACTAATGTAAAAGTGCGCAGTACTGCACCCCTACCCTATTTCGAGTTAAACAAATATCAACTTTATTTCAATGACTATTAAGTTGATTTCAAAGTGACTAGCACTATTGAAAAAGTTGTAAAAATGTTTGAAGTTGTAGCGTAAACTGAACTTTATTGTGTAGAAATAAAGTTATTTTTCTATTAATTCATATTTGTTTACATTTTTGGCAAATAAATCGCGAACGCAGATAGTCGGACCGGTTAGGCCTGATTTACAATAGAAATAACAATTAATTTTATTATAAAAACAATATATGTTATATTATATGCGAGAAAACGCATTTTTTTCAAAAAATATTGGCGGTTATGCTAAAATTATTGATTTGCTGGCTAGGCAATAATGAGATCTAAGGAGTTTTAATATGAATAGTCAATGAATGTAGCTTTGTACTAACTTGGAGACGAGCGGCGGGCCGGCGCTGACGAGCCTGAGGCCGGACTCGGGGTACGTCTCGCCCGGTATGGTCAGTACTGACGACTCGCGGGACAGCTCCACGCTAGTCAGTACGCGGGTGTCTATAGGCGCGTTGCAGCTTATTGATTCCCTGTAAGAGAAGAGAAGTTAACCTAGCATATACAAGAGCTAGTTTGCCGTATGGAGATTCAATTTTTCTGCCATAAAATATTTCCTGTCATTCGGTAAATGTAACACAGCAACTAGGCAATGTGTTACATTTCATGTTGCATTATATTATATTTGAAAGGCAGGTTCGTTTCAATGTATGTTGCATTTAATGTTACGTTTCACATAACCATAATCAGCCTATAATGTTCCCACTGCTGGGACACGAGCCTCCTCTCGATGAGAGGGAGTGGGCCGTAATCCACCACGCGGGCCCAGTGCGGATTGGCAGATGTCACATGTCTTCGAATTTTTGGTTCTAGGACATGCCGGTTTCCTCACGATGTTTTCCTTCACCGTTTTGAGAGCAGTGGTGATGAAATAATTTACACAAAGTAAAGCGCCTGTCTGGGTTCGAACCTACGACCTACAACTCGTAAGTCGCGGCCGTTACCACTTGGCCACCACTGCTCTCAACGTTTCACATACAGGCCAGGGATATCGACGCACAACCTACTAACATGCATTCAGTACATGATCCTGAACGCCTCTGTGTTGTAATTTATAGTCGGTTATTTAAAAAAAAAAAGCTTTTCAGTATGTCGGAGCTGTTATTAACGAGCAACTCGTGTTGGGTTGGTCGGGTTCTTCATAAATATCAAAGGTTTCCATACAAACAATAATAATAGTTAGTTACTTTATAATCGGAAGTTATAGACGACGACGTGGTCTCGGTTCGACGTTCGTAGCGGTGTGTCATGGCGGGCGCCCCTCTGGACCCCGCGGACCAGTGCGTTGCTTGAATACAGTACATTTTGACCGCGTAGGTAAGTATTGCTATTTTTTTTTTTTTTTGTATTTTTTTTTTGTGTATTTTGTATGAAACAGAAGATTTTTTTTTTTTTTTTACCTAGGAATACGCTAAGGGCTGGTCTAGAATCATGTGCTAAATTCATGGTTACCGCTTGTGCGCCGATGTCCTTGAGATCTTGACAGCCAACATAAGTTTTAGCAGTGAAAGAATTTTTGTAATTGGTTCGGTATATCCGAGATTATCTTTATAATAATAAAAATAATAACGATTGTCGCTACGTCACTATGTGCTAGCGGCCGTTTTCGGGGGCCCATTATTGAGTGTGCAAGTCACCCCCTGCTATTTTATCTGTGTATATATAAAGCATTGACCAGGCAGGGGTCATAGTTTTACCATAGTTCCTGGAAACCGGTCCAATTTAGCCACCCAAACCAATAGTCCAACTTTTTATTTTTCCATATCCTGCAATAGTCCTACACCAACCGGGGGTTATCCTTGGGTGCACTTGCATAGTGCATACAGGGATAATCGTCGGTTAGTGCCGCATTTCTTTAAAATTTCGTAAGGGGCCTCTGCGAGTTGGCTTCGGCCCCTCGTACGCCTTCCAAAGGACCGGGACCGCATGGTCCCGAGTTATGTAAAATATAAAAAATAATAATAATATTTATTTCTCAAAAAATGCATATACATTATTTCGATCTAAAAATGGCTTAAGTTAGTGTTCCAGAGTGAAAAACCCTGACTTCTAAACTAGGTTTATGTACCTGTATCTTAGAAGCCAGATTTTATAAACACACAACTCACGAGATGTGCAAAAATGCATAGAGGGCGTGTGTTGTTTTTTTTAAAAATCTATATCTATAAAACTCTTAGCGTTAGTTGTAAAACATACGACTAATAGGCGTTGTATACAGTGCTGGATTAAGACTACTTGATGCCCTAAGCAACCCACGCCTGTAGGCCATCCTATCCAGCGATTTGTAAAGATTGGCGCACATCTCTAGCTAGAGTGACTTTTGGGTCTTGTAATATCTTGCTGACAAACAGCCTTGCCTTTCATGTTCTAGCAAATACTGTTTCTGCCTTATGGTGCCCCCGAGACGTGATGCCCTAAGCAATTGCTTAATTTGCTCATGGGCTAATCCGGCACTGGTTGTATATAAACTAGGATATAGCTCCTCATGTTTTACCGATAACAACATACAAATATTAAACTCACCTAATAAGATTCTGTACATCCAACATGACATCTTGCGATAGCTTGTCTCCATACACCGACAGATTTAGACTCAGGCCTTTATCCGTAACACTAGAGCCTGTGGGGCACACGACACTATTAGGCAAAACCCTCCTTACTGCAGCATTTAAAAGATGGACTCCTGTATGGTTCTGCATTAATTTTATCCTTCTATCTTCATCAATTTCCATCTCCACATCCATGTCATACTGCACACAAGTCCTAGTTCCTGACACGGAGAAATTACCCTTATGAAACACAAAGTCTTGGATTTTAAAAACACTTTTCACATCAAACGCAATGTTTTCGTCCAGGAATATCATTCCCTCATCAGCTGCCTGACCGCCTTCTTCACAGTAGAAGTTTGTGTCTTTTGTCACTATGTAAAAAGTTCGATTTTCGCATGCGTCTAAAAAGTCGACCCAAACGCAGTCTTCGTTTAGAATGCCGATTATTTTTGTTTTTAACGGTTTGAATTCTATGTCGTTTCCGTTTGCTGTGTAGTCATATTTTGGTGAATCATTTGTGTTGCTGTGGCCATTCTTTTTTAAGGATTTAATAGCTTCTTGGAACAGTAGTCCTTTAGACTTATCTTGTTCTTTGAAAGCGGTCTTGTGCCTTGTCTTGTGCTTGGATAGAAGCGTCCAGAAGCCTTTTTTGTCTATGGTCAAGTTGTTGAGTTGTGCGATGCGATTGATGACGTCCTCTTGAAAGCCGTGCGTGTCATACAATTTGAAGACTAACTCCCCTGGCATTTCGGTTGAGTTTAGTTTGGCCATCGTCTGTGGAAGTTGGAAAGGTAGGTGAGATAAAAGATTTGTTATTAACCAGCTTCAAAAAAGGAAGTTTCTGTATTCATTCGCGCAGAAACCGATCAGCAAAAAATAAAACATGGGTTTTGTAAGAAAGCAGTAGAGTTATACAATGGTCCTAAAATAATCGCCTTCCACTTTTACATTAAGGGTACATACCGAAGATGCCTCACTGTTGCGGACTCGTATCAAACCGGAAAGGGATCGTCACCGTATCAACTCGAGCCGTTCAGCATTATTTGTATGAAACTCCCTACTGCAACGCACTCTAATCGGAATTGTAACTCGCCTCGCCTCGGGACAAGCTCACGAACCGCGGTGCGGTGCGTTACGTGTCTCCGTACCCGAGCTTACGTCTCTTCGTCCCCGCGCTTACGTCTCTTCGTCCCCGCGCTTACGTCTCTTCGTCCCCGCGCTTACGTCTCTTCGTCCCCGCGCTTACGTCTCTTCGTCCCCGCGCTTACGTCTCTTCGTCCCCGCGCTTACGTCTCTTCGTCCCCGCGCTTACGTCTCTCCGTCCACCCATGCCCCTCTCCCCCCTCCGGCCTGCGTGCTGCACTATCAACCAGCGGTCGGGGAGCCGTAAGCGCGGCGTCGCCTAGCCGTAGCCGAGTCGACGTATCGGAGCTTCTGATCCGCTTTGGTCACGTGCTTACGTTAGGTTGACGCCAGTTTGACGGCGAGGCGAAAGGCGATACGGTGCCGATCCCTTTCCGATTTGATACTTGTACTATGACCTTTAGCTCGCAACCTCAATGTCACCTCCGCGTAAAACAAATGCATGCTAATAGACAAGCACGCGCATGCCGAAGTCAAACCCACTGTCATTTTCATAGCCATCGTTTTGCGGTGTTATGACACTTTTTTTAGGAAACCCCAACCTGTACTAAGTTACATGAAACAAATCAGTTTTTAATTATTATAATTACCTCTTTAAACTCCTTATACCCCTGCGCAAACCCTGACAGCTCCACATCATTCAAGTCTTCCACCTCAGGGTACTGCCTCGCAAGTTCCGCCCACTTCTTCCTCAACCCTGACCTCATCTTGGCATAAGCCTGCTCCTCATGGTCTATGATAAGCTTGGCATCAGCTTCCTTAGACACCAGCTCAGGGTACGTGGATCCAAGGGTCTCCACTACCTCGTTGTATAGGATCCTCAAGAGTTGAGGGTTTTGGAAGACGTCAGTGGAGATTTTGAAGGATTTTCTCATTATCTGTTTTAGGTTTAGGCTGAAACAATGGTTTTTGTTAATTTTGTACTGGGTTTTGACTGATCACGGGAGGAAAACGTAAGGAAGATAGACCTGGTAATTCCTAGCTACCTTTCCTAATAAGGTAGTTGGAATATAACAGGTCTAAGATTGACAGGTTTCATCTTGTTGTCTATAAAAAACGCATCTTTTCCACAAAACAAGATATTTACAGTTGAAAACTGTTGTAGTCTGATATTATATAACGTGGCATCCTGGGGTCTACTCCGAAGCGGTTAACCACTGTATCGGCCGAATGTTCGGTCATTTTCTGATTCGAACATTGTTATCCTACTACGAATTAAAAAAAAAAGGTTAAAAAAGGGTTAAGGGTTCTAAAAAGGTTCGGATTGGAACAGTTTGGTCGGGACCAATAGTCAATATAGGAAATTAATGGTAGTAGAAAATGACCGAACATTCGGCCGATAGTGGTTAACCGCTTCGGAGTAGACCCCCTGAATCCCCCTGCGTTGAAACTTTTCGTCAGTTATTAAAAATAAAAACTGGTCAAGTGCGAGTCGGACTCGCACACGAAAGGTTCCGTACCACAAAACAAAAACGCCGAAAAAAAACACGTTTTTTGTATAGGCTCCTATACAAAAAACGGGTTTTTTTTCGGCTTAATGCTTAAATATTTATTTTATTCTGTTTTTAGTATTTGTTATAGCGGCAACAGAAATACATCATCTGTGAAAATTTTAACTGTCTAGCTATCACGGTTCATGAGATACAGCCTGGTGACAGACGGACAGTGGAGTCTTATGCGACGTCCTGCGTGAGCGATCTAGACGCGAACGCGAAGCGGCGCGTCGCGGCGCGAAAACAACAAACAGTCGAAACCTATTGAAGTGGCCTATGTGACCAAACGCACGTGGGGTGCGGTGCGGAGCGGCGCGAAATGAAGCGAACGCGATCAGTTGGCTTGATATTTTCGCGTGAACTGGATGCGGTGTCGTCGTGTTTTTGTTTGGATAATGTCAGAAAATTTTATTAATGCTATCCAAGAACGTCCTATATTATGGGAAAAAAGGAATAAAATATTCCTTGAATAACAAAGGTTGAGCCCGTAATTCCTCATACAAATTGTGAAATTCCCCATAAATATGCCTTTCTAAGTATACAATATTAGTCCCACTTCTTCGCCGTACATACTTCTTGAGTATTTGATACTTAAGAAATGAGTTTTCCAATAATATTTGTTTCCGTCCGTCCATGACAAATGCACAGTGCCCACTGAACGGCGGCGTCGTCGTCGGTGGCGGCTGTGCGAGACGATTCGCGTGCACGTAGGACATAGCCGCCGCGTCGCACCGCATCGCATTGAATTCGCGTGTCACCGCTTCATACTCGCGTTCGCTTTGAACCGCCCACCTAGGACGCCGCGTTAGTAATAGGGTCCCGTTTTTACCCTTTGGGTACGGAACCCTCATGTGCTGAATTCATGGCAACAGTTTGCGCGTCTAAGACCCTGGCACCCTGAATTGAACTGGAGCCTATCCTTAAGACCATAATGGCACAATTACCATAATCAGCCTATAATGTTCCCACTGCTGGGACACAGCACAGGCCTCCTCTCGGTGAGAGGGAGTGGGCCGTAATCCACCACGCGGTCCCAGTGCGGATTGGCAGATGTCACAAGTCTTCGAATTTTTGGTTCTAGGACATGCCGGTTTCCTCACGATGTTTTCCTTCACCGTTTTGAGAGCAGTGGTGATGAAATAATTTACACAAAGTAAAGCGCCTGTCTGGGTTCAAACCTACGACCTACAACTCGTAAGTCGCGGCCGTTACCACTTGGCCACCACTGCTCTCTCTGGCACAATTATTATGCAATATTTTTATATACAAATTGTGACTGTTTAACAGCCAATTATAATGTATTTTGCTAACTTTTCACACATTAAAAATTAACTGTCAATCGTAAGTCAGTAGTAATTTATTATCTACTTTATTGCTACGACATAAAGACGCATTCAAGGTCAAACTGTTATTACAAAGGTATTATGTCATAGTTATGTATACAACGTTATTTATAGTATATGCGAAACCTGAATATAGTTTATTCAGAATAAGTAACTGAATCGATTCCAATAATTTTTACTCCATGTTATATTTTGTCCAAAAAATATTTAAAAAAGGTTAAAAGTTGGACACCGAGCGACACTAAGTAGGTTATCCAATCTCCGCGCCGAACGGTTAGGTACCTAGGTACTATTATCAATGAGCGCAAGACGGCGCGGCACGAGCGGCGAGGGTGAGCATGTTTTTGTACAGACAAACAGGTAACTTAACAAGCTTTTATCTTTGTGATTTTTCATGACACAGTTTTAAAATTTAGTACATAGATTCTTTACATAAAAATACTAGACACGTGTTTCGGGTTTCGCATATACTACAAATTATGTTGTATAATTTCTACCTTAGTGAAGTTTGTCAAACGTGCAAAGCAGTTACAAGGTCGACTTTACAAGTATAATGTAAATTACTTAGAAGCCGGGAACACTCCGTCAGCGAGACAGATGCTGATCATCCTGACGTGGTCTGCCAGTCTCCGGTACGCCGCGTCCACTACAGCATCAGCGTGGTAGCTGCCGCCGTAGTGCGATACGCCTTTACTGTTCTGGACAACATAATGTTTACGGTTTTATAACGTTTTTGTATAGCATAGAGAACATTTTCGAAATGTCTTATTTAAAAATTAAAAATTTAAAAAACCCCCGACAAAAATAAAATTAAGGAATCCCTACAAAAAGCATGAAATAAAAAAATAAATTTGAAAAAAATTTATGGAAGTCGGGGGACCGTTCTGTGGAACACCTTCTATTCGGAGACCTTCTATTATGGAAGTATGTTTTTGCGTCGGGGGTTAAAAAAGATAACTGGAAATCTCTGTTTCTATGGAAAATTTAAAATCGGTCTAAGGGTCAGTTCACACCGAGACGCGACGCGACGCGCAGTTTTCAAGATAGAAATACAATTACAGACCTTATCTACTACACAAAAAGGTACACGATTCAGTGAGGTACGCCGCGCGGCGGCGGCGCCGCGCTGCGTAGCTCGACGTAGCTAGTAGACACTGAATTGTGTACCTTTTAGTGTAGTAGATAAGGTCTGTAATTGTATTTCTATCTTGAAAACTGCGCGTCGCGTCGCGTCTCGGTGTGAACTGACCCTAATTTGGCTGTAACACTATTTTTCGAAAATGTTCTCTACTAACTTTTTAGACCTTTGTATCCTGCTGCTTATGCGTATGAAGTTTCATTAAAATCGGTTCATTAATTTCGAAAAATAAGGACTTGAAAGTTTGTATGAAATGCCGTACGGCGTAAACGCTCTTGAATGAATATGGCATTTAGGCGAAGACACCAGTGTCTCGAATGCCTTTTTAAAGCAGATCCTGCCTTTTCACCATTACGAAAGGGTTTAAGAGAGCATCCTTTTGGTGACTACACATACCTTCTCTATCGCCCTGATGAGTGGCTGGAACAGGTCTGTGTCGTAGTTGGACGGCACACCCTGCAGGATCGTGGCCATTCGCTCCAGCCCCATGCCGGTGTCCACGTGGCGCTTGGTTAGACCCCTCACTTTACCCTTGTCATCTCTAGGGGTTAGAGAGAAAAATATATTATAGTCTAAATCATCATCATCTGCCTAGCCCTTTTCCCAACTATGTTGGGGTCGGCTTCCAGTCTAACCGTATGCAGCTGAATACCAGTATTTTACATGGAGCGACTGCCTATCTGACCTCCACAACCCAGCTACTGGGTAATACGATACCCCTTGGTAAGACTGGTTGTCAGACTTTCGGGATCCTGACCACCCGCAACAACTGTCAAAGATCCACGAATGACAGCCTGGACCAACGGCTTAACGTGCTTTCCGAGGCCCGGAGGAGTCTCAGTTTGCAAAGATGGTCACCCATCCACAGACCAACCGCGGCAAGCGTAGCTTAACCTGATCGATCGACCTGTGCGGCTGTTATTATTTAGCCACAGGCTGTTATTACAGTCTAAATCTATCCTAAATTATAAAGAGGTAAAATTTGTTTGTTTGTATGTAGGGGGATAATCTCTGGAACTAACAGTCGGATTCGAAAAATTCCTTTTGCTATTGATAGCCAAATTGTTGAGGAAGGCTATAAGGTCATAGCCTGATGTTAAATAGCCTATGGTCTTCCTCTAGAAATGGGCTATCAAATGCAAACGCGACTGGTACTTCCAGAGATTAGTGCGTTCAAAAAACAAACAAAATCTTCAGCTTTATTATTAGTATAGATACCAACTCACCTGTTACAATGTATAAAGACTAGGTTCCATATCTCAGTGAGCGAGCCATCGGGATTGACATAGTGTATCTCAGTGCATGGGCCGCATGGGCCACTCACGCCCATCTCCCAGAAATTATCCTTGGCTCCTTTAGCCAAGAGCCTGCTTTCTGGCACACTGGAACAGACATAGTGTATCAAAGAATTGAGAGATCTGTTCTCTATCTTAGGTTTGGTTTTCGCACCTAGTCCTTCAAGTGGACCATTGTGCGTGAGTTGTGAGACATGGTAAAAATGCGTCGCGGTGTTCCTTGATGCTATTAGTGAACGAATATATGAATGTAAGTACAGATATCCCAAAAAAATGTGAACGATATGTGAGTGATGTGACGCGACGCGACGCTGAGCTCACTTTTTAAGATCTCGATACATTATCGAAATGAAATGATGACATGATAACATTTTTAAAGTTTGTACCCCTACCCAATAGCCTTCCAGATATCCCTGCAGTCAGTATCTGCCCTTAGGCCAATGGCAGCATCCCCTGAGAAGTACGTCACCACCAAGTTCTCTGGTTTCAGTTGGTACGGACCCAGGAGCAGGTCCCATGCCATCTTACATGCGTCTTTCTGTGAATAAATAAAGGGAAATGATGTTGCTGTTGTGAGTGTGACTAGCGAAGTTTTTTGAAACTGAAAGATATATTTTTTAACCAGTGCGCAAACTAACCATGAATTCAAGCTAGGGGTTCTAGAATCATATGCAGAATTCATGGTTACTGTTTGCACACTGGTTAAAAAAATTATTCAATTATGCATAAACACGTCATGTTGCATTATAACTTATTTACATCCGTCACCTCACACACACAGGCACACTTTTCTGCTAATTTCTTACATCGTACTATTTGAACACTTTTTATTGGAACGAAGTTCTTTTACGGAGCTTGCGGTAGGAGTAAAATGGCAGAAATCGTCACGTAACGATAAAGCGTTATGTCCTCCATGCGACTTTTTATTATATGTTATGTAATAGAAAGAGACAGAGAAAGGGAGAGATAGTTTTCATAGTTTTCGAGGGTGCTGAAGCCAATAGTGAGGTCAAAACGAAAATCCAAGAGAGTGGGTGCATAATTTTCAAATTTTTCGTCATGGGTGTCGTTTTCATGGTTTTCGAGGGTGCTGACTGAAGCCGATAGTGAGGTCAAAATGAAAATCCCAAAGATAATAATAATGTCACCGGCCGGGGGAATCAATCAGACATATCATCTCCGGGTGTTCTCGTCTGGCTAACGGAGAGTACTTGCATAGACACAACCTTGTAGCCAGGATAATCCATCAGCAGCTTGCTTTGAAATACAGCCTTGTGGAATCGGAGGTGCCGTACTACAGGTATGTGCCCGACCCAGTTCTCGAAAATGGTAATATCACATTGTACTGGGATCGATCCATCATCACTGACAGGACTATTGTTGCCAATAAGCCTGATATAGTGGTGGTGGATCGATCAGAGCGGCGCGCAATGATTGTTGACATAACCGTCCCGCATGATGAGAACCTCGTGAAAGCCGAGAAAGATAAACAGATCAAGTATCTTGACTTGGCTCGCGAGGTTGTCGACATGTGGGATGTGGACTCAGCAACCATTGTGCCGATAGTCGTGACAGCCAATGGGTTAATAGCCAAGAGCCTCGACCAACACCTAAAGAGGCTCTCGTTGGGCAGCTGGATCAAGGGCTTGATTCAGAAAGCGGTACTTCTGGACACGGCCCGCATTGTTAGGAGGTTCCTCTCTCTGGAGCCCTGACCGCCGGTAGCTTGGACCCTGTTCCCGATACCGGTGGGCTACTATTTTTTATATTTTTAAATGTTTTTATATTTTTTATATTCTAATACTAGCGGACCCGGCAAACGTTGTTTTGCTCCTACACTACTCCTACCCAACTCCTACCCTACTCCCACACTACTCCTACCCTACTCCTACCCTACTTCTACCCTACTCCTACCCTACTCCTACCCTACTCCTACACTACTCCTACCCTACTCCTACACTACTCCTGCCCTACTCCTACACTACTCCTACACTACTCCTACCCTACTTCTACCCTACCCCTACCCTACCCTACTCCTACCCTACTCCTACACTACTCCTACCCTACTCCTACACTACTCCTACCCTACTCCTACACTACTCCTACACTACTCCTACCCTACTTCTACCCTACTCCTACCCTACTCCTACCCTACTCCTACTATATAAAAAAAAAAAAAAAAAAGTATCCTATGTCCGTCTCCTGGCTCTAAGCTACCTCCCTACAAATTTTCAGCCAAATCGGTTCAGCCGTTCTTGAGTTATAAGTGGTGTAACTAACAGACTTTCTTTTATATATATAGATTTAAAAATATAATTTATATGTGATTTAATTAAATAAAGGAAAATAATAATAATAATATTCCACAACTATCACACAACGCCGTCTAGTCTCAAGCTAAGCAGAGCTTGTGTTATGAGTACTAGACAACTGATAAACATACTTATATATTTCTAAATACATACATATATAGATAAAACTGTAAAAATGTAAAAATTTTCGTCGTTTTGAAATTTTTGCAACCGCCATTTTGTACAGTCACGAGCACTAATATGTCAACACTTGGCAACTTACAATTGCGATTTTTTCGTGAAATAAAGAATGCAACGTTGAAATACGACACTTTATACAGACCTATGGGTTCGAAAATACTTTGTTCGTAATAACATAAAATTTCATTCAAAACTAAAGGAGAAAATCGTCTTTGAATAAAGCCAAGTGTATACATACTTTTGCTCGTGACTGTACTTCGTTCCTGCCGGGGGTCCCCCGATCCCAGTCGTTTTTTATTCTTTGCTTTTAGCTGATGTATTGTGTCTTTTAGTCTGTGCTAAATAAACGTATTTACTTTCCTTATCGTTTGCTGTTTTGCAAGTGCTAAACAGTCACACAGCTGTTCGCTAGGTAACGATGCAGCCGACGAACTTTCCAGAAGGGGATCGAGCATGGCATTAATGGGACCTGAACCCATCGCGCCACTCCCCTTCGGGTACTTACGCATTCTGGTAAGGAAACGCACCAGGGTCCATCGTCACAAACTATGGGTGGACCAAGGTGAGTGGAGGCAGGCTAAGGAAGCACTCCCTGCAATTGATGGCCACCTCACGAAACAGGTTGTCCGACTAACTAAATAACAGCTCTGGCTGTGGACAGTTATTGCAGCTTAGACTGGCCACAGGACATTTAATAAACACCTCTTTGTCATAGGAGTCACAGACAGTCCGCTGTGCAGGGCCTGCGTGGAGGACGACAAGACAGCAGCTCATGTGCTTCTAACCTGCTCGGGGGTCGCCACGTACAGGGCAAAGTACTTCGGCAAGCCAGGTACCCTCCTTGAGTTGGTCAGTAACATCAAGCCGTTGCTGGCCTTCCTTGAGGAGCAGGGGTGGATTGATTAATCGATTTTCCCACCCATATTAACATGGACTTCTGCCTGCGACTTCGTCCACGTGACATTTTTTGTTTCCTCGACCCACCCCCTCGCATCGTATCGCCTGCCCGCGCTATTACTTCAATTTTTGCTTAGCGTTATTTCTGACTTTTTTATTTTTGCTTGGCTCCTGAGGGTCCTAGCATGATGATAAATAGCCCATAGCATTCCACAAGAATGGGACTATTACAACTTACAAGTAGCATGTTCTAACAAACAAACTCTTTAGCTTTTTTTTTTTTTTGTGTAGCCTATCTGTCCCACTGTTGGACAAAGGCCTGCCCCAAGTCCTTCCAGGAACTCCTTTCAGCTTTATAAAAATATACAAGTAAGTAAGTACTTTAAATATAAAGTAAGTTTTACTAGGATTAACAACACTTTACCTTATAATAATCACCAAAAGACCAATTGCCCAGCATCTCAAAGAATGTGTGATGGTGTCCATCAGTGCCCACCACATCCAGGTCATTGTGCTTGCCGCCGACCCTCACACATTTCTGTGAGTTCACTACTCTTGCGCCAGGTGCAGCCACTTTGCCAAGGAACACACCTTTGAACTGAAATTCATAATCATTGATTTTTAGAGGACAAAGTTTTAACTTTCATAGCTAAGTTTTACTTTAACCCAGATACTGTAACTGGCCTTTTAAAAAACCCAAAAACGCATACGTAAGACATGCATCAACCCCTACATTACGATGGGCCTTTTAAAAGGCCACCTTTTCCTGGCTTTCCTGGAAAAAATAGTTTCAGTAATCTGGGTTAACATTCATTGAGTTGGGAGTCCATATTTCTTTTTACAGAAGAGAAGTTCATGTTATTAGAAGCCTCCACATAAAGTTTTAAGTTGCGGAGATAAATGGTTTAAAAGGAAAAAATAAAGCAAAATCATAGAAATTATGTTAAATTGAGCTCAATGGGTGCAAGTGCAAATACCTAATTGATTTTATAAACTAGCTGTACAGTCACTGATTGCTTGACATTGAGACAAGACCATTTAATTAAGTCTTACAAAAAACAAATGAAGGTTGGCACTCTGCCACAATGAAGAGTACACTATATTTATGGTAAACTAGACTCGACTTCTCAAGGATCAAAATAGAGCGTAAAATTAGAAAGTGTAACTGCAATAAATAAGAAAAATATTGTCAACTTACTTGGTTCATACCAGCATTTACGAAAGGCACACTGGGGTCGTACAGTGGCACCACAGAGCTCGATTTGACGTGCTTATGGCCATGATTCGTCTCAAAATATTCAATAAAAGTGCTCCTTATAAAACTGCTCGAGGACTTTAACCGGACCCAGGGTTGGTGGAGAATGATACTACTTCTAACCGGTGCCCGAAGCATTTTAGGTTATAGAGCAGTTACAGCCACTCTAAATGACAGATTTAATGGTTTCAACACGATTTACATTAGTTTTAACCACAAATGCGCTGTAAACATAACGTTTTACAGTTTTGTAAATTTTCGTAAAATTCGGCAAACTCGACCAGTTTTACCTGTCATTGTTCTGTCAAACAAATTCAAAATATCAATGTCAAAGTCAACATTAAGTGTCAACTGTCATACTAAAGGCATTCGCTACCACAGAGTACTTTTTGATTGTAAAAAAAAAAAATTTGGAAATTGGTAATTTAATAATTTGAAATCCTATTATTTCATGGAATAACAAAATTAAATTCTAACTTAACTAAAACTATACAGAAACTAAAAAATAGCGTCGAAAAATTCATCCGCATCGCTGTCGACTGGTAATGTACCCAAGAGAAATTGGAAATTGGAATACGTTTTCGCTTCATGGTGACTAAGATAGTTTATATATATTAGTCTATGACTAAGATGACGAAAAATAGAGATATTTGTTATAAGACCTTAGTGTAACCCAACCGTAGTGTACAGACGCCAGCATATCAAGTTACTACAATCTGTCAGATTTCTTTAATAGATTTTCGACTTTATTGCTAAAATATAAGGTTCAAGGTTGATTGGGAAAATCTGACAGTTTCGGGTAGGTTGACCTGCTGGCGTCCGTACCAAGTATCATGTATTGCAAATTATAATCTATTCTTATCAAGAGCCCACCACGCCCAACCCTATTTGACATTTGACACTTTTGACAGCTGTAGTTTAGTTTGACAGACGAAGCTGTGAAAATGCTATTTTTCGAGAAAAATTGAGAAATAAATTAGTTTAGTAGTAAATTATTTAACTTATAACCACTTTAGAATATGCAAGGACACGTGTACGTTCGCTAGAGGTGATAATTGTTTGCTCTCTTTCATCAAATAAACAAAATTCAGGTTACAAAAACTGTTGTTGGGTTTAGGGACACGTAAGTCTTTTGGACCGATGCGTGTTAATATATTGAGAAAATGAAGCGTTTGGAACTTTATGTCTTGTATCTGTGCGTTGTTTTATCGGCAAGTGAACTGTTAGGACCAGACTCTCGTAAGAAAAGTGAGAAAAATGATGAAGAGGAGGAAGGGAACGAAAGTTTGGACACTAAATATAACACGGTGGATTCCGACTACTTTAAGGAGCTGAAAGATGCTATGAATAAGGAAATTGTGACGCTACAGGAGTATGCGGATGCACTGAGACATACCAAAGATGTTCCTAAGGATGAAGAAAGTAATAAAGGTAATGTTGTATTGATCAATTCTTTATTATATTGGACGGTTAGATTTCCGGTACTGTTATTGTGGGTGCCGATCTCATACGTTGAATATAGCTGCAGAATGATGTCTAATGCTAGGCACAGGCTACCTTTAACTCATTCGAAGATATCATGAAAATGTAATAGGTAAATAAAGTTGGAAAGTTATTTCAGGATGTGTATTGGATCTATTTAAATTATTGGAACATAATTATGTTTAACAGTAAAAGTTGTTTTTTTGTTATTTGTATTTTACTTAAGTGTGTCACTTTTTAGTTTCTAAATTTCTCTGTACATTGCCTTAAGATTCTATTTTGTAATGTTCTGCATGTAAACTTAAATAGGTAAATAATGTTACTAGTTGACAATTTGAATTGAATGCGAGTATAAGTCTAGTATTACTGTCTTACAGATAGTCATCTAGACCAAATGGAGTACACACTGAAGCTGTTAAAGAAGAGCCTACTGAGGCATTCGGAGACAGCTTGGATACATGATCCAAAGGCTTCCGATCATTCTGAACATGAAATTGAGGTAAACACACACTACTACTTAGTATACACACACTACACACACTACTTGGTACTAAGTGCTTAGTTTCTCTTTATTATTCTGAAAAAAAAAAATCTCAGCCGATTTTGTGGCCCATTGCTGGGCAAAAACCTGTCCTTTTTCCTTCCAAATGTCCTTGTCTTGAGCAATCTCTAGCCATTTTGGCCCTACAAACCTCGTTAGATTGTTACACCACCTTTGCTTGACGGCGATGTCCTCCTTCAGGCGTCCAGTGAGTGACAATCTTTGCCTATCTCTCCGGGTGCATTCGCAACGGTGACGTGCCACTTCAGCCTGGCTATTTTTTCTCCACCAAAATAATAAATAATATATATTTTTTTAATTTAATTTCCTATTATGAATAAAATATGCAACAAATTCAATTGATAAATATAGGTAATAGGAATTAACCCACTTTTTCCTTTGACATTCGATAAAATTGCCAAATTAATGTGTAAAATATTTTCCTAAACATTAAACTTCCAAAATTAATTATTAGAATGTCAATAATTGCTTTCCTAATACAGAAATTGGATGAAAACCCACAAGACATCTTGGACACACTGCCTCCATTGCCCGTGGAGGAAGAACCTGAATTGACACCAGAGCTAAAAGAAGGTAAGTAATACTAATTGTCTATGCATGTTCCACCATTTCTCTAGGTTGAATGAGATGAATACATTTGAATGAAATAGGAGTGAATGATATAATGTCAGCTGACAGGGAAGTTTCTGGAGGAGAGTACAGTCCCACAAACTTATCTGGCCCGGTGAGGGAGTCGCTGATGTTGCATTTGGTTGGCATTTCAGCAGGCAGGCAGATTGACATTTCAAAATGGCGTCGTTAGTTCCTCTTTTTGCCACCGGGCCAGATAAGTTTTTGGCACTACACAGCCCAATCACTGTTATTTTACCTAAGATTTTGCATACCTGTTCAAACCACAGTGATCTTTATACTCATCACAATAAGGTTGCTGTTGGGTTGCTGCTATTGACAAGTCTGTCAAAATCATTGTGATCTTTATTCTCGTCACAATAAGGTTGCTGCTGTCAGGTAAAATAACTGTGAATGGACTGTAGCTACAGATTCTGTTTTATATAAATAAAGATTATTATTATTATTATCTCCTTTATTCAATTAAATTCTTATAAATTATATTTTTAAATATTAGTATAAAGAAATATAAAAACATTTAAAAATATAAAAAATAGTAGCCCACCAGTATCGGGAACAGTTGGACCCTGTTCCCGATACCGGTGGGCTACTATTTTTTACCTAGCTATTTTTTGCCTAGCTACCGGCTATTATTATTATAGATTCGAGTTGAGAGACATGCAATTGGAGGGGCTTACGTCTAGCAGGGGACGATAACTGGGAGGAATTTTAGACAATAAAAACAATTGACAATTGTGTAACACACTATACTGATAGTATTTTATGCAATTACACAATTGATTAGGAAATAGGAGGAATGATTTTTATTTTGACAGTTTGGTCAGTGGGTCGGCTACTCTTGCCGCGGTTGATCTGTGGATGGGTGACCATCTTTACATACCGTGACCCCTCCGTGCCTCGGAAAGCACAGTTGGTCCCGGCTGTCATCCGTGGATCTTTGACAGTCGTTACGGGTAGTCAGAAGCCCGAAAGTCTGACAACCATGTCTTACCAAGGGGTATCGTATTACCCCGGAAACTGGGTTGTGGAGGTCAGATAGGCAGTCGCTCCATGTAAAATACTAGTATTTAGCTGCATCTGGTTAGACTGGAAGCCGACCCCAATATAGTTGGGAAAAGGCTAGGCAGATGATAAGTTTGGTCAGTGGGTCGTCTTAGGGGCCGGGCGGTCCAACAACATTAATTGAGTTATTTACATTGTTGAGCAAACAAATTTTTCTACATAATAAAGCAATGGATTAGAAATTTCCTTCAAAATGTTTATGATTGTGATAGTGGTGTGTTAGGTTGCAGGGCTAGAAGATGAATACATTCCACTATCATGTTTACATACAGATTAAATTTGGAACAGTGTTTGGTTGCTCCATAAATGTGATTTAAATAATGAGTGTTTACCTTGGTTGTCATTATCATTTAGACTTTATCAGTGCAGTAAATAATGTTGTTTCTATGTTATCTACATACTTTAGCATGCGATATTTATTATTGTTCTGCATTTAGCATTGCTTCTTTGCATTTTTTGGATGCCAATGACTGTATTTTAGAATAAAATGTTATATTCAAATTAATAATATTTCATTGGCAAAGCTGATCTATAGTTAAATCATAGCCGATTGCAGGGCCGTCTTTACCTATTGTGCAGGGTGTGCGTTGCACACGGGCGCAGCGGTCCTAGGGGGCGCCGAGCGCCGCTCGCTTCGGAGCCTTGGCGCGCGCGATGGCCGGCCGCGGCATGACCAACGTAAAAAGAGCTCCGCTTTCCATACATTTTGTATAGCATCTGGAGCTCTTCTTATATTTGTCGAATTACACCAAAGCCAGCCGCGCCACGAGCGCGCGAGCGGCTTTTACAATATTAACTTTTTTTTAACATGAAATAAACCTTATTACACATTATTAAAGATTATATTTTGAGTGTAGTAGAGAGTGTCGCATCGCTCGGCGGCACCTGTTTCAATGATTCGTTTGAAAACACGCCGACAATCATATTACGAATAATGCGAATTCAACTGTTTGGGATAGACAATAAAGTTCAAATTGCCATGCCATGGACGAACGTCAAGCGCGCGGCACATTGACATATATATTACTAGCGTAAGGACCGGGCTAACGGCGCGACTAAATGGCACCAACGCGCTGGCCCTAAAATGACGGTTTTAGGGCCAACGCGACTCAGTTGACAGTGGTGCGCGCGAACTTCGAATTTCGAACGAAGAACTTCTATGTAAAATGTTCAGACGGGCGTATCCTTACTTTTGAAATCATTGGCGCGGCATTTCTGAAAAGCGTGAGACCGTGAGTACGCGTGGCGCGTGCCGCACTGTTCTACCGCTCGCTACACGTAATTTTGCAAAATAAACCTTGGCGCCATGGATTAAGTTTTATATTTGAGTAAACATGTAAATATGAAATTTACTTCATATTTGCGGCTTTTCTTTTGATTGAAATTTACCTAATAAGTAAGATTTAATTTTGATATTAGCTGAATTAGTCTGCCACAAGCACAACTGTTACGAATTTCGACGGGGTCGGAGCACTCGTCAAAAATTATTTAGCTACGCTACCAAATTTCAGTCTGAAAACTGAAAAAACAAATCATTTTTTGAAAAAAAAAACAATAAACTTGTGCTTTGTTTTTTCTTGTCAATCTTTCCTTCCTAAAAATACCTTTTACCCGTGTGTACAGTGGCCCTCGCTCGCAGTGAGCTTCCCAAAGTCAAATGTTCCCAATTGATATTGAACTTTGTTTGATGGTCGTAACTAGAATGAAGAAATTTCTTTGGACATTGATATGATGTAACATATAACATCTTTAAAGACATGATAGCATGGGTACGTTTTGGCTTGTTAGGGTAAACACCAGAACACCCTGTATAAAAATATACAGTCAACAGCACACCATGGTATCCAAAACCGACGAATTTCTTCTTCATCTTTATACAATAGTTTATTATCCATTGGGGAAATTTGACAATTTGTGGTAACTTGATGTGCTGTTACTTGAACTTTGTACCCATTCCATTTTGACCGCGCGCTTACTTGGGGACGCTTTTTTTTTTACTAGGGGCGCTTTGTTTTATTTTTTTTTCTGATGGGAAATCATCAAATGACCCCTCTCGCTCTGGGTAGAGCGAAAGGGAGTGTCAGACTCTTACTGACTAAAACCCACCCGTGTTCCTTCCTTAGCCCTTTATGTTCCGGGCCAGCGGTAACCCTTTCGGACAATCCCGCTGACCCGGCAGGCTTCGGCCCTATGGGGCCCTGGGTGCTCCGCCCAAGCGGGGCAGACCTCCACCGTGTGCTCCACCGTGTCCTCTGGGCGATCCTGGCAATGGTGACACCCGGGCGTTTCCTCCCGCCTGATGATGTGCAGGAACCTCCCGAAACTTCCGTGTCCGGTGAGGACCTGCGTCAGGCGGTAGGTGAGGGCGCCGTGGCGCCTCTCTAGCCACTCCTCAAAGAGGGGTCTTATCGCCGCTATCGCGGCGTGCCGTGCGCTGGGTTGCGACAGTCGTTCCTTCTTTTAAAAATAAGCAATTATTAAAAAAAATCAAAGTCTCTTAAAGTTACGAAACAAGTTTTGTAATATACCCTGGTCTATCCACTTGAAGAAACAGCCATTAGTTTAACAGCGGTCCATAGATTTTTTTTCTGTACGAGACGTGTATAAGTGGCGCGGCCCAAATAAAAAATGTATGGGACATAACAATGCCCCTCGCGCGGGAAGCGTACATGTGAGTGGATATCGCCATGAGATCGCGCCGGAGCTCCGCAGCGATTTGCCGCGGAAGCGGAACCTCCCGGCGTAGTGCCTCCGCGCGCCACTCATATACGCGCGCGAGGACTATCGCCTCCAGATCCCATGGCGGCAGTCCGGCAATGAGGCTTGCCGCCTCGCCAGAGATCGTGCGGTAGCCCCGGATGAGCCTTATGGCTACCACCTTCTGGGGCGCGTTTAGGTAGTGGGCGGCTCGTCGCCGCAGTGAACGCGCCCATACTAGGGGGCGCTTGGGTAATGTTTGCACACGGGCGCTACATGGGCTAGAGACGCCTCTGCCGATTGTGTTTAGTTCCTATACCTTTGCAACGCAAAATCGAAGCATTTGTCTATGCCCAAAGTTTTTACCCCCTATTATTCATGTTACTTAATAGCCAGGTCCACACCGGACGATCAAAGTCAAAGTCAAAGTCAAAGTCAAATCATTTATTTCAAATAGGCACATTAAAGGCACTTTTGAACCCAAATCCAATCGCGCATTTGGATCGCGGCAGGAGCGCGATCCAAATGTGCGCTCGCTGTGGACGTGCTGCGTGCGGTCCGAGCACACGCGGTGGAGCGCGCGCTCCGTGGAGCGGCCAATTCAAGCGATGTCGGTTTTTTTTACAATGCTAAAAGGCGCCTCAGTTGTTTGGCGCGCTCGGTGTGGACGGTTGAGTGTTTATAGGCCGATTGATCTGAAATAAACTGAACGACTAAACTTAGTCAAGCTAAAATGTGGATCGGCACTGGAGCGCGCGGCGGGATCCAGGTTTCCTAAAACGGATCGTGCGAAATAATCTCCGATCCACAATCGGCGCTCCATGATCGTTGATTCAAATTTGGATCGTCCGATGTGGACCCAGCTACTAAGATTAATTGGGTGACTTAAACACAACTGGCAAAATGTGGGTGTACAGTGTCATTACACGCTTCTGCCTACTACTTCGTGGAATATAGTCGTGATGTTATTCTATATTTTACATTTGCAGCCAAGGAACTCTACGACGTGGCAATGGCGAAGCTGAACCGTCGTTCCCCCGACCTCCAAGGCGCCATCCTTCAAATCAAACAGGCGGCCGACATCGGGTACGTCCCGGCTGTTATCAAGCTGGCCTGGTCCTACCTCTTCGGGGAGGGGGTCGAACTCGACCTGGATAAGGCGAGGAAGCTATTTGAGGCGTTTGCTGAAGAAGGGAATGCTGATGCTCATGCTGTAAGTTTCTGACTCAATTTACAAATAGAGATTCTATTAGGTTATGATGTGGTATAGCGTCATCCGGTCGTCACACTTGAATTATGAAAACTGCGAAACACAGATGATGTATTTTAAATCAAATTGTTACCATAAAATGTGGTATTGACTGTACAGAGACATTCAGTAAAGTTTAAAGTAGTTCCTATAAAAGTAAAATTACTCATTGAGGCAGTTTTAACCTTTTAATCTTCTTTTAATGCACCATGATTATAAAGTTTATCTTGATAATCATTTTAAAGTACAACTTAAATAATATTTCTCCTCTATTTGATTGGATGACGAAGACTAAGGGCAGCTTATAATGTAGGCATTTCTAAAAACAAAATTTCACTAAATTCTTTTAGAGAGAGTCTAGCGAAACTAGCCCTATGAGGCTAGTTGCGCACTAGTGGTTGCGGTTGCGGCGTTTCGCTGCAAACTAAACCGCCCATGCATGAACTGCCAGTGCGTATAAACAAGATGGCGGCTAGCCGCGAAGCGGGCCGCGGCCCTCCATTCAACCGCTGCGGTTAAAATTTTGTGGCGGTTAAGTGCGTACGATCACAAGCGGTTGTATATTAAAATTGGAAAGCGGCTAGCCGCGCGCTTCTTTTCTTTTTCTGTTATTTATCTGTCTCAAATTAATTAGCCAATTTTATTAGGGCATGGGTTTCCTCTACGCGACCGGCATCGCAGTTCCAGTATCCCAAGCAAAAGCCCTGGTCCACTACACGATGGGGGCGGTCGGTGACAGTGACTACGCACAGATGGCGCTGGCGTACCGGTACTGGAGTGGCAACACTGTGCCTAGCTCGTGTCCTAAGGCCATGGACTTGTATATGAAGGTGGCTTCTAAAGGTAGGTGTATTTGTGTAGATAGATAACTGAAGGTTGCAGTAGCGAAGGGTCAATTTTTGTAAGATTTAAGCCGGAGTATATTATTTGTCTATAGAATACTGACTGTGCCATTTTTTAAAGGGATGCCGGTAGGAATCGAGTTGTATGGAACCTTCGCCACTGGAAGATTGCCAGACCTAGCTAGCCCTAAATGGCGGAACGTAGCGAGTTCTACTTAGATGTTCGGAGATACATAGAATAGGTTGGTGTTCCAAATCGCCTTGAAGGGATAATTAAAAAGTTATTCATGACCTGCGGGGTAATTGTGTAAGTACTAATCCAATTCCAATTTTATAGCAGTGGCGAAGGTTCCATACAACTCGATTCCTATCGGCTTCCCTTTGAAAAATGGCACAGTCAGTATTCTATAGACATGGTTGGGAAAAGTCTTGTAGGAAAAGTCAGATTGGAGTATAAAATATTTAAAATGTGATCTCATTTGTTCAGTGGCAAGTCAAGTAACATTCAGCGGAGGCCCCGCCATCCAAAGAACACGCCTCATCGACGAAGCGGAAGGCGGCGGGCCCGGCACGCTCGACACCGACCTCATCGAGTACTACCAGCTGCTGGCCGAGAAGGGAGATGTGCAGGCACAGGTATGAGTACTGCTTTAGCTTTAGAAATTACCGTCACAAAGTCCTTTGCGAAAAAGTGTCAAAATCACACTAATATTATAAAAGCGAAACTTTGTGAGTGTGTGTGTGTTTATATGTTTGTTACTTTTTCACGCTCAAACGGCGGGTCCAATTTTGATAAAATTTTGTGTGGAGGTAGCTGACACCCTGGATTAACAGATATGCTACTTTTTATCCCGATATTCCCAAGGGTTCGAAATTTACGTGGGTGAAACCGCGGGCCGCAGCTAGTTGGGTACATAAATCAGTCTTTTGCGAATATTTCGTAAACTATTGGTTTTTAATAAATTGAAGTTTGTACAAGTTTTGTGTCTCAAAACGGCGAAAGTAAACATCGTGAGGAAACCGGTACCTCCTAGAAACAAATGTTCGAACATGTGACATATATCTACCCGCACTTTGCGGCAAAGTTATTTGACGCGAACTGTAACTGGGTTGTGGAGGTCAGATAGGCAGTCGCTCCATGTGAAATACTGGTATTCAGCTGCATCCGGTTAGACTGGAAGCCGCACCCAAACCCAGTTAGGAAAAGGCTAAGGATCCATTGAGTCGGACTCGAAATATTTGCACATGTCTCTAATACACGTTACATCCAGGTCGGTCTGGGGCAGCTGCATTTCCAAGGCGGGCGCGGCGTGACGCTGGACATCAACAAGGCGCTGCACTACTTCCAACAAGCCGCCAAGACGGGCAATGCCGTCGCTAACGCATTCTTAGGCAAGGTATGTATTACTTAGAGACGTCAGCATTAAGGAAGGGGTCCCTTAGGGCCGAAGCCTGCTGGGTCAGCGGGATTGTTCGAAAGGGTTACCGCTGCCCCGGAACATAAAGGGCTAACGGCCAGTTTCTTCATCAATAGTAACAGCCAAAGTAACGTCACAAAGCCAAAGTAACGGTCAAATATGTTTCTTCACAATTTTTAACCCCCGACGCAAAAACGACGGGGTGTTATAAGTTTGACGTGTCTGTGTGTGTGTGTGTGTGTGTGTGTGTGTGAGGGTGTGTGTGGGGGTGTGTGTGTGTGTGTGTGTGTGTGTGTGTGTGTGTGTGTGTCTGTCTGTGGCATCGTAGCTCCCGAACGGATGAAGCGATTTTGATTTAGTTTTTTTTGTTCGAAAGGTGTATTAGTCGGGAGTGTTCTTAGCTATGTTTGATGAAAATCGGTCCAAGATGGCCGCCGCTACAAAATGGCGGATAACATTTTTTTTCACAATTCCCTCAATATGGGTATCAAATGAAAGGGCTTCAATAGTAGAATACTATACACTATAACAAATTTCAAATCCAAGATGGCCGCCACAACAAAGTGGCGAATTACATTTTTTTTTCTCAACTCCCTCCATATGGGTATCAAATGAAAGGGCTTGACTAGTAGAATACTATACACTATTAAAAATTTCAAATCCAAGATGGCCGCCACCACAAAATGGCGAATTACATTTTTTTTCACAACTCCTTCAATATATAGGTATCAAATGCAAGGGCTTGACAAGTAGAATAATTTACACTATATTGAAAGGGAATGAGGAACATTCACTACCTAACGAAACAAAAATCTAAAAACTTGAAAAATATAATAAAACAAAAAAATCTGTTTAGTCTTAAAAAATATTCTTCAACTATAAATTAATCAATATTTTTGACGGATAAAAAACCTGATTAAACACCAAATTACCAGAATCTTAAAACAGAAGAAAATAAAAGAAATGAAATACAAAAATTAAGGTGTCCCTACAAAAAGCATGAAATAAAAAATTAAATTAAAAATTTAAAAAACCCCCGACAAAAATAAAATTAAGGAATCCCTACAAAAAGCATGAAATAAATTTGAAAAAATCTTATGGAAGTCGGGGGACCTCAGAATAGAAGGTTTTCCACAGAACGGTCCCCCGACTTCCATAAGATTTTTTCAAATTTATTTCATGCTTTTTGTAGGGATTCCTTAATTTTATTTTTGTCGGGGGTTTTTTAGCTGATGCTTTTATTGTTACTTTTGCCCCTAACCTTTACTGCCCATTAAGCAGATGTGAAAGCTAAAGTAATAGTCTTTTTGTCAAAGTTGTATTGTTCTAGGTAAGACTTTTTCGACGCCTGTTCGAGTTTTTAACTAATATAAATCACTGCGCATTTATCTGTGTAATAGCTTCATAATAAACTAGATGTTATTTATAATATTAAAATGGCATCAAGATCGTCAAGTGAAAATTCCAGTTCATCAGACGATGAACTTATCGTGCGTTATTTAACGCATAGGCGTAAGAGATTTAATATTCGCAAGGATCATTTTTTGCGTGTTATTTGAGGCGTTGAACTCTTTTGCAAGAACTTCCCAAGTTTCATCCTTTTGTTTTATGGATAACCCGTTAGTTTTTTTGTTTAATAGCACCTTTGAATATCTATTAAATACCTTCTTCAACTTTTCAATTTCAGTGTTAGTGAAGTTGGAAGATCTTTCACTGTAATAATAAAACAACATTTGAATTGAACATATTGGTACTCATAGTAAATAGCTCTAAACCCTAAGCTACCTACAAAAATAAAAAGAAGTTTAGGAACAAATACTAACAATAACTTTTGTAACCAATATAACTATAATAAACAATACATCTAACTTGTGGTATTTAAAACACCAATCACCTAAAAGAAGTTTAGGAATCTTTTGTAACAAAGCATTATGCACTTAGGAATATTAGTGCTGCCATGTATAAAAAATCTCCACACGATTTTTTGGGGAAATTACGACGTTTGTGTAATGGCAACTCTTTTGACTTTTACTTTAGCTGTTGATGAAGTAACTGGCCGTTAGGGAGGAACATGGGTGGGTTTTAGTCAGTAAGAGTCTGACACTCCCTTCCGCTCCACCCAGAGCGGGAGGGGTCATTTGATGATTTCCCATACGAAAAAAAAAAAGCCAGTGTCTTATAGTAATACATAACTTGTTTTTTTTTCGGACCTTTCTGTCCGCGACTTTGTCCGCGTGAAATTTCTTGTTCCCCCGACCCACCCCGTCGTATCTCATCGCCTGCCCGCGCTATTATTTCGTTTTTGCTTAGCGTTCTTTCTGACTTTTTTTTTTCTTTTTGTTCGGCTCCTAAGGGTCATAGCGTGATGTTAAATAGCCTATAGCCTTCCTCAAGAATTGGGCTATCAAATACAAAAATATTTTTTCAAATCCGAAAGGTAGTTCCAAATTGTACCCCCAACATACAAACGTTACCTCTTTATAATATTAGTATAGAAGTATTATAGATGTAGTAGCATAAAATGGTAAATAAACAAAAACTGGGCGACTAAATACAGAGTCAAATTGAATTAACTGGCGAAATTAACATGAAAGTTAAATATCGAATCATGATAAAAAATAAATATATAATTTTTTAACATCAAAAAATTACAGCAGTGTGGTTAGCTTGAGGTCAACCACCGAAGGACGCAATAATTAAGACAAAAAATAAGTTTGGAAAATTATATTATATTAGTAGATTTGATATTGATCAATATCCGTCATGTCTGTGAAGTTTCGCTAGTTTATTTAATAATTTTACCCTATGTATACTCATGACCTGGAGATCTAGGTTACAGCCTGCTATCTAAGACCTACGTTTCCATTTCATAGTTTCCGGATAGGCACTTTTTACCAGATAAAATTTAACCGGAACATAACAAAAGGTGGCTACAAAATCATAAATGTAATTATTCCTCAATTCCAGATATATTTGGAAGGCGGAGACGGCATCAAGGCAGACAATGACACAGCTCTGCGGTACTTCAGGAAAGCGGCTGAACTCAACAACCCAGTAGGTCAGAGTGGACTGGGCATCATGTATTTACAGGTGAATAAAGATTTATATTATTCCCGTTGGATGCGAGAAGCGCAGAACCGGTCCAAGTGGAGGTGCTTGGGGCCTATGTCCAGCAGTGGACGTCTGTCGGCTGAAATGATGAAAGAATTATATAAGGTGTTAAAAAATTAACCTGACAAACTTTAAGAGGTGCTTTAGACCATCGAGCTGAACAACTGTTACTATGGGACCAATTCTGAAGTCACGAATAAAAAAATCAGCTGACTATACGAGAGTAGAAGAATAAAGTTATATTTTATTGACAGGGCCGTGGCGTTCCTAAAGATACAACCGCGGCGTTTAAATATTTCACGATGGCGGCCAACCAGGGATGGGTAGAGGGACAGCTGCATCTCGGATTCATGTATTTTGGTAAGTATGTTATGTAAACTACTAACTAGAATTTGAAGGCGTCTATGTTGGTACACCTTGCAAAGTAACATGAAAAAATCGGCCAAGTGCGAGTCGGACCCGCACACGAAGGGTTCCGTACCATAAGGCATAAAACGCCGAAAAAAGCGTTTCTTTTATACCCCTTTAAATTTTAACTTTATTTTATTTTTATTATTTGTGGTTATAGCGGCAATAGAAATACATCATCTGTGAAAATTTCAACTTTCTAGCTATCACGGTTCATGAGATACAGCCTGGTGACAGACAGACGGACAGTAATGGAGTCTTAGTAATAGGGTCTCGTTTTTACCCTTTGGGTACGGAACCCTAAAAAGTGCACTATATGATGAAAGTATCGACATTTTTTCTTTATTCTAGTAGAATTTACTCTAGGTCCTTGGCGGTAAAACGGCGTTTTGTGGAAACACCACAGGTGTTTCAGGCACCTAATAACAGCTTGTCGGCGTCAGAAATTGATTGAACCAATCCATACTAATATTATTAATTCGAAAGTACCTCTGTCTGTTACCTTTTCACGCCTAAATCACTGAACGGATTACGATAAAATTTGACAGAGAGACTATCTTATGTCCTTCCCCGGGATGCAATCTATCCCGGGGAAGGACATAAGATAGTTTTTATCGACATACCTCGCGGGCGAAGCCGCGGACGGCAGCTAGTTTTTTTATACATTTTCTTGTATCACAGGTGGCATCGGCGTCCGTCGCGACTTCAAGCAAGCCAACAAGTACTTCTCGCTCGCGTCGCAGACAGGCCACGTGCTGGCGCTGTACCACCTCGGGCAGATGCACGCGCAGGGCCTCGGCGTGCTGCGCTCCTGTACCACGGCCGTCGAGGCGAGTACACAGAGATTTTCGGCATTAGCACGTCCGAAAACCTTAAAATTGACATCTAATTTTGGCATAACCACCTGCAAAAACCTTGAAATAACACCCATGACGAAAACTGCAATCGGTCATTCATCACTTTTCATAACATGATCGAATTTGCGTGCCCAGAACATGCATATCTAATACTTATGTTTTATGGTGGATTTGATTGGAATGCAATGTGAATTGTTACTGAATAAATTAATTTGAATTGAATTGCCTAAACACTGTTCTGCATTGAAGGTTGACGGGTTATTTCAGCTATTGCTAACTTAGCTGTTGTTGTCAACAGTTGTTCAAGAACGTGTGCGAGCGCGGCCCGTGGGGCTCGCGCCTCATGCGGGCGCACGCGGGCTGGCGCGCGCGCGACTCGGACGCGGCGCTGCTGCAGTACCTGGCGCTGGCCGAGCGCGGGTACGAGCTGGCGCAGACCAACGCCGCCTTCCTGCTGGACACGGGTGAGGAGCGTACGAATAGCAGGAAGAAATAGCATGCTACGTAAAATCATGATTTTGCAGATAACCGCGTATTCTTTGCGGCCGTCCACATCGTTGTTAATATTTATTATTCTGTAAAAAATCATTGCTATCTAGATTGTCATTAACCAGAAAGAAAACAGGCGAGAGCGTTTCTATGAAGAAATGACCACCCGTATTTCCTCTTAAGCTCCGCTGTTCCCCTTCGCAATCATCTGCATTATTGCTTTGCAAAACGCTCGCATTGTGCAACTGTAAGGTAGCTAACGGCCTGGCCACGGGACATTCGCTGCATCGAAAATTCGCGCGGTGCGAACGGCGACGCGTCTTGCGACTAAAACAAATGTATAGAAATGTACTAGCCTTGCCACGCGTAACGACGACCGGCGGCGCGACCGGCGAAGTTTGCCGAGCGAATCGCACGGGCGACTGGTGGCGCGGCCGGCGAGTGAAACAAATACATGAATCAGTACCACAGAGTACTTTTTGATAGACTGAAAATCAGTACGGCGCGAGCCACGGCGTTGCACGGCCGCGGCGTCGAGCGGCAACATCAAACGAGTTTAGTTGTTTTCGCCGCGAATAATGAACACCGAGACTTTTATTGCTGAAATACTAGCAAGGCCTGACCACCCACAGCATAAATTATAAATATGTAGTGAAGAAAAATAAAATTTCTGGATACATACCTCGATTCCTATTCAACTCATGTACTCCACAATCTCTTCCAAATATTATGTCTTGAACCAAAAAACTATTACTTTCTAAGCAATATCGAGATGACTTTGATAAAGACATTTCGCTCTCGGACTTGACGGTCGCGGCGGCGAACGTGACTGCCCGTGGCGTGCAAACGACGCCGCGCGAATGCTCGCCTCGCCCGCCGCAGCGTGGCCAAGCCGTAACATGTGTTTTCGCAGGCGAGGTGCGCCTGTTCAGCGAGTCGGAGCGCTGGGCGCGCGCGCTGCAGCTGTGGGCGCGCGGCGCGGCGCAGGGCTGCGGGCCCGCGCGGGTCAAGCTGGGCGACTACCACTACTACGGGCTCGGCACGGCGCAGGACCTGGAGGCCGCAGCTTATCACTATAGGTGCGGACAACATTTTCATCACTTTTACACTTTCGTCACATTGAAATTCGTAACTTGTTGTATCTGCTGTTTTTACAAATTTTAACATCGTCACATGCGTCATTTTATAATAATAATAATAATGTTAAAGTGCAAAGTTGTGTTAGTTTTACAGGTTGGCTTATGAGTTACTCTTGAATTCTTTATGAATTATTTAATTTTTATACCGCCATCTTGATCTTGCGATTCCAAAATTGACGTAGTTTTCGATATCAGCATCCTCGAAAGTCGTGAGAAACGAACTATAGCCACTACAAAAACGGCCGCTTTCGACTCTTTTCAAGCACAAGCTCTTTTCCGTCTTACAGGATAGCATCAGAGCAGCTCCACAACGCGCAGGCCACGTTCAACCTGGGCTACATGCACGAGCGCGGCCTGGGCCTGGCGCGCGACGCGCACCTGGCCAAGCGCTGCTACGACCTGGCGGCCGACACCTCGCCCGACGCGCGCCTGCCGGCCGCGCTGGCGCTCGCGCGGCTCAACGCGGCCTCCGCGGTACACCAGATACTTGATGTTAGTATACACTGCTAGAGCTGCACGAGGATCATTTGGCGCGTGGCCGAAATCGGAACTAACGCCGCCATCTTGTTTTTTTTAATCGCCGGACGAATTTTTAATAAGTTTTTAAAGCCCTTTCAGTCTTATTATAAAACGAATCGTCAGTCTGCTATTAAACCTTCAAGTCCGTTTTTGTATTTTGAACTTTATTCCGACTACTATAGATTTAAGAACTTTATCTTAGCCGGAATACAGTACATAATTAAATACAAAACGTAACAACTTCTATTATTGTATTAAAAACTTTACTTTAGTTTCTTGATTAATAAGAAAGTAATAGTGATAAGTGGTGCAATTTATTTTGATCCACAGTAACCTCATTGAAGTCGATAATCATCAGTCATTCTTTCAGAGTCCACTGGCAGTCCTGTTCCTGACGGATTCCACGCTGCTCTCGAACTGGGACCTCTACCTCATCACGGCACTCCTGGGCGCCCTGGGCGTGGTGGTCTACCTGAGGAGGCCGCCTCAACAGCCAGCTGCCTAGTCGAAGCTAGAATAAGGGCTTTAGCGGACATGCTACTTTTAGCATAAACGATTTAGTAGCTTTTCGGAAGCTCGATACAGCGACTCAGTTGTAAAACTTACAACATTATGTCGCGATTCGAGGAGCAGAACATCATGAAAGTCAGTTGAATTGTAACAATCGGAGCAAAATGTCGTTGCTTTTGACTGAGTAAATACAGTATAGGTCTACTTCAGACCTCTTTGACCTTCGTTCTTCCGTAAACACAACATCCATTATACAAAAAAAAAAGTTTCGCTTTATTAACTTGTCGACTGCCACAGATACGTGCGCAAATGCGGCACCGCAACAAAATGGCGGGCTGAGCGCGGAGGTGTAACTGACTTTCGAGCAGATCGGCGAAATCACGTGGGAAAGAGATAGAACCATAATTAAATCTGTGCGTTAGAACAGGCAGTTTCACTTGTCATACAACGGACAAGTTATAGCGGAACTACTGCGGTTTCGCCGAGATGTGATACCCGCCAGAAAAGTCAGATATTGGTATCGCGACCGAACGTTTAGGTGTCGCCAAAACGCGATGCAGCAATAATGAAGTCGCAAAATCGCCGATGCTAAAAGCAGCATGTCTGCTAAGGCCCTAAGGCTCCTGGATTAATAGTTATCTTGTGAAGTGTTGTGAGCGTACTTTGTGAACACAAAACCGTGATTTGTACATAAAAGTGAATATGATTATGTAAATAAAATGTGAAAATGTTTAATTAAAGTGGAGCGCGTTTTATTCAGTATTTTGAAGTTTCAGAATCAATTAATGATTTATTCAAGGTAGCCTTCGATCAAGAATAGCATTAGATTAAAGATTAGGAACAAATACACATCACTCAAGTGGCCGCAATCACGGAAAAGGTGCAAGTTTTAACCTTAACTTTTTAAACATAAACTTTATAATCGTTCGCAATATATTTAGTCTTTTATTGAGAAGTATTTATAAACTAAGAACAAAAATATTTATGGAAAAATAAATAGTTTAATACGATAAGTGTGACTTAATTACTCATTATTTCACGGCGTGAAATTACTATTTTATAGCTCGTGGCCTAAACCCCCTAAAGTCACGCTTTTCTGTGTAAAAACGGACTACTTAAGTCACAGAATAGCGTGACTTCAGTGTGGGTTTAGGTCACACAGTGCTATAAACATAACTATAAGGTTGAAAAAACCATGTTGCAAAATAAGACCACAACATTATTATGTGGTCTTATTTTTCCTGCCGTTTTTGAAGCGCTTATCGGAAATTAGTACAATTGTTCATCGAAGAAATTAGCATTGATTTTATGGGTTTTTATTTACCATGTAGCAAAATATAGGAGTTTAGTTGAGTTTTAAGTAAACACAATCATACTTACATAAAAATTTATTTATACCATTTAACATATTGTGATAATACCACAGTTGTTGGATTCCTACATTATAAAGGTATTTTCATTTTAACATAATATGAAAGCATACGACAAAAACTGTACCAAGTAACATACAAATAGTGTATTTTCTTCTGAACCAATCTACACTTGTACAGTCACAGAACTTGATTGTTGAGCAGATTGACATACTTAGTCAATTTACCGTGTTATAGCCATTTCATACGGCTAAGGGCGGATACAGACATTGCGAGGCATACGCAGCGCACGGCGCTCATCGCATGATTCGCAATGTGTGGCCGTTCATATTCGTGGTGAGGCATGTGGAAGCACATGGCTCACCACGAATATGATCGTCCACACATTGAATAGCATAGAATGATTTGAATTAACGGAGAAATCAAGTTGTTTGTATTGTATTTTACCTCAACAATCATACAGCAACGAGAATTATCACTGTTAAGCAAAACCAGAGGTAAAGGACTAGTCAATTATCAATCAAATTCCCTGATTTTATCTACAAAGCCAATGCCTGTTATCTTTAACAGTGGCATCAGTGATAAATAATATAGTAATGTTTTATCTATAACTAATAATTAAAGATAAGAGAAGCAGAGTTGCGTTTGTTTATTTTGTTTGTTTCAGCGCCCTAATCTCTGGAACTAGCAGTCGGATTTGAAAAAAATATTTTTGCCTTTGATATTTCCCCAATTCTTGAGGAAGGTTATAGGCTATTTAACATCACGTTACGACCCTAAGGAGCCGAGCAAACATAATTACAGACCGAAAGAACGCTAAGCAAGTCATAGCACGGGCGGCTGATGGGATACGACGGGGTGGGTCGGGGGCCGAAATTTCACGCGGACGAAGTTGCAGGCAGAGGCTAGTCTGTTATATAGATAAACACAGAAAATCCCTACATTGAGATAATTACAGGCTTTTTTTCATAGATTTGTTATTAAAGTATGTTATCACATCATGCCCCTTTCGAGCTGTTCAATCTTCCTTGCGATGTCATCGGCAGAGAACGCGTAATCCACGATTCCTTCTTGTTTCATATCAGCTGTATCTCTTGCAGTTTTCTGGAAAAAAAACCCATCATGTTAAAATAATTTTTCAACGAAACGTTTATCCATTAGATAAACCGTTTACCTTCAAAAATAAAAGGGCTTCAAAATTACCTAGAATAACTAAGAAAAATAAACCAATTGGATAAAATGGATGATGAAGTGACCTAAACCCGCACTTAAGTGATGCTATTCTGTGACTTAAGTAGTCCATTATTGCACTGCGCGGCGCGAAATTGGCGCCCGAGCGTAGCTAGCGAGGGTGCTAAACGCCGTGCATTAAGACTGTAAAAATGTCGTATCGTAACGTAAACCCGCACTAAAGTTACGCTTTTCTGTGTAAAAATAGACTATTTAAGTCACAGAAAAGCGTGACTTAAGTGCAGGTTTAGGTGACAAAGTGCGTTACCTGTGACTTAAGTAGTCTATTAATGCACGGCGTTTAGTTTTGCTAAACGCCGTGCAATAATGGACTACTTAAGTCACACGTATCGTAATGTAGACGTACTATTATGTTTTTGTGATCATTTTGTAGTCTCTGTTTTGTAGTGTCTGTTCGTCCCTATATTTTTGTCAGTAGTACAGTTACATTGTAAAGAAAACGTACCCAGAATTGAGCATACTCGGGCGACACAGCCTGCAGGTCCGCGATCTTATCCTCCATGTCCTTCAGCCGTCTGTATATGTCCTTAGACACTGGCCCGATGTTGAGAAACTTCTCAATTCCCACAACTCGCTCGGCGATGGACGAGGGAAGGCCACCGTTATCTGTATGTTCCGGGTACATGTCTTCGGCGGTTACCGTTTGAGGACCCCATTCGTTGTGGACTTTTCGAACTGGGAGGAAAATGATTAAATTAGTTACAATACTTTCCGTGCCTCGGAAATCACGTTAAGCAGTTGGTCCCGGCTGTCATTCGTGGATCTTTGACAGTCGTTACGGGTAGTCAGAAGCCCGAAAGTCTGACAACCAGTCTTAGCAGATGATGATAGTTACAATATTTTGGCTTGGTGGACCGACGACCTTGTGAAGGCCGCAGGAACTCGTTGGATGCGAAAAGCGCAAAACCGGTCGAAGTGGAGGTGTTTGGGGGAGGCCTATGTCCAGCAGTGGACGTCTTTCGGCTGAAATGATGATGATGATTTTGGCGTCCTCGTTGGTCTAGCGGTGGCAAGGATGACTACTGAGTGTGAGGTCTTGAATTCGATCTCCAGGTGGAGCAAGGTGTTGTTTGGAATTTCTCAATAGCAGCCCAGAGTCTGAATTTGTGCCTGGTCGGTGGTAATTGGCTCACCCCCTATAACATTGGACTTCAGCGAAACGTGGGTGTACACCTCTATTCGGGGAATTTAAGCATGTTTTTCTGTATTTTTTTATTTAGTTATTTAATGCCTTGGGTGCGCGTGGTTATTAGGCGTGCCACACACTTGTTCGGGTGGGCATGGTCCGGCACAGCCAGGCGGCAAAATCTGGCAATTAAAGCCGCTCGGCTTAGCTCGAATCGTGCCGACCCGAAAAAATGTGTATCACCCCTCCACTTCTCATAAAGACGAGGTCTGAGCCCTAGCAGTGGGACTAGTGGGAGCATCATAGGCAGATTGTGAAAACAAAAATCACTCACTTTTCAAATGCCCCTTCGAGTCGCTCCTCCTGACGAACTGCGTTCTCACTCTAGCGCACGTTTCCGTCTCAGCATCATCCTGCTTATCAGGTATGAAGTCGTGAATATTGCTGATGTTCACTTGTTCTCTCTTTCGTTCTATGAAGTTGTTGATACGCTGTTGTAATTCCTCGCAGGAGACGTTGATCTGGACTAGGGTTTTGTCCACAGGTGGTGCTGGGTTTGGGGCTGGCGTTGGGAGTGGTGTTGAGTCTGGGACTGTGCCTGTAATGTTTTGTGGGTTTTAGGTTTTGGATTTTGTAGCAGTGTAATTTAGGTCGTGTAGCCTATTAGTATTTTCTTGTTCTGTGTGTCGCAGTGTGCGATCCGCCTTATCGATATGTAGGTAAGGGTGGTATGCCACTCATTAAATATCTTTGTCTATTTTTTTATGAACGTTTCCTGTTTACCTAGGTTTGGTAAAGTCATCCCCTTTTTTATCTAAGTCACATTGAACAAAGATATTTGACCAGTAGCATATTACCCTAAAAAGATAGTGTTGTTCCAGTCACCAATAAGTGTCAGAAAATCTAAAAATGATGCTTTCGTTGACTTTATTAGTTGATCAGCTTCTAACTGCTGGGAGCCAGGGCATCACGTCTGCGTCGATGTAGATATTGAATCTCATTATGTCCTATTCTCAAGACTTCAAGGTCGTTTGTGTTCTACCTAAGTTCTAGTTTAGGAGACAGATATCTTCTAATATATTCACGATTAGGCAATTTTTTGGAATATTATGTACTTAAGTAGGTATTTTTAGTACGTTCTTTTCGATAACTTATCTAGTGTGCACATGCACACATTCTTATCAATCTGGTCAATCAATGTTTTCCACTGTTTTATCTTTTTTCATTACGATTAAAACGTTTGGAATTGTGCCAACAAAGTCTTGGGAAAAGGAAAGGTCTTGAATCGCTGTAAAGTAGCTATGGTATTCCGTATTATTAAGCTCAACTTACACCAAAAGAGCGTCGAAGCGCAGCGAAGTGGAGCGCAGTTTCAGTGTCATATGAATTTTAACTTTATTTCGATTACTATAATACTTATTATCGCAACCGCTCGGTAGAAAAGGCTATTCGCCGGAATTCCAGCGGCGCCGCGGGCATCCGCGCGACTCGTTCGAGTTTCTCATGACACTGAAACTGCGCTCCGCTTCGCTGCGCTTCGACGCTGTTTTGGTGTGAGTTGAGCCTAATATATGGTAACGCAGTTTAATTTATTGCCGTCTCCATCTTGTATAATTATCATTGCACATCAAGCTACTACAATCTGTAGAATTTCTTTAATAGATTTTCAACTTTATTGCTACAGCTTAGAATTCAAGGATGATTGGGAAAATTTGACTGTTTCGGGTAGCTTGTTAAGCTGTCTGAACTTTAAACTTATTGAAAGTCTAAATGTTGATTGTTATTGCACTTTAAAGTTAAGTTAACATCTTAATGTAAAATATTGTGATTACTAACTACGCAGCACATTAGAATCGAACCTATGACCTTATAGGAACTTTATCACCAAAGCGGCTCACTCGGTTATCAATGAAAACTACTTGAAACAATCTTAAACTTTATTTTTGATTACTGCATTGCTCACTTAAAAACTAATTGCGTTAAAACAAAAACGGAAAAAATATTTTATAACATACAATAAAAAAGAAAAATTGCTGTAGCCCAAATTTTTTATAAAACATCAAACGTGTCTGGTTTGAAATGTAAAATATGTAAATAAATAGAGATCTACTTATAAATAGATAAAAAAACTTGATCATGTTTACTGTGAAAAAAAAAACGTTTAAAAACATGCATTTCATGCTGTGTACGTTAATCATTATTGATATAAAACTAACTTATTTTAATTTATTACTTTAATTACCTACCTACCTATAAAAATGATTCCTGTCGAGCTCAAAGTTCGACCAATCTTCAATTTTTCTTTTGGTAGATTTCTAATTTTCATTTTTTTTTTCTAATATCTTCATTTGTATCGTATCGTGTACCTTCACTTATGTGAAAATGACTACTATTACTATTATTATTACTATAAAGTAAAAACACTTTTGTTCAGTGTCACGAAGTATGCATAAAATTTTTATTCGTCTACGAACATCACGAAAAAAGTTTGTTTTATAACAATGATAAAATAAAAATAAATAATATTTAAAATAAAACAGAACTGAGCAGCCAATCCTTTTTCCACAGTAAGCCGCTCCCTTACTGTTACACGATCGGAGATTGTCCTAATGTATGGTCAATTTATGATGTACAGACGTAATTACTCTAGAACTGGATTTGGACCAACAAATTGGTACAATTTCAGGAAAAAATTGGGACAAAAATTGGTACAATTTCAGGAACAATTTGGGACAAAAATTGGTACAATTTCAGGAACAATTTGGGACAAAAATTTGTACAATTTCAGGAACAATTTGGGACAAAAATTGGTACAATTTCAGGAACAATTTGGGATAAAAATTGGTACAATTTCAGGAACAATTGGTACAATTTCCGATCTTGTAAACGCTCGTAAAACTTATCACGTATGGAACTCATGCAAGTTCAAGACAGTTTTTGAATAGCTCCTTATGAAAAATTCGAATTAAAAAAAAATATCAGACCGAGCAACAATCGACTAACGACCATTATATCTCTCAAAGAGGTTAAAACGTTAAAAGGGCGTGTGACAGAAAACAATGTAAAATAGTAAAGTAAATTTTTATTATCTATACCTATCATATCACTCCTAACTGCATTGTACAGACGCCAGCAGGTCAACCTACCCGAAACTGTCAGATTTTCCCAATCAACCTTGAACCTTATTCTTTAGCAATAAAGTCGAAAATCTATTAAAGAAATCTGACAGATTGTAGTAACTTGATGTGCTGGCGTCTGTACGTCTTAGCTAAATTTGGCAGCCTGACAAATTTTCCAATAATCGGCTATTATTAGCAACAAGTGAAGAGAGCATTAATGTAGACTAAATTAGGAAGTTATTCGACTAAGGGCTGATTTTTCAATAGTCAAATAACTTTTATTCGTGAAATAAAATTGACGTCTGACAGATTTTGTATGGAAGAACTGTCAAAAATTCAAAATTATTCCTCGGATAAAATTATCTGGCGTTGGAAAAATCAGCCCTTACTTGAACGATCGTTTCTGCCTTTTGTTTGTTTATTTGACGGCAAGAGAACGACATCTTTCTTTTTACACCATTATACATTTAAATAGTGCAAAAATACACCTATTTAATTCAACCCTTATTTGCTCACAGCCTTACTAATCCACACCCTAATGAGAGCCTTTAAGCAACTTTTATAAAGCCCAAAAGGCTCTACCTACTATACAACTAATCAACATTATTTCATAATATTCAAAGCCTAAATAACAACCCTTAAACCACTAGCAATAGAGCTCTATATTGCAGATGAAGGCCCTAACCAACGATTGAAGGCTCATATCAATAAAACCCTACGAGTTCTAACTAATCAAAGAGTTAAGGCCGGTCTTTCAATCGCCTGTTAACTTTTACCCGACGAATAAGTTTGTCATTTTGACAGTTTTTGTATGGACAATCTGTCAAAACGTCACATATATTCTTCAGGTAAAAGTTATCTAATGATTGAAAAATCGGCCCTTAAAGGTTTATTTATAAACGTTGCTTAAAGTCAAGCAATGGAAGGGAAAAAACGTTGCGCCGACCGCAAGTAAGGACAAAGACAGGAAGATGATAATGCTTAAAGTCAAGTAATGATTAACGTCTTCTTAACCATAACTTTTTAACGTTTAAACGTCTCTTAAATTTAAGCAACGTTTATAAATATACCCCATAATTGGTACCTAATTAAGTCTAAAATGCCCTAAGAGCAAATAAACTTAAACAGCCGAATAATAGGAGCCCTCGACATGAAGAGCATTTTTAATAGTTGCATAACAACTAACCCTGCCTCACAACTAACAACTCCTGAATTCTCGAACGACACACCTAACTTCTGAAGTGAAACTTCTTAGCGCGCGACTCGATATTCGATAGGACGAGAATTGAGAGTGAAAATTCAAGGACGCGTCACTTTTAGGAACATTTCGTTACATGATAGAGAACAAAGATATAAGGGGCTGTCCATTAATCACGCGAGGCTCGAAAGGGGTTGGGGTCCATAAAAAATCACGAAATATCACAAGGGGGGAGGGGGGATTGTAGTAATATATCACGTGTATTTATTTTTTCGACAAACGCGCGATACTCAACCGAAAAGCGGCGCTACGTGTATTTATTTATGTCATTCAAAAACAACCTGCAACCTTTCTGTCTACCTCTAAACGTTATTACTGTAGTCTTTAATTTTCTATAATAAAATTATATGATACTTATACCTGTATTTTATAAATATAAAAAAAATTAAGATTCTTTGTAGGTACTAAAAAATACATGTGATATAGGGGGGGGGGTTAGTCTTAAACCTCACCATGTATCACCAAGGGGGTGATCATCACGTGATTAATGGACGGCCCCTAACTCTCACTGTCTCTCACACAAAATCTCTATTTTTTATTTTAAGACATTTCTTCTATCACGAGTAGGATGCTGCAAGCATTTCTGTCGCTACAATAGGTAGACTTGAAATGACAGAACCAACATTAAACCTAAAATTAAGCTCCGTTCAAGAATTCCGCCGTAAGAGCTCTAACAAAATCTACAAAGAAGCTATTCGAAAACTCAGCCGACGGTCTGACCGTTGCAGGCTCTACGTTTAGTGGACCACGCACATTCGACGTTCTCCTTCCAGACCGGCGCGTCGCCTTCGTACACCTCCTTCTTCCAAATGGGCACGCTGGCTTTCAGGCTCTCGATGCAATGGGAGACAGCGTCGAGGGAGTCCCGTCGGTGGGGACTGCTTACGGCTATGACGACTGATGATTCTCTGCAAGGGACGAAGCCGAGTCTGTGAAAGAATTATATTGGTTATTCACATTGAATGACTGAATTAAATTGGTTATTCACATTGAATGTCTGAATTATATTGGTTATTCATGTTGAATGGCCAAATTATATTGTTTATTCACATTGAATGACCTAACAATATTGGTTTTTTACATTGAACGACCGAATTATATTGGTTATTCACATTGAACGACCGAATTATATTGATTATTCACATTGAATGATCGAATTATATTGGTTATTCACATTGAATGACCGAATTGTATTGATTATTCACATTGGAGTGACCGAATTATATTGGTTATTCACATTGAACGACCGAATTATATTGATTATTCACATTGAATGATCGAATTATATTGGTTATTCACATTGAATGACCGAATTATATTGATTATTCACATTGAGTGACCGAATTATATTGGTTATTCACATTGAATGACCGAATTATATTGATTATTCACATTGAGTGACCGAATTATATTGGTTATTCACATTGAATGACCGAATTATATTGGTTATTCAAATTGAATGACCGAATTATATTGGTTATTCACATTGAATGACCGAATTATATTGGTTAAATTCGAATAAGGGCAAGAGAATGATGGTTCATATTAAATGAAACAACAACACGCAAAGATTTAAATCGTTCGATTGAGACAGCGTCAAAATATGCCACGTTTCTGTTTTGTTTTGAAACCTCTGACTCTGATACACACAATGACGCAATAACTAGAATTGATTGTCATGGAACCACCATTAGGTATTATGGTGTGAGCTCACTCTTCTCAGTATGGACACTATCGCGCGACCTAGTACGGTGAGAAAGATTTCTCAAATCTTTGTTGGGGCCGCGTTCGACCAAAGAGATGGTGGGATGTCCTTAGGAATCAGCAAAAAATATTGCATTATCCCGACCGCTGAACAGAATATAAGGAAGCCTTGCTGCACCAGGAAGTATAAGGCTTATTACTTCAGCGGGATTGTCCGAAAGGGTTACCGCTGGCCCGGAAAATAAAGGGCTAAGGAAGGAACACGGGTGGGTTTTAGTCAGTAAGTCTGACACTTCCTTCCGCTCCATCCGAAAAAAAAAAGTCTTGCTGCTCCAGTAATAATCTAATATTTCTTAAAGTCTCATTTCCTGAAGGTTAATTCTCAGAAATTCTGAAAAACCCAATAACGTTGACCTACTTGAGAATCAAACTCAAGATGCCATGCTCAGCAATCGCGCTCACTATCTAGAATCTCATTCAACTTATTTTTTGTTTAATAACGAGCTCATGTTTTTATAAATTACAAAAACGTTGCATCGAGGTCACACATCACTTTGATATTGCATTCATACACTATTATTACACTTCTAGTGACTTCTACTTACAACTCATTCAACTATGAACCTTATTAAAACTTGATAGAGTTCAAAATAAACACAAGGAAAGTTAAAGAGGATGTTAGCAATTTTCCATTGATAACTAATAATGCTGTTTCACTGACCCTGGCAACGTATAACGGATTTAAAAGCATTTATTTTCTGTACGAGTTTTTTTATATGCCAGTATTTTTGCACCTTTACATTCAATGTTATTCACAAACAATATATTGTGTTTGAAATCATTCCATAGGATAAAAATAATAAAAATCAACATTCCTAATACAAGTAACACATTTAAAAATTAATAACATAACTCACAACATCATCATATCACACTAATATTATAAAGGCGAATGTTTGTGAGTGTGTGGGGGGGTGTGTGTGTGTGTGAGGGTGTGTGTGTGTGTTTATATGTTTGTTACTTCTTCACGCTCAAACAGCTGGACCAATTTTGATAAAATTTTGTATGGAGGTAGCTGACACCCTGGATTAACATATAGGCTACTATATTCCCACGGGATCGAAACTTACGCGGGTGAAACCGCGGGGCGCAGCTGGATGATGATAAAAGTCTGTTATCAAGTCACAAGTGTTAAAGAATGATGGGCATTTTTGTATGGAGCCTGGCCTGATGGTGATGACCAATAGAGTTAGAGAGTAACGAATGTCAAAGATCCACGAATGACAGCCGGGAGCAACGGCTTAACGTGCTTTCCGAGACACGGAGGGGTCTTGGTATATAAAAATGGTCACCCATCCAGGGACCAACCGCGGCAAGCGCAGCGTTACCTGATCGATCGACCCGTGCGGCTGGTTCAATGTTATGAGTCAATAACTAATATTATTGAGAACTGCAGTGAACATTAGCGTCATAAACTAGTACGTTTACTAGTACGTGTACTTGCAGGTCTGATATACTCATAATAATAAAGGAAAGGAAATAATAATAATCTTTATTGATGAACATGAGACAACCGTACAGAGTAACTTAATAATAAACCTAGTACAGACAAATGTCGTTTACAGTTATTTTGACAATAAAGGCAGGTCAGCAGTTGGAGAATGAAAGTTGATGCTTATGATATAAACTTTCATTTGATATAAGTGGTTTTTATTGGACGTCCTGTGTTCGATTGGCAAACTGAGCAAAGTGTTACCTATTGTCATCTGGAATTTCTGGTTGCCCGGAATCTTGATTTGTGCACGGTTGATGGCAGACTCGCCCCCTATTACATGGGACTTAAACATAACTGGTGAAATGTGGGTGTACTATAGTTACACCTCTACCAAACCCGTCCAGGGGAATACAGACGCGATATTATGTTGTCAACTAAATTATAAGAGAGATAAGGACACAGTAAATTATGGAGTGACGTCGTCGTATGTATAATTAGATGTAAATGTAGCTGATGTAAACAACGCGATTAAATAGAATTGTTTACTTTGAACGAAACTCATATGACATTCTGTATTTGAGGTAGGACTCAGCCTGTTGGGAAATTTATATAAAAGGTGGAGACGACACTACGACAATAAATTAAACTGCTTATATCTAATGACGTTCCCAGTCTGCATACAAAAATTCAATCAAATATATCCCATAGTTTAGTCACTATAACTAGTCAAAGATTGGCAAAACCTACAGTCGGCCCATCGCTATTATAGGCCAACCGCTTAACTGAGACGTTGCCTGAGGTAGCTGCGCGGTCCCCCCCGGTGGGTTCCCGCATTGTCGAGGCGGGGGGGCTCAGTAGCCGTGGCTTGGACACCCACGGTGAAGCGAAGAGGAACCCGAGGAGGGGCCGCTCGTCAGGGCTTTTGCCGACAAGCCGACGACGTAGCGGCCAACATGTAGGTTGAAAAAAAAAAAAGGTAGCTGCGCGGTGCGGGAGGGGTGATGGTTGTCACAAGTTGACGAATCACTGAGCTCTTGCATCACATCACGACACCCCATCCGCACCGCGCTGCTACCTCAGGCAATGTCTCAGTTAAGCGGACGGCCTATATTTAGTTAGTTTGAAAAAATCTTTTTTTTTATAGTTCCAAAATACTCGAATTCATTCATATTGCCAGTGTTGTTATTCATTGTTGTCTCCACATTGTTTATTGGGGACAAAAACCACGCCTGTACCCCAAAGGAGTAAGCAGAAGATGAAGTAGGATGTTTAGTACACCCATATTTCGAGTTATTTTTGAATCCCATGTAATAGGGGGCGAGCCAATTACCATGAGTCAGCGCGAATCCAGATTCCAGGCTGCTACTGAGCAATTCCAAATGGAACACTGCCCTCTGAGTCCTAAAAAACCTGCAGTCAAAGTGACCTTTGTGCTGCCACCGACGAAGCTGAAGGAGTGGTGAAATTTTGAACAAAGTTTGAAATACTGTCGTGTCGTGCCAGCGACACGAAAATGAAGAAGAATGGAACAATTAGGGACCGAGTCAAAGTCAAAGCATTTATTTCAAATAGGCACATAAAAGACACTTTTGAACGTCAAAATTTACAATAAAACCTTCCAAAATGTAGTTTTTTTTTCTACTGTACCCGAGACTTCTCAGTAAACATTACATCAACTGTTTTTATGTGTGGCGTTATCTCGGCAAGGCAACGAAGTAGTATGTTATTCGTTATCATTACGACATTGCGTATCAAGTTCATTTACACTGATTCCCTAATGACTTTGTAACTTTTAAGTGAGTGTGGTTATAGTGAAAGAACTCTAATTATGTCAAATGTTTGTGTGATGAGCATGATCATTTGTTCTGTGTCTGGGTGTAATTTATCTATATATGTATGTATTTAGAAATATATAAGTATGTTTATCAGTTGTCTAGTACTCATAACACAAGCTCTGCTTAGCTTGAGACTAGACGGCGTTGTGTGATAGTTGTGGAATATTATTATTATTATTATTAATTATTAAGTCACGAGCCGGCTGCCCAATAGGATTTTCCATCGGCAAAAATGACGAACTTCCATACAAACTTTCATCCCCTATTTAAACCTATTAATGAATTTTCAAAAATCCTCCTTCTATAGTGGCATTTCCTCAATGCTCGCTTTAGCTGTATAGGGAACTCTTGTGTAAAACTTCATGCTATTTTAATCTGATCCTGCCTGTCCCTTACTGCTTGCTGCCCTCCTCCAGGGACGCCCTAAGCCGAGGTCCGTACCCCATAGGGGGTGCCCTTAGCGTGTAGTTGCTTAATTTTTAAGTTTTTTAAGCCCTGACTGTAGACTTTAATTTATTGAGGCACCCACAGGCAAGCCCGCATAAGCAGCCGATAACCTCCTAGGCTGACCTGCGAGATGACATTTACAAAAAAAAATAAAAATCTTTATGCTTTTAGACCCAGCGGTTTAGGCTGTGCATTGGCTGTCAGTGTTTGAATGAATTTAAGAATTTTATTAAGGCGAAAGCGCCAAGGTAGCTCGCGAAATTTTTAGGTTTTTTACAATTTGCTGGACAGTATTAAGTTGTACATTGATTAAAATATGATTCGCGGCCGTAACAAATATGTATTTACAGAATTATAATCATTAAAGTCATCAACACAACTCTCTAAGACCAAGTAATCCCCAAGAATTACTATTTCACGAAATCTTGACATTTGGGGATTACACTAACTTAACAAGTTGTATTACTGATTGTAATGATTATAATTCTGTAAATACATATTTGTTACGACCGCGAATCTTATTTTAATCAACGTACAACTTAATACTGACCAGCAAATTGCCAAAAACGTAAGAAAATTTGAATTTCGCGGGCCACCTTAGCGCTTCTCCCTTAAGTAGAAGATCTTCGTATGTCTGTGTTATTTTAATGTCATTCAATCATAAACTCACGCCTTTTTTCCCATACTATGGACTAGCAGAAAGTAAAGAAGACCATACGGCCACTACCACACATGACTCACTTAATTGAAACAAGATTCGACACTAAAATAAATTGTGAACGCTGTAATGGCAGCATTATGCTGAGCGATGGCCGTTTTGAGCGCATATGACGAATATGTTCTTCATATATTGTTTTATTTTTCCTTTTTGGGCCTTATTTTTAAGCTTTCGCATAAAATATTTTATTACATATAATTAAAAAAAAATATTGCGCTAATATTTTCTTTATTTCTTGCAGACAAGCGACAAAAACTCCCTCTCGAAGAGACGAGGCCTGTGTCCCAGCAGTGGGCACATTATAGGCTGATTATGCTATGGGACAAAAATGCACTGCGCACAACAGATAGGTATAGATAGCGATACTGACAAATGTATTAATGCTAATTAGTGCGACCGACTCATTAATATTTATGAACATGAACTTGAAACACTAAAGCTGGGTTCACACGGCATTGTCCTGCACGTTTTTTTGCAGTATACGTCTTAACGAATAAATAGTGGCACATACATTGTACATAGAACCATTCACATGTCGTTTGTACTGCAAAAAATCGTACACCGTTTATGCGTTTAAACGAATACTCAACGGACTTGTCAAGCAAATCGAATGAACTTTAACGTATTCGGCTTGCAGTGGCACATAGTATAGCTCTGTCTCGTTCACACGACACGATGTTCATACGTTTTTCATCGAATAGCCATCCAAAATAGACATCCGAAAGGAATTAAAAAACTTCTATTCGTTTCTAAGTTTATCATATAACTTCTCAAATAGTTTAGTACGCCCTGATTCTTCATTAATAGGATGTACCCAAAACCTTCTGCTCTGTCGGCGACGAAACAGTTGGCGCCTCCGATTATACCAATATAAAATTACAACCAAGCGTGGATCCATCACAGACGTCTACTCACTGTGACAACTGTGTGAAGACTACTGCTATTCGTTTTTTACACGAATGAAAATCTACCGTATGAACACCCGGGTGATTGCACGTTAAAAAAACGAATACAAAGAAAACGTGCAGGACAATGCCGTGTGAACCCAGCCTAAGCGTGCACCGACGTTTAACATAAGAACAAAATGCTGAAATATTCTGTCATCTGTATCAATAATGACGATAGAATAATTATCAAGAATATCGTTTACCCAGGTGTTCAACAAGGCCTTCATGATATTCCGCATTTATACTATATTTTGAATAAAATATCCGAAAACAAAAGACAGGTAATAATACATTATCTGCTATTATGGAGTTTTCTTTGTTAATATTGTGAATTTATTAGTGACGGATGTGTCATGACTGACCTCTTTAATACAAGTATGTATTATAGAGGTCAGTGCGCACACCACACCCTAATTGCAGAACACGCTATCAATCAAAATCTGAATCATTTTGAAGCTAATCCACTGCTTTACATATTCGAAAAAATTGTCTGCTCAACAACGTAAATAACGCAATGAATGTTGTTGAACTGTCAAAATGCAGCAGCACAGCAGCAGCGCGTAGCAGTAGCGTGTTACACAACAAGTAAGTACAATACCTCGACTCGCTAGTACGAACTTGGTTTTATATCATCACTAGCTGCGCCCCGCAGTTTCACCCGCGTAAATGTCGATCCCGTGGGAATATCGAGATAAAAAGTAGCCAATATTATGTTAATCCAGGGTGTCAGTCTACCTCCATACAAATTTTTATCAAAATTAGTCCAGCCGTTTGAGCGTGAAGAAGTAACAAACATATAAACACACACACGCACCCCCGCATACACACACACAAACTGTCGCCTTTATAATATTAGTGTGATCATCGCCAGCCTACAGCATTCCACTGCTGGACATGGCCATTGGTCTCTCGATCTTCGGCTACTCTCGTCCATTTACTTCTCCTCGCCAACCCCCGCGAATATCGTCGCTACATCGAGACAATATGAGAACGTTCTATCTTCGCGATCTCAACTCAAGAATACTGCCCTAACGTATATTGAGCCTACAGCTAATGTGGCCGAACGTTTACCACGTCAGCTTAGATGGGGCTTACATGACCTAAAGCGCGGTCACTGTCGGACTGCATAGAAAAGAAAGGGAAGCGCGATGACACAACGCTGGTAATTTATTGCAAAATATGAAGCAATTATCTATTTACAAAAACTATTTAATAATAAAAAATCCATCACTGAATGCAGTTTGGCATTAGAAATTTAATGGTATATTTTTAATTATAATTAAAATTCTTAATGAAGGGTTATCCCTTCAGACAATTAAGAAATGTATTTGAAGATTTTTTTGATGCATTAATGTATGTTTAATTATGATTTGAGTTCCATCACTGTATTAAAATAAGACTTGACAATATCTTTTTTTTTTTTTGGTCAAAATTATTTACGGTTTAAGTTTTTGACCGTTTTTAAGAAATCAGCTACATTGATGAAATTTCTGAGAAACTCCGAGCAAAGCGTTTTTGCACGTTAAATATTACTTCACCAAAGTCGGTTACGGACGGATATTATGTTATAACGGGATGGCGTTGAATATCAGTATTTTACATAGAGCCACTGCCTATAGCAAGTCGGTTCTCGTTCTACCGAGCCTTTTCCCAACTATGTTGTGGTCGGCTTCCAGTCTTACCAGATACAGTCTTAAAATAAGTATAAAACACAAACCTGTGGAATATAGCTATACTATGGATGGCGGGCCACTTGTCCCGGACCTCGTCGCAGATAACCTTCATAGCCTTCAGGGCCATTGGCTCGTAAGCTTCATACTCCAGCCTCACCACCTGGACAAACAGAATAACAGATTGGGAACAAGGTTTTAGTTTTTTTTTTATCGCGTCTGGCGTATTTTTTGAAGAAGTTTTAAGCAGTGACTGGATTGGCACAATAGGTACATCCTTGTATGAATAGGACTGAAGAAGGAATTGCGTAAGATTGAGGAGGCCAATGGGTAAAAAAAAAACTGATTAAAATGTAAAACATTTTCGTGTTCCAAAACCCGTTTGTTTTGGAACTAAATTAACTTGTGTAGTCGTATTTGTACAACTGATAACGCCTGTGTTGATCCACTGTATAATGTCACTGTATACACCAAATAATTAATGGTTAAACTGACGTTATTTATGACATAACTTTAATTTACTATAGAGTTAATTAGTTGTTATTAATTGCTGCGCTGGGGGTCTAGAATCATGAACATGATTCCATGAAAAACCAACCCATCCAAAATAATCCATGGTAACCATGGTCTAACTCTAACAGGTTGCGCGATACCTGGGGGCCTAAAAAGGCCACTTTGGCAGAATCATAAAAGGATAACATTATTTACTTTTTTGCTGTTGTATTTTCTGGGCGTATCACAAATAAAATGTTTTTCTTTCTATTTCACCGCCTTGGCTATCTATGGTAGGTATCCATGGCAGTGCAGTGTTTCAAATATTGCAAAAGCCACTCACGGACAGACGGAGTTCATAATACAAGGGACTTATGATAATTACTGTCTGCGCATTAAAGGCCACATTGGGCTAATGCTCGGTTTTAGCTTTCGGTGTTTACGTATTAGAGTGATTAATGAGCGACCGAAGTTTCGATAAAAAACAGACTAACTTATGGTAATTTCTGTCTGAGCATTAAAGGCCACATTGGGGTTTGGCTAGTCTCGGCCAAAAATAAACAAATTCACGAGGCAGTTTGTTTTTTTCTCCTCCGTTCTCCCTCCCTTCCTAGACCTTGTGAGTTGTTTTTTTTTAATTAAAGGAAACAATCTCAGAGGTCAAAGTCTCTCTATAATCTTGGTCATATCATGTGAGGACCATGTAGATTGCTGTCTGAAATGGTATTTTCAGGAAAGAACCCCACAGATTTGAGTAGACCTGTCCTGCTCGCGTAGCATGACGACGTTTTGTCGACGGAAGAATAGACAAAATGACACAATGCCATGCTTAGACGCGTAGAATGCGTACAAATATTTCTGCAATCTGTGATTTTGGCTATTCTTTCGTCGACAAAACCCGTTTCTACGACGGTCATACTACGCGTGCAGTCAGTGCACGCATTTTATTATTATCACATCACTTGATGTGACGTCTTTAACTTACTTGTAGGTATGTATCTCATCTATTAAGTAACAAAAACTTTTTTACAATAAAAAAAACAACCGACTTCCAAAAAAGAGACTACAAAGTGAAAAACCACTTTAATTTCGGAAGCCAGTGTCGTTGGTTTCGCATTTTTGTTGTTTGCCACCAACTACCTAAGAAAAAAAAACAACCGAATTGATAACCTCCTCCTTTTTTGAAGTCGCTTAGAAACATGTTTTTAAGCTAGTATTCGTTTCTAATTCCACTTTTTCCAATTAAAAAAAAAATCTTGAATTACAATGTACTGTTTGAAACTTAGATGACAAAAAATACATTTAAATGTAATGAGGTGCTAGTAGTATTTAACTAAACCTATCTATATTTTTATAGGCTGCCACAGTAGAAAAAGCATATATAATGCTGGTAGATTTTTCTACCCGTCGGATCTGAAAAATTCTTTTTGCATTTGATAGCTCAATTCTTGAAGGAGGTTATAGACTATTTAACATCACTCTACGATTCTTAGGAGCCGAGCAATAAGAATAAAGTCAGAAAGAACGCTAAGCGAAAACAAAAGTAATAGTGCTGGGGATGTGATGCAATACAGTGGGTCGGGAGACAAAGGGAGTTTTATAAAAATGTTTCTGTTATTTTAGTATATTGTGTATGTTACGACTTTAGACAGCAGGCAGTGATGGATATTTATATTTTAAAGAGCACACTTTATACTTACAGAATATAATATAATAAAAAAAAAGTAAAATTATTTTTTACCAACCTTTTTGCCTTCGAAATTGTCCCTAGTGGTGCCGATGAAGAGAGATATAGCCCCACAGCTGTCAGCGGTGACTAGCTCCGTAATCTCATCGACTGACAGCTTGTCCACTGTCAGCTTTAAGTGATCCATCTTATTTTAAATTTTCTAGTTGAATACAAAAGAGGCTCGAGGTTCTGTTGTTCTACTATGGTATTAAATAAGAAAAAATACTGAGGGTTGAGGATTCAATTTGTTCTATCAGACAGGTTTCCAAATTTTAACCTCCACTGATTGGAGGAATTATGGCAATACTGTCTCGCTCTTGAATTTCTATATCAACCTCCTCTTCGCAAACCTCCTCGTTCTTAGCCAATAATATATTGTCTTTTATAGTTTGCAAGTTATAGTTTTCAGTAATAATATTCAGGAGTTTCTTGTAGCTGATCTTGGTTGGGAGACGGATTGTGGACTCCCTGGTTCCTGCTAACTCCTTGGACCGTGCGAAAAATAATAATTTCACAGTTACGTCATGCTCTATTTCCATATTTTACACTGTAATAAGAAGAAAAATAAATTAAAAGATAGCCACATTACATCATTAGCTTAAGTATGTTAAAATAATGTTTATAGTCCTGTGTGACCTAAACCTGCACTTAAGTCAACCCTTTTCTGTGACTTAAGTAGTTCATTTTTCCACAGAAAAGTGTGACCTAAGTGTGAGTTTAGGTCACACAAGCTATAAAACAGTATACAATATGTGTGACTGAAGTAGTCCATTATGCGAGCGTAATGGACTGAACATTGTAATGTACAGACGCCAGCACATCAAGTTACTACAATCTGTCAGATTTCTTTAATAGATTTTCGACTTTATTGCTAAAGCATAAGGTTCAAGGTTGATTGGGAAAATCTGACAGTTTCGGGTAGGTTGACCTGCTGGCGTCTGTACTATTTTTTTATAAAATGAAATGTCAGCTTATTATGTTATTTTGCTTGACAAGGGATAATGTTTCTTAGCTATTTTAAATTACACTCAGGTTGCAAATATGATGACATGAGTCTACCTGGGGGGCAATTTTCATAATTTGAAGAATTTTCAGTCTGATCTTATCTTAGTCTTAATCTGTCAGAAACACCTTTAATTTCCCTAAATTTTTGACAAGTTTTTAATATTCATTGACACTGAGATGAGATTGCGAATAGATTTTAAACATTTTTAACTACGGGAATTGGTTCCGATTTCCACACTCAGTAATTAGAAGACAGTTAAAATACTAAATACAAAATGAAAATGATTAAATTCAATCAGACCAGAAACTTAATTAAGTACAGGAAAGTTCAAAGTTTTACTTGTCAATCAGACAGTCATTGCAAACAAATATGCTAATAAATATAATACAGCATTCTATATTTTAATAATTTAATGTAGGTATGTAATTGCAAAAAACTATACTAGAGCATAACCAGAAACTTTCATTTCATTATACACCTTTCGTTGAACCATGTCACTCATGAACCAGTTATTAAAAGTAAAAAAACAATTAAAAACAAAAAAAGTAAAGAAACATACTCAAATACCTGCTCCCACGCACTGGTCTTCCAATATTTAAATTTAGAACTGGATTGAAAGTAAAAATAAGCTATTTCAGTCTATCAAAAAGTACTCTGTGTATTGTACATAATGCGCCAAATGTACTGGCGTATTATTTTATTTATACTCGAAAGGAACGTGTGTCGCATGACACAGTCGCACGTGCACTAGTGAGTGTGACTAGCTACAGCTAAAGCTACAGCAGGTAATGACTTGGCGGCTTAACTACAACTGGTTTTTTGCCGTTTTTGCGATCTCTGAACCATGACCAACAATGTGAAGTATTTTATTTAAAAAAAACTATGCAATAATCACCAAATAATTATCTTTGAACTTAGTGTTTATTGTAAACAGTGTACTAATTAAGAAGTTTCTTTACAAAGATTTATTTGATAACATCGCTAAGGTTAGGTTTTAACCTTGACATTTAATTAGGTTAAAATAAAATTAAACTTTCAAAGAGTATACTTACAATGTTCATTTTAATTTCAAAATAAGATTATAAACAATAATCTTTTTACAAAATCTTCCCTAGTTTTGAAATATTTATTTGTTTTTTTAGTCCTACGAACACCTGAAAGTGACAGTCAGTAATGTAATGTTTCGTTTTTGAAGTAAGTGTCAGTCACTGTGACTTGCTGTCAGCAATTTGCATCATGCAAACAAACTAAACATGCACCAAAGTTATTCACTTGAAATATAATAATTAAAACAAAAATCTTTAGAAATTAGATACTTAAGCTTGCTTTATCTTGAAAACTTAAAGCTTGCTTCGTTAACGAACTTTTAAACAACTGACATTCCAAAGTAAAGGTGCTTACACGCTATTTTTTTTAAATACTAGACTGATGTAACTGATATTTTAACGTTTCTTTCTATTTTTATATAAAATAGTTACCTCTGCCTAATCACTCGGTACGAGTAGAGAGAACATCATGACAGTCAGTTCAATTGCAGCAATGGGAGCAAAATGTCGTCGCTTTCGACTTAGTGAATACTGTGAATACAGTAAGTATAATGTCTTTTTCGGATTTCTTTGATTAGTTTTTCCGTAAAATCTAAATCTATTTTACATAAAATTTTAGTTTCGCTTTAAAAACTTGTCGACTGCCACAGATACGTGCGAAACAAACGCGGCACCGAAACGGCGAAACAAAATAGCGGGTTAAGCGTGAAGGTGCCCGAGCAGTTGCGGATCTACTTGGAATCTCGCAGGAAAAAGATAGAATCGTAATTAAATCTGTGTGTTAGAATAAGCAATTTCGCATCTGTTTCGCTTGTCGTTCAACGGATAAGTCATGGCGGAACTACTGTGATTTCGTGGCGAAGATGTGATACCCGCCTCAGAGCAACGATTGTATGGCACACGCGGACAATGGCTTTAAACTTATAAAAATCCACATTTTCGCATTTTGTAAAGGTTTGATCTGGTACATTTTACTTATAAATTGTTATATATTAATTGAGATAGCTATTTTATAGTTATACTAAATGATTATAAAAACTGTGCAAAAAGTTCTGAACTAATACGCAGCAGTTGTATTTCTAACGTCGTATTTTATCAGAAATAACAGTTATTTAATATCAGTGATTTTTATTAAAGTAACCGATTTGCTTTGGTGTGCACACACCTTTCTGGAAACTGACATTTCAAATTATAAAAAGTTACCGGATTTCAAACGGTCTCGGAGCGGGCGGTGTATTTGTGTTTGGGTTCAACAGCTCTGCATCGCATTTTGGCAAGATTCCCTCGGGCGCGCGTTACATAAAATGAACGTCGCGTTTCGTGCCACACAAAACGGATAAAAATAGATTTTCAGAGTGAGTTGCGTGTTCACAAATCACCGACATTTTTGTTTTTAAATGACATACATACGCGCGTCGCCGCTTGTACTACGACGTATTAGAAATCTTAGTGAAACTATCTGAAATCGGCTAACTGTAAACATTGGACTAATTTTTTTCTTTGTCTCGCTCCAGATTGACGTTCGAGGATCGAGTATCGAGTGCGGGCGGAATCCGTAGTGACTGAACTCCGTGTGGTGTGTGACGGGTGATAATCCAAGTGTGTGACTAGTGGACGTGCGAGATGGCTCACCACGCTGAGCCGATGGACATAGACAGTGACTTTGATAACAAAGAGAACAGTTTACATCACAACAATGTGCTGCCCTTCACAGAAAAGGGGTATGAAGAGTTGGACGTGTCGGAACTTAACATGAAACTCAGGTATTCCATCACTCCGGCCTCGTCGCCTATGTCTAAGAGTTACACCGCAAATTGTGTTGATAACAGGAGCCTAGAGTCAGGTGATGACATCCGAAACATCACAATTAATGACAATAGTAATTTAACTCGCTCACTCAATTCAAATTTGGCTAAAAATGATAATGTAGTAAAATCTCTCAAAACTTTACCACTCCAAGCAATCTCTACGGAGCAATTTGGTGATAATAATAGAAGCACATCAGTACTTAGGCCTCTTGATACCACTGTTACTCAAGACAATGCAGATGTCACTGTCACAGTTAGCGGTCCAAGTGACATTGATGAAAACTCTCTGTTGAGTTCATCATCGTCTATGGTACCAACCCCTGAAGCAACAACACCAACAAAGGATAGCCTAAAGAATGACGGTAGCAGTTCTCCTATTATGCGAGGGATCAAAACTGTCCTCAACATGTTTAGATCATCTCAGAGTCCCATACCACCAGCTGACAGAGAAGATATTGCAAAACCTGACATACTCAGCCCAGTAGAGGCAACACTATCAACTGAGGAAGCCAAGTCACAGGCAATGTTGGCTTCAACACCTATCTCTACTCAACGGAAGAAGGAAACAAGTCCAACTAAAAGAAACAGCCCACATAAAGAATCAATTGTTTTTAACGAGGATCTTGAGAAGGAGCTGCAATGGAAAGATGAGACAACCATCATATTCAGTCAGGAGCGTATTCCAATACACAAACTTTTTTTTCAACACCCCCAAAATGAAATTAAAAACACCAACCAGGATGTGGAATTACCAACACAAGAAATACAAGATGACATGAATTCTACCTTGGAATATATGGATATTTCTTACAATGATTCGTTTAGAGATAGAACTATGACTGATATACTTAACAAAACCGACTGCACTTTTACTGGTGAATCAGATGCAGAATTTCTAGATTGTGAAACAACATTTACTAAGAATGATTCTCTGCTAGAAGATAATGACTTGACTCCAGTGAATGAAAAAACACAAGACTTGGACTTAACAAAAGATATAGAAGGTACAAATGAAAACACAAGTGCTTCCAGGCTGAAACAAATAATTTTGAATACTACACAAGATATATTAGATGCAACCCTATCAATAACACCTGAAGATTTGCTTCCTGAAGCATTACTTAAAACTCAAAATAAACCGGGTCAAGACAATAACATATTGGATGAAATACCTCAGTCTGAAAACACAATATTGATATCAAGTGAGATTGCGCTTGAAAACGTTAATGAAACAATCAATACTAATGTATTTGACAAAACCCTCGAAAATTCTATAACATCGCATGAAAATCTTTCAGCACTGAATCAAACTGTAGACGTTATTAGTCTGTCTGTGGATAAAAGTGAAGTTTCAAATGTAACTGCAACCTTTGAAAATGCAATATTAGATCAAACAGTTGAAATTACAAATTCAGAAACAAATACAGAATATAAGGAAGAACTCAATGTAACCAAACTAACAGATAAGATTTCATCTGAGAATGTTAGTTTCGATAGCCAACATAATATTCTAGAAAATCCTGATTTAACATCATATGGTGAAATACTTGTAGCAAATGAAGAAAATATTGAAGATTTAAGAAGTCAGTCCACAAACCGCAATGACCTTAATTTAATTCAAGGCAATACCCAAGACATTGAACCAAATAAAAGTGGTCTTGATACTAATACAAATGTTAGTGAACATAACTCTACAAACTTGGTTGAAACTACAAACACTACAACTACAACTTGTAATCCTGAAACCCTAGAAGAAATAATAAACAAGTCATTACTTAATCCTGATGATGAAGGGAAGTCTAGTCCCATTAGAGAAGCATCAATGACTGAATTGGCTGCTGAAGTTCCTCTTCCTGATGAAGATGACCTTGACAAAGAATTAAACATGCCTGGTGACCAGACTGATGCTTCGACCCTACCTACAAGTGTGCCTCTTGATTTTGTAGACAATATTAAGGTTCAAACAGAGATCACAGACATGATACATAACCTGACACTTGAAAAAGAAATAATGGAAGTAGAAGGAAACGATAAAGATAAAACTGTAATGCCTGAACCAAATTTCGAAAGAGGTAACATTCAGAATGTAACGGTGATTTTCGATCAAGAAAGAACAAAAGAAGTGCCAGAAGTTATTAAAGATATAGATACAGATGTAATGAATGGAAAGCCAGTGTTAACTGAAGAACCACAAGTTTCTCCTGTAACTGCACCATCATTGAATATTGATACCACTACTGTTAATACAATTGATCAAATGCAGTATTATATTGAAGTTTTGAACCAGATGGAAACTGATACAGAGTGCCTGAATACAACAGCTACACACAATTCTGAACAAAGCATAAGATTGAGTCAAACTATGGATATCAATGAAAGTGTAATTGGACTGAAACCTTTGCCTGACATTATTAACCAGACAAATATTGTGCCTGTAGAAAATCTAGAACCGGCTGAAAATATTCCTGCACCAGTAATGTTAGAACAACAAGAGAATTTGCCTGCAAATTTTAAACTGGAGGGAAATACAGTTATTCCTCCAGAAACTGTGCCTGAAGCTGCTTACAATGTTGTGCCAGAACTTTTATCAGATGTATCTGAAATAGATAAACATGCGATTGAATTAGCGAAAGTTACTGGAGAAGAACTACCTATTACTCCAGCAAATGATGAAATAGTTAAAGACTCGGTTACCTACGGCACCGCACCTATTGCCGCTGAAGACATACCTGTTGCTACAGACAGTGTTATGGATACACAACTTAACTATGGTGACGTAATTCCTACAGAGCCTGTTATACCTGACAATGAAAACCAACTTATTAATAAAAATATCTCCGTCAGCGCAAGTGCTGACATTAAAACTGAAGATGATGAAATCATTGTTTCTGAAAGTAACAGCCCATTTGTATCAGTAATTGCTGAAGATATTCCTGGAATGAAGCCTGAGGAAAATATTGATGTTCAGAATATCGACCACCGATTAGCGACAGCCGGTAAAGTCGTCTTTACCCCACCGGCTTCTCCCCCAATCGCTTCTAAAGGATACAACTTTAATTTTGATGAAATGGATGATCCATTCGCAACGAAAACTAAAATAAGGATTTCGCCATCACTGGATACTCCAACTAAAATAGTTGAATCAATAGTGAGCTCCAGAAGTGTCGAAAAGCCTATGCCGAAAAAGGAAATGATGAACAGGCGAAAATTACAATCTGAAAGGAAGAAACCTGTTGCTCCTAAAAGGAAATTCAATTCGACTTATAGTGGTGCAGTTACCGACAAAACAGCTGCGAGCCCTATTGAGAAGTCCGCTGTTGGTGACATAAACCTGGAGCCACCACCTAGTGTAGCTTTAGAACTTAGCAATGTTACTGTTGAAGACAAAATTGTTCACGAAAAGACACTTAATGCAGCGAAAGAAGCACATAAACTAGAAGAGGAACTTAAACCTAAAGATGATGTTGAACAACCTGTTATAACATCCTCCACAGAGGTTAATGAAAGTGATGAATCTGCTACTCTTCTCTCCAAAGATTCAAAATCAACTACGTCATCAGAACAGTCTGTATACTATTCTACACGCACATCATCAAATGAAAGCTTCCATTCAAAAAATGTTTTTAACATACCTGAGATTGATGACAAGAACTTCAATCCCTTTGCAACGAAATCTAAAATGCGACAGTCTCCACCTCTGGACATTGATACGGATAATCATTTTGCCACCAAAAACAAAATAAGAAGTTCTCCTGATTCCTCCATGATTTCACCTCAAACTGATGACGCCAATGCAGAAGATATCACAAAAACTGCTTTGCCTGACGGCAAAATGGAAACTGAATTAATGGAAAAAGATGGTTCAGGAAACCTAAGTAATACAACTACTTCGTCTAAAGCTACTGATGAGAAAAATGGTACAATCAAAGAAGTTAATACTGAAGATGAAGACACAATAGAGGGACCATTCCTGGAAGCTGAAGATTTAAACACTGACGATAAAATGTCAGATTTTGATGGCGAAAATATTGACATGATGCAATTCCATGATTTACCAACTCAAGGAAACGACGAAAATGGTGACAATGGCGAATTGTTCATAGATGCGGAAGCTTTTGAGTTCCTCCTGAATCAGAATATGTGTAACACTGTTGTTGACAGCGGTAAAGAGAGTTTGTTCCTGAAATTTGATCCTCTCTTCGCAAAGAGGATGTCATCTATTACGTCTGAGAGTTTAGTTGCTTCTTTAAATAAGTTTCAGAAAAGGCAAAGTACCCCTACAAAAGTGGCGATGCCAGAAACGAAGGTCAAGTCTCCTGTCGCTGGGCCTTCTAACTTGAACATAACCCAAGACATGGACATCACAAACAACTCAAGTGAGGAATTCAACGAAGACCTTAACGTCACAGTATCTAAGCCGACGATGGCCGTACCTCCTGCCGTCAATCCAGTAACACCCAGAAACAAGTCCTTGACCCCAAACAGATTGAACAGGCGTTCTCTTACATTCACGTCTCCTGCCATGGCCGTTATTGATAGACTATTGTCTTTAAGCGGCAACAGTTCTCTCCTGCATGAGACTACTGTGACAAATGCCACAAGAGAGCAGAACGAAGCCGACTTGGCTCTTACACAGCTACGAGAGCTATTAGCCGAAAAAGAAATTAACGTTTACAGTCTAAGATCTGAAAGTAAAGAACTAAAGGATAGATTAACTTTATTAGAATCTCATTTAAAAAGTTTAGAAGATGAAAGTCAAGATAGATTAAAAAAGATCAACGATTTGAACGATCGGCTGGCTGAGAAGACTAAGATTAATAAGAGCATGGCGGCTGTGGTCGAGGAATATGAGAGGACGATAGCTAGTTTGATCTCGGAAACAGCTCAGGACAAGAAGAGGCATGCGGAGGAAAGAATAAAGTTAATTAATGAAAGAGACGAGCAGACGGCGCATCTAGCCAGCATGGAGGTGTCCTTCAGCGACCTCCATAGCAAATACGAGAAGAGCAAACAGGTTATACTCAATTGTAAGGCTAACGAAGACGCCTATAAGAAATCTATCAAAGAGTTTGAAGAAAATCTCACTAAAATGCAAAGCAATTACGAGCTTCTGAAGCAGCATGCGACGACCAAGCTCAACCACGCCAACCAAGAGTTGGAGAAGATGAACAGGACACATGAGGCGGAAGTGTTGAAGCTTAACGCCATGATCAAGAGGAAGGAACTGCACATCACGTCGCTCGAAGAGTCTCTTACGCAGAAGACGAAGGCAAACGAAGAACTTACAGCCATATGCGATGAACTCATCAACAAGGTCGGCTGAACAAATTTAAGGGTTTTCTACATTTATTGTGTCTTGTGATCTAGGCAGATACTCCGAGACTCGCTTTTGTGCTTATCTTAAGATAAGAAGCATTAAGTTTTAACTAGACTCTACGATATTGTGCCAAATCAATTTAGTGTAACGACATTTTATTCCTGTTGTTCGTTATATACTCAAAGACTGCAAATTGTGATAAAATTCGAGTTCTATAATCATGTTACAATGTATACCTTTTATATTTGTAATTCAATTGAGAGCACATAATGTTTCAGTCTGTACATTATATCTTTGCACTTTTATATTATGCCGGCCATAATTAAAGTGTGCGCGGACGACAGCTGTAAGTCAGACACAGATTTTGAAATAATTCATAGAAATGTATATTTTTTTGCATGTTTAACTGTTGTATTTAAAGTGCCCAGATATTTATTTTGTATGTTAAAAACTTTTCGTCAATATTTTTGGGAAGATATAGAAATTCACCTAATGATATTTTTGTAGATATATATTCGTAAAAAACTACGATAGATTTCATATTTAGATGTAATAATGATTATCCTGTGTTTGAGCAGTTGGACTGTTTTAGACTAACGTCATAAAAATATGTTGCATGTTTCTTTTAGCCGTCTGAACAACCTCGCGTCAGCTGGTATACGTTAAACTTGCAGTCTCATATCCCTCATATCCCTTAATTAATTTTGATATTGCATCTCATTTTGTTCCGTAATATTAACCGATCTCTGACATTCTCACATTCAAATAGATTTTAATTTCGTCTATGACATATTGTTATACATAGTTAAAAAATTTGTAGCTCGACTTTCCAGTAGCGGGTTGTTTTGTCAGTTATTTTTGTATGATATAGAATTTAGTAATAATTATTTTAGTTAATAAAGTTGACATTTTCAAAACCGTTGTTTTTATTATTTATCTGACTTTGTCCACGTAAGTAATGGTCGCAAGTTCTAAAATGTTCGCAAATAATTGCAAACATAAATTGACTCGAATACGCAGAGTAGGAAAAATCGGATCGAGGAAAGTGGTGTTAAAAAAACCGGGCATGAACGAGTCGGACTCGCGCACCGAGGGTTCCGTATCATCATATGTTTTTCATCGGGGAGGCCTATATTCGTCAGAGAATCATATTTTTATTTATTTCTTATTTGCAAAATATAGTTGGGCAAACGTCATCTAAAACTATTCCAAATTTCAAGTTGATAGCATTAGTAGTTCTTGAGATATCCAGCTGTGACAGACAGACAGACTTAGTCTCACCATAAGGGTTCCGTTCTTACCATTTTGGTACGGAACCCTAAAAAGAATTTGCTCCTACATGGTTAGGTTAGGACGACCTTCTGGTACGCGCACCCATTTATCTAGAGTATAACTAACCACCTAAACTTGCTATTTACTTCCTATCTATAACTACACATAACTATCCTTTCGGGTCCTCGAAGCGATCAATTGCAATTGTAAATTTTTTCGTGATTGATACATTGATGCGCAAATTGATCGTCTACCAAATGCAATTGAAGCGGTTGACAATATTACTACAATTCCAATCGCCCATTATTAATTGAGATTTTCCAGACAAGTAGGTACTTGTAATTATTTTATTAGAGACTGTCTCCACTCGTAGAATTTATATTCACGTTGCTCGTGACTTACTTATCGATAAACTTTTCGAACATGAATGAACCTTCCATAAAATACAGTGCACTATTATTTTGTCTACGGCGTGCTCCGAGCACATCTATTTTAAACGAACAGCTATATGAGCCTTTTTTTGTAGACAGCGCATTTTATATTCCTACAGTTTATTTATGAACAGTCGCAGTGGAATTCTAAAGAAAATGTGTCTGTAATAACCGTTTTTTAACTGAAATCGAATTTCAAGTCGGTATTATTAGTCTGCAGTAACAGTAGGGGAGAACAGGGTAATGAGAGCCAACGGGTAGTGGGAGCCATGGTGATTGAACGGAAAGTAGGTACATTTACGCGATCGTACACACTCGGCCGCTTTTGTCAACCATCGAAAAACTTCGCCAGACGAACAGGAGCCGTGTGTGCCATGCAATAAGTCACGAGGGACGATTATGTGTTTTTCGCTCCACGCTTATAAAAAATTGCTGATTACCAGCGCCGAGATAAGCATAAAGTTGTGTTCTTATTTTATTATGTTTATACTTATTATATCCCCAGATTCATGTACTAACAAGCCCAATTGGTTAAATTGAGATTGAAAGTAGAATTACATATTTATGTTATTACTTTTCAAAATGGTAGTCGGCGGGTAATGGTAGCCTAGCATATTTATATTATCTTAATCTTTTTTTCTTTACTAAGTTGATTTTTTTATTGGTCTTACAAATAGTTCTTTGTATTAATTACTAAGATCACATATTTTAAAGTACGTCTAGTTTAATTTTTGGGAAAGAGTAAATTATGGCTCCCATTTCCCATATGGGCGTTAAACGGGCTCTTATTACCCGCATGTGTCGGGTAATGGGAGCGACTGTTTTTTTTTGTAAAATCGTTATTGTACCTTAATACAAGACTGTAATTGATTATAGCTGTGTTTAAAATATACTCTAATAATGAATGTAAGAGTTCCTAAATAAACATCATAACAATGTTAACAAATGTGGTTGTTATGAAATTTTTCCCTTAGTAGGCTCCAATTACCCTGTTCTCCCCTAATAGAAGTAGCTACAGTATGTTCACATATTTTTGGCTACAAAGAATTCCTAGTTCATTGTTGTTTTATGTGATTTTTACTTGTTCACATATTTTTGGCTACAAAGAATTCCTAGTTCATTGTTGTTTTATGTGATTTTTACTTTGGGCATCATTGTTGCCTGACGAAATAAAAACGCACCACATAATTATATAGATGTAATACAACAACAGGAAAACATAGTAGGACACATTAGGAAAAGGGGAAACCTGGAGTGTAGGGCTGCCAACCTCTGAATCAACTTCGCAGACGCGATTTTAAAAAGTAAACCGTTTTTTTTATGCATGCTTCGAGCAACACGAAAAAAACGAGTTCCAGGACGCCCTTGAAAAGAGATCCAATCCGAAACGAGACGGCAGCTGTCAAGGAAACAGGATTCCGCTTAGGTGTTCTTTTTTTGGTTTGGGTAGGTGTTAAAGTGATGATTCTCGGTCCTGCGGTCCTGCCGGCCGATTCTGTAAAAATCTCACCGTGAAAACTTAGGTGATGTGAGTTTGTTTTTGCTAGGAATTGACACTATTGACAGCTCACTCCACGCTCACTTCACCCATAAGTTTTCACGGTGAGATGGTTACAGAATCGCACTGCTCTTGCACTAAATGAAAAGTTTTCTCCAGTAGGTAGCTAAGTTAATTATGTGTACGACTAAATAGATTTCTAATTACAAAATCTATAGTACATATATGGGCACGTAAGGTATAAATGCGGAGGTATTTGTATCATTATACCGCGTCAGCTTGAGACGAACAGGAGAATAAAATTAACATTAAATTGCACGCGAGCTCAATGGTGGGCAAAAACTAGCAGAATATTATTCACAACCGGCCCCGTGGCCCCTGCATACGTTGATAAATATGTGAAATATGTACTTTATGTTGTTCTAATCAGTGCCAGGCCGTGCCACGACTATTTTGACAAAAAAATGCCTTCTCTACGACTCCCGCCTTTCCTCGTTAGGATTCCAAGCGAGGAGGTTCTGTATCGTTGCCATGGCAACGTGCGACAAACACTGTCAAACATTTTCACTGATTAGCGATCAAAACGGGTCGGCTAGTGATTATGCACGAGTGATGTATGACGAGACGGTCAACGTAGTCAACGCTAGAGAGATCGACAGCCCGTCGAGTGAAGAGGAAGTGGTGAAAGCAACAATGTCGAAGTTCAATCCTCCGGTGAGGCATACGGCGAGGCATGACTTCGATTCAGACAGTGAAACTGAGTCGGAAGCTGAAAAGTTTTTGGAGAACCTCTCTGGGGAAGATCAGGTTGGTAATTTCAGTGTTATTTAAGTCCACAATGGAGCAAAAATCATCAATGGATCACTGTTTTGTTATTACTTTAGTAGCATTTGCTTTATGTAGGTACATTTGAAGGTTCCCTTTCTTTGTCATTTCCTTGTTACCTTCACAATACGACTACGTATAACTTCCACTGCTAAGGCTCCTACAAACAGGCGCGACACGCGCGCGACACAAAGACACCGCAAGTCACGCAACGATCGAGCGGTGTTTGTAGGAGCCTTTAATCTCTCGTAGGTTTGGACACTTACCACTTAGTCGTAATGAGGGTATTATGATTTCACGAATACCTTCATTTAGTTGCCAACTATTCCAATTATTGTTCGCGTTAAGTCTGATTAGATCTTGCATTAATAAAATACCTGTAAGAAATAACATATTACACGCTCCAGTTACTGTTCTTATAGTTTAATTTCACCGCTAGGGAGTTATTTTTACTGTAGACAACAGTAGACGAACAAATGCATTTATTTTGCGCTACGGCATTCGAGGAATTTAGATAGACAGCCGCTAGAGAGGCGGCCATATTGCGTAGATTTAATTTCCCGCCATAGTTTGCATGGCGCCACCTGTTTGACGCTCTGTTGTTTACGTCCGCTGTAAACATAGACAATTTAGGAATGGGTTCAATGATCAAACTTTATTTATTCCGGGTATGGTTAAAAATGGTTTTTATGCTTGAAACTATCGTAAAATGGAGACGAGGAAGTTGGGGAAGTCTTCCTAGTAGGTACAAGAATATTTTAGGCCAGAATACTTACATGAAAGTTTTTACTAGTCAGTCGTGTAGAATCTACCTATTAGTCGTTTGCGCTGCATTAATATCCAGTGATAGTTTTGCGATCGTGCGAGCAAACGCACGACCATATTCATTTATTCATGGTATGAATAGCGTGTCGATTTTACGATGGTGACTCTGTAATTAGCCTTTTGAAGATATAAATTGTTAAGAACAGACTTTAAAAGCTACTTAGGTACCTACTATTATTTCGGGCGAATGTGGGTAGACACAGTCCATAACTTCCATATTATTATGGCCTTCGATGCAAAATTAATCAGACCGAAAATAGGTCGAGTGCCGAACATAAATGATCGCATGTTTATTTTTCAATTATTTTTTTGCGACGCAAATTGCTCGGGGGCTCATCCTCCCCACCGTAGTCTCTTCTTTACTTAATGTAATCAAGATATCTATGCCACAGTCCCCGGACAGAAAGTCTTCCCAGCCTTCTGACAAGTCCGTGGAAGTCCCAAAGGTGACCCGGGCCGAGCGGTTGAAGGACACGACCAGTGGCAGGACCAGACCCGTCGCCAAACGTGACGACTCTTCCAACTCAGGTCAGTTTGATTCGGACTACGGGCGAGGCCACAACACTGCGTTGCGGCGTCGTATCGCAAAAACCGTTGCACAGTACAATGCGTAGTAAATACAATGCGTCGTAGATTTTTACGATGCGACACCGCAACGCAGTGTTGTGGCCTCGCCCTACGTCGTTGATTAACTCGCACGTTTGGCCGTTTTTAATCACTTTCATACATTTTGCATGAACTATCGCACACTACAGGCACCGCCTTGCACTTTTTTGTAAGAAAATGCTTTGCGATGCGGCCGTCTGTGTGCGCTTGCTTTTTGATTTCTTATGGAAATTTTGATCAAAGTTTTATACTTGCGAACTCAGACCAAAGTCAAGACATAGCGCTGCGAACAATACAGTGAAGTATGCAAAAACTACACCTCCGCTCTGTGCATACACGCTCTCACGCACACATTTACAACCATTTACAATCAAACTACACCTCACTATGTGCACACATGTTTACGAACCTCACTTTACTGTTGACAGCCTTGTCAACCAGTCTTGGTTTTTTATTTGGTCTGAGCTTGCGAACAAAAGAATGACGGGGGAAAGTGTCAAAAATTCTAGATAGGTATAAAAAGTTTGATCAAACTCGCCATTAGTTTTTGCAGCGACTGCTAGTGTTAGGCGTGAAAGGGTGGGTCCTGGGTTCGATACCCGAGTCAGGTATAGCAACCTATAGATACATTGTCAAAGAGGCCGGTTAAGGCTATAGGCTTGCCTATTTATGGGGCTGGAACATTGCCGGCGAAATCAAGTCGGTGCCTCATGATCCTGAAAATTCACCTCACTGAATGAAATAACTCGTGCTCGGAATTATTTATTTTATTATTTATTTTATAAATTACAAGTTTCATAGACTTAAACAAAGCACACAATTAGACCTCTGGGGTCTGTCTTAGCATGCCATGGCCTGAGATTTGATCAATGTATGTTATAAACGAGCTGATGTAATGTTCTTTCAGCACGCTTTATGTTTTTACTATTCGGTGTTAATAGTTAGTAGTAGAATAGTTCGATGCAGTTCTGTTATGATGAAATTCTCGAATTTTCTCTGAAACAATAGTGTAATAGGCTTAGCTATTTTAATCTCGCGCAAACAGTCTTTGTTTACATGAGCCTGTAGATATCGTGGCAATGCAGTGCGTGTTGTTTGAAAAATGGCCTACAAAATTACGCCTCTATTCGCTGAAGGGTGGGCAGAGTTACCCAGTTTTGCGCCAGTTAAGTCCTATGTGATAGTGGGCGAGGTTATTGCAGTGCCGGATTAAGGCTACTTGATGCCCTAAGCAATCCACCCCTGTAGGGGCCCCCTATCCACTAGTCGCCTCGTATTTGTCCAAACCATCGACGAGCGATTTGTAAAGATTGGCGCACACACGGAATAGAAAGCACATCTCTAGTAGAGTGACTTTTGGCTGATAAACAGCCTTGCCATTCATGTGCTAGAATACTGTTTCGGTGTCCCCCCGAGACGTGATGCCCTAAGCAATTGCTTAGGGCTAATCCGACACTGGGCTATTGCTATTTACAGAGCAGTAATCTAGCCTGTGGACTGCAATAAGACTTTTCTAAAACTCAATAACGTGACCCGTTTATCGAATGCAAGAAGCCAGGCAGTCGAGTTGACAATAGGTATAGTACTCGTACATTCAGTCACAGTTAAAATTTCCCATATAGTGGTGCCGTTTCTGTTGTTCACAAACTAAACTAAATTTAAGTTCAGTGCATCTTTTTCTTTCTATTTCATTAAGAAACGGACAAAAGATAAATTTTAGTTTAGTCCTGTTAAATTAATCAGCGCCTGACACTACTCCATACAAATTTAGACGTAATTAAAAACTTGCCTACTAAAATTATGTCAATTGACGTCAGTCGCTGATTAAAACAGGACTAAACTATTATCTTTTGTCCTTTTCGTAATGAAATAGAAAGAAAAAGATGCACTGAACTTAAATTTAGTTTAGTTTGTGAACAAGGGAATCGGCACCAATATTAGACACAAATAAACACAAACACAGTCTACAAATAAACTATAACTGTACCTACTTAATATATTTATTACAGGTGCAAGTAAGGATGTTGGTTGGGTAGCAAACTGCCGGATCTTGGCTTTTTTTTTTTTTGCGGATGGGAAATCATCAAATGACCCCTCCCGCTCTGGGTGGAGCGGAAGGGAGTGTCAGACTCTTATTGACTAAAACCCACCCGTGTTCCCTTTATGTTCCGGGCCAGCGGTAACCCTTTCGGACAATCCCGCTGACCCGGCAGGCTTCGGCCCTATGGGGCCCCTCCTCGATGCTGACATCTCTTTGAGGCGCGCGTGGAACACGTACGCGCCGTCCGGCACGGGCCTGGTCCTGATCGGACGGTGAGCTACCCATTACTCTCCGCCCGCAGGCCCGCGCCTACGGTGGCCGGGAGCCGTCGCGCGGCTCCCGACGCCCGGAGCGTCTCCCGCGGCGGCTGGGACGGGAGGCTCTCTCCCTGAGCCGTCCCGCCACCTCCTTCGCTAGCATGACTGCTTCGCAGAAGGAGGTGACTGCCTCCCACTTCCTCTCGCCCCGGACCATGGCTTGCACCAGGGCCGGGCGCGAGAGGTTGCCGCCGCTGCCGATCGCCTCTACGAGGACACGGCGGTGCTCCGCCCAAGCGGGGCAGACCTCCACCGTGTGCTCCACCGTGTCCTCTGGGCGATCCTGGCAATGGTGACACCCGGGCGTTTCCTCCCGCCTGATGATGTGCAGGAACCTCCTGAAACTTCCGTGTCCGGTGAGGACCTGCGTCAGGCGGTAGGTGAGGGCGCCGTGGCGCCTCTCTAGCCAGCCGGATCTAGGCTTATTCAAACCTTTGTTTCAGGCCGTCACTTAACATCGCAATTATACAGGGTTATTGGTAAAACATTAACAACCTCTTAAGAGGTCATTGTACTCATCATTATGAACAACTTTTACTATGGGATCAAACCTGAAATCGCGGGAAAAAAAACAGCTGTTCCCTACATTTTGACGAGTTATACGAACTTAAATGTAGGGAACAGCTGATTTTTTTTCGCGATTTCGGGTTTGGTCCCATAGTAAAAGTTGTTCATAATGATGAGTACAATGACCTCTTAAGAGGTTGTTAATGTTTTACCAATAACCCTGTATTGGGGCAGTTAGGCCATCTAGAACATAGAAAGTGGATAAAGAAAGGTTACAAAACTAAGCCTTAGTGAAACTAAACACACACCTATGTAATGTTAGCGTAATGAAATAGAAAGAAAAAGATGCACTGAACTTAAATTTAGTTTAGTTTGTGAACAAGGGAATCGGCACCAATATTAGACACAAATAAACACAAACACAGTCTACAAATAAACTATAACTGTACCTACTTAATATATTTATTACAGGTGCAAGTAAGGATGTTGGTTGGGTAGCAAACTGCCGGATCAAAGTATTACAAATGGTTGTGGTTTTGTTGAAACTGAGACGAATCCAACAATGCGAGTTAACGCTCTACTTAGCTAAATCTGTCACAAGCCCTTTATACAGTGTGTTGGGTTATACGAGGGACATACTATAAGGGAGTGTCGCACTCGTGAAAATTAACTACTTTTACTGTGGGACAGACTACTCTGATATCATCATTAGCATTATCATGCCCTATGGACCTGCCGCGATGTCGTTTGCCATTAAGTGGGACCCACTGGGTCGTGAGTTTGACCCATGAATCGTTTCGACATGCGGTAGATGTGTCACACAAATCTTAAATTAATTCATTCATTCACTGACACAACGCACAGCCCAAAACTGCTGGATATGAAATTTTGGACAACCTTTGTATTCTGCTCGTGCTTGTTTCCTTTCGCCTGCCATGTGTTATAATTAGAAGGTTACTAGCTTCTGCCCGCGATTTCGGCTCGTGAAATTTCACCCTCCCCCCATTCACCCTCTATAAAGAACTTCTTCATTTTAGCCGTTGGGAAATGTCATCGGAAATTCTGGTTGTACATCAAGCTATCCGAAACTGTCAAATTTTGCCAATCAACTTTGAACCTTATACCTACTTTAGCGATAAAGTTCTCTATTAAAGAAATTTGACAGATGTGAGCAGTAGCTTTGTTTCTGTATGTTATGCTAGGTATGTCTGTACCTAGCTTATCATACAGGAACAATATTTCAAATTCCAGATACGGACTCAGTGGATTTGGAGCCTGAGCGAGTGGATCCCTTACTGGGCAGCGGTCGCAAGCGTGGTGGCGGGGTGGTCATACCAGCGGAGGGCGCCTATGACCCCAAGAACTTCCTGGACCTGAAAGTGCCTCCTGAAATGGAGAACATCTTCCAGTATATCATGAAGTAAGTGTGTACTGTGTAGTGAATAGCTGCAGCACCCTACTTGCGTAACACTATCAATAAGAATCTGAATAATTTTGAAGGATGTTGTTAATCCATTGCTTCATATGCTCGAAGAATTTGTCTGCTCAACCACATAAATAACGCAACGAATGTTGTTGAACTGTCAAAATGAAAGCCATTCCTACTGTCAGTACGTTACACATTTATACCGCATTAAACTAGCAACCATCAATCGCTTTTATTATCACTCTACAAAAATAATCTATCGGTATTTCTTCTCAGAGTATTTAGGTAGGTAGCACAGGCCTCATCTAGTTTTGAAACATGTAATATTATGTATTTGTCTTGTAAAAGTGGTATTTGTTTAGCCAATTTATAGAAACAAAATAACATTTATCATTTATTGGCTTCCTAAATTAAAAAAAGACTCGACGAAACTTTATTAACACTATCTTTTATTTATCCTCGGTATCCATCATATAAATGTTTCATATAGGTATCTATGGTGTCCATCTATCAGTGAGAGGGATCGAAGATAAGCTGTTAGAAGTTTTGTAATAGGCTATTTGACAATGTAAAAAATAAGGTCATAATTATTGACACTCGTATAGATTATCGCTTTTAAAATCGATTTGCATTAATTTTACTACAAAACAATGTATTATTTATTAAAAAAAACCCGAAAAAACTTCATCTTTTTAAATCTGGCGCCACGTAATCGAAAACGGTCTGGATTGGCTGAACTTATGATGACGTCATGATATAGTCAATTTCTGTCTATCGTTGACAGAACAGCCGGTCGATTCTGTAAAAATCTCACCGTGAAAACTTAGGTGAAGTGAGTTTGTTTTTGCTAGGAATTGACACTATTGACAGCTCACTCCACGCTCACTTCACCTAAGTTTTCACGGTGAGATTTTTACAGAATAGCACCGCAGATGACTTTTGTCTAGTATCTCGACCGTTTCATCGTTTGTTTACGTGTATTTTGACGTCACGACGCCATATTGTTAAAGATAGCGTTTTGGCGGCTTATTTAAACAGTACATTTTTATTTACTATTTTCTAAAAGAAATACATTATGCAATTTGAAGTAATAGGTTTTTGTGGGCTCGTTAGACACCATTAAATAATCTGAGATGTTTATCAGAAACCAGTCAAATAGCCTATTGACAGTTACAGATGGTGTACCGCTACCGTACCGTTTATTTCAGATAGCTACATTTAACTGAATTTATGTTATCGAGCCGTTTCAAGTGAGTCACCAGTAAAATATTTGCCGTCTCATGTTTGACAGTGCATTGCTCAGAAAGCGGGTGTTAGCCGTGCCATCGCGCGGTGCCATACATAATGTAGGTATCTACGTCTATGCAGGTGCGCACACATTCGATTCGGCATTGATTAATTGTTGTACAACAAAGCCAATTCCACCGCGCAACTGTGCCCAGTAATGCTGACCTATTATAATCTTACGTCTGATAAAAATCAGCAATTTCATACATTTTGAATGCACAGCAGATTTCTTTTTATATTTAGTGTTGGTCCTATTATAGTAAAAGCTGTTCATTAATCATGAGAAGGTAATGAATGCTACCATTTCACACTTTTTGATAGACTTTAACACGCATGATTATTATTAGGGTTCCGTACTGTTTTTCAGCTGCTTTCGGTTAGACTGGAAGCCAACCACAACATGATTGGGAAAAGGCTAGGCAGATGATGATGAGAAGAGCACGAGTTTAGTGGTTCCCATCACTACTTTCCAGTAGGCTTCCTAGTTAGAGCCGAGATCGCTCGCCAGTTCGATTACAAAGTTTTGTTTGGGGAACGTCTCATGGATGACTTTTAAATATAAAAACTTTTTAACAAAAAAAAAAAACCGACTTCCAAAAAAAACACTACAAACTGAAAAATAACTTTAATTTCGGAAGTCGGTGTCTTAGGGATCAGTATTTTAGTTTTTGCCACCGACTTCCGAAATTAAAGTTATTTTTCAGTTTGTAGTGTTTTTTTTGGAAGTCGGTTTTTTTTTTTTGTTAAAAAGTTTTTATTTCTCGCTTTTTAGTGGGTCTATTTATAATTTATCTAAGTTACAATAGCCTAATGTCAACTTGCCCATCGCCTTTTTATAAAATACTAGCTTCTGCCCGCGACTTCGTCCGCGTGAAATTTCTTGTACCCCCACCCCGTCGCGTCGCAACACTTCGTATTCGCTTACCGTTCACTCTGAGTTTTTTTCTTTTTGCTCGGCTCCTAAGGGTCATAGCGTGATGTTAAATAGCCTATAGCCTTCCTCAAGAATTGGGCTATCAAATGCAAAAAGAATTCAAATCTGAGCGGTAGTTAAAGAGATTATCGCGTTCAAACAAACAAACTCTTCAGCTTTATTATTAGTATAGATAAAAAACTCTATGGCCCATAACTCCTTAATAGGTAGAATCTTACACACGTGATAACTTTTAAACGAAATATCCGATTGAGATGAAACAAAAAGTATTTTACTTCTTCATAAATACTCTTGATAACATAATGCTTAATTTCGATAAAGATTAATATTACGATACATATTTAACGTAGTTTTTTTTTCTTCAGACAATTTAATAATTATTTTGAACACAAAATCGGTTATTGTGATTAAACCATGATAGCTAGACATATGTTCTCGCGGACTTTTTTGTAGGTCTTAATGGGCTCTACAAACCCGTTGTACATTATTTTGTTCTATTGTCAATAGTTTTTGCAGCGCACGCAAAAATAGGTTTTCGATTTTACACCTTGTGTTACAAAATAGCAATTTTATTACGGATCCCTAATTTTGAAGAAAAAAAATATAGCCTATAGCCTTCCTCGATAAATGGACTACCCAACACTAAAATAATCATTCAAATCGGACCATTAGTTCCAGAGATTAGCGCGTTCAAACAAACAAACAAACAAACAAACAAACAAACTCTGCAGCTTTATAATATTATAGTATAGATTCCTTTTCTCGATGCAGGGACGTTAATTGTTGAGGAGTTCTCCTTTTATTCGTTTTTAGATTAGATGCTGATAATCCTGGCTGCAGCATCAGGCCAGACTTATGTCAACATTGCATTGAACTTAAAATTTGTCCTGTTTAAAATGAGCCCAAACACGACTACGGTGCTGTAATTTCAAGGTTTGTACTTTTTCTGATGCTCCTGGCTTCAGCATCAGGTCTTCGGTGTTCCTCAGTAACAGTACGTTTATCCACACATCGAGCCCTTTTCAATGAGCCTAAACACGATATATCTGCTGTTAGTTGTCGAGGAGTGAGGTACTCTGCAGACTATCCTGACTGCAGCATCAGGTCATGACTTGATGATCATGAGACCAAATGTGGCAAATGCCCTATCAAACATCAAAACAATTTACTAAAACAGTCCTTGCCTGTTCGAGTAACTTCTTACTGTTAAGGAGTTGTACCTTCCATCATCAGCCCAGTTACCTGAGATGGTGACAGCCATACACAAATACACAAGATACTTCATAAAATATGCGAAAAACAATAAGTGAGCCTATAAAATTTGAGGGTTGCCCTCGATTTCTCTAAGATCCCATCATCAGATCCTAACTTGGTGACAATGGGACCACCTCAGAACTATCTACTTTCGAACAAAAACAGAATTTTGAAAATCCGTCGACAATTGGCGGAGTATTCGATGAACAAACATACAAAAAAAAAAAAAAAAAAAAAAACACAAACACCCGAACATAGTACCTCCTCCTTTTTGTGAAGTCGGTAAAAACTAGCAGCGCCCCGCGGTTTCACCCACATAAGTGTCGATCCCGTGGCAATATCGGGATAAAAAGGATCCTATGCATTAATCCCGGTTATAAAATAACTATGTGCCACATTTCATCCAAATCCGTTTAGTAGTTTTTGCGTGAAAGCGTAACAAACATCCACCCATCCTCACAAAATTACGCTTTTATAATACTAGCTGCGGCCCGCGGTTTCACCCGCATATGTGTCGATCCCGTGGGAATATCGGGATAAAAAATATCCTGTATGTTAATCCAGGGTGTCAGCTACCTCCATACCAAATTTTATCAAAATTAGTCCAGTCCTTTGTGCGTAAAGAAGTAACAAACACACTCACAAACTTTCGCCTTTATAATATTAGTGTGATTAGTAGGATATTATGTCTCGATAGTCAGGAACTCTGTATTCGCTGTTGTCAAACTAATGCGATGGTGATGATATTGTTCAGCTTCAAACCTTCAAAACGACTAAGATTAGACACTGGTTTATTCATACCTAGACCGTGAATCTATCCCGTCTACAAATCGGGTCATAGCGATCCTATTTCACCGACATTGTGGGAGGACTACCCACCACCCAGCCTTGCACTTAGTATCTACATTAAACCTAGATCATAACCAAGACTAATTCAAACTTATCTCATGAAACATACAGTATATATTTGCAGAGCGGTTATGAACATTATGATAACTAGCAGATCTCGAGCGGTATCAATGAGGCCGCATGAATCTAATTTTGTGCACGTAATATAAATTAATGGAGCACTTTCCAATGCTCAACTGGTAAATATTGAATATCATTCATTATTGAGATATCAGGTGACTCGGAAGTTTTGTTACTGAGGTTTGGGGCCTTGAATCGGATACCGAATCAATGTAGCTAATATTATTACTTACTCGCGGACGCTTTTGGCTTGTGTGAATGGTTTTGAGGATTCCGTACCCAAAAGGTAAAAACGGGACCCTATTACTAAGACTCCACTTTCCGTCTGTCTCTATATCACCAGGCTGTATCTCATGAACCGTGATAGCTAGACAGTTGAAATTTTCACAGATGATGTATTTCTGTTGCCGTTATAACAACAAATACTAAAAACAGATTAAAATAAATATTTAAGGGGGGCTCCCATACAACAAACGCGATTTTTTTGCCCTTTTTTGCTCGATATCAATAATGGCAACAGGTAGGCACTTGAAATATTCACAAAATACTCAGTTGTATTTTTACTTTAATATTATATAATAAAATTAAAATAAAATAAATATTTAAGGGGGGCTCTCATACAACAGACGTTTTTTTTTGGCGTTTTTGCCTTGTGGTACGGAACCCTTCGTGTGCGAGTCCGACTCGCACTTGGCCAGTTTTTTTATTTTTTTACAAGCAGTGGCCTGCTAATATCGAATGATGATAATTCCTTTCTAATTCTTCTCCATCTCCCCAACAGGTACACTCCTCAAAAGATCGACATCGATCTGAAGCTGCAGCCTTTCGTACCGGAGTACGTGCCAGCTGTGGGCGACATTGATGCCTTCATCAAAGTGAGCACTCCGGCGTGCAACGTGCGCGCGGCGCCGCTAGCGGACAATATCTTAGAACATATTGATAATTTAGGTGAGATTCCAGACATGTACAAAGACCAGGGGGCCTAAAAAGGCCACTTTTGCAGAATCTTATAAGGATAACATTATGAATCATAACATAATATGGTGAAGATAGTCCGTGTTTTTCTTTTTTCGCTGCACTACCTAAGTATATAATCAAAGAGATTGGGATTGGATTGATTAGTATTTTAGCACAGACAAAAAAAAAATAACTGAGAAATTCTTCACCAATGGGATTTGATACGATTAACTTAACAGTTAACTGTCGATTATGATTCATAATGTTATCCTCTTATGATTCTGCCAAAGTGGCCTTTTTAGGCCCCCTGGGGACCTGTCGGTCTATTCTGTCAAGATCTGACCGTGAAAATGGTTTATGATAAAGAGTACGCGCTTAGATGATGGTCATGTTGAGAGGATGTGAGTGGAAACGCCGCGCCGCCGCGTCGGTAGGCCCTAGAAGGACAAAATAAATTAATAATACTGAGTAATATCAGGAAAATCGACGCAAAACGTGTTACCATGAATTCAGTAGGTACAGTCAACAGCAAAAGTAGATGATCAAAGTCAGAAATTCAATACTAATTAACGGAGTTCGCGTCAGAACTGTGTGGCGTCGAAGTGATTCAAAAGTATTCTACGTAGTAAGTATTCTAAGTAGTAGTACTTCGACGCCACACAGTTCTCACGTGAACTCCGTTCATTAGTATTGAATTTCTGATTTTGATCATCTACTTTTGCTGTTGACTGTACTTACATGATTCTGAAACCTTCCGTTGAAAATTTTCGCCGGTTATTAAAAAAAAAATGGCTCAGCCGCGACTTTGACCGCGTAGGTTGCACTTTTCTATGAAACAGCTTTTATTTATAACCGACGGAAAAAGACAACGGATGAAACTTTTTTCCTGATCGTCAACAATGTGGACGACAAGGTGTGATTGATTTTGGGAATATTGGCGCATTTGGATCGACAATCACTTTCATTTTGACAATACAACAAAATCCATTTTTTCTTGAAGTTCTTAATATGGTTGAATAAATGTGGCCTTAACTAACAGTAAAATTTATACATATTAGTACAACATACTGATATTGTAAATGCGAAAGTGTGTCTGTCTGTCAGTTACCTCTTCACACTTAAACCGCTGAACCGATTTAGATGAAATTTGGTATAGAGATAGTTTGAGCCCCGGGAAAGGACATCGAATAGTTTTTGTCCCGATATTCCCACGAGATCGACACTTATGCGAGTACACATATAACAATCATGCTATCGATGAACTTTGACCGAAAATTTAAATTACTTTTTAATTGGGTTATGTTATGATAGTTGGTTTTTTACCACACTCGTTGGTTTTGATAAGATACATCAATTTAAGACGTACACAGGCCGTTGGCAATAATAATAATTTATTTAGATACATAAAGGTTTTGTAGTACATGAGGGACTCACAAAGTATGCATTATTAATTACATGGTGTAGGTACAGACACCAGCACATCAACCTACTACAATCTGTCAAATTTCTTTAATGAATTTTCAACTATATCGCTGAAGCATAAGGTTCAATGTTGATTGGGAAAATTTTACAGTTTCGGGTAGCTTGCGTCTCGTCTGTACCTACAACGAATTGTTGGGTGAATCGCTGTTCTCCTAGCTAGATCTGAGAATTCTGTATTTAGGATCTGTATCTTGTTCTTGATTATAATCTGTATTTCGTTTGTATGTCTTTCTTAAAGGCTAGAATAGATAAATTGATGCATTATGCATTGTTGTATAAAAGTCCACTAAATCACTATAAGTACATCAAGTTTACTAGTCCAGGGAAGTAGGTACTCTACCATCATACCATCATCAGATGTTGCTAAATCCTTATGAGCGGTAAATAAATTGTGAGAGATAAAATATTCCTAACTAATATTATAAAGATTATGCGAGAAGCGCAGAACCGGTCGAAGTGGAGGTGCTTGGGGGAGGCCTATGTCCAGCAGTGGACGTCTTTCGGCTGAAATGATGATGATGATGATGAATATTATAAATGCGAAAGTGAGTTTGTTTGTTACGGTTTCACGCGAAAACGGCTAAATGGATTTGGATGAAATTTGACACATGAGTAGACCATGACCTGGGTTAGGACATAGGCTAGTTTTCATGCTGGATTGCAGGCGAAGTCGCGGGCAGCAGCTAGTAAATATTTCGGTTTCAAGCGAATGGGTGCCGTATGACTACAGACACACGAGACATTTCAGCTTGCACGCTTCCACCTTCCACGCCACCATCAAGTAGGCCGTTGCCACATTTAATAACAATTATAATAAGTCGAATATTATGCTCCAGGTTTAACAGTTCTGGATGAGCCTGCCGCTGAACAGAGTGACTCGGCGTTACTTCACCTGCAACTGAGAGCCATCTCCAAGACCAGCAGCGCCAAGTCCACTGTGGTAAGTGCAGCATCTATACAGGGTTATTGGTAAAACATTAACACCCTCGAGGTCATTGTACTCATCATTATGAACAACTTTTACTATGGGACTAAACCTGAAATCGCGAAAAAAAATCAGCTGTTCTCTAACATTTTGACGAGTTATACGAACATATAATGTAGGGAACAGTTGTTTTTTTTTTGTATTCTTATCAGAATGACAGTTGTCGTCAACTTTGTTTTTTTTTTCTGATGGCTAGCTGATAAAATACGTCTCATATCATTTTGTACGTTAAGAGTCTAACCTAAAAAATTAGTTAATCAAGTAATTGGGTCGTGCATACAGTGTTCGCCATTCAGTTTTCAAATATGTAGGTAAAAAAATATATTTTTAAAACATCTTTAATTCCCATACATAAAGTTCAGTTTGCACTACAACATCAAACATATTTATGACTTTTTCAATAGTGCTAGTCATTTTGAAATCAACTTAATTTACACTGGTATAAAGTTGATATGCGTTTAACTGGAAATAACATCAATTGGAAACATAGGTTTGCATAGACTTTAGTACAAAATATTTAGCTAGTTGAAAGGAAGCCAACCTCAACAACAGCTAGCTAAATAACATGTTTTTCAATACTTACAGTTAACAAAGAAGATAGAGAATGCGGAGAAGAACTCCAAAGCCATCGAGCGCTGGATCAAGGACGTCAGTGAGCTGCACCTGTCCAAACCAGCGCCGACTGTGGCGTACACCAGGTAAATAAACACAACATAACGTAACATATTCCCAGTTATCTTCGAAGGGTTGAACAGAGGTGGACCTATAATACACCCAAAAAAACAACCCGTTATAGACCATGTATTCCAGTACTTTGACTGCTTCGTTGGTCTAGCAGCCGCAAGTGCAACTGCTGAGAATTGGGTCCTGGGTTTGATCCTCAGGTCATCAGTTACAGTCGACCTCGTAAATGGTTTATCATCCTAAGGTTGAGTGTCACTTGCACGTTGTAAATCGACAAGGTCTATTTATCTATGAGGCAGTTAGATACTTTCAGCCATAGTGAAGTTTCAACTTTCTGGGGATTGTTGTCAAAGGTTTTGACTACGGCCCACTGCCTCGCACAGAGGAGGCCTGTGTCCCAGCAGTGGGAACGTTATAGGCTGATAATGCTTATGTTGTCAAAAGTAGTAACGATTATTTACTTAATGCTCCAGACTTGCCTGTGTCGTTGGTCCAGTAGTCGCAAGTGCGACTTAAGCATGGGGTCCTGGGGAATCCTCAGGGTGTTGTTGGGTTTCTCTATGAGGTACTTCTAAGTAGCAGCCTGGACCTAAACGGTACGTCTTGCGCAGCCTGTGCAATTAGCCCCTCTACCGCCTTACAGACTGGTTGATATTTGAGTCACGCCATGGGCTAATCTCATTTAATTTATCATCACATTAATATTATAATGGCGAAAGTTTGTGACTGTGAAGTGTGTTTATTTATGTTTGTTACTTCTTCACGCTCAAACGGCTAGACCAATTTTGATAAAATTTTGTATGCAGGTAGCTCACCCTGGATTAACATATAGGCTACTTTTTATCCCGATATTCCCACGGGATCGACATTTACGCGGGTGAAACCGAGGGGCGCAGCTAGTATAAAATAAATAGCTTCAAACTAGCTTAGGACTAGTTTCAAACAAGCATTTTTGTTCCAGTAAAATGCCCGATATCGATACCCTAATGGAGGAATGGCCGGAATCGATGGAGGAAACACTCAACGAGGTCGGATTCCCTTCCGCAACCCTAGACTGTTCCCTCTCTCAATACGTGGACCTTGTCTGTGGCCTGTTCGACGTGCCCATAGCCGGTGACACCCTCAACGACAGGATCCAGGCCTTGCACCTGCTGTTCAGCTTGTACTCGGCTGTGAAGACCTCGCAGCTGTATGCCGAACGGCAGAAGGAGAGGAGCGATAGTAACGCGTAGATAAGAATAAATGAGATTTGTTTTGGAAATGTGTTGTTTTACTTTTTTAATCCGCTTACAAAAGCAACCTTATACTGGCGGATTTATACACATTTGCCGCCAGTAGGCTATTCAAATTTTTCCGCCCCTACCGACCTCTACAATAATGTCAGATTCTAGATTATTTTTACAATCAAACAATTTGGTTGAAATAGCATAAGATATAGTTTTTGGGTATATTTCTGAGCTAATCAAAGTTCAATCATGTACAGTCACGAGCACCAATATGTCAACACTTGGCCACTTTAAATTGCGATTTTTTCACGAAATAACATGTCCGTGACTACCCGGACCACCAACGCCAATCGCTTCCATATTTTGTAAATAGTTAGTACTCAGGTTCTAATTAGTACACGAACCACAAAATTGGTACCTTAGTAGTTTTCGAGAAAATCGACTTTGAAGGTGGTCACGCTCCCTTCAGCAGGACCACCATGAGCGCCGAAAAAGGGGGCACGCTACAGCTATTCTAAGTATACAAATAATTAGTACCCATAAATATGATTTATTTGAGGAAAGCGACAAGCTTCTCTAACTTGGAATCAACATTCAAAATCGTGGTCGTGCTGAACAATTGCGAGAAAGTTATCATCGTTGATTAGTATGGAAAAGTAATGAAAGCTAATTTCTCTTAAAATACAACACTTAGGAATCTGAATTTTTTGAAGAATTATTTTGTTTTGAAAATGTTAGTTTTTTTCTTCCTTTAACCTTTTGAACGCCAGAGCATAAACGCACGCGCGTGCCCTCCACGCCAAGTCACAATTTTAAACATTTAAGGTATACAAATAAAACACAAAATTATTGATTTAATTGTTTATTTCGTGATAAAGTGCACTGCATTTTTGTCACATATTTGTGTCGCTGGCGTACAGGGCACGCGCTTGCTCGTCACGTATATGTGACAATGGCGTTCAAAAGGTTAATAAATGTTTTCGTTACACACATCTAACATGTAATTATCATAATCAAACTAGAACGGTTGTATTGTACACTGTCATCATATTCATAACAGCTGTTTCAAGTGTAAATAAAAATCATGTTTTTCATGTAAATTATATATTTTGTTGTAACTCAAATGAGATCTACATTAGGGTATCTGGAAGACTACATAGGACTAAAATATTACATCGACACTACACATGTACCATAGAAAAATATTTTATTTGGGTTATTCCGTTTATCCACCTCAAAAAATCCACCCTAAGGTGGATGCGGAAACGCATGTCCGGATATCCACCCTAGGCCTAGTTGCATAAACGAAATTTATAGGCTTATTGGGTGGATTCTCGGACAAGCGTTTCCGAGTATCCAGCTTAGGGTGGATAAACGGAATAACCGCTTTATTTAAATATGCTTTGAATGATTGTTTAATCATTTTTTATTCGCAATAATTTTATTACATTTTTTCTAGTACATGGCTGTATAACTAGTTTCCGGTGACTTTTCGTGATTTTTTTATAAATATTTCTTATTTATAAGCTAAGTAATAAAGACTTGATGAAGGAAGTCCCACTTTCACATTATAAAAGAAACATAAAATACTTTACGGTTTTTAAACAATTTGAATTTAAAAAATCTTCATTCTAGTCTGTCAGAAATGTGCAGGGGTCGTATTATGAAGTATTAATGTCATCATTATTCTAATCCAAAAAAGAGATGGTGCTATCGGCTTTCTATAGCTTCGTCTCTCTCTCATACTGGAAAATTTTTGCCTTTAAGGGGTCAGTTTACCTGCCGGGTCAGCGGGATTGTCCGAAAGGGTTACCGCTGGCCCGGAACATAAAGGGCTAAGGAAGGAGCACGGGTGGGTTTTAGTCAGTAAGAGTCTGACACTCCCTTCCGCTCCACCCAGAGTGGGAATCGTCATTTGATGATTTCCCAACCGAAAAAAAAAAAAAAAAGTGGTAAGTTTAGTTTATAAAAGTGAGAACCTCCTTTAGTAACTACATTTATTTTGACCCTTTAAACGTCGACATTTTAATGATTGAATATTGTTTTGAGTACCGACTACAAAATTGTCACGTTGACTGCCAGACGACAGACACAATAGAAAATCTATTGTTCGCGGTCACCGGTAACCGCGCTGGCAGTCAATGCATTAAGAATTTGAACAAATTTTTTAATAAATTATGTGAATTCATTCGGCCAATAGCCAACTTGCTATATTTACAATTTCAAATAATAAAGGTGCATTTAAATTTACAATTTTCTAATAATTCTATACAATTTTAGGCTAACCGTCGTCATTCTAAAGGGTCATCGACACTACAAAATTTACAATAAACCCTAAGATATATTTACATATTACAGCTAATTTACAAAGCATCTTTATCACAGTTTTCCATAATTTGCACCCACTCTTACATACAGACATAGTTACATGAGCCATGATCGATGGAAGATCCCATTGAGAAATCACTTCCTGATTCCTTTCTGATTGCAACAGGCAACAGTATCGCAAGTCGAGGCCCATGCTTTTAAAACTACACAAAACAAACATACACAACAGCCCTGAGGTATCCGCTGACCACGGGCGTTCCCACAAGGAATCTCGGAGTAACATTAACGGCCTTAGCACACCTCCGCCGCGAAAATTATAATAGGAAACCGCTTAGCGAATTCCTCTAAGAAACATTAATACATTATGTCGCGATTCGAGTCGCGGAACATCATGAGAGTCAGTTGAATTTATTTATTTATTATTATGTATTTATTTATTCATTACACGCATACAAATTGTTTTAACAGGTGATACTCAAGCTAACAAAAGTAGTCATGGTAATCGGGGCAAAATGTCGTCGCTTTCGACTTAGTAAATACAGTATAGGTCTACTTTAATAGAATCACAATCAAATCTGTGCGTTAGAACAAGCAGTTTCGCTTGTCGTACAACGAACGAACGAGTCATGGCGGAACTGCTGCGGTTTCGCGGCGGAGATGTGATACCCGCCTAACACATAATAAAAGAAATGAAGTAGCAACACATTTAGGCTACGTTCACACCGGTGATGATCAGTACGATATTTTACTGTATAATTTTGGGATCACAGGGCAGTTTCATACGGCATTTGTCATGAAACGTATGAACAGTGGGATGTTGATGTGTGATCCTAGCTTTTTACCGTAAAATATCGTACAGGTCAGCGCCGTGTGAACAGGGTCTTTCTATCTGACTCCCGTCACATGCGCAAAACATTTTTGAAAAATTTTGTCCTACACTTTGTGGGTTCTCGAATTCGTCCGAATGTCAGGGATTACACGCCAAGATCAGGGATTAAGGCCAATTCTCGTACTTCAAAACTTTTAAATCTTAGTCGCAATCAATATTATAAATAACGATTTATATTAATAACTTTTCAGAAATTTTGGTAGGTACATTACAGGCATTTTCACTATCGTTATCAAAATTGTTGTTTTTTTTCTGATTTGTTTTTTTTTTTTACATTGATTTTCGTCATTTTAGCGCTGATAGCTACGCGAGCGTCTGTGAAACTAAAATTTTTGACAGCCAGTTTTACAAAATTCGCATGCTCTCATGATAAAAATGTTCTAAATAACACAAAATACTGATAAAAATGTTCTAAATATGTAACACAAAACAATCTTTTTCAACGATTTAGTTAGACCTAAATAATCAGAGACGTAAAAAACAACACGACAGCCATTTGCAACAATGTGTCAATTTTAGTTCCTGAGACGCTCGCGCGCGCTGTATCGGCACAAAAAACCACTGTCATTTCGTCTAGTATATTTTAGTCCAGCGTACTTGTACAATATACGTAGGTCAGTGGGACACGGCCTTAGTCTAAGATTTAAAATCAAAATATTTTATTTCACATAAACCTACAAGGACACTTATGAAACGTCAGAAGAGCCGGCAAGAAACTCCACGGTTACAATTTTAAAAATAATTCGCTTTTACTATGTATTCAAATTACAGTGTTAACAGGTATGGGAGGACATTGTAGGCCTGTCAACAAGTACTTACTTACTAACAATATAGAAAATGGTCTACAAATTAGAACACTCGAACGTAATGAAAAAAGTACGAGAATTGCCCCAAACCCTAAGACCGTTCGACAGAGAAATTAAATAATCGTACAACCAGCAAGAGTTTACTTGAGATTTCGCTCGGATGATGAGGCACAAGGACTTGAAACGTTACTCAAAATAACGTTACGCGTAGTTCTGGAACCGATAATTTGTTACTTGGCTATAACGATACTGACAAAAGGAACAAAATCTTAAACTGTTCACTAACAATATTATCAATATTTATCGTTATTAGTATAACGTTATTCATTTCGATACTCAACGTCATGACTTATAAGATGACGAAAAAGTATGAAGAATAACGTTACAAATGAATCTGTAACGCTTCACCTGTAACGTTATTGCAAGCGGATACGCTTAATGTTACAACATTGTTAACAACATTATAACATTGTTCTAGGAAAATGATATTCTATAACGATTAGCAACTAGCTTCATCTTTCTGACTGACCGACCCCTTGACAATTCAAAAGTGCCTGTAATTGGTTTAATTGGAATATATGCTTTGAGTTTGAGTTTGATTTTTTTTTGTAACGTTACTGATATTTTTAGGTTTTAATATCGTTACAAATTTTGGAACGTTATACGATAAAATTAGTGGTAACGGAACGAAATTCATTTCGTTTTCAAGTCCCTGCTGAGGCGAGAGCGGTAACAGCGCGGGAGGAGAGAGGCCGGGAGGGTCTCAAGTGAACTCTTACGAGTTGTATGTTAGCATGACTTAATTGCTATGGTATGCCGTCACTCATCAATTTGGAATTGTGAGTGCACCGTGCATCTATATAGGCAGTGTTATACGCATTATCACTTCATTCATTTACTCACGTATCACGTCATAATCACACATACAAATTTCACTTTAACTATCTTATTTAAACAGTCTCGACACCGCCTTTTACTCACTTTGAAAAATATTCTTTTACGTATTTTCTTTTAGTTTACTTTTTAGTCATCAGTCGATAATTTTTTTTAACGATATTATCACACTGAACGTAGTGGCAAGTCGGAATGACATTGTTAATGTTCTTGCACGTTATAATGTACGTCAGACACTGTCTTGGTTACCTGAAACAAAAATATATGAATTAAGAATATTATTTGGATTTTTTCATCATCATCATCATCATTTCAGTCGAAAGACATCCACTGCTGGACACAGGCCTCCCCCAAGCACCTCCACTTCGACCGGTTCTGTGTTTCTCGCATCCAACGGGTTCCTGCGGCCTTCACAAGGTCGTCGGTCCACCTTGTGGGAGGCCTTCCAACGCTACGTCTTCCGGTACGTGGTCGCCACTCCAGAACCTTTCGGCCCCATCGGCCATCTGTTCTGCGAGCAATGTGCCCTGCCCACTGCCACTTAAGTTTGGCAATTCTTCGGGCTATGTCGGTTACCTTGGTTCTCCTGAGGATCTCCTCATTCCTGATTCGATCACGCAGGGAAACTCCAAGCATAGACCTGGATTTTTTATTAGAATAATACTTGCGGCAGTCCGCGAAGGAGATGGCGGTACAAGTTGGATTGATTTCTTAAAAACTGGAAAGACGAAACGTAGAATTGAAAAAAACGTGGGAGCTCTTTGCTCAGTGGACATCAGAAGGGCAATTCTCGTATTTTTAAGGAACGTTCACAGTCTGATCTCAGTCTCAATCTGTCAAAAATACTTCTAACATCCCTACATTTTTGACATTTGTTTGTCGCCGAGATGAGACTGCGACTAGATTTAAAACGTTTTAAATTACGAGAATTGTCCTTCTGGAACATCTCAGTAGCATCCAGTGTCTTGATTTGTGTTCGGTTAGTGGCGATAGGTTATTAGAATAGAATAGAATACTCTTTATTATGTACACCATGAGAAGAATCCCATAAGTCATCCGTTGATTTATTTCTTCTTAAAAATAATGAAGAGTGTGCAGAATGTTATGCCAGAAGTCGTACAAAGAGTCAGAATTTAATAGGCCTTGCCTAAATGACGGAACATGTACACCAGTGGCGAAGGTTCCATACAACTCGATTCCTACCGGCTTCCTTTTGAAAAATGGCACAGTCAGTATTTTATAGACAAATAATATAATCATATTAAGGGGGAAGCTCTAAGGTGGCCCGGGAAATTCAAATTTTCTTACGTTTTTTGCAATTTGCTGGTCAGTATTAAGTTGTACGTTGATTAAAATATGATTCGCGGTCGTAACAAATATGTATTTACAGAATTATAACCATTAAAGTCATCAACACAACTCTCTAAGACCATGTAATTCCCAAATGTCAAGATTTCATGAAATAGTCATTCTTGGGGATTACATGGTCTTAGAGAGTTGTGTTGATGACTTTAATGATTATAATTCTGTAAATACATATTTGTTACAGCTGCGAATCATATTTTAATCAACGTACAACTTAATACTGACCAGCAAATTGCAAAAAACCTAAAAAAAAAAAAATTTCGCGGGCTACCCTGGCACGTTCGCCTTAAAGATATCTACTCCGGCTTACCTCTTACAAAAATTGACCCTTCGCTACTTTAGTACACCTCTCCAAGTTAACGTGAATGGGTAGTTGAGACCGCGAAATTCAAATTTTCTTACGTTTTTTGCAATTTGCAGGTCAGTGTCAGGTTGTATATTGATCTATTTGTCCGTACAAAATGAGAGAGATGTATTAATGATTCTAATGATTATATTCTCTAAATATGTACCTGTTATTGTCGCGAATCATATTTTGATCAAGATAAAATCTGACACTGCCCTCAAATTGCAAAAAACGTAAGAAAATTTGAATTTCGCGGTCTACCATTATCCATTCACCTTAACACGTCTGTTGCGCCACTACTTCTCAGCACAATACACTGGTGATTCTCAACCTTATTAGAGTGAAGGTTACCTCGCTAGTGGTAATGGAACAGGTTGAACAGTCTCCGGTTGAAGAACCGCTGCTGTTTGAGCTCAGACAGCTCTCGCTCGTCGTCGTTTCGGATGCAGAAGTAGCTCGTGATCGCGCTGCGGCAGATCGGGCACTTGTCTAGTTTTGCTGGAAAATTAGAGAATTATGTCATAAGTCAAACGTTATTTATTTCATAACAAAATACGTTGTGTTGAAAATACAGTCATGATAAATAAAATAGGTAATAATAACCAACAAAAAGAAAAAAAAAACATTAAGTACGTTCATATTTAAAATTTAGTATGCGACTACGCATTCAAAATGGAGCAATATAAATAATAAACAGTTGTATGTCAATAATTGTATGTAAAAAATTAAATAATTACCAAAATTACATATAAGTTTGAAATTCATTATCCATTACTTATAAAAAAAAATATAAATTGGTAACAATTCAAAATATTTTTGTAAGTAACTTTCTTTAAACATATATACTTCAATTCAAGTAATAACTGTTTGCTGCATCGGACGACGTCATTACGTCGGCGCCGGCTGTAGCTGAAAACCAGCGCTGGGGCTGTCTTCCATAAGGTCGCAGCATAATGCTGAGCGATAGCCGTTTTGCGTGGATGTGACGCATGTTTCCCCCAACCCTTTCTTATTTTTTTTTTTTGTTTATATTCCTTATTGCGTCATGTTTACTGCAAATAAACGTACTTTCTTTCTTTTAGATTAAAACTCTGCTATCATAATATTTAACTTGATAATGTATCCTGCCTTGATCCAAAAAGGTTAAGATCCGTCTCTTAAGGTCGGGATCTCAAGGCGCCAGTAACATTGACAGCCGCTGCATTTGTATTGATCGCCTGAACGCAGATGCGGCGTGCGATCAGAATAACAATTCATTGCTAAGTGGCACAGTGAAGGTCGCAAGCGATGCTATGTGCACGCTATACCATAATCAGCCTATAATGTTCCCACTGCTGAGACACAGGCCGCCGAGGGAGTGGGCTGTAATCCACCACGCGGCCGGGTCCAGTGCGGGTTGGTAGATGTCCCATGTCTACGAATTTTTGGTTCTAGAACGTGCCGTTTTTCTCACGATGTGACAAGAGTGTCTATACAGGGTTATTGGAAAAACACCAACAACCTCTTAAGAGCGTTTACGCCGTACGGCATTTCATACAAACTTTCAAGCCCTTATTTTTCGAAATTAATGAACCGATTTTAATGAAACTTCATACGCATAAGCAGGATACAAAGGTCTAAAAAGTTAGTTGAGAACATTTTCGAAAAATAGTCTGACAGCCAAATTAGACCGATTTTAAATTTTCTATAGAAGCAGAAATTTCCAGTTATCTTTTTTAAAATAAGACATTTCTAAAATGTTCTCTACTAACTTTTTAGACCTTTGTATCCTGCTTATGCGTATGAAGTTTCATTAAAATCGGTTCATTAATTTCGAAAAATAAGGGCTTGAAAGTTTGTATGAAATGCCGTACGGCGTAAACGCTCTTAAGAGGTCATTGTACACATCATTATGAACAACTTTTACATTTTTTTTATGAACCCTGTATACACACTCTTGTTGTATCGCCATGTATACTCAAAACAATAAGCTATAAAATATATCTCGCCTGTATAAGGAGGTGTGGGTCAAAGTTAATTGCTCACGGCATACTGTATAGTCTATATAAATCACAGCGTCGTGACTGGCGTAGACAATGGCCTTTGTAAAACTAACGCCGACTGACAATAACATCAATATTTATGTTTGTTAATGTTATTAACATCTTTACATACCAAGACGCAAGACCGTGGCTCGGAAAGCACGTCAAACCGTTGGTCCCGGCTGTCATTCGTGGATCTTTGACAGTCGTTACGGATCAGTAGCCCGAAAGTCTAACAACCAGTCTCACCAAAGGTTTTCGTATTACCCAGTAACTGGGTTGTGGAGGTCAGATAGGCAGTCGCTCCACGTAAAATACTGGTCCTCAGCTGCATCCGGTTAGAATGGAAGCCGACCCCAACATAGTTGGGAAAAGGCTAAGCAGATGATGATGATGTGTGATGATAACCTGGGGCGCGGGAAACCGTTGGAGGACAGGTCGTTGTGTTTATGCTAAGGGAAAACCTAGGTATGTCCAGAATTACCTTTTTCGCCTGAATGATGATGATGACGACTAATAAACTACGAACGTGGACGAAGTAAAAGAAGTAAGAATCACAGCAGACTCGTTCTGTGGGTACTACCACCTTGCAACAAGCACCATCATCTGCCTAGCTTTTTCCCAACTATGTTGGGGCCGGCTTCCAGTCTAACCGGATGCAGCTGAATACCAATATTTTACATGGAGCGACTGCTTATCTGACCTCCACAACCCAGTTACTGGGTAATACGATACCCCTTGGTAAGACTGGTTGTCAGACTTTCGGGCTTCTGACGACCCGTAACGACTGTCAAAGATCCATGAATGACAGCTGGCACAAACGGCTTAACGCGCTTTCCGAAGCACGGAGGGGTATTGGTATGTAAAGATGGTCACCCATCCACGGACCAACCGCGGCAAGCGTAGCTTACCTGATCGATTGAACCGTGCGGCTGTTATTTCTTAGCCACAAGCCCCTCAACAGCGTGTGATAGTATACCTTGCAACAAGCGTGTAATGTTCATACTCACGCAGACAGTCGGCACACAGACAGGCGTGGCGGCACGGCAGCAGCGCGCGCGACAGCGGCGTGGCGGCGCACACGCAGCACAGCGCCTCCGCGTGCGGCGCGCCGTAGCCCTCCGCCGGCGCGCCGCACTCGCCGCTCACGTACAGTTGCTGGAACACCGCGTACAACATGATAATACTGGCCCATAATGCGCTATAGTCGGAATTTTAATTACATACATACATACATAATCAGCCTATCTATAATGTTCCCATCGCTGGGACACAGGCCTCCTCTCTGTGAGAGGGAGTGGGCTGTAATCCACCACGCGGGCTCAGTGCGGGTTGGCAGATGTAACATGTCTTCGAATTTTTGGTTCTAGGACATGCCGGTTTCCTCACGATGTTTTCCTTCACCATTTTGAGAGCAGTGGTGATGAAATAATTTACACAAAGTAAAGCGCCTGTCTAGATTCGAACCTACGACCTACAACTCGTAAGTCACGGCCGTTTACCACTTGGCCACCACTGCTCTTTTCACTGGACTTTTGATTAGCTGCAGTAAAATGACAGCTTGTGTTACTTAAATGACTGAAATTGGCGTCTTTTTGTTTTTTCGCGGTCATCAACCAAATCTTGTTTTTCTAGTACAGACTAATGTAACAAACGAAACTTATTTGACATGCATATCTCTAAACTCAGTCTGAAATGAGTTTATTAAGAAGTGTCATTTTACTGCAGCTAATTAAAAGTCGGACTATAATTAGTAAACTATGAACTATTTGTCTGCGAGAAAGAAATGACCGCTGAATATCCTAAGCTATTTTCCCGAGTTCTTTTGATCTACGTTTGCGGTATTGCATAAATTTCCATACGTTAACTGTCCCACTACCCCGTTGGGTTTCGTGGTCGCAAGTGCGACTGCTGAGCGCGTGGTCCTGGGTTCGATTCCTAGGTTGGGCAAAGTGTTATGGATATCAAATGTCTTCGAATTTGTGGTTCTAGGACATGCCAGTTTCCTAACGATATTTTCCGTCACCGTTTTGAGAGCAGCTGTGATGAAATTAAATACACAAAGTAAAGTGCCCGCTTGGGTTCGAAACTCCAGGGTGTATAGGATAAATTGCTACAGGTAAAACAAGTAACAGGATAAAGCTATCCAGTGAACACTTGGGTCATCATGACTAAGCAGTCATGATGACCCAAGTATTCTCGGTTATTATAATCCTTAGAGAAAATATAGCCTTAGAATAAACAATAACATTTACTTATAAAATATCGTTGTTATTACTACATGTACATAAAATACATCACAATTGTATGGGTAATCATGTTTTATTATAGTATCAATAACGAATGGCGATGGAAATAAACATATTTGCATGAAACTGCGAGAAAAATGAACAGTCAGAGACAATATTTTTGTTGACTTTATTCTGGACTGGGGACCCAATTCATGCTAACTTGATCTTTGCCTTGCCTATTAGAAGTTTGTACTTCCTAGGTCATACATACATACATAACCAGCCTATAATGTTCTCACTGCTGATATACAGGCCTCCTCTCTGTGAGAGGGAGTGGGCCGTAATCCACCACGCGGGCCCAGTGCGGGTTCGTAGATGTCACATGTCTTCGAATTTTTGGTTCTAGGACATGCCGGTTTCCTCACGATGTTTTCCTTCACCGTTTTGAGAGCAGTGGTGATGATATAATTTACACAAAGTAAAGCGCCTGTCTGGGTTCGAACCTACGAGGCACGAGCTACAACTAAGTCGCGGCCGTCACCACTTGGCCACCACTGTTCTACTACTACTGCTCTCTTAGGTCATACGCACATAACAAATGTCACTGAGAAGCAAAAATGTCATTTGCCAGTAATTTTATTGTACCTACTCTTCAGCGAACCATAATTCTCACAACTCACAAGGAGTAATTAATGAAAATGAGTTCTCATCATTACGATGTTATGAACGGGGAAATTGCGTAACACACTATCAGTAGCAATGTCTTTCATTTTGACAGTTCAACAAAATCCATTGCGTTATTTACATTGTTGAGCAGATAAATTTTTCGATTATCTAAAGCAATGGATTAGCAATATCATTCAAAATGATTGATAATTGATAGTAAAACTAAAATCGCAGAAAAAAAAATAGCACCTATTCATTAATGTTCGTATAGCTTGACAACATGCAGGGAACAGCTGTTTTTTTTTTCATACTTCGGAGTTGATATCAAGGGGCTTTTAAGGCCCTTTTCACACTATCTAGCTGGCCGGATAACCGCGGACGAGTACCAGGTGGCAAATATATGGATAGGCCAATTATGCCGATAGATACCTGTGAAGGCGTTCTTAATTGCAAGCGTGTGAAAAGCCACAAACGTGTTACCTTCAAACAGGACAGGTGTCCGTTCGCTTGTTTCAAGTACTGCGCGATGACGCCGCTCGGCAATGGACACTGGTCGTCCCTGATGTGAACTACACTTATTAACGCCACCTGCAAAAGGAACATGAATGTTAACACACATAATATAATATCTATATTCCAGAAGCATAGAATGGGAGATTGGCTATAAGAGTTGGGAGTAGTGGGGGCCCAGTGGTATCGGCCGCGCCTTACGAGTTGTAGGTCGTAGGTTCGAACAATGAAGTAATAGCGCGGGCAGGCGATGCAATGCGACGGGGTGGGTCGGGGGAACAAGAAATTTCACGCGGACGGAGAAGCTAGTGTAAAATAAATATCATTTGTATCACATTCTGCGCATTGGTAGAACGCTAAGCCTCAATTTAAAATGGCTGCAGCTATGTGTAGCACGTGTTTGTGTAAGAATGTTATTTGCAGAGAATTATTGAACAGCCTTGGGCTTCAGAGGTCAGGCGTTTGTTTAGGTTTTTTACGGAATTAGCACATGCGTTGGACGGACTACAAGATTTTGTCAATATCGATCGTAAACTTGACATAGCATGCGTATTATGAAATCATCTGAAAAACTTCGGCACAGCGTAGTACAGACACCAGCACATCAAGCTACCCGAAACTGTCAAATTTTCACAATCAACATTGAACCTTATGCTTTGGCGATAAAGTTGAAAATCTATTGAAGAAATTTGACAGATTGTAGTAGCTTGATGTGCTGGCATCTGTACTTTAAAGACCATAAGATATTTACTATGATGAAACGCTTTGACATTGATATCGCAGACATGTTATATACGATTGCTTGTCCCATCTTGCAGAGAAAGTCTGAAAGTTTATAATTGGAAACTATATTTTCTATCACCAAAATTTATATTTGTCATCAAGTTGTATCACCTAATAAATAGATCTATCGCCACGAAATATTTTCGTTCTCAGATAAACAAAAATTGTTCCCAGGTATGAATTATCAAATTAATGTTAATATATGTGTAAAATAAGAGATCGATAACCAATAAAATTATATTGCATTACATGAATATAAACTTCGTTCTTATAATAACAGTTTTGTTACTTGAAATGGACATTATCGAGAACCGAATTAGTTACGAGGTTAATTATTTAAAAAAAAAATGCTTAGGTTAGGTTAGGTTAAAACTGTGACCTCCTACGCACGAGCCGAGCGAGCGAAGCGAGCGGTGCCGCGGCAGCGGCCGGCGAGTGCCAGAAACGACTAAATTTTAAAGAAAAAAAATATGGAAAAAGAGATTATTTAAAAAAAAAAATATTATAGACCTTATATCTCAGGATTTTAGGTGATTTATTGTGGAACTGATTTTGCATTGTTTGGTGACTACATTTTGGTGACAGATCTACTATTTGGAGGACAAACCCTATTATTTAAGAAACACAAAACTAATTAAATTGGTGATAGCTTAAATGATACCCTTTATAATTTCACTGTCAATATGCATACCATGAAGAGAACCTACTGTACTGTAATTCGTAAACACACTTAGGGCTATATTTCACCGGGACACCATGGCGGCGCAACCAGTCGCCGCTACTAACAAAATGTATGGTTGGTTGCGCAACCGCTTGGACGCCTGGTGAGATACCCACCATAAAGCTGTGTATATTTTGCTGGCAGCGTAACCGTGGTTGCGCCGCCATGGTGTCCCAGTGAAATATAGCCCTTACAATGGCTAGTTCTGACCTGAATCACGTAGCTCACCAATCAACAGTAGGTATACGAAAGATGTTAATAACGATCATCATCTGCCTTTTCCTAACTATGTTGGGGTCGGCTTCCAGTCTAACCGAATGTAGAACGAGGACCAGTATTTTACATGGGGCGACTGCCTATCTGACCTGCACAACCCAGTTACTGGGTAATACGATACCCCTTGTTAAGACTGGTCTTCAGACTTTTGGGCTTCTGGCGATTCGTAACGTCTTGCAAAGATCCACGAATGACAGCCGGGACCAACGGCTTAACGTGCTTTCCGAGGCACGAGGGAAGGGTTTTGGTATGTAAAGATGGTCACCCATCCACGGACCAACCACAGCAAGTGTTACAATCTATGCGGCTGTTATTACTTAGCCACAAGCCCCCCAGGCCACTACAATGGCAACAGTTCAACTACATTCAATTCGTTACTTTCGTTGTTGAGCAGACAGGTCTCGAGTGGACGTCTTTCAGCTAAATTATGATGCTTACCGTATCATCAGGCCTCAGCTCTCCGGTGTCCCGTAGATCTCGCGCCAGGATCACCACGAGAGGATAGCAGGACCGAGGAGGAGGGCCCAGGTGGAGCGGCTCCTCCGTTGATAGCCTGAGGGCCTTCTCGTCATGAGGGTTGCTTCTGAAAAGAACATAACGGTCATCATGAAGTTCGTAGATTACCATAAAAGTAGATTATTTATTGTTATTACTAGCTTTTGCCCGCGACTTCGTTCGCGTGAAATTTCTTGTTCCCCCGACCAACCCGTCACAACGCATCGCCTGCCCGCGGCGTTCTCTCTTACTTTTTTAGGGTTCCGTACCCAAAGGGTAAAAACGGGACCATACAACTAGGCATAAAACTGTTTATCCCGATATTCCCACGAGATCAAAACTTATGCGGGTGAAACCGCGGGGCGCAGCTAAGTATACACCGCCATTTTTTTTTGACGACGAAGCTTGAAAGATCGCCCTTTGAAGAAATAATACCATATTTAATAGAATATTATGGTATAGGTAATTATTTCTTCAAGGGCCGATTCAATTACTTACTATTTTAAACTTTATAATTCAAGGTTTAAATGAATAATAATGCTAAATCAAGGCAATAACACGATACAATAATTATCTTTCTTTTTTTGCACCGGAAAAGGTCACGGTCGACTTTAAAATTATGCAAGTATTAAAAAAATATGATAGATGACGGCAATCAAAATTAAAATATTCAAACGTTTTTTGCTTATAACTTTATATAAGTGTTGAGTGTGTTGACTGTCAATGTGTCATAATGACATAAGTAATTGCGATGTCGGTGACCCTCAATTAGGGTCTCGTCTTTAGAAAACAACGATTTTGTATGGAGTCCGTTCAGCTTTCCGCGGCTGAACGGATGCGTACGCATCTCATACAAAATCGTTGTTGTAAAAGCTGAACAGAGCTGAATAAGTGTAGATAGTCCCTTCTGAGATTTTAAGTCTATCGATAAAGAAGCTGAAAGAAAGATCTAAGTATTTCTTCCTGTGCAAGTCCTAATAAATACCTTTTCTATCTTTAAAAAAATACCTACTGCAAAGAAACAAAATACCTACTGCAAAGAAACAAAAAATACCTACTGCATAGAAACAAAAAATACCTATTGCAAAGAAACAAAAAATACCTACTGCAAAGAAACAAAAAATACCTACTGCACAGAAACAAAAATATCTATCATAACTATCAATAGCAGTTCAACAACATTCATATTTCATTGCGTTATTTATGTTGTTGAGCAGTTTACACAAAAAGACGTATCTCGAGTTTTCGCAGTAAACAATGAAATTGTCAATTGCAAATTGTATTCCCCGAAGGGTAGGCAAAGGTGTGAATACTTCAGCGGGATTGTCCGAAAGGGTTACCGCTGCCCCGGAACATAAAGGGCTAAGGGAGGAACACGGGTGGGTTTTAGTCAGTAAGAGTCTGACACTCTTTTCCGCTCCACCCAGAGCGGGAAAAAAAAAAGGAAAAAGGTGTGAATACTCAGGTGTTGGGGGGTGTTTTGGTGGTATTTTTTTCTGGTCAATAAAATGGTCCTGCTTGACATTTATACAGCAGTCAGGTTTGAGGAAAATAAATGTACCTAAGCCTTTTATCCTCATGGGTTATAGAAACACGCTTTACGATAGCTAGTGTAATCGGTAATTTACTGGTTCCAGACCAAAAATAAGGAAATATCAAATTAATAATGTGTTACTGGCAGCTACTTGGCTCAATATTTAAAATAATATATTTGAATCAACTTTGCTACTAGGAATCAGAAGCCTTTCTATTATTTTTTCCTTCTGCCCGCGACTTGGTCCTCCTCACTCCGCGTGAAATTTCTTGTTCCCCCATCGCATTGCATCGGCCGTCCGCGCTATTATCTACTTAGTTTTCGCTGACGTTTTTTTCTTTTTGCTCCATGTCTAAGGGTCCTAGCGTGATGTTAAATAGCCTATAACCGTCCTCAAGAATTGGGCTATGAAATGCAAAAAGATAGTTTCAAATCCGACTGGAAGTTCCAGAGATTAGCGCTTACAAAAAACCATCTCTTCACTTTTTATATAGGTGAGAATGCTCGCCAGGGAAGATATAAAATTGCATGAAGCAAAGTTGACTTCGAAGAATAGGCTATTTGACAATGTAAAAAATAAGGTCATAATTATTGACACTCGTATAGATTATCGCTTTTAAAATCGATTTGCATTAATTTTACTACAAAACAATGTATTATTTATTAAAAAAAATCCCGAAAAAACTTCATCTTTTTAAATGTGGCGCCACGTAATCGAAAACGAACTGGATTGGCTGAACTTAAGATGACGTCATGATTTAGTAAATTTCTGTCTATCGTTGACAGAACAGATGACTTTTGTCTAGTATCTCGACCGTTTCAACGTTTGTTTACGTGAATCGTGACGTCACGACGCCATATTGTTAAAGATAGCGTTTTGGCGGCTTATTTAAACAGTACATTTTTATTTACTATTTTTTTAAAGAAATACATTATGCAATTTGAAGTAATAGGTTTTTGTGGGCTCGTTAGACACCATTAAATAATCTGAGATGTTTATCAGAAACCAGTCAAATAGCCTATTGCATTTGTGGTTAGGACCTTTTGCCTTATTTCGGTTTTAACGAGGAAAACCAGGTATCCAGGTTTATAGAACGTAGGTACAATGGGCACACCGAAACAATATCAACGACAAGACGGTGACTCACATGATACAATCGATACAAATTAAATTGAATTGAATAATTTAGTTAAATGTCTCCAAAACAATACTCATGTTGAAATTGTCGATGGACAAATATTTGATGACGTTGTTGTAAATACAAAAGGAACAGAAATAACACGTGTATAAAGACACGTAACGAAGCTAAGAGTCACCTGTACTCTCCGTCATTGTAATAATTTTTTTGTACTGGACCATACCTGGGAACCTTCTGAGTACGGAGATATTGAAGGTCAAAATTTCAACTTTACTGACGATTTTTTTACGAAAATAAGTTTTTATTGTTAATAACACAACTTTAAATACCCCCCACGCCCCCTGTACCGTTCCGAGCACCTATGAGCACAATGTTTTGCGTGCGTTACATTGCACACAACTGCAATTTTTGCCAGTTTTCCCATACTAGAACTGCCAGACGTCAATTTTATTCCGCGGATAAAAGATATCCGACTTTGGTAAAATCAGTCCTCAATTGATTTTTCAGTGTCAAATGGAAAATTCCTCGTAACTACTCCAAGTGATAGTCTTTCAAGCTGTGGGAATAAAGCAGGTGTTAGTTTCGTCGAACTATTCAATCAAGAGACACTATTGTCTTCGTATTGCCCACCGATTGAGGTCATCGTTGTTATTCATTATCATTACTATACAATTGATGGAAACCTTCTGGATTATCTTTGATGGCAGTTTTTGCTTTAATGACGCTGAGACTTAGTTATCGAAGGAATAATACATTACGATAATTTTATGTGTGACATTATAGCACGGTGCGGTGTGGAGTTGTTAGCGCCCGAGCGTAGCGAGAGAGCTAAACGCGCCGTGCATTAATACTACACATATCGTACACTATTTTATAGCTCGTGTGACCAAAACCCGCACTTAAGTCTCGCTTTCCTGTGCAAAAATGGACTACTTAAATCACAAAAAAGCGTGATTTAAATGCGGGTTTAGATCACACAGTGCTATAAATTATCCCACCAAAAACATTTTCATGTAAAATGTTGCCAAAACGAGACCACATATGGCTCGCACTGCCAAAAAGTTATCAGATCTCATATAGAGCCAAGCTTCTAACTCTACACGCCCTAACTTCACAAACTCTACACCTTAGTCAAAATATGAGGCTTGGCCGTTTCGTTACTACAAGAACTATTGTATAACGAAAAGTAATGAACAGTGAATTTTTCACCTTACGGGCTTACGCCCATGTGATGGTAGCGAAACGGCCAAGCCACATATTTTGACTAAGGTCGGAATTTTTTTAAAATCGCAATATTATAAAGGCGAAAGTTTGTGAGTGTGTTTGTATGTTTGTTACTTCTTCACGCACAAACTGCTGAACGGATTTGGATGAAATTTGGCACACGCCACACAGATAGTTTATAACCAGGAGTAACACAGGATACTTTTTATCCCGATTTTCCCACGGGATCGAAACTTATGCGGGTGAAACAGCGGGCACAGCTAGTCAATTATAAATGAAGGCGTAAAAACCTAAATAGTATTTCGAAGTAGGAAATTTTATCCTGTTCAATATTATTTAATTAACAACGTATTGTTAGCTTCGAACAAATATTTATCAACAAATAATAGGTACAGCATGCATTTAATAGGTTTTCACATGTAGGTACGGTCAGCAACAAAAAGCGATTAACACTTCAGTTTTTTTTGATCTCAGTTATTGAGCAAAATATTTGTTCACAATTGCAGCAGAAGTACCCTACAGTGTAATTTTGAACAAATATGTATTTTGCTCAATAACTGAGATTAAAAAACTGAAGAGTTAATATTTTGCTCAATAACTGAGATTAAAAAAAATTAAGAGTTAATATTTTGCTCTATAACTGAGATTAAAAAAACTGAAGTGTTAATCGACTTTTGTTGCTGACTGTACAACCCAAAGCCAAACTTTATCCTTATACTAAGTTATACGTGCCAAGAGTTTTAACGTTACTAATATCCTTCGAGATGATCATTACTGCTTAAAGGGAAAGTCCGTAAGCAGTCATTTGCATATTGCATAGCCTTTCCCCAACTATGTTGGGGTCTAACCGGCAACTGAACAAACAAAGAAGCCGTCATTTATAATTCACTAGCGGCTCGCCCCAACTTCGCAGGGGTGCAATTTTTTTTCTTAGAATTTTCCAAATTTTCTTTCATACAAACCTTGTCCTGGCAATACCGAACACAACAAAAAAGGTATTATCCAATTTGGTGCAGTCATTCGGAAGTTATGCGCGTACATACATTTTGGCGACTTTGTTTTATACTATGTATAAGGATGATTAAAATAAAAATTCTGACCAGCATGCAGAATGCAGCTGAATACTAGTATTTTACATAAAGCGTCTACCTGTCTGACCTCCACAACCCAGTTACTGGGTTACATGATACCCCCCGGTAAGACTGGTCGTCAGCTTTTCGGGCTTCTGAAATTCTAACTACCCGTAACACCTGTCAAAGACCTACGAATGACAGCCGGAACCAACGTGCAATGGCTTAATGTGCTTTCCAAGCCACGGAGGGGTCTCGATATGTTATGAATGGTCACCCATCCACGGACCGACCTCGGCAAGCGTAGCTTAACCTCCGTTATGACGGCTGTTATCATTTAGCCACGAGCTTCTAATAAAGGGAAAGTCAGCCGAAAGCAGTAGATATTAGATCAATGCTCATCGTTAGTTCCGATCCTCCTCAATAATATCGTGTTGTGTGAGGTCATGGCCGCTGGGACAATAACACGTATCCAATTAGCATAAGTACGTGACAAGTGCTGTTTAATTTTCCTTGCGGCATCCGAAGCTGTAATGAGTAGGGTATTCAACTTACAGTGCAAATGCAAGATAAAACTCACCTTGCAGAAGCTACTGTATCTCTTTCGTCATCTATTCTATTCCGTCATCTGCCTAGCCTTTTCCCAACTATGTTGGGGTCGGCTTCCAGTCTAACCGGATGCAGCTGAATACCAGTATTTTACATGGAGCGACTACCTGTCTGACCTCCACAACCCAGTTACTGGGTAATACGATACCCTTTGGTAAGACTGGTTGTTAGACTTTCGGGCTACTGATCCGTAACGACTGTCAAAGATCCACGAATGACAGCCGGGACCAACGGTTTAACGTGCTTTCCGAGCCACGGTCTTGCGTCTTGGTATGTAAAGATGTTAATAACATTAACAAACATAAATATTGATGTTATTGTCAGTCGGCGTTAGTTTTACAAAGGCCATTGTCTACGCCAGTCACGACGCTGTGATTTATATAGACTATACAGTATGCCGTGAGCAATTAACTTTGACCCACACCTCCTTATACAGGAGCATAAATAACGACTGTCAAAGATCCACGAATGACAGCCGGGACCAATGGCTTAACGTGCTTTCCGAGGCACGGAGGGGTCACGGTATGTAAAGATGGTCACCCGTCCACAGACCAACCGCGGCAAGCGTAGCTTAACCTGATTAATCGACCTGTGCTGCTGTTATTATTTAGGTCGATCGATCAGATTAAGCGTAAGGATCACGTAAAGCCGTTGTTCCTGCGCCTGATCTCTCCCCGGTCATGTCGGATTGTCGTTCCATCGGACTATGAGAGTAAAGGAACAGAGAGAGCACCTGCGTTTACGCACACACTTGTGCACTATAATAGGTATCTCCTGCGTGCCTGGCTAATCTCCGTTGAGATTGGCCACATTTGATCCTGTAGCTGGATACATTTCCCACGCCTACTTACTATCCACCACCAAAGAAGCATCTTCCTGCGGGGTAACCTTTCGTGGTCCACTTGGAAATCCCTCACCCGTCTCCGGACCCAAGTGGGAATATGTAACTCCACACTGCGGGATAATTACGTAACACACTGACAGTAAGAATAGCTTTCGTTTTGACAGTTAAACAACATTCATTGCTTTATTTACGTTGTTGAGCAGGCAAATATTTCGAACATATGTAGCTTAGCAATATCCTTCAAAATTATTCAATTTGTGATTGATAGTTTTTTTTTATTTTTTATTTTAAAACACATACACTATCATCACAGGCTTACCTAATACAATAGTGTAGTAATACTAGCTTACAATTATATATTATTTTTAAGGACTTACAGGATCTAAACGCAAAAAACGCAAGTTTTAGCAACAATAAAGGCATAAGATGGACTACAGTAAACAAATTCAGAAAAATACATGATATTTCTCAAGAAATATGCTAGGTAGATAGTGTGCTGAAAACATAATACAATTAATTTGTTACGATAGAAAAAAATAAAAAAAAAATAATAATAAAAAATCATGAAGATACCACTAAAAAATGTCTTTTTACAATAGTTACGCACTTAGGGTGCTGGTAAAGTGGGGCTACCTTGACGGAACGGCAGTAGGGTGTGGATGTGGAGCTATGTCACAAACTATACTCCACCTCCTATCCTGCCCTCTGTGTCACAAAACATGCAGTCAAAGTAATCTTTGCGCTGCTGCCACCGACGAAGCCGTGGAAGTGGCGAAGTTCTGGGCCAACAAGATCTGAAATACTGTCGTGCCCGCAACACGAAGAAGAACCTACCCAACGTCTATCCAGCCTTATTTAAAGGGACTATGAAGATATCGACTCACTGATGCTGAGCGTGACGTCCTGGGTTCTAGTCCCAGGTCAGACACAGTGTTGCTAGGATCTTCCATTAGGAATTTCACAGTAGTACCCAAGAGATTGATGAGAGTCGGGTCGGGCGGGTTGGGGAATGGCCTATTGCCATCAACCGAGCACATATCCCGACTCTCACCCCCTATTACTTAGGACATAAAAATAACTGAGGAAATACGGTGTAGGTCACCTCTGCCAAACCCTTCAGGGAATACAGTCGTGAAGTTATGTGTTTACGAAGATGTAATAAAACAATGACCTGTAGGTCATTGGTGCGCATGTTGACACACCGAACGGTGAGAGTGTTTTGAAACAACAGTGGAACACAATGGAAGGTGACGAGACATTGAACGTCTGTAGACAAAGCAGTGGTGGCCAAGTGGTAATGGCCGCAACTTACGAGTTGTAGGTCGTAGGTTCGAACCCAGACAGGCGCTTTACTTTGTGTAAATTATTTCATCACCACTGCTCTCAAAACGGTGAAGGAAAACATCGTGAGGAAACCGGCATGTCCTAGAACCAAAAATTCGAAGACATGTGACATCTACCAACCCACACTGGGCCCGCGTGGTGGATTACGGCCCACTCCCTCTCACAGAGAGGAGGCCTGTGTCCCAGCAGTGGGAACATTATAGGCTGATTATGAGACAAAGCATTTGGTGTGATTGACGACAGTGTACGTCTGGTAGTCAGAATATTTGAGGTTACAAACGATTAGAGTTTTTATTTGCAGAAGTTTTATAGCCACAATTGAAAGATGTTTATATAGGGTGACTGGATTAGTGACCGATACTTAAACACGTGATTTTACTCATCATTATGAACAACTTTTACTATGGGACCAAACCTGAAATCGTGAAAAAAAAAACAGCTGTTCTCTACATTTTGACGAGTTAGACGAACATAAATGTAGGGAACAGCTGATTTTTTTTCGCGATTTCAGGTTTGGTCCCTAAAAGTTGTTCATAATGATGAGTAAAATCACGTGTTTAAGTATCGGTCACTAATTACCAGTCACCCTATATACATACATTCGCGTTTGAATACATTTGAGGGGTTCACTCCGACGTAATATTTATGCCACATATGCTATTTTTTTGGTATTAAGCATAATCAGTCTATAATGTACACGGGCCACCCCTATGGACCGTAATAAAACGCGGACACAATGCAGGTAATTGTTGGGAAAAACTGGATTAAGACTTCAGAACATTAAGGATTAAATAAATATATAAAAAAAAAAAAAAAAAAACCTATTAACCGACTTTTAGCTAATCTTAGGCTCAACTCACACCAAAAGAGCGTCAAAGCGCGGCGAAGCGGAACGCAGTTTCAGTGTCATATGAATTTTAACTTTATTTTCATTACTATAATACTTATTATCGCATGAGAAACTACACACATCAAAAGTGTCTAGGGATCAAGCATTTTTATGCGGATTTCTTGAGATTGAGATGTGGCTTTGTAATAAATTTATGATTTTATAAATTTATATGGATCCTTTTTGGTGCATTTCATAATTTGAATCAGGAACTGTGAATCAAATTCGAGTAAAAGATGAAAATCAGCTGTCAATATTTTCCCTATAAAAACATACAACGCATTGAAGACATTATTAGTGCTACTGTTTCCCTACTACTGATTAAAACCAACGTTATTATGGAGCGGCGACGTCATTTAAGCAGGGAAGAAATGCTCAGAGCCGTGGGAATGATAGAAGCTGGTTCCCGGCAACGTACTGTGGCTTTAGCTCTGAATACAAGTCAGAGTGTTATCAGTCGACTTTGGACACGTTACCGAAGCACTGGTACCGTGGCTGAGCGCCATGGAGGACGGTATCGCTGCACCACACGGAGACAAGACCGATACATTCAAATCTTAACTCGAAGAGCTCCAACAATAACCGCCATGATGTTAGCCGTGAGGCTTCATCACTCTTCAGGGAACTTAATTAGCGACCAAACAGTCAGAAACCGCTTGCATGAAGTGAACCTTCATTCCCGAAGACCGCTACGGGTACCACCTATAGCAATGCACAATCGTAGGATTCGATATCAATGGGCTCTTGAACACAGAAATTGGGCAGAAGAACAATGGCGTTTCGTGTGCTTTTCTGATGAGTCTCGTTTTGGTATGAGACCGGATACAAGACGTATACGACACTGGAGAACCCCTGGACGCCAACAGCGATTAAAATCCTGCCAGGAAGTCCATCCTTATAGTGGTGGAACCATCATGGTATGGGCGGGTATTTGGATCGGCGGAAGAACTGAGTTGATTTGGATCAGAGGCAACCTCAACGCTCAAATTTATGCTGAGACGATTGTATCAGACGTCATCGTTCCTCTACAAGTGCAAATCGGTCCCTTATTTCAGTTAATGCATGATAATGCACGACCGCACACCGCAAGAGTTGTAAGACAGACTCTCGCCGCAGCTAACATCAATGTCCTGCCCTGGCCTGCTCAGTCGCCAGACTTGAACCCGATTGAGCATGCATGGGATATGCTACAGAGAAGAGCTCTGCCGAATATGGAGGGTATCCAGTCGCAAGAAGACCTTTTTTTGTTGTTGCAACGAATATGGGCGGCCATTCCACAGCGTGATTTGGATGAACTCATTTTGAGTATGCCAAACCGATGTTCTTGTGTTGTTAGTGTTCGCGGTAGAAACACGGATTATTAATTGTTTAAGTTACCCAATAAAATTTTAAAGAAAACTGTTATTTCAGTCTTTTTTTCGAACTTTTGTGTTAGTGGTTCAAATGTCAAAAATCCCTTTATTAGGAAAATGGCAAATTTCTTTATTAATGCAAAGGTGACTTGGTTTATCGTTACTGTGACAAACGAAAACACTTTATTTGATGAATTCTTAAAGAAAATTTTAATTAATATCAATCAGGAGAAAAGTTATTGCAAAAATATATGTTGATCCCTAGACACTTTTGATGTGTGTAGAACGAGTCGCGCGGATGCCCGCGGCGCCGCTGGAATTCCGGCGAATTGCCTTTTCTACCGAGCGGTTGCGATAATAAGTATTATAGTAATGAAAATAAAGTTAAAATTCATATGACACTGAAACTGCGCTCCGCTTCGACGCTCTTTTGGTGTGATTTGAGCCTTAGTTTATAAATTTACTAGCTTCCGCCCATGGCTTCGCCCGAAAATAAATGATTTGCCATTGACTTTAAAAATAATCCGCTTTACAGACTGTACTATTGCAGTTGTTTACAAAACCCACTGGCACAGATTTACGACGAAGCTGCGAAGGCACAATGAAGCCTAGATATACCTAAGCATTATGTGTGTCGCAACGGTTACTGTAAGACAATTACCGTTTATGTACTTCCACGTTGTTCAGCTTAAGAAATAATTGCCTCATTCTGTCATCTTTCTGCTATCGCCGTAATTACTCCGGCTGTTTTGCAAACCAACTGTAATCTTGAATATCTTGATTCGATGTCTCTCTCATTTTCATTCAAACTTTGTCAATCAATCTTTGTTAATGTGATCACATTAAAAATCGAGTTATTCCGGTCTGATCCCCTGAACCCCCCTCCACCCGCCCCCCACCTCGATCCCCTGCTTGATCGTCTTCTGTTTTAATCTTTGTCTTATCCACATTTTATGTAAGTTTACTCTTTTTGACAGGTAAGTACAGTCAAAAGAAAAAATCGATTAATTAATTAATATTAATAAATTAAAGTTTGAACTAATTGCACTACGCGGAGCAATATTCTTGCGCCACGAAGGTTAGATGTGGTCAGCGTCCGACCTTTGTCATGTTTCTCTGAGGTTTACGAATCATTCAAAAGCCGTAGGTATTTATCACAGATCTGTGATAAAACTACAAATTGACGAAATTCGGACTGTTTTCTTTACTTGAGCAAGTAAAAGAAAACCGCCCTTTGTCATGTTTCTCTGCAGTTTACGAATCAATCAAAAGCCGCTACGTATTTATCACAGATCTGTGATAAAACTACAAATTGACGAAATTCGGACATTTTCTTTACTTGAGCAAGAAAAAGTCAAGTTTGTAAAATGTTAAGCTTGTTCTTAGGATAAATTCATCCAACTACGGAACCCTTCACAGTGCGTGGTCCGACCCACAGTTGGCCGGATAAAAAAATATATATTATTATGATGGCCATGGCACGTTTTTATTCTTGTACCTATGTGTACTTACACATGTTTGAGCAAATAAATATATCTTATCTTATCTCATGTAATAAATTAATAATAGATGCTGTCGCAGGATAACATCCTCCCTACCGATTTCGGTCACAGTGGCCAATCTCAACGGAGCTTAGCCAGGTACGCAGGAGATATCATAGTGCACAAGTGTGTGCGCAAACACAGGTGCACTCTCTGTTCCTTTACTCTCATAGTCCGATGGGACGATAATCCGCGCAAGACCAACGACTTTACGTGCTTTCCGAGGCACGGGGGTATTGAACCGCCAAATTCCAAACTCCGGGCTGTTATTAGTAATTCCTAATAGAAAACTCAATAACACTTTTGCCCGACCTAGGAATCGAACCCAGGATCCTAGCTCAGCAGTCGCGCTTGTAACCTCAAGACCAACGGGGTAATCAAATCGCAGGATAATTGGGATAACAGCTCGTATGATTACGAAAATCTGTCATATGTAGCGGTATCTACAATGGACGCCACATGCGAACAACGCGTCATTCTGACGTCACACAAAATCCTGCATCTCGCAAGCAGAGTTTACCGCGAACGGCCCGACATGAATCATCGGGCAGTTGCCTTGCTCGCCAGACACAACACCCTTCTGGTCAAAGGATCCTCCTGGATTGGATTTTTCCAATTGCCCTGCAACATACCTTATGCATGTGTCTAGGCATAAAATGAGGACCGATGTCCACTGTGCGGAGCAATATTCTTGCGCCACCAAGGTTAGATGAGGTCAGCGTCCGCCCTTTGTCATGTTTCTCTCCAGTGTAAAAATCATTCAAAATCCGTAGGTATTTATATGTCAATTAGACAGTAGTCGTGAAATAACTACTCTATGCCAATAACGGTTGTTTAAGTCATTGACTGCCACCGCGAACACACGGTGTCCGCCAACCAGGGACTTGAAAACGAAATGAATTTCGTTGTTACCACTAATGTTATCGTGTAACGTTCCAACATTTGTAACAATACTAAAATCTAATAAAAATACCAATAACGTTACAAAGAAAAACGTTATAGAATATCATTTTCGTAGAACAATAGTATAAGTAACGATAAAGGTATCAGTAACATTAAGCTTATCTGCTTGTGATAATGTTACATATTCATTTGTAACGTTATTCTTCATACTTTTTCGTCATCTTTTATGTCATGAAGCTGGCAAAGTTGAGTATCGAAATTAATAACGTTATTATATCGTCATACTAATAACGATATATTGATCATATTATTGTTAGTGAACTGTTTAAGATTTCGTTCCGTTTGTCAGTATCGTTATAGTATAGCCAAGGAATTAATTTTGTTACGATCCTGGTGGAACGGTACAAATTATCGGTACTTGAACTAAGCGTAACGTTATTTTGAGTAACGTTTCAAGTTCCTGCCGCCAAAAATAGATTTTTTATTGTGTCTGCTGTCTGGCAGTCAATGTATTCTGAGCCCAACCCAAAACAAAGTTCAAGTAAGTCAGAATTTAACAATGTCATTATACATGCTAATCAGATTAAGTTTACTTTTGAATTATCGCTCTCATCATTCAAGTAAATAAATGTGTTCTGGGCAAGGGTTAAGAAACTACGTGAGAATATTCAGAATATGGGTATCTTCTATGTTCTATGTTATGGGTTTGGTTTCCGCACTTAGTCCTTCAGTGGATCATTGTGTGTGGGCCATGGCTGCCGTCGGTGATTTATCCAACCAGCCCACCTCCCTCCAGAAGCTGATCAAGTCTCCTGGTCTGTTGAGAACATCTGTGTACGATCTGGGTGTCCCGAGGGTTTCTGACCTTATCTGGGTGATACCTGGGCCTGTGCACTCAAAGAGCACATGCGCAATGGTTTCATCAGCCTCCATGCAAGCCCTGCACAGGGGATTGTCTGTTATGCCTAATGTGTAAAAGTGTTTATTTAGCGAGCAGTGTCCTGTGATCGTCCCATTATATGGGTATCTTACAATGTCTCATGATAATTTAAACACAGGTTTACTTTTAAGGTAGTTTATACGGCCTACCCAAATGTCCTGTCTTTGGTATTGTTCGTCGAATCGTTGAGCTCCTCAAGTTCTGAGTTGAGCTGCACGATTTTTGACAAATGCGTGCACTGATTGGACAGGTCCGCTCAATCTGTGTGGTTCTTTCCTCAAAAGACCATTTCAGACACCAATCTACATGGTCTTCACACGATCTGACCAAGATTTTGTCTGGACTTTAAAAGAGACTGTGACTTCTGAGTTTGTTTCGGCCTTTCTTCTCAGAATAGTCAGTTAGGAAACGCCGACCTCATCTAGTTTAAAAAAAAATATGATTGACGTGTAAAAGTGTTTGTACAAACCTACTTACAGAAATAAAAATCATTTAATCATTTAAAAGGTATGATTAAGACCGTGCTCTTCTCAGAAAAATAAAGCTGATTCATTGAAAACGGTCCTATCAAGATCTTATCTTAGAAATTGATTACAGTATCATCTAGGAACAATTCTTCGATTAGCCACTGTTCATCTTTGATTCATCTTTCTTAGCACCACTTGCAGGCTTTGATGTCAGTCTCTTCCACTATAGGTAGGTCTTTGTACAAACACTTACACGTCAATCATATTTTTTTAAACTAGATGAGGTCGGCGTTTCCTATCTGACTATTCTGAGAAGAAAGGCCGAAACAAACTCAGAGGTCAGTCTCTGTTAAAGTCCAGACAACATCTTGGTCAGATTGTAGCGGTAGTTACGCCACACGAGAACAACGCGTCATACTGACGTCAAAATCCTGCATCGCACAAGCAGAGTTTACCGCGCAACTAGCATAGATACTACGGCCCGACATGAATCATCGGGCAGGTGCCCGCCAGACACAACACCCGTCTGGTCGGAAGGTCCTCCCTTTTGGAGTTGAACTTTACACCCTGTTCCTCATACCTCTATAAGATCATGTGAAGACCATGTAGATAGCTATAAAATCGTCAAGGTGTATGACCATAATCATCTAGCCACTGTTCATCTTCGATTCATCATTAACACCACTTGCAGCCTTTGATGACAGTCTCTTCCACTATCATAGCTATAAGGCTCAACACACACCAAAAGAGCGTCGAAGCGCGGCGAAGCGGAACGCAGTTTCAGTGTCATATGAATTTTAACTTTATTTTCATTACTATAATACTTATTATCGCATGAGAAACTCTAACGAGTCGCGCGGATGCCAGCGGCGCCGCTGGAATTCCAGCGAATTAGCCGTGCGACTGCGCGAGAAGTCGCGGGAAGTCGCGAGCGGCCGCTGGCAATATCCCGCCCCTCGCGCCCGCCCCTCGCGCCCGCTCTTCGCGCGCGTCTGTTGCGCGCGAGCATTCGCATTCATTCCTTGCAGTGCAACGAATACAGAAGTGATGGAAATAGATGAAGAAAAGCTTATTTATTTGGTGCAAATGTACGACTGCCTATACAATATCAAATCAAGGCATTACAGCGATAAACACATGAAAGAAGAAGAGAAGGCGCGCGGATTCCCGCGACTTCTTGAGCATTCCAGCGACTTCTCGGGCAGTCGCTGGAATCCGCGCGCCTTCTCTACCGAGCGGGTCGCGGCGCTTCGCTGCCCTTCGCCGCTCTTTTGGTGTGAGTTGAGCCTAAAAGATCATCATCAGCCTAGCCTTTTCCCAACCTGTGATGCGATAGGCTTCCAGAGTAGCAGTATTCTACATGGAGCGACTGCCGATCTGCACCCTAATTGCGTAAAACACTATCAATCACAATCTGAATCATTTTAAAGGATATCGCTAATCCATTGCTTTATTTGTTCGAAAAATTTGTTTGCTCAACAACGTAATAACGCAATGAATGTTGTTGAACTCAAAACTTGTCAAACTCAACTTATCAAAATGAAACCCATTGCTACTGTTACTGCATAATTAACCCGCTGAGCTCCACAACCCAGTTACTGGATAACATGATACCCTTAGGTAAGACTGATTGTCAGACTTTCAGGTTTCTTTCCGTAACGACTGCGAAAGATCTACAAATAACAACCGGGACCGGCCTAATGTGCTTTCCGAGGCACGTAGAATTACTTAAATAGCTGCGGGCCCCGAGCCCAATATGTTTTTTTTTTTTGGGTTGAAAATCATCAAATGACCCCCTCCCGCTCTGGGTGGAGCGGAAGGGAGTGTCAGACTCTTACTGAATCTCTTACTGAATAAAACCCACCAGTGTTCCTTCCTTAGCCCTTTATGTTCCGGGCCAGCGGTAACCCTTTAGGACAATCCCGCTGACCCGGCAGGCTTCAGCCCTTAGGGGCCCCTTCCTCGATGCTGACATCTCTTTGAGGCGCGCGTGGAACACGTACGCGCCGTCCGGCAAAGCCCAAGATGTTTGACCACTGATTGATTCGAAGTCTTCGAGCGACCTCACGTTGCGCAACCCCTGCTTGAAGTAGTGCTACAGCTTGAGCTGCTTCCTGAGGTGTCGTATCCATTATTGACCGAAAAAAGTAGCAAAAATACACGCGTCTAAGAAAACTATGGACAAAACTAAAGAAATGATAAGAAATATCCGACTACCCTCATTGTAGAAAAAAATAACGCTAACCGCGAACTCTAGTCAAAACAGAGCAAATCATTAGCATTGTGTTTGGTGCTTGGCTAAAATGTGAGTTGAAGATACTTTGGAATAAATTTATAGTAATTTTAAAGCTGCACCGACCGCGCAGTGGCGCCCCTATCGTTTGTTTGGTTATTTCTTTTATTTTAGAATGAAAATGCAGAAAATAAGCACGTTAAGTTGTGCTCCACAAGATTATACGTTAATATTATTATAAACGGTAGTTTTACATTGTTTAGTTTTATTATAAGCACTAAAACGGATAATAGTGGCCACTTTTTTCCGGAAGTAACCGCCCTCACTGGACTCTCTGTTACGACCGCCCTGAGAGAAGCTGAGAACCGAACGAAGTGGAAGAACATCGTGCATAAAGCCACGAATGCCTTTCAGGGACACGACCTTCACTAATGAAGTACGCGACCAAGAAGAAGACAACCATTCATAAAATTGTACTTGAGTAATAAGCAGGCAGTAGGTAGGTAGGCGGCCAGGTAGGCAGCTTATCGTTTTAACGATATTACACCTTTCACTGTTTTACGGTATAAAAGAAACGATGTAATTTACTATTTTTATTATTGCCAGTTTTATATTTTCTATCAACTCATGCCTTTGAGTTGTCTTAACCCTGAACACCACTCGCGGGGAAACAGGGTCCCTCCCCCCCACCACACACATTTCCGTAAATAATTTGAACTTATCAAGCGCCTTTAATTTATTTTATGAAAAGTAATACATTTTTTTTTGCAATCAACTTCTAAGCATAATATGCATGAGGGAGTTAGTTCCCCCGTTAGTTCGATTTTTTAAGGAAAACAAATGAAAAGGTGCGTGGTTATTACCGCGCACGATAGAAATGAAAACTTACGACTGGAGCCGAATATACTTACTATACAAGCCTCATATCGACTACCTCATTGAAATCTGGGGTACTGCAGCGAAGACTAATATAGATCCAATTCAACGAGTTCAGAATAGACTAATTAAAATTTTATTTAACTATAAGTTTCGGACACCAACTGAAGAGATATACGAGGAAACAAAAATAATGAACATAAAACAAACGTACATATACTACACATGTATCCTAATACGTAAAATATTAAATAAGGAAATCCATTCCAATATAAGTTTTGTAACAAAACAACAATCACGAAAGATTAACTTAAGACGTGCTAGTTACTTAGTGACCCGCCCTCCTAGAACTAATTATGGAAGAAGAAATTTGGAGTTTGAGGGTGTTACAATTTATAATAAACTAGCTTCTGCCCGCGACTTCGTCCGCGTGAAATTTCTTGTACCCCCACCCCGTCGCAACACTTCGTATTCGCTTAGCGTTCTTTTCTCTTTTTTTTTTCTTTTTAAAATTTCATTCTGACTTTTTTTCTTTTTGTTCGGCTCCTAAGGGTCATAGCGTACTATTAAATAGCCTATAGCCTTCCTCAAGAATTGGGCTATCAAATGCAAAAAGATTTTTTTAAATCTGACCGGTAGTTCCAGAGAGTATTGCGTTCAAACAAACAAACTCTTCAGCTTTATTATTAGTAGTATAGATAGTATAGATAAAAAACTCTATGGCCCATAACTCCTTAATAGGTACCAACTCTTAACATCTTACACACGTGATAACTTTTAAACGAAATGAAATGAGATGAAACAAAAAGTATTTTACTTCTTCATAAATACTCTTGATAACATAATGCTTAATTTCGACAAAGATTAATATTACGTTACATATGTAACGTAGTTTTTTTTTCTTCAGACGTTTTAATAATTATTTTGAACACAAAATCGGTTATTGTGATTAAACCATGATAGCTAGATATATGTTCTCGCGGACTTTTTTGTAGGTCTTAATGGGCTCTACAAACCCGTAGTACATCATTTTGTTCTATTGTCAATAGTTTTTGCAGCGCACGCAAAAATAGGTTTTCGATTTTACACCTTGTGTTACAAAATAGCAATTTTATTACGGATCCCTAATTTTGAAAAAAATAATATAGCCTATAGCCTTCCTCGATAAATGGACTACCCAACACTAAAAGAATCATTCAAATCGGACCAGTAGTTCCAGAGATTAGCGCGTTCAAACAAACAAACAAACAAACAAACAAACAAACAAACTCTGCAGCTTTATAATATTAGTATAGATTACCATCAGTAATAAAAGGAGAAAAAAGTTATGCCCGGTTCAAAAAGCTACTAAAAACTCACACAATTAATACATACAAATGAGTAAGGTGGGGAAAAAAAATATATATATATATGTATATATAATAAAAAAAAAAACTGCATTAAATATATATACTTATTAACATAAATAAAATGCACACATTATATACATTAACTATATACCTACCTCTAAATTAAAAATATACATTAGTAATTACTTAAATTAAACAAAACAAATAAAATCCAATACCTACTCAAAATGTTATATAAATGGAACAATAAACTAAAAATAAAAAAGTCTTATAATAATAAACCTGTATCACGCGCATTTTTGGGATTGAAACGTAGTATGGCGCGCGGCCGCAGAGCTAGCTTAACATCGGCCGAGCGCCGCGCATGCGCGCCGCGCTGCCCACGCGCCGCCCCTGCCGCGTCCCTCCCGCGCCGCGCTTCGAGTCAGTTAGTCGCGCGCCCGCTCCGATCCGCAGAGCACACGTAACGAGTTCGTACCGACCACGGCTCTCGATTTCTCCCGCCTTACCTGTGATACTGTTCTCGTGTACAATAAACTGTTCTCGTGTAAAATAAACTGTTTACCGTGGCTAATCGTCGTTTTCTTCCGTTGGCACCAACACCCGCACGCCTTGTTTATAGTGGCGCCCAACGTGGGGCCATGTAACGGAAAAACGAACCCAGTTAAGTGTGTTAACCTAGTCAACGACAATAAAGTTATTATCATGCCACGAACGACGCGGGCAACCCGAGCAGCAAACGACCGCGAGGCGGAGGAACGAGGAAGCGACGGTTACTCCGATGCGGACTGTGACTCAGTGGTGGAGCCACGCGCCTATGCCGGCGCCGCTACTAGTGCTACCACCCATGCACGCGACTCAACCGACGCGGCCGAGGAGATGCGCGCCCAGGGGGGCACCGCCCTCGACCACACGCTCAGCGGGGCCCGCACCGGCGCACCCGCCGCAGCGCTGAACACCGAACGGCTACTGTCCACCATGATGGAGTCGTTCGCCAGGATGCAGGCGGAGACCAACCGCACGCTAGTTGACACCCTACGGTCTCTACATCAAGACAACCAGCATAACCCATCAGTCGCGTCGACACCGGCGGCATCGCCCACGGCGAACGCGCCCGCGACCTCCGGCGGTAACTTTTCAAAGTGCACCGCGAGGTTCGACGGGCAGTCAAGCGACACCGAGGTACTTGAGGCATTTATCGATGCAGTGGAGGTCTACAAGGAGTGCGCCGGCGTGTCCGACGAGCACGCGCTACGCGGCCTCTCGATCCTGCTAAGCGGCGACGCGGCGGTATGGTGGCGCGGCGCCCGGGCCTGCGTCGGCTCGTGGCCGGACGCGCTCGCACGCCTGCGCGCTGCCTACGGCGTGCAAAAGCCCGCGTACAGGACACTACGCGAGGTATTTACGCGGGAACAAAGTGAGTGTGAACGCGCTGAAGTTTTCATATCAAAGGTACGATCTTTATTAGTTAAATTACCCTATGTTGTGCCAAGCGTGATGATAGTGGATATTGTGTACGGCTTACTACATCGTCGAATACGGAAACGTTTGTCGCGAGACACCATTAGCGATATTGATAATTTGTTAGAGAGAGCGAGACTCGTGGAAGATTCGATAACGGAATTAAAAAACTCGATCGTTTCCGCGAATAACCCGAATGTACTTACCGTTCCCGACCGCGGTACTACGAGTCCTAGCGCAACCACCGGTTCCAAACTCACCTCTAACTCGAATGATAACTCGAAACGTAATCGTATCAGATGTTCGTTTTGCAAAGCGTTCGGTCACACATCTAATGAATGTCGTAAGGCTAATAGAGTCGATAGTGACAATAAAGCTAATAAAGTAGGTACTAGTGATAAAGATGTTAATCCGCTACGTTGTTATGGATGCGGTCAGCCAGGGGTGGTGAAGTCAAAGTGTGAAACTTGTTCGAGTAAACCCGCGCCCACCAAACCGTCCGACTTTAACGTCGTGAAAGGTGACTTCTTCGCGTCAACGACGTCACACCCTTTGTTAACAATAAGCGTTGTAGGTAAGGAAGGGGTAGCAATAGTCGATACCGGAGCTACGCACAGTGTTGCTAGCCAATTATTGTATTCGTTGTTAGTGAATAGTGGCGTTCAATTCCAAGAAACGGAGCGTTATATCGGGCTCGCCGATGGCTCGTGTCATAAGAAAATGGTAAAGATCGCTACTGTACCTGTCACCTTAGATAGTCGAAGAGTCGACACCGAGTTTATGGTTTTTCCTGGTGATGACACCAGAACACTTTTAGGTCGTGATTTTATTGCTAACGCGGCTATTGTTCTAGACATAGCTCAGGAGTCATGGCATTTTGCAGATAGTCCAGGAGACCGGAATCCGTTTTTGCAATCTTATGTATTGAACAGCGCGGCCGTGACACAAGCAGAGGTCTGCGATGTGTCACTGCGCCGAGATGAAGGTATGAGCTTACCACCGGAGCACAGGGCCACGCTCAACGGGTTCTTACAAGACAGAGTCGCTCAGTTTGCTTCGGCGGGACCTCCTACGGACTTCGCCGTCCATAAGATAAAGGTAAGCGAGACACAGGAACCTTTGGCTTCTCCTCCCTTTAGATTGTCGCCGCCTAAGAGAGAGGCACTCGAGAAGGAACTGCACAAACTGGTCAACTCTGACGTCATTGAGGAATGCGAGTCGCCGTGGGCATCGAATGTCGTGCTTGTCAAGAAGAAGGATGGCAGCTTCAGACTGTGTGTTGACTACCGCAAGCTCAATACTGTCACTGAACCTGACCGGTACCCTCTCCCAAGGATCGAGGACATTCTTCACGACGTAAAAACAGCTAAGTACATGACTACCCTTGACCTCCGAGCTGGCTACTTTCAAGTGAACGTCGACCCTAACGATAGGGACAAGACAGCATTCACGACACCGCTCGGCACTTATAGATTTAAACGCATGCCAATGGGTTTGCGCAACTCAGGCGCCACGTTCCAGAGGCTGATTGACAGATTCAAGTCGAACTTGCCAGGTACTACTCTTCTAGCATATTTAGACGACTTGTTGATAATGTCCGATGAGACCTTCGAGAAGCATCTCGCCGATCTCACCTCCGTATTTGATCGACTCGCCATGTTCAACTTGCGGGTAAACCGCGAGAAGAGTCACTTCGCGAGGGAATCGGTAAAGTTCTTAGGGCACATTATCTTACCAGGTGGTATCCATGTCGATCCAGGGAAGACCGCAGCAATCGCGGACATGCCGACGCCTCGGAACGTAAAACATCTGAAATGTTTCCTGCAGACCTCGAGCTGGTTCAGGCGCTTTGTCCCTGATTATGCAGAGGTCGCCAAACCATTGACAACGCTGCTAAAAAAGGAAAGTATATGGAAATGGGGCCCGGAACAGCAGGCAGCATTCGAGAAGATCAAGCAACTGCTAGTATCGGCGCCGATCCTGCGTCAGGCTGATGCGACGTTACCCTTCGTCCTCAGAACTGATAGCAGTGGATATGCTCTCGGGGCGGTTCTCCTCCAGGGGGAGGGGACCGACGAGCGCCCAATAGAATACGCCAGTCGACTCTTGACGGCCGCTGAAAGGAACTACAGCACGACAGAGAGGGAGGCTCTAGCCGTCGTCTGGGCAGTCTCCAAGTTCAGGGGGTACATAGATGGCGCTGAAGTCGTGATCAAATCGGACCATCAACCACTTAGGTGGCTGATGAGTATGAAGTCTCCGAGCGGTCGCCTAGCAAGGTGGGCCCTGAGTCTTCAGGAGTATAACCTGAAAATAGAATACACACCAGGTAAGGCCAATGTTATAGCCGACACTCTATCGCGTCCGGCATGCGCCGAAGACGCCGATTGTGACCTGTGCTGCGCTGTGGTCGACATGCCGTCTCGCAGTCTGAGGGACCTGCGCGAGAACCAAATAAAAGACCCAGAGGTAAGTAAAATCGTCGAGGCTCTGGAATCCGACGATCCCTCTAGGGGGAGGGTATGGTCCAACAAAGGGTATGTGCTCGCCGAAGGTGTGTTGTATAGATATTGCCCTGAGAACGATGAGCACGATGACGCCAGTCTGGTGGTCCCAGAACAGGAACGCGCCAAAGTATTGGCCGAATACCATGATGCACCCACTGCTGGTCACATGGGCGCGGAACGTACGCTGCAACGCTTAGTCGGTAAGTATTATTGGCCAGGAATGCGTTCCTACGTTACGCAGTACGTTAAAAATTGTGTACCTTGCCAGCGTTATAAGGCAGACACTAGGAAACCGGCTGGGTTGTTGCAGACGCCCGCTTCTGCACGCCGGTTTGAGGTTTTAGCCGTGGACCTGTTCGGCCCTCTACCTGAAACAGCGAAAGGACACAAATGGATCCTGATAGTCGAGGACACCTGCACGCGCTGGGTGGAGCTGTTCGCCCTTACTTCAGCTACCAGTGAGGAATGCGCAAAGGTACTTGTATCAGAAGTATACTTACGGTTCGGAGTCCCCAGGCGCCTGGTTAGTGACAACGGTGTCCAATTTATAAGTGAGGTAATGCAGCAGACCTGTCACGCGATGGGGATTACACAATCACTTACCTCATTTTACCACCCCGAGGCAAACCCGGTGGAACGTAAGAACCGGGACCTCAAACCACAGCTGGCGATTCTGGTGGGTAAAGACCATGATACGTGGGATATCCACTTACCTGCAGTCCGCTTCGCCATGAACTCGGCAGTCACGTCAGGAACCGGTTACTCACCCGCTTATTTGAACTTCGCGCGAGACATGCGCGCGCCAGCAGATGTCATGTCAAAGATGCGCACCATAATCGAGAACGATAATTATGTAGGTGACATCACTAATTTTCTCAAGAAGATTTCGTCGGTACTCTTAGACGCTCGTGACGTCTATGAGAGTGCCCAGGCGGCACATAAGAAGTACACCGATGAACATCGCCGACCAGCTCCAGATTATAAGGTTGGTGATCTAGTACTGTTGAAAACTCAAGGGGCTAACGATACCGGCAGAGGGCAGACGTCAAAGTTTATCCCTCGCCGTGACGGGCCATACAAGATCCGGGCTGTGGTCAGTCCCACCACATACACCCTAGAGCGCCTCAGCGACGGTGTGGTATTGGGTAAGTATCATGCCTCTACTCTGACTCCCTTCGTTGGTCGCATCCAAGCCCCAGTACAGGAGAAACGTAAGAGGGGGAGGCCTCGTAGAAGCTAACCCAAACGCGAGGACGTTCGTTAGGGTTAGAGGGGGAGACTATCACGCGCATTTTTGGGATTGAAACGTAGTATGGCGCGCGGCCGCAGAGCTAGCTTAACATCGGCCGAGCGCCGCGCATGCGCGCCGCGCTGCCCACGCGCCGCCCCTGCCGCGTCCCTCCCGCGCCGCGCTTCGAGTCAGTTAGTCGCGCGCCCGCTCCGATCCGCAGAGCACACGTAACGAGTTCGTACCGACCACGGCTCTCGATTTCTCCCGCCTTACCTGTGATACTGTTCTCGTGTACAATAAACTGTTCTCGTGTAAAATAAACTGTTTACCGTGGCTAATCGTCGTTTTCTTCCGTTGGCACCAACACCCGCACGCCTTGTTTATACCTGCTAATAACAGACTATGCCATCAATGCCACATCTAGTAAAAATCGCATTCATTCATCCGTGATGTGCTTTGTTAGCGATCGAGTTTGTGTTATGTTTACCCACATAATTTTTTTTTTTTTTTTTTTTTTGTTTCCTTTGCTTTTTTATTTTGTTTGTTATTTTATATACGTACATCTGTGCGCTCTAATTATTAATCATAGTTTTAGATTTGTTTCTCAGTAAGTGAATTATGAATTCTTATGAGAAATAAAGTTGTTCTTAAACCTTATACACGATTCAGCGTCAATGACCCGAGCACGGAATTTTTTCTATTCCGTGGACCCGAGCGCGACGGTTTTGTTTTGTCAGAAAAAGCGCAAAGTACGCCTAAAGAAGTTTTCAGTTTCGTTCACTGTTCAAAAAGAGCGCCTTTAAAGCTTTCACATTCACTTCAAAAAGTAAAATGTCCGGACTTTTTTTGCAAATGTCCGGCTTTTTGTCAGAAATGGTAACCCTACCCGCAATACAATCAGCCGGCCAATTTTAAAAGTAAACGACGCCTACACAGTTAAATAATAAAACGTGCCTAAAATAGACATCATCCAATTATTTTCGCGACGTTTAGTCAGACCAGAAGTTATTAAAGACTCCCCCATACTCTTAGGCGTATGAGTTCATTGACTCAGAAGACAATGGACATTGTTAAATTAAACGTACTCAATTACTTATGTTACATGAGACCTTTGTTTTAGATAAATTGGATAGGGGAAAGAAGCCACTGTCACCACTGTCTCATCATCTGCCTAGCCTTTTCCCAACTATGTTGGGGTCGGCTTCCAGTCTAAACGGATGCAGCTGAATACCAGTATTTTACATGGAGCGACTGTCTATCTGACCTCCACAACCCAGTTACTGGGTAATACGATACCCCTTGGTAAGACTGGTTGTCAGACTTTCGGACTTCTGACTACCCGTAACGACTGTCAAAGATCCACGAATGACAGCCGGAACCAACGGCTTAACGTGCTTTCCGAGGCACGGAGGAGTCACTGTATTTAAAGATGGTCACCCATCCACAGACCAACCGCGGCAAGCGTAGCTTAACCTGATCAATCGACCTGTGCGGCTGTTATTATTTAGCCACGGGCCCCTCAGTCACCACTGTCTATCAAATCAAATCAAATGTCATTTATTCAAATTTGGCTGAGAGTCGGCACTTTTCGAAATTAGAACGTCAAAATTACAAAAGACAGTCCCCCAAAACGCCCGCCCTTCACCACTTCCTAGTGCTTTCATTGGGAAGAAGAAGTGGAGGAACAAACTTCCCAGCATCAGCAGTCTCATCCTGAAACTGTAGCTTTGAGCAGTGGTCTGTGACTGACTCTTCTAAATTCACAAATATTTGGCCAAAATATTATGTGCTGATAAAAAGAAGGGAAGAAAATTTGATTATTCTGCGATAATAGAACGCACATTACAAAAAAAATATATACATTGTATTAGAGCAGTGATGGGTGGCTCAGTGGTAACGGCTCCGACTTACGGGTTGTAGATCGTGAGTTCAAACCAGGCACTTCACTTTGTGTATTAATTTCATCACCACTGCTCTCAAAACGGTGAAGGACAACATCTTGAGGAAACCGGCATGTCCTAGAACCAAAAATTCTAAGACAAGTTGTGACAACCACTAACACAACAGTATACTCTCGAGGTGGTCCCATTATCATCAAGTTGGAATCTGATGAGAGGATCCCATGGAATTCGAGGGAAACCCTCAAATTTTATAGGCGAAGCTATAGCGATTTGGGTATTTTTAAAGTAACTTGAGCATTTGCTCTCGGAAATCATCATTTGGTAAAGTGGAGCTGATGATGAAGACCACAGATGGCCATCGGAACTACTCAATGACAAATATTTCACGGGTTGCGATTCGAATACTTTAATATGATTGCTAAACGATTTATCCTCGTCACAATGCGTATGGTGAGTGGTTGTTGAGGAGTTCTCCTGGTGCTTACCAGGAGAACTCCTCAACAATTAACGTCCCTGCATCGGGAAAAGCAATATTTTGTAAAAGGTGATGCAGTTGCAGCAGTTGACATTAGGCTATTGTAACTTAGATAAATTACAAACTGACCCACTAAAAAGTGAAAAATAAAAACTTTTTACAAAAAAAAAACAACCGACTTCCAAAATACACTATAAAGTGAAAAATAACTTTAATTTCGGAAGTCGGTGGCAAAAAACTAAAATACAAATCCAAAGATACCGACTTCCGAAATTAAAGTTATTTTTCACTTTATAGTGTTTTTTGGAAGTCAGTTGTTTTTTTTTTGTTAAAATGTTAGCTTTGTCAATTTTATACATAAGTTTATACAAGTAGAAACTTGTAATTGGCTTTCTTCTACTTATTACTTCTGACTACTCGAATGTATTAGCTGTAAGTTTTCTTAAAATTAATAAAATAAAATAAATATACGTACTAGAATACTTGAAAAACCCGCTGCAAACGACATCCGGCAGTCTAAAAACCGAAAGTATTATAATGATATTAGTGTAAATTGACTCAGAGATCGATGTATGTTTCGGTGTCAATGTACCGGTTCTCATCGCAAATAATGTTCGTTTATCTAGTTGCGACCGACCGTGCTCCCGTGTGACCGTGAATCATAGCAGTATAGACTCTATTTTATGATGGGTGCAAGTCATGAGCGGGGTCCAAATCGGGGCAAATAAAATAATCAGAATATAATGTTACCACAGCTGGGACACAGGCCTCCTCTCGGTGAGAGGGAGTGGGCCGTAATCCACCAATGCGGGTTGGTAGATGTCACATGTCTTCGAATCGGGGCAAGTATAAAGGACCAATGGGCAATTTGACTCTTTCAATTCATATGTACTATAACAGTCAGAAGTCGACTAGCAATCTCACAAAACTATGGCATAGGAATATTAGTTGTACTTATGACCTTCTTCTATAAGAACGTTTGACAACACTACACATTGGCAACTTGTTGCCCGCTTATGATTGTTATTACAAATTTCAATAAGTTAAGAGAGCGTTACGGTGGCCAAATTAGTTAGCATTGTGCCTCGCATGGCGAACGTTCGGGTTCGAGTCTCACATCAAACATGAAAAATATTTTTTAAGTATTATTACAATCATGTGAAATAAGAATGCCGAGTTGCTAACAAATATTTTAAATATTGCACAACTAAACGAATATTCTTTCGTTTTACAATTATAATCTTAGCGTCGTTATTAAAATATGAGGGTAGATTTGAAACAAAGTGATAAGTTCACTTTGTAAATCTACCCTCATATTTTAACTACCTACCTACTTTACTAGTTTACATAAATTATTCCACTATTCGCTATTGTTGGTTGGTGAACATAGTTACGAGCGTTTGTGTTATCTTGTTGTTGCTATTTTAGTATTCTTCTGAATTCAATATGCAGGCTAATATTAGTATTGAAGCCAAGGCAAATATTGTGGCCCTATAATAACATAAATAAGTGTAAAGGATTTCTTTTGTATAAAAAATATTACAATGCTACCATATCAAAATTTGTTTCATTTATTATCATAAGCCAAGGCAAATATTGTGGCCCTATAATAACATAAATAAGTGTAAAGGATTTCTTTTGTATAAAAAATATTACAATGCTACCATATCAAAATTTGTTTCATTTATTATCATATTATAATAATAAATTACCTTTATTGTAATATCTATTTGTTCAAAGTAATTTACTAAAATAAATGACTAAAACATACAAATACCTAATAATAATTATATAAAACATCAAAAAAAAACTGGCCCAACTAGGATTCGAACCTACACCTATCCCGTTCACATTAGCGAGTGCAGCCTCATTACCGATCTAGCTAATGTTAACTTATATTCACTTGTTGAAATTTTGCATTAATATGAAAAAAATAATCAGACTGCGATAAAGAAACAAGTTACTGATATTGTCATCCTTGTCTAGCATTGACCACATATGACTACTCGTAGCGCGATGCTACACGACATGTTAGTTTGTTAGCGTTGGAACATCACTCACACGGATAAATATGCGTATGTGTGTATAGGCGCCGCTGCCCGTATAGCGCAGGCGATAATGGTCATTGCGGTGTAAGTGGACTTCTGGCCGTGACTGTACTTTCTGAGCGGAGCTCGTGGCTAAATATTAACAGAGGGTCGATCTTCAAAGTTAATCAACACTCAACGAGGCCGGCCCGTGGATGGGTGACCATCCATTACATACCGAAACCCCTTCGCAGCAAGAGAATGATGATGACGTAAAGGTTCACATCACATTCCTTCTCTAAGGAACGTGCATTGATCACCACGTTCGGGTTTCGAGGGTTCGAGGATTTCAGTCTTTCTTGTCTGTAACTCAGTTGTGTCTATGATTGATACAATGCTTACCGAAAGAAAGGAAAAACTAAAAACTGCAGTATAGCTAAGGTTGCGTCAGGCTAAGGACGTGGTTACAAACAACAACCAGCGATGCGGGACTTGAGCGACATACCGAGGACGTGCTAAATGAGGTTGCGACAGGTTTTAAGGTACATAATCCAGTAACATGAACATTGTGCCACTGAAACAACAGTTCAGTTTGTTCGTGGATACATATCGAGACCTTCCTGCCTCGGGAAGCACGTTAAGCCGTTAGTCCCGAGAGCAATTTTTAGATCTTTGACAGTCGTTACGGGTAGTCAGAAACCTAAAAGTCTGACAATCAGTCTTACGAAAGGTGTATCTTTTTACCAAGTAACTGGGTTGTCGAGGTCAGATAGGCAGTCGCTCCATGTAAAGTAATGGTGTACTGCTGCATCTGGTAAGACTGGAAGCCGACCCCAACATAGTTGGGAAGAGGCAAGACCTACACCTTCCATTAATATCAAGGTTACAGGCTCGGTTCCAAACAGCTGCTGTTATTCCGTTGCTATAGTAACCGCCTGACTCGACGCTATAGTTTACACTTGCGCCCAGGCAAAGTAAACACACTCACTTACGTACACTTCTGTATAACAGTATCGAGAATTCGAGCCACGGTCAATGGAACAATAATATGTTCATCGGGGCAAAACACACAACTGTTTATAACAGGACTAGAAAACAAAGATGGACATTCTACTTTCCCTCAATTTTAATGTCAGTTTAATAAATTTGATGATCAGAAATAATCGCCAAACGTGGTCTGGAACTCTAGATAAAAAAGCAGCCAAGTGCGATTCGGACTCGCACACGAAGGGTTCCGTAAAAAAACGTTTCTTCATTTGTTGTATGCCCCCTTTTTAATGTTTAAATTTTTTTACTTTATTTTATTTGTGGTTATAGCAGACTGATGGTTATAGACTACAGCAGTAGACATTCTGTGAAAAATTCAAACGTCTACCTACTACGGTTCAAAAGACTAAAAGACAGAAGGGCACAGATATAGATAACGCAAGTATCACGATCTGTATGAAAATCAAGCGTGCCATTTTTTGACTACCTACTATGACGTTACAAACACTGTTTAGTGATGGGAAAATCAAATCGATTCAAAGACGCCGCGGCCGCCGCGTGCTGCACCCGTCTTGTCCCTAAAAAAACTCACACTAAGGCCACTCTGGTGTATGTACGTAAACGAAGGAAGAAGTGAGTATGTAAGTACCGTAGCAGGTGGCGATCTGTAGTTTCTGTCAACCCCCATGCGAACGAGGCGTGACTTTATGTACTCGTATGTATGTGTTAATAGTTAAAAGCTTTGTATGACATCACGGGAAGTAAGGCAGACTAATGAGAATGACATTTAGTGCTAATGAAATTCTATCCTTTAAGTGAGCTAGTATACCAAATATCATCGCTAATGAAAGACCCGAGACGTTGTTATGAAAATGATTCATAACGATATTGAAGCCATTACACGAGTAATCAATTTACTTAGGTAACCTTTTATTATTAAAACAGCAGGGTAATTGCGTAACACACTATCAGTAGCAATGGGTTTCATTTTGACAGTTCAACAACATTCATTGCGTTATTTGCGATGCTGAGTGGACACATTTTTCGAACTTAAGGAGCTTTTGATTAGAAATATGCTTCAAAATGATTCAAATTGAGAGTAATAGTGTTTTACGCAATAAGGGTGCTGGTTTATAACGAATTGATAAATAAAGTTACAAAGAGATCCAAAAAAAATAATATAGTGTTAAATATTGAATCCTATCATGGTACCCTTCGTGTGCGAGTCCGACTCACACTTGGCCGCTTTTTTGTTACATGGCATGAATCACAGTCTCAGGCATGGCCTAAAACAATAAATTATTGACTTCTGCACTGATTGACCGTATTCTAAAAATCTAGAACACAATTCAAATCATGACATATACAATATAGGCTAGCCTATATTTTATATGTCATGATTTCAATTGCTACGTGTTAATATGAATCACTTCATAACAAATGTCACAAATTTAGAAACCGTTACACAAGTAAGCAATGTATTCGGTCAGACAACACGGACAAACTAGGTATTTAAATAATTTACCTCTTTTGTAAATTAATCTTTTTGCAACACGAAATTGAGGAAACAACAACAACATCATCACAGAGCAAGCAATCTTGCAGAGTAAGCAAGCTGAACTGCTGAAGTGGCAGTGGACTGGCCATGTTTGTCGAAGAACCGATGGTCGGTGGAGCAGACGAGTCTTGGAGTGGAGACCGCGTATCAGCAAGCGTGGTGTGGGACGCCCCCCCCTCAGACAGACCGACGACCTTAAAAGGTGGCTGGGACAGCCAGGATGAGGAAGACAGTTGTGGCGCAGCCTGGGAGAGGCCGATGTCCAGCAGTGTGGATCTTGATAGGCTGAAGCTGTGAAGTTTTCGACTACGTCTAATTTAAACACTATGCCTGTATTACCCGTAGAAAGCAGGTGTTTAGTACACAATCATTTGGCGTTATCCAAAGTAGAATAATAAAAATAAAGGCCTGGCCTGGCCTGGTCCGCAGTCCGTATACATTTTTCGCGAAGCGGGTTCATGTCTAATAGCACAATAGAAAAGTAAAGAGACCCCACTTAATAACAATTATTGCAAGTAGCTTCAAATCTGTTGTAGCAAAAGTGCGCAGTGCTGCACACCCCTGCCCTATTTCAAGTTAAACAAATATCAACTTTATTTCAATGACAATGAAGTTGATTTCAGAGTGACTAGCACTATTGAAAACGTTTTATCAATGTTTTAAGTTGTAGCGTAAACTGAACTTTATTGAGTAGCATTTAAAGTTATTTTTCCATTAATTCATATTTGTTTACATTTTTGGCAAAGAAATCGCGAACGCAGATTACTCACTTTGGGCCTTCTCAGATAACTTTCTAGTCAGAAAATCTAACCGTCTGTTAAAACTGGATTGGTGTAATTACTTACTTTGTGAAGTTGAAGTTATTGGAGGCGAGGATCTCTGCTAAGGAGCCCCACAGCGTCCTGTGCAACTCCCGCACTGGAGCGCCCCACCAGCTGGCGTGCCAGTACCGCACTGTCGAGGATACGCAGCAGTTTACACCTGTAACAATGCAGTACACGATAAACGATAGGAGAAGATCCTAATTATAGTTGAGGAATAAAACATTTCGGGCTTATAACCGTGATGCGAAAGAAAAAAGCTGGGATAGTCCATCCCAGAAAGTGTGTGTCTGTCTGTCTGTTACCTCTTCACGAATTCTTGTTGAATATGCCGGAAAAATGAAACCTCTGTCTATTTATTATGCCATAATTGTATGCGTAGTGACGTTATTGCCTGCCTGCTAACGCGGAATTGCAAAAAAGGTGTAACATTATTCTTATTTTATACTAGTTGTGCCCCGCGGTTTCACCCGCGTAAATGTCGATCCCGTGGGAATATCGGGCTCCTACATCCACGGGGTAATTGTGTAAAGGTACTATTTGGAACCGAGCTGCCAACTGCAACTGCCGACAGCACGTGCAGCGAGACACGAGCCACTGCACGAGCCGCTGCACGTGCTGTGTGTAAAGGACACACTAACAGTAGAAATAGGTTTCATTTTGACAGTTCAACAACTTTCATTGCGTTATTTATGTAGTTGCGCAAACAAATTTTTCGAACATATGAAAATCAAGCAATGGTTTAGCAATATCCTTCAAAATGATTCAAATTGTGATTGATTATTTGGCTGCTGGTATTACACGCATCGGTTGCGAGTACTACGCACCTGACCTTCCTGAAACACATCATCAATAAGGTCAGTATAATAATTATGCATATTATTTTAGTAGTAAAGTAAAAAATACATTTTGATTAGGTTGTGTATAGAGTTTGACTCAGCCTGACAGACACGAACCTGCTTAGTACCTAAATATAGATGAATTATTCCGGTCTGATCCCTGAACCCCCCCTCCTCAATCCCCTGCAAGTTCGTTTTTTTATCTCTGTCTTATCCACATCGATAATAACAGCCACTATTCAAAATGTCACGCGAATGACCTATACATCGGACAGAAGCTAATCTGACCGGGCGGCGCGTGCGCACTGTATGACATTGAACGCTTCCTTCGACACACGTCGCCTACGCAACGTATTCGAATACTGTTTTGTTATGCAAAATTTGGTTGATTTCCGTATTCTGTTTTCGCGAATGGGCGAATATTTTAAATTCGTAGATTTTTTTGTATTGGTATGGGCATGTGATGGCGTAGGAATGAGGAACTTTCGTGAGGAAAATTTTGCATATGGTTTTGGATAAGAGTATAAGGAAGAGCAAAGAAACGATTAATGGATTGTGTAAAAAATGATCTTGCTAAATACTGAGATGGCGGCTAATAGAGATGTATGGAAGACTAGCAGCGCCCCGCGGCTTCACCCGCATAAGTGTCGATCCCGTGGGAATATCGGGATAAAACTATCCTATATCCTTTCCCGGGATGCAGTCTATCTCTCTGCCAAAATTTATCGAAATCCGTTCAGTGGTTTAGACGTGAAAAGGTAACATACAGATAGACAGAGTTACTTTTAAATTTATAATATTAGTGAGGATAAGCCCATGCTGCGCCTCGCCTATCCTAGAAAAAATAAGATCAGCATTGCCCTTCTGTCCACTAATCGCTTCGTATTTTTCCAAAACATCGAAGATCGATTTGTAAAGATTGGCGCACATCTCTAGAGTGACTTTTGGGTCTTGTAATAATATGTTGCTGATAAACAGCCTTGCCTTTCATGTGCTAGCAAATACTGTTTCGGTGCTGTTTCTGCCTTATGGTGCCCCCCGAGACGTGATGCCCTAAGCAATTGCTTAATTTGCTTATGGGCTAATCGGCACTGGTCGTATCCTACATCCCCCATTCACAAATATTGCGTTCGTTCTTTAGACCTTTACCAAAATAACAAATTGCCACATGGCAAAATAACACATTTATTAATTTACAGTGTTTCTGTCTGCGTTGGCAGCTCTTCAAAACAGCTGGCGGCCGAGTGCGAGTGAACTCATTATATTTTGAAGACTGTATCGTTTATCGTATTGATTGCATTAATTTACTTTCATTAAGGCGATTACTCCAGGGCCACCAGTGTAGTGAGTGAGTTGTGTCTTTATTACTAACTTCACGACAATAAGTATGTAGGTATACACTTGGCTTTATTCAAAGACGATTTTCTCCTTTAGTTTTGAATTAAATTTTATGTTATTACGAACAAAGTATTTTCGAACACATAGGTTTGTGTAAAGTGTCGTAGTTCAACGTTGCATTCGTTATTTCACGAAAAAATCGCAATTAAATGTTGCCAAGTGTTGACATATTAGTGCTCGTGACTGTACTTAAACAACATTTGAAAAAATATCGATAATTGAGAAACGAATTTATTTACAAAGTGTTTGCTCAGTCGTCGAACCGCTAAGCTAATTGCTTTGTTAAAAAATTACTAAAATAGCCAAACTCATATTATAAATTCGAAAGTAACTCTGTATGTTACCTTTTCACGCCTAAACCACTGAACGGATTTCTATAAAATTTGGCAGAGAGACAGATTGAATCCCGGGGAAGGACATAATTATGATAGTTTGTATTGGGATCTGTATTTTAGTTTTGGTTTTTTGCCACCGACTTCCGAAATTAAAGTTATTTCATAATTTTGACTTAATTTCTTTTTGAAGTCGGTTTAATTTTTTAAAATAACTTTTTATTTCGTAATTTTTAGTTTTAAGTAAAAATTGGAATATTTTGTTTATAATAAGTGGGTAATAGTGTTGTTGTAAATATTGCACTAGAATTTGGCCAAGGTTTTAAGAGTTTTCCCTTTGACACTACACCCGTAGCTCGTATCAATAAGTCAGGCCGTCACACTTATACGTATTTAGTCCCTTGAAAATTACTGAATCGCTTTTGATGAAACAGCACTGTTCCCTAAGTTGAAGTAAATGTAAGCCAATAAAAAAAATGGTCACGATCCGATTAATAGTTGCGGAGAAATGCGTGGACAAGCATACATACATCTATAAAATTTAGTATTTTTGTTTGGAAGCCCTAATAGATTGTCATATGTGAATATAATGCAGTTCCAATAATATTACATAATTATACAACATTATTTTTAGTATATGCGAAACCCGAAACACTTGTCTAGGTATTTTTATGTAAACTATCTATGTACAAAATTTTAAACCTGTATCATGAAAAATCACAAAGTTATAAGCTTGTTAAGTTACCTGTTTGTCCGTACAAAAACATGCTCACCCGCGCCGCGCCGTCTTGCGCTCATTGATAATAGTACCTAGGTACCTAACCGTTCGGGGCGGAGATTGGTTAACCTATTTAGTGTCGCTCGGTGTCCAACTTGTAACCTTTTTTAAATCGTTTTTGGGACAAAATATAACATGGGGTAAAAATATTGGAATCGATTAAGTTACTTAATCTGAACAAACTATATTCAGGTTTCGCATACATTACTAAAAATAACGTTGTATACGTGTCGAATTGATAACCTCCTTTTTTTGAAGTCGGTAAAAAGTGAGTGTTAATATTTTTAATGTAAACAAATGTTGCAATTGTAGCTGTAAATACATTAATGGAGCAAATTTCGATATAATTTTGAAGGTCGTGCAGTTGATTTTTTTTACCATTTTTGGATTAGAAAGTTGATTTGAGCGGCTTTCGAATGTAGTATTTCGTAGAGGTTTTTTTTTATTAGAAGGCGAAATCCATGCAATCGACGCGTCGACAATAGAGGCCCCGCAACACGTGCGACGCGACGGTGCAACGCGATGAGGCACTTTCCTTCTTTTTTTTTTTTAACTCTTACGTAGTCGCTGGATAGATGGCGCTGACCTTGGTAAGTTACTGCAAGGAACGGAACTTCACATAATTTTTTTATTATTTCACTTGGATGTAATTTTGAGATCTAAAAACGAAAGCAAACGAAAGTGTCAGTCAACGAGCGTATGTGACGTGACGCAATGATTTTTTTCCAAGCTTTTTTGGCTTTGTCACCTAGTAACGTAGTCAGTACAACGCCATCTACAGAGTTCTTAGAAACTATTTTTTTTTAATACTCAAAAAGAAAACCTCTCATTCTAGTAGAACAATTTCCATGAACAGAATTGATCTACCAGAGACCTGCGCCGCGCCTATCTGCGGAGCCTTAAAACATCTCGCCTTGTTTACCCGAAGGGTTGGGTAGAGGTGTACCTATAGTACACCCACATTCCGCCAGCCATGTTTAAGCCCCATGTAAAAGGGGGCGTGCCTATTGCAATCAACTGGGCACAATCTAGACTCAGAAATTCCAGATAGAAAAACCCATCCCACAAAAATAATTTTCAATAAGTCCACTATTGACATCATATCCCGAGAATTTTGTTTATCTGGTATAATCCAAACCCAAGTTATGAGGATTCAAAACAACGACGAAGCGTTTCGAGAAAAAGTAGATAAGGTCCCTTGCGCTTCGCTTGGCTCGTCTTGGCGGGGGCATTGCCGTGCCCCCAGATTAACACTTTGCCTCAAACTTAAAGCATTTATTTAAATTAAACCATTTACAGGCACTTTTGAACTGACAAGGAGTCGGTCAGTCAGAAAATATGAAGCTAGTTGCCCATTCCAAAGCGTAGGTACCTATGGAGAAGAACGGGCAAGAAACTCCATGGACACTTTTTTAAATTATATTTTTACAAAAATATTAGTTACATCATTAATGTTGAATTTATAATTATAATATGTGAGAACGACCATGTGAAAAAGACGTACGCGTTAAAAGCGTCCAGAGTACAGCAAATAGTAAGAAAACAACAATCCAAAAATAAAATAATTAAAAATAAGCCGAGGCAGCTAAGTGATGACCAGCCTCAACTGATGGCGCCCGTTCACGAACAGGACGCATATCAGCCTTGCCTGACCTAGGAATCGAACCCAGGACCTCGTGCTCAGCAGTAGCGGTTGCGACTAATATGCCAAGGAGGCATAGTCATTACAATACATGCGTAACTGCGTACCTTTATCTGCGTACACTTACGTACCTACGACAATTTATTGGTCGGTACAGTTCGGGTCTAAAAATAGTACTATTGCGTGGGAGTGGGCAGGGGGCGACCTAGGGTTTGTAAATAATTTGTAGTAGACAAATATTACACAAGAAAGCCACTTGATATTTTTATATTGGATGTGTCATGAACTCATGATTCATGAGTTCGAACGCACGCGAGGCGAATGAAAAATTTTTAAAATCCAAAAGTGCTCGACTCATAATGCTCATTACATTAATATTTTGATCGTATAAAAAACCATAGATATAGATATTAGTTAGTTTTTTATTAATTATAATAAAACCATTTACTTAGAATAAAAGAGCCATTTTCAATAGGGTTCCTCCTAAGGGTGAAACGAATCTATAAAAAAAAACCGGGCAAGAGCGAGTCGGACTCGCGCACCGAGGGTTCCGTACCATCATATGTTTTTAAATTTTCACCGGCGAGCTACTTACTAGATCTCGTTCAAACCAATTTTAGGTGGAAGTTTACATGATAATGTACGTCATATATTTTTTTTAGTTTTATCATTCTCTTATTTTAGAAGTTACAGGGACACACACACACATTTTACCACTTTGGAAGTGTCTCTCGCGCAAACTATTCAGTTTAGAAAAAAATGATATTAGAAACCTCAATATCATTTTTGAAAACCTATTCATAGATACCCCACACGTATAGGTTTGACGAAAAAAAATTTTTAGACTTTCAGTTCTAAGTATGGGGAACCCCCAAAATTTATTGTTTTTTTTTCTATTTTTGTGTGAAAATCTGAATGCGGTTCACAGAATAAATCTACTTATCAAGTTTCAACAGTATAGTTCTTATAGTTTCGGAAAAAAACTACAGACAGACAGACATGACGAATCTATAAGGGTTCCGTTTTTTGCCATTTGGCTACGGAACCCTAAAAATTACCTACTCAATTAATTGATTTTTTCGCAAGCTACAATGTTTTCAGCCTTCAAACTTGATTAGCGGGAATTTATTTTTTGAAATAATGTATGTTGATGTTTTTTTCGTTTCTACTGCATTAAAACAATTTTTGAAAAGTACAGAATTAATCTCCATTAAATTATCTACACAATGGTATAGGTATAAATTAAGAAGGTTCTGTATACTAGCAGAGGAGTATAACAATAGATACAGTTCATAAAGGAGACAAAAAAATCGATCGTAAAGCCTTTATGCTTCGCATTATGAGTCGTGCAAAACTAACTAAGAAAACTAATTGACTGTCAACTTGTTTGATTATAGCCGACTCCTTCTCGAAGAGAGGAAGCCTATGTCAAGCATTGGGAACATTATAGGCTGATTATGTGTCAATCTGTTCTTCAATCTGACTGTTCTGCACAACACAGCTGCTGCTGTTCTGTTCTGTTGTTCTGTTCTGTGTGACTGCACATGAATTTAGTTTTTTTTTTCTAGTCAATCAATAAAGAAAAGTAGGATGCTGATTTTATCGAGTGAATGTGAATACAATGTCGTGTCGTCGTTATCGCGTCGTGTTGTTGTGTCTTGTGTCGTGTCGTGTCGTAGTCGTACTTTTAGCAAGTTATTTGCATTGCGATCACGGTCACTGGTTAAATGAGTGGAAAGCAAGCGAGTTCATTCAGCCGTAGACTTTTAGCGGTGTCACATGGACATAGGTCAAGGTTTCTCAAACTGCCATAGCATAATCAACCTACATATATACAGGGTTATTGGTAAAACGTTAACAACCTCTTAAGAGGTTTTTGTACTCATCATTATGAATAACTTTTACTATGGGACCAAACCTGAAATCGTGAAAAAAAAATCATCTGTTCCTTACATTTATGTTCGTATAACTCGTCAAAATGTAGGGAACAGCAGATTTTTTTCCGTGATTTCAGGTTTGGTCTTATAGTAAAAGTTGTTCATAATGATGAGTACAATGACCTCTTATGAGGTTGTTAATGTTTTACCAATAACCCTGTATAACATTACCAATGCTGGGACTGGGACACAGGCCTTCTCTTTGTGAAGGGAAGTGGGCCATAATCCACCACGCGGGGTTGAGGATGTCACATGTCTTTGAATTTTTGTTTTTAGGACATGCCGGTTTCCCCATTGTTTTCTTTTACCGTTTTGAAAGCAGTGGTGATGAAATAAATCACACAAAGTACAGTGCCTGCCTGGGTTCGAAGAGTTCGAACTCCCAACCTACGACACGTAAATCGCGACCGTTACCACTGGGCCACCACTACAAGCAGGGGGGTAGATTTTCAAAATAGCATTTTTTGCTGTTCTTCCACAATAAGGCTTAAATATCCATTAAGCATTGCGTAAAATTTACTTCAGTTTATAATTTGTATTTTTTTTGTAACTAGTAATAAATAAAATCATAATATAAGTATGATAAAATATTTAAACTTACAAAAAACTATCCTGGAAATCATTTACCTCTCCGTTATTTTCTACACTACATTTATTGATCTCATGAATGGTACTCAAAGTTCTTGCCTAAATTTTGTTTAATTTCACCCCATATGTAAAAATTATAGTGTATACTGAACAATTACTATATTAGTTACATCGGAATTTACCCCTTATGTTATTATTTAACCATTTAAAATTTTGTCACAAAGATTTCATCATTAACTTCGGCGATTTTTGTTTGATAAATTTTGTCGATCAAAAGAACTAAATTCAAGTATCCGAACGCATTCCGGGGGCCTTACCCCGCGCGGCCCCTCAGTCGTCGTTGATTTGTCCACCAAGCTAATAAAAAATAATAAAATTTCTCACAAAAATTGTCAAAATAAATCATAAAATGAAAATCTACCCAGGGGCTGGGGCTCTCAAATGTTACATCTTGTGCACAAAAATGTTGGCACCTCTAGGGGGGCAGTTGGGGTAGAGGGGTACTTACATGGTAAGATTTTCGTGATGGTCGCAAAAACTAAAATAAGGCCACGGACACGACGTCAGCGGGCGCGGCGCGGGTAGCGGCGCGTTTCAATGCATATATTTTATATGGAACTGGCCTCGAAGGCAGCGGCGGCTGCGGCTCGGCGCGCGTGGAGCGGCGTACGAGCGGTGCGCACCAGTCTAGCGGTGCCTACCAGACGCGTGGGCACCGCTAGACTGGTGCGCACACATTTACGTAGTGTTTTGATTTTATTTTTTGCTTTTTAACGACCGACGTTTCAAAATGTTGTATCAAAAAGATTTTGTCGTCGCTGTTAAGACATTTCGCCGCCGCCCCGCAATCGCTGACTTCGTGTCCGTGGCCATAGAAGTTTGAGAAATTACAGGAAGAAACATAATAGAAAGCTAGGGAGAACACCCGGTCTATTCTGTAAAAATCTCACCAGGAGAACTTAGGTGTAGGGAGCTGTAATTCCACCTGATACTGGGGGTTGGCGACGAGGGGCTTGTGGCTAGGTAACATCAGCCGCACGGGTCGATCGATCAGGTTAAGCTACGCTTGCCATTGGTAGGTCCGTGGATGGGACCATTTTTATTACATACCAAGACCCCTCCGTGTCTCGGAGAGCAGGTTAGGCCTTTTAGGCCTTTGGTCCCGGCTGTCATTCGTGGATCTTTGACAGTCGTTACGGGTCGTCAGAAGCCCGAAAATCTGACAACCAGACTTACCAAGGGGTAACGTATTACCCAGTAACTGGGTTGTGGAGGTCAGATAGGCAGTCTCTCAGATCTCTGTCAGTCGTTACGGGTAGTCATACCTAAACCTAAAAGTCTGACAATCAGTCTTACGAAAGTGTTGCTTTTTACCAAGTAACTGGGTTGTGGAGGTCAGATAGGCAGTCGCTCCATGTAAAATACTGATATTCAGCTGCATCCGGTTAGACTGGAAGCCGACCCCAACATAGTTGGGAAAAGGCTAGGCAGATGATGAGTAGGGAGGGGTTAATGACATTGACACTAATGACAGCTCACTTCATCTTAGTTTTCACGGTGAAATAAACAATCGTAGATCTCTTAAATTAATTTTTGATTACAGAGGTGAGTGTTCGAAAATTACGTACCTTTTGACCGCCACGGACGTCTATGGACACCAAATCAAAAAGTGCTCACGACGCCACGGACGGCATCCATAACCATAATCAGCCTATAATGTTCCCACTGCTGGGACACAGGCCTCCTCTCAATGAGAGGGAGTATTATATTCCGTGGTATGAAAGAAGGAATTTGTCGCTTGGCGTAGAGAACACGGATTTTCGTTATTGACGTGGCGGTCAAAAGGTTAAAATGGTATAAAAAAGGTTCACTTACCTTGTAAGACTTGAATCAATAAAACTTCCAGGAAATGAAATAATGAATATCCCGATTCAGCACGGAACAGTAAACATGCGGCGGGATGGGGTGAACGTACTAAGTAATAAACATGGTCAGTACCAGAGGCTCGACTCAAAGCAGCACATTCAAGATCAAATTTTAATGACGTGTGTCATTGCAATGTAACTCTTATTCCATTGTGATAAAGTACACTTTAGAATGATTGCTGTGAGTTTCAAAATCAAAAATCAAAATCAAAATATTTTATTTCACATAAGCCTACATGGGCACTTATGAAACGTCAGAAGCTAGGTGCACGGTTCCAATTGGTCGTTTCCTATGGAGAAGAACCGGCAAGAAACTCCACGGTTACTCTTTTTAAAAATAATTGGCTTTTACAATATTTTCAAATTACAGTAGGTATGGGAGGATAGCGTTTGATAAAACTTCGGCATGTGCATTTCTGGAGCTGGACAGGAGGGTCAGTGAACCTGGCACAGGCAACTGAAGGAACACGGGTGGGTTTTAGTCAGTAAAATTCTGACACGCCCTCCCAGAGCGGGAGAAGTTATTTGATAATTTTCCAAAAAAAAAATACCGGGTAAGAGCGAGTCGGACTCGCGCACCGAGGGTTCCGTACCATCATATGTTTTTAAATTTTCATCGGCGAGGCCTATATTCGTAAAAGAATTTTGACACTGCGCACTGTGGTGTAGAATATTACAGACAGACCGACAGACAGACAGCCTCACCATCAAATTTTACCATTTTGATACGGAACCCTAATACGGGAATTGCCGCTCAGTTTTGACGTAAGACTAATGACAAGAGTTAAAGTTTTGTACACCACGAATACGTAAAATAAATCGGCCCATTTTTAACCGACTTCAAAAAAGGAGGAGGTTCTCAATTCGACGGTATGTTTTTTTTTTGTGTGTTTGTTACGCGATTACTCCGCCAATTGTAGACCGATTTTCAAAATTCTTTTTTTGTTCGAAAGGGTATACTTTCGAGGTGGTCCCATTATCATCAAGTTGGAATCTGATGAGAGGATCCCATGGAAAGCGAGGGAAACCCTCAAATTTTATAGGCGAAGCTATAGCGATTTGGGTATTTTTTAAAGTAACTTGAGCATTTGCTCTCGGAAATGATCATTTGGTAAAGTGGAGCTGATGATGAAGACCACAGATGGCCATCGGAACTACTCAATGACAAATATTTCACGGGTTGCGATTCGATTACTTTAATATGATTGCTAAACGATTTATCCTCGTCACAATGCGTATGGTGAGTGGTTGTTGAGGAGTTCTCCTGGTTCTTACCAGGAGAACTCCTCAACAATTAACGTCCCTGCATCGGGAAAAGCAATATTTTGTAAAAGGTGATGAGCAGTTGACATTAGGCTATTGATATATTTAAGGGGGGCTCTCATACAACAAACGTGTTTTTTTTTTCGGTGTTTTGCCTTGTGGTACGGAACCCTTCGTGTGCGAGTCCGACTCGCACTTGGCCAGTTTTTTTAAACTGTTTTAAAAGAAAAACACTTCTAAATGTAACAGATACAATAATGTTACAGAAACAAAGTGTAACCTTTTGTATGTGTTAATAAGTGTTTTTTGTATGTGTTAATTTCTGTTACACATAGTAACAGAAATAAGCATTCGGCGGACAGAGAGACGCGGCGATGGCAAAATAGCCTCAATCCAGTCGGGATTGCGGCTATTTTGGCAACGCCGCTTTTACGGGTTACACTTATCAACACTGTTAATGCTTTCATATCTGTCACAGCAGATATATTACGGTTACACTTTTGTAAATATTTTGGGTTAACACATTAAAAAACACATAAAGTGTTACATATTTGATACTGTTATCAATTCAATATGTAACACTTATAATTCTGTAGCCTTTAAGAAGGTGTTTTTAAGTCCCTGTGTCCCGCCGGTGACGGTGTGTGGTGGACATGCGGGCATACTGGCATAGTAAATGTATGTATCGCTACTTTGGCGCCGCCGCCGTCGTCATAATATCGTTCTTGTTGACTTCCCGTTTACGTGGCGGTGGACAAATGGCCTATACGTATAAAAACCACTCAATCCAAAATAAGCTTGTCTGAAACATAGTATGTACTTTATTTGTAGGTCCAGTGGGTTTGTGGGGCCAGTGAATAACACAATTACCTAATTATTGTGCGTGTTTACGTCCCACAGCTAAATCACGCCTTTATTTACATTATGATAATATCAATGAAAATAACAAAAACAAAATTCTTGGCATGTTAGTTTTGAGATAGCTAAGTGCAGAGATCTTATAATATTATTATTATCTGATTTTAAAGTACATAAATAAATTGGTTTTTACTTTGAAGAGCAAACGTTTATTTAAATGATAAACGAGTGCGTATAATTTCGAGCACCATTTAAATGTATTAAGTCTGTTTGGAAAAGCAGTTTTCTGTTTTAGTATTTATGTAGTCTAGCGTTCAACCTCATTCTCACCTGATGTTTATATACTGAAAAACTTTTTACAAAAAAAAAACAACCGACTTTCAAAAAACACTATAAAGTGAAAAATACCTTTAATTTCGGAAGTCGGTGTCTTTGGATTTGTATTTTAGTTTTTTGCCACCGACTTCCGAAATTAAAGTTATTTTTCACTTTATAGTGTTTTTTGAAAGTCGGTTGTTCTTACCAGGAGAACTCCTCAACAATTAACGTCCCTGCATCGGGAAAAGCAATATTTTGTAAAAGGTGATGAGCAGTTGACATTAGGCTATTGATATAATATTAACTTAGATAAATTACAAACTGACCCACTAAAAAGTGAAAAATAAAAACTTTTTACAAAAAAAAACAACCGACTTTCAAAAAACACTATAAAGTGAAAAATAACTTTAATTTCGGAAGTCGGTGGCAAAAAACTAAAATACAAATCCAAAGACACCGACTTCCGAAATTAAAGGTATTTTTCACTTTATAGTGTTTTTTGAAAGTCGGTTGTTTTTTTTTTGTAAAAAGTTTTTCAGTATATAAACATCAGGTGAGAATGAGGTTGAACGCTAGACTACATAAATACTAAAACAGAAAACTGCTTTTCCAAACAGACTTAATACATTTAAATGGTGCTCGAAATTATACGCACTCGTTTATCATTTAAATAAACGTTTGCTCTTCAAAGTAAAAACCAATTTATTTATGTACTTTAAAATCAGATAATAATAATATTATAAGATCTCTGCACTTAGCTATCTCAAAACTAACATGCCAAGAATTTTGTTTTTGTTATTTTCATTGATATTATCATAATGTAAATAAAGGCGTGATTTAGCTGTGGGACGTAAACACGCACAATAATTAGGTAATTGTGTTATTCACTGGCCCCACAAACCCACTGGACCTACAAATAAAGTACATACTATGTTTCAGACAAGCTTATTTTGGATTGAGTGGTTTTTATACGTATAGGCCATTTGTCCACCGCCACGTAAACGGGAAGTCAACAAGAACGATATTATGACGACGGCGGCGGCGCCAAAGTAGCGATACATACATTTACTATGCCAGTATGCCCGCATGTCCACCACACACCGTCACCGGCGGGACACAGGGACTTAAAAACACCTTCTTAAAGGCTACAGAATTATAAGTGTTACATATTGAATTGATAACAGTATCAAATATGTAACACTTTATGTGTTTTTTAATGTGTTAACCCAAAATATTTACAAAAGTGTAAATGATAAATGATGATAAATGATAAATGATTTTTATTTCTGTAAGTAGGTTTGTACAAACACTTTTACACGTCAATCATATTTTTTTTTTAAACTAGATGAGGTCGGCGTTTCCTAACTGACTATTCTGAGAAGAAAGGCCGAAACAAACTCAGAAGTCACAGTCTCTTTTAAAGTCCAGACAAAATCTTGGTCAGATCGTGTGAAGACCATGTAGATTGGTGTCTGAAATGGTCTTTTGAGGAAAGAACCACACAGATTGAGCGGACCTGTCCAATCAGTGCACGCATTTGTCAAAAATCGTGCAGCTCAACTCAGAACTTGAGGAGCTCAACGATTCGACGAACAATACCAAAGACAGGACATTTGGGTAGGCCGCATAAACTACTCAAACTGCCAGATCATGATTAAAACTAAGAAGGAGAAAAAAAAAAAGAAGAAATGACCCACATAGTCCTCACATTCACAATAATTAAATAAAAAATAAAAAAATAATAAAAATTACTTACAAAGTAAATATTCATGTCATTGTCTAAATAAAATTCATCAATGTCAATGTGTATATAAAAAATCCGGACATAATCTTTGAGGACCATGTAGATTAGTGTCTGAAATGGTCTTTTGAGGAAAGAACCACACAGATTGAGCGGACCTGTCCAGTCAGTGCACGCATTTGTCAGTAACCGTGCAGCTCAACTCAGAACTTAAGGAGCTCAACGATTCGACGAACAATACCAAAGACAGGACATTTGGGTAGGCCGCATAAACTACTCAAACTGCCAGATCATGATTAAAACGAAGAGAGAAAAAACAAAAAATTACCCACATAGTACCGTAACCGTAATATATCTGCTGTGACAGATATGAAAGCATTAACAGTGTTGATAAGTGTAACCCGTAAAAGCGGCGTTGCCAAAATAGCCGCAATCCCGACTGGATTGAGGCTATTTTGCCATCGCCGCGTCTCTCTGTCCGCCGAATGCTTATTTCTGTTACTATGTGTAACAGAAATTAACACATACAAAAAACACTTATTAACACATACAAAAGGTTACACTTTGTTTCTGTAACATTATTGTATCTGTTACATTTAGAAGTGTTTTTCTTTTAAAACAGTTTAAAAAAACTGGCCAAGTGCGAGTCGGACTCGCACACGAAGGGTTCCGTACCACAAGGCAAAACACCGAAAAAAAAAACACGTTTGTTGTATGAGAGCCCCCCTTAAATATTTATTTTATTCTGCTTTTAGTACCTATTTGTTGTTATAGAGCGGCAACAGAAATACATCATCTGTGAAAATTTTAACTGTCTAGCTATCACGGTTCATGAGATACATCCTGGTGACAGACAGACGGACAGTGGAGTCTAAGTAATAGGGTCCCGTTTTTACCCTTTGGGTACGGAATCCTGAAAAAAGAACTTGTTTTTAAACAGATATCAAGTAAGTACACTACATAAGTAGGTTGATCCAAAAAAATAGCATCAAATATTTTTTTTATTGTATTATCAAGTTTAGATATTGATACCCACCACATCTGCGGCTTTTATTAAAAAATTAAATTTGACTCTGTATACGTATACGTACACGGGTTATTTGCATACACGATCGATAATAAAGGAATTACAAAACAAAGGCCTGTATTGTTTGAATCAAACAAAGCCTGAAGACATTTGGACATTATTTTCCGCCATCTTGGTGTTCCAATGTTTGTCCCACTCACATACAATTACAAATGGCGTCGTGTCGCTGAATTTGTGAAATAAGGACGGTTTGTACTATTGCTTCACACCCCGAATGCTTGTTTAAGTGAAGTGCGCGTCAAATATAATATGTCTAGCTTTTTCCCAACTCATCATCTGCCTAGCCTTTCTCAACTATGTTGGGGTCGGCTTCCAGTCTAACCGGATGCAGCTGAATACCAGTATTTTACATGGAGCGACTGCCTATCTGACTCCACCCAGTTACTGGAAAATACGATACCCCTTGGTCTGGTTGTCAGACTTTCGGGCTTCTGACTACCCGTAACGACTGTCAAAGATCCACGAATGACAGCCGGGGACCAACGGCTTAACGTGCTTTCCGAGGCACGAAGGAGTCACGGTATGTAAAGGTCACCCATCCACAGACCAACCGCGGCAAGCGTAGCTTAACCTGATGATGTATGTAAAACACTTGGTCCGGTCCAAACCAAAGTCAGTGTGACTCTGCGTTCACATGTTATAAGCAAATAATAATTTTGCAAAGTACCTACAAACCGTGTGAAGGTCGCATCGATGCTGATTACTTATCACTAGCAGAACCCCGCGACTTCGTCCGCATGAAATTTCTAGTTCCTCCACCGATCCCATCGCGTCGCATCGCCAGCCCACGCGCTATTACTTAATTTTCGCTTTTCGTTCTTTCTGACTTTTTCCTTTTTGCTTGGCTCCTAAGGGTCCTAGAGTGATGTTAATAAATAGCCTATGGCTATAGCCTTCTTCAAGAATTAGGCTATTAAATGCAAAAATAAAATTTTCAAATCCAACTGGTACTGCCAGAGATTAGCGAACAAACAAACAAACTCTTCAGCTTTATAATAAGTAAGTAAAGATTTGTAGAAACGTAGTCACAACGCAGCGGTCAAAAATTTCATCAAAATATTTGGACGTGGAGGATTCCCCCATTACTTCGCGTGTCTCATCTATGTCGTCAAGTGTTCCAACGCTAAAATAGCCCAGACAGTATTGACATTGGCCTTGTGATTCACCAAACGTTGATTACGGCATTTTCCCTCCATTATCATTTGTTAGGGAGTTCATGTAGTAATCTGTAGTAAGTTCAGTCATTCAGTGTAAGTCTTCAGTCTCTTCATTGTTTTCATCCTTACTAATATTATAAATTCGAAAGTAACTCTGTCTGTAACATACAGACAGAGAGTTACTTTCGAATTTATAACCTTTTCACGCCTAAACCACTGAACGGATTTCGCTAAAATTTAGCAGAGAGATAGATTGCATCCCGAGGAAGGACATAGGATAGTTTTTATCGACATACCTCGCGGGCGAAGCCGCGGGCGGAAGCTAGTATCAGATATATTCTTTGACTATTGTAATGAAACGATGATGAACATTGTGAATTACAATACATACTTATATCACAATTTGTGATATATTTATTTTCAGTTCCGTAAGCAACAGTCATGTCTGTATGTCCAGCAAGGGATTGGTGTAGGCTGATGATGATGATGCAAATGTCATCCTCATCACTCATCTGAACATCAAAATCTCTAATGTCTTCCGTCTGTTTGATCCAAGTTGGTCTTATAATAAAAGTTGCTTATATTCATTAGTGAAACTGAAATTTGACTGACTTTGCTAATGGCCCTTCGCCACATAGTACCAACAGTCCAACACACGTAACAGTACCAGTAACAGTATCCTGAAAATGATTGCTGGCAGACCAGACTGCCCCATCCAAAGGCACTGGGTGGAAATAGCAATGGGTTTGAAATTAAGTACCTACTAACAACACTAACATAGCATATAAGCACAATCTGTTACTAACAACTAATAACTTACGGACTTGGGTCTGCAATAAAGTTTTTTTGTTTTTAACCGACTTCAAAAAAGGAGGAGGTTCTCAATTCGACGGTATGTTTTTTTTTTTTGTGTGTTTGTTACGCGATTACTCCGCCAATTGTGGACCGATTTTCAAAATTCTTTTTTTGTTTGAAAGGGTATGGTCTCGAGGTGGTCCCATTGTCACCAACTCGGAATCTGATGAGGGAATCCCATGGAAATCGAGGGAAACCCTCAAATTTTATAGGCACACCTATAGCGATTTGGGTATTTTTTATAGTAACTCGTGCATTTGCTTTCGGAAAGCACCATTTGGTGAAGTGGAAATGATGATGAAGACCACAGATGGCCACCGGAACTACTCAATAATAAGCATTTCACGGGTTACGATTCAATTCGGTAGTTTAATGTGGTTGCTAAACAATTTATGCTCGTCACAATGCTTATGGTGAAGTGGAGCTGAGGGTGACTTCTCAGCTCCAGTTCTCCTGGTTCTTACTAGAACTCCTCAACAATTAGATAAATGACAAACTGACCCACTAAAAAGTGAAAAATAAAAACCTTTTTACAAAAAAAAAACAACCGACTTCCAAAAAACACTAGAAAGTGAAAAATAACTTTAATCGGTGGCAAAAAACTAAAATACAGATCCAAAGACACCGACTTCCGAAATTAAAGTTATTTTTCACTTTCTAGTGTTTTTTGGAAGTCGGTTGTTTTTTTTTTGTAAAAAGGTTTTTATTTAGTACCTCTTTGGAACTGTGCTCCTAATTGTGTAACACACTAACAGTAGCAACAGCTTTCATTTTGACAATTCAACAACATTCATTGCGTTATTTACGTTGTTGAGCAGACACATTTTTCGAGCATATGAAGTAATTGATTAGCAATATCCTTCAAAATGATTCAGTTTGAGATTGAAAGTGTGTTTTGTTTACACAATTAGCAAGCCTGGTATGACTATGAGATACGTCTATAACATTATTTTACTTTTAAAGGTATACAAACTAAAAATTTGGTGTCATTGCTGGTTTTACTACAAAGTTATATTCTCTTAGGGAAAGTGACAATGGTTTGCTAAAGACAGTATTTACCTATACTGCACGTGTATGTACCGTGAAATGGATACAAAAGCGTGTATTACAGTTGGTACCACAAACAATTGTCTTCGTAACTCTGCTTCGCTTTCTACATTGTCTGTGAACCATGACACTCTGTGCGGTCACGGTTGATGGTACATTTCTTTAGCCAGGTTTATTCCCTGCACGTTTTTGTTTTGCTAGCAGTTTTAAGGGGTTTATTACGAAAGTTGGCAACTTCACATTATAGTTGTCAATATTTTGACAACTATATGCGACGCGCTGTTTTTATTAATTTACCAATGTTACTAAATCTAAATTAAATTATGTAATATCGCTTTAAAATGCACTTAAATATTGAAAATGAATTGCACTAATAACGCTAAATTATAGAAAGACATTTTAGAATGCACATTCTTCGTAACAAATTATCTAAATAAATATATTTCTTCACAAACCCATCATCTCAGTATATTTTTGATGATGATCGACATAGCTAGCACTTTAGGTCCAGGCCTGTGACTCTATAGAGGGTTGTCCCTTCTCTAGTATGATATACGCCGGTGGTCGGGGTGGCTCTTGGGAATATCTGATTCCCATGTACCACGTCTGTATTACGAGGATTTGTGTGGTGCCTAAAGTTGGCTGGCACTGACTGGATACGGAAAGCAGAGGTCCGGGTGTTGTTGCGCAGTTTGTGAGAGGCTTATGCCGAGTAGTGGACTGCGATAGACTGAGTTGATTATGTGGTGCCATAAAGATTAGATGGGACCGAGGTTCGTGTCTCGGTGCATCTGCGCGTGTCGAATTGTATGACGTAGGTAAATAACAATTGACAGTTACAAACAAACACCTGCAAAAAATATGCTAGGTTAACGACAGGACCGGAATTACTGAGCATTATAGCAGCGTATCGTAATGATAAAGTAGTTATCTAAATACTACGTAACCAGTGCGCATGAACCTGTACCGTTTAGCGTTTACGTTTGGATTACGCGAATGGTTAAGTTTAACTGGCTTTGTAGGTGTAATGCTGCTTTACGACCAGTCCATAAAGGGCGAAAGCAGGCAGTAGGAAGGAGTTTGTACTTTCTCTGATTCAAAGCAAAGGCATCCGCATGAATAGGATCCCCACAAGGTGGAAAGCCCATCTGGTGAAGGTCTCAAGAATACGCTGGATGAGATGAGAGGAAACAGGACTGGTCCTAATCTTAGAGAGACCTAATCTTTTTTTTATTGTATTTGTTGGTATATTGGCGTGGCTAGCTGACATAAATGGCAAATCATTTAATTTAATGTTCTGTGTCTTGTAATGTTAATTACTTTGCATACCTACTATTGTATACAATCAAGTATGTTCTAACTGAGCAGCCACTGTGCTGCTGGGGAGTTTGTTGCGCCACTTTCTTCTCCCCAGCGAAATCATCAGGAAGTGGTGAAGGGCGGGCGTTTTGGAGGACTGTCTTTTGTAAATTTGACGTTCGAAAATGCTGTGTCTCAACCAAATTTTAATAAATGATTTTTGATTTTGATCTAGCAGTGGATGACTGTCTGCTGAACGATGAAGATGGGCGTTGTCTATAGATGTAGCAGTCACTCGCGGATTATTAAAAACCCTACTGTCTCTGTCTGCCCGAGTTCGTTTAAACTCAAGACGCACTAGTTCAGAAATGATTGGGTTCGATGAATTTTGACGACAGAACCTTAAAGCTATAGGTGTGTCGTACACACATAACTCGTTTCTTCCCATTCCCATTCTAGTAGATCTACAATACGACCGACGACTTAACTTGGCGGGCCTGAACTTTGAGCAGAAGGCTGCGCAGTAAGATTTTTTAGGAACCAAGTGGTGACATGAGGCGAGTGCGAGTGAGAGAACATGCGCGAAAGTTCTTAGTGCCTATGTTCAGGCCCGCCAAGTTACGTCGGTCCTATTGTACCTGCAGCTGCAAAATTTACCATTAGCGTTGCAGTTAAGCCCTGTCCAGTCTAAAGTACACCGTATTTTCAAGGATTAAAGTTGTTTTCACATTGCCCATATCTCGATTAGGATATTACCCGTAATGACCGGAGAACTTGCATCATGTGCTGCTGCATCGCATCTCGTGACCTAATTGGCAATGTGTTGTGTCACCTTGCCAAACGATGCTTCAGCCTTCATTATATTGTTTTAAAGCATGTCTGTCTATCTGGGATACAGAATTGCTGGTCCTGTTCTGACGATGTTGTTGTAGGATTTATTGGTACTCTTTAGTAATGGATTTATGTGTCTCTGAACGTTTGTTTTGGTTAAGGGATTTTGAGATTTAAAAGTAGGTAAGATATCTTTAGTTTTAGTAGTGACAAGTCTCATATAAAAACATTGACTCCATATTTTCATTAATAAGGTCTATCCCGTGTCTAATGCGTCAATTGCGCTAAGGTAGCCCGCAAAACATAAATTTTCTTACGATTTTTTTGCAATTTGCAGGTCAGTGTTGGTTAAAATATGATTTGTGACCGTAACAAATATGACTTTACAGAATTATAATCATTAAAATCATCAATAGAACCCTCTAAATTTCATGAAATAGCCATTCAAACTTGAGGAAAAGGATCAGCATACTGACCTACTTACCTAAGATGAAAACAATATTAAATTCGTATTTTCTGTGTCCGATACTTTTATGTACGGACGCCAGCAGGTCAACCTACCCGAAACTGTCAGATTTTCCCAATCAACCTTGAACCTTATGTTTTAGCAATAAAGTCGAAAATCTATTAAAGAAATCTGACAGATTGTAGTAACTTGATGTGCTGGCGTCTGTACTTAGTTGTACACTTGTAAATCTATATACAGGGTTATTGGTAAAACATTAACAACCTCTTAAGAGGTCATTGTACTCATCATTATGAACAACTTTTAATGGGACCAAACCGGAAATCGCGAAAAAAAAATCAGCTGTTCCCTACATTTTGACGAGATTCACCGTGAACACTTAGGTGAAGTGAGCGTGGAGTGCGCTGTCAATAGTGTCAATTCCTAGCAAAAACAAACTCACTTCACCTAAGTATCACGGTGAGTTTTTTACAGAATCGACCGGCTTTGTTTGTTTGAAACAAACACCGTGCTCTCTGGAACTACCAGTCGGATTTGATTTTTTTTGCATTCGTTTGCCCAATTCTTGAGGAAGGCTATAGGCTATTTAACATCACGCTACGACTCTTAGGAGCCGAGCAAAAAAGGAAAAAGTAACGAAGTCGCGGGCAAAAGCTAGTTGTAAATATAATAAAAACTTGATACGAGTAAGTATGGCGAAATTTTCGCATTCACGCTCAATCTAGTAAAGGCTTACGCAGACCGGGACGGCATGACAAGGGATTTTGCCGTCAGTCAGCGCACACTAGCCGCTTAGATACCGCGGCTTCCCAGCTTCTCTACCCCCGCCGCCTCACCCCGCGGTATTACACAACGAGCGCCAGAGTCCTTGGCATGCCGTTGCCTACCGCAGGACGCCACGGCATCCTGCCGCGGGAGCCCGTAGCGCGTCTTTCAATGCCGAGCAATGAAATCCTTTTCGATGCCACGGCATCATTTTAAAGCATAGCAATTTATGTCGTATTCCTATATCGATACCACGGATATCTCTATGATCGATACGTTTGAATGTCCATTAGTAAAAATTTAAATCCCTTGCCATGCCGTCCCGGTCTGCGTAGGCCTTAACGGATCAAGTGACAGACCTTCAATTAATTGAAAGTGGTGTTGCTAAATGTGATCGGGGCAGTTATAGGAAAGGAAGTCAAGTCTTAAGATCTGACTTATTACATCGGAAGCATGATTAAATGATAGCAAGAGATTATAAAACACGGAACTGAGCGAAAGAGTCGAAAGAAAAAGGAAATGTGAAGGTTTAACTTTTTTGTAATTTTATTTATTTACTAGTTGACCCGGCGAACTTCGTACTGCCCCCCGCCAGCCGCTCCGCCCCCGCTTTTTAAATCTCTGATATCTTCTAAGATATTCATTTATATAAATAATAATAATATACAGGGTGAATTTTTCAAGTGGGCGTAGATGGCCAAATCCGAAACTATGAGGAATAGCGAAAAGTTCTCAAAGGAGTCGCGGGCTCGATTTTGATGAAAACTAAAACTGCATCATTGGATTTTTGAAAAATCAATATTTCTAGCCAGGAATCGAACCCATTGATTTTGATTAAAAAAACACACTGTAACAGAAGAAGTTATCACGAAGAAGTTGCCTATCCTTTTAAATATGTAGTAGAGAAAGAGCAGATGCTCTCACTTTGTTGCTGGCTGGCAGAACTTTCCCACTTTTTCCCGTATTGAGGAAAACATCTCAGTCCGATTAATCGGGATATCAACCGATTTTATTAGGCACTCATGTTATTCTGCATTACGTCTGGAAGCCTTATAGTAATAATAACAAAAATAAACAAAACGTACCATTATAGCCTAAAGGCGCGTTCTCCTGTACCTTGAACGTGAAAGGTATGTGCACCCTCTGCATGAGCAGTCTGGGGGGCTGCATGGTGCGCGCCCACGCATCTTCCCGACCCTCGCCCATTATGCCTATGACCTCCATGTTCCTGTAAATAAAGAGAACATTCGTAAGGTTTTGGTATTTTTAGGTAAGATACTGGAATACCTTTTTGTCGACAGGAAAAGAAAGAAAGGACATGGGGATAATTTAGAAAAGAACTCAAGATTAATGCCGTTCCAATAGAGAATAAAAAAATATATTCATCATGATAATTTATGCTTATCGTAGTTGCATATTGCATAGCATAATTACTAATCAGCCTATAATGTTCCCACTGCTGGGGCACAGGCCTCCTCTCTGTGAGAGTAAGTGCCACCAGTGCCAGTGCTAGTACCACGCGGACCCAGTGCGGGTTAGTTAGGTATACATAATCAGCCTATAATGTTCCCACTGCTGGGGCACAGGCCTCCTCTCTGTGTGAGAGTAAGTGCCACCAGTGCTAGTACCACGCGGACCTAGTGCGGGTTAGTTAGGTATACATAATCAGCCTATAATGTTCCCACTGCTGGGGCACAGGTCTCCTCTCTGTGAGAGTAAGTGCCACCAGTGCTAGTACCACGCGGACCTAGTGCGGGTTAGTTAGGTATACATAATCAGCCTATAATGTTCCCACCGCTGGGGCACAGGCCTCCTCTCTGTGAGAGTAAGTGCCACCAGTGCTAGTACCACGCGGACCTAGTGCGGGTTAGTTAGGTATACATAATCAGCCTATAATGTTCCCACTGCTGGGGCACAGGCCTCCTCTCTGTGAGAGTAAGTGCCACCAGTGCCAGTGCTAGTACCACGCGGACCCAGTGCGGGTTAGTTAGGTATACATAATCAGCCTATAATGTTCCCACTGCTGGGGCACAGGCCTCCTCTCTGTGAGAGTAAGTGCCACCAGTGCCAGTGCTAGTACCACGCGGACCCAGTGCGGGTTAGTTAGGTATACATAATCAGCCTATAATGTTCCCACTGCTGGGGCACAGGCCTCCTCTCTGTGAGAGTAAGTGCCACCAGTGCTAGTACCACGCGGACCTAGTGCGGGTTAGTTAGGTATACATAATCAGCCTATAATGTTCCCACCGCTGGGGCACAGGCCTCCTCTCTGTGAGAGTAAGTGCCACCAGTGCCAGTGCTAGTACCACGCGGGCACAGTTCATTTCGATAAACCTGATTTGCTTTGCCCCCGACAGCCAACAGCTGTCGGAAGAATCGTGGTCGTCTTTTGATTTAATCTGACAAAGTTTTCGGGTTTTGGACTTGTGAACAGCGTTTAGAGGACTCCTATGATAACGTTGAATGTCCTCTACGCTTCCGTACCGTATCGAACATCAACGATACGGTACGGAAGCGTAGAGGACGTATTCCACATTGGGCACCCGCTTAAATGGCACCTGGAATGTGCCGCTGTGTGTCAGGTGCATTCACCCAGATGCCATTGACGCGGGTGCCCAATGCGCGTCTGGTCGCGTAGAGTGGTTGTGCTTGTGAATAGCTGCAGAACATGATAAAGGCTCCAGGATCCCTGATAGAATGCGCCAGTGTCCTATACTTTGTTTCACTTTTGTTTTTGGCAATTTCGTGATTTCCCTAGGGGTGCCTAGGAAAATCACGCATGCGCTAATCTGTGCAACTAGCAATCGGATTTGAAAAAATCTTTTTGCATTAATTTGAAAGCCCAATTTTTGAGCTATGACCTTTAGGAGCCGAGCAAAATGAAAAGAAGTCAGAGTGAACGCTAAGTGAAAACAAAGTAATAGCGCGACCAGGCGATGCGAAGGGGAGGAACAAGAAATTAGCTAGTTTAAACATATACCTATACAAAAAGAATCATCGATACGACGAAGATATTTTTTAGAAACATGATTACAAAACATACATCCTAAAGAATATGGTTGAGGTGTCAAAAAGTAAGCGATCAGTTGATGAAAAACGCTTTTTTTTTTTGGCGGCACGGTTGGCGCAGTGGTTAAGCGATTGACTGCTGCGCTGCGTGTCGCGGGTTCGATTCCCGCACGGAACAAATATTTGTATGACCTACAAGTAGTTGTTCCGGGTCTGGCTGTTTGTGTATGTGAGTTTAAATGTTTGTAAACGCACCCACAATACAGGAGAAATTCCTAGTGTGGGGCAACGTTTTTCTTAAAGAATTGAATTATTGAATTATCGATTCCGGCTGGCATTCTTAGATATGTTACAAAAGTATTTAGTGTAACCAAAGAGAATTTATATCGTCGTTGAGTGTAACCCACTCTAGGATAGCCTGGTTTACTTACGACGCCAGCTAAGTAGGTCCCATCAAAGGAGTATTTTACAAGAGTTTTATATTCAAAATCTGTGTCAAGTCGCAAGCTGTCACAAGTGGTGGTTCTGGTTTGTTAGTCTATGCTAATTTTTCGCTAGTACCTATTGGCTAACTGCATTGCGCTGTGTGGGTAGGCACAGGTGGTATGTTACAACTATTTCTGTCAAACTGCCTCTTTGGTCTAGTGGTCGCAAGCGTTCCTACTGAGCATGAGGTCCTGGGTTCAGTTTCCGGGTCGGGAAAAGTGTTACTGGGTTTTTCCATATCCGCTCGCGTGAGAACGACCGCGATTCTGCCTCGTGTGCACATCCGCTTTTTGAGCCCGTCCAGATCTAGACCATGAAAAAATTGTGACAGCAAGCACGTTCCACGCCTCAGTATTTTATTTTTCGTAATTTTGTCTATGGGAGTATTGCTTGCGTTCCATGTTCTTTAGTCGAGTTATTAAATTGAGTACATCTGTGCCAAAAACAGTGAGTGCGTAGCCGCATTTTACGAAATTAGTTATCTGTAGTTGAAAATCAAACAAATGACGGCGATGACGGGTGCGTAATAGGATACTCGCGTGATATAAATGTTATTGTTTATAATACCCCCCCCGTGCCACAGAAAGCACGTTAAGCTACTACTAAACAGGAGATGGATCAGGCGCAAGACCCCATTGCATTGGTCCTGTGCCTGTTCTCTCTTCAGTTTAGTTTGATTGCCGTCCCATCGGACTATGAGAGTGAGGGAAGAAGAAGTGTACCTGTGTCTGCGCACACACAGTCTTGTGCACTATAATATCTCCCGCGCCGCAGGCCGGTCTCTGTTGAGACTGGCCGCCATGGCCGAAATACGGTCTGGAGGTCTATTATCAATTATGGAGAAATCCTAATTCATAGAAGCTAAAGGAATACATTCTTTGATTCTATGGACTCAACCATAATTTATCGGTTTTAGTAGTGTGTTTTTAAAAGTAGGATTTGAACTCATATTGGATATGTCATTAATCAGCCTATAATGTTCCCACTGCTGGGATATAGGCCTCCTCTCCGTGAGAGGGAGTGGGCCGTAATCCACCACGTGGGCCCAGTGCGGGTTGGTGGATTATTAGATATGTAAGAAGAACTAGCAGGGGATCGAGGAGGGCGGTTCAGGGGATCAGACCGGAATAACTCGTAAATACATGAAATAAAGAATTTTATGTAAGTATTCAACTAGATTACCAAAAGGTTATTCTTTTTCCCCTATTTTCCTAAATTAATCAAACACGTTATTAAAAACACCTAAGTATTAAATATTTATCATCATATATTATCTTATCAGGCGTCATAAACATAGTACACGCGCAATACTATCGCCTTACCATAATATCATCACTTCCCTTTTAATTACAAACTCGTTAATTTTAACAGCATAATCAACCTATAATCTTCCCACTGCTGGGACACAGGCATCCTCTCTGTGAGAGGGAGTGGGCCGTAAGCCACCACGCGGGCCCAGTGCGGGTTGGTAGATGTCACAAGTCTCCGGATTTTTGGCTATGCCGATATTAGTGATGTGCCTGGTGGCAATATTGCCACTGCCGGCAATATTCCCAATGTTGCCGCTACCGGTAAAATACCAATATTGCCGGCAACATTGGCAATATTGCCAAAGTTGCCTGTCAAATAATACCAATATATTTTATTATTACTGCAATTGTAATCATCGTTTAGTTAAATTTAGTGTAGTATATCGATCATAAAATATTTGTCAAGATTGACACTTTGTTATTTCCAATATTATACATATACTTATACCTGTATTTTATATGTATATGAAAAACAAGTACAGCATTAAAAGAAATGTTTCGAATTTATGCCTTTTTAGGGTTCCGTACCCAAAGGGTTAAAAAACCGGGCAAGAGCGAGTCGGACTTGCGCACCGAGGGTTCCGTACCATCATATGTTTTTAAATTTTCACAGTTGAGCTACTTATTAAATCTCGTTCAAACCAATTTTCGGTGGAAGTTTACATGGTAATGTACATCATATATTTTTTTTAGTTTTATCATTCTCTTATTTTAGAAGTTACAGGGGGGGGACACACATTTTACCACTTTGGAAGTGTCTCTCGCGCAAACTATTCATTTTAGAAAAAAATTATATTAGAAACCTCAATATCATTTTTAAAGAGCTATCCATAGATACCCCACAGGTATGGGTTTGATGAAAAAAAAATTTTGAGTTTCAGTTCTAAGTATGGGGAACCCCCAAAATTTATTGTTTTATTTCTATTTTTATGTGAAAATCTTAATGCGGTTCACAGAATACATCTACTGACCAAGTTTCAACAGTATAGTTTTTATAATTTCGGAAAAAAGTGGCTGTGACATACGGACGGACAGACATGACGAATCCATAAGGGTTCCGTTTTTTGCCATTTGGCTACGGAACCCTAAAAACGGGACCCTATTAGTAAGAATTCGCTGTCTGTCCGTTTGTCCGTCCGTCCGTCTGTCTGTCACCAGGCTGTATCTCAAGAACCGCGATAGCTAGACAGTTGAAATTTTCACAAATTATGTATTTCTGTTGTCGCTATAACAACAAATACGAAAATCAAAATAAAACAAATATTTAAGGGGGGCTCCCATACAACAAACGTGTTTTTTTTGGGTGTTTTCGCCTTGTGGTACGGAACCCTTCGTGTGCGAGTCCGAATCGCACTTGGCCAGTTTTATTCAATACACAACGATTTTCAATTCTAATCTCAATATTTATGTGTTATTTCTTATAGTCACTACCGTGTATGGCAATATAGGCAATATTGCCGGTAAAATACCGGGAATATTGCCAAAAATGCTGGCAATTTTACCCAAAACAATATTTTATTGTACACAATGTAGATTATGGCCTTTAAATGCTAATTTTAAGTATTGTAAAAAGTTTTCGTAGATAATTTGACTTATAATTAAGCAAAATTCCCAAATATTTCCACTCCCGGCAATATTGCCGGCAATCTTGCCACCAATATTCCCACTTCGGGCAATATTGCCGGCAACGGCACATCTCTAGCCGATATCATACAGCGTGCAGCCTAAAATATTATGACCACACATTTCTAATACACGTTGTATAAGCGCCAAGGTGTCATTAACAAAAATAACGTAAGCATGAGTTATTTGATGTAAGATCAGAATAATAAGGCTCAACTCACACCAATAGAGCGTCGAAGCGCAGCGAAGCGGAGCGCAGTTTCAGTGTCATATTATGAATTTTAACTTTATTTTCATTACTATAATACTTATTATCGCAACCGCTCGGTAGAGAAGGCTATTCGCCGGAATTCCTGCGGCGCCGCGGGCATCCGCGCGACTCGTTCGAGTTTCTCATGCGATAATAAGTATTATAGTAATGAAAATAAAGTTAAAATTCATATCACACTGAAACTGCGCTCCATTTCGCTGCGCTTCGACGCTCTTTTGGTGTGAGTTGACCCTAAATGCCTGCTTACCTACTGGTTTAGATTTTATAATGTAAATGTCAAGGGCAAAGCTACGGAAATACAGTAAAATATATTATAATTTTATTTGGAATGCCAGTTAGGCTTAGAAAATTATTAGGTAAGTGACCTCGTAATAATAGGGTTTCATTTAACATAATCTGCAGCCTATATTGTTCCCACTGCTGGGACACAGGCCTCCTCTCTTCGAGAGGGAGTGGGCTATAATCCACCACGCGTACCCAGTGCGGGTTGGTAGATGTCACATGTCTTCGAATTTTTAGCTCTGTTTTAGCACATGCCAATTTCCTCACGATGTTTTCCTTCACCGTTTTGAGAGCAGTGTTGACGAAATTATTTAAGTACCTACACAAAGTAAAGCGCCTGAAGGGTACAAACCCACGACCTACAACTCGTAAAGGCTCCTACAAACAGGCGCGACACCCAATATAATCGCGCGCGACACACAGGCACCGCTCGTCGCGCGACTTGCGGTGCCTTTCTGTCGCGCGTGATTATATCGCGTGTCGCGCGTGATTATATTGCGTGTCGCGCCTGTTTGAAGGAGCCTTTGGTCGGGGCCGTTACCACTGGGCCAACACGGCGCCCTGTCTATTTGTGTTATAAATATTGATGTCAACATCTGTGGTGGGATGCGAAAAGGTTAGATTAGCTAGATTGATATTGAAAAAAAAACTGGTCAAGTGCGAGTCGGACACGAAAGGTTCCGTACCACATGGCAAAAACGCCGAAAAAGCACGTTTGTTGTATGCGAGCAAAATGAGCAAATACAGTTCTTATCCTTTGGGTACGGAAACCCTAAAAGGCAACATGAAAAACCGAGTGAACCAAAGATTGAGTATTTCTGACGCATGCCCTTTCTTACAAGAATGTAACAGGATGTACTATTAAATCACACTCACACACTAGTATTATAACAATGGACATTTTTATAGGCCATTGCGACAACTATTTCCTCCATTGAATCATACGATATCTTCAATTGATTCCCACAGAACATAATAGGCTAGACGTATAATTTGTTGAACAGGAAGAATGACCGGAGACATTTGTTATAACATTCCTATGCTACTTAGCTAAAATCACACTTATATTATAAAGGCGAAAGTTTGTGAGTGTGTGTGTGTTTATATGTTTGTTACTTCTTCACGCCCAAACGGATGGACCAATTTTGCTAAAATTTGGTATGGAGGTAGCTGACACCCTGGATTAACATATAGGCTACTTTTTATCCCGATCTTCCCACGGGATCGACATCTACGCGGGTAAAACCGCGGGACGCAGCTAGTAATAAATAATAGAAAAGTGAAGCAACCATTATAAATTATGTCTATTGTACAACTAATGTATTTTTGTACAACTGAAGTTAATAAAGATTTTTTTTTCTAAGTTGTTTCAAAATTAATTCAACAAACTTTAAGAGGTGCTTTAGACCATCGAACAGAACAACTTTCACTATGGAAACAATTCTGAAATCACAAAAAAAAAAAAATCAGCTGTCTCGTATGTAAGTACAAAAGTTCAATACCTACTTGACCAAAATGTATGAGAAAAACTGGCCAAGTGCGAGTCGGTCTCGCACACGAAGGGTTCCCTATCCCTACCACAAGGCAAAAACGCCGAACACGTTTATTGTATGGGAGCCCCCCTTAACTATTTATTTTATTCTGTTTTTAGTATTTGTTGTTATAGCGGCAACAGTAATACATCATTTGTGAAAATTTCAACTGGTTAGCTATCACGGTTCATGAGATGCAGCCTGGTGACAGACGGACAGTGCAGCCTTATTAATAGGGTCGCGTTTTTACCCTTTGGGTACGGAACCCTAAAAAGAAAAGAAAGAAGTAGAGTATTTTAGCCATTTATTTTATAAGCAAGGACGAATCTATCTCTATCAGTGAAGTGAGTAATCTATAGTAATCTATACTAATAATAAGGCTGAAGAGTTTGTTTGTTTGTTTGAACGCGCTAATCTCTGGAACTACTGGTCCGATTTGAATGATTATTTTAGTGTTGGGTAGTCCATTTATCGAGGAAGGCTATAGGCTATATTTTTTTTCTTCAAAATTAGGGATCCGTAATAAAATTGCTATTTTGTAACACAAGGTGTAAAATCGAAAACCTATTTTAGCGTGCGCTGCAAAAACTATTGACAATAGAACAAAATAATGTACTACGGGTTTGTAGAGCCCATTAAGACCTACAAAAAAGTCCGCGAGAACATATGTCTAGCTATCATGGTTTAATCACAATAACCGATTTTGTGTTCAAAATAATTATTAAATCGTCTGAAGAAAAAAAAACTACGTTAAATATGTATCGTAATATTAATCTTTATCGAAATTAAGCATTATGTTATCAAGAGTATTTATGAAGAAGTAAAATACTTTTTGTTTCATCTCAATCGGATATTTCGTTTAAAAGTTATCACGTGTGTAAGATGTTAAGAGTTGGTACAGACCTATTAAGGAGTTATGGGCCATAGAGTTTTTTATCTATACTAATAATAAGGCTGAAGAGTTTGTTTGTTTGAACGCGATAATCTCTTTAACTTCCGGTCAGATTTGAATTCTTTTTGCATTTGATAGCCCAATTCTTGAGGAAGGCTATAGGCTATTTAACATCACGCTATGACCCTTAGGAGCCGAGCAAAAAGAAAAAAACTCAGAGTGAACGGTAAGCGAATACGAAGTGTTGCGACGCGACGGGGTGGGGGTACAAGAAATTTCACGCGGACGAAGTCGCGGGCAGAAGCTATACTAATAATAAAGCTGAAGAGTTTATTTGTTTGTATGAACTCGCTAATCTCTGGAACTACCAGTCGGATTAAAAAAATATAGTTTGCATTAAATTTGATAGCCCCATTTTATAGGAAGGTTATAGGCTATTTATCATCATGCTACGACTAAGACGATACGATACGATGCTATCTGGAATTCTGGATATATTTTATGTCAAAGCAAGAAATTTTACGCGGACGAAGTCGCGGGCAGAAACTAGTGTTTTATATGTATAATACAATAAAATAATTTTCGGAATTTACCATGTATTGCCTAATTACTGATTACCTTGAAATTGTAATATTTGTAATAGAGTGAAGAACACATAAAATACCAAAGAAAACGATTTCAAATCAAAATTGCCGTAACTACACATGCACATTTATTCAATGGCAAAACTTATTTTAATAAATTAATGTGAAGGAAGTAATCGTCATATTTTGTAATTTATATTCGTATATAAATAAAAAAACCGGCCAAGTGCGAGTCGGACTCGCACACGAAGGGTTCCGTACCACAAGGCAAAAACGCCGAAAAAAACACGTTTGTTGTATGGGAGCCCCCCTTAAATATTTATTTTATTTTGTTTTTAGTATTTGTTGTTATAGCGGCAACAGAAATACATCCTCTGTGAAAATTTCAACTGTCTAGCTACCGCGGTTCTTGAGATACAGCCTGGTGACAGACAGACGGCAAAAACGCCGAAAAAAACACGTTTGTTGTATGGGAGCCCCCCTTAAATATTTATTTTATTTTGTTTTTAGCCTGGTGACAGACAGACGGACGGACGGACGGACGGACGGACGGACAGCGAAGTCTTAGTAATAGGGTTCCGTTTTTACCTTTTGGGTACGGAACCATAAAAACCGGCCAAGTGCGAGTCGGACTCGCACACGAAGGGTTCCACAAGGCATAAAACGCCGAAAAAAACGTTTCTTTTATACCCCTTTAAATTTTAACTTTATTTTATTTTTATTATTTGTTGTTATAGCGGCAACAGAAATACATCATCTGAATAATGCCTCTAGAGCAATATTTTTTTTTCATAAAATCAAGGTCTGGTGCAAACACATTTTCTTTTTTTCAGCAAGTAATTAGTAAAGAAAATATGACCCTCTAAAAATTACAAAAAAATCCCTATTTTTACCGCCGTGATTAGAGAACTACCAGACAAACTAGAAAAGTTTTTAACATAAAAATAATTGTTAGGAGCCTACACATACTCTTATTAAAATGTTAATGTAAAAAATAATTGAATCGGTTCAGTTTTCGTCGATCTCGTCAAAATTTTTGTGATAATTTCGGCCTGCGCTGCAGCTGTCCTTATCACTCACTACGGGAGCAGACTTGAGGTAAGGCGACGGCAATAGTTTCTTCACATACTTATTTTTCAAATTCCTCGCAGGCCCCGTCCCCTCTCACCTCGTTTAGCGAATATTTCCTGTTTTTTAGGACGATTTAGCGGCCACCTCTAGACCTCTATCTTCGTGGGTATTCACGGTCACGCCATCGCATCAAATGGCGTGATATACAGCCAAATTTTGATCGTGAATGTTAAAATCCATTGGCATGATGTAAAACTCTGGATTTCCAATCGCACCAAAATCCATCCATTTGACATAAGTTGACATAAGTCGTTTGGAGCCACGCCGAATGGCCTAACCGTGAATGCCCTTTAGTGTCATGGCCACAACTAGTTTGAACAACTAAATCAATTTACGTCGAAAGATAAGAAACTTCGAATGATCCGGTGCGTCCTAGTAGATCCTACAATAGGTAGGTAATTAAAGCGCGTGCTTGAACATTCATGTTGATTGCTGATTAATTTATCCATTAACGTAATTACTCAATTAATCAATATTTTTTTATTATAGATTAAATTGCACTATGTGCTAGTTATAATTATAAGACATGACGTGACATCTATCAACCCGCACTGGGCCCGCGTGGTAGATTACAGCCCACTCTCTCTCGAAGAGAGGAGGCCTGTGTCCCAGCAGTGGGAACATTATAGGCTGATTCCAATTCTCTAAATGATGGTAAAAACTCCATAGATAAATTAAGTATGTATTTTAGAGCATTGTAAGCTCGAAAATGTGTAAGCTGTGGAATCTAATGAGTAATTTTTGAGCGTGCATTACGGGACAATGTGAAATGTTTAAGCTCATAACTACAATCTATATATAAGTATATAAAAGAAAGTCTGTTAGTTACACCACTTATAACTCAAGAACGGCTGAACCGATTTGGCTGAAAATTTGTAGGGAGGTAGCTTAGAGCCAGGAGACGGACATAGGATACTTTTTTTTTTTTAATAGTAGGAGTAGGGTAGAAGTAGGGTAGGAGTAGTGTAGGAGTAGTGTAGGAGTAGGGTAGGAGTAGTGTAGGAGTAGGGTAGGAGTAGGGTAGGAGTAGGGTAGGGTAGGGGTAGGGTAGAAGTAGGGTAGGAGTAGTGTAGGAGTAGTGTAGGAGTAGGGTAGGAGTAGTGTAGGAGTAGGGTAGGAGTAGGGTAGGAGTAGGGTAGGGTAGGGGTAGGGTAGAAGTAGGGTAGGAGTAGTGTAGGAGTAGTGTAGGAGTAGGGTAGGAGTAGTGTAGGAGTAGGGTAGGAGTAGTGTAGGAGTAGGGTAGGAGTAGGGTAGGAGTAGGGTAGAAGTAGGGTAGGAGTAGTGTAGGAGTAGGGTAGGAGTAGTGTGGGAGTAGGGTAGGAGTAGTGTAGGAGCAAAACAACGTTTGCCGGGTCAGCTAGTAATATTATAAAGAGGAAAGATTTGTTCGTTTGTTTGAATTGAATAGGCTCCGAAACTACTGGACCGATTTGAAAAATTCTTTCACCATTAGAGTCCTACATTATCCCTGATGAACATAGGCTATAGAATATTTTCAATAAAGTTAGGGATCCGTATGAAAACTTCGATAATGTAACCCAAGGTGTGAAAAAAATACCAAAAAATCCTTATATCGCGTACGCTGCGGAAACTATTGACAATAGAGCAAAGTGATGTACTACAGTTTTATAGAGGACATCAATATCTACAAAAAAATCCCCAACACCATATGTCTAACTACCACAGTTATGTCACAATAACTACTTTTCCATGTTAAAATATGCTATAGTAAACGCCGAAAAATCCCTGTATCAAATTTTTCCTGGGGCGGGCTGCTAGTTATCTATCTATATATATAAAAGAAAGTCTGTTAGTTACACCACTTATAACTCAAGAACGGCTGAACCGATTTGGCTGAAAATTGGTGGGGAGGTAGCTTAGAACCAGGAGACGGACATAGGATACTTTTTTATTTTATTTTTTTATTGTAGGAGTAGGATAGGAGTAGGGTAGAAGTAGGGTAGGAGTAGTGTAGGAGTAGTGTAGGAGTAGGGTAGGAGTAGTGTAGGAGTAGGGTAGGAGTAGGGTAGGGTAGGGGTAGGGTAGAAGTAGGGTAGGAGTAGTGTAGGAGTAGTGTAGGAGTAGGGTAGGAGTAGTGTAGGAGTAGGGTAGGAGTAGTGTAGGAGTAGGGTAGGAGTAGGGTAGGAGTAGTGTAGAAGTAGGGTAGGAGTAGTGTGGGAGTAGGGTAGGAGTTGGGTAGGAGTAGTGTAGGAGCAAAACAACGTTTGCCGGGTCAGCTAGTTATATTTATAAATAAAAGATAATTGAAGTGACATCTCTCGTTGGTAATCTTTTAAAATATATGCTTTTGCGCCCCCACATTATTAACCGGTCTCGACCTTCAACTTTCAGACTATTAATAATAAATTACAACGAGGTTAAATATAGTAAACACAATACACGTATTCGCCTACTTAATTGTAATCGTTATGTCAGGTTGACTCATCGTGGGAATTACGCATTAAATCTCAATAAAATTAAATACTAATTATGTAAACACTTCACACTCTTAACCCTAGGCAAGGATTCTAAATGAGGTGGGTGTCAATTATAATAATTATGCAAACATGTCTGACACAGCCAGAAAGCGGCAGGTCCCATAGAAGATGGCAGGACGAGCTAGCAAATATGTCTGACACAGCCAGAAGGCGACAGGTCCCATAGAAGATGGCAGGACGAGCTAGCAAACATGTCTGACACAGCCAGAAGACGGCAGGTCCCATAGAAGATGGCAGGACGAGCTAGCAAACATGTCTGACACAGCCAGAAGACGGTAGGTCCCATAGAAGATGGCAGGACGAGCTAGCAAACATGTCTGACACAGCCAGAAAGCTGCAGGTCCCATAGAAGATGGCAGGACGAGCTAGCAAACATGTCTGACACAGCCAGAAGGCGGAATTTCCCATATAAGATGGCAGGACGAGCTAGCAAACATGTTTGACACAGCCAGAAAGCGGCAGGTCCCATAGAAGATGGCAGGACGAGCTAGCAAAGATGTCTGACACAGCCATAAGGCGGAAGGTCCCATAGAAGATGGCAGGACGAGCTAGCAAACATGTCTGACACAGCCAGAAGGCGGCAGGTCCCATAGAAGATGGCAGGACGAGCTAACAAACATGTCTGAAACAGCCAGAAAGCTGCAGGTCCCATAGAAGATGGCAGGACGAGCTAGCAAACATGTCTGACACAGCCAGAAGGCGGCATTTCCCATATAAGATGGCAGGACGAGCTAGCAAACATGTCTGACACAGCCAGAAGACGGCAGGTCCCATAGAAGATGGCAGGACGAGCTAGCAAACATGTCTGACACAGCCAGAAAGCTGCAGGTCCCATAGAAGATGGCAGGACGAGCTAGCAAACATGTCTGACACAGCCAGAAGGCGGCAGATCCCATAGAAGATGACAGGACGAGCTAGCAAACATGTCTGACACAGCCAGAAGGCGGCAGATCCCATAGAAGATGGCAGGACGAGCTAGCAAACATGTCTGACACAGCCAGAAGGCGGCAGATCCCATAGAAGATGGCAGGACGAGCTAGCAAACATGTCTGACACAGCCAGAAGGCGACAGGTCCCATAGAAGATGGCAGGACGAGCTAGAGAAAACAAACGACTAGTGGTCCACATTAGCCCTGAATCAAAAGAGCTGGAAGTCTTGGGAAGAGGCGTTTGCCCAGCAGTGGGATGATGGGAATGGCATCTACTGGATGGTTTGGCTGCTAAAGACGTAGTGCATCAGCACGACTGCGAGCTACACAGGTATCTTGGCAATGCAACTTCTTTTCTAGTATTGGCACGAAAAAGAATAGCTGATGCCGTGGTACAGACGCCAGCATATCAAGCTACTACTGCTTTAATAGATTTTCAACTTTAAACTAAAAGCATTAGGTTCAAGGTTGATTGGGGAAAATTTGACAGTTTCGGGTAGCTTGATGTGCTGGCATCTGTACAAATATTTGCCAGGCAGCAAGTGGTGAGAGGAGGCCTGTGTCCCAGCAGTGGGAACATTATAGGCTGATTATGACGTGGTAGCAGACTGATTCCCTAGGGTAAATAGATCGCCACGCCACTCGCGTGGTCTCACTCACTCACTAGGGTCGCAGCATTATGCTGTGCAATACCCCAGCTTGTTCTTTTTAGTGTACTTATGATGTGTCCTTTCTCTGCGTCACTTTGCAGGATTACCGCATATAAACGTTTTTTTTTTCTTTAAGCAGTGTCCTTGTAAGCGGTCAGCGGTTTTTCGAGTGCAATTTTCTTATTCACAATCACCGGTCCATAAGACTTTTGTTGGTCTATCTATGTCACATGGTAGGTACTCTGTGTGAGTAAGGCGTGCTACACTTGTCCGGATCAGCTTCTTCTCTTCGATCCGATAGCAAAAATAAACATATTATACAGGGTGAATGAAGAAAGAAGGTAACCATGAATTCAGCACATGATAGGCACTAGGCACCCGACCTCCGGCGACGGCGGTCAGGGAGTGTGGGATTTTTACCTCACTAAAACCACCCCGGTGATCAATTTTTCGTCCGCGATCAAAAGAAATCTGCTGCCTCTGAATAGAAAAGTGCAGAGCAGTGTGTTTGTTTGTTTGAACGCGCTAATCTCGGAAACTACCGGTCGGATTTGAAAATTTTTTTTAGTATTTGATAGCCCAATTCTTGAGGAAGGCTATAGGATTTAACATCATTCTATTACCCTTAGGAGCCGAGTAAACAGAAAAAAAAAACGGAAAAAAAGCTAAGCAAAAGCGAAGTAATAGCGCGACGGGTTGGGTTATTGGGTTGGGGGAGTAAGAAATTTCACGCGGACGAAGTCGCGGGCAGTAGTATCAAATAATAATATTATTTGATACTAGCTTCTGCCCGCGACTTCGCATTGTTATTCAACAAATACTGCCGAATCGAACGCCCACCCGAATTAGTGTGTAACATAGCAACCCTAAAATAGCTTCTATGTGACGTTTTCAAAGTCAAAGTCACGAGTGAATGTATGTACAAGAGTGTGACAAAATTACCATTCCTATTTCGGTACAAGATCAATAGGTACTGTAGTGTGAGACGCCCGCCAGCTAGATGGACCGACGACGACCTAAAGATGGTGGTTGGGACAGACTGGGTGCGGATTCAGCAGCCTGGATCCCTGGGAGAGGCCTATGTCCAGCAGTGGACTACGATAGGATAAGTTGATTGTTTTGACTAATTGACAAGAACAATTGACTGACATTTGACCAAAATTAGTAATTTAAGGACATTTCCAAATCACCTCATCATCCTATTATTGCGCGTCACCTGTGCACTTGATGATCTGATAACTGCGTCACGTCAGTGAGCGGAGTGCGCGCAGCTGAATTTTGAGCCAAACACGTTTAGAATTTTTACCATACAGCTGAATTTTGGGCCAAACGTGTTTGAACTTTATACCATACAGCTGAAATTTGGGCCAAATATGTTTTAAAAAATTGCCATAACTTATGCTTTTGTTGCGCAGCTTCTTCGTAGCCACTTAGATTTGGTGAAGGGCGTTTTGAGGGATTGTTTTATGTAATTTTGACGTTCAAAAACTACTGATTCTCATTCTAATTTAAATAAATGATTTTTTATTTTGATAACTGCCAGTGTTGTTATGCCTTGTATGAACGGCACGTGTAATCATAGCGTTACGAAGGCATGAGCTATTTATAGTTTGTGCGAAGTATAATATTATTCATCGTCCATTTTACAGTAATTATTAAAATTAATTCATGGAAATCATTTTATCCCCGGTGAAATGTATATAATTACATGCTGAAGTCACTAATTAAGTAAGTAGGTACATGTTACAGCCCACCACTCATCAGCCTATAATGTTCCCACTGCTGGGACGCATGGTTTCTTGACGATGTTTTCCTTTACCGTTTGAGAGCAGTGGTGATGAAATAATTTACCTACTTACACAAAATGAAGGGTTCGAACCGACCTACAATTTTCTTTTAGTCGCGGCTGTTACCATCTGGGCTACCATTACACCTTGTTCGGGGTAATCTGCATTCATTGGTAAAGCTGGACGGGAAAAATCTACTGCAACATGTGGCATTCAGCGGAGGTAGGTACCGAACGGAGTGTGCCGATCGGGAAGAGCGATTTTGAGAGCAGGGCCCCAATTCTGTATGTTAATTATTATTTCCCGCGTAATCTTACCACGTACGGTTGTCATGCGTATTTTGACAGTTCAAACCGCGCCAACTTTGCGATTTTTCGCGCGGTTTCGTTTATTGTGTCATAGAATACGTTATTTAGATGTCGTGATTAGCTAAGGAATTGACGTGGTTTCGAAGTAAGGTCATAGATGTGGTCATAGAGAATTAGGGCCCCGTGGTCATGAAATTAAATACACAAACTACACAGTCCTTACGTACTAATAGCACTATGTACTATTTAAGTGCGTCAATTACATAAAACATGTTAGGTCATGTAACTGTCACTTGTGTTAGCACTTAAAATATTATATGTACTATAAGTTGATCCCTGGCCTTGGCTAAGGTAGCAATTTAACCCTTCGCATGTCGCGTGTACAGGGTATGTACAGATAACAATAGAACTTCTATTGTGTCTGCTAATTACATTTTTTTTGCAATATGCAGGTCAGTGTCGTTGCATGTTGATTAAAATATGATTCGCGACCGTAACAAAAATGTCTTTACAGAATTATAATGATTAGAATCAGCAATACAACTCCCTATGTTAGGGTTGGCCTCAAATGTCATGATTTCATTAAATAACCATTCAATAGGGTAATATGAAATTGGAGATTTGTATTGATGATTTTAATGATTATAATTATTCTATAAATAAATATTTTTTACGGTCGCAAATCATATTTAGATCAACATACAACCAAAGTGGCAATTCTCGTAATTTTAAGACCGTTCGCAGTCTGTGGGGTAATTACGTAACACGCTATCAGTAGCAATCGCTTTCATATTGACAGTTCAACAACATTCATTGCGTTATTGACGTTGTTGAGCAGACAATTTTTTCGAACATATGAAGCAATGCAGCTTTGCCATAGTTAGAGATTTTGCGATAGATTTATGAAAAATAAAAGTTTGTTGTTATATTTTTTGCACTATCAAGTTTAAAAGACTTGCGGGGTATTTGCGTAACACACTTTACAGTAGCATTACTTTTATTGTTATACTACTATGGCGGTTCATTTCTGCCAAACCTTTTCCCAACTATGATGTGGTCGGCTTCCAGTAGTTCCAGTCTAACCGGATGTAGCTGAGTACCAGTAAGTTACACGGATGGAACGATATCTGACCTCCACAACCCAGTCATTGGGTACTTAATGCGATACCCATTGGTAAGACAGGTTGTCTGAGTTTCGGGCTTCTAATGACCCGTAACGACTGTCAAAGATCCACGAGTGACACCTGGGACCAATGCTTTCTGAGGCACTATAAATAAATATTTCACCACATGACGCTGCTGGCAGAATAGTCGACATCGGCTCAGTTGCCAAAAGAAGAAGAAAAAAAAATTGTAACGGCCGCGAACCATATTTAGATCAACATACAACCTGACACTGACCTGCAAATTGCAAAAAAACAAAAAGAAAATTTGGATTTCGCGGTCTACCTTTACGGAGTTTTTCTATCAATAATAAAATATTATAGAAGTTTTTTATCTGAGCTATTTTGTTAGCACCATTTTTAGGGTTCCGTACCCAAAGGGTAAAAACGGGACCCTATTACTAAGACTCCACTGTCCATCTGTCCATGTGTCACCAGGCTGTGTGAATTACTTTTCGCTAAAATACTCTGGACCCATATCTAATTAATTATGATCTTGTCGGGAACATCATTGTGACAAACACAAAATATTTAATTACAATAGAATACTCTTTATTATTCTACCCCACCTGTTATAATTACAGTAAGTAAAAAAAAAAACTATCATGGGAAATCACGCTTTTGTTTCAAGATTTTTAAATCGGTGTATCTTGATGATTATAGCAGATAACTTAGATATTTCAACAGATAAAAAAGATACATTTGTGTAGATTAATCCTGAATATATGTAATTTATTTGTTCAATATTAATGGGTTTTTCTTAAAGTCACAAACACCAGTAACACGTCTTACTGTAATTATAACATCAGGGGCAGTATTATACACCGTAACCCGATCAACCACCACCATGAGTGTCCCTTTTGTGTCCTCACTGTGTACTGTTGTGTAGCATAATCAGCCTATAATGTTCCCATTGCTGGGACACGGGCAGGAGTGGGGTATAATCTACCACGCGGCCCAAGTACTGTTGTGTAAATGAGTTTTTATTCATCAGAAATCATCAACATTATTATAATTTTATTTTATTAAATTGGTACTTTTTTTTTTGCGGATGGGAAATCATCAAATGACCCCTCCCGCTCTGGGTGGAGCGGAAGGGAGTGTCAGACTCTTACTGACTAAAACCCACCCGTGTTCCTTCCTTAGCCCTTTATGTTCTGGGCCAGCGGTAACCTTTTCGGACCATCCTGCTGACCATGCCGATTACTTATCACTAGCAGAACCAGAGCAGAGCATGAAATCTTCAACATTATTATAATTTTATTTTATTAAATTGGGACTTAGTTATTGTTAATGTTAAATAAATCAATCAATCAATAGTCTTTATTTGTAAACATAAGTTCCAACAGTGTGCAAGATGTTACAATTGTTATTGTATTATAGTTTCTCTGTGTTTTGCCATTTGGCATACAAATATACATTTATGGGAGGCTTTTTTTAGGTATCATAGTTTATAATAATTCAGTAGTATCAATGTCAACTTATTTAATTTATAGAATGCAATTGGTAACATCTGGTAATGTCAATACCGTAAAACGGGGTGAATAGGGATGCAGGGGTGAATTGGGACAAAACTTTAAAATGGATTTTAGCGTTGAAATAATACAGTTTGTTGCCGAAAAGGATACTTAATCGTTAATTATAATACAATAAACACATTAGATTTCTTTTTGGCAACAAACTATATTATTTCAATGTTAAAATCGCTTTAAAAGTTTCGTCCCGATTCACCCCTGTATCCCTATTCACCCCGTTTTACGGTATTTAACGAAATATGATAATGTTGATGATAAATAATTATTTATAAAGTAAAATACAAGAACTAAATTATGATTCTTAATAATCTGACTGAAGTAGAGAAAGTCAACAGCTAGTGTTTATAGTATAAATTCCTCTAAAACTATGTGTTGAATGATTCCATGTAATGCACACAGGAGGACTGTATTTATAACAAAGTAGAAGTAAGTTGATTACTGTTTCAACTCTTATCTCTTTTAACTATCAGCATAAACATGCTACAAAGATAGTTGAAATACCAGATAAGTACATTAGTGACAAACTGCAAGTACCTACTTGGAAAGTACTAAAACATTTTGTATTTTACTTTCAAATTCCAGTATGATAACCCAACAGCTAACATGATAAGTTAAAGAGAAAGTGAAATGTGCTATGTACTTGAAGAGTAGCTTTCTTTATTTTAGATGTAACAAGATTTGCAATTTTTACTACAATTCTATTGAATAATAAAATGACCAAGGTAGGCTGTTCCTGTAATATTCCTACCACCAATTACCAAAAAGTTGTTTTTTTTAGAGTTTCAAACAGCAAAAGTATTTCCAGATTCAGCCAATTAATTTATGGGAATCAAATAGACTCCAATCACTTGTCCAGTCCCAAACTGGCCAATAATTAAAATAGATTGTTCCAAGCGAATTTTGCAACATTATTATTATATAATTATTCATATTTTATTTGGATTTGGTCAGACGAAACAATCTAGCACATTCTGCAGGTTATCAACCATCATAAACACATTATTTATAGTTGTAAGTATTCCTTATCTGTTGCGGTAAACTTACCTGAGTAGGATGACTAACATTACGAACAGCGCCACGAGAGCGCCGATCATAATAAAAATATTTGGCAAATCTGCCAAAGTCAGCCCCGTGGAGCCCATTGTTGAGTCCGCTTCTCACTGTCACAACACTAATTTACAACACATTAAAGTACCACAAACGACGGGAGCACGCATCAGTTCACTACACAATCTAGATTTTCATCTCAAAAAGTCACGACCTTGCTGCAAGATACAATTTGCTAAACCCTAGGCTAGTACTGTTTCACATAATTCATAACGAGTGTAAAATGTACAACTGGTGTATTACACAATAATATTTTCGTAAGAACATTAAAATATAAGCGGTGCTAGCGGATGCGACGACTGTACGATTTATCACTACATTATACAGTTCACAAACAATAACAATGATCATTGATCGAGAAATCGGGCAAATAACGTGTACTCGTACGCGAGTTTTTGACAGGAATGAATTCATGCCAACTTTTGCGTCGACGAGTCGTCAATCGTGAGCAAATCACAATCCAGCGCATGACAATTGAACGAATGAATGAGATAGCAAATATGTTATAGCCGGGTGCTGCCCGTATGTCTGAACGAGATAGACAAAACAGCTGGCTCTTTCTACGACGGAAACGTTCGAAACGTTTCTTCACGCACGTTTCAGTTAACAATTTTAGGATTCTTAGCATTTTATTTTTTTTACAATATTTTACTGGTTTAAAAATGAGGGAAGTAGGACCAGTTAGTTTCTGACAAAGGTATGTACATACTATGAATAAATTAATTCTAAAGCTTACTCAATATGGCTTACTTAATTAGTAAAATAACGTGAATTGCTGCTTGGCGTACGGGTTCGAACCCCAAGTCAAGCAATATGCTTTTATGTTTTTTATTAGGAATTGCTCAGCAGCAGCCTGGAGTCTGGATTTGTACTCCGATTGATAGCGGTAGGCTCGCCACCTAATGGGACATCATCATCATTTCAGCCGAGCCTCCCCTAAGCACCGCCACTTCGACCGGTTCTGTTGAGTAGGCCATCCAACACGCAGGCCCAGTGCGGGTGGAGAGATGACGTCACATGTCTTCGAAAATTATGGTTCTAGCTAGGACATGCCTGTTTTCTCACGATGTTTTCCTTCACCGTTTTGAGAACAGGTAGTGATGAAATGTAACCATAGAATAAAGAAAACCATTTATGGTTTTACGTTTTTTGTTAGGAACTGTAACAAATTAGGAAAGAAGGCTGCCAGTAGGCTCAAATGGGATTGGGTGGGCCACATCAGCCGCATGCAAGATTACCGCTGGGCAAAAGTCTCTACACATTTGGGTCCAGCAAGCAAGCAAGCAGGCCCGGAAAGAGGTAGAAGAAGACCTGGACCGTGAGGGCTGGCTTGAGGTGGTGCGGGAAAAGTGATCCTGGAAGGACTTGGGCGAGACCTTTGCCCTGCAGTGGGACAGCATAGACTTAAGTAAAAACAAAAAACGGTACACATTCAACCGGTTCTTAAGGGATTTATTCATTTATATTTAGGTTAGTACCTTATACCTACCTACGTAAAGAAAAAAAATCATGTATGTCTATCTTTCATTGATGCATTCTTGAGGAAGGCAATCAGTCTCTGACACTTTCACTTTTCAGCAGTTAGTCATGCAAGATCACTTTAATGAATACCTAGTTGGCTCCATTTTGCCTATCTGCAAAACAGTTCTTAAAGTCAATTTATGAATTCTCTAGTGCAAATTATTGTACTCGAAAATATCTCTGTTCCACGACACTCATCATCTGCCTAGCCTTTTCCCAACTATGTTGGGGTCGGCTTCCAGTCTAACCGGCTGCAGCTGAATACCAGTATTTTATACATGGAGCGACTGCCTGTCTGACCTCCAAAACCCAGTTACTGGATAATACGATACCCCTTGGTAAGACCGGTTGTCAGACTTTCGGGCTTCTGACTACCCATAACGACTGTCAAAGATCCAGGAATGACAGCCGGGACCAATGGCTTAATGTGCTTTCCGAGGCACGGAGGGGTCATGGTATGTAAAGATGGTCACTCATCCACAGACCAACCGCGGCAAGCGTAGCTTAACCTGATCGATCGACCTGTGCGGCTGTTATTATTTAGCCACGGGCCCCTCCCCGTCACTCCTCGGGTCTCTGTTCCACGACACTATATTATGTAAGTTGCATGATTATGCTGAATACACGAGAACCCTCTGCTTCAAGTGGCAGTGTTAATACTACATCGTAATGTAGGGAGAGGGGCAGTAAATTATGTAGCTTGCACTTAATAATAGTGTGAACTATTCTATTGATGAAGAATAAGTAGGTAAGTATAAAGTACCTACCTATTATTTCATTGGTAGTGAAGCTCCTCATTTTTATGTATTTGGGTTCGGAATAGGTCGGAAATCCGAAGAACACCGAAACTTCGACATAGCCGCGGAGATCGCGCGAAGATAATGGAAATGGGCGGGTCATATTAGGGCTTAGAACAGGATGGGGTAGAACAGTGCTGGACTGGAGACCGAGACCTGGTAGTAGAAGTGTGGGGAGACAGCCAATGAGGTGGACCGACGACGATTGCTGGACGACTCTGGCTTAGAGACAGAGAAGATTGGCGTGCATTGCAGGATGCCTACACTCAGCATTGGGTGGCGAAAGGCTGAAGAAGAAGAGAGAAAAAAAGGTAACTCCCTGTAATCATGCCTTCTAATATGCATTCGCGATTTATTTGCCGTTTATGGAAAAATAACTTTAAATCCTACACAATAAAGTTCAGTTTACGCTACAACTTCAAATATTTTTATAACTTTTTCAATAGTGTCAGTCACCTCTGAAATCAACTTAATTATCTTGAAATAATATTAATTTGAAACAAGTTTGAATAGACTTTAGGTACGTAGTCGGCGTCTTGCATTCATGTTTGTATTTCCCAAAGGGATAGGCAGAGTTTGTGCTATTGAATAAGGTAGGGGATGGTTAGTATTGTCTAGATTTAGAAGATGGGCAGAGTATCCTAAAATTGCAACTAAAATACCTATAAGACGCACCGAAAATGCCTGGAGGAGCTATTGGGCCATGAATTTCATTACTACAAGAACAAATGTATGACAGAATTAATTACGTAAAAATTACGCCCATGTGATGGTAGTGAAACGGCCAAGCCACATATTTTTACTAAGGTGTAGAGTTTATGAAGTTGGTGGTATAGGGCTTGTAGAGTTAGCGCGTGTAGAGTTAGAAGCTTGTCTCCACATGAGATCTGTTAACTTTTTGACAGTGCGAGCCATATCCCTTTAGTTACACACGTGCCCTGAAACGAGGGTCGGTCTCGTCTTGGGCCTGTGCACACCACGTTTTTTAAACGCTCCGTTGACGCGCGTTTTTAGCGATACAGACGCGATATGCACGCAAGTAAGACACAGCCTGCAGTAAGACCTTCCGGCCTGTGCACACCACGTTTTTTAAACGCTCCGTTGACGCGCGTTTTAGCGATACAGACGCGATACGCACGCAAGTCAGACACAGCCTGCAGTAGACCTTCGAGCCTGTGCACACCACGTTTTTTAAACGCGCCGTTGACGCGCGTTTTAGAAACGTGGGTCGACGGCGCGCTTTTATCTTACAGCAGGTCTACAGTCGCGCGTACAGGTACGCGTCTGACTCGCGTGCGTATCGCGTCTGTATCGCTACAAACGCGCGTCAACAGCGCGTTTAAAAAACGTGGTGTGCACAGGCCCTTCTGTAGGATAAAAGCGCGCCGTCGACGCACGATGATGTTAGTCTTTAAGGCCATAACCGTTACAGTGTCATTTGGATTGGACCCTTATATTCTTGGTTAGGTATGATATGATATACCTACCTACATTTCATGTACCTACCTAAGCTACGGATATGACTGGCGTTCCCCGCCCAAAATAAAGCATCGCGGATCTAATAAACGAAATGCATTCACATAAAAAATATTAAACCATTAACAAAAGGAAGTGGAAAAAATACCCATAATGTATATAAATTGAACGGCGTTTTGGTTTAAAAAATGCCTTTTATGTACCATAAAATCGAATTAGAAACATTATTTTTTACACTGGAAGTCGTAAATTCATAATTTCTGGATTGAGTCAAACCCAGGCCGCTGGCTATGAAAAACTTCGCGTGTACAAATGTTTTAAATTACGGGAAAATATTCAAATTATATCAAAATTATTACAGTGGGGGCATTCTAATTGGGCAAGGGTAGGTATACGTTGTCATCCTTAAAACTTTTATTAAGTTCATACGTTTTCATACAATAAGTACAGCGGTGCTATTCTGTAAAAATCTCACCGTAAAAACTTAGAGAAGTGAGCGTGGAGTGATGTGTCAATAGTGTCAATTCCTAGCAAAAACAAACTCACTTCACGGTGAGATTTTTAGAGAATCGACCGGCAGTAGGTAGGTATTTCCCGTTATGTTTTATGGCTCGGTCGTTTTATAGTCGCCGAAACGCTCTCTGATTAGCATAAAAGCATAAGCAGCCTATAATGTTCCCACTGCTGGGACACAGGACTTGTAGTAAGAGGAGTGGGCAAATAATCCACCACGCGGGCCCAGTGCGTGTTGGTAGATGTTCAAAGTTTTCCTTCACCGTTTTGAGAGCAATGGTGATGAAATAATTTACACAAAGTAAACCCTGAGTTCGAACCCACTGCTCTCTTCACTCTCTTGCCTTGTTCTTCTATGTATTGAATAATTAGGTACCTAAGTACTTCTGTAGGGCTTTTGTGTAGGCTAAAATAATAGTGTAGGTAAACAAACAGTCTAGAATTATTACCCGATTGCGGCGAAGCCCAAAAGGAGGGTTATGTGTTTGACCTGTATGTATGTATGTATGTCCGTTTCTTTGTTCCCTCGTAACTTCTAAACGGATGAACGGATTTGGATAAATTATACGTCTTTAGATTTGTCTTGGTAGCACGAGTGTCACTGGCTACATTAAAATAAAAAAAACAAAGTAAAATGGCGGATTACAAAAATAAATAAAATAATAAAAAAAAAACTAAAAAGCTGGAAATAAAAAACAAGTAATTAAAAAAACTAAAAAACCCGACTGCGGCAAAAAAATTAAGTTAAATAAAAAAAACTGAAAAGCTAAAAACAAGGCCATTTTAAATTAAATAAAAGTTGGAAGCAGGCGGGACCCATACCATTTTTTTATTATATTTTCAAACTCAAACGGGTCCCGCCTGCTTCCAACTTTTATTTAATATAAAATGGCCTTTTACCGCATTTATAATTTTTTTACCGCAGTCGGGTTTTTTGTTTTTTTAATTACTTTTTTTTTCAAGTAACGCTTCGTTCGCAGCTTCGCCCGCGTCTTTGTCGTAAATTATCCAATGGGAACGTGCTACCGGGATAAAAAGAAGCCTTATGCCCTTCCTCACCTGCCGGGTCAGCGGGATTGTCCGAAAGGGTTACCGCTGGCCCGGAACATAAAGGGCTAAGGAAGGAACACGGGTGGGTTTTAGTCAGTAAGAGTCTGACACTCCCTTCCGGGGGTCATTTGATGATTTTACATCCGCAAAAAAAAAAAAAAAAAAAAGCCCTTCCTCAAGATGCCATCTATGTCCTTGTCAAATTTTGTCGAAAACCGGTTAGTGGTTTAGACGTTTCATCATTTCAGCCGAAAGACGTCCACTGCTGGACATAGGCCTCCCTCAAGCACCTCCACTTCGACCGGTTCTGTGCTTCTCGCATCCAACGGGTTCCTGCGGCCTTCACAAGGTCGTCGGTCCACCTTGAGAGAGGCCTTCCAACGCCTACGTCTTCCGGTACGTGGTCGCCACTCCAGAACCTTTCGGCCCCATCGGCCATCTGTTCTGCGAGCAATGTGCCCTGCCCACTGCCACTTAAGTTTGGCAATTCTTCGGGCTATGTCGGTTACCTTGGTTCTCCTGCGGATCTCCTCATTCCTGATTCGATCATTTGATTTTGATTTTATCCCGATATTCCCACGGGATCGAAACTTACGCGGGTAAAACCGCGGGGCGCTGCCAGTTCTAAATAAATTGTTTATGTTTAAAACGCCTGCGACATCTATTATGTTCACTGATGTCGGGACCCCACATGACATGTTTTATGAGCGATGGGAACGAGCGATGGGGACCACCATCATGCATGAGATCTTTATGAACGTGTAGTCTAGGAGACAGGCATCCTTTTTTGTTTGCTTGGGAGTTTTATCTTTCTATATTTTGTAACGGAAAGTGATGATTTATAATAGACCAATATGGATTAATGATGTGGAATTTCTCGAAAGTTAAATTATGTAAGTATATCTTATGAAGATACGATAAGATTCTTCATTATATTTCTGTCACTCTTTGGGCACCTCACGGGCCGTGCATATTGTTCTAATTTAGGTACCTACTCTGCACATAATATAAATTAGAAAAGAAACTGAAAAGATGATGAGTAGGTTGGTACAGACGCCAGCCAGCACATCAAGTTACTACAATCTGTCAGATTTCTTTAATAGATTTTCGACTTTATTGCTAAAGCATAAGGTTCAAGGTTGATTGGGAACATCTGACAGTTTCGGGTAGGTTGACCTGCTGGCGTCTGTACAAGAAAAAAATCGGACACAAATGAACATAGGACTTTAATTTTCCAAACCGTTAGGTGCGATTACTAAGTAAGTGTTGTTTTTAGCTATGGCTCGCTCTCCTTCTTCACTCACTTCATTAGCAATACGATTTAAGCTCAGTATTTTTAAAGATTAAAAAATTCTACGTTACGATTGTGACGATAATTTTATAGAAACAATCCATTTAAATTTTTTAGAACAATAGGTACATGAATACAAAGAAATAATAAAAAAGGACTCGGTCCTCTAGCCTACATTCCGCCCTTCCACTGCGGTTGTCATGTACACAGGCCGATAGAAACTGTAAACAAACCAGCGATCGATATTCTCGACAACCACAACTAATAGCTTGGCAGCATTCGTGACGACAACTCGTGCACAAATTAAAAAAATAAAATCGCCATTACTGTCATTTACGAGACGGGCGCCAATTTTGACATAATTTTTGGCGGGATATGAGCGCGAGTTTTCACGTTCGGATACGCGAATGAAGGATTCTATTGTGTGGGATTGTTCGCGAATCAAACTGTGGAACAACGTGGCGTCCTGTATGGAGAAATGGTTCGGTGATAAACGTTTGTGGTTATTCGGCAACAACCTGCCGCTGCTACCTAGAAGGTAAACAACTAGTGGTACGAAATAATTAATTAAGATCTGTGATGTGAAAATACGAGTGTGAGCTTTGCGCAGGCACAGAGTTTAGTGTTTTCATGTTCTTTTACGCAGCTTATCCTTTTTCTAATCAATACATAAATAAGTATTTATTTAATACTTCAAGCACATTATGTACCTACAGAGGCGGACTTAATGCCAAAGGCCTTTACTTATTGCCTTTTATTAATTAATTAAACTATTAATTTGGGTCTATTTCCTTATAATATTATTTAAGTATAACTTTTTATTATTACCTATTACTTACTGATTCTTTCTCAATTTTCTTTTTTTATAATTTTTCTCTTTTTCAATCCAAATATGTAGATCATATTAAGAAATACATAAAAAACATACAAAAAACATAGAAAATTTAATCACTGCACGTCACGGCATACGTCACGCGATTTGCCAATATAAATATATGAAATTTTAACGCATAATCTTATCTTCGATAAAATTCTCCGCCCTCTTGTGTTAAACTGCAGCATAGAGGACATAGTACAGACGCCAGCACATCTAGTTACTACAATATGTCAAATTTCTTTAATAGATTTTCAACTTTATCGCTGAAGCATAAAGTTCAAAGTTGATTGGCAACATTTGACAGTTTCGGGTAGCTTGATGTACTGGCATCTGTACCATGGTATGCTTCGTGCAGGATGACAGAATGGCATATCACAGAAAAATAACTAGGCTAGTGGCTAAGGGGCTTATGGCTAAGTAATAACAAGCACACGGGTGAATCGATCATATTATGCTACGCTTGCCGCGGTAGATCCATGGATGGTCAACCATCCTCCGTGCCTCGGAAAGCACGTTAAGCCCTTGGTCCCTGCCGGGTCAGTAAGAGTCTGACACTCCCTTCCGCTCCACCCAGAGCGGGACGTCTGTGCTCCATTTGATGTTTTCTTATCCGAAAAAAAAAAAGCCCTTGGTCCCGGCTGTCATTCGTGGCACGAATGTTGATCTTTGACAGTCGTTATGGGTCGTCAGAAGCCTGAAAGTCGGACAACCAGTCTTACCAAGAGATGACAGATGAACAAGAAGCCGTGTTACCATGTGTCAAGAGCATAATGTACGGCTCCTTGTTCATCTGTCATCTTTAGTGCTAACACTAATGTTACTTATAAGTAAGAGGTACAATCTTCCAAATAAATCCATACTAATATTATACATTCGAACGACCGACGGATGGACAGCGGAGGCTTAACAATAGGGTTCCATTGGCACCCTTTCGGTACGGAACCCTAAAACGCACGGTTTATCCTAAAACTGACACAAAACAGAAACAGGGGTGACAAAGTTAATGTTTACCCTTGTTTGTGTAAATTAGTAGCGAACTTGAACTTGAAAACATCCCCTAACTTAGACGATGAGGTCTGCCTTGACACAGAATATGGATAAAGCAGAAACTAGAAAGTTTATGAAAGTAACTGCCTACCTATTGAATGGCCACGACGTCTTCTGGCACCTGCCCGTTCGTAACGCACGAAAAATGCCAATGCCATTCATTTTGAACATTCATCATCATCTGCCTAGCCTTTTCCCAACTATGTTGGGGTCGGCTTCCAGTCTAATCGGATGCAGCTGAATACCAGTATTTTACATGGAGCGACTGCCTATCTGACCTCCACAACCCAGTTACTGGGTAATACGATTATACCCCTTGGTAAGACTGGTTGTCAGACTTTCGGGCTTCTGACTGTAACGACTGTCATAGATCCACTAATGACAGCCGGGACCAACGGCTTAACGTGCTTTCCGAAGCACGGAGGGGTCACGGTATGTAAATATGGTCACCCATCCACAAACCAACCGCGGCAAGCGTAGCTTAACCTGATCGATCGACTTGTGCGGCTGTTATTATTTAGCCACGGGCCCCTCCATTCAACAACATTAATGTTATTGTGATAATTACGCTTTCGAGCAAACGAATTTTTCAAACATACGGAGCACAGAGCAATGGAACATGAATTTCCTTCAAAATCCTTCGGATTGTGATAGAAAGTGTTGCGCAATTAGATTGCTGGACAGTCGACCAACTATCCTTGGTTTCTGACTATATAATCTTTTTAGGGTTCCGTACCAAAAAGGTAAAAACGGAACCCTATTACTAAGACTTCGCTGTCCGTCCGTCTGTCTGTCACCAGGCTGTATCTCATGAACCGTGATAGCTAGACAGTTGAAATTTTCACAGATGATGTATTTTGGTTGCCGCTATAACAACGAATACTAAAAACAAAATAAAATAGATATTTAAGGGGGGCTCCCATACAACAAACTTGTTTTTTTCGGCGTTTTTGCCTTGTGGTCTGTCACCAGGCTGTATCTCATGAACCGTGATAGCTAGACAGTTGAAATTTTCACAGATGATGCATTTCGGTTGCCGCTATAACAACAAATACTAAAAACAAAATAAAATAAATATTTAAGGAGGGCTCCCATACAACAAACGTGTTTTTTTCGGCGTTTTTGCCTTGTGGTACGGAACCCTTTGTGTGCGAGTCCGACTCGCACTTGTTTCCGTCTCATTTCATGCCAGGGCTGTTCTCGTGTAGCTTGTGCTAACACGAAAGGAGAAATACTCGTACAATGCAGACTACTCTACCTATATTTGTTTAAAGCCCTTGGAGTTATGACATCTCAATTTGTGTTTAACTTGTGTGTGTTTATTTGTGTTTTACTTGTGTGTTTGTTTTAAGTACCATCCGAGGACGTGCGTATGAATACACAAGGCACGACCGAGGACCTTTTCAAAGCGAGGACCTTTTCGAGGGTCCTCGGTTTGACTTGACCAAAGATTCGTATTCTGCAAGCGATTTTGAGTCTTTCTATATACTTAATACGAAAAAGTTGTCTGAACCTCGGTTTGATCAAGATTATTCATAATCTTACACAGACATTGTGTATCCACCAGATGGTGCCACTGTCGCCTCATACACAGACTCTTTACACTAATTTCACGTTTGTTGTATTATCCGAGGACCTATGTGTTAACTTTAACACAAAAGACCTCGGTTAGGTAGCTTTTCCAGACAATGTGTATTTAAGACCTCGGTTTGCTAGATTTTCCGAACAGTGTGTATTCTAGTCCTCGTTTCGACAGTTTTCCTTGTGTGTAGAAGACAAATTATATGCTATCATTTAAATAAAATTATGAAGGAGAAAATCGAAGGTAGACTGAATCCTTAAACAAATCGTTGGTAGCTACTAGATGGACGAGGAATAATTAGGCTTTTTCTGCAGCATGTGCTAAGTACCTAGGCCCGCATATATTATACAACATTATGATTTGCACCATAAAATATTGTATTGTCATAGGAGCTAAATACGTGTGCTTTTCATAAAGAAAATAAATGCCTTCCTAGGTGAAATGTCTGCAGCAAGATTTGAAACAAATATAAAGTACAAAGAAATACAGAACATGAACATACTAAAGGAAACCACGTCATAAACTTTACTGCAATAAAAGTAAGTAGGTTTATTTTAAAATTGAACAAATTATTTAACAAACTTTTACTAACGATCTACTTATAAAAATAATCATCAAGTTGCAATAACATCTTTGAGAAGCATGATTATAAAACTTACGACTCAAACAAAAATAATTATAGAAACCATAAATAAAAGAAATCGACATAAATTGGGCTAAAAACTTGACATAAAATTTCATAACACAATGCTTAGTTAGAAAACAACAAAGAAATATTATCAAGCGAGATCAAAATAATTTGGGAAGCATGCAAACTTAATAACTTAATGGCGCCGATTCCCTTGTTCACAAACTAAACAAAATTTAAGTTCAGTGCATCTTTTTCTTTACATTTAAAAGGACAGAAGATAAATATTAGTTTAGTCCTGTCAAATTAAGATACTCCATAGCAAGTTTAGACGTGATTATAAACATGGCTATTAAAAATATTTTATCCCCATACTTTTGAAAAATCGTCTGGGATGTTTCTATAGCTTGACTTAAATATTATGACCAATTATCATATCAAGCCACGTAATAAAATACTCCCCTAAGAAATTGACTATCCCTGTTCACCCCGTTAGGGGTAGATTTTCTAAAAAACCTGATATACTTACTTTATTATTTATTTTGGTCTTACATACTGAGTTTCGAATTAATTGGACCACGCGTTAAAATTCTTCCATACAAAATTTTACACCCCCAATCTCCCTTTAGTTTAAAGTTTATTAACCATATGAATAAGATTTTTCATATAAACTGTATTCTTGGTCTTCACCCCCACAGGGGTTCAAGCCACGCAGTAAAATCCTCGCTTGTATAATTAACTACCCCTTTTTACCCCGTTAGGGCTAGATTTTCGAAAAACCCTGATACACGGTATTCTTTATTTTTGGTCTTAAGTATAAATACTGAGTTTCGAGCTAATCTGACCGCGAGTTAAAAATCTTCCATACAAATTCTGACACACCACAATCCCCCTTTAGGGGGTAGTTTAGAAATACAAAAAATGCCAAACTTCATAATTTACTTATTATCTAAGTAAATTATGAAGTTTGGCATTTTTTGTATTTGTGCCAAGTTTTTTAACTCAAGGAATAAGATTTTTCATACAAACAAAAACAAGGGGGGATCCCTTTTCACCCCCTTAAAGGTTGAATTTCCAAAAACCCCTTCTTAGTGCTCCCCTACATTATAAAAGGAAGCCGTGTGCAAAATTTCACAATCTCAAACTCAACAGGCACTTTTGAATTGTCAAGGGGTCGGTCAGCTCAGGGAGAGAGCCTCCCGTCCCAGCCGCCGCGGGAGACGCTCCGGGCGTCGGGAGCCGCGCGACGACTCCCGGCCACCGTAAGCGCGGGCCTGCGGGCGGAGAGTAATGGGTAGCTCACCGTCCGATCCGATCAGGACCAGGCCCGTGCCGGACAGCGCGTACGTGTTCCACGCGCGCCTCAAAGAGATGTCAGCATCGAGGAGGGGCCCCATAGGGCCGAAGCCTGCCGGGTCAGCGGGATTGTCCGAAAGGGTTACCGCTGGCCCGGAACATAAAGGGCTAAGGAAGGTTTTATGATTTCCCATCCGCAAAAAAAAAAAAAAAGGTTCGGTCAGTCAGAAAGATGAAGCTAGTTGCCCATTCCAAAGCGCAGGTACCTATGGAGAAGAACGGGCAAGAAACTCCATGGACACTCTTTTAAATCAAAATAATATGGTTACAAAATCTTGTTTAGATCATTCATGTTAAAAATTATGCATGTGAGAACAATGTAGAACGTTAAAAGCGTCCGTAACGTCTAAAATCACATTCCTAGACCCAGTAGTTGCGGCTGTGCGTTGATATGTCAGTCTGTCAGTCAGTTTCTCCTTTTATATATACAGTGAATTTTCGAAGTGAGCATGGATGGCCAAATCCGAAACTATGAGAAACTCCTCGATGAAATCCTTCCTATCTTATGCTATATCCTAAACTACTCTATATCCTATGGTGCCTTTCCATCGATGTGGAAAGAGGCCAAAGTCATTCCTTTACCCAAAAAATCCAATCCTACTTCCTTTTCAGAATACCGTCCTATCTCCATCTTGCCTTTCCTCTCCAAAGTCCTAGAACGTCTTGTCCACAATCAGCTTAGTACTTTTCTTTGTAAGAATAGTCTGCTGAATCCTTTCCAATCCGGTTTTCGTCCAGGTCACAGCACCACTACATCCTTAATTAACGTCACTGATGACATACGGTTAGGCATGGAGGGAGGAAATCTGACAGTTCTTTGCTTACTAGATTTTAGTAATGCATTCAATAATGTTGATTTTGATATCCTGCTTGGCATGCTTCGCTCGCTTAACATATCTCCAACGGTGATTGACTGGTTTCGTAGTTACCTGTATGGCCGCCGGCAACGTATATGCATAGAAGAGTCTTGCTCTTCGTGGTGTTATACTTCTGCCGGTGTACCTCAGGGTGGTGTTTTATCTCCTTTACTTTTCGCAATATTTATAAATTCCATTACCAAAAAACTTCTTTCTTCCTACCACCTTTATGCTGACGATTTGCAAATTTATAAGCAAGCTGACTACTTGAATTTGGCTGATGCTGTTCATATTATCAACAAGGATTTGGTTTCAATCTGTGAGTGGAGTGAGGCGCATGGGCTGCAGGTTAACCCATCGAAGACTCAAGTCATTGTTGTTGGCAGCTCAAGGATGATCCCCAAGATAAACTGGTCGCAACTCCCCCAGGTTCAATTTAACGGAACTCCTATTCCTTTCAGCGAAAAGGTTAAGAACCTTGGGGTTTGGATTGATAAACATCTTTCTTGGGGTCCTCAGTTACAGGAGGTAAGTCGCAAAATTTTTGCATCTGGCAAGTCACTGAGACGATTGCGGAACTTTCTTCCAACTGCCACTAAAACTGCGCTTGCACAATCCCTTTTACTTCCCATCCTTGACTACGCTGATGTCAGTTATCCAGATCTTACTGAGGCACAACTAGATAAACTTGAGCGACTTCAAAACTTTTGCATAAGATTTATATTTGGCCTGCGCAAGTATGATCACATTTCAGAATTTCGTACAAAGCTCAAGTGGCTTCCCATACGTCTTCGCCGGAATTCTCATATCTTGTTTCAGCTCTACAGTATTTTGTTTAATCCTAAAACCCCCACATATCTTAAAGAACGTTTCAAGTTCCTTCATGACACACATAATAGATATCTGAGGTCATCGGAAAACCTGAGACTAGAGATGCCGATGCATTCCACCAGTTTCTATGATAAATCTTTTACTGTTCAAGCAGTACGGTTATGGAATGACTTGCCCGTGTCGGTAAGGCGTGCTCAATCTTTGTCCACTTTTAAAATTATGATAAAAAAGCACTTCCTCTCTCCTTAAACGTCATCATCATAATTTCTTTGCTCCTGTTTCATGTTTATTATTATATGTATATATTTATTTAGATTAGTATAATATACGTTATGTATGTTTTATTGTATTATGTAATAGGTACACCACAGACTACCTACAGTATTTGTCTGTCCTTCCCCTTTTTAATCCATCCAAAGGTTGTCTTTAAAAGATCGCTTTTAGCGATAAGACCGCCCATTGTGTCACCCTATGTACAGTTTCTATTTTTATGTCTGTAATCTATTTGGTGTACATAATAAAGAGTATTTCTATTCTATTCTATTCTATTCTATGAGGAATAGCGAAAAGTACTCAAAAGAGTCGCGGCCTCGATTTTGGTGAAAACTAAAACTGCATCATTGGATTTTTGAAAAATCAATATTTCTAGCCAGGAATCGAACCCGTTGATTTTGAAAAAAAAACACACTGTATTATTACACCATTCGATAGTGTCGCTGATAAGGATCGATTTCTGGGTTTTTGTGTACGTTATAAGCAACAATCACGAGTGTTTATCAAAATAAAGCCGTTACTGTCGGCTCTCTTTGATAAATAATCCTTTGAGAAGCGCTGACAAACGTAAAGACAATAGTAGTCTATGGTAAAGACATTGACTAGTCCTCGCTTGGTACTTCATTTTAGAAAAAGTGTGTAAGAAATAAATCGGAACATTGATTAATATCTTACACGTAAAATGTTTTAGGTAGGTAGGTAGGTATTTTCTAGGTCCTCGGTTTGTACAAGTTCTACGCGAAAAACTGTCCTCGGTTTAGTGATATAAAGTCTAACACAACGTCCGCACTTTGTACAAGCTATAAGAAATATTGTGTAAAAATACGTCCTCGGAAGGACGTAGCAGGGCTTACGTAAGAGGTCCTCGGTTGGCTTACACAAAGTCCTCGTATGTGCATCGTTGGTCACATTTAGCTGTGTAATTCAGGTCCTCAGTATGATAGCCGAAATTCATACAGAAAAATGTTGAGATAGCATTATCCCCATAAGCTCATCACTATAGATTTACTCACCTGTCTCTTTCTATCTTATTCTAAAAGGCCAACGAGGTATTTAAACCAGTTTTTTGGAGGGTCCTCGGTTCGTTCTAGGACTAACAAGGTCCTCGTAAGGGTGTCTGTACAAACAGGGGTGTGTGTGTGTGTGTAACTTGTGTACCTGCCTGTGTAATAAACAATCACCTATTTGTCTAAGGGCTGATTTTTCCAACGCCAGATAATTTTATCCGAGGAATAATTTTGAATTTTTGACAGTTCGTCCATACAAAATCTGTCAGACGTCAATTTTATTCTAGGAATAAAAAATATAGACTGTCAATTGAAAAATCGTCCCTAAGTATTTAATTATACGGTCTATTCTATATTTTATCTTTAACAAGATCGGAGATACGAAAATCTTTTTATTGCCTAGGTGTTCTCTTGATTTCAAGAACATATTCTGAGCTGTCTGTTACTACATACCATGAGAATTATATATGTCATAATTGGTCATACGGTAGGCTTTTTGGGGCAGCGCTGAAGATAGGGGTTCAACTTAATGGTACCTACTCCAAAAAGCCCAATATAGGAAGGAAAACATTATTGTTATTGTGAACATAAACGTGACAGTAATAATATTAAAACCCGCACACAATGATAAGATAATAAAGAAATTACAAACAATTAACAGGTAGGTAATATACTTACGTGCAATTATATTAATTGAAACGTGTTCGATAGCCGTGGACTTATCGAGCGTATGATATAATTGATTAAATATTTAATACAAACGACGTTTTATTGAAATAAATTAAGTATTAACGTTATGCCATGCATGGTGGTTATATGTATTTATAAAGTTAAATCCCAAAAAAAAATCAAAATACCAATGAATAATATATTTTTTAACATTCTGGCAAGATTGTGTAGAAAAGGGAGAGGGAGGCATTTGCCCGCAGTGGGACAGTAATGATAGTTAGATAGGTAAATAGAATTCGGCAAGAGACTACTTCAAATCCATTTATTTACGTATTTTTGTAATTAATTTATTACATGCACAGAATTTGAAAAGGGTGCCCTACGATTTGTTGTTAACAGACATTTTGTTTACTTTCAATTTCCTATTTATTTCGACTCCCGAACTACAAAACATACGTCGTGTAGTTTTTTTGTTGTATTGGCATTGAATATCAGAAAGAAGATCCAAGACACCTTAGTCATCTTCTTTTTGGTTCAACAAGAACAGACTAACGTCAAACAAAACGTCACAACTCTCCATGATACCTCTGGACATGTTAGATTAGGTTAAAATAACCCGAAGTAAGATACCTACTTTTATAAACTGCTTTCTGCAACTGATGTTCGAGAGCAGAATCAAATTATGCAGTCTACTTTTCTTATAATGAATTAAAATCACAGTGTCGAGATGAGAGGGGAGATAAACAGAGCTATTGTGTCGCCGGAGGTGATCGGTTTTAGGTAACATACTTTAAATATTTACATCTATAGAACGGGTTTTAGGACATGCCGGTTTCCTCACGATGGTCCTAGATATCCTATCGAGGGCATGTGACATCTACCAACCCGTACTTGGACCGCGTGGTGGATTACGGCCCACTCCTTCTCACCGAGAGGAGGCCTATGTCCCAGCAGTGGGAACGTTATAGGCTGATTATGCATTATACATAAGTAGGTATCGTGTTGGAAATACAGTGCTGCGCTCCAAATCACAAATCACCGACGCCCACCAAAAAAAATAGCCAAGATTCAGTGGGATTGGGCCGGACACGTTTGCCGCATGTGGAACGAGTCATGAGCCAAATCTACCACCATGTGTGTCCCAGAAAACGTCCGGCGACATCGAGGCACACCCAGGAGAAGATGGCGAGACGAGCTTAATGCCTATAGACTGGATTGGTCCGCACTAGCTCATGACAGAGAGGAGTGGAAAGGAGAAAGGAATGCCTTTCCCCTGCAGTGAATCAAATAGGCTAAAATAATAAATAAAATAAATAATAAGTAGCCTGTACTAGTAAGTGTAGTGTATGGTAGCAACAATGTAGCAAATGCCCAAATATATGAAAGAATTACATTTCTATGTGCCCAACCTTAGCAAGCTGTGTTTACGGTACGGTGTATAAACCGCGCCGTAGCAAAAACAGTCTGTCAACAAGCTTCCGTAGCGATCACGGATATCTATGGTAGCGATCCATATAACACTGACGACCGACACCCTAATTAAATAAAAAAATAGGCTATCATATGCAAAAAATATTTTTTCAAATCCGGCTGATAGTTCCAGAGATCGTTCAAAGAAAATCTTCAGCTTTATTATTAGTATAGATAAAACATACCTACGTTATGACATCGAATAGGTCACATTGATACTTGCAAGGTTATCTCGTGCCCCTTAAGTAACCTCTTGGCAAGCATCTGGAGAATGCTTAGTGCTAAGTATAAGTATTTCTGCTTGGACACCATCATCATCATCATTTCAGCCGAAAGACGTCCACTGCTGGACATAGGCCTCCCTCAAGCACCTCCACTTCGACCGGTTCTGTGCTTCTCGCATCCAACGGGTTTCTACGGCCTTCATAAGGTAGTCGGTCCACCTTGAGAGAGGCCTTCCAACGCTATTAGTCTTCCGGTACGCGGTCGCCACTCCAGAACCTTTCGGCCCCATCGACCATATGTTCTGCGAGCAATGTGCCCTGCCCATTGCTACTTAAGTCTGGCAATTCTTCGGGCTATCTCTGATTCGATCACGCTGGGAAACTCCAAGCATAGGCCTCTCCATTGCCCTTTGGGTGACTTTTAGTTTTCTAATAAGGCCCATTGTGAGCGACCACGTTTCAGTGCCATAAGTCATCACTGGCAACACGCACTGGTCAAAGACTTGCGCCTTGAGACACTGCGTTATGTGGGACTACTGTTTGGCCACTCTTGAAAGCAGCATGAAATGATATGGGAACGGTGACGATAACGATACTATGGCAAATATCTTAGTACTTAGCATGTCATTCTTATAATGTGAAAAGTGTGATGGACTTTATGAAGACTGTGGGTTATGTCCGCATTTTCTTCAACGCATTTAGCGGTGGGTTTGATATTATATGGAGCATAGTGGAACGCAAATTGTTGCCGCACAGTACCATAAGGAGCCTCTACGCCGTAGATGACGCGAAGATGTCCTGTGCTACGCCGTAGAGGCACGACCCTTGTCCTGTGCTACGCCGTAGAAGCTCGACTGATTTAACTGTTCTACGCCGTAGAGGTTCAATCGTAGTCCTGTGCAAATACAGGGTGTAATAGAATAGACCCAACACAAAGCCGCCATCTACGCATTCTGTACATCTAAATAACATTGTACAATGTTTTTGTTTTCGGATACGACTTTTGTTTTGAAAAATCGCCGTTTACGGTAGCGCACGCAAATCATTGTCCTTATGTGTGTATGTACGGTACAGGGGTATTTCAAGTTAAGTTATAACATTTAAAACTTGTTTCCGTAAAAATAGTTGTAATCAGACAAAAAAAAAATCGCAATGACGGAAAAAACAAGTGACTATCGAATAAATATAAATAAGGACGCGCAATCGCTGAATAAAATGAAAAAATCATGCATGTTCTCTGTCGCAGAAATACGACACGAGCGATAGGGGCACGGAAATATGTGTCGCATAAATGCGATACACGGTTACAACCGTTATAAAGTCAGTACTGTGCCACCTTAACTTTTTTTCTTTCATTCTAGTGTGTCCTAACTCCTAACCATGTTAATTCTTTCTTTCGTTGTCCAGGTCACGCGCGAGCAGCCGCGCGATGGAGCGGTACGAGAAGCTCGCCAAGCTGGGTGAGGGCTCGTACGGGCTCGTGTACAAGTGCCGCAACAGAGACAGCGGCGAGATCGTCGCCGTCAAGAAGTTCGTCGAGAACGAAGACGACCCGCTCATACGCAAGATCGCGCTCCGGGAGATACGGATGCTGAAAGTGAGCTTCTTTTTCTATTGGAGTTGTAACACACTAAATGCGGTTAAGGCCGCGATTTTTGTGCATTTGATTTGGGTATGACGAACAGACCGGCTGTCTTGCTGGTCCACTGATTGCCGGTGCAACTATTTAGCATCCCGAGTCCCTGGTTTGATTTCAAACAATTTGCCATAGACAAACCTTTAAACTGTTTCTATCTTCGGTCGCTGGTATAGCCAGGCAATGCGTGTGTCGAGTCATGCAGCCATAGCTAGACCTACTCGTATTTTACTATGTGGTCGTAGTAAATTCATTAGCTTATCATTATATTTTAGGTACTTTCACGCCCATCGAGCGTCATTTTCGATCTAATCTACGTAATACGTGACAATCAGAGCTTTACGGAAATAATTACACACTTTGTGTCCAAGCGATGCTAATCTAAATTAATAAAATAAGCAGATAAAAAAAAACTGTGAATGTCAAACGATGAACTTCTGAAAATGACCACAAGGATTTAAGCATGAAAGTAGGTCCCATAAACTCTTGACACCGAACAGATCGTCCTTGTACACCCAAAATAATTAAACCTGCGAGGTAATTGTTTAACACACTCAGTAGCATTGACTTTCATTTTGACAGATCAACAACATTCCTTGCGTTATTTAGTTAAGTACCTACGTTGTTGCAGACAAATTCTTCGAACGTACGAAGGGTTAGCAATAATATCCTTCAAAATTCAAAACCTGCCAGGTAATTACGTAACACACTAACAGTAGCATTGACTTTTATTTTGACAGATCAACAACATTCCTTGCGTTAGGTAGGTACGTTGTTGAGCAGACAAATTCTTCGAACATAAAATATGAAGGGTTAGCAATATCCTTCAAAATTCAGATTGTAATTTCTAATGTGTTACAGAATTAGGGTGACGGTTATATAAACCAATTTATCATTGAAAATCAATCTAAGTTAATAGTGGTTGAGATAATGGCCAAAACGCGAGCCTTTCCTTCTCAATATCACTTTTTCGATTGCCTCTACATATTTCTATCCAACAAAAAAAAATGCTGCCTGTGATTATACCTTTTTCCTACGCAATGTTGACGTGACGCGACCTTTAGGCTCTAAGTAGTATCGTTTGCAACCCTACCAAGGCCGTGAGCTCCGATAAAGAGCAAAGTGGCCACAAACTATCGATCAGTGTAATCACAATGAACATGAGAAACTGATCAGGTTGCTCGCCATAATCAGTTCTTAGAAGTGTAGCTATTAAGTCATTAGAATACTAAGTCGTAATAGTCTACGTATCAAAATAATTGACACACACACACACACACATGGTTCGTAAATCATTAACACGTTGACTGCCAGACCAGACACAATAGAAAATCTATTGTTCGCGGTCACCGGTGACCGCGCTGGCAGTCAATGCATTAAAATAGGCCAAGTTCGAGTCGGACTCGCACACGAGTTCCGTACCTACCACAGTACAGACGCCAGCGCATCAAGCTACCTGAAACTGTCAGATTTTCCCAATCATCTTTGAACCTTTCTTTGAAAACTTTCAAGGTTGCCTGGAAGAGATCGCAGAAAGCGACAAGGCCGCCCATTGTATATTTTGTAGTGTTTGATGTATCTTTTTCATGTTATGTATTTTTGTGGTGTACAATAAAGTATATATAAACCTTATGATTTAGCGATAAAGCTTAGAATTAATCAAAGAAATTCGACAGATTGTGGTAGCTTGATGTGATGGCGTCTGTACAATATTAAACATTACATACATACTATGGGGACCCCCTTTAATTTTTAACTTAATTTTATTTTTGTTGTTATACCGGCAATAGCAATACGTACACTTTGTAGAAATTTCAACTGTCTACCTACTCGTATTATGGTTCATGAGATACACAGTCGGATGGATATTTCATAAAACCGGAGTGAAACATGATTTCGAATTTAACGAATTTGGCTCTACATTCTGTGGCCGCTGCGCAGGAGCAGGTCGCCACTCGCCAGTGATCGCTATTTAGGTAATAAAAAAAGGCACAAATTCCTTTAGAAGCTCTACAAAATACACTACTAGAAAGTATTAAAATCTATTGTAGTAAGAACAACATTGTGACATTACAGACCTACCTCCGATAGATTAGCTTGATTGATTGGGTCGACGGACTCGCCCCCCTATCATATGAATAACGTACGTAGTTGAAAAACTGTGAGTATCAGTACGTTGACCTTTGCATGTACCTACCCCTTCGGAAACCACGTATGCGTGACGATAATTGTAATGTTTTATTCGAAGTTTTTTGTCCTGTGGCTCCCTCTGTCGGTAACTGAGTACGCAATTATATAGTGGGTAGCATTTGTTAACTTTATAGTCATTTTATAAAGAGGTGAGAGGTCAAGGAACTTGTACAATACAGGCGGCAGGTGCTGCATTTAAGTAACTATCAGAATCAGACATAGGATCTAACTTAATATGAAAACGAAACTGTTCGTCATTATGCTAAACTACAACACTTGCTGTTATCCGTCTTATCTAAATATTTAAAATTCAAAGTCCTGACTGACTGACTGATATATCAACGCACAGCCTAAACCGCTGGTCCTAGAGACATGAAATTTGGAGGGTGTGTTCTTTGTGAAGAGTTCATCCACTAAGAAAGGGTTTTTCGAAATTCCACCCCTAAGAGGGTGAAATTTCACGCGAACGAAGTCGCGGCCATAAGCTAGTGTCACGAGAAACTAAGACAAAACGAAGTGTCAAAGTGCATTTTTCGAGCCTTCCCGAGCTAGGAGTGCGTGTTAGACATTAGGATCACGTCAGAATTGTACACAAATCTCAACATAACGTGAGAGTAACCGTGGTCGTGCTCCTCACCTTGTTAGCCCCACAGGTAGACACCGAGAATAGACAATAAAGGCCTGTTGCTGCTCTATTGTCGTTTATCATCTGCATTCACTTGCTCCAGACCACGTCTTCAAGATTTGAATCAACATAACGAATCATGTTTTTACGTAAAGTAAAAATGCGCAGTGCTGCACACCCCTACCCTATTTCAAGTTAAACAAATATTAACTTAATTTCAATGATGATTAAGTTGATTTCAAAGTGACTAGCACTATTGAAAAAGTTATAAAAATGTTTGAAGTTGTAGCGTAAACTGAAGTGTGGGAATTAAAGTTATTTTCCATTCATTCATATTTGTTTACATTTTTGGCAAATAAATCACGAACGCAGATTGGATTTAAAATCCTTGTTTACAAAAGAGGAGTGTTATAAGTTTGAAGCTTTATCCTGGTCTGTCTCATCTGCCTAGCCTTTTTCTAAAGCTATGTTGGGGTTGACATCCAGTCAAACCAAATTTAACAGATAATTCAGTAATTAAATCAGGTTTGACTGGAAGGCTACCAGCACCATAATTGCGTAACACACTATATTTTTTTCTTTTTTTTTTTTTGCGGATGGTAAATCATCAAATGACCCCTCCCGCTCTGGGTGGAGCGGAAGGGAGTGTCAGACTCTTACTGACTAAAACCCACCCGTGTTCCTTCCTTAGCCCTTTATGTTCCGGGCCAGCGGTAACCCTTTTGGACAATCCCGCTGACCCAGCATGCTTCGGCCCTATGGGGCCCCTCCTCGATGCTCGATCAAAATCTTAATATTAGGTTATTCATAATAAAATTGTTGTCCCCAGAACTTAAAGCATCCGAACCTAGTAAACCTGATCGAGGTGTTTCGCCGCAAGCGCAAGCTTCACCTCGTGTTCGAATACTGCGACCACACGGTGCTGCATGAGCTAGAAAAGTATCCTGCTGTGAGTATATTCTAGCTTTATATTTATATTTAAGTGGTGGCGCGAAACGAGCGTAAGCCAGGGTGTTTTTTTTTTACTTTCAAATGGGTTTGCTCTTGACTCTAGTCTAGTTCAGAGGTGACAGAAACAAAGTCGACGATCGAGTGAGCTTACCCAGAAGAAGCCTGTTCACTCTTACTTTGAAGAGATTAGTGGTTTTTAAATTATTGTTCATAATGAGCCCAGTAGAGGGGCTTGTGGCTAAGTAATAACAGCCGCACGGGTCGGTCGATCAGGTTAAGTTACGCTTGCCGCGTTTGGTCCGTGGATGGCTGACCATCTTTACATACCAAGACCTCAGTAACTGGATTGTGGAGGTCAGATAGGCAGTAGCTCCATGTAAAATACTGGTATTCAGCTGCATCCGGTTAGACTGGAAGCCGACCCCAACATAGTTGGGAAAAGGCTATTATAAGCAGATGATGAGATGCTGTTATATTATACAAGGTGGAGACTACAATACGACAATAAAACTTTGCACTCCGTATATGTAACGACGTTCCCAGTCATAATCAGTCTATAATGTTCCCACTGCTGGGACACAGGCCTACTCTCTGTGAGTAGGAGTATGCCGTAATCTACTACGTGGGCCCAGTGCGGGTTGGTAGATGTCACAAGTCTTCGAATTTATGATTCTGGGACATGCCGGTTTCCTCACGATGTTTTCCTTCACCGTTTTGAGCGCAGTGGTAATTTATGTACTTATTTATTTGATTAACACGGATTAACAAACCAATTACAAAAATCAAAGTAATACTTATATAATAAGTACTAACATAAAACATAAATTAGTAACAACAATTAAATACCTACTATTACATCTAACTAGCTTCTGCCCGCGACTTCGTCCGCGTGAAATTTCACTCTCCCCCCATTTACCCTCTTAGGGGTGGAATTTCGAAAAACCCTTTCTTATTTGGTACCTACTCTTCACAAAGAACACACCCTCCAAATTTCATGTCTCTAGGACCAGCGGTTTAGGCTGTGCGTTGATATATCGGTCAGTCAGGACTTTGAATTTTATATCATAGGTCGCTGGTTCATATCCGGCTCGAAGGACCACTACGCATGTTCGAAATTAAGTGCGGTAAATTGTAAGATAAAATCTTTTTAATACAATATTTTAAAAGGAGCACAATGTGCCCCTGACCTAGACAAATTTTCCAAGTGAAAGAAAGGATACGGAAGTCCCAAAATAATGTTGCCAGTTTATGAAATTAGAGATGTAACATAATAATTGGCTATGGTTACTAAGTTTTACCAAGTATACAATTATAACTAATATTATAAATGTTCAAATGGACTTGAACAGCATTATTTCTAATTGATGTCATAGTTCATCATCTTGAAACCTGTGAGGTGTATAATTGCATAAAATATCTACTAATTAGCATAGTTATTACAAAATAGACTTACACGTGATTTTCTAAGACCAAGGTTTTCGCTTTTATCCGTGCAGTTAATTATACCTACCTTATGTTTTGTTTTACTAAGTAAGCACCTATTATTATTCAAGTTATTATAAATTTATTATGCACGTGTTTGTGTGACAATGTAATTTTTACTTTATCTGTTGGCAAGGTCATGGAAACTTGGTCATTAATTTCAAATTAATTAATTTCAAACATGAATTACGGACTATGTAGGTAATTAACCGATACATTATTTCATAATTCCTCTACATACAGAATCCGTTAAAACTTGAAATAAAAAGCGCCAAAGCACCAGCGTATCCCGCGAAATTCAAATTTTCTTACGTTTTTTTATTTATTTTTTTTTATTTGCAGCCAATGTCGGGTTTTATGTTGACCAAATATGATTCGCGACCGTAACAACTAACAAGTATGTATTTACAGAATTATTATCCATTAAACCTTCAATAGTCTATGTTGATTTATTTATAATTAAAACAACATTAAAGAGAGAAAAGAGACAGAGGCAAAAATACATAGAGAGAGACACACAGACATAGAGACACAGAGACAGGCATAGAGTTTAAAGGAACTGCACTGCACTACATCTGACACAGAGGTCACATGCAGTCTCTTTTAAACTCCAGCTATAATCTTAGTCAGATCAAGATCATGTAGACTGGAGTATGAAATGGTCTTTTGAGGAAAGAAACACACAGATTGCATCAACTTGTCTGCCTTACTGTTTCTGTTATCCTGTATCATCCCACTGTTGGGCAAAGACCTCTCCCCATGACTTCCAGTGTTTGAGATCCAAGGCTAATGTGGATGTCTGGTCGTTTGTTTTGTCCAACTGATCCCGCCACTTTTCTGCCTTATTCGGCACAAATAAGATAATATTCTTTCTACTGACAAATCTTTTGGCTAAGATTGTCACTACGTTAAAGGTAACATGACATAAGCATTCTCGTATTTTTTAAGTATTTCTTGTTAGAACCATAAACAGTTAATTTTGTTTATTACTTACCTGCATGCCTTTTCCCGTCCGCTTCCAGTCTAACCGGATGCAGCTGGATTCCAGTATTTTACATGGAGCGACTGCCTATCTGACCTCCACAGCCCATTACTGGGTAACATAATACAAGGGGTATTGCACAAGACTGGTTGTCAGACTTTCGGGCTTATGACTACCCGTAACGACAGTCAAAGATCTACGGATGAAAACCGGGACCAACGACTTAACGTGCTTTACGAGGCACGAAGGGGTCTCGGTATGTAATAGATGGTCATCCATCTACGAACCGATCGCAGCAAGCGTAGTTTAACCTTCGAACGACCAGTGCGGATGATATTGTTTAACCTTCGAACGACCAGTGCGGATGATATTGTTTAGACACGAAACCCTCTTAAAGGCGCGTTTCCATTATGCAAGTGATTTGCATACTAGTTGCAAGTTGCATGCAAATTGTATAGTGGAAACAACAACTTGCAAACAAGTTGCAACTTGTATGCAATTAGGTTTATGCTTGTTCAATGAACTTGTATGCAAACACTTGCATAATGGAAACGCGCCTTAAGGGGCCGGAAAACTACGCATGTAAATGCGTGGTTCGTACAAACGTAATACCACAGTATAATGATCATACAGTATGGTGACTCGGCCGTAACCTTGAAATAAATGCCTACAGCCGCGCGGTACGTAAACATGCGATAGGGCTGCCCGCCTCCAGCATTTTAATTACATTTGCCTACTTTGTGTTTCCATTTAGTTTTGTTATTGTATTTTACTGTGTGTACATAAATATTAATAATAAAAACCACGTCTTTACTTTGAATTTTACAAACTAACAAAACAAAACACACATGCCCCGAGGTTTTAACACAAGCGTACCTACCGTATAATGATTCATGAACCGCCTATAACTACCTATTTCACTCGTGTCTATCACTTTCCTTTACTCTATTCACTTTATTTATTAATCCAGACATCTTTTTTTTCGGGAGATAAAAGGAAATACTTATCCATTAAAAAGACACACATTATGTACCTACCTACTAGTAAGTAAAATTATTTTATAGTCTTACCTTTCAGAGTTTCCAGGTAATCTAATAGTACATTATGATACATGTGTGCTATGTTGATCATTATGCACGAGGCGATATTATCGCGCGAGCCGCAGGCGAGAGCGATAAGAAAGCCGAGTGTATATTGATTAATGCACACGCGTTTCATACGACGTTTTTCAACACACTTGCGAGGAAAAAAAACAGACTTGTATTGTTAAATATTAACTTGTATGGAAAATGGCGCGCTGGTTTTGTTTTCCCGCGCGCCGTGCTAGCCAGCACTAGCTATGCGCGCGCAACATTGACTCATTTTAAATATATTAATCTATGGCACAGACAAAACCGATACAGCCTATAGAAAAAATATAATAAACACAAACCTGAAAATTGCAAAAAACCTAAGAATTTCGCGGTCTACCACTGCGCATTCACCTTAAATTGTCTGTGGTCCCCTGCGAGTTCATTTTGCGACCAAGGACAATACAGACTATTTAAAAAAAAAAAATATAGCCCGCGGATTTTTTCTTTCGGCATGAAGTCTCTTTGGGCGCTTTCCGAATTAGCTATAATCTCTCACATCACAGCGCTCACATCATCTCCATGGACGTAATATTACGTCCATGCATCATCTCATATGCGTTCCGATTTAGATATTACTATTATGACTGCTGAGAGCTGGCAACAATTCGGAACACTCGTGAACGCGCTCACATGACAGTGCTTACACAATGTAAAAAAGATATTATTACAGTATTTCTTTGTATAAACACCACATTTCTTCTTCAGTTCTTCTTCTTTGGTTAGGTGGCGAGTGTCAGCCAGAAGCACAATTTCAAAAATGCCACGTTAGTTTAATTTAAAGATGCAACTCAAAACAAAACACACACTGACACAACCTCATACACACACTGTAATTTTTGACAGCGCTCACGGTGATATTATTCTAGGGCATGGTCGGCATTATCGCAAGATGGCGAATGTCATGACGTCATCTATGACGATTCACGGGACATCGTTATCGTTATCGCGCTCACGCTAATTCGGTTATTTCCCAATTCGGAACACATCGATTATTTCCCAATTCGGAACGCAGGGTTTGATGAGATTAAAAAAGCGCGCGTCTCCGACTAGTAAATAGTTATCTGTGGTATTACAGAACATGTGGATTAAAGTAAAGAAAAAGCACGCGTTCGTAATACACTCCATTATGGATCTAAAAGCGGTTCAATAAGAGCCACTTTACGAGCAAGTGTGTTGAAAAAAAAGTTATCTCTGGATGCGTTATTGACGAATTCATGCAACCAAAAACAGCACAATATAAATCCTACTCGTCATTAAATATGTACTTCAATTTATTTTGCGCGGTTATTGTTAAAAAAAACAACACACCGTCCGTTCGTCACTGCGGCACAGTCGCAACTGTCTGCATGCCAAGCGCATGCCGAGGTCGAGGCGCGTAGGTATGGCTCGCGTTTCGTCCGTTTGTATGAAGTCGAAATACTGTATATCTTTATACTGTGGTAATACTAAAACAATTTGTAAATCAAACATATTCATAAGGTAGTGTGTATTTATTCCGATTGGATTACAGAATATCTAGGTTCCCAAATATATACCTATTTTGAAAAGACTCTGTTAAAATACGAGATATTGAGGAATTTAAAATGTCTATAGGAAACTTATTTTTCACATAACTCGTCTTTAAAACAGTGTCCGTTCAATATATATATTTGGGAATCTAGATATTCTGTAATCCAATCTGAATAAATACACACTAGGTACAATAAGAATATGTTTGATTTACAAATAATTTTAGTATTACGTTTGTATGGACTACGCAGACTTGTACGGGCACCAGACCTTAAATAATGCTGTATGGATGGCAGGTATTTTTGTTTATTGCAGTAAGTTAAAGGCTTCCCATTACGACCCTATTCGAAACCCCATTCGGTACAAAATGGCAAAGCACTCAACATCTTTGTAAGCAAAACAAATAAAAAGTCAATTCGCGATTCTATTTTGGTAAAGCGGTTTCCGATCGATTTTATCGCGAGCTTCGATGTATTTTTATCTTTGGTATATGGATAAGGGTACAAGCACATGGACATTATGGATTTAACATTGAAGGGAATTTGAGGTTGAAGGGTCAAATTTAACGCAAAAGCACGATTAAATGATAACTAATTACCTAAGGTACACGAATACTGGGAAATTTAATCAGTGCGCATACTGAAAAAATCTAAAATCCGTAAATTTTTAGGTACATAAAAAAAACCCTTGATAAACTATTTACATACCTACACAAAGTACGGAACCCTCGGTGCGCGAGTCCGACTCGCACTTGACCGGTTTTTGTTTATAGGAACCGAGCATTAGACACATGAAGTACTACTTCTTCAGAGGCTAGGCAAAGGTAATGCATGGCTTAGCTTCCTCCTATTGATATAATTTAATGGTTTGTGTTTGTGTACAACCAAATACAAAAAAAAAAAAATTGTTTTGTGTGAAAAAAGTGGAGCAGTGTCGCGAAAATCGAAATGGTGCCAAAGTGTCAAAAGCTTTGTTTTTGGGTCATTGGTCTTTCTTTACCGATAAAATAGCGTTTTCAGTCCATTTCCGGTTTAGAACCTTGGACAGTTGCCACAGAAACAGTTTGTAGACATTTTGACAGCGGTGTGTAAGAGACCGTTAGTACTAGAAAGCTGTAATTTTATAGGAGTGTGTATATCAATTACAAAGTGGTAAAATAATTTTTTTGAAAATATTTTTTTTTTAGGGTAGCTCCCCCTACATGTGAAGTGGGGGTGAATATTTTTTTCGTCGCCTACCCCATCGTGTGGGGTATCGTTGAATAGGTCTTCTAAAATGACTTTGGGGTTGCTAAAATTATTTTTAATTCTCGATGATAGTGCATTTCATGAACTTTAAAGAAAAACTATAGCGGTTAAGATAACTTTATTAGTTTAGCAGTAGTAGTTGTTGAACTTGGGTGTTGGATAATTTTGTACCAATACAAAATCCTTAGCATTAATCCTTTAAAGTGACTACGGATAAAGACTTTTTTTTTTTTTGCGGATGGGAAATCACGGGTAAAGACTTACATTGAAAAACAAAATATGAAATAAAAAAACTAAAAAAACATAAACCATAATAAATTATCATAAGTTTCACAATACTGCCGCTAGATGGTGCTGTGCCAACGGGTTACGTTTTCATTTGAGTATATTCGAGTGATCGACATCCCCGCACGTCTTAGAAATGATAGTTCAAGTCGACTTTTGTTATTAAAACCATTAACTCCTAATATCTTTACCATTACTTATATTCAGAATAAAGAACAACTGAATCGTACTATATTGTCATAACGGGCTACTACGGAACCCTACACTACTGTACGTGGCCCGACACGCACAAGGCCGGTTTTTTTTTTTTATAAGCAGGTACTTCTATAATGCATCCAGTAGTACTTACTTGGCTGCTATTGGAGTGTTATCGATATTTTTTTTGATGTTATATTAGTTTATATATGTTTTCCGTTTTCCCATCTGGAATTTCTCAATAACAGCCCGCCGGAGCCTGGAATTATGCCCGCCAAAGACAAGGCTCGTCCCCTATTACGTTGGTAGGTACTTAAAGAAATTTGAGTTTTATACACCTCTGCCTACGCCTTCGGAGGATACAGGCTATTATGTTTATTAGGCTGTTATGTTATAACTAAAAAAAAAAAAAAGTATATATGGTCGAATTGAGAAACCTCCCCCTTTTTTGAAGTTGGTTAAAAAGGTTTCGACGAGACTAAAAGTGTTGACACGCAAGTCGCAAGGTTCACGTAGCGTAGCGCATCCTCGTAGCATACGTGCTACGAGGATGCGCTACGCTACGTGAACCTTACGCGTAGCGCTTGCTACGGCAAGCGCTACGCGTAACACACGCACGTAGCAAACTGCGTAGCCGTATGCGCTACGAGCGTTGGTTGTTGAGACACAGGAGTTACAAGTTTAAATCAGGGTTTTTGTTAAGGGCGTTTTTAGTATCCGTTTTTAATATATCATATTTTTAGTATGTTCTCATGCTGTATGCAAAGGCTGTGCCAATGGGATTTATTTATCAGTTTCTGAGAGCCTTTAGCTTAGATAAACTGTGCTTAATTGTGTTTGATCTAAATATATAAAGTTCAAAGTCCTGACTGACTGTCTACGCACAGCAGATCAACGCACAGCCTAAACCGCTGGTCCTAGAGACATGAAATTTGGAGGGTGTGTTCTTTGTGAAGAGTAGGTACCAAATAAGAAAGGGTTTTTCGAAATTCCACCCCTAAGAGGGTGAAATTTCACGCGAACGAAGTCGAAGTCATAACTTAGTAATAAATATTTGCTAATCATGTTGCTGTAGGCATGAACTTTTTGTATTATTGTAATAGATAGTAAAGTTAGTGTTCATAATTTTAATAATTCGTTATTGTAGAATCTAAATATTGTTTTAAATGGGGGGATAGTATGTTGTTACTGTTTCATAGAAAACTGTAATACGTACAGTCACGAGCACCAATATGTCAACACTTGGCAACTTTAAATTGCGATTTTTTCACAAAATAACGAATGCAACGTTGACATACGATACTTTACATATACCTATGGGTTTGAAAATACTATGTTCCTACTAACATAAAATTTCATTCAAAAATAAAGGAGAAAATCGACTTTGAATAAAGCCAAGTGTATACATACTTTTGCTCGTGACTGTACGCGGTCAAAATGTTTGGAACAGTATTATTTTTTTAATTGACGTATGTATAATGTCAACGCAGGGTTCAGAATCATGTACTGAATCCACGGTAACAGCGGCGTAATTGCGTAACACACTATCAATAGCAATAGGTTTCATTTTGACAGTCCAACAACATGATTCACTGCGTCATTTACGTTGTTGAGCAGACACATTTTTCGGACATATGAAGCAATGGATCAGCAATATCCTTCAAAATGATTCAGATTGATACTGATAGTGTGTTACGCGATTAGGGTCAGGTTGTGCATCGATGTCCCTACTATTCTGTATAGTTTTAGAAGGCACACATCAGCATCTACCTAGCCTTTTCCCAACTATGTTGGGGTCGGCTTCCAGTCTAACCGGATGCAGCTGAATACCAGTATTTTACATGGAGCGACTGCCCCTCTGACCTTCACAACCCAATTACTGGGTAATACGATACCCCTTGATAAGATTGGTTGTCAGACTTTCGGGCTTCTGACTACCCGTAACGACTGTCAAAGATCCACGAATGACAGCCGGGACCAACAGCTTAACGTGCTTTCCGAGGCACGAAGGGGTCTCGGTATGTAAAGACGGTCACCCCTCCACAGACCAACCGCGGCAAGCGTAGCTTAACCTGATCGATCGACCTGTGTGACTGTTATCATTTAGCCACGGGCCCCTAGGCCTGGGTATTTTTATGAGGCGTTGGCCATTAAAGAGTGCTCTTATTCCAGGGCTGTCCAGAGCTCCTGTCGAAGCAGATAATCTGGCAGACGCTGCAGGGCGTGGCGTACTGCCACCGACACAACTGCATCCACAGAGACGTGAAGCCGGAGAACATCCTGCTGACCAGCGAGGGGGTCGTGAAACTGTGCGACTTCGGTTTTGCCAGGATGATCAGTGCGTATTGTTTTGTGATTCTAGTCTATGCCATGTTTTTTTTTACGTACAGTCTTCAGTCATCATTATCTGCCTAGCCTTTCTAGCAACTATTTCCGTCCGTCCCGTCTAACGGCCTGGCCACGACCTTGCCGCAATCAGCGGCAGCTTAGCGCAGGGAAGCGAGCGGTAAAAACAATTATTACCAGTATTTTACATGGAGCGACTGCCTATCTGATCTCTACAACTCAGTTGCTGAGTAATGCAAAAGCTCTTGGTAAGACTAGTTGTCAGACTTTCGAGTTTCTGACGACCCGTAACGGCTGTCAAAGATTCATTAATGACGGCCGGGACCAACGGCTTAAGACCAACCTCCTACCAATTCCTAGCCCCTGTCCTACGCTATCCTTGATATCCTGTCCTCCACCAGGTGGCAGCTGCTCGTCGGAGTACTCCGTCCACACCATGATCCCCTTCGGCGTTGATGTCCGCAGGAGACCTAGTAAATACCTTAGTTTAATAACGGCCTGTGTTTACACATGTTGTCTGTTCCAAAAGTAGTTGATAAAAGTGTAAACAAACATTGTTCAGCAACCTGATGCGTTACACACTATCAATCACAATTTGAATAATTTTGAAGGGTGCCCCTTGCTTCTTACGTTCGAATAAATTGTCCGCAAAACGTAAATAATTACGCAATGAATGTTGTTGAACTATCAAAATGATTGCCATTCCTACTGTTAGTGTAGGCTTTACTGTTTAATGTAAATAATTGAATAACCGTATCTACCTAATTATTATTTTAGTTTGTTATAGTTTAGTTGCCAGTTGTTTACGTTATCATTTTGTACTTGACATTTCACAGTATTGTGACAGTAGGTACGTCCCACCTACGCAGTTCACACGTCCCTAAACCTACATTACAATAACTTAGTACAAGTCATGAACTCATGACCTACAACAACAGAATTTAATTTATACAGTGTGAGTCTTCATAATGTGCACTGTATAACGAAATGAGGGAAACATAGCTTAATTTTATCGACGGAAAAAATATTTGAAAAAATATTTAAAAGGATCTACCTGCTAAAGTATGGTGATTGCAAGGCCTTTCTTTAACAGTTGATAGGAAATGTTGTGATTGAGTTATATAAACATGGTATTTTACGTTTAGAAATCTGATACGATGGAGAATAATTTAAAGTAATAAAAAAGAGAAGTTCAATTCAATTCAATTCAAATAGCCTTTATTAACAAACTAATAAACAATTTTTTTACATATTTCTGTGTGAATAGCAAATATTAGTTGGTTTGTCTTGCTCACCAGCATAGGCCTCCCCCAGATCCTTCCAAATTCCACGATCTTGTGCTTTTCTCCTCCACGCGGCGCCTGCTGTCGAACTGAGGTCATCCTCCCATCTACGCACTGGCCTTCCGCGTTTCCTCATCCCCTCTCTCGGGTACCATTCAGTGACGTCTTTGGCCCACTTCTCTATTCTGCTTCTGATTGTGTGGCCTGCCCACTGCCATTTTAGTTTTTTTATTGTGAGTGTCACGTCTGTAATATGTGTTTTTTTCCTTATAAGTTGCAATTTAACTTTATCTTTTCTCTTCAGGTTCAGTATGCTACGCTCCATGTTATGTTGGCATGTTTCTAACTTTTTTATATTTTCGGAAGTAAGAGGCCATGTTTGGCATCCATACGTCATAACCGGAAGAATGCACGAGTTGAATGTTTGCCTTTTTATCTTGAAAGGTATAGACGGGTTTTTAAAGATTTCTTTTAACGACCAGTACCTTTTCCATGAAGAGTTGATCCTGCTACGGATTTCCTTGTTTGTGAGTTGTGTTGGGGAGATAGTTTGCCCGAGGTACCTATGGATATTCTTCAACATATTCGATGCTTCCGTTGTTAATTGTGATTGGTACTTTTATGTCATTGGTCATTAATTTAGTTTTTGTTGTGTTCATCTGCAATCCAACTTTGTTGCTTTCTCTTACTAGCTGTTCTAGCATTTCCTTTAGATGTTTCGGGTTATTGGTGATGAGAATGAGGTCATCAGCGAAGCGCAGATGGTTGAGTGTTGCTCCGTTTATTTTAATTCCGTATCCGTCCCAGTCCAAATTCCTAAATACCTGTTCCAGTGTGGCAGAGAAGAGTTTCGGCGACAGTGGATCTCCTTGTCTCACACCTTTCTTTATTTCGAACTTTTCTCCCACTCTTTCTGTTTTTACCCTTGCTGTCATATTTGTGTAGATTTTTTTAATTATTCTTATGTACTTCTTGTGTACACCTTGATTCAGTAATGCTTCCCAGATACACGGATATTTTAGAGAATCAAAAGCCTTGTTGTAATCTACGAATGCAAGGTAGTACGTCAATCGGTATTCGTTATATTTCTCAATAACCTGCTTTATCGTATGAATGTGGTCGACCGTGGAGAATCCACTGCGGAAACCTGCTTGTTCCTTTGGTTGGTTCTCGTCTAATACCTTTGTAATTCTGTCCAGAATTACCTTGGCGAATATCTTATATAAGTTCGACATCAAACTTATCGGGCGGTAGTTGCCGATATCGTCCCTACTGCCTTTCTTGTGTAGTAAGATAATCGTTGAAGTTGACCACTGAGGAGGTATTTCTTCCTTATCTAATACTTTGCTGAACAGGTCCCGCAGAGTTTCCATTATGGCGTGTGTAGAGCCTTTCAAGAGTTCGTTGGAGATACCATCTTCCCCGGGTGATTTCCCGAAAGAAGAGAAGTATTCTGGGCTTTTATTGAGTAATTTTACAATTATTGTAAAAATTGATGAAAAAGTATCAGATTTTTGTTAGAAAAAAACCATAATTCTCAATTGAGGGCGATTGTTTACACAGGGGTCACAGCAGCGAAAAAGATGTTAATAATTTTTTTTTTTTTTTTTTTTTAGATTTTTTTAAATATTTTTTCCGTCGATAAAATTAAGCTTAGTTACCCTCATTTTCGATATGTGCACATTATGAAGACTCACACTGTATTGTACACTAACCATTTGAAGAGAAATGTGTCAATGAAGAACGAAAACCAATTTAACTAATAATGAAAAGAATTTAAAGTAAGTATGAAGGTTGTAGGGCCTTTCATCCGTAGTCTCCGGACCGTGGTCGGACCATGACCACTAGTCCGAATAATTCCGACATGTTCTATGTTATGGGTTTGGTTTCCGCACTAGTCCTTCAGTGGACCATTGTGCGTGATAATTCCGACATATTTAGCGTAGAAATTTTGCAATTTTCTATTCTTAAAATATTTTAGAAGTGGCGCGTTGGGCATTTTGAGACCGGAAAAAAACTTTTTTACAAAAAAAAAACCGCATCCGCACCGATCATAAACGACGAAGTTATCCGCGAAAACACATAAAAAAAAAACATATATACGGTCGAATTGAGAAACCTCCTCCTTTTTTGAAGTCGGTTAAAAAACCATTGAACTCGCGCCACTGTTACCGTTAGCGGGATGTGTTCGGCTGTCCTCGGGATGTACTCGGTTTTAATGTAAGTATATCCGATATGTCAGTGAGTGATGGCAAAGTATTCTGTTTGTGTTTTGTTTTCACTTCTGTCGGCACTCCCGGAGTGCCACTGACATGTTTGGAGGGTGTGTTCTTTGTGAAGAGTAGGTATCCACTAAGAAAGAGTTTTTCGAAATTCCACCCCTAAGAGGGTGAAATTTCACGCGGACGAAGTCGCGGGCAGAAGCTAGTTTATCATAATTTAAACTAACGGAAATTATCAAAATTCAAATTATTTAATCTACTTTACGCGCGGTAATACTACAATTATAATTGTAACATCGATTACTTACCCCTGAACATTCATTGATACAACCACATCACGAAACCAAAAAAAAAAAACAATTTTCGATTGCCAGTTCTTGTTTACATCTTTGGCAAATTTAGAACAGTTTGGGTTTACATACATTTAAGTAAACCATACACCGGTATACAGGGTGATTTTTTCAAGTGGGCGCGGATGGCCAAATTCGAAACTATGAGGAATAGCGAAAAGTAAGTACTCGAAGGAGTCGTGGGCTCGATTTTGATGAAAACTCTACTAACTGCATCATTGGATTTTTGAAAAATCAATATTTCTAGCCAGGAATCGAACCTGTTGATTTTGTTAAAAAAAAACACCGTAAGTATTATTACACCACTCGATAGTGTCCCTAATAAGAATGAAATTCTGGGAAGTATATACGCAATATACAGTAGGTAGGGCATTGTCCTCACTGCCAGACGTACAAACCAACAGATAATAGGTACAACCGCCATTCATTTAACATTCAAATTCATTTAAAGTGTGCCGAACCTATTTAAAAGGTCAGTCTGATGCACTATGTTAAACAGGTTTCATTTAAATGTTTAATTTGATTTAATTGGATCACGTACCTACCGAAACGAATGTGTTTATTGACAATGAATGTGTCATTTATTTTTAGCTCAGTAGTTAACACACTGCGGTCCTTTGTATACAGCATGGTTTATGTTTATTTAGGGCTATATTTCACCGGGACACCATGGCGACGCAACCAGTCGCCGCTACCAACAAAATGTATGGTTGGTTGCGCAACCGCTTGGACGCCTGGTGAGATACCCATCATAAAGCTGTGTATATTTTGCTGGCAGCGTGACCGTGGTTGCGCCGCCATGGTGTCCCGGTGAAATATAGCCCTTATGGTACGTGTTAACCGCGCCGTAGAACTAAAAATCGTGTGACCTATTATTTGTATATGACACGGTTCTATGGTATAAGGCGAGCGAAGGCGGCGTGCCATAGTGCCGCCGTGTCGTCAAGAAGTCTTCCATTGTGATCCATACAAGACTGACGTCAGTGCCTACAATCAATCCTCCTAGCCTTTTCCAATGATGTTGGAGTCGGCTTCCAGTCTAACCAGATGCAGCTGAATACCAGTATTTTACATGGAGCGACTGCCTATCTTCCCTCCACAACCCAGTTACTTGGTAGCACGATACCCCTTGGTAAGACTGGTTGTCAGACTTGGGCTTCTGACTACCACTAACGACTGTCAATGTTCTACGAATGACAGCCGGGACCATCAGCTTTACGAGCTCCACAACCCAGTTATTGAGTAATACGATACCCCTTGGTAAGACTGGTTTTCAGACTACCCGTAACGACTGTCAAAGATCCACGAATGACAGCCGGGACCAACGGCTTAACGTGCTTTCCGGGTCCGGTATGTAAAGATGGTCACCCATTCACAGACCAACAGCGGCAAGCGTAGCTTAACCTGATCGATCGACCTGTGCGGCTGTTATTATTTAGCCACGGACCCCTCCTGCCTGCCTGAAGCCTGAAACCAACTTAATTACCATTAAAATGAAGTTGAGATTTGATAAACTTGGAATAACATCAGTTTGAAACATTACTTTGAATAGACTTTAAATGTATGTGTATGCTGCACTGCAATATTAACCACAAGGGCGGCGGTATATGCCAGTATAGCACTAAGACACCAGGGCTATGGCACTAAGACTCGGTAAAACACTGAACATTTTACCGCATACATACACCGCGCAGGTCAATACCTTTAGACGCTTATCGATTGGTCAAACGACTTGGAATAAAATGTTGGGAAGTAGCAACGTCTTACAGCTTACTTTGATACAAATCAAAAGTTGAGAAAAAAAAAATGGTACCTAACCAAAAATCTATCGGTTTTAGGCTACTAGAGACGCAAAAATGAATCTACAAAGCTTGATAAGGTGCATAATTATAATAATACAGGGTTAAATTTAATACATGCGACAAACTGAAATGGGAGATTGTACTCATCATTTTAAACAACTTTTACTAAAGGACCAACGTTGCTGTTCCTTACTGCTGTTCTCTGCTGCTGTTCCCTACATTTTATGTTCGCCTATCTCGTCAAAATGTAGGGAACAGCTGATTTTTTTTTCTCGATTGCAGCGTTGGTCCCTTAGTAAAAGTTGTTCATAATGATGAAGTACAGACGCCAGCAGGTCAACCTACCCGAAACTGTCAGATTTTCCCAATCAACCTTGAACCTTATGCTTTAGCAATAAAGTCGAAAATATATTAAAGAAATCTGACAGATTGTAGTAGCTTCATGTGCTGGCGTCTGTACAATCTCCAATTTCGGTTTGTCGCATGTATTCAATTTCAACCTGTATAAAGTGTAGGTACATTTAGTGATGCACCTTAAAAATCTTAAAAATTCTATTAAAACTCTTCATAACTAGAAAGAAAGAAAGAAAATGAAAGAAAATACGTTTATTTGCGGTAAACATGACGCAATAAAGAAAATAAACAAACAAAAAAAAAACATTTTTAACGTGCTTCAAAGAATTATGATTAATGAAAAAAAACTATCAAAAGTATACTAAAATCTTAATAACTCTTTTTAACGTGCTATAAAGAATTATGATTAATGACGATTTATTCATCATTAATCATCTTTTAACTCCAATAAAACTAACCGAGTTTTCTCCAGTTTTTGTTCTACAATATTTTAAACTCCGTTGGCCTGTCCACGTTTCCTTGCCTGCCTCGATCTAGGTGAACGATAAGTAATGTAGACCATTTCCCAGGCAATGCCTTATCGTCAATCGGCCTCCTTTGTCGATTTAACTGACAGACACATGCCATATCGACGGCAGTACTTAGGAGAAATAACGTTGGTACGCATAATTTTGTATCTGTGCATAATTTTATTGTTACCCCAGTAGGTTTTAAATTAGGGAAATGTTTTTCGGAAAAATGGTAATGTTTTCTTTCCGTTTGGAGATGTAAATGAGCGTAGCGTTCTCATTATTTATTCATTTGAAAGTCAATGTCCGAAGTACAGACAAGCTACCCGAAACTGTTAAATTTTCCCAATCAACTTTGAACTTTATGCTTTAGGGATCATCTTCCTGCCCTTATCCCATGTTACTTGGGGTCGGCGCAACACGTTTTCTTCTTTCATTCTCCCCTGTCAACCGTCACGCTATCATTCACTCCCTTCTCTTTTCATATAATTCCCCACACAATCCATCCATCTTTTCTTCGGCCTTTCTCTCCCTCTCCATCCATCAACATGTATATTCATCACTCTTTTAGTCACATGCGTTTCATCCCTTCTCATCACATGCCCATACCAAGACAAACGATTTCCTTTCAACTTTTCTATCACTGGCGCCACTTTCAAACTTCCTCTTATATACTCATTTCTTACTTTATCCATTCTCGCTTATGCTTTAGGGTTACAGTTGAAAATCTATTAAATAAATCTGACAGATTGTAGTAGCTTGATGTGCTGGCGTCTGTACATGGTATTTAAATAGAAAATATTGGTTTCAGATACCAGCATTCTAATTGCGTAACAATGAGTCTCAATCTGAATCATTTTTAAGGATATTGTTAATACATTGCTTCATGTGTTCGAAGAATTTGTCTGCTCATCAACGTAAATAACGCAATGAATGTTGTTGAACTGTCAAAATGAAAAGTCCATTCCTACTGATAGTGTGTTACGCAATTACCGCACAGTGTAGAAGTTACAAGAACAAACTGAGGTTGAAAAACCTTTTTACCGACTTCAAAAAAAAGGAGGTTATCAATTCGATACGTATGTATGTAATATTATTGGAATTGCATTATATTCACATATGACAATCTATTAGGGCTTCCAAACAAATATACAAAATTTTGTAGACGTATGTATGTATGTATGTATGTTTGTCCACGCATATCTCCGGAACTATTAATCGGATCGTGACGATTTTTTTTATTGGCTTACATTTACTTCTACTTAGGGAACAGTGCAAGTTTCATCAAGATCGATTCAGTAATTTTCAAGATATGGACTAACACGTGTAAGTGTGACGGCCTGGCTTATTGATACGAGCTACGGGTGTAGTGTCAAAGGGAAAACATCTCAAAACCTTGGTCAAATTCTAGTGCAAAAACTAAAAATTACGAAATAAAAATAAAATAAAAAAATTAAACCGACTTCAAAAAGAAATAACTCAAAATTATGAAATAACTTTAATTTCGGAAGTCGGTGGCATAAAACTTAAACTAGAATACAGATCCCAAGACACCGACTTCCGAAATTAAAGTTATTTCATAATTTTGAGTTATTTCTTTTTGAAGTCGGTTTAATTTTTTTAAATTATTTTTATTTAAGTATAACAAAAAGTTAATATTAAACTACATGAATAGAATCATAAGTCTTTATTTAAGTATCTCAACATCATAATAGACTTCATTGCGTAACACACTATTAATAACAATCTGATTGATTTTGAAGGATATTGCCGATCCATTGCTTCACATGTTCGAAAAATGTGTCTGCTGAACAACGTAGTAAATAACGCAATGAACGTTGTTGAACTGCCAAAATGAAATGTACTGTCAGTGTACGCAATTACTCCACTGGCACTGGTTAGTAAAATCATCATCTGCCTATATAACCTTTTCCCAAGTATGTTGGCGTCGGCTTCCAGTCTGACCGGATGCAGCTGAATACCAGTATTTTACATTCAGCGATTGCCTATCTGACCTCCACAACCCAATAACTGGGTAATACGATACCCCTTGGCAAGACTGGTTGTTAGACATTCTGGCTTCTGACTACCCGTAATGACTGTCAAAGATCCACGAATAACAGCCGGAACCAAAGGCTTAACGTGCTCTCCGAGGCACGGAGGGGTCTCGGTATGTAAAGATGGTCACCTATCCACAGACCAACCGCGGCAAGCGTAGCTTAACCTGATCGATTGACCTGTGCGGCTGTTATTATTTAGCCACGGGACTTTCACATAGCAGCATACATTCTGTAATAGGTACGTTTTTTAGGGTTCCAAAGGGTAAAAACGGAACCCTATTACTAAGACTTCGCGGTCTGTCCGTCCGTCCGTCCGTCCGTCCGTCTGTCTGTCACCAGGCTGTATCTCAAGAACCGCGGTAGCTAGATAGATAAAATTTTCACAAATTATGTATTTCTGTTGCCGCTATAACAACAAATACTAAAAACTAAATTTTTTTGCCCTTTTTTGCTCGATATCAATAATGGCAACAGGTAGGCACTTGAAATATTCACAAAATACTCAGTTGTATTTTTACTTTAATAATAAATAATAAAATTAAAATAAATATTTAAGGAGGGCTCCCATACAACGAACGTGTTTTTTTCGGCGTTTTTTGCCTTGTGGTACGGAACCCTTCGTGTGCGAGTCCGACTCGCACTTGGAAAATTTATTTAAATCGCTAAGCTCAATATTTACGGTGGCCCCATACCTAACAGGTAAATAAATACATACGTCGCATGACTCCAGTTGTTTGTTCAGCACGTGAGCATGAAAAAATGCTATCGATTTCAGCTTTTAAAGTCCACTGATTGGGTGATTTATTCGTCTGGATTTGATGTTTGAAAAGGTTTCGGTTAGTTCTTTTATCTATCATTACGTATTATAAGGTCGGCAAGTATTTTATTTATTACTAGCTTCCGCCCGCGGCTTCGCCCGCGAGGTATGTCGATGAAAACTATCCTATGTCCTTCCCCGGAATGCAATCTATCTCTCTGCCAAATTTTATCGAAATCCGTTCAGTGGTTTAGGCATGAAAAGGTAACATGCAGACAGACAGACAAAACTTTCGAATTTAAAATATTAGTATGGAGTATGGACTAGCAGTGCCCCGCGGTTTCACCCACGTAAGTTTCGATCCCGTGGCAATATCGGGATAAAAAGTACCCTATGACCTTTCCCGGGACTCAAACTATCTCTACACCAAATTTTATCTAAATCGGTTCAGCGGTTTAAGCGTGAAGAGGTAACAGACAGACACCCTTTCGCATTTATAATATTATAGTATGGATGTAAAACTCATGCCATAGCAAATTATTAGTCAATCAACAAGGTGTTAATAGGCTATTTGACTGGTTTCTGATAAACATCTCAGATTATTTAATGGTGTCTAACAAGCCCACAAAAACCTATTACTTCAAATTGCATAATGTATTTCTTTTAAAAAATAGTAAATAAAAATGTACTGTTTAAATAAGCCGCCAAAACGCTATCTTTAACAATATGGCGTCGTGACGTCACGATTCACGTAAACAAACGTTGAAACGGTCGAGATACTAGACAAAAGTCATCTGTTCTGTCAACGATAGACAGAAATTTAATAAATCATGACGTCATCTTAAGTTCAGCCAATCCAGACCGTTTTCGATTACGTGGCGCCAGATTTAAAAAGATGAAGTTTTTTCGGGTTTTTTTTTTTAGATAATACATTGTTTTGTAGTAAAATTAATGCAAATCGATTTTAAAAGCGATAATCTATACGAGTGTCAATAATTATGACCTTATTTTTTACATTGTCAAATAGCCTATTGTGCTGACTGCCCATGGGTGCGTTGGATGCAGGTACATTCCAGTGTTGCCATTCTACACGCTTGGCGACACTGAACCGTTAAGAGGGGAGGGGGCCTGCGAGGAATTTCAAAAATAGGTATTTGAAGAAACTTTTGCAGTCGCCTTACCTCAGTCTGCCCCCGTAGAGTGCGATACGGACAGCTGCAGCTCAGACCGAAATTATCACAAAAATTTTGACGAGATCGACGTTTTGTATTCCCCATTTTAAGGTTCCGTAGCCAAATGGCAAAAACGGAACCGTTATGGATTCGTCATGTCGTTTTGACGTGTGGCGGTCAAAAGGTTAAACGTTTGATTTTACTTATGATCTTCGTCCTGTGTAAATATGTCACTTAAAGATGTAGGTACACAACTACAACATCCTACTTTATTTCATCATCATCATCTGCCTAGCCTTTTCCCAACTATGTTGGGGTCGGCTTCCAACATCCTACTTTATTTATTATTTACTAGCTTCCGCCCCCGGGTTAAAAAACAAAGTAAGTACCTACATCGTTTCTTTAGTGTTGCACACTTGCACTATACTTCGTTATAGGTGTAAAAATAACAATAGGTTTTACTCCGATACCACGTCTTTTTTTTTTGGATGGGAAATCACCAAATGACCCCTCCCGCTCTGGGTGGAGAGAAAGGCAGTGTCAGACTCTTACTGACTAAAACCCACCCGTGTTCCTTCCTTAGCCCTTTATGTTCCGGGCCAGCGGTAACCCTTTCGGACAATCCCGCTGACCCAGCAGGCTTCGGCCCTATGGGGCCCCTCCTCGATGCTGACATCTCTTTAAGGCGCGCGTGGAACACGTACGCGCCGTATTTTTCGACCCCTCATTAGACCAACTCAGGAATTGATTCTTTCGTAGATCAGAAGGCCAGTTCTCGTAATTTAAAATGTTCATATTTCCGACCGACCGATACCGCGTCTTAACTCCAGACGTCTAGCAGTGTTGTGCAACTACAAGTAAACCACTTAGAATTTGCGCTCCGAGCATTGCGAAATCTTTTGGCATGACATTCGAATCAGTATGCCACGGTCGTCAGGGGTTTAATACACGATATTTTCTAGATTTTATTCGTGGATATTGATTTATACTGGTGATAATTACAAAGCTATTTGATAATGGGTTAGTGAATGACCTTGACGAGCGATATTTCGATCGGAGTTTTGAACTCTGATCGAAATAGCCCATGATTCAAAAACAAAATCAAACCATCGAACCGCAGTTTTCAGTTTTAGGAGACACTACCTATTTATGTATGATGTATATACTAGTTTCCGCCTGCGGCTTCGCCCGCAAGGTATGTCGGGATGCAATCTACGAGTATATATCTCTGCCAAATTTTATTGAAATCCGTTCAGTGATTTAGGCCTGAAAAGGTAACAAACAGACAGAATTACTTTTGCTGCTTCTTTCGCGTGGAGGTCAGAAATTATCCCACGGGCACGTACTATCGTAAAAAAAACATCATTGTGTTAATGCAGGTTATATTATAATCAATCTGTGTGCCATATTTCATCCAAATCAGACGTTTTTGCGTGATTGAGTAACAAACATACAAGCTTTCACATTTACAATATACCTATATAAATACACATACTTAATATACCTATGTATTTGTATATAAATCCATACTATAATATTATAAATTCGAAAGTAACTCTGTCTGTCTGTCTGCATGTTACCTTTTCACGCTTTAACCACTGAACGGATTTCGATAAAATTTGGCAGAGAGATAGATTGCATCCCGGGGAAGGTCATAGGATAGATTTATCCCGATATTCCCACGGGATCGAAACTTACACGGGTGAAAACGCAGGGCGATGCTAGTGTTGAAATAGTCTAGAAACTGGCCCAAATCCAGACTCCGGGCTGCTACTGAGAAGTTCCTGAAATACCCAGTTACAATAGCACTAGTAACATGACTTGAATACCACTAATATGCATACGTAAAGGCCAATAAAGGTCATAGCACACGTCATTTTTATACGATGTTACAGACAAGGAGAACTCGTCTTCCCATCCTCAAGTTACCCAAGTAGCTTCATACATCACCTACAGATCATAGAAAGGTTCTAGGTACTAGCATTAAATCAGAAAGGCATCGGCACCGTATTGGCTTTCGCCTCGCCGTCAAATAGGCGTCAACCTAACGTAAGCACGTAACCAAAGCGGATCAGAAGCTTCGATACGTCGACTCGGCTACGGCCAAGGCGAGTGACGCCGCGCTTACGACTCGCCGACAGCTGGTTGATGGTGCAGCGGGCAAGCTGGAGGCGTGAGAGGGGCAAGGGTGGACGAAGAGACGTAAGCTCGGGTACGGAGAGACGTAAGCGCGGGGACGAGGAGCCGTAAGCGCGGAGATGACGAGCTATAACCTGTAACGCATCGCACCGCGGTTCGTGGGCCTGTCCCGAGGCGAGGTGATTACGTTACGATTCCGATTAGTGTCCGTTGCAGTAGGGAGTTTCATACAAAGAATACTGAACGGCTCGAGTTGAAACTGTGCCAATCCCTTCCGGTTTGATAAGTGTGCTATGACCTACAAAACATTCAAAAGCTATCTCATCTCAGCGACAATCAATATCAAAGTCAAAGTCTAAAAAATATTAGAATTGCCTCTGTTTACCGCAGTTCAAGTATCTACTGCAAATCCATAAAAATCCGCATAGACCTTGAGTACCATCGCATTGTCAAGGACAAGGCTTTATCGGACGGTACCTTCAACCTATTACAACCGTAACAAGCTATTACTTTAATTCATGGTCTTGCAGTCTTGCTAGATTATAGGGTAAAGCTGAACTCTAATTTTGTTTAGGTACTTACATAAATATAAACTAGCTTTTGTCAGCGACTTCGTCCGTTATTGGACTTTGTTTAATTCTGAATGTTCTAACTAGATTTATATTGGAGCAGTTAAACTATAATTTGATGAAAAAAAGGGACCTATTATCTATAGCTTTATCGGCGAATTCACACAAAGACACAAACTTATATCCCAAACCCATAGAAGGATGATTCGTAAATAAAACTTTTTTAGTAGTTTTTACACCCTCTAAAATATTTCAGAGATCTTTTCGTTGTGATTAATGCGCAATACCCTACTTACCTAGAAACTCTATGTCGCTAATATTTTCTTGTAAGAAAACAAATAATCCAGATTTTTTCAGCGACTTCGTCCCTTAAGTATTCTACTTGCTTTAATTTTTCAGCGACTTCGTCCCTTAAGTATTCTACTTGCTTTAATTTTTCAGCGACTTCGTCCCTTAAGTATTCTACTTGCTTTAATTTTTTCAGCGACTTCGTCTCATAAGTATTCTACTTGCTTTAATTTTTTCAGCTACTTCGTCCCTTAAGTATTCTACTTGCTATAATTTTTTCAGCGACTTCGTCCCCTAAGTATTCTAATCTCAAAACAAAAAATCTAGCTTTTGTCGGTGACGTCGCTCGGTCCCTTAGGTATTCGATTTGGAAATTATGGGGGAGCTAAACTGTAATTTAAATTTTGAGAAGATACTTAGACATCAGGGTGAGGTAGGTATTTTGGCCTCGTAAGGACTTTCTGTTTTATCTTCATTTTTTATGTTTCTACGAGTGTGTTAAGTTTGTGATATTCCTATGTGAGTCAAAACGGTGAAGGAAAACATCCCGAGTGTTTTTACTTAGTTTATTCTTGTGATTCCAGGAGATTTCTTTTAAGAAAATTAAAGACGTACGTTCCGCTCAGATTCCATATAATGACCAATGACAGATAGATGACAAATTAACAGATTGCGTGCGTTCATAGACAAATGTATAGACAATACAACACCGAGGAAACTCTTAGAATTAAAAATTCGAAGACATGTGACATCTACGCACTGGACTCGCGTGCTAGATTACGGTCCACTCCCTCTCACCGAGAGGAGGCCTGTGTCCCAACAATGGGAACATGATAGGCTGATTATGCTGTGCGAGTCTCGATAAATACTTTTTCTTTCTTTCTTACTTATGACTACCTTGTGTAAGCGACTTCGTCCGACCACTTGATTTTCCATCACACAAAGTTCAATTCCCACCATCATATTATTCATTCCCAGTATATCTACGTATTTTTGAAAACTTAATCCTTTCTTAGCGCTTTTCTAAACACTAAAATCTTTCAGATTTCTTTTTAACGTGCCCAACTCTGTAAGTTCTGTGACCGACGTGCAATAGGAACCTACAGGATGTAATTCTTTGTCGCCAACATTTTTTTTTTTTAAAAGCAAGCTCAGAGAACAGCAGACTGTCAATCGAGAGCAAAAATACCCTTCTTTTACGATGTTATTATGCAAACCATCTTTTAACACGCTTATCGCACACTCACGAAAGGCTATAAATATCCAAGGTCTTCCGTCTATAGGCCAACTTACGTCTTGTGTGGGTGTTCTTCGGCCATTAATCAACCTATCAACAAAGAACCATCTATTCGCAGGTCGTATAGCCTAGCCTTTACCTTTGGCCTTTAAAGAGCCTTTTCTAATACTAACTGTACTGCATACCTACAAACACCTACACGGTCTGCAGTTGTTTTGCGGAAAATTAAAACTTAGCTTATTACATTTTCCTAGGTGTTGTTATTTCGTATTTTGTAGCAGTATTGAAGAATACAAAGGTACCTTTGTTTGTTGTTGGAAACTAATTTCTTTTATAATCAGACGATTTTAACCTGCAAGATTACTTACTGACCCATCAATCGTCGATCCGACTCGGCGGGCAGCGTTCGGGAAGCTACGCCATATCTTCTCATCCCACATACCGCAGTGTCTCAAGACGAAAGTCTTTGACCGTGCATGTTGCCAGTGATGACTTATGGCACTGAAACGTGGTCGCTCACAATGGGCCTTATAAGAAGGCTAAAAGTCACCCAAAGGGCAATGGAGAGGGCTTCCCATGCAGAGTTTCCCTGCGTGATCGAATCAGGAATGAGGAGATCCGCAGGAGAACCAAGGTAACCGACATAGCCCGAAGAATTGTCAAACTTAAGTGGCAGTGGGCAGAGCACATTGCTCGCAGAACAGATAACCGATGGAGCCGAAAGAGTGGCGACCGTTTTTTCGTTTACGGTTTTATAATATTAAAACAAATAACAGTTTACTAGCTGCGTCCCGCGGTTTCAACCGCGTAAATGTCGATCCCGTGGGAATATCGAGATAAAAAGTAGCCTATATGTTAATCCAGGGTGTCCGATACCTCAGTACAAAATTTTATCAAAATTGGTCCAGCCGTTTGAGCGTGAAGAAGTAACAAACATATAAACACACCCCCACACACTCACGAACTTTCGCCTATAAAATATTAGTGTCATAAATAAAACTAACAGTATCTTTCCACTCTACATGTCCAGGTCCCGGAGAGAGCTACACAGACTACGTGGCGACGCGGTGGTACCGCGCGCCTGAACTTCTTGTCGGCGACACCATGTACAGTACACCTGTCGACGTCTGGGCTATAGGTATGTAGACCGACTATCAGGTTGAGAAAGCCGAGGCCCCAAGCTTTTCCATCCTCGGACTACCAGACTTACGGTAGGTTGTAGGTACGTTGTACAGTGGTCAGTATAAGCTAAGGGCAGTGCCGGATTAAGACTACTTGATGCCCTAAGCAATCCACGCCTGTAGGCCATCCTATTCACTAGTGGCCTCGTATTTTTTTAAAACAACGACGAGCGATTTGTAAAGATTGGCGCACATCTTTAGCTAGAGTGACTTTTGGGTCTTGTAATATCTTGCTGATAAACAGCCTTGCCTTTAATGTGCTAGCAAATACTGTTTCTGCCTTATGGTGCCCCCCGAGACGTGATGCCCTGAGCAATTGCTTAATTTGCTTATGGGCTAATCGGGCACTGGCTGAGGGTAATAATTGCGTAACACACTTACAGTAGGAATGACTTTCATTTATACAGTTCAACAACATTCGTTGCGTTATTTACGTTGTTGAGCAGACAAATTTTTCGAACCTTTGAAGCAATGGATTAGCGATATACCTACTTCAAAATAATTAATGGTTATTGATAGTGTGTTACGCAATTAAGGTGGTCTCATATTCTATTGAAAATCCGTTCTAGCCAGGCCAGCTCAAGGTCAAACTGTTACTACTACAGCCTGTACAGTACCCGACCTAAATAGAAACGGCACATAGTGTTTTAGAAAAAGGTCAACTTTGTAGAGTGTTGTCGAACGATACTCAACCAAGAACCCGATGATAAGCATTGGTGATCAAACAAAATTCTATGTACAACTTGGTGGTTGAATTGGTGCCGAGCGCCTGTCGCAACTCACACATTCACTAGTCACTATTCGGTCTTATTATAATTTCATCAGGCGCTTTGTCTTTTCAGGTTGTGTGTTTGCCGAGCTCCTGTCAGGCGAAGCTTTATGGCCGGGCAAGAGTGACCTCGACCAGCTATACCTTATACGGAAGACCCTCGGGGATCTCCTGCCCAGGCATATGACTATATTCTCACAGAATACCTTCTTTCAGGTTAGTTGGAAATGGGAACTAGTCAATTCATTATTTTGGGATACTATACCCGTCTGTAAACAGTCTGTCGATAGTTGGTAAACGGTCCATCTATAGATAGCTTACCCTTGACTTACGATTTGTAGGTCGAAGGTTCGAACCCAGACTATGTGTTTTACAAAACATATTAGGTAGATACTTTCGGAATGCAAACAGTCAAAATTGTCAGGCCCAAGCGCTGCAGTTTGAAAAAGAATGAAGTGTAAAGCAATACTTCCAGGGCATGGCGTTACCGGAGCCGAACACAGTGGAACCGCTCGAGAAGAAGATACCGCAGCGATACTCCTGCAACGAGCTAGTGTTAGATTTTATGAATGTGAGTATTCGTAATTTCACTACAACATTGTTTAGCGGTGCATAGAATACACCTTTTTTACGGTTCCGTACCAAAAGGGTAAAAACGGGACCCTATTACTAAGACTCCACTGTCCGTCTGTCACCAGGCTGTATATCTCATGGACCGTGGTAGATAGACACTTGAAATTTTCACAGATGATGTATTTCTGATGCCGTTAGAACAACAAATGAGTACTAAAAACAGAATCTATACTAATATTATAAAGCTGCAGAGTTTGTTTGTTTGTTTGTTTGTTTGTTTGAACGCGCTAATCTCTGGAACTACTGGTCCGATTTGAATGATTATTTTAGTGTTGGGTAGTCCATTTATCGAGGAAGGCTATAGGCTATATTTTTTTTCTTCAAAATTAGGGATCCGTAATAAAATTGCTATTTTGTAACACAAGGTGTAAAATCGAAAACCTATTTTTGCGTGCGCTGCAAAAACTATTGACAATAGAACAAAATAATGTACTACGGGTTTGTAGAGCCCATTAAGACCTACAAAAAAGTCCGCGAGAACATATGTCTAGCTATCATGGTTTAATCACAATAACCGATTTTGTGTTCAAAATAATTATTAAATCGTCTGAAGAAAAAAAAACTACGTTAAATATGTATCGTAATATTAATCTTTATCGAAATTAAGCATTATGTTATCAAGAGTATTTATGAAGAAGTAAAATACTTTTTGTTTCATCTCAATCGGATATTTCGTTTAAAAGTTATCACGTGTGTAAGATGTTAAGAGTTGGTACCTATAAAGGAGTTATGGGCCATAGAGTTTTTTATCTATAGGTACTAATAATAAGGCTGAAGAGTTTGTTTGTTTGAACGCGATAATCTCTTTAACTACCGGTCAGATTTGAATTCTTTTTGCATTTGATAGCCCAATTCTTGAGGAAGGCTATAGGCTATTTAACATCACGCTATGACCCTTAGGAGCCGAGCAAAAAGAAAAAAACTCAGAGTGAACGGTAAGCGAATACGAAGTGTTGCGACGCGACGGGGTGAGGGTACAAGAAATTTCACGCGGACGAAGTCGCGGGCAGAAGCTAGTAAAATATATTTAAGGGGGGCTCCCATGCTAGACAGGCGCCACGGCGCCCTCACCTACCGCCTGATGCAGGTCCTCACCGGACACAGAAGTTTCGGGAGGTTCCTGCACATCATCAGGCGGGAGAAAACGCCCGGGTGTCACCATTGCCAGGATCACCCAGAGGACACGGTGGAGGTCTGCCCCACTTGGGCGGAGCACCGCCGTGTCCTCGTAGAGGCGATCGGCAGCGGCGGCGACCTCTCGCGCCCGGCCCTGGTGCAAGCCATGGTCCGGGGCGAGAGGGAGTGGGAGGCAGTCACCTCCTTCTGCGAAGCAGTCATGCTAGCGAAGGAGGTAGCGGGACGGCTCAGGGAGAGGGCCTCCCGTTCCGTCCCGTCCGCTCAGGGAGAGACGCTCCGGGCGTCGGGAGCCGCGTGACGACTCCCGGCCACCGTAGGCGCGTGCCTGCGGGCGGAGAGTAATGGGTAGCTCACCGTCCGATCAGGACCAGGCCCGTGCCGGACGGCGCGTACGTGTTCCACGCGCGCCTCAAAGAGATGTCAGCATCGAGGAGGGGCCCCATAGGGCCGAAGCCTACCGGGGCAGCGGGATTGTCCGAAAGGGTTACCGCTGGCCCGGAACATTAAGGGCTAAGGAAGGAACACGGGTGGGTTTTAGTCAGTAAGAGTCTGACACTCCCTTCCGCTCCACCCAGAGCGGGAGGGGTCATTTGATGATCAACAAACGTGTTTTGTTTCGGCGTTTTTTTTGCCTTGTGGTACGGAACCCATCGTGTGGCCAGTTTTTTTCCAATTTTCATCCTTATAGTACAAATAGTCTCCGAGTACAATGTGTGACAACTGCACCCTAATTGCGTAACGCACTATCAATCTGAATCTGAATAATTGCTAATCCATTGCTTCATAATATGTCCGAAAAAAAAATCTGCTCAACAACGCGCGTAAATAACGCAATTAATTTTATTGAACTAATACTGATAGCAGTACGCAATTTAATTAGGTACCCCGCTGGACAGGTGGACATGACGAATTATAAGGGTTCCGTTTTTGCCATTTGGCTACGGAACCCTAAGAAAGTATACCAGCATCGGGTCATCGTCATCACAAAGTCCAATAAGTTGTAGATAGAGGAACCTCCTTATAATACGAGCTGAAGGGTACCTACCTTTCTACATCAAGCCTTTGAACCAAAACATCTTTATATCCGTCTTCAAGAGAAGATCGAAGCACTTGTAGCTATTAAGATATTGTAGCTATTTGGCAGCGCCTAAGCTTCCTAGGTTTCCTGCACAGCACTGAATCTTGAAAGTCAATCGACACTTTGAGCAAGGGAAGTAGGTATATAATTCGAGGGATTTCATTAATGATAGGCCGTATCCTTTCCAGAAATGCCTAGATAAAGACCCTATGATAAGGTGGACGTGCGAACAGCTGCTGAGGCACCCCATATTCGAAAACTTCCTCTTCACAGTACCACATTCGGACCATGAGGAGTATGAAAAGGCCAGAAGAGCACAGGTATGATTGTTTAAATAGTTTCTTTAACGAATTACTATCTATCCACTAACGCGGCGTCCTATTTCGTTTAAAAGCCTTGTTAACCACTTATCATAATTCTGCAGCAAGAGTTCGCGGATCGTTACAAACAACGCGAAGACGCTCATCAAGAACTGCTCGCCGAAGCTAGCTCTGTAGCCGGTTCAAAGAAGATAGGGGGCAAAAAGAAAAAATGATCACTTCTTATAGCGCTATAGAAAGCTCGATCAGTGTAGCAGTGTCGTGAGATGAACTCAAAAGTACGATTGTACAATCTTATAAAACTATAACGTTCTGCAAGGATCTTTTGGCGCCTGATTGACATTGACAGGAGGGCCAAAAACAGGATGGCGGCGTTAGTTCCGAATTTGGCCACGCGCCAAAAGATCCAACCAGTTTTGTTTCGGTATTGAAGTTTGATAGTTAGTAACTTAGTTGTAAAGAGTAATTTAGCGTGTATTGCAAAAAGTATTAAATTGGGTAGTTATTATAACATTGCGTGTAGGAATGAGAAACCATTTTCAAGTAAGTCGGTATTTTTACGTTTCCGTAATGAATTGTAGGTACTCATTGAGTAGGTATTTTAAAAATATAGGTTTAGTAGGTAGCTATATGGTATGACGATGAAGGATTCGTGTAGACTGTATCGGTTGGTTTATTTTAAAGCCTTGGCCACAATAGGTACATGTTCAGTTTTCTTTCAGGTCAGTTTGATTTGAGCAAAATCCTTCACGTCCGGTACCTGTGGTTAGATCAACTGGCTTCTATGTCGGCGCAGCGACCGAAATGTTATTTACCTAATTGAAACTAAGTGGTCTGATAGTTTCATGTGCGCCCATAAACGAAACGAGCCGAGTTCAGACCATTTAGTTGTAGACCACGAATCCAGTCAGACCGGACTGACGTTGATCGTCGATCGATTCTTGGTCGAAGGTTCAGATTGATCTTTCCAAAGACCTAGGGTCTTAAAACCACGTTTCTTTGCAGGTTCAGTCATCACCGCTGCTGCCCCAACTGATAGTGACAGACCGGAACCAGCCCATCAAGAACAAGAAGTCAGACCTCGACTCCAGGAGTCATCTACCAACCATCTGACCAGCGCCGCGCGTGCGCTTACTACCCTCGTTGTGATTAAATGTTTCTTCATATTGAGACGGTATTTTATTTGTGATAGCTGTATGACGTCATGTTAGGTACTTCACTACCGACCGTCTGACCAGTTGTGATTAAATCATTCTTCATATTCAGACTGTCTTTTATTTGGGATTAGAACAAACATGACCTACTTGCTGGAGTGCCCCCAAGTATCTGTGTTCATACAGCCATGCACCTGCACTATTACCTGCATGATCTATGATGCGATATACACATCATAGATCTTTGATACCAAAGAGATTTAAGATACTCACCAACCATCAACCATCGACTCGAAAAGACGATTTGTGATGGCAAATTAATAAACATAGTCGGCCATAATACAAAACAAGGTTTATCTTTAGACTCGTTTACCTAAACCATCGAGCCATTTTAAAATTTCTAACTAAATATTAAAGTTCAACAAAAACTGACCATTTATCAGAGTCTTAAGTTGTCAATTTTGCAATAGGAACTTTACTTTTGTCGGAATAAAGTCCAAAATACAGTAACTGGCTCGAAGGTTTAGGCTAGGTCTTAAGCTAGAAACTCGTTTTGTAATATGACGATTTGTGTTTCTACGGCTCCAGCATGAAAAGGAAAGATTTGACTTGAGCCGCAAGTTCTATCGCAACTGAAAGTTTCAGTAGTTCGGTCAACCGGACTAACAACCGAACTGCTACTAGAGGGAATACGAAGCTTAATTGTGAATAATGTTTCTTTAAAAAATCAGTGTCTTTTATTTAAGATAGGTCCACCACCAATGGCTAAGGACAGTGTGCAGTGGGCGAAAGCGCCAGGGTAGCCCGCGAAATTCAATTTTTTTTATGTTTTTTGCAATTTGCTGGATATTGTAGTCTTTGGTCAATATTAAGTTTTACGTTGATTCAAATATGATTCGCGGCCGTAACAAATATGTATTTACAGAATTATAATCATTAAAGTCATCAATACAACTCTCTAAGACCATGTAATCCCCAAATGTCAAGATTTCATGAAATAGTCATTCTTGGGGATTACATGGTCTTACAGAGTTGTATTGATGACTTTAATGATTATAATTCTGTAAATACATATTTGTTACGGCCGCGAATCATATTTTAATTATCGTACAACTTAATACTGACCAGCAAATTGCAAAAAACGTAAGAAAATTTGAATTTCGCGGGCCACCTTAGAGCTTCCCCCTTAAGTACCTACCCTGCGTTCCGAGTAGGGATATAATCGATGTGAGCGTGCTTAAACCCGTACCGAATTAGCGTGAGCGCGATATCGACGTTCCGTGAATCGTCATAGATGACGTCATGACATGCGCCATCTTGCGATAACGCCGACCATGCCCTAGAATAATATCACCGTGAGCGCTGTCAAAAATGATAGTGCGTGTGTGAGGAAATGTCAGTGTGTGTTTTGTTTTGCATCTTATAATAAAATTAAACTAACGTGGCATTTTCGAAATTGTGCTTCTGGCTGATAGTCGCCACCTAACCAAAGAAGAAGAAATGTGGTGTTTATACAAAGAAATACTGTACTAATATCGTTTTTACATTGAGTAAGCACTGTGAGCGCGCTCACGGGCGTTCCGAATTGTTGACAGCTCTCAGCTGTCATAATCGTGATATCTAAATCGGAACGCATGTGAGATGATGTGATGTGTGATGTGAGCGCTGTGAGCGATTATAGCTAATTCGGAAAGCGCCCCTAATAGAAGTTGTTTCATCATACTTGCAGAATATGCAGTAAGCATAATGTCGTTTGTTCCCACGAGTACCGCCGGTGGTACTACTAGCGGGGAATTTCATTCTCTATAGTACCTATCACCATTTATATTAATCAATATTTGTGGTACTAGTGAGACTGTTTGTATCACCGAACAGAACCACCGCACCGGTGGTGGTACCAGCGGGAAATTTCGTTCTATATATAGTAAGGACCTGGCACCTGTCCCACAAACAGCGATTAACGAGAGAAAAAAAATAAGTTAGCGAACAACGAAGCCACACAAATCAGAGGGGCAATTTTCGTAATTTTAATCTGTTTCAATCTGTCAAAAATACCTCTAATACCCTACATTTTGACATTTGTTTGTCACCGAGATGAGAATTGGCCTTCAGGCTGCATTCATAGTAAAACTCCAAAAATAATAATTTATCATTGTTTTATTCTAAATTAATTAATTTTAACTAATTACAAACCTTGCTATGTACAGACGCCAGCACATCTAGCTACCTGAAACTGTAAAATTTTCCCAATCAACTTTGAACCTTATGCTTTAGCGATAAAGTTGAAAATCTATTAAAAAAAATTGACAGATTGTAGTAGCTTGATGTGCTTGCATCTGTATCTTAAATATAAAATGGGTGACTTTGATCTTCCTAAAGTAATTTTTTCTTATGTACAAGGAAAGGTGAGCGGTGTCATCAATCAGACATACTGAAGACTTTTAATGCCTGAAAGAATTAAAACTGAAATTACTTGACCTGCATTATCTACTTACTAATACAAAGTCTTTATTTTTTGTTTAAGTGGAGTAGTAAGTTTAATACATAATAATCAGCCTATAATGTTTACACTGCTGGGACACAGGCCTCCTCTCCGTGAAGAGTGGGCTATAATCCAACATAAGGGCCCAGAGTGTGGGTTGGCAGATCTTAAATTTTTTGGTTGTTTGGGATCGAACCCATAACCTACAACTCGTAAGTTGCAGTTATTACCACTGGGACAACACTGCTCCCCCAGTTTAATATATGCATGAATTAAGGAGAGGATGCAAGATTATTGTTGTTCAAAATTAAGTCTTATTAGGATGCAAGATTTGTCTGAGAAACAAGCGGTAGGGTACAAAAACAAACGGTTAGGAGTTGAGGATTGTTGAGGAACACAAGAATTTAAACTGTGGTTCTAACTTAAGTAATTTATTAAGAAAACATACACACTAACATTAGGGGTACACGTAGAACTATCGTTATAATGTCAAACAACTACTACGGCGACAGATCTGAAATTACTTTCGTAATCGACAGTTTATTCCTCTCCTCCTGGGACACCAATGAGTCGACTTTTTGCAGTTTGTACCAGCCGTAGTGGGCACCAACGAGCGCGGGCACCATTACAATAACGACAATGTTTTTTTTAAAGAACTGTACCACCTTCATTTTGTCTAATTTTGAATCTCTCCAGGCAATATTTTCCTTTAAGGTTAAGTATGAAACAAAGACTGTATGAAATTTGGAAAATTATGCCTTATATCTTTTTCTCGATTGTTAACTATGTTCGTTTGCAGAGGTAGTTTGGGTGGTGAATTCCTCAATGCATCAACGAATATTTTATTTGGCCGTTTAATGTAAATAAATCAACTGTCAATGTCAACCGCTCAGCTGATTATGGATTATCAGCTTTGAGGAACGTTCCAACATTCAGTTTCGTGTCAGTTTACAAAGTGGTTCACCAGATTTAATAAATTCTATTGAAACATTACTTTGAAATTAGTCTGTAAAAGCCACACTGGTATAAGTACTTACCTCAAAATATGCAGAAAATACGTAACCATAAAGCCTAATAATATCATCATCATACTTGTTGCTAAGTTTCGAATGTATCTCATACGATTATTATTACTACATGGCTTTCGAATGTATCTCATGCGTTTTGTTACAGTCACTGAAAGAACTTTATGTCATTATTAGTTATTTTCTCAACGACTCCACTTAAAATGTTAATACGTAACTTAAGAAAATTTAATTAGTATATTACTATACCACGGTCTTTGGGAATTTGTTAAGTCCAATTTTCAGAAGCTAAAAATGTAAACTGATTGTCTGTCTCCGTCCGCGTCGACTGCGTTAACGCAAATTAAACGCAAAGTGTAGTTCGTCGTTGCAATATTCACTTTATTATTAAACGGCCTATCAAAATTGAGGTGATATATATTAGGCCAATCACAAACCGAATTTCAATTTTCACTGACACATATTTCTATTTGTAGTGTGTCAAGAAAAACGTTCCTCAAAAACATGGTGGCAGCTCAGTGAAGAGGGTGAACCGCTCGACTAGTCATTAAAATAACAGAGGCTTATTTAGCAGGAGTGTTTGATACAATTTGTAAGTAAACCTCCGACTCCGGTTTAACATAAATCTTAAGGAGAAATAGTGATATCAACGTTCAATTTTAGGTAAACACCGTTTAATAAGCCTCATAAAAAACCGAGGATGACGTCTGAAGAAACCCAAGTATCTGAAGATCTGAAGGGATGTTACGAGAATCTTATTGTAATCGACATTGGCGCGAACTTGACGAACAAGAAATACGGCCGTGATCTCGATTCTGTCGTGCAAAGGGCAAAAGATGCAGGTTGGTTAAAAAAAGAAGTACAAAAAAAAAACATATGTCTGATTGCGTGTGTACAATGAGTTGGTGTTACAATGCCGACACTAGCGTACGTAACGTAATTTATTCATTTAGAATGATTGCACATTGAATACCTCGCGAGTTACTGGGTTATTGTCATGCTACATATTTTTTTTTGCTTGGAATGTTATGTATTTTTATGTGTGCAATGAAATATGATCTACCACTTATTTGTTGGTGAAGAAAGCAATTATTACTGCGGACGAGTTTTCTAGTAATAAAGATAGTATAAACTGTTTACATATCATGTGATTTATGAAGATAATTTCATAGGAAATAATGTTGTTTTTAAATATAAGCGATGACTAATACACAGGCCGTTGTCTGTGTCTGTGTTTCACTTGATTGTGGGCTAAATATAGTTATGGTATTCTATAAATCTACATTAATACAAACAAAGTCATTATCCATACTAATGTTATAAATGCGAAAGTTTGTCTGTTACCTCTTCATGCTTAAACCGCTGAACCAATTTAGATTAAATTTGGTATAGAGACAGTTTGAGTCCCGGGAATGGACATAGGATAGTTTTAACCCGATATTCCCACGGAATCGAAAATTATGCAGGTGAAACTGCGGGGCGCTGTTAGTAAACTATAATACATTAGTGTTCTTACTGCTGGGAGTTTGCAGTGATGTTGCATGTCGTCGAATTTTTGGTTCTAGGACATGCCGGTTTTCTCGTAATAAATATCAAACATATTTTTTTTTGTAAATCTTCAAAAAATGTTCGACAATAATTATTATTCTAGAATCATCACATGTCTTTATTCCCAAAATATGACTGCAAGCATAGAATGTACGTGTTACTTCAACTTCAATAACAAAAACTAAAATAATCTCTGTTTAATGTTATGATTTGAGCAGTGTGCTTGTTATTCTAAAACAATTTCGATTACAATTTCAATTATTTTTGTGTCTACAATCTGTTTCAAAACTTTTTAATGAAAGTGTAAACAAACCTGTTCAGGTTAAATTCTTACACTCTCACTATAATTTATTTTATTTTAAGCCTATGTTGTTGTTGTGGCAGTGCAAAGGCCTCCTGACCTTTCCACTCCTCTATGTCTCACTAAATATAATTAAAAGGAAACTAGTGACAGATTTGTCTATTTGCGAAGGTTTCAACTTTATATCTCACATAATGTTACTAAATTGTACAAAATTATTAAATTGTAGGTAATTGAAAATCATTGATGAAACTTGAGAGCAGTGGTGGCCCAGTGGTAACGGACGACTTACGACTTCGGTTCGAACCCAGACAGGCACTTTGTGTAAATTATTTCATCACCACTGCTCTCAAAACGGTGAAGGAAAATATCGTGAGGAAACCGGCATGTCCTGAACCAAAAATTCGAAGACATGTGACATCTACCAACCCACACTGGGCCCGCGTGGTGTATTACGGCCTCTCGATGAGAGGAGGCCTGTGTCCCAGCAGTGGCAATATTATAGGCTAATTATGATGAAACTTCAGGAAAACAATATGAAAACTTGAGGAAATTCAGATTATTTAAATTAAATTAATCTCAATTCTCTAATGAAAAACATCGTTATGGTGATTTAATATAACCCCCTTACTAATAAACGTATTATGTCAGATGAATAGTTACACACCGATTTCTCTCTTTCAGTCGTCAGTGTAATTTGACTTTCGAAAGAAGAAGACAAAGCATTTTGTAACTATACAGATGCTGTACAACGTTTATTAGTAAGGGGGTCAGGATTTAAGTATTCAAAAACCAAATAACATCACTGAATTTGTGAGTGGTGCTACAAATTGCCACGGGTACATTTTCTTTTTTTTTTTTTATCTTCTATTGCTTGTTTTATTGTTATTTTTATTTTAATAGCTTAGTTTTGTCTTGTAATCCATATATATTATTTGTACAGGTGTCCAGAAGATCATGGTCACGGGCACTTCGGTGCGGAACAGCAAGGAAGCCCTACGACTGACCCGCCTTTATCCCAGCACAATTTACTCAACAGCCGGTGAGTCTCTCAGATTATAACTATGTCTGTGTACTTCTGACATTATAGGGACTGATTTTATCAGATAAAGATATGCGGAATAAAATATAGGTATGTTTGACAGATTTAGCTTGGAAAAATTGAGAAAAAAAAACAAACAGATTACCAGATAAGTTAAAGAATAAAATTGAAAATTTTTCCTTGAAATTTAAAAAAAAATAGGAAAGAATTAGAACAGATACATAATGTTTATCAATAAAAATAAACTTTTTATTTTGTGAATAAATAAATAGTTTATTAAGTACATAAATACATAAAGGTGAAGGAGAACATTGTGAGGAAACCGGCATGTCCTAGAACCAAAAATTCGAAGACATTTGACATCTAGCAACCCGCACTGGGCCCGTGTACGGCTCACTCCCTCTCATCGAGAGGAGGCCTGTGTCCCAGCAGTGGGAATATTATAGGCTGGTTATGTATGTATGTATGTATACATAAACTCACTCCCTTTTCACATGGGGTAAAAACGACAGAAAACCAGCTGCCAGTTTATTATTTAATAAAAAAGCAGATTATTATTTAATAAAATTTAAAACTGCATTATTTATTTATTTATCTATTTATTGGCCTATCTATTTGGTATTATGAATATTAACACTCAGTTTGTTTTGTGTTCATTAATTTTCCTACTCAATAACAAGACAGTTAATAGCACCACCACAATTTTATTGTCCTAATGATATAATTTATAAATATTCCGTACAATAATTTCTATGCCAGTATGTTAATTCAGGCTAATATAAATAAATGAATATCATCAGCATTTTAATGAAGGATACCTGTTAAAATTCTTAGACCACTTTCATCCTACATATTTGAAGACTTTACCTACATGTGGGAGATTCACAGTTTTAATTAAATACTTATATTTTGCAATTCATCATTTGCCTAGCCTTTTCCCAACTATGTTGGGGTCGGCTTCCAGTCTAACCGGAGGCAGCTGAATACCAGTATTTTACATGGAGCGACTGCCTATCTGACGTCCAGAACCCAGTTACTGGATACAATACCCCTTGTTTAGACTGGTTGTCAGACTTTCGGGCTTCTGATGACCCGTAACGACTGTCAAAGATCCAAAAATGACAGTCGGGATCAACGGCTTAACGTGCTTTCCAAGGCACTGAGGGGTCTCGGTATGTAAAGATGGTCACCCATCTACGGACCGACTGTGGCAATATTTTCTAATTCTAAGTAGCTAATCCCATGCACACCTACACTAAAGCCTCATTTTATATAGCTACAATTACCTAACTAAACCTAGGTTGCGTTTAGTATTATTTTGAAACACATATGTTTGAATAGACTTTAGATGTATGAACGTAAACGAAGTAAAACGACTACGTAAGGATCGTATCAGGTGGTGTAGTTTCTGCCTACCTCCATGTGAAGAAGGCGTGAGTATGTAAAACAGTAGGTACCTTCCAAAATATTCATTTAAACCAGGTGAAAATTCCATCGAAATTCGTGCAATGGTTCTTTAGAAAACCATAAGCCTTCAAGCAGACAAAAAAACACTTCCTTATCGTACAGATTATGTAAATATTCAAATAATAAATTAAATTGTACATATGGCTAATTGCCCTACTTTTACATGAGGTGTAATTAAAATTTTGTAACTCTCTCTTTGTTATAAATTCATGTGCATAATTTTCATGAGTGTACGTAGAGTTCGCGTCAAATAACTTTGCCGCTCTGAAGTAGGCAACAAATCACTGCGCAGCTGTAGTTAATCTTAGGAATAAAACAGCAGCGCGCATGCGCGGCTAGCGAAAAGCCTAGGGGTTCAGAGTGGCAAAGTTATTTGACGCGAACTCTACCTACACTCATTAAAACGACTTGCTAGTTATTTTAACTCCTTTTCCGACTAGAATGTTTAGTTTAACCTTTCCGCTGAGATGCTTCTGGCAGGCTAAATTATATCAGACTATTCAGATGCGCCTGAAAATAACTAAAATAGCCAGCGACTTAACTATTTAACTTTTTTTAGCGAATATGCAAATTAAAAGGTTAGACCAGTTATCAGAAATTCACACTGTGTGAATGTCGAAATGACAGCCGCACAGGTCGATCGATTAGTTTAAGCCACGCTTGCCGCGGTTGGTCCGTGGATGGGTGACCATCTTTACATACCGAGACCCCTCCGTGCCTCGGAAAGCACGTTAAGCCGTTGGTCCCGGTTGTCATTCGTGAATCTTTGACAGTGGTAGTCAGAAGCCCGAAAGTCTGACAACCAGTCTTACCAAGGGGTATCGTATTACTCAGTAACTGGGTTGTGGAGGTCAGATGGCAGTCGCTCCATGTAAAATACTGGTATTCAGCTGCATCCGGTTAAACTGGAAGCCGACCCCAACATAGTTGGGAAAAGACTAGGCAGATGATGATGACCAGTTATCAGAAATTCACACTGTGAATGTCAATTGGTGTTATTTTTTTGATAACCTAGAGAGATGTAAAGATCGTTATGAAAGGGGAAATACTACCTCTACCTATACTTATTGCTGCCAACAAGTAGTATTACTGTATTCTGGAGAATCGGATCCCATAATCTCTGAAGTGACAATGATGAATCTCGCTGAAAATCAACAATCTTAAATTCAGTCACTCACTGACAGCCCATGAAATTTTGCACAATAGTTCCCCATATCACGACAGTAAACGCTAAGGTAGGATTTTTGAAAATTCGTCTCCTAAAGGGGTTATAAAGGGGATGAAAGTTTACTTATGAACGTTTGTAACTTTTTAAAGTTAAAAACAAGGAAATTATCGTTTACGATATTTATTTATACGTAAAACTTAGTTGTAACTCATCCCCTAAAGTTCCTGAAGAACCGAAATTGCCGATGGGAATTCACGTTGACAAAAAATTAAACCGTTCATGAATTCGTCTAGGTGTTCACCCCCACGATGCGAAGTCGATGATAGAAGAGGACATGTGGGGCGACTTGCACGAGATCGCAGCTGCGCCGGAGTGCGTGGCGGTGGGCGAGTGCGGCCTCAACTACAGCAAGGACTTCTCGGAGCCACATGTGCAGCGGGACGTGTTCAAACGACAGGTCAGTTGTGGTAGAACATAATGTTTCATCATCATCGGCACCATTTAGACGAAAAACGTCCATTGCTCGACTGCCTTCTCCAAGAAACGCGACTACGGTAGTCCTGCATCTTAATTGCGTTACACTTTCAATCACAATCTGAAGTATTTTGAAGGAAATTGCATATACAAACTGTTAAAAAGTTAACGTGACAAACTTTAATAGGTGCTTTAGACCATCGAAATGAACAACTTTCACTATGGGACGAACTCTGAAATCACGAAAAAAAAAATCCGCTGTTTCATACATTTTGGTCACGTAGGTATTGAACTTTTGTATGAAACAGCCGATTTTGTATAATAATATCTTCCAGACAACTTTCGGATGGAACGGAGATGAACAAGTAAAAGTCGTTCAAATTCATGTTCTTTGTGAGCTACCACGCTTTGTGTCCAACATCCAGAAACATAATACCAAGTACGTACATGAGGTACATCCGGAGACATTCAATAACAATCATCTGGATTGCTCCAGAACTACACACGACGTCCACCCGCATACGTCCTTCGTCCAATCTTTTCAATAGGAACACTTACTGCATTCAATACGGATGAATCAGCTGCGAATGAGATGCGCTGCAACGTTCCCAGTCTATTGAAATAGCATAGAGTTTATTAAACAAATGCTTTACAATCATAGAGTCGTATAGAAACAAAAACAGCAATCTGACATTTCACTAATTAGTGGTAAATAAAAAAAAACATGTAATTCTTTATTAAAGTTGATAAATTCATCATTTATGATTTAATTTGGTAAATTAAAGGTTTGCATTTTATTTAAATATTACATTGGGTAGATTGCATTTAGAAAAAATTAATAAAAAATTAATTAATTTTTCAGATTGCTGTTTTTGATACTTACATTTAAATATTGCTGGATTTGATTCTAAACAAACACCAGATTGCTGCTTTTGTTAATAGCTATGTCAAAGATTGCTGTCTTTGATTATAATAATGCAACACGTAATTTAGGGTTGTCACTCAAATTAAAATTCACAAAGATGTTTAATTTTTATTTATTTCACAAAATTAAATTCGAAGTTCGGCAGGTTCCTGAACTTCTTCATCACAGTATATATCTTCAGAAGGCGTTTCTTGTAAGGTCTCCTGTCTTAGTAATATTTCTTTATAAAAACTTAATTCCAATAAGCCTTGCCATTCGGTACCAAAATGTTTGCTCAGTAATTTATTCACATCACTTAATTTACTTTTATTAACAGCAACTATGCTGGGCAGTATAATCGGATTTATCATATTCATAAGTTTTCGTGGTCTGCAAATATTTTGAGCGGTAGCTAGGTCACTCTTATAATATATTTCGCCCCTCACAAGCACGTTACCAGGTTTTTTTGAACGACGCAGAATAAATCTTTTACACTGGTTGAATTGAATATTCCAAGTTGTGGTGGGTTTTACGATGTCTTTGATAGATGTCTTCCAGTCAAAAACCGTACAATCTTCACCAAATTTTACTAAAGATGCGTTTTCAGACACAATATCTATGATTTCTTTGGGATGAAGTACTACCTCCATTTTACGCAGCTTTTTTTCTATAACTCCAAAAAAGCGATCAGCAGGCATAAAGGAATGACCGGTGACAGGAAAAATGACTTCTAAACTCTTAATGTTTCTATTTTCTAATAGCCATTTGCAGCACATACCAATTAAAATACAATTTTTGTTTTGCCCGCCGCATCCGTCTGCAACCAAACGAATTCTTGTTATGCCCGTTTTATCAGTTTTACAAAGCCGGTCATAAACTGCAGATGCCACCAAATTCGCATTTTTGCTAAACTCGTCTTCTGTACAATAATAAGAGAATACACGCTCTTTATTTAGAGGCAAATTTGAATGCCCTTCAACTACGGCTAAATTGTAGAAATATAATTGTCGGCTATAATAGCATGATTGGTCAGGCACCTTTGGTAACGGTAAATTTTTTTGGAAATCAAAAGATATTATTTTCAAACCAGGTGTAGTGTCTCTCAAGTTTTCAAAAAATGATTTCGCTCTCAAAGAATGAACCCTCTTCTCTGTCATAAATATTTTCTTTTTATTTTCGTCTTTTTCCATTTTGATCTTTTCTTTTAGTTCTAGACATTTTGAACAAACATCCGTTTGTGGTGTGCCGAAGCCTAAATTATATTCAGTGTTGAAAATATACCGAAAGTATGATAATTTTACCCCAAGTTGTGCATTACGCTGGTCAGTGTTATACATTAGGTAAAGTTTTTTAATATTCAACTCACATGGCAAGTATTTTCTTTCAGCTTCCTTGCTTTTTCGGCAATAATGAGACTCTATACATTTGAGACTTTGAATAAAATGATGAACAGATTCTTTTTTCTCTGCGTACTTTTCAGTCTTCCGATCACCTCCACGAGCTTCACGAGGAAATTCTCCCGTTTCATAAAACTTTTTCATCAAGTACTCCACTCTATACTTTTTAATGCCAAAAATACTCAGAAAAATTTTTTGGCAGATTGGCACCCTCTTTTTGTTAATGAATACGGAATAGTTAGTTTTAAATTTCTTTTTGCCTTTAAAGTTAGGTCTTTTTTGAGTTTCTTTTATTGAACACAGTTTGAAAAGAATTATATTTTGCTCATGCTTTGTCGAGTTCTTATAAAAATCCCGATGTATTTTTGATAAATTATTCATTGTCAATGTTGCACATTTCAATGCTTTCGTATTATGTTCGCATACTCGGGTTGGCATGCCTTTTGACGAATATCTAAAAAGAAAAACAAAGCATGTTAACATAATTATGTTAGGTAAACTAAATTACAAAATAGTGTATAAAATAAAGAAATCCAAAACTGATTTAAAATAATAATGCGTATTCAATTAAAATTTATTTTGATAATTTCAATATGAACTCAACATTCATTAAGTGTAAACCAATTTAATGTGTTGTGACAGCCCTACGTTAAAACAATGTTAGTACATACCTCAAACATTTTGCAATATTTGTTTTCCATTTTGTAGGATCTCTTTTTTTCTTTCGTGCAAACTTATTATTAACACGCGTGGGGTGCACCTCCATGTCCAGTTTTTTAATGTTAAAACTAACTTTTCAACGTTATTTTTATAATAAAACAAGAAAATACACGCACAAAACTCACAACAAAAACAACGCGGACGCCATTTTGACGCACAACCGAAGCAACGCTTGTGATTGGCTGACACTCACAGATTGCTGTATTTGATACTAACACAGTTTTTGAAGTTCAATTTTCGGTTGTAATTTGCTGTTTTTGATACGATGTTATTAAATAAGCAAAGAATATTCTAATGGAACAGTGTTGCCCTATATATAACTTGATTTTAGTTAAAATGACAGATTGCTGTTTTTGATTCTATACGATTTATTCTATTCTTCGGAACACGTAATTGTACGTACAGATAGGTAGAATTGAATCTTTATTATGTGCACCATAAATTAAAGGTACGAGTATAATAACAATACAATCCATTCATGCTATAATAATTACTTTACTTTCGCATTTATAATAATAATATTATAAATGCGAAAATTAAAATGGGAAAACCGCGCAGCCAGTTAGTAATAACTGGCTGCGCCCCGCGGTTTTACCCGCATAAGTGTCGATCCCGTGGGAATATCGGGTTAAAAACTATCCTATGTCCATTCCCGGGAATCAAACTATCTCTATACCACCTAAATTTCATGTAAATCGGTTCAGCGGTTTAAGCGTGAAGAGGTGACAGACAGACAGACACATTTTCGCATTCATATTGTTAGTATGGATAGGCACATTAAAGGCAGTTTAAAAGATCTAAGTTAACAGGGAGCGGGAGTGACTTTGTTTTATAATACTATGTAAAGATTGTACACAGAAAAAGTCTTTTCTAGATTTGATTGATGTTCGATACGGTACGGAAACGTATCGGAGTGGTTGTGTATAGCAATGTCTTGTCTGTCATTTACGGAACGGTATTCTCCCTGCAATTTGCCCTGGCGTGTTGCCAACCTGAACTCCAGTAAAACATTGTACAAACAGGTTTCTATTTCCATTTTCAACTATGTTTGGTCACGTCTCATTTCTTTGTTTACCAAATGAATTTGCGTCAGAGAGTTTGCGTTCAGTGAAACTGAAATCTTTATGGATCAAGAAACTGGTTATTGCTAATCGATTCAGCATCGACTCATGTAAGATGAATCGCTGTTTTTATTATGAGAAGAATCTGAGGGAAAACATTTCGAACGAACGTGCTATGTGTCAGAAAGAAAAGTGATGCTCTTTTAGCAAGCAAAGACTTCCACATAAATAGATGGCAGCACAAGTACACATTTTAGATATTTACAACAGATCTGCAGCTAACTTGACAAATGCAAACGTCCGAAGCGCGTGTAGGAAAAATAATTAATAACTAGCCAACACCAGGGCTAAATTCTAGAAAACCTAGCTAGTCACATAGAATTTTCAATTAAATTCCCTAATAACTAATGGCTGAACTAGAAATCGAGCTGCACCCGCTATTACGACTAATAAACCACGGACCGGTTACGTAAAAATGCGTGTTTATTATACCTAGCTCAATTTATAACTACAAAAGAATGGCAATTTATGTTTGTAACATAATTTAGATCAGTATCTAATATTATCCGTTTGTATGAGGGGCTATTAACTCAGTTAGAAAGTTAAGGGTTTATTTAAAAACGTTGATTAGAGTTTAGAGTTACACTGTCTTAAACACAAGCAAAGGCAATTAAAAAAAAAAAACAAGATGCGACTTATTTGACGCCTCAAATCCGACATTTTGATTTTATTAAAACAACCTGTAAATTTTATTAAAACAACGTGCGACCTAGACGAGTCGATGGACACCTCACCTATTAAAATACAACCATTAAATAATCCTTCGAAGGTATAAATAATCCCAAATAGCGAAGTCGGGTAATAAAACCCTTATTGTACAGAGGCTAGATAGATGCTATGACAATTCGCAAGGATCGCGACGCTATAGGGTGCATGGGCTAGCGAATCCCGCACTCTTGGCAAATTCATGGCACAAGAGTAACGCCGGCGCCGTGGGGTTTGAGTCGGTAGAAGTCTGACATAGGTACATAAAACCCTTTAGTCTCCTCAAACGAAGAGTATCCATTCGGATATTCCCACGATATGTAATAAACATCAAAGTCGCTCGTCGTGTGTCTGTGTGACCGCGTTCTTATAAACTACACAAGTGATATTGATACCGTTTTCACTATAATTTAGAGAATTTTATCCGGAAGGTTTATGTGTACGATACATTAATACTAAACTTAAATAAAGAAATCACAATTTTTCTCAACTCGTAAATTTAAACCGGGCGTAGCTGCGTTAAAATACCAATATCATATTTTCCTAGGTACTTGATCTGGCAACGCAACTGATACTTGCGTGTTTGTCTCAACCAGTAAAGCCGTTGATGTAAAATTGACAAGAAACAGCGATCATAGCATGCGCTTACGTTGAAAACAGACGCATTACACAGAACATAGAATTACCACCTATTAATGAGTGTTAAATGATCACTGCTCATCACAATTGCACGCTAATTTCCATTTAAACATGACTTGTGAATGTATCATTACTGCTATTGATCCGCTCGGGTTAAATTTGTTCAGTGCATGCGCCTACGCATTGGTCTGTTACCGCGTAGGAATGTTGCAGTAGTGTCATTTTGAGCCGCTGCGCTGTTAGAACGTTACTTTTGTTTAGTTATTTTTTGCCATACTGTCATTCGTAGATCTTTGACAGTCGTTATGTGTAGTCAGAAGCCTGAAATTGATGATCAGGCTTCCAAGGGGTATCGTGTTACCCAGCGACTGCCTATCGAGATAGTATTCGCTCGGTATTCAGCTGCATCCGGTAAGACTGGAAGTCGATCTCAAAGAGCTAGACAGATGACGATTCTTTAATGATTATAAGTCAGACATTGATGGTTATTAATCGGTTTTTTCCCGTTCGCAAATATCTTCTCTTAGTACCTACCTATACACCAAATATTGTTTCTATATTAATTGGACTTGGCTGTGTCTTGTCAGCCAGTCACAGAACTATTCTTATTGTTAGGTATATTCATTTTTATTTAAGGTTACTGCAGAAAGGGTAAATAAATTCTTCTTCTCCTTTCTAAATTCTTCTTCTCCAATATCCGCGCCGTTTAGTATCATCATCGTCATCAAGGTGGTAGTTGAACCAACTGCCCAGACTGCACCGGACTTACATTCAAGTAGCAAAATTCATAGCATAATCAACCTATAACGTTCCCATTGCTGGGACACAGGCGTCTTTATGAGATCCCTCTCATATAAGCAACACTCGTATTATAATGGGCCTATAATGTTCCCATCGCTGGGACACATGCTTCCTCTCGGTGAGAGGGAGTGGGCCGTAATACATCACGCGGGCTTGGTGCGGTTTGGTAGATATAGAAATACGAAGAGCATGTCTTCGTATTTTTTTTTTGTTCTAGGACATACCGTGGATGAAATAATTTTAAACACAAAGTAAAGTGCCTATCTGGGTTCGAACCTACGACCTACAACTCGTAAGTCGCGGCCGGTACCACTGGGCTATCACGGCTCACTCGCACCACTCGTATACGCGATTTTAATGCATCCGACCTTCCTAAACACTCGACCTTGATGTTGACCTTACAAATAAAACACTCTTTTATCTTCTTGTACGTTGGCACTGTTCTAATTCGAGTGCATGGTTGGTCCCATTTTGCAACGCTAAAGTTCTGAGTCAGGCGTGCAGTCATGACCTGTTTTAGATCGTTGAAGCGTTTTTTATCGTATGTTCCTGTTAATTTGATGAATATTTAGGTTTCACACACTGGAATTTCAGCGGGGTAATTGCGGAACATACTAACAGTAGGAATGGCTTTCACTTTGGCAGTTCCACAACATTCAGGAATCACGCTAGACGAGAAATTACAATGGGGACCTCATATAACATCTATTGCGGGGCGGCTAAGCTCCGCCGCTTATGCTGTTAGAAAGATAAGACAGTTAACAGATGTAGAAACCGCGCGTTTGGTCTATTTTAGTTACTTCCACAGTATTATGTCATATGGCATTTTACTATGGGGTCGGGCTGCTGACATTGAATCCATTTTTATTTTACAAAAGAGAGCTGTCAGAGCCATTTACAATCTACGTCGTCGCGAATCTCTTAGGGAACTATTTAAAAAGGTTAATATCATGACGGTACCTTGCCAATTCATTTATGAAAATATTATGTATGTAAGAAAAAATCAACATCTTTTTAATAAAATAAGTGATAGGCATAATTTTAATACTAGAAATAAAGATAAATTAGATCAACCTTTTTTTAGATTATCTAAAGTACATACATCTTTTATGGGGTACTGTGTTAAATGCTACAACAAAATACCTTGTGACATATTGCAATTAAATGAAAGAAAATTTAAAACTCATATTAAAAGTACACTTTGTAAACAAGGATATTACAAATTAGAGGATTATATCCAAGATAAGAATGTTTGGAAACATGCTGGTCCTGCTCCATAGGACAATCTAAAAGTCTAGACAAAATCAAACTTGTTCCTAATTTAATTTATATATATATTTTTGATTATGACATCTTATTCTAATTCATTTTTACAATCTGCGACTACAGTGGCTCACACACTTGTTAAAGTTCAACTACTTTTGCATTTTTTTTTTAAATAACTTGTAAATATGTGAGCACCATGTATCTATCACTTATTTGATTTACCTGTCATTGCTTAATTTTTAATTATTTTTACCTTTTGTGGTAGACTAATTTTATTATGGGTGCATCGTGTTCACATATAATTTTTATTATGTATACAAGACCTTGTAAAACATTTTTAAAAGAGTAACGGTGGAGTTTCTTGCCCATTCTTCTCCATACGAAAACTACCTTTTCGAATGGGCGACTAGAATCATTTCTATTTAGTTTTTTTTTGACGTTCAAAAGTGCCTTTAATGTGCCTATTTGAAATAAATGATTTGACTTTGACTTTGACATTCATTACGTTAATTACGGGGGTATTAAACCGCCAACTTCCAAACTTCGGACTGTCACTAAGAAATTCCTAATGGAAAAACCAATAACACTTTGTCCGACCCGGGAATCGAACCCAGGACCCCACGCTCAGCAGTCGCGCTTGCAACCACGAGACCAACGGGGCAGTCAAAGTCAGTTTCCGAATATCCACCTTGGGGTGGCTGGAGGGTGGATAAACGAAATAAGCCTATCCCCCTATTAAATGGAACTCAAAACACAACTGGAAAAATGTGCTTGTACACTATAGTGAAATTCAAAATATTTCATTTCACATAAACCTACATGGACACTTATGAAACGTCAGAAGCTAGGTGAACGATTCCACTTGGTTGTTTCCTATGGAGAAAAGCCGGATAGAAACTCCACCACATAAATTACTCCACCGTTACTCTTTTTAACCGACTTCAAAAAAGGAGGTTCTGTATTCGACCCGTATGTATGTGTGTCCGCGATTTTCTCAAAAAGTAATGAAGCAATTTTGATCAATCTTTCAGTAATGTGATCTACATACTTTGAGGAAGGTTTTAGTATATAATACATTAGGTAATTATTCTTATGTAGGTACGAAGTTATATGCATAAATGTACTGAATCTCCGGCATTTCTATGCGAATTTTGATGATTCTTCTAGTCGGTGTCTTCAATTCTTCAATGCACTAGTGTCAATTGAATTTGTCTGGGGTAGATACAACTAAAGTGAAAAATAAAACCATTTTTACAAAAAAAAAAGGAACCGACTCCAAAAAAAACACTACAAAGTGATAAATAACTTTAATTTCGGAAGTCGGTGTCAAAAAATGAAAATGCGGAACCAACGACACCGACTTCCGAAATAAAAGTTATAATAATAATGTTTATTTGCCAAAGACAGTTTACATTTCCTTAAAGTCTACTCTAATAGCTAGGTTTACAAAAAAATAAAAAATACAAACTAAGACGCAAAGGAAGGATGTTGCTTATGAACTCCACACTAGGTCGAGCCTGTCTCGTGGAGTCCATGGGTGGTATTACCATAATTATAGTGAACATGCGCATTACATTAACAAAGGAATTCTTCAGAGGTAAGTATGTGAGAAAGCGTTAATTTTTAATTTTTAGGGTAATTAAAACATTATTTAGGTTTAAAATTAAATTAAAACAGTTTTTTTAAAAAGTAGAAAAATTAAAACAAAAAAGTTAAAGGGTTATTAAGGCTACAATGTGCACTGTGTGTGGGGGTGTGTGTATGTGTGTGTGTGTGAGAGAGAGGGTGAGTAAGTGTGTAGCCGTGTAGGTAGGTATATATTAGTGTGTCCAGTCATGTGTTAGTGTGTTACGATATTACCTTTAAAAGAGATTCGGATTCACTATGTGATTGGGCTAATAGCCATTTACGAACAATCTTTTTTACTTGTCTTGTTCCAGAGTTACTGACGCCACACATTCTTACCGCTTTGTTGTAAATGTGGCTGAGCAAGAATTCTTGCATGTGTTGTGCGAAGGTTGTCCGCGTCCTTATCGAAGGACACTTGAAAACTCTACGTTTGAGAAGCAGCGAGTATTCCGGGGTCTGTGTTATGATTTTATGCTGTTTCAGTACCATTTTGAAGATATATAACTGTCGGACATTGAGTAATACGGTTTCTTTGTACAAAAGGGCTGTGGGGTATCTGAATGGTTTCCTGAGCATGACTTTCAAAACCGATCGCTGAGCTCGTTCGCATTGGATCATAGTGGTGATCCCAACTCCACCCCATACTGTTATACAGTAACACAGAATTGCCTCACATAGTGCCACATATACCATGTTAAGAGTTTTTATATTGGCAGAGTTACGCAAGAGTTTCATTATGTGAATCAACTTTCTGGTGCGTTTGGCCACCAGGTCAATATGGGGCTTGAAAGAGAGCCGCTGGTCTATTATAACCCCCAGATATTTTATCCATTCAACCCTTTTTATTTTCTGGCAGTTACACAGGAGAGGGTTACAGGTTGCAGAGTGGATAATGATGCCAAGTGGTAGTTTGGGCGCTGAGGCTTGGGTTTTGTGGAAACACAAGTAGTTCGTTTTGTCGATATTTAACGAAAGAAGATTGTAATCGAGCCAACGTTTGATACTGGTCAAACAGTTTTGAGCCTCTTTATGCACTGATTCCCAGGATTTGTCATTAAAGAGAATTACCGTGTCATCAGCATAACATATGATATCTGCATCTTGATTTAATGAGCGATGTATATCGTTTATGTAGATGATGAACAAGGTCGGGCCGAGAACACTACCCTGTGGGACTCCACAGATCATATTTTTCTGACAGCTAGTGTTCTCACCCACTTTCACACATTGTCGTCTGTTAGTTAGATAGGTTTTAAACCAGTCTAATGACAGTCCTCTGATTCCAATGACCTCAAGTTTCTTTAGGAGTATGGGTATTGCAACGGTGTCAAACGCCTTTGCAAGATCTAGAAACACTCCCAAGCATTTTTTATTGTTGTCTAGATAAGACGTTACTAGTTGGGTCAGGCGGCTCACTGCATCTTCAGTAGATTATTCATCACTTCTCGTAGTGTTTTTTTTGAAGTCGGTTGGTTTTTTGTATAAAGGTTTTATTAAACACCTCTGTCTGGATCTTTGGCTGAAATAGGCGTGATGTTATGAATATAGACGGTTATTCCTCAGATAGAGTCACCTTGGGTTATTTCAACTAGGTACTTAGTTGTGGAAGACCTTTATTGATTGTGTTATCACTTCTCGTATGTGTCACACACTAAGATAATGCATATTAAAGTATTGGAAATTATTGAAACAAATATGAACGTGCTGTTGGATTTTAAACTTTGGGCGCTGAATCGAGCGTTGAAAATGCAACAGAGTGCTTTTTTTTATAGGCATTAGTTTAGGTGTCGCCTAGTGTTCTTTGAAACGGGCTAATAATATTATTGAAGTACTGTTTATTTTACTGAAGTGGATTACGCGATATATTTCAGGTACCTGTTTCTGAGAGCTAGCTAAGTCTGAATAGGTACTAGTTTTGTAATCGATATTAAGTACTTACTTGTAGGTAGTTTGCGTTTTTAGGGTTTCCGTACTCAAAGGGTAAAAACGGGACCCTATTACTAAGACTTCGCTGTCTGTCCGTCGCGTCCGTCTGTCTGTCACCAGGCTGTATCTCAAGAACCGCGATAGCTAGACGGTTGAAATTTTCACAAATTATGTAATTCTGTTGCCGCTATAACAACAAATACTAAAAATAAAATAAATATTCAAGGGGGGCTCCCATACAACAAACGTGTTTTTTTCGGCGTTTTTAACTTTATTCTATATTTATTGTTGTTATAGCTGCAAAAGAAATACACACTCTGTGAAAATATCAACTGTCTACATAATACGGTTCATGAGATACAGCCCGCTGACAGACAGACAGACGGACGGACAGCGGAGGCTTGGTAATTGGGTTCCGTTGGCACTCTTTGGGTACGGTACCCTAAAAATGACTACAAATAACGATAAGACGCATATAATACAGGACGTATACCTCGTATGGAGACAGACCCAAACAAGACAGGTATTTTTCGGCGTTTTTGCCTTGTGTACGGAACCCATCGTGTGTGAGTCCGATTCGCACTTGGCCGGTTTTTATATGAGGTTTCATCATTTCTGTCACTCATCATTGCCAATGCCATATTGTTTACACAGTTTCATTGATAAGTAGATATAGTATTAGTCAGCAGTAATTTTACAGCTCAACATCACATCATTGGGTGATCAACACGCTAGCGTGTCAGCGACTATGTCAATTGCTTTTTCAACCTATTTCAACAATAGTGTTTACATGTAATCGGCACTTTAATTGTGCAACACTTTTTTTTTTTTTTAATCTCTTTTATTTAAGGGATTTTTGTACGCTTATGCGACGATGTCAATCCCATCGTGCTTTTACAAATAACAACTTACTAACTAAACTAAATAAATTAATCTTATACATTCAGAAATTAACTTAATCTAATTTATTACCTAATAAAAAAGTATACAATATTTTTGCTGCTTTAGAAGTAGGCTTGGCTAAAATACCATGGAACATTCCAACATCCATTCTCGACACTTTCAAGGAGTTGAGAAGTTCGTTTCTTTTGTTAGCATATCGGACACATTCCACCAACACATGCTGTGTATCCTCTACTGTACCACACACCTCACAGTTAGGAGAGTCTGATTTCCGCATTAGAAAAGCAAAGTTGTTTAGTGGAATATGTCCTGACCTCAAACGATGCGCAGCTACAATTTGCCGTCGACTCAGTTTCGACCCGGAGAACCAAGGTATATGAGGAGGCTCACTCTGTATACTTTTGTACCAGATTCCTTTCGTTTTAGATCTTTCATTAAAATTCCAATATAAGTTGATTATTTTTCTAAATTTACTTAACATTTCCGAATAACTTGGTAAAACATCCCGAGTATGTATGCCTAAAGAAATTGCTTCTTTGGCTAATCTGTCAGCCTCCTCATTACCCGACACTTGTAATCAATTTTATAACATAACTAGCTTCTACCCGCGACTTCGTCCGCGTGAAATTTCACCCTCTCCCCCTTAGGGGTTGAATTTCGAAAAATCCTTCCTTATTCCTTGTCTACATTATAAAGGGAACCTCTGTGCAAAATTTCAGCTTTCTAGGTCCAAGGGTTTGGGCTGGGCGTTGATGAGTCAGTCAATCAGTCAGTCAGGACTTTTCTTTTTATTTATATAGATAGATAACAAAGCAGAATTAGCTTATAATGTTCCCACTACTGGGACACAGGCCTGCTCATAGGCGTATATAGGGGTTCCGTGCCCACCCTAGAATGGTCTGGTGCCAACCCTGTGTTTGGACTATAAAAAATCCTTCTTGTTAACAGCTACAACTACTATATAATATGTTCAATAGGCTATTTGACAATGTAAAAAATAAGGTCATAATTATTGACACTCGTATAGATTATCGCTTTTATAATCGATTTGCATTAATTTTACTACAAAACAATGTATTATTTGTAAAAAAAATCCCGAAACAACTTCATCTTTTTAAATCTGGCGCCACGTAATCGAAAACGGTCTGGATTGGCTGAACTTAAGATGGCGTCATGATTTATTAAATTTCTGTCTATCGTTGTTTTGTCTAGTATCTCGACCGTTTCAACGTTTGTTTACGTGAATCGTGACGTCACGACGCCATATTGTTAAAGATAGCGTTTTGGCGGCTTATTTAAACTGTAAATTTTTATTTACTATTTTTTAAAAGAAATACATTATGCAATTTGAAGTAATAGGTTTTTGTGGGCTCGTTAGACACCATTAAATAATCTGAGATGTTTATCAGAAACCAGTCAAATAGCCTATTATAGGCGAGGACGCTGGCACCCTAAACACAAGTTAAATCTTACTTTGGGTGCCAGAGTTCATCGAAATCACTATTCCCTTAGTTGTAACGCTGCATAGTGTTTTAGATAAGTGTTTTTGTACAATTGAAGTGAATAAAGAAACTTTTTTTTTTTTAGCTTGATCAACCAATGGATGCTATTAAATTATTACAACTACTAGCTGACCCGGCAAACGTTGTTTTGCCATATAAATTATTTCTAGCTGCCAGGCGCTATCGTTCGCGTGGTGTCCTACCCCTTACCCTACCCCACCCCTACCCTACTCCTACACTACTCCTACCCTACTCCTACCCTACTCCTACACTACTCCTACCCTACTCCTACCCTACTTCTACCCTACTCCTATCCTACTCCTACACTACTCCTACCCAACTCCTACCCTACTCCTACACTACTCCTATAAGTAAATAAAAGTATTACTAATACTATGTCCATCTGAAACCGGATAAAGAGTATTCTATGTCCGTCTCCTGGTTCTAAGCTACCTCCCCACCAATTTTCAGCCAAATCGGTTTAGCCGTTCTTGAGTTATAAATAGTGTAACTAACACGACTTTCTTTTATATTTATAGATTATAATCATTATCATTACTTTTTTAAATAACACAGACATACTCGTAAGTATCAGAGTTAATAATACACATAATAATGTTTTAAATATCACAATATGTTTTCTTTAGTACTATATCGTCCCAATAGATGTCGTTACGTGTTTCCACTTATTGCAATAAAAAGTTGTTATAGAATGCTTTAAGTTGATTATATCTTTTGATAGACTGAAGCGATTGCGATGAAACAAAGACTAATCACGACTTCGAGTTCTACACTATATTTGAGTATAAAAATAAACCATATTGGTTTGGTACTTTTTACGTTGAACCTGTTCAAATAAAAAATCTGTCACATCCAAACAGACAAACCGACAAAAATTCCAAAAATTGATGAAATGGCATCTGTTGGTCATCCTTTAACACCCCGCCTATTTTTTGTTTAAATAATTTTAATGTACAGAAACGCCTCGTCTACAGATTTATTATATGTATAGAAGATTAATACGAGTATACGTAATTAATCAGCCTTATAACGTTCCCACTGCTGGGACACAGGCCTCCTCTCAGTGAGAGGGATACGAGTATAACTACAACGTTATTTTTAGTATATGCGAAACCTGAATATAGTTTGTTCAAAAAAGGTTAAAAATTGGACACCGAGTGACACTACGTAGGTTAGCCAATCTCCGCGCCGAACGGTTAGGTACCTAGGTACTATTATCAATGAGCGCAAGACGGCGCGGCGCGAGCGGTGCGGGTGAGCATGTTTTTGTACGGACAAACAGGTAACTTAACAAGTTTATAACTTTGTGATTTTTCATGATACAGTTTTGAAATTTTGTACATAGATTCTTTACATAAAAATACTAGACACGTGTTTCGGGTTTCGCATATACTAAAAATAATGTTGTATAAAAGTAGAAATCCTCCTTAGTTTGCAATAAACGTTTTGACTTTAATTTTCAAGCATTATTTAGCTTAGTTTGAGTTTAACAGGAACGGAGCAATCTTTTCTAAAAACGAAAATAAATAAGCGCATTGCAACATCATCCATTTTAATGTTGTTTTCGTGAATGCACATTGCTCACTAATTAAGTTTATTCGTGTTAATGAGTATTTACTTATTGATAAGTGCCAGACAATTGTACTTTGCACATATGTAACCAGAACACGACGTGTGATGTGAGGCAAAATATTGAGGTCATCAGCGTTGAGGTAAAAATATTGAAGAGTAAGAAATGCATTCGTTTACATAATAATGAACGTATTTTTTATTATTTCTTTCATGTACAGGGCAAAGGCCTCTATTCTTTCCTCACACATTTCTTTTTGACATAAGTGTAGACCAGCGAGCGGGGCAATTGCGTAACACATTATCAATCGGGATCGGTTTCATTTTGACAATTAAACAACATTCATTGCGTTATTTAGAGAGAGTTTATGGAAAAATAATTTTAATCCTACAGCATAAAGTTCAGTTTCCGCTACAACTTCAAACATTTTTATAACTTTTTCAATAGTGCTAGTCACTCTGAAATCAATCACTTACCGTTAAAATAAAGTTGATATTTGTTTAACTTGAAATAATATTAATTTGAAACATAAGTTTGAATAGACTGGGGTATTCCTCGAAACGCACCAAATTAAACGTCTATCCATATCATTTATTGCGAATCCTTCATGCTCTTCTCTATGTTTCATCGTTGATGCATTTCGAGGAATAAAAGTATAATATTTTTATTTTGATAATAAGTAATGAAAATAAAAATATTTTTTTTTTTTTGTCGAGGATTACTTTTTGTGCGTTTCAGAATTGGTGCGTTTCGAGGAATACCCCAATAGACTAGGTATATCTCTGCCTAAAACTTCGGAAAAAAACTGGCGTGATGCTATGAGAGCATTTTTATTTTTTATAGTTTCCTTTTCGGCACGACCAAATTCAAGGCCATTCAGCTATTGTTATATCGATCGCATAGTTCAGTGCCACCAATGGTAATAATGAACGATACCACAATGTGTCTAAGAAAGTGGAATATGTTTATGTATAATAAATATGTACACAATACACTAAACAACGAATCATAGAGATAACAATGATATGATTATTTACAAATCGTTCAGATATGTAAATAATCTTGACTTCTGAATCCGGAACGGTAGTTTGTACATACATAACAGTATTTTGTAAGGTTTTTTTTTTATAATGAATGTGGTTGATTGAATGGGTGAAGAAAAACTTAAGCAACCATGAATAGGGTTGATTATGATATTGCTTGAGAGGGGGTGAATACTGACATGACGGCTAGCATGTGCTAACATACTCCATAAGTTTAGGTAGTAAAATAAAGGTAAACAAAAAACCACGTGACGTGGTGGAAATAGCTTTTTTTTTTTTTTTGCGGATGGGAAATCATCAAATGACCCCTCCCGCTCTGGGTGGACCGGAAGGGAGTGTCAGACTCTTACTGACTAAAACCCACCCGTGTTCCTTCCTTAGCCCTTTATGTTCCGGGCCAGCGGCAACCCTTTCGGACAATCCCGCTGACCCGACAGGTGGAAATAGCTTCCTGTTTCTTTTACATCACCAGCCTCTCGCCAAGGAGTTTACAAAATAGCCCTTTGTATGTTCAGCGATTATTTATAGTTTAGGTGAAAACTAAACTCAAAAGGAAAAATTTTGTTTGACAAAATTCGTTTCAGACTTTCAGTGCCTAAAATTTAAATAAAGGTGGTAACATTGCAGACAAGACTTCCCATTAGTTTTAAACACTCTTATGGAAAACCCTTGGCAAGAAGCTTCTAAAAACCGTTTTAGACCACTATAAATGGGCCACCCAGCTTATCTTATTTTTTATTTATTGATATGGCACTATAACGACTCGCTCACTAATTAAATAACATTCTACTGGACATCAAAATCCCTAAAACAAATTAAAACTTTCCTAATAAAATTCTACCTATTAACTCGTAATTTTAATCTGTTACAACGACGGAAACTGAATCCAATCTCGTATGATCAAAGGACTAGGTAACGAATGTCGAACTATATTTAGTTCGGTCCAGACGCTTTCAACTCACGCCCATAAGAATAAAGATGGCGATCAACGTGAGAAATTGATGGCTTCAACATTTAAAAAATGTTTAGCGGAAGCCATTTTTTTTTGGTGATATTATGTATTTATTTGTAGGATAGATGTGTGTTTGATTTAATGTTATTACTAGGAAATGTAATAGAACACGAATAATAGCTATCATATATGATACTAGCAACGCCCCGCGGTTTCACCCGCATAAGTGTCGATCCCGTGGGAATATCGGGATAAAAACTATCTATGTCCTTCCCCGGGATGCAATCTATCTCTCTGCCAAATTTTATCGAAATCCGTTCAGTGGTTTAGGCGTGAAAAGGTAACATACAGACAGACAGACAGTTACTTTCGAATTTGTAATATTAGTATGGGTAGTATGGATTGTTTCTTTATAATAATATTTACAGTCAGTTATAGCAATCAGCTGTCCCACCTTTGCATGGTTGAGATTTTTTAGAATACGAATCGATAGAATTTTATAATTATTTTATATTTTATTTATTTGAGCAAAGTAAATAAAATATAAAAAAATTATAAAAATCTATCGATTCGTATTCTAAAAAATCTTATAATTATTTTATATTTTATTTATTTGTGCAAAGTAAATAAAATAATAAATCCAGAAAGGCACTATCCAATAAATAAATTAAAAATTAGAATGGAAACTGTGTTTGATCTACAATATTATTGAAACAAATTATTATTGCTTGCGTTGCTGCTGTTATTAAAACTTTTTATTCAGTTTACAGCCAACAAAAGAGATAAGTATGCAGGATCGTCGGATATAGTTCAAGTTTAGTAAGAAACCGATGGATGTTGTCGTTGTTGTAGCTGTTTGTTTTCTATTAATAAAATTGAATTTTATTTGAGAATATCCATCGTTTTCTTACTAAACTTCAACTATATCTGACGATCCTGCATACTTATCTCTTTTGTTGACTGTACATAAATAAATAGCTTGTTACTTCAAACACTTTCTTGTTTTATGAGCAATCGCTTATGTTTCGTGCACGACACTGACGACACAGCAGATTTTTTATTGTCTCTTAATTAGATTAAATCTTAAGAATCTACTTGGTGTAGACAAGCATAACCGTATATAAAAATATTGTGACATTATAACTACATTATACAGGGTGTTTGATAGAAGGACCGACGCAATTTTCTTAGGGATAGGAAGTGTCATATTATCCTAGTTTTCAATCATAACACCTGTCTGAAGTGTCACGGTAGGTAATTGAGATGTTAATATGTTCCTTTTTAAGCACCCGAAATATCGTCACAACTTTTTTGTTTGTGGTTGTAATAGAGCGTCATAATTTTTGGTGTAATCTTCAATGGCCATTTACGTACAGACGCCAGCACATCAAGTTACTACAATCTGTCAGATTTCTTGACTTTATTGTTAAACCATAAGGTTCAAGGTTGATCGGGAAAATCTGACAGTTTCGGGTAGGTTGACCTGCTGGCGTCTGTACAATCGGTTCTAAAAAATCACGTGGCTGCTTCCAAAGTCCAAAAATTGTGTCAAAAACTATCATGTGCTAGCAAATGGCATCCCCAATCCCTCAAATAATTGTGTCGGTCCTTCTACCAAACGCCCTGTACTTTTACATCACGCTTGTATTCCCCTAAGAGATAGGTAGAGGTATGTATAAGTACACCATTATTATATATTATAATATTATTAATATTATATTATTATTATATATTATTATATTATACACCATAAGTACACCCACATTTCGCCAGTTATGTTTAAGTCCCACACAGGGCCGTCTTTAACCTATTGGAGGCCCTGGGCACAAGGATCACGGGGCCCCTGTGTAGATAAGAGACAGGAAGAGAAACATACTAATATTTCAGAACTGAGGGGCTAGAAACTAAAGCACGAACTACACGGTTTAAAACGGTGGTATCAAACCTAAGTTTAAAACAGTGTAGACAGTGGTTTGAAACCAAATTCGTATGACCTTTAAACGTCCTTGGTAGAAAGGATTGCAAACCAGTGGCAGAAGATGTTGGTTTTAAACCGTGTAGCAGGCATCTCGCAACCACAACAACTTCCAGGTCACCTTGGTTTGTAGACTGGTTTCAAACCGTGTATATCGTGTTTTATTGTAAATTGCACTGCAAATAACTTATTTTGTCATTGAATCGGGTACTAATAATACGTAGAATGGAACGGTGGCTGCATAGAATGTTTTTTATGAGAGCAGGCCGGGGCCCCCGAAGATCGCGGGGCCTTGGGCACAGTCTTACCAAGGGGTATTGTATTAGAATAGAATAGAAATACTCTTTATTATGTACACCATATAAATTACAGACATAAAAATAGAAACTGTACATAGGGTGACGCAATGGGTGGTCTTATGGGCGGTATTACCCAGTAATGGGTTGTGGTGGTCAGATAGGCAGTCGCTCCATGTAAAATACTGGTATTCAGCTGCATCCGGTTAGACTGGAAGCCGACCCCAACATAGTTGGGAAAAGGCTAGGCAGATGATGAGTTTGAAAATTTTTTTTTTAAACATTGTCGGCGGTAAGTCTTGATAACGATTTGGTAAATGATTGTAAATAATATTAGACAATCAGTTTACATTTTTCTTAAATAATTTTAGTTTTGTTGGTGGCAGCCGAAGTCTATCTTTATGCCGTGTTCGGCTACTTGGCCTGTCAGTGCTAGTTTCAAATAAATTGTAAATCCTTAAAATGCTTTTAATACAGCTTGTCTGCTTGTATAGAGGAATAGTATTATAAAATGAGACACAGTAGCGTATTGACTGTGGGAAGCTCTGTGGTTTGATAAGAGGCTGATTCATCTGCTTTGCGTCAACGTCACTATTGAAATATGTCGGATCACTCTATAGTGTTATGAAAAACAGAACTGTGACTAACACAACAACAGTAACTTTGACCTTAAATGGTTGTAAGCATGAATAGGGAACATTTGTAGGGTTCCGTACCCAAAGGGTAAAAACGGGACCCTACTACTAAGACTCCACTGTCCTTCTGTCTGTCACCAGGTTGTACCTCATGAACTGTGATAGCTAGACAATTGAATTTTAATTTTCACAGAACCGGTCGAAGTGGAAGTGCTTGGGGGAGGCCTATGTCCAGCAGTGGACGTCTTTTGGCTGAAATGATGATGATGATGATGTATTTCTATTGCCGCAACAAATAATAACAATAAAATACAGTTAAAATTTAAAGGGGTATAAAAGAAACGTTTTTTCGGCGTTTTATGCCTTTTGGTACGGAACCCTTCGTGTGCGAGTCCGACTCGCACTTGGCCGGTTTTGAGCGTTATTAACCCACTGAACGAGACAAAATACATACTTAGAAATTTTATTGTTATTACGCCTGGGAAGCGTTTAGTGTCCCGCAAAGTGTTAATCACTCAGTTTTCGTGGAATCTATTAATTACTTAATATGGGGGGTTGAGCTCTGGACCGGTGACATTAATAAGAATACTTATATTTTTTGATAAATACAAAAAGCAACCGACAACGATCCCTGCATTGAGATTGTGGATTTTCCCATTTGGGGGGTTTGAACCTTCAGATAAATTGTTTATTCTGTACAAACAAAACGCACATCACACTAATATTATAAAGGCAAAAGTTTGTGAGTGGGTGTGTGTGTGTGTGTGTTTATAGGTTTGTTACTTCTTCACGCTCAAACGGCTGCACCAATTTTGATAAAATTTTGTATGGAGGTAGTTGACACCCTGGATTAACATATAGGCTATTTTTTATCCCGATATTCCCACGGGATCGACATTTACGCGGGTGAAACCGCGGGGCGCAGTTAGTTATAAATAAATGACATAAAATACACATAAATAATAATAGCCTCCCCGACCGTTTCCGGTCACGGTGGCCAATCTCAATGGAGATTAGCCAGGTACGCAGGAGATATTATAGTGCACAAGTGTGTGCGCAAACACAGGTGCGCTCTCTGTTCCTTTACTCTCATAGTCCGATGGGACGGCAATCCGACACGACCGGGGAGAGTTCAGGCGCAGGACCAACGGCTTTACGTGCTTTCCGAGGCACGGGGGTATTAAGAAATTCCTAATGGAAAACCCAATAACAATAAACCGTTGACAATTTTGTCCATTGCTTGATTTCAGGGCCAGGGACCAAAGACACTTCACAATACTCATTAATCTGTGTTGCGACACGGGCACATGACAACAAACAAACAACAATCGTTTAAGGGGTTTCGATAAATACTTATTTAGTGCATCTCTACACGATCCTTTAGGAAACACATACTTAAAATATTTCAATATTTTATCATCAGTGGTTTAGTCAGTGCGTGCGCGCTGTTTGCCAGCCATTAAGATAATGAGTCAGTCATCCAGTCACGGAAGTGCTTCATTTTAAATAACAATTCTAACAAATTTTCCTTTTTGTTACAGGTTGAAATGGCATGCGAACTAAGGAAGCCCCTATTCGTACATGAAAAAGAGGCCCAAGATGACTTAATAAAAATCCTAGACGAATTTGGTAGTCGTCTACCCGCCGTCGTAATTCACTCCTTTACCGGCACAGTAGAACAGGGCCTGAAGTATATCGAAAAGGGGTATTACTTGGGGATCACAGGGTATATCTGCAAGGATAAGTCTGATGGTGGAATTAGGAGGCTGTTATCTGAAAGGTTGCTGCCTTTGGATAAGCTGCTGGTTGAAACTGATTCGCCGTTCATGTACCCGAATATGAGGGCTTCTAAATTGCCGTTGCATGTTAAGGATTCTTTGACTGAAAGGTAAGATTAACATTGTATATATTTTTTTTAGCCGTTGCTCCCGGCTGTCATTCGTGGATCTTTGACAGTCGTTGCGGGTAGTCAGAAGCCCGAAAGTCTGACAACCAGTCTTACCAAGGGGTATCGTATTACCCAGTAAGTGGGTTGTGGAGGTCAGATAGGCAGTCGCTCCATGTAAAAATACTGGTATTCAGCTGCATGCGGTTAGACTGGAAGCCTGTAAAATACTGGTATTCAGCTGCATGCCGTTAGACTGGAAGCCGACCCTAACATAGTTGGGAAAAGGCTAGGCAGATCCAAAAATTCGAAGACATGTGACATCCACCAACTCACACTGGGTCCTCGTGGTGGACGGCCCACTACCTCTCACAGACATGAGGTCTGTGTCCCAGCAGTAGGAACGTTATACATTCAAAATGCATTATGGTAAGCTGTAAAAAAATACTGCAAAATACAATAAAACGACGTATTCCACATTGGGCACCCGCTTAAATGGCCCCTGAGTGAATGTGCCGCTTAAATGGCCCCTGAGTGAATGTGCCACTTAAATGGCCCCTGAGTGAATGTGCCGCTTAAATGGCCCCTGAGTGAATGTGCCGCTTAAATGGCCCCTGAGTGAATGTGCCGCTGTGTGTCAGGTGCATTTAAGCGGGTGCCCAATGTGGAATACGTCAATAAACCTGCCATAAAAACAGACCTAAACGTTATCGAGATAAAACTATCGAATGATAACATGACAGCCGCGCTGGTTTATTGGGACATGGCTGATACAGATAATGATAAGATAAAGTTAGCTTCTACTTCTGCTATTGATAAAAATAATAACATAACATTATCGTGCAAAGTGCTATTTTTCGTATGATCCGTGTATTTCTATTATGTTTGTTGTTTTTAGGGTTCCGTACCCAAAGGGTAAAAACGGGACCCTATTATTAAGACTCCACTGTCCGTCTGTCTGTGTCTGTCACCAGGCTGTATCTCATGAACCGTGTTAGCTAGACAGTTGAAATTTTCACAGAATAAAATAAAGTTTAAATTTAAAGGGGTAAGTTTAAAAGAAACGTTTTTTTCGGCGTTTTATGCCTTGTGGTACGGAAGCCTTCGTGTGCGAGTCCGACACGCATTTGGCCGGTTTTTTATTTGTTAGCCAAGAGCGTCAGGCTAGTCCGCGAAATTTAAATTTTCTTACGTTTTTTGCAATTTGTGGGTCAGTATTAGATTGTATAAAAATGATTTGACTTTAGCACTAAGTGTGGTCGGCACTCCAGAACCTTTCGGCCCCATCGGCCATCTGTTCTGTGAGCAATGTGCTCTGCGAACCAGAAGACGTAGTGTTGGAAGGACTCCCACAAGGTGGACTGATGATCTGGTGAAGGCCGCAAGAATCACAGAACCGGTCGAAGTCGTGGTGCTTGGGGGAGGCTTATGTCCAGCAGTAGACGTCTTTCCGCTGGAATGATGATGATGAAGTGCGGTTTTCGTGCTTCAATCAAGTTACCGTACGTAAACTGGCAAGACTCAAAATCATCATCTGCCTAGCCTTTTCCCAACTACGTTGTGGTCGGCTTCCAGTCTTACCGAATGGAAGTGAATAATAGTATTTTACATGAAGCGACTGCCTATCTGACCTCCACAACCTAGTTATTGGGTACAGCTCCATTCAATCTTTACGGTGGCTAGAAACATGAGGAGAGTCGCTGCGCAGTAACAAATTCACGTGTCAGCGGGGGTGAGGGGTGAGGTACTGCGCAGCGAGTAGTGCACTTCAGAGTTGCCATAAAGTGTGAATTGGGCTTTAACATGATACCCCTTGGTGTGACTGGTTGTCAGACTTTCGGGCTTCCGTAACGACAGTCAAAGATCTTCAGAACTCCAAATATTATTATTTTATTTTATTCTCCGCTTTTCCAGATCCATGACCTTCGTGAACCGCTACTGCACATTTCAGCGCAACGAGCCGTGTGCCCTGCCGGCTATCGTCGAACTGATCGCCGGCTTCCTAGGTCAGAAGCCAGAGGATGTGGCCCTCGCCACAGCGTTCAACGCACTGAAGTTATTCGGCCTTAGCCAGTGAGTAAGTTTGTAAAACCCTCTGCTTATTGTAGGTCAGTTTTGTATGAGAAAAGTATGTTAAAGGGGTTTTTAAAGTTGGTGGAGCAATTTCTGCAGGTTTTTATGCGAATAAAAAAAGCTGATCTGCATTTTGATTAAAATAATTGAAGGATAAGTAAGAGGGTGGACATAAAAAAATATTTTTAAAGAATCGAATATTAGTGCCCTAAGCGCCTATACAGTGCCTTGATAAATGATTACAGTAAGAGTCAATTACATCCCGAAATAATAATTATTATAATAATCAGATGATTGTTAATAGGAGCTCCATTTATAACTAATCCCAGTTATTTATGAAATGATTAAACTTACTCAGATTTGATGGAGTGGTTCCTTCGATCGTCATCCGAATAGTTCATGATTTTTTTTATAACAAAAAATTATGAATTATAACAAACTAACCTCGACAATTGAAAATACTCATGTTCATTGTTAACGTGCATTTCGATAATGACAAGAAACGACGATTTGTGGTATATAATAGAGATTTTTTGTGGCACAATGAGGCTATTGATATTTTTTGCGATGTATTTTGACTATGATTTTTTATTGAGTCGAAGCGCCGCAGAATTCGTCCCTAATTCGATACTAAAACATTCGATGATATCTTGCCATTGAATTAGATGAAACTAACATTAAATGTTGCCTCTCTACATCGTAAGTTTACCGAAGTAGGTGTTACAAGTTTTTGGGAGTTGGAAATCGGGATATTTGAATATATTTGAGCTGGCAACAAAATGATTACGGGATGAAAATTTCTCGATGTTATGAATTGTCACTAAAGCAGCTATTTCGATTGTGATTTAAATTATTGAGGGAAGATTAGCTTTACAGATTATTCAGCGTTTATATTTATTTATAGTTTATTGTCTGTGAGGTTAGTTTCACTTTAAACATTCAGTATTGTAAAAATGGGAGAATTTGTAACACGAGTTTACTTGTATCGTAATTATATTTTTAGTTATTCAAGTATATTCCAATGTCCGACAAATAAAAGAATTATCATAATAATGAATGAAACGCTACGCAAGTTACAAAAGCGTACCTGAAAAGCGCCAAGTCTAAATTATTGCCATTTTAAAGTACTTGGTATTTTTGCATAATATACGAAGACCTTATAATTAAGTTTTTTTACTATAAAATGTGGCTTATGTATGCACACGCCTTTAACATTTGGTGGCAATCGGGTTTAGTCAGACTGATCTCAAATATGACCGTGTTTGAATTTAATTTTGATTTATTTTTCCACTAACAGGATTTAAACGTCGTTAAAAAAACGCTTTGTTGCAAATCAACGGGTTTTTCGACGATTTTTGTTAACTTAGTGTTGCAGTCCACTCTCGCGATATTATTTAGTTGTAATTAATATTTTAAGTGTAAGGAAATGTAAACCATGTTTGATACTAACACTTGTACGTAAATGTAGTTAGGTTTAGGCGAAGTGTTTAGACTTGGAGATAGATATTTTTCGCCAAATATTTAGAGACGTTAGAGTTTTTCTGTGTTTAAAATATGTATTTGAATAAGTCCGATAGTTTGTCTTTAGAGCCGGAGCGGGAAGACACTGTAATTTTTTTTTAAATATTATTTTTTTACACACCAGTTATAATAAGGATTTTATAGTTTGTTCCCCTCGGTTGACTAACTATCGTCCTGCCTGTAGACCGCGGCAGTGGATTGCAACCCTAGCCCCTATAACATTAGCCTGTTGCCACCTTTTTATCTATGTGCACGGTGTTAGGTATCTCTAGTTATTCTCGCTCTGCGGAGGGCATTCCTAATCGAATTACAATATTTATATTTTCATCGAATATTTGTAAATAGTTTGAAAGAATGTGTAAGTAATTAATAAATATAATTATTTAATTAATGTTAATTTAATGCTGGTAGTCACAACGAAATCAAAGACTGCAAGTATTAAAGATGTGAAACTTGACATGTTAATTGTTTACGTTTTTGTATCGATATTTTTTACGTATTTAATCGTTTATTGTGTAAGAAGTACTGTTATTCCTTTATTTTTTGACACTTTGTTGTAGTGTGTAAGGGTGGGCTGGCGGGCTGGTGTCGCTATGTATAATAATATAGGTAATAACGTTGTCTACTGCGGTGGTCCGCCGGCTCGGGTCGAGTAGTGCCTTCGATGAAACGTCCTTTTGTGATAAAAATATTTTCATAGAATGTACAGATTATCTTTCAATATACAATTAAAGAAATTAATTCGGGTTTTATTTTTGACATCCTTTTGTTTTTGTGCGTTAGTATGAAGAAGTAGGTAAATACAATTTAGCACAGAATACACAGGCACACAATACGTCATCAGAATCAAATAATAAGAGTGAAATGTTCTATGTAAGAAATTAGCAGGAAAGTGTGCCTCACGGCTGCGCCAAAAAGGTCCAGTTCAGCGAAAATGCCAGACAACTATACTCCATTTGAAATAAGATTAGACATTTAAATATACCTTTTGTACAGTCCGTTCAACCGATTTTGACTTCTATACCGTAGGCATAAAGATGGTATTAAAAGCAAAAAAGTGGTTACAGTGCCAACTGTTTACTGCAGCTGCCATATGTCATGCCACCAACGTAATAGAATTCAAAATCGGTTGAACGGACTGTAAAAAAAGGTTTATTTAAATGTCTAATCTTATTGCAAATGGAGTTTAGTGCCTGACGCTGGTTTTCAACTGGACCTGATAAGTGAGGTGGTGTATAAATGAAATTAAAACTAGAAACTCACTTGGAATTTAATTTATTGCTACTTATTTACAATTTTTGGCAGTCAACGTAGTTATAATACTAAACATAATATATATATATATAAATAATACATAACACAACATAACTTGAATTGTGGCCTAGACATTTCTAGAATAGCAGTTTTTTAATACTGTCATTTATCTAAGTAATCGAAAAGAGGTGCTGTTTGTTCCCAGTTTTATAAATAAAATACGGTCTCTTTTTGAAAAATACAGTAACAGTTATTTAACAATACATAGGCTATGCTTGAAGCACACATTTTAATGTTTTCATGGCAAAAATAACTAAACGTAAATGTCAACAAGAATCCTGCTTCAGATGAGATACATTAATAAATTGACGGTCTTAATTTTAATAACGAACATTTAATTAAATGAAGGCTCTGCATCTAGAGCAAATGCACTAAAGTCGGACTTCTACATAGCTGCAGTAAAAAGACAGCATATGTGTTACCATTTTTTATCGAAATTTATATAGTGATGTGACAAAAGAATCGATTTATTCAATTAAGATTCAGTTCAAAATCGATCAATGTTCCTCCTCCTGGCGTTAAAACGATGTCTCATTGCGTCACAAGTAGAGATAGTGTGGCAACATTTTTTATCAAAATGACAGTAAGACTGCAGCTAATTAAAAGTCCGACTTTAGACGCAGAGCCTTCATTTGACCCATTCACTCTTAATTCTGAATCAAAAAAGCACTTACACAACTCACTTTTTTTACACCCACATACCAATGTCAAATTATATTACACCAAACCGATTCTTCAACGAGGTCGATCCGACGTCTGCCGTGCCCTATTATTATCTAAGTGATCAATAAAATCCACGTCGATAGTGTGGGTATAATAAACATGCATTATTATTTTGTCTTGAGACCAAATTCGGAACTAACGCCGCCATCTTGCTTTCACCAAAACAATTTGACAAATGTTTACCAACAGCGCCCCCCTGTCAATGTCAAAGGATCCTTGTAGCACTGTACATACACAACGATGTAATATTTTTTAATAATAACCTACATATCACAGTGTTTTCTAGCTCTTGTCAAGTTTCTTCACGAGGCCGGGCGGCGGGGACATAAGCACCTTTCTTGATAGTCGCACCTGACCGGAGACTGGGTCACGGCCGAAGTACTTCACTTGGATTTCTGATCCAACGTCTAAGCCGAGCACTGAAGGATGCATTATCTGTGAAAATGATATTGGCGTTAGGTACAGACGCCAGCACATCAAGTTACTACAATCTGTCAGATTTCTTTAATAGATTTTCGACTTTATTGCTGAAGCATAAGGTTCAAAGTTGATTGGGAAAATGTGACAGTTTCGGGTAGGTTGACCTGCTGGCGTCTGTACAATACGACCGATGTAACTTGGCGGGCCTAAACTTCGCGCAGAAGGCTGCGCACGAACGTTTTTTAGGAACCAAATGGTGGCATGAGGCGAGTGTGAGTGAGAGAACATGCGCGAAAGTCCGCAAAGGCTATCTCAGGTCCGCCAAGTTACGTCGGCGTCGGTCGTATTGTGAGCGCTCGGTACAGGTCAAGCTGAAAGACAATCTACTCTTTGTATTGATTGCTTTTTAGTTACTACTCTTATTGTATGACTAGCTTCTGCCCGCGACTTCGTCCGCGTGAAATTTCTTGTTTCCCCGACCCACTCCGTCGCATCGCATCGCCCGTCCGAGCAGCTGTTACTTCTTTTTTGCTTTCTGACTTTTTTTCTCGGCCTTCTAAGTTTCCTAGCATGATGTTAAGCTTACCCTCATTGCAAAAATCCTCCGCCGCACCGGGCTTTTTTGTATTGCAATGCGACGCGCTTCGGGCCAACGCCGCAGTAATGTGCGCTTAGCTTAATTAGTTGACAATCATTGGAGTAAAAAGTTTGAGACCGGAATTCATAAAAAAAAAACCGCTACTATTGAATATGAATGTGCCTCATAAAAGTTGAGCACGGTGAAATAGGGATCCGTGGCCGCGTATTGAGTTAAACATTTTTGTAAATCAGAATGCGACGTCTTTTTAGGGTTCCGTACCCAAAGGGTAAAAACGGGACCCTATTACTAAGACTCCACTGTCTGTCTGTCACCAAGCTGTATCTCATGAACCGTGACAGCCAGACAGTTGAAATTTTCACAGATGATGTATTTCTGTAGCCGCTATAACAACAAATACTAAAAACAGAAAAAAAATCTTTAAGGGTCCCATACAACAAACGTGATTTTTTTTCGGTGTTTTGCCTTGTGGTACGGAACCCTTCGTGTGCGAGTCCGACTCGTACTTGGCCAGTTTTTAAAGCAATAAACTTGTTACCTTCCTATGATCCAGCTGCGTATTATGCACCAACGCAGGCGGCATTCCGGAGAACAGTGTGACTAACACGCCCATTTCTTTGATCTCCACGATTCTGGCCTTGTATATCGCGCCAAACTCAAGCTCATGCTTCTTCTCAGTGGCCAGCCAGCCCTCGACGCGAGCCTTGGCTTCGTCCATAGCCGCTTGGGAGGGCGCGAACACGCTGTACTTTACATCGTCTATGGGCGACACCTGGGAATTAAAAAAAAAAAAAGACTCATCATAACTTTGTAAAATAAACCGGGCACCAGTTACCGTGGCCTACAATACGACCGACGTAACTTGGCAAGTAGAACCTTGAAAGTAATTATTTTTTAATAAATTTTTAAATTCATTATGAAGTTTTAATAAAATAAAATAGGACTCAGAACTTTCGCGCATGTTCTCTCACTCGCACTCGCCTCATGTCACCATTTGGTTCCTAAAAAATCTTACTGCGCAGACTTCTGCGCACAAATGTACGAGTATCTATCCTTTCCCAACTCGATGTCAAGACCCGATTGTCTACAATATGTCTACAGCGTATTCTGACCTATTTCGGCCACATAATGCGAAGGGGAGATAGCAGCCTTGAAAAGTTGGTTATTGTTGGCAATACCGAAGGAAAGAGAGCACGAGGCAGGTCGCCAACACGATGGTTCGACCAAGTAAAGGAAGCTACGTCCTCAAGCAATTTTCAGCAGGTGGTGATGGCAACTTTGGACCGGAGTAGATGGAGGCAGATTGTCCGCTTAAAAGCGTCCAGTGACCACGATCCTCAGTAATGAGGAAACGATTGAAGAAGAAGCGTTCAGTCAAGTTCCGCCAAGTTACGTCAGACGTATTGTACTTGGAAAACCTTAAATAGACTTCGTACCCAAGTAGGCCGCAGCAAGGACACCTCCACAAGTGCGGGTACATGGACGGCTCCGACTTCCGGTGTGTGTATGTCGCAGTCGGATTGTATAATCCGCCATATTGCATTACGGCTAGCCGTTATCAAAAACAGGGCCGTTTTGAAATGCGGCGGTTCAACGATTAGCCGGATTGAATGCAGCTAAATAAAAAACCGCCGGAATGTATTCGCCGCCATACGTTATTCAACACGGCTAGCCATGATGTAATACAACGAGACATTAGCCGCCTCTTTGACAGTTCCGATTCTTAACACTCGTGGCGTTGCGTGACATAACAACAACAATGCTGTCGGATAGAGAACTACGTCGACATAGGATGCAAGAGCGAGCGAAAGGCACCCCGAGGTTCAGTTTGGTTAGGTTACTTTAAACCCTTTACATAGTCACCCTACAATCTAAGTAGTAGTGCGATGCGGCTAAACGTGGCCCGCCTTATTGAAGAACGTACCGCAATGACAATCAAAGAAATCTAGTTGAGATTTCTTTGGTTGGCCCATTAGGTGACCACGCTGTACCGCCATTCGGTAGCCTTCTTTATGTCCTATGAATGTCCAGGAGAAGGACAAATTGGACACTCCAACAAGTGGGCCATCGTCTGGTAACTAGCGGAAAAACCAAAAGGGTAAACGGAGCCGGTCGAAACCCAACTAGGTTTTGAAAAGGCAGGATCCAGAGAAGGACACGTGCGACAAAGATGGTTTCATCAAGGTGGAGAAGAAGAAGAAGCCTTCTTGTCGGAACCAGTGCGGCACCGCGCTGGCAGGACCCAACATGCTGCTGCGTCCAGCAATCCCGACGACGCAGCTGTACGTGTCCAGGGGGTCTACTCCGAAGCGGTTAACCACTGTATCGGCCGAATGTGCGGTCATTTTCTGATTCGAATATTGTTGTCCTATTACGAATTAAAAAAAAAAAGGTTAAGGGTTCTAAAAAGGTTCGGATTGGAACAGTTTGGTCGGGACCAATAGTCAAATAAAGGAAATTAATGGTAGTAGAAAATGACCGAACATTCGGCCGATACAGTGGTTAACCGCTTCGGAGTAGACCCCCAGACTGCACCACTCCACGAAGGTTGAGGAGATCGTGGAGTACATGCGTGTGAAGACCAACTGGACTTTGAGGGCCGAGAAGTTGGAGTCGCGTCACAACACGAACTTTAAGTCGTTTATGGTGCGTGTTCCGACACCACATCTCGAGAAGTTCCTCAAGGAAGAGTTCTGGCCGAAGGGTGTTGTGTACCGCCGGTTTCGTGGTTGGCTACATGACACTAGTCAGCGAAACACGACGCAAACACTTCGTGTGCGTTAGTTTGTTAGTTTTTTAGTGTAATTATAATGTTGTATGTATATATAGTATCTTTAAGTTATATTAATATTGTATTGTATGTGTTTTATATGGGCCTTGATGCCTGAAATAAATGGATAAATAAATAATAATAAATAAGGAGCACAACACTCGCACTGGGTGACATAACAGCGTGTGTATGATATCGATAGTTACCTGTACACCAGTTTCAACGTACAACCTCTTCAGGTTAGCGCCGCCTGGACCGAGCAGTTTCGGCCTCTTGTGCACTTCCACCTCCAGCTCCTCGGTAACTGGCATGTTGTCTTTATGGCCTTGTCTGGAATACAACGGTTATTTATTTGTAAACGACTTTAAATATATATATATCTATGTTCTGGCATAACTCTTTTTTAACCGACTTCAAAAAGGAGGAGGTTCTCAATTCGTCGGAACCTTTTTTTTTTTCTTTTTTTTTTAACATTGATACGAGGTTGCGGACGATCGGGGTACGTCCAGTGCCTAACTGCTGTTCTGGGACAGACTCCCAACGTTTTTGACGTCTGTTTCCCTACTACTGAGTCGAGTGACTCTGCTGGCGACACACGTCACCACGCATGCGTAGGTAGGCAGCGGGGTGCAACCCACTAGGAGCTCGGAGAGACAGGCAGCGAAGAGGCGGCGAAATAAAACGCAGGATTTTCTTTATACAGGGTCGAATTAACTTTAGCTAGGGAAACTCCACATGCGTGATGGGTTTCGATATACAGGAAGATTTTTTTATCACTATCCAAATTTTGACAGGACATTCTACCCATGAATATGAACAACTTTCACTATGGGACCAACTCATATTTTTATAAGTGGAGACCTGTAATTGGCTTTCAGACTAATGTACTGTCCTTGACCTGTGTGTTCAAGTCTCCCATGTTATTCAAATAAATAAATAAATATAATAGGGTACAAACCTAGGCTTATCAATACACTGGTTCATAATATCGATAATCTTGCTCTTAGCGTCACAGGCCTTCTGTATCGACTCCATGACGATCTTGAGCGGTAGACCGGACAGCTTGATGTCAGCTTGGAGAGCTGTGATGCCTTTCTTAGTTCCTGCGACTTTGAAGTCCATGTCTCCCATGTAGTCTTCTATACCCTAGAAGAAAATATCACACTGATATATTATAAAGGCGAAAGTTTGTGAGTGTGTGTTTATATGTTTGTTACTTCTTCTTCACGCTCAAACGGCTGGACCAATTTTGATAAAATGTTGTATGAAGGTAGCTGGGACCCTGGATTAACATATTATTATAGGCTACTTTTTATCCCGATATTCCCACGGGATCGAAACTTATGCGGGTGAAACCGCGGGGCGCAGCTAGTCACACTAATATTATAAAGGCGAAAGTTTGTGTGTGTGGGTGTGAGTGTGTGTGTTTATATGTTTGTTACTTCTTCACGCTCAAACGGCTGGACCAATTTTGATAAAATTTTGTATGGACGTAGCTGACACCCTGGATTAACATATAGGCTACTTTTTATCCCGATATTTCCAAGGGATCGACATTTACGCGGGTGAAACCGTGGGGCGTAGCTAGTAGTAAATATAAAATGTGTAAAATGTACACGGTGGTATTGATGCGCAAACTGTAGCCATGAATTCTAGTCCTAGTGACCGCGTCTGCCTAGACTAGACCGGCGGGGCAATTGCGTAACACATTATCAGTCGGAATCGGTTTCATTTTGACAGTTCAACAGCATTCATTGCGTTATTTACGTGTTGAGCAGACAAATTTTTCGAACTTATGAAGCAATGGATTAGCAATTTGCTTCAAAATGATTCAGATTCCGATTGATAGTGTGTTACGTAATTAGGGTGCCGGCCTAGCGCCTGCCTACCTATTCTGAAAACCAATGCACGAAACTGCGCTTGAGGGGCTAAGTACAGACGAATATGTTTGCGTAGGAGTTCAACCTGACCAAGGTTAGTTTACACTACACAATAGAGGTATAATAATAAAATCAAGACTCACTAACAAATCAGTGAGTATCCTGTAGTCCGCGATGTGTCCGTGCTCGTCGGGCCGGCTCACCAGGCCGATGGCCACGCCGGCCGCCGGCGCCGCCAGCGCCACGCCCGCGTCCAGCAGCGCCAGCGAGCCGCCGCACACTGACGCCATGGAACTGGAGCCTGGAACCAACGGGACCATTTTTAGGGTTCCGTAGCCAAATGACAAAAACGGAACCCTTATGGATTCGTCATGTCTGTCTGTCTGTCCGTCCGTATGTCACAGCCACTTTTTTCCGAAACTATAAGAACTACACTGTTGAAACTTGGTAAGTAGATGTATTCTGTGAACCGCATTAAGATTTTCACAAAAAAAAATAGAAAAAACAATAAATTATGGGGGTTCCCCATACTTAGAACTGAAACTCAAAATTTTTTTTTTCATCAAACCCCTACGTTTGGGGTATCTAAGGATAGGTCTTCAAAAATGATATTGAGGTTTCTAATATCATTTTTTTCTCTCGAGAGACACTTCCAAAGTGGTAAAATGTGCCCCCCCCCCTGTAACTTCTAAAATAAGAGAATGATAAAACTAAAAAAAATATATGATGTACATTGGCCCCGATTCTGTTTTTCACAAACTAAACTAAATTTAAGTTCAGGCATCTTTTTCTTTCTATTTCATTAAGAAAAGGACAGAAGATAAATATTAGTTTAGTACTGTCAAATTAGTCAGCGCCTGACGTAAATTGACGTATTTTTAGTAGTCAACTTTTTAATCTCATCTAAATTGTCTATGGAGTATCTTAATTTGACAGGACTAAACTAATATTTATCTTCTGTCCTTTTCTTAATGAAATAGAATATATAAAATTTATGATGGTACGGAACCCTCGGTGCGCGAATCCGACTCGCTCTAGCCCGGTTTTTTTTTTATAAGGTCCATTCATCATCATCATTATCATTTCAACCGAAAGACGTCCACTACTGGACATAGGCCTCCCCGAAGCTCTTCCACTTCGACCGGTTCTGTGCTTCTCACATCTAACGGGTTCCTGCGACCTTCAAAAGGTCGTCGGTCCACCTTGTGGGAGGCCTTCCAACGCTACGAAGGTAAGCTAAGGTACATTGCGACATTTCAATGATAAGATATAAATTTACTTGCCCAAACGTGTGTACACATAAAAGAATAAAAATAAAAACTTGCATGCAGGATAACATAAAATCAAAGAAACAGTTCAGAGACATGTTTGCCACATACTATGGTGTGCAAATATTACGTTTGTTAAAAAAATTAATAACACATGAACATAAAACATGATACTTAGTTACAAAAATTTATGCATAGGTATAGTAAAAGAAAAAATGAATGTCAAAATATTAATCAAATCAAATTTAAAAATATGTCCGATGTATACAGGCTGTCCCAAAAGGTTACGTAGCTGGGAAGGGGTGGTCACAAGGGTCACCAGAAAAATAAAAAAATAAATCCCCTCTGGGTATTTAAAAAAATAAATGATATTTAAAAAAAAAAAAAAAAAAATTCTGTATCATACGATTATAATTTACGCCGCTCAATGTGGGTTGCCAAAATTGAGTTCAATTTGAGGATCACTTACCATTAGACTCGAGCACTTCAGCCGTCAGCCTCACAGTATAGGGCTGGTCAGGCACGACGGGCAGCAGGCCGCGCTCGGCGAGGGCTCCATGGCCCGCCTCGCGCCGCCCCGGGCCTCCGCTCCTGCCCACCTCTCCTGTTGCGTAGGATGGGAACTCGTAGTGGAGGAAGAAACTTTTCTCTTTTATACCACTGTTAAAAGAGAAAAAGAGCAATAAATAATTTAACCCTATGAACGCCATTGTCACATATACGTGACAAGCAAGCGCGTGCCCTGTACGCCAGTCGTGTGTCGCCTATCCTATTACGAGCGACATAAATATGTGACAAAAAATGCGGTGCACTTTATCACGAAATAAACAATTAAATCATTACTTTTGTGTGTTTTTAAATGTATACCTTAAATATTTAAAATTGTGGCTTAGAGTGGTGGGCACGCGCGTGCGTTTATGCTCTGGCGTTCAAAAGGTTAAGTATTTTTATTTCATTAACATCGGTTTCTGGAACAAAAAACAACTAAGAAATTGTCACACGCATGTCATCTGCTATGATTGGCTGACTGAATTACAAACAGCCAATCAAACCACTTGATATGAGCTGAAATCAATATTAATTTATACAATTATTCTTGAAGCACGTTAAGCCGTTGGTCCCGGCTGTCATTCGTGAATCTTTGACAGTCGTACAGGTCGTCAGAAGCCCGAAAGTGTGACAACCAGTCTTATCAAGGGGTATCGTATTACCTAGTAACTGGGTTGTGGAGGTCAGATAGGCAGCCGCTACATGTAAAATACTGGTATTCCGCTGCATCCGGTTAGACTGGAAGCCGACCCCAACATAGTTGGGAAAAGGCTAGGCAGATGATGACAATGATTTTTTAAGGCAAGTAAAGTCAACCGCACGTTATATTAAACACATCAATTACGAAAACTGACCTTACTGTTGGAAAACTAAAGTCCTTTATTTCGTAAAAGTCAAAGTTAAATTATCGTCATGGATGTGCCTTAATGTGAATGTATAGTGGTAGACCGCGAAATTCAAATTTTCTTCCTTTTTTGTAATTTGCAGGTCAGTGTCAGATTGAATCTTAATCAAAATATGATTCGCGACAATAACAGGTATATATTTAGAGAATTATAATCATTAGAATCATTAATATCTTTCTAAGTTAGATTTCTACCACCAACCACCAATCACGGAAAAGTGCTGGTACTGGTGGTGCTGGTGCTGGTAAGTGGTGGTAGTGGTGGCTGGAACTTACCTAGTCAGCATAGTGAGTGTGTCCATTTTGAGCGCACTCTCCGGTGAGTCTAACGCTACTGTGCACAGGACTTGTGTCTGTCCGCGTTGGAACAGTGCGCTGCCGTGCAGGGGCTCGTATAGGGAGACCTAGTAAGACACGTAGTAAAATATACGTCTGATAAAGAAATTAAAAGAAAAAAAAGAAGCTTCCGGGTATGCGAATACAAAGAGAACAATAAAAGAAAAAATTGAACTATCTTAACAAATAAATCAAATGGAAGTGGTTGTTTGTAATGTCAAAATAACAGTTTTGACGGGACTTTCACCGGCAGACAGCTGATGTTATAAGGAGTAGACCGGCAGGAGTTCCAAGAACGGCGCGGGCGCAGCTAGTTTGAAATAATAGTATATTTCATTACAAGTGCGGAAAGGCTGTCATTGCAAGTTGCAATGACGGTTCCGCAGGTGTACTGAACGACTATTTTTAATACAGTTGCGAAAAAATGAAGCAATTTAATAAAATAATAAAAACACAATAAACTCAACTAACTAATCATTTTTTCTGGAAAATGGCGCCAACCGTAGAATATAAGCAGAGTTTTTTTTTCTTCACCCATTTTGGTAGGCAAAGGGAACTATCCATACAGCTTAGTCTTCAGTATATTTTTTTTATTGATATGAAATGAAAATGAAATTTTATGAGATGAAATGAAATGAAACCTAACCTAACTCATTCAATTAAATCATTAAATCTGATATTGAAATAAATTAGTAGCTTCTCTTTAGAAATATACGTATTTGTATGAATCACAAAAACTCTTTAGTAAAAACTTCATGGTTGGTTTTTCTTTTTAATAGACATTATTTTGACAGTTGGGAAAGAGAACGCACGAGTTCGGGAAAGGTAAAAAAAAAGCACTAGTATGTAATAGCCCACATCCCGAACGCTATACGTCCCTGCAATACACCACTTTTTGAGCAACTGTATTAAAAAAATCTATCCCGCTAAGGGGTTCAGAGTATAATGATCTTCCTAATATAGTGATTCTTTATCTTTAGCAATATCCAGAACGTCAATATGGCACATCGGATTCTAAGAAAATTTTAATGTTCAAATAAACGATTTTTTGTTAAGTTCGGATTCGGACTCATTATAAAATTCTAGCAGCGCCCCGCGGTTTCACCCGCACAATTGTCGATCCTTTAAAAACTATCCTATGTCCTTTCCCAGGGCTCAAACTATCCCTATAGGTACCAAATTTCATCTAAATCGGTTCAGCGGTTTAAGCGTGAAGAGGTAACAGACAGACAGACACACTTTCGCATTTATATTAGTATGGTTTGACGCCTGGGTATTGTTGCTGTTTATAGAAAGAAATATAATATATTCTTGTTTTCGTAGCTGCAATAATCTAAAGTCGTCATTTATTTTCGTTGTTTATATGTATATTTAGTATGTATTGATTTATGTATCTATTATACAGCATTATACATGTATATATCTATGTATCTATTATAGTATATTATTTTGTAACACTGACAACCCCATTTTTTATATCCACGCAATCACTGTCCATTCCAAGGTTGCCTGGAAGAGATCGCAGAAAGCGATAAGGCCGCCCATTGTATGTTTTGTATTAATCGTATTTTTTTGTTATGTATTTTCTGGTGTACAATAAAGTACTTATATATAAACATAAACCTTACCTGACAGTTAATCGGCCTGAGCTCATCGAGATGCCGCCCATCACACCGTATGTCACGTTCCAAGATCATTTCTCTGAATATTTCCCTAAGGTTAGCGTTGAAGGCGTCTTGTAACTGTGTGAGATCGGCCTCGGTCTCTCGCAGTTGGTTCATCACGGTCTGACGGAGATCCGATATAGCGTTGTCACGAGACATCTTGTCGTGGGTAAAGTCTCTGGAAATAGAGTAGTTTTGACTTCTATTAAAAACTAGCTTCCGCCCGCGGCTTCGCCCGCGAGGTATGTCGATAAAACCTATCCTATGTCCTTTCCCGGGATGTACTCTATCTGTCAAAATGTATCGTAATCATTTCCCATTGTATGTTTTGTATTAATCGTATTTTTTTGTTATGTATTTTCTGGTGTACAATAAAGTATATATAAATAAATAAATAAATACAGACAGATAGACAGATTTACTTTCGAATTTATAATATTAGTATGGATGTGTAAACAAATAATTTCATTTCAATAGCTGGTCACGTTTCTCTTTCAATAACATTTGAATAGTGCTGTCTGTCTCGCTCACTCCTAAGCCGACTGACCCCAATATAGTTAAGAAAAGCCTAGGCAGATTGATTCTCTCGCTCACTCATACTAAAAATTGTATACAGGGTTATTGGTAAAACATTAACAACCTCTTAAGAGGTCATTGTCCTCATCATTATGAACAACTTTTACTATGGGACCTACCATGAAATCGCGAAAAAAAATCAGCTGTTCCCTACATTTTGACGAGTTATACGAACATAAATGTACGGAACAGCTGATTTTTTTTCGTGATTTCAGACGACTCCTTTGAGTACTTTTCGCTATTCCTCATAGTTTCGGATTTGACCATCCACACCCACTTGAAAAATTCACCCTGTATACTTTTTAAGTTTGTTTACCCGAGTATTTCCCTGATCTTCATAGAAGACAGTGTGTTGATGGAGTCAACGATCTTGAAGTGCAGCGGTGCCAGCTTTTCGCACCGTCGTTTCGGCTTGCCGACTTCCTTCTGAAGTTTCTCTATGCCTCTCACTATATGCTGAGCCTCCTTTGTGCCTAGAAGAGAAATAAAATAGAGTAATAATAGAAGAAAGAAAAAAGAAAAATAAAGAATAAAGAAGATAAATAATAATAGAGAAGATAATGATAATAGAGTAGTAATTAACTATTGTTATTAGGAATTTCTCAGTAACAGGCCCGGAGTTTGGTAGTTGGCGGTGTGATACCCATATTAAAAAGAATAAAAAACCGGCCAAGTGCGAGTCGGACTCGCACACGAAGGGTTCCGTATCACAAGGCATAAAACGCCGAAAAAAACGTTTCTTTTGTACCCCTTAAAATTTTAATGATGTGTTTGCAGTTACTGGCAGTAATTTCGCCCTTTTTATTAACACAAAACTTCACAACTGGAAACATGTTGATGTACAGACGCCAGCACATTAAGCTACCCGAAACTGTCAAATTTTCCCAATCAACATTAAACCTTATGCTTTAGCGATAAAGTTGAAGATCTATTAAAGAAATTTTACATATTGTAGTAGCTTCATGTGCTGGTGTCTGTATAATGCTCATACACCCCAACCCTAACCCCTCCGCATGGCGACATGGTCTTATTACAAAGCGACATCAAACTTCAGCCCAAGCATGAGACTTCAAGTGAGTTTTTGTATTCCGGACCTTATTCCGACTAACGTAAGTTCTTAATATAAAATTGTCAACTTAATTCGTTTTTGTAATTAGAACTTTGTCCGCATAAAGTTCAAAATTAAAAAAAAACGCCGGTTTTGTTCAGTAGTTTCTTAAAAAAAAAACAAAATTACAATTCTGGACTTACTTTCATACCTAATTTGATGGCCTTGAGCAAGTCCTGCTGAAGAATGTCCTGTGCACTCCCCTCCATCATGACGACGAGGTTACGATTAGTTGCGGCGACTACCAGGTCCAGGGTCGACTTCTGAAGGTCCTTGCGTGTCGGGTTGATTATCACTTCACTGTCGATTTGGCCTACCCTGTGGAAAATGAATTAAATATGTTTACAGATATTTATCTATTAAATTACTAAACTAAACACGTGGTTCGCACGTTTTTACGAGTTGGCAACAGACACGCGAAAAGCGACTTTAATCATATTTATAGACAGTTAGTTTAGTCAAATATTATATTCATGGCTGTCTACTTGCTTTTTGTCTCTCGAAAGAGGAAATATAAAATGAACCTGGATCTTAATTCAGGCGGTTTTGAAAGAAATAAATAATAAAAAAAATGCTAACGCTGATGCTAAAATATAATACCTTACAGCACCAACAGGTCCATTCCAAGGCACATCAGACAACGCTAAAGCTGCACTAGCTGCGTTAATGGCAACCGTCTCCGGAGGATTTGCTGAATCAACCGCAAGCATATTGCAGACTATCTGGGTGTCATAGAAGAAATTTTGTGGGAACAGAGGTCTTAAAGAGCGGTCGATTAGGCGGGAGGTTAGGACCTCACGTTCACTTGGACCTGGAAAAGAATAATATCAATTATAGTAAAAGTTCTTGCAAATCAATTTCCCAAACAGTAGTATCACTAAATCTATTAATACTTAATCGCTACATATATAACTTTACATCATCCGCAAGGCATTATGGGCTTTTCCCCACTATGTTGGGGTCGGCTTCCAGTCTAACCGGATGCAGCTGAATACCAGTATTTTTACATGGAGCAAATGCCTATCTGACCTCCATAACCCTAGCTGGGTTGTGGAGGTCAGATAGGCAAGACTGGGTAATATGATACCCGTTGGTAAGACCGCTTGTCAGACTTTCGAGCTTCTGACTATCCGTAAAGACTGTCAAAGAAATCTAAACTAATATTTTAAAGAGAAAGATTTGAGTTTTTGTATGATTGTTTGTTACACTTTTACGCTAAATGGCTGAATGGATTTGGAAGACATTTGGCACATGGGTAGACCATGACTAGATTAGGACATAGGATACTTTTTATCCCAATATTCCTACGGGATCGTGACTTATGAAACCGCTGGGACAAGCTAGTACTTATTAAATAAATTTATAGACAAAATTAACTCACCTAATTCCCTTCTGAGAAAATTAGTTGGTATTCGTCCTGCAGCTGCTGCCTTCTGTCTATAATCCACCACAAGTGGTAGGAATGATGAAGTGCTTTGCTTAGCCTTCGAGACTACCGTTGATAAGATAGCAGTGTTTCCCAGTGTGGCCACACAGGCTCCATCTGCAAACCTTGCATAGCGGCCTGAAGAGAGGTTTAGTGTGGTCCTGAAAAAAAGGACAGAGTTCGATGAATTTAAATAAATAATTGCAGATTATTGGCAAAATTCAGCAGTTGTTGTGTTTATAAAACTTTGTAATGGCTGTAGCTGATGGCACGAATAGGTGTATAACAAGGGTAGGTAGAATTTTTAACACTCTAAAAGTGTAGATAGAAATAGATAGTGATTTAAAAAAAAAACATTCTGGAATTAACCTTTTAAAACATAACCTCAAACTTACCCACTTGTAAATTGAATATCCATTTCGCCAACGTCTGATTTTGTTGCAAAACATCTCAAATAAATTCTGTTAGTCGTTATTAGTGGTAAATTTAAGTTTTTCATTAACAACATCTTGTAAAGCTGTAATTTCAGAGGGGTCAAAAAAGGGCAAACATAAAATTACGACACACGAAAAGTTGTGGTTTCTTTGAATCGATACTACAATTACTGATGTAAAGAAGGGACGTTGCAAATAACTTTATTCAATAAATCTAATTTGAATTTTTCTTTTTTGTGATCTAAAGGGATTTCACAAGGATTTCACTAGAAGGAACAATGAAACAACTCACGAGAAAATTCAAAGTTGCATAAAATAATTCGAATGCGAATGTATTAGGTAGGTCATCTCTTTCTAAATACTGGAATTACCGAATTACTGGAACGTTTTTATCCGTTCAGAAAAAGATCTATAAAACTACAGAATACTGGTATTCTTATGGCCCACTGGGCCATAGCTCCATGAGACATACAGGCTTTTAATGATAAGGATATAAATGTATATATACCAAATCTTATTTCAGATAACTTTCGATGTCTTTTGATTATGATTAATAATAAAATGGTATTCTACAAAAAAAGAACAATTTTTCTTGTAATATTCATAAACGTAATTTAAAATGTCATCTATCTTTTGAAAATTGAACTGTTCGATCAGCTGTTTGTCAGCGAATTGAAATTTGAATGAAATGCAAAGAGTATAATATGATGAAATGTCACATGCTCTGTGATGTCATCCAAAGACTACAAATACTACAATATGATGCTGTCATTGTTGAATTGTTGTCGTGTTGTTGTGTGTGTTCATAGATAAAAATACTAAATGTACAAGTTGTGTCACAGAGTACTTTGATAAGACTAGAGTTGTGTTGATGATGATTGTTGATGAAGAGGAGTCTCTTCCACAAAACCCAGAAATCAAAACTGAAGTTAGGGTTAGCAAAATGAAAAAAGTTCCAGGAAATGATTCGTTTCAACGAATGAATTACCTCTATCAAGTGAGTTTCCATTTTTCCAATCTTACTCACCCCACAGAATCATCATCTGCCTAGCCCTTTCCCAACTACTTTGGGGTCGGCTTCTAGTCTAACTGGATCACGCCGGATACAGCTGAATACCAGTATTTTAAATAAAGCGACTGCCTATCTGACCCAGTTACTGCGTTTTGCAATTACGATACCTACCCCTTGGTAATACTAGTTGGCAGACTTTCGGGCTTCTGACGACCCGTAACAACTGCCAAACATCTACGAATGACAAACCAGAACCAACGGCTTAACGTGCTTTCAGAAGCACGGAGGGGTCTTGATGTGTAAAGATGGTCACCCATCCACGTACCAAAAGCGGCAAGCGTAGCTTAACCTGATCGATCGACCCGTGCGGCTGTTATTACTTAGCCATAAGCCCCTCCTTATTCACAATGCCAAAGATATTACCTACTAATGTTAACAGAAACCTACAGTCTGATTAGGACAAATTTTAACTTTTTCATTCTGTTTTCAGATTAGTAAACATATAGCAGGCACACATCCAATGTTATCTTCTTACTATGGAAACCTAATTGTAAATGTGGCCAAGAAAAATGTTTTGAAGATGTAAGTGGATCCTAAATATTATCAAAGTATAAATTATTGCTTGTCTTGGCGCGGTTCTTCGAGGTTATGTCCAGAAAACTGCCCCTTTCATCTAGTGGTTGCAAGCCCTACTGCTGATCAATAGGTCTTGGGCTCCCTGGATGGGCAGTCTTATTGGGGTTTTCCACTTGGAATTTCTCAGTAGCAGCCGGTAGTCTGGATTTGTACCCTGTTGATGGCAATAGGCTAGTCGCCTATTACAATAGTACTGCCAAAATGTCAGTGTACTATAGGTACACCATTGCCTAGCCTGTTGGGGAATGCAGGTGAGATAATAAATAAATAAAAAAGCTTTATTGATACAAAAACCTTTGACAAACTTGGTTAGCTAAAGGCCATACGGATAAGGTAAACCCTGACTCCTAAACTAAATGATCCTGTGACTTAGGAGCAGTCACAACCTACATACTGTATATTATGCTAAACTGCTAACAACAGTCTGATTTTGGTGGCTACCGACTGTCAGACATACCCAAATGTGCTTTCTTTAGTATTGTTCGACAAATTGTTGACCTCCTTTTGTTTTGAGTTGAGCTGCACAATTACTGACAAATGCATGCACCGATTGGACAGGTCCACTCATATATCTGTGTGGTTCTTTCCTTAAAAGACCATTTCAGGCATCAATCTATATGTTCTTAACATGATCTGACCAAGCTTATGTCTGGACTTTGAAAGAGACTGACCTCTGAGTTTGTTTCGGCCTTTGTTCTCAGAGTAGTCAGATAGGTAATAATACTAATGCTGACCTCATCTAGTTTTTAAAATATGATTGACATGTAAAAGTAAGGGCGAGCTTGACTCCTACCGTAGGGACTGGCCGGCTCAGAGAGGCCTTTGCCCTGCAGTGGGATAATACAGGATAGTTAGTTATGTAAAAGTGTTTGTACTAACCTACTTACATAAATAAAAACATTTATCAAGTAGGTACAGTCAGTCAGTCAGATTAGCCTCTAAGCAAATTAAGCAATTGCTTAGGGCATCACGTCTCAGGGGGCACAATAAGGCAGAAACAGCACTGAAACAGTATTTGCTAGCACATGAAAGGCATGGCTGTTTATCTGCAAGATATTCCAAGACCCAAAAGTCACTCTAGCTAGAGATGTGCGCCAATCGTTACAAATCGCTCATCGATGTTTTGGAAAAATACGAGGCGACTAGTGAATAGGAGGGCCCTACAGGCGTACAGGCTTCGATTGCTTAGGGCATCAAGTAGTCTTAATCCGGCACTGGGTACAGTCAACAAAAGAGCTAAGTATGCAGGATCGTCGGATATAGTTGAAGTTTAGTAAGAAACCAGTTTAATGTTCTCGAATAAAATTTAATTTTATTAATAGAAAACAAACAGCTCATTTATCAAATTAAATTTCAGTTGACAACATCCATCGGTTCCCAGTTTCCCATGCTCTTTAAATCCCCGACACATAAAGAGCATGTTACAAGTTTTGATGGCTTTGTTGTTCTGTGCATCTGTCAGTGGCATTGTAGCTCCCAAACGGATGGTTCGATTTCAATGCAGTTTTTTTGGAATGAAGTTCCATAACGCAACTTGCGGTAGATGTTGACTGGTAGAAATCGCGTTATGCTGCATGCGACTTTCTCCCTCTCTCCTATACGAGTGTGTGTGCATGCGGTGTATCGCGTGAGGCACTTCGTTCCTGACAGGGGTCCCCCAACCGCACTGACCGCACAGGTTTTATAAAAATTTAAAATCTTATTAATACCTTTTAATTTTACAGAAACCCTGACATAAAAAGGCAGTTCTGCAAGAAGTGCCGATGCATGCTCATTTATAAAGAGACGGCTACAATGAAAATCAAAAGACACAACGGATCTAAAGTAATACAGTGGTCATGTCATACTTGTGGTGCCAAGAGGAAGTTTCCCGCCAATAATAATCAAGAACATAGAATATGGTTGGATAATCCGAAAGCTGTAGTTGAGGTCATGAATTAAATTACCTATAATTGTAAGTGATGTTGTGTTTTTTTTTGAGATACAATTTTTTACTTCCTTTCTTTTTTAGGGTTTTGTACCTACCCAAAGAGCGACGCCACATGGGCGTTGCCAATGCGTTGCGTCGTCGCGTCGCAGCGCAGTGATTTCGGCGCAGTGACTTCGACGCAGTAAGTGTTACAGGAGCGCTGCGATGACGTCACCGCTCAAGCGTTGCAGCGCCGACGCAACGCATTGGCAGCGCCCGTGGCCGTGTGGCATCGCCGAAAGGGTGTCAACGGAACCCTGAACCCCTTACTAAGCCTCTGCTGTCCGTCCGTCCGTCTGTCTGTCAGCGGGGCGTATCTCATGAACCGTAATAGGTAGACAGTTGAAATTTTCAGTGTGTATTTCTATTGCCGCTATAACAACCATACAAGAAACATGTACTTAAAAGAAATAATAAGTAATGTTAAATACAGCCGGTCGATTCTGTAAAAATCTCACCGTGAAAACTTAGGTGAAGTGAGTTTGTTTTTGCTAGGAATTGACACTATTGACAGCTCACTTCACCTAAATTTTCACGGTGAGATGGTTACAGAATTCCACTGCTGTACGGTGGTCGTGTGCGAGTCCGACTCGCACTTGGCCGGTCTTTTTACCCGACGGCGCGACGCAAAGGAGTGGTAATGTGTTCATCAGCCTATGTATGTATGTATGTATGTTTGTATGTTCCTTTGAAGCACTATACAGACCAAACGCCTGGGCCGATTTTTATGATTCACACGTCAATCGATTCCTCTTAGTCCGGCGAGTGTCACTAAAGACATGACGTTAGTGAAAATTCAATATGGCGACTACTACATTGTATGTCTTAAAAAAATTTTTTTTTCCCAAAACCTATCGAGTGGGGTATCAAAATAAAGGGCTTTAAAAGATGATTACAAAAATATATACAACTTATATGGTTAAAAGTAATTCGAAGTGACAAATCATAAAAAACACGTACCAAGAACTAAATCGTCAACGAAATCTTTCACATTTGTAAACTAAAAAGCTGGAAATAAAAAAAGTTATTAAAAAAAAAAATACCCGACTGCGGTAAAAAACTTAAGTTAAAAGAACTGAAAAGCTAAAAACAACATTTTAAGTTAAATAAAAGTTGGAAGCAGGCGGGACCCATACCATTTTTATTATATTTTCAAATTCAAATGGGTCCCGCCTGCTTCCAACTTTTATTTAACTTAAAATGGGCTTGTTTTTAGCTTTTCAGTTCTTTTTTTTTAATAACTTTTTTATTTCAACTTTTTCTTTAGAGCCCGGTTGTTGGCAATAGGCTCGCCCCCTATGACATGGGACTTTAACATAACTGGCCAAATGTGGGTGTAATATAGGCACACTTCTGCCTAACCCTTCAGGGATTACAGGCGTTATGTTATGTATAGTAAAAGTGCGCAGTGCTGCACACCCCCACCATATTTCAAGTTATACAAATATCAACTTTATGTCAATGATGATTAAGTTGATTTCAGAGTGACTAGCACTTGAAAAATTAAAAAAGTTATAAAAATGTTTGAAGTTGTAGCGTAAACTGAACTTTATTGTGCAGGAATTAAAGTTATTTTTCCATTAATTCATATTTGTTTACATTTTTGGCAAATAAATCGCGAACGCAGATTAATTTTTATATTTTACTTCCTACTAGTCCTATTTGGATAAGACTGATATTCCATGGAAATGTCTGGTTACAGAGATATTAAATGAGGGTCTTTATAAAATTAATTTTTAAAACGTTGACAGTCTGATCTGTCTCAATCTGTCAAAAATACCTTTAATTTCCCTACATTTTGACATTTGTTTGTCGCCGAGATGTGACTGCGACTAGATTTTGTATGAGAATTAGCCTTCTTCCATTAACCTTTGTGACTGACGGACAAAAAAAAGTGATGTAGGTACTAATGGTCCCTATTTTTTTGGAACGAAGTTCCTTAATGCGGCTTGCGGTAGGAATTGACTGATAAAAACCGTCTCGTAAGGAAAAGCATCCCTCCATGCGACTTTTTCTCTCCCCTCGTCTGATAGGCAAGCTTATTAAGTTCGGTAACAAAAGAAAAAGTAATTGTGTCTCATTAGAGACAGTTGAGCTACTTCCTCAAATGGCTTGGCATGATCCTCCGTTATGTCGAAAATACCGCAGCATTAATTTTGAAATAAATATAGGCTAAAGTTGAGGATTAATGTTAAGTAGGTACTATGTTAGACGAAAACACGATTCCATAAAATTTTCTCGATAGAAAAAAATTCCAAAGTTACCTCCAAACCGAACAATAAACCGCTGGTATTCAAAAAATACTTCAAATTAGATCATGAAACTTTCCATACTAACTGAACTTTAAAGCAGGTCTTATGTTATATTTTTTTTTAATTACCTTTATTTTCATCCTAAAAAGCAAATACCTAAACTATTGACGCTGCCTTCCGCCCAGCACCGCACTCTGTCTCGCTCTCACACAGTCCGCGAGCAGTATCGTGCGAGCGAGATAAAGAGTGAATTTTAGCTGAGGTAGGTATAGGCTCTTAGGGGGGAAGCGCTAAGGTGGCCCGCGAAATTCAAATTTTCTTACGTTTTTTGCAATTTGCTGGTCAGTATTAAGTTGTACGTTGATTAAAATATGATTCGCGGTCGTAACAAATATGTATTTACAGAATTATAATCATTTCAATCACTAATACTTACAACTTGTTAAGTTAGTATAATCCCCAAATGTCAAGATTTCATGAAATAGTCATTCTTGGGGATTACTTGGTCTTAGAGAGTTGTGTTGATGACTTTAATGATTATAATTATGTAAATACATATTTGTTACAGCCGCGAATCATATTTTAATCAACGTACAACTTAATACTGACCAGCAAATTGTAAAAAACGTAAAAAATAATTAAATTTCGCGGCTACCCTGGCGCTTTCACCTTATATACGAATTTGTTTGTGCCTGCGAGTATCGAGATCGGAGCAGACTAGCATTGTGCGCGACCGGTTGTACCTATAACCTCAATTCTGAACGCGTGGAGATTTTTCGTTAAAACTTATTTGTTATTTTGTTTTAAAGATTAACGTGAGAAGGGTCCCCGACCGCACACGTTTTTTTTTGTTAGATAGAAAGATACTCTGCCAATCTGCTCCTTTAGGTTCCGAGCTAAGTATAAAAAAAGCAACCTTAATATAACTTAAAATCAGAGTAACTTACTCCGAGTTTAGCTGGCAAGCCTCCAGCCATTCGACATCACACATGGCTTCGAACGTCTGATAATATCGCTCGAACTTGCGCATTGTTTTGCGAACTGAACTCCGAACTAACTAGATGAGTCACTATCTGTTTCTGTGCAATGTACAGTCACTAGCACCAATATTTCAACACTTGGCAACTTTAAATTGCGATTTTTTCACGAAACAACGAATGCAACGTTGAAACACTACACTTTAACACTATGTTCCTGCTAATATAAAATTTCATTCAAAAATAAAGAAGAAAATCGACTTTGAATAAAGCCAAGTGTATACATACTTTTGCTCGTGACTGTACTAGCTACACTTGGGCGAGTAGGTAAACCACTTTGATCAGATATCCGTGTACGGTTTCGGAATTCTCAGTAGCAGCCCGAAGTCTGGGTTAGTGTCCGGTTGATGGCACTATCCCGCTCGCCCATACATACATAGTACTGAAACATAACTTGCTAATAGGTATAGGTACCTACCTCTGCCTAGCCGTAATCAGCATGTTAAACTCAAAGCATTTATTATTAGATAAATTTTTGTATGGAGGTAGCTGACACCCTGGAATAAAATATAGGCTAATTTTTATCCGGATATTCCCACGGGTTCGACATTTACGCGGGTGAAACCGCGGGGCGCAGCTAGTCAGGTTCTAAATGTGTCATTTTCGATACGATAGCCTGTCGGATGATTGTGAATAGCTATGGTGATGTGTGATAATGAAAGTGACATTTTGGATGCAAACTTTTATTGCTCAATAATAAAGCATGCCATACTCGATATCATATTCAAGATTTTTAGGGTTTTCCTTCTTTGGCTTTGGTTGTCCTTCCCCTATCTCCAATTTTAACTTCTCTGGTTCTGGCTCTAAATCTCCACCACCCATACGCCGGAAGTTGAAGAACAGCGATAACGCCGGATGCGTTTGTTGAAGCCTCAACAGGTTCTCCTTATTAACAGTTCCATTCACAATTATGTCTCTGAACGTGTCGTTTCTCATAAAAGCTTCATTCACCCCTCGGACTTTACTCAAAGTTTCCGCCAACTTTATATCATAGTTCATCATATTAAAGTCATGGGCATCCACAAGAGTCTTATGATCCTTCTTGTATTGCTTCTTCATTTTCTTTATAAACTCCTTCAACTCTCTCGACTTTTTGATTCGGTGACTTGTCCCGTTCCTGTAGATGTTGTGCATTAACATAGTGATCTCTGTTATTATATTTTGGATGCCAGTTCTGATTTTTCTCTTTAACTGCCTCTTGTTTCTTTTCGTAATTTTTTTATCGTGTCGTCGTTTTTTACGATCTCGCTCTCTTTGCAAGTGTGAATCCTGTTGTCGCTCATCTTCGCTGTCTGTAGTTAAGCTGTTTTCGCGTTGTAAGGATATTTCCAGTCCTTGGTACAAGTCGTAGGAGGTTCGTTCGAGAGCGCAGCAGATGAACCCATTTCTACCACAGAAATTGTCACCGCGATATATTCGATACTCTGCATCACATTCCGCGGGCAGCGTGCACGTGCCCCATGGCAGATCATATTGGTTAGGATCTCCGCATCGAACTCCCCATGGCCCTTAAATAATAATGAACCGGAATTTGAAATTAAAGATAAAGTTATAAAATATCTATCGATGGCCGAGGTCAAAACATATGAAGACATGACATCTACATGTGGAGGCATTTACATCGCCACATGCGAACTACGCATCACACTGACGTCACGCGAAACCTGCATCGCGCAATCAGAGTCTACCGCGCAATTAGCATAATTATCTACAACGTCCCGACATCAATAGTCAGGCAGTAGCCCTCCAGACACAACATCCGTCTGAGATGAGCATGAGTGAACCTTAACTCCCTGTTCCTCATACAAAAAAATTGCCCTTTAAAAAGAGTATGTCTCGAGCACCTAAACAATGAAAACTATTTTCGTTTTTGCAAGTACCCTTATAAGTAATAGTATACTTACTAGCTGCCTTCATATTGACCACGTCACCTATAGGCTGTGACGAGTTCACCGCCTCAAACTTCTTATGCAGCCTTTTTACATCCCCGATGGCCAACCAGTCATCAACATCCAACTCAGAACTAGAACTTTCAATGATTTTTGGTTTTCCCCGTTTCGTTTGCCATAATCTTCTATTTTTAAGCGAATTAAATACGGGATCGATATGGAAATAGTGTCTTCCTATGTTTTTATCATTGTTTCTAGTGGTCACAGGGGCTTTTGAGGAAGGCAAATGACGTCCAATGCTTAAGTTTTTCTCGTATGCAACATTTTTCAGAGCATTGGATCGGTTCTGAGCTGATATCTTGTCTTCCCCATCGTCTGGTGTTTTATCTTGGAAGTAGTTTATTAATGCTCGTAGTATTGGGATAGTCTCCGTCCGAGACGTATCCGATTCGAATAAAACATTTTTTTTGAGATTCGAAAAGAGAGATCCATGAATACCGCTAAGAAACAAAACCAAACACGTTAAGTAAAAATAATGCATTTTATTGCGACATACTTTTTTACATGTCGTCCATTTGACGTGTTTCTCGAAAAAGTTTATTTTTTAAACCGTGTTTTATTATCGGATGCTATTTACAATCAATACTGAAACCATTAAATATTTATGGATGTATTTATTTATATATATATGTGTTCCTATATTAGGTATTGTTGTTGGACTTTAAATACTATATATTTGTATATAGTGTAGGTACATAATGTAGGTAGGTATGTAAATAGATCTTAAGTATCTATATAAATAAAACAAAGTCGGCTTAGTTAGGTACACCACTTAAGAACAGCTGGATCAATTTATAGGATCTTTGACTTGTTGGATTTGTCGCTCCGAATAGCAGAATAACTATTAAAACATGGGAAAATTCACGAAAAAGTTTTTAATGAAGATACCTAATTATTTTCTCTTATTAGTAACGTTTGTTCTTATTGATTCTGAGGCGGTACGAAGTTTGCTGGGTCAGCTAGTATAAAAATAAAATTCAATAAACTATTGATTAACGGGCCATGGAACACAGCATAATTGGTGTCAAGCGTGCAGATCGAGTTAGAAACACCACCCTGCGCTCCACAACTCAAGTAAGCAGTGGATGTTGGAGAAAAACAGGCAGGCTGAAGTGGGAGTGGGCCGGGCACGTCGCGCGAATGCACCCGGAGAGATGGGCAAAGATCGTCACTCACTGGACGCCCTGAGGGTGGACATCGCCGTCGAGGTTACACCACGGCGATGGTGGTGTGACGATCTGTATAAAGTTCGTAGGGCCAACTTGTTCGGAGATCGTACAAGACACCCCGGGTTTGGAATGACAAAGTGGTGGCGTTTGCCCAGCAGTGGACACAACATTAGGCTATTTAAAAAAATATTTAATAGGTACCTACCGTTAAATTTTTTTTTTTTATAATTAGATTTATAAAAAAAACTTAAAACTACAATAAATGCTTCAAATTATTTGCATGCCTACCTAAAGTTATAGCATAAATGAAATACATATAGTACTTATCTGTATTTTGTGGTTAGGTTAGTTAGGTTAAGAAGGTGAATTTACCTATTGAGGAGTATGGCCCTTTACGGGGCCCCTATTTGGGAGGACTCCCTCCACAGGAGGGAGAACGCCGCCGCATTGCGGGCCCCCCAAAGGGTCATAGCCCAGCGGGCGGCGAGGGCCTACCGCACGGTCAGCTTCTCCGCGGCATGTGCTCTGGCCGGCACCCCGCCTTGGGAACTCGAGGCGTGGGTGCTCGCCAGAGTATATGAATGGACGGCGGGGCGAAGGGCGAGAGGAGAACGCCCAGCCCCGGAAGAGCGGGAGGCCGTCCGGCGGGAGGCAAAGGACGCCATAGTCGTCCACTGGACGCGGGACCTCGCCGCCGCAGCCTTCGGCCGCCGAACCCTCGACGCGATTGGGCCGGTCCTGCGAGACTGGCTCGAGCGGTCGCACGGGTTCCTCTCCTTCCGTCTGGTGCAGGTGCTGTCCGGACACGGTTGCTTCGGATCGTACCTGCACCGTATCGGGCGGGAGGAGACGCCGTCGTGTCACGACTGTGGCGCGGCGGAGGACACGGCGCAGCACACTCTCGAGGTGTGCCCGTCGTGGTCCGAGCCGCGCCGCAGTCTCACCGCGGCGATCGGAACGGACCTCTCGCTCCCCGGCTTGGTCAACGCCATGCTAGGGGATGAGGGGTCCTGGGCGGCAGTCGCCTCCTTCTGCGAACACGTCATGTCCCAGAAGGAGGCGGCGGAGCGCGTGCGGGAGGAAGACCCTCTCGCGGCGCCGCTCCGAAGGCGGAGGAGGGGTCGAAGAAGACGTCAGTATGTCATACTGACGTCTTCTCCGACTCCTCCCAGGTGGAAGCCAGCAGCCACCCTGGCAGGGAGTCCCACATACTCCGTCTCTTCCCCCGACGAGTGGAGATGAGTAACGTCATTTCTCAGCGAAAAAAAAAAAAAAAGGTGAATTTACCTATACCTAACACGTGTTGGTTTTGTGAAGGTTAAACTGAAATCTAAAGTGTAGGTAGGTATACCATAGAAACATAAATTGTAATAAAACTGTTGTTCTTAGTGGAAGGGCGTGGGCCGTAATCCACCACGCGGGCCCAGTTTGGGTTGGTAGATGTCACATGTCTTTGAATTTTTGGTTCTAGGACATGCCGGTTTCTTCACGATGTTTTCCTTCACCGTTTTGAGAGCAGTGCACGGTGGTTCCGCCCATAGGTCATAAATCCATACAACTCATATTCGAATTTCCAGAAACAAGTTATATATTTCGATAGACCATTAAACGAGCTATCCGGTGATATAAATATGTCACCTATTTGTTTTAATTATCACTTACTTTTTGACCTCGGAAGTGAACGCATCGTTACGTTGCACTCGCTGTTATTGGTGACTGATCATTAAAGTATTTGGTTACAAGTGAATTCTCGGAATTATTTTGTTTTTGGTGTTGTTTTGTGCAATGGAAATTCAAGAACAAGGTATGTTTGTCACATTTGATTGTATTTTGAATAAATTGTCAGTATAATATTTGTACTATTTACGTGCTACGCCATACATAATTTATTGTATATTTTTTCTAATATAATAACTTTGCTTAGAGCTACAAAATTTTACAAGATTTTGCAAACATTCACAACTATCTTAAATTGTAGTTGAGACTGTATATTTTAAAAATATTATACTTTGATTTGCGCCATTCTGCGCCGACGGCTGCTATAAAGGGCCTACGCCTGCGTAGACACAATCGTAGCAAGGTCTACGAAATATGCAACTAATTTCAAACTTTTCTTTCAGGTACTTTGATCAAGTGTTCCTTCTCAAGGATGTATATCTTTGAGATTTGGAGTACTGTGAGTGGAAAAGCAACCAAAAAACACCAAGGTATATTAGAAGTTTTGCTGTCATCATTCAGTGATCTCGCAAATATAGGTCTTGATTATTATTGGAATCAAGAAGGTAGGAGTAAATCAAAGTTATTACTTAAGTATTCTGATTGGCTGAAAGACATTGAATGTATTGAGTTAAGAAGGAGCGTTGAGCAACGTGTTCATGAGGAAATTCAACCAGAAGCGGGGCCATCTCGCGGGCGTTCAAAAAAAGATTTTTCCCAGCTTAGAGATCAAAACGTAGACGATTGAGACAGCTATCTCAAGTGGATGACTCTGCTGTGAAAACATTGCTCGACACTTCTGATAAGTCTGATACTAGTTTTACATCAGATATTAATGCAGAAGAGGTTTTATCACTTGTTGTAGAGGCTAAACTAACATCAATATTTGCTAATTAGAAATTTTGTTAATAGTAAAACTTCACGTAATATTTTACCGTCCTACCAAAGTATTTTAAATGCTAAAAAGAAGTGCTACCCAGATAATGTATGCATCTCAGAATCTAAAACCGAAATTGAACTGCAAAGTTTGTTAGATCATACAGTTTCCAGAATCCTCGGATCCCAAAAAGATGTTTTAGATAAAGTGCCAATCAATTCATCAGATAATTTAAATTTGATCGGGAAATGGGAATTTGATGGTAGCACAGGCCAAAGCGAATACAAGCAGCAATTTTCAGATTCTGATTCATTTTTAGATTTATTACAAGTCTAGCTAATTTTAAATCTGTTATGTAAGTTCTAATTTTAAGTCGATTTCATGTAAAATATCTATTGATTTCCATTTTTATTTTTTTATTTATCTATTTAGTTGTGTCTTTTTGACACATAGAGAATACACTCCAACATGAAAAGTTTTGATTTATTGTCAAAAACGCTTCAGAACGGGGGAAAAGCACACGTAATATTTTGATATTTATTTTATTATTCTTTTTGTGTTAACAAATTATCAAATATATATCATTATGTATTAATTTACATATACACTAATATATTATGAGTTTTTATTGCTACCTGAACCACTTCCCACGAAAAAAAAGCATTATATAAGATTTTCAGTATTTATGACCGCCTTTGTTCGGCGGCGGAACCACAGTGCAGTGGTGATAAAATTCATAGTTTATTACAATCAAATTTTTTTTCATACAATATTTCGTTTCTTTCGCCCACCATAATGTTTTAATGGGCACCAAAATATTTTTTCACACAATTTTTAGTATCACCTTTTAGGGTTCTGTGCACGAAGAGTAAAGCCCGATTCAAACTTTATGGCGGCTCGGAACAATAGGCAAGTCGGCGCAGTAACAGATTCATGAGTCAGTGGGGGTGAGGGGTGGGGTACTGCGCGAATTAGGTATACCAACCCTAGTAGGTACCTACTAGGGTTGGTATAGTTTTAGCTACGCCGCCCGTTCTACAAGAGATTGTTATTATGCGTTTTCAAAATATCACAGTGTTGCCAGGTGACCATTTTGACATACCGTGACCCCTCCGTGCCTCGGAAAGCACGTTAAGCCGTTGCTCCCGGCTGTCATTCGTGGATCTTTGACAGTAGTTACGGATAGTCAGAAGCCCGAAAGTCTGACAACCAGTCTTATCAAGGGGTATCGTATTACCCAGTAATTGGGTTGTGGAGGTCGGATAAGCAGTCGCTCCATGTAAAATACTGGTATTACTGCATCCGGTTAGACTGGAAGCTGACCCCAACATAGTTGGGAAAAGGCTAGGCAGATGATGGCAGTGTTGCTAGGTGAAGAAGCTGATGTAAATTTGCCTTTATAATGATCTCTCTTTCTGTAGTCGGTCCCTCATGTCTGAGGATCGTGGTCAGCTTCGGAGTTGCATCTGTAGCGAATGATCCGTCTCCACCGGTTTCTGTCCAGCGCATCCCTTACCACCGTGTAGAATTTAGAGGACGATGGTTCCTTCACCTAATCGGTCCATCGTGTTGGTGAACGACCGCGCAATCGTTTGCCTTGGGTGTTCCTAACCACAATCAGTTATATTTATAAATATTAGGTTTCTATTGATATCTATGGTTAAAACTTACCGAATTAACCATGGTTTTATACCTGTCTCTCTCTTTCTCACTGCATGCGTCCTTTTCTAATCAAGAAGGACGCTTGGCGCGAAGCTGTCAATGTCATAGGGTCTTCAGCTCACCGCCACGCGTGCTGCATTCACACATAAGGGGGCATTCACACATCCATCCATAAATTACGTCACACGTTAAGGGGGAGGGAGGGGGTCGACGAAGTGTGACAGTGTGTCACAAGGGGGTGGGGTTCCTAAATTTCGTGACGTCACATTTCAAAATCTATTACCTATAATCTAAGTGTTAAAACACGAACTTTAAACTATTACTTTACGAAAACCTCAAAAACAATATCTGTGTAAATACAACTATATCTGTGTAAATATAAGATACCAATTGTTTTGTCGACCACTCGCTTTGATTTCTTTGTTTCTATTTCATTGGACCACTGACTTATAAATTATTTGACTTTGACCATTTAATTTGGGATCCGCGCAACATGTCTCTTTCTTCCATACTTCTCTATTAGTCGTCATCTCGGTAGTCACCCCCTTTTTAACCATATCATCATTCACACCTATTATCATTTATGTTAGTGACTCGGATTCATTGTTCTCGATTGGGAAAATAATTTTTGTGTTACGGAATTATATGTGCATCAGTCCGACTCACACTAGGCGGTTTTAATAGTCCAACTAGAATGTAAAAAAATCCGCTATAAATATTTAATGGCTTCAATATTTATTGCAACACTTTTCGATACAAATTTCACGGTAGGTACTGCGTTTTGAAGAAAAACTGCTGATAGGAACTATGTTAGAAATGTCGAAGTAAAATGCATTGTTTTCACTTAACTTTATTTGTCTTCTCTCTTAATGCTATCCATGTATCTACTCTAAAAGTGAATCTTTTTTCATTGCTGGATGAGCTGCAAGATGGCAAGGGGGACATCACCCCAAAACGTCGAGACGCAATGAGGTATTTCCATAATAAAAAACAAGAGGATGCGAAAGATAGGAAATCAGCTCAGAATAAAGCCAACGTTCTGAAAACTGTGAGAACTCACGAGGAAAACCTGAACATCGGACGAGATATGCCTTCCTCAAAATTCAATGGACGCCTAGACAAGATAGGAAGAGAATACTTCCACATGGACCCAGTATTAAATGAGTTAAGGCATAGAAGAACTGGAATTAAAAGAAGGAAAGGAAAGGACGATTCGACCAGCAGTTCCGACTCGGAAGAGCAGTTCTGGATGGATCAATGGGATGAGCACTGGATGCAGAAGAAATTTGAGGCGCTTAACTCGACACAACCCAGGGGTGATGTGGTCAATATGGTGGCAGCTAGTATGTATAATCAATTTTTATACTTTAAAAAACATTGATACTTTAAAAAGCAACGAAGCTATTTCGTAAGAATTCATTACGTACTGTTATAGAAATCCAACTGTGTCTAGCAAATAATGTAGGTACTGTGAAAATTAAAAATCAATTACAGCCCTTTTGGTGTCTTACCTGAATAATCAGTTCACAGCTTTAACTTTTTTTTAAATTTATTAATTGATGTTTTAAGGACCTTGGGGTGTTCCCTGCGGAGATCCCAACCAGCACGACATGCCTTGGGGCTCCTGCATGCTACAGGCGGAATGTGACGGAGAGTATCGGATATATAGAGGAGACTACTTCTGTGGTAGGACCGCATACGTTTGCTGCGCCCTCCTAGTGACCAACTACGACATGTACCAAGGCCTAGACTTGTCCTTCGAAGGCAGCAGCTTCCAAACCGACTCCAACGAAAAGCAGCGTGGCAACCAAAAGAAAACATCCGAGAAAAAAAAGCGCGATTCCAAAAAGAGGAAACGGAAAAGGGAACGTGACAAGAGAAAGAAAAAAATAGAGAAGAGCATTAAAACGATAATAAGAGAAATCAGAAGTATATTGACGAAAGCTTATAGGAATGGAACAGCTCAACGAAAGAAGAAGACGAGAGAGTTGAAGAGGTTCATAGAGTTAATGAAGAGGCAATATAAAAAGGATCGGAAGTCTGTTGTGAATGTTCATGAATATGAACTAGGGAAGATAGACCAGAAGTTGCAAGCAAAGTTGGATAAAATAAAAGGTGTGAACGAACGTTATTTCTCCAACGACACATTCAGAGATATAGTCGTGAACGGAACGGTCAATAGAGAGAGATTGCAGAGTTTCTTACGAGAGCATCCAGATTTGGCGACTTATTTAGAGCTTAGACGTACAGGTATGAATTTAAAGCCAGGGGTGGTTGAGCTAGACTCCAAGTCAGAGAAAGAAGAGACAGAGTCAGAGAAGAAAAACCCTAAAGTTCTTGACTATGACATGGAGTATGGCATGCTTTATTATTGAGCAATAAAAGTTTGCATCCATTTTGTTGCTTTTATTGAAATATCATCCATTTTCAGTAATTATACTTCGTTATAGGTACTACTAAAAGAGATAACTAACCAGGGTCGTCGGATGTAGTTAAAGTTTAGTAAGAAACCGATGGATGTTTTCGAATGGAATTTAATTTGATAAATGAACCGTTTGTTTTCTATTAATTAAATTAAATTTTATTCTAAACTTTAACTGTATCCGACGACCCTGCATGGTTACTTATCTCCTTTGGTGAATTTATTAATGTGACCAGTAACGGTTTCGAATAGCTGTGAATTCACAACCATTCGACAGGCTTGCGAATCGAAAATGACACATTTTCGTTTACCTGTTTTGTCAAGTCCCCGACAGCAACTACTTAGTCGTCGGAAGCACATCGGTCGTCGTATTTGGTTTAAACTGACAAATTTTCCGGTTTTCAACTTGTGAGCAGCGTTTAAAGGACTCCTTCGATACCATTGATTGATGTTGGATTCGGCACGGAAGCGTATCGAACGGTTGTGAATAGCTATGCAGATCAGTCTGTGAAAAGCAAGGTGTTAATGAATTAACCCAAAACCTCTTAAGAGGTCATTGTACTCATCATTATGAACAACTTTTACTATGGGACCAAACTTGAAATCGCGAAAAAACAATCGGTTGTTACAATGTTCGTATACCTAACTCGTTAAGATGTAGGGAACAGCTGATTTTTTTTCGCGATTTCTGATTTGGTCCCATAGTAAAAGTTGTTCATAATGATGAGTACAATGACCTCCTATAAGGTTGTTAATGTTTTATCAATAACCCTGTATATACAAACATGAGTACCTACGTGAAAAGTTCATACTTACAAACGGTGCTAAAGCTTTTTTTAAGCAGAATAACATTGTCTGTGATGAACCAGTGTTTTTTTCTTCTTGTACAGACGCCAGCACATCAAGCTACCCGAAACTGTCAAAATTTCCCAATCAACTTTGAACCTTATGCCTTAGCGATAAAGTTGAAAATCTAATCAATTAATTTGACAGATTGTAGTAGCTTGATGTGCTGGCGTCTGTACCTACTAACTGCATCCTTTAATTTTTCCGCGTAAACATTGTTTTACCGCGAATAATTTTGCTCCAGCCTAAAACCCATTGCATGCTATGAAAAATGATATTTTCAGCTCTGAAAACGTCACGGCATACCACCACTAGACTTTGATAAATCTCCTGGACGATGCTCGTGCATAATGCATGCGTGTAGCTAGTGTTATCCAGCGGGTTTTACTGAATTTATTCGTTCAGAATAACGTGCTTTGTGAAAATAAATAAATTTTTACTGGACGACAAACCAAACGCAGTTATGTATGTAAAAGTTGTGTTAGTTTGTAAGTCCCTACAGCCTAAACTAACAAACTAAGTTGAACGAAAAACAAATAATAAAATATCATGTCCCTGCAGTCACTGGCTATGGCGGATGACGTGACAGGAAATCCAATATGGAGGTCCCAGGAGGTCCCTAGTCGCTATGATGCGCGTTTCATACTTTGAGGTCTTTTTTTCTGCAGTCAAGTTTTTGTTTTTTCGTTCTACCAAAGTCATTATTCCACAGAGTACTTTTTGATTATTCTGTGGTACGGCCAAGAAGAGTACATTAAACGGACAACAAAAAATGTTTAAGAATGACACAAACTTTCCTTCCTATGGGACCATTAAAGCGGCTAATCTTTTGGTAGATAAAACGCCAAGATGTCTTCAATATCGGTGTATATTTTGCGGTAAGATCCCCTTTTGTATTCTGTTCACATTGGACCCTCTGGTGGAAAAGGAGTGGGGACAGGAAGTAAGCGGAACACTAAAGATGGACACTGTTTGCACGCTTCTGCTGTTGTATCGGCACGAAATTGGTATGTATGTGTAATCCGTTGTATATTAGCTAGCACTAGCTGCACCCCACGGTTTCCCGCGTAGGTCTCGATTCCGTGGGAATATTGGGATAAAAAGTATCATGTCCTAATCCAGGTCATGGTCTACCGATGTGCCAAATTTCATCCAAATCCGTTAAGACGTTTTAGCGTAAAATCCTTACAAATAAACATACAAGAAAACGAATCTTTTTTTAAAAATATGAAGACAAATATTTTATGGGATGATGGATGTACTCATGAATATTAGCAATTTTTAAAACGCGTCAGGTCTGAAATATTGAAAAAAAAAATCCAAAGATTACTTGGAACACAATTTTTTTTTTTATATTTCACACCATACAGTTTGTATATAATCTATGGTATAAAACCAGTCAACAAGATGGGTATGAGGCGCCCAGGTTCGACAATGGCCCTACAACTAGGGGTTAGGGCCGATTTTTCGATATTCAGATTTAACCTGAAAGCGGTATGACATATTTTCTATACAAAAGCTGTCAAACCGCAATTTATATTCCTCAGAAACGTTATCTGAACATTGAAAAAGGTATCGCCTCTTTGACATTTAAATAGGCCCTTTGTACGCCGTGTAAGGCCAAGCGCGCACCAACATTTTATTTTTTGCGACACGATTTTATAATCGCGCTGTAAAATTTGCACGCACTGCGATACAAAAATCGTTAGTCATTGCTCAGTCTCACTAAGGATTCGGTACAAGTTGCTTGTCTCTATTTACTATTTCGGAGGAAAAGAACACAAAAGATAACAAATCGTCAATACTGGACTCATATTTTTACAGCGGATAAAGAAGAAAGAAAATACATTTATTTAGCACAGACTAAAAGACACACAATACACCAGATAGTCAGATAATAATCGTACATCAGATAAAAACAAAAAAGAGATAAAAATGAAAAGTGAAAAGTCCGATGTAAGAAATTAGCAGAAAAGTGTGCCTCACGGCTGCGCCAAAAAGGCCCAGTTCAGCAAAAATGCCAGACGCTGGTTTTCAACTGGACCTGGTGTGTGAGGTGACGGATGCAAACCAGTTTTATGCTTCATCGTGATGTGTGTAAGTGTACCGAACTACCCGCTTATTTAGAAGCCCGCTCCTGTTTACAAGGTCAGATACAGTAATCAGCAGTGCTAATCAGAGCGGCGCGCCCAGGGAATGGGCCGGTTCGAGCCAACATAAAAACAAGCCTAACTTATCACTCTATGCTGATAAGTTAGGCTTGTTTTTAAACAAAATGGAGGAAAATGTAACATCATTTGTGTGAAGAAGGTTATGAAACAGGCAGTTTAAAAAAGGTCAGATTGGTTCAGTCGGCAATGGAGCCAGATAGCCTGGGAAAAAAATAACCGTAGGTAATTATTTTCACTGCGTTGGTTGGCAATACTCAAGAGCGTTTACCACGTACAAGTTTCGAAATGAATGAACCGATTTGAATGAAACTTCAAATGCATAGGTAAGCAGGATACAAAGGTCTAGAAACATTTTCGAAAAATAGTGCTACAGCCAAATTAGACTAAATTTTCCATAGAAACAGATTTCCAGTTATCTTTTTAGGGTTCCGTACCAAAATGGTAAAAACGGAACCCTTATGGTGAGACTAAGTCTGTCTGTCTGTCTGTCACAGCTGGATATCTCAAGAAGTATTAATGCTATCAACTTGAAATTTGGAATAGTTTTAGATGACGTTTGCCCAACTATTTTGCAAATAAGAAAGAAATAAAAATATATGCATATTTTTTGCAACAGGGACTTCGATTTTTTCAGACCCCCTGGTCTGAAAAAATCTAAGTGGGGCTACTAGGGCATGTGGGGTTTCATATGATGGTATCATTACGTTGCACGAGATTTTCAACCTTCAACCAGGTGCTTAATCAATGTGTCCCATACACACAAACCACCACAAAATAAATTAAAATCTCTATCTAGTAAATCTGTGAACATTTCTTTCATACAATGGCTCATCGAGTGCGAAACACAGCACGTCCGAACACTACCAATTCAAACTTACCCATGCGGATAATTTACAGGAATATGGAGCTTGTGTCCTCGAACTAGGTGTGTTGAAAGTGGTACGAGGATATTGGCACTAAGCAAAGACATGTCAGAACATGGTTTTGGAACCCAGCCAGCTTGCGCACCGTTGTTTGGGAAGCTCTCATAGAGGTATTATAGTTGTAAAATCTGAAGCTTATGGACAATGTTCTGTTTCATAGTATTGGACATTGTGGCTTAGATAAATATTGTGTGTCGAGATTATTTTGGACGTTCAGCAGTACCTATCTAGAGCTGCTTTTAAAAAAAGGTTTGACTACCACTTTCCTACCACAGATAAAATATTAGAAGCCAATTATTTTTAAAAGAACAAACGTAGAGTTGAAAAAAACAAACGACCAGTGGTCCCCTTTAGCCCTGTATCGAAAGAGTTGGAAGTCGTGGGGAGGCCTTTGCCCAGCAGTGAGGGATATTGATGCAGGCTAACAGAAACAGTAACCGTGGAGTTTCTTGCCGGCTCTTCTCCATAGGAAATGACCAATTGGAACCGTACACTTAGCTTCTGACGTTTCATAAGTGCTCATCACACTAATATTATAAAGGCGAAAGTTTGTGAGTGTGTGGGGGTGTGTTTATATGTTTGTTACTTCTTCAATTTTGATAATATTTTGTGTGGAAGTAGCTGACACCATGGATTAACACATAGGCTACTTTTTATCCCCTTATTCCCACGGGATCGACATTTACGCGGGTAAAACCGCGGGGCGCAGCTAGTGTAAAATAAAATATTTTGAATTTGAATATAGATACCTACAATGGCCTCCAGAACTAAGTTGACATTTTTCCACTTCAGCTTTGACATATCACAATAGTTATTCAAATTCTAGTGATCCAATGGATCCAATTGTTTGAACTGCAATTAGAGCGTTATTATTTACGAATTTAACTACCTTTGACATATCATAAAAAATAATCAAGTTATCCCCTAGATTTAAAATTTAAAAAATATCAGGTAAGTAGGTACCTACTTACCTGATATTTTTTAAATTTTAAATCTTATGGTCATCATCATCATCATTTCAGCCGAAAGACGTCCACTGCTAGACATAGGTCTCCCCCAAGCACCTCCACTTCGACCGGTTTTGTGCTTCTCGCATCCAACGGGTTCCAACGGGTTCCAGCGGGTTCGTAACTTCTGGAGGCCACGTAGATACATAGGTACTTAATGTTGTCTGTATCTCCTGATAGCTATAATAATAAATAGGTACCCAACCAACGGAATGGCGTCATGGGACACTATTTTGCCACGCCTGTCACTCCTTTGCGAATTTTGGCCCGTCTTAAAGTTATGACTAAAAAACTGGCCAAGTGCGAGTCGGACTCGCACACGAAGGGTTCCTTACCACAAGGCAAAAACGCCGAAAAAAACACGTTTGTTGTATAAGAGCCCCCCTTAAACATTCATTTTTTGTATTTTTTGTTACAGCGGCAACAGAAATGGACCATCTGTGAAAATTTCAACTGTCTAGCTATCACGGTTCATGAGATACAGCCTGGTGACAGACAGACAGATGGACAGTGGAGTCTTCGTAATAGGATCCCGTTTTTACCCTTTGGGTACGAAACCCTAAAAAAACTTTTTTCATCGGGTAGGTAAGATATTTTATTGATAGTAGTCCAATAAATATTATGGTCCGTTCCGTTCTCAGGTTTAGTTTATAAGAAAAGGCGAAAATAAAGATTAAAACATATTCGATGTTCCCGTAAACGTCTTGTATTTTCTTTCAGCTCCATATTGGGAACATTCCGCGTAGAGCCCAAGTATAAAAATATAATTAATTTGTACTGTTTGGTTAGGCCAGTCCTTATTGAGTCAGACCCCGCGGGGCTCGCTGTACAAACTATGAAATTCGTTTACATTTGATCAGGGGCAATTTTGAAAGTGTCTAGTTTTGAGGGTTCCGTACCCAAAGGGTAAAAACGGGATCCTATTACGAAGACTCCACTGTCCATCTGTCTGTCTGTCACCAGGCTGTATCTCATGAACCGTGATAGCTAGACAGTTGAAATTTTCACAGATGGTCCATTTCTGTTGCCGCTGTAACAAAAAATACTAAAAATAGAATAAAATGAATGTTTAAGGGGGGCTCTTTTTCGTCGTTTTAGCCTTATGGTACGGAACCCTTCGTGTGCGAGTCCGACTCGCACTTGGCCAGTTTTTTTATTTTTGTTGGCACTGGCGAGATTCTTTTGGTATTGATACAACTTGTAAACACTACCTAATTGTTGTTTAGTAGGTAGTACCTACTAAACAACAATTAGGTACCTACTAGGTACCTAGGTGTAGGTCGTAGCAGAGATTCTTGTTTATGATGCCATCCAGGTAGCACCTGATCATCATCTGCCCAGCTTTATCCCAGCTACGTATCGTCGCCTTAGAGTGGAAACCTCAGGAATGCAATATTTCGTAAGTAGCATTTTATGCATTTTGGACATTCTTATAGTATCGAACAGTTCTTACTATTCTTAATTTCCATGTCTTAAAAACAATTGTTTGTTTTTGGAAAGCGAATTATAGCAAACGCGACATCATTTACATGTATTTACATTGCTACGTGGCGCGGGCGACAGGTACGGGCTGCATACATGAATAATAATAGATACGTCTGTCTGTTGAACTTGCGGCTTTCCATTTTGTGGGAGATTAATTTTATAAGGTTTTCTGGTAAGTGAAAATGAGATTCTTTACGTTGTTTAAAACGTTTACTACAGTAAAGAGGCCGAAGAGTGTAGCGAGTAGGTTATGCTGCTCAAAGTAAATTACGTTGCAGTCTAATTTCATCATTATTTCAGCCGAAAGACGTCCACTGCTGAACAAAGGCCTCCCTCAAGCACTGCCATTTTGTGCTTCTCGCATCCAGTGGATTCCTGCAGTATTCACCAGGCCATCGGTCCATCTTGTGGGAGGCCTTCCAACGCTACGCCTTCCAGTACGTGGCCGCCACTCCTTCCCAGTACGCGGTCGCCACTCCAGAACCTTTCGGCCCCGTCGGCCATCTGTTCTGCGAGTCTAGTAATCTAGTTTATGCACTATGAAGGTTAAAGTCGACTAAAAGTGGTGCCAATGATCAACCTGATGAATAATCTTCTCCTAAAGAAAGAGGCCAGAGTTCTAAATGGACAATTTTACAAGAGAAATAGAAAGCAGTTTTTTTTAGATCTTTTTCAGTTACAAGTTGACTAGCCCATTTAAAAAACGGTTTTTTGTACCTTCATAACCGCTCGTCTCGCCACAGTCTATGGCTGTTACGATGTGAAAACTAATTGCAACTCACTTGAATGTCAGCTTCACAGTGCTGCAGTGTCAGCCTTAGACAGCCTCATTAGTGAGGTAACAAGCATCGTAAGGTTTTGAGGTCGATTCGAAGACTGACGGTCAAATGCCAGCGAATGGCAGTAAAACGTTCACATAGTTTGCTTGTATTCGAAGTTAGTTGGAAACGTTTATTGAATTACGCTGCGCCCCGCGGTTTCACCCGCGTAAGTTTCTATTCCAAAAAAAATCTGGAGGAGGCCACCCTTATCACCTAGGGGTATATAAATAGCCTACGACCTATTCTCAGACCTACCAAATATTCACAAAAAATTTCATAAACATCGGTCGAGCCGTTTCGGAGGAGTTCGATAACAAACACTGTGACACGAAATTTTTATATGTATTTATGTTGAAACCCATTTAGGTAAACTCAGAGTTAGCAATTTGACTACTAACTTATATTGTTCGTATATTTTAATCACAATGACATGGCAAACTGAGAGAATTGTATAAAAGCGGGATTGTCCGAAAGGGTTACCGCTGGCCCGGAACATAAAGGGCTAAGGAAGGAACACGGGTGGGTTTTAGTCAGTAAGAGTCTGACACTCCCTTCCGCTCCACCCAGAGCGGGAGGGGTCAATTGATGATTTCCCATCCTCAAAAAAAAGGGAAATTAATTGTTTGTTTGCATAACAATGAATTTCCCTAATATGTAGGTATAGGTGTAAAATTGTCAAATTCATTTGACTGATGTTTAAATTTCTCAATTAAATTCATATGATTCCCTGAATGGGTAGGCAGTGAAGGCAGAGGTGCATAGTACACCCACATTTCACCAGTTATGTTGTGTTATTGCTCGAGAAAACGCGCAAAGTTCCGAGGATGCTCAAGCATCCGCGCTAGTTTTAGACCGGTACTAGAGCACCCAACCGGCATTTAGACGTGCCACATTGTACTGCGCATCTCTTCTCGCCACTTTCGGAGGATTCCCTCAACCCATCAGTGGTCGCGAGAACTGACTGTTATTGGTCTCATCTCTAATTTGTACGATACACAATGAACATAACGTTCAAAATGCGAAAATATAAAAAAACCACGTTGCTTCCCTTCCCTTCCCTCTTCTACAATGTAAATTGACTCCCAGCTCTAGACAGCTCAATAATATTGCAAGCCGTTACTTTCTCTTGAGCTTGAATATAAGGAGCTCCTCACTCAAGCTGTCACTCCTACTCTATTAATATGCTTGAACCCAATTCGTTACTGCTCGACGTGCTTGTAAACACAACATAAAGACTGTTTACATGGATGCTGTACGATATTTTTGTATCAGAAGCTTTTTTTTATTAACTGGTGACCCGCTCCTACTTCGCATAGTTTTTACAAATTTACAAAACAGTGAGATGTCTTTTACCTCTCAAGCATCCACTGTACACCAAGTGTACATAAGAGAAAGTGTTCGAAACGTCAACGGTACACCAAGTCAAGCCAAGCCAAGTTTCTCTGAATTATTGTGAAAACCGCATCAAAATCCGTTGTGAAGTTTAGAACATCTAAGCGATCACACAGACAAACAGCGACTTTGTTTGATATTGGGTACTTATTGATAATATTGGAAGATATATGGATAGCTAGAAGATACTGAGACAAGAGATATGACCGTGGGCAGAAATTCGTTAGAAGATAAGGTTTCTTCATCTCAGATCAGTTACATAGACCTACAAAAATACGACTGGCCTGTAATAGTCCGTGCCTTAGGTAAATAAAAAGGCTCCTTTTTATACAGAAAAGGAACCGGCATTAATCAACGCGCTTTCTCAGGGTCTTAGCGATTTCGGACCATTTAAAATCCAGGAAACCCTGGGCTTTTCAAGATGTTGTCTACTATTAGTTAGAAATCATCATTTTCTTGCCCTAACCTATCACCATATTTGTTTGGGGTCGGCGCAACATCAATTCTTCTTTCCTTCTTTTTTCCAAGATACAGGCAAATGCCTAGTTTGGGGATCACCGTCTATTCTATTCTTGGACAAATACTTCTAGTCCTATAATCTTTCACACAGTCCATACATGGTTTCTTTGGTCACCGCCACCGGTGCCACTTTCAGATTTCCTCTCATATACTCATTTCTATCCATTATCTTTTAACAACATACAAGAAAATTCGAAAGAATCACTTTGGTACTTGCTAGGTCAAACCCTCTAACCACCGAGCCATCACGCAAAGTTAAATGTTAATATAAAAACATACCCAGCATTGCTACAGAGAACCTGACAACAACAAAACGTCTTAACCTAACCCTCAAAATACCAAAATGCTTAGTTATTTCTTTATTAGCCCACGCTGCCCATTAAGAAAATGTTTGGCCGCATTACCGGATAATGACGGCCCTGACAAACAGCCCGGCGCGACGCCATTTTGTTATTTTGGCGGGTGAAAGTTATGGCAAGCGATTGCCTTAGTGACTAGGGTATTAAGAGGTGGCTGTAGGTAAATGGATACTTACCTGGTTTCTGAAAGCCTCTAATGAATGGGCTCATTTTTAACCGACTTCTAAAAAGGAAAAGATTCTCAATTCGGATGTTTATATGTTTTTTTTATGTATGTTCGGGATAACTCCGTCATACATGATATAGACGGATTTGCAAAATTCTTTTTTGTTCGACACAGGTTTATTTCGAAATGGTCCCATTTAAATTTCGTTAAGATCTGGTGATGACTTTCGGAGATAGACAACGGAGCTCTTCAATAAATGCCAGCAAATCAACCGCGATTGCTGCTATCGCATATGTATGCATTGTTTACGCAATCACACAACATAAAACATCACGTCTGTACCCCTTGGTACGCAGATGTGTTCAATAGCTTCCTGTAACTGATATTTACTAAGCCAGTAGTCTTATTTGTATTTGTGTGGGGTAGGTGGGTACAACTAAAAAGTGAAAAATAAAAACTGTTTTTACAAAAAAAAAAAAAAACAACTGACTTAAAAAAAAAAACGAGCAAACTACGTTGTTTACCAAGTAATTGACTAAGTACCATCTTAAATTGCTCGTATATTAAAATCGCAACATCAATAATTTGACAGTTGTATGAAATGGATATTACACAAGAAATTGACGTATTGTGTTAATCAATTAATTTTCCCTTAGAATTTCCACCTTGTGTAGAAAAGAGACATTTAAACGTCAAAACGTTAACGACGTGTTGACGTGATCATGTGACGTCGTGGTGTTATTTTTTTTTTGTAATGCGTGTCGATTTGTTTGTGCAGAATAAACATTTTTTCTTTCTTTTAATCATAACATAACTTTAAACAACGTTTATAAATACATTTGGGTTTATATTTAACCAGACGGTAGTAGACGGTTGACATATGGTAAGTAGAAATATGCAGCCGTCATTATTTCCAAATTATTCTGCCAGATTTATGGCCTGAACGCATAATTGTGGCGCGAATACCTGACGTTAGGGAGAGTCTACACTGATGTTTTCATTTTAATCAAATAAGTACGAACAAACAGAACCTTGCACCAGAGGGGCTTGTGGCTAAGTAATAACGGGTCGATCGATCAGGTTAAGCTACGTTTGCCGCGGTTGGTCCGTGATGGGTGACCGTCTTTACATACCAAGATCCCTCCGTGCCTCGGAAAGCACGTTAAGCCGTTGGTTTCGGCTGTCATTCGTGGAACTTTGACAGTCGTTACGGTCGAAAGTCTGACAACCAGTCTTACCAAGGGTTTTGGTATTACCCAGTAACTGGGTTGTGGAGGTCAGATAGGCAGTCGCTTCATGTAAAATGCTGGTACTCAGCTATATCCGGTAAGACTGGAAGCCGACCCCAACATATTTGGGAAAAGGCTAGGCAGATGATGACCAGCCTATTATTGTCCTACTGCAGGCAAAATTTACGGCCGTTTCTGATTCAGAAGACACGGGAATTGATCACTACGTTTGCTCAAGATGGGTTGGCGGGTTGGAAGTAACATATTACAATTTCAATATGCATGCAGAGAAATAAACAAATAAACATCTACATCTCGCCATCTCGTCGAAACTAAAGTCAGTTAAATATTTACCCTCAACGATGTGTTCTAACTTTAAGTTTGCGTCGCACTACGTATGTGGGTAGTCACAAATTTATTGCAGCGAAGCGACGGGTAGCGGTGACGTATCTGTGTATCTTCACGACTGCGCTGCAGGGAGAAGGCAGATAATGAAGCGAGGGAGTTATGTTGACAAAAGATGGGATTATGATGTGGTTTCTTAGTTTGTTTTCTGATTAAATTCGTTGAATCTTTTCCTTCTTCTTTGGGACTCTTTGGGACTTGCGACTTGAGATTCCAGTGGGTAGGTACTAAATTGTAGCTAAGGAATTTTCGAAATAAATGGAGGATTTTATGCTTATCTCTGTGATATGAAAAAATAGTCATCGAATTTTTTCCTACAAATACTTATAATTAAGTATCATAGTTAGCAAAATAGGAAGTAGAGGGGCTCGCGGTTAGATAATAACATCGGGTCGATCGATCAGGTTAAGCTACGCTTGCCACGGAGGGTGACCATAATTACATACCAAGACCCCTGCGTGCCTCGGAAAGTACGTTATGTCGTTGTTCTCGGTTGCCATTCTTGGATCTTTGACAGTCGTTACGGGTCGTCAGAAGCCCGAAAGTCTAGTACCCAGAAACTGGGGTTGTGGAGGTCAGATAGGCAATCGCTCCATGTAAAATACTGGTATTCAGCTATATCTGGAAGCCGACCCCATCATAGTTAGGAAAAGGCTATCCAGATGATGATGATAAGTTAGCAATTTAGGTAAAATTCTAATAAAGCGACCTCGTTTTATATAAAACAGTAATTACAACGAATGGGATCAAAACTCAATGGCTTGCGTTAAGAGCTTAACTATTTGGTCACATAAATTCATTCATCATAATTTCACACACATCCCCTAAATGACTACGCACCTGAAACATCACACAATACAGATGTCCAACACATTACATAGAGCTCCAAAAGATTTATACGTATTTAATCCCAAAGGATTGTGTTAAAAAAGGGCGTTACATTTGGCATGTGGTTTATTTGGTGTTCCACATTTTCCACGCATACGTGGAACCACAAACTGGATTCCAACACAATTAATGGATAACAATTTTGTTGAACGAATTATCTGGATACTCTTCTGGTGTTTTAGTAAATTATTGTGTTGTTGATATGGCTTGTTGCATTGAGTATAAAGAGTAGAATGTTATGGAGATTATTGTTCTCTGTAATTTCAAGAGCATTAACTTTATAGAACCTTCCTAAACCCTCTGCCATTTTCTTAAACTGACTACTGCCCGCGACTTTTTTTTTTTTTTGCGGATGGGAAATCATCAAATGACCCCTCCCGCTCTGGGTGGAGCGGAAGGGAGTGTCAGACTCTTACTGACTAAAACCCACCCGTGTTCCTTCCTTAGCCCTTTATGTTCCGGGCCAGCGTTAACCCTTTCGGACAATCCCGCTGAGCCGGCAGGCTACGGCCCTAACGGGCCCCTTCATTGATGCTGATATCTCTTTGATATTTCTTTCTCTGCCCGCGACTTCGTCCGCGTGAACTTTCTAGTTCCCCCGACCCACCGCGTCGTATCGCATCGCCTGTCCGCGCTATTACTTCGTTTTTGCTTAGCGTTCTTTGTGACTTTTTTCTTTTTGCTCGGCTCCTAAGGGTCATAGCGTGATGTTGAAAGAATTGGGCTTAATCTTTCAACATTACGCACACATTTCTTGGGGGTATTCTCTGGAACTACCAGTCAGATTTGAAAAAAAGATTTTTTCAAATCTGACTGGTAGTTCCAGAGATTACCCCCTACATACAAACTTACAAACTTTACCTCTTTATAATATTAGTATAGATAAAAGATAATTATTGTTTTCAGCTGTGTTATGAAATGATGATAGTTGGGAACCGGCTAGGCAGATGATGATGTAAGGAAAATGGTGTAAAGTTGTTCTTAAAATCTTTTTCTTGGTAAAAAGGAACTTTTTGATATTTTCATAACTCTTAACAACTTATTCGGCCATGTACTTAAGCTACTCGTGTTATTCGCGTGTTTCTAGTAATAAAATAAAATATTTTTAGGTCCCAGTTAGTCACTACTAAATGTTGGTAAAATGCTCTTGTATTTTAATCCTTATTGCTTGAACACACGAATGTTTTTCAAATTTTATTAGTAGGTATACTTGTAATTAATCCACTGGAGGGAAAATACGTCTTCCTATAAAGAAAAAACCGGCCAAGAGCGAGTCGGACTCTCGCTCGTTCCGTACAAAGTAGGTATGTAAATAGTTTGTCACGGTTTTTTTATTTTAAGACTGGTTGTCAGACTATCGGGCTTCTGACTACCCGTAGCGACTGTCAAAGATCCACGAATGACAGCCGGGACCAACAGCTTAACGTGCTTTCCGAAGCATGGAGTGACCTCGGTATGTAAAGATGGTCACCCATCCACGGACCAACCGCGGCAAGCGTAGCTTAACCTGATCTTTCGAGCCGTGCGGTTGTTATTACTTAGCCACGGGCCCCTCTAAGTGCCACATACTACGCGATAATATTTATAAAATAGTTTACTTAGTAACACTACCCTGTTTCTAGTAATTCCTGAGGGTGTCAAACAATCGCTCGAGAAACAGATTTCAGTTCAAGCGCTAGTTTCGACAAACTTAGTGCCTCGTACGGAATTTAAATCGTGTCCTAGATCTCGGGAACTCATTATAGTGCGGGATTATTTGCAGATAGTTGACTGTCGATTGACTATAGATTAGGCTCATTATTTTTCTTTTGTTCGGTTTTAGTAGCTTGAACTTTTTTCGACTTGATCGACACTCACATTGCGTTGGTTTACTAGCTCAGAGAATATAGTTTGAGAACAATTTATTTTTAAGGAAATGGCTTATGTTTTTCGAGTTATAGTGCAATAACGGATATACGGACAGATAACGATAATACGATAGTTAAAAAAAATGCAAGGAATAGGCATTTGAATTTCGAGAGGATACAAGAACATTATACAATCCGTACGAAAAATACTCGCATTGACGTGGAGTTGCGGACACCAGCCTGTATTACCCAATGTATTACAATATAAAGCTATAAACAATTAAGGGGCTTACAGGACCTGAACGCAAAAAACGCAAGTCTTAGAAACAATGAAAGTATGTGATCGACTACAGTAAACAAAATCAGAAAAATATAGGATATTCTTCAGGATATATGCTAGGTAGATACTGTGTTGAAAACATAATATAACTAATTTGATACGATAGAAAATAATCATGAAGATACCTCTAAAAACTTTCTTTTTACAATAAAACCCATACTAATTTACATACAATCAATATGTGATTTTGTCAGATTATTCTACAAGCACTAGTGTTTTAATTTTTTAGTCCAAAGAATTGATTTTTTGTAAATAGATAATAACTTCGTATTTTGCAATAAATTACTAGCGTTGTGTCATCGCGCTTCCCTTTCTTTTCTATGCAGTCCGACAAAGACCACGCTTTAAGTCATGTAGCCGCCTTAAGTATAAAATGAAATGAAAAAAACTCTGTCGGACAATCCACTACAGTCTATAGTTACTCGCGTTGGTTGAAGCAGCGTAGTCGCTTTTAGCGTCGTAGCACGGAGCTACGCCGTAGCAGTGCTACGATTACGAGGTCTACGCGCTTTTGAGAGCTGTCTCTGAACGCCCATACATTTGTTTTATAGCAAACCCAGGATGCCGTAGCCCGGAGCGAGACGGAGTTATGCATGATTGATAGCACCATCCCTTTTTCGGATTGGACTCATGATGGCATTTATACATATTCAAAAAAGTAATTTAAAAAAAATTAAACCGACTTCAAAAAGAAATGAACTCAAAATTATGAAATAACTTTAATTTCGGAAGTCGGTGTCTTGGGATCTGTATTTTAGTTTTAGTTTTTTGCCACCGACTTCCGAAATTAAAGTTATTTCATAATTTTGAGTTCATTTCTCTTTGAAGTCGGTTTAATTTTTTTAAATTACTTTTTATTTGGTAATTTTTAGTTGTTGCACTAGAATTTGACCAAGGTTTTGAGATCTTTTCGCTTTGACACTACACCCGTAGCTCGTATCAATAAGCCAGGCCGTCACACTTTCACGTCTTAGTCCATATCTTGAAAATTACTGAATCGATTTTGATGAAACTTGCATTGTTCCCTAAGTTGAAGTAAATGTAAGCCAATAAAAAAGAATGGTCACGATCCGATTAATAGTTACGGAGATATGCGTGGACAAACATACATACATACATACATACATACATACATACATACATACGTCTATAAAATTTTGTATATTTGTTTGGAAGCCCTAATAGATTGTCATATGTGAATATAATGCAATTACAATAATATTACATACATACGTATCGAATTGATAACCTCCTTTTTTTGAAGTCGGTAAAAATAATACCTATTTGACAGTTTCTTTCAAAAACCCGAAGCGTCATGCCGTTCATAATATTGACATTCTAATGTCAACTGAACGACTATACAGGATAGTGCCAGGGACATCGACATGCAAAATGTAACCATAAATAAAATTCGTAGAAATGATTCATGATTATCAAAAAAAAAATCTGTAGAAAACTGCAATACCACGCGGTTAAAATATATGGAACAGCATTTTTTTTTTAAATATCCGACTAAAAATGTCAACAGGTGGAGGTATTCAGATTCATGTGCTGAATCTATGGTAACAGGCAGTACAGTACAGTACAGACCGCAGCACATCAAGCTACTACAATCTGTCAAATCTTATCTCTAAAGCATAAGGTTCAAAGTTGATTGGAAAAATTTGACAGTTTCGGGTAGCTTGATGTGCTGGCGTCTGTATGTGCTGAATCTCTTGATACGTAACTCGCCTATTGTCTTGGATTAAATTTTTCACTGCTAGCACGTTTTCTTCCGTAACAGCTGTCAAAGGGCGACCACTTCTTTCTTCATCCCCCAAAGTTACTCCACCGCGCTTCAATTCGTTTTACCAAAGATACACGGTTGACTTAGAAGGGCCTTGAATGCTATTTGAAGTCTATCGCACGATTCGTCCGGTTTCAGGCGACACTAAACTTGAATAAAAATAAAACAAAAATAAAAATAACATTTTCTAAATCTTGAAATTGTAATGTTTGTAAACACACCCACAATACAGGAAAAATTCCTAGTGTGGGGCAAAGTTAAAAAAAAAAAAAAAAAAACGTAAAAAATCATAGCGCGAAAATATTCCCGGCGCAGATCCATTTTTTAATGAGACACGATAATTTAAATTAGCTCGCAAACAATGTGGAGGGAAATTTTGGAATTGGAACGTACCTATTTGTACTTACAAATAATCATAATATTTTCAAAATAGATTATAACTGGCCAGTCTCTCATACATAAAAACTTTTTATCGCAATACTTTCTCAGTGGCCATTATATTATTTTAGAAGTAGAATTTCCTTTACTGCAGATTGTAAATTTCTTTTTTTAACGAGTAAGGTCGCTCTAAGGAAGTAGGTACTTAATACGAACTAATTACCCGAGTTTGTTTTTATTTTCGCATGCATAATTTTATTTTCATTTGTACCTGTAATACTACTGTAAATACTTGTTCCTTTTTGTAATTATTTAGCCCTCGTGGCTAATTGAGTATGGTTTAGGTAAGCAAGAATTATTTATGCAAAAGCGTTTAAAAAATGGGTGTTTGAATATAAAATGCTGCAGAAAAGCTCTGTTTTTGTTGCTTACGTGAGGGAAAACGGCTAATGGTTTAAGGTGTGAAAAGGTTGTTACCTTTGTTGTTGGTTGTTAACAAACAAACTTACTTTCGCATTTATAATATTAGTTAGGATAGTAAAAATTCAGTGTATGTATTATGATTATAACATAATATTCTAATTGGAGTATTTCGTGGTGTGTGTTAATTCCGGGACATGTTGTATAAACATAACCCAGTTTGAAAAAATAAAACCCTGTTCATTTCAATAACACTTTTTAACCTGACCATTTCCTTTCGCAACAGTTTTTACAAGCACATAAACCGGGGTCCAAAAATGAAACGCAAGTCAGTTTGTTATCACGACAGCGGTAGGGACGCGAACCCTTCAAATTAGTGCAATTTCTAAGTACTGAGGGCTTATCGTTAACATTTGATGCGGCCGTAAAACCTTCAGTGGGTAATAAGGATGGTTACATTGACCCGATTTATCCGAACATTAAGTCACCGAGGTAATAGGTACAGAAGGCTCAAACAACGGGCGCACGCACATTTAGACGCGTACGCACGGCGATCTCAAACTATGGTCCGTTCCAAAACTATCTGATGAAATTGTAAACAAACCCTGATCCGGTTTAATTCTTCCGCAATCTCTCACGAATAAGGATTAATAATATACTAGCTGCGCTCCGCAGTTTCACCCGTATAAGTTTCGATCCCGTGGTAATATTAGCCGCTAACAAGCCTGCTGAGTCGCAAAACTTGCAGGTAAAACTGGTGGAAAAGCCAAAAGGGGGTAAACGGAGCCGGTCGAAACCAAACAAGGTTTTGAAAAGGCAGGGTCCAGAGAAGGACACGTGGGACAAGGATGGTTTCATCAAGGTGGAGAAGAAGAAGAAGAAGAAGCCTCCTTGTCAGAACCAGTGCGGCACCGGGCAGGCAGGACCCAACATGCTGCTGCGTCCAGCGATCCCGTCGACGCAGCTGTACGTGTCCAGACTGCACCACTCCACGAAGGTTGAGGAGATTGTGGAGTACATGCGTGTCAAGACCAACTGGACTTTGAGGGTCGAGAAGTTGGAGTCGCGTCACAACACGAACTTCAAGTCGTTCGTGGTGCGTGTTCCGACACAGCATCTCGAGAAGTTCCTCAAGGAAGAGTTCTGGCCGAAGGGTGTTGTGTACCGCCGGTTTCGTGGCCGTAATATAACTGCGTATATAACTGGTGTCATGACACCAGTCAGCGAAACACGACGCCTCCACTTCGTGTACGTTAGTTTTTTTGTGTTAATATAATGTTGTATGTATTTATAGTATTTTTAAGTTATATTAATATTGTATTGTGTATGTATTTATATGGGCCTTGATGCCTGAAATAAATGGATAAATAAAAAAAAATATCGGGATAAAATGTATTCTGTGTGATAATCCGGATTATAAACTGTCTGTGTGCCAAATTTCATACAAATTCGTTCAGTAGTTTTTGCGTGCAAGTGTAACAAACATACTCACAAACTTTCGCGTTTATAATATTATAGTAGGATTCAGATATATTTTGAAGGTTTCAACTTGGTAGCTCACCACTTTTTCCAAAAATTATTGTTTGAACAACATTATTAAATTGTACTTTTATTGAAGAAAATAATTCTCAAAATCGGTCTACAATTGATGAAAATATCCATGAACACATAAAAAAGTGTTGGGTCGGGCGACCCCCGGCAGGAACGAAGTTCAAAATGAAAATAACGCCATCTTGGATTTTCGTTTCGACCTCACTATCGGCGTCGGCAACCTCGGAAAGCATGAAAATGATACCCATGACGAAACAGTTGAACATTTCTGCAGCCGCCATTTTGGATTTTCATTTTTACCTTACTATCGGCTTCAGCACACTCGAAATTGAGAACCTCCTCCTTTTTTAAGAAATCGGTTAGAAATATCGAAAAATATTTATATAGTGATTTAAACTTAGTGAGTGTCGAGCCGAACTTCTGTAACTACCTGTTTAGATATTGCGTAGTCTGTGTGCGTACTCTGTGGATGTTCAGACCTTCAATATTATGAGGTACGGGGAACGTGCACATTTAAAAATAATATGGAAGTGAGTGTGTTGAATATAAAGGATCGACACACAATCTGGTACCATGAATTCAGCATCACGATGCACCCTCTAGCGTAGAAATTTTTCATCGGTTCTCAAAATAAAAATCTGCTGTTTCATAGAAAAGTCAAAATATATGGATCAGCAAATTTTTGTATTTATTATATTTTATTGTTACTTGTTCTGGTAACAGGTGGCGCGTACATGTCCCAGCAATCTTGGTGATCCAGAAAATATTATATTCTGCAAAGGGTACATTACAGGAAGATGTAACTTTAATTTGTTAATCAAAGAGCATTGTAGAGGTTTCTTCTCTAATGCCCGGGATACACGAAGCTAGTACGCAAGCCAGGATAGTAAAATCAGTGGTGAAGGGTGCTACTAGCTCAAAAATAGAACCCCGTCCTATTAAACTATCGCACTAGAGTGGTGGCCTAGTGGTAATGGCCCCGACTTACGTGTCGTAGGTCTCGGGTTCAAACCCGGACAGGCCAAAAATTTTTGTGTAATTTATTTCATCACCACTACTGAAAAAATATTTTGGTACCCATTAAAACATGGTGGGCGAAAGAAACGTAATATTGTATGAAAAAAAAAATGATTTTAATAAACTATGAATTTTATCACCACTGCTCTCAAAACGGTGAAGGAAAACCATCGTGAGGAAACCAGCATGTTTTAAAACCAAAAATTCAAAGGCATGTGACATTCCCCACCCGCACTGGGCCCGCGTGGCCCACTCCCACTCACAGGGAGGAAGCCAGCAGTGTGAAAATTATAGGCTGAATATGCTATGCTAGCGTAGGTACTATCCTGCTAACTTAATAGCCTAAAAATTAGGATACTTCTGTATACACAAGGGCTAAGCTTGCTACCTTACAGTGCCGAAGGTTCCATCGATTCCTACCGGCTTCCCTTTGAAAAATGGCACAGTCAGTATTCTTTAAAGAAATAATATAATCATAATATTATAGATATCTACTCCGGCTTACCTCTTACAAAAATTGACCCTTTGCTTCTGCTAGTTTACTAGTACTTTCTTGCAATCCTAGTTTGAAAAACGAGACTCGTGTAACGCGATCTTTATTTCCTTTGAAATAAATAATTATGATTCAATACAAGTGACGGCAAATAAAATGGCCGACATGGCAACCACTAACGAACCTCCACTATTGGTGTAAATAAAATCTAGCTTTCATTTTATTAACGTAATGGGTGACGCGATGGGCTGGCATCGAATGCTCGGCCGCTTTGCTATGAATAGTTAATAAAAACAGCGGGAAGGATACGGTTCGTAGATCCCTTGTGGGGTGGGGTTGTCAGCGAGTAAAAAAATAACTTTTTCACTTCAGTAGCTCAAACATGTAGGTTTTGCTGCCTGAAATCAGTGAGCAAAATCGCATTTTGCTCACTGAGCAGACAAAGTAACTTTTTAATTATTTTTTTCTGAAAGCCGCGAATATCTTATTCAGCCTTGGGTTAATCATACAATTCGAAACATTCACACTCTATCTCTTTCCCGCCACTTGAAAGAGAGAGAGACATAGACCAGCCCTTTCGAAGTTCCGATTTTGAATTCGACCACAAAGACACACCAAAGAAAACACGTTCGGAATTTCGTACTAACTAAAAATATTTTGCAAAAAGATAATTATGTCTTTTAATGTAATTTATTGAATTTTTAACTTATTGTTGTATTTAAACGAAAATAAGTATTTACTGCAAATAAAACTGATATTTAACCTGTAAATATTTATTTCTAGTTTCAATAATGTTACGTAATATATTTTGAATAATAAAATATCATGGGTGCTATTTCCGAACACGCCTTACAAAGTGTTCTCGCTGCTGAAGTGAAAAGTTATATGTGTTACACCGTACACGAGAGCAAAGTTTTTTGCATCTCGTGCCTTTGAATCCCTCGCCACACTCAGGATTCAAAATCAGCACTCGCAGCAAGAAACGACTTTGCTCTCTTATTGCACAAATAACTATTAGGTACCTATTATAATTATAAAATGGGATGCAACGTGTGTCGACACGCTTGCGCCATCCCATCTTCCAAGCACGGTTAGCTGTGCTGGGGCGGCTGCTGCAGTCGCGGAAAATCTCAAACGGCGCAAATACTCCAATCTCTTTGGAACTTATATGTTTGAGCAGTTTGGGGTTGAAACACTAGGGCCATGGGGCCCGAGTGCCCACTTAGTATTTCGAGACATCGCCAAGCGGTTGGTCGACTCTTCACGTGACCAGAAGGCTGGCCTATTTTTTGGCCAAAGAATCAGCATTGCCATACAACGTGGCAATGCTGCTTGTCTTTTGGGCACGTTTCCCGTTGACAGCGATGCGGATGAATTTTTTAATGCCCTTTGATTATTTCCCCTCCTTTTTATATACTTACTTGTACATATTATTATTTTAAGACTGTTAGCGTTTATAATATCAACAAAACATATAATAAATAATTTTTAAAGAAATTATAAAAAATGTTTTTTTTTTAATGATTTTCCACTAGATATCTCACCTTATGGTAAGCGATGATGTGGTCGACGAAGGGGAATGTTCGTTTCATAATTAAAGAATTATTAAAGGAATGGTAAAGCGTTTTTGTTATTTCGGCATTCGACAGCTTTCGCTCGCGCTCTGAATGATGAAGACATGAAATGGAATGAGCAGATTAATGCTCATTTCTGTTGACTGAAACAAAAATGAAAATAAACAAAAGTGAAACGTCCTTTAAAAAATATCTATTATTTCTTCCCAACCCGCGTTCAATGAAACCGTATCCCCAGTAATAAAACGTATAGGTTCGGGCGCGGCGCCTGCGATCATCATAAAACGGATCCGCCACCCGTGACCGCCACTCAATGATGTATAGGATCCAGTTTGTAGCACTTTCGGGAAGGTCCATATGTTTTGTTCATGTGTGTGTATTATTGGTGCAATGGCTTGGCAAATAGCAACGAGGAAAAAAAAATCACAAACTTATTATTTTTGAAAAATGGGTCGCGGTTATTTTTTCGCGCGCCGTGCTTTCGCATTTTGAAAGAGAGGCACTGACTCGAAGTCTAGTTTATAGTTATCTGTGTCGTTCTTTTCCGCAATAATGTGGGAAAGCACTCTGCCTGACAATCAGTGACTGAACTGTTTTAGTCCAAACTGGTTTACATCAACCTTTTTCATAACCTTTTGACCGCCACAGTCATGTAAAGATGACAAACCAAAATGTGCCCAGCACGCCACAGTTCGACTACATGACAGACTTTGACGCCGAGGGCACGTTTTTGATTTTTTGACCTGTGGCGGTCAAAAGGTTAATGACCCACTGCTGGCCCACGGCCTGCCTACTCTCTTTCCACCTCACTTTGTCCAAAGCTGCCAAGGACCTTGACCAATACTGCTTACAGATGTTAGAAAAAGAAAATCTCACCGGGATTCTCTAGAGCCCTATTTCCGGGCATTATATTGAGAGGCGTCTCATGGCTACACTATAGTAAAAGTGCGCAGTGCTGCACACCCCTACCCTATTTCAAGTTAAACAAATATCAACTTTATTTCAATGATAATAAAAAGTAATTAAAAAAAATTAAACCGACTTCAAAAAGAAATTAACTCAAAATTATGAAATAACTTTAATTTCGGAAGTCGGTGGCATAAAACTAAAATACAGATCCCAAGACACCGACTTCCGAAATTAAAGTTATTTCATAATTTTGAGTTAATTTCTTTTTGAAGTCGGTTTAATTTTTTTAAATTACTTTTTATTATTTCGTAATTTTTAGTTTTTGCACTAGTATTTGACCAAGGTTTTGAGATGTTTTCCCTTTGACACTACACCCGTAGCTCTTATCAATAAGCCAGGCCGTCACACTTACACGTATTAGTCCATATCTTGACAATTACTGAATCGATCTTGATGAAACTTGCACTGTTCCCTAAGTTGAAGAAAATGTAAGCCAATAAAAAAAAAAATGGTCACGATCCGATTAATAGTTCCGGAGATATGCGTGGACAAACATACATACATACATACATACATACATACATACATACATACATACATACGTCTATGAAATTTTGTATATTTGTTTGGAAGCCCTAATAGATCATCATATGTGAATATAATGCAATTCCAATAATATTACATACATACGTATCGAATTGATAACCTCCTTTTTTTTTTGAAGTCGGTAATAATAAGAGGTTTTTTTTACCGACTTCAAAAAAAAGGAGGTTATCAATTCGATACGTATGTATGTAATATTATTGGAATTGCATTATCTTCACATATGACAATCTGCTAAGGCTTCCAAACAAATATACAAAATTTCATAGATGTATGTATGTATGTATGTATGTTTATCCACGCATTTCTCAGCAACTATTAATCGGATCGTGACCATATTTTTTGTATTAGCTTACATTTACTTCAACTTAGGGAATAGTGCAAGTTTCATCAAAATCGGTTCAGTAATTTTCAAGATATGGACTAATACGTGTAAGTGTGACGGCCTGGCGTATTGATACGAGCTACGGGTGTAGTGTCAAAGGGAAAACATCTCAAAACCTTGGTCAAATTCTAGTGCAAAAACTAAAAATTACGAAATGAAAAGTAATTTAAAAAAATTCAACCGACTTCAAAAAGAAATCAACTCAAAATTATGAAATAACTTTAATTTCGGAAGTCGGTGGCAAAAAACTAAAATACAGAAGATCCCAAGACACCGACTTCCGAAATTAAAGTTATTTCATAATTTTGAGTTGATTTCTTTTTGAAGACGGTTTAATTTTTTTAAATTACTTTTTATTGAGTATTAAAAAAAAGAACATAGTTTCCATGAACTCTGTAGATGGCGTTAAACTGACTACGTTACTAGGTGTCAAAGTCAAAACGCTTGGAAAAAAAACATTGCGGCACGTCACAAACGCTCGTTGACTGACACTTTCGTTTGCTTTCGTTTTACGATCTCAAAATTACATCCAAGTGAAATAATCAATAAATGATGTGACGTTCCGTTCCTTGCAGTAACTTACCAAGTTCAGCGCCATCTATCCAGCGACTAGGGAAGAGTTAAAAAAACAGAGTGACTAGCACTACTGTTGGAAGTTGTAGCGTAAACTGAACTTTATTGTGTAGCAATTAAAGTAATTTTTCTATTAATTCATGTTTGTTTACATTTTTGGCAAATAAATCGCGAACGCAGAAGAATAAAATCAATTATATGAACCACGTAGATAACGTTGCAAACCTCCACACATCCTTCATATCAGTGAACGGTCCACTTAACACCTAATACCGCTTACTGTCATAAAGTTATGAACGAGTGAAAGGAATGAACGAACAGGAACAAGAAGTAACTCACTCACCGTCACGTAAATTATATCGCTAGGAAATCATGAACAATTAGCTGAAGGAAGAATACCGGAACGACGGCCCAACGGCGACCGGAAACGGATACGAGATAGCAACATGGCGGCCGTTAACGTTGTTTTGTTGCTCTTCGGAAAATATGGCAGAAACGATGGCCTGAAATAAACGAATGAGTATAATGGAAAAGAATGAGTGGGGAATGTTTTCCGTAAATATTTAGCGGAAGCCGAAATTTTTTATTTTATTATTAACATGAAATGAGGCCTCAATTCCCCGTAGGATTAGGCTGCAATCCGCACTGGGCCTGGGTGGATTACGCTCACTCCCTCTCGAAGTTTGCCTGTGTCCAAGCAGTGGGAACAAAATAGGTTGATTATGTAACCCCACTGCCGTATCTCCACGTTGACGCCGTGTAGGGGCTTGCGCGCTTCGAACTCAAGGTCAGTGCCGGTGTAGTTTACTTTACCGGAACGGGTCTAGGGTGAGGAGCCAGAACAAGAGAGGCACAGAAATCTGCAGGGCAGCATGTGGCGACTTGTTGGGCAGTAGCGACCCCACATACCCTATCTCCCAGGAGTAGTCTTGTTCCTCACCTATTAATAAGTACACCTACATTTTGCCAGTTATTTATTAGAGTGCAAGCATATACCTTTTTATTTTTTGCACCCGAATGTACTTGATGTAGTTTATGTCATTGAATTTGTTTACAAATTTTTATCACCGGTCCTTTGGAACGTAGACGATTTTTGTTTGGGTTTGAGTCGTTCGGACTTTTTTATTATTTTATTTGTATTTGAATGGTATTTGTATTTTTAATTGTATTTTAATGGTATTTGTATTTTGACGTGACAACGTCTTAAATTAGGTTGCGACTGGGAGTCACTTATGAAAAAGTGTAACGCGCGGTAACGTTACGATGAGTCACCGAACGAGAGAGAGGCCCGCCGAATGCCTTGCGTCTCTCTCCCACTCAACTATGATCGGATGATCGGTCGTTGTCACGTAAAATCTTCGCCCGTAAAACCGACTTTACAGGCAACCATTTTTTAATTTGTACTCTATTTGTATTTTTTATTTATATTTTTTTAATTGTATTTTACATTGTAATTTGGTTGTATTTTTAATTGTATTATTGAGGTACTTACTACCTACTCAATGTAAGTTAGATGTATACAGTGTATCTTTGTGGTAGTAACATTGCATTGGCGTTTTAGCTGTTATGGTGTTATTTACGAAATTTTGAATAAATAAATAAATAAATACCCATTGCCATTAACCAGGCGTAAATTTACCGGGTTACTACTGAGAAACTCCTGGTGGATGAACCCAATAACTATTTGCTCGAGTTATGATTCTGATACACAGCTGTGTTATAAATGTTCACGGTTTTCCTCACGTGTTTATTTTCGGGATTGCCCGATAAGTTTCGAACTCGAGGGAGTAAAAGTTAAAGTCACGACCTCGCCGTGTGATGAGGTAGAAAAGGGTTCCGCCATTCCGGACATTTTCTAAGAAAATTGTATAAAGAATTGTTATTTTTATTGTGTATTTTGCATGACGCACAACTTATGGACCTAGTCTCAAAGTATCAAAAAGTCGACATAAATAGATATACTTAACTGTCCAAAATTCTAACAAAGCTTTTATAAGTATACGGGGTGGTCCAAATAGTGATGTCAATAAAAAAAAATACTTTCCTCACACACCACGTATGTTTCGCGATTTTTAATAGTTTAGGAGATACGAGTATGTTATGATGTGTTTTTTATATTTGGGGAAATTCTTCGGGGAAATATTTAAAAATTGATAGCTTTTTTTCGACAAGCTCTTTTTATGATTTTTTTTTGTGATGGGTCTATCATGAGATACCCTTTCATGTATCAAAAAAATATCTTCCTAACATTAGTGCAAGATACAATTTTTTTTATAGAAAGTGAGAAATTTACATTCTTACGATTAAAAGTTTGAGTTGACTAGTAGTAGAATTTGAAACGATTGTTAACATTTTTGTAATTGAAAAAGAAAATTAGCTATAGTCCCATTTTACTTAACACACTAACACGACACACTCGTTATGATTGCTAATTCTTTGAGTTTAATAACGGTCTTAAGACTGATAGCTATTATCTACCAGATTCTAAACACATTGCAATCTGTTGACATTTATCAAAACCTTTAAACGTTTGTCTATTTGCCCGTATTTTACCCGACTGCGCCAGAAGGTGGGTTATGTTTTTCGAGTGTATGTAGTTTAAGTAAGTTGTTTTTTCGCCCACAAGCTTTGTGTATACAAAGCGCCTGTGACTTCCTGCTTCAAAACTATAACAGTATGTACACTGACCCTCCCATTATTTCCCTCACCACGTTCCACCTTCAACAGCAAAACAAAAATGTCATCGCCACAAACTTTCCCCCGCTATAGTGAAATAGTGTCCTCTGTAAGCCCAGGCACGCACGGGCGCGTTTTGGCCGCCGCGATTTTTTTTCGCGCACTGGTTTTACAACGCACTGCTTAGCGCCGAGAGTTGAAAAGACGCGCAAGAAGGGACGCAAGCGTTCTAATGCGACGTTCTTATCGCATCAATGTGTAACTTCGTGGCCGTCCTAATACAAAATGTACTGAAAACAGATATCGCACTAACGCATCCGATATTATCGACCGATAATAACGCGCCTGCGGGGGAGAGCCTTAAAATTGTGCTGCGATATTTTTGACGTCCATGCGAACGTGGGCTAAGGCTCGGCGCAAACGGGCCACTGACCACAGCCACTGGTGGCCAGCGACAGCCACACTTTTTCATATATTTTGTATAGACGCGCCGCACACGTGTAGCCTGTGGCGGCCACTCGCTACAGCAGTGTCCGCGACTCGCCACTTGTGGTCGCTACGGGCCACACAAGACGCCGTCACCCACCACTGTCGCACTCGCCCGCGCCAGTTAAAATTGGATGTATCCAATATGGGCGGCGTCGTCTGCGTATTAACAATAGCGCGAGCAAACTGTCCGCGTCGGAGTCCATCGTAAGACTGCGCAGCAGAGAGCGGGTTATAAAATGTGGCGGCTTCTGAACACCGGTGGCTGTCACTCGCTTCTGACACTGTTACAAATGTGGCGGTAACGCGCGACAGACATCGGTAGCCACCGATGGCTGTCGCGCTCGGCGCAAACGGGCCACCGACCACAGCCGTGGTCGGTGGCCCGTTTGCGCCGAGCCTTATAGTGTCCAGGGAAGGGCCGCCATACTGTCAACAACACAGGGTAGAATTTCTAATCTTTATTGTTATTATCCCGCATAGCTTTGTCCAAATAACTGTGGCTGGCGTTTGCACGAACAGGGTTGATAGTTAGTCAGGGGAACAGGAGTTTTTATATTAGAGTTGTTATGCCGTGAATGTTTTGTTATTCTCTATGGTAAGTTTGTGGTGATTAGTTTGACATATTCTTTTACACATTTTTACATGCACCCAGTGGACAGTGTGCCATGAGTGTGCCTATAACCTATGGGTATACCCGTCGTCGAAGGGTCTTAATATTACTTTACTTTATTAGGAGCTTTATTTTTTTGTAATAAAGCCTTTTTTGTTTAAGATTATGCACAGTGTGCACTGTGCATGTAAACATATAGGTTGTTTAGTCTTCTTATGTATTTTTAATATTATTGTTAAACTAGCTCTTGTTCCCCCGACCGCATCGCATCGCATCGCCTGCCTCATTAATACTATGTTTTCGCTCAGCGTTCTTTGCCTTTTTAGGGTTCCGAAGTTCTGACAAGGAACCCTTATAGTTTTTCTTATTGTTTTGAGGTTTTGCTAAGAGACCGTTAGTACTAGAAAGCTGTAATTTTGTAGGAGTGTGTATATCAATTACGCCAACAAAGTGGTAAAATAAAATTTTGGAAAATATTTTTTTTTTAGGGTAGCTCCCCTACATGTGCAGTGGGGATGAATATTTTTTTCGTTGTCTGGGCTATCTTGTGGGGTATCGTTGAAATGATTCTAAAATGACTCAGGGGTTGCTATAATTATTTTTCGATTTAATGCTCTATTTACGAAAAATTAAACTTTAAAGTGAAAATTTTTGTTACGGTAGGGCGTCTCCCCCCTCTAAAAGCTAAACTGTGGGCTAGAAAAATCTGAAAAAATTCACGATGATAGTGCATTTCATGAACTTTAAAGGACAATTATAGCGGTAAAATAACTTTATTAGTTTAGCAGTAATAGTCGTTGAACTTGGGTGTTGGATAATTTTGTACAAAAAACAAAATCCTTAGCATTAATCCTTTAAAGTGTCTAAGATGAAGTAGTTGCTTGTTTATAACGGGTAAAGACTTGCATTGAAAAACAAAATATAACATAACGGGCTACTACAGAACCCTACTCTGTGCGTGGCCCGTCAGGGCCATGTATTGAATCCATGGTAACAGGTCGCGCCACCCTGTATTTAATTCAAACCGCGTGCAAAGTACAGACACCAGCACATCAAGCTACCCGAAACTGTCAAATTTTCCCAATCAACTTTGAACCTTATGCTTTAGCCATAAAGTTGAAAATCTATTTAAGAAATTTGACAGATTGTAGTAGCTTCATGTGCTGGCGTCTGTACCAAATTATTTAACATTTTACCCCTGCCATTATTCACCCACAAGATTGTTAGAGTAAGGAAAGTCGGCTAAACTGCTTGCTCTAGATAAACGGCGTATCCCGGGATATAGGTCAATACGCAGTCCCGTTTTAAATTCCCGGATACCGGGTATGGTAAGGATTCTTATCTGCGCTGAAGTTGGACCGCGGTAGAAATCGATTTTATACATTCGAGTTTTGATAAAAAATAATTGGTTTGCGGGCCAGCATGCGGAGTTTTTAAAAGGGTGTGTGTTATCAAGATGTGAAATTGTATGTTGAGTTCATCATCTGCCTAGCCTTTTCCCAACTATGTTGGGGTCGGCTTCCAGTCTAACCGGATGCAGCTAAATACCAGTATTTTACATGGAGCGACTGTTATATATTATTAATTAGGTGCTCACATATTTACAAATATTGTGGTTAAAATTGAACCATTTTGGATAGGTATGAAAAGACTATTTAAATGTCTGCAAATATCAATCTTTTTTCCTAGCTGAAACACTAGAAAACGGTGGTATTTTTGCAATCCGTCTTTGCATGCGAACATTATCAAAAATTAGATGTACTTACCATAATTATTTACGATTGTATAAGTACCAGTTTTTTTCAATCAAGTAAGCATAACGCTGCAACTGACCACGAAAACCAAACTACCACTTGAGCTATAGGTTTAAGATAACATATCTAATGTATTTGGGACACGTAACATATATATTTATGTATCTGATCTATGTGACGTTTCCCATCTTGCTCGGCGGCTATAAACATGACGTCGACGTCAAACGACGGTTTAATTCCACTGGCTTGTTGCAGCCTGGATTCTGATTGCTTTGGGGACTGACGTAAAACACCGTCCCATTAGGGACGGTATTTTATTTGCATGTACCTGCTTTACGAACTAGATTTTGGTTGTAAAATACTCGGGTATTTTGAAATTGTTGCAACTTCAATATTATACATCATCTGCCTAGCCTTTTCCCAACCATGTTGGGGTCGGCTTCCAGTCTAACCGGGTGCAGCTGAATACCAGTATTTTACATGGAGCGACTGCTTATCTGACCTCCACAACCCAATTACTGGGTAATACGATACCTACCCCTTAATAAAACTGGTTGTCAGACTTTCGGGCTTCTGACTACCCATAACGACTGTCAAAGATCGAATGACAGCCGGGACCAACGGCTTAACGTGCTTTCCGAGGCGCGGACTTCAATATTAAACAAAATCAATCAATGTGCCTTTTCTCAATTATGTTGGGGTCGGCCTTTTCTCAATTAAGTTTGTTTGTTTGTTACCTTTTCACGCGTAATCCACAGAACCGATCATCATGAAATTTTGCATAGGTACCTATACGTTGTCAGGGGTATAGAAAAGGACATGGAGTACCTATAATCCAGAAAAAAAAAACTGTTCCCGAGGAAAAGAACAATAACTTTCGACGGTCACAATTGCTTTACGACGCTAGATGGCGCTACGTGTCATTCGTAGAATCATGATTGAAATATGACCCGACTTTCTGAGCAGTATTCTAACAAAAAGTAGGCTTGCATGAATTCACGATAGTACCTATTTCAATCTTTAGTATTATGATTTTAATAGGATTTGGATGAAACTTGGCACACAGATAGTTTATTATAATTATAACCTGGATTAACACGTAGGATACTTTCTATCCCGGTAATATGTTTCCGTGGGATAATTTCCAACCTCCACGCGAGCGAAGTCGTAGGCAAAAGCTAGTATTTAATAAAAAAGCAGCATTTTTATTTCAGTCATAGTTCAAAAAGACAGGGTCATGTTTCCGCCATATTTCGCCGGCAATTCCAATCTCGGTTTTCAATGGCGGATAAAAAGTGACACCCAATTGTGCGTTTCCAGGGGCGTCCTTATTATGGAGACGATGGCTCCTTTTACTTCCTTTTCAATACGATTCTCTTCAGTCCAATTGATGAGTGCTTCTCAATTCAAAGTCTTTGAACATCCAATTGTGTCACATTGACACATGACTGAATTCGGCAAATGGGCGAGAAGATTTATAGGTTTGCTGATTGAATGTTGAAATTGGTAGGTGGTGAATTTTAGGGCGCAGAAAATTTGGTTTTTATAATAAGGATACCTACGTCATCATCTGCCTAGCCTTTTCCCAACTATGTTGGGGTCGGCTTCCTGTCTAACCGGATGCAGCTGAATACCAGTATTTTACATGGAGCGACTGCCTATCTGACCTCCACAACCCAGTTACTGGGTCAAACGACACCCCTTGGTAAGACTTGTTGTCAGACTTTCGGGCTTCTGACTACCCATAACGACTGTCAAAGATCTACGAATGACAGCCGGGACCAACGTCTTAACGTGCTTTCCGAGGCACGGAGCGGTCTTGATATGTAATAGATGGTCACCCATCCATGAACCGACCGCGGCAAGCGTAGCTTAACCTTCAATCGACCCGTGTGGCTGTTATTATTTAGCCACAAGCCCCTCAACAATGCGAGAATGATGATTTATTAACAAACAAAAAAAAAAAACATCGCTCCGCTCCGCTTGTTCACAGTAGGACTTGCACAGTGGAGTCTATAACTTTCAGGTAAGATAGTTCATCTTGTCTCAATACATCATTTTAGTCTCAAGCTCCAAGCAAATTGTTAATTGGTTTACCGATACTTAGCATAAAGCCAATGTCTCTGGAGGTTTGGCAATATTTTGCAAAATGGGAGAGTGTATAAAGTGGTTGAAAAATATGATCTGAAGGTCAATAGGCTATTTGACTGGTTTCTGATAAACATCTCAGATTATTTAATGGTGTCTAACGAGCCCACAAAAACCTATTGCTTCAAATTGCATAATGTATTTCTTTTAGAAAATAGTAAATAAAAATGTACTGTTTAAATAAGCCGCCAAAACGCTATCTTTAACAATATGGCGTCGTGACGTCAAAATACACGTAAACAAACGTTGAAACGGTCGAGATACTAGACAAAAGTCATCTGTTCTGTCAACGATAGACAGAAATTTACTATATCATGACGTCATCATAAGTTCAGCCAATCCAGACCGTTTTCGATTACGTGGCGCCAGATTTAAAAAGATGAAGTTTTTTCGGGATTTTTTTAATAAATAATACATTTTTTTGTAGTAAAATTAATGCAAATCGATTTTAAAAGCGATACGAGTGTCAATAATTATGACCTTATTTTTTACATTGTCAAATAGCCTATTCCCGTAATTTGAAACGTTCAAAATCTAGTCGCAGTCTCATCTCAGCGACAATCAATGTCAAAAACTTAAAAAAAAAATGTAGGGAAATTAGAGGTATTTTTGACAGATTGAGACTGAGATCAGACTGTGAATGTTCTTAAAGTTACGAGAATTGCTCCTCTGCTGCTAACAACAATTTAAGAGGCTTACACAAAGAAACACAAAAAAACACGACTTTTAGAAACAATACTACAGTAAACAAAATCAGAAAAAAATATGATATTCTTCTGGATATATGCTAGGTAGATAGTGTGTTGAAAACATAATACAACAAATTTGATACGATAGAAAAAAATCATGAAGATACCTCTAAAAACTTTCTTTTTACAATAAAAACCATACTAATATACATACAATAATTCCGATTTTTTGTCAGATTATTCTATAATCAACATACTAAAATCCTACTAGTTTTTTAATTTTTTCGTCCAAACCACAGATTTTTTGTAATTAAATAATTGCTTCATATTTTGAAATAAATTACCAGTATTGTGACATCGCGCTTCTCTTTCTTTTCTATGCAGTCCGACAGTGACCGCGCTTTAGGTCATGTAAGCCCCAAACTGAGTATAGTTAAAACTACATAAAATCATGCCACAATGCTAGACACTGCGGTATAATTTTATGTAGTTTGATAGGTAATAATGATAACAGGGCATAAATTTGTCGGAAACTGTAAATAATGAGTAGCGATTTGAACCGATTACGTAGTTAACTGTGACTCGCGTGGGATGTTAACAAATGGTAAGCAGCTGACCGACTACTTCGTCAGACTTAAATATTTCTCTATTAAATCTGTCGGAGGTACGGTATGAGGCTGAGATTGTATCATTGTGTGACATATAGTGGAGATTGTTTAAAATTTTTAGCATGCGGATCCTGAGACTCATCATCTGCCTAGCCTTTTCCCAACCATGTTGGGGTCGGTTTCCAGTCTAACCGTATGACAAAGACTATGTAACATAATCACCATATAATGTTCCCACTGCTGGGACACAGGCCTCATCTCTTGGAGGGGGAGTGGGCTAATAATCTATCACGCGGGCCCAGTGCGGGTTGGTAGATGTCTATGGTATCAAGTTAATTGTATTAGGTTTCCAACACACTATCTACCTAGCTTAGATCCTGAAGAGTATCATATATTTTTCTGATTTTGTTTACTGTAGTCTCCACTCTATCTACTTTAATATTATTCGTTAATTTATTTAAACATAATATTATCATGTACATAATCTAGTTTTAAAATAATATACCCAAATAGTAACTCTTTAAGACATTAAATATATTTTACTTTCTTGTTTATTTAGCTTCTAAGACATTTATTGTGTCTTCTTTTTATAAATGTTTGGTGTAAATTGATGGCCTGAAACACAGGTTTTCCATAAACCTAGATCAGGCAGGTCTACATTACAGTTAGAATTTAATTTTTCCTAGATTGTAATTAATGTAAATCCTATTTGTACTTTGTTTTATACTTGAATAAAATTGTATTATTATTATTATTATTATATACATTTATTGCTTCTAAAACTTGCGTTTTTTGCACCCTGTAATCCCCTTAATCTTAATTTCAGTTTGAAAACATTGTCCGAAAACTTTTTCTATTTAAACTGGCAACTGTGTATGCGGTTATCTGTTACGACTGTTACATGTCCAATCTAAAACCGAAGAAACAAAGGATTTTTGTGTAAATTGTACGTACATACTTCAAAGGCCGGCTGAAAGTTCCACTTCCATCTACGTCCGCTTGAAAATTAAAGATGGCGGCTTTGTGGAAAATTTGAAATTGGGTAAAGATTGAAGTGGACCGAAATCGTAGCGTGTAAAGAAATCTTTATTTTCTGACATCGGGCAATGGATATCCCAATCTATAGAAAGAGATCATTGAAGAACTAGGACTTCGTGACTTTTTCTGCGTGGCTTGCTTATTTTAGCATAAAATCTATCATATGAAACAAGGCAATAGTGCATAAAGCTTCTCAATAGTGAAAGAATTTTCGGAATTGGGTCACTAGTTCTAATTTTAAATTTGACAGTTTGTAGTAGCTTGATGTGCTGGCGACTGTACTATTACGAGTCGACTAAACACATTTTAATATTTATTTAATAGTCCATTGTAATGTTTATTTCATACGTGATTGCGGCAGTTAGTCCTAATTAAACAAAACACGACAATATTCCAATTTTAAATAAACATTTCCGCGAAAACTGTGACGACCATAGACTAAAAAGGGAGCAGGTAAATGGCTGGCACATAATGGCGGTGTTTAGCTGCCGTACATTAGTTATGTGATTAGCATTTCATTCGGAAAATTATGTGTTTGACTACATATCAGATTTTTGTACTAGTATATTCGACTACTGAGCCTGTCAAACGCACTAGTCTCGGGTTCGACTACCAAGTGTGGCAATGTTTTATTGGGTTTTTCCATTAGTTTCTCAGTAGCAGTTCAGAGTCTGGATTTGTGTCCAGTTAAGGGCAATAGGCTCACGCCCTATTACTTACATGGGACTAGGTGTACTATAAGTATACCTTTGCCAAACCCTTCAAGGAATAATAGTCGGCGACAGGTCCGACGCGTGTCGCCGACAGGTCCGACGCGTGTCGCTGACAGGTCCGACGCGTGTCGCCGACAGGTCCGTCGCGTGTCGCCGACAGGTCCGTCGCGTGTCGCCGACAGGTCCGTCGCGTGTCGCCGACAGGTCCGACGCGAGTCGGCGGCAGGTCAGACGCGTGTCGGCGACAGGTCCGATGCGTGTCGCTGACAGGTCCAACGCGTGTCGGCGACGTGTCAGTGAGGCGGCTGCCGCCGACGGTTGCTGTTGCTTCTGTCGTCGACGCGTTTCACTCGTGTTTATGCACACTAAGGTGTAATGCTCCTACGAATATCGAACCGAAAAACGAACCCGAGGCAGCAATCCCATGCTTCCTTTAGCACGCTTGTGCTTCTGTCCGAGTAATAGGATTATTTAGCAACTCGGACCGCGTTTTGCAGAACAAAAAGGACGTTCAAAATCAAAACTTCATTTCCAATTTGTCCGTTGGCACAACATGAGGCAGGCGTTTTTGTAAACAAACCGAGTGCTGGAATAACATTACGGTGTAATTAAATAATATTGTTTTCTGGTAAACGATATACGAGGGGTACACAAATATTGATACCGGAATGGAGCTGTGTACTCTGTATACCCACAAAAAAAATAAAAAATAAATAAGGGGTTTTATAGAAAAGTGATACACAATACCTACTGTACTATGCTGTGAAAATGAATGGAACTACATTTTTTTTGTTCGGTACTCGTGATTATTGAACAGTTTTCATTATTTTCTTATTCGAAGTAACTTATATTTTTGGTGTGCTCGTGTTTCTGTGACAAATAAACCTATTTTTCATTCTCCAGAACGCCGAAGTTTGTCTAGAACGTGAAGGGCCATAATAATATATTAAAGGTCGAATTTGTTAAACGGATGAAAGCAGAACCTTTGCGTTCGACACGCTAAAAGCTTAAGTGAAGCCTGCTTTGAAACTAAATATTTTTAAAAGTGTTTGTTTTATTTCTACTCCGTGTCTCGCTGTCAAGGTGGGGTCGGTTTCTGTGCGTGGCGTGTATACGTACCTACATAAGATATTTTTTAAGTACACTTTACTAGATATCTGCACTTTACTATTTTTTTTTTATAATAGAACATTTAATTACATTTAATACGGTTTGTATAAGAACCGGTTATGTACTATAGTCCGGTTTTCAATGGTGGAAACCGGTCTTCTACTTAAGGATCTTGGGTACGACATTCGGTGTGCATCAGGACTTATATGGTTGGACACCTTCATCGGCTCCTGGATCCGGGACCCTTATTGTCCCTGGCGCCCACTTATCTTTTAGTAACGTTTTTATAATAACTGGAAGGTTATGTATCTTGAACTTTTAATTTATAATAATATTTAACTTTATTACGGAACAGTACTGGGTTTACCTCCACTCCCCACGCCCATAGCTCTTTCTACTGAAGTTTAAACTGGCTGGCAATCATCTAAATTATTTAAATTAACCTACCTCATGTAGATTTTTTTAAAGCCAATTAGTTATTATTTAAGATTCCTTATATTTCAAATTTTAAACCTTTTTTAATATACAGTGTATGACTTAGTGTGTTGTTTACTTTTATTTTAATACCTAACCACCTACCAAGACTGTTGTAAGAGGCTAAAAATAATAAATTGTAACAGTGGCCCTATTGGGTAATAGGGCTGCCAAATGCAAGTTTTCAGTGGCCATGTTTAATTCATTATGATATCAGTGAAAATATTTTAAGAGAATCATTATACCGCCATCATAAAAAACATAGAGAGATACAGAAGTTTAGGTGCATACAATGAACGAAAACAGGCGTACGCACACTTAGCACACGTTCGTCGCGCACTGGATTTTCAACTTTCGGTTTTCAGTCGAGCATTGAAAATCCAACAGAGCGCATCCCAGCGCGTCAAATTGGAATTGGAATATTCCAACAAAGTGTTTTTTACATAGCGTTGAAAATCCAGTGCGAGAAAAAAATCGCACGTACGGACCTCGGCTTGCCCCATGGCCATGAGCTACAGGCTCAAGCGACACGCGACGTGCGACAGCGAATGCGGAGAAAACTAATAAAAGAAGTGGTTTAGAGTGTAGTTTCAGACGGAATCATGGCTATTCAAGCTCATCAACGAAGACACGAGCCCATCCGAAAGGAATTCGAACCTTTAGACTGAACCCTGGACCCGATTAATTCACCTTTTCGGACGAGCCAAAACACTACGGGAACAGGTACAGCTGTCAAATCTGGGTGTAATTAATTCTTAGGGCGGGTTACAAACTAATCGTATGTCCGTAGATATATGGATTAGGAATCACCCGTGACTTCGGCCGTAACTACGAATTTCGTGCTTAGGGAGTAGAATGACGCGTGCGTGTGTCGCTTGACGGAAGGCCCATTGCAAGTCGCACCCCTTGACCCCGCGTCGACGTTTTGTTTGGGGAACTGGAACAGTGGTCGCGTCGACAGAAGGGGCCTTTCGGATTTCTAAACAAAAAGTGTACTTAATATAAGCGCGATAATCGCTTTTGGTTAGGACGCGGCCAGAGGCTCTCAAACAAATGACAGTCACGAGTGCGCTTACACTCGCTGTACGTAGGTAATAGGTAATACGGACTGGTGTCCGCAACTCCACGTCAATGCGCGTATTTTGAAGCGTGTCTATGTGTGCGTGTGTTTCACTCATTGTATGAAGCTGACCTTCTGTGTCTATTTTGTGTCGCCCTACTTCACTCTATAATCGAGGTTGTTTTTCCTTGTGGAAATAAAGAAATGTTTGCTATCCATTATAGCTTCGCTTAGTCGTGAATCTCTTGTTGTAGGAGCGAGGAGACAGTGGAAATTAATCACTGAGTACCGCTTTATTAAACCGTGTCTAATGAGTTTTTGTGAAAGAAGAGTATTTAATGAAATGAAAATATGGATTGTTTTGGTTAGTTCTTTCGATTAGAGTAGGTTTGGCTATTTTCTGTCTTTTTAATGAGACCTAGCAGTAATGAGGTTCTGTTTTCAATAGGTAGGTATTTCTTATAGTACCTGTTGGCTAACAAGAAGATGTCTTACCTGATCGTAAGAGGTCTCTGCCACCTCTTTGCAATATCAAAGGCAGCTGTCGCGTGGTCACTCTAGTGACAAGGCTGAGATGTCTCATGAGCCTGTAACTGCAGCTGTACCTTTCAAACTGGAATACAGCAACGCTGCTTTGCGGGAGAAATAGTTACAGTAGCTATTGTATGGACTTCCTCGAACAAGCTCCTGCACAAAGTACATAGATCCCATAGATATCCGTCCGTGATAGATTCGCTAGTTAGCTATAGTTACCGACATAGTTTGCAGTGTAAGCAAACTGAAGCCCACTACCACTTCAGTTTGCTTACTCTGCAAGCTATGTCGGTAACTATAGCTAACTAGGGCTCGGGCCTGAGGACGGAGAGTAATGGGTAGCTCACCGTCCGATCAGGACCAGGCCCGTGCCGGACGGCCGGACGTGTTCCACGCACGCCTCAAAGAGATATCAGCATCAATGAAGGGGCCCGTTAGGGCCGTAGTCTGCCGGGTCAGCGGGATTGTCCGAAAGGGGTACCGCTGCCCCGGAACATAAAGGGCTAAGGAAGGAACACGGGTGGGTTTTAGTCAGTAATCGTCTGACACTCCCTTCCGCTCCACACAGAGCGGGAGGTTATTTGATGATTTCCCATCCTCAAAAAAAAAATGGCCATGTTTCTTGAAGGACCGCTGGCCGATGGAGAAGACGAGTCCTGGAGTGGAGACCGCGTATCAGCAAGCATAGTGTGGGAAACCCCCTCAGCTAGATTTATTTATTAATTTATAGTTAATTAAAACTGCACAGGTCCAATTACATTAATTAACATAGAATTATAAAAATTAAAATAACATACAGAACAAAATTAAATTCAAAGATATACAATTCGTGGGTAAAATTATTAATAATTATTTGAGTAAATGGTTAAATAAATTAAATACATCACATTGTAACATAAACTAGCATGTAACAGTGGACACCCTCGCATATTGTCTCTCACAGAACACCAGACAAGCGCGCATTATTTTCTTCCATTCATCAGCAAACACATCACATTCAGGGTCGGCAGTCAGGAGGGCGTTTAGCATCCTTAGGGTTCGACATACTGGGGATTCGGCTCTAGCAACAGATCTAGATAGCGGTAGCGCGAACAGATCATGACGGCGGCTTTGACGGTGCCCAAGGCATTTGTCGGGCACAAATAGGCGGCAGAAAAGTCCGTGGAGCTCAGGGCAGTCAATACGACCGCTTAGGGTTTTACAGGCAAACGTGAGCTGATCAAAGCCCCTTCTTATCTCCAACGAATTGAAGCCCAACACCCCTAGAAGATAATTCGTTGGGTACATGAATGGGAAGAAATGGTACAGCCTTTGATACAAAAATCTCAGGAAGGTTTTCTGAACTTTCTCAAGCATCAGTGTCTGAGACGCAGTATGTGGATGCCAGACACAGGCGCTGGACTCGAGTTTACTCCGAACCAAAGTGATGTACAGAAGACGGCCCGACTAGATGGCCCGACGACCTAAACACGGTGGCTGGGACTGACTGGATGCGGAAGGTGGAGGACAGGGTGTGGTGGCGCAGCCTGGGAGAGGCCTATGTCCGGCGGTGGGCTGCGATAGGCAGACTTGATTGATTGACCCACTACTAGTATACCTACTACTCTGAATAGTATAAATCAATGTGAAATGTGTCTTCTTAGGGGCTTGTGGGTAAGTATTAACAGCCGCACGGGTCAATCGATCAGGTTAAGCTACGCTTTCTGCGGTTGTTCCGTGGATGGGTGACCATCTTTACATACTAAGACCCCTCTTACCAAGGGGGTTCGTATTACCCAGTAACTGTCAGATAGACAGTCGCTCCATGTAAAATACTGGTACTCAGCTGTATCCGGTTAGACTGGAATCTGACCCCAACGTATTGGGAAAAGGCTAGGCAGATGATGAATGTGAAAAGTGTCTTCATTACGATAGTTTCATTCTTGAATATTCACTGGGAGACCAAACGTTCGATGGTAAATTGGTTTAGTTTAGCCGAAAGATATTAAAGTCTGGTCTGGACCAATACCGTGTTTTAATTATTTTTTCACGTATTTCCTTTCGGTCTGCGATTTTAGGCCATTAAAACTTTGTGTGCTCGTTATGAAACTTTTGCTAACGAGTTCTGCATATACATATATCTACTCTCCGACTATTATACCTATATGTGTTTTTACCCGACTGCGTCAGAAGGAGGGTTATGTTTTTTGTTGATTTGTACTGAAAATTTATAATAGTAGCTAGCCCATTTGACTCAAACACCCACCATACTTGGCTAAATAATAACAGCCGCAAAGGTCGCTAGATCAGGTTAAGCTACGCTTGCCGCGGTTGGTCTGTGGATGGGTGACCATCGTTACATACCGTGACCCGGCCGTGCCTCGGAAAGCACGTTAAGCCGACAGTTTGACAGTTAAGCCGTTGGTCCCGGCTGTCATTCGTGGATCTTTGACAGTCGTTACGGGTATTCAGAAGACCAAAAGTCTTATCAAGGGGTATCGTATTACCCAGTAATTGGGTTGTGTTGTGTAGGTCAGATAGGCAGTCGCTCCATGTAAAATACTGGTATTTAGCTGCATCCGGTTAGACTGGAAGCCGACCCCAACATAGTTGGGAAAAGGCTAGGCAGATGATGACCCACCATACTTATTTGGACTGTTCTGTTTGCATAATTGTTTTTGAGTTCTGCTAAAATAACAGTTAGGGTACATGAGAATTTTCAAAATTTCTTGGTGACGTGATCAGTGTTCACCAGCATAGCGATTCACAACCATTCGACAGGTTGTCGTATCGAAAATTACACATTTTCAATTACTGAATTGCCTTGCAACAACAGCAAACTGTCGGAATAATGGCGTTCGTGTATTTAAACTGACAAAATTGTATGGTTTTAGATTTATGATGTGCCTTTTGAGGACTCCTTTGATAACATTGATTGATGTTCGATTTGGCACTGAAACGTAACTAACGGTTGTGGATAGCTATGCAAAACATCCATACTAATATAATAAATGCAAAAGTGTGTCTGTCTGTTACCACTTCACGCCTAAACCGCTGAACTGATTTAGATGAAATTTGGCATAGTGATAGTTTGAGTCCCGGAAAAGGACATAGGATAGTTTTTATCCCGATATTCCCACGGGATCGACACTTATGTGGGTGAAACCGCTCTGCTAGTATTTTAATACATAAGTAGCTTTGAAAGGCTTCGTATTCTAATTACTCACACCTAGCAGATAACAATTACTTAGTCGTGTGTTTTGGGGCTTAACTGAAAAAAACTGTTACGCAGAATGTGCAGGAGGTTTACCAAGAGCTGCGCGGTTCATTTATTTGCTAGCCACGCATCCGTGCGTAGCGTGGCGTATAGAGGTTTGAGGAACAGGATGTAAGTTCATTCATTCTCCATAGAAAAGGGAGGATCCTCCGACGGGACGGGTGTCATGTCTGGCGGGCAACTGGCCGACGATTGATGTCGGGACGTTGTTGATTTGACGATTATTCATGCCGCACAGTGTCCGGCGTAGAACAAGCCAGGTGGACAAAAATATATTTTCATGGTTTTGGAACTATATCTATAAATTAGTTAATTATATAGTACTATAATATTTTTTTTTTTTTTAAATGCATAGGAATTTTATATAAATATTTTATTTCATGTAAACTATAATTTCACGTAAACTATATCTATAAATTAGTTAATTATATGGTACTATAATATTTTTTTTAAAGAAAATGCATAGGAATTGTATATAAATATTTTATTTTATGTATAGGTATTAGGTACACGATTATGATACAGAAAAAAAAATAAGATTAAAATTATCTTAATTTCTAAAAATATCAACGCTAATTATATATATACAACCTTAGACTAACATATTATATACAAAAATTATAAATCTAATACTAGAGGTATCTATTTACATTAAAACTAAATCTCAATGTCAGACTCATCGGATTCAGAATCCGATTGTGTCACAACAATCTGCTCCTCGGAAGGATAAACACGGAAACACGTGATGCCCGACTTTCCACTGTCACATAGTCCACTTCATAATCTGTTTGTATGAGTGAGTTGTTGATTTTGAATCAATATAATACGCTAATGCCTCGTCACTACTTAGCGGTCTATCACTTTGAACAGCACTTGCTTGTCGACGGCTAATGCATGCACTTGCAGAAGCTGGATTTTCGGCAATGTCCTTTATAATTCTGGCAACGTTTTTATGTCCAGTTGACCGTGCAGCTACCTCTGCAGCAGTCATTAATTCCCCAACACTCCGCGATTGAACTAGATCTTCAATTCTCTGTTTCTTAGATTTAATAGACGAATCTTCGAAGACATTTTTAGGTCTTCCGGGTCGAGAAAGGTCAGCGGATGAGGTAGAAGGTTGCGGTTGAGTCGATAGCTTGCAGAATTCTATCTTCTCGCCTTCCAGCCACAACTTATTTTTATTAAGGAAACGCTGTTTTGACTTTCCTGAAGACACCCATTTGGTAGCAATTTTCGAAGAAATGCTGGCTACATTCATCTTAATTTCCCTTTGACATTCTTCAGTGATGTCAGAGGAATCAAATTTAGACAAAATAAACTCAAATAAACGACCATTTCTTTCGTCTTTTTCGTGCTTAAGCCACTCTTCGCAAAACTTTATTTTACTAATAGAGTAAAGCTTTTCTGCAAAAAAATAGAAAAAAAAATGTTGTACTCAAGTGTGCTACATAAAATATATGTCATAATCATCTATAGCCATGCAGCTACAACATATAAAAAAATCAGAGTGGATACAAGAGGATACATGGCTTTTCCAAGCCTGATAAGTTCGAAAACAAAGAAAAATATTGTTATTTTTTTGTGTATTCATAGATCGTCTACTTTATGAATTTTTATGACACATTAAAAGATTCTAATTAGAAAAAAATATTATACATACCTTCAGAAGTAAAATTCATCATTAAAACTTTCCACAAAACTAAGAACTGCCACCATGAGACGTTACTGCAAGTATCGCGAAAATGCAACTGACCTATTTCTTTAATTGCATTTACCTCATTAGCTTACTTTGATAAACGATGACTCATCAGTATGGAATGTTAGACCTAAACAATTCTTGGAATCAAGGGTTTAGGGGTGTTGTTTACATGTAGAAAGTACCTATTTCCGGGAATTTGATAACGACTTTTGTCCACCTGGCTTGTTCTACGGCGGACACTGTGTGCCGGTTGCGCGGTAAACTCTGCTTCCGCGATGCAGGATTTTGCATAACGTCACTGTGATGCGTAGTTCGCATGTAGCGATGTAGATGGCGCTACAACCGTGGGTCGCAGTGGATGTTCTCGCTTACATAACATAACTTCATGATATAGTTCACAGTCATTTTGATGCCATTGATCTGACGAGTAAGTTGTGTTATTCTGTCCCCCGAACGGTTCACGTGCGCCAGGTTCGTGCACGTACTCTGTTTGCACTAAATTCTTGTCGTACGAACTCGGGCTTACGCTGCCCTATTCATAGAATGTTGGAATCCTATAATTCTAATTTCATTGTTAGCGATATATTTGCATGTTCGAAAAATAAATTTAAATCTAATGTTATAAAATTGTTATCTTAATTGTAATCTTGATATTATTATTTATTTATTGTATAATTTAAGTAAATGAAATTGTTTATAATCTGATTTGGTTTTGTAACTATAGCTAGTATTATAGTACCTAACTTATTTAATTGTTTCAAAACATTTCTTGTTAATTTTGGTTATGCTCGTCTAGTGGCAACCTGTGATCTTTTAATATGTCCTATCTGCGGATAATGTAGTGGACTGCAGCATTGCTTCCTATACTTACTTTTGTTAACATTATGTATTATAGTATATGTTGTAGTTGTTTATTATCCCTTAATATATAAAATAAAAAAATGAAATAAAATAACATCACGTCTTGTTAACCCGAAGGGTTTGACAAGAAGAAGAAGGGTTGGATAATATAATAGATAGGTACACCACCTATCTATTATCTACACCTACATTTCGCCAGTTATGTTTTAGCTGGTCACAAATCTAGACTCCTTCCTGCTACTGGGAAATTCTTGATGAAAAAACCCAATAACACTCGACCTGGGAATCGAACCTAGGACCTCATCTTACCGTACGATTATCCTCACTTGCGACCACTAGACAGAGACAGGCGGGCTTCATAACTGAGGGATACCGCCTTTAAGTCAAACTTACAGTTTTTGCCCTTTTCCCGAATAACAAAGCCTCTGAAACTTATCCTATCAAAGAGCACACTAACCCTTCCTTTCACATCATTGACCATTTAATTACCACTAATTGAGCCTTAATGAGCTTCCGTTGTGGAAATTAACAGAATATCATTATTGTTCACCGAAGCATGCTGGGTTGACTTGGCAGACATAATGATGCATATGCTGTCGGGAACAGGCAGCCAATTAAGTGGTCCTGGGAGGAATTGATGTACTGTTGTGCTGCTGATCTGGGTGGTAGGAAATGGCGTTTGGAAAAATAATATTTTTGTTATCTAAAATGGGAAATGATAATAAAATGTTACCATGTTAAACATTGAAAATAATATTTAACATCGTTTTATATTATTATTATATTTAGGGCTGATTTTTCCAACGCCTGATAACTTTATCGGAGGAATAATTTGAATTTTTGACAGTTCTTCCATACAAAACTGTCAGACATCAATTTTATTCCACGAATAAAAATTATCGGTCGATTGAAAAATCAGCAGTCAAAACGTCACAATGATTCTTCAGGTAAAAGTTATCCAACGATTGATAAATAGGCCCTACGAACGATTACAAATATGCATTGGACAAATATGAACTCCGACAACCCGAGAACACGGTACGGTGTTTGCAATATAGGTACACGAGGCAATAAGGGATTCACAGGTGTCGCGGTTTGACTTACCGGTTTCCTCACGAACTCTGTTTTCCTTCATGGTTTTGTGAGGCATGGTGAATGGTGATTAAATAATTTAGACAAAGTAAAGTAAGTACCTAGAGCTGCCTCGATTCGAACCCCCGGCGTACTTACAACTCGTACTTTGCGGCAGTAGAAAAGATTGCCGACAAGTTTGTAGTACTAAGCTTAGGTAGAACTTACCACAGGAAATCCCCTATTTCCGTCACACATGTGCCCGAAAAAAGTCTTTTACGACATTAATAAACGGTACCTGGCTAGCAGTCACAAAATTCTTAATCGCCCCTATTGTGGAGAAGTCCGATAAAGTTGGTGTGTCCGATATACAACGATTAAATACATTGTACAAGACACGCGAGCTCGTCCGAGGCACGCGAGAGCACTTTGGGCTTAAACTTTTAATGACATCAGTACAAGTAAGTAGTTAACTGGTTTATTATTTACGGCTAGTACAGCATGAGATAAATAATAAGTGAGCGAGAACCCGCTTGACATCTTGAAAAGGGTGCATTCTGAGCGTCGCAGATAGCTGTCTGTTTAGTTGTTTTGATTCATTTCTTGTTGTGCACTATACGAGTAATATGGATTAGGAATTACAATAAAAAACACTGAATCAGGTGTTTTAACCGTTGTAGGTGTAAAAATGCATGAGGAGAGTTTTATAATGCTGTTATGCTATTGTCGTTATGCTGTTGCTGTTATGCTGTTGTTGTTATTGCTGTGTTGTCGTTCGTTTTTGTTGTTGCGCTGTTGTTGCTACCCTCAAACTAAGTATTCAGTATTACGATACAAAAATTACTGCGATTGATAGTTGCTGTTATGCTGTTGTTGTTGTTGCTGTGTTGTCGTTTGTTTTTGTTGTTGCGCTGTTGTTGCTGCCCTCAAACTAAGTATTCAGTATTACGATACAAAATTGATGCGATTGATAATCAATAGGTAAAAGTGCAACTAAGCTTCATATTTTCTGACTGACCGACTTCTTGAATGTTGATTCAGAAGTTGGAAATCGTTTAATTGAAATAAATGCTTTGAGTTTGCACTATTGATATTTCGTAAATCTATTTAGTAATATTTATGAATTAATAAAAACAGCGAAATATTTAACAGTAACCTTTAATTGAAACAATTTTTTTTTAAATGTCGCAGCATCATGCTGAGATAGGAGCTTTTTGGCCTCGTATAAGACTTTGTTTCATTTTCCTTTCTGTCTGTCGGAGGTTTTGCTAAGAGACCGTTAGTACTAGAAAGCTGTAATTTTGTAGGAGTGTGTATATTAATTACGCCGACAAAGAGGTCAAATAAAATTTTGGAAAATATTTTTTTAAAGGGTAGCTCCCCTACATGTGCAGTGGGGATGAATATTTTTTTCGTCGTCTACCCCATCGTGTGGGGTATCGTTGAATAGGTCTTCTAAAATGACTTGAGGGTTGCTAAAATTATTTTTCGATTTAATGCTCCATTTACGAAATATCAAAGTTTAAAGTGCAAATTTTTGTTCAAGTAGGGTGTCCCCCCCCCTCTAAAACCTAAACTGCGAACCTAAATTGCGGTTAAGATAACTTCATTAGTTTAGCAGTAATAGTCGTTGAACTTGGGTGTTGGATAATTTTGTACCAAATACAAAATCCTTAGCATTAATCCTTTAAAGTGACTAAGATGAAGTAGTCGTTTAAAACGGGTAAAGACTTGCATTGAAAAACAAATTACGAACATTTTTTTTTTAATATCAGAATAAAGAACAACAGAATCGTACTACATTGTGATAGCGGGCTACTACGGTACCCTACACTGTGCGTGGCCCGACACGCACTTGGCCAGTTTTTTTTAATTAACTTGGATTTTTATTTTACTGTGTTTAGTTTAGTTTGTGATCTTCCTGTACGAGTCGCAATAAATACTTCTTCTTTCTTTCTTTCAAACGTGAAAACGGTCAGAATGCACATAGGTACATAACATAATCAGCCTATAATGTTCCCACTGCTGGGACACGGGCCTCCTATCTGTGAGAAGGAGTGGGCCGTAATCCACCACGCGGGCCCAGTCCGGGTTGAAATATCCATTTTTTCCAGGTACTTGCAATTTGAATACCTATCACACTAATATTATAAAAGCGAAAGTTTATGAGTGTGTGAGTGTGTGTGTTAATAATATGTTTGTTACTTCTTCATGCTCAAACGGCTGGACCAATTTTGATAAAATTTTGTATGGGGGTAGCTGATACCCTGGTTTAACATATACATTATATAACATTTTAGTTTATATTTTTGCGACAAGCACAGTTAATATCACCCGTGAAACAAGGCTTGAAACTAAGTAAATAAGTATTTCGTGCGAAACAAGTATTAATTTTAAAATCGTTCCAATTTACTTTAAGTTTACTCCGCGCGTTCGTGCTAAGCTCACAATTTCAATTACTTTTGATAAAATATAAGAATCTGTAACCAGAATTTTATCTTAGCAGTATTTTTTCTTTATAAATATGTCCTGAAATAACGTTATTCTTTTTACCCTTGAAACAATTCGACCAAAACGCGCGACGCCGATCGAACACTTGCGTGTATGAATAAGACCCATTGAACCGTTATGATATTTAATTCTGATTACAAGAAAATTTCTTTTGGTACTTGGGTACAATAATGTCAGGGTTGACCTTCTTTGGAACGAAGTTCTTCAACGGAGCTTGCGGTAGAAGTAAACTTGTACAAATCGTCACGTAACGAAAAAGCGTTATGCGACTTTTAATTACATATAATAGAAAGAGTCAGAGAGAGAGAGAGATAGTTTTCATGGTTTTCGAGGGAGCTGAAGCCAATAGTGAGGTCAAAATAAAAATCCAAGATGGCGGCTACAAAAATTTTCAAATTATTCATCATGGGTGTCGTTTTCATGGTTTTCGAGGGTGCTGAAGCCGATAGTGACGTCAAAATGAAGCTCCAAGATGGAGCCTGCATAGATATTCCGTCATCTTGGTTTGGCATTTTGAAGTGAAGACTTCTTTAGGCGCGTTGGGCATTTTTTGAGATGGGAAAAACCATTGAACTCGCGCCAATGTTAAGTACCGTAAGCGACAACGCGCGTGTTTTGATTTTAAGGCGATTCAAAAAATACCCGCTTCGGATGTGTTCGCCTGTCCTCGGGATGTACTCGGTTGGGAAAACGTTAGGTTGTTGATGACCTAATCTCAAGCTACAGTGACTACAATCTCCTAGTCACATAGCTAATCACATAAATTTTATGCGCAAAAGTGTTTTTTGCATGGCTCACATTATTTATAATAAGTTACCCAAACGTTGGAGGGAGCTAAATAATGTAGGTACCTAGATTTGAGAAATCAACTAAAGTCAAAGTCAAAGTCATATCTAATTGACAAACCTTACTATAATATTGATGAATTTGTGACAGAAGAATTTGTATTGACATAGATTTTGATGCATTATTATTTTTTAATTAATTTTCTAATATTGACATTTGTAAATTATTTTTTGTTTACTTAATTACATAACATCAATGTTTTTGGCTTGAAATGAAAAATTCAAAATCATTATTATTCATAATATTTGCACGCCATACTAGGTGGCAAACATGTCTGATCCTTTCTTTTTTATGTTATCCTGCATGCATTTATATTTCTGTATGTGTACACATGTTTGAGCAAATAAATATAACTTATCTAATCTGAGAAATTGTTCCTGGTTTCAGTGCTTGAGTATCGTTTGTTTCATGTAGGTATACGGTGACAAAGTCTTTGCATGTACACGCCAAGTGTTTGCATGTTTCGCCGGGTCAGATAGTTTAAAATAAAGGCCCACTTGGTAAAGCTGTACAAGAATCTTTTGGTGCGTGGCCAAAATCGGAACTAACGCCGCCATCTTGTTTTTTCAATAGGTACATTTCACAAATGTTTACCATCAGCGCCTGTCAATGTCATTTGAGCACCAAAAGAGAAACCGATGGATGTTGTCGACTGAAAAATTTGATAAATGAGCTCATTGTTTTCTATTCGAAAAATTAAATTAAATTTGAGAACATCCATCGGTTTCTTACTAAACTTCATGTATATCCGACGATCCTGCATACTTATCTCTTTTGTACTCTTCATACAGGTGGACGCAGCCAACCTGAGAATTCAATTGTTTCTTCAAGAAATAAATACTTCTGTTCTATCATCATTATCTTCGTACTCAGGAAACACTCAATGAATAGCTACTTCCTGGTACAGACCCAGTACCTTATTATAGTGTCCTGCGTGTCCTGTCAGCTGCACGTTACAGGAACTGATGGATGTTGGTGATGGCGCCAAACAAGTAGACAAATTCTGGGCCGTGTCCATTTAGATTACCATCGACAAGCTAGAAAGAAGTACTTTTTACATAATAAAAAAAAATCTTATACGACTCTAGTTAAACCATTCACATTCCATCTACATAACTTCAACTTTTAGGGACACCAACTTTACTTCTAATGAACTTCTGTAAAGTTGTCTAAAACATAACTGTGCACAAAACTAAGTTTTAATAAGTCCCCCGTGGGCTCGTCTAATAAGCTTTTTTCCACCGTCAACTTTACGGCCCGCAACGCCAATAAAACTCTATCAACTAAGGTGAAAGAACGTGCCCGTGCAGGAACCGCTCTGCGGCTTAACAGCCCACTGTTATATACCAAGAAATACAGAATTACAAACAAAAAATCTCCCTACACAAGTAAAAATGTAGACCAAAAAATTATTTGACAGATGACCCCAGTATCGGATTACAGGCCACCCATAAACAACTGTTATGGACTTTGGCAGTTCCAACTCGAATGTTGACATAAACTTGGTCCACCAAATCACGTCCCGGTTTGTTTGAAGTCGACCTACTGTAGATTCGGGCGCTGTGCTACGCGGAAACGGCGGGGTGAGGGGCGGGGCGTCGTTTGGTCGCGACGCTTAGTCGGGCGCCGGGCTCGTGCAGCGCCGGACGCCGCCATTTACGCGGCATGCGGCCCGCGCTCGCCGCGATCGCGGCTTGCTGCGTGGTGACACGCGCCGAGCCGTCTGCGCGCCTCGCTCCGCGCAATACTACCCCCCACCATGTCCTCGCGTGTTCTGATGGGCTCGTCCTCCCTGCGTGGATGCCCCTCGAGGATGTACCCACCTACCAGATCGCCTTCCGAGGCGTCCTCTACTTCCTCTGCCTCATGTACCTCTTCATCGGAGTGTCCATCGTCTCCGATAGATTTATGGCTGCCATAGAAGTGATAACGTCCAGAGAGAAGGAGGTGCGCGTGCGACGAAACGGCAGCGAACAGATCGTTGTCGTTAGAGTATGGAACGAAACCGTCGCTAATTTAACTTTGATGGCATTAGGTTCTAGTGCACCTGAGATCTTATTATCTGTAATTGAAATAGCTGGGAAGAACTTCGAAGCTGGCGATTTAGGACCCGGTACCATCGTGGGTTCAGCTGCTTATAACTTGTTTGTGATCATAGCCATCTGTGTTAGTGTGATACCAGAAGGCGAAGTTAGGAAGATAAAACATCTTAGAGTGTTCCTTGTGACAGCTACGTGGTCCATCTTTGCGTATGTGTGGCTCTATCTCATACTAGCTGTCATATCACCGAACGAAGTCGAGGTTTGGGAAGGACTTGTTACGTTTCTCTACTTCCCCGCGACGGTCTTAACAGCGTACATCGCCGACCGTCGGTTACTCATGTACAAGTATCTGAAGAAAGGCTACAGAGTAAATGAAAGAGGAGTTATTGTAGAAGGTGAAGGTGATGGTTCCGTGGAAATGGCTCTAAAGCCAGGAGGAGATGATTTCCTCTCCGAAGACGATGAAGGAAGAGAACAAGAAAAGTCTAGAAGAGAATATGTAACAGTACTTAGAGAATTAAGAAGACAACACCCAGAAGAAGATTTAGAAACGGTGGAAAGAATGGCTCTAGAGACGTTGATGTCACGAGGTCCGAAGTCGAGGGCATTCTATAGAGTTGCTGCCACTCGCAAAATGACGGGCGGAGGAGATTTCTCAAAAAAAATATCTGAACGAGCTCAAAGTGATCTGAGCGAAGTGAAGGCAGAGTTGCAGCGGAGAGAGTCAGGATCCTTATCACTTGAGTCGCGTGGGCCGAACGTCCGCTTCGATCCGGACCACTACACCGTGATGGAGAACTGTGGGGCCTTCGAAGTGAGAGTTGTGAGAGCTGGCGACTTGAACGTAGAAGTTACAGTGCAGTACACCACCGAGGATGGCACAGCTGAGGCCGGGTCAGACTATGTCGCCGCCGCAGGCTCCCTGACCTTCAGGCACGGGGAGACAGAAAAGACCTTCAGCGTTCAAGTGATTGACGATGACGTCTTTGAAGAAGACGAGCATTTTTACGTGCGTTTAACATCACCTAGGGGGGCTTGTTTAGCATCTCCATCAACAGCAACAGTGGTTATTTTGGACGATGATCATTCTGGTGTGTTCTCATTCCCTCAACGGGACTTCGAGTTGACGGAGTCCGTGGGGACTTACGACTTGAGGGTCGTGAGGACAGCGGGCGCCCGCGGCAAGGTCAGAGTGCCGTATTGGACAGAAGATGGCACTGCAAAGAACGGTGCTCAGTACGAGTCAGCTCAGGGCAGCGTGATCTTCGAGAACAACGAAACTGAGTGAGTACTATTTGCTTATAAATTATTTATCTATATTTTTGAACGTTTTCAGAGAACATCCATGTATTTATTTCGTGATGAATGAGACTACGATAATATTTATGAGTGTAGCAGCTATGTGTATGTATGTATGCTCAATAATAAAATGGATGTTTCATATTAAGAGTCAAAACTACAGTTTTACTTCCATCGATTTGTGTTTAATTAGGAAATTATGGTGGAAACGTGTTTACGGCGAATTAACGCGTTCCACACCCCACTGCTTGCGGGTGATGAAATGTAAGTCTACTAATACTTGAAGTTGTTTCATGAAATATTAAACCAGTAGTGTAAGTACGTCTTCGTTTAAATATTTAAAAAGTCAGTTGATAGCTATTTTCGAATGTACCGATTCTGGTAAAGTCTAATCTAATAATAGACAACTAAAACGTTTTCAGAAATGATTAACTATTAAAAGCCGTTATTAAAGACTGTCGGTCTAACCAATTTCCTTATTAACAAAATTGACAAATGACTCGAAAATCGCAATTTGCGGCAAGACATTAAGCTGATTGCTTAATTTCTTACTCCGCCTGTGGTGAAATTCCGCTGCATCAAAGAAATATTAACGAGGGTCGCATTATGGGTAATGGCTTCGACACGAAAGTCTGCTAAGCCGTTCTTATGCTCGACGTGCGATACCGAAAAAGTGACGCTGTAGGGTTTCTTGGGAAGCCGTGTAAGTGCCAAATGAGGTATAGATTGGTCGGCCCGATTAGTGCCGGGTCGGTGCGTGATCCGACGGCCCTTACTCGTCAATGTTATGCTGAAATACCTAATCCCTTTTAGATAATCCGTTGGTCTTGTCACCTTTGCTATGTAGTAGGGCACATGTTTTATATAACCTTGTATCTTTTGAATGGAAAACGTTGTCAAAGTATAACGTGTTTGTTACAATTTATAGAAAAGGTGATGACGTTTTAAAAAAAAATTGCTGTTCCATACATTATGACCGTTTAGGTCACTTTTCTATGAAACAGCTGATTCATTTTTTGATAACTGTTTAGAATCATGTAATGAAGCCATTGTTACATTTTGCGCGTCGATGTAAAGCAGCATGACTCAGCAACTTTAAAGGGTGGCAACCCTTTAAAGTTGCTGAGTCATGCTGCTTTACTTAATTTAAGGAAATTGATGTTTTTCGAACAATGTGAAGAAAGAACACTTTCGAGCATTATATCGATCCAGCCGGTATATTCTGTAAAAATCTCACCGTGAAAACTTAGGTGAAGTGAGTTGGTTTTTGCTAGGAATTGACACTATTGACAGATCACTCCACGCTCAATTCACCTAAGTTCTCACGGTGAGATTTTTACAGAATAGCACCTCTGTATTTTATTTATTATAACTACAAACACCAATCGCATTATTTCTTCCGTCTTTTCTTCTAGTATGTTTCAATTCCAATATGGTTTCTCTGTAGATGTGTACTTGTCGATACAATAGACAATGGTTACCTACAGACTAATACCTATTGATTGATGATTGAATACCTATTCTGGTGAGGTTCTGAATGTGAGTAGAATGACAAGCAGCACAATTAATTACCATAGGATTTAGCTATGGTGCTGCTCCCACACAATTGTACTAGTTAATAAACATTTTTTGTTATCACAAACAGCTTAAGGGGCTTACAGGACCAAAACGCAAGTTTTAGAAACAATAAAAGTATACGATCGACTACAGTAAACAAAATCAGAAAAATATGTGATATTCTTCAGGATATGCTAGGTAGATAGTGTGTTGAAGACATTTATACAACTGATTTGATACGATAGAAATAAATCATGAAGATACCTCTAAAAACTTTTTGTCAGATTATTCTACAAGCAACATACTAAAACACTAGTATTTTAATTTTTTAGTCCGAACAATAGATTTTTTGTAATGTAATAATTGCTTCATAATATTTTGCAATAAATTACCAGGGTTGTGTCATCACGCTTCTCTTTCTTTTCTATGCAGTCCGACAGTGACCGCGCTTTAGGTCATGTAAGCCCCTTAACTCATCGATGTTTGAACCCTTTTTTCAACCTGAATAAAATATATCTCGGAAAGTCATCGCTAATAAAAAAAAAGAACACGTAACTTTGAACCAAATGTTCGTAAGAGTAAAGTGGTTTTTGCGTTGGCGTAAAAGTTGCTGATTCAACCGTGTCAGCATAGGTCTTAATGTTCTGATCGTTTAAAGCCATCGTAAATTCTGTGATAAAAAACGTTTGAATATTTTTTAGTGATTAATGAACTAAAATTGTATTTAACTTATTTTTAAATTAGCAATTTCTTAAAGACGAGAATATCTTTGACATTTAAAATATTAACAGGCGTTTCCCTTCGAAGAAATTGAATGAATCCAAAGGGAATACTTCCGACATATTCTAATTCAGATTTGAATGGAACGATATTGACATTCATTCCATTCAAATAAGTCTCAAAGTTCCGAATAATTGACATTTAATCGGATCTTTGATAGAAATGAAGCTCGAAGATTTTGGGTAGGCTGCCTGGTTTCTTAGTAAAGCACAAATGAAGGCTGCCAGTCAATATGAATTTGTTTCGGTCTTTCTTTTGTAGTAGAGTAGTCAGATAGAAAACACCGACCTAATTTATTTATTTAATACTTCAAGCACATAAATGTACAGAGGCGGATTTAATGCCATAGGCATTTTCACCAGTCAACCTTTGGGTGATGCAGAGACAAACAGTGGTAGGTGCAATCATGAAAATTGAGGAATAAATATTTTAAATATAAAGATACGCATAAAAGAATATAATATATACCTAATTACATATTATTGTTACTAATCTAGTTTTAAAAACATAATTTATTTTTGACATGCGAAAGTTTTATTTAGAAATAAAATCATTTATCCTTTGCGTAACGTAATTATCTATTGGCTGTTAGAAACAGATCAGAGAGGCAGCAGCTTCATGTAAAATACTGGTTTTCAGCTGCATCCAGTTAAACTGGAAACCAACATAGCTAGGAGGTGGTTACATAAATGCATAGCTGGGCACCGTTAATCAAATAGTTAACTTCGTTAATCGCTAATCCGTTACTGAAAAAGTTAACTTCGTTAAAAGTTAAAGCGTTACATTTCAAAAAATTTAACGCAAGTTAACACGTGATAAGAATTGCATCTTCTTATAAAAACTGTTGGTTCTGGAAGTTAACAGGAAGGGTTAACTTTTTTTTAGAAACAAAAAAAAGACGTGTTTAAAATAGAGTGTGTAATACAGGCATGTTGACAAACAATGTTTTTTCATTCATTTGGATTAAGATTTAGAATTTATTTTATTAAGATAGGCTAGTTGCGTTCTGGACGAAACACTATTTAGACGAATTGCTACATAGACCACTTAACAAAAAAAACAAACAAAACGTTCGTCACTCTATGTGCCCGCGCTAAGGAATGAAACGAATCATATGAATCCTTCCCAGTTTTCTCACTCACACCCGCCGGCAAAATAGTGTCATTTCACTCGCGGCACGCACTTGTCAACGCTAACTTCGTTAATTAACGGATTAACGAGTTAATGCCCAGCTTTGCATAAATGCTAGATTTCTATCCATCGATTGTGAATAGTTGACATTGGCAATGAGTCTGAGTTTGTTTATAGAAGAGTATGTCATCATCTACCTAACCTTTTTACACGGCGAAAAAAAGGAGGAGGTTCTCAAGTCGTCGCATCAACCTAATATTATAAAGGCGAAAGTTTGTGAGTGTGTGTGGGGGTGTGTTTATATGTTTTTTACTTCTTCACGCTCAAACGGCTGGACCAGTTTTGATAAACTTTTGTATGGAGTTAGCTGACACCCTGGATTAACATATAGGATACTTTTATCCCGATATTCCCGCGGGATCGACATTTACGCGTGTGAAACCACGGGGCGCAGCTAGTACCTATACATATATTTTGATACCCAACTTAATTGGGTTTGGCAATCTGATCTCCACAATCCGGTTACTGTGTAACACAATAGCCTCTTTGTAATACTGGTAGCCAGACTTTCGGGCTTCTGACTACCCGACATGACTGTCAAAGATCTACAAAATGCCGGAGGCTTAACGTAATTTCGGAGGCACAAAGGGCAATAAAAAAATCTCGGTATGTAACGGATGGTCACCCATCCACGGACAGACCTCGGCTAGCGTTGCTTAACCTTGAACATCGACCCGCGCGGCTGTTATTTAGCTTATTATTTAGCCACGAGCCTTTGTAGAAGAGTAGGTATTATTATTTTAAACGCTAAGTGATTGGCTTCTGTGCTTAGAGTCGCATTTACCCTAGAGTGGAATAATTTGCAGCTTTATATTATTTTCTCGAGCTTCGGTTTTTATAAACACTCGGTAGCAATTTAATTTCCTCTGTTTTTTTCAAGACCGAATTTTATATTTTTTTTGCAATACTTACAGGATAAATGGAATTGTAACATTCGCTAGAGTCAATGCACCATGTGTCATCATAACGATTATACAAGACTAGCTTCTGCACACGACTTCGTCCGCGTGAAATACATATCTTGTTCCCCCGACCCATCCCGTCGCATCGCATCGCAATGAATGTTGTTGAACTGTCAAAATGAAACCCATTGCTACTGATAGTGTGCTACGTTATTACCCCGCAGGTCAATGATTGGCAAAACCCATAGTAGGGGTACCACAAATATTTTAGTTTGTTTGAAACATTTTAATTTCGATGCTAGGATTAGTTGATAGTTCCAAAATACTCATGCGTTCTAATTGACAGTGTTTTCATGTGGTTTACCTTTTTATTTCGCGTATTGACGTTCAAACACAGTTATCGCGTCATGCCATTCGTCATGTGATCGTCATGAAAATCGGAAAAAATATTTAAAAAAAATCTGTACTAGATATCGAAATCAATTTTACACGTAAAAAATAAGCTAGGTAGAGTCGACATTTCATATCTGACGACGTACTCCTGAGAAGAAAACTCAGAGGTCAAAGCCTCTTTTAAAGTCCAGCCATAATCTTGGTCAGATCATGTGAGGACTTAAAATGGTCTTTTCAGAAAATAATCACACAGATTTGAGCGGACCTGTCCAGTACAGTGCAAGCAGTTGTCAGTAATTGTGAAGCTCAACCCAAAAGTTAAGGAGCTCAACGACAAGAAAAAATTGATCAGTTGTTTGGAGAGTAACTCCAATAAGTAAATCCAATTTGTTTTCCAAAATGGACGCGAATGAAGTCGCGGGCATAGCAAGTCACATAAAATAATCAAGTTCTTTACTAAGTAATTATAATTCAACTGCCAAAACTGAAAACGGATTGCTATTGTGTTCCGAAATTACGCTGATCCTTATTCAATAACAACACAGCTGCCTAATACCAGCCTTATTTATATTCCTCGTAATCACACTAATATTATAATGGCGAAAGTTTGTGTGCGTGCGTGCGTGTGTGTGTGTTTATATGTTTGTTACTTCTTCACGATCAAATGGTTGGGCCAATTTTAATAAAATTTAGTATGAAAGTAGCTGACACCCTGGATTAACATAATTATAGGCTACTTTTTATCCCGATATTCCCACGGGATCGACATTTACGCGGGTGAAACCGCGGGGCGCAGCTAGTATAAAAATAACTCCTTCTCCATAGCCATAGTAAGTAAGTCTACCCCTGTATCAAAAACCGTAACTTCAGTTTTGATTATGGTAACTCCGGAAACTTTTTACTTTGTAGGTGCAATTTTATTATCCCATCTCGACGTTGAATAAAATTAACAAATGTGGGTCATTTCTTTTTTCCTTCTTAGTTTTAATCATGATCTGGCAGTTTGAGAAGTTTATGCGGCCTACCCAAATGTCCTGTCTTTGGTATTGTTCGTCGAATCGTTGAGCTCCTCAAGTTCTGAGTTGAGCTGCACGATTTTTGACAAATGCGTGCACTGATTGGACAGGTCCGCTCAATCTGTGTGGTTCTTTCCTCAAAAGACCATTTCAGACACCAATCAACATGGTCTTCCACGATCTGGCCAAGATTTTGTCTGGACTTTAAAAGAGACTGTGACTTCTGAGTTTGTTTAGGCATTTCTTCTCAGAATAGTCAGATAGGAAACGCCGACCTCATCTAGTTTAAAAAATATGATTGACTTGTAAAAGTGTTTGTGAAAACTACTTACAGAAATAAAATCATTTATCATAATGCTACAAGCTTACTTACTTGTTTTCGATGTTATTTTTACTAAAAACTTGTTAAGGTTTCTTGTACGTTAACCGCTAGGTATTGTTGAGTTTCTTTTTTATAGATCATCATCTGCCTAGCCTTTTCCCAACTATGTTGGGGTCGGCTTCCAGTCTAGCGGATGCAGCTGAGTACCAGTATTTTACATGCAGCGACTGCCTATCTGACCTCCACAACCCAGTGACTGGGTAATACGATACCCCTGGTAAGACTGGTGGTCAGACTTTCGGGCTTCTGCTCACCCGTCACGACTGTCAAAGATCCACGAATGACAGCCGGGACCAACGGCTTAACGTGCTTTCCGAGGCACGAAGGGGTGTCGGTATGTAAAGATGGTTACCCATCCACAGACCAACCGCGGCAACCATAGCTTAACCTGATCGATCGAACTGTGCGGCTGTTATATTTTAGTCACGGGCCTTAATATTGGAACCTCCTATTACATTTGGACTTGAACCCAACTGGTGAAATGTGGGTGTACTATAGATACAGTTCTGCCAAACCCTTCGGGGTTACAGGCGCTATGTTATTTTTTTTTATTTATTCATTTTGTTTTTTTTATTTATTAACTATGGATGACTCACAGCTAAAACGAACAGAATAAAAAAACAGTATGTGAGACTGACAGCCAAAAAAAGAAAAAAAAAAAGTCACCACTTCTAAAAAAAAATTAAGGTATCTCCTGGGCGACTTTAATGGCAATTCAAAGTTTTATGCAAACAAAATCACGGGCTAAAACTAGTTTATTTATATAAACCTATATTATAATTTGTTGAATAATATTTCACGGTGGCAAAGCACTGAAGTATGCTCCACTGGCCGCGCCTGGCCATAGGAAGCTATATTGTTAAATAAATCAGGCTGTATAATGTGGTTGTGTTATTTAGAGGCCGTTAGTAGGCCACAGATAATATTGTTGACAGTTACGGGCACAAGCATGTACTTATTGAGTATTACAATGGTGGGAAAATACAGGATTTTTAATTGAACTGTTTTATCATGAAACAAGCCGTATGCCTTGCTATCGGGTTCAGCACCCTCGAAAACCATAAAAACGACACCAGTTTACTCCGAACGCAAGCCGCGTCAAAAAATTCAGTTCCAAAAAGTGAATTGATTGAAAAACTTAATTGATGTAAGTATCTATACTATATATAATATTATAAAGCTGAAGAGTTTGTTTGTTTGAACGCGCTAATCTCAAGAACTGCTGGTTCGAATTGAAAAAATATTTTTGTGTTGGATAGTCCATTTATCGAGGAAGGCTATATATAGGCTATATAAAATCACGCTACGACCCTTAGGAGCCACGCAGTGTGTGACACCGCGAGGAACAGCTAGTATTAAAATAACTTTAATTTCTCCTGTTCATCGGTATCCTATCGTCATAAACATAACTCTAAGGTCTACTTGTTTGGTAGATAGATTCCAAGAGAAAGGACATAGGTACCTAAGTAGTTTTGGTCTCGAAAAATTAAAAATTACTAAAACTCACACACCCGATTTTTGTGTGACTCTTTCAATGTAGCCCAAGAAATTCAAAACGTTTCTAAGATTTTTTGCAAATAAATTTTGAACTTCGCGGACTATATTAACGTTACCCCCTCAAACTTAAGTAAGAAATACCAGAGTTTGACAAGTTCTCAACTTGAAATTCTCAGTTCATAAACCGGGTGTTTAGTCACACCTACTCAAAGCTGGGCATTAGCTCGTTAATCTGTAATCGTTAATTAACGAAGTTCACATTTCGAGTAACGGATTAACTTTTAAGTTAACTTAAAAATATGTTAACGGACTCGTTAACTTCCGTTAAATTTCCCAAAGTTCGTTAAGGTGAATGGGTAGTGGTAGACCGCGAAATTCAATTTTTTTTACGTTTTTTGCAATTTGCAGGTCAGTGTCAGGTTGTATCTTGATCAAAATATGATTCGCGACAATAACAGGTACATATTTAGAGAATTATAATCATTAGAATCATTAATATGTCTTTCTAAGTTAGATTTCTACCACCAAGTGAAAAGAAAAGTGTTAATGGTTAACGGATTAAATATTAACGTTAACTTGCGTTAAAATTTCTGAAATGTAACGCTTTAACTTTTAACGAAGTTAACTATTTTATTAACGGTGCCCAGCTATGCACCTAGTGCATATCATATCCATACAATATAGGTACTACTAAGTTAGCATTCTAAAAAGGTTTGCATCCCAGCCACGTCTCTGCCTTACAAGAATGCACTTTCATAGCGCAATTTGCTAGAAAAATAAACTTAACTTACACAACACATACTTTAAATTCTAAGTGAACGGCTTTTCCTAATACTGTGGTGAAATGTTACATAAGTTACTGCAAGCTCCACCTGCACGGGTGTTAAGTGAAGTAACTTATATTGTGCTTAAGTTTAAACGTAAATCTTGATTGGCTGTGGCTGTACGCAGGTTGTTTAATCTAAGTTTAGAGCTTAATTTTAACCGAGGGAAGTTCGCTCGTTTCTCTAAGTGTATCGTATAGCCTTACTGCGTGAACATACTATTCCTTAACCATACTTCTATACTAATATTATTAACTAACTGCGCCCCGTGGTTTTACCCACATAAGTATCGATCCCGTAAGACTATCGGGATGAAAATTATTACTTGTCCTAATCCAGGGCGTGGTCTACCCATGTGCCAAATTTCATCCAAATCTGCTCAGCCGTTTTAGCGTGAAAGCTTAACAAACAAACATACAAAAAATCAAATCTTTTCTATTTTTAATATTATTAGTTTAGGTGTACGAGCCACTAATGCTCATACAGCAAAAGTACGTTTACGCGTACTTTAATTACAAATCACTCAATTCAGTCGTCACTAACATACCGTCACGCGCTATTGTGCGGGTCGATAACTACATAATACGCACAAATAAACTATTCATACTTAACAGTGGTATGTTGTAACTCAACTTGCTACCTACAACAACTACCGGGGTATCTGTCAACGACAAGAAAACCCCAACAAGTACTTCTATCAGATCTTTTCTGGTAGAAGTATAAAAAACAAAACACAAACAGGAAGAATACTTTGTCATCACTCACTGACATATCGGATATACATTAAAACCGAGTACATCCCGAGGACAGCCGAACACGTCCGAAGCGGGTATTTTTTAATCGTCTTATAAACAAAACACGCGCGGTGTCGCTTATGGTAACAGTGGCGCGAGTTCAATGGTTTGTTCCCATCTCAAAAAATGACCAACGCGCTTAAAGAAGTTTTCTCTTCAAAAATGTACTTGTATTACAACGACTAACATTATAACTTGATTACATACCTCTTCCGCGAGTAGGTATTTGGCTTGCAGACAACTTAATAACTTTTTTGGCTAAAGTGTTTGTTACTTGGTAAACTTTGAATTTTCTATGATAGCATAAAGTTTGTCTGTGAAGTTGACTGCCCTGAATTTTTACTGTTTTTGAGGTTTTTAGTGTACCTAGCTAAAGCGGTAAAGGAAAACATCGCGAGGAAACCGGCATGTCCTAGAACCAAATGTTTGAAGACATGTGTCTACCAACCCGCATTGGGCCCGAGTGGCGGATTACGTCCCACTCCCTCTCACCGAGAGGAGGCCTGTGTCCCAGCAGTGGGAACTCTATAGGCTGATTATGCATGTTATGTAGTTTAGCGATATCTCTAAATAAAATTAAAGTCGCTTTTGCCAATTGTATGAACGAGCTATGGCGTGAGTTACCTGCGCGCTCCCCGCGCTAAGCAGCCCGCACCGCTCACCGCGCCCGTGTGCCCACTATGGACGCGCAAATGAAGTTCTTATGTTTGAGTAAGCCGCGCCGCACCCGCCCCGCGCCCGCGTTTCAGTCTGGCCAAGCACTTAAGATTGGGGGTAATACGGTCTGGAAAATCATACTAGATTGCACCTGTACGAAGCAAGGGCGGGTCACTACTAGTATCAAGCTACTACAATCTGTCAAATTTCTTTAATCGATTTTCAACTTTATCGCTAAATAATAAGGTTAAAAGTTGATTGGGAAAATTTGACAGTTTCGGGTAGGTTGATGTGCTGGCGTCTGTACAATGGTTTATTAAATTACGAATGATACAGCGCACCCTGAGTGTTCACTAAATAAAATAAAATATTTCAAGGCTACAGTAAACCTTGAAACACGTATAGGAAATACTAATAGTAAAAAAGCGGTCGTGCGAGTGGGACTCGCGCACCGAGGGCTCCGTACTTTGTAGGTATGTAAAGAGTTTTAATTTTTTTTTTTTTACTGTTACTACATATTTACGGTTTTCGGATTTTTTATTAGCCTCTCACCGCAGGGCAAAGACCTCCCTACTCTCTTTCCACTTCTCTCTGTTCGAAGCTGCTAAGGACCAGTTCTTGTTGAAGGAGTCCAGCTCATCCCGCCATCTCCGTCTGGGCCTACCACGATGTCACCTGCTTTGCAAGCGTTGCGTCTGACATGCGGCAGATGTGTCCAGCCCAGTTCCATTTTAGCGTTTCAGCTTTCCAAGTGACATAAGTTATCTTTGCGATGGAACGTTTGGTCGTATTCCTAACCCGGTCTGTTAATTTATTTGTCAGATCATTTCATAAGAAATCTGTTCAATTTTGCCTGTCTAGACACAATGAAAGAGATAATTAATTAAATATTTATAACTAGACGCCACTCTAACTTCGTCCATAATTTCGTTCAGTCACGCCTTGAATCTACAGAGAAGGTCAATACTAAATAGAATATCGTCTGTGATTACGTCGCTCGTCGGCGAGGTCACCATCATTATAAGTTGGTGGGATTCTTAGAAATCACCTATTTTTTAAACTAGTTTAGCATGAAGAGGGCTATGCTTGGAGTTTCCCTGCGTGATCGAATCAGAAATGAGGAGATCCGTAGGAGAACCAAGGTAATCAACATATCCCGAAGAATTGCCAAATTTAATTGGCAGTGGGCAACGACCGTTGAGATTCAAAGAGTTAGCACCGTATTTGTTTTGTCTCCGTAAAATTTGTAAAAAAAGTGGTTAAAAGTTGCTAAATTCATTAGTGCTGTATATCATTGTAAAGCTTGTGAAACAGACTAAAAAGTGATATATATAACATATCTGGACTCCATCAGTACCGTGAGTAATTAGCGAAAAACTTTTTAGAAAAAATTGCAACTACTTGCGTCCCTGACCTAGGGCAACCCGCAAATCTGCCGCTTCTACGCGCACATGCTCAACGCTTACACGTACACTAGGCGATTGCTTTAACATCTTGAGCTTATGCTACGCGTTTATAGCAGACTTAGCTTACGCCACGCTTCAAAACTATATTAGAAATTCGCAGTACAAAAAAAAAGAAACAAAATGGATTTTCAAAATATAACTATGCGAAGAAATAAAACAGTAATCAACTCTCCGACTTCTTCTTTTGATTCCGCTAATTCTGAATATCATTCAAAAAGTTTGCCACAAACTACCAGCTTAAGTTGCGAAGAGTGTGAAAGACTAAATGGAGATATTGAACAGTTAAGAATGCAATTAAATACTGCTCATGGTGAAATTGACAACTTGGTCATGGAAAACGCCATTTTGAAGAAACAAACAACTGAACAACAAAATATCATAGCTAAACTAAAAAACCTATGTAGCGGCCAAACTAGTAGTACAAAAAAACACTCAACTTTAAAGAAAAATAAATGTATGATACAAAATTTTAATATTACCAAAAAGAACCTTGATAAGAGTCTTATGGATCTAGAAACAAAAAAGTGTAAGGAAATCATAACAGATGGCGCTGTAGCTGAAATAAAAATAAAAAAATTATCTGTGGGACCAACTTCAATTACAAATGAAGCAGAAATCATACAAAGGGAGAACCAGCGAGTAAATTACATAATAAAAGAAAAGCAAAGAAAAAGGAAACTATGTGTCCTTAGTAACTGCAATAACTATCGGCCGTTGGAAATCATCGAAGATACTTTCTGCGAACAGTTTGAGTATTGCCATTATGTGTCACCTAATAGTAAAATGAAAGAAATACTCAGAAATATTACGAACAAGGTTCAAGATTTTAACATGGACGACTATTGTTTATTAATGATTGGCGAAAAGGACTTTAAAGATAATGAAGACTCCATCGAACTCGTTAGGCTAATTAGAGAATCTTTGGAACAAACAACTCATACAAATGTGATTGTATGCTCTCCGGCATACGTAAGGGGTGCCCTCATTCATAATTATCGAGTAGAGTTGTTTAATAATTTACTTTACATGGACATACAAAACTATAATTATGCATATTTCTTTGATACGAATCGTGACCTCTCCTTAGAAATGTTCTCATATAAAACTGGCAAACTTAATAAACAAGGTATAAAATGTATATTTGGAAGTATTTTCAGTCGCATACTTGTGGACATCAAAAATTACCCATTGCATTATGACCATGAAAATTCACCTATATCACTGACGAGTAAAGCTCATGTACAAAATAAGTTTTTTCGTCCCACCCTTTAAAAACAATGTCAGTAATGATAAACAACAACTTACATTGTTTCATCAAAATATAGCCGGAATACTCAATAAATTAGATCTCTTTGAAGTAACAATATCTGAGTTGACGAAAGAGATGGGTGTTATAGACTTTATATGTCTTAGCGAAACATTTATACAATCCGGTCATGAATGTAATCTTAGACTTACAAACTATAAGTTAGCTGCGAAATACTCAAGATCCAATAAAAAACGGGGCGGCACGTGCATATTGGTGAAAGAAGATTTAGTTTTTAGCCCTTTACAAATAACAAATGAAATGTCTAGTGATTATTCTTTCGAGTGCTGCGGCATAGACGTTCCGAGTCATAACTTAATAGTAGTATGTGTTTATAGAATCCCGGATTCCGATGCAGGTATATTTTTCAAAAAACTGGAAATTTTGTTACACAAATTAACTCATAAAAGTAGGAATCGTATCATAATAATATGCGGAGACTGGAATATTGATATGCTAAAAGACACTGCACAAACAAGAGAATTAATATCTATTTTAAATAATTTCAACTTATTGGCACATATTAAAATGCCCACTAGGAAAAAAAGCTGCATAGATCAAATAGCCAGTAATATCTCAAACCTTGACACAAAAAGCAGTATACATAACCTAGCCCTCTCAGATCATGATACTGGGCAGGCATTAACGTTCTTTCTTCCGATAGCCAAGAACAAGCCGAAGATTCCAAACTTCTTTTATGAAATCAAAAGAGATTACAATAAAAACAATATTGAAAAATTTCTTGACTGTTTAACGGCTTTAAGTTTTAATGAAATATATGAAGAAACGGATTGCAACAATGCATTTAACATATTTCATGACCTATATACTCTCTTTTACAAACTTTGTTTTCCTGAAATAACAATAAAAAAATATAATAAACCAATAAAAAATAAATGGATTAGTAAAGGTATAAAAATATCGTGCATAAAAAAGAGAACTCTATATTATAATTACCAACACGATGCCCTAAGCAAAAAATATCATAAAAGAAGATACCGGACCTATTCTAAAATTTTAAAAACATGTATATCACATTCACAATTAATAAATAACAAAAAACATTTATATAATTCTAAAAATAAATGCAAAGCAACATGGTCTATCATAAAAAATAATATAAATAATGATGATAATGATAAAAATGACATCAAAGAGGTAATAATAAATGATAATATAATTAATGACCCTAATGACATATGTAATCAATTTAATAACTATTTTATAGAAATGACCAATAAAAACCTTAGCAATAGTGATAGCGTAAGTAACATTGACATTACCACTATCACTGACAGTATCTTTTTGACTCCAGTAAATGAACAAGACATTGTAAAAATTATCAACTCTTTAAATGATACGAACGCTACTGGATATGATGAAATAACCACCAAAATAATAAAACTAACCAGTAAAAGCATAGTAGCACCTTTAAGTTATATAATTAATCTGTCATTTGAGACTGGAACATTTCCTACCAGATTAAAACAATCTATAGTCAAACCACTATACAAAAAAGGTAACCGCACGGATATGTCCAATTATAGACCCATTACATTGATCCCTATCCTATCAAAGATTCTTGAAAAGGCAATGCACGGGAAAATAATCAACTTTTTAAATAAAAACGGCATACTTACTGAGAACCAATTTGGATTTAGGAAGAATAGTTCAACTTCACTTGCTTGTTTTACTTTGGTCAAACTGATATCTGAAGCCCTCAATAACAAAATGTCTGTATTATCAGTATTTTTAGATATGAGCAAGGCATTTGACTTTGTTCCACATAATCGTCTACTTTGCAAAATGGAGAAATACGGCATAAGAGGCAAGGCACACGACTGGCTTAAAAGTTATCTATCGAGTCGCCAGCAAAGGACAGTCATATCAAAAATTTACAATAACACAAAAAAAATGTACAGTTCAGACTTAAAAATAAATAGTTGTGGTGTTCCTCAGGGAAGCGTATTAGGGCCTCCATTATTTATAATATATATAAATGACCTTTGCAAGAGCCTAAAACATAATTGTACACTATTTGCTGATGACACTACTCTCACAATAAAATCTTCAAATAGGAATGACCTCGAAACTGACACTAACAATGAAATACTAAATGCAATGAAATGGTTGGAATCTAATAATTTACGTGTAAACATTGAAAAAACAAAGTTAGTGCAATTTCAAACATGTAATTCTTTGGTAAAACCGCCTCAAATACACTATAATCAATCAATTTTGGAACCCGCACCTTCCACCTTATTCTTGGGAATAGTGATTGACGAAAAATTAAATTGGAAAGAACATGTAAATAAAGTCTGCACTCGACTCGACAAATTTGTGTTTGCTCTTCGTAAACTGAGACGAATAGCCAGTAAAGAAATAGCCCTCAATGCGTATCATGGCTATGTTGCATCAGTGCTGCGTTACGGCCTCGTGATATGGGGAAATTCGGTAGATGTGAACAGAGCATTTATTGCACAAAAAAAATGTGTCAGAGCTGTGTATGGAGCAGAATATTTAGAACATTGTAAGCCACTATTTAAAGCACTAAAAATTCTTCCACTTCCTTGCCTATATATTTTTGAAATTTGCATGTTTATAAAAAGGTATTCGCACATGTTCCCATTGTATGAACACATTTCTAAAAGAGTGAAAAACAGAAGCCCAAATAAATTACTTGCACCTAGCCAGAGACTACATTTGTATAGCAGGAATTCTAATTGTATGGCAATTAAAATTTTTAACAACTTACCCCCACGCATCAGAGTGTTGCCCACAAATAAATTCAGGAAAACAATATTTGCCTGGCTTTTAGACAACTGTTTCTATTCAGTTAATGAATTTTTAAATTATAAATTTTGACATTACATTTTATCAATAATTACTTTGTGTGTGTTAAACTATTGACTTGTACTGTTTTTTTTGACATTTTTCATTCTTATATAACAAATATAATAAAATTATGCCTATAACACTTGACATTGTATAAAAATTGCCAATTTTTCATCTTAACTAATTTATAATTATATTCATGGGGATATATCGTCTTCTAACCGTTTCGATGACAAACTAATAATTAAGTACTGTGATTATAATTATTGTTGCGGCCTAGAGCTCGGCCACTTTGACTTTGTAAGTTAATTTTAATATTTCTACACCGGCAACGGTAGTGTATGTGAAACTGTTTATTATTAAGATCTTAATGTACCATATACTCAGAAATAAATAAATCTATCTATCTATCTATCTATCTATCTATCTATCTATCTATCTATCTATCATATTGCACGCAGAACAGATGGCCGATGGGGCCGAAAGGTTCCTGAGTGGCGACCCCGTACCAGAAGACGTAGCATTGGAAGGCCTCCCACAATGTGGTCCGATGACCTTGTGAAGGCCGCAGGGACCCGTTGGATGCAAGAAGCACAGAACCGGTCGAAGTGGAGGTGCTTGGGGAGGCCTATGTCCAGCAGTGGACGTCTTTCGGCCGAAATGAGGATGAAGATGAGTTTTACATTTTGAATTTGTTAATCAGTGGGAAGTTTCGTAGGTAAATGAAATACGAGTTGATGTGATCGGTAATTTAGTTTCTTTTACGTGCAAAACATTGCGTAACATCGCGCGCGGTTTTTCCGAATGGTGGAGAGCAGTGTTGACCCAGTGATTTACGAGTTATAAGTCCTGGGTTCGACCCAGGCACTTAGGCGTTACTTTGTGTAAATTATTATATCACTACTACTCTCAAAACGGTGAAGGAAAACATCGTGAGGAAACCGGCATGTCCTAGAACCAAAAAATCGAAAACATGTGACGTCTACCAACCCGCACTGGGCCCGCGTGTTTTTTACGGCCCACCCCCTCTCACCGAGGGACCTGTGTCCCAGCAGTGGGAACCTTATAGGCTGATAATGCTTACCTTACAGTTAAAAGAAAGATAATTGTAGTGTTACTTTTATTTTTAATTTTATTATTTGTTGTTATAGCGTACGTTTATTACAGTCAACAGCAAAAGTAGATGATCAAAATCAGAAATTCAATACTAATGAACGGAGTTCGCGTCGGAACTCTGCCACACAGCCACACAGTCTCTGCACACAGCTCAACAACAACAACAGCAACAGCTCTGCCACACAGTTCTGACGCGAACTCCGTTGATTAGTATTGCATTTCTGATTTTGATCATCTACTTTTGCTGTTGACTGTACCATACTCTGTGAACATTTCAAGTGTATTACGGCTCAAGAGATACAGCTTTGACGAGCTGTATCTCTTGAACCGTGTGTATGCCTTGAACTGTTTGTGTGAACACAAACGAACGGACGGACAGTGAAGCCTTAGTAATAGGGTCCAATTAACAAAAAAAAAATCAAAATCAAAATCAAAAATCAAAATCAAAATATTTTATTTCACATAAGCCTACATGGGCACTTATGAAACGTCAGAAGCTAGTGCACCTAGCTCCAAATTCCAATTGGTCGTTTCCTATGGAGAAGAACCGGCAAGAAACTCCATGGTTACTCTTTTTAAAAATAATTGGCTTTTACAATATTTTCAAGTTACAGTAGGTATGGGAGGATAGCGTAAGGCGTCAACAAGTATCAGGTACTTGATAAGATAAAAAATGGTCTACAAATCTAAAGTCTACAAGGCCTACAAAGTCCTCACATTTACAAAATAAGAATCTATCAAAAGGATAAAATAAAAACCTAATAAAACCAAGTGATATGATTCCCATTACAACCACTAATAAAGAGATGAAAAATTTGAATTGTCTGTATATAATGTCAAGTAATAAAGAGATTATGTCAAAAAAGTATGTAAAAAAAGTAAATAAAGTAAAGTAATCGCTAACCTATGTCGATAATCTTGGTATAAAGCAATTAGTAAGCCAAATAAAAGCACGCTACAATTAAACTACTTAGAAGTTAACTTACGGCTTATGTTTGTCGGGATCCAATAAAACTTTTTCATTCACCAACTTGCGTACAAACCAACCGCTTGTAAGTGGTTGCTATACTGCCGCCATTCTGAGGGGATATTTTGTGCTTTCAGTTGTAATTGTACCTGGATGATTAGTTTAGGGTCTAAATAGCACGGATCTTGACCGTTCGGACAGACTTATGCGGGTGAAACCGCGGGGCGCTGCTAGTTAATCAATAAATTCAACCTGACTTTTATACAGTTCAAACATTTGGTACTAGAATATTAAATCATAATATGGTGTGTCACCGCTGAAGTGGAAAAATGTCAACTTACTTTTAGAGGTCACTGTAATATTACTGAAAACCATTTGATTTCGTTGCTTAAACATCTTATTTTATCGATTATTGAATTATTTTTGAAGTGCATATCTAATTTAACTTTTTCTGCATGCAAATATTATGAAATGTTCAAACACAATGTTAATTGTTATAAGAATAAATAAATGAAATGCATTAAACCCATTTTTTTTCCTTTCTTTATATGAAACAGAACATAAAAAATGTCGTAGGCGTAAAGGCTACGCGATCGTAGCGAGCTACGTGCTACGCCGTAGCGTGGTGCGTAGCGAGATGATCGTAGCATTCGTAGCGCGTATTCTATTGTGTATACGTGAGATTTTTTTTTTTTCGCTTCGATGTCTCAATATAAATTGGATTTTGCAAGTCCCTTGTATTGCATTTTATTATATTCGCATTCTTGCGATAGCACAATGTTTTTCAATGATAGGCAAATATTTTTAAGTCGTTAAATTCGTCCGATCATATTAAAAGATGGTCACGTTGCTGGTTCGTTGACAATAATATTATTTGAATAGTATTGTCTCGCTCACTCATACTGAAAATCGTATTTATCGTTCCATGCGGAATGCCACTCGTCTCATTATAGATTCTTTTTTTGCACGACCTAAGTACGGTGAGGGCTAATCTAACTATTGAAGTCTGGATTCGACAAGAGCATAATATACCATCTTTAACTGTTCCGTATTTATTTCGTCTCTCAATGCCCTCAACGCATAACACGCAGATGATATAGTGGAGTCTATATGTGCTAGTTCTTTTTTCCAGTTTAGCAAATCATCCAAATGGATACCTAGAAATTTGAAGTCTAAAAAAAAAAAATAACGTGCTTCCCCAGGCACGGAGAGGTCTCGGTATATAAAGATGGTCACCCATCCACAGACCAACCGCGGCAAGCGTAGTTTAACCTGATCGATCGACCTGTGCGGCTGTTATTATTTAGCTTTAGTATGATGATGATGTCCCTGTGTTATCGTCGAACATTGTCACCAGTGGGTACTTCCAAAAACCTCACTCATATTCCACTCAGCAATTCTAACCACACAGTGACAATCAGATTACTACTAAGTAAATACTTGTCATGTCTGACCACAGCTTAAAGGTGATTATAGACTAGAGCATCTTGTAACAGAACATCAAGCATTCGCCGTTTTGAAACTTTTTCGAAGCGCATTTCGAACACGATGCTCGAGGTTTTCTAAAGGTGTGTCCAGATCTGGCAAATGCGCCGCGAATGCGCCGCTCGCGAGCCGCTTTCGAACTGCGTGCGTGTTGCTCGCGTGCGCTTACAGCCTACGTTTGGTGCGCCGCTCTAATGCAACTCCGGCAAGGCTCGAGTGGGGCGCGCATCTCGTGCGCACATAGCTTCTTTCGCGTTTGAATTACGAGCCTCAGTTGTGAATTTGCTTGTGCCATTCGAGTACATTCGAGCTTGCGCGCGAACGGCGCAGGGGCTGCGAACAAATATGAAATAAAGGCGCGCAGTTCGCAAGTGGCTCGCGAGCGGCACATTCGCCAGGTCTGGACACACCTTTGCAACCTCATTTTAAAAAGCAACGAGCTTATTGGTGTAAAATTATATCGAACAAAGTCACGAGCGCAAGAACGCACAAGGGTACGTATTTGAATATCGAAGATTAAAATACCGACTGTTAAAATATCGATGTTCGAAACATCGAAAATGGAAATATCGAACGATCATATAACCGAAAATTAAAATATCGAAAGTTTATATTATCGAATGGTTAAATATACTACGTCCAATATATCTAAAATCTAAATATCTACAAAAGTTACATCGAAAGATCTAAATATCGAAATACAGATTATCGAACGTCCTAAATATCGATGGGTAATTATTTGAACATCGAAAATTAATATACCTACGTGTAAAAATGAGTTAATTTTCAACATTTAATACATTCATTCATTCACCCTAAAAATACGTACAAGTTAAAATATCGAACAAATTTTGATAAAGTAGTATGAGTGGAAAAAGGTTGCTTCTGTAACGTCTCCGGCGCTACGGGAAGTGCAACCCCTTCGCCCTTGCGTAACAAAGGATAGGCACCCATGTTCACCTCCGCAGCTTCGGCTTGCTGGTCGCCTCCGGCGACCAGCCTCAGCCGCTACGGTTCCCACGGGTGCCTATGCTTTGTTACAGCGGGCGGGGTTTGCCCTCCCTTCGCGCCTCCGGATTTTTATATACACTCTAGTGGTAACAGCCAAAACACTATGTAAATTCGGGGTGCCCCAATTCGGTTTTGGAACAATTTCGACCTATTTTATCCATGAAAATCAGTGTCCAGTGTACAAGCCTAGGTCAATCGTGAAGGTATTATTTAAATAAAAATATTTTCTTGAAAGTCAATATGTTGTGCAGGTTGTGCTACTAAAGTTAGTGACAGAAACGTATCGCTGCAAAACCGACTCCACGTAGTCTTGTCTGCCCTACCCCTAGAGTGTAATTTAGAATCGCGTAGTCGCGGAGGGGCGAGGCAGCCCGCGAGCTGAGGAGCAGGTGGTTTTAACACCCGCCGCCGCAGCTGAGGCTGGCCGGCGAAGCCGGCCAACAAGCCGAAGCTGCGGTGGTGGGCGTTTAGACCATCTGCGACGTTAAGCTCGCGTGGGACTGCCGGAGCCCTGCAGCGCCGGAGCCGTGACAGAAGCCATGCTTGCTTGCATGTTGCATGATTGCTGCATGCTTGTTTGCTAGATGGAAATCAGTTACTAGGTGGGTTACAAAAAAAAACAAGGAAAACCTCATGTAATGTAGGTACTTTAATTATTTTTACATAATAAAAACCCAAACGTAACGTAACGTAGATATTATGAACTTCGATGTATTAAATGTTGATATTTTGAACTTAGGCATAATGTCATTCGATATTTTGAATCATTCGAAATTTTAATCACTCGGCATTTCAATCTTCGACGTTTTAAGCGTAGGTATAACAATTTTCGACATTTTGATACAATCGATATTTAAAGGACATGGCTAAATCGATGTGTGGACGAATCACCAGCAATGTATAAACATGGTACCTAGCAATATGTAATGCTGAATAGCTGAATATTAATATTTCATATAAAAAAAGTTACAGGAACTTTTTATATATTTACAATCCTGAAAATAAAATCGTGTAACTCCTACGTCAAAAGGCATTTAAAAAACTGCAAACAAATGACATTGCTATGAACTTTTACCTAGGCTTTAGGATGTATCTGCGATAATATTGATAATTGTATTTTTGACTAGTGACTCGGATATCTATGCTAGCGACCCACCCCGAATCCCGTTTAGTAAATATGTACAAATGGGTAATTGCACCAAAAAACGTGATACAACAGGTATTCTACAATTCGCGCAAAAATCACTCCCCGCACGCGTGAAACTCTTGTTAATCCTAAACTACTTTCCAAATGAGTGGAAATAAAGACAGTTTTCAGAGACAATAAATAATATAAATAAGTGGTTGAATAGCTGAACCTAATCTATGGTGCTCAGACCTGATCGCTCACCGAGTCGCAAAAGTTCCGCCTTGGAGTTTGCCAAAGAGCGATGGAACCACAGATATAGAGATACACCTAGATAACGCAAGAGCAACTACTTCACGTGCCAAAAATCGCACCATCTTACGTACAAAAATCGTAAGCCGCCACTTTCGCGCTCAGTCCTGTGTACTGCTGGTTGGGTGAGCGTGAGCGCTGGCGCTAGGCCCCGGGGATGGGGGAGACGGGTGCCGCACGCGGCGGCGTTTTTGAATATGTAACGTCATAGTAGGTAGTTAAAAAATGGGCACGATTGGTTTTCATACAGATCGTGATACTTGTTATCTAGGTCTATCTATATCTATGGATGGAACGCAGCATTCTGGGTGTAAAAAGACAGGACAGAGTTCGGAACACCACGCTGCGTTCCAAAACGGGCATACTGGATGTAGGAAAGAAGGCTGCCAGGCTCAAATGGGATTGGGCGGGTCACATCAGCCGTATGCACGATGACCGCTGGGCAAAAGCCGCCACACAATGGGTGCCTGAAGATGGACGGCGCCGCCGAGACCGGTCCAGAAAGAGATGGCGAGACGATCTGGATTTAATATCTGAAGAGGAAGATGATCCATGCTACCGAATGGGCATGTAAATGTAAAGAACACACTGTGTTTAAAAATCATTTTATTTAACTGGTGGAAAGCTGGATGCGACGTTGGTAAATTCTGCAACATTGAATCGCTTCTTTCCACTGTATGGCGTTGTATACTTCTCACAGAACGGCCAAAAGATATGCACACCATTATATGGCCAAATAAACGAACATCACTAGTTGCTTCTGAATTCAGCAGTTCATAACAAGGATGACAAATGTTGGCATCCCTTGGAACCTGGAACAAACATAATTACCTTAGTACCCACATGAATTAACTGTAACACCTACACATTTGAACATTATGACATCTAAAGCAACCAGACTGTTGTAGTCGTGACGTGTTGTGGTCGTGATGAGACAAGATGAGTCTTTCTGATTCATTGCCATTGAGTTCATTTTTTATTTTGACAAAGACGGTAAACAACTTGAAGTCACATTTGTTCGATATTTCTTATATTTATTACTTCTAGAATGAGACTAGCTGTAGATGACTTACCTCAATTGTTAACCATCGTGCTAAGATAGTGAGTAGAACGGCAGGCAATGAAGAGGTGATATGCCGCCGCAGTCTTTGCGTGGCTACACCGCAGTTTATGCATCGCATGATGAACTGATTACAAGTCCGTGTCGAGTAGCGAGAGGTCAGTAGGTAGGCGAGCACACACAATATGTCCAATAATCAAGCAAGGGTCAATGAATATCCAAAATAAAAAGCACAGCGAACAAGCAAACGGCAGAGCGTTCAAACCATGCTATGGCAGCTTGGAACATACGTCAATTTCGTCAATTTTCAATTTTTATTTCAATTTATACAGCATCATATTGTAGTCTTTGGTTCAAACGAAACGACGTCTGATATCTGACGTTTGTTTTTTTCATAGAGATGGGATTGAACGTCAAGTGGAACAGAATTGATAAAATAATTGAATGAGTTCAAAGATAAAAATATAATTAGTTTTTTTCGACCACTATTCAGTTAATATCTTTCGACACAAAATAGATAGTAAGAACGAAGAAGCACAGTCCGAAGCCTTCAGTTATTTTTATTTGATTTTGATTAGAAAAAACTGGAATTGAGTAGAGTCGATTGTCACTTTAAAAGAACCCCATTTTCTGAATCAAAACCCTGTAAAAACACACTAACAAGCACTAAGATAAAGTACTACGTATAGAGAGGTTATCCGAACCAAAAACAGTGTCACAACAGGATTATAGGGCGGAGGGCTGTGCTGGGCGAGCGTGCCGTAGATTCACTCAGTATTTGCTGCAGTTCTTAAAGAATAAGGGTCAGTTCACACCGAGACGCGACGCGACGCGCAGTTTTCAAGACAGAAATACAATTACAGACCTTATCTACTACACTAAAAGGTACACAATTCAGTGTCTACCTACTCACTTCGAGCAACGCAGCGCGGCGCCGCCGCCGCGCGGCGTAGCTCACTGAATCGTGTACCTTTTTGTGTAGTAGATAAGGTCTGTAATTGTATTTCTATCTTGAAAACTACGCGTCGCGTCGCGTCTCGGTGTGAACTGACCCTTAGTGTCGTCTCACCAAACTATAAAACATGCAGCGCTAGACCGCTTAAAACGTGTAGTTTTCTCGCGACCAAAACGTCGTAAGCGCCCGGAATTTCATGGCGCTTACGAACCAACGCGCGCTTATATATTGTTATATTGTTCACTCTATAGTTAGTACCTACGTGTCCCATCTGAACGGTTCAGTTTCCATAATCTTGAATACAAAATGTCGGGTGCATTAGAAAATAATGAATGAAAATGTAATAAAATAATAAATAAAAAGGTTTTAGTGGATTCTTACTTACCGATGATAAGTCACTCCACTTTGTTTTTTCTTCGCAGTCGATTGATTTTTACACGTTTTTAACACGCAAGACGGCATTTTTCTTTAGGCACAATTTCGGCAAGCGTCCGCGACGAGCGTAGGCGAGTGACTAAATGAGTTGTTGCCGGTCGGCAACAAAGCATGGTGCAAAAAACTGGTTTGCGGCGTCGGTTCTAATAATAATAGTTAATACGCTAGTAATAATAGTTCTATGATAACAAGCAACTAAACATGACACTGAATTGAACGCCATCGATTGATTGCCACTTCTTAGTTTCAGAAAATAAATCGTTTTGACACCTGTTATCAAAAATCGATATAAGTACAGTTTCAATTTGACATCCTGGAAAAGCGGCCCCTCCCTAGCTTGCAGTACTGTATATTTCCCGTTGAACTTGTCATCATGTCAATAAAAAAAACCAACTAAGATACTTTTTAATGTTTAATAGTTCACGAAAGTTCTAGGAAATTATTAAACGCTAAATAATTCATGAATGAATATTTAAATATTACGAGTTAATGTGAGATTACTATACATGCTTGGCGCAGTCATTTAGCCATCTCCTTTTCGATGTTTTGAACATCGATATTTTAACAGTCGATATTTTAATTTTCGATATTCAAATACGTACCCACGCACAATCATCAACAATTAACGCTAGGTAGAAATAAATGTTACAAGTAAATGTTACAATTAACGCTAGGTAGAAATAAATGTTACAAGTAAATGCTCATTCGCCGTGAGCATTACGTTGAACACAGCGTAGACCATTCGCACGAACGTTACACTGTAATGTAACAGAAATGCTTTTAGAAACTGATCTCTTGCCTGTATTGTACAGTCACGAGCACCAATATGTCAACACTTGGCAACTTTAAATTGCGATTTTTTCACAAAATAAAACGAATGCAACTTTGAAATACGACACTTTACATATACCTATGGGTTCGAAAATACTATGTTCCTACTAATATAAAATGTCATTCAAAAATAAAGGAGAAAATCGACTTTGAAAAAAGCCACCGTAGTCGTATACATACTTTTGCTCGTGACTGTACCCTTCGTAAGAACGTCTCGAGCATTTCCAGGAGAAAATGCTCTAGTATAGTGTGTACTCACCTTAACACTACCGAATTCAAATTAGTCAAGTCACTAATACAGTTATAACATTTCAGCGGATAAGGGTTGTCCCAATCGGGTCCTCGGGGTTCAAAACACCAATCGAGAGCAAAAGGACCAAGTTGTATTGTATTTAGCGTTGTAAGGGATTACTTTGTAATTTCGTTTTTCAATTGTTTACTGAAAAAGTCTGCTTGATGAAAGTTGTAAGTAATTGAGTTTGGTATTAATTTTAGAAACTAAAATAATTTCAGATGTGGAAAATATAATTTACGAGCTGCGCCCCGCGGTTTCATGCGCATAAGTTTCGATTCCGTGGGAATATCGGGATAAAGACTATCTCTGCGCGCGCAGGAGCGTCTGGCTATCTGACCTCCACAACCCAGTTACCGGGTAATACGATACCCCTTGGTAAGACGGGTTGTCAGACTTTCATCATAATTTCTTTGCTCCTGTTTCATGTTTATTATTATATGTATATATTTATTTAGATTAGTATAATACACGTTATGTATGTTTTATTGTATTATGTAAATGGTACTACTAGACTACCTACAGTATTTGTCTGTCCTTCTTCTTTTTAATCCATCCAAAGGTTGTCTTTAAAAGATCGCTTTTAGCGATAAGACCGCCCATTGTGTCACCCTATGTACAGTTTCTATTTTTATGTCTGTAATTTATTTGGTGTACATAATAAAGAGTATTTCTATTCTATTCTATTCTTGTGACTACCATAATGTCAAAGATCCACGAGTGACAGCCGGGACCAACAGCTTAACGTGCTTTCCGATGCACAGAGGGATTTCGGTATGTAAAGATGGTCACTTATTATCCACAGACCAACCACGGCAAGCGTAGCTTAACCTGATAAATCAACCTGTGCGGCTGTTATTATTTAGCCACGGGCCCCTCTTTTGTATGCACGTGTTTCTGTGACAAATAAACCTATTTTTCTTTGTTTATTTAAATTAAAAAATCCTGGGTAAAGATAATATTAATATTATTACCATCATAATTTTAGGGGCTTACCTCGTATAAACAAAACTTTCAGCACAGAGGGTCCAATTACATAATTATCAACATGACACTTTAACCCCTACCCTGTATTTAGGGTTCCGTAGTTAAATGAGCAACCTACTCATCGTTCATAATCTGCTTCCGTTCTTTGTCTTTTATAGGAATACTCGCGTATTATTCCACGGGAATGTTCTACGGGGGTAAAGATCCTATGTCCTTCCTCAAGATGCCATCTAACGCCTTGTCAAATTTTATAGAAATACGACCATTGGTTAGGCGTGAAAAGGGAACATACAGACAGTTACTTGCGAAGTTATAATATTAGTACGGATGGATGTTTTCCTTAGACTTTTCCACCATACGACCGAAATATTCATTTTCATTATCTCAATGAATAAAGAAATAATAATAATTATGATACATTTAAAATATACGGCGTAATACAGGCTTTATGTTATGTGTTTATGTTTAAAAATACGAAACAACCACCGAAGTTATCATAAACATTTAATAAAGCCTTTATAATTTTGTTCTGTCACAAAACTTCTATTATATCCAAACAACAATGACAACTTCGGAATCCTTATTTAGACAACCATGACGTGTCCGGAACCCCTTTCCCAATCCTCAGCTCGCAACTGGCAGGTCTCATTTGGTCCTTCTGCTCGCCCTGAGGACCTTACATTAGCTAGTTTATAATGGAGCCGCTATAGTCTCCGCCCCTTGTGAAACCATTTGTGGCTACACTGTGGGAATTGTGTCGGTGTAGGCTTTCAGGTTATTCTTTCAGGCTTTCAGGTTGGCTAAGTGCAGAAAATGGTGTTTGAAAAAGGCTTTAGTGTTCCTGTTTAAAAAAGAGTGTTGTTGATAATTTATTGCCTTTTAAAGCAAAAATAGTTGTTTGTTGTCGATTTTATTGTTAAATTTCTCCTTCAATTCAAATTTCTTCTTCAATTATAACTAATTGAAGAAGAAATTTTGTATTATTTACGTTTATTTCATTTAGATTAGATTACCTACTTACCTAGATTTATTTTTTTATTTTTTTTATATTTTTTTTTTATTGTTATTTGTGTGGAGGTGGGTCGCTCTATGTAAAGTAGGTAGTCTGCTGCATTTGGTTAGACTGAAAGCCGATCCCAACATAAAAAATCAAAATTAATTTATTCAAACTATTTTGATAATCAACACTTTTTGAACGTTAACCTTTTATTTTATTTATTAAGGGAAAATAAACAACTACAACATATACTATAATACATAATGTTAACAAAAGTATAGGAAGCAATGCTGCAGTCCACTACATTATCCGCAGATAGGACATATTAAAAGATCACAGGTTGCCACTAGACGAGCATAACCAAAATTAACAAGAAATGTTTTAAAACAATTAAATAAGTTACTATAATACTAGCTATAGTTACAAAACCAAATCAGATTATAAACAATTTCATTTACTTAAATTATACAATAAATAAATAATAATATTAAGATTACAATTAAGATAAAAATTTTATAACATTAGATTTAAATTTATTTTTCGAACATGCAAATATATCGATATCAATGAAATTAGAATTATAGGATTCCAACATTCTATGAATAGGGCAGCGTAAGCCCGAGTTCGTACGACAAGAATTTAGTGCAAACAGAGTACGTGCACGAACCTGGCGCACATGAACCGTTCGGGGGACAGAATAACACAACTTACTCGTCAGATTAATGGCATCAAAATGACTGTGAACTATATATCATGAAGCACGTTGGCCTCCAGGTATTTGCGCCGGTTCTCCAAGCTAATAAGCTTGTACTTATCAAGAAGTCGGTAGTATGACAGATGAGTCTTTGGTCTCATAACATCTGTAGTACATAGCACGGAGGTACTTGCGCTGGACCCTTTCTATTTCAACTACGTACTTTTGGTAGAAGGGGTGATAGGGACCGCATATTCTAGCTGGGAGCGAATGAGCGTCTTATACAGATAGAGGTAGGTTAAGGCACGCTTAAATTCTGTTGAAGATCTCATCACAAATCCGTACATTTTAAAAGCACTTTTGACTATAGCTTCGATATGCTGGTTTAAGGACAGTTTGCCATCAAAGAGAACACCCAGATCCTTCACTACTGATATATTATTTAAGGGGATACAGTTAAGGTTGTAATTGAAATTGAAGATGGAATTATTCTTAGTAAAGTGTATATAGTTACACTTGGGGATACTAAGATGCAGCTTATTGTCAGTACAGTAGGCAGTTAGTCTGTCTAGGTCCTCCTGAAATGACTGGCAGTCGTCCATAGTACGTATCACTTGAAACGCCTTCAGGTCATCAGCGTACATCAAGAATTTCGACTTTTGACCGCCACACGTCAAAAAATCAAAAACGTGCCCTCTGCGTCAAAGTCTGTCATGTAGTCGAACCGTGGCGTGCTAAGCACATTTTGGTTTGTCATCAATACATGACTATGGCGGTCAAAAGGTTAAAATACCTTGAGCCAGTCCCCCAAAACGTATGCCTTTCACCCACTACTTAGTGTTTTAGCTGGGAAGATGAAGTGGCGCAACAAACTCCCCAGCAGCACAGCTGTCTGTTCGCAGTTGAGAAAAGGCTAGGCAGTCGATGATGAAAATAATCCCTTCCGTGTCCTCAACGCAAAAAAGTTAACTTTTTCAAGCGTTAAACTGTCTTGCCAAAGCCGCATAAATTACGATTTGTTAAGCTCGTCGAGATCCTTCGTGAGCTGCACTCAAATTGCGTAACACACTCTCAATAACAAGCCAAAGGATTTTGCCTTGTAGACTGTAGATTTGTAGACCATTTTATATTTTGTTAGAACTTGTTGACAGGCCTACACTGTCCTCCCATACCTGTTAACATTGTAATTTGAAAACATTGTAAAAGGGTCATATTCAAAATAATTGTAAGTTACGGATAGGAAACAGATATGAATATTATTTGATTGTAACAGAAAAATAACAGGAAGGAATTATTAGGGCAAGTTTAAATAGCACACGTTTATAACGGGCTACGAGTGCGAAGTCGGTGTGGGTCGCTAGGTGGGTGCATAATGAAATAACATTTTGGTGATCGTATTTTAGTTGGTATAATTGCCATAAATTCATCATCATCATTGCCATAATGCCTTATCTCCGAAACTACCGAGCCTAAAATTTTGATATTAATATTAAGGCAAAAGGATTCTATTAGAATTATGTAAAGCCATATTTGTTACGGTCGTGAATCATATTTTAATCAACATACAACTTTACACTGACCTGTAAATTGCAAAAAACCTGAGTCAATTTGAATTTCGCGGGCTACCTTGGCGCATCCCCCTTAACTGATACTGAGACGGCCGACGAGAGGCTGGGTACGCCTCGGCGAGGCTGCGCGGTTAGTATAAAAGGCTCAAGCAGTGAGGACTGAGGATACGCAGTAAAACATGCACACACAGACAATACATGGCACAGCAATGCAATACATGGCACAATATACGCAAACTTTACATACTTCAAATAAATTTAAGTAAGTAAAAAAAATGTTTTGGCTAACCTGCGGTGCACTAAGTACCTATTAATATTTTATTTTCATTAATTCATACATGAGACAATGTGAATAACGCCTAATCATTCATATCTGTTACGTAACGGAAAAAAGTGACAGATAAAATAACGTATATGAATTAATTGCACGTGTCTATCCTACAAATCTATTTATTTCCACACCAATTCACATGATTATACGAATATTTTTTATAGTTATAACAAATATCACAATACAGCCCTTTCCTAGTATGAGTAATAAAACAGTAAGTACTTACCGCTACTGTAAACGACTCACATTGAATATTTACTTTTAAAAGTCTAATTTTCTTCGACAACGAAACGAGCTGAAAAACTATATTGAACAAAATGGCAAAGCGTTTATTCTTACGCGTCGTGTAGTAACAGCTAGTGAACTAATTTTGCCAGTATTTCAAATTTCTTTATTGCCATGGAAATGATGTTAAAATAGCATAACAGAGAAGAATAACAGATATGTGCAAAATCAGGACACTCATTAATAAATTAAATTTGGAGTACACTAAATAGTATTTTATATTTTGTTTAGTAAAGTGTTGAAAGTTTACACAATATTCTCTGAATATATTTTTTTTTTTAACTTTTGTGTAGGAATGGTTATTAAATTATTTTTTTTAGTTTACCGTTAAAGACGTGGACATAGAATACTTGTATGAAACGGATCCTACGCAATGTCTGGTTTAATTTTTTTAAATGAATTGTTTAGGTTTACCAAATGTTTCGTTGTTTTTTATTAAGCTCAAATAAATATTTTATCTGTTTGTTTATGAAATTCTAGTCAGTTGCATCTCGTTATGAAAATAATTGGGTTGGACATTAAGACAGTAGTAAATATACAATTATTTTGAATATGACCCAAAAGCCAATTATTTTTATTAAAAGAGTAACCGTGGGTGACTTCACCCAAAAAAAAAAGTCACCCAAAGGACAATGCAGAGGGCTATGCTTGGAGTTTCCCTGCGTGATCGAATCAGGAATGAGGAGATCCGCAGGAGAACCAAGGTAACCGACATAGCCCGAAGAATTGCCTATTGAAACTTAAGTGGCAGTGGGCAGGGCACATTGCTTGCAGAACAGATGGCCGATGGGGCCGAAAGGTTCTGGAGTGGCGACCGCGTACCGGAAGACGTAGCGTTGGAAGGCCTCCCACAAGGTGGTCCGATGACCTTGTGAAGGCCGCAGGAACCCGTCGGATGCGAGAAGAACAGACGGTCGAAGTGGAGTTGCTTGGGGGAGGCCTATGTCCAGCAGTGGACATCTTTCGGCTGAAATGATGATGATGATGAACCGTGGAGTTTCTTGCCGGCTCTTCTCCATAGGAAACGACCCATTGGTACCGTGCACCTAGCTTCTGACGTTATATAAGCGCCCAGGCTTCTTCTGGGTAAGCTCACTCTATCGTCGACTTTGTCTCTGTCACCTCTGACCTAGACTAGAGTCAAGAGCAAACTCATTTCAAACATTTTTTTTTAAATAAAATGTAAATGTAAATGTTGTTGTTTGTTGTTATGTTATTGTTTATGTTATGTTTGTTGTTGATTGTTTGTTGTTGTGTTGTTGTTGTATAAGTGAAATAAAATTATTTTGATTAACGAGCAGCGACAACGTAAATAATGCGATGTATGTTGTTCAATTGTCAAAATGTGCCATTTTAAGTTTGTTACAAAATTATTCCCCCAGTTTATTTGAGGTTAAAACTACACGACCACGACTACTAGTAGTAACTTAGGTTCAGAATAATTTGAACCATTAAAATACGTCTACAACGACCTCGGTAAAGCAGTGCCAGCAGGCATCAAACTGCTTAATTTGAATCAAATTATTCAGGGCGCCTCGGAGTCGGCTCAACTATCAAATTTGTAATAGCTTTGTACTGACGTTGCACTATAATATTATGGTTTCAGACTGTAGGTTGTCAGTTTACGTTAGTTTAGGGAGAATGTTGGTACAAAATTCTGTGTAAGACAGAATGGGGATTGTCCGAAAGGGTTACCGCTGGCCCGGAACATAAAGGGCTAAGGAAGGAACACGGGTGGGTTTTAGTCAGTAAGAGTCTGACACTCCCTTCCCCTCCACCCAGAGCGGGAGGGGTCATTTGATGATATGAACCCCAAAAAAAAAAGACAGAATGTGGCTAAGAAATTTTGGGGTCAATTAAACGTTTATACAGGAAAAAAAAATCCGGTGCGCAAATTGTGAATTCAGCATACGCATATATGATTGTAGGACGTAACGAGAAAATTTTACGTCGGTTATACAACAAAAAAAACTGCTGTTTCATAGAAAAGTGCAATAGGTTTTTTTTATAACCGACGAATCACATCACACTAATATTATAAAGGCGAAAGTTTGTGAGTGTGTGTGTGTGTGTTTGTTACTTCTTCACGAGTATGGAGGTAGCTGACAACCTGGATTACCTAACATATAGGCTACTTTTTATCCCGATATTCCAACGGGATAGACATTTACGCGGGTGAAACCGTGGGGCGTAGCTAGTTATTTCTATGCTAGGGGGTCTGGAATCATTATGCTGAATTCATGTTTACAGTTTGCGCACTGGTAATTTTTATATCCTGTTTATTATATTATTTACTTCTACAAACAAATTTATTTATTTATTTAAAGAGACACCAACAGCAATAATACAGAAAATCATAATTATTGGCATCAACAAAATTTTGTCAACCCTCGTTACCGCGTACTTTCGTATTTTTTTTTGTGTCATTCTTAGCCAAATCTATTTGGCTAAGAAGACCGGAAAAGGTAAAGAAATATCATCAAAATCACAGACTCGGGCAAAAGCTGAAAATAAACACAACCAAAACAAGAAGAGGAATTTTAAAGAATGGTTGTACGCACCTACAGTCAACAGCAAAAGTAGATGATCAAAATCAGAAATTCAATACTAATGAACGGAGTTCGCGTCAGAACTCTGCCACACAGCCACACAGTCTCTGCACACAGCTCAACAACAACAGCAACAGCTCTGCCATACAGTTGTGACGCGAGCTCTGTTAATTAGTATTGAATTTCTGATTTTGATCATCTACTTTTGCTGTTGACTGTACAATTCCAATCATATTACCAAAGAAACTTTTGAAAAAAATACATGGTTTAAAACTACTAGTAGTACGAATATTTAAAAACAAAAAATCTAGACTTCAGAGAAAGAAAATCTAGGCTATGTAAATACTTGACCTAAAAACAAAATCGAACCTGTAGACATTAGCATAGGAGGCGGACATTCCGTTGCCGTGCTCTAGAGGTTAGCACTCGAAAAAGTTTAATAGAGTTTTCATAAAAAAAAAGTTAAAAAGTCTATGCATGAAAATAAATAGTTCTTCCAAAAGTGTGTCAACCACAAATTGAGACATTCTTCAACATCTTTCCCATCATTGGGGGAAATCCTACCCCAGAAACGACCCCATCGATTTACCGTAACCACACGACACTCGCCTCTATCTTCACATTGACATGAGAAAATCTAAGATTCTCTATCGCAGACTGTCAAAATATATTCAAATAAACTGAAAAAATGTGGGATCCCCCAGTATGGGGGTTACACAATCTCAAATATTTCAATGGGAGACGACACATTTATTCCCGCTGTCCCCCGGCCTTTGCTTATGAGATGCAATAAACCCTTCCCAGTTTCACCCCTCTTCGTGTCGTTCATTTATGTTATTTAGAAATTTGCGAGATTTTTCGCGAGTTTTTTCAACGTTTTGAAACGAAAGCCCCCAAATGTTGAGCGTAATTTGTTATAATTTTGTCGTCGTCTTTGTGTTTAAGTTATTTTTATGCTTTTGTGTTGTTAATTTTGAAAGGATGCAGACCATAGATATATTCACATTTTTATGATGCAGACTCAAAATAACGGGGAAGCAACTTGGGCTTTATTTTTGTTCTTTAACTAAGATAATAAGATAAGATAAGATAAGATAATCATTTATTTGCTTTTTTTTTTTTTTTTTTTCGGACGATCCCGCTGACCCGGCAGGAGATAATATCGTCTTAGTTTCCATTAATACACTAGAAATTAAGAAGGATACATACAAATAGGTGGTTCTTCTCTTCCATCTGTCAATAAGGTCTAAAATTGTCATGGAAAATTTCTTACACTTGCAATTTCGTCCGCATGAAATTTCTTGTTCCCCCGAACCCACCCCGTCGCATCGCATCGCCTGTCCGTGCTATTAATTCGTTTTCGATTCGCGTTCTTTCTAACTTTTTTCTTTTACTTGGCTCGTAATGGTCCTAGCGTGACATTAAATAGCCTTAAAGCCTTCGTCAAGAGGGATGGGATTGAGCTATGAAATGCATTTTTTTTTCAAATCCTTCTGGCAGTTCCAGATATTAGCGCGATCACACAAACAAACTCTTCAGCAAACTCAAACTCAAAGCATTTATTTCAATGAAACCATTTACAGGCATTTTTGAATTGTCAAAAAATCGGTCAGTCAGAAAATATGAAGCTAGTTGCCCATTCCAAAGCTTAGGTACGGTCAGCAACAAAAGTCGATTAACACTTCAGTTTTTTTAATCTCAGTTATTGAGCAAAATATTTGCTCAAAATTCTTCTTCTTAGCGTGTCGATAGCAATCTAAATATACTCGGCCCAGAATTCGGCCACTTGTTTGGCGCCTTCACCAGCGTCCATCAGCTCCTGCAACGTGCTGCGCAAGTGCTCAAAATTGCAGCAGAAGTACCTACAATGCAATTTTGAACAAATATTTTGCTCAATAACTGAGATTAAAAAAACTGAAGTGTTAATATTTTAATCAATAACTGAGATTTAAAAAACTGAAGTGTTAATCGACTTTTGTTGCTGACTGTACCTATGGAGAAGAACGGGCAAGAAACTCCATGGACACTCTATTAAATTATATTTTTACAAAAATATTAGTTACATCATTAGTGTTGAATTTAAATATAATATGTGTGAACGATGTAAAAAAAACGTACGCGTTAAAAGTGTCAGCTTTGTCATTAGTATACATAATTATGTTATTATACTATATAAATATATGTAACATACGAAATTGAAAAGGTCGCTAGCAATGTCAAAGGACCGTGAAAGCTCAAGTACAAATGGTACAAGGACTTTTGGAACGTGGCCTTAATCGGAACAAACATCGCCATCTTGTTTTTTACCCGACTGCAGCGAAGCCCAAAAGGAGGGTTATGTGTTTGACCTGTATGTATGTAGGTATGTATGTCCGTTTTTTAACACATTTTCTGGGACAATTTCACAAATGACAAATATTTATTAACAACAACCGTGTCATTTGTCAACTACAAACTATGAGTATGTACTTTAGTTTGATACACTCACTATTATTTTCTAGTTATATTTTAAAATAAGATAAGACTTAAAATATTCTTTGAATGTTAAACTTACAAACTAACCATCTAAATTTGTTTCTTTAGTTATTTATATTTTTCTGTATTTTTTAGTCTTTGTAGTACTAATATTAGATTATAAATACATTTACATTACTTCCGAACTCACTAGCCATGTATAAGCCATCAAAGGCTTCTGTGGTTTTTAGTATATTATATAAATTTAAACTCTGCGATATACTTTTTGAACATTAATAAAAAAAAAAAAAAAAAAAATTAGAACCTAAAAATCCCTGTAGCACTCTATGTGAAGGCCGAATTCCGTAATTAAAAACGTTCAAAATCTAGTCGCAGTCTGATCTCAGCGACAATCAATGTCAAAAACTTGTCAAAAATGTACGGAAAATTGAGGTATATTTGACAGATTGAGACGAGACTGTGAACGTTCTTAAAATTACGAGAATTGCTCCTCTGAATTTTGTTTATTGAACTATTTTTAGTATAGGCGAAACCTGAATATAGTTTATTCAGAATAAGTAACTAAATCGATTCCAATAATTTTTATCCCATGTTATATTTTCTCCCAAAAATATTTAAAAAAGGTTAAAAGTTGGACACCGAGCGACACTAAGTAGGTTATCCAATCTCGTTACGTACCTAGGTACTATGAACAATGAGCGCAAGACAGCGCGGCGCGGGTGAGCATGTTTTTGTACGGACAAACAGTTTTAACTTTGTGATTTTTCATGATACAGTTTTGAAATTTTGTACATAGATTCTTTACGTATACGTAGACACGTGTTTCGGGTTTCGCATATAGATACTAAAAATAATGTTGTACAGAAAATAGAAAATTGGTTACTACGCCGTATTTATTTCTGCTTACACCAAACCCGTGATTGATCCGAGCCCAAATTAAAACATCGCGTGCACATCTAAAATAACACGAAGGTTATTTAACGCTTCTAGGTAATAAAATATTTTTTTCGAGACCTTTTGTAGGTCTTCCATTATGTTCCACATGATTTTCTTTACCTTTATCGTGAACACAAGAAAAACTGGATCAGACCGGAATGAGAAAGTTCATAGTGGATAATACAGAGGTTAAAACAGAAGAAGAACTAGCAGGGGATCGAGGAGGGGGTTCAGGGGATCAGACCGGAGTAACTTCTAGCAACCCGCCCGCCCTGCTTCGCACAGTTTTTACGGCTTCATCTACCTAGCATTTACCAACTATGTTGGGGTCAGATTCCAGTCTAACCGGATGCAACTGAATCCCAGTATTTTACATGGAACGACTGCCTGTCTGACCTCCACAACCCAGTCACTGGGTAATACAATACCCCTTGGTAAGACTGGTTGTCAGACTTTCTAACTACCCGTAACGATTGTCAAAGATCTACGAATGACAGCCGGGACCAACGACTTAACGTTCTTTCCGAGGCACGGAGAGGTCTCGGTATGTAAAGATGGTCACCCATCTACAGACCAACCGCGGCTAGCGTAGCTTATCCTGATCGATCGACCTGTGCGGCTGTTATTATTTAGACCCCTAATAATACGTAAGTTTAATCTTAATGTATTTATTATGTGTGTATTCATCATATTGATCAAGGTCTGAAGTAAAGTATTTTTTTTTACTAGCAGCGCCCCTCGGATTCGCCCGCGTAAGTTTCGATCCTGTGGGAATATCGGGATAAAAAGTATCCTATGTTTTGATCCAGGATATTTTCTATGTGGCAATTTAAAAAAAAAAATTCTGAAAATCCTTCACCAATAAGATTTGATACGATTAACTTAACGGTTAACTGTCCATTATGATTCATAATGTTTTCCTTTTATGATTCTGCCAAAGTGACCTTTTTAACCCCCAAAGCATTTTTTGACACCTAAATGTCATATACGGGTGAACATTTTCATGACGGTTATTATAATCAGCCTATAATGTCCCCAATGTTGAGACACAGGCCTCCTCTCTGTGAGAGGGACTAGGCCACCACGCGGGCCCGTTGTGGGTTGGTAGATGTCACATGTCTTCGATTGTTTGGTTCTAGGATATGCCGGTTTCCTCACGATGTTTTCCTTTACCGTTTTGGGAGCAGTGGTGATGGATTAATTTACACAAAGTAAAGCGCCTGTCTGGGTTCGAACCTACGACCTACAGCTCGTAAGTTGCGGCCGTTACCACTGGCCCACCATGGCTGACGGCCATTATAACGGCTATTATAATATGACGGAATTGCTTTCTTAAGAAACCAATGCTTTAGTCATAGTTTTTTTTTTAAATTACTATAATTTGTAATATTATATTGTACTAGCTGCGCCCCGCGGTTTTACCTGCGTAAATGTCGATCCCGTAGGAATATCAAGATAAAAATAGTCTAGATGTTAATCCAGGGTGTCAGCTACCTCCATACAAAATTCTATTAAAATTGATCGAGTCGTTTGAGCGTGAAGAACGTAGGTAACAAATATATAAACACACACACACTCACAAACTTTCGCCTTTATAATATTAGTGTGATAACGATACCGATTTAATTGATGTTAGTTGACATTGTATAATATTATTTTCAATGTCATCGTAATCATAATGAGAATTTTACTACGAAAATAACTCGATTATAAATCGATTTGGTCATCAAATTGTTCGGAATCTGAAGGCCGGACATTGGGGCCAACAACCTAGAATTTTTGATCAGAAAATTCTTGTTACGTTTTTTTCAATTTACGGTTGGACGCTCGATTTTCTAAGAAATATATGAAAACCAATGCCGATGAGCCAACCAATATATGTATGGATTTCCTGGCTTCCATTGCTTTCATAGTTTTCTATCACGAACCATTTCAAATATTCCTGGCTACACATTTTCTAAGATCACGTTCGAATGGTTGTGTCCTAGATTTTATTCATTTCTTTATTTCTTTCTGGGTTAGAGATTAAAGAAAAATATACAGCGCTTCAGCCAGTAGGATTTGCTGTTGATCATTATTTCAGATGAATATTAATGTGTTCATTACTTCAACTGTACTGGTTTCTTATGATTTAATGGTAAGCAATACAAACTTGACGATGTAAAACGCAATAACTAGCACCTAGATTGTGTATAACAGTTATTTTTGTGTTTGTTATATCATAAGTCAAAGAAGTTAAAGGAAATTCCTTAACCATTGCTTCATAATATGAAATACTAGCTGCGCGCCGCGGTTTCACCCGCATAAGTGTCGATCCCGTAGGAATATTGGTATAAAAAGTAGCCTATATGTTAATCCAAGGTGTCAGCTACCTCCATACAAAATTTTATCAAAATTGGTCTAGCCGTTTGAGCGTGAAGAAGTGAAAAACATATAAACACACACTCACAAACTTTCGCCTTTATAATATTAGTGTGATTTAAACTTCATTTATGTTTAAAAAAATCCTCTGCTCGACAACGTAACGCAATGTATTGTATTGAATTGTCAAAATTAAACCCTATTGCCATTGTAAGTGTGTTCCGCAATAACGCCGCTGTACCTACACGTATACTGTTTATGGAATACTAGCTACGCCCCTCGGTTTCACAAGCATAAGTGTCGATCCTGTGAGAATATCGGGATAAAAACTATCCTATGTCCTTCCCGGGGATGCAATCGATCTCTCTGCCAAATTTTATCGAAATCCGTTCAGTGGATTAGGCGAGAAAAGGTAACATACAGACAGACAGAGTTACTTTCGAATTTATAATATTATTATGGATAGGTATATTAATTTGTAATAAACAGATTGACAAACTTGGTCCTTTTTACGTACCCAAAAACCACAATCTTTGCAACGTATTTCAGCTGTATTTACAAGACTTGCAACTCGCCTAGAGCCGTCTAATTTGCGAAGTTCCAAGTATTTCTACAACATCTGCACCTAAATACGTGCCGTCAACTGTTTGGTGCCATCTGTGACCGTATTGGAGACGAAGTTCGTTCATAGCAAGCCGTATGAAGGTCATAGCACACATATCAACTCGGAAAGGGATCGTCACCGTATCGCCTTTCGCCTCGCCGTCAAACAGGCGTCAACCTAACGTAAGCACATAACCAAGCAGCGGGATCGTCCGAAAGGGTTACCGCTGCCCCGGAACATAAAGGGCTAAGGAAGGAACACGGGTGGGTTTTAGTCAGTAAGAGTGACACTCCCTTCCGCTCCACCCAGAGCGGGAGGGGTCATTTGATGATATCCGACCCGCAAAAAAAAAAAGCACATAACCAAAGCGGATCAGCAGCTCCAATAGTGTCGACTTGGCTACGGCTAGGCGACGACGCCGCGCTTACGGCTCGCCGACCGCTGGTTGCAGGCAGGCCGCGGGAGGAGTGAGGGGGGTAAGGGTGGACGAAGAGACGTAAGCTCGGGTACGGGTGATCATCAAATGACCCCTTCCGCTCCACCCAGAGCGGAAGGGGTCATTTGATGATCACCCGACCAATCCTCAAAAAAAAAAAACCCTCAAGCTTATAAAAACGACTACCAAATTATGCTTATATTCAATACAAAACTGTAATTCTTTGTAAGTATAAACTGGCCATAGCACGGCAAATTGACGTAGAGTATCATTTGATAAACAATTAATATCCCTGACTACGTGAAGCCGCAGCAATTAGGTACTTATATTAAACGCAGGTAATTTACGCGCATAAGGATGTCGATCATTATTATGTTAATTTAATGCTCTAATTAAAACAGCGTTAATTATAGCTGTTTATTGGTGAAAGCCTTATTTCACGCAGTAATTAAAAGGCATAGAAAACATTAATCTTGTGTTTACATTAGTGCAGTTGTAAAGCTTTATTAAACAAACATTACGTAAACGTTTACTGATGAATATAAGTGGGCAGGGCACATTGCTCGCAGAACAGATGGCCGATGGAGCTTAAAGGTTCTGGAGTGGCGACCGCGTACCGGAAGACGTAGCGTTCGAAGGCCTCTCATAAGGTGGACCGACGAAATTGTGAAGGCCGCAGGAAGCCGTTAGATGCGAGAGGCGCAAAACCGGGCTAAGTGGAGGTGCTTGCCTATGTCCAGCAGTGGACGTCCTTCAGCTGAAATGATGATGATGATGATAGGGTGGCAGGGACTTCGATGCGCACCCTGTAACCATGGATTCAGGACATGATTCTGAACCTCCCACCGTTTCAATTTTTCGCCAATTATAAAAAAAAAAATGATGTTCATTTTCGTTACGGGTCGTCAGAAGCTCGTAAATGTGACAACCAGTCTTAAAAAGGGGTATCGTATTACCCAGTAACTGAGTTGTGGAGGTCAGATAGGCAGTCGCTCCAGCGTGCTGGGCACATTGTGGTTTGTCATCTATACATGACTGTGGCGTTCAAAAGGATAAGCATAATACTGTATGCTTGCGAATTTAGCACTTCACATTAGTTTTATTTTCCCAAAAACATCAAGCCACTAGCAGATATTTACTTTTATTCTAGCTAGCTCCGGAAATGTTGATTATTTCAATTGGCGGAGAGGAAACCTGCTTCGTTAGCTTTTTCTTTTATTTCGAGAACCGTGTCGTTGTTTGTATGTCGGACACATGTCGCAGACAGACCGGTATTAGGTGCTGGCTAACTTTTCACTGGCAGGACTCGACAGACAAAAAAAATAACTGTCGAAACGTCCCCGAAGCGACAATGTGTAGAATGTTACAACAGCGGAATGAGGTAGGTATTAGGTATGTATACAGGGTGAATTTTTCAAGTGGTCGTGGATGGCCAAATCCGAAACTATGAGGAATAGGGAAAATTACTCAAAGGAGTCGCGTGCTTGATTTTGATGAAAACTAAAACTGCATCATTGGATTTTTTTAATTCAATATTTCTAGCCAGGAATCGAACCTGTTGATTTTGAAAAAAAAAATAACATACTGTATTATTACACCATTCGATAGTGTTGCTAATAAGGATCGAATTCTGGGAAATAATGATATTCGGAAAACTTAAGGAAAATGTTGGATTTTAATAAACTGCTTTTTATTTTAAAGTATTCATACCACCAATGATGCAGTTTTAGTTTTCATCAAAATCGAGCCCGCGACTGCTTTGAGTAATTTTCGCTATTCCTCATAGTTTCGGATTTGGCCATCCATGACCACTTGAAAAAATCATCCTGTATACTAGTTGTTGTTCGTAAAATTGGTCTCATAAAAACCTCAATTGTTTATCGTCACACTAATATTATAAAGGCGAAAGTTTGTGATTGTGTGTGTGTGTGTGTGTTACATGACATTACAATCATGTCAACATCTGCCTAGCCTTTTCCCAACTATGTTGGGGTCGGCCTCCAGTCTAACCGGATGCAGCTGAATACCAGTATTTTACATGGAGTGACTGCCTATCTGTTCTCCTCAACCCAGTTACTGGGTAATACGATACCCCTTGGTAAGATTTGTTGTCAGATTTTCGGGCTTCTGACGACCCGCAACGACTGTCAAAGATCCACGAATGACAGCCGGGACCAACGGTTTAACGTACTTTCCGAGGCACGGAGGGGTCACGGTATGTAAAGATGGTCACCCATCCACGGACCAACTATTGTTAAGTACTTAGCCACAAGCCCCTCATCTCATTTCATCTGATGCCATTACAATCATGTGTTAAGTGTTATTGGATTTTTCCATTAAGAATTTCTTAGTAACAGCCTGCAGCCCGGAGTTCGGAAGTTGGTAATGTGATAGCCCCGTGCATCGGAAAGCACGTTAAGCCGTCGTCGGTCCTGCGCCTGATCTCTCTCCGGTCGTGCCGGATTGCGTGACATCCCATAGACCTGGGAAGAGACTAAGAGAGAGCGCTCCTGTGTCTGCGCACACACTTATGCACTATCTATACTATCCCCCGCGCCACAGGCTAGTCTCCGGTGAAAAACGGTCTGGAGGTTTTGCAATAATTCCAGGCAGTAATAATAACGTAATATTAATTGCAATTGATTTTACGTTACGCTGAAAATCTACTTAGATAATAACTAACTTCGCCCCGCGGTTTCACCCGCATAAGTTTCGATCCCGTGGGAATATCGGGATAAAAAGTAGCCTATATGTTTATCCAGGGTGTCAGCTACCTCCATACCAAATTTTATCACAATTGGTCCAGCCGTTTGAGCGTGAAGAAGTAACAAACATATAAACAGACACACATACACACACCCCTACTCACACACTCACAAACTTTCGCCTTTATAATATTAGTGTGATTAAACACAATATCCTGTAACGGTAGATTCCCTTGTGCCCTCTACAACAGATACGACGCCCGATTATACCGAGTATGGGACTTCTAGGTATTCATTACTTAGTTATGTATCTGTGGTTTCTGCCCAGTGCCGGACTAAGCCAGCGGGGAGCATGGAGGTCTCCTCTCTAGGTCCATCAACGAAGATTGTTCGCGCCGTTTTACGAGACATCATTATGTTGGAGAGAGACACGATGCGAGCTTATAAAAGGGCTCGCACGCTAGTAAAAAAACGTCAGTTAAGCTCATAACCATCAGTCATTAAGCACTGCCGCACCGCTTCTAATTAACGCTCGCCAATTGACACCCTCAGTCAGTTTAGGCTGGAGCCGCGCCGAATAAAACTGCCATAATTAATATCTCCGCTAACTAAAATCGCTCGCAGCCGTACAAACCGGTCTGGTGGCCCTGCTGAGCACCGCAAATTAAGAATTATCTAGAACCAAAGAAAAGGGGCGCCCCTGAGGCGAATCATCATCCAGTCTGCGCAACACCAGAGTCTTCGCAGTCGCCAGAGCCAGCCAAGGTTAGTGAATCTGGATTCCTTCATTGATGGTGTCATATCTGCGGCGCGTCCTCTGTCTATACCCATTTTATTATAGGATTAGTGATATCCTCCGCATTCGCCCAATTTTAGAATTGATTCTTTTCGCCAACGCAAATATTTAAATAACATTACCCGCTATTATTCTACCGCTTAACCAAAGATTGTCAAATTTAATTTTTCGTACGGGCAAATAATGTAGGGAGTAGGGACATCGGAAAGAAAGAAAATACGTTTATTTGCGGTAAACATGACGCAATAAAAATTATAAACACAAAAAAAAATAAGAAAGGGTTGGGGGAAACATGCGTCACATCCACGCAAAACGGCTATCGCTCAGCATTATGCTGCGACCCTATGCAAGACAGACATTGTCAAATCGTGTTGTGATGCAGTCTTAGTTCGGAACCAAACTAATCGTATCTCCGTATGTGATATGGAGTAGCAAAAACCCGTTACTTTGGCTGAAACTAACAAATTTCACCTCCTCCTCCTGCAGCAAATTTCACCAAATGGCCCTAGGACGTATTTGGTAGAAATTGGTTTGTTTTTAGGTTCTAAAATTCAGGTGATAAAATATTACAATACTTGCAAAAAATTGCGTTTCTCTATATAACACTGGCCAACTCAATTTTTATTAACAACGACGCTGTTTTCCTCATGATCCTTAAACTTTTGACCGCCACAGTCATGTATAGATGACAAACCAAAATGTGCCCAGCACGCCACGGTTCGACTACATGACAGACTTTGACGCCGAGGGCACGTTTCTGATTTTTTGACGTGTGGTGGTCAAAAGGTTAATAATACTGAAGTGCTTGACCAAAATTACTTCAAATCAAAGCATCTGTTATTATCCCGCCTCGAACAGATTCGACTTGACTCGACCATTGGACTTACCGGTGGCATACATAGGTAACATGACTTGTTTTTTGTTCGTCAAGCGTGGGGGGGTCTCCAAAGCGCGGGGCCTGTAACACCTGTTACGTGAAAAATCCGGCCCTGTTCCTATATACAATGTCCGAGTTGATGTGTAACTAGTTAACATGTACACTATGTACACTAGTTAGTATGTACAGTCTCTGTACGTTTTCAACGAGATTGGACAGAAGTTGAGCAAACCAATTAAAACTTCTTTGAGTGCATGTCCAGTGCAGAAAATGCAGCCATGTTTTTTGTTGTAGTGCAGGATTAGATGCTAAGGGGTAGGAGTGAAGCATACAGTGGAGGTCTGCCCCGCTTGGGTGGAGCACCACCGTGTCATCGTAGAGGCGATCGGCAGCAGCGGCGACCTCTCGCGTCCGGCCCTGGTTCAAGCCGTGATCCGGAGCGAGAGGGAGTGGGAGGCAGTCACCTTCTTCTGCGAAGCAGTCATGCTAGCGTAGGAGGTGGAGGGATGTCTGAGGGAAAGAGCCTCCCGTCCCAGCTGCCGCGGGAGACGCTCCGGGCGTCGGGAGCCGCGTGACGACTCCCGGCTAACGTAGGCACGGCCACGCCTACGGAGAGTAATGTGTAGCTCACCGTCCGATCAGGACCAGGCCCGTGCCGGACGACGCGTAAGTGTTCCACGCGCGCCTCATAGAGATGTCAGCAACAATTGAAGGGGCTCGTTAGGGCCGAAGCCTGCCGGGTCAGCGGGATTGTCCGAAAGGGTTACTGCTGCTTCGGAACATAAACGGTTAAAAAAGGAACACGGGTGGGTTTTAGTCAGTAAAAGTCTGACACTCCCTTCCGCTCCACCCAAAGCGGGAGGGGTCATTTGATGATTTCCCATCCGCAAAAAAAAAAGGGGGGCACTTTTAGTTGAGCTGGTTGTCTTAGAAGTTACACAAGTCATCTCTAAGAAAATATTATCTCGCTCGTGTCGGCTTCACGCTACGCTGGGAAAAAGATGCGCCTTCCTGGTGCGCCGGGTGCGGGCCATACTCGTATTTTATATTTTTTGGGTGGAGAAAATGCCTATCGCATACCACGTCGTCCGGGGAGACGACGAGGTTATGTGGGACTTGCACCCACTAAAAACTCCACCTGTGCACCTACTTTCGCCTTCATGGGTGGGCCGCGAGAACTACTACGTATGACATTCGCGACCCATCCAGCGTGGCCCATTTTTGGGCTCCCTCTTCTTGGCCCGCGTCCGAGATCTATCCTCCTTCGGCGATGTCCGGGTGCACTGGGACATCACCTCAACTCCAGGGACCGTGCAGCGTAGACGATAGACTCCCCGATCTATCATCCGCTGGCCCCTCTTATGGCGGCATCAGGTCCGCATGTCGCCGCCTGCGCCGTCCTGCCCTCCTGCGGCGAATCGGGTCAGCGAGAGAGTCAGCCTCCCTGACCCGCTCCGCCGCTTGGTTACGTGAGGCGAGGTTACGTCCTCGCAGAAGGACGCAACCGGCTCCCATGCCCTTTCACTGCCAACCATTGCCCTGACAACGGCCGACAGCGACAGGTCTTCCCCAATTTCTGCCGCCAGAACACGGCGCTGCGCCTCCCAGCCCACCCACCACCTGAAGTGATGATGAGGTGGCGCAGAGACGCGCAGACTGCCATTATGAGGCAGTGGGCGGAGAGGCTGGAAACTCCCAGTGCCGGTCACTGGACTATTGGGGCTATCCAGCCAATCCTATTGGAGTGGGTACGGAGGCGGCACGGGACGTTATCCTTCCGTTTAGTGCAGGTATTATCGAGGCATGGCTGTTTTGGCAAATACCTGCACACGGTGGCAAGACGGGAGGTGACTCCCGTGTGTCACCACTGCGGTTCTCAGTGCCCTGCCGGGTGCGGGCCAGCCCCAACATTATATTGCGGTGTATCGTGAGCAGACTGGGAATCGCTCCTGAAATTTTCCACTTTGGTGTAGAGCTTTGTAGCAGGGATTCGCATGCCTGGTGCGCCGGTGATGGGAAGTACTTCCCAGAGGAGGGTCCGCGGCGGGTTCACGGATGAGTGCTAACGCGTGCCCGTGTTCCCGCCATAAGCGGCAGAGGAGGACACTCTGAAGTTTTAGTGGGTTAGAGTCCCACATAACTGCACTATCTCCCCGTGGTAGTGCAGAATGCATGAGCATTTCTCCAGAAAAAAAAAAGAAATATATTGCAGTGTTAGGTTAAGTTTACTAACATAGTTGTTAAGAAAGAACAATGCTCAAAAATGTATAGGCACCATCCCCACCCTTGTAGCACTTTAAAACCTAAGTTAATCGAAGGGACATAGCCCTTAGTACCTAATGTCAAATAGTTTGTCAAGTTCTCAACTTCTCAATTTAGAATCGGGTGTTAATTTGTTTGATCCAACCTTTAGTTGTTATTTTTATAGCAATCATCCATCTTGGAAGGTCCATTTTATTTTCTTCCTCACAAAATTCTTGACTTACAAAATTGGAGTCAGCGCTCTATTCAGGTAGGTCCGTTTCATGTACAGTCACGAGCACGAATATGTCAACACTTGGCAACTTTCAATGTCGATTTTCACGTGAAATAAGGAATGCAAACTTGAAATACGACACTTTACACAAACCTATGGGTTCGAAAATACTTTGTTCGTAATAACATAAAATTTCATTCAAAACTAAAGGAGAAAATCTTCTTTGAATAAAGCCAAGTGTATACATACTTATGCTCGTGACTGTACTTCCTTTCAAAATCCATGCCAACAAAATTTCAATTACCTACAACGTTTCTTACAATCCTGTTTACGTGGCCATATTTCCGATAGCCAAACGGCTAACTGATCATTCCTGTCTCCCAATACCGGCCACATCCCTGGCAACATTCCATGGCCGGAGGTACGCACGTCTACTATATTGCCAAAGTTCGGCTTGGAACGCTAGTCACGAATCATCTAGTTAAGGCGTTGGCCCGGTCTGGGGAGATTAAACAAAATGTAAAGATTTCAGGTAAGTATTGAAAGAACTGAATTGTCTGTGTGCCGCCGGACTTAAATGTCTGTGTGGTGCCGGACTTAAAGGATAGCACCACAACATACTTCCCGTGGGTGTCGTAAAAGGCGACTAAGGGTCGTACCGGAGAATGGGCAGCAGCGTTCTCTATGCATTCCACCACCATACTATACTGCGATCGCCAACCCGCCTGCCAAGCGTGGCGATTATGGCAAACCCCCCTTTTGGGGGAGGCCTATGTCCAGCAGTGGACGTCTTTCGGCTGAAATGATGATGATGATGATGATTGAAAGAACTAGGTAGGTACTTATTTTGAAGAGTGTCCATGGAGTTTCTTGCCCGTTCTTTTCCATAGAGATCTACGTTTCGGAGCAACTAGCTTCAACTTTCTGACTAACTGACAGACTATTTAATTTTGACAATTCAAAAGTGCTTGTACAAGGTTTAATTGAAATAAATGCTTTGATTTTGAATTCGAGTTACTAATCTTGAATTAGTGTGATAAGAGGGTGTATTTAGAAAGTTGGCAACGTTTGAAATAACTTTCAAACATTTCACTGTTCTGAATTATTTATCAATGTTAAGTAAGCATGCTGAATGGAATTATGATGTATTTTTTTTTCAACATTTCACAATGCTTTTTTTACACCTGAAACGAAATATTCAGTGTTACGATATTAATTATTGCAGTTTATTAATCCAGGGTGTCAGCTACCTCCTAACCAAATTATATCAAAATTGGTCCAGCCGTTTGAGCGTGAAGAAGTGACAAACATATGCACACACACACTCACAAAGTTTCGCCTTTATTTTATTAGTGTGATGTGATTTTCTAATGCACTACAGAGCCATGTTTCAAAATTTATTTGAATAATATTGATAAATTAATCAAAACTACAAAATATTTGACAGCTATGTGCGACGTTGCGAGCTTTCAGACTGCACCATTTTAACCACAAATAGAATGCAATATTCTTCTTGCTGCTTTTGACTAGCAGGTAGAATTCTTTTTCAGTCTCTGTTACCTTTGACCTGTAGGAAAGACATGATTAGGATGCACAGACAAAATTGCACTCCATTAATATAGTCAAAGCAAACTAAATTGCAAGTCTGTATACTATCTAAACTTTAGTCGTCTAAAATAATTTGCTATAAAAACAACTCTAAGGCGGAAGCGAGTGTAGGGTCTGTACAATTAAACCCTACAAGACAAAATATGCGTTGTATGTCAAAAAAATGGTCCTTGTTCCAAACTGACATAATGTAGTTTTGGTTTAAAAAAGGTTGAGGATCCCCACTTTAATCGAGCTAACTTTATGCCAGATTCGGCTTATACAAACAAGGTCTAAACACACGGTCGTAAAAACCTTTACTGCTCAATTTGCATCCTCCATTCTGTACCGGACTAAGGCCGGTCGTCCACGACGCTGAAATAAAATTATGTTTATTGTGTAAAAAAAATCAGCTGTTCCCTACATTTCTGTTCGTATAACTCGTCAAAATGTAGGGAACAGCTGATTTTTTTTTCGCGATTTTGGTTTTGATCCCGTAGTAAAAGTTGTTCATAATGATGAGTACAATGACCTCTTAAGAGGTTCTGAATGTTTTACCAATAACCCTGTATAACCTACTTCCTAATATTATAAAGGCGAAAGTTTGTAAGGATGGATGGAAGTTTGTTACTCTTTCACCCAAAAACTGCATAACGGATATGGATGATCTTTGGCACACACACTCTGAGTTTGTTTCGGCCTTTCTTCTCAGAATATTCAGATAGGAAACGCTGACCTCATCTAATTAAAAAAAATATAATTTACGTGTAAAAGTGTTTGTACAAACCTACTTACAGAAAATAAATCATTTATCACAAATCCCGGGCTGCTAATGAGAAATTCCTAATAGAAAAACCCCATAACACTTTGCTCGACCTGGGAATCAAACCCAGGACCTCACCCTCATCAGTAGCGCTTCCGACCAGTACACACTGAAAAAAATAATTTCTTACACATTAAAGCCATTTCATTAAGACTTACAGACTTTATACAGTAAGAAGAAATGTTTGTAAAACAGTAAAAGACAAAACAGTAACTTTTAATAAAATATTGATCATACTATTTTACAGAAAAAAAAAAAGGAAAACCACTATTGCTGTAATGTAAGTCCATTACCATTAATGTAACGATATCACCAAATGAATAAAATAGTTGTGACCTTTTAGCTACTTAAAACGTTAAAGTTTACTGTCATGACTGTAACATTTTGCCTCAACCTGTTTTCGGATCAGTAAAAAATACTGTTCTGAACGTTAGGCTTTTATGGAACTGTTTATAGCAGTTCAGATTAATGTTTTTTCATTTTTATTTACTGCTTATTTCTTTCAGTGCACTAAGGAGGCAGTAGTGCTGTGACATTCTGCTACACATTGTTGATTTGAGTTTGTAATACGTTATAGAGTGGTGACGGGTGGGCGTTTTGGGGGACCGTCTTATGTAATTTTGACATTCAACAAGTGCTGATTTTGAGCTTAGATTGAATAAATGACTTTTGAGTTTTCTTAATGTTACTTTTGCGTAGCGTCGTGGACGACCGGCCTAAGGTTTAATAAAACCGTTTCAATACAACTGCCTTAAATACAAAACGTTTTCAATAAAGGCTGGTCCTTCGATTCTTTTCCTCGGAGGCCGTTGGTCCTAATGCATAATCAATGCACCGGGTATTAAGCGCAGACTGTCGCCAACTTTACTCCCTGAAATTGTTTTCTAGCGGCCGTACTAACTGTCCCAGGATAGCTCGTGAAAATCATATCTATACTTATCTATAAATATAAAAGAAAGTCGTGTTAGTTACACTATTTATAACTCAAGAACGGCTAAACCGATTTGGCTGAAAATTTGTAGGGAGGTAGCTTAGAGCCAGGAGACGGACATAGGATACTTTTTTTTTTTTTTATAGTAGGAGTAGGGTAGGAGTAGGGTAGGGGTAGGGTAGAAGTAGGGTAGGAGTAGTGTAGGAGTAGTGTAGGAGTAGGGTAGGAGTAGTGTAGGAGTAGGGTAGGAGTAGGGTAGAAGTAGGGTAGGAGTAGTGTAGGAGTAGGGTAGGAGTAGGGTAGGAGTAGGGTAGGAGTAGGGTAGGAGTATTTATATGGCAAAACAACGTTTGCCGGGTCAGCTAGTAATATATATTATATTATAATCTTAATCTATACTAATCTATACTAATACTAATATATATTATTAATTATTAATATTATAAAACTGCAGAGTTTGTTTGTTTGTTTGTTTGTTTGTTTGAACGTGCTAATCTCTGGAACTGCTGGTCCGATTTGAATGATTCTTTTAGTGTTGGGTAGTCCATTTATCGAGGGAGGCTATAGGCTATATTTTTTTTATTTATTAATTAGGGATCCGTAATAAAATTGCTATTTTGTAACACAAGGTGTAAAATCGAAAACCTATTTTTGCGTGCGCTGCAAAAACTATTGACAATAGAACAAAATGATGTACTACGGGTTTGTAGAGCCCATTAAGACCTACAATTAAGTCCGCGAGAACATATATCTAGCTATCATGGTTTAATCACAATAACCGATTTTGTGTTCAAAATAATTATTAAATCGTCTGAAGAAAAAAAAACTACGTTAAATATGTATCGTAATATTAATCTTTATCGAAATTAAGCATTATGTTATCAAGAGTATTTATGAAGAAGTAAAATACTTTTTGTTTCATCTCAATCGGATATTTCGTTTAAAAGTTATCACGTGTGTAAGATGTTAAGAGTTGGTACCTAATAAGGAGTTATGGGCCATAGAGTTTTTTATCTATATCTATACTAATAATAAAGCTGAAGAGTTTGTTTGTTTGAACGCGATAATCTCTGGAACTACCGGTCAGATTTGAAAAAAATCTTTTTGCATTTGATAGCCCAATTCTTGAGGAAGGCTATAGGCTATTTAACATCACGCTATGACCCTTAGGAGCCGAGCAAAAAGAAAAAAACTCAGAGTGAACGGTAAGCGAATACGAAGTGTTGCGACGCAACGGGGTGGGGGTACAAGAAATTTCACGCGGACGAAGTCGCGGGCAGAAGCTAGTAATATTATAATAATATTATAAAGCTGAAGAGTTTGTTTGTTTGAACGCGCTAATCTCAGGAACTGCTGGTTCGAATTGAAAAATTATTTCTGTGTTGGATAGTCCATTTATCGAGGAAGGCTATAGGCTATATAACATCACGCTACGACCCTCAGAAGCCGCGCAGCGTGTGACACCGCGGGGAACAGCTAGTAATTTATAAGTAGGAACGAAGACTTTTTTAGTACATTTGACTTGGATAGTCAGATAAGTAAAGGACATGTCTTTTAATAAAAAAAAACCTGTGAGAGTAAAATTTTACATTCGTGGTGACTTAAAATTTTGTATCGGTGCCATTAGTGGAATGGCTAAAGTGCCGTTCGCTCAAGTGCGGTTTAAATCGGTGCTGTACGTGGAATATCTTAAAAATTTAATAAGTAGTACGCTTTACAATTAAATTTGCTTGAGTGAGGTTAAAGGTAAACTTTATCAGAATATAATAACATTCACCATAATAATGTGTAGAGGAGGTCAAGGTGACACTTCAAATTGGTGTGTAAATAGTACAAAATCACGTGAATCTAATATTTTCCTGTTATAAACAGTTCTATTAAGCCCCGAGGGCTTAGACAAAATGACATTATATCAGCAATAAAGATGAATGAATTTGACTAATGAACGAATGAATTTGATTGACATCAGCTACCGAAAAGCTTATGTCAATCTTGTTGAAAGTCGTTGTAGAAATACGGAACCTTACACCTTATCTCGGCTCTCTGTTCTCGAAAATATCTCACCTCACGATAGAAAGGATAGGGTAGTAGTTCCTATTAGAATTGCCACCAATATCGCATAGAATCGTTCATTTCGCACGTGTTGGCACGGAGTCTCAGTGGCCTGGCGCCGTTCTCACAATGGGCCAGCATAGTGGGACAGTCACTCGACTCGTTCTTTTTATTCTTGGTTTGTTAATTCCTACTGTCTTTACCAGTAAAGCGGGGAATGCTATTTGTCTTCGGGATTCAATTGAAGGGTTGAACTATCACTTATGTTTTGTAGGAAAGGCTGGGTAATATTTTACGGGCCGTTTTTATTTGCTGAAGATACGGTTAGAGATAGGGTTGTTTTTAACATATTGGAGGCCCTAGGCACATAAGGGTCACGGTTCCCCTGTGTAGATAAGAGACAATAAGAGAAACTTACTAATATTCTTCATAACTGGGAGGCTAGAAACTTATTGTAAATCGCACTGCAGATATCTTATTTTGTCATTAAATCGGGTACCTACTAATAATGCATAGAATGCAATGGTGGCTGCAAAGAATGTATTTTATGAGAGCAGGCCGGGGCCCCCGAAGATCGCGGGGCCCCGGCCTGGTTAGAGAGGATTTGCCACGATAGCAAAGTAATTTTAGGAATAATTGGAGTATTTTAAACTTATCTATACTAATAATAAAGCTGAAGAGTATGTTTGTTTGTTTTTACGCGCTAATCTCTAGACCTATCAGTCGGATTTGAAAAAATCTGTATGCATTTCATAAACCAATCCTTGAGAAAGACTATAAGCTATATAACATCAAGTTATGACCGTTAGAAGTCAAGCAAAAACAAAAAAAAACAGAAATAACGAAACCAAAACGAATAAATCACGGGCCGGCGATGCGATGCGACGGGGAGGCTCAGGGGAACAAGAAAATTCACGCAGACAAAGTCACAGGGAGAAGCTGGTCATTAATAAAATTATGAATTACCTACTATACAGGGCTATTGATAAAACACTCATCATATAACCTGAAATCGCGAAAAATAATCAGCTGTTCCCTACAATTATGTTCGTATAACTCGTCAAAATGTAGAGAACAGCTGATTTTTTTTCGCGATTTCAGGTTTGGTCCCATAGTAAAAGTTGTTCATAATGATGAGTACAATGACCTCTTAAGAGGTTGTTAGTGTTTTACCAATAAACCTGTATATAGATGGAATTTGGCACATGGGTAGACCATGACCTGGAGAAGGACACACCTAGGCTTCTTTCCACCCTGGAGCAAAGACAAAGTCGCAGGCAGCAGCTAGTACAGAAAAAATGACGCTACAAAATAATACAGTACAAACCCTAGAGCCATCTCATCATCTGACTAGCCTTTTAATAATAATAAACCATTTATTATCAGGTAACAAAGACCCATAGATATATACCTTAACCTAAGTATACATAATAATATATAGTAACTATTTTGTTCGTAAATAAAACTTAATAACTATACATAGACTTAATGCAACTAAGGTAGCACTTAGTTGCATTAAGTCTTTGTGCGGTCTGGTGGCACTTGTCCGCGAAAGCGGCGGAATACCACATCCTGCAGCCAAAAGCTTTCTTCCATCACCAGGTGCAGGTAGCATGTTGGTATGCGCACCACAACGGCTTGAAGTTGACGTTGCGGTGCGACTCCAGTAACTGCACCCAACCCCTGCTTTCCAATAGATTTTCAATTTTAAGGCTAAAGCATAAGGTTCAAAGTTGATTGGGAAAATTTGACAGTTTCGGGTAGCTTGATGTGCTGGCGTCTGTACGACTGCCTATCTGACCTCCACAGCACATGTACTGGGTAACACGATACCCCTTGGTAAGAGCCCGCCTAGAGCTTACTCATGTGTTATTACAATGTTGTAGCGTAAAGCTAATGTAAAAGTTTTCATGTACCTACTCGTTTATTATTATGACCCACAAATGACGGTCTGAAGGTAGTTGAAAAATATGTTGTGGAATGTGGGTAGTTGAGTTTTAATAGGCATGTGATAGCACTAATGACTCACTCACTGAATATTGTTGCTTATTTAAGTATAGTGGACCTCGTAATTGCTTTACCACCCTAGGGTTAAAAGCACGTCATAAAACGTCAAGGGTCTATTTTTGTTTACAGACATCTAAGTAGTTTGAGTAGTGGTGGCCCAGTGAGCAGTGGTGACCCAGTGGTCACGGACACGACTTACGAGTTGTAGGTCGTAGGTTCGAACCCAGACAGGCGCTTTACTTTGTGTAAATTATTTCATCACCACTGCTCTCAAAACGGTGAAGGAAAACATCGTGAGGAAACCGGCATGTCCTAGATCCAAAAATTCGAAGACATGTGACATCCACCAACCCGCACTGGGCCCGCGTGGTGGATTACGGCCCACTCCCTCTCATTGAGAGGAGGCCTGTGTCCCAGCAGTGGAAACATTATAGGCTGATTATGGTTATGGTAAGTATTTTGAACCTTATTGAAGTTTCAATTTACTGAGTATTTTTGTCAAAAGTGATTGAGCAATTACGAGATCGACATAGTTTGCAGATTTTGGGTGTAACGTTGTAATCAGGGGGCCTAAAAGGCCACTTTGGCAGAATCTTAAAAGGATAACAGAACAGGCATCTTCTGGGCACGCTCGGTCCATCATAGACCTGGCGTGATCGGGGTCAAGAGCGGGCCCATTTAGAAAAAAAAAACAGTTACGGTTTTTGGATTTTTTCCTTTCCTTGTGCTACATGACATTGCTTCTTGCCAAACATGATTTCTAGGTCAACGGGAAGTACCCTGTAGGTTTTGATTTCAGAACATAAACGCCCGTATCTTTTGATTGCGTTGACTTAGAAGTTTTTTTTTTTTCACTGCTTCAAGGGATTGCAGCAGAGTATTTGATATATTAATTTCAAGTTGATAACTCTACGCCTTCCTGAGAAAAAGGGTCTTGACTGACAGAAAGGCAGACGGCTAACGAAGTGATCTTATTAGGGTTCCGTTTTCCCTTTTGAGGTACGGAACCCTAAAGACGACAAATTCTACTTGTAAAAAATATAATGCCATTTACAAGCGATGTTCTTTTTGCATTTTGATTTTTTGACAACCTCTGTTATTTATAATGTCCCACTGTTGGGCAAATGCCTCCCTACTCTCTTTCCACCTCTCTCTGTCCAGAGCTGCCAAGAACCAATGTTTATTAAAGGAGTCAACCTCTGTTATAATAACCAAGAAAAAAAAAACAAAATTAATGAATACATAAAAAAAGGTCTTATATATACGTATACAGGGTTATTTGTAAAACACCAGCAACCTCTTAAGAGGTCATTGTACTCATCATTATGAACAACTTTTACTATGGGACCAAACCTGAAATCGTGAAAAAAAATCAGCTGTTCCCTACATTGTGACGAGTTATACGAACATAAATGTAGGGAACAGCTGATTTTTTATTTCGCGATTTCAGGTTTGGTCCCATAGTAAAAGTTGTTCATAATGATGAGTACAATGACCTCTTAAGAGGTTGCTGGTGTTTTACAAATAACCCTGTATAGGAATATACATCAGGAACAGATACAACGGTAAAATACGCCAAATGAAGTCCTTGGCCAAATATTTGTGTCATATGCCTCCAAGCCAACCTTCCTAACAACTTGTTATCAATCACTCTTTTGTTAACATATGAGTGATAGAGCCAATATCGGGATCCTTCCTTTGTATCCCCTCTGGGCAAACAGCGTTTCTATTATTTCCCTCCTGTGTCCAATGAAATGACGTCGAAAAGAGTATGGTAGACGCCTATGTTTTCTCGCAAACGTATTTTTCCTTTTACGAATTGAAGAAATTGGGTTTTTGGCGTCATTTTTGTAATAAAGTGGATAATTTTTTTGTAGACTTTGACACGAGGAAAATGTGCTGTCAGTTGTTTATTAAAATAAGATTTTATTGAACCAATGTTACATTTGTTATTATTAAACTTAACGGCGGTCTGTAGCTGTTGATCATTATTTGGAACAACTTTTACTACGGGACCAAACCTGAAATCGCGAAAAAAAATCAGCTGTTCCCTACATTTTGACGAGCTATAGGTACGAACATAAATGTAGGGAACAGCTGACTATTTTTTAGAAAACCCAAGAAAAAAAGAAATAGCTACCGAACAACTAAGTTAGCGAGTTCCTTACTTATTTTTTGAAAGTGCAAGTACGGCTGTCAAAGTTTGACAGTTGTTCCGTTGCGAAACGAGTAAGTTTGTAAGTCAGGACTGAGAAATCCAGGGTAGGTAGGTACTAAGATTTCTTTACTGTATAGGTTTATGATTTGAAAACCGGAGTCTATATATAAAGAAAATTTGATTATATCTGTTTTTTTTATTATCACATCTATTCAAAAAGAGCTAGTGTATTCTTCAATCTATAATTCGGAGACCTGGGGGCCTAAAAAGGCCACTTTGGCAGAATCATAAAAGGATAACATTATGAATCATAATATGGCGAATACAGTCCGTAAGTCAGTGATTTTCTTCTCTAATGGCATTTGATACGATTAACTTTTTTTTTTTTTATAAAAACGTTGCCCCTCGCTAGGAATTTCTTCTGTATTGTGGGTGCGTTTACAAACATTTAAATTCACACACACAAACAGCCAGACCCGCCAGCCAGAACTTAACAGCTAACCGTCCACTAAGATTCATAATGTTATCCTTTTGTGATTCTGCCAAAGTGGTCTTTTTAGCTCCCAGTTATAAACAAATACAAAATCAAGTAAAAAGTGTAAAGTACAATGTAAGAAATTAGCAGGAAGATTAGCAGGAGTGTGTCCCACGGCTGCGCCAAAAAGGCCCAGTTCTGCAAAAATGCCAGACAACAGAAAATACATGAAATAAACTTGTGAAATTGTCGAATTGTAGCCTTTCACCTGTCGGTTTTATTAAATGGGCCCTGGGGATCGAACCCAGATTGTGCGAGCATCCCCAGACACAAAACTCACATTCATATAAAATACCGCTCGTTACAAAGCTTATTCGGAGGGCGACAATATTGTCTATCGTTTACATTACGATCCAATGGGAATGACTACATTCTGGAATATCTGGAAGCTATAAAAATGTCTCATGCCTACAAATTTATTTATTTATTAACACTTTATGCACAAGTAAAAGAAATACTGTACCTACAAAGGCGGACTTAATGCCTGAGGCATTTTCTATCAGTCAACCTTAGGGTGATGCAGAGACAAAACATGGCAGGTGCAACAAAAGGGATAAATAGCTAGGAAATTACTATAAAATACAAGAATAAATACTAATACATAGATAGATACATACATACATGTTACGTATCGGTGTAACAGGGAGATCGCCTACTACGCATCGGTGCAATAGAAGGAACGCTGACTGCAGCTGACCCCCTTTCAGCGCGACGCAACCGTGGCCGACACAAGGCGCCGACTCAGCAAATGCTTCACTAAACCACGCCACCTCAATTTCGCAATAGATTTCCGCATCTTCGTAATTAACCATGTTAAAAAGAATATTATTCTTGGTACATACATCGACCAATTATCACTACTTTAGATTTAATTCATAATGTAATTCTTTTATAATTAAAATAATATTAAGCAAACTGAGTTTCTCTGCAACCTCCGGCTCCAGTTTTCATAATTGGCGCAGTCGGTAGGATACTCGCGGGCCGGTTCGCGAGCGCGATAACTAGATACTGTCTATAAAAACGCGATTCGCGAGTCACCGGGTGACTTTCAAGGACCATCAACGAGTATCCGAATCTACAGGAGCTGCAGCCAGGGGAGTATCCAGACATCGATACCGCAGAGGGACCAGTTATGCACATGTAAGTACTCTAGAATCGTTCTTGAGTTGCTTCCTTTCTATCCTAAGTTACCTATAATCCTCCAAGATTTTCCATCCCAGGCAATCGCGGAACCCTAGGTTAGATAGAGAGTCGAGGTTAGAGTTATTAGGTTCGGTTAGGAGTCTAGATTTTAGTGACGTAACAAACTCGTCTCGCGTTATACCAATGTATGGAATTAGCTGACTTACCCATACATATATCAAATCACGTCTTAAGTCACCGAACACCGGTAAATTGTCACAGGATACTGCTAAAACTCATCCCAGAAAAATCATAGACCCCGAACTTAGAGATTATTATAACATTCTAAAAGTATGATCATATAATAGTGATAAAAACTTAGTCATAAAGTTTCCGATTGCCTTACCTAGAACCTACACCTTATACAAACTTCCCATTGTAGGTACCCAGTAAATATAACCTAGCCCTAATGCCTACCCTACCCTACGTAGCGATTCAGGGACCACATTCTATGTACATAGAGACAGAATGTCCGAAGACCGACTCATGGTACCTCTGCGAGGAGAAAGTCAACTACAACAACCAGGATAAGCCGGAATGCATTCAACAGCTAATCACGCAACAGAACACCAGCTCATGGTACACCGGTCAGCTTGAACAAAGAAGCCGTGGAAAAACTGGACGAGGCGCAATAAACTCTCAGCTTTCCGAATCCAACAGAAATCCAGACATCCTGCGGACAAGAACAATTTATAACTGTGCAAGGAAGTTATCTAGCTACCATACCACAAAATAGCCGTTACAAAACCCCAGAATATAGTACCACATACTGAAGATAGTACAATTACCACTAAACCGGAACGACTTACCAAAGAATGAAGAAACTTTAGTTAAACTGAATTCGATTAATCTTGAAAATCTGCACAACAGCTACCAGAAAATCTCAGTACAGCCTCCAGTGAAGTTCACCCACACCAACGTCGAGACATCTATCACACCACAATACCCATATATACTCACTACTATTAGGTGCAAGTGCACTCGGAAAAAGGGTTGAGAAAGCTCGCTCCGTACAGCCAGAAACTGCACAGGAAATCTACACTCAAGCTGAACCTAGAAGAACTATCCCACCAGAGGAAGTTAGAATTGACACCAATCTAGCAGCAACATTGTCAACTCCGTTCAACAAATAGTTGCTGTTCTTCGGGGGGAGGTGTTACGTATCGGTGTAACAGGGAGATCGCCTACTACGCATCGGTGCAATAGAAGGAACGCTGACTGCAGCTGACCCCCTTTCAGCGCGACGCAACCGTGGCCGACACAAGGCGCCGACTCAGCAAATGCTTCACTAAACCACGCCACCTCAATTTCGCAATAGATTTCCGCATCTTCGTAATTAACCATGTTAAAAAGAATATTATTCTTGGTACATACATCGACCAATTATCACTACTTTAGATTTAATTCATAATGTAATTCTTTTATAATTAAAATAATATTAAGCAAACTGAGTTTCTCTGCAACCTCCGGCTCCAGTTTTCATAATTTACATATAAACAAAATCTTCAAACAAACAAACAACAACAACAATATTTTAACAAATCAAGAGTGAACGCTTTACATCTGGCGTGATCGGGGTCAAGAGCCCATTTAGCAACAAAAAAACTGGCCAAGTGCGAGTCGGACTCGCAAACGAAGGGTTCCGTACCACAAGGCAAAAAAAACACGTTTGTTGTATGGGAGCCCCCTTAAATATTTATATTTTTCTGTTTTTGGTATTAGTAGTTATAGCGGCAACAGAAATACATCATCTGTGAAAATTTCAACTGTCTAGCTATCACGGTTCATGAGATTCAGCCTGCTGACAGACGGACAGTGGAGCCTTAGTAATGGGCCCGTTTTTAACCTTTGGGTACGGAATCCTAAAAAGAAGGTCTAACCCCGTGCACCAAGCACAGAGTTCACAGGTTAATATAATGAATATGATGATGAGGTTCCTACATCCAGGACCAAGTTGGTACCCTCATTAATGCAACAGTAGGTACGGCAACCGAGTTATTGGAACAGCTCTGAATTAATTCAAGTTCTCTCACTTCGGCAAAGCTACGAATACTTGAACAACTTTACTTATTAACAAAGTTCACGTCGTGTTCCAAAACCTAGTTTTTTTGTTTACTTTTCAAACAATTTTTTTGTTCATGGTGTGGCTGGAATTTTAAATGGTGTTAGGTTAGCGGTAAGTAATTTGCACGTTAAGATTGAGTTGAAGAATTTTCAGTTTTGTTCAATGACATTGTGTTAATTTGTCCAGTCATGGACTGGCAATATTCTAGGTACTTTATAGCAAGTATTCTAGTACACAAATTCACTACACACTAGGGTCCTATCCACTTCCCCGCTATTTGGCCGCCATTTTGCTTTCTATTGTTGAGATATTCTGTACCCAAAGGGTAAAAACGGGACCCTATTACTAAGACTACACTGTCCGTCTGTCTGTCACCAGGCTGTATCTCATAAAAAATTATATTTACACAGATGATGTATTTCTGTTGCCGCTTTATCAACAAATACTAAAAATAGAATAAAATAAATATTTAAGCGGGGCTCCCATACAACAAACGTGTTTTTTTCAGCGTTTTTGGTCCTACTGAGATATAAGAAAGCTTATTCGTAGGGCAACAATATTGTCTATCGTTTATATTATGAACCAATAGATTCACATTTTCATACCTATAAAAAAAAATTTAACTCCAAAAAAAATTTTAAATAAAAAAAAATGTTTGTGTTTAGTTCTAGTGTTTTAATTTTTTAGTCCAAATAATAATTTTTTTGTAATTAAATATTTGCTTCATATTTTGCAATAAATTACCAGTGTTGTGTCATTGCGCTTCTCTTTCTTTTCTATGCAGTCCGACAGTGACCGCGCTTTAGGTCATATAAGCCCCTTAAGCAGTGAAAATAGCTCGATAATACTGATACTTTATTAACATAAAACTTGGTATTAAGAGTACGTAAACATTATCGCGGTACGCGTCCAGGTCATCTCGCCATCTCTTTCTGAGCCGGCCTCGGTGGCGCCGCCGCCGCCGTCCATCTTCAGGCCCCCTTTGTGTGGAGACTTTGTCTGGTTCAAGTACCTACAGACTAACAAAACAAAAATATCTTAAAGATATCCCGATTGCAAACTAGAGATAATTGCACAAACAAAAAGGCAATTTAATTGACGAAGGTAATGTAAATTATTTGTACAGACGTCAGCACAACAAGCTAAGTACAATCTGTCAAATTTCTTTAATCAAAAAAAATCAAATCAAAACGTTTATTTCGAAAAATAATAATAATCCATCTTTTGTTAGTAGCTACCAGTACTCTAAAACTATGTTAGTACACGTATTATAAGTATCTAAAATAAATTAAAAATAAAACAAAACAAAAATTAAATTAGAATTAAAATAAAATAAAATTAAAGTCATCAACATTAAAAACAAAGTTAAAATAAATATTAAAATCAAAACCAAAATTACAAACATAATTAAAATCAAAAAACCACAATCAAACTAATTTTTTATTAATTTTTTAAATTAATTTAAATATCGTTCCTCAGCACCGGGCCCGCAGCTATGTCTACGGGACCTGTGGCCTCTCCACAATAATCCTCAGGATGCTATTGGAGCTTCCACGTATCCTACGCATTAGGGATGCCGTTCTTTTGCGCATGATGGCCTCAAAACCGTCTATGCCTGCCTCGGCAAACATGCCCGACGCACTACAGAACCGCGGAAGCCCCAGTAACACCCGGAAAGCATTATTGTACTGCACACGGAGGAGGGAGTTAATACATTTTCAACTTGATTGCTAAATCATAAGGTTCAAAGTTGATTGGGAAAATTTGACAGTTTCGGGTAGCTTGTTGTGCTGGCGTCTCTACATATAGCGACTTAGGTCGATGATGATTTTGAAATTTTTTATCAGTGTCTTTGGAGTAGACTCTACTCTACTTCAATTAATTGTTACAAGCACGTAATAATTGGCCAGTATTCATACAAAATCTTTTCTGAAACTTAGGACTGCTGCTCACCGACACCTTTTTCACACTAGGTATATATAAGCACATAATGGCTCCCCTAAATAATACTACTATTTACTTACCTGTAATCTGTCTAATGGACGGATGGATGACCCCTGTAACACAGGTTCCACCTAGTATGGCGGCCATTGATGAAATCTCTGTACACTTGTAAGTCCTACGCTGTAAATGCTGCGCATACCTACTCTGTACATTACCTACTTACCACAATCAGCCTATAATGTTCCCACTACTGGGACACTGGCCTCCTCTCTGTGAGAGGCACCACGCGGGCCCAGTGCGGATTAGCAGATGTCACATGTCTTCGAATTTTTGGTTCTAGGACATGCCGGTTTCCTCACGATGTTTTCTTTCACCGTTTTGAGAGCAGTGGTGATGAAATAATTTACACAAAGTAAAGCGCCTGGTAGGGTTCGAACCTACGACCTTACAACTCGTAAGTCGCGGCCGTTACCACTTGGCCACCACTGCTTTACATTACCTACTTATGGAAATAAATTATTATTATTATTACTTACAGTGGCCCCCCAAAGTAAGTTGACATTTTTCCACTTCAGCTGTGATGCCACATTATGATTTGAAATTAATAAATAATCAGGTACTCTTAAGGAATTACTTGTTTATTTTTTATGATAAGTCAAAGGTGGAATTAGTCAATAAAACTTTAGAGCAGTTCAAAAAATTTGGATCACTACAATTTTAAATCACAATGAGCATATAGCAATAAATCATATTCATAGCGAGCAGTGCTGTTCCCTAGATTTATGTTCGTCTATCTCGTCAAACTATAGGGAACAGCTGATTTTTTTTTCGCGATTTCAAGGTTGGTCCCATAGAAAAAGTTGTTCAAAATTATGAGTACAATGACCTCTTTTCGGGTTTAAATACAGCTTTAAATACAGAATATAATCATCGTCCAATATCTTCAAGACTCCATTTCACCGTTACACAGCAAATACAGCGAAGGTATGTATGGCATGGCACCTAAATCCGGACAACCCGCATAGGTATGCTTATATCCGGACATACTGTATATCTATAGGGTGGTGCCTTTATCCGGGCAGCCCCTACGTTCATGTCGTTAGGATAAGCTTTTGATGGACTGTTAATATTCATAATAGTACGACTATTTGTTGATCTGTTTGCCAGTCGTTAACGTGTTGGCCTAACATGGTAGAACTCTTTGGGAAATACTGTTTGGTAGGTAGGTACCTATAGCTGGCTAACTTGTTTGCAATCAGGTTCTTATAATACCTTCTTCTTATAAACTTCTTGAGACGCGTTGGGCATTTTCTGAGATGGCAAAAAAACATTTTGTTTTCTTTTTTTTTTTTCTTTATTAAAACGTTACCCCACACTAGGAATTTCTCCTGTATTGTGGGTGCGTTTACAAACATTTAAAATCACATACACAAACAGCCAGACCCGGGATAACTAGTTGTAGGACATACAAATATTTGTTCCGTGCGGGAATCGAACCTGCGACACGCAGCGCAGCAGGCCGTCAACTCGCGCAAACATTGAACTCGCGCCACTGCTAATGTAAGCGACACCGCTCGTGTTTTGTTTATAAGACGATTAAAAAATACCGATTTATTCCGGTCTGATCACTATGGGTCTGATCCCCTAAACCCCCCTCCACCCCCTCCTCGATCCCCTGCAAGTTCGTCTTCTGTTTTAATCTCTGTCTTATCCATATTATGTAAGTTTACACTTTATGACAGGTAATGTGTTCGGCTGTCCTCGGGATGTACTCGGTTTTAATGTGTATCCGATATGTCAGTGAGTGATGGCAAAGTATTCTGTTTACTTGTGTTTTGTTTTCACTTCTGTCGGCACTCCCGGAGTGCCACTGTTTTTTTTTGTCCCACTGCTGGGCAAAGAGCTCTTCTCATACAGAGAAGGCACGAGCATTGATCACCACGCTTGCTCAAGACAGGTTGACAATTTCAGGTTCTTAATAGCATGAAAATATTATTATGATTTTCTGTACACCTTAACCTTGGCTGCTAAATTGCAAACTGCTGTATTGTCCATGTGACATCAACTTGACTTAAAGTGGACTTAGTTCTGCCGAAATGAGCCAACCCACAATTTATGGGAGCTTGTTGATTGACTTTTTTTTTGCTTAATGAGTTGCGTCAAACAAATACTATGTTCTTAGAGCTGATTTTTCCAACGAGGAAATAGAAAATCTGACAACCAGTCTTACCAAGGGGTATCGTATTACTCAGTAACTGGGTTGTGGAGGTCAGATAGGCAGTCACTCCATGTAAAATATCGATGAACGATTTCTCCCCATTCCACCAAAATACCAGTTACAATATAAAAAACTAGTCGTCTTTCTATCCGAGCCGATCTATAGGTACCACATGGTTGCTCCATTTGATAGTCTGCACTTTTATGGGTTTAGGAGATTAACCGGTTAACTCCGCGCGATATGCGAACTAGTACAGTTGTTCCGAGTATCAGTTCCAGCGAATACTTCTCTGTTATTTATACTAGGTAAGTAGGTACTTTATGAATAAAATAACTGTTATTTATACCAGGTATTTTATGAATAAAATCACTGTTATTTATACTAGCTATTTTATTTATTTATTTACTTACTTTACTTGACTTACTTACTTTTACTTTATGAATAAAATCACTGTTACATTGTTTGGTAGTGTTTAAATGGATTATGAGTTGCTCTATTACTCAAATTTAGAGGGCGCGGAGTTTAATTCTGATTATGCGTCACGTAAAATGTATATTGTATGTTTATGGAATACTAGATTTTGCCCGCGGATTCGCCCGTGTGGAGGTTGGAAATTATCCCAAGGGAACGTACAAGACCGGGATTAAAAGTATTCTGTGTCCTAACCCAGGTCATGGTCTTCCTGTGAGCCCTTAAGGCGTGAAAAGAAAACCGATAGACAAACAAACCGACTGACAGAGTTACTTTCATACTTATTCAGATTAGTACCTAAGTAATAGTACCATGGATTCCAGGGATCTAAAATATTTTGAATTTTTATGGAAATGCTCATGCATTCTGGTTGGGGAACTTTGAGGAATATTAAAGACGTCATTCTTTGTTAAAACTGCTGCACCGCAGGACAAAGACCAAAGCAAAGAAAAAAAAACAGACAAGTGCGTGTCGGACCACGCACAATGAAGGGTTCCGTAGTTTGAATGAATTTATCCCAAGAACAAACTTAACACTGTAGTTGAAAAACGTATTCTCCCATACATTCCATTATAAATGAATTAGGGTCAAAGAGATTCATATGTTTACCAAATTTCAACTTAATCGGTCTGTTAGGTTCGGAGCAAATTGGCTGTGACAGACGGACGGACAGACAGACACGCGATTGATCCTATAAGACTACTAAAAAAATACCAAAGAACAAACACACAACTTAAAAAGAGAAGGAAAAACAAAACTCAGAATTATCCTGTTTATTAAAACCTCGTAAAGTCTATAAAATATTTTCTAGTAGTTAATTAGTTCGATTACGACGTCACCTTGGCCCAACGCAATAAAAACTAGCCTTTTAGGGATAAGCAGTGAAGCACGCGACGGCACCTACATTCGATGGTTTGTATTGATTTCCAAGAAAATTGGTTTCAACCGAATCACGGAATTTGGATTTTGAAAGATTACTTTGTTCAACTCAGCTTAATAACATAATAATAATATTTGTAGTATTGGGTTAACGTCGGCAATTTAAAAACTTTCAAAGTCAAATAATGTATTTCAAGTATGCACTTTTGAAGGTCATTTTCAAGTAAAATCGATCCTTCCAAATGGTAGTTTCGTATGGGGAGGAATGGACAAGAAACTACATAGTTACTTACTTCAAATTGGAAAGTCAAAAAAGCTCGGAAAGTGGGTATCGTATGAACTTACTGAACAACAACAACAAAATCGCGTCGAAGCACCGCACAACCGGCCGTCTCAAAACTATATGAAATGAAATGATTTTATTTTTTGTAAGTAGGTTTGTACAAACACTTTTACACGTCAATGGAGTATAGGAGTTACACTGGAAACTCTCCGTCATCCACCGTACGCACCAGACCTTGCTCTAACTAATTTCCATTTTTATTCGAACTTTGTACTTATACTTAACTTTTTACAGGGGAAAATTTTCAAATACAACGAGGCGGATTATTGAATTGTTATTGAAAAATCATCGACAAAAATTGAGGTTAAAAAGTAACCTCTCGAATTTTAAATCACCTTAACCCTTTGACCGCCACAGTCATGTATAGATGAAAAACCAAAATATGCCCAGCACGCCACGGTTCGACTACATGACAGACTTTGACGCCGAGGGCACGTTTTTGATTTTTTAACGTGTGGTGGTCAAAAGGTTAAGGTGATTTATAGTTCGAATTTCGGGTTCAAGTATTCAAACAAAACAAGACAGTAAATTTGATAGTGACACTACAAACTGACATCCACAGATACGTTGTCTGATTCATTTGTTTACCTTTTCGTCAAATACTTTTGGAACAGACCTTAACTGAACATACATCGGTATTTTTAAATTCCACATGTAGCAGAGATTGATTTGACACGCCGCGGCGTGTTTGACTCCCCACTCCTCAGGGAAGCCATATAATATACAATTTAATCCGCAACGTAAGTGTAATGCTACCGCGCCGTGGTACCGCGACTCCACCCTGTTACAATATAATCTGTATAAATTACATTGGAATGTTCACAGCCGTTTTACCCTTGGAATCTAATCAGAATGTTTCCATAAATTAGGTGTTAGGTTATCTTTTCGGTGGAGGAAACTGGAGCAAGGACACCAACACCCCAATTATCAGCCTTTAATGGTCCATTGTTGGCCATAGTTTCTTCTGATAAAGAAAAGACATTCTTCTGTCGTAATGGCACGAACTTTTATGTTAATAGTTCAAGTCACGGACAAACTATATTTGGCCAGTCAGTCATTTAGTAGTGGTGCTGACTAACCAGGGGGTACTCGGAAGTACCTAAATTCAGGTGTCACTACTCGAAGAGACTTTGTATTGGCGACTTCGTCATCATCATCATCAGCCTATAGGAGTCCACTGTTGGACACAGGCCTCTTCAATCGCACGCCATTCCTCTCAATTGTCGGCAACTCTCACCCAGCTGCTACCAGCCACTCTGTGAAGATCGTCGCTCCACCTAAGTGGCAGGCTAACCTGAGGGCGTCCCACCTTACGTTTGTCGATTCAGTCTCAAGACAAACCAACGGTTATTGGATCTACGGCTAATATGACTGGCTAATTGCCACATCAGCTTGGTTACTATATTTTGGTTCTCTGCCGGATCACGTCTTTTGGTGACTTGGTAGGTATTCCTAAAAGTATATTTTACTAGGCTGCTCCTGCGAAACAAAAAACCTCGTAACCAACACATATTTTACATACCTAAGACCTAATTTGTGTCAGACCTCTTCTCAAGATTCCCTTTTTATAAGCAGCAATTCTGCAAGCTATAAACGTACGCACCTCTTCGGGACACGCGATCACGTCGCGGTGATATACAAACAGTCTCATAAGGGCCTCGTTTGTGCGACATGATACTTAGAGTAGGTACTCAGTTACGGAAGCAAGGAAACTGAGAAAATAGGTGCATGAAACTGACTTGTGTATGTGGAATATTCATTGTCTACTTTATAAACTAGTATTATATGAATAAAATATTTGATTTTTTTGTAAGTTTATAGGTATGAGGAGTAGGGTGTAAAGTCCACTCATACTCTATGAAAAAGGGAGGATTCTCCGACCAGACGGGTGTTATGTCTGGAACCGGAGGCAGCCCGGTTGATTGCAGTAGCCTCGCCCCTTGTTACATGGGACTTAAAGATAACGGATGAAATGTGGGTTTTCTATAGGTCACAGCCAGCATTCACAACCATTCGATACGCTATCGTACCGTGTCGAACATCAATCAATGTTATCGTAGAAGTCCTTTAAACGCTGTTCACAAGGCCAAAACCTGAAAATTTTGTTAGTTTGGATCAAACAGACGACTGCTAGCCTTCCGACAGCTGCTTGCTGTCGGGGGTAAGGCAAATCAGGTTATCCAAATGTGTCATTTTCAATACGATAGCCTGTCGGATGGTTGTGAATAGCTATACAGGCCCACCTCTGCCCAACTCTACATCAAAATCAGCCTATAATGTGCCCACTACTGGGACACAGGCCTCCTCTCAGTGAGAGAGAGTGGGCAGTAATCCACCACGCGGGCCCAGAAATTAATATATTTTTTGTTTTATCAAGTTAAGGGTCTTACATGACCTAAAGCGCGGTCACTGTCGGACTGCATAGAGAAGAACGAGAAGCGCGATGACACAACGCTGGTAATTTATTGCAAAATATGAAGCAATTATTTAATTACAAAAAAAATATTATTTGGACTAAAAAATTAAAACACTAGTGTTTTAGTATGTTGCTTGTAGAACAATCTGACAAGAAATTAGAACGATTGTTATATTAGTATGGTTTTTCTTGTGAAAAGAAAGTTTTTAGAGGTATTTTCATGATTTTTTTCTATCGTATCAAATTAGTTGTATTATGTTTGCAACACGCTATCTACCTAGCATATCCTGAAAAATATCATATATATTTTTCTGATTTTGTTTACTGTAGTCGATTATATACTTTTATTCTTTCTAAAAGTTGCCTTTTTTGCGTTTAGGTCCTGTAAGCCCCTTAAGATGTCGATATCCATCACGTCTGCTGGGTTTCGCGGGCAAATTTAATTTAACCCTGTATTATGAACACCCCCCCCCCCCTCCTGTATTATGAAGCCCTGCCGAACCCGTCGGGGTACACAAGCGTGATGAGTGTGTGTACCCAACTCAATGTGGAACGTGTCGTACAATTAAAGCCGCGCGTTTGGTAATTATGCCAGCTTTCGCTGAGAATTCTTAATTAAAGACTTTGATTTGTTGGCCCATGTTCCGGAAATTAGAGAATTCCTAGCTACCAGGTGCTAAAATGGAAAATAATTCACTTTTTAAGGGTAAAAAAATACGCTCAATATTGTTTAGCTAACTGGGTAATTATAACACAATCCAACCAAGACTTTACCATTTTTTTTTTCGTGAGATAATCCTCATGGATACCCTCTGTCAAGGAAGAACTGAGGGTTATGTCAGACTCTTCCCATTGACCATTGTAAGAACTCTTGTAACCATATTTATCTGCAAATAAATCTTTGACTTTGACTCTTACCGACTAAAACTCCACGGCGCCATCCAGTACCATGAGTCGGGGGCCCGGGAGATATTAGTACAGACGCCAGCACATCAAGCTACTACAATCTGTTAAATTTCTTTTAAAGATTTTCAACTTTATCGCTAAAGCTTAAGGTTTCAAGTTCATTGGGAAAATTTTACAGCTATGTGTGCACATTTGACGCAACCCCAACCCTTTACCTGCTAATCACATCGTGAGGAAACTTGGAATTATACTTAGTCAATGGGTTATTTTAAATTGGATAACTAAACTCCGCAGACGCGGTATCAAAACATGATGAAACAAAAAATAAAATAATATGATGATATTTTTTTGTTGCATCATCGACCGCATTTTATTGTAGTCGTTTAAAATATCAGTTTAAAAATCTGTTTTTTGTATAAACTTCACAGACGTGATGGGCGAGAAATGCGCGTGGATGCGAAAAACTGTTTTCTTATGTTTTGTCGTGTTTAGATATTGATACCCATCGCGTTTGCAGAATTTAAAAATAACCGTGTATAAATCTGAAATCGCTAACTCGACTTGAGGAAGCGTGGTGATCAATGCTCGTGCCTCCTCTATAGGAGAAGCAGTGGGACAATAGTATGCTGTATTATTATTAATTACCTGCTAAAGGGTAACTACCCACTGTCACTACTACCCACTGGATACTGTTACCCTCTGTCACTACTACCCACTGGGTACTATTACCCATTGTCAGTAACTAAGAACAAGCTTTCATAGCACAAACCATACGTGGATCCTATAACTTTTAATGTTCAAAGTGGGGGAGAGTGTATAATGTATCCGGTAATTTACCGTCATTGGCACTCAGGTGAATATGGTTGTAAGCTCTAAGTGTATCTATTTTCCTAAAGTGGTTTGGATACATGTCTCAGTGTACGAGATAAGATTGAGTCCTACATTATTTTTAAATCATCCTTTTTAGGGTTCCGTACCCAAAGGGTAAAAACGGGACCCTATTACTAAGGCTCCACTGTCCGTCTGTCCGTCTGTCACCAGGCTGTATCAGTTGAAATTTTCACAGAATATGATGTATTTCGGTTGCCGCTATAACAACAAATAAGCTCCCATACAACAAACGTGTTTTTTTTTCGACGTTTTTGCCTTGTGGTACGGAACCCTTCGTGTGAGAGTCCGACTCACACTTGGCCAGTTTTTTTACAACGTCTAGACGTTTTTATAACTTTAAACTTTCTAGTAATTTTAAGTTTTTCTTTCGAATAGGTACTGGGCCTTTATCTTTAGTATATATTTTTGTACTAGCCAACGCTGTCCCACTTCTGAACAAAGGTCTCCCTCCACTCCTTCCATCTATAATATCATCGTGTACTTATACCAAATTTTTGTGATGTGTGTTTTATTGGTGCAGAATCAACTATTTTTCTTTCTTTATCCTCTTTATCTATTACAGTTCATTATCAATATTTAAGGGCACTACGGAGAGATGTTTCGTAATTTAATTTAGTAGCATAATCAGCCTGTAATGTTCCCACTGTTGGGACACAGGCCTCCTCTCTATGAAGGAAGTAGGCTGTAATCTACCACGCGGGCCCAGTGCGGGTGGGTTGGTAGATTTCACATGTCTTCGAATTCTTAGTTCTGGGAGATGCTGCACATGCATGCTTCCTCACGATGTTTTCCTTCACCGTTTTGAGAGCTACTGATAAATTTGGTGATATTAATTAATTTATCAAAACAGCGAAATGTTTGAATGGTCCTAAGACAACCCACTGACCGGTATTTGCTATTATTATTTGCTATTATTAACTTTTAGAATTCGTAGCATTAACGAAGAAAAATATATCTTTTATTAAATTAACGAGGTAGAAAGAATTGCAACTCTCAAGTGGTTGACCATCTATCCTAATATATTTAATCTGTAAGACGTTATTAACCGCTCTTCTGGGTATCATCGCAGGGACTAATTTCTATCAGGGGACCAATAGGCTTATCTTAAAGACTATGGGCCAACTGTACCAGAGCCTTGTTTGACATTATCTACGTTTGTTTAAAAACAGTAGACATTTTTAACGGCAACATTAATTTTAATCCTTTTTGGCATTCGCCTTAAATTAAAACAAAAGGTACTAGCAATGTGAATTGCTACAAAGATTGAAATCTTTAGATTTGCCCTCGGCGTAATTAGGTCACGCAAAAAAAGTGTCCATACTGAGAAGAGTGAGCACACGCATGCACTCATGGAACGGTAAATACGGAGTGAGCGAGACAATACTATTCAAATGTCATTGTGAACGAAACAGAAACGTGACCTTATCTTGACGTGGTCGGGCGAATCTAACTATTTCAATCTATGAGTTGCAAAAACTAAACTGGTCACTGCTGAAATTATTGGCTCCAGGACACAAAATATTCACCACTTAACTAACGACAGGTTGTGCAACTGAGCTGAATTTTGACATTACCCTAACCTTACTAAATTGCATAGCAGAGTCTCGGGTATCATATGCAAGGTTATCGAAGTATCTACTTCGATAACCGCCCGCCGCTGCTAGTTACTTTTTTCCCGCCGACATTCAGCCTGAACGGATTTTTTTATGCTAAACTCGAAGTGGAGTGCCATCGCAGCGCTTGAGCGATAGCTAACAAAAAAACCTACATACCTAAATAACTGGCTAAAAAAAATAAAAATACAAATAAAAATATTGTGTGTAAAAATGTTGCTTTAATTAAATTACTAACAATGTGAGTTGCAAAAATTAAACTAACCACTGCTGTATGCCTTCAGGAAAAAACCACTTCCTTTCTAGCCACAAGCGGTATGCCACTGAGTCAGGACGATCTTAATTTTGACGTAATACTAGCCCTGACCCAACTAAGGACTGATTTACCAAAGTCAGATATCAGAATAAAATGGACGTCTGTCAGTTGTAGTATGGAAAAACTGTCAAAAATTCAAAATTTATTCTCAGGACAAGGCTTATTCTAGGTATAAAAGTTTGATAGAATGCGCCCTAAAATGTTTAGCCAAGTCTCGGCTTCGATAACCCTGCATCTGCTACCGTTTTACTATCACCCGCCGACATTAATTATGGAACTTAGCCTGAACGCAATTTGTTATGCTAAACTCGAAGTGGAGTGCCATCGCAGCGCTCGAGCGATAGCTTGTAAGTAGCTTGAGCTAGTGTGTTTGCTAAACATGCTTGCAAGCTATTTACTGGCATCGCTATTACTTAGCGGTAACGGGTTAAGAGGATAGCATGATGTTCGGCAGTAGATAATTTTATGGGCTATTTGATAAAGTGTACCTTCTTGCGTTTTTGAGGGTTAGGTCAACTTGGTTTGGTAAATACGGTATTGGGTACGTTCCATAATCAGCCTATAATATTCCCACTGCTGGGACACGGGCCTCCTCTCTGTGAGAGGGGCCATAATCCACCACGCGGGCCCAGTGCGGGTTGGTAGATGTCACATGTCTTCGAATTTCTGGTTCTAGGACATGCCGGTTTCCTCACGATGTTTTCCTTCACCGTTTTGAGAGCAGTGGTGATGATATAATTTACACAAACTAGAGCGCCTGTCTGGGTTCGAACCTACAACTCGTGAGTCGCGGCCGCCACCACTTGGCCACGACTGCTCCGAGTAATTTTATAGCCGTGTCGAAAAATGGCGTGTTAAGCCCCGCGCGTGCCCTATGTAGTTCGATACGATAGAAAATTAAGTGTGTCTCATTAGCGGAACTTGAGAGGTCATGCTAGAAACAGGCAACTGCCCTTTTTTTTAAAGCGAGTAGCGAAACGACCTGGACGCGTACCGCGAGGGTTGGTTTGAGGTGGCGCGGGAAAGGAGTTCTTGGAAGGACTTGGGGTAGGCCTTTGGCCAGCAGTGGGACAGTATAGGCTTAACAATAAAAAAAGGCAATTTGACACGAATATTCTAATACATCATCAATCATTAACTTTTATTTTTTTGCATTTTTTACCGAACCGAACCTGTAATTGGCTCTGTGTCGCATATACATACATACATAATATGCTGTTGGTTCTCCTATAAATAAATGAACAAATATGCCAAACCTACCAGAAATCGTGGATATGGAAATGAAAATCATACCTGAATCATACATGTAACATAAAATGAAATGCCCTTACGGCAAATGGTCCCAAATTATATAAAGACGAGGTCTCAATATTTGAACACCATGTTCCCTAGGTGATTCTGCTCGACCCGAAAGCAAATCAAGCATAGAAATAATTTCGATCAAAAACTGCTCATACGGCTAACGGCTACCAATCTAGATAGTCATATAGAGGTATGAGGAACAGGGTGTAAAATTCACTCATCCTCCATAGAAAAGGGAGGATCCTTCGATCAGACGGGTGTTGTGTCTGCCGGACAACTTCCCACTGATTCATGTTGGGCCGTTGTGTATATATGCTATTTGGTAAACTCTGCTTGTGAGATGCAGGATTTTGCGTGACGTCAGAATGATGCGTAGATCGCATGTGGCATTGTAGATACCGCTACATTTACGCAAACTCGACGGTGAATGTTAAAGCATTTCGAGCTTCCAGTACCACAGAATAGTACAGAAGGTCGACTCTATACAGCAAGCGAGAACAGGCGCACGCACACATATACGCGCGGAGATCTCAAAAAAATGCCGGTCGTGAGTGCGCTTACAGTCTGGCTGCACGTGTAGTAGGCGGATTATATGGAGCCGGCCTTCTGTAGCCATGTAGTTCGTGTCAGGCCTATACCGAAATCAGATAGCAAAAGTAGGGTAGGAAGGCCATTTTCAAAGGATTTTATTCCCCCATTCGGTCCGTACATTTCCGCAGGGAAATGTGAAATTTTCATACATTTGATATTTGGTTTACGGTCTGTGAATACAGCTCGTAGTAGCACTTGAGATATACGAGTTTTTGATGTGCGTTTTTAGGTGTTTTAGTTCTCATGTTTTGCGTTTTGCACTTTGCGCTTTGCAGTGCTAATGAAAACATTTGCGAAATATGCCTTATGTATAGATGCTAGCACATTAAGCTACGCCAAACTGTAAAATTTTCCCAATCAAATTTGATCCTTATACTTTAGCGATACAGTTAAAAATCTAATAAAGACATTTGACATACTGTAGTAGCTTGATGTGAGCTGGTGTCTGTACGTAACATTTTGATTATTATTTATTTATACATCTGGATAATATTGTTCTGATTAGCAAAACTTAGCAAGGCTTTGATAGAATAGAAATTCTCGATTCCTAACTATTTTGGTAGGTACATACTAGGTACCATTATTGTTCGAAGGGATACCCCTTGGTAAGACTGGTTGTCAGACTTTCGGGCTTTTGACGACCCGTAACGACTGTCAAAGATCCATTAATGGCAGCCGGGACCAACAGCTTAACGTGCTTTCCAAGGCACGGAGGGGTCTTGGTACGTAAAGATGGTCACCCATCCACGGACCAACCGCGGCAAGCGTAGCTTAACCTGTTCGATCGAACCGTGCGTCTGTTATTTCTTAGCCACTAGCCCTCCGAATGGTCAAATAGAGAGCTTTAGGTATATCTATTGTATTGAGAGCAATATACTAACAATTAGTTAGGAATTTTAGTACCAATTCACTCTAACCTCGTAAATCAAATTGCAGCTCCTTTGAACTTTGTATTAAATTGCTTCTAGTTAATAGCTCCAATCTGACCGCACCCTAAAGTGCACACAGACTAACGAGTGGTTGTAGCTGTCGACGACAACGTGTCGCTCGTCTGTTTGAGCGCCGTACGCAAATACACGAGCGGCACGTTGTCTTTAATATTATTACACGAGCGGCACGTCGTCGACGGCCGTTGACGTGAGGACGGCAGCCGTTGACGTGAGGACGGAAGCCGTTGACGTGAGGACGGCAGCTGTTGACGTGAGGACGGCAGCCGTTGACGTGAGGACGGCTGCAGTTGCCTCTGCACGCGATGACGCGTGCCGCTCGTGTGTATGTACTATAGAGGTATGAGGAACAGGGTGTAAAGTTCACTCATACTGCATACAAAAGGGGGATCCTCCGACCAGACGGGTGCGTGTCTGGCGGGCAACTGCCCGATGATTTATTACGGGCCGTTGTAATGCTAGTTGCGCGGTAAACTCTGCTTGCGAGATGCAGGATTTTTCGTGCGCATTTAGCGTTTTTTGTAGATACCGCTACACCTACTGCCGTCTCTAAACGCTGCTGACGGGGCACTTCCGTGTTCTGTGGTTTTTTATGTAGGTACAGTACAATCAGCCTATAAAGTCCCTACTGCTGGGACACAGGCCTCCTCTCTGAGAAGACTGGGCCATAATCCATCACCGGGCCCAGTGCGGTAGATGTCACATATCTTTGAATTTTTGTTTTTAGGACATGCTGGTTTCCTCACGATGTTTTCCTTCACCGTTTTGAGAGCAGTGGTGATGAATTAATTTACACAAAGTGCCTGCCTGGGTTCGAACCCACGATCTACAACTACGTAAGTCGCGGCCGTTACAACTGGGCCACCACTGGGTCGCCTTTAAAACAAAAGTATGACATCACAAACATAAACTTTTCAGACGTGCTGTCGCAACCGCTGATATTTCAGTCCTGAAAACTAGTTCGTGAGAGATAGCATTAAGATAGTTTACTACAAAGTTTAATGATCCTCTTAGTGGTGATAATCGGCACGCGATTGCATTTTTGTTCGCAATAGAGACCGGTATTAAACTCTCTTATATTTGAGTTGATTGCTTGTGGCTAAGTAATAACAGCCGCACGGGTCGATCGGTTAGGTTAAGCACCGCGCCGCGGTTGGTCTGTGGATGGGTGACCATCTTTACATACCAAGTGTACTCTACAACTGTACTCCGTGCCTCGGAAAGCACATTAAGCCGTTGGTCCCGTCCCGACTGTCATTCTTGGGTCTTTGACAAGAAACCCGAAAATCTGACAAACAGTCTTACCAAGGCGTATTACCCAGTAACTGGGTTGTGGAGGTCAGATAGGCAGTCGCTCCATGTAAAATAATACTATTCAGCTGCATCCGGTTAGACTGGAAGCCGACCCCAACATAGTTGGGAAAAGGCTAGGCAGATGATGATGGGACAATTTGTGTGAATTGTTCTTTGAAGAAAATTGTTCATAAATATTGGGCCTTGACAGAAAACCATTGATTTATCATCATCTGCCTAGCCTTTTCCCAACTATGTTGGGGTCGGCTTCCAGTCTCTAAAACCATTGTTTTATAACGTGTTGAATTATAATGTCAATAAAGGGATTAAAAGGAATACACGATGTAATGAATTTTTCTCGATACAACAAAATTGCAAAGTTATACCTATATCTATTTTTTTACTTTTTTCGACATCGCGGCGTAACGCTTAAGAGTTGTTCAATGGAATTTACTTTAAACATAGATAATTATCATATCAAAGGGTACTTAAAGTAGTTTTAAATTTAATTCATTTATTTTGTTAAAAAAGGAGTAAATTTGTTTTGGCACATACGTCGTTTTATTCCGAGCGCACGCACATTATAGCCATCACTCTTCTTTTGCGTTTCAAAAGTAATTACGTTACTTTCGCTCGCTTAGTAGGTTTCGAGGATTAGATTAGATTTTCGAGGTAGGTAGCGCCTCTATTTTTTTTTTTTTTAATAAAACTTTGCCCCACACTAGGAATTTCTCCTGTATTGTGGGTGCGTTTACAAACATTTAAACTCACATACACAAACAGCCAGACCCGGAACAACTACTTGTAGGTCATACAAATATTTGTTCCGTGCGGGAATCGAACCCGCGACACGCAGTGCAGCAGTCAATCGCTTAACCACTGCGCCAACCGTGCCGTCAAATTTGCCATGAAATGGACACAAATCCAGACTTGATGAAGACGATAACATTATCTTGTTACTTCTTCTTAATGATGCATTCAGAAAGTTGGCAACGGCGCAAAGTTACTGTCAAATAAATATTTTGCTGTTTTGATAACCTAACCTGTTCTAATCTTATATCCATACTAATATTACAAATGCGAAAGTGTCTGTCTGTTTGTCTGTGACCTCTTCACGCTTAAACCTCTGAACCGATGCAGATGAAATTTGATGTAGAGATAGTTTGAGTCCCGGGGAAGGACATAGGATACTTTTTATCCCGATATTCCAACGTGATCGACACTTACGCGGGTGAAACCGCGGGGCGCTGCTAGTATCACACTAATATTATAAAGGCGAAAGTTTTGAGAGTGTGTGTTTATATGTTTGTTACTTCTTCACGCACAAACGGCTTAACGGATTTGGATGAAATTTGGCACACAGATAGTTTATAACCAGGATTAACAGATAGGCTACTTTTTATCCCGGTATTCTAACGGGATCGACACTTACGCGGGTGAAACAGCGGGGCGCAGCTAGTTCTAATATAAATCCGAAAGTGAGTTTGTTTGTTACGCTGTCACGCTAAAACGCCTGAAAGAAGCGTTATGAAATTTGACAGATTGGTAGGTGATATACATAGGCTACTATTCATCCTGGATCGCAGACGAAGCCGCAGGCAACAGCTAGTTTCTCAATATTACTACTATTTTGATAATAACACTGAACTATGTGTTGTATTACATCAGTGTAAGGTGTAAAAAAACATTTGGAAACGTTCCAAAAGTTTCCTAACGCTTTTTATATCTCTCTTTATATAGTCTGAGGGCTCGAGATATCCGAAAATCTATCTTGGGATATACAGGATTATTTTAAATTGGGTAGTTAAACTCCGCAGACGCTATGGGTGGATGGGTGTGTGGGATATCTGTTAGTTAAGAGCCTATACTACCTCAGCTAAAATTCACTCTTTATCTCGCTTGCACGATACTGCTCGCGGACTGTATGAAAGCGAGACAGAGTGCGGTGCTGGGCGGGAGGCAGCGCCAATAGTTTAGGTATTTGCTTTTTATGGTGAAAATAAAGGTAATTCAAAAAAACTAACTAACATAAGACCTGCTTTATAGTTAGTTCAGTTAGTATGCAAAGTTTCATGATCGAATTTGAAGTATTTTTTGAATACCAGCGGTTTATTGGTTGGTTTGGAGGTAACTTTGGAATTTTTTTCTATCGAGAAAATTTTATGGAATCGTGTTTTCGTCTAACATAAGACCTTACATTAATCCTCAACTTTAGCATATATTTATTTCAAAATTAATTCTGCGGAATTTTCGACATAACGGAGGATCATGCTAAGCCATTTGAGGTAGTATAGGCTCTTAATATTGTCACTTAGAGCCTCCAAATGAAAATATTTACTAACAAATATATCGACCTTAGTTGTATTTAGGTACCTATAATGTATATGTTTATGTCGCATCCGATCATTCGTTTGACTATTCGGAACGCTATCGCTAGCGCCATCTGGTGGCGCTTGACAGAGTCTAGCCTGAGTTCGTTCGACAGCGCGACAGAACGATGTGGAGCTTGGACATTGGACATCGTACGAACAACATGTGCTCAGAAACTGTCCCGCGTGCCATGTCTGGTTGTATCGTGTACCTACTGTGTGTGATTTGCTAGTATGATTCATTTGTTCGTGAAATTATGATCTGATTTGAACTGCAAACGGTTTTTCTTATTCCGCAATAACCGACACTGCCCACACTACGCCCACAGTAATTAAAATAATCTGTGCGTCGTGTTCGTGTACGGACGCCCGCCGTCAGTTGCGGCTGGTCATCACTTAGCTGCCTCGGCTTATTTTGAATTAATTTATTTTTGGATTTTTTTGTTACTATTTGCTGTACTCTGGACGCTTTTAACGCGTAGGTACGTCTTTTTACATCGTTCTCAGATCACACTAATATTATAAAGGCGAAAGTTTGTGAGTGTGTGTATGTGTTTATATGTTTGTTACTTCTTCACGCTCAAACGGCTGGATCAATTCTGATAAAATTTGGTATGGAGGTAGCTGACACCCTGGATTAACATATAGGTTACTTTTTAGCCCGATATTCCCACGGGATCGAAACTTATGCGGGTGAAACCGCGGGGCACTGCTAGTATAATTATAAATTCAACATTATTGATGTAACTAATATTTTTAGTAAAAATATAATTTACAAGAGTGTCCATGGAGTTTCTTGCCCGTTCTTCTCCATAGGTACCTACGCTTTGGGATGGGCAACTAGCTTCATAGTTTCTTACTGACCGTCCTCTTGACAATTCAAAAGTGCCTGTAAATGGTTTAATTGAAATAAATGCTTTGAGTTGAATATGGCTGATAATAACGAGACACACATAGTTCTAAGTACTGTTCTACTGAACAACACTGCCAATGAAGTGATTTCCCTTATCAGATTTACCAGTGTAATTACGAAACGCGAAGCCTCAGGCTAAATCCAGTAAATAAACAGAACTAGGTTAGAAATGCGATAACAAAACGGATATTTCCGATATCATCTAAATGGCATTGACGGCACAAACTTACTAACAGCGTCTCCAAAACTTGAAACTCCTCACTAATTCTACTAAAACATCATTGGATTAAACGCAAATGTAAAATTGTTGACTCGGCAATTGTTACTAAGGTGAAGTGACAATCGAAAATCAGACGTATTGTGATTTGTGCAAGGGTTAGTGTCAGTGCATATTGTGTTGTGAACTTGTAGGTAAGCCATCTAACGGGCTCGGAATGTCCTCAAATGGTCTAGTTCCTATTTACTGGAGGCGTCTAATTCTCTAACTTGTGACGGACTACGAATGTCTTAAGGAAGCGTTAATAACAGCGTGCAGGAAATGATAAGACAATGCTTATTAAGAGCGTTTACGCCGTACGGCATTTCATAAAAATTTTAAAGCCCTTGTTTTTAGAAATTAATAAACCGATTTTAATGAAACTTCATACGCATAACTTTTAATAGTTTGTTACTTTTTTAGATAAAAATATATTATCCTAACCTAATTAAAACTATAAATAAACTAAATTGTGGTTTAAATAAATAAATAAAAGATGGCGTCATAAAATTCCTCCGTATCACTGTCGACTGGTGATGTACCCAAGAGACTGGCGGCATTTCCACGTTGTATGGCAATGCTTAGGCATATAACTAGCATATACTTTAAAATATTCACATTACTATAAACAACAAGTTCGTCAATAAATTGAAGCCATAAAAATAAGTGCATACGATTTTATACGTTGAAAACACACTGAAAAGGGGTATGTCCACGTGTATTATAATGAAATTATATATTTTAATAAGTCGCCATTGTGCTGTCGTCCATGTTTAATTTTATTCAGTTGTGAAATGTGGGTAGTTAGTCTTGTAGATAAACTTTGAGCGGGGTAGCTGTCATTAGCATATCGTCGACCGTAGGTTCAATTAAGGTAAGGGACAAAATACGATTTTTCAGGAGAGGCCGACAAAGTTTTTTTTCTGACTAAATCGCCTATAACTTTTTTTGTTATTAACCTTTTTCGGATCTAATTTCACACATAATCTTGTATTTTAGTGCTCTATCTACCTGTCTAACATTTATTTAAATAAGTTAGCTATTTAAGAAAATAGATGTCCCTTACACCAACGTATTTTGTTAGGAATGTCCCTTACTGACCAAGTATCTTATAGTCCTGTCCCTTACATTAAATTGATCTCTACGTTGGATCCAATCTAAAATGAAAAAATAGTGTACCTAAAGGTCTGGTTGAAAAAATGTATGAAACATTGTAAAGAGATTTTTGACAGAAAATGAAGTTCACACTTTTGACGTACGGTTATCTTAAATTTGGAAATCGTTATAAAAAATCATTTAAGAGACATGAAAATGTATTAGAACCGTGTATGTGTTTTTTTGTGTGTCCCTTACATGCAATATTTGTACATTGTAATAGCCAATTTCTATTAGTTGGAATAAAACAATTTTTATTTCATTAAACAATATGTTTATTATAAACAAATTATTGAAAAAAATTGTAATAATTTTACCAAGACTTACTTTGAATTCTTATTCAAATAAAAGAGTAGCTGAAAATAATCATAATAGAGCCTGTAGGGCTTTGTTAATAAAATAAAATTAAATAACTATTTTACTTCTACCGCATTCAATATGAGATCAATGTTTAATTATTAAAATCATTTAAGAAAAATATTAATATAATTTTGAGATCTTGATTTAATTGAGATCAATAAACGTTTCAGAATTAGAGGTTTTTTTCATCACATGGACGAAGAAGATAACGTTCTTCTTCGTCCGTTTGATTCAAATTGTCATTCACTTTAGCGCAATATGGTAGCTTCAAATAATCTTGATGAAACCTACGAAACCTATCCTTCTGCAGCGAGGTGTGAGACAGGAAGACGTTATCTCTCCGAAACTGTTCACCGCTGCACTAGAGGATGTCTTCAAGGTTCTGGACTGGAATGGGCTCGCATTAACATCAATGGGGAGTACATAACTCACCTTCGGTTTGCCGACGATATCGTAGTCCTGGCTGAGACTATGGAGGACCTTAGTACAATGCTCGATGATCTCAGTAGAGCCTCCGAAAGAGTGGGTCTTAAAATGAACATGGACAAAACGAAGGTCAAGTCAAATGCCCATGTAACACCAACTCTCATTAAGCTCGGAGACGCTACACTCAAAGTCGTGGTCGAGTATGTTTACCTAGGACAAACTGTCCAGTTAGGTAGGTCCAACTTCGAGAAAGAGGTCAATCGTCGAATCCGACTCGGCTGGGCAGCTTTCGGGAAGCTACGCAATATCTTCTCGTCCCACATACCGCAGTGGCTCAAGACAAGTCTTTGACCAGTGCGTGTTGCCAGTGATGACTGATGACATATGGCACTGAAACGTAGTTGCTCGCAATGGGCCTTATTAGAAGGCTAAGATTCACCCAAAGGGATATGCTTGGAGTTTCCCTGCGTAATCGAATCAGAAATGAGGAGATCCGCAGGAGAACCAAGGTAACCGACATAGCCCGAAGAATTGTCAAACCTAAGGGGCAGTGGGCAGGGCACATTGTTCGCAGAACAGATGGCCGATGGGGCCGAAAGGTTCTGGAGTGGCAACCGCGTACGGAAGACGTAGCGTTGAAGACCTCCCACAAGGTGGACCGACGACCTTGTGAAGGCCGCAGGAACCCGTTGGATGCGAGAAGCACAGAACCGATCGAAGTGGAGGTGCTTGGGGGAGGCCTATGTCCAGCAGTGGACGTCTTTTGGCTGAAATGATGGTTAGAAAATAATTAGGTAACATTGAATAGTCTTATATTACCTACCATCATACAAGAATCGATATCTATTAAAATAAACGAACAAAATTAGCAATAGGCATAAACAAACCCACAGACATACAGCATAAAACATGTAACAATGATTTTAGTCTAACAAAATGTATCTAAGTACTTAGACTTACTGTGTTATCTTATTCATCAATTGTAGTAATTTCTGTCTGTTTCGAAGCAACTAGCTTAATTGGTTTTGTTTTTCCATTTTTACCACATTCTTTTTGTCAAAAACCGTGCACAATCCCGACCAAACGACAGGTGAACTCGCACGGACAGCGACTTTTTTGATGCCCGCGCGCTGCTTTCGCGTTGGTATCATCCTCTCTTTCGCACACAGAAAGACGTTGAGAGATGGAAAAGGATGGTAATAGTGCAAGCACGTGCTATCTTGTGTTATGAAGTGTGTGTAAATAAAGGTAACAGGGATAAATTTCATTACTTCTCACGAGATTGGTGTAACGGACACCGAACCTAAATATAATTCGATTCAAATAGGTGTAACGTTGACACTGCTTAAAGTATGACAATGCAAATTGGGGTAAGGGACAACTATGTCAAAACTCGTGCAATCCATTTAAAGTTTGGATGACATTTATTTTTTGAGATAACAAAGACATTAGTGTAAGGCCAGTTTTATTATGATTTCTTCAAAAATAAACCATGTAATGGTAATTCGTTGATTGGGAAGACCCTTACCTTATGTGAAGTGGATTGGCGGCGGTAATTACACCATTTCAAGTTGCTATATTGCATAGTTTTACAGATACATTGTTATTATGGGGCTGATTCGAAATTTTGATCCAAAAATCAGTAGGGTAAGGGACATTTTTTTTAAGCTAGAATTTTTTCATATACACCATTCGAAAGAGCGCAAAATTCTGAACAAAACTGTATACTCAATTCATTTTGGGTATTTTGTCCCTTACATCAATTGAACCTACGGTCGACGATATGTAGTAACTTGAAAGTCGTCAGTTTATTAAGTAATTTAGTGGGAACTTATCACTTAGTTCGCCATATTTATTTCAAATGGGAATTTAAGCAGAGTCTGTTATTTTAAAACTATTGTTAGAGTTAGTGATGCTCTTCACAAAAGTCAGGTGCGTAGAACCTACTCGCAACCGGCGTGCGTGTATGACCAGAGTGGCAGTTCTCGTAATTTTAAGAACGTTCACAGTCTCAGTCGCAAAAATACCTTTAGCTTCACTACACTTTTCAAAAGTTTTTGACTTTGTTTGTCTTTTGTTTTTTTTTTAACATCTAGATGTTTTCTATACTTCTATAGGTCTAATGTGACATGCATAAACATCAGGGGGTATACTCCATTAGCACGAAGATTCCCGTAGTTTCACGAAGTAGCCCATAGTTTCGGCCGAAGTAACGGGCGTTTTCTACTCCGTACCTATCACTTACGCACTTAAGATTAGTACGGATTCCGAAAAAAAAAACATATGTAAAGTTGAACATATAACCTTCTCCTTTTTGGAAGTCGGTTAAATGAATGACAACACGATTTGACAGTTGTCCTTACGCGCGATGTGTTTGTTGTTTTGACGGATCGACTGATTTCAGACGGACCCGTACCTTCGTTGACGGACTTAGTGCCTTTTCACACGTCCTGGCAACCGGGTAGCCGGTGCCAGGTACCCGGCGGCGAAGTGTATAGCCATGCACGTTAGCTTTCACACGTACCGGGGCGCGGCGTAGTTTGCCTTGCAATGTTACCGGATAGTCGGCACCGCCTATCCGGTTGCCGGGACGTGTGAAAAGGCACTTAGAGACTAGACCCCGGACTCTAAAGAATAATATAGTTAAAATGCAAAATCCACGACTTCATTCGATTGAAATGTCAACATTTTCCTTTGTAGCAGTAAATCGACGTTAAATCGCAATTCGATTTGTTGCGAGGAGATATGTTATTTAGTAAGTATACCTATTAGATAGTGCGTTAAAAGTCTTTTTATAAGCAGCGCTCACAAATACAAAAGGCACTTGAAACCCATTGTTTTTCTTATCCACCTTCAAGTCTTTCTTGGAAGAATATTCTTAATATATACCTGTACATTTGTACGTAGAAATTATAATAGACAAATAAATAAAAGTGAAGTGTCTGTTTGTGATGTCAAAATCCAATGTATATACGGTCATCATCATCATCATCAGCCTAGCCTTTTCCCAACTATGTTGGGGTCGGCTTCCAGTCTAACCGGATGCAGCTGAATATCAGTATTTTGCATGGAGCGATTGCCTATCTGACCTCCACAACCCAGTTACTGGGTAATACGATACCCCTTGATATATGGTACTTATAAAAAAAAAGCTGTATGTCTGTGTGTTTATTCCTGTTAATCTCCGAATCGGCTAGACCGATGTAGACCAGGCTTTCACTGGCAGATAGACGATCATAGGCTACTTTTGTTGCTGTCCTGGTAGCACGCTCCCTTGGGATAATTTCCGACATCTTTCGGGTAAAAGTTCGTTATATTATAATGTTTGTTACTCAATCACACAAAAACGGCTGAACGGATATGGATGCAATTTGGCACACAGATAATTTACAAACTGGATTAACACATAGGATACTTTCTATCCCGATAGTCCGTTTCCGTTGGATAATTTCAGACCTCCACGCGGGCGAAGCCGCGGGACAGAAGCTAGTAGGTACACACATGTATGGCTTTAGTGCAGGTTTTCTAAAGATTCCCGTCTTGGAATATCTTGCAGTATTTTCCAACATGGTACTTGCAGGTCTGATATCTCTTTAACCAGAAATTTTACAGCCTTCGGCTCTCAATGAAAATTTATGCTTATGATATAAACTTTCATTTGATTTATTTAATACTTCAAGCACATAAATGTACAGAGGCGGACTATGGTATTACATAGGCATTTTCTACCAGTCAATATAATTATGTGGTTTTTATTGGACATAGCGGCCAAAACGCCCATCATTCTTTAAGGGTGTGGTACAGACCATCAAACCGAAACACTTTCTCCATGGGACCAATAACATAATCGCGAAAAATTTATCAACTGTCCCAAAAAACTTCTAAACCTACTTGACCTAAACGTATGGGACGGCTTTTTTTTTTGAGGATGGGAAATCATAAAATGATCCCTCCCGCTCTAGCTGCGGGAGGGGGTCATTTGATGATGGACCAGAAATCGCGAAAAAAAAATCAGCTGTTCCCTACATTATAACGAGTTATACGAACACTACACACAACTTTTTTTTTTTTTTTTTTTCCTGTGGCAACACTACAGCTAACAGCTGTTAAAATTTGTTCTTGTAATTTTTAATCTTAAATATTTAATTTCGTTGTTTTTTAGGCCTATTTCCAACTACTCCTCAAGTAAATAGGATAATAATGTGTATATTGTGTTAGATTCAAATAGCTAGTGCAAATTAAGTGTAAATATTTCTATGTAAACCGGTGACAGTTACCGGCGTAAGTGAATTTTGCATTGTCATCTTGATATCAAGTACAATACTCTATATTTTACTTGCTATTAGTTTGTTTACGTACTACAATTTAACCAGCAATTAGTTTGTTCATTTTTAGTAAGGCTTTTTATTGATGCCAATGACCTTTGAACGTAAACATAACCTTGCATTGGTTTGGTGACAGAACTCCTTAGAATTACATCTAAATTTCATTTTTCCTTTTAAACTAATCATCTTCTCTACTGCTGCCACAACTACCTTCTCTCTTCTAATTTCTTGTCGCTTCCTTACTAGTTTTAATCATGATTATGACTCGCAGCGCCCGTGCTCGCCTCGGAGAGTCCAAACTCAATGAGGCTTTGAGCGCCTTAAAGGCGTCAAAGGAGTCCTGTGACCAACTAATTAAGGAAATAGATGACAATGAAAGGGTGCTCTTTGATGCCCATGAAAAGAATAGGAAGTTAAAAATTGAAATGGCTCAGATATATAATCAATACACTGATGCCATAGAAGAACGGGATAGACTTCAACTTGTTGTGGACGGGTTCAGCCAGTGTAGCACAGAGTATGAACAAGCTCTTAGTCAAAAACATTTATTACAACAGCAGCTACATGAGGCTCAAAGTCAAATAACACAACTTGAGACGACCAATCTTAACATCACCGCCTCGCTGAACCAAAGTCTGTTCAGTGAGTTGATGCCTATTGCCCCGTCAATGGTTTCTACCATAAACCCCACATACACTATGGATTTGACAGCTGATGATGAATCAAAATCATATAATTCAGTGAGGGTAGTAAGCAGTAAAAATAAACTTAAAAAATACATTAAAATTAATAAATACATTGTTAAAACACAAAAAATGGTAAAAAGACAAAAGTTCTTTATCAAAAACGTTAAATTGAATAGAGAAAGGTTGAATTTAATTAAACAATTAGACATGTATTCTTATAATTTGGAGCAGAGTACTAGGAGGTACAACATTGACACAGAGACCTTGCAATCTGAACTTGAACATCTACAGGAGAAACTTAGTTCAATGACCAACAAATATAATACCTCTGAAGACCTAATGAGGGAATATGTGTTGGCAATGAATGAGCTGGTAAACTCACAAAAAAACAACTGTGAGTATTGTCAAACACCAACCAATGTCACACCGGAGCATTCATTGACAACTTGCAATACCACCTTAGTGCAGCCCTGTGTTGATTTGATAATTCCTTCTACTAATAGTTCGTATAAAAAGTGTAAACAAACTTTAAATAATGATATTGTGTTATTTTGTGATGAGATCGGTAAGGACTTAGGACACTTGTTAACAGCTGAATATCCGGGACACTCAATAATAAATTACTGTATGCCTGGTTGTTCTTTGTTTCATATTATGAAAAAAATTATTAAATGTAACTTTAGCCAGGATACAACTTTATTAATTTTTATGGGTAATAGGGGAAATGTAAACAAAGGAGAACTGCTCCAGTATCATAGAACATTATGCAACCTTAGTTTAAGAAAAGTTGTATTGTTTACATTCCCTTATAGTAACAGTTTGCCACAGGAAGAAAATAGCTTAAGATTTGAATTGAATATGACAATGCATAACTTGACATTTAATAATAACATGTTCCATTTAGTTGATATTAACAATTATGTTAGTAATAATTTCTATTTGACAAAAGATAGATATAACATTGTTATGTACTATCTTTCTGACTATTATAAAAGACAGATAGCTGTGTCGCTATCTTATTTTTTTTCTATTACAGCCAAAAATTTGGCTAAACAACTTGCTTCTTTTGAGCAATGCAATGACATTATAAATAATTCTGCCAATAATTTGGTCACTATTAATGACATTGCTAATAATTTAAATTAGAAATTAAGACAATAGAGGCAACCTCTAGCTATAATGTACGCAAAAAAAGCTTAAAATCAGTCAATAGTATCAACCTAGTGCATCAAAATATTCAAGGATTTATGAACAAAGAATTAGAAGTAGAATTATTTATGAATTTTAATAGTATTGACATACTTTGTATAACAGAACATTGGCTGAAAAGCCACCAGTTCTTGTTCAATTTTAATAATCACCAGGTTGGTAGTTCGTTTAGCAGAACAAATGCTATACATGGTGGCTCATTAATTTTAGTAAGTAACCAGCTCAAATTTAAAGATCGTATAGATATTGTGAGCCTATCAGTTGAGCGTACGGTTGAAATTGCCTGTGTAGAATTGGAGCACTCTATTGTATTAAGTGTGTATAGACCCCCTTCAGGATTGTATGACTGCTTTGAAAAGGTAATGGATGAAGTGTTACACAGGATTTGTAACTCAAACAAGTCCGTTATCATTTGCGGTGATTTTAATGTCAATTTATTAGAAAACTCAGGTTCTTGTAGTAAAATTTTAAGTCTGTTTCAGTCCTACAATCTTCTAAACCTATTTTTGGAGCCCACAAGAATAACCCCTACTAGTGCCACATGCCTAGATAATATATATACAGATATTATACCAAGCCACAAAGAAATTATAACTTTACTAGATTCTGATCATTGCGGGCAAAGGATTACTATTCAAAATCAAAACAAAAAAGTGGCTAAAAAGGATATCACTGTTAACCCCAAAACTGCAAGTCGCTTGGAGGCTTTTAAAGTTAAACTCATTGATAAATTACCAGTTTTGTCTATTCATGCTGATCCTAATCATCTTTATGATAATTTTTTTAATGTATACTGTAAACAATTTGATTCCACCTTTATTCCCAAGACTATTTCGGTTAATAGTAATGCATCGTTCAGTGATTGGGCTACCATTGGTATTCATAAAAGTAGAACACGGCTTTATGAACTGTACAATGAAAGGACTTATATTAACACTGATGAATTTAATTTGTATGTTAGAAATTATTCAAAATTATTTAAAAAAGTTTGTTATATGGCCAAGTCACGTTATTTGGGTTCAAAGATTAAAAACAGCAGTAATGTAATTAAAACGACTTGGAATATTATTAATAGTGAAACGGGAAGATCTAGTAACCGAAATACTGACTACAGCCTGTCTATTAATGACAACATAATAAAATCAGACGCACAAGTCGCCGAGGCATTTGAAAATTTCTTTTCAGATATTCCCGTTTCAACTACTAAATCACTAAACTCATCACCTTCTGTTGCTGAGTCTTTGCTTAAAGAAAATGTTAATGGTTGCGATTCGGAATTTCATTTTGAATATATTACCTGTAGAGATATAATTAAAACCTTTCACACTTTAAATGTAAAAAAGACTGCAGATCTGTGGGGTAATTCTGTAGAAGTAGCCAAGTCTATTATTGACATTGTAGCGCCTACTCTAGCTATTATCTTTAATAGTTGTATTGACAATGGGGAGTTTCCTGACCTTATGAAAAATAGTAAAATAATACCTTTGTTTAAATCAGGTAGTACCTCAGACCCCACAAATTATAGACCTATTTCTGTACTACCTACCTTTAGTAAAATTTTTGAGAAATTAATTTTAGACCAAATGCAAAGATTTTTTAATAAACATAAATTATTACATAGCAAACAGTTTGGTTTTACAAGGGGTCGTTCAACTACTGATGCCGGCGTTGAACTATTAGGACATATTTATAATGCATGGGAAGATAAATGCGATGCCTTGGGCATCTTTTGTGATTTGTCCAAGGCATTCGATTGCGTTCTTCACGAAACGTTAATCAGGAAACTCCGCCACTACGGGATCCGAAACACTGCTCTGGATCTTCTTATTTCATACTTGAGTAAAAGGATTCAGAGCGTTGACGTTAATGGAAAAAGATCACCCGGATCTATAGTAACAATGGGAGTCCCACAGGGCTCAATTCTTGGTCCTTTCTTGTTTCTCATTTATATTAATGACTTGCCGTACCTCATAAAGGATCATCATGATATAGTGTTGTTTGCAGATGACACTTCTCTTTTGTTTAAACTTAAACGTCAGCAGTTGGTTACTGACGATGTAAATAGCGCGATCTCGAAAGTAGTCCACTGGTTCAATGTTAATAATTTGCTTCTAAACGAGAAGAAAACCAAATGCATTAAGTTTACGCTACCCCACGTAAGGCAGGTGAAAACTAATGTGTTGATAAAGGGCGAGGAATTGAATCCTGAAGACAACACAGTATTCTTGGGCATAACTTTGGATGCTAAGCTTCAGTGGGGTCCACATATAGATAAATTGTCAAAAAAGCTAAGTTCTGCAGCATACGCTGTTAGAAAAATTCGAAATTTAACTGATATAGAGACTGCTCGTTTAGTGTACTTTAGCTATTTTCATAGTGTAATGTCGTACGGTATTCTATTGTGGGGAAATGCCGCCGATATTCAGACTATCTTTGTTTTGCAGAAGCGAGCTGTTCGATCAATTTATAAATTAAGTCCGAGACACTCTCTCAGAGACAAATTTAAAGAGATTAATGTAATGACTGTGCCTTCTCAGTACATTTATGAAAATCTTTTATATGCCCATAAAAATATAAAATTGTTTAAAAAATACAGTGATATCCATAATATAAATACTAGAAACAAACACAAATATGTTGTACCTACAACCAGGCTCAAGAAAATAGGTGGCTCGTTCAGATGCCAATGTATACGCTTTTACAATAAACTACCAAGCCACGTTCAAGATCTAAGCCTTAATAAATTCAAATCTTTCATTAAACGTAAGTTGTGCCAGAAAGCCTTTTATACCGTTAAAGATTATATTGAGGACAAAAAGTCTTGGGATTGAGCTGCTTCCAATTTCTGCATTTTGAATGATTTTTTTCTTTTTCACATTGACATTGATGAATATTTTTTTTTTTAAACAATGACATTTGCTTACTTTGTAAAGTATTATATTATTTTTTCATTGTGAATGTGAAGACGATGTGGGTCTTTTTACATAGGTACTTATATTTTTTTTTTTTTATTATTCTCTCTGTTCTGTTTTTTTCTTTTTTTCATGGTCTGGCAGTTTGAGTAATTTATGTGGCCTACCCAAATGTCCTTTCTTTGGTATTGTTCGTCGAATCGTTGAGCTCCTTAAGTCTTGAGTTGAGCTGCACGATTTTTGACAAATGCGTGCACTGACTGGACAGGTCCTCTCAATCTGTGTGGTTCTTTCCTCAAAAGACCACCTCAGACATCGATCTACATGGTCTTCATATAACCTGACCAAGATTATGTCTGGACTTTAAAAGAGACTGTGACCTCTGAGTTTGTTTCGGCCTTTCTTCTCAGAGTAGTCAGATAGGAAACGCCGACTTCATCTAGTTTAAAAAAAAAACATGATTGACGTGTAAAAGTGTTTGTACAAACCTACTTACAAAAAATAAAATCATTTCATTTCATTTCATTTCATTTCACAAATGTAGGGAACAGCTGATTTTTTTCGCGATGTCAGCTTTGGTCCCATAGTAAAAGTTGTTCATAATGATGAGTACAATGACCTCTTAAGAGGTTGTTAATGTTTTAGCAATAACCCTGTATACATCCCACTGAATTTCTCGAAAAATGTCACGTGGTTTCCAATTCACCGCCGATATCGTACAGCCGTGTGAACGTAGGCTTATAAAGAAACCCAAACAGCTCTCTTAGCAAACCCATTGAATACTTAATCAATATTATGCTACCACTCAATGGCTATCGCCGAGCTAGATGGAAAAACAACACTTACATAATAGAATAGTGTTTCAGCGAAAATTGGGGATAAAATAACAATGATTTGCACATTTTTATTGCGTGCTTACGAGTCTTCGTGTGGTTAAGTAAATTGCGTGGATTTGATGAGGCGCTCCGTGTGGCTGTGATGTGGGTATGTTATGTGTGTTAGACTACGTGGTGCAAGGGATAAACTGAGTGCGATTTTGAGTTGTAACTTGTTTTTAGGGTTCCGTACCTCAGAAGAAAAACAGAACCCTTATGAGATCACTTCGTTCAGGTTGTTCGTTGTCCGTCTGTCTGTCCGTGTGTCGGCTTATTTTTAATTAATTTATTTTTGGATTGTTTTCTTACTATTTGCTGTACTCTGGACGCTTTTAACGCGTACGTCTTTTTACATCTTTCTCGCATATTATAAATTCAACATTAATGATGTAACTAATATTTTTGTAAAAATAGAATTTAAAAGAGTGTCCAAGGAGTTTCTTGCCCGTTCTTCTCCGTAGGTACCTACCTACGCTTTGGAATGGGCAACTAGCTTCATATTTTCTGACTGACCACCAAACCATTTAGAGACACTTTTGAATTGTCAAGAAGAATATAAATGGTTTAATTGAAATAAATGCTTTGAGTTTGAGTTTGAAGACTCTTTTTCTCAGGAGTGCGTGGAGTTATCAAGTTGAAATTAATATCATATACTCAGGGCTGCAATCCCTTAAAGCAGTGAAAACATCAAGCTTAGTCAACGCAATCAAAAGATACGGGCGTTTATGTTCCGATTATGCCGCATATTTTGACACACGCAAAGGAATTGAAACCCATAGGGTACTTCCCGTTGACCTAGAACGCTGTTCCTTTTTTATTTCGATTGGATACAAATCAACTGCCTAGCCTTTTCCCAACTATGTTGGGGTCGCCTTCCAGTCTAACCGGATGCAGCTGAATACCAGTATTTTACATGGAGCGACTTCCAAAATAATTAGTAATTTTCTAACACATTAATTTCCTCCATAGCGGACGCACATGTCATCGTTACAAATTAACGGTAATTTGTATTCAATATGTTGAAGTATTCTATAATCCTAAATAATAAATCTTATTATTCGGACCAATCAAGTTTTCTATGAAATGGCAGTTCTTGAGTACCTACTCGAAACATTTCGTATGGGAATTATAGGTAGTTTTTTGATACATTATCGAGTATCCAGTCTCAAATAAAATGATATTAATGTTATTCTATATTGTAAACATGTATTAAAAATAAAATATACAGTTTATGTATAAAGGCAAGATTCACCCAGAATTGGATTCTATAGCAGCAAACCTCAGTGCAGTTAATTTGTTAAAATGTGCGTTTTGGAATTTGTTGTTTTTGAGTAGTTTTTTATTATCTTTCAAAATCGCCCTTATTCAATAACTTGTACCAAAACTATAGGTGTTTCTCGGAATTTCCCCGAATTCTCGCGATACCCGGGGCTACGACCCGCTGTGAAGTCAGTTTTGTTTCCATTTGAGTTGAACACCGAATTGTTTTGGCAAATAGAGCCGTGTCTTTAATGTTTGTACACGAACGATTTGAGGAATAATATTTAGTTGCGAAATCGCTGAGGTTTTGGTTGAGTTTAAACAAATAAGAGCATAATTTAATTGATTATACTGGGAAACAGTCTTATTACGTCGGTCGTTTCCCATTTGATACTGCTGAGAAAATCCTTTGTAATCTATTAGATAATATCTAATCCTAACTTTAATATTATAAATAGGAAAGTAACTCTATCTGTTTGATACCTTGTCATGCCTAAATAAATAAACCGATTGTTATGAAATGGGACGATTGTTACGTAAAACTACCTTTTAGAATGGGCGACTAGAATCAATTCTATTTTATCGTAATTTCTGACGTTCAAAAGTGCCTTTTACGTGCCTATTTGAAATAAATTCTTTGACTTTGACTTTAACTACCATAATCCGCACAATTTTCAGGCCATTACAAAAATAAATTTCACATTTTATCTCCCAAACTAAAGAACTGAAAAATGGCGGCCTTGCTCCCCGTTGGTGCAACTCCTACATTTCGAGATTGCTGCGAAAACACTAGAATTTAAAATTACCTCGCATCTGTAGGGGTCGGATCAGGGTCTGCTGGCAAATTGAACATTTGTAAGTCCTTGTAATTTATTTATTTGAGATACCTGTGTTTTTGTTCGGAATGTAAGTTATATAAGGTCTAACAACAATGTTTTTGTTCATATTTATGAGTTACTAGCTGCGCCCCGCGGCCTCGCCCGCGTAAATGTCGATTCCGTGGGAATGTCGGGATAAAAAGTAGCCTATATGTTAATCCAGGGTGTCAGCTACCTCCATACAAAATTTTATCAATTTTGGCCCAGCCGTTTGAGCGTGAAAACACACACACACACTCACAAACTTTCGCCTTTATAATTTTAGTGTGATTCCGGTCTGATCCCATCAATCCCCTCCCTGGATCCCCTGCTCGATGCATAAACATTTAAAATTGATTTTCTAAAGCAACTTTAGGGCAGATACTTTATTATTCTAGGTATTAACTTAGCATAATAATCAGCCTATAATGTTCCCATTGCTGGGACACAGGCCTCCTCTCGGTGTGAGCGATCCGAGGGAGCCGTTATCCACCATGCGGGCCCATTGCGGGATGGTAGATGCCACATCGCTCATTTGGAGAAACATCGACGTAACGATCGTCGGATATAGTTGAAGTTTAGTAAGAAACCGATGGATGTTGTCGACTGAAATTTAATTTGACAAATGAGCTGTTTGTTTTCCATTAATGAAATTAAATTTTATTCGAGTACATCCATCGGTTTCTTACTAAACTTCAACTATATCCGACGATCCTGCATACTTATCTGTTTTGTTGACTGTACACACAAAAACAGACAAGAAATAAAACAGAACAGAAAAATTGGTACAAAGGTGATACTTATTGCTTAAGAAATCTCTTCCAGCATACCTGCGATAGGAGAATAGATAGAGAGATGTAGACAGCGTGTGAAAGAGTCATCATCTGCCTAGCCTATTCCCAACTATGTTGGGGTCGGCTTCCAGTCTAACCGGATGCAGCTGAATACCAGTATTTTACATGGAGCGACTACCTATCTGACCTCCACAACCCAGTCACTGGGTAATACGATACCCCTTGGTAAGACTGGTTGTCAGACTTTCGGGCTTCTGACTACCCGTAACGACTGTCAAAGATCCACGAATGAGAGCCGGGCCCCTCACAGCGTGTGAAAGAGTAAAGGAGACAATTTTTTTTTTTAAATAATTCACGTAGTAAAACTAAACAAATATTATGAGAATATACTTACATACATACAAATAAACATACATACACAACAACTATAACTTTATTCTTTTTCTGGTATGAAGATAATTATCAAATTAAAATCAAATCAAATCATTTATTTCAGATAAATATCCATATACCTAAATCAAATCAAAATAAAATCGCAACCTTATAAAATTAAAATCAAAATAAAACATAATAAAAAAAAATCTAACTAAAAAAATCCCAAATCAAATTATCCCATTCTCTAACAATTAACATAAGAACAACCTTCTGCCATAAAACATAAAACTCTATCTAGATCAAGGCAAAACACGTTCACTCAAATCCGACAAAGTAACTTACGAGTAGGTTTATCCAAAACTTTTAGGATCCAAACTTTTAGCTTAGAACTTCAAGCTTTCTTTTCAAGTTTTCGACCTAAATCTGCCTCTACGTATCCACATCTTCGTAACTAGACTCTTATCCTAACATAGTTCACTGGTTCGCCGAATTCAGTTCGAATTTCAGCGGTTCTGTTTCTGCGAATTTTGCCAGCCTAGGGCTGATTATAATTGGAGGTAAATATTTCTTCGTACAAGTCTGATTGGTCAGAGCCTGGTCAATAATATGGTATGCGGATAGTTTGAAGGCTGATTGAGCCCATAATTGGAGTAGTTTTCAATAGTGGAAATAGATTTCTTGGAAGTTGTTATTCGGTCCAGCGATGGTCATTATGGTATTGATACTAAATGTATGTCCTATGCTTAACGTGAAGTATTTCTATCTTGTAATAATAAGACCAGCGTATTACTGTACCACGTGATATAGCCCGAAGAATTGCCAAACTTAAGTGGCAGTGGGCAGGGCACATTGCTCGCAGAACAGATGGCCGAGGGGGCTGAAAGGTGACGTAGCGTTGGAAGGCCTCCCACAAGGTGGACCAACGATCTTGTGAAGGCCGCAGGAACCCGTTGGATGTGAGAAGCACAAAATCGGTCGAAGTGGAGGTGCTTGGGGGACGCCTATGTCCAGATGATGATGATGATGATGCTTAACGTAAAGTATTTATGGACAGGTTATGTTATGGTTAGTTGCGAAATATCTAATATTCAATGTGGGTGGCTGTTAGGTAGGAACACCTTTGCCTTATCATTCATAATATTATGCCTGTACTCCTCGTATGTTACGATTACATAGATTTCCAACATCAAGCGTGTAAGTTCCTAAATTAAACCTTTAAAATCTTAGCAATGGTTTCTCCACTCGATCGTAACTCGTTGTTATCGAAACAGTTTCATGTCGCGTCTCCAGAGTATAGTTTATGACTTGAAGTTAGACATTTAAAGTTGAAGAAACGACTCTCTCATAAAATATACTTTTCTACCCGTTTTATATGGCAATATTTAAAGGGTAATTTCGGAGGAATGTTACGCACTAATAAGCTGGATGTATTTGGAAATTATATGAACGAGGGTTGGGGTAAAAGGACGGTTGTTTTTCTTTCGTAACGTGTACGCTAGGGTTTGGATCCCGGGACTCAGAGTCTCGAAGTCCCGGGACTATTTGTAAATTTAGTTGTCTCGGGTCTCGAAATTTTCGGTTCGAGACACGGTTGCTGAATAATTTTAATTTTAAAAGGTCATAATAAACTTTTTTAGCTTCCAGCACTCTGTCATTAAAACTATTAGCTTAACGAATAATTACTTGATATTCGAAGTCAAATGGAACAGACAGTCAAAAAAAATCAAAGAAAATGTACCCGAAATTCTTGCAAAAAATCAAGAGCAACTGAATGCAGTTTAGTTGCTCTTGATTTTTTGCAAGAATCCAGCTGCACATCAAGCTGCTACAATCTGTCGAATTTCTTTAATAGATTTTCAACTTTATCGCTAAAACATAAGCTTCAAAGTTGATTGGGAAAATTTGACAGTTTCTGGTAGCTTGATGTGCTGGCGTCTGTACATCAAAGACAGGGCAGGGTATTCAGCGACAGCAAAGACACGGTTATTATAATAAACAACCGTAGCGATTAAATAAAAGATGCTGATAATAACACAAAACGGAAGGAACGAGTCGTACTCAGCGCTTTTCCTCCACTTTTATTATGCGCACAGCCAAAGTGTGGAACTCTCTGCCGGCATCTGTGTTCCCTTCCACATTTAACCCGTCTGCCTTCAAAGCAAGAGTGAACAGGCATCTTCTGGGCACGCTCGTTCCATCATAGACCTCATCTATCGCTTACCATCAGGCGTGATCGGGGTCAAGAGCGGGCCCATTTAGTAATAAAAAAAAAAACTAAAAGACAGTGTTGTAAACATATAAAAACGTAAACTAATGTTACCAACTAAATAATAATATAATTACGGGCAACCAAATTGACCAAATTCCGGGCAACAGCTAGTTCCTATATAATTTGTCGGTGTCGTGTGAACGTGGAATGAAAAAAAAGCGTCTAAGATCAGTTACATATTACGTACCTCTTAAAAATAATGGCTTCCCATCGTGATAGATTTCGAAGTAATGTAAATGAGAAGGGTGCTGGAGAGCAAATAAATTGAAATACAAATATGTGAACCGAAAAATTACATTTGAATAAAAGGTTTCTACTCCGCAGAAGGGTCCAAATAGTTGAATACAAATAAAAGTAGTTTCGTGGAATTGTACAAAGTTAATTTACATTCGAATTAGTTGCCATTTTTGTTGTTTTAGTTCGAAACGGAGATCGAGGTACTATTATTCTTTTATTAAGGAGTATGTAAGAATCGTAGCAGGTGGCGTTCTGCTCTCTCTGCCAACTTCAATGGGATGAAGGCATGAGTTTATGTATGTACTAGCTGCGCCCCGCGGTTTCACCCGCATAAGTGTCGATCCCAGGGGAATTTCGGGATAAAAAGTAGACTATATGTTAATCCAGGGTGTCAGCCCACTGCCACCTAAGTTTGGCAATTCTTCGGGCTATGTCGGTTATCGGATCAGTTGTTCCGAAAATTATCCCACACACCCCTTGCGTAGAACTACCTGCTTCAGATTTATTTTTCTTGATAAAAAGTAAACCATAACCATAATCAGCCTATAATGTCCCCACTGCTGGGACACAGGCCTCCTCTCAATGAGAGGGAGTGGGCCGTAATCTACCACGCGGGCCCAGTGCGGGTTGGTGGATGTCACATGTCTTCGAATTTTTGGTTCTAGGACATGCCGGTTTCCTCACGATGTTTTCCTTCACCGTTTTGAGAGCAGTGGTGAGGAAATAATTTACACAAAGTAAAGCGCCTGTCTAGGTTCGAACCTATGACCTACAACTCGTAAGTCGTGTCCGTGACCGCTGGGCCACCACTGCTCTCAAAAAAAGTAAAAGCGTTATTATAATGTCAGTTTTAAGATACGCTACGGTTGATGGCAAAATGTTGTTAAAACCTGGTTATGTTTCTCTTTAAGGGGCTTACAGGACCTAAACGCAAAAAACGCAAGTTATAGAAACAATAAAAGTGTATGATCAACTACAGTAAACAAAATCAGAAAAATATATGATATTCTTCAGGAGATATGCAAGGTAGATAGTGTGTTGAAAACAAATTACAACTAGTTTGATACGATAGAAAAAAACCATGAAGATACCTCTAAAAACTTTCTTTTTACAATAAAAACCATACTAATATACATACAATCATTATAATTTTTGGTCAGATTATTCTACAACAACACACTAAAACACTCGTGTTTTAAATTTTTTAGTCCAAACAATAGATTTTTTTTTGTAAAGATATAATTGTTTCATATTTTGCAATAAATTACCAGCGTTGTGTAATCGCGCTTCTTTCTTTTGTATGCAGTCCGTCAAAGACCGCAGTTTAGGTCATGTAGTCGCCTCAAGTGAATTTGTGATTCTTTTGAGTAATAAATATCTTTAACCGTACATACAAACTCACAAATTTTACCTTCTTAGCATAGATGTTGTATGTACTGGTACGTTACATAAATAAATATAAGGCTAAGTTGTACACTGTACTATTCAAGTATTCATCTTGTTCTTTATAAAAGCCGTTAAATCAGACTCAAACACATATACAACCTTTCAATTTCAGAATTTAGATTAAAAAAGCCTTTACTTACAACGCAACCTCTTTGAACACTGAAGCGTATTTTGAGAAAATATAAACCTGCCAAGTCTTGATACAAAAAGGGTCATCTTACGAAAAATACCAAAAAAATTATTATCCCCTAAGATTGCTGCTGCGTACGCCATTTTGATGACACACATCTTTCATTTATGTTTAGCTTGGCACGGTATTTTGTTCCGACAGATTTGATGGTGTGGTCCTAATGTTAGAGGTAGATGACGTTAATTTTTAGGGTTCCGTACCCAAAGGGTAAAAACGGGACCCTATTACTAAGACTTCGCTGTCTGTCCATCTGTCTGTCACCAGGCTGTATCTCAAGAACCACGATAGCTAGACAGTTGAAATTTTCACAAATTATGTATTTCTGTTGCCGCTATAACAACAAATACTAAAAACGAAATAAAATAAATATTTAAGGGGGGCCCATACAACAAACGTGTTTTTTTCGGTGTTTTTGCCTTGTAGTACGGAACCCTTCGTGTGCGAGTCCGACTCGCACTTGGCCAGTTTTTTTTAAGTTACGCCTTATTTTATTTATAATTTACACATACTTACATATATAAATAGACCAGGATAAAGGACAGAAACATATATGTGCCTATTATTCTGTTATTTTTTCTTGTCGGTGCAGTGATGATTATTTCTAAAGAAATCTCTTCAAGCAAACCTAGGCTGCGATAGGAAACTAGATAAAGATTAGACTTATTTATTTCGAATCGTCTTTTCTTGCTGCGACAAAACATAATATAACGGAATAATTTCAATATACATTTTTTCACATTGTCCTTTGTTTTACAGCAATCAAATTCAAAATATTTTACTTCACATAAACCTACATGGGCACTTATGAGACGTCAGAAGCTAGGTGCACGGTTCCAAATTTTCGTTTCCTATAGAGACTCTATAGAAAACTAATTGGCTTTTACATTGTTTTCAAATTACAGTGTTAATAGGTATGGAAGGACAGTGTAGGTCAACAAGAACCAGGTACTTAAAAAATATGAAATGGTATACAAGATACGACATTAAAAAGTCATTGTTGTAGTATTATGATAAGTTCCGTAGCCTACACCCTAATTGCGTAACCCGCTATCAAGAAGGATATTCCATCACACTAATGTTATAATATAAAGGCGAAAGTTTGTGAGTGCGTGTGTGTGTGTGCGTGTTTATATGTTTGTTACTTCTTCACGCTCAAACGGCTGGACCAATTTTGATAAAATTTTCTACGGAGGTAGCTGACACCCTGGATTAACATATAGGCTACTTTTTATCCCGATATTCCCACGGGATCGATATTTACGCGGGTGAAACTGTGGGGCGCAGCTAGTTGCTTCATATGTTCGAAAAAAATTGTCTGCTCAGCAACGTAAATAACGCAATGAATGTTGTTGAACTATCAAAAGAAAGCCGTTCTTACTGTTTGTTACGCAATTACACCGCTTGTACTCGGGGTCCATAACCTCCACGCTCATCAGACCTTTTCTACAAAATCCTGAGCAAAAATTTAAACAACAATCTTGTCTAATATATTCATAACAAAAACTTAATTAACTTAACCGCTCTTAAGCGTTAACTAGAATTAAGGTGGCACTAGTCGATATTTTTTCCATACAAATTTCGGTAGAGTATTATACTACTGTTTGAGTTTGTGCATCTAAAGTTAAACATGATATCGTTTTGTCTTATTATTAATTTTGTCTGTACGGAAACAGAATAGTAAAATAAAAAGCCATGAAAAAGTTATGAGCCAACAAAGATTCGTTTTTCTTGCTATTTTTAACGTAACTTTGGGTGTAAATAAGTAATTAAAGAACCGTAAAATCTTCAATACAAAGTCGGTACCGACAAAACAAAGTTATCGAAGGGTTGAATAAACTTTATTTGGAATTTATTTAGGCAATGTTTTTTTCATAAAACTCGATTTTCCAAAGCACTTTTCGAATTTTTTTACGCGCCTTTCAGTTCGGAACCGGTGTTTCTGTGCGTGAGAACTAGACGTTGTGCGTGTAGACTAGCGTCTCACTGCTCATCACTGATACTATCTCCGTCGGATACGAAGCCAGGAGAGACAGCGTGCTTTTTGGCCATGACCACCAGTGAGTTCGAGCTCGCGACTAGTTCCACCTTAACATAAAACTTAAACTCTGTCTCAAACACAAATAAAATTGCGAATTTTAGTATTAAAAGGCACTTGAACTTAATTAAGCGAACTAGTAAATCGAGTTTTCTTGTTTGTACTTTGTCTGTTTTATTTTATATAATCCAGCGCTTTCAGCGATGTTGTTCAACGACAAAAGCTATTCAATCTTGTCGAGCGTCCGCTTGATTGATGCTGATTTATGAATTGCTTTATCTTGTAATGTAATGCCAATTAAAAAGAACAACAGATAGTGTCCGTGCTAAAGTGACATCTAGGAATTAATTATAATCTACTAGCGACCCGCCGCTGATTCGCAAGGTTTTTACGACTTGACAAATCTTCGACATTTCTTTACCGTATAAAAATGCTGGTTTAGTTAGACTGGAGGCTGACCCCAAAAATTTGGTAAATTATGTTGAAAACTGCATCAAAATCCGTTGTGCAGTTTAGAATAACAACGCGGTTTCACAGACAGACAGAAAAAACAACTTTGATTAAACTATACAATGTACTTATAGATATATTAAGTTATGTAGAAATAGATATTACACATTTTTGGGGCTCGTAGCACGTTCTAGGATATTATATGCTACGGCGTAGCTCACGCTTGCTACGCGAGCTACGGCGTCGTAGCAAATAGTCTGCCCGCTACGCACCGAGGCTCGAATTTCTCACTTTTGCAACATTTCGGGTTTCAGAATACAAACCGGAGGCCCTGTTAACACGGCGATCATCAGTAAGATATTTTAGTGTATTGTCACTGCAGTTTCATTCTGCATTTGTTTTTAACCTCATGAACTGTGGGATGTTGAGGCGTCACCCCAACTTTAAAAAAATATTGTACAGCCGGTCGATTCTGTAAAAAATTCACCGTGAAAACTTAGGTGAAGTGAGTTTGTTTTTGCTAGGAATTGACACTATTTACAGAATAGCACCGCTGATTATTGCCGTGCACAACATCAATTTTATCATTATATATTCCTGTACTACGTTCATAATGCAAGGCTCATATATTTATACCTTGAATGAATTTGTCATCGCCTCCAAAAATTACAAAATATATTTTCCTCAAGATTAAACATAATTCACTAAAATATACGAATTTAAATGTAGGTAACTTGGTAATCCAATTACAACTCAACTCCGTTGATTAACGCATTCTTGTGTCTGCGTTTCCTCTGATTGTTTCACTGAAACTTGTACAGTCAGCTTCACGCCCATTGCCACAATTTGACTTCGACAGCGCATTTATTCCGTAGCTACAAGGTGGTTTCTGTAGCACGTAGGTGCGTTCGACCGTACCTATATTGTGGCTCCAAGTATTTATGTTACTTTAATGTTACAGCTATTCGGTAGGTAATGAGAAAAGTTCTGTCTTTAATACCTACTGTAATGTTTCGTATACTTACGGTAAGGCGTGTCCTAATAGAAATCGATCGAACCCGAACGCGTGTACGCGCGACAAATGACTCAGACTGATCAGACTGTGAACGTTCTTAAGAATTGCACCTTTCTGGTCTAATAAATTTCTAGCTGCGCCCCGCGGTTTCACCCGCTTAAATATCGATCCCGTGGGAATATCGGGATAAAAATGTTAATCCAGGGTGTCAGCTACCTCTATACAAAATTTTATTAAAATTGGTCCAGCCGTTTGAGCGTGAAGAAGTAACAAACATATAACCACACACACTCACAAACTTTCGCCTTTATAATATTAGTGTGATGAATGTAAGTCTGAAATCACCAATACACCTTGTTAAATGATAAATGATTTTATTTTTGTGAGTAGGTTTGCACAAACACTTTTACACGTCAATATAATTATATTTTTTTTTTAAACTAGATGAGGTCGGCGTTTCCTATCTGACTACTCAAACTCAAACTCTAAGCATATATTTCAATTAAACCAATTACAGGCACTTTTGAATTGTCAAGGGGTCGGTCAGTCGGAAAGATGAAGCTAGTTGCCCATTCCAAAGCGTAGGTACCTATGGAGAAGAAAGGCCGAAACAAACTCAGTGGTCACAGTCTCTTTTAAAGTCTAGACATAATCTTGGCCAGTTTACATGAAAACCATGTAGATCAAAGTCTGAGATGGTCTTTTGAGGAAAGAACCACACAGATTGAGAGGACCTGTCCAGTCAGTGCACGCATTTGTCAGAAATCGTGCAGCTCAATTCAAAACTGAGGAGCTCAACGATTGAGCAAACGTGGTTAACAATACACATGGCTTCACTGTATGAGACGAGGTTTTAGCCTTGTAATAGGACACTAATAGGCTGGTTTTATTTAATTAACTAAAAATGCCTTCTATTAAAGGCAGTATTTTTTTTTCTCCACTTTGTCGCCGTTATCGCGGTCACTGAATCCCCCGCCTTAATCCCAATCACTTAATAGACGCAGCCGTTTCCCGCACCTCGGGGATTACACGTGAACGGCAGGATGTATGACACTGTGTATTCATAAAATAAACGGCGATATTCTGCCGCTTTGGTACGCGTTAGATCCGGCAAGGATTAAAAAGGTGTTAGGGAAGTATTAGTAGCGGGAACATTTATTTTAGTAGGTGTTTTATTTTTGAGGTATTTTTTTTCATCAAATTGGGAGGAATTACGGTTATTCTTACATTAATACTTTAAGGGCTGTTTTTTCCAATGCCAGATAATTTTATCGGAGGAATAATTTTGAATTGTTGACAGTTCTTGCATACAAAAACTGTCAGACGTCAATTTTTTTCCACGAATAAAAATTATCTGTCGATTGAAAAATCAGCCCTAAGTAGAAGAGAAGTTCTGGAGTAGATAAAGGATTTTTTTCCTTCTAATAGATTCATTCAGGCGTGATCGAGGGCAAGAGCGGACCCATAGAGCAATAAAAATAAAATCGTTATTGAAGTAGGTACTTAATTTTTAAAGTCTTGTCTTCAGATGATTTTTTTTTTGTGTGGGAAATTATCAAATAACTTTTCCCGCTCTGGGCGGAGCTAGGGCGTGTCAGTCTTTTACTGACTAAAACCCACCCGTGTTCCTTCAGTTGCCTATGCCAGGGGCCACGGTGTTGTCTTCTGATGCTTAGGTATATAACCAAACATAATACAATCAGATTATAACGTTCCCACTGCTGGGACACAGGCCTCCTCTCAGTGAGAGGGTGGGCTGTAATCCACCACGCGGGCCCAGTGCGGGTTGGTAGATGTCACATGTCTTTGAATTTTTAGTTCTAGGACATGCCGGTTTCCGCACGATGTTTTCCTTCACCGTTTTGAGAGCAGTGGTGATGGAATAATTTACACAAAGTAAAGCGCCTGTCTGGGTTCGAGAACCTACGACCTACAACTCGTAAGTCGCGGCCGTTACCACTGGGCTACCACTGCTCTCACTAACAAAACATAATATTGTTCCTTTATTCCCCGAAAGGTATATAGGCAGAGGTGTACCTACATATAATAGGTACTATAAGGATCTCGTCCCTATATTCGTACTACCGGGTCGAATTAATCAAGTACCCTTTTTCTGCCTTCTATAAATACGTAGTGGCGTTTATCTCATAACTAGCTTTTGCCGGCAGCTTCGCCCGCGTAGAGGTCGGAAATTATTCACAGAAAATTCAACACCCCATTTCACCCTCTTAGGGAATTTCGAAAAACCCTTTCTTAGTGGATACCTACACTTCACAAAGAACACACCCTCCAAATTTAATGGCTCTAGGACCAGCGGCTACTTTGCGTTAATATATCAGTCAGTCAGGACTTTGGATTTTATATAATAAATAGATTTTATGCCATTATCCTATAAGTACTAGAAAAGGTTGCGTGCCATAAACTATGCATCTCATAATCTCTACACTACATACACACATTTTGCCTGATACGTTTAAGTCCTCTGTAATAGGGGGCAAGCCTATTGCCATCAACTGGGCAAAAATGTAGACTCTGGGCTGCTACTCAGAAATTACTAATGCAAAAAAAAAAACAGTGGCACTCCGGGAGTGGCGACAGAAGTAAAAACAAAACACAAACAGAATACTTTGCCATCACTCACTGACATATCGGATATACATTAAAACCGAGCACATCCTGAGGACAGCCGAACACATCCGAAGTGGGTATTTTTTTAATCGTCTTATAAACAAAACACGCGCGGTTTCGCTTACGCCCATCTCAAAAAATGCCCAACGCGCCTTAAGAAGTTTTCACTTCAAAACCCATTAACACTTGACCCAACCTGGAAATCAATCCCAGGAACTCATGCTCAGCAGTAGACCAACGTTCAGTAATGAGGGAATTCAATGTCAGAGCACTATTTAAATGGCGGTCTGTTCGCGACGCGACTTAGGTCGGATTGTGTCACGTCCACTTGACGCACGCGTATAATATGTCAAAAATGGCGCTAACTATCGTCAAACCAAAAAAAGAGTTTGTTTCCAATTACAATTACAAAATTATGGCCTTGATGTACGTTAAATATTAACGATTACGTAATCGTTATTATTTGACGTACGTATGTTACGTTAATCAACCGTTTGAAGAAACCGGAACTTACTCCTCAGTATCTGCTTGCCTAGCTAAAAAAACAAAAGATGCGCTTAACAAGTCTTTATTCCGTTTCAGTGATTTTCCAAACGATTGGAGGCACGAATGAAAAATATAAAATAGAACGTGATTTACAGAACACAGCTAATCCAAATAAGACTTCAAATTATTTTGATGAACACAGTAATTCAAATGTTTGATTTCTGCTTAGTTATGTGCCGTATTGCGTTGGTGTCATTTTTAAACAGAGAAGCGAGAAAAACAAAATTTAAGAGCAAATAAAAAATGTGAGCAAAACTAAAGAACTGGCGTAATAACATAATCAGCCTATAACGTTCCCACTGCTGAGACACAGGCGGGAATGGGCCGTTATCCACCACGCGGGCCCCGTGCGGGTTGTCGGATTGCGGGCCCAGAACTGTAGATTTAAAAGTAAAAAAAAAAAAAAAATAGAAAAGGGGGTACAAGACGCGCGCCCGATGGAATTCCCATGGGCAAAAAAAGACATCCCATACAAAATTTTATCTCCTGTTACGGGGACAAATTTTCAAAAATCCTTCCTTAGTACTAGTGCAAAATTTCATTCTTCTAGACAGCAATTTAGGCAGTGTACGTGAATGAATTTACAATTTTATAATAAATAGAAGATGCCTCGTCTTTACAGCAAAATAAAGCCAGCGATCAGCATAATAATCATACATACATCATAAACGTTGCGTGAGTCTACTTATAAACACCGTACAGCCTGCCGCAGCTGTCTTCTTGAGCACAGGTGGGTTGAAATCCCCTATTAATCTTCAATAATCCCCGAGCTACGTCTTACATACCCCCAAAAAGATTTCGGGGGACCACCCGTCACGAATTCTCGAGAAAAAGAAATAAAATCTTACGAATCTTGTAAATGTTACAGTCTTTATGTTTGCGAGTTTCTGAATTTAAATGTTTGTTCGGGCTATTACGGATTTGGATAAAATTTGGCACACGGGTAGACTTTCGGGGTAGTCGCGTAACACATAAAATGACAATTCATTGCAATGCCTTTCATTTTGACAGTTAAACTACGTTCATTGCGTTACGTTTTTGAGCAGATGAATTATTTTTCAAACCTATGAAGCAATGGATTAAGAATTTCCTTAAAAACTTGTTGAGATTAAAAATATGTGAAGCAATCTTGGTATATGACCAGGATTAGGACATAAATTATATCGGTTCACGTTCTCGTAGGATAATTCAAACGTTATTTTTGTCGTTTTCCGACCTCCTCTCGCAGGTCAAGTCGCGGGTAAATATTCAAATACTAGGTGTATTTGAATATTTACAAAAGAAAAATCGCTTAAACATAATTTGATATGCGTATCATAAACGAAATTATTTTTTACGATCACGCATTTAAGATTATTCAAATGCTACGCTCCGATATCTTTTTCGAGGTCGAACGGAATTGGTTTAAATACATTATATAGATACGATACGTGGGGGAGGAAGGTGAATTATTCATTTTTGGGTTAGACAGATTCTTGCGGGTTATACCACGCATGATAGGGTATAATATATTATGTATACATATTAATCACAAATCATGACACTGAAGAGGAGGAAAGAGTGTGGAAAGAGTACGCGATAAAAACGGCAGCTAAGTATTTTGTAAAAATGGGTTCAAAAATATTTATTATAATCCTCTGCAGCTCTCCGAATCATCATCTGCCTAGCCTTTTCGAAACTATGTTGTGGTCAGCTTCCAGTCTAACTGGATGCAGCTGAATACCAGTATTTTACATCTCTATTACTGATAGAGTGATAAAGACGATGACTTTGTCTAGACTCTCTGTTCAAATATCCAACAAAATGATTTTTGGTAATTTCTGTGCAAGTTTTAAGCAGTTTAATCATAAAATATTGTTTGTTGTTGTTGTTTTGTTTTTTTATAAAAAACGTTGCCCCACACTAGGAATTTCTCCTGTATTGTGGGTGCGTTTACAAACATTTAAACTCACATACACAAACATCCAGACCCGGAACAACTACTTGTAGGTCATACAAATATGAAAGAAATGTTTGCACATAAATGTATAATATATAAAACAAAGTCGGGTTAGTTCACCATTTATACATCAAGAACGTCAGGACCGATTGTTATGATCTTTGCTTTGTTGGATTTGTCTCCGCCCCGAATAGTGCAGCAGAACATATACTTATGGGAAAAATTTACGAAAAAAAAAGATAATTCATTTTGTCATACATTTTGTATGGAACGGCTTTTTTGTTTTTGGAACGGATTGACTGATTTCGATAAATGGCGGTACGAAGTTCGCCGGGTCAGCTAGTATGATAATAAAGAAAATGTTTAGATATTACAAGCCAAATAAGCAAGATGGAAAGTTTTAACTACCTAAAAGTGACTAGAATCAAACCCTAACTTGCACTTCTAATCCATTTCTTCACATGTTTGAAAAATTCGTCTACATAACGTAAATAATGCAATGAATGTTGTTGATCTGTCAAAATGAAAGGCATTACCATTTTAAATGTGTTACGCAATTACTCCACTGAAGCACAAAACGCAGGCGGCCCATTACATTATTCCCGAAAATGCGACCAAAATCGCGCGACACCGTTAGCCCTTAATAACCATTCAGTGCGAAAGAGACGTTACACAGAAAAAAGAGACAGAGTATATTGTGGCACAAAATTATTACGAGTTACGACATCACATTACCCTTTAGACATGTTTATCGAGGGCGAGAATTAAGGAAATGGAGTGACTAGAGCGAATGGGCGCTGGATGTAGGTACTTATTTAAAATTACAATGATAAAATATGAGTAGGATTCGCGTTTAATTTATCTTGAAGGCTATTTAGGGAATTTCTTTGGGGGAATTGGTAGAGTAAAAAATCGCAATCTTTCGTTTACATAATTGACTCACAGAGTCAGTTTATCTTCGCAAAAGTCAGCGCGGACGTGAACGCTTTTAACGCGTTCGTCTTTTTGTTTTACATCGTTCTCACCTATCATAATTATATTATAAATTCAACATTAATGAAAATATTTTTGTAAAAATATATTTTTATAAAAGAGTGTCCATGGAGTTTCTTGCCCGTTCTTCTCCATAGGTACCTACGCTTTGGAGTGGGCAACTAGGTTTATATTTTCTGACTGACCGACTTCTTGACAATTCAAAAGTGCCTGTAAATGGTTTAATTAAAATAAATGCTTTGGGTTTGAGTTCAGCCTACAGTTTTACCACTGCTGGGATACACTCTCTGACAGATGAAGTGGGCTATCATTTACCACGCGCCCAGTGCGGGTTGGTGGATGCCAGATGTCTTCAAATTTTTGGTTCTTGGACATGCCGGTTTCCTTGCGATGTTTTCCTTCATCGTTTTGAGAGCATTGCTAATGTTAATTAGTCGAATTAGTAGATATTAATATGGACCATAGTCTGAAATAAAGTATGATTTAATTTATTTAGGTCTAGCTGACCCGGCAAACTTCATACCGAATCAAATCTTCATACAGAATCATCAAAAAAGTATGAGAAAGTGAATTATCAAAAACAATTTTTTTGTGATTTTTTCCCATATTTTAATAGTTATTCTTCTATTCGGGGTTGAGACAAATCAAACAAATCAAAGACCCAAAAAATCTGTCCAGCAGCCCTTGTAACTAACTCGGCTTTGTTTTATTTATATGGATTGTTTACTATATAGAAAAGACAAGGGAATTTCGTTAATAAACCAGGCAATTTCCAGCAAACCCCTACGTCTATGACAAGATTATAACTGTTGACATGACAGGGAATAGACAAGAAATAATCCCATAAAACGATGACGTCACTAAACGATGTAATATCAAATGTCCTGACGTAATACAAGGCGTGTCTACCTCCAAATATTTATTTATTTATTGACACACCAACGACTTATTCACTAAATTATTACATTAAATATATATCTTGGTTAAGCTGCGAGCTGATACGAGTGAATGGTTAACTGGAGTGAAGGTTCATTTTTGTTTCATTCTACGTTCACACGACACAGACAAAACTACCTACATAGAAATTAACGTTCATTTGTTAATTTGATTTCATACTAAGTTCTGTCCGGGACTTTGTCCGCGTGAAAATTCTTGTGAGGCTTTTGAAAAAGCCGAAGTAAAAAGTCATAATTCGAGGCTTGGCTCTCGCCAATAGAATAAGCTATGTATGTACAGACGCCATCACATCAAGCTACCCGAAATTGTCAAATTTTCCCAATCAACCTTGAACCTTATTTAGCGATAAAGTTGAAAATCTATTAAAGTGTCAGATTGTAGTAGCTTGATATGCTGGCGTCTGTACATATTGATAAATAAAATGTACTATGTTATGTCCTTTTGTGAACGGCACGGTTTCATTAAGGCTCCTTCAAACAGGCGCGACACGCGATAAAATCGCGCGCGACACAAAGGCACCGCAAATCGCGCAACGAGCGGTGCCTTTGTGTCGCGCGCGATTATATCGCGTGTCGCGTATAAACCGAGCTGTAGAAAAAACGTATCTATCAACAAACTTCCATAGTGATCCATACAACACTGACGACCGTGCCTACACACGGCGAATAAACTGTACTTTTTCACGGCAAGAAAAACGTGTGTGTGCAAAGGGCCTAAGGGTAGGTACAGAGGTGTTTGTAGTTGATAAACTAAGGAAATAACGCCTTTATTCCCCAAAGAGGAACCCACATTTCGCCAGTTATGTATGTTTGAGACCCATGTTTAAAAAAAAAATTGTTGAATGGGCCTGCTCTTGACCTCGATCACGCCTGATGGAAAGCGATGGAAGAGGTCTATGATGGAACGAGCGTGCCCAGAAGATGCCTAAGACACTAGAACTCACACGCATCGACGAAACACAGCAGGCTGCTTGACGCCGGACTCCGGTGGGAAGGTGGTCGCAAACCAGGCGGGCGTTAGCCCTACCACCGCAAGGGAAGAATTGGCCAGTCAAATAAGGTGTTGGGTGTGACTGTCCAGGAAACGCCGAGCGCTCGGTTCAGTTGAGTAACTGGCGCAACAAACTGCGCTACACGAGGAGGCTTCTTCATGCATCTCATGTAATCTTCTTTCGTATCAATGATGCGTCTTGTCAAATTACTTGGGCCCAGCAGTGACCCACGTTAATCGCAGAAACAGTGGCGATTATTACGTTCTGGGTTGAGCTACACGATTCCTGACAAAAGCTTGCACTGACTAGACTGATCCACGCAAATCCGTGTGGTCCTTTTCTCAAAATACCTATTCAGGCATTTACCTACATTGTCCTCACATGATCTGACCAAGAATATATCTGAACTTTAAAATAGACTTTGGTCCTTGAGTTTGTTTCGCTATTTCTTCTCAGGGGTAGTCAGATAGGAAATGTCGACTTCATCTAGGTTATTTATTTTTATTTAATACTTGCAGCGTCCCGCGGCTATTTTGAGTATTTTTCGAAAATTTATTATGAACATTTTCGAAAAATAGTGTTACAGCCTAATTAGACCGATTTTAAATTTTCCATAGAAACAGAGATTTTTGTTTCAATAAGATATTTCGAAATGGTTTTTAAGTAACTTTTTAGACCTTTGCATCCTGCTTGCGTATGAAGTTTTATTAAAATCGGTTCATTCATTTCGAAAAACAATGGCTTCAAAGTTTGTATGAAATGCCGTACGGCGTAAACGCTCTTAATAAATAAAAATAAAACAAAATAGTTCTATAATCACGAGCACAAATCAGAGAGAGTCTAAAGCTGCATGTCATGACTGGCAAGAAGGCCTCCACTCAGCATGATGCAAGGTAAAAAGCGAGTTTAAAAAATAAAGAGCTGCTACACGCGCCTTTAAACTTAAACTCAAAAGCATTTCATTTCAATTAAACCATTTAAACGTACTTTAAAGTTGTCAAGGAGTCGGTCAGTTAGTCAGAAACTTACAGTCCGTTCTAAAGCGTAGATTTCTATGGAAAAGAATGGGCAAGAAACTCGTCTAAGCTCCGTTCGCACTTATTAAAGTTGGTCCAGTTTAAAGCGCATTTTTCACATTTTTTTCAGATTTTTCTCTCTGATCTTCAAAGGAACATTATGTACCTTTATTGTTACCTCGTAGCCTTGTCCTTTGTTGGGTCGACTTCCAGAGTAACCGAATACGGTTGAATACCAGTATTTTATAAGGGTCGACTGCCTATCTGACCTCCGTAACCCAGTTATTGAGTAATACGATACCCCTTGGTAAGACTGAACTAACTTTGTTATTACCGACACGGTGTAATAATTGAAATACGTGGCACGTGATACGGGGGAATGAGGAAAATGTCGTGAGGAATGTTTTGAGTATGAATTTTGATGGCTGTAAGAGTAGGGGAAGGCCTGTGTCCCAACAATACATACATAATCAGCCTATAATGTTCCCACTGCTGGGACACAGGCCTCCTCTCGGTGAGAGGGATTGGGCCGTAATCTACCACGCGCGCCCAGTGCGGGTTGGCAGATGTCACATGTCTTTGATTTTTTGGTTCTAGGACATGCCGGTTTCTTCAGAGCAGTGGTGATGAAATAATTTACACAAAGTAAGCACCTGTCTGGGTTCGAACCTACAACCTACAACTCGTAAGTCGCGGCCGTTACCACTTCGCCACCACTGCTCCCAGCAGTGGGGGAACATTATAGGGTGATTAGTCATAATGAGCATTGAAAAACACTTTCAAACTCCCTTTATTTTTTTCTTTCACAGTCGAAGTAAGGGCCTGTGCACACCACTTTTTTTAAACGCGCCGTTGACACGCGTTTGTAGCCAAACAGACGCGACACGCACGCGAGTCAGACGCAGCCTTTAGACCTTCTGTAGGATAAAATCGCACCGGTCGACGCACGTTTCTAAAACGCGCGTCAACGGCGCGTTTTAAAAACGTGGTGTCCACAGGCCCTTAATTACCTATAACCCCCATGTTATTTTCTAACATCACACACACGTTAATAGTAAGACAATAAAGGTGAGCACACACGATTTAAAATTAACGGTCGCGTGCCGCTGACGTCTAATTATCTCGTTAGTCTGTGCACGCGACTTTCACACTAACCTTAGGTTTCACAAAGAAGCTTATATCATCCCTAGCTTATATGGAAGGGGTAGACAGGGGTATATAGTAACACCCGTATTTCCATAAAAAAGGTTTTTCTGGATACATTATGGTTTTTAATCAATTATTTACAAACTCTGGCTAGGTATTACTTAGTTAATCCTACTATCCTACTAATATAATAAACTAGCTTTTGCCCGCGGCTTCGCCCGCGAGGTGTGTCGATAAAAACTATCCTATGTCCTTCCCCGGGATGCAATCTATCTCTCTGCCAAATTTTATCGAAATCCGTTCAGTGGTTTAGGCGTGAAAAGGTAATATACAGACAGACAGACAGACAGACAGACAGACAAAGTTACTTTCGAATTTATAATATTAGTATGGATGTGAAAGTTTGTGAAGATGTTTGGATGTTTGTTACTCAATCACGCGTAAACCCAGGTTTGGATGAAAATTGGCACATAGATAGACCATTTCCTGGATTAACACATATAATACTTTTTATCCCGATATTCCCACGGGATCGAAACTTACGCGGGTGAAACCGCGGGGCACTGCTAGTTTATAATAAGTTTGAGGTTAATGTTTATATTTACTTTTGCGTCTAGTATATTCTTCATTAAGTTAATAAGTATAAAGTCAACGAAGTTATAACGGTTAGCGGGTACTGACTACTGATTTTTACAACACTGGCTTAAAGTATGTCCTCCATTAAATCCTACTGTATATAAATTCCGTATTTCCCTAGTCCTACCTTATTTCCCCATTTGTTCCTTTTCACACAAAACAGCGGCTGCCCAAATTCTAAAGATCTCTCCGTTACATTAAATTACAGAGATACCTTTACGTCCGTCTTAACTAATTAGCTACCGCCATATTACTTTATCCTCTCTCCATCTGACACGCAAAATAGAAATGGACAGAAGGTCGGCTCCATACAAATAACGAAAACGAACGCACACATAGACACGCTTCACGTACAGTGAGTGTAAGCGTACAACCCGCAAGAGTGAACCTGCACCACACTACTCCTGAAGCTGCTTCGACGGAGTACCTACTGGGCGAAATTGACCGAAGTCTGAAGTGCGTGACTATAGATTCATGCTAAGAACTACGGGACGTTTCGAGTCCTTCGACTCGGGCGCAAAAACCGACCACGATCGGAAGTCGTCCGAGGCGAGCCGAGGTTGGACGAAGCGAACCAAAGTGGCCTTCGAAGAACTTCGATCAACTTCTCGAGTAGTGTCGGCTTTAACTTGAGACTTTCTTTTGCGTTAGTAGGTACCACGCGCTTACGCTCGGATGACGTGGGCGCGCGGTACTGAGACGTCGAAGGTGAGAGCGGTAATAGCGCAGCGGTCGGGATGGGCTGCTCGGGTTACTGGTGGTACTCGCGACTGGCACTCATTTGAGATCGCCGTACGTACGTAGTTCTTTCAGAGTTATTTTACCTGGAATTTTGCATCAATGTCAAAATCACAATGATCTTTATTTTCGATACCTTATGGTTGATGTTAGATCGTTTCCACTGACAAGTCTGTCAAACTCACGGTGATCTTTATTGTTGTTGTAATAAAGTTGCTGTTGGACTGCCAGAGGTAAAATAACTGTGAAAGGATTGTATATCTGCGTGTTCTTGTTTTCGCCCGTTGTGCTTGTGGCTAAATAATAAAAGCTGCCCGGGTCAAACGAAGGTTAGGTAAGCTACATTTGCCGAGGTTGGTCCGTTTCATCATCGTCATCATTATTTCAGCCGAAAGACGACTACTGCTGGACATAGGCCTACCCCAAGCACCTCCACTTCGACCGGTTCTGTGCTTCTCGCATCCAACGGGTTTTTTTAATGTAACTTCAAATTTACGGTTCTCGGATTTTTTCTTTACTTGTGCTACAAGATGTTGCTTTTTGCTCAATTTCATGATTCTAGGTCAACGGGAAGTACTCTTTAAGTAAGTATACATTTTGATTCCCTTGAGAGTGTCGAAATATACGTTTTTTGCGGCATTAAACGGCCGTATCTTTTTTTTACGATAACTTAGAAGTTTTATTTTTTCACTGCTTCAAGGGACCGCAGACATAAGTATATGGTTTTAATTTCAACTCGATACCTCCACGAGCTCGCGAGATAAAGGGTCTTGACAGACAGACGGACGGACGGACAACAAAGTGATCCTATAAGGGTTAAATTTTTTCCTTTTGAGGTACGGAACCCTACAAAACAACAAGGAAGAGTATCATCGACACGAATAGAAGAAGATGTAAAAAAAACATACCTACCAGTTCCTCGAAACCAAATACCGGTGAACTAAAACAGCCATCTCTACCGTATAACTTAATTAGTTGATGCGTTCCAGTGAAGGACCGACCTTACGAGATACTAATTATAGTGATACGTGATACAACTGTGAAAGGTTTCTTAGTTCGCCTATTTTTAGCTTGTTTGTCGGTTTTTTTTTTCTGGATGGGAAATCATCAAATGTCTCCCGCTCTGGGTGGAGCGGAAGGGAGTGTCAGACTCTTACTGACTAAAACCCACCCATGTTCCTTCCTTAGCCCTTTATGTTCCGGGCCAGCGGTAACCCTTTCGGACAATTCCGCTGACCCGGCATTGTTTGTCGGGTTATCTGTGGTTACAAAATAGTCTAATAGGACTGGTTAGGGTAAACACTTAAAACGAATTTTGACTGAACCAAAGAAATATGTTTCACGCTTTTTTCGATTAAGTACTTTGTTGAAAGGCCCTTTTTCCGTGCATCGAAAAGCACGTAAAGGTGTAGATACTGCGCCTAAATCTCTCCCCGCTCGTGCCGAATTGCCCTCCTATCGGACTATGAGAGTAAAATAACAAAGAGTTTAAGCTCACAAGCATGTGCGCAAACACGGGTGGTGTTTGCGCTCTTAGTTGTGCGCTTGAAAATCTTCTACGTACCTGGCTTATCCGACCGATTTCGGTCACGGTGGAAATCGGTCGGGAGCATAATAATTATTATTACATCGAAAGGCCAAAAATAAAACGGTCTTATTACAAAAAAGTGTTTTCTATAGACATTGTTTAAACCATCGAGCCAGTTTTTTTTTTTGTAAAAAGAACCTAACTGTGATCTATATACATCCTTCATTAACCTAAAACTTGTAGCGGCATCTACATCACCACATACAAACTACGCATCTCACTGACGTCATGCAAAACCTACATCGCGCAAGCAGAGTTTACAGATTGACTAACATAAATACAACGTCCTAACATCAATCTTCGCGCAGTAGACACAACATCTATCAACAGGGTAATTGCGTAACACACTATCAGTAGCAATGGGTTTCATTTTGACAGTTCAACAATATTCATTGCGTTATTTACGTTGTTGAGCAGACACATTTTTCCAACATATGGAGCAATGGATTATCAATATGCTTCGAAATGATTCAAATTGAGAGTAATAGTGTGTTACGCAATTAGAGTGCTGGTCGGAGGATCCTCCCTTTTCTATGGAGGATGAGTGACCTTTACACCCTGTTCCCTATACACTCTATACAATGTGGAGACGACGATATGACAATAAATGACAATAATAAACACTACAATACTAAATAGGAGTGTTTAGAAACTATCAATAACATCCTAACACCGAAATTAAAGACTAAATTTTTTTAAACAAACTAAATAGTAGTGATGGCCGACTATGGTTTTGGCAATCAGCCGACTAGCTATACTGAACTATTGGATAATAAACAAACAGACTGGAAACGACATAGATAAACGAAGTTAATTGATTGCCGTATTTAATCTCCACCTTGTATATAGCGCCATTGTGAAACAATGCATAAAAACACGAATAATCTCGCAAAAGACTGTGGAAGTTATTTGACAGCCCCAAACTTTGCGAGAGGGGTAAAAACAAAAGTTTTAGAACCTAGAGAGGTAATGAAAACAGTTGAGTGAACTACGGAACGGAACTAAGCTTTTAAGGAAGCGAAGGTATGCGAGCTTGTGTTTGTGGCACAATCAGACTACTATTATCTTTTCACAAATTATTTTGTAAATGTGAGGACTTTGTAGGCCTTGTAGACTTTAGATCTGTAGACCATTTTTTATTTTATCAAGTACCTGATACTTGTTGACAGGCCTATGCTATCCTCCCATACCTACTGTAATTTGAAAATATTGTAAAAGCCAATTATTTTTAAAAAGAGTAACCGTGGAGTTTCTTGCCGGTTCTTCTCCATAGGAAACGACCAATTGGAACCGTGCACCTAGCTTCTGACGTTTCATAAGTGGGTCATTATTTGAGGTGGTGAAATTCTGTTCAGGCGTAATAATTTACAAAGCAGAATAGAAATGAGTGTTATTGATTCAAATTATAACTGAAATTAACTTTATTTATTACTGTATGTTTGTTTAAATATTTATTTTTATTAAAAACTTTGTGAAATTTAATTTTTTTTAAATAAAAATCACGTTACGTGGTCTGTTCAGGTGATATACACTGGACTTCTTGCGTTTATTAAAAATATAATTTAAGTGAAAACGGACCTTGTCATTACGTTTTTGTAATGAATAATGTATATTACTATATCTTAAATGAATGACAAAAAATAAACAGACTTATATCCTTATTTTTTTTTACGATTTATGTTGTTCCGAAAACCATCATCACCTTCGTGGTCACTCATATTTTATACTATTTTTAACTAAATAATGGTCAACCCAAAATATACTTGTTAGTAGCAACACTATAATTGGCTGTTTTAATATCGCAAAAAAATTTAGATTGAAAATATTAACGGTTTTTGTTTAAAAACATATTCTGTGTGTTAAAAATATTGTGTCAAAGATCGTGCATCACTTTCGTGACAGCTGTATTTTGGTAAGTTGGTAATAAAAAAATAGAATTACATACTTCTTCTGTTCGAATTATGGATATGTTACAAATAGGCTATTGTATTTTTTCTAACCTCAATACTGTTTCATACTAGAACCGGTAAAGTGCTTAATTATCACTTTCGTGGTCCTCATTTTCGTGGTCAAGATTAAAAAAGGGTTAATGCCGACTTAATAACACTGCTGAAGCCAGCATCCTTTTGACTTCTTTTGTTCACAATTATATCATTTTATTGAATAGGGGTGGTACAGTCGCCAATACCTCAAGCTACCTCATATGGTCAACAGTTTAACATTCCATGAATTTTAATAACGAAATACGATTTATCAAAAAATAAAAAAATATTTCTTACAGCTACGGCCAGAACTCGCAACAAAACTACTGATGAAGAAAAGAAGGCAAAAAGACGAGAGCATAAAAAAATTACAATGCAGAAGTTAATAGAGAAAAAGAAAAATATTCCATTTGCCTTAGAAGAAGACAGAAGCAGCGTTCAATTTATATAACACCAGTGCAGCAAGCTCGCCATCTACATCTGAAATGCCTTCTGCGTTGGATTTAGATACCACAAGTGCTGCAGGCTCGCTATACCTTCTGAAACACCGAATTCAGGCTAAATATCCACATCGCGTGAGCTCTGTCTTGGTAAACTTAGACCTTCTTCAACAGATACTGTGGTATGCTGGAGCACCGAATCCCCGTAAAAACCGTATTTTTTTCTTTGATTCGGATAGCACTGGCTCAAATTAAGATTGATTTAGTGAGGTAACTTAGGTGACATCACTTTCGTGGTCAAAGTGTTTTATTTTTTTTTCATGACTAATTATTATTTAAGTTCATTGTTCTCTAAGTAATTATTGTTCTTAGTATTATACGTACCTTTGGTTAAGATTCAACAGAGGTTTAAATTAAGAGACTGATTATGATTCATATAAGTGTTATTTTTCGTGGTCGTTACGATCACTTTCGTTACCTACAAAAAACGTTTTACTGAGATTTTTTAATAAATAAGCTGTATCCATCTTTAATTCTATTTTATCTGTAATTATTATGCGTGTTCTCGTCCATAATAAAGCAAATTTAATAAAAATAACCAATTTTTTTTAATTTTTTTTTTTATCCCTCCCTAAATAATGACCCAAGTGCCCATGTAGGCTTATGTGAAATAAAATATTTTGATTTGATTTGATTGATTGACAAAGCATGACACCTAGATTTTAGTCGAAATACCCACTACTATAATTATGCAGTGATGATTATATCTAGCATAATCAGCTAATGTTCCCACTGCTGGGACACAGGCCTCCTCTCTGTGAGAGGGAGTGGACCGTAATGCACCACGCTGGCCCAGTGCGGGTTGGTAGATGTCACATGTCTTTGAATTTTTTAGCTCTAGAACAAGCCGGTTTCGTCACGATGACAGATCAGAGAGGTAATATTCTCGTAATTTTAAGAACGTTCACAGCCTGATCTCAGTCTCAATCTGTCAAAAATACCTCTCAATACCCTATATTTTTGACAAGTTTTTGTCGCTGAGATGACATTGCGACTAGATTTTGAACGTTTTAAATTACGCGAATTGGCCTTCAGACTATGGGCGTTCTTAAAATATCGAGAATTGCCCCTTTGGTTGTAATACCCTACATCTGGTAATCACTGTACCCATGTTACTTACCCTTAAAAAAACCAAAGTAAAAACTTCAAACCATTGGTCTGTACGACGTGAATTAGTGTAGGTACCACTACCTGTAGTGGCTATGAGGAGGACACTGTCAATATATGCACAATTGATTAAATAGGAATAGGTTCCTATTTAATCCATTGTGCAAGTCTAAGAAGAAGAAGAAGCTAGTTAGGTATGTGTCAGTATTAGTAATTGGGTTATAGAGGTCAGATGGACGTCGGCTCATTTACTTACCTACAATATTAGTAGGTATTCTGCCATACTTACTTCATCATTTCAGCCGAAAGACGTCCACTGCTGGGACATAGGCCTCCCACAAGCGCCTCCACTTTGACCGGTTCTGTGCTTCTTGCATCCAACGGGTTCCTGCAGCCTTCATAAGGTCGTCGGACCACCTTGTGGGAGGCCTTCCAACGCTATGTCTTCCGGTACGCTGTCGCCACTACAGAACCTTTCGGCCCCATCGGCCATCTGTCCTGCGAGAAATGTGGCTGCCCACTGCCACTTAGGTAAGTTTGGCAATTCTTCATACTTACAATAAATAAAATACTAAACATTTGAATCGTTAGATTTGCTTCTTCTTAGCGTGTCGATATAGCAATATAAATGGATTCGGCCCAGAATTCGGCTACTTGTTTGGCGCCATCACCAGCGTCCACCAGTTCCTGTAACGTGCTGCACACACTGTTTACGGAACAGCACCATATTTATACTCCAAGGCGGAGTCGTCTATTAATCTTGACCTGAACAGACTGAAAATTTTCAAATTTATTATCATGAGTGTCGTTTTCATGGTTTTCGAGATTCAAAAAGAAAATTCAAGATGGCGACAACTTTATGGGAGCTTCTAAAAACTTATACCTACTAGATGGCACTATATACACCAGACCACATACACATAGAATTTTGTTTACATTATTATTTTCTAAAAATATATACATAAACGGCTAACTAAATAGGCCAATTTACTAACAAACTTCATGACAAAATACACGCTCCATTTGTAATTAACCGGTTGATGTCAATGATAAACGGTTATGAACACTGCCTGCGTCTGAACTACGTTATTAATAATAACTTGATTGTTATTGACAGTAGTCAAGCGTAAATTAATTACTGGTGTTCGTTCGGCAATTAAGTTACCTACATATATAAAATTCAAAGTCCTGACTGACTGATATATCAACGCACACCCTAAACCGCTGGTCCTAGAGACATGAAATTTGGAGGGTGTGTTCTTTGTGAAGAATAGGTATTCTAAGAAAGGGTTTTTCGAAATTCCACCCCTGAGAGGGTGAATGGGGGGAGGGTGAAATTTCATGCGGACGAAGTGGCGGGCAGAAATTAGTATAGAAATATATTATTATCTATCGAACGTGTAAAACAATAAGGAAGTAAGTGATTGACTGACAAACAACGTACAAACTAGGAAAGTACACAGGATAGTATTTACGAGTGGACAGTTTTGAGTATGAATGTTCAGACGCCAGCACATCAAGCTACCCGAAACTGTAAAATTTTCCCAATCAACTTTGAACCTTATGCTTTAGCAATAAAGTTGAAAATCTATTAAATAAATTTGACAGATTGTAGTAGCTTGATGTGCTGGCGTCTGTACATAGATGGCTATAGGAGTAGAGGAAGACCAAAGAAACAATTGATGGACTGTCTTAAAATTGATATGGCCAGAAAAGGGTACGTTAGGGTTTGGCCAGACTGCAAACGCGGGCGCGGGGCGGGCGCGGCGCGGCGTACTTAAACACTAAGAACAAGAACAAGTAAAAGAACAAGCAAGTAACAAGCAAGTAAGCAAGTAGCAAGTATAAGATCTTCATTCGAGCGTCCATAGTGGGTACGTGGGCGCGTGAGCGGCGCGGGCTGCTCGGCGCGGGGAGCGCGTGTGGAGCGCGCGGGGTGTGCGCGGACAACTCACGCTATTGCTAGTTCATACAAGTGGCCGCAGTGAAGGCGCGGGCGCGGGCGGCCCGCTCGGGGACCGGGGTTCTCAAACTAGTTCGAGCTTTTTTCTAGTAAAAATAAGTCTTCTTTATCCATATTATATTTTGACAAACACTGGACACACAGAACGAAGTCGCGCTCCACTGCGGACAAGCAGATCGCGCGCGTTCGCGCCCGCGCCGCTCCCCGCCCCGCGTTGCCAGTCTGGCCAAGCACTTAGGGGTAATTAGTACGCTAATGTGCTCGTTTATAATTTCTAACGTGACCATATTATCGTTGACGTCCACGTCACGGTTCACGATAACACAGGGAAGTAAAATGTAGGGAAATATAGAGGTCACGGCCTCTTTTTTAGTCCAAACATTATATTATTAGGATTTTTGTGCGGAGCCATCTCATCTGCTTATAGTCAGAAGACTGATCGCATGATAAAATTGGAAGAAAAAAAAAAGGATTTTTGTGAGTCTGACAATAAACATATACATATATATATTGGACCAAACACTTGTACACATTATAATAACAGCAGCGCAACTAATTATTGTTGCATGCAGGGCCATGTCTGGAAGGGCCTTCTAAAGAAAGAGCCATTGTAGCTTGGAGTTGACCTGTCCCAACAGACGGCATGTATGCATCACTCATCGTGTAGCTCAACCCTATTTTAGGGAGCTCAACGACCCGTCACACGACGCTACCAGATCTGCAGGACATTTGCGTAGGCCATAATACTCAAAACCGCCAGACAGTTATCAAGTTATGTATTCAATCTAGCCTGCATAGTACTCACGTTCACTGTCAGTTTTCTCTGTTATCAAAAATATCATGAATTATGTCATGTAAATCAATAAAAATAAAAATGTCAATATGAATTTATTAATAATATTATTATTATTGTCATTATTAATTATTACTTACCCCCTATATGTATAGCGTCTGTATAATTACACAACGCTTTGTCTTCTTCTTTCGAAAGTCAAATTACTGCCGACTGAAAGGGAGAAATGGGTGTGTACTATTCATCTGATATAATACGTTAATTAGTAAGGGGGTATCTATGTACTAATAAAGAAGTTTGATGCTTGAGTTTGTACATTGGAGTATAGCTTTATATCGCTGGTTACCGCGAGTCCCGAGATCAGCCACTGACGTTTACGGCATGGGTTATAAATAACACTTAAATGTTGTTATTATTTATTAGGGTCAAACCCTGCTACAAGTTAATCAGAATTAGGGTCAGTTCATAACCTTCGCCGCTTGGTTCATCGCGGGTAATTTAATATACGCCCTAAGGCTTTATATGGTTTATTTTGTTGAGTCATTCCGGTCTGATCCCCTCAATCCCCTGCTAATTCTTCTGTGAGTTATGTTGTGTAAAATTGCTGAAGTTATTTTAGTTCGTCAATATTATGTTTTGAAAAATAAATCCATCTATTGTAATATACGAGTAGTGTAGTCCTCCAGACAGTATTTCGGTCATGGCGGTCAATTTAACGGGGACTGGCTTTCTGCGCAGGAGATATTATAGTGCACAAGTGTGTGCGCAGACACAGGACGACAATCCGACACGACCGGTGAGGGATCTGGCGCAGGACCAACGGCTTAACGTGCTTTCTAACCCACGGGGGTATTACACCGCCAACTTCGGGCTGTTACTAAGAAATTCCTAATGGAAAACCTAATAGCACTTTATCTGACCTGGGAATCAAAGGGTCAAAAATTATTTTATTGCTATAACATAAATCTATATAACGTAATCTTTCTTTTTTTCTATTTATTGTTGGGGAAGATATATTTTCTAAGTCACGAATCTTGTTGTATTTCTAATGAAGACCCTTAGGAGCCGAAAATAATGAAAAGTCAGAAAGAACGCTAAGCGAAGACGAAGTAATAGCGAGGGCAGGCAATGCGATGCGACGGGGTGGGTCGGGGGATTAAATAATACTCTGTCTTTGGTCATCTCCATTTGTGTGGAAAGGTACACAATGCAGTGAGGTGGGCGTGGGCCGCGCAGCGCCGCGCGGCGTATCTCGACGTAGTAGACACCACCTCACTGAATTGTGTACCTTTTAATGTATTAGATAAGGTCTATAATTGTATTGCTATCTTGAAAACTGCGCGCCACGTCGCGTCGCGGTGTAAACTGACCCTAAAGTATTATTTGAATCTCGGAATAAATCCGATTTTCTGCTGTCTACGATGAAATATTGTTAATAAAAAAAGACGTGTAAAAATACCGGTAACCCCTATCTTGGTATATACAATTATTATTAATCAAGCCTCCAATTTGTACTAATCTTAAGTACCTCTTTCGAACTAAACCAACTATTATTTCAGTCGCCTGAAACAACCTTAATTTCCAGAAATAATCACTTCGGTACAATCAAACCTCGCATTATGGCTTAAACAACAACTGCTATAATTCCAGTCACGCTACTCGAAAGGCGCGCCTCGTCAGGGCCACTGACGTCATTACCGTGACGTCACCCACACGTCATCGTCTATCCAAATTGGCGGGATGAGTGTGACGAGTGTCTAATTTTGTTTGATAGGATGCTGATAGAGTTTGTCGGTGTTGATTTTGTTTGAGGTGCCTACCTGCTCGATTATTGTCGATAGACACGTGTCATCATACGAATTCGAGTAGGTGATTGTGTAAACAACTAACGTTCGCCATTGTTTTTTTTTTTTGATCGCCATTGTGTAACTTTGCAAGTAGGCTTACTTATTAGATAAGATATGCTACATTTATTTGCCCAAACATGTGTAGGTACACATACAAGTATAAAAATAAAAACTTGTATGCAGGATAACATAAAATCAAAGAAACAGTTCAGAGACATGTTTGCCACATAATATGGCGTGCAAATATTATGTTTGTTAAAAAAATAATAACACATCATCTGCCTACCCCTTTAAAGGGTACAGGCGTGATGTTATGTTGTGTGATTGCGTAAACAATGCATACATATGCGATAGCAGCTATCGCGTTGAATTTGCTGGCATTTATTGAAGAGTTTCGTTGTCTGTCTCCGAAACTCATCATCATATCTTTATAAAATTTAAATGGCACCATTTCGGAATAAACCTCTTTCGAACAAAAAAAGAATTTTGCAAATCCGTCTATATGTGACGGAGTAATGTCCGAAAAAAAAAGTTAAGCATCTGCATTGAGAACCTCCTCCTGTTTTGAAGTCGGTTAAAAATATATAAAAAAGGCCCGTTCGATCTTCACCGTAGGTGTATATACCCATTTTAAAATGGCTGACAGATAAATGATAAGCTTACATGCTTCGATCAATAATAGTACTATTGATCGAAGCTTACATGGGATTAAAAGAGCTGTCACCGCACCTGCCAATATCTACTCGAATCAATCATATAATGTGATACGGTTGATTGATTGATGCGACTCTAAAACAGAAACATCCATTTCTGTGACATCGAAATAAATTGATTGATAGATAGCTCCTGAAAAATGTGTGCTAATTTCAAAATGAGAAAACTGCTGCTTCTTGAAAATTCTGTCAATTATAAAGTCTCTGCTAATGTCATGATATCGTGATGGATGGTTAAGAGGAAATGCGGCCGGAGAGACTTTTGAAATGCGGCCGGAGAGACTTTTGAAAAATTCTAAGTAAAAAGTCATAATTCGAGGTTTCGCTCTCGCCTATTTCCTCCTCCAATATTGGACCAATTTAAAAGATATTTCATAAACTGAATAAACAGAACATACATACATACCTATATTGTTTCCATATATTTTTCTTTTTTCATGAATAGTTGTCAAATTTGTACACTAGGCGTCTGTTGACAGCGGTTTAAATCGGCAGTTTTGAGGGTTCTAGTGCTTATAAAAACAATGTACATCATCAAAAAGGAAAGCATAGGGACATACAAGTAGTTAATATTTATTATTCTGTAAAAAATAATTGCTTTAAGGTCATTAACCACAAATAACAGGTGAGAGCGTTTCTATAGAGAAACGACCACCCGCACGTTATTAATTGAGACGAGGCTTTAAGAGGAATTTAAAGCCTCGTCTAAAAGGAGAGATAATCAAGTTGAAAACGCCGTTTAATTGTAAGTAAAACTTCAAAACAACCTCACACCCTCTTAAGAGCAAAGGAAATAACATTAGCAGTAAAATTCTACTTAATAGACCCGCCACCGCCACTGTTGATCACCGCCATAAGTTCTTTTTAATTTGTCAATCAATCTATGGTCTGTTCTAAAAGCATCTGGTGAAAAGTGTAAACAAACCTTTTTCAGGTGAAATTCTAGCTTAAGCTTTAGCTTTTTATATATATTATGAAGGTTTTCTCCACACAATGGGTGCCTGAAGATGGACGGCGCCGCCGAGGCCGGCCCAGAAAGAGATAACGAGATGACCTGGACGCGTACCGCGAGGGCTGGTTCGAGGTGGCGCGGGAAAAGAGTTCCTGGAAGGATTTGGGGGAGGCCTTTGCCCAGCAGTGGGACAGCATAGGCTAGCAAAAAAAAAAAGAAGGTTTCAAATCGGCATCCACATGTAAGTTTTCTGATTAATTTGTTTACCATTTTTAGCTATTTTTGGGAACCGATTATAGTCAACAAAATGCGTTTTTTAGCTACTTAAAAATGATCTATCTGGTAAGTCTTAGTCCCAGTTTTCAACAATCATTAAATGAGGTAGGAACCTTTAAAAAAAAACATATCCAATCCGACCTATATAATAATAAATAAAGCGAGATATTCAAGTTAAAAACCCCATCAAAAGTAAGTACAATTCCATTTGTTTAGGTACATTTTTATCACTTACTTTTGGAACAGAATATAGCTTAGAAAATGCGTCTAGCTATTTAAAAATCCCCAATATCGTAAGTCCTAGTACAGTTTTCACCAATCCGAAATTCAGTACCTCAAAACAAAAAACAGTACCTACCTCAAAAACAAAAAAAATGTCGAGATAGTCAAGTTAAAAATACCATTTAATTGGAAGTAAAACTCTAAAACAACCCACACCCTCTTAAAAGCAGAGGAAACAACATTAGCCGTAACATTCCACTTAATAGACCCAACAACATTTTATTATTAAAATACGCTACATTCCTGTTTAGTGCTACAGTTAGAGGCTGTTAACAAAAATGGCGCCCATTATGTCTGTATTACCGTAATATTTGAATAGAGTACGCAGTCTGCAGTGCGGGAGTCGTAGGAATTAGCTGTTTCGTAAAAGGATACATTGAGAAAATATTTAGAAAAATCTAGCGTGGGGCGTGGTTTTAAAAAAAAGTATGTACGTCATCATGATCTGCCTAGCCTTTTCCCTACTATTTATTTTATTTTACCATTTATGCACACACATTATACAGGGTTATTGGTAAAACATTAACAACCTCTTAATTGTACTCATCATTATGAACAACTTTTACTATGGGACCAAACCTGAAATCGCGAAAAAAAATCAGCTGTTCCCTACATTTATGTTCGTTTAACTCGTCAAAATGTAGGGAACAGCTGATTTTTTTTTCGCTATTTAAAGCGTATTAAAATCCGTTGCGTGACTACGGATTAGTAGTGACATAGCTCTTCAAATTAAATAAGCATTTGTTAGGAGTCGTATTATTATCAATTATAATATTATGTTTTCTTTTGAGGTAATAACCAAGAGGCATGAAGCCTTTTTTTTTGTGTGGACATAATCAAGTAACTTCTCCTGCTCTGGGCGGAGCGTGTCAGACTTTTAATGACTAAAACCCACCCGTGTTCCTTCAGTTGCCTGTGCCAGGGGCCACGGTATCCCTTTCGGTCAACTCGCGACCCTGGCAGGCATCGGCCCTACCGGACTCCGTCAGTAAGTGCTGACATATCTTTGGGGCGCGCGTGGAACACAACGTGTCGTCCACCCGGGCCTGGTCCTTACCGAACGGCGAGCTGCCTATTGCTCGCCGTCCGCAAGCCAGCGCCTATGGTGACGAAGGAGGGGACGGCTACCCATGCATTTCTACACATGGTCTCTTTTGTCGATGCTCGAGAAACATGGCCGCGACAGGAATGGCGCGGATAGGAATTTAAAAGCTATTGCAAAATTAAGAACAAAAACTAGATCGTTTAATCTAAACTAATATTAACGAAAGGTTAAATTGTTCGTTTGTTTTTAAGAAGTAATCTCTAGAAGTACTGATCCAATTACAAACATTATTTCACGGATACAAAGCTACACTACTGCCCAGTGCCATAGGATTAAAAAAAAAAAACAGCTGTTCCCTACATTTATGTTCGAGTTATACGAACATAAATGTAGGGAACAGCTGACATTTTTTTTTAAGAAAAAAAAATCCTGTGGCTCTGAATTTTTTTTCGCGATTTGCACAGCTGAATTTTTTTTCACGATTTCTGGTGTGGTTCCTTATTAAAAGTTGTTCATAATGATGAGTACAATGACCTCTTAAGAGGTTGTTAATGTTTTACCAATAACCCTGTATAAGAGTGTCTTAAAAGACGTACTTACAGAAATAAACATTTCATTTCATTGATTATTTTATTAAATTATTATTGAGTGAACCAGGGTTTATAACATCGTACAGTCAGTCGTATACATTTAAGTGCAGACAACGTAATAATTTAAGAAGAGGTCGTGACAGAGTTTTATTATTTGATTTAATTAGGAAAAGCTTTTGCCAGGAACTTCGTCCAGTAATTTCTGATGTGAGCCATATCAATTCTTATTTTATTGTTTGTTTTGAAGAGTGGAAAAATGTTGGTAAATAAAAAAAATATATTCTTGCACGGAAAAATCAGGAGCCAGGAGATACTTATTAACGTAGTTTTCTATAGAAAAGTTGTCATCAACTTATGGATGAGGCTTGAATTTCAAATGGGTAGGTATAGACCCCATAAACTACAGCCTACTAACAAAATATTTATCACCCCACTTTATCATCACAAATATTCCGGGTCGGGAATAGAACACACGATCCACGACACGCGGTTGGTGCAAAGGAATACCTCGCACCGTGACTGTGCGAGGTATTTGATATTTTGAGGTGTTTGTCAGCCCTGTTCATTCCAAAAGGTAAATAGTCCGTAAAAATAGTGGGATCGAGCTTTACGACGTCATCAGATTTGATAAATTAAGGACGCTTTCAGACGTCCCGAAAAACGAATAGCCGTCATCATACACAATTTAGTGGTGGGTTAGTGTCAACGGTTTTGCGGACGATTTCGAGCACTACAATAAACCGTAATTTTAGAATAGCTTGCGGGGTGCGTAGAACGTTTACAATGGGAATGTATTTAACTTTGACAGTTGAACAACATTCATTGCGCTATTGACGTTGTCGAACAGACAATTCAATGCATGAGGAACTTCCTTCAAAATTCTTCGGATTGAGATTGAAATTGTGCGTTACGCAATTGGAATGGCGGTTTAGTCTGTCGAGCTCATAAGTTTAAACCCCTTGTACAAACATCAGCAAATCAAGCTACTACAATTTGTCAAATTTCCTTAATAGATTTTCAACTTTATCGCTAAAACATAAGGTTCAAAGTTGATTACGACTTAAAACATCAGTATTTCATAGCTTCAATATCGCTATCTCCTTGCTAAATTTTATCGGAATCCGTTCAGTGGTGTAGGCGTGAAATGGTAACATTCAGACAGAATTACTTTCGAATCCATACTGTGATATTATAAATGCGAAAGTGTGTCTCTCTGTGTCTGTTACATCTTCACGCTTAAACCGCTGAACCGATTTAGATGAAATTTGGTACAAAGACAGTTTTAGTCTCGGGAAAGGACATAGGATAGTTTTTATCCCGATATTCCCACGGGATCGACACTTATACGGGTGAAACCGCGGGGCGCTGCTAGTGTATAATATTAAATGGATATATCAGTTTAATATTAACGCATTACACACACAAACCTCTCGTAATCAACTCTCAAAACGATCGTGAAAGCCGACATCGAAATCCGTTGCGGAGTTTTGTAGTACGAAAAGCGACTGAGTTCGTAGCAGCATGGCGTAGTTTCGTAGCACCGTAGCACTCGTAGCTTACATGGCGTAGCATCGCAGCGGCAATGTTGAAGGCCGGCTCCACAGTTACCCACGGCTAAGCTACGTGAATGGTTCGTTCCAAAAGAATTTGTTTTGTTTTTAAAAAAAAAAAAACGTCGACGACGTTGTTTTTTTAAAGAATCTAACGAAATTGTAAACAAACCCAATTCATCTTACGCAATCATAAGGGAATTAGTAACACATTCATCTGTACTTATTGTTTGAATTACATTTTTGAAGTGAAAACTTCTTTACGCGCGTTGGGCATTTTTGACATGGGAAGAAACTATTGAACTCGCGCCACTGTTACCGTAAGCGACACCGCTTGGGATGTGTTCGGCTGTCTCAGGATGTACTTGGTTTTAATGTATATCCGTTATATCAGTGAGTGATGGCAAATTATTCTGTTTGTGTTTTGTTTACACTTCTGTCGGCACTCCTGGAGTGCCACTTTTTTATGTATTAATGGCTGTCTCGTATAGGGTCTTAGCATTATGCTGAGCGATGGCCGCTTTGCGTAGATGTGACGCATCTGCCAAATTGTTATTTTGATTGTTTTTTTTATGCGTCATTTTTGCCGCAAATAAATAAATGTATTTCATTTTCTTTCTTTTTTAAAAACAAGATGGCGGCGTTAGTTTAGATTTTGGCCACGCGCCAAATTTATTATCCTTCTACAATCGTAGCAGTGGGCGGTCGGGTTTATGTTGTGTGTTAGTCGGATACGTCATCATAACGTGTGACGTGTCACTCGTTATGATTTACGATGATTTCAATTCACCACGATTTGTTATTGCGCTAAAATATAGGTGTGTGTGTGTGTGTGTTTATATCCTCATATTACCTATATGATCATGTGAGGAGCCCGTGGCTAAATAATAACAGCCGCACAGGTCGATCCATCAGGTTAAGCTACGCTTGCCGCGGTTGGTCTGTGGATGGGTGACCATCTTTACATACCGTGACCCCTCCGTGTCTCAGAAAGCACTTTAAGCCGTTGGTCCCGGCTGTCATTCGTGGATCTTTGACAGTCGTTACTTTAGTCAGAAGCCCGAAAGTCTGACAACCAGTCTTACCAAGGGGTATCGTATTACCCAGTTACTGGGTTGTGGTGGTCAGATAGGCAGTCGCTCCATGTAAAATACAGGTATTCAGCTGCTTCCGGTTTGACTGGAAGCCGTCCACAACATAGGTGGGAGAAGGCTAGGCAGATGATGATTATATGATGTCATGTCTCGCAACCGCAATAGGCTATTTGACAATGTAAAAAATAAGGTCATAATTATTGACACTCGTATAGATTATCGCATATAAAATCGATTTGCATTAATTTTACTACAAAACAATGTATTATTTATAAAAAAAGTCCCGAAAAAACTTCATCATTTTAAAACCGGCGCCACGTAATCGAAAACGGTCAGGATCGGCTGAACTTAAGATGACGTCATGATTTAGTAAATTTCTGTCTATCGCTGACAGAACAGATGACTTTTGACTAGTATCTCGACCGTTTCAATGTTTGTTTACGTGAATCGTGACGTCACGACGCCATATTGTTAAAGATAGCGTTTTGGCGGCTTATTAAAACAATACATTTTTAATAACTATTTTTAAAAGAAAAACATTATGCAATTTGAAGTAATAGATTATTGTGGGCTCGTTAGACACCATTAAATAATCTGATATGTTTATCAGAAACCAGTCAAATAGCCAATTGGATAACACACTGTCAATCATAATCTGAAGGAATATTGCTAGGATATTCGAGAAAATAATGTCTGCTCAACAACGTAATAAAAAGATAGAAATATATTTTATTTGGGACACCACACAGGAAATACAAATAGTTATAAAACCTGTCAAGTACGAGACGGACTCGCGCACCGAGGGTTCCGCTAGGTATGTAACTAAAAATTCAGGGATTTCAGATTTTTTCTAATACTTTTTTTTTTTTATGCCAAATTTCATGATTCTAGGTCAACGGGAACTACTCTATAGCTTTTGATTCCGGAACATAAAAACCTGTACCTATCCTTTGATTGTGTTAACTTAGAAGTTTGATTTTTTCACTGCTTCAAGGGATTGCAGCCTTGAGTATTTGATATTAATTTTAACTTGATAACTTTACGCGTTCCTGAGAAAAAGGGTCTTGACAGACAGACGGACGACGAAGTCATCTCGTAAGGTTTTCATTTTTCCTTTTGAGGCATGGAACCTTAAAAAGGATCATTTAAACCTAACAAAGTTACAATATAAAAATTGCGATGTGCCTGTGCGAGGCTAAAAAGGCTTCTACCTCAGCATAATGCTGCAATATTTAAAAAATAAATACCGCTGCGCGAGCGCTGGTATTCTGATAAGGCCCGAAATAACGCAATGAATGTTGTTGAACTGTCAAAATGGAAGTAATTGCTACTGTTAGTGTGATACGCAATTAGCCCGCAGATGACCATCATCGTCATCATCATCATCGTCACATCTACGCCATTTTGCGTAGCTATGTGACGCATATTTTTTCTCCCAAATTGTTATTTTGTTTGTGTTTTTTATTTTTATGCGTCATGTTTGCCGCAAATAATTGTATTGTAAGGATCGTAGCAAGTAGCGTTCTGTAGTTTCTGCCTACCCCACATCGGAAAAAGGCGTGAGTTTATGTTTTTCTCCTCTGTGGGTGTATTGCCCGTATCCTCTGTGGGTTTAACATTATTTTTATTTTTTGCGTACGTGCGACAAACATCCATTCTAAACAGTCGTGACTTGGATCCGACTGTTTTTTCTTCAAACTGAAACTCAAAGCATTTATTCCAATTATTAAACCAGTTACAGACACTTTTGAATTCTCAAAATTAAATAATCTGTCAGTTAGTCAGAAAGTTGAAGCTTGTTGCCCATTCCAAAACGTAGATCTCTATGGAGAAGAACGGGCAAGAAACTACAAAGATACTCTTTAAAATCAAGGTAATTACAAAATCCTATGTAAGTACATTATTCTTGTTACTTCTATATGTGAGAACAACGTAAAAAAAAAAAACAAATGTTCCTTCTGAAAAAAAAAAATTAAGAAACAATTCAAAATATAAGATTAAAATAAGCCGTGGCAGGAGATGAGTGAGATGACCAGTCTCAACCGACGGCGCCGCTCAGTCGCGCTGCTGCATCTGTCAGGATTTTAATTACCTATTAATCTTTTTTTTTCTTTCTACTTTTTGTAGCAACCTTCGATACAACAGGATTAAACCTTTAGCTTTATTTTACTACTACAATATCAGAAAGTATACTCAGTTTAACAAAAAATTGTGATACAAATATTAACGTGATGTCGATATTATTACACGTAAGCATCAGACTCCTCCCCTACTACCCTCCTAATGTGAATCGAATGACGCGAACGCGTCACATTGCAAAAACGACGCAATGTGACAACGTAAGTGTAGGGGCTTATATTGTTATTTCTTGATGAAACACAAATATATGACGTGTATTATCTAAGCCCATAACAAGGTTGTAAATGTGTATATTACCTACATAAATAACAATAAATCATTACAATTTCTAACATGCAAAATTATATATTATTATATTTATATATATTTTTTTTTCTCATGATACAAGTGTAAGAGAGTAGTAGAATAAATGGCTTTTTTATTTTATTTATTATTTATTATATTACCTACAGCTTATTTGAGCAGTGGTATCGGCCCCAACTAACGAGTTGTAGGTCTTAAGTTCGAACTCAGGCAGGCACTTTACTTTGTGTATTTCATTTCATCACCACTGCTCTCAGAACGGTAAAGGAAAACATTGTGAGGAAATCGGCATGTCCTAGAACCAAAAAAATTCGAAGACATGTGGTAATTTTTGTTTTCTTCGAGTTTTTTTTTTTTGAAATGGGTTTGTTCTTGACTGCAGTCTAGGTCAGAGGTGACAGAGACAAAGTCGACGATGGACTGAGCTTACGCAGAAGAAGCCTGTTTCAAATCCAACTTTTATACTGGCTCAGTGTAGATCGTTTATCATATTATTTAATTATTGTGGGTTTTCCGAGAACAGGATAATGTCATCCGCGAACCTCAGGTGACTCAGAAACCTTACCATTACCGGATTAAAATGTTACTTTCATTATATTTATATTCTTGATATCAAAGGAGTTATTCCCGTTACCTAATTCAGCTCAGATCCGAAAGCTCCATATAATGTGTGGTTCAGATAGAGAAAGAAAGAAAGGAACCATCAGAAGGCATATTTCTGTAATTAAAAACGCTCAAAATCTAGTCGCAATTTCATCTCAGCGACAATCAATGTCAAAAGTTTGTCAAAAATGTAGGGAATTTATTTTTGACAGATTAAGACGGAGATTATAATGCAAACGTTCGTAAAAATACGGAAATCGACCCTCTGACCTTATGTCAGAAAACCAATTCCTGTAATTAAATTCTTTCAAAATCTGGTCACAAATCGCAACTTACCACTGCAAAATTCAAAGTCAAAAATGTAGGGAAATTCTAGGTATTTTTGACAGATTGAGTCTGAGATTAGACCGTTGGTTGTTAAGAGCTTAAACTACCTCCGCTAAAATTCACTCTTTATCTCGCTCGCACGATACTGCTCGCGGACTGTGTGAGAACGAGACAGAGTGCGGTGCTGGGCGGAAGGCAGCGCCAATAGTATAGGTATTTGCTTTTTACGATGAAAATAAAGGTAATTAAAAAAAATAACAAGATCTGCTTTATAGTTAGTTCAGTTAGTATGGAAAGTTTCATGATCTAATTTGAAGTATTTTTTTAATACCAGCGGTTTATTGTTCGGTTTGGAGGTAACTTTGGATTTTTTTTCTATGGAGAAAATTTTATGGAATCGTGTTTACGTCTAACATAGTACTTAACATTAATCCTCAACTTTAGCATATATTTATTTCAAAATTAATGCTGCAGTATTTTAGATGTAACGGAGGATCATGCTAAGCCATTTGAGGTAGTATAGGCTCTTAAAAATACGGGTATTACCCTTCTGATTGTTACCGCCATATCCCCATACTAGTAACATCATGGATCGCTGCTAAATGGGCGTCCGAAGAATAGAACCGTCCCTTTTTCAGCACAAAGCTCGAATTTCAATATACCCATAATCAATTTGCCCGTTCTTCTCCATAGGTACTTACGCTTTGGAATGGGCAACTAGCTTCATCTTTCTGACTGACCGACCCCTTGACAATTCAAAAGTGCCTGTAATTAGTTTAATCCAGTTCTGAGTTGAGCTGCACGATTTTTGACAAATGCGTGCACTGATTGGACAGGTCCGCTGAATGTGTGTGGTTCTTTCATCAAAAGACCATTTCAGACACCAATCTACATGGTCTTCACACGATCTGACCAAGATTTTGTCTGGACTTTAAAAGAGACTGTGACCTCTGAGTTTGTTTCGGCCTTTCTTTCAGATAGGAAACGCCGACCTAATCTAGTTTAAAAAATATGATTGACGTGTAAAAGTCTTTGTACAAACCTACTTACAGAAAATAAATAATTTATCATCATTTATCATTAATTAATAATAATAATATTCCACAACTATCACACAATTGAAATAAATGCTTTGAGTTTGAGTTTATAGTGGTATGAGGAACAAGGTGTAAAGTTCACTCATACTCCATAGAAAAGGGAGGATCCTACGACCAGACGGGTGTTGTGTCTGGCGGGCAACTGCCCGATGATTCATTTAGGGCCGTTTTATCTATGCTAGTTGCGCGGTAAACTCTGCTTGCGCGATGCAGGATTTTGCGTGACGTCAGTATGACGCGTTGTTCCATGTTGTAGATACCGCTACAAGTTCAATATCAATCAATAACACCAACTTTCACTAGCCCCATAACATTATCAAAACTACCCACATAAAATTCTGACCTCATAAAAATTAATGAGCATCTACCGCAAGAAAAGACATTATTAAGCTGTGATGATGGCTATGTACACCTTATTAATACGACATGACGCGTCGACATAATTAACTATCGTTTACCATTGGAATTTCAACCATAAAACTTCGTTCAAAGGGTTGAAATTCCAGTGTTTTGTTTCAACCACCGTCATTCATCATAGACGCTCTGGATGGCTTTAGAAAAAGCGCTTTTCTCTTTATTTGTGGAGGGTAGGTATTGTGTGGTAAGCTTCGCTTGACGCTTTGTTTATCATAATGCCATCCATGATCTTGGCTTGAAAGGAATTTAATCGAGGTCGGTTTGTTATTGATGTGTTGGGGGTATGTTGTGGTGACCATGACCGGGTCGAGGAGCGGGATCTTAAGCTCATATATTACACAGGGTGGTAGGGACATGAACGCAAAAACTGTAACCATGAATTCAGCACATGATTCTAGAATCCCTAACGTATAAATTTTTCGTCGGTTATAAAATATCTAATCATAAATATTAGATGTAAGTACAAGCTGCGCCCCGCGGTTTCGTATATTTGTGTTCACTTAAATGGACAAAATGTATGGAACAGCTGATTCTTTTTACGTAATTTCGTGGTTGGTCCCATAGAAAAAGTTGTTCAAAATGATGAGTACAATGACCCCTTTTCGCGTTTAGTATAAACAAAAACTAATGTTGTATATACAATAGGTTCGTCTGTTCTACGATTTTACCTTAAAATGGAAACATAACAAGCAAGTATTTCCCGAAATAGGTCGTCATCATCTTTCTAGTCTATTTCCAACTATGTTTTGGTTGACTCCAGTCTAACCGCATGCAGCTGAAAAGCCGTATTTTACATGGAGCGACTGCCTATCTGACCTCCACAACACAGTTACAGAACCGGATGCATGTTCAATACAATATTTGACTGTATAATTTTGGGATCACATGGAAGTCTTATACTGAATTTGTTTTTATCCGTATGTACAGTGGGATGTTGACGTGTGATCCCAACTTTTTATCGTAAAATATAGTACTGATCACCGTGTGAACCCCACAGGGTTACACGATACCCCTTGGTAAGTTTGGCTGCCAAACTTGCAAATAGATGACCACTTGAATTATATTAAACCACTAGCTTTTGTCATTTACATTTACACTTAAGTAGCTATCTGCCAGTAAAATTCCCGTCAAAATCGGTCCAGCCGTTTTGGAGATTAGCCGGAACAAACAGACAGAGACAAAATTTTTTTAAATGTTTTTTTTTGTTGTACTTTACTTTCATATGTACAGACGCCAGCATATCAAGCTACTACAATCTGTCAAATTTCTTTAATATATTTTCAACTTTATCGCTACAGTATAAGGTTCAAGATTGATTGGGAAAGTTTGACAGTTTCGGGTAGCTTATTGATGTGCTGGCGTCTGTACTTAGTAAAAAGCTGTTCTTTTGTCATTACAAGTTTTATTTATTTGTATAGATTAATTTAGAATGATCTCTTTCATTTCCTATCAACGCAATCAGACACTGTCGCCATAGAAGAGACAGGGGTGGTCACAAATCATTTTCAAGGTTCCCTAGTCACTTTATTTATTTCCGTACCACCCTGTAGCTCAGCTTGGGAACAATATTTTATGAGAACAATAACAGTATAATACTTCCATTTGCATTTGTTTTGTTATTCAACGATGTAAATAGATACTGTCATTGTTTAGAATAAAAAATAGAATGTTTGATCAACTGTGAATAATTTGGTTACAGGAGTTATAGATTTTCACCTTACGACTGGTCGCTTACTGAATCGCCTCACAAGCCGAATCGCTACCCCATTGACACATGACGATAAAAAGTCGCAGGTGACTAGTTCGATAGACATCAAAATGTTGACATTAAAGGTCATAGCATACGTCTCAAACCCGAAAGGGATCGGCATCGTATCAACTCGAGCCGATCAGTATTCTTTGTATGGAACGCACACTAATCGGAATCGTAACGTAATCGCCTCGCCTCGGGACAAGCTCACGAACCTCGGTGCGGTGCGTTACGGCTCGTCGTCCCCGCGCTTACGTCTCTCCGGCGCGGCCTTTGTATGGAACGCACACTAATCGGAATCGTAACGTAATCGCCTCGCCTCGGGTCAAGCTAACGAACCTCGGTGCGGTGCGTTACGGCTCGTCGTCATTTTCCACATTCTGTTTTTTGTCAACAATACAGCCTTAAGCAACACCGCATCTTCATAATTAACGTATGAAACAGAACTTTATTTGTTCTATAACATGAAATTTTGTAAACTTTGCGCGTCTACCGTTGTGTTTAACGATAACCTTAGGACTCGTAGAAAATTAAACGTACCATTGTTTAATTTTACTTTGGTTGTAATGTAATGTTTCTGGCCTCTGGAGAATGTTTTTGTTTAAATGTTGATTATGTTAAATATTCATTTATTTGGGTAGAAAATGAGATAATTACTGCTGCTGAATTCTGCAGTCATAAAACATTATTTTATATAAACCTACATGGGCACTTATGAAACGTCAGAAGCTAGGTGCACGGTTCCAATTGGTCTATTCCTATGGAGAAGAACCGGCAAGAAACACCACGGTTACTCTTTTTAAAATAATTGGCTTTTACAATGTTTCCAAATTACAGTAGGTATGGGAGGACAGCGTAGGCCTGTCAACAAGTATCAGGTACTTGATAAAATAAAAAATAGTCTACAGATCTAAAGTCTACAAGGCCTACAAAGTCCTCACATTTACAAAATAAGAATCTTTCAAAAGGATAAATAAAAAATAAAAACCTACTAAAACCAAGTGATATGATTCCCATTACAACCACTAATAAAGAGACTTTGACCATAACATCACGCTGATATTCCTTGAAGGGGTGTACCTACAGATTTATTATGTGTAAGTCCCATTTAACAGAGGGTGAGCCTATTGTACTCATCTGGATACTAATCCAGACTTCGGGAATTTCCTGAGAAAATTTTGACGGAAAAGAGGTACCTATGGTATTTGCTCGACCTGGTAATCGAAGCCAAGACCCCTTGCTCAGTGGTCATACTTTCAACCAGCTAGATCAACGAGGCAGCAGAGATAATCTTAATAATTTTCTTGAAAAGACAGGGGAAATTAATTGTTAAGCAATTGGACACCCATCGTCAATTTACCGTGTTATAGCCATTTCATACAACTGCCAAAGAATGACAAGTGTGATTTGAATATACAGACAATTTACGATGGTAGTGAATTTATTTCCATGATTTTACACATAAGCTTACTCTGCCTGGGGCCCTGTTTGCGTAAGCGGAAACAACCGCTTACCGCGTACATAAATATAGTAATTAAAAGTGTTCGAAGAATAATTAACACTCCATAAACTCATATTTAATGCCCCATTTTCAATACTTGGAAACAAAATGCCTACCAACGCCTTGTCATTAATAATAGCCCCAACCAGAATAAAGTTTCACCGAACTTAAAATATCAGTTACGTACATTCAATACCACAAAAGTTTTATAAGCTTCCATAACAGTGTCAGTTACTTTTAATAAAAGTGTCACTTTTGGAAGTTTTCACCCCTTCATTGCTGGCTGGTATTTTATGAGTAAATGCAGAATTTTTTAGGGTTCCAAAGGGTAAAAACGGGACCCTATTACTAAGACTCCACTGTCCGTCTGACTGTTTCACCCGGCTGTATCTCGTGAACCATGATAGCTAGACAGTTGAAATTTTCACAGATGATGTATTTCTGTTGCCGCTATAACAACAAATACTAAAAACAGAATTAATATTTAAGGGGGGCACCCATACAACAAACGTGTTTTTTTTTCGGCGTAATTGCCTTGTGGTACGGAACCCTTCGTGTGCGAGTCCGACTCGCACTTTGCCAGTTTTTTTAAAGTCGTGTGCCCGATGAGACTTCCCATCGGCAAAAATTACGAATTTCTTTTTTCTACATATATATCTGTAATTTATATGGTACTAGCAGCTCCCCACGGTTTCACCCGCATAAATTTCGATCCCGTGGGAATATTGGGATAAAAAATATTCTATGTATTAGTCTGATGTACAGTCAAGAAAATAGATAAGTATGCAGGATCGTCGGATATAGTTGAAGTTTACTAAGAAACCGATGGATGTTGTCGACTGAAAAATTTGAGAAATGAGCTGTTTGTTTTTTATTAATAAAATTAATTTTTATTCGAAAACATCCATCGGTTTCTTACTAAACTTCAACTATATCCGACGATCCTGCATACTTATCCCTTTTGTTGACTGTACCTATAAGCTATATTACTGTGAAGTTTCATCAAAATCCATTTAGTAGGTTTTGCGTGAAGTAGTAACAAACATAATAATATGAACACACTCACAAACTTTCGCCTTTATAATAATAGTGTGATACATGATGCCATAGCGTAAGCATTCATAATCGGCTATAATGTTCCCACTGCTGGGACACAGGCATTCTCTCTGTGAGAGTGAGTGGGCCATAATCCACCACACGGGCCCAGTGCGGGTTGGCAGATGTCACAGGTCTTAAAATTAGTTGTACGACATGCCGGTTTCCTCAAGATGTTCACCGTTTTGAGAGCAGTGGTGATGAAATAAATTACACAACGTAAAGCGCCTGTCTGGGTTCGAACCCAGGACCTACACCTCGTATGTCGGGGCCGTTACCACTGGGCTACCATTGCTCTCTAAACTCCATTTGAAATAAGATTAGACATTTAAATAAACCTTGTTAGGGTTCCGTAGCCAAATGGCAAAAACGGAACCATTATGGATTCGTCATGTCTGTCTGTCCGTCCGTCTGTCACAGCTACTTTTTTCCGAAACTATAAGAACTACACTTTTGAAACTTGGTAAGTAGATGTATTCTGTGAACCGCATTAAGATTTTCACAAAAAAAATAGAAAAAAAAAATTAAGGGGGTTCACCATACTTAGAGTTAGAACTGAAACTCAAAACATTTCTTTTCATCAAACCCGTATGGGTTTGATGAAAAAAAATGTTTTGAGTTTTGTGGGGTATCTATGGACAGGTCTTCAAAAATGATATTGAAGTTTCTAATATCTATTTTTTCTAAACTGAATATTTTGCGCGAGAGACACTTCCAAAGTGGTAAAATGTGTGTAAAATGTGTGTCCCCCCCCTGTAACTTCTAAAATAAGAGAATGATAACACTAAAAAATATATGATGTACATTATCATGTATTACCCAGTAATTGGGTTGTGGAGGTCAGATAGGCAGTCGCTCCATGTAAAATACTGGTATTCAGCTGCATCCGGTTAGACTGGAAGCCGACCCCAACATGGTTGGGAAAAGGCTAGGCAGATGATGATGATTATCATGTAAACTTCCACCGAAAATTGGTTTGAACGAGATCTAGTAAGTAGCTCGCCGGTGAAAATTTAAAAACATGATGGTACGGAACCCTCGGTGCGCGAGTCCGACTCGCTCTTGCCCGGTTTTTTTTACTATTAGTCTGTATCGAATTTAATTCCAATATTGTTGAAAATGATCGTTATTCTACCTCACGACTTTCCAATCTCTTGGTCGTAAGGATAGCTGATTCCAATTTAAAACTAAGACATCCAATCTTTTAAATTCAATGTATTGTAAAAAAAAACCTCTGCGTTGTGCTGAGCTGGACTCGTCTGTCCAAGTTCGAAGCAACTGGGCGTGAAATTGCGCGAAGCCCAGCCCAGCATTATCGTACTACTGCAGGCCACGTTGAAGGTTCTTATATAAGATTTATATTAAAACCTCTTTAATAAAAACTATTGCTTTATCGTCACGAGTGTTTTTCCTTTTAGGAGAAAATTGGCATCAATAATTCGATAAATAGTATAAAAAAAACCATTGCTTGTCGTGTCTCACTGTGTGACCGCGTTGTTCTTCTAAACTACGCAATGGGTTGCGATGCGGTTTTCACCATTATGTAGATAACTCTGGAAGGTTTATTTGTATAATACATCAATATTTAACTTAGATATAGCACGGAAATCTCGATGTTTCGTCATTTCGCAACATCAGAAGATTTCACCCGTGCGAAGCATACGCTTTTTATTACAAAAGTATTAAAATGCTTTTTTTTTACTTTTCTCCAGTGTACCAGAAGGACGTTTCTAGAGTCATAACGCTCTTAGGATGGGTGTGCATGCATAAAATACTCTCAAGTCTATAAAAACAAGAAGAAAAGTGTTACAAATGACACAAAAATAATAGGTCTCCAAGGTACAGACGCCAGCACTTCAAACTACCCGAAACTGTCAAATGTTCACAATCAACTTTGAACCTTATGCTTTAGCGGTAAAGTTGAAAATCTATTAAAGAAATTTGACAGATTGTAGTAACTTGATGTGCTGGCATCTGTACTTAAAAAAAATCTTTCCATTCTATTGACAAAACGAAGGCCTATCAAAAACTGAATAGGAAAGAAGTGAGACTTACAAATAGTGAATGTGGAGGCTTCACGTGGAGAGGAGTGTGAAAGCAGAGAGGGCCGCGGGTAAACAGTCGTGAAGGTAAGTGGGCCGAGTTAAGGCCAAGACAGAGATGCAAATAGTATTTTTTTACGTTTAAAAACATTTTAATTATAATCAAGGATTTATTTAAGTGATGAAACTGTATGGAAGTTCGTATTTTTGCCGCTGGGAAATCTTATAGGGCACAAGGCTTAGGAGTTTAATACCACGACCCCTAAGTGCCTCGGAAAGCACGTAAAGCCGTTGATCCCGGCTGTCATTCGTGGATCTTTGACAGTCGTTACGGGTAGTCAGAAGCCCGAAAGTCTGGCAACCAGTCTTACCAAGGGGTATCGTATTACCCAATCACATGGGTTGTGGAGGTCAGATAGGCAGTCGCTCCATGTAAAATACTCATATTCAGCTGCATCCGCTTAGACATGAAGCCGACCCCAACATAGTTGGGAAAAGGCAGTCAGATAATGAATCCCTCAAGTGTACCGACTTGCGATATCGAATTAAATTGATTGATTCTGAACTAGCTAATGCTAATCAGCCGGTCGATTCTGTAAAAATCTCATCGTGAAAACTTAGGTGAAGTGAGTTGGTTTTTGCTAGGAATTGACACTGTTGACAGAGCTCACTCCACGCTCACTTCACCTAAGTTTTCACGATGAGATTTTTTCAGAATAGCACCGCTGTTCTGCTTCTCCGTGTCGCTGGCACGACTGTATTTTATTTAAATATTGTTTTCTCAAAGCTTTGCCACTTCCAGGGCGTTGTCGGTGGCAGCGCAGAGGTCACTTTGACTGCATGTTTTGTCACACAGAGGGTAGGATAGGAGGTGGAGCATGGTTTGCTAATGCGTTGCAATAGCTTTTTATCCGACTTCAAAAAAAGAGGAGATCTGGCGCGCAAGCAACAACTTACCAAAGTTTGATCACAATCGGTCAAGCCGTTTCGATTTTTTGCGAGCACGGCAACTGTTTTTTTTATATTACCTATCCGAATTCGAAAGTACCTAACTCTGTCTGTCTGTCTGTATGTATGTTACCTTTTCACGCCCAAACCATTGAAAGGATTTCGATAAAATTTGGCATAGTGGTAGATTGCATCCCGGGTAAGGACGTAGGATAGTAATTAACCCGATATTCCCACGGGATCGACACTCGAAACCGCGGGGCGCTGCAGCTAGTAGATAATATAAATACAGTTTTACTCAATAGTACAGGCTACAGTAAAAATGAAGCATTCAGAAAATGCAAGGGCTCAAATAATGGCTAGACGCTGGCTCGTATGAAAGGCACGAGTGGATCGCAAGCAGTCGTAAAAGAGGTGCAGATTGAGAGTTACCAAGTTAAGGCGAAGCGCTTATGCTATACGAGTCAGTTCTCATAAATCCACTCAATATGAAAATAAATGGAAAAATAAAAAACCGGCTAAGTGCCAGTCGAACTCGCACACGAAGGGTTCTGTACCACAAGGTATAAAACGCCGAAAAAAACGTTTCTTTTATACCCCTTTAAATTTTAACTTTACTTTATTTTTATTATTTGTTGATAAAGCGGCCACAGAAATACATCATCTGTGAAAATTTCAACTGTCTAGCTATCGCGGTTCATGAGATACAGCCTGGTGACAGACAGACGGACAGACGGACAGTGGAGTCTTAGTAATAGGGTCCTTTTTACCCTTTGGGTACGGAACCCTAAAAAAACGTTTTTTTTGTCTGCTAAGGATATCTTTTCTTATTTTCTTTATGCAAAAAGAAAGAAATGTATGAATGTATTTTCTTTCTTTCTTTCTTTTTCTTATTTTCTTTATGTAGCTACATTTATATCTGTAATTTTATGGTGTACATAATAAAGGATATTCTATCTATCTTTTGGGAAACTTTACGTACGGATTTCCTACACTTATTATTTGGTTTTAAACCTGACATAATTTTGTTAAAAATTAAAATGACAGAGGTACTACCATTATTGCAATTGACACACAATTCCTTCTCTTGGATACCGCTAAACCTCAAGTTAAAGAAACATTTAGAAAACAATTATCCCAAAAATAAGTACATAAACGTTCACAATGGTTTTCAAAAGCAATGTACATTCCAAGGCTCTTGAGTCGAATCCTTGAGGAGTTGAGGGCCCCTTAGAGCCCCTAGGTCCTCGAAATTTTCTTACAGTATTAGGCCCCTTACGTCTATCAATATTTGGTTTTGAACGCCCGTATTCTCCCCTCGCAATTAGACGCCATTTAATTGCGAGTTTCCTATTGTTTGCTGAATAACTGCCTGTGAAGTAATTATGTTTTATAAATTAAATACTTTTTGGTAAGTAGGTACTTAAAAAATGGGAAAATTATTTGTTTTGTATTTCAAATGTATTTCTCACAATTATTTAAATTTTAGAAAAGATGGTGGCTCGTGGCTAAGTAATAATAGCCGTACGGGTCGATCGATCAGGTTAAGCTACGCTAGCTACGGTTGGTCAGTTGATGGGTGACCACCTTTACCGAGTCCCTTTGGTCCCGGCAGTCATTTGGGCAGGGACAGTCGTTTGGTGTCGTCAGAAGTCTGAAATTCTGACAAACAGTCTTACCAAGGGGTATCGTATTACCCAGTTACGGGATTGTGGAAGTCCGATAGGCAGTTGCTCCATATAAAATACTGGTATTCTACACTTGGTTAGACTGAAAGCCGACCACAACATAGTTGAGAAAATTGCCTAGACAGATTGATTAAATTATATTTCAGAAAAATAAACTTGGGGCATGCTTCGGAATAGTACATGTGTGCTATGTTGATCATCGAACCCGAGGCGGTATTATTCGAAGGTCGCCGATTGTGTAATGATTAATGCACACGCGTTTCATACGACGTTTTTCAACACACTTGCGAGGAAAAAAACCGACTTGTATTGTTATTAATTTTTATGGAAAATGACGCGCTGGTTTTGATTTTCCGCACGCTGCGCTAGCGATGCACGTGTAAATAAAAGCATTGGTAAAACCGCTAAACAGCCTATAGAAAAAATATAATAAACACAAAATAATGTTTAGACTGATCGTAGTGTGTTCTTTCTTTTGGATTCGCACGGTTTGTGCATTCAGCCAATGTCACGTTTTGTTCTTTATTACAAAGGAAACAAAGGTATGGAAACAAAAATATTATTATTCGAATTAATTATAACGGGATAAAGAGATAATTATCTATAGGACCAGTATTTATAACGGATAGAATAATGAGCTAAATACATTGATGAAACATTATAACTTAATAATATCATTTAAAGTAATGAATGAGACTATACATTTATGTACTAAAAAGCTATTTGTCAAAGTAAAGAAAGTATTGAGGTGGGAAATGATCAGTGTTGTCGTATGTCAAATTGTTTAGTATGGAATTAGAAAGTATAAGAAAGAAATATTCATTAGATCAGTGAGAATCCGCAATAATAGAACGCCAGTCAGGGTCTTTTCCGTTTGGTTCCGGGAGGGACCACGAAAAATTTGAGGCAAATAAATTTAAGTTCATTTTGGGACCAAGGACAAATCAGACTATTTAAAAAAAAAGTGAAATATATCCCGCGGATTCCTTTTAGCATAAAGTCTCTTTGACGAGATTAAAAAAAAAGCGCAGATATCCGACTAGTAAATAATTATCTGTGGCGTTACCGCACTATTGCGGTAAAGTAAAAAGCACGAGTGTTTAGTACACCGCATTATAGATCTAAAAGCGGTTCATTATGAGCCACTTTACGAGCAAGTGTGTTGAAAAAGACTTAACAATTTAATAGCATATTATGAAAAACAGATAAAACACAAAACTGATCTATTAGTTATTCTAACACTTGCGTTTAAAAAGTAAACACTACTTTACCACGTTAACGAACTAGAAGAAAACCTGTAATTCTCACTAAACAATAAAAATAAACTTACGGCATACTCAGCCACAAAATCCATATTGGATAGTTTTCAGACCGAGGAGCTCGCTAAGTAGTATAAAGCATAGGGAAAGAAAATAAAGATAAATATTTAAAATACTGTATACATATTAATAAACTAGCTGCGCCCCGCAGTTTCACCCGCATAAGATTCGATGTCGTGGGAATATCGGGATAAAGCAGCCTATATGTTAATCCAGGGTGTCAGCTACCTCCATACCAAATTTCATCAAAATTGGTCCAGCCGTTTGAGCGTGAAGAAGTAACAAATATATACACACACACACTCACAAACAGCTTTCGCCTTTTCTGTAAGACTTAACAAAATTTTGTAAATGTTGGCAAATTTTTTTTCATTATCAGAGAGGTAATGGCGCTGCAAGCCGAGATACAAGGTTTTCACATAGTTCGGTTGCAGACGCTCCCATGTTGTATTATTTTCAATATTGCCTAATTTTTTTTACGCAATCCTAACTATAATTATTATATTTTTTTTATTATTTAATATTATAAATGTAAAAGTAAGTTTGTGTGTTACCTTTTCACGCCTAAACCACTGAATCGATCATCCTGAAATTTTATATATATGTCACGGCTAATAGCCGAAGTGCGGCTACACCTAGTTTTAGCCGGCCGAAGTGCGGCTACACCTAGTTTTAGCCGGCCGAAGTGCGGCTACACCTAGTTTTAGCCGGCCACATGCGTTTCGTGTGTATTTCGGGAGGCGACACCTAGGGCACCCCGAGGTTAGTTTTTGTTAGGATACTAACCTAACCTAACCCTTTACACAGAAATTGAAGCGGGGCTCCGTCGACGTAGGATGCAAGAGCGAGCGAAGGGCACCCCGAGGTTAGGTTTGGTTAAAACTAGGTGTAGCCGCACTTCGATCATTAGCCGTAACAAATACATTGTCAGGTGTACAGAAACGGACATAGGGTACCTTTGAGGAAAACAACAATAACGTTATTATGTTAATAGAGTATTATTATGATAATAGTTCCTTCCTTAGCCCTTTATGTTCCGGGGCAGCGGTAACCCTTTCGGACAATCCCGCTGAAGCAGACTACCCCATATGTGTGTCGTTTGGCCTGTTTATTTCGACTTCGCGTGGAGAGATACCTCTATATCTTCATAGAACTAGTATAGAAGAGGCTCATCAGTGATGTACTTATCTACAAGTAGGTATAGTTACTTTCTACAGTTAGTAAAGTTGTTAAGTTCGATAAAAAAACACACTAATATTACAAAGGCAAAAGTTTGTGAGTGTGTGGGGGTGTGTTTATATGTTTGTTACTTCTTCACGCTCAAACGGCTGGACAAATTTTGATAAAAACCACCCTGGATTAACATATAGGCGACTTTTTATCCCGATATTCCAACGGGATTGACATTTACGCGGGTGAATCCGCGGGGCGGGGCAGGTAGTAATCGGAATAATTATGAGTGTTTATTTCTCTGTATTTTGATTCTCAAAAGGGTGAAGGAAAACGTCGTGAAAAAACCGGTATGTCCTAGAGCTAAAAAAATCGAATACATGTGACATCTACCAAGCCGCACTGGGCCCGCGTGGTGGATTACGGCCCACTCCCTCTCACAGAGAGAAGCAGTGTCTCAGCAGTGGGAAAGTTTTAGGCTGCTTATATATTTCTATTTTGCCCGTTCTTCTTCATAGGAATCTACGCTTTAGAACTAAAAGCTACCTTAAATTTTCGGGTTTTTCACCAATTCGACACGAGAGACTGGACAGCTGTTGACACTCAAAATTAGTATCACTTATTATTCCGTCATCTAGACACGCCAAGATTTGTACGCGTATTCATATAGTAATGTTATCAATTCGACACGTATGTATGTAATATCATTGGAATTGCATTATATTCACAGACAATCTATTAGGGCTTCCAAACAAACATACAAAATTTTATAGACAAATGTATGTATGTTTGTCCACGCATTTCTCCGCAACTATTAATCGGATCGACCATTTTTTTTATTGGCTTTAGAAAAACTTGAATTTCGGAAGTCGGTGGCAAAAAAATTAAACTAAAATACAGATCCCAAGACACCCACTTCCGAAATTAAAGTTATTTCATAATTGAGAGTTAATTTCTTTTTGAAGTCGGTTTAATTTTTTTAAATTACTTTTTTATAAATGACCCTACCTATGAGGTTAACCTAACCTATAAGGTTGTCGTTTGCTTAACCGGGCTTGCCTGTAGATGCCACAATAAATAAAGGCCTCCAGCCAGGGCTAAACTAAGCGACTACACGTTATGGGCACCATCTGTGAGGTATGGACCTCGGCTTAGGGCGTTGCTGGGAGAGGGTTGGATCGGAATTAGTAACAGTTCTCTCGCTAAAGCTACAGTGTTATAGAAGACTGGCAACACTGACGGCTGTCATAAAAATATGACAGCGGCAATGATTTAAATCGTTAGATTCGCTCTACCGCGTCAAAAGATAGTCGCGTTTCTGTTTCGTTTTCGTAACTCTAACAGATCATTGCGCAGTGACTTGACTTGGTTGTCATTGAAACGCTATACGAGTATAATAATGTATGAGCTCAGTACGGATACTTTTTCGCGTGCGTTTCTTGACACCGAAAAATCAAATCCTTGTGCCAAATCATGACGGTCGTTACTGTGGCCCGTATCCGTTATGTGTCGGTCACTGTTCGTCTAGGATGCTGTAGCTTTAGACCATGCCATGAGCTACCGCGACGCGACTTGCGGAGCGACGACGGACTGAAGTAGGTGAAGCGCTCTCGTGTCGCTTGACGCAAGTCGCGTCGTAAGTCGCATCCCTCAAGATCGTGAAACCATATACCTTAAGTTTACGACCGCAATCTACCGCCGGTAGTATCGTATTAATATACGATACTACCAGCGTAATAACCTGTAAAGTATTTTCCTAAATGTAATCATCTATCTACTTTGGACACCTGGTATTTCGGTACCAGTATTGATTGCGGTATCATTAATTTCGAGATATTGGTACTTAATTTATGTTTAAGTACCTACATATTGTCTTTTGCTTTGGGGAAAATAAATGAGTATTTATTTGGAATACCTTTTTATTTTCTTCATCAATGAGTTTTGTCGATCAGTCACTTGTGTAGTGGTCTATGGAAAATATACAGGTTGGGTTTTAAATGAGACATCAGTATGCCTTCTAATCTAAACTTTAAATTAAGTGCAAGGGTTCACGTCAATATTGCAGCATCTGAAGTTCGAATATAACTTCTCAATAACCAGCATGCGTATCATAATCACCATTTTGTTTTTGTCGACGGAAGAATAGACAAAATGACAGATAGAGTAGACAAAATTTACAGATAGAATAGATAAAATGACAGATAGAATAGACAAAATGACAGATAGAATAGACAAAGTGCAAGATAGAATATCCAAAATCACAGATTTCTTTAGAAATCAGTCTACATTACAACTTGACTCACTGTTATAATTTATTTTTTAGCTATTAATCCCTTGCTTTGCTCGGGTGTAATATACTAATGTTGCGACATGTCAAACCATCTACATTTCTGTGCTAAATCTATATACTGACGTAAGCACATCATGCTACCCGAAACTGCTGTACTGTAAATATGTGAGCACCATGTATCTATCACTTATTTGATTTACCTGTCATTGCTTAATTTTTAATTCTTTTTACCTTTTGTGGTAGACTAATTTTATTATGGGTGCATCGTGTTCACACATAATTTTTATTATGTATACAAGACCTTGTAAAACATTTTTAAAAGAGTAACGGTGGAGTTTCTTGCCCATTCTTCTCCATACGAAAACTACCTTTTCGAATGGGCGACTAGAATCATTTCTATTTAGTTTTTTTTTTGACGTTCAAAAGTGCCTTTAATGTGCCTATTTGAAATAAATGACTTGACTTTGACTTTGAACTGTAAAATTTTCCCAATCAACTTTGAACCTTATGCTCGAGCTTTAAAGTTGAAAATCTATTAAAGAAATTTGACAGATGGTAGTAGCTGGATGTGCTGGCGTCTATACTTACCTAAAAACCTTCAGTCCACATAACTTCCTGAGTGAATTCTTTAAATGATAGTAAAACCCGCATCAAAATCCACTGGGTTTTTTAGAAGAACAACGCGACCTCACTGACATACGAAAAGCGACTCTGTGTTATACTACGTACAGATAAGTTTCCATAACCACCAACAAAATAAATCACGCCTCTTATTAAACTACCAAACTCAATAACTGCCATAAACCTCTGATCCCACCGTAACAATACCCCATAACTTCCACGTTTGAGCCTTCATATCTTAACTTATAACGCCATTAAATACCCATAAGAATAATGCCTGATGATTTACACCCTATGTTGGTGGAGACGATAAGGGACGTGTGTTTTATAAGGCTTACTAGCTGTTGGCCTGTTGCCCGCGACTTCGTCTGCGGTCCAGGATGAAAAGTAGCCTATGTCCTTCTCCAGGTCATGGTCTACCCATGTGCCAAATTTAATCCAAATCCGTTCAGCCGTTTTAGCGTGAAAGCGTAACACACAAACAAATTCGATTCCCGTACGGAACAAATATTTGTATGACCTACAAGTAGTTGTTCCGGGTCTGGCTGTTTGTGTATGTGAGTTTAAATGTTTGTAAACGCACCCACAATACAGGAGAAATTCCTAGTGTGGGGCAACGTTTAAAAAAAAAACAACAAACTTACTTCCGCATTTATAATATAATATACTAACTTCCTCCCGCGGCTTCCCTCGCAAGGTATGTCGATAAAAACTATTCCATGTTCTTCCCCGGGATGCAATCTATCTCTCTGCCAAATTTTATCGAAATCCGGCGTGAAAAGGTAACATACTAATATTATACCATAACATACTAATAGTAACTCTGTCTGTCTGTCTGTATGTTACCTTTTCACGCCTAAATCACTGAACGGATTTAGATAAAATTTGGCAGAGAGATAGATTGCATCCCGAAGAAGGACATAGGATAGTTTTTATCGACATACCTTGCAGGCGAAGCCACGGGCGGAAGCTAGTAGGCTATAATCTCTCCAGTACCTATCTTTTATTTTCGCTCGTATATTTTTAACTAACACTGAAAAGCTAGGCATTCCATTTATTGACCTATTATTAAATCATAGCTGCAAAATGCATCGTAATATTACCAATAATATTATAAAAGATTCTTTATAATCAATAAAGTTTTTTTATAGTATCTTTTTTTATTGTATGCCTTTTAGTTTTACCTTTGCTGTTCAGAAATCCGGGAAATTGAAATAAATTTTTTCAAACCTATCAAAAAATTAAGGTTTTATCGACACTGTTGAGTGACTGCACAAGAAATCCGTGCCGAATAATTATAATATTGTCAGGATCATTCTAAACATTTAGATTACAAATAAAACAGATTGCAGCGCCTCAGTACTTATTACCTTCCCTAAGTATTCCAACAATGTTTAATATCCTGGGAAAATCCAGGCCCGTATCAGTTAGGTAAGAGGTGCATAAAATGTATGACACAGTGCTGTGATTTAGGATGCAATAAATAATTTTATTGTATTTCGTGTGTGCATTTTATGTGCTCTTATTGTCTGCGATGGGTATAAAATATTTTATGAGGTATGAGACGGTTATTGATGTTTCATTGTTGCAATTATATTCGGATGGGTTGTAAAATTTTTCTATAGTAGGTACTAAAGTAGAACTTCTCGAGAGGTTCGTGGATATAACTAAGCTACGCTTGCCGAGATCGGCCCGTGGATGGGTGACCATCTAATAAATATTGTGACCCCTTCGTGCCTTGGAAAGCACGTTAAAACGTTGGTACTTGCTGACATTTGTACATCTTTGACAGTCGTTAGCATCTAGTCAGATGCCTGAAAGTCTGACAACCAGTCTTACCAAGGGGTATCGTATTGCCGAGTAACTGGGTTGTGGATGTCAGATGGGCAGTCACTCCATGTAAAATACTGGTAAGATGGCAGATGATGGACTAAAGTAGAACATTTTTTAGAAAATGACGTTGTTAATCTAGCTCGCTAACAACGTCATTTTGTAGCCTTTTCACAACTATGTTGGCATCGGCTTCCGGTCTAACCGGATGTAGCTGAATACCAGTATTTTACATGGAGCGACTGCCTATCTGACCTCCACAACCCAGTTACTGGGTAAACGATACACCTTGGTAGGACTGGTTGTCAGACTTTCGGGCTTCTGCCTACCCGTAACGACTGTCAAAGATCCACAAATTACAGCAGATATCAACGGCTTAACGTGCTTTCCGAGGCACGGAGGGGTCTCGGTATATAATGGTCACCCATCCACGGACCAACCGCGGCAAGCGTACCTTAACCTGATCGATCGACCTGTGCGGCTGTTATTATTTAGCCACGGGCCCCTCTGCCTTGAACTTTTAGTTAGCAAACTGTATACTCGTAGATAGGATAGAAAAGTGGCGGTGAAAGATTTCGAGTGGTGCACACTTCGCTAGTAACTCGTGGAAATGCCGGAGGCTGCTAATTGGAGCACTGTGCAGTGTGCCAACAATATCGTCTCGTAGATGTATACTGTTGATATTTCAACTGAGATAAAAGTTGTGACACTTAGTTACAGTCAACAAACTAGACGAAACAGACTGACAATAAAATTATTATAGGTGCTTAACAATAACATAGATTATTATAGGTATGATATATTTTTTTCTTTGTATAAAGTATCACAGTTGGTGATACTTTAGCCTATTAGCTATTGAGTAATTTAAATATACCTTAGACTGCTAAGTAACTATACGTTTTAGGATACAATTTTTGCATAGGATAGAAGTTGATAGCGATATTTTCTAGACAAACTTAAGTTATTTTCACGAAACCTTTCAACTTATTAAAAAATAAACAATCCTTTCACATCTTTCCAAATAGAAAAAACATATCCAACCCCGCCTCTCAATCATTTCTAGAACCTCCATCCTAAACAACTGAATACCGCTTCTTCTTTTTGTGCTGCCCGTCACTAATGCGGCCCTGGCGTATGCTAAACTGTGGGACAGGCCACTTTTTGCTCTCAATTCTTAAAGTGACGTTTGATAAATGGTGGACGTCTAACCGTGCTGAGCTGTGCATCTTTTAAATTCTAGAGTTCCGCACATGATAAGGAAAAGCGGAACCTGAGAGGATCACTTTGTTGTCCGTCTGTTCTCTGTGTTTGTTTCTGTTCACTGAAATGAAATTGAAATAAAATAAAAATTGTTTCTTCTGTGAATAGGATATCAGAATCACTTTACAAGTCATATAAAAAAAAAATAAGCTATATGGAGTAGGAATTTCCTATCTGACTATCCCTGAAAAGAAATGGCAAAACAAACTCACGATTCAAAATCTTTTTTAAAATCCAGACATAATCTTCGTCAAATCATGTGAGAACCGTGTAGCGGTATCTACAACGCCACATGCGAACAACGCGTCATACTGACGTCACGCAAAATCCTGCATCTCGCAAGCATAGTTTACCGCGCAACTAGCATAGATACAACGGCCCGACATTAATTATTATCGGGCAGTTGCCCGCCAGACACAACACCCGTCTGGTCGGAGGATCTTCCCTTTTCTATAGAGTATGAGTGAGCTTTACACCCTGTTCCTCATACCTCTATAGCCGTGTAGATTAGTGTCTGAAATGGTCTTTTGAGGAAGGAACCACACAGATTTGAGTGGACCTGTCCAGTCAGAGCAAGCATTTGTTAGTAGTCGTGTAGCTCCACATTATGAGCTCAACAACTCGACGAACAATACTAAAAGGACATTAGAGTAGAACGCATATAGTACTCAAGCTGCCAGACCTTCATTAAAACTAACTAAGTAAGAAAAACAAAATACCCACATAGTTCTTAAATACACAATAATTAAAGTAATATTACTATTAATACTCTACAAATAAAAACAAAACAGTGGCACTCCGGGAGTGCCGACAGAAGTGAAAACAAAACACAAACAATTCACTTTGCCATCACTCACAGAAATATCGGATATACTTACATTAAAACCGAGTACATCTTGAGGACAGCCGAACACATCCGAAGCGGGTATCTTTTGAATCATCTTATAAACAACACACACGCGGTGTCGCTTATGGTAACAGTGGCGCGAGTTCAATGGTTTTTTCCCATCACAAAAAATGCCTAACTCGCCTAAAGGAGTTTTCACTTAAAAAAAAAAACAAGGCTTATAAATAAAAGAGGTAAATAATTAGGTCCCTGGAACCATGATTGTGCGAGCCCGACTCACTCTTGGCCAGTTTCTTAGAAAGAAAGGTACTATGATTTACGGAAAAAGAGATTTATAGCATAGTCTAGAGGGATTTGAATATTCCTTAGTTTGTGGAGTTCAGGGGAGTGAGTGTTAAACGGGGATCAAGATTAATCGATGTTCTATGTTTGAGAGTTTCGTTCCTAAAGTTGGGACGGTCTAACGTTGAAGAAGATATTATGTTTTTTTTCTTTATCTAATTATACTATCTATATATATAAAAGAAAGTCTGTTAGTTACACCACTTATAACTCAAGAACGGCTGAACCGATTTGGCTGAAAATTTGTAGGGAGGTAGCTTAGAGCCAGGAGACGGACATAGGATACTTTTTTTTATTTTTTTATAGTAGGAGTAGGGTAGGAGTAGGGTAGAAGTAGGGTAGGAGTAGTGTAGGAGTAGTGTAGGAGTAGGGTAGGAGTAGTGTAGGAGTAGGGTAGGAGTAGTGTAGGAGTAGGGTAGGAGTAGGGTAGGGTAGGGGTAGGGTAGAAGTAGGGTAGGAGTAGTGTAGGAGTAGGGTAGGAGTAGTGTAGGAGTAGGGTAGGAGTAGTGTAGGAGTAGGGTAGGAGTAGGGTAGGAGTAGGGTAGAAGTAGGGTAGGAGTAGTGTAGGAGTAGGGTAGGAGTAGTGTGGGAGTATGGTAGGATTTGGGTAGGAGTAGTGTAGGAGCAAAACAACGTTTGCCGGGTCAGCTAGTATATTATATCTATACTTATATACTTATATACTTATTACTTATATTACTTATTACTTATTTACTTATATTAATATTATAAAGCTGCAGAGTTTGTTTGTTTGTTTGTTTGTTTGTTTGTTTGAACGCGCTAATCTCTGGAACTACTGGTCCGATTTGAATGATTATTTTAGTGTTGGGTAGTCCATTTATCGAGGAAGGCTATAGGCTATATTTTTTTTTGTTCAAAATTAGGGATCCGTAATAAAATTGCTATTTTGTAACACAAGGTGTAAAATCGAAAACCTATTTTTGCGTGCGCTGCAAAAACTATTGACAATAGAACAAAATGATGTACTACGGGTTTGTAGAGCCCATTAAGACCTACAAAAAAGTCCGCGAGAACACATATCTAGCTATCATGGTTCAATCACAATAACCGATTTTGTGTTCAAAATAATTATTAAATCGTCTGAAGAAAAAAAAACTACGTTAAATATGTATCGTAATATTAATCTTTATCGAAATTAAGCATTATGTTATCAAGAGTATTTATGAAGAAGTAAAATACTTTTTGTTTCATCTCAATCGGATATTTCGTTTAAAAATTATCACGTGTGTAAGATGTTAAGAGTTGGTACCTCTTAAGGAGTTATGGGCCATAGAGTTTTTTATCTTCTATACTAATAATAAAGCGGAAGAGTTTGTTTGTTTGAACGCGATAATCTCTGGAACTACCGGTCAAATTTGAAAAAAATCTTTTTGCATTTGATAGCCCAATTCTTGAGGAAGGCTATAGGCTATTTAACATCACGCTATGACCCTTAGGAGCCGAGCAAAAAGAAAAAAATTCAGAGTGAACGGTAAGCGAATACGAAGTGTTGCGATGCGACGGGGTGGGGGTACAAGAAATTTCACGCGGACGAAGTCGCGGGCAGAAGCTAGTAATATTATAAAGCTGAAGAGTTTGTTTGTTTGAACGCGCTGATCTCAAGAACTGCTGGTTCGAATTGAAAAATTATTTTTTTGTTGGATAGTCTATTTATCGAGGAAGGCTATAGGCTATATAACATCACGCTACGACCCTTAGGAGCCGCGCAGCGTGTGACACCGCAGGGAACAGCTAGTATCTATACTAATATTATAAAGCTGCAGAGTTTGTTTGTTTGTTTGTTTGTTTGTTTGTTTGTTTGAACGCGCTAATCTCTGGAACTACTGGTCCGATTTGAATGATTATTTTAGTGTTGGGTAGTCCATTTATCGAGGAAGGCTATAGGCTATATTTTTTTTCTTCAAAATTAGGGATCCGTAATTAAATTGCTATTTTGTAACACAAGGTGTAAAATCGAAAACCTATTTTTGCGTGCGCTGCAAAAACTATTGACAATAGAAAAAAATAATGTACTACGGGTTTGTAGAGCCCATTACGACCTACAAAAAAGTCCGCGAGAACATATGTCTAGCTATCATGGTTTAATCACAATAACCAATTTTGTGTTCAAAATAATTATTAAATCGTCTGAAGAAAAAAAAACTACGTTAAATATGTATCGTAATATTAATCTTTATCGAAATTAAGCATTATGTTATCAAGAGTATTTATGAAGAAGTAAAATACTTTTTGTTTCATCTCAATCGGATATTTCGTTTAAAAGTTATCACGTGTGTAAGATGTTAAGAGTTGGTACCTATACAAATACAAAAAAATGCAAAATGTTTTATTCAAGAAATTTGTTACAACAATGGGTGGTTGTGTTTGGGGACTCCTTTTAAGCAACTATTGCCTGTGTTAGGAGGCCCCGCTCTTCCATAGCAAAATATTTACAACAGTAACAAATATGTGGGTAATTAGACTTATGCTTAATTACTTATTTCTATTGATAATATATATATATTTTTTTTAATTTATAAAAAAGGATAAAGAAAAAAAGGAAAAGTAAAATAATAAAAACAAGAAAAAAAAAAAATTGTGTAAGAGTGTGTGTGTGATGAGTGTGAGTGTGCGTGTGTGGGGGGTGTGTGTGTGCGTGAGTGTGGGGGTGCGCGTGTGTGTGTGTGTTTTTTTTTTTTTTTTAACTGCCAGTTTTTGTGAGATTGTATGTATGTGTGTAACAATTGAGTAATGTATTATTATAATGTATCTTGCTATTTAATGTACTGTAGAAGTACCTCGGTCTCTTCATACGTGAGTTTTTTGATCCAATTAGTTACGGTTTTCTTACAATCATATGTGCTTTTAGTGTATATGAATATTTTTTTGTTTATCTTATTGTATAATTCGGCTGAGCGTTTATTGAATTGCCTGCATGCAAACACGGTTTTAGTTTGGGAAACTGGAGCTACTAAGTCTTTCCTTCTTTTGGTTAATTTTTCAGAATCAAATGGTAGGGTTTTATGTCTTTTCAAGACGGATTGGATTATGTACAACTTTCTTATCGAGATTAAATTGCTGATAGTATAAAGGCTATTTGTAGGGTATAATATGTTTTTGAAGTACATAATCTTAATAAGGGCACGCTGGGCTCGCTCTAAGTATATAAACTTGGATTTAGTTGCACCTCCCCAAACCGTGATACAATACATTAAAACTGATTGCACTAGAGCCAAGTATACCTCATTCAGGATGTTTCTAGGGGATTTATGTTTACTGATTATGTCTTTTGGAGCAATGTGACGTAGTGATTTAAATATCCAGCTCAATCTCCTAACCCTATTTGTAACCTGTTCCAAATGCTGGTACCATGATAGACGTTGATCAATTACAATGCCCAGATACTTAGTTTGCGAAATTTTGGAGATACATAAGCAGGCACAACATCTATTTGTTGGATCTCCGCACACATGAATTTTTATGTTGAAATCGTCATTTGGTTGTGTCCTGTTACTGTTACTGTTAGTTATGGGCCATAGAGTTTTTTATCTATACTAATAATAAGGCTGAAGAGTTTGTTTGTTTGAACGCGATAATCTCTTTAACTACCGGTCAGATTTGAATTCTTTTTGCATTTGATAGCCCAATTCTTGAGGAAGGCTATAGGCTATTTAACATCACGCTATGACCCTTAGGAGCCGAGCAAAAAGAAAAAAACTCAGAGTGAACGGTAAGCGAATACGAAGTGTTGCGACGCGACGGGGTGGGGGTACAAGAAATTTCACGCGGACGAAGTCGCGGGCAGAAGCTAGTTATATTATAAGTATATATGATATTGGCCCGTGGCTAAATATTAAATAATAACATTTGTCGGTCGATCAGGTTAACCTACGCTTGCCGCGGTTGGTCTGTGGATAGGTGACCATCTTTACATACCGTGACCCCTCCGTGCCTCGGAAAGCACGTTAAGCCGTTGGTTCCGGCTGTCATTCGTGGATCTTTAACAGTCGTTACGGGTAGTCAGAAGCCCGAAAGTCTGACAACCAGTCTTACCAAGGGGTATCGTATTACCCAGTAACTGGGTTGTGGAGGTCAGATAGGCAGTCGCTCCATGGCGGGACCCTCTCGCGGCGCCGCTCCGAATGCGGAGGAGGGGTCGAAGAAGACGTCAGTATGACAGTCATCTCCGACTCCTCCCAGGTGGAAGCCAGCAGGCGACGGGTGCGGGGGCACCCTCGCCTGTATTGCACAGGCTTCCACCAGTGCCGGACGGGAATGGCCAGGTGTTCCCGGCCATTCCCGTAGCCCCCCAGACGGGGGGACATGCGGGGCCCGCCAGCTAGGCTGGCATGCGCCGGGGGGTTGTGGATGCAAAGGCTGAGCTGGATTCCCATGACCTCTCCATCAAGGCGATGAGGGAACACCGCTGAGTTTTAGTGGGTATACTGCCACCCTGGCAGGGAGTCCCACATACTCCGTCTCTTCCCCCGACGAGCGGAGATGCGTAACGTCATTTCTCAGCGAAAAAAAAAAAAAATAGGCAGTCGCTCCATGTAAAATACTGGTATTCAGCTGCATCCGGTTAGACTGGAAGCCGACCCCAACATAGTTGGGAAAAGGCTAGGCAGATGATGATGGAGGTAGGTATGGGAGGACAGTGTAGGCCTGTCAACAAGTACCAGGTACTTAATAAAATAGAGAAAGGTCTACAGATCTACATTCTACAAGACCTACAACGTTGTCACATACACAAAATATAAAAAAAAACAATAGAAAAGAAAAATAAAATAATATTAAAACAGTGCTTTGTTCTTTATAGCGTGTTATTTTAATACGGTCATGTATTGCAAGCACCACAAATACATACCTCCTCCATATTTTATTTATTTTAAAGACCTGTATTATGTTCTCTCGGCTTTAATATTATGAATAAGACCCATGGGAACAGAGCATTATAATGTCAGTTGCATGCAGTGGAGTTAAAATATTACTAGAAGTAATTTAATTTAATTTTATAGCTGCAGTACGTGGTACTGTTTCAGTAAGTTTATAGACCTACCTATATTTTATGTATAGGTATGCAGTAGGTAAAGTGAAGCGATGACAGTGTCCACAAGGGACTAGTAATTTAAATAGCGCCATGCATCACTCACGGAATTTTCTCTTACGTGTATGGGGTAACTATTGTTATAGCTTGGTATGTGTGACCGCTTAGATCTTCTAAACTAATGGATTTTGATGCGATTTTCATCACCATTTAGATTATTTTAGAGCATTTTCCGTAGAGTTTCTTGCCGGCTCAAAAGTGTCTTGACAATTCAAAAGTGCCTGTAATTGATTTATTTGAAATAAATGTTTTGAGTTTTGAGTTTTAGCTCTTCTCCATAGGAAAGAATTGGAACCGTGCACCTGGCTTCTAACGTTTCATGTATGTAGGTTTATTTGAAATAAAATATTTTGAGTTTGATTTATTCCGGAAGGCTTATGTGTATAATGTATTCATATTTAAGGCTTGTATTCATGCCAACGACCTTGTGCATTTGGGCGGAGCTAACTACCCCTTTCCGCGCCACTCCGCCACCCGCATGCACCCGCATGCCAACGCGTTGCCTAGCAACACGAGGCGCCCCGCACTGAATTCGTGGACGAGTGCGGGGATGATATAGACGCGGACTTTAAACGATCGCATTTTTAATTTATTATATTAAAAAATATACATGTTTTTAAAAAGTAACAAAACCAAATCATTTTCGTTTGTATTGCAAAGCACTAGATATTTTTTTTATATTCTTTTGATAAAAAATGAAGGAGTAAAATGGTTTCATCTCAACGATTTGGAGGTGATTTGGTGTTTTTTTTTCTTAATAGGTGATATCGATAGAAAAATTATGGCTAAACCAAATTACGATTCATATCATGTAGATTACCAACAATTTTTTCAGATGTAATTTCTCTGTAAGTTCCGGAGAAAAGCTGCTTCATCTGCACGCTGTTTTTAAGCTTTTTTCGAAAGAGTAACCTTAAGGCAGAAAAAACACCCGGGCGCCCTTGCCTACCTCTCTCATCAAACACGACGAAAACAAAACGCGATCCCTTGCCGTCAGCAGAAACTTTTCATCCGGCGTATATACATACATACATATATGCAAAATTGTCTATGCATAATCATTCATAACATAGCAAAAATCCTGTTGTGCCTACGACATTAAAATGTAAGAAGACTGAAAGACTGGCTTACAAAGGACATCACTCATTTCGCACATACCTCCCCAGATTTTTGAAGTGAAAACTTCTTTGGGCGCGTTGGAAATTTTTTGAGATGGGCCAAAAGCCATTGAACTGGCGCCACTGTTACCGTAAGCGACACCGCGTGTGTTTTGTTTATATAAAAAAAAAAATTGCATTAAAGGGTATTTGTGGTACATAGGTACATATTAAAGTTATTATGTAAGCGTAAAAGGTAAAACTTATACTAACAAATATTTGTAGGGGTGAACTACTGTTCTCCTAGCTAGGTAGCTGTGCAACCTGTATTAATTAGAAACAGTTTACCTCCCTAGATAAAGACAATAATTTATAAGGCGATTAAAAAAATACCCGCTTCGGATGTGTTCGGCTGTCCTCGGGATGTATTCGGTTTTAATGTATATCCGATATGTCAGTGAGTCATGGCAAAGTATTTTGTTTGTGTTTTGTTGTCACTTTACATCTGCTAGGCAGATGATAACCAGCCGGACGATTCAGTAAAAATCTCACCGTGAAAACTTAGGTGAAGTGAGTTTGTTTTTGCTAGGAATTGACACTATTGACAGCTCACTCCACGCTCATTTAACCTAAGTTTTCACTGTGAGATTTTTACAGAATAGCACCGCTGAATAATGTCCTTATGTAAATATCTTAATTGAAGTTAATTATTTATATATGCGTTATTTTCCTACAGTTTTAGATACTGAAGAACAAGTTTCACCCCTTTTCACACAAGAACAAGTTAAATGAATCAAGGCCAACACTCAAGCTCCACACACTACGTCTGTGATCTCATTCCATTCGTTTCGTTGCCAAACTAATTAGACAAACGCCTCTTAACAGAGTTACCGGTTTATCCGAAGGTAGGGAAAGATACAAATCCGTGCTGACGGAATCCGTCCGTAGAAGAATAAATCTAAGTATAAAAAGAATTTTCGATGACAAGGCCTTCTTCAGTAGATTATCTGTGAAAAGATGCTTAGGATTTAGGATCGGTGTTTTTTACGGATTAAGGGCCTTGTCTAAGACAAAGTAATAGAGCCTATTTTATGACTTGTTGAAAGTGACGTATTGATGCTATTTTTTACGTGCTTTTTCACGAGTTGGATCTCCTTTAGGAATGCTACTTTACGTAAAATTAATATATTTTTTAAGTGAAAACTTCTTTAAGCGCGTTGGCATTTTTTGATATGGGAAAAAACCATTGAACTCGCGCTACTGTTACCGTAAGCGACACAGCGCGTGTTTTGTTTATAAGACGATTAAAAAAATACCTGCTTCGGATGTGTTCGGCTGTCCTCGGGATATACTCGGTTTTAATGTATATCCGATATGTCAGTGAGTGATGGCAAAGTATTCTGTTTGTGTTTTGTTTTCACTTCTGCCGGCACTCCCGGAGTGCCACTGTTTTTTTTTTGTAATTAAATGTTTTTTTCAACCACTATGGGGAAGCTCTTGGTCTTCATGTCACCTGATGGTAAGTGATGATCAGGCCGAAGGTGAGAGAGGGCTTCATCTGGAATCCTCAACTATAGAGGAACTGGCAACTTACCTCTAACTGTCGAAACAACAAAGCTGTGGTATTTTTGATGGGAAAAATAATTGTCTGTAAAATTACTCAATAAAAGCCCCGATTACCGGGTTGGTAATCTTTAGTAGTTGGTTTTTTAGTACTATAGATTATTCTCCATCGTATCAGATTTCTAAACGTAAAAATACCATGTTTATAACTCAATCACAACATTTCCTATCAACTGTTAAATTAAGGCCTTGCTATCACCATACTTTAGCAGGTAAAGATCCTTTTAAATATTTTTTTATTTTTTCCGTCGATAAAATTAAGCTATGTTTCCCTCATTTCGTTATGTGCACATTATGAAGACTCGCACTGTATATTGTATGCCAATACCAGTGCCTTCAAAACGGTGAAGGAAAACATCGTAAGGAAACCGGCATGTCCTAGAACCAAAAATTCAAAGACATGTGACGTGTAGGTACCAACCCGCCCTGGGCCCGCGTGGTAGATTACAGCGCACTCCCGCTTAAACAGAGGCCTGTGTCCCAGTAGTGGGAACATTATAGGCTGATTATGCTATGCCAACAAAGAATAATTCATCATGAACGTCTGTCAGTAAGGTTGTAAGTATATACGACAGCTTAATTTGTGTAAAAGTAGGTGAAAGTTTGCCGCCCACCGTCTACACGAGTCTAGACGAAACGTTTCTAGACCGGTAGGTAATTGGGTTACCATGGCGTCACTAGTAAATAGCTTACCGCATAAATAATAATAGGTACCATCGATTGGTTGATAACATTTGCAACATGGTGCTAATGTCACAGGGAAAGTTTTTTAATGGAGGGAACATTTTGATTGGCTATATCAAAATCTGTTACGTAAAATGTGTTTCAACACACTTGCTCGTAAAGTGGCTCTTATTGAACCGCTTTAAGGTCCTTAATGCAGTGTATAAAAAACGCGTGCTTTTTCTTTATGTTATTCCACTACTTAGTGCATTAACGCCACAGATAACTATTTACTATTCGGAGATGCGCGCTTTTTTAATCTCATCAAAGGGACTTCATGCCAAAAGAAATCCGCGGGCTATATTTCACTTTTTTAAAAAAATAGTCTGTATTGTCCTTGGTCCCAAAATGAACTAATATTTATTTACCTTAAGGTGAATGCGCAGGAAGCACGGACAATTTAAGGTGAATGCGCAGTGGTAGAGCGCGAAATAAAAATTTTCTTAGGTTTTTTGCAATTTTCAGGTCAGAGTCAGGTTGTATCTTGATCAAAAAAGAACGCGCTTTAGGTCATGTAGTCGTTGCTTACATGACCTAAAGCGCGGTCACTGCCGGACTGCATAGAAAAGAAAGAGACGCGCGATGACACAACGCTGGTAATTTATTGCAAAATATGAAGCAATTATTTAATTACAAAAAATCTATTGTTTGGACTAAAAAATTAAAAGACTAGTGTTTTAGTATGTTGCTTGTAATAGCATAATATATCACTCACAAACGATAAAAAAGTGACATAACCCCCTTGAAGCCTTATAATATAAACCAGTCCAACACAAATAACATCAAAATATGAAACATCACAGAACACACAACACAGCCGACTCCTTCTGTTGTGGACCGTGAAGCATTTCTAAATTATATTAACGTTACGACCTACCTTTCTCATTCGCATGATAACATTTTACCGTTTCAATTGGTTTGTTTGGCTCATATCATAAGAATAAGATTAGGTATATTTTTTTTTTAATCTAAACGGCCGCTTTACTTTGTGTAAATTATTTCATCACCACTGCTCTCAAAACGGTGAAGGAAAACATCGTGAGGAAACCGGCATGTCCTAGAACAAAAAAATTGAAGACATGTGACATCTACCAACCCGCACTGGGCCCGTGTGGTGGATTACAGCCCACTCCCTCTCAAAGGTGTAGGAAGAAAGCTTCAGTTCCAGCAGTGGAAATATTTTATGCCGATTTTGCTTATGCGGTGATAAAGTTAATTCGAAAGTTGTACGGAATGATGGCTGTCACGTGTCTGAATGGTTTGGTTCTAAGACGTTCCTTGTTATGTTTTATTAATATTGTGGTATATTCAGTTAAAAGTCATCATCTCATCTGCCTAGCCTTTTCCCAACTATGTAGGGGTCGACTTCCAGTCTAACCGGATGCAGCTGAATACCAGTATTTTACATGGAGCGACTGCCTATCTGACCTCCACAACCCAGTTACTGGGTATGATACCCCTTGGTAAGACTGGTTGTCAGACTTTCGGGCTTCTGACTACCCGTAACGACTGTCAAAGATCCACGAATGACAGCCAGTCATATTTCAGTTATACCAGAATTAGCATCGACATACAAAAAAGTAATTTAAAAAAATTAAACCGACTTCAAAAAGAAATTAACTCAAAATTATGAAATAACTTTAATTTCGGAAGTCGGTGTCTTGGGATCTGTATTCTAGTTTTAGTTTTTTGCCACCGACTTCCGAAATTAAAGTTATTTCATAATTTTGAGTTAATTTATTTTTGAAGTCGGTTTAATTTTTTTAAATTACTTTTAATTTCGTAATTTTTAGTTGTTGCACTAAAATTTTACCAAGGTTTTGAGATGTTTTCCCTTTGACACTACACCCGTAGCTCGTATCAATAAGCCAGGCCGTCACACTTTCACGTCTTAGTCCATATCTTGAAAATTACTGAATCGATTTTGATAAACTTGCACTGTTCCCTAAGTTGAAGTAAATGTAAGCCAATAAAAAAAGAATGGTCACGATCCGATTAATAGTTACGGAGATATGCGTGGACAAACATACATACATATATACATACATACATTCGTCTTTAAAATTTTGTATATTTGTTTGGAAGCCCTAATAGATTGTCATATGTGAATATAATGCAATTCCAATAATATTACATACATACGTGTCGAATTGATAACCTCCTTTTTTTTTTTTGAAGTCGGTAAAAACACCTGGAAACCCAGCACAATTTATCACACAAATAGCTCTAACTCCCAACTTACACCACACATACCTTCAACCTTCCTATACATTATAACATAATTGAAGGTAACGATACAGTCAGCAACAAATGTTCTCCAAATTCTTGCATTGCAAGGGTGGCGTTAACGAGCAAAATGTACAGTCAACTGCACATACATGGTAACAGTTTCGCTTTGACAGCTGTCAGTCCCCGTCGAAATAAAGGAGCTATTTTAATTTGAGGGTGGAAGGGGAAGGTTAAGCTACGCATGCCGAGGTCAGTACGTGAATGGGTAACGGTCTATTACATATCAAGGCCCCTCAGTGGTTCAGAACACACGTGAATTGTTGGTTTCAGCTGTCATTTGAATATATTTGACAGTCGTTACGGGTAGTCAGAAGTCCGAAAGTCTGAGAACCAGTCTTACAAAGGGGTATCGTATTCCAGTAACTGGGTTGCGGAGGTGAGATAGGCAGTCACTCGATGCAAAATACCGGTATTCAGCTGCAAACGGTTAGACTGGAAGCCAACCCCAACATATTTGGCCTCAAACCTAGGCAGAAGATGAGCTGCTCTATTTCGTACCAGTCAGGGCTATTTTCGTAGTTCTACTATCGCAGCTGACCGTATCGACATTTGTCTTGAAGGGAGTGGGTACCTAAATATTCAATTGGTGTAGTTTTATTGGGAATATATTGAAGTTCCAGACAATGAACTATTACTATACAGGGTGAAATTGAAAACATGCGACAAATCGAAATGGGAGATTGTACTCATCCGTCCAGATCATCTCTCCTTCTTTTTCTGGGCCGGTTTCGTCAGCAACGTTCATCTTCAGGCATTACCACACCAAAATTTGCTGTCTGTCTGTCTGTCCGTCTGTCCGTCCGTATGTCACAGCCACTTTTTTCCGAAACTATAAGAACTACACCATTGAAACTTGGTAAGTAGATGTATTCTGTGAACCGCCGCACTTCCACGGAAAATTGGTTTGAATGAGATCTAGTAAGTAGCTCGCCGGTGAAAATTTAAAAACATATGATGGTACGGAACCCTCGGTGCGCGAGTCCGACTCGCTCTTGCCCGGTTTTTTAAATTACTTTTTAGGTGTTACAAAACAATAAACGCATTTATTTATTTTTTTCCTTCTTTCAAAACATAACGAGTGCTGCCATCTACCATAACCTCTGTCGCCAAGACGTTGTCATAATGTTCCGAGCTCATCATGATAGCAAACAGCCCACTTCATAATGTGGTTAACGTCATGATAATATAATTTATGACACGCTTGTGGTCGTAAATAATACATTAACTACAAAATTTAAGTTATATTTCTGTAATATTTATGGGTAAGAACATGGTATGGTATCATGGCATGTCATGGTAGATTAGGGAGCATTCTAATTAGTGGGAGGTCTTGGAAAATTTGACACGTTTCAGACAAATTAATATTTTGATGCTAAGCGATAATCTCTACCTATAACAATAACTTAACTAAATAACTACCTATACCTTAACTAGATAACTTGTGGAACTATATCTTTAAAGGTAGATGGGCCTTTTTTTGCGATACCTTTTTTGACGCGCTCACAGATCGCCAGACACAATTTACAGCATTTTGAGCCATACATGCCTTAGACGAAGTATCTTTTTTTTTAACTGCAAACTTTTAGTCAAAAATAACACACCAACTTTAACTGCGAAAAAAATAAAAAAAACATACTTCGTCTAAGGCATGTGTATGTCTCAAAATGCTATAAATTGTCTCAACTATCACCACCTTAAGGCTTTGTATCTGCCTGCCGGGTCAGCGGGATTGTCCGAAAGGGTTACCGCTGGCCCGGAACATAAAGGGCTAAGGAAGGAACACGGGTGGGTTTTATTCAGTAAGAGTCTGACACTCCCTTCCGCTCCACCCAGAGCGGGAGGGGTCATTTGATGATTTCCCATCCGCAAAAAAAAAAGGCTTTATAACTAGCTTCCAAACACCCTAAATAATGATTATATTTAATTTTACCAAAACTGTATCCAATATAAGCTAGTAACATGTAGAAACGTAGTGTATTGTACATTTACTTATAGCATAAGGTATATCTAGATATAATATACAATGTACGATTGTTTGTTTCCCCAAATGAAATAGAATAAACTCTAAAAATCAATCACGGATACCGGTTTGGTATTTCTCGAGTTACCTACGAACAGATAGACAGATGATGATGATATTATAATAACTTGTATTAACATAAATATACCATAACACTCAGCAATACTGTAGCTTCCCATTAGTCAAATAATTTTAGGAATTGGATCAGTGATTCCGAAGATTATCCCATACATCCAAAGTCACTACCTCTTTATAATAGATAGGTATACTTGCTGATCCGGCGAACTTCGTACCGGCCAGCCGCCCGCTTTTTAAATCTCTGCTTTCTTCTAAGATACAAATAATGTGGCTTTCTATTATTGGTAAAAGAATTTTCAAAATCCGTTCAGTAGATCCAGAGACTACCCCCCACAGCCTCACAAACTTTACCTCTAATAATACTAGTTTAAATTTTAAGGATAACGGTTATCTTCTACCACAATGTTTCACATTTCAGTACCTACATTTTTCGGTCACCATTTTCTATGCAGGTAAACAACGACATTATTCCCCATGAATAATTCATGTTTCATTTAGATTTATTTGTATCTTCGCTCGCTTGTCACCTTGCGAATAGTGGGATGACTTACAAGTTCCGACTGGCGCGGCTAAGTGAAATAGGTTAGCTGTTTGTATGGCAACGACCTTTCGGCACAGTCAGGGAAATTAATTGTTAAGTGAAGTGACACCCTATGTTAATTAGACGTACAATTTTGTAGGCATAATATTAGGTCTACGTACCTAACTTCACACAACTGTCAAAAGATGACAGTTGTGATTTTAATATACCTATAATTTATTTATATACTAGCTGACCCGGCAAACGTTGTTTTGCTCCTACACTACTCCTACCCAACTCCTACCCTACTCCCACACTACTCCTACCCTACTCCTACACTACTCCTACCCTACTTCTACCCTACTCCTACCCTACTCCTACCCTACTCCTACACTACTCCTACCCTACTCCTACACTACTCCTACCCTACTCCTACACTACTCCTACACTACTCCTACCCTACTTCTACCCTACCCCTACCCTACCCTACTCCTACCCTACTCCTACTATAAAAATAAATAAAATAAAAAGTATCCTATGTCCGTCTCCTGGCTCTAAGCTACCTCCCTACAAATTTTCAGCCAAATCGGTTCAGCCGTTCTTGAGTTATAAGTGGTGTAACTAACAGACTTTCCTTTATATATATAGATTATTTATTTAAATATACATTACTCCTACGTCAAGTAACAACTTGTTATTTTTTACATTTTGTAGGTACCTATTTATTTATCAATCAACTATAATTATTTAGTTGAATTTGACTTTTAATACTAGTTTTTTGGGTTTATATTACTGTCAATAATTAAATTAAGCAATAAAAAAAACATTACATGCATAATCCCCATAAGTTGGTAGGTAGTCATTATGATAAACAATTAATTTGCCATAATTGTAGAAGGATTTGTGATAAATGATTAAGTAGGTAATTAAGATAATTGACAGTAAAAAAGGAACAGTGCCCAAAAGGCTGGCAGCATTGCCACGTTGTATGGCAATGTTATTATCTATATTTTCTATACTTATAATATTATAAAGCTGCAGAGTTTGTTTGTTTGTTTGTTTGAACGCGCTAATCTCTGAAACTACTGGTCCGATTTGAATGATTATTTTAGTGTTGGGTAGTCCATTTATCGAGGAAGGCTGTAGGCTATATTTTTTTTCTTCAAAATTAGGGATCCGTAATAAAATTGCTATTTTGTAACACAAGGTCTAAAATCGAAAACCTATTTTTGCGTGCGCTGCAAAAACTATTGACAATAGAACAAAATAATGTACTACGGGTTTGTAGAACCCATTAAGACCTACAAAAAAGTCCGCAAGAACATATATCTAGCTATCATGGTTTAATCACAATAACCGATTTTGTGTTTCAAAATAATTATTAAATCGTCTGAAGAAAAAAAAACTACGTTAAATATGTATCGTAATATTAATCTTTATCGAAATTAAGCATTATGTTATCAAGAGTATTTATGAAGAAGTAAAATACTTTTTGTTTCATCTCAATCGGATATTTCGTTTAAAAGTTATCACGTGTGTAAGATGTTAAGAGTTGGTACCTATTAAGGAGTTATGGGCCATAGAGTTTTTTATCCATACTAATAATAAAGCTGAAGATTTTTATTGTTTGAACGCGATAATCTCTTTAACTACCGGTCAGATTTGAATTCTTTTTGCATTTGATAGCCCAATTCTTGAGGAAGGCTATAGGCTATTTAACATCACGATATGACCCTTAGGAGCCGAGCAAAAAGAAAAAAACTCAGAGTGAACGGTAAGCGAATACGAAGTGTTGCGACGCGACGGGTGGGGGTACAAGAAATTTCACGCGGACGAAGTCGCGGGCAGAAGCTAGTTATAAATATAACGACGGTGACTCGCATGTTGACGTACGAATATCACCCCTACTGCTACGAAATAGACACGCTGTTCAATGTGAAATGGTTACTATGAGAGTGACAATATTAAGTGCATCAATTAAATGACCTTCAGCAAAATTATTTCCAACGAAACCTTAAGACATGCACAAGGTTGTGACGCACACACGATTAAAGACTCCTGCACACTACACCGTTGACCATGCTAGGAACACGTCAGGAAAAAAAACATTATTTCAAACTCAAACTCAAAGCATTTATTTCAATTAAGACCTTGTACAGGCACTTTTGAATTGTCAAAATTAAATAGTCTGTCAGTTATTCAGAAAGTTGAAGCTAGTTCTCTATGGAGAAGAACGGGCAAGAAACTCCATGGACACTCTTTTAAATCAAGATATTACAAAATCCTGGGTACATTATTCTTGTTGCTTCTATATGTGAGAACAATGTAAAATATTATAAGGTGATTGGTATTTTAGTACAGACAAAAAAAAATAACTGAAAAATGCTTCACCAATGGGATTTGATACGATTAACTTAACAGTTAACTGTCTATTATGTTATCCTTTTATGATTCTGCCAAAGTGGCCTTTTCAGGACCCCTGTTCAGAGCCCGAACTAAGAACGAGGGACAATACGATTTTATAGTTGTCCCTACTCGTCATGTGTTTTTGTCCGTTTGGAAAATTGAATTTGTCACTTGTTTTGAACTTAGAGAGAATACCTTCATAGCACGGTCATGGTACGCTCGCTACGGTATAGTGGGCAAACTCCTTATACTACGGAACCAACATTTTCCATACCGTCCGTTAAAATGAAGGACAATTTTATTCTAAACTTGGAATATAAACGATGACCTGGCTGGAAAATCGATAAGACTTACCGATGCAGACGTACCACACACCATAAATTCATGGGGAACTATAATATGTAATTTAGATGTTGTTGATAACTGATTGTTTTGTTATTATCTCTATGAGGATCGATTGGGAAATTTCTTATGGATCAGAAAACTGTTGTGTGTTCAATCGGTTTTATTAATCTATTGACATAACATGACGTCACAATTGTTTTCCCAAAGGGTTAGGCAAAGGTGAACCATTAGGAAAGTCAGAGAAATAGCTAAGAAGTGTTTATTTTAGAAAAAGAATTACGGTTCCGCACAAAAAAAAATTATACCCATGAAATCCAATCAAATCACACTAATATTATAAAGGCGAAAGTTTCTGAGAGTGTGCTTGAGTTTATATTATGTTTGGTTACTTCTTCACGCTCAAAGATCCACGATTGACAGCCGGGACCAACGGCTTTACGTGCTTTCCGAGACACGGAGGGGTCTCGGTATGTAAAGATGGTCGGTCACCCATCCACAGACCAACCGCGGCAAGCGTAGCTTAACCTGATCAATCGACCTGTGCGGCTGTTATTATGTAGCCACGGGCCCCTCCTCATGTCGGGGGAAGAGCTAGTAAATAATTATTTCAAAAGTCTGACCTCAAAATAATGTGAAGGCTCTGCTTTCGACGATTTTTCTTGTCAGCACAAACTGGTACGAAGTACTTTGACCACTACTATGACTATAGACAGGACTCTTCAGAATAAAATTCTTCTCACAATCACACTATCCCCCTCCCCTTCCCCCTTGCCCTCCCTCTTATGGAAGACTATAAGAGGGAACGGTTAAGTAAGCCACTAGCAATCGAGAACGTTCGTCCGTTAAATAGGACGATCACGTGCGAACCGTAATTGGGAGTGTTTGGGCTCATCACTAGCGTAAAAATGCCAGGTTCTTTTACATTATAGATTTTTTTTGGGTAAAGTTATAGGCAGGCTGGTTTTTTGGGGAAGGTTTATTGATGGCGTGGCGGGAATGTAGGATTAAATGAGCACAAAAAATAGGAGAAAAAAACTTTTTTCAGATAGGCTCGAATAAATTGTGGTGGTCGTATTACTACCTACTATAAAGTTATTTTGAAGTATAACAATTTATTCTCAAAATCAATCAATCAACTCAGCCTACCGCACACCTCAGCCTATTATAGTCCACTGCTGGACATAGGCCTCTCTCAGACAACGCCACAGCACCCTGCCTGCCACCCGCCTTCCGCATCCAGTCTACCCCAGCCACTTTCTTTAGGTCGTCTGTCTATTCTTAAAATATTGTGGATCAATCACCTCAACCTATCGCAGTCCACTGCTGGACATCCACATATGTGAATATGGTCACCCATCTATGGACCAACCGGGGCAAGCGTAGCTTATTCTAAGTAAGTAGGTACAACTTTTGTAAGTAGATTTTGATAAATTATAATATCACATTTGGAATATTACACTTGTTGACGCAATTAAATTGAAGTAATGATTACTTATTTTAGCAGAATTAAGTCCATATACATATATACTCGTAAAGTCTATTCAAATTTGTTTCAAATTGATGTTAGTTCAAGTTAAGCAAATATCAACTTTATAATAATGGCAATTAAGTTGATTTCACAGTGACTGTGACTAGCACTATTGAAAATGTTATAAGAATGTTTGAAGTTGTAGCGTAAACTGAACTTTATTGTGTAGGTATTAAAGTTATTTTTCCATAAACACATATTTGTTTACATTTTTGGCAAATAATTTGCGAATGCAGATTACATAACATCACTTCTTTAATCCGTTTACGGTTATGGAGAGGGGTACCTCTAGTACACCCCCATTTCGCCAGTTATGTTTAAGTCCCATGTAATAGGGGGCGAGCCTATTGCCATCAACCGCACATAAACCTAGACTCTGGGTTGCAACTGAGTAATAACTGAGATAAAAAAAAAATTTGAAGACAATTATTATGGCTCCAAAAATCAGCCATTTGATTTTTTTTTTCAATTGTGATATTGCCAGTGTCACTCTCACAATTAAGACGAATCTAAACCTGAAATCATACACTCGAAAACCATAACCCTCCTTCTGGCGCAGTTGGCTAAATACCTAATAACACTGCTGACCTGTGAATTGAGCCCAGGACCTCAAGCTCAGCGCTTGCGACCACTAGACTAATGAGGCACAGATGAGAGGCAACGAGGTGAAAATAAGAACGAAATCTTAACGCTCGTAAGACAATTGATTCGCTCAAATCGCTCAGGCGTGAATGAACAAACTCGGTAATAATACAATTTTACTAATCTATTTTCGTTCATTCTTTTTCTTCGCATTATATCCAACATTATTTTTGGTATATGCGTAACCTAAAGGATAAATCTCGTGTCTTGTATTTTTATGTAAAGAATCTATGTACAAAATTTCAAAACTGTACCATGAAAAATCACAAAGTTATAAGCTTGTTTGTCCGTACAAAAACATGCTCATCCGCGCCGCTCGCGCCGCGCCGTCTTACGCTCATTGATAATAGTACCTAGGCACCTAACCGTTCCGCGCGAAGATTGGATAATCTACTTAGTGTCACTCGGTGTCCAACTTTTAACCTTTTTAAAATATTTTTGGGAAAACATATGGGGTAAAAATTATTGGAATCGATTCAGTTACTTATTCCGAACAAACTAAGTATATTCAAGTTTCGCCTACACTAAAAATAACATTGTATATAAAATCAATAGAACCGGCGTTGACAACTTGTGATGGATTCAAAAGACTCCGGAGTCTTTGACAACGTAAAAGCTTTTAATGTTTGACGAAGTCTCAATCCAGCTTGATGTAAATGGTGTTCAATTTTAGCGCATTGTTGTTTTTGTTACTGACGTTTCAGTTCGGTATTGAACGTAAAACCGTGTTTTTAGGGTTCCGTATATCAAAGGGTGCTGTCGGGATTCTATTACTAAGCCTCCGCTGTTTGTCCGTCCGTCCGTCTGTCACAGGACCGTATCTTTTAAACCGTAATAGGTAGACGACGGTAACACGGTAATTGTACTTACCTTTTTCGTTATTATCACTTGAAATATTGACAGGGTGTATATTATTTTATGGCTATAAAAAATTTAAATTAAATAAAGTTCAGTTCTATTAACACGTTGACTGCAGACAACAGCCACAATAGAAAATCTATTGTTGTCTGACTTAAACGGGGGACCTTTTATAGAACTGAACTTTATTTAATTTATACATACGAGAAAAAAAAATTTGTAGTGCTAAGTGTACGGTGGTACGGAACCCTTCATGTGCGAATCTAACTTGACAGCTTTTTCATCTGCATGAACAACGTTCGATCATATTCCTTTTCGGTAACAACAAAAAGAAGTAAAACAAAAAGTTTTTGTTTGGATCTTCTTGGTTAGTCTTTTATCGTAAAATATTGCGGGCAATATACCTCAAAGTTACTTATTTCATGACATAAAAAGCTGCAAAGAAAAATTATTGTTGTAATCAATAATAGTCATGTCGTATTTTTTTTTATTTTATACCGACCGAGATTTATAAAAAAATTACTACGATTTCCAATTAAGCCCTGGGGAGCGTAGGTACTTTACGTATACCTATATCTTTAATTTTATTATGATTTCATTTTTGAGTTACTAAAGTAAAATATAGAAATGCCATCAAATATAATCAATTGTAATGTAAAACTCATGTCTATTAGTAACTCTACTTAATAATCTTCATTAGTTAGAATTTACTCTCAAAACGGGTAGACATGGCAGCTGATTTATTATTTAATCTGTGGGAACGAGGGCGAGGAAGCCCCTGCTTTCATAAATGGAACAACTTTTTACGCGAAACAAGATATTCACTGCGTAAACTGTTTTAACTTGGTGATTTGAAAAAAGAACAATGTTATTCTTGAGTTTGTTTGAAAAAGAGACGCTTTTTGTTTATTTAAATTTGGATTTTGTCATTTTATCGGTTAGGTTATTTAATGTCATTTTAATTTAAAAAGATGACAGACAACGCTATACATATACCGATTTAAGCCGTTAGGTCTAGAATAATTTACATTTAACCCCTTAATAAACGTTGTATAGCGTCTGTATTATAGTTACACAACGCTTTGTCTTCTCCTTTCGAAAGTCAAATTACTGACGACTGATAGACAGAAATCGGTGTGTAGTATTCGATCTAATACGTTTATGAGTAAGGGGATTACAGTAAAGCACTAAGAAAGTATATACGTGGGGATAAATAGCGGATGAAAATGTATGTTGACGTTCGTCATTTTTGCCGATGAGGAAACCTATCGACATGTTTTCTGAATAATTAAAGTACCTAACTGTGGAATAAAAGTACTTACCTACATGTTTGTACTATTCAAGAAACTTGCCGCGGAAATACCGGCGAGTTTCTTGAATAATAAATGAATGTCACTTAGTTCTTTGTCACAAATGACAATTTCTGTGCGCCCAGTAAAATGCTTAGGTATCTACTACCGACTTATGTCCAGCAGTGGCTGGCTTTCGGCTGAATGTATGATATACCGGCCAGAAAGTTCAAAAACTTTCTTATATCAAGAAGATTTTTTTCCAAAAATCTAGATTTTCATTCCTAACGCATTAATTAACCAATTTGTTTGTCGTTTGTTACAGAAAATTCATCCCTCTACACATTATAGAAGAGGACAGTTACGAGAAAGATGTACTCTTCTACGTCAACCTCGGCGACCCGGAGTTACTTGGGGGTGAGAATATTTTTTATTACTTTTTTAATTTTAATATTATTTTTGTATGAAAATGTACCTACTTATCATTTTTTTGTACACTATGGCCATTGTTGATGCACTGTCGACGTTCATTGATTTACTGATAAATTAACGAAAAGAAAATGATTGGTGGCAATGATATTACAAGTAAAAAAGAGGTAGATAGGTTACCTATCCAACATTCGGTCTTCACGATGTCACACTATTAGGTGACAGGTGGAAGTAGGACGGCATGTTGTAATTATCGGAAGCAGAAAAGAGACAAGATGAAGAACACTTGGCTAACTACAGTACGGCCGTCGAGAGAATGCGCTTCTGACACCTGTCGGTGCGACAATTCTAGAAACGAATAAACATCAAATTCGCAAAATACCTACGTACAGGAAGATTTTTCTATCACCATCCAAATTTTTACAGGTTTTTCTACCCATGAATATGAACAAATTTCACTATGGGACCAGCTCTGAAATCTCGAAAAAAAAATCAGCAGTCTATTACAAAAGTTCAATACCTACCTACTTGACCAAAATATATGAAACCGCTGTTTTTTTTTTCGTGATTTCAGAGTTGGTCCCATAGTGAAAGTTGTTCATATTCTTGGGTAGAACACCCTGTAAAAATTTGGATGGTGATAAAAAAATCTTCCTGTACCTATACTTAGCAACACCCAAGTCGGTTGCTCCATTGACGGACAATGCATCAATAATATAAGTTACGCGGATGATATGGTGTTGCTGAGCCCATCGATCAGTGCATTAAGAAAGCTCCTCCGAATCTGTGAAGACTATGCGGTAACTCATGGTCTCAGGTACAACTCAACTAAAAGCGAGCTCTTAGTGTTTAAGGCGCAAAATAAAATGTATGACGTTGTTCCACCGGTTACTTTAGGCAGAGTTCCGCTGAAAAGAGTCACTCGTTTTAAATACCTGGGGCACTGGGTCACCGATAGGCTGTCGGATGACGACGATTTGGAAAGGGAACGTAGAGCGTTGGCTGTCAGGTGTAACATGCTGGCCCGCAGGTTCGCACGGTGTACGCGAGAGGTTAAAATAACATTGTTCAGAGCCTACTGCCAGTCGCTGTATACGTGCGCCCTGTGGGTCAGTTATGCACAGGGCTCGTACAACGCTTTACGAGTCCAATATAATAATGCGTTCCGGGTGATGCTGGGGTTGCCGCGCTTCTGTAGCGCTTCGGGGATGTTCGCGGACGCACGCGTTCCGGATTTCGGGTCGCTGCTGCGTCTGCGAATCGCATCACTGATGCGTCGGGTGCGCGACAGCCCCAACAGCCTCGTGGGTACTGTAGCCGGCAGGGTAGATGGCCAAATAATAGGTCACTGGATGGCGGCGCACAGACCGTCATTCAGATATGTGAGGTAGGTTTTTTTTTTTTTTTTTTTTTAGGTTTTGTTTTGTAGGTTTTAATTAGATTAGATTTTATTTGTTATTTTTTCTTCTTATTTTAATTTTAACGTGTTTTTATGTGTACCTTATGGATCAATGGTCTGAAAATAAAGATTTATTATTATTATTATTATTATTTATTGTACCAGAAAATACATAACAAACAAAAATATGATTATTAAGGGGCTTATAGGATCTAAACACAAAAAAGCAAGTTTTAGAAATATTACAATCGACTACAGTAAACAAAATCAGAAAATATATAATATTCTTCAGGATTTATGCTAGGTAGATCGTGTGTTGAAAACATAATACAACTAATTTGATACGATAGAAAAAAAAACTGGAAGATACCTCTAAAACTTTCTTTTTAAAATAATAACCATACTAATAAACCATACAATCATTCTGATTATTCTACAAGCAACATACTAAATTACTAGTGTTTAAATTTTTTAGTCCAAACAATAGATTTTTTATAATTAAATAATTACTTCATATTTTGCAATAAATTACCAGCGTTGTGTCATCGCGCTTCTCTTTCTTTTCTATGCAGTCCGACAGTGACCGCGCTTTAGGTCATGTAAGCCCCTTAATACAAAACATACAATGGGCGGCCTTATCGTGTATTTGTTTGTATGAAACTGACAGCTGTCAAGTACGCATACTCTCTATACTGTAGCAAAGTTTTGACTTGCCACTTAGGGAGCGTGTATTTGTAACCTATCTTCCTCATTCACTTTTAATATCATGGATTGGTGGTCACTTTATCCCAATTCATGTAAAAACTTTTCTTGATTTTCTTTTAATTTCTCTTATGATAAATTCAGGTTCTATTCAAAATCAATGGACGTTGACATATGGCTATCATAAGGCATTGTGGACACTGTTTAAACACTTTGTATAATATATAGTAGGTAGGTAGGTACCTAATAATTATTATTGTATGCATGATAGTCCCATCCAACAAAATCAGAGTTAATGACACAAAAAAAGCACGCTGTTGAAGTTTCAACACTCGGTTCAGCGTCGAAAGTTGAAAATCCAACAGCGGGCTTTGATTTAGGAATTTATTTAGGTGTCTCCTAGTATTAGTAAAAACGGGCATACACTTAGTAAATGCTAAACCGACTACGGCTATCATCAGTTCAAGTTGGGACAAACATTTTTTTAGTGTGATTGTATGCTTTTATAATTTCTAACGTGTCGATATCATCATGGACGTCCACGTCCACAAAAATGTATGGAAATACGTGCACGTTATAACTTTATCGTGGACGGGCCCATTCAAAAGCGTCTTCTTATATTTCCATACATTTGACTTCCCTGTGCTATCATAATTCCGTGACGTGGACGTGGACGTCCATGATATTATCGTCACATTAGAAGTTATCAAGGCCCATAAGGTTTCAATGGGACTGTCACATACAAAGGTTTAAGTAATCAAAATCTTTTTATAAACGTAGATTTAGATAGAAGATACATTTCAAATGAATATTCCATTAGACATTACAATAATTTGAATTGAAAAATTTTAGCCGGCGTGATTTGGCCTGTCATTTGGATCGCGATAAATTAAAACGAAGATCTTTAGCCCAGGTGGCACGGGCGCGTTTGTCCCGCGGGGATTTTTTTTAGAGCTCTGGATTTTCAGCGCGCTTACCGCCGAGAGTTGAAAATCCACAACAACAGTGTGTTTTTTTTTGACGCGCTGGGATGCGATCTGTTGGATTCTCAATGCTTGGCTCGACACGGAGAGTTGAAAATCCAGTGCGTGATAAAATATAACGAGATATTTTTACGTCTGTGTGAACGTGGGCGGCCTAAAGAGATTGAACGAAAATATTGGGTTCTGATGTTCTGACAATTTTAATTCTTTTGAACAGTTATAAAAACAGGATGGCTTGTACCTGTACTGATTGCGATATTGAATTTCGTTTTACAACGCTGATTGTTTAAAGGGGGTTGATTAGTTTTTGTTTGACAAAATTGAAAGTAATTGAATTATCAGGACTGGATTTTTTATGTTTATTTTTGGAGTTTGCTGATAACGTTGATGATAAAAAATACACAGAGTCTGCTGTTAAATGATAAAAAATACACAGAGTCTGCTGTTAAATGATAAAAAATACACAAAGTCTGTTGTACAGCCTCCAAAAGAGCAACAATTGTTGTTGTTTTTATTGCACTTCAACGTTATCGATTTATAGCACAAAACATAGTGTGTTTGTTACCTATGTGTGTAACCGATCATGTGTTAAATGTTTTGTAGCTATAAAAATAAGATATTATTAAACTTAGATTGTACTACTCTTCTTCATAAGTATATAAACACTTTTATTTTAACATTAATGGGTCTCTTTTACCTAAAATAAATAATAATACTTTCTTGTTCAAGAGACCTTTACGAATTCAAATGATTATTAAAATGAATGATTAATATTAATGTTTTTTTATTTGAATTATTTTATTAAAAGAATTATTAAAATTAATTATTATGAACAATCCAATTTGACAGGTCAAATTACCAAGCATATTATGATTATTAGTTTGTACTTTATTCTAGCGCATGTATACAACATCAATTAATACTCATAATAAAATTTGAATAGCATGAAGTTTATTATAAGTTTATAAGTAACAGTTGTTAGCATGTCAAAACATAGTCTGGCATTTTGTTAATTAATTTTGATGTAGGTAATTAATATTTCCACTACTGGATATAGATTGGAATACTTATAAATTAATTGAATGAATAGTTAGTTAGATATTAATATGGTATTAAAATTTATTAATTACAGTTTGGTCATATTTCATCGTGATTTTGGGAAAACTGATAATTTTCTGTCAGTGTTTTTATCGTGATTTACGATAAAAGTCATATCGTAACTGGAATTTTAGTTTCAGTAGCATTACGTCAAGGTATCGAATGAAAGTATTGATACTGCTAACAGTCCAAAATAATAATATCTATTCTATTATTTAAGCAAAACTTTCAAAACCCTAAGATTACGACAAAATGATCCCAAGAGTATGAAATGTGACCAAATTAATTAGGTAAACACACAGCAAAATATATAAAACAGTGATTGAAATAAAAAATCCGAGTTGTACTCCCCACATTGTAAAGAATAATATAATAAAAATAATTGTTAAGCAAATTGTCTACCCAATTAAATATTGTCTGTATATTCAAATCACAACTGTCATTATTTGACAGTTTTCATTCTTTGGCGGTTGTAAATCTTTGACAGTTGTCAATCTTTGACAGTTGTCAATCTTTGACAGTTGTCAATCTTTGACAGTTGTCATTCTTTGACAGTTGTCAATTTGTGACAGTTGTGTGAAATGGCTATATTGACGTAGGTTGTAAATTTGCTTAGCAATTAATTTTCCTGACTTTTAAAATTGCTGTGCGTTGTCCTAGTTCGCATTAACGTAGAAATTTGTGACCATCGCTTATTCTTTCCTTTTGTTTGTGCATGACATTACCCTATATCTGCAGAGGTGTTTGAAACGTTCCTCCCCGACGCGTCGGCTTCAGTATCGGTACAATTTTCTCCCGGTAAGTGATACCAAAGCAATTTATGTAATGGACGCAACGTACGCAATGGTTTTGTGATGCGAGAGTTTTGCTAGATGAAATGTAGGGTGATTTTTAAGGAAAATAAGGATAAAGTGACAGGGAGATTTTTATTTTTTCGCCTTGTAGTAGTAAGTTTTATGCATTAAAATTTGAGATAGTTTTTGCAGTTATTAATTAAACAATAAACTGAATGTCATACTTAACAAAGTTCAAATTCCATTTCAACCAAAAACTTGTTAAGACCTTTTTGTTACAAATGGTCACTCAAAAATCAACTTAGAATACATTTCTTTAAAGTAGATAACCGACTAAGTGGCGATGGGGGATGTGAATTATTTGAGATTATAAACACTGTTATACCTACTCTTAAACAGCACTATAACTACCTATCTTGAAACTATCTAACTGTCACATAGGCAAATAAATACCCCTTCATTCACAAACTTTGCTTGAAGTTGAGTAGTGATTAGCGGCGTTTAACCATACATTTTTGACGTTTGAAGATCACTTAATTTTAATTATTTTTTTAGCCCTGAGTTCACCAGCATTCAAAGTTATTTATAGGTATTTAAACAGTTGCTTTATGTCAAATTTCAGGAAATTTTAAATATAATTTTAAATATTTAATCAGTTGATTTAAATGTTGGTGAACACAAGGCTAAGTCCTTACCGTTTTATGACGTGCAAGTGACATTCAACCTAAGGCTGGTAAAGCAATTACGAGGTCGACTAATACCTACGTAGATAGAAGAATATTAAAGTAGCATATTCCAAGAAACGGTACGTTTAAATATTAATGAAGAAACTTGCAACATAAACATGTCATTATTATTAATAATGCCAGCGCTGCGTCCATTACCAGTCGTTTGTCAACGAGAATGGATTGACGTGATAAGCACTTAGCTATACGCCAATAATATTAGCTATACCTAACTGCAATCGTGTTTGTCTGACCTAGTTAGCCCAAGACACACGGGCGCGTTTTTCCCACGACCGACGATTTTTTTTCGCGCGCTGGATTTTCAACATTCCGCGCGGTCTGGCTGGCAACGTCGCATTTCTAGTGGTTTTTTTTATTAAATTTAAACCAAAGTACTATTTTTTACAGCCAAGCAGTAGATCGTTGGTATTTATAATTATTTTTTACCTATTTAATCGTAATAAGTAGGTACTGCAAATAGAAAATAATTGACAATATGTAAAAAAACTTTTTTATGAGTAAATACCAAAATAATTATAAAAAAATAGCATAAAAACTTATAAATACCACATTTCTATTACTTGGCTGTAGAAAAAATACTACTTTGGTTTAAATTTAATAAAACAATCACGAAAATCCAGTAGAAATGCGATGTTACCAGCCCGCGCGGGATGAACCCTCAGTTGAAAATCCAACAGTGTATTTTGTTGCGCTGGGATACGCTCTGTTGGATTCTCAATTGCTCGACACCGAGAGTTAAAAATCCAGTGCGCGAAAAAATCCGGCCGCGATATTTTTACCCCCGTGCGTACGTGGGCTTTCTTCATTTATCCACCTTCCAATCTGCCCTCGGAAACGTAAGATAGATCGAAGGAAAAAATATGATTGCTAAGTGATCCGAGTTATCGGTTCACGATTGGTAGGTACGTCCGATTTCGACAAGTTTCCAACTCGGTAACTTCTTTCATAGAGGATGGATTACTGACTACGCGAAAAATTTTTGAGATGAAGATGTAGACGTCTTTATGAGAAAAGGATTAGTTCTGAGAAAACCTACAGAAATAATTAAGCTTACCAAGCTATTGTACGTTTAACTATTGAACTGGGCTGTGGAGGTCAGATAGGCAGTCGCTCCATGTAAAATACTGGTATTCAGCTGCATACGGTTAGACTGGAAGCCGACCCCAACATAGTTGGGAAAAGGCTAGGCAGATGATGAGTTGCGTATAATTTAGCACAGTAATAAGAACTGTTAAAGGAGGTTATTTTAATTATTGTGTCAGATTGGTAGGTGTATAAATAGCCCCCTTACTAATAAACGTTGTATAGCGTCTGTATAGTTACACAACGCTTTGTCATCTTCTTTCGAAAGTCAAATTACTGACGACTGAAAGAGAGAAATCGGTGTGTAACTATTCATCTGATATAATACGTTTATTAGTAAGGGGGTAAATATAAAGGTAAGTAAATTGACGTTTTCGTGATGGAAACAAAAAAGGTTTATCATTCACTTGTTTTTTTTTTGTGTGCGTCTCACGTAGCTTGGAGTTAAGCTTATCATGTGTAGATATAATATGTTTGTCTTTGTTAGTAGTTAGTTTGTATATAGATGTGTTTATATATGTAGCTTACTGATGGTTGTATTCCTTTTGCGTTATTTAAGGTACTTAAATGACTTCATATCGGTATGAACATGTACAGTCGCCAGCACATCAAGTTACTACAATCTGTCTTTCTTTAATAGATTTTCAACTTTATCGCTAAAGTATAAGTTCCAAAGTTGATTGGGAAAATTTGACAGTTTCGGGTAGCTTGATGTGCTTGATGACTGTACTTTATAACGTTATTTTAGTGTGCTGATTGAATCTTATACGTTGCCTAGCGTATGCGAGACAGGCTGTATTTTTTAAAGGGTTGCTTTCAAAAACTTAACACTTTCCACGTTATTTATAAACGCTGTTTGAATTTCAATGCCACTGCCACTGTTTAACCAAACATTTTTGACGTTTAAACGTCTCTTAACTTTAAACAACGTTTATCAATAAACCTCTTTTTCGCGTTATTTATAAACGTTGTTTGAAGTCTAAGTAATGATCAGCAACTGCTTAACCATATATTTTTGACGTTTAAACGTCTCGTTAACTTTAAACAACGTTTATCAATAAATCTCTTAGTTTAACACAATGCTTCTTAGAGAGAGAACTTTTTTTTCCAACTATTAAAAAACACGATAAAATGAAGGCCCAATAGTCCTGAAATGAAATCATTCCGTAAAACATTACCTCACATAAATTTCAATACACTCCGTAAAATGGAGTACAATTGCCACCCCAACTTCATGAATCGAAATGAAATCGTTCACAGTAAATCATCGGAATACTATTCGATCAGTAATATTTTACTAGAGTCCGACCGAAAAAGGATTTTTTTCGGCCGATAACGAAAACGTAATTCGGTCTGATTTGCATTTTTGGCCGAAATTCGAAAACGAAAATAATGATTTATTGGTTTCGGTTTTCGACAAGTTTTTCTGGTATGAAAGAAGAAATGCTGTGTTAGTATTTTAAGCATTAATTTAACCGTTTAAACTAAAATCGCAAGTTGTACTTTTCTTAAAGATATAGGTAGGTAGGTCCTATAAAACCATAAGTAATAAAAAAAACTGATATTAAGTGCGAAAAAAGGAGATATGAGAGAGAAAAGGAGATATGGATGACCTACTTATTTTCGCACGTAATACCAGATTTTTTATAATAATATAAAAATTATTATTCCATTTTTTATTAGAAATAATTATTTCAGCATTTTCGAGTTATTGTGTTTAAAGTTGGTATTGTAGTGGCTAACCTCTGAATAAATAAATCAAAGTCTAAATCTATCTTGACTAAATTTATTAAACGAAAGTTGCCGAATATTTCCGAATACCAAAAACGAAATTCGGTCGGATTCTAAATTTTACGTACATCCAATATATAGAGTGTTAATTCAGCCGTTATGGACAATGCCGAGGTATTGGATGAAACGACTGATTAATTTAGGCTTCAGCTACTAAATTGGTCCTTTTGAATTCGACAGCGGTTTGTCAAAAGGCTTAATCATGTGAAAGGGCGTTAGCTGCAGAATGGGTAAAGTTTTGTAATGTTTTGTATGAAATGCGTTGATAAAGTATTTGAGAACATGTTTCTGACTGGAAGTGCCTCAATAAGTCTAAGTACTTGTACAGACGCCAGCACATCAAGCTACCCGAAACTGTCAAATTTTCCCAATCAACTTTGCACCTTATGCTTTAGCGATAAAGTTAAAAATCTATTAAAGAAATTTGGCCGATTGTAGTAAATTGATATGCAGGCGTCTGTACCACAAATACATTCAGAGTTAAGGTGCTACCTCGAAAATAAATCGTAGAGACTGGTCTACTAAGCGAGCGAAAGTGATGCAATTACTTTTGAAACGCAAAAGAAGAGAGATGGCTATAATGTGCGTGCGCTCGGAATAAAACGACGTATGTGCCAAAACGAATTTACTCCTTTTTTAATAAAATAAATAATTTAAATTAAAAACTACTTTGAGTAAACTTTGATATGTTAATTCTCTATGTTTTGAACGAAATTCCATTGAATAACTCTTAAGCGTTACGCCGTGATATCAAAAAAATTGCAATTTTTTTGTATCGAGAAAAAATCATTGAATCGTGTATTCCTTTTACATTATACTAGACCAAAGAGTCAAAAAACATACCTATAATAGCCTCCCCGACCGTTTTCGGTCACGGTGGCCAATCTCAATGGAGATTAGCCAGGTACGCAGGAGAAATTATAGTGCACAAGTGTGTGCGCAAACACAGGTGCACTCTCTGTTCCTTTACTCTCATAGTCCGATGGGACGGTAATCCGACACGACCGGGGAGAGTTCAGGCGCACAACCAACGGCTTTACGTGCTTATAACGGGGGTATTATATCGCCAACTTCCAAACTTCGGACTGTTACTAAGAAATTCCTAATGGAAAACCCAATAACACTTTGTCCGACCCTGGAATCGAACCCATCAGGACCCCACGCTCAGCAATCGCGCTTGCAACCACGAGACCAACGCGGCAGTCGCAACTGCATCTGTCGACGCTTGTTGGCGTCAGCCGTGTATTTGAGTACGGTCATAGAAAAAACAAATAAGAAAGCCAACTCGAGCCCCGAGCGAGCGATAATAGGCTAAACACGTAGGGCTGTCACTTATAGTTTATTCAATCGTCAAAAATGCATAGTCAATCTCTATAAGTACAAAACAACTTTCCCCTGTAGGGCATCAGGTAAGCATCAGGGATCATTAATACAAAGTTTTTTTAAATTATTTTTTCTACATAGACAGGAGATAACTAATTTTTTTTCATTACGTAGGTAATAGGTAAAACATTTACCGTAAAAATTATAATCCTGAAATTCGGAAATTGAATATATTTTTACAATAACCTCGAATAATAGGCATTAATTAAAGTTGTTATTAAAATTTTCTAGCGTTATGAGTCGCATCTCAAACCGTGGGTTTCGATTCCCACCTTAGGCAATTCGATTTTTTCATTTTATCGCGGGCGGTATTACGTACGACTGGCGCACCTTTAGCAGCGATAAATTTTGTCAGTGTGTGCGTGGGACGACGCATACCTAAAGTCACGAGCATAAGTATGTATACACTTGGCTTTATTCAAAGGCAATTTTCTCCATTATTTTTGAACGAAGTTTTATGTTATTACGAACATAGTATTTTCGAACCCATAGGTTTATGTAAAGTGTCGTATTTCAACGTTGCATTGGTCATTTCACGAAAAAATTGCAATTGAAAGTTGCCAAGTGTTGACATATTAGTGCTCGTGACTGTACGAGCGCGCTCACGTACAAACCGTGCTCGGTGCGTATGATGTATGAAGATATCCTACTCATTTGTATTTACTCTGGTACGGTGCTCGTCGACGCGTGCGTGTTGCTCGTGTGTATGCACACTAACACGTAATATGAAATTTTCGCTCGACTGACCAAAAGAAGTTGGCAAATAAGGAAAGTCAAACAAAACCTTTGATGGAATTGACCAGAGTTGGCGGACGATTTATTGATCTTAAGACACCTTTTCCTTTTAAGTTGGTTACAAATAAGGGTTTATCTCAGATGGTAATTTTTCATAGCTTGTGTGTAGAAGCTACTTTATGCAAGACTAAAGCTACGTACGCACTGACAGGTGGCTTACTTAGCGCCTAGAGCCTAACGAGTCACCTTGCGACTAGCGAAGAGAAATGAACGCTCTAGAATTATCGAAACCGGCCGCAATGCGCGCTTGGTGCCTTCGCTAGTCGCCTATCGTGTATCGAAGGATGTTAAGTCCCTAGGCTCTAGGCGCTAAGCAAGCTACCTGTCAGTGCGTACGTAGCCTTACACTTCCGCAAACTTCAATTTTCTGTTGATATGTTCAAGGCTGGAATTTGAAAATTCCTGACTCTGTAAGGAACAATCTTGCAAATATTATATTTCTATCCTCAAGGTTTGGGTGTTTTGACGTTCAAAAGTGCCTTATATGCACCTACTTGAAATAAATGCTTTGACTTTGACTTTGTGTGCTGTCTATCAGTAACTCTCGGAACTGGAGCAAAATTTTCTTAAGTTTTTGCAATTTACAGCTCAGTATCAGGTTGTAGGGGAATAAAAATAATAATATAATAATAATATATATATGTTTAATATATATATTATAATATTAGTATGGATAAATACAGGAACTTTCCGAAAGTAACTCTGTCTGTCTGTCTGTGAGTCTGTCTGTCTGTCTGTGAGTCTGTCTGTCTGTATGTTACCTTTTCACGCCTAAACCACTGAACTGATTTCGATAAAATTTGGCAGAGAGATAGATTGCATACCGGGGAAAGACTTATGATAGTTTTTATCCCGATATTCCCCCGGGATCGACACTTATGCGGGTGAAACCGCGGGGCGCTGCTAGTTTTATTATATATGCACATACAGTAAAACAGATAAAGATACGACATATACAGTATATAAGTAAGTATAGAGTACAAAGGTCCTGCTAATACATTATAAATATACCTATATTCCTAAAAGAACAATACTTCAACGGTTATTTAGAGAAAAAAAATCAACATCCTGTTAGCATTAAGTACAAACCTTAGTGGTTTAAAAATGCTATTCTGCTGAAACAAATGTAATTAAAAAATTAAAAAGAAAATACTTACAACTTGACTTCATGACCAACCAACGAGGAAAAACTAAGCTTGAAAAAGATAATCACGCCACGATCCAATACACGGAGAAAACGCATCAATCTATCAAGGCAAGGAAATGGCTTTTGCTATCTCATTCATTTAATTCAGATCGGAATCTCGCTTCAATCCTTCAGTGTTCCATATAACGGTATAAACAAGAAAGGTTACTTTTTACACGACTGCCCAAAAAAAGGAGTGTTGCGTCTTCAGGGTTCATGTACAGTCACGAGCAATAATATCGCACACCTAGTGTTCAATACAATGTGAACATATATTTGTTTTTTCTTATTTTTTTATATTGTGTGCAACATTGATGTGCCTTGAAAATATTTTTATTGGTGTGGCAACACACACTTTTCATTGTCGTTCTTGTTTTTACTTTTTTGAGTGTAACTCGCCATTTTTTTCTTATAAAATAAATAAGTGAAATCCATATTTTACTTCTCTCTGTGTTTTATTACAAACACCTAGATCTAAAGAGAGCTAACTCTAAAATCTCAATTTTTTTTCAATACAGCAAACTCCTGCAGTGCATACGGACATAGTAATCAGTTTTTCAACTTTCCTGAAAAAAGTGTTTTTTTGAGTTAATCGCTGTTTAGATCTAGGTGTGTATGTCAACACTTGGCAACTTTAAATTACGATTTTTTCACGAAATAACGAATGCAACGTTGAAATACGACACTTTACATATACCTATGGGTTCGGAAATACTATGTTCCTAATAATATAAAATTTAATTCAAAAATAAAGGAGAAAATCGCCTTTGAATAAAGCCAAGTGTAGTGCGCGTGCGTGTGTGTGTGCGTGTGTGTAGTGTGTGTGCTTTGTGTAGTGTGTGTGGTGTACTTTTGCTCGTGACTGTATGTTTGTGAGTTTCTTTATTCCACCATAACTTCTAATTATTAATTTATTTTTGTACTAGCTTTTGCCCGTGACTTCGTCTGCAAAAAATTTCTTTTTTCCCCGACACGCATCGTATCGCCGGTGCGCGCTTTTCTTCTTTTGGCTTGGCTTCGAAGAGTTGTAGCTTGATGTTAAATATCATATAACGGATGACCTCCCTCAAGACGTAACGTTTTTAATTACGTTTTTATCCATAGCATATACCTATCCATAAATTATGATATGATATGGATATCATGATTTATATCAATTGATATTTAAAAAAAAATATATATATATATTTATTATAAAGGAGAATGCCGTCAAATATAGGGCGCCCTGTACCAAACGAAAAAAGTCCGTTGTCACAACCAAACCTAGTGTATTTGGAGGAGAATATAATGCGATTCCTATATTGCTAACTATTTTTTATATGAATTCCCACAATTCGTATTTATTTGCCATTTACCTACTTAATATTTTGAGGTTACGTTCAAGAAAATGACTAATGAACGATGACGATGAATGATGGAGGCATCGAAGTCAAAGTCAAAGTCAAATCATTTATTTCAAATAGGCACATTAAAGGCACTTTTGAACGTCAAAAAAAAAACTAAATAGAAATGATTCTAGTCGCCCATTCGAAAAGGTAGTTTTCGTATGGAGAAGAATGGGCAAGAAACTCCACCGTTACTCTTTTAAAAATGTTTTACAAGGTCTTGTATACATAATAAAAATTATATGTGAACACGATGCACCCATAATAAAATTAGTCTACCACAAAAGGTAAAAAGAATTAAAAATTAAGCAATGACAGGTAAATCAAATAAGTGATAGATACATGGTGCTCACATATTTACAAGTTATTTAAAAAAAAAAATGCAAAAGTAGTTGAACTTTAACAAGTGTGTGAGCCACTGTAGTCGCAGATTGTAAAAATGAATTAGAATAAGATGTCATAATTAAAAATATATATATAAATTAAATTAGGAACAAGTTTGATTTTGTCTAGACTTTTAGATTGTCCTATGGAGCAGGACCAGCATGTTTCCAAACATTCTTATCTTGGATATAATCCTCTAATTTGTAATATCCTTGTTTACAAAGTGTACTTTTAATATGAGTTTTAAATTTTCTTTCATTTAATTGCAATATGTCACAAGGTATTTTGTTGTAGCATTTAACACAGTACCCCATAAAAGATGTATGTACTTTAGATAATCTAAAAAAAGGTTGATCTAATTTATCTTTATTTCTAGTATTAAAATTATGCCTATCACTTATTTTATTAAAAAGATGTTGATTTTTTCTTACATACATAATATTTTCATAAATGAATTGGCAAGGTACCGTCATGATATTAACCTTTTTAAATAGTTCCCTAAGAGATTCGCGACGACGTAGATTGTAAATGGCTCTGACAGCTCTCTTTTGTAAAATAAAAATGGATTCAATGTCAGCAGCCCGACCCCATAGTAAAATGCCATATGACATAATACTGTGGAAGTAACTAAAATAGACCAAACGCGCGGTTTCTACATCTGTTAACTGTCTTATCTTTCTAACAGCATAAGCGGCGGAGCTTAGCCGCCCCGCAATAGATGTTATATGAGGTCCCCATTGTAATTTCTCGTCTAGCGTGATTCCTAGGAAAACTGTCTGATCAATAAATTCTAGTTTTTGGCCATTCAATATGATTTCACATTCGCTACTTCTAACCGCTAAGGATTATAATCGCTAAGGATTATCACACAAATATTACTTTATAGAAATGCACCTGAACGTTTTCGTTAATAAGGATTTTAATTATATTTTAATAGTGCAGATGAAACCAATATTGAAAGTAACGTCAAACGTGACGGCGCAATCGAACAAAAATGCAATACGTCACAATAAAATTGTGTTTTTTTTTAATCGGTCCTCTTTTCTTTAAATGCTTAAAATGTATTCCAAAATAATCCAATCCAAATTCCAATTTAAATTAATACGACGCAACGCATGACCTATAGATTTTTTGACACACATAAAAATATACCTAATATTATAGGTAAATAGTAAATCGGTGTCGGTAGGTACTTACAAATCATCTTCTTCATTTAAATGTTTGTTGGCAGGTACCTATATTTTTTACATAGTAGCAACATTCGGAAATGAAGTGCAATGGCATCGACATAAGGGAAAAAACGTACAAAAGTATATAAAAATACTTTTATTTTTGTGTCCGAAATCCGGGAATCTTTTTCATAACAAAAACGTGAGTAATTTTATGAACTACATTTGGTTGTGACACGCTCCCTCGTAAGTTGGTACGGTCCCACGGCATTGTCCTTTAGCAGATTCAAAGTTTACTCTGGCAATACTTGACAAAAAACAACACTTTAACTTGTAATACTGAAATAAAAATAAAGATTTTTACGAACCCTGATTGCAACAGGATAACTTTAAAACATGAAAACACGTATCTAATTTCCAGCACTTCGTGGAACGAATACTGCTACGAAGTACCTACAAATAAAAACACTTGTTATCTAAAACTACCACGATATAGCCTCAGGTACTCAGTAAACTTTCAGTATACAAGGCTGTTTCTGTTGCTAACTTAGGAAGATCTTTTTCATCGCTGTTTTCTGTAGGAGACCCAACTTTTTTATTGCGATCCTTTATAAACGAGTTTCTACCTAGGTGCTGTAAGGCTCGACTTAATCCATACTAATATTATAAATTCGAAATTAACTCTGTCTTTCTGTCGGTCTGTCTGTCTGTTACCTTTTCACGCCTAAGCCACTGAACGGATTTCGATAAAATTTGGCAGAGAGATAGATTGCATCCCGGGGAAGGATATAGGATAGTTTTAATCGACATACCTTACGGGCGAAGCCGTGGACGGAAGCTATTCTTTTATAATTTAGGCGGATCTACACTTCTATAGCGTATATCAGAAATATGTGTGGTCTAATTTAAGGGTGTGATAGACATACCATGGTGCTGAACGATTTTCTCTATCGGATCAACATCGTTAATAATCGCATTTGCGAAAAAATAATTAGCGGTCCCATAAAGAATCATGGCGAGATCCTTACATTAATTTGTACAAAAAAAAAAAAACTCTTCACGTGACCAGGGGGCCTAAAAAGGCCACTTTGGCAGATACATAAAAGGATAACAGGATGGACAGTTAACTATTAAGTTAATCGTATCAAATCCCATTGGGGAAGCATTTTTCAGTAATTTTTTTTTGTCTGTGCTAAAATACCAATCAATCCGATCCAAATCCAATCTCAATCCGTTTGATTATACCTACGTATTGCAGCGAAAAAAAGAAAAACACGGACTGTCTTCGCCATATTACAATTCATAATGTTATTCTTTTAAGATTCTCCAAAGTGACCTTTTAGGCCCCCAGAGGGCTGACCTACTTTTTGGCCAAAGAATCAGCATTGCCATACAACGTGGCAATGCAGTGAAAAAGTCAAACTTCAAAGTTTTAAGAAAGAAAGAAAATACGAAAATGCGGCAAACATGACGCAATAAAGAAAATAAACAAAAAAAATAAGAAAGGGTTGGGGGAAACATACGTCACATCCACGCAAAACGGCTATCGCTCATCATTATGCTGCGACCCTATGCAACACAGAGCCCCAGCGCTGGTTTTCAGCGACAGCCGGCGCCGACGTATTGACGTCGTCCGGTGTAGCAGCAAACAATTATTATGACGCTGTACTGGTACAGTCACGAGCATAAGTATGTATACACTTGGCTTTATTCAAAGGCAATTTTCTCCTTTATTTTTTAATTAAATTTTGTTATTACGAACATAGTATTTTCGAACCCATAGGTTTATGTAAAGTGTCGTATTTCAACGCTGCATTCGTCATTTCACGAAAAAATCGCAATTGAAAGTTGCCAAGTGTTGACATATTAGTGCTCGTGACTGTACAGCCTACACATAGAAAAATAATGGTATAATCGAAACTCAATGTGATAAAAACAGGAATATAAAAAAAGGAAAATAGATATAATACATGTTATGAGAATATCAATCTCAATAAACTTAAAATATATAATAACTCATACAATAACTCAATTTAAGGGATTGCAGTCTTGAGTATTTGATGTTAATTTCAACTTGATAACTCCACGTGTTCCTGAGAAAAAGCGTCTTGACCGAAGGACAGACAGACGGACAACAAAGTGATCTTATATGGGTTCCGTTTTTCTTTTGAGATACGGAACCCTAAAAACTGAAACGAGACAACACCAGTAATCCGCCTATAATCGACAATAAAACAATTGATTCAACAGATTTGGGAGCAATGAGGAAATAAAGAAAGCAGGCCGTTAGTTGAACGGCCGCCGTTTAGTTAAAAGGCTAGGCGGTTAACTAAACGGCTAATTAAAAGGCTAGGCGGTTAACTAAACGGCTAATTAAACCAATTGGCTGCGACATATACATCGACAAGATTTCGTTTGATTGTTTACAATTTGTGTTTCATAAAGTAATAATATTATGATAATATGTAGCTACAATTAAGTACCCAATGTTTTGTGGCTAGAGTACACATGGATACAGTATTAAGGAACAAAGGTTAATTCTTGTCGATGTATAGATCTGAAGCTAACTGTATTTACTCATTTAGTTCTTTGGGTATTTAGGTATTATACAAGTTATTTTTCTATGTAAAAGGCGGACGACTACTATGCATACAAGAATATACAATACAGTAATGCTCTGGGAGTTCGAAGGGTGTAGTTTTGCGATTGAAACTACAGACACCTCATGCTTTGTAACTTCGAAATATTGCAGTTTAATTTGAAGTCATTTTGGTCCTTATTTTTTGTAAAGAACTGCTTATTACTGTAGGAATTCGTAGAATTTTAGTAATGCTATCCTATTGTATCCAGTAGTGGATTCATTTAAATACCTAATCAAAATAATTACGTTCTCACATCGTAATTAAAATAAAAAGAATACTTGTCGACATAAGAGATTACAATTTTCGAATAAAAGGCCACTCCATACATTTTAGTGAGTATCGATGTGACTAAAGCCTATTTCACATAAGTACAGCGGTGCTATTCTGTAAAAATCTCACCGTGAAAACTTAGGTGAAGTGAGCGTGGAGTGAGCTGTCAATAGTGTCAATTCATAGCAAAAACGAACTCACTTCACCTAAGTTTTCACGGTGAGATTTTTACAGAATCGACCGGCAGTTACCTGTAGAGTAGTACTTAGTTGAAAATACCTACTAGAATCTTTTCGTTAGCATTGTTTTCCAGTACCGCTGGTGTTTAGACGTATTAAGATATACCATGTTAGTGGAAGTAGAACTAGAAAAAACAAAAATAAAGTGCTGGTATAGAAAACCGAACTGAGACTTATGAAAACCGGACATAAAGGTCAAGTCCAGTCTTGAATTGAACAGCAGATGCACTATTCAGGTATTTCTTCAAGATTTATTTTAATTATGTTGTTCAAACAATAATTGTTGGATAAAGTGGTGAGTTATAAAGTTGAAACTTTCTTAATACAAATGAATTTAACCTGTACAGGGTTTGTTTACAATTTTAGTAGACACTTTTGGAACAGACTATTCATAAATATAACTCATGAACTACTCAACACTGGTCAAGTGTGAACGAGGCTTAAAGAAATAAGGTCGTCCCGCATCCTCTCTGCTGATTACATTATCTGTACCTGCTTGGAAAATCTAGTTTCCCTAAGGGTTGTGGAGGTAGAGCGGTGGACTTGTAAATAAAATTACTATTTCGTTGTTATATCGATGGTCTGCCATATATATTCCTGGGTTTAATATAGTAACTGGGTCAGTATGGGGACAGCCTAATTCAATCATAGGACCTACAAAGTTTGAATTCTTGTGTGAGAAAAATTGGTGTAGGTATTTAAAATTTTAATGAGATCAGAACTTCTGTTTAAGATTAGAATGGTTGATAGTTGTGGTAATGTTCCTTGAATTTGAAAAATACAAAATGGCCGGCCACTCAGTAAGTCTCTGACCTAAGATCAAGGGGTTAAACAAGTCACACCTTGTTGAAAATTCACCTTCAGGAAACGTACAGACAAACATAAACTCACGACTTCTTCCCATGAAGGTAAGCAGAAACTACAGAACGCCACCTGCGACGATCGTTACTCTTCGAACCATAGATAATAATACCTTCGAATTTTTATAACAAAAAGCAATTCATTGGCAAATTATAATATTATCTAATTGTGTTTTTTTTTTTGTAAAAGAGATGTTATATCTCCCCGCAAAACAAGATGGTGGCTTGAATGCAACCGTGTCGGTATTTAGTATAATTTGATTGCCACAATTTAGGGCGAGCGTCCCCTGTGACGTCTTCTGCTTTGTATGCCATCTTTACTTCTCTTTTTATAATAGGTAATTGGATTTCCTCGGCGTGTCATGTTGTACAATAATTGGGACAAAATGACGCTCTGTTGTTGTACCTACCTCGTGTTTTATAACTTCCTTATTTTTGAGAGCTTGAAGTCTTAAATGAATTGTTTATGTTCATGAATGAAGAATGAGTCTGCCTTAATTTTATTCATATTCTTGTGAATTGGGATTTTGTCATAAGTTTAATTTTTTTGTGATGAAGCATTATTTATTTCTGTAAATTAAAGTACCTAATAAGTAAGTAAATAACAAGTCATACCTAATTAATTAATAAAAATAACAAAATTATATCCTAAATTAACTAAAACTGACCGTCGAAAAATTTAGTCATAATTTCATAAGTATTTAATTTTTATCATATTTAAGTATAATTACGGAGTTTCGGACCTTTTAAATGTGATATGATCTGAATTATTTTTCCGAATGATGTTTGCAAAAGAAAAATATAAATGGAGTGGCAGAAACTAAATCCGTAATTGATCAGGGAATAAGGCTGACTTGCGACATAAATGACTAAATGCATTTAGCGCTAAACGAATTTAAAAATCTTTCTATTCTGATTTGAATGATGATTTAAATAGTGTAGCAAGAACAATGAAAGCAAAAAAACATATAAAATTAAATAAATGAAAGAAAAACAAAAAAAATGTGCTCGTATAGAAAACCTAATAGTGCAAGTTCTGAAAACTGGACATAAAAGTCAAGTCCAGCCTTGAATTGAAAAGCAGCACTATGTAGCACCCTAATTGCGTAACAAACCCAATCTGAATCATTTTGAAGCATATTGCTAATCCATTGCTACATAAGTTCGAAAAAAATGTCTACTCAACAACGTGAATAACGCAATGTATGTTCATGAACTGTCAAAATTAAAGCCATTCCTACCGTTAGTGTGTCACGCAATTACACCGCAGGTAATGCTTTAAGTAGTTATTAAAATAATTATAACTGGCGCTCTAATAAACACTGGGCAAGTGTGAACGAGGCTTATAGAATTTAGGTCATGAATTTAGTGATTTGTGGAGAAAATGGGTTTTAAACTCTACCTTATTTATTTAGCTTCTTGCTTGTAATAACCAAAGCAACTACTTTCTTGTTTTGCACCACTTTTCACGATGATATTAGGTAAGCTAATGCGCACTAGTCTTTCAAGAAGACCTACCCTTACTATTATTGGTACAGTCGCCAGCACATCAAGCTACTACAATCTGTAAAATTTCTTTAATAGATTTTCGACTTTATCGCTAAGGGTTCAAAGTTGATTGGGAAAATTTGACAGTTTCGGGAAGCTTGATATGCTGGCGTCTGTACCTGATACCTTTCGTTTTAAGGTCGGTCGTATCAGGGTTGCTCCCTACACAGCACGACTCTTTCCTATTCTATGTACGTGGCCATAAGAACAACAGTGTCATTCTGTAAAGTTCCACTTCGAACTTCATGTAAGTAACCACACAATTTTAAACCCAACTCTGAAACCCGATTTGTACAAAGGTTTAAATCGTAAGATTTGGCTTCACCGTACTTAGACAAACACTTGAAAAAGTGTCGCACATCCCGCATGGAATGATGATACGCTATGAGTGAGCGATCGGCGAATCTAACGACCTAAATCTTTGGGTTTGTAAGTAAATCGTCACGGTTAAATACCTTGACACAGTTTGTTTTACGAAGTGAAGTTTATAGAATAACACTAAGTTACTGCACTTTTAAGAACCCCAAAGAACCTACTTCTAATTCTTGATATTTATTTTATATTCTTTCTTCTTCTTCTTTTTGCTTTCTGTCACCGGAACTGTATCTATGTGTGCACAAGTAAGATTATGGTTTGTTATTTTTGGTAATGCTCGCAACTTTGTAGTAGGTAGATACGTTGCCATGTAATTTGTTTTTTTAATCTCTTCACTAACCTCAAAATGTTGTGTTTTGTGTGCCAGAAAAGGATGAGACTATAAGTTAGAGAAAGAAAAAAAAAATATGTAAAAAAACATTTTTTGACAAATTTTTCTGTCATAATTTATTTTTGTCTTTTACAAAAAAAAATGGTTGCCTGTAAAGTCGGTTTTACGGGCGAAGATTTTACGTGACAACGACCGATCATCCGATCATAGTTGAGTGGGAGAGAGACGCAAGGCATTCGGCGGGCCTCTCTCTCGTTCGGTGACTCATCGTAACGTTACCGAGCGTTACACTTTTTCATAAGTGACTCCCAGTCGCAACCTAATTTAAGACGTTGTCACGTCAAAACGTTACGTTACCGTTGTAGTAGGTAGATACCTAATATAACGTATCACAGAATGCGACACATTAGTGCTATTTTACACCGCTTCGAATTGAGCTTGTAAACATTTTTGATTATCTTATTCTCTACCAAAAAGAGCGCATGTAGTTAGCATATTTTCATCCGACATTTTTCAAGTTTTCAGGGTCATTTCTGCATCCCTTTCAGAACATTTCAGGAAAAAAAGATTGGGCGAAAGTGGTCTATTGACAAATAGTGGTATATTGACAGATTTTGGTGCCCCTTTGCACAAGGGTATAGATGAAGTATCCCTACACAAATATCTAAAACGTATCGCTATTGATTCAAAGACCATTCCTGTACAAATTCGTCCAGTCTCCTTTAGATTTTAATATGATTGTCGTTCCATAAAGGCGAGTTTCTGGTTTATTATGATTCATTATTTTATCAACATAATTTTGTATCTCTTTGACTTAGATGGGATCTACAATCTTTTGTACGCGTTTCTTGAGCGCGAAAATCGTTGATAGCCAGTATCGCTTCCTTGTCGACAGAAAAATATGACAGGTAATAGTTTCAGACCTGGACAAGGAATCGCTACTTTTTATCACACTAATATTATAAAGGCGAAAGTTTGTGAGTGTGTGTGTGTGTGTGTTTATATGTTTGTTACTTCTTCACGCTCAAACGGCTGGACCAATTTTGATAAAATTTTGTATAGAGGTACCTGACATCCTGGATTAACATAATATGTAATATAGGCTACTTTTTATCCCGATATTCCTACGGGATCGACATTTACGCGGGTGAAACTGCGGGGCGCAGCTAGTTTTATATAAAATAAAAAGAAACAGACTACTTCGCGAGCGAGCTAGTCTATACATCTATACAAATAAATAAAATTTAAGTGTCAGTTTGTAATGACAAAATGACAGCTTTTTACTAAATACGTAATTATTATAAAAGTATTTACTTACTTTAACAAAAAGAACAATTTAATATTTTTTAAAGTCTGTTTGTTCCGGCTAATCTCCGAAAGGGCTGGGCCGATTGAATCGAATGACGGGACTTTCACTGGCAGATAGCTGATGTTATAAGGAGTAACTTAGGTTATACTTTTATTTTAGAATAAGAATTAGGGTTCTGTGTAAAAACAATTAAACCCATGAAATATAATTTTTGTATTCCGACATGTTTGAATTATTATGAACAAAGTCGCGGGCACAGCTTGTTAAAAATAAACCTTAATCTTATTACTGGAAGTATGAGTACTGCAGGTAGTTTACCATGATACTCTCCAATTCAGTTTGCTATCGAAAATTCCTGAATCGGGATAGTAGATCCGGTAAAATTGTGTTAGTAGATCGAGAGCCGTGCAAATATACGGAGCCACGGAGCGTGAAATAGCCCTATCCGGTTCAGTAAAACGGATCGGATCGGGACGTATTAATCTAACTAGCAGATATGTTCGAGGTTCTAATATTTTGGAACGAAGTTCCTCAACGCGCCTTGCGGTAGGAGTTGACTGCTAGAAATCGTCACGTAAGTGTGCATACAAACGAGTGACACTCGTCGACGACAGAGGCAACAGCCGCCGTCGACGCGTGTCGGCGACAACCGTAAATGCGTGTCGGCTGCCGTCGACAATATGCTACTCGTGTATTTGAGCAACTTACTCAGACGTAGCGTTGGTATGCCTCCCACAAGGTGGACCGACGACCTTTTGAAGGCCGCAGGAACCCGTTGGATGCCAGAAGCACAGAACCGGTCGAAGTGGAGTTGCTTGGGGGAGGCCTATGTCCAGCAGTGGACGTCTTTCGGCTGAAATGATGATGATGATGATGACTCAAATACACAAGTGACACGTTGACGGTTGCAGGCCGCCCGATACACTCCCTCCCGCATAAGTAAAATTGGCCGACCGAGGCATACCCTTACCATCCCCGACGACGCCACGACCCTCCTACAGGAGAGTAGTAAGGCCACCAGTACTCTCAGAAAGTACAAGTCCCGACAGCCGTCCTTCCGTCCTCGCCGTCGAGGCCCGTCGCGAGGTCCCATACCACGTCTGCCCCGACCCTTGCTCGAGCCAGCCCGCGCCGCTGAGCCTGTAGTTTTAAATTCTGATCCAGTCAGTCCTTTGCTGCCCTCTCCCAGCGACGCCCTAAGCCGAGGTCCGTACCCCGCAGGGGGTGCCCTTAGCGTATAGTCGCTTACTTTTGAAGTGTTTAAGCCCTGGCTGGAGGCCTTAATTTATTGAGGCATCCACAGGCAAGCCCGGTTAAGCAGACGACAACCTCATAGGTTGAACTGCGAGATGCCATATAAAAAAAAAGACAGTTGCAGTCGCCTCTGTCGGCAACGCGTGTCACTTGTGTATGTGCACAATAAGGAAAAAGCGTTGTGCCCTCTCCGTGCAACTTTCTGTCTCTCTTTGACTTTCTGTCTCTCTTTGTCTTCTGTACCTTAACAATACCAGCCTATTATTGTCCTGCTGCGGGGCAAAGGCTTCTTCTCAAACAGAAGACACGAGCATTGATCACCACGCTTGCTCAAACGGGTTGCCGATTTCAGACTTATTCTCACGAGGTTTTCCTTCACCGTTCACCTTCACAAGTACAGACGCCAGCACAGCAACCTACTACAATCTGTCAAATTTCTTTAATAGATTTTCAACTTTATCGCTAAGGCATTAGGGACGGGTTACTGATTTCAGACTTACATTAACTATAAGTTCAGGTTTTCTCACGAGGTTTTCCTTCACCGTTCACCTTCACAAGTACAGACGCCAGCATATCAAGCTACTACAATCTGTCAAATTTCTTTAATAGATTTTCAACTTTAGCGCTAAAGCATTAGGTTCAAGGTTGATTGGGAAAATTTTACAGTTTCGGGTAGCTTGGTGTGTTGGCGTCTGTACCTTAATAGTCCATCATTCTTTGACTTATCTGTAAGCTGAGAAATCATGAAATATTTTACGTGAACACTCAAAATAATTGAATTACTCAATTTGTAATCAAATTAAATTACTTTTTCATTGGATCGTCAAAGGGTTTCATTACATAAATTACAATTTAATCGCATTTGTTTATGAACATTGTTATTGTACTTGGTACATAAAATGTTACGACTTTAAGACGTGATTCCATTTCAAACTAATTACGCTTAAGAGCGCGCGTTCTGAAACTTGGCAACGTCGAAAGAAGCTGTCAAATATTTCGCATTTATTAATGAAATAAAAATGGGCGAATGAAATATTGCCTCGCAGTACACTCAAAAATAGGGAGGGGCCCGTCGCTAAATAATAACAGCCGCACAGGTCGATCGATCAGGTTAAGCTACGCTTGCGGTTGGTCTGTGGATGTGGTGACCATCTTTACATACCGTGACCCCTCCGTGCCTCGGAAAGCACGTTAAGCTGTTGGTCCCGGCTGTCATTCGTGGATCTTTGACAGTCGTTACGGATAGTCAGAAGCCCGAAAGTCTGACAACCAGTCTTATCAACGGGTATCGTATTACCCAGTAATTGTGTTGTGGAGGTTAGATAGGCAGACGCTCCATGTAAAATACTGGTATTCAGCTGCATCCGGTTAGACTGGAAGCCGACCCCAACATAGTTGGAAAAAGCTAGGCAGATGATGAGTGCACTCAAAAATAGGGTTTATTTTAAATTGGCTAGCTAAACATGATAATACGAAAAATAAATTAATTTGCTGTTTTTTTTTTATGGGCTCATTGACAGCAGTTCAAAGTCAAAGCATTTATTTCAAACAGGCACATATAAAAGGCACTTTTGAACGTCAAAACTTACAATAAAATAGAATTGATTCTAGTTGCCCCTTCCAAAAGGTAGTTTTCGTATGGATAAGAATGGGCAAGAAAGTCCACCTGTTAAATCATCACTTAACTATGCGCAATTTGTAGACAGTAAGACATTAGCTATAAGTATTTTATCAGGCGTTAATCTTTCTGTCCTTGAATTATTTTTCCAATGTCATTGTCGTCAAATATAAAAGTTGAATCACTGCGTGTTACGTCCTGAGTTTTTTAATTCCCTAAATTCCCAAGAAGTTCCTCCAGTTTTTATACATGGTCCATACGAACCGGATTATTATTATTATCAACATACTAGCAAAGTGGAATAAACTGGAATTGGATATTCTGGAAATTGGATATTTAATGAGTACCGGAGTGACGAGGTGACAAACACGTGTTTGGAAGAAAAGTGGATCGGACATTAAGTGAAATAAAACAGGAAGTGTTTAAGCATTATATTATTAATTAAATTCACCCAACACTCATTAATATTAAATCAGGTAAAAAAAAAATATAGGTAATAAGCACTTAATTAAGGTCTACGACACTCTCCATTCAAAATGACTGATATTAAAGAACTTAAAAAGAAGCGAAGCAGTTATAAAGGAAGATTAACAGTATTTGGAACGTATTTAAGTAATCTAAATGATTCCGAGATAACCCCCTTTCAGGTAATGGAGTTGCAATTGCGAGTCACCAAATTAGATGATCTTTATAATGAATTTAACGAGGTTCAACTTAAATTAGAATGCTTGTGTGACAATGTTGATGCTGAGACACTTGAAAGAACTACAGTTGAATCTCAATATTATGGGTTGGTAGCTCAAGCTAAAATTATGTTAGGTAACTTGTCAAAATCTGAGCAAGATGAAGTAAAATCGAATTGCAGTAATGGTAAGCGTCAGTTCGTCAAGTTGCCTACAATCCAATTACCCAAATTCACAGGATCATATGATAATTGGCTCGAATTTCGCGATACCTTCGCAAGTCTCATTCATGGCAATGACGATATAGACGAGATTAATAAATTCCACTACCTCAGGTCATCATTAGCGGAATCTGCTGCTGTCGTGATCCAGTCAATTGAGTTTTCTGCTCAAAACTACAGTGTGGCATGGGAGCTTCTTTGTGAGCGATTCGATAATGAAAGATTATTAATTGAGAATCACGTTACGGCGTTGTTCAATGTCGAGTCGATCACTAAGGAGTCCTCAACTGCATTAAAAGGTATTGTAGACACAATGTAAACAAAAATATCAGAGCGTTAAAAACATTAGGCGAACCTGTTTATAGTTGGGACACATTACTCATCCATATAATTCGACAAAAACTTGATACTACAACATTCCGAGAATGGGAGGAATACAAAGGGCGTCTCGATAAATCTAAACGAATCACTTTTGATCAGTTCATTGAGTTTTTGCGTAATCGCGCTGATTTAATAGAAACACTGGAAAAGTCACGTCATTCTACAACTAACACAAAACATAACACTAAAATAAAAGCCTTGGTTACAACACAAAACACTAGTAGTTCTTCATCACATAGTTGTCCAAAATGTAAAAGCGATCACAATCTTAATTCATGTCCACAGTTTCTATCATTAAGCGTCAACGATAGAATGTCTTTACTACCTAGCTATAAGGTATGTTATAATTGTTTGCGTCACGGTCACTATCCCAATAATTGCAAGAAACCAGGGTGTAAAATATGTAAACGCAAGCACCATACGCTTATTCATAACACAGATTTCAAACCAAAACCTGTTTCAAGCAAATCAGCTGACGGTACGACCGATAAGGCTAAGGTTGAGTCATCCTCCACTGTTGACACAAACAATAGTCACGTTGCGCTCTCAGCTAATATCTCTGCGCATTCGCATACGAGCAGCACAGGCGACATCCTGTTGTCAACTGCGGTAGTTAGGTGCTACGATGTCAATAACAAAGAACACATCGCTCGAGCTCTTCTCGATTCTGGTAGTTCGTCGTGTTTAATGACACAGAATTTATTTAATAAGCTTAATCTACCACATTTAAACACAGACAAATCTATACAAGGTATAAATAAGTCTATATCGCATGTGGAGAAAATGTGTCGTGTGCACATTAAATCGTTGCATGAATCGTACGCTAATGATTTAATATGTTTTGTCTTACCCACTATAACTGATAACGTTCCCGCTAGACAGGTACATGTGAATATACCGTCAAATATTCACTTAGCTGATCCGTATTTCCACACACCGGCTTCTATTGACATTATTATAGGAGCAGACGTATTCTGGAGTTTATTAGGATCTAATAAGATTTTACTAGGTGATGGGAAACTAACACTTTATCAAACTAGACTTGGTTGGCTAGTTTGCGGCCCAATTAACGGCGGCTGTAGTAATTATTCATCTCAACTTTCATCAATTAAATGTAATTTCACTAATGTTAATGATTATTATGAAAGTTCTTCCAGTTCGATTGAGTTAGATGACATCCGAAACCAATTGTCGCGTTTCTGGCAGCTCGAGGAAGTTCGTCATGAGTCATCGACTTATTCAGCTGAGGAGAAGATGTGTGAAGAACACTTTATAAAAAACACAACGCGATTGGCAGATGGCCGCTTTAGCGTTAAAATACCGTTGAAGGAATCTTCGAATAGTTTAGGCGATTCGTATCATCGTGCAAAACGATGTTTTCTGTCATTGGAGCGCAGAAATCTCAGCCAACCCTCACTCGATAAAATGTACAAAGATTTCATGACTGAGTACATTTCTTTAGGCCATATGTTCGAGTGTACTATTCATGAAGATCAGCGTTCATATTTTATTCCTCATCACGGAGTGCTGCGCGAGAGTAGTAGTACAACTAAATTACGGGTGGTTTTTAATGCTAGTGCACCCACTACCTCTGGTCTTTCTTTAAATACAATACAGATGGTGGGGCCTACCGTCCAGGATGATCTGACTGCAATCCTTCTTAGATTTAGAATGCATAAGTACGTCCTCTCTGCTGACGTAGAGAAAATGTACAGGCAGGTGTCTGTACATCCTTCAGATAGGCACCTGCAGCAAATTATTTGGCGTGATGATGCTTCTAGTCCTCTTAAAACCTACCAATTGCATACAGTAACTTATGGTACGGCTAGCGCACCATTTCTCGCTACAAGGTGCCTCAAACAGGTCGGTCTTGATTGTCAGGATCAAAAGGTCGCAGATGTTATCCTTCATGATTTTTACGTGGATGACCTTTTGACCGGTGCAGACGTGTTTGAGGAGGCTCGAATGTTGCGTGATAGGGTGACTGATGCTCTTGCTTCTGCTTGCATGCCATTAAGGAAGTGGAAATCTAACGAACCCAGTTTAATTTCAGAACCATCTGGTGATTCTTATTTTGATTTCCACAAGGAAAGTTATGTTGTTAATAAGACACTCGGTCTTAGTTGGCAAACTCACACAGATGATCTGTGTTTTCCTATAAATGTCCCTGAATGTAAAGAAAATACTAAGCGTGGCATGTTAGCAGTAATCGCGCGAATATTTGATCCTCTAGGGTTGTTAGCACCGTGTGTCGTGAGCATGAAGATGTTGCTTCAGAAACTTTGGCTGGACGGGCTAAAGTGGGATGACCAGTTATCTCCTGAGGTTGGAACAATATGGGCGAACATAATTAAAGCCTTGCCTTGCCTTCATAACTTACGTGTTTCACGTCGTGTGGTCTGTGACGCATACAAACAGGTTGAATTTCATATTTTTACGGACGCTTCGGAGCGAGCGTACGGCGCTTGTTTGTATATTCGCAGTATCAATGAGCAGGGTGACGTCGACGTGCGATTATTAATAGCTAAAAGTCGTGTAACTCCTATTAAACCATTGACAATACCGCGACTTGAGCTCTGTGCTGCTGTGCTTGGTGCACGTTTATATCAAAAGGTTGCTAGTTCCCTTCGCATTAAACCCTTTAGTGTAGTTTTTTGGACTGACTCCATGATAGTGCTGGGTTGGTTAAAAATGTTACCTATTAAATTAAATACTTTTGTTCGCAACCGTGTTGCCGAGGTATTAGAATTATCCGTTGCAGGCACCTGGAGACATGTGTCGACACACGACAATCCAGCTGATTTAATAACCCGCGGAGCGGAACCTACCGCTATGCAATCATTGGATTTGTGGTGGTTCGGTCCATGTTTCTTAAAGCATGACAGTGCTACATGGCCACATCCTGTTGAGAATCCAGGAATCTTACCAGAGATTAAATCTAGTATTTTAATCAATTTGGCCCATGATCATGCTAATGACAATTTATTTAAAGCATTCATCGAGTTTAATCGTTTCTCCAATTTTACTAGATTGCAGCGTTCTATTTGTTACGTTTTTCGTTTTATTAATGCCTGTAAAAGGCGTTCAACAAATACGTCTTATTTAAATACTCAAGAATTACAAAATTCGTTAAACTTTATTATTATTCAATCTCAAAGGGAATCTTTCCCTGAATACAACTTACTGTTAAATAATAAAAAGTTACCACATAAAAACCAATTATTAGGTTTAAGTGTGTTTCTAGATGAAAATAAAATTATTCGTATAGGTGGTAGATTACACAATTCTGAATATTCATTTGAAAAGAAACACCCAATCTTATTACAGTCCACTCATCACTTTGTGAAACTTTTATTTAGATTTGAGCATATCAGATTAATGCACGCAGGTCCTCAGTTATTACTAAGTACAATTAGAGAGACTTACTGGCCACTGGGTGGTCGCAATTTAGCCAGAGCCTGTTATCGTCAGTGCGTTCGATGTCAGCGTCTAAAACCACAGGCTATTATCCCTCAGATGGGTAATCTTCCATTGAGCAGACTTTCACCAGCCGACTTTCCTTTTCAAAGCGTAGGAGTTGACTACGCAGGCCCTATAACCTCGTCTAGTCGTCAAGGTCGTGGATGTAGATTGGTTAAGGTATACATCGTCATTTTCGTGTGCTTTACTACAAAGGCCATTCATTTAGAGTTGGTAGGTGACTTGACGAGCAGTAATTATTTATAGGTTTTACGCCGGTTTATGTCTCGAAGAGGAAAACCTCTCAACATCTATTCAGATAACGGAACGTCGTTTGTAGGAGCCTACAATGAGATAGCTGATTTCTTGAAACGCAATTGTGACTCCATAACTGATAGTGCAGCTCAAGATGGTATTAAATTCCATTTTATTCCTGCTTACGCTCCACATTTTGGTGGTCTTTGGGAGGCGGGTGTCAAATCGACCAAATTTCATTTGTTGCGAGTGTTGGGCAATTGTCATTTGACATACGAGGAGCTTAACTCCGTTTTGATTCAAATTGAAGGAATTTTAAATTCTCGGCCACTCACACCATTATCGTCAAATCCAGAAGATCTGTTGCCTCTCACTCCAGGTCATTTTTTAATTGGACGACCTCTCACATCTCTTCCTGTGAAGGATATCCGGGACTACTCCACTCATCACTTGACGCGCCATCAACGCATCGAGCAGCTGCGGCAGCATTTCTGGTCGAGATGGAGCAAGGAATATGTCTCCGAGCTTCAGCAGCGAGTAAAGTGGCGTACCGGCAACGAAAGCCTGAAACTGGACTCCCTCGTTGTCATAAAAGAGGATAACCAGCCACCGCTGAAGTGGAAGTTGGGCCGCATTGTTGGTCTTCATCCTGGCACAGATGGCATAAGCAGAGTTGCCGACATCAGGACTCAAAATGGGACTATCAGACGGGCGTTCTCCAAAATTTGCCCGTTATTGGAAGAAAACTGTTGAAAGGCGAGCTTTCAACGGCCGGGGGCATGTTAAATCATCACTTAACTATGCGCAATTTGTAGACAGTAAGACATTAGCTATAAGTATTTTATCAGGCGTTAATCTTTCTGTCCTTGAATTATTTTTCCAATGTCATTGTCGTCAAATATAAAAGTTGAATCACTGCGTGTTACGTCCTGAGTTTTTTAATTCCCTAAATTCCCAAGAAGTTCCTCCAGTTTTTATACACCACCGTTACTCTTTTAAAATGTTTTACAATATTTTGCATACATTATTTAAATAATAATATCGTCGTATGAAAAGGTATTCGTACTGAGAAGGGTGAGCTCACACAATACCTATATAAATCGCGTTTCCATGACAATCGAGTAAAATAACGACCGCATTGTGTGTCAGGGGTGTCAAAACGAACCAGAAACGCAGCCATCTTATGACACGGTAGGGCGAATCTAACGATAAAAAAATCTTTTGTTTTTTTTTTGTGAAAAAAATAACATTCTCAACAATTCGGCTGTTTTTTCAAAGCAGTTTTAGTGATGGTCTACTACTTAGTGGACCTTATGAACTCTTCGATAAAATCATTCCTCTCTATTTTTTCTCATACTTCTAGTATAAAACCCTGTTCTAATACCTAAAGCTGATTTTTGCGGAACTATAATGGCATACACCGGCTGCAGCTGTGGGGATGATGTAACAACTGGTTCTTTATCAAAAGATTTTTTTTTGTCATTATTATCATCTAAGTACCCAAAAGCAAAGTCATTATCAAAATTAACATGTATTTATTTATTGTTAATTAAAACGGTACAATACCTATTACATTAATTAACATAGAGACAATTGTTACGTTGACAATAATTATAATTAATTTCAAACTAACACGGAACAGTGGACGGCTTTGCATACTTTCTCTTACAGAACACCAGACATGTTCATCAGCAAATACATCACATTCAGGGACACTTTATTATGTACCTTATTTGAGGGAAGTCATTAAAAATTGACAAATAACTTCGTTCGTTAATGGACTTTTATAAAAACGATATACTCAACGTCTCTCGAGATCTCCAATCCCATACAAAGCTATTGAATCTCTCATAGTTAAGTCATTATACAAACAAAACACAATCGTAAGTAGGTAGGTATAAGTCGACCACGTAACTTCTTTACTGACAACACAGGCATAATCAGCCCATAATGTTCCTACTGTAGGAACACCGGCCTCCTCTCTTCGAGAGGAAGTGGGCTGCAGTATTCTATCACGCGGGCCCAGTGCGGGTTGGTAGATGTCACCCGTCTTCGAATTTTTGGTTTCAGGACATGCCGCGGTTTCATCTCGATTTTCCTTTGCCATTTTGAGAGCAGTGGTGAAGAAATTATTTACACAAAGTAAAGCGCCTGTCCGGGTTTAATCCCCGACTCGTAAATCGGGGAGCTACCACTGTTCTCTACTAACAACGATTCTCAGTAAATAGAAACTTCACTATATTTGATACCATCAAATTACGTAGACAAATATACCTTGTCGTTTCATGTCGACACGTGTAAGTGACATTCAACATTAGGGTGATAAAGCAATTACAGTCTGTGAACAGTTATTTTACCTCTGTCAGCAGCAATAACATCAACCTTATTGTGACAAGAATAAAGATCACAATGATTTTGATAGACTTGTCAGTGGCAGCAACTCAACAGCAACGTTATTAGAATGAGAATAAAGATTATTGTTATTTGTACAGTGATGCAAAATCAAAGGTACATACACACACTTAATTTTAATTTGTCAAATCGAGTCGAGTCGAGTGCGACAGCCACTTCTGCGTATTTGGAGAAACAGACATTACCATAATGACAGTCGTAATAGGAAAATTTTCATTGCGTCGCTTTCATATTTAATTAATTTTACATACAATCATTTTATGTAAACGGCGTTTACAGTACGTACATAGTTATAGTCGACCTCGTAATCGTTTTATCACTTTTGACAACAAGACCCATTACACTAAAGTTGAAACAAAGCAGTGGTGGCCCAGTGGTAACGGCTGCGACTTACGAGTAGATTCGAACACCGACAGGCACTTTACATTGTGTAAATTATTTCATTATCACTTAAAAACGGTGAAGGAAAACATCGTGAGGAAACCAGAATGCCTTAGAACCTATAGAGGTATGAGGAACAGGGTGTAAAGTCCACTTATACACTATAGAAAAGGGAGGATCCTCCGACCAGACGGGTGTTGTGTCTGGCGGGCAACTGCCCAATGATTCATGTCGGGCCGTTGTATCTATGCTAGTTGCGCGGTAAACTCTTCTTGCGCGATGCAGGATTTGCGTGACGTCAGTATGACGCAATGTGGCGTTTTAGATACAGCTACAAACCTAAAATTCGAAGACAGGTGACATCTACCAACCCGCACTGGGCCCGCGTGGCTGCATATGCAATACAGCCCACCCCCTCTCACGGAGAGGAGGCCTGTGTCCCAACAGTGGGAACATCATAGGCTGATTATGAGATGATGATGATGAAACTAAGAGTCGTTGTCAGACCACGGTAACTCCTCGATTTCCAATACTAGAGCCATTTGTCAACACTTTCCATACAAACCATTAGTGTCAGTGTTTACTTGCAAATGACGTATACTTAGAAACTGACGGCATCGAAGGCGGTTCGTACCAGACGTCTTGCACTCAACGCACGTTCAGCATCACGAATTTTAGTAGTAGGTACAGCCTATATATTCTGTTAAAATTTCACCGAAGAAGCTTAGGTGAAGTGAGGTGTCAATAGTGTCCATCCGTAGCATCATTATCTGCCTAGCCTTATCCCAACTATGTTGGGGTCAGTTTCCAGTCTAACCGGATGCAGCTGAATACTAGTATTTCACATGGAGCGACTGCCTATCTGGCCCCACAATCCAGTTAATGGGTAATACGATACCCCTTGCTAAGACTGGCTGTCAGACTTTCCGGGTTACTGACCCGTAATGACTGTCAAAGATCCACGAATGACAGCCGTTCGCCAAAAGTAACTATTTTTTAGCGCACGGTTTTATCATAATGACAGGGAATTGAAAACATCCACATATATTATACACATAAACCTTTCGGAAAAAACATCTAAATGTTAATGAAAATCGCATCAAAATCAATTCACTACACAATGGATTTTAAAGCGATTAGAAGTTGTCACATAGACAGACAAGGGTAGCGGCTTTGCAGAATACTAATACAGGGTGGAAGGCACAATCTGTTACCATTGTACAGACGCCAGCACATCAGGCTACCCGAAACTGTCAAATTTTCACAATCAACTTTGAACCTTATCCTCTAGCGATAAAGTTGAAAATCTATTAAAGAAATTTGACAGATTGTAGTAGCTTGATGTGCTGGCGTCTGTTACATGATTCTGAACAGAGGGGCTTTGGGGGTCTAGAAACATGTGCTAAATTCATGGTAACAGTTTACGCGTCGATAGCTGTTACCTTGTGTAATAGACTACCAGAAAACACTGGAACAAAATAGAATACAAACCGAAACATGACTCGTACTCATCTACTCACTATTCCGCTTCGAACAAGCCGAGTCAGCGGAATACCAAATCAGCTATCATTCCAACAGTGACGCCTGTCATGACCTACTGAATCCAACTCCCGTAAGTATTTTCGGGTGAAAATTTAACGTTTTATTTAAATTTTCTGTGGTTTTTGCCGTGGTTGGTTTATTGATTATTCAAAAATGCTCTATTGGGTTAATGTGGATTGTAGTGTCTCCACAGTTTTGTTTTTTTTACAGAAAATATTTATAAAACTAGAGTGTTAATAAAGATTTCAATCGGTAAAGGGCTTTGAAGGTCCGTGGCATGCGTACTGTCCGCCATTTTGATTTATTTTCAAAATGGCGGCCACGAATGATACCTACCTATAAAAATCGATAACTGAGATATCTCGGAAACGTGACGCCTTATGGGGTTTGGCTTTAGACACTTTAGGTATGCCAGGCTTCATATAAAAATCTTCAATACCTTTTGCCCTGACTTAATCACGCAAAAAGTGTCCTTATTGAGAAGAGTGAACTCACACAATAATAATGGCGTTTCCATGACAATCAATTTGTCTCGGTGACATAGTGTGTGTCACAGGTGTCAAAACGGAACTGAAACGGAATCATCTATGGTTGTTACCCAACTGACTTTTTTTATCATCTGGACAAAAACACCATAAACGAGAACGGATAGAAGCCTATGGCAAAAAATCTCTTGTTTTTAGCGTAGCGTAGGGTGCTTAATAAAAGTATATTTTTTTATATTATTTGTCGACATTTTTTGTTTTAGTATGAAAGTTTATTTCAAATAAGTAAGAGTATTTATTGATAGGTTAATTTTATTTTAGGTTTTAGAAAAAAATGCATTTCTTAATGTATGTATAGTTAAATATATATTTTTTATATAAGATGAATAAATTCTTGTCCACGAAAACATCTTTTCGAGGCAGATTGTACTCCCAATCTACTGCTATTTATCGGCTCATGAGCTTTCTCCATTCCAGAACATTTCGTAGACCCAACCCCTGCACGTCTGGTTTAAAATTCTACTCAGCCAAGACAATAGAGAATGTACATTGCATATATTATACGGATCACGTTCTGCTCTATATAAGTGCGTATAAAAAGAACTACCCTGAAGCTATTAACCAGGACGAGATGACTTTAAAGATGAACTGCAAAGTTAAACTAGTTTGGTTTAAAAAAAAATTTGATGGAAGATTTTGATATTTTTTTTATTCAAATTTTGTGCAAACTTTTTGGTCAATCATTGCGCAATTTTTAACACTACAATCCATTCACAATTTTACCTCTAATTTTGCATCACTGTCAATATCACAGTGATCTTTATTGTGGTTGTAATAAGGTCGCTGTTGGATTGCAGCAACTGTCAAGTCTGTCAAAATCACAGTGATCCTTATTGTTGTTGCAATAAGGTTGCTGTTGCATTGCAGCTAAAACTAAGCCACTTTTCATGGGTGTGTGTGACCGCGATGATCTTCTAAACTTACGCCACGGATTTTGATTCGATTTTCACCGTCATTAGAAAATTTATTCTGAAAGCTTTGGAGATAGATATGTGTATAAAACATTAACATGCAACTTACGTATAATAAAGGAATCTTGATATTTTATCAAGTCGTAAAAACCCGGCGAGGCGAGGGCGGGTCGCTAGTATTATAAGATTATAAATGCAACGGGCATGCCACTCCACCAAGTCCCATAATGTAGCCATTTTCTAATAGCCAGTGATAAATGGCTGACAGGCCATTTTTCCCATGTTCTATTGCGGAAATTAAGGCCACTATCCGTTTCGCAATTAGGAGGATATAAACCAGATTGATATATGGAATCTGGACCATTTCAGTTGCTAAGTAAGGTGACCTCTCAAGGTCCGATAAAGAGACAATTGCTTTTCTATTTTATCGTATTACATAGGATACACACGAAGCTTAGTGAATACCCCGGGATATTCACTGTTGGTATGATCAAAATTTTGCTCTCTGAACCGACAATGTACAGTTTTAACTTACATACTCAGCCTATAACGTTCCCACTGCTGGGACACATGCCTCCCCTCTTAGAGAGTGGGCTGTAATCTACCACGCGGGCCCAGTGTGGACTGGTCACATGTCTTCGAATTTTTGGTTCTGGGACACGCAGGTTTCCTCACGATGTTTTCCTTCACCGTTTTGAGAGCAGAGGTGATGAAGTATTTAATTAAGAAGTAAAGCGCCTGGCTGGGTTCGAATCCACGACCTACAAGTCGTAAGTAGAAGCAGTTACCACTGCTAGCACTATACCTAGACACAAACGTTACAATAGCTAAGTTTAGCATAAATATAAGTATACTGTAAAAGTGCTAAGAAGTGATTTTTCGAAAATCAATCCCTGTTTGGGTAAAAAGTGGTTCAGGTTGCGACGATAGCAAAGGACTTGTGACTGCCTTTCCTCATGGAAACCCTCAGACTGAAGTCAGTCTCAGAAGTTATGTCCAACTCCTACAGTTCCTAAAAAACCCTACGGTTCCTTTTACTACCCTGAGTCGGGGGCCAAATACTCGTATATAAAGTCAACAAAAGAGATAAGTATGCAGGATCGTCGGATATAGTAGAAGTTTAGTAAGAAGCCGTTGGATGTTCTCGAATAAAATTAAATTTTATTAATAGAAAACAAACAGCTCATTTATCAAATTAAATTTCAGTCGACAACCATCGGCTATTGTTGTACATTCGGCACACCCCTGACGGGTATATCTCCGCCATGTCTAGGGAGCCCTATCACCAAGTACGGCTGATCCCACGACCGCACGTCCTCCCATAAAGGCATGGCACAGCGCGCCGCCTAATTGAAGATATACCCCTTTATTTAGTGATTAGGGACTGTTTCACCGTTTAACCATATATTTTTGACGTTCGAACGTCACTTAGCTTTAATCATCATTTAATTCTATAAATAAACTTTTAAATCATCATTAAACAATTTCTGACTAAATAGGTTCATTCGCGTGCTATTAGCGCCCGTAGAGTGAACTTTCTAGTTTATTAGTTATGATAGAATCGGTTATCACGAAACCAGAAACTCGCAGAAATCATAATCAAGACCAGCAAGGCAATTGCGTAACACACCTACAATAGCAATGCCTTTCATTTTGACAGTTCAACAACATTCATTGCGTCTTTTACGTTGTTGTGCAGACAATTTTTTTAAACTTAAAGGGAATTAATAATTCATTGCTACGAAGCAATGAATTAAGGTTAAGACGCAATTGATTCGTAATTCCCTTCAACATCCTTCGTATTGTGTTTGAAAGTGTGTTACGCAATTGGGATGCAGAGCTTTCAAGATAAAGCTAAAAAGATAAAAAAAATAAAATAAAGAAAGGATAAAGATATAGCTTTCATACGCAGTCGACTCTAGTCTCCCGGGTCGATTTTATAAGGCAATGTCCACCAGGATTTTTAACAGGTAAGTTTGAAGTCACGATTTAGGGCTGTTTTATCAAAGTCAGAGACCTATATTTTATCTGTGGAATAAAATTGACGTCTGACAGTTCTAGCATGGAAAAACTGTCAAAAATTCAAAATTTATTCTCAGGTTGGTTAAGACATATTCTAGGTATAAAAGTTTGGTGAAATTCGCCCTAAGTCGGTCCTCAGGCTAGATTGATGTGTTATTAAACCCCATGTGTCCCTCCATATCGCATTTTATGTATACACTGCAGCGTATTCGATAATCATGTTAAAACTGCAAAAAAAACAGTATCACTTTCTCCAAATCCCTAATATTAAATATTTGTCGCAGATGATGACAACCCGATTCCTGGCAATGAAGCCAATCACCTGGCAACACTGCCGGAGGAAGAGGCCGTGGTCGCCATGATGGGGCTTCCAAGAGCTGGGGAGATCACCAGAGCTCAGCTCAGGATTAAGGAGAGCAAGGAGTTCAAAGTAAGTTAATTATGGTCTGTTCGAAACGTTTCTGATGAAAATGTAAACAAATGGTTCAGAAAAAAAGTAAATACAGCAGGATTCAAACTGAATGGCTCTGAAGTGCGCTGCTCGCTGCGCAGTACCTCACCACTTACCTCCGCTGACACGTGTATTTGTTACTGCGCAACGACTCGCTTCATGTTCCTAGCCGCCATAAAGTTTGAATCGGGCTGTACCTGTGAATGCCAATTTAACCTGGGTTTGTTTACACATTCATCAGATACTTTTGGAACAGATTATAGATACCAATGGTAATCCTTATCTGGTATGATGACATCCTATGACGGGCTGACCTTTGCAGTTATCGTCATTGTTGATCCAGGTCATACGGGATATCACTAAAGGTTTCAAAACTTGATTGAGTCTTTTCGATTCAAAATCCTTCGTATTGTAATTGAAAGTGTGTTACGCAATTAGATTTTCTGACAGAATCCGAGTTTATAATGTGAGCTTTATTAACTTGTACTGTTTTGTTTCAGAACACAGTAGACAAACTAGTACAAAGAGCTAACGCATCAATTATAATAGGCACGTCTTCATGGAAAGAACAGTTTTCGGAAGCACTGACTGCTAGCTCAGGTAAGTCACAATAAAATTATAATTTGATTTCGAACTAGCTGAGCCCGCGACTTAGTTCGCGTGCAAGCCGGAAAACAAATTGGATTTTATAGGTTTTATTTTTTTCCTAAAATAATAAACAAGGTTTGTTTACTTGGCACGATTGGCGCAGTGGTTAAGCGATTGACTGCTGCGCTGCGTGTCGCGGGTTCGATTCCCGCACGGAACATATTTGTATGACCTACAAGTAGTTGTTCCGGGTCTGGCTGTTTGTGTATGTGAGTTTAAATGTTTGTAAACGCACGCGCTATACAGGAGAAATTCCTAGTGTGGGGCAAGGTTTTTTAAAAAGAAGAAAAAAAAACTTACACTTTCATCGGATACTTTTGGAACAGACCATAGGTATGTAGGATGTTTTTCAATATGGAACTCCTTCTAGGCTCTGACGACCCTGACGAGCCACCTTCCTGCTTCGACTACGTGCTGCACGTGGTGACGCTCTTCTGGAAGATCGTGTTCGCTTTGATACCGCCCACTGGTAAGATAAATTGATATTTATTTAAGATAGGATAAGCGTTGTTTTGCGGAAATCCATGACAGTAAAATGTTTCGCAAAAATATTTAGTTTTAAATCTGCAAAACAAGACACTCTCCTTAGAATGCCCCATGGAGGGGCGAAACATGTGTTGAGTACCTATATGTTCGGATTGCATGTTGCATTATCACCCTTTCTGCAAGTGCATAGTGCAAGCATCGATCTAGTCTTTGCAGATTTAAAACTAAATATTTTTGCGTGACATTTTACTAATATTTATTTAATTTTTGAGCTATTATGTTGATAAAAGAGACTTGCTAAACAAAAATAATATGAATATGAATAAAATTCTTATAATAAAAGTGAGTAGTCACCCCCACCCTATTTCAAGTTAAACAAATATCAACTATATTTCCATGATTATTAAGTTGATTTCAGAGTGACTAGCAGCTAGCACTATTGAAAAAGTTATAAAAATGTTTGAAGTTGTAGCGTAAACTGAACTCTATTGTGTAGGAATTAAAGTTATTTTCCATTAATTCATATTTGTTTACATTTTTGGCAAATAAATCGCGAACGCAGATTACATTGAAATATCCATGTAACCTACAGGGGCCTAAAAAGGCCACTTTGGCAGAATCATAAAAGGATAACATTAGGAATCATAATGGACAGTTAAACTACATAATGGACTGATAAACAGAATGACTGATAAATAGAATGGACTTTATTGTGGACAAGACAATAACGTAGGTATCTAACTCTATGTAGGAACAGCTATTAGTACAAGAGTGAGGCATCTTCTTTTGCCTGCCATCCAACTCAGTCAGGATGGCAGGCAAAAGAAGATGCCTAGGCATGGCAGCCAAATCATGGGTGCTGTGCATGACTATTAACGGAATGAAGCAAACTAGAAAGAAATAAATACGTTTATTTGCTGTAAAAATGACACAAAAAAAAACATAAACACAAAACAAGAAAAGGTTGGGTTACTAACTAAACTAAACTAGCAAGTTTGGTTGAGACAGGACCCTTGCCAAATTATGCTACATTCCTCACCCTTCATAGTAAACGGAGGATTCTCAGACGGGGTGTCTGGCGGGTTACTACCTAACGGTTGATATCGGAATGTTGTAGGGTGTAGGGGACATCGAATCGACGAGCGAATTCACTACATGATTCCAGAATAATGACCAAAATTTATGGCAACTGGTCGCGCGGTGGATTATAAAATGCGGGTAGTTAATTTTTGTAAATGCGGGGAAATCAGGCACTAAAACTATAGGAATATGCGGGAGAACCGGAGTACGTACAGAAATGGAGGATGTGCCGACGATATGACACTATCAAATGAAGGAATAAAGATTCACTAACCTATCTGCTGCTCTTTGATCAATCTGGTGATGTCTCGACCGAGGTCTGAAGAATTTTTCTAAGCTGAGGGCGCCCCCGCATAACTTGTTTAATTTTGGCGAGTGACACGTACTCAAACGAAGGCTAGACCAGCCTACCCCTGCGAGTATGTTTAGGTACTTTGCGGAGATTTTAATTAACGTTGCTTTTTCTAGCGTGTGCGGGCCTATATACAGAGTGAATTTTTCAAGTGGGCGTGGATGACCAAATCCGAAACTATGAGGAATAGCGAAAAGTACTCAAAAGAGTCGCGTGCTCGATTTTGATGAAAACTAAAACAGAATTATAATAAAAAAAATCAGTTGTTCCCTACATTTATGTTCGTATAACTCGTCAAAATGAAGGGAACAGCAGATTTTTTTTCGCGATTTCAGGTTTGGTCCCATAGTAAAAGTTGTTCATAATGATGAGTACAATGACCTCTTAAGAGGTTGTTAATGTTTTACCAATAACCCTGTGTATTATGTTAGTCTGTAAGGTATAAATCTATGGGCCAAAGTAACCTGAAAATAAAGGTTTTATTATTATTAACACACGAGACCTTCTAATTTACCTGTAAACCCTCATACATATGTTTGTTTATAGACATAGGCGGTGGCTACGTTTGCTTCGTAGTTTCCATCATCTGCATTGGCCTGGTGACGGCCATCATCGGCGATGTGGCCTCACACTTCGGATGCACCCTCGGCATCAAAGACTCTGTCACAGCTATCGTGTTCGTAGCGTTGGGAACTAGTATACCTGGTGAGTTTATTTCTTTGTATTATGGACTGTTTGTTTGTATTTTGGAGTTGAGTAATTAATCGGTATAACTCTATTATAACCTAATCAGAATATTCCCACTGCTGGAACACAGGCCTCCTCTCTTTTTGAAAGGAGAGTGAGCCGTAATACACCACGCGTGCTAATGATGGTTGGGATGTCGTGTGACATCCCAACCATCATTAGCACGCATGTCGATTCCCTCACGATGTTTTCCTTCACCGTTTTGAGAGCAGTGGTGATGAAATAATTTACACAAATTAAAGCGCCTGTCAGAGATCGCACAAGACATGGTTTGGAAGAAAAAAGGGGAGACGTTTGCTCAGCAGTGGGACACAAAATAAGCTAACAAAAAAAAAAGCGCCTGTCGGGGTTCGAACAACAACAACAACAACTTGTACCTAAGTCGCGGCCGTTGCCACTGGGTCACCACTGCTCCTGCATTCCTTGGCACTTAATTGAAAAAGCATATGAAGATTGAGGAGAGGCCTTTGCTCAACAGTCATGGTATACAACATAACTGGCAAAATGCGAGTGCACTATCACCCCCACTTACCATTTCGGGGAATAGGCTGTGTTTCCACCATAAATGAGCGAGGATGCGTAGCGAGGGCTGCGCGTAAAACTGAGCAGCTACCGCTGAGATTTGTCGCCATGGTCGAAATTCGGTCCTTCGGCCCGGGAGATATTATAGTGCAAGTCTGTGCGCAGATACAGGTGCATGCTGGTTATTCTCATAGCCCCTACGAGACGGTAGTTCGACACGCCCGAAAAGAGATCAGGCGCACGACCAACGACTTCAGAGGGAACAGGGCGTGCGATTCTCCATACAAATGTATTCCCCTTTTTTCTTCCTGAATAATGCCTCTAGAGCAAAAATCAAGTTCTGCTGTCATTTTCTTTTTTCAGCAACGAATTAGTAAAGAAAATATGACCCTCTAAAAATTACAAAAAATGCCATATTTTTACCGCCGTAATAAGGGGACTATCAGACAAATTAGAAAAGTTTTTAACATTAAAAAAATGATAGGAACCAAAACATACTCTTTTTAGAATATTAATGTAAAAAATAATTAAGTAAGCTCAATTTTCAAGGAGTGAAAAGGAGATTATGAAACGTCGATCTCGTCAAAATGTTTGTGATAATTTCGGTCTGAGCTGCAGCTGTCCCTATCATACACTACGGGGTAAGACTTGAGATAAGGCGACGGCAATAGTTTCTTCAAATACCTATTTTTCAAATTCCTTTCCGAGACACGGGGGTGGGTATCACACCGCCAACTTCCAAACTCCGGGCTATTACTTAGATAGATACTCCTAATAATAATAATATCAGAGAGTATTTTACTCTTCGTAATGAAATAATATTATACGGACGTAACGCCGTGATCATTATTCATCGTACCAATTATTTTTGGCAGCTTTGCCTGGGTTCTTAAGGACAATTCTGGCGACGTGATGAACCAGCTATATTATTTAGGAGATAATATAATTAATGACGACTTCTTGTGGTTGGAGTCCATTTTCATTATTCCTTGGAATAATGCCCATTTCTGGGATCTGAAGGAGGTTGACAGTAAGTAATACAATTACAGGAGACGAATTTGTTTTGTTTTTTCCTATTTCTCGTTTCCTTCATGATAAACTTAACAATATTTTATTTACGGTAAAGCCGTCTTTGTGGTGAAAGCTCCACCATCTTTTTGACGTCTATTGAATGGATGACTGGTTTCTTGAAAATATTATTTGCAATCATAACAACGAGATTGCACTAGTTTATCAATTTAAAAAAAATCAGTTCAGTAGGTCGTAGGTTTGAACCCAGACAGGCGCTGCCCACCTAGGTATAGGCAAACCGCTTAATTGAGTCCTCGCCTATACAAAGAGGAGTGGCGTGTGTCCCAGCAGTGGGAACGTTATTGGCTGATTATGGTACTGCCTATAACTAACATTTAGCCTCGATTATTTAACATGTCTATTCAGTATATGTGTATTCTATACTCCACAGACGAGGACTTAATTAGGTAAGCTGTTCGCCTTTACCACTGCTCTCAAAACGGTGAAGGAAAACATTATGAAACATATGTCCTCATCATCATCGTTTCAGCCAAAAGACGTCCACTGCTGGACATAGGCCTCCCCCAAGCACTTCCACTTCGACCGGTTCTTTGCTTCTCGCATCCAACGGGTTCCTGCGGCCTTCACAAGGCCGAAGGAGGAACGTGGTCGCTCGCAATGGGCCTTATAAGATGGCTAAAAGTCACCCAAAGGGCAATGGAGAGGGCTATGCTTTGAGTTTCCCTGCGTGATCGAATCAGGAATGAGGAGATCCGTAGGAGAACCAAGGTAACATATGTCCTAGAACCATAAAATCGAAGACATGTGACATCTACCAACCCGCACAGGGCCCGCGTGGATTACGGCCCACTCCCTCTCACAGACGAGACCTGTGTCTCAGCAGTGGGTACAGTATATGCTGATTATGCAGTATTTGCTAACATTTTCCATAATAACGCAACATAACATCGCGCCTGTAATCCCCAAAAGGTTAGGTAGAGGTGTAACTAATTAATAGTAGGTACACCCGCATTTCACCAGTTATGTTTAAGTCCTCTGTAATTGGGGTTCCCGGGTCGGGTAAAGGCATAGATATCCGGGTAAAGGGTTATTGAGCAGTTCCATCAGGAATTTCTTAGTAACAGCACGGAGTTTGGAAGTTGGCGGTGTGATACCCCCGTGCCTCGGAAAGCACGTTAAGCCGTTTTTCCTGCGCCTGATCTCTCTCCGGGCGTGTCAGATTGTCGTCCCATCGGACTATGAGAGTGAGGAAAGAGGGAGTGCACCTGTGTCTGCGCGCACAGTTGTGCACTATACTATCTCCCGCGCCGAAGGCTAGTCTCCGTTGAGATTGGCCGCCGTGGCCGAAATATGGTCTGGAGTATATTTTTTTTAAATTGGGGGCGAACCTATTGCCACTAACCACAGGGCTTAAATCCAGACTTCGAAGCTGCTGCTGCGAAATTCCTGATGGAAAAACCCAATGACACTTTGTCCGATCTGGGAATCGAACCTAGGACAGCAGTAACGCTTGCAGATACAGTTACTTGAATATATAATAGGTATAGTACCTAAGATTTTTTTTTTCAATCCTAGTAAAGATCTCTTCAATAAAAAACCGGTCAAGTGCGAGTTGGACTCGCGCACTGAGGGTTCCGTACAAATTTTGTAGGTACTTATGTAAATAGTTTATCACGGGTTATTTTTTTTGTAATGTAACTACAAATTTACGATTTTCGGATTTTTTCCTTTACTTGTGCTACATGAAACTGTTTCTTGCCAATTCTAGGTCAACGGGAAATACTCTATAGGGTTTGATTCCGGAACATAAGCGCCTGTATCTTTTGATTGCGTTGACTTAGAAGTTTGATTTTTTTCACTGCTTGAAGAGATTACAGCTCTGAGTATTTGATATTAATTTCAACTTGATAACTCCACGTGTTCCTAAGAAAAAAGGACTTGACCGACGGACATGATCTTATAAGGATTCCGTTTTTCCTTCTGAGGTACAGCCGGATATCTATGGGTACAACCCTAAAAAAGGAAAACACTGAGGAAACCGGCATGCGTGCTAATGATGGTTGGGATGTCACACGACATCCCAACCATCATTAGCACGCGTGGTGTAAAAATAGAACTTTTTGTTCTAGGACATGCCGGTTTCCTCAGTGTTTTCCTTTTTTAGGGTTGTACCCATAGATATCCGGCTGTACCTCAGAAGGAAAAACGGAATCCTTATAAGATCATGTCCGTCGGTCAAGTCCTTTTTTCTTAGGAACACGTGGAGTTATCAAGTTGAAATTAATATCAAATACTCAGAGCTGTAATCTCTTCAAGCAGTGAAAAAAATCAAACTTCTAAGTCAACGCAATCAAAAGATACAGGCGCTTATGTTCCGGAATCAAACCCTATAGAGTATTTCCCGTTGACCTAGAATTGGCAAGAAACAGTTTCATGTAGCACAAGTAAAGGAAAAAATCCGAAAATCGTAAATTTGTAGTTACATTACAAAAAAAATAACCCGTGATAAACTATTTACATAAGTACCTACAAAATTTGTACGGAACCCTCAGTGCGCGAGTCCAACTCGCACTTGACCGGTTTTTTATTGAAGAGATCTTTACTAGGATTGAAAAAAAAAATCTTAGGTACTATACCTATTATATATTCAAGTAACTGTATCTGCAAGCGTTACTGCTGTCCTAGGTTCGATTCCCAGATCGGACAAAGTGTCATTGGGTTTTTCCATCAGGAATTTCGCAGCAGCAGCTTCGAAGTCTGGATTTAAGCCCTGTGGTTAGTGGCAATAGGTTCGCCCCCAATTTAAAAAAAATATACTCCAGACCATATTTCGGCCACGGCGGCCAATCTCAACGGAGACTAGCCTTCGGCGCGGGAGATAGTATAGTGCACAACTGTGCGCGCAGACACAGGTGCACTCCCTCTTTCCTCACTCTCATAGTCCGATGGGACGACAATCTGACACGCCCGGAGAGAGATCAGGCGCAGGAAAAACGGCTTAACGTGCTTTCCGAGGCACGGGGGTATCACACCGCCAACTTCCAAACTCCGTGCTGTTACTAAGAAATTCCTGATGGAACTGCTCAATAACCCTTTACCCGGATATCTATGCCTTTACCCGACCCGGGAACCCCAATTACAGAGGACTTAAACATAACTGGTGAAATGCGGGTGTACCTACTATTAATTAGTTACACCTCTACCTAACCTTTTGGGGATTACAGGCGCGATGTTATGTTGCGTTATTATGGAAAATGTTAGCAAATACTGCATAATCAGCATATACTGTACCCACTGCTGAGACACAGGTCTCGTCTGTGAGAGGGAGTGGGCCGTAATCCACGCGGGCCCTGTGCGGGTTGGTAGATGTCACATGTCTTCGATTTTATGGTTCTAGGACATATGTTACCTTGGTTCTCCTACGGATCTCCTCATTCCTGATTCGATCACGCAGGGAAACTCAAAGCATAGCCCTCTCCATTGCCCTTTGGGTGACTTTTAGCCATCTTATAAGGCCCATTGCGAGCGACCACGTTCCTCCTTCGGCCTTGTGAAGGCCGCAGGAACCCGTTGGATGCGAGAAGCAAAGAACCGGTCGAAGTGGAAGTGCTTGGGGGAGGCCTATGTCCAGCAGTGGACGTCTTTTGGCTGAAACGATGATGATGAGGACATATGTTTCATAATGTTTTCCTTCACCGTTTTGAGAGCAGTGGTAAAGGCGAACAGCTTACCTAATTAAGTCCTCGTCTGTGGAGTATAGAATACACATATACTGAATAGACATGTTAAATAATCGAGGCTAAATGTTAGTTATAGGCAGTACCATAATCAGCCAATAACGTTCCCACTGCTGGGACACACGCCACTCCTCTTTGTATAGGCGAGGACTCAATTAAGCGGTTTGCCTATACCTAGGTGGGCAGCGCCTGTCTGGGTTCAAACCTACGACCTACTGAACTGATTTTTTTTAAATTGATAAACTAGTGCAATCTCGTTGTTATGATTGCAAATAATATTTTCAAGAAACCAGTCATCCATTCAATAGACGTCAAAAAGATGGTGGAGCTTTCACCACAAAGACGGCTTTACCGTAAATAAAATATTGTTAAGTTTATCATGAAGGAAACGAGAAATAGGAAAAAACAAAACACATTCGTCTCCTGTAATTGTATTACTTACTGTCAACCTCCTTCAGATCCCAGAAATGGGCATTATTCCAAGGAATAATGAAAATGGACTCCAACCACAAGAAGTCGTCATTAATTATATTATCTCCTAAATAATATAGCTGGTTCATCACGTCGCCAGAATTGTCCTTAAGAACCCAGGCAAAGCTGCCAAAAATAATTGGTACGATGAATAATGATCACGGCGTTACGTCCGTATAATATTATTTCATTACGAAGAGTAAAATACTCTCTGATATAATTATTTTTAGGAATATCTATCTAAGTAATAGCCCGGAGTTTGGAAGTTGGCGGTGTGATACCCACCCCCGTGTCTCGGAAAGGAATTTGAAAAATAGGTATTTGAAGAAACTATTGCCGTCGCCTTATCTCAAGTCTTACCCCGTAGTGTATGATAGGGACAGCTGCAGCTCAGACCGAAATTATCACAAACATTTTGACGAGATCGACGTTTCATGATCTCCTTTTCACTCCTTGAAAATTGAGCTTACTTAATTATTTTTTACATTAATATTCTAAAAAGAGTATGTTTTGGTTCCTATCATTTTTTTAATGTTAAAAACTTTTCTAATTTGTCTGATAGTCCCCATAGTACGGCGGTAAAAATATGGCATTTTTTGTAATTTTTAGAGGGTCATATTTTCTTTACTAATTCGTTGCTGAAAAAAGAAAATGACAGCAGAACTTGATTTTTGCTCTAGAGGCATTATTCAGGAAGAAAACAGGGGAATACATTTGTATGGAGAATCGCACGCCCTGTTCCCTCTGAAGTCGTTGGTCGTGCGCCTGATCTCTTTTCGGGCGTGTCGAACTACCGTCTCGTAGGGGCTATGAGAATAACCAGCATGCACCTGTATCTGCGCACAGACTTGCACTATAATATCTCCCGGGCCGAAGGACCGAATTTCGACCATGGCGACAAATCTCAGCGGTAGCTGCTCAGTTTTACGCGCAGCCCTCGCTACGCATCCTCGCTCATTTATGGTGGAAACACAGCCTATTCCCCGAAATGGTAAGTGGGGGTGATAGTGCACTCGCATTTTGCCAGTTATGTTGTATACCATGACTGTTGAGCAAAGGCCTCTCCTCAATCTTCATATGCTTTTTCAATTAAGTGCCAAGGAATGCAGGAGCAGTGGTGAGTGTACGTTACCCCAGCAAGAAAGTGTCTCCTAGAGTTATATGAGTAGAACGTATAATTTGTGCCTTATTTGCTGTAAATGTGCCCTCACATAAAAAATGTGTGCCCCCTGTCGTTTTGGAGAAAAACGGAAAAAACGATTCCTGCTGGGGTAACGTTTTTCTAGCAGGAAAATTCTAAACGAATGATCGGAGAGAGAAAAATTGTGCATGGCCAGAGAGCTTATATGTGTGCCAAAATGTGCCCCAAAAAAAAAATCTGTGCCCCTTCAGGTTTTCGAGATATTGCATTTCCTGCTGGAGTAACGTTTTGATGAATCGTATATCTCTAAAACCATTGCATGTGCCCCTGTAGAATAAACATACACGAGTAGCTCTTAATGTGTGCCCCTATGTGCCCCCAATTAGATTTCAGAAAATATTTATAGTTTTCAAGTTATCGCGGTTTTATGAAAACCCGAAAAAACATCGCAGCGCCTTAATGAGACAAGGTATAAGTTCGCTGAAAACTGTATTCGGTCCTTCTTGTCGCTAATAATAACCATACAAAGTTTCAAAACTGTACATGCATGCGTTTTTGAATAATCTTGCTAAAAGTCAAAACGATGGTGTCATAACTTTGACGGCAAAATACAAGGAACCGGTTCAATTCCAGATGTGTAGGTGTAAACCAAAATCTTGTGCCTTTAGTCAAAAATATATGGTGAAAATATTCAGCTTGGAATGTTTCGCATTATGTAAATATAAACAAAAAACCAAAATATCTAAGCAACGGCTGGTTATCCGACCAAATTTGAATGACTACTAAAAAGCGACGGATTCATACATATCGATGACCTTCTTTACTTTACTCACTAACCGGTTCACATGTGTTGTGCCTGAGTACACTGAAGTAGAAAAGTAATAAGTAATAAAATAAAGTTGTTATTGGATTATATTCTACTAGCTGTTTCTATGACCTTACACATGAATAAGTACCTACATTATATAGTAGCCTAAGTGCTATTCCAAGGTAAGCTATCTTCTCCATTCAAAATTTCATTAAAATAAATCCAGTAATTTATGTGTGAACGAAAGATATGGCCCAAAATTTGATTGGTCCCGATGATTAAAAAGAATATAGTTCATGAAATGTGTGATGAATACCTACTACTAAAAAGAAAGAAAGAAAGAAAAAAGTTTAAGATTTTGTTTAAGTTTGTGTTTTAGTAAGAGGTAGCTCTTTTTTGTATATAAAAAAGCCCGTATTTGTCTTTATATATATAATTATATATATATTTATTGATAAGCCGTAGGTTAGATAAATGAACAGTAAGTTGGGAAATGCTCCAACCAGCCCGCGAAATTCAAAATTTCTTGCGTTTTTTGCAATTTGCAGGCCAGTGCTAGGCGTAGGAAAAAAAAACAGAAAAAGTCATTCCTACAGCTTTATGAACTTAGAGCGTTGTATTGATGATTTTGATGATTATAGTTCTGTAACTACATATGTCTCACAGCCGCGAATATAATTTTAATCGACATACAACCTAGCACTGGCCTGCAAATTGCAAAAAACGTAAGAAAATTTGAATTTCGCGGGCCACCTTAGAGCTTCCCCCTTAACCAAATAAATTTTGTTACCTACAGTTTTGAGAGTTGTATTTAGTGTACACTTATAGTCAACCGCACAATGATCTGTGTTGCAACAACGTGTTTCCATTTTGTATGTCGTATTCGTATAAATACAAAAAAAAAAAAAAAAAAAAATTTATAGCCAAATACCATCAGATAATTTGTGCACATTCGATGTTTACAGTTATATCTTTATGCGATTTACTATACATAACACACTTTATCTGAATCTATGTTTAGGCAAATCACTCTTAAGAAATTATTTATCTGTGATTTAAAATTTAATATTTTTTTACACAATATTATACTTATACTTAATACTGATCTGTGATTTTTTGTGATGCGAATTTACTAATTATATGTTAAACTTAGATGAAAAAACTGATCTGTGATTTAAATAATAATGACTACTTAACGTGCAAATAATTTCTAATATTTATAGGTAGGAAATTTGATCTCTGATTTGATGCAATAATTACTTTAAGAATTAAAATTAAGGGAATAAAAATAATAATTTCCACATCAACAAGCTGTTTCATTTAATATAGTCACAAGGTGCATTTAATATATTTTTTAATTAGCCCCCAAAACTGTTGAACGCGACTGTACGGACAACAGTTAGGTATAATACGTCCAATAAAGAAGGTCATCGATATGTATGAATCCGTCGCTTTTTAGTAGTCATTCAAATTTGGTCGGATAACCAGCCGTTGCTTAGATATTTTGGTTTTTTGTTTATATTTACATAATGCGAAACATTCCAAGCTGAATATTTTCACCATATATTTTTGACTAAAGGCACAAGATTTTGGTTTACACCTACACATCTGGAATTGAACCGGTTCCTTGTATTTTGCCGTCAAAGTTATGACACCATCGTTTTGACTTTTAGCAAGATTATTCCAAAACGCAGGCATGTACAGTTTTTAAACCTTGTATGGTTATTATTAGCGACAAGAAGGACCGAATACAGTTTTCAGCGAACTTATACCTTGTCTCATTTAGGCGCTGCGATGTTTTTTCGGGTTTTCATAAATCCGCGATAACTTGAAAACTATAAATATTTTCTGAAATCTAATTGGGGGCACATAGGGGCACACATTAAGAGCTACTCGTGTATGTTTATTCTACAGGGGCACATGCAATGGTTTTAGAGATATACGATTCATCAAAACGTTACTCCAGCAGGAAATGCAATATCTCGAAAACCTGAAGGGGCACAGTTTTTTTTTTTTGGGGCACATTTTGGCACACATATAAGCTCTCTGGCCATGCACAATTTTTCTCTCTCCGATCATTCGTTTAGAATTTTCCTGCTAGAAAAACGTTACCCCAGCAGGAATCGTTTTTTCCGTTTTTCTCCAAAACGACAGGGGGCACACATTTTTTATGTGAGGGCACATTTACAGCAAATAAGACACAAATTATACGTTCTACTCATATAACTCTAGGAGACACTTTCTTGCTGGGGTAACGTACACCAGTGGTGACCCAGTGGCAACGGCCGCGACTTAGGTACAAGTTGTTGTTGTTGTTGTTCGAACCCCGACAGGCGCTTTTTTTTTTGTTAGCTTATTTTGTGTCCCACTGCTGAGCAAACGTCTCCCCTTTTTTCTTCCAAACCATGTCTTGTGCGATCTCTGACAGGCGCTTTAATTTGTGTAAATTATTTCATCACCACTGCTCTCAAAACGGTGAAGGAAAACATCGTGAGGGAACCGGCATGTCCTAAAACCAAAAATTCGAAGACATTATTCATTCATCATGGATAAACTATTTACAAATGAATAATCTTACGTAAGTCCGCCTCTGTACATTTATGTGCTTGAAGTATTAAATAAATAAAATAATAATATAACGAAGTAAACTTTTCCACTAAATCAAGCAAAAGATTTTAGAATTTTATCTCGCTTCCTCGGAGAAACTTTTAAAGCCAACAATATTAAAACACGTGACTATCTTCAAAGAGGAGCTAATCTAAAAGATTTTCCTTTCACGAGTTCTTTTTCTCTTTAAGGGGGATGCGAAAAGTTGGCCCACGTAATTTTCTTACGTTTTTAGCAATTTGCAAGTTCGCGGCCCGCGAGTCTTGCGATAATCTGCAATTTGCAGCTCATTGTCAGGTTGATCAAAATATGCTTCGTAATCGGAACAAATGTGTGAGAAAAAAAAGTGTGTAAAAATGTATGATGATTAGCCTTTTCCCAGCTATGTTGGGGTCGACGTTCAGTCTTACCAGATGCTAAATACCAGTATTTTACTTGGAGTAACAGCCTAACTAACTGAGCTACACGATAATTGCAACTGAGTATTACTGGTCAACCCCTTTTTTTCTTTTATAAAAAACGTTGCCCCACACTAGGAATTTCTCCTGTATTGTGGGTGCGTTTACAAACATTTAAATTCCGGTACTCAAACAGCCAGACCCGGAACATCTACTTGTAGGTCATACAAATATTTGTTCCGTGCGGGAATCGAACCTGCGACACGCAGCGCAGCAGTCAAGCGCCAACCGTGCCGTCAAACCCCTTGGCACCTAAGACTGGACGATTATATAATTCTGTAAATACATAATCTGTCGTGAATCATATTTCGATCATCATAGTCTTCCAGTTCACCAGACCGAATTTTGGCCGTGGCGGCTAATCTCAGCGGATACTACCTTCGGCGCGGGAGATATTTTATTACTAACAGCGCCCCGCGGTTTCACCCGCGTAAGTGTCGATCCCGTGGGAATATCAGGATAAAAACTATCCTATGTTCTTTCCCAGGACTCAAACTATCTTTATACCAAACTAGCACTTTGCCCGCGACTTCGTCCGCGTGTATTTCGTACTTTCCTCTAAAAATTTTGGGTTTGGGTAAGGAAGGACTGTCTCGCCACAGCTTCAGTCTTTCTTGTGCTGGTTCACCAGTGAGTGGGACGACACACTTTAAAAAACCTTTTCGGCTTTTCAGCGTTTGTGGCACAGGCACAAGGATGTTGTCGTGCAAAGGGTCGTGTGTCGGAGACCATTTTGGCTCTTTCGCTGGAGCCAGTGCTCTGCGAACCACTGGAGGCGCTATTCCTGCTAGTGGATACAGCATTTCCTACTATATTTCCCAGCAATCCACCCCTTAAACTTTATTACCCTTTTCCACCTTGGTAGGAGTCGAGTTTTGAAAAACCCTAAAACACATACCTACTTTTTTACCGAGTTTGGAGTTAATCCGACAGCGGGTTACATATTTTTCTAACTTATTAACTTTGTCACCCTCTAAATCCTCTGTGAGGGTATGTTTTTAAACTAAAAGTGACATTATTTATTATATACTGAGCCAAATATTGCCAAGTTTCAAGTTTATTAACCAAATGAATAAGATTTTTCGTATAAACTGTATGAGGGGATACAGTTTATACGAAAAATCTTTTTATCCCTAAAGGGTTTTGAAAAATCGTCTGGGATGTTACTATAGTTTGACTTAAAGATTATTTATACCAATTTTTCAATCAAATCTACTCCCCTATGAAATTGACTATCCCTCTTCACCCCGTTAGGGGTAGATTTTCTAAAAACTTTGAAATACTTTATTATTTATTTTGGACTCTGGACGCGCTCGTTAAAATTCTTCCATACAAAATTTAAACACCCCCAATCTCCCTTTAGTTTTAAATTCATTAACCAAATGAATAAGATTTTCATATAAACTGTATCCTCGCTTCCCCGCCCCCACACAGGGGTGGAATTTCGAAAAATCGTTAAGGATGTGTTTATTACTTGACTCGAAGATTTATTGATACCAATTTTCGATTTAATCAAGCCACGCAGTAAAATCCTCCGCTGTAAAATTAACTACACCTTTTCACCCCGTTAGGGGTAGATTTTCGAAAAACCCTGATACATGTTATTCTGTATTTTTGGTCTTAAGTATAAATACCGAGTTTCGAGTTAATCGGACCGCGCGTTAAAATTCTTCCATACAAATTTTGACACCCCCCAATCCCCTTTTAGGGGGTAGTTTAGAAAAACAAAAAATGCCAAACTTCATAATTTACTTAGATAAGTATTCGTGCCAAGTTTCAAGTTTATTAACCAAATGAATAAGATTTTTCATATAAACTGTATCCTCGCTTCCCCCCCCCCCCACACAGGGGTGGAATATCGAAAAATCGTTTAGGATGTGTTTATTACTTGACTCGAAGATTTATTGATACCAATTTTCGACTTAATCAAGCCACGCAGTAAAATCCTCCCCTGTAAAATTAACTACACCTTTTCACCCCGTTAGGGGTAGATTTTCGAAAAACCCTGATACGCGGTATTTTTTATTTTTGGTCTTAAGTATAAATACTTACCGTGTTTCGAGTTAATCGGACCGCGCGTTAAAATTCTTCCATACAAATTTTAACACCCCCCAATCCCCTTCTAGGGGGTAGTTTAGAAAAACAAAAAGTGCCAATCTTCATAATTTACTTAGATAAGTATTCGTGCCAAGTTTCAAGTTTATTAACCAAATGAATAAGATTTTTCATATAAACTGTATCCCCGCTTTTCACCCCCACAGGGGTGGAATTTCGAAAAATCCTTTGGGATGTGCTCATTACTTGACTCAAAGATTATTTGTACCAATTTTCGAGTAAATCAAGCCACGCAGTAAAATCCTCCCCTGTAAAATTAACTACCCCTTTTCACCCCGTTAGGGGTACATTTTTGGAAAACCATGATACACGTTTTTCTCTATTTTTGGTCTTAAGTATAAATACTGAGTTTCGAGATATTCGGACAGCGCGTTAAAATTCTTCCATACAAACTTTGACACCCCCCAATCCCCTTTTAGGGGGTAGTTAAGAAAAACAAAAAATGCCAAACTTAATAATTTACTTAGATAAGTATTTGTGCCAAGTTTCAAGTTTATTAACTCAAGGAATAAGATTTTTCATACAAACGAAATCCCCCCTTTTCACCCCCTTAAAGGTTGAATTTCCAAAAACCCCTTCTTAGTGCTCCCCTACATTATAAAAGGAAGCCGTGTGCAAAATTTCACATTCGTAGACCCAGTAGTTTCGGCTGTGCGTTGATGTCAGTCAGTCAGTCAGTCAGTCATTCATTCATTCAATCAGTCAGTTTCTTCTTTTATATATATAGATTTCTTCTAAGTCAGTTCAGCGGTTTAAGCGTGAAGAGGTAACAGACTGACAGATGACACACTTTTCACATTTATAATAATAGTATGGATTAGTATGGATAGTGCACAGATACAGGTGGACTCTCTCTTCCCTTACTCTCATTTAGGATGGGATGGATCAACACATAACTTGATACTGACCTGCAAATTGCAAAATATGTAAGAATTTTTGAATTTCGCGGGCTTTTCTGACGCTTTCGCCAGGGGGAAGCGCTAAGGTAGCCCGCGAAATTAAAATTTTCTTACGTTTTTTGCAATTTGCTGGTCAGTATTACGTTGTACGTTGATTAAAATATGATTCGCGGTCGTAACAAATATGTATTTACAGAATTATAATCATTACAATCAGTAATACAACTTGTTAAGTTAGTATAATCCCGAAATGTCAAGATTTCATTAAAATAGTCATTCTTGGGGATTACTTGGTCTAAGAGAGTTGTGTTGATGACTTTAATGATTATAATTATGTAAATACAAATTTGTTACGGCCGCGAATCATATTTTAATCAACGTACAACTTAATACTGACCAGAAAATTGCAAAAAACTTAAAAAAAATGAATTTCGCGGGCTACCCTGACGCTTTCGCCTTAAGCTGGTTGGTTCAGGAGCTTAAGCGGTGTGCGCTAAGAACACGAGTATTGAGTACCGCTTCAAACTGTGTTCGTTATCTTAGATAACATGAAAAGATGGTTTCAGGATTTAGAAAATTGAGTTGGTTTTTAAAATATCGAAGAAAACCGAATATGTACTTGGGCTTTTTGATCATGGTCCTTTATTTAAGTAGTAGGTACACGAACTCGCGTGTGGTGAGGGTTCCGTACGATAAGATTTGTTATCTAACATGCTTTTTAGCCCAAGAACAAACTTAACGTTGTAGTTGAAAAACATGTTCTCCCACACATTCCAACTGCAAATTTAAGTTTGTACGCACAATATATTGAGAGATTATTTTAAGACCATGGACTTGTTATAGGTTTTCTGTAATCTATAAATCAATCAAATCAACTCAGCCTATCGCAGTTCATTGCCTCCCAACATGATAAAAGTATATATAAGCAAAGTTCTCATTTCTGTATTTTAGTCAAAACTTGCCGACCCAGCGAACTGCGTACCGCTTCAGATTTTTTTCATGAATTTTTCCCGTGTTTAAATAGTTGTTCTGTTAATCGGGGCGGAGACAAATCCAAAAAATCAGAGATCATAAAAATCAGTCCAGGCGTTCTTGAGTTACAAATGGTGTATCTAACCCAACTTTGTTTTATTTATATAGATTTTAGGCTCAATAGTTTCGGAGATAAGGGGGAGGGTGTTTCATCTATTTTCTTAGATTACTTTTAAAATATTTATTTTAAAATATTTGGGACCCTCGTAATAAGCCCTGTCATTCAGTACTGAAACGTTGTCTTCTTTTATCCTCATAATATATACCTTCTTCCTATCTTCTCACATATTATGTTCTTCTCCCCAGACACCTTCGCGAGCAAAGTGGCAGCATGTCAAGACAAGTACGCAGACGCGTCAGTGGGTAACGTGACTGGCTCTAATGCCGTCAACGTGTTCCTTGGTATTGGAGTCGCTTGGACCTTGGCCGCCATCGTCCACTGGAGCAGGGGCGAGAGGTTCTATATTGATCCTGGGAAGTAAGTATCCTCCTTCTTCTACTTTTATTCTATTCTCGTTGCCTGCAAAATATAAGTAAAAAGAGGTAGTAAATGGTTCTGGTTTTAAATTGACTTCTAATAATCCTGGTTAGATCAATTTTATTTCTGCAGCAAATAAAGACTTTATTTGTCCACACATTGACAAGGCCACTTTGGCAGACTCATAAAAGGATAACATAATGGACAATTAACCGTTAAGTTAATCGTATCAAATCCCATTGGTGAAGCATTTTTCAGTTATTTTTTTTTTTGTCTGTGCTAATATACCAATCAATAAAAACAATGTGAATGAATTATATGAGGAGTTCTTTTCGATAGTGCGCACCGAGTTCAATAACACTTTAAAGATGAAAACTAAAACTATTTGCCCAAATTTTTTGTTTAGTGACTGGGCAACTAAGGGTATTAGGAAAAGTAGAGAGAAATTGTTTGAGCTGTATGGCCTTAAGCCTTATATTAACTCCGAAACTTTCAATAAATACGTTGCTACCTACTCTAAAACTTTTAGAAATACCTGCAAGACAGCTAAAGCCTTGCATATTAGCAAAAAGATTAAATCAGCCGATAATAAAATAAAGACGGTCTGGAAAATTATAAATGATGAAACTAACCGAAATAAAAGACATAACAGTGATTTCGCACTAGAGACTTCGCGTGGTCTCATAAGCACTAACAAAGAAGTTGCTCAAGAATTTGTAAATTTCTTTACCAGTATCCCACATAAAACTACTGAAATCTTAAATTCCTCGCCTTTACGTTCTATTGATTTATTAAAAGCAAACGTTCCATCCTGCCAGATTGAATTTAAGTTCAAGCATATAAACCCTGAAATAGTAATAAAAGTTTTCAAGCAAATCAAGATCAAATTAACCGAAGATATATGGGGAATGTCTATCAAAGTATGTACCTCCATTATTGAGACTATAGCGCCGTACTTAGCATTAATATTTAATTTGTGTGTGGATCAAGGAGTCTTTCCGGATCTAATGAAATACAGTAAGGTAATACCACTTTTCAAATCGGGGGACAGTAAAGATACCAATAATTATAGACCCGTATCCGTGTTACCAGTTTTCAGCAAGGTATTTGAAAAGGTGATGCTGAACCAAATGCTCAATCATTTTACCACCAATAAAATATTACACGACCAACAATACGGTTTCACCAAGGGACGTTGTACAACTGATGCCGGTGTCACCTTATTAAAACACATATTTACGGCCTGGGAAGAGTCCCAAGACGCCATAGGAATTTTTTGTGACCTCTCCAAAGCTTTTGATTGCGTCGAACACGAAACCTTACTCTTAAAACTTGAGCATTACGGACTGGGTAAACTTGCGCTCAGTTTAGTAAAATCTTATTTAAATGATAGACAACAGCAGGTTCAAATAAATGGTGTCAATTCACTCGGTTTAAAAGTAAAAATGGGTGTACCACAAGGCTCGATATTAGGTCCTTTCCTCTTTTTAGTATATATTAATGATCTACCCCACTTGTTAAAAACCCAACCACAAATGGTGTTATTTGCTGACGATACTTCCTTGATTTTTAAAATTAATAGACGTGCATCAAATCTTGACGACGTAAATAACGCCCTACTGCAGATCCAAAATTGGTTCACTGCTAATAATTTAGTATTAAATGGAAAAAAAACGAAGTGCATAAGATTTTCTTTACCAAATGTCAAAAGTAGTAATTGTGAAATAGTATTGAATCAAGAGAAACTAGAATTCGTCGATAAAACTGTTTTCCTGGGGATCACGCTCGACTCAAGGCTTCAATGGGGTCCTCATTTAACATCCCTTGCAGGACGGCTCAGTTCAGCAGCATATGCTGTGAGAAAAATCCGTCAATTTACTGATGTTGATACCGCGAGACTGGTCTATTTTAGTTACTTTCATAGTATCATGTCGTACGGTATTTTACTATGGGGACGGGCTGCAGACATCGAGTCTATTTTTATTCTGCAGAAAAGAGCTATCAGAGCCATATACAGCCTCCGCAGGCGTGACTCTCTAAGGGAACTGTTTAAAGATATTAACATCATGACGGTACCTTGTCAATACATCTACGAAAATATCATGTACGTAAGGAAAAATCTACATCTTTTTAGTAAAAGAGGTGAAAGACACAATTATATCACTAGAAATAGGGACCAATTAGTTCAACCAGGTTTCAGGCTGGCTAAAGTAGACTCGTCTTTCATGGGCTACTGTTTAAAATGTTACAATAAAATACCTGCCGACATACTTCAACTGAATGAAACGAAATTTAAATCTTGTATAAAACGCACACTATGCAGCCAGGCATATTATAAATTGGGGGACTACATCGCCGATAAAAGTGCTTGGCTAAACGCTGGTCCTGCTCCATAAGGACGCACAAATAAATTGATTAGCATTGGAAAATACTGTTGAAGCTGCTGAAGATTTTAAAATACACTTTTTGCATTATATAAATTCAATCTCCTAGTATTGTATAATTGCATAGCACATGTGTGAGTACTATGTACATACTATAAAGCTTCCATTTACTGGGTACGCCTTTCATTGACTTGAATGTGCCCTGGCGGCTGAGAGTATGTCATGCTCACTCAAATGTCTCGCTGATGGTGGCGCGTGTGTTGGATCATTTAGCTCCCTATAAAATGGTTGAGCTGAATGGTGCTAATACATGCGTCATGTTCGTGAACGGGCGCCGTCAGTAGGGACTGGTCATCTCTTTGCTGCCATGGCTTATTTTAATTTTATTTAATATTTGAATTGTTTTTTTTTTTCATTACGGACGCTTTTAACGTTCTGCATCGTTCTCACATGCATAATTTTTAACATGAATGATGTAAACAAGACTTTGTAACCATATTATTTTGATTTAAAAGAGTGTCCATGGAGTTTCTTGCCCGTTCTTCTCCATAGGTACCTACGCTTTGGAATGGGCAATCTAGCTTCATCTTTCTGACTGACCGACCCCTTGACAATTCAAAAGTGCCTGTAATTGGTTTAATTGAAATAAATGCTTTGAGTTTGAGTTTGAGTCAATACGATCCAAATCCAATCACAATCTCTTTGATTAGACCTACGTAGTGTAGCGAAAAAAAGAAAAACACGGACCGTCTTCGCCATATTACAATTCATAATGTTATCCTTTTATGATTCTCCAAAGTGGCCTTTTTAGGCCACCTTATCTGAACGAAGTTCTAAATATTTCATGCTGTGCGACAGGTAATAGTAAAATAAAAAGACCAACGTCTACTATAAAAAGTAGGTAAGAAGAATTTGCTTCATCATCCTAATCATCACTATTTTTCACAGCCTAGCCTTCAGTGTCACCATGTACTGCTCCGAGGCCTGCGTAGCTGTCCTAGTCCTGGTCCTCCGAAGACGAAAGAGTATCGGAGGAGAGCTCGGAGGCCCCAAGAGAATCAAGATTGTCACCTCCATGTTCTTCTTCTCTCTGTGGCTGATCTACCTTACCATGTCCAGTTTAGAAGCCTATGACGTCATCCCAGGCTTCTGAATGCCCAAATTCTGGTAACGTAGCTGGATTAAGTGCTTGTTACAGTCGTTTCAAATCACGAGCGCACGTCGTTAAGTTTTATGTCATTAATTTAAGATTCAATTTTCAATGGTTGACGTGTGCTCGTGAAATGCAAAAGCTATTGTAGAAATCAACTCCAAATTTTGTACTGTCGGTTACGACGTTCTTGCTTGCGTTTTTCTGGAATGTATGGAGAATGTAAGTGAGAAGGTCGTAAGCGACAATGCAAGGTTTGTAGCTGATTGTGATAAGGATAGTCTAAATATGTACCGTTCAGCGTGTTCGGATGGGCTTGTTGGCAGCTGATGATGAGCAGTTTCCATTCAATGCAACGTAACAACGAAATTAGAAAACTCAACTCCATGAATTTCAAAGCAAGTAGAATTACTTGAAAGCTAATTACTGACTTGCTTGCCTCGCAAATATCCTTATTTTTTTAAAGAACTTGTGGAACCTCAGCAAAGACATTATTACATACAATAAAAAAACACACAAAATTTGCTGTGAGCTATGTTATCTCACATACTCTCTACTTTTTCAGTAGGTACCGAAACTACGAATTTTTTTTCAAGTGACATTTCTTCATTTTGAAATTAATTTTATCTCGAAAATAATAATTCCATATAAGTACCTACATCTATTACATTTAACTTAGATTTAGCACAGAAATCTGAATGTTTTGACATGTTACCATTGCATCCGTCGCTAGTTAATTCGGCGAAATTGATTTTTAAGCGAATTGACTACCAACCTAAATTGTTCGTATATTCGATTTTTTTTCTTTTTTTAAGAATTCGAATTTGTGTTTACACATTTTTTCGAATTCGAATTCTATGATATTTGTATGAAATGGCTTAACACGGAAAATTGATGTAGGTACTTTGCTTAACAATTAATTTCTCTATTCAATAATGTTCCCACTGTTGGGACATGGGCCTATTCTCTGTGATGCCCTTACAGAGAAGAGTGGGCCGTAATCCACCACACAGGCCCAGTGCGGGTTAGTGGATGTCACATGTCTTCGAATTTTTGGTCGTTAATCTCCCTGATAGTACCTACATAAATTAAATTTATCGGTCCAGGACTTCGTTTAGCGTCTCGTAATCAGCTGCATCTGAACTCGCTCTATGATCTATGTGCTCAAATGTACAGTTTAGACGTCGAATGTACTCTTTCTCCCTTCTAGAACATTCTCTTTCGATTCTCTTATTATAACCTGATAATAATCATTTAAAGTAGCCTTTGAGGCTGTGGTATGTATAGATATATAAATAGATATAACGAAAATACGAATTCTATGCGTCATTATATAGGTATTGTAGTATTTGCTGCGGATATGGTGTCAAAATGAGCATATATTGGCTATGAATGTCACTTGGTCCCATATTGTATAAATAGCAATATATTTAATGTAAACCCATTACGAATAAAATTATTTATGATTCTTGAACGAAAAGATTCAGTTACGATTTCCATGTTTAAACATCTGATAAATGATTGCTTTAGTTGAAATAAACACAATCTACATATTTAAACTTAGCAAACAAGTTCACAATAAAACTCAAATTCGAGAATTTTGAGAAAATCGTAAAAATCAAAGAATTTATGAACGTTCCAACAAGGTACTACACTATAGAAAAAAAATTAAAGCTGCTCTATCAGACGCTTCACTTTTTATTGTTAATTCTTGTCTTTCATTGATCTTTCACTCGAAGTGAAACATCTGAACACAAAATGAATCAAAATGAAAAAAAAAACATTCTTTAAAGAACCGATCCAACATTGTTGGATTTCGGCACTCGGTATCTCTCGATACGAATGATCGAATGAACGTTCATTCATAAGTAATTTTGTCGATGTTATGTGAACGTGGAATGAATAAAAAAATATCATGCCTCGAGTGAAAAGTCTGATACCAGCTTAACTCCGATTAGTTAGACACCCATTATTTACCAATGTGTGCACGTTATACATAATTTATAATGTCTATAAAAAGATCATGTTAGGAAATTTTTCATTTTAATTACCGCCAGACATAAATAACGCAGTAATTTGAAAGGTGACGATAATATTTTAATAACGTGAGCCAAAATTTTGTGGGTTCGTTTAGAATTTGTCGCGATAAACGATATATTAGAACACGCGTTGGAGTTTTTAGCGATACCGATTTGCGATAAACATATTTGGCGATGTAACGATTTCAATATTTAAATCATATCGCATATTACAATTGACGTGATGATTAAATGAATAAAAGCCAATTTGAGTATGTAAATATGTTAGACATAGAGTTTATTTTTAAGTGTTTTTAGTGTGTTGCCGCTAGATAATGTTTTGTTGGTGTAAATACTTGCAAACTCACGTAATTACTTACTATAGGAATTATTTTGAGTTAAATTGCAGTGTTCAAAATGTTTGGCTTTACTGTGATTAAGACTGAGTGCAGACTTTCAACTCTGAGATAGATTCTGACTATTGCTTGCGCACTCGCAACAAAACAAAGCCAAAAATCTCAAAATGCAAGAAAAAATCCTGTTTCGAAACGAGACAAAATTACTTTGGCTAAGCTGGAGTAAATCCCGCGCGGGATGCGGCACGAAATTTGCACGTGCTGATTGTGTCAACTAACTTGAATGGAGGCGTTCAAACTGAGGAGAATAGTCGCAAGAATTTCTAAACACGCCACCCGCATCCCGCATCCCGCGCGGGTTCTACCTCAGTCAGTCTAGTACTTCATAGTGTGCATACTGTCTAAACAGACACTGTAATGTTTTCAATTATCATCATCGAAAACTCATCAGTATGGCCGCATAGAAACCACAAAACTAATTTCGACCTTTCGAACAAAACTGATTTCATTATGAGTCATACCAGCGAGTATTACCCGGATAAATTCATTTAGTTAAACATTAACTACAGTTGGATATTAATTAATATGGTATATAAGTACGTGAATCGTTCAGCCAATTAATTTCATACCGTTTAATTATTGGACAGAAATCATTTTGTTGTGAAATGATCACTAATTGGCTTCTGACTATGAAATTGATGATATTATTTTGCACATTGATGTTTATTTAGATCACGAACAGAGATACTGTACAAGTTGACATTAAATGACTAATAATACCCCGCACATCGGAACAGTTTTGCTAGATAACTTAAATTCATCTTGTAAAATTATAAATAGATTAGAAGGAACATTAATGAAACTGCATATTATGTTCCCAGTCTGCATACGAAAATTCAACCAAATATATCCAATAGTTTAGTCACTATAGCTAGTCAAAGATTGGCAAAACCCGACGGCACATCACTACTATTTTAGTTTGTATGAAAAAATCATTTTATTTAATAGTTTCAAAATACTCGCATTATTAGTGTCAGTATTTTCATTCATTGTCGTATCATCGTCTCGTCACACGTATAATTTTAAAATATTTAGGGCCTGTGGACAATTAGACACTTCTTATTTCTATAGCTACTATGTTAAACTTTAGACCGTTGATAAAACTAACGACTCATTAATATCATCATTACAAGAACTTTGGAAAAGAGATTTAAAAGACCCATTTAAGTTCTAGCCTCATCTAAGTTACCTCAGTAGCTTACGTACGTGACTTTATTCAAGTGAAGAAAAGGAAATAAAAATCTGTTACACTTGGTAATTCTTCCACTGCGTTTTTATCAAGTTTTGTTATAAGTTTTATCTGTTGCAGCACCTAACGACGATTTTTCAATCGTCACATAATTTTAATCTTGAGAATAAAAATGGCAGTTTCACAGCTTTTGTATTAAAAATAATGTCAAGCCGCCATTTTTATTCTTCAAATAAAAGTTAACTGTCTATTGAAAAATCAGCCCCTAATGAAATTATTGGAATTAACATCTTTATACAAGGTGGAGACGACAATACGGCAATAAATTAAATCTCATGACGTTCCAAGTCAGCATACAAAAAGTTTAGTCACTATAGCTAGTCTAAGATTGGCAAAGCCATAGTCGGCCCATCACTACTATTTAGTTTATTTGACTAAATAACTTTTCAATTTCGATGTTAGGATTTATTTGTAACTTCAAAATATTCTTACACAGTTCTATTGCCAGAGTTTTCATTTAATGTCGTTTTGTTGTCTCCAGATTGTATAGGGGAAATCCATAAAGGTAGCTTGCGAAATTCAAAATTACTTACGCCTTTTGCAAAACTCGGCGCTGTTCTACGTTGTTAGTTGATTCAAATTTAATTTTCGTCAATTATGAGTAAATTAAATTAAAACATGAATGAAGCGCTCGAAAATATATTCGACTCGTTCTTCTATTACAGATAAATGTTTGGAAGATGAATGGCATTGTGTTACTAAACTTCAAAGTACAAGTCAGATATAAAAGAAAGTCAGCCACCTTAATCGCAGTAGAGATAAAACATAAAAGATAGTACTTTAGAGAACATTCTGTAAATAATATTATGATAAACTCAGATTTATTTAGCATTAGATAAAGCTTTAGAGAAATATATTACTAGAAAGTTGGCAATGCTGAAACGCTTGCTGCATTGGTGAAATAAAATAAATGTTCGGAGCGAAACTAACAATAATTTTATCGATATAATAAACATCAAATTGAAAAAGCAGAATTACTTTAACAAATTAATGAATATTGCTTTGAAAGCAAACGAAAACTAACTAAAGACCTAATCGATTCAGAAATCGATGTAATTAGTGTCTATTAAAATGATATAAATGAAATTACAACTGAAATCAAAAGTAATATTTATGAATCACAAAAATAATTAATTTTGAATAATAACAGCAAAATTAGAAACACGATCAAAATCGGTGCAATTCTGCATGTTATTTTAAAAGGCACCAATACGAAATTCAATGAATAGTTTTAAGTACTGCCATAATTATAAGCATTGATATTTATTTTTAGACGGCTTGTGTTAAAGGATTTATATTGTCGCTAAATTTAGAAATTATATTTAGAGTATAATTATAATTAGTTTCTTTTAACAAATCCCTTGATTATTATTTTTGCAGCACTTCCTTCTACGCTTTCACTCCTTCGCTGAGTATATATAATCTTATATCGATTTGGTACAAAAAGATTGCGAAAAAGTGAAAAATATATTACTTGCAGCTTACAATATCTCTAACCTTTTACTAAATTAGTCGTGTCATGAGATTATTCCTTAATTCTATATGAAGTAGAAACTTTGTTCTTCAAAAATAAACTAGAGGTAGTATTTCATCATAATTCTACCTTCAAAGAAAACCACGCGTAATTTTTAAATGTATCATTATCGATATAAGAAAATTTTATCGAGTCGATGAATCGTACGCTTTACTACTTTTCACCTCTATCTATGTATATCTATAACTTTGTTCAATCTCTATATAAAAAATTCTGCCTGACTTCGGACCAATATTGTTATTTTCGAATTTATTTTTAAGTAGACTTTTTCTACGCTTTCTGTAGATTTTCTAAAAATTTTCACCGTATCTCTTTTAGAACCTTTCCTTAGAGCTTCATATTTTCCATCCTATCTGGAAGTTTTAACCTAAAATTTTTGCTTGTATGACGTCATCATAATTTTTAACCCTTTTAAAATTTTTAGATTCTTTAACTCTAGGTGCGTACCTAAAATTTTACCCAACCTGTATTCATATTTAAATTTCAATCCTTCCTAAGTATCAAAATTCCCAGTTTTACTATAATAAAAATGAACAAACTATTGCGAAGAATAATGTCTTAAGCTATATTTAAAATCGATACTAGTCATTCTACATGAATATTCGATAGGAAAGTTCTATTATGGGACTGTTGATAGTACTGTGCCCATTGGAGTCGCGTGCTCGATGTGATTTCATATTGAAAAGGTTGTTCTTAGTAAAGACGTTACATAATCGGTATATTGCATCACTACCGGCCGGTTGTTTCAAACTTTGGTTGGTTAACGTAACATACGTTCGTTAAAATATCAACGATTACGTAATCGTTATTATTTGACCTAAGCCAATGCCATAATTTTGGGAAACAACGCTTTTTTTTTGGTTTGACGATTGTTAGCGCCATTTTTGACGTATACTCGTGCGTCAAGTGGTCGTGAAACAACCCGCCTTTGTGGCTTAACTTTTCTAGGCATGCGTGCAACATTAGATTGAATTCCATAGTTGCTGGCTGCTGCTGGAAACCAGCGCTGTGCCTCTATCTCGCATAGGGTCACAGCATTATGCTCAGTGATGGCCGTTTTGCGTAGATGCAACGCATATTTTCTTCCATCTTGTTCTTTTTTATGTTTGTAAGTTTTCTTTTCTTTTGTTTTCGACAGTCCAATGTCAATTGATCTAGCTACCACTCCATTGTCCATTTCAACGAATTGCCTTAAAAGTTTTCTTCTACCCAAATACCATCCAATTACAGTACTTTAAGTTTTGAATGAACTCACTTACATGTTGAACTTTAAATCAAAGTACCTTATTGCTCCGATTTTCGCCTCAAATTGCCGGCGAAAAACTTTCTTAGTACCGACCACGGGTACTTGTGGAAGCAAAGTTTAATTTTAAGCACATCCCATCGACTACGCTCTGTTTGAAAACGCGGGATGAATATTCATTAAGAGTTCATCTGAAGATAGGTATAGAAAACAAAGAGACAGAATATTAAAATTTGAATTCTCAGTTAGAGAAAACAATAAGATCACAAGGTTTTTTTTTAATTTGGGACAAGCCGTCACATTATTCTTGTAAATCAGAATTGGCAATGGCAACCTGAGATAAAGAGCTGAAAAATTAAATTCGGCCAGTCCCAGTGAAATGATTCGACAGACTTCAAGGAAACGGAAAAAATTAGATTGAAAAAAGGAGAAAAAGAATAGAGGATTGGTATATATCATACTCAGTTTTAAATCAAGCAGGAATTAACAAATATCCTCTGTAGGTTTCCATTTTCCTTATCACTGAGGATTACCAATAAATATAATCAGACTAGCACAATCTAATGCAACATGTGCCTTTGAAACCCGCTTGTATTAATGGAAGTGACACATGCGAAGCTGAATAAACATTGTTGAAAGAGATTCAATGTGACTTCACATGTGTTGTGGAATCGTTTGAAGTGGAGGCGGTTTTCTGTGGGTGTACCTATTCAGGAGCGACCGGTGGCAAATATACGAAATTGTTATCTATATGTTAGGCTCCGTTCACAGCCTTGAGCTATGCGACTTACGTCAAGCGACACGCGCGTGCATTTCACTTGTTTCCGTTAGTCTCGTGGCATGCTCTAAACAACTTCTTTCATTTGTTTTCTCTGCAATCGCTGTCTCGAGACGCATGTCGCTTGAGCGTGTAGCTCGTGGCCACGAAGTTAGAACTGAGAGTTTTTTTTCGTTTTCTATCTAGCCATTACTTTACCTCGTCTGGACAAAGGCGGGAAGCCTTTCATGTAGTCTTTTCCTGCTGCATCTCGAAACAACCCTCGTGGTATTTTTGCAGGTCGTCTCGCCACCTCTTTCTGAGACAGCCTGGACAGCGGCTTCCATCTATTTATTTAGCTCGTAATGTCCCACAGCTGGGCAAAGTCCTCCCATTCCCTTTTTCACACACGTCTGTCTTCTGGCATGTGAGCCAGCATCCTTCGAGTCAAGTTTTTCTCCTCCAAATGCTTGTTGGTCTTAATTATACTTTTTTATGCTGGAATTTCTTTGATATACCTATTTGACCTAAGTTTTCTAGTTTAAATGCCAACAGCCTCTCAAATAAATTGTGGCTTAATAATAACAGCCGCACAGGTCGATCGACCAGGTTAAGCTACGCTTGCCGCGGTTGGTCTGTGGATGGGTGACCATCTTTACATACCGAGACCCCTCCGTGCCTCGGAAAGCACTTTAAGCCGTTGGTCCCGGCTGTCATTCGTGGATCTTTGACAGTCGTTACGGGTAATCACAAGCCTGAAAGTCTGACAACCAGTCTTACCAAGGGGTATCGTATTACCCAGTAACTGGGTTGTGGAGGTCAGATAGGCAGTCGCTCCATGTAAAATACTGGTATTCAGCTGCATCCGGTTAGACTGGAAGCCGACCCCAACATAGTTGGGAAAAGGCTAGGCAGATAATGATGACTTCTATTTCTTTGGCTTTCACAGTCAGTTTTACAACTTCTTCATTAGTCTTTTGGCACAGTACTATCGACACAAAATTTCATATTTCTATCTAAATGTCGTTCGTGTTTAGATTCCTCAGATTCTTATATCGTATTGTATTAAGAGTTTTGTTTTGTAGTTATATCGAACTGATAGTGTATATAATATGACTATAGTTCTTTTTAGGGCGAGTGGTTTTTTTTTATTTTTGATGTGTATCAAATGAGAACGGTCATGTATATGAAGAAAATGGAAATAAATGTAATTTTATACATGATTTATCGATGGAAGTAACAAGAAAAAAATACACCACAAATTAAAAAAATCTACGAGAGAATGTTTTTTATAGGCTCGTTATTTCAAAAAGAAATATACATCGATTGGTAAGACCCAATATATTAAAGTTAGCGCACCTCTTTCTTAATATTCGTTTTCATTAATAAGTTTATCAACTTTTTAAATTCAATTTTATGAAAAACTGTCATTAACGAATATTCAGAACGCCAAATTATAATTTATTTTTGTGTGCCGTCCGAGAAATGGTAAAAATGTATTTTTTTTTTAAATTTAGTGATATATTTTATGTATTTTGGGGATTAAAGTATAATTTTAGAAATGTATACAAATCTATACGGCGTTATTTTTAAAGAGTAAACAGTAACTAACAAATGTATTTAATTTTGATTTTTTAATGTTTATAAAGGATTTATTTATTATAAATGATGTCACATTAAATTGTAATTTAGACAAAATATACCTACAAAACACAAAATAATAATACATTTATAAACAAAAAGAAAATAGTAAAACACATAAACATAATAGGTATACAAGTTGATTTATCAGAATATTAAAAATACTTAAGAAAAAGCGATCTGAAAAATTGGCATTTGAATATTGGCAGTATTTTCTTTGTTCTTTCACTAAGAATAATTCAATAAAACCCTTGTTGTATTGTATTTTGATTAGTAACAGAGGGCGCAAATTTGATTCTACGTTTTATAATCTGGGTTGGATATATTTATTTTATTTTTAAAGTTTATGTAAGTTTTGACAGCCAATGTTTATGTACACTGACAAATAATGTATTTATTATTTATATAGATGCCATTATCTTCATGTTTGATAGATTAATACTAATTCGTTGAAATTGACATAATTTAATGAAAAATGATGGTTATTATAATTATCCGAAAAACGATGTATGAATTATAATATAGCAATGTAAAATATGCCACAGTGTAATAAAAAAAGTTTAAGTAGAGATACATCTATTAACTCTGTATTGTTGTGTTAACATTGCAGCTTTTTTCTTTAAAACTATGCATTCATGTGTGTGATCCGTTGCACCGAAATATTATTTGCAGATTATTTTATTTGTAACATACGATTCAGCAATCTACCGAGTTTGCTATGAAAAAACCTGATACAAATGCTTTAAAGGCTTTAACGTAAGCTGAATATGGATTGGCTTATTTTAATCTGTAAGCATTATATTATGGTAAATTGTTTTTTTTTTATTTGGAAAGTAGTGTATCTTTTTAGAAAACCGTGACTAATTTAATTCGATAAGTTTTTGGTGCAAACGGACAAAATTAACGCTCAGAAATACTATATTTAGTTAAGTTTCAATATGTTACCTAGGTCGAATCTCTTTGTAATCCTAATTAATGTATTATTTGTAATTTATGGTTCCTAAAGATAGTTACTGGCCTATTATGCTTTACTGGACCCAATGCGCGGTCGACAAAGATGATTTTAATTTTCGTCTCAGGTTAACACTTGAACATACATACCTATTGTTCACTACGGTCTGGCTCGCACCACGATTTTTTATCGTGCGATTATTTTGTCGCAGGAATGCAACGTATAAGTTAGTATGGCAGTGCACGCACATTCGATTAATAAATCGCAGCGATTTTATAATTGTGATTTGTCACAATTTGCTGCGTTTGCTCGCAACGCGATTATCGTGAATGTAAACTTCAGTGCATGGAATAGGCTATTTGACAATGTAAAAAATAAGGTCATAATTATTGACACTCGTATAGATTATCGCTTTTAAAATCGATTTGCATTAATTTTACTTCAAAAAAATGTATTATTTATTAAAAAAAATCCAGAAAAAACTTCATCTTTTTAAATCTGGCGCCACGTAATCGAAAACGGTCTGGATTGGCTGAACTTATGATGACGTCATGATTTAATCAATTTCTGTCTATCGTTGACAGAACAGATGACTTTTGTCTAGTATCTCGACCGTTTCAACGTTTGTTTAGGTGTATTTTGACGTCACGACGCCATATTGTTAAAGATAGCGTTTTGGCGGCTTATTTAAACAGTACATTTTTATTTACTATTTTCTAAAAGAAATACATTATGCAATTTGAAGTAATAGGTTTTTGTGGGCTCGTTAGACACCATTAAATAATCTGAGATGTTTATCAGAAACCAGTCAAATAGCCTATTGTATGGTCTTCTGCGATATTTTACAGCGCGATTCTAAAATAGTGTCGCAAAAAATCGTGGAGCGCGCTAGGTCTTAAATGGGTTTTTCTTACAGCATTTTTCTTATAAATCGGTAAGTAAAAAAAAAGGAAATACTTGTTTTTTTTTTCAATAATAAAGAGTTATATTTCTGGTTATAAATCTATAATAACCCTTTATAGAACTTAGCCGACTGCGCATTAGAACTTCGTTTAAGCGTTTATTTTCTGACATATTTATCTCTAGACTAAATTCAATCTATCTAGCTACTATAAATAGGTACTAAATGTGGATGTATCTTATTTCGTAGATAAACGAATGTCATAACTTTTAAAACATAATAAATAATAAATAAATTCTTTATTACAAGTAACTATGAGACTCATACAGTGTTAGTAACAATAAAATAAACTTACAACTATGTTAGTGATACAATTACAACAACAATTACACAAACACACCAAAACAATCATTGCTTCCGCACTCCAGCTGAGATACTGGAGCAACGACTTACAATACAGCAGTCCAGCCTATCTGCAATAACTCCCAGGATGCTGTTGGAACTGGCTCGCACCCTGCGCACCAAGGACGCACATCTTTTACGCATTAATGCATAAAAGCAATCAACACGCAATTCCGCAAACATCCCTGATGCGCTACAGAAGCGAGGCAGCCCCATCAACACCCTGAAAGCATTATTGTATTGCACGCGAAGGGCACTGTACGATCTTTGCGTAAAATGTACCCACAGGCTACAGGTGTAAAATGAGGAACAGAAGGCCCTGAAAAGTGTTTTTTTAACCTCTGTAGAAGCACGCTTAAACCTGCGGGCAATCATATTGTCAAACATCCTGTGGACAGAACTTCGAAGGAGTTCAGTTAAGACACTTACGAAAAGCCTTGTTATGTACGGTATAAACACAAATACCTAATTATTAGTAAATAACTAATGTTTATTTTTTATTTCCATCATAATAGTGCAAATAAAAATATCAATAAAATTTAATTGCAGAAAAAGGCCAGGAAATAAAGGAACAAAAGTAAATATAAATAAAAAAAATATCTTCCGATTTATGTCAAATTTGTCATATGAAAGCGGTTCAGTTCATAAAGACGCGACGCGACTCTACAAGAATTGCATCGTCGCGTGACACTCACGGGGTCTGCGGGAGCCATACGCAAAATGCACTCGAAACGACCATAAATATAATCGTGAAAACCTTTGAGCGCTTACATACAAACGGCTTCTAGAAGGCGAGCGTTTGATACAAATCATAGGGAAAAAACAGACAAAAAATGGAAAACCTGGGTCAAATAAATTTATTTTATTTCTTTCTGGTCTTTAAACCAATTTTTTATTAGTGCAGCTTACCTAAGTCTTCCATGCTACGATATCTTGGCGATTTATATCCAAAGATACTCTGTGAGAAAGTTAAATCCAAAGATCTATTCTAATATAAGCGAAAGGGAGAGATAGAGTGCTAAAAAGATCTTTTGGCGCTTGAATGACATTGACAGGGCGCGCTGTTGGTGAACATTTGTGCAAATTGTTTTGTGGAATGTATTGAAAAAACAAGATGGCGGTGGTAGTTCCGATTTTGGCCACGCGCCGAAAGATTATTTTAAAGCTGTTAATGTTTCTTACCGTACGCAAAATACGCGCATTGACGTGGAGTTGTGGGACACCAGCCCTTATCACCTATTATAATGTTTCATAAAGTTATGACATTCATTATTAAATGTTAGTTGTACCAGAGAAAGCACGCCGACAGTCGTTACAGTTAATTATGTTATTTTGATAATAATTATTGTTAAAATAAAGTGTTTGTTAAGTACTATGTCTGATATTTTATTTTTTAAACCGATCCTCGATCCGGGATTAAAAGTATCCTATGTAACACATATACAGGAGAGAGAGGGAGAGTTAAGTATACAGGAGCGTCGGATATAGTTGAAGTTTACTAAGAAACCGATGGATGTTCTGGACTGAAATTTAATTTAATAAATGAGCTGTTTGTTTTCTATTAATAAACTAAAATTTTATTCGAGAATATCCATCGGTTTCTTAGTAAACTTCAACAATATCCGACGCTCCTGTATACTTAACTCCTTTGTTGACTGTACGTATACTTTGTTTGTAGTACGTTCCCGTAGGATATTTTCCGACATCCAAGCGGGCGAAGCCGGGGCAAAAGCTGGTTTTCTAATAAGATGGAAAACGTTTATTTATAAGCACTCAACTGTACCTATATATTTTGTTCCCTACAATGGGTTCTTGGAATATAGGTACCGAAACAACAAACTTTCAGGTAACTTAAGGATGATTACCACCAAACGGCTCGCACCGCATCGGATTAGAAGGGATATGAACGGATGCGGCGACAGCCGATCGTGTCCGGCAGGATGTCGACGCATACGATCAGCTCCGTACCATCGCTTGCGAACATATCCATTTCTGCGCCTAGTCAAATAGTTTCATTCCTACCGTCTTGACGTGTTCTAACTTTTGAAAATGGTTGATGTTGACGTAGTATTGTTGGCTATTGCATTAGAAGAAGAAGAAAATAAGCATAAAACACAGAAGAGGAAAAGAACATTTTGGGCGACAGCCGAAAGGGTTCGATCGGATACGACGACAGGCGAACGGAGCCGTATGCGCATACTTTCGGCTACGATCGCGTGTCGCGGAAGACGCCCGCGGTCAAGCAGCTGTGCGCGGCTTGGTAATATAGACTTAAATACTGTGAACCACGATTTAATATCGTTTAAAGATTGTAAAATCCGTTCCGATCCGATACGATGCGAGCCGTTTGGTGGAAATCATCCTTTAGTTGTACCTAGTTTGTTTTCAGTTATGGTAAGTAACTAAGAATTGAGTACCTGTATTAGATGAAGTTTGAAAGTGTCGTCAGTGACTGGGTTGAAAGGGAATCGTTTGTCATGGTGTGGACATGACATGAAGAAGGATGAAACACATTTAACTAAATGGATAGATTGTGTGAGGAATGAGATGAAAGAAAAGGGAGTGAATGGTAGCGTGATGGTTTATAATATAGAATGGAAGAAGAAAACATATTGTGCCGACCCCAAGTAACATGGGACGACGGCACGAAGATGATGAGTTGTAGCTTATTTCACAAAAACTGCATGGTTTTTCAAATAAACCTGAACAAGCAGTCACACTTCTGGGACACAGGCCTCCTCTCTGTGAGAGGGAGTGGTGCATAATCCACCACGAGGGCCCAGTGCAGGTTGGTTGATGTCACAACCGTCTTCGAATTTTTGGTTCTAGGACTTTACGATGTTTTCCTTCGCCGTTTTGAGAGCAGTGGTTGGTAGTCGATAATTTACACAGATTAAAGTGCCTGCTTGGGTTCGAACCCACGACCTACAACTCGTAAGTCGCGGCCATTATCACTAGGTCACCACTGCGCTCAAAACCTGAACAAAGTGTAGTAATATACATTTAAATGTTGACCAAACATTCAGGCCTGTGCCGTTTCTATCTGTTAGGTCATTCCAACGAATGCACCACAAAAACAGCGAATCGGCGAAAAACAAAACAAAAGCGGGAATCGATTTTCGGCTAGCGTGTTCGCTGTAGAATAAAATTAGAATCGAACAAAAAAAAGTGACAATCGGCTCGCTTTTGGGAGATACTACGAGTATGAGTGAGACGTGGGGGTGAAATTGAATTGTAGTTATACACGTACATGTCTACGCATAATCAGCCTACAATGTTCCCACTGTTGGGACACAGGCCTCCTTTTGGCTAGAGGGAGTGGGCTGTAATCTACCACGCGGGCCCAGTGCGGGTTGGTAAGTAAGTACCTAAGTAAGTATTTATTTGCATAAAACATGGTATACATGGTGTTACAATATAGAACTTACATGTTTTGCCAGAATTGTACTTAGCATGCATATGTTCACTTAATACTAACATGAGAATTTGTTATCCATAAATTCTTTAAGACTATAAAAAATTTTCGAGTTTAACCAGTCAAACAATTTTTCCTTATATAATCTGGAGTTTAAGTTTTTTATGTTACTCGGTATGTTATTATATATACGTACGAACACAATTATATAAGCAGCTTTTATTATATTTAGCAAGCTTGGGAAGATTATGCAGAACGAGTCTCTGTGGATCACGCCGGCTCCTTGGATCATTGGCTGATATGAACAGGTCTTTATGTTTATTAACGAACATACATATTTCAAATATATAAACATAGATAGGTAGATGACACATGTCTACGAATATTTGGTTCTAGGCCATGCCGGTTTCCTCACAATGTTTTCCTTTACCGTTTTGAGAGCAGTGGTGATGAAATTATTTACACAAAGTAAATAATTGCCTGGGTTCCAACCCGACCTACAATTCGTAAGTTTCCCGCCATTACAACTGGGCCGCCACTGCTCACGTGTAATAAGTTGTAGTCAAACCATTAAAATAGGAGTTCTTCAATAGGTTCTTCCTGTAGTAAGAATAGACGCGACCAGAGCACCCAAACGTTTACTTGATAGTAAACCAGCTGGTCGGAGAAGTCATGGTGGAAGCTCAGATGGTTAGATGGCGTAGAACAAAATTTAAGAACTGTTGGAGTAAGAAATTTGAGAGACAAATTGCATATTAAAGGTCACACTGAAAAAAATAATTTCTTACTACAGCACAATAAAGCAAATTAAGCAATTAAGCAAAATAAAGCAAAAAAGTAAGAAGAAATGTTTGTAAAACAGTAAAAAACAAAACAGTAACTGCTAATGATTGAACATACTATTTATTGAAAAAAACAACAAGAAAGAAAAGGAAAGCACTTTAAAATATGTTGGGCCGTCTAAAAATTTACAGCCGCAAAAATAGCATATTTTTAAAAGAAAAACCCTTTTGTCGGTTTGTTAAGCATGGTAATTTTTGTAAGATTGTTCTGTCCTATAACAATATATATCTATAGTGTGTTACGCAATTAGGGTGTCGGGTTAAATTACAAACAACGGCATCCCACCGAATCGAACGTCAAACAATGATTAAAAGGTGCAAAATCCTCTGTTACAGCAAAATTTCAGGAGCTGAAATATCACTTCTAATCTTATCAAAAGCTATGGCGGGATAGCCATTAATTCCTGATCATAGTTGATAGATAACCAATATCGCTAGGAGATTGCAGCATCTCCGGTTAGTTGAGGCGTTTAGACAAGATTCTGAGCAATGGATCGGATTGCCTGCAAAGTGAAAAGGTTGTTATAAGATATTGAAAGTCTACCCAATGTTTTACCTAAAAAAGTTAAGTTTAATTAATCGGAATTCGTATTTTTGATATTTACATAATTTATGCTAATATTTAAAATAATAATAATATGTACATTTATATGAAAAAAATAAGCAAAATGATCTATTTAAATAAAATATAATAACCTAACTTACTAAAATATGCTGTCGACTGGTGATGGACCCAAGAGACTGGCGGCATTACCACGTTGTAAGGCAATGCTCGGCCTCTGGCCAAGGTTAAAACCAGTCCTTGGGTCACAGGAAGTGACAACCAGCCATTTGGAGATTTCTTTGAACAAACCATGGGGACTCGGAGCCCACGGCCCGAGAGTGTCAACCCCAAACGGGTCAAAATATAATTACCGATATTTTCGTCGCTTGAGATTTTCCGCAGCCGGAGCAGCGCCAGCACAGCACAGCATGTTTTATTTAAAAATAAAAAAAGTAAGTACTGACAGACAACGATAAATGATTTTATTTCGGTTTTGACAGTTTTACAACTTTTACTATAGGACCAAACCAGAAATCTCGAAAAAAAATCAGCTCTGCCGTACATTTATGTTCGTTTATCTCGTCAAAAGGTCGTCGTCTCCCACAAGGTGGACCGACGACCTTGTGAAGGTCGCTGGAACCCGTTGGATGCGAGAAGCACAGAACCGGTCGAAATGGAAGTGCTTGGGGGAGGCCTATGTCCAGCAGTGGACGTCTTTCGGCTGAAATGATGATGATGATGATCTCGTCAAAATGTAGGAAACAGCAGATTTTTTTTCACGATTTCAGGTTTGGTCCCGCAGTAAAAGTGGTTCATAATGATGAGTACAATGACCTCTTAAGTGGTTGTTCATGTTTTTCCAATAACTCTGTATATTTTTTGTATTTTTAGAGGTTATTGTTTGTGTCGGTGGTTTTTTATTAAATTTTTATTTACTTACTTAACAACCAATACTCACTATTTCCATCTAGGTATAAAACTGTAAGTTGTATAGTTTGCAAATGATGCTGGGAATTATTTCGTCTCGTGCAGCGTCGTAATTGATAGCACAACTTAATTTTACGCTCTGTTTTCTTCTCGTGCTCTGTGAAAACATACGGAATTGTACTCGTATTTCTTCCAACTAACTTGAATTCTATAGAGGATTTCGGTTTGATTGTAGTCTATCATTTTTGTTTATAAAAGGAAGAAATCTATGCCATCCAAACTCCATATTATAAATACGAAAGTAACTCGGGCTGTTTGTCGGGCTGTCTGTTTATTTGTCTTTTACCTTTTCACGCCTTAACAGCTGAACGGTTTTAGGCCTCATTTACGGAGACGTGAGACGTCGCACGTCGCGTGCGGCGTGGCGTCTCGCGGCGCGTCGCACGTCGCGTGCGGCGTGGCGTCTCGCGGTGCGTCGTACGATTTTTCTGTTTACGAAGCGGCGCGCCGCTAGCGGCACTTATCATCGCACTAGTAAACACAAACGTATGGCAATATAAGACGTTGTTCATAAAGATATATATATTTTTTTTAATAATAATAATATATTTATTAGACCAAAAAATAATAAACTAGTTAATTCTAGATGCGGGGCGCAAGCGTGGCGGTGCCCGCCGCTGCGCCTGCGGCAAATCCTCAAGCGTGTAGCAAAGCACGCGGCGGGCAACGCTGCATCGCACGCGGGATACTCAATCAAACCGACCAGTTTTAGGTTAGCGCGTTGTTAAATATCCTATAGCCTTCCTCAAGAATTGGGCTATCAAATGCAAAAATAATTTTTCAAATCTGACTGGTAGTTCCAGAGACATCGCGTTCAAACAAACAAAAAAACCAACCTCCGCTTTATTATGAGTATATAGATAAACACTGTCACATTCACACATGTACAGAAAACTACCTCACTACTGTCATGTGTCAGTCACCACGAATGGCGGGAAAAGGTTTGAAAGTGAAGTGGCCTTGCACGAGAGGCTTGGTTGGTGGGATAGTGAGCCTTTTGTTATCAATCAATCAACTCAGCCTATCGCAGTCCACTGCCACAGAACATATAACCTTTTTCCACTGCTGAACATAGGCCTCTCCCAGGCTGCACCACAATAATACCTACGCTATCCTCCGCTTTCCGCATCCAGTTTGTCCCAGCCAATTTCCTATGGTCGTCAAACTGTGGGCGTCCCACGCTACGCTTACCGATACGCGGTCTCCACTCCAGGACTCGTCTTTCAGTGATGTGTATTTTTTGTAAATGGTATCTCTCAGGTCAACTTAGGAATTTGTCGTCTGCTTTTAACCGGCTGCTGCTTGCCTCAATAAACTAAGGCCTCCAGCCAGGGCTTAAAAACTTAAAAACTAAGCGACAACAAGGGATAGCCTGGATCAGCAGTGCGATTCTGTAACCACCTCACCGTGACAACTTAGGTGAAGTGAGCGTGGACTGAGCTGTCAATAGTGTCAATTCCTAGCTAAAACAAAGTCATATCACCGAAGTTTTCACGGTGAGATTTTTACAGAATCGACCTGCTGATTTTTTTTGGGGCGAATTTAAAGCTACAGTCTCAGCGGCGCGGGCTGACTTGGGCTGGCACAGGGTGGTATTGAAATGTAGTTATAAAGTCAGCTTAAATACGAAATCAACAGGATTCTACAATGTGTTTTAAGATAATGACCTTGAAAAATAAAAAAGTTGCTGTTCCCACCGCAATTATCGCCCCTATGTTCACTCAAGAGAAGTGGAGGTAAACGGCTCAAATGCATTTTTAATTCGCTCGCCGCGCCTAGGGTAAAGTAAGTACTTCTTGAAAATAAATGTCTGCTCGTAAAAAACTTTAGAAGAATTGCCCAGAACTAAGTACTAGCTTCAACAACGCACAAATTAGTTTCTGCAATCATGCAAAACTTAATCTAAGTTCTGGATTCTTCTTCTGGATAGATTTGTTGCATTCATTTTTAGCGAACTTCGTAAAATTAACTGTGTATAATTAAAACTCATGCGAAGAAAATATTGTTGGATTTATTATTAATATTGCAAAGGTACAAAAAAATGGACTTGCCGGTTGAGCATGGATGCAGAGAGAGAGAATGTTGCTAGCCATGAAAAAGTGTTAAATTCAATTACAATGTTGCAACTTAAAACGATTTTGTTATCGATTACAATTAAACTAAAATTACTAAATAAAATTAAGTATATTATTATATTTATGTTAAATTTACTTTAACATAGTTGGGGCCGGCAAGTTACTTATACATTTAAGCAATGAAATATGAACTTAATGAATAAACTAAGTATTTATCTTCTATTTATAAAGGCAATGGACAAATCTTTCTTAAAGAGCGAGTGTAGATTTTATTACCAATTTTACAATCAGCTACCCTGACTTTATCATCAGGGCCGGTGTAAATTTTTACAATTCTGGCCATAGGCCATGATAATGGAGGCACATTATCTTGTTTCACAATTACTAAATCCCCTACATTTAAATTGGGATGTGTTTGATGCCACTTGGGCCTGTTTTGTAATTGTGTTAGATAGTCCCTTGACCAAGCCTTCCAAAAGTCTTGTTTTATTTTTGAACATATGTTCCAGAACTTAAGCCTGTTAATGGGTGTTCCTGTAAAGTCTAATTCTGGAAAGGAGGTCAAGGAGCTGCCTATTAAAAAATGCCCAGGCGTCAAAAAACTAACATCAGAAATGTCCGAGCTCATAGGCAGCAGGGGCCGGGAGTTTAGCACAGCTTCAATCTCTGTTATGATGGTATATAGACCTTCGAACGTTAAACATAAACTACCTATGACCCTTTTAAAGTGATACTTAAAGCTCTTGACGCCTGCTTCCCACAGCCCTCCGAATTCAGGAGAATAACTCGGAATAAAGTTAAATTTTATCATGTTTGTATTACAAAACTGATCTACAGAATCCCTGTGAGCCTTTGACGAAAACAAATCATACAGACCCTTCAATTGATTACTGGCTCCTTTAAAGGTTTTTGCATTGTCACAAAAAATCTGAGTAGGCATACCGCGCCTTGCAATAAACCTTTTGAGACATCCCAAAAAGGTCTCAGTAGTGAGGTCACTAACAAGTTCTATATGAACTGCCTTGACAGCAAAACAAACAAACAGCGCGACATAGCATTTAGTTTGCAGAGGTCTTCTAATCCTTGCAGACTTCATATTGAATGGACCACAGAAATCTACCCCTACAACCTCAAACGGTCTTTTTGATGTAAGCCTTTCTTTGGGCAGAGAGCCCATCAGTTGTTTAGCAGTTGCAGCCTTCAAACGTGCGCACTTCATACACTTGTGTACTACCTTCTTAACCTCCCGATGTCCACTGATTAGCCAATAGTTCTGAGATAGAGAACTCAATATTAGCTTGGGTCCCGCATGCAAGAGACGCAAATGTTCCCTTTCAATCAACAATGTTGTGACATGACATGATTTTGGCATAATAATTGGGTGCATCTTGTTATAGGAAATATTATTTGCATTTTGTAAGCGGCCACCAACCCGTAGTATGTTTTCCTTGTCCAAAAATGGATGCAGATTTGATATACCAGACTTCAAATCTTTTTTATTTAAAATTGAAGCTATTTCCTTAGAGAAATATTTTTTCTGGGTACATTTTATAATCACTACTAAGGCCCTTTGTAGTTCCTTGGGAGTTAGTACACCTATAAGTTTTCCATTTGTAATCAAAGAGTTATTTTTAAATCTAAGTATGTACGCTATAACTCTTTGTAATTTATTTAGATTAGAGGAGTTTTTGATGAGATCAAACAAATCTGACTGGTCAACAATAAGTGGGTTTGCTACAGTAGATACAGACACAGTGGCAGGTGGAATAGGCAATTTGAAATTAGCATAATATGGGTGTACATAGTCCTTATTAGATAGCTCTGTGGGGCCATGCCACCATAGATTGATAAATTGCAATTTTTGTGGCTGAATTCCTCTAGAAAGCAGATCAGCGGGGTTATCTGAAGTTTGCACATATGACCACTCAGCTTCACTTGTCAAATCATGTATTTGTTTGACTCTATTTGCAATATATGTATTGGAATTAATATTGCTTGACTTAATCCATGCTAACACAATTTGTGAGTCACTATACAGGTATACCTTCAATGGAAATCTCGACAGCAACACCTTGTTCACTCTATGAGTTAATTGGGCTAATAATAGAGCACCATTAAGCTCAAGCTTGGGAATTGTTAATGCTTTATTTAACGGAGCAAGACGAGACTTTGAACACAATAAATTTACAATGACTGACCCGTCTTTATTCAAAATTCTTAGGTATAGACAGCAGCCAAATGCCTTTTGTGATGCATCTGCATAGCCTACTAGTTCTATGGAAACTGTGTCATAAGAACTTACACAACGCGGAACAGTGATAGTACCCATTGTGTTTAAGTTGGATAGAAATGTATGCCAAATGTCCAACAAGCTTTGAGGCAATATAGCATCCCATCCTAAATTGACAGACCATAATTGCTGCATAAAAAGCTTAGCAACTACAATTATGGGCCCTATTAAACCAAGCGGATCAAACATTTGTCCAATAAAGCTAAGTACCTGCCTTTTAGTATACATCCCATCTTTATATGGTGGACTTGTAAAACTAAACTGATCTACAGTATTGTTATATTTTAAGCCCAATGTTTTTACAATGTTATTTTTATCAAATTCAATGTCATCATTAAAATATTTATGTTCAATAGGAACACCTTCCAGCACCTGAGATACATTTGAACACCATTTGTGCAAATTAAAATTTCCCAATTTTAAAAGTTCTACTAATTGGACCTTGAGATCATGCAGGGACTCTATACTGTCAGAGCCACATAGTACATCATCTACGTAAGTATTCGATAACATAGCCTCTGCTGCAAGCGGATACCTCTCACCGTACCTACGAGCCAGCTCTATTAGGCATCGGGTGGCCAAAAATGTAGATGGTTTTAACCCATATGTAATAGTTTGCAGCTGTAAACAACTGATGGGCTTGTGTGGATGATCCCTCCAGAGTATATTCTGGAGGCAGGCTTGCTTTGGATTTATCTTCACACAGCGAAACATTTTGGCAATGTCACAAATTAAAGTATAAAGGTACGTACGGAATAGGAGGAGGATATCAAATAGCTCTCTTTGTACAACTGGTCCATTCAACATGACATCATTCAGGGAGACTCTACCTTTTGACTTCATACTACCATCGAATACCACTCGCAGTTTGGTTGTTCTGCTGTCTTCATTGATCACAGCATGATGAGCTAAAAAGTAAATATGTCCATTAGTAACTTCATATTCACTAATGTCGACCTTTTTTGCATGTCCCAAGGCAATATATTCTTCAATAAACTGTTTATACTTTTCCAGGTGCAATGGATTTCTTTTAAATTTATTTTCCAGTGCCAAAAATCTTTGATGAGCAACTGAAAAGGAATCTCCAAGCTGTAGTTGTTCTAAGTCACAGACAAGTGGCATATCAACTTGAAATACTTTATTTTCAATTTTAACTGAGTTTTGAAAATTAACCTCAGCCTTTTTATACTCACTACACAACTTATCAGTTGATTCAGGAACCTTTTCAGTGAGCCAAAATTGCTCCATTACATTTTCTAGTTTGTTAGATTCACAGATAGCCATATTTGAAACATAATTGTTGTCAACATCGCAGGCTTTTATATTTATGGTACCTCCAAGAACATACCCGAACAAAGTTCTTTGCAAAACAGGGCCACTTGGAATTTTCTTATTACCATCTAACAAAATACTGAAGTATATATCGGCACCTAAAAGCAAAGAAATTTCTGCAGGCTGATTAAAGTTATCATCAGACAAAATTATATCTTTAGGTAAATTAAATTGTGAAATATCAATAAATTGTTGAGGTAATTTAGTAGTTATAGAATCCACAACATGGCATTTTGCATTTAATTGAGTTTTTGACACTGGGGAATGCAAATTTACATTAACAAAATGATTGATTTTGCTGTTTTTATTTGTAACACCAATAATATGTGTTTCTTTTTGTATGCATGTCAAACCCAAAAACTTCACAAGGGAATTTTTGATGAGTGACACTTGACTACCCGAGTCGAGCAGTGCCCTGACATAGACTTCATGGCCTGCAATATTAAATAATTTTACCTTCACAGTTGGCAATATAACATTGTTACTTAGCACTATACTGGAGTGTAATGTAACAGCCTCCTTTCCCTCAATTTCCTTGTCTACATGCAGAAGTGAATTGTGCCTCTCCTTGCATATTTGACAGGTAAAGTGAAATTTACATTTAGCACTATGTGCATTTAGGCATGTAGTACATAGTTTGTTTATAGAAACAAAATTCTGACGGTCTTTTATTGAAGCCGTTTTAAAGGAAGGGCAATTGTAAAGTTTGTGGTAATTATTACCTTTGCAAAATGTACATAATTTTACATTATTTGAGGTAGCAACATTGGTTACCTTATTTGACTTCTTAGAAGCGTCTTCATAGACTCCACAGTCCTCAAGCGCCATAGCACGCTTTTCAAGGAAAGACATAAGTTCTTCCATTGTTGGTAAAACTTCAGAGTTCCTGTCAAGTTGATAGGCTCTGTTGGTAAAGGTATCTAGTTTCCTAGTTAATATTGAAATAAGCAGCATATCCCACTCCTTTGTGGGTTGCTTTAAATTTTTCAAAGCATATAGCTGCTGCTTTATCTCTGAAATGAATGACCTTATAGAGGCCGCAGTGCTCTTCTGCATTGTAGGCAAGTCCAAAAGTATATTTATGTGATTTATTATTAATCTAGCTTTGTTATCAAAGCGTTTCTTTAATAATATCAAGGCTTCTTGATATGACTGATTGACAAGAGGTAAATTAATTATTTCACTAAGAGCATCATCACTTAAATATTTCCTTAAGTAAAATAACTTTTGTACATCAGAAAGTGCCTTGTTGTTGTGTATTACAGCTGTAAATAAATCTATAAACGGTGTGTATTTTGTAAAGTCTTTTCCGCTAAATACCGGTAAGTCAATGTTTGGCAATTTAGATGAAGATACACTTGTACACTGGGACACCTCTGATGTATTCAAGTTTTTTAGACAATGGTTTATTTTGGAAATAATGGAGAAATACTTTTCTTCTAAAATAGCCACATCTTCGTTATCTTTACTATCTAACGACAAAATATCTAGCTGGACCTTTTCATAGTCTTTTAAAGTTGAAATTAACTTTTCTTTTCGAGCTTGAAGAGCTTCAGCAGTAACACTAGAAATATTCACTGGGTCATTGATAAAGTTTTCAATGCGAGTTACAGTACCTTTGAGTTGACCGCGCTTTAGACGCAAAACCTTAAGATCCTCTTCCATCTTGTTGAATAACAGCACTTTAGGAACACTCCGTCTTAAACGCCCAGTAAACAGTTGTATTTCTTGTTGTTGTTGTTGTCGAAATAAATCAGTTAGATCCGCCGAGCACCGCTTCTTGCAGTTTTGAAATAAAGTGACAACTGCCTGTCACTGTCAATGTCGACTGCGCGTTCCCGCTTTTTCGTTAGTTTGACGTTTGAAGAAAAAATATTTTGTACTTGTAGGTACTTGTAATGTTCGAACTTTTTCACTTTCACAGCCACCTTCGCATTAATTATAGAAATACGAACCAACACGATGACTGATGAAACTTCTCAAAATTATGCTATGTTCTCGAATCGATGAACCACCTTCCAGTTTCGTGTTCGTAGGTACATATAGAAATACGAACAGACACGATGGATGGATGGAATTTCTTGGGACTGTATCTTGCTTGAGGATATGGGCCGATGGTTTCTTCGTGCTTCTTTATGAGCCCAAGTGCAAATATAGGTTCTGCACGTAGACTTGCCCGGGCCGAGTTGTGCACGTGAACTATAGCTCCACGAACAAAATCCCAAACCACGGAGAATACACGACGACCTCGAATTTCCAATCGAAGGACCACTTTCGCATGTATAATTAAAACTCATGCGAAGAAAATATTGTTGGATTTATTATTAATATTGCAAAGGTACAAAAAAATGGACTTGCCGGTTGAGCATGGATGCAGAGAGAGAGAATGTTGCTAGCCATGAAAAAGTGTTAAATTCAATTACAATGTTGCAACTTAAAACGATTTTGTTATCGATTACAATTAAACTAAAATTACTAAATAAAATTAAGTATATTATTATATTTATGTTAAATTTACTTTAACAAACTGTATTTTCGGAAGTCGGTGCATTTCGATTTGTTATATCAGTAACAGATTATATTACTATTATATTACTTATATCTACCTAAGGAACAGTATTTATCTCTAACTATTCGTAATGAAGATAAAAATATTCGTATGTAAGAATTTGTCCATTTCTTAAAAACTCACCCATATAGCCACGAGCCCTTCTCGTTATCTTTCATGGTATAATAACACGAATGTGACATTGCCACCATTCCCTGAGATACAATTCCAGTGTTCCTTGTTATCGTAGTTTTATTTGCGGCATGTTCAGTTAGCTTGCAGTGCAGGAATGCAACTTCTTGCGGTCTGACTTGCGGAGGCGTTCCAAAGTTATAGCAGAAGCGATTTAATTTAGGCATCTTCTGGGCACGCTCGTTCCATCATAGACCTCATCCATCGCCTTCCATCAGGCGTGATCGAGGTCAAGAGTGGGCACATTCACCAATAAAAAATTAATAAATAAATTCTCATATACACGACTGGCGCGATCGCGATAGCGGTCGATCGCGGCTGACGCCAACTGGTAGTGACTACTGCAGTTGTCTGTGCCGCCGACGAGTGACGACGATTGCAGTTGCCGCTGAGTACTTACATTACACATAATATCACGCCTGTATTTCCCGAAGGGTCAGGCAGAGGAGTACACCCACATTTCGCCAGTTATGATTAAGTCCCATGTAGGTAATAGGGGGCGAACTTGTGCCTTCAACCGTGCAAAGATCCAGACTTCGGGCTGCTACTGCTAAATCGCTATATACGTGACCAATACAATAACCACTCTATACAATCACACCCACAACCACAACCACACACACACACCCACACCCCCACACACACACCCTCACACACACCCTCCCACAAACCCTCCCACAAACCCTTACATATCTTAGGACCATGGGCACCGCCTTTGGAAGGCGTACGAGGGGTCGAAGCCAACTCGCAGAGGCCTCGCTAGCACATAGTGACGTAGCGACAAGGGGGCAACATGTTCTGAAGTGCTTTTGGAGTGGAAAGGTATTCCACGGCTTTCAGAACAACCCCAGAGCCCGGAAGATCCCAATAAAAGCAGATTTAAATTTAAATTAAAAAGATGTTATTTAGAAATGTTATATAGTGCTATACCTAAGTCTAAAGTATGAATTTGTAAGTGTGTATAAAGACTCGCCACACCCCACAGTCAAACCATTACTACGGTTTTGTGGGGCTTAGTTTGTAACTTTTTTGCATGATGTGAACTTATAATAAATAAAAAATTAATTTAAAACAAGTGCGAGTCGGGCTGGCACACGAAGGGTTCCGTACCACAAGGCAAAAACACCGAAAAAACACGTTTGTTGTATGGGAGCCGTTTTGTTGCATGCGGTTTGTTGTATGGAGCACGTTTGTTGAATATTTATTTTATTCTGTGTTTAGTATTTGTTGTTATAGCAGCAACAGAAATACATCATCTGTGAAAATTTCAACTGTCTAGCTGTCACGGTTCATGAGATACAGCCTGGTGACAGACGGACAGTGGAGTCTTAGTAATAGTGTCCCGTTTTTACCCTTTGGGTACGGAACCCCAAAAAAAACATTGTTTACTAGAAATGTTCATCAACCACCTATATTTAATTACATATTTTTAACAATTATACATCAAGAACTGCCGGTGAATCAGCAGGATTACAATTATTTATTTCGTGCATGTTGATATCATGAGTCCCACTATGCCCTGCTGCTAACGACCTTTTTTTAAATTTATCTACATAATATTCATACCATACTTCTCGGTTACTCTTTACAACGATTAAAAAGACGGGTAATACAAATCCATTAAAGTTGATTAAAAAAATGTCTACAATTGGCATTATTTGGGTCCAATAAACTACATCAAATAAACTTAAAACAAATTCAGACAACATAATGACGTCGCTCAATATAAATATCAATGTGGCGATGTACAGACGCCAGCACATCAAGTTACTACAATCTGTCAGTTTTATTTAATAGATTTTCGACTTTATTGCTAAAGCATAAGGTTCAAGGTTGATTGGGAAAATCTGACAGTTTCGGGTAGGTTGACCTGCTGGCGTCTGTACATTATTTGTTGCAAATTATTGCCTAGAGGGCGGAAAATTTGTACTCTGCACCGCCCTTTTAAAAATGTAGATCTGCAACCCCGTACGGTAAGAGCTTTTGACAACCCGTAACGACTTCCAAAAATATGCGAATGACAGCGAAACCAACCGAGGCACCGAGCGGTCTCGGTAGTAGCAGCTCAACTGTCACTAATGAGACACAATCACTTTTTATATTGTTACCAATCTCTAGATTTCTAGACAGTTGAAGGGGAATGTAGCGGATGACCACCGATTTACGGATCGACCTCGGCGGCAAGCGTTGCTTAAATTTGAAGATCAACCCGTGCTGTTGTTATAACTTAGCCACGAACCTCTCAAAATCAGACAGTAGTGTCTGAAACATTATTTTAGCTCTTGAAATCGCTCCCGCTTACATATCACACCACACACTCCACAATTTCGCTGTAGAAGTCACAACTCAAGTGTGTACAGGCCACATTTCAGGTCTGCGAGTTGCTACTGATTTGTTACTCAGCGATACTCAACTTAGTGAGAGTTGAGCCTTCAACGATGTTTGAGTATGTTGAGTCTGTTTGAGTATTGTTCGGCTAAGGCGGGATAATTATAATCTGGAGTTCAGGTTTGTGTTCCTTTTTAAGGGGGACGCGCTAGTAGCCCGCGAAATTCATTTCTTACGGTTTTTGCGGAGCGAAGACAAATCCAACAAATTAAATATCATAAAAATCGGCCAAGCCGTTCTTGAGTTGTAAATGGTGTAACTAACTCGACTTTGTTTACAGGGTTATTGGAAAAACACCAACAACCTCTTAAGACGTCATGGTACTCATCATTATGAACAACTTTTACTATGGGACCAAACCTGAAATCGCGAAAAAAAATCAGCTGTTCCCTATATTTAGGTATGTTCGTACTGCTCGTCAAAATGTAGGGAACAGCTGATTTTTTTTTTCGTGATTGACAATGACCTCTTAAGGGGGAAGCTCTAAGGTGGCCCGCGAAATTCAAATTTACTTACGTTTTTTGCAATTTGCTGGTCAGTATTAAGTTGTATGTTGATTGAAATATGATTCGCGGTCGTAACAAATATGTATTTACAGAATTATAATCATTAAAGTCATCAACACAACTCTCTAAGACCATGTAATCCCCAAATGTCAAGATTTCATGAAATAGTCATTCTTGGGGATTACATGGTCTTAGTGAGTCGTGTTGATTATTATAATTCTGTTAATACATATTTGTTACGACCGCGAATCATATTTTAATCAACGTACAACTTAATACTGACCAGCAAATTGCAAAAAACGTAAGAAATTTTGAATTACGCGGGCTACCTTAGAGCTTCCCCCTGGGGTTTTTCCAATAATCCTGTATATATTAATTGTCGTCACAGACAGTTGTGTATTTACCAGTGTTGGCAAAATTTTTTTTTGATTGACGATTATTAAAAACTAACCTAATTAGTTCAAACTAACGATTGACGATTGAATTAGTTTTAGTTTTCAGTTTTGATTCTGGTTGAAATAGTAATGTCATGGAAAATGCAAAAAAAAAACTCATAATTAAATAAAAGGTCTAATCTTTTATTAATATTAGTAATACACTATCTATATCTAATATCGATGGTTTGTTTGTACGGACGGACAATGTATAGCAGGCTTTATACGATTTCAACTGTTTTTGTTTCAAGCCGAAACTATGTAGGTAATTGGCTTACATGGGTCTTGTCACACTGTGTCCAAATAAGGATTTGGACACAGTGATGACAGTGACAAGACCCTAAAAGGGTCCTCCTTTAGGGTCTTGTCGCTGTCACAAAGTTGTAACAATTCACACTTGGGGCAAGGGGTAAGTTTGACCCTTTAACCGATTTACGTTTTCCTTTAATTATTTAAAAAGAATTTGTCCCAAGAAGAAATATCGATTCTAAATAATGGTAATGGCATGTCTAAGAAACCAAGAGTTATATTATAAAGCTGGCTTCTTACGGCGCGCGATATTACAAGTCGTGCCGCGCCAGCTCGCGCCTACGCGCCGTGTGACGGTAATGGCTCGAGGTGACTCGGGTTAGCGCGTGCAAGCTCGTCCGATCCCCTCGAAGTCGGTACGTCAAAGGCGTGTCGCGAGCGCACTCGTCGACTCGAGCGTGCACGGGGTCGCGCGGGTAAACAACGGTCATTTCGTTACAAACCGCGCAAATGTGAAGTACTCTCGCGCATTTAGGTGCGTGAGAACGGGTAGCGCGTGCTCGCCTGTTGGCGCATGCTCGCTCGTATGTACAAATCGGCCTGCGCGGCGTGACTTGTGAGTTGTGATATCTCACGCCGTGAGAAGCCAGCATAACATAACTTCAGTCCTGTATTATAGTCTGCTCCAAAAGTATTTGATGAAAATGTAAACAAATGGATCAAAAGCCTCAAATACGCAAATACGGTCCCTTTCCCTAATCAATGGTGATTTTATTTTTCTAAGGAATTGAAACACTTATTAACGTCGCTTTGTTGACAAACAGTCGCCCAAAGCTGTGCAATAATTCATACATTATCGATTTATTTCAACGTTGGTCGCCTACTAACTTGTTTGGTACGCTTTTTATTTTGCCGGCGAATCAACATGATTTATTTATATAACAACATGCACAACATAACAAAATCCCAAATACATATATAGCTATAATTCCAAGGAGTTGTACAAAGCAATTTACAAACTAAAAAATTACACCCTTAAATGCTTACCTAAGTAGTTTAGGAAAATTACAATAAAAAAACTGGCCAAGTGCGAGTCGGACTCGCACACGAAGGGTTCCGTACCACAAGGCAAAAACGCCGAAAAAACACGTTTTGTTGTATGGGAGCCCCCCTTAAATATTTATTTTATTCTGTTTTTAGTATTTTTTGTTAAAGCGGCAACAGAAATACATCATCTGTGAAAATTTCAACTGTCTAGCTATCACGGTTCATGAGATACCGCCTGGTGACAGACGGACAGACGGACAGCCTTAGTAATAGGGTCCCGTGTTTACCCTTTGGGAACGGAACTCTAAAAAAGTAAACACAAGAAAATAACAAAATTAATAAACAAAACACCGTACAATAACACTTGTTAAATAAACAAAAAGCAATCAATTATTTAGCTTACTACAATAAGCTAAATAATTATAATATATATATATAATTATATATGGTGAATTTGTACCTTGTCAAGACCGCAGGAATACGCTATGTGCAACAAGCACAAAACCGGTCGAAATGACGGCTACTATCCTGCCGGGTCAGCGGAATTGTCCGCAAGGGTTACCGCTGGCCCGGAACATAAAGGGCTAAGGAAGAAACACGGGTGGGTTTTAGTCAGTAAGAGTCTGACACTCCCTTCCGCTCCACCCAGAGCGGGAGGGGTCATTTGATGATTTCCAATCCACAAAAAAAAAAAAAAAGTGGTGTCCTATATCCAGCAGTGGACGTCTTTCGGAGGAAGGAGGAGGAATTTTTTGCCGTCGCAAAATTCATATTATGTGATGCCCTCCGTCTGGAAAGATCCCCACGGTTCCTTCTACTACCATGAGTCGGGAGCCCGGGAGATACACCCATGACTGGTATCAGTCCGCCTTGCCTAGCGGGCCCCATCACGAAGTGCGACTGATACACGTCCTCCCTTATAATAAGCACGCATGGAACACTGCGCATGACCTCTGGGCCTGGCTTGTTGAGAAATGACTCAGGCCCAAGTTCGCCATACGCAGGCTTCTCCTTTTACGGGTTCCGTGCCCAATGGGACCCTATTACTAAGCCTTCGCTGTCCGTCTGTCTGTCCGTCCATCCGTCCGTCCATCCGTCTATCTGTCTGTCAGCGGGCTGTATCTCATGAACCGTAATAGATAAACAGTTGATATTTTCACAGAGTGTGTATTTGTAATAACGCTATTACAAAAAATTATAAAAATAAATTAAAGTTAATAATTAAAGGGGGATTCCATACATGAAACGGTTTTTTCGGCGATTTCTGCCTAGTAATATACGGAATCCTTCGTGTGCGAGGCCGACTCGCACAGGCCCGTTTTTTAACAACAATAAACTGATAGAAAAAATCTTATGTCAATGTCAATTCGCCATGAAAATCAAACAAATCAAATCGGGAATCCTAACAATACGGAAACATTTTGCGGGATTTTTTCTAGAAAGAAAAGAAAGAGATACTGTTTATTCTGCTCAAACAAAACGCACATTGCATATAAAAAAAAAAAAATATATAAAAAAAAAGACTGGATGTTGGACGTTGTGATCAGGAGTGACATATTATCATGTGGGACATTGTCGCAGTATATCGGAGTTAGTAGGTAAGCCCACTAGTGCAGCTCCAGCCCGGGATTATAAAACGGGATTTATGTGAAACCCGGGTAAAATATGTGATACTTTTTTCGTTTGTGTAACACACAAGCTTTTTGAGCATGGAGAGGCATTTCGAGGGATAGTTTTTGGGACGCATTGTACTCAAGGATAATAATAACAAGAAATTTTATATTGGTATAGTGTTATTGTAACTGTATGAGTTAATAACTGTAGTTAACTTAATGAGCTGTTTATTCAACACGCATAAGGTTGCGTCTTAACCAAAAGCGACCGATGCGCGAGTACGCGATCATCGCGTGAGTACACGATCGTCGCGCGATTGCGCTATCGTCGCGCTCTTTTTATGAATATGACATAGTCGCGCGATGAATCAAGTCGCGTTTGCTTCTTGATATAATAATAATAATCATTTTATTGTCAGGCAACTAAGGCCCATAGATAAAATACACAAAATAACAACAATAACAACAACAAACAACAATAACAATAACACAACAACAATAACAAACACAACAACACAACAACAACTGTGTTGTTGTATAACCATATACAATACAGGGTGTCACGTCAGGGTGGTGTGGTGACATCGACGCGCAAACTGTAACGATGAATTCAGCATTTAATTATGATTCATGATTGATGACAATGTTTACAAATAAATGTTTGTTTGATTTCATTTAGGGCTGTTGTTTCAATCGACAGATAATTTTTATTCGTGGAATAAAATTGACGTCTGACAGTTTTTGTATGGAAGAACTGTCAAAAATTCAAAATTATTTCTCGGATAAAATTATCTGTCGAAGTGTCGATTGAAAAATCCATACTAATATTATAAATTCGAAAGTAACTCTGTCTGTCAGTCTGTATGTTACCTTTTTACGCTTAAATCACAAAACGGATTTCGATAAAATTTGGCAGAGAGATAGATTGCATCCCGGGGAAGGACATAGGATAGTTTTTATCCCGATATTCCCACGGAATCGACACTTATGCGGGTTCGTGCTCATTCTTCTCCATACGAAATTACCTTTTGGAAAGGATAACTAGAACCAGTCCTTATTTTTTTTTTATTCTAGAATTTGTGTCGTTCAAAAGTGCCATAATAATGATTTCATTGAAACATACGATTAGACTTTGAATTTTCTTAACATACCTATTCAAAAACTTCGCGCAAGTAAAAGTCCCGCATAGGCACCGAATGGGGCATAAAAAAGTTGAGAAGTGGGATATCCTGGGAATCCGGGACTCACTAATCGCGGCAAGGGCCACGTAACACTTTAGAGGTCCGCACTAGGGCCCATAAATTGGAATTTAGTGCGGGACCAATTTCGTGGCGTCGTTTTATTTCGACTCACCCGTTTGAGTATAATACTGGATTTTCCTGCTTATAGTAAGTATATCTAAATTGTTGTTTATTTTTGTCTAGTATGGTTAAGTGCTGGTTTCAAATTAATCATTTCCAACGGAAACATTTAAAAGGTTATTAAAGCACCATGTTTTTAATAATGTCTGAATTGTAAGTTGTACTTTCTATTGTTTTAAATCAGTTAATACGAGTTTTTAGTTTATCACCCAGCAAAACCGTCTCTTAGCTAAATATTATATTTTTCTGCATAGGAGTGAATAGTTGTATTTTTTTAGTGAAATAAAGTGTTTTAAACCATAGAATTGTACTATTTCGATTCGCTTTCTGCCAACCCGAACGCGCTGAGTGAACGTAACATTCATTCAAACGGTTTTAAAATTGAAAATACTCCTTTCCTTCATTATATTTATCCATATCTATGGTTGACACTAATTGTGTGTGTCGCAATTTTGACCAAAATGCAATAGGATATTTGTATTTTCGATTCAATTCGAATTTACGTTACGTTTAAGTCACGCGTACCTACCTGCTAAGGCCTCTGTAAAGTTTACAGGCTGGCAGCAAGTAAAGTGATCCCAAAATGTCATAGAATTAATATAATATTTTAATTTATTTAAAGGTTCATTAGAGATTAAAGCCCTGCAAGCCGTTTGGAGACTGCAACCGAGGTAACGTCTACAGTCCGTTTACAATTATTTTACCTCTGACCCTGACAGAGCAACCTTATCGTAACGAGAATCAAGATCACAAAGATTTTGACGGACTTGTCAGTAACCCTATTGCAACCTTAATGGAATGAGAATAAAGATCACTGTATTTTGGACAGTGACGCAATTAACAAATTCTAAACTGTCAAACCTCATGTTTTATTAATTTTCTATTATTAAAAGCCTGTGATGTCCCACTGCAGGGCAAATACCTCGCTACTTTCTTTCCACTTCTCTCTATTTAAAGCTGCTGAGGACCAGTTCTTGTAGAAGGAGTCCAGCTCATCCCGCCATCTCCTTCTGGGCCTACCGCGATGTCCCTTGCCATTAAAAGGGACCCATTAGGTCGCAAGTTTGGCCCACTTGTCGTCTGACATGCGGCAGATGTGTCCAGCCCAATTCCATTTTAGCGTGGCAGCTTTTCAAGTGATATCAGTTATCTTTTTGATGGAACGGATGGTCGTATTCCTAACCCGGTCTGTTAGTTTGATACCCAGAATACTCCGTTCCATTCAAATCTCATGTAGCTGTTGTTATTGACAGTAAAAAATACGACAAGTTATTCAGTTGTTTTGACTTTGCAATAGGCTATTTGACTGGTTTCTGATAAACATCTCTGATTATTTAATGGTGTCTAACGAGCCCACAAAAACCTATTACTTCAAATTGCATAATGTATTTCTTTTAAGAAATAGTAAATAAAAATGTACTGTTTAAATAAGCCGCCAAAACGCTATCTTTAACAATATGGCGTCGTGACGTCACGATTCACGTAAACAAACGTTGAACGGTCGAGATACTAGACAAAAGTCATCTGTTCTGTCAACGATAGACAGAAATTTACTAAATCATGACGCCATCTTAAGTTCAGCCAATCCAGACCGTTTTCGATTACGTGGCGCCAGATTTAAAAAGATGAAGTTTTTTCGGGATTTTTTTCATAAATAATACATTGTTTTGTAGTAAAATTAATGCAAATCGATTTTAAAAGCGATAATCTATCGAGTGTCAATAATTATGACCTTATTTTTTACATTGTCAAATAGCCTATTGTTGCAAGTTTTAATTGATAATTTTTCTTTTCAGGAACCACTCAATTTCTTAAAATGTAATTTCTTGGTTAACTTTGAGTAGCCATCTAAGTAAAACAATTACGGCATGTTAGGTAACGACCCTTTGGCAAGTTTATGTAGTACAATACAAGTCGCGAGGTTAAACTAACATGATGTTTGTGATTAAGAAGGACCCAGTTGCAGAAGTCCCTAAGTCCACTTAGGGACTTCAAACAGTTTGATGATAAAATCACTTCAAACTCAAACCATTTATTTCAATTAAACCATTTGCAGGCGCTCTCAAATTGTCAAAGAGTCCGTCAGACAGAAAGATGAAGCTACAAAGCCCATTACAAAGTCTTGTAGATTTCTATGGAGGAAAACGGCCAAGAAACCCTTTGAAATCCTCTTTTTATAATATGGGTTACAGCATTCATGTCTGAATACATTATTATTTTATGTGAGAACGATATAGAGAGACGCGCACGTCAAAAAGCGTCCACAGCAAAGCCACTTCAAAAATAAAATAAGTAATTTAAAAACCCTCTATTTCTAAACGATCATTTACTTTAAAAAAGGCAGAAATATTGTATGTCCATCCATTTTTTTATTAGAGATACAATGGAGGAGCCATTCATTGCCAAATCAACTGGCGAAAAATTTCAAAAGGAATTTTACGTCGGCTCTCGCAATGTTTTTACTAGAGGTTCTCGATTCGAAACTCGTATTCGTATAGTATCAAATACGCACATCCAATCTGAATCTGCCTTTGTTTCGATTGCGAACGAAAATCTGGAATTAAATTTCGCGTTGGTCCTATGTTTGTGATGTTTATTTAAAAGGACATTCACAAAGTATTTTTGGAACCTAAGTATGTTGATTGTCGTGACTTCAAAATGTGTACCTGTACATAAATAACTGATACCTGCTGTTTTTTGATATTTTGTATACAGAAACTGTTGGTATACCATTATAAAAAAAAAATTGAACTGTAGGCGGCCACTAACAATAATGTTAGTCTCTTTTATTAGAGGCGAATTCTACAAAACTTTTAATAAGTCTTAACCTAAGATAAAATTTTGAATTTGTGACAGTTTTTCCATACAAAAACTGTCAGACATCAATTGTATTCCACGGATAAAAGATAACTATTTTATTTTTATTTTTATTTATTAGCCTGCGCTGTCCCACTCCTGGGCAAAGGCCTCCCTCCACTCCTTCCATCTCTCGCGAGCCCGCGCGTCCTCCTTCCAGTCTTGGTGGAACCTATCCAGCTCGTCCCGCCATCTCCTACGTGGTCTGCCACGACCCCGCCTCACTGTGTCAGGACACCAATTCTGCGCTATTTGGGCCCACAGTTTGTCCGGCATGCGGCAGACATGTCCTGCCCAGTCCCATTTAAGTTGAGCAGCCTTTTGAGCCACGTCAGCTATCTTTGTTTTGGAGCGCAGTATTGTGTTTCGAACATGATCCGTTAACTTAACACCTAGTATACTGCGCTCCATTGCTCGTTGGCAGACCTTGAGTTTGGACTTCTGGATGTTAGTCAAAGACCAAGTTTGTGCACCATAGGTTAAGACGGGAAGAATACACATGTCCATGAGCCTGCGTTTATAAGATAACTAACTTTGGTAAAATCTGCCCTAACGGACCTGTGGGTAACCTAATAATAAGAAGAGAGTGAAATGGAAAAAAAAAATGAAAATCCTCTTCCACCATTTAACTACAACAAAGGTTTGGTTTTGTGGCAACTTGAGTTTTTATCAGGTCTTTAAAAACGTTGATCGCTCTAAGGATGACCCTTGACCGGATTTTTTTGCCCATTACAAAGTGATTTTAAAGGCTGACGCACATTTGGGCGGGTTGCATCGAAACGCAGAAATCCTCCTCTCCCCCTTCCCTTTCCCCTCCGTCTCCTTCTCTCTTCTCTCCTGTATTTTATTTCTTTCTGTCTGGCTTCAACATCACTTGTGCACATTTTGATGAACCATCGCACACAATTTTTGGAACGAAGTCTTTAACGCGGTTTGAAGTAGGAGAAACATGTAGAAATCGTCACCTAACGAAAAAGCATTATGCCATCTCCATGCGACTTTCTCTCCCTCTAGATAGAGATAGTTTTCATGGTTTTCAAGGCTGCTGAAGCCAATATTGAGGTCAAAATGAAAATCCAAGATGGTGGCTGCGAAAATTTTCAAAATTTTCATCATGCGTGTCGTTTTTGTATTCGAAAGTACTGAAGCCAATAGTGAGGTCAAAACATGGATTTTTGTTTTGACCTCACTATTGGCTTCAGTATATAATATGGCGACAACGTTATGACAGCTTCTAAAAACTTATAAGTACTATACTTTTTTTTTAAATGTAACCTATTAACACTGCCATATGTCTATATATTTGAGGCCGCAGTATTCGTCAAAAATAATATTGACATGTATAATTATTACACGCGTATACGGCGTAAGGACAAATTGCGCACAGTAGCTAGCAGGACTCATCTAATGCATGAAAGTATCTTCTGCACAGCTTCACGCATCTTTAATAATATTCCGGGGCCCATCAGAATAATTATGGAAATTAAAAAAAATTAAAAGTGTCTCCATGATCTGTTAATAGACAAGTGCTACTACTCTATAAAAGACTTCCTATCAGACAAATCACTGCTCCAATACAGTGTCCCTCAGTCATGATGCGTTCAGTGGCCCACTGTATCTGTACCTACTCTAATTTGCTCCGTTTTATTTTTATATTTTTCCTAATAATTTGAACAATAATGTAAGTAAATTTAATTTAATTTATTATGTACCTAACTATTGTATGCCCTAAGGGCGGGACATAGCTGATCGCATTTAATTATTTAAGACCTGTATTATGTACCTACCTATGATCCACAATAAAGATATTGATTGATTGATTGATACTTATAGGTACTAGATTCTAGTATCTAGTATCTAGTACCTATAAGTTTTTAGCCATCTAGATGGCTCTGTATTAAAAAACGCGTAATAAATTCATTCTCTCTCTATCTTTTTCTGTTATATACGAGTGTGTGTGCGTGCGAATATCGCGCAAGGAACTTCATTCCTGGTGGGGTCCCCCGATCGCACAAGTTTTTTAGTATTGTAATGCGATGCGCTGCGACCCGATGCGGCTGTAATGTGCGTTTGTCTTAAGAATATACTTCATGTCTTGTTTAAATAACATCCTTGACCGAATTTTAGTACGATTAAGGAGATGAAAAATCTTGATGGATCGGAGAATGAGGTCACCCCACTTGAGCTTGTAAATATGTGAGCACCATCTTTCCATCACGTAAATAATTTATATAGAACGAAAGAAGAAATAAAATACAACTTATAGATCTTCAAAAAAAAAAAAATTCAAAGTTTGCTCATAGCCGGGTCAGGAAATACACAAAAAAATATATTTAAAAGTAACTGAACTTGTTATTTTAATTTTGATTGCATCAAATAATTATGCATATAAAACTATACCTTTTGACAAGTTTTTGTACATTTACGGCTGGTTCGAGGTGTCGCGGGAAGAGTTCCTGGAAGGAATGTGGGGAGGCCTTTGCACAGCAGTGGGACAGCATAGGCTAGCAAAATAAAATTGAGTAACATTGCAAAAATAAACAAAAAAATACTGATATATAAATAAATAAGATGGCCGCATGATAGACCTTCTTAGATATCCTTCTTATTATATGTCTCGGTTTCGTTTTTAATTCTTTTACCTATTGTGGTATACTAATTTTATTTCAGGTAGGGGGGGGGGTAATGAGTGTAAAAAGACACTTAACAAAGCCGAGAGTCACTTGTACTCCCCGTCATTGTAATTATTTATTTTGTACAGACTCAGCACATCAAGCTACTACAATCTGTCAAATTTCTTTAATAGATTTTCAACTTTATCGCTAAAGCATAAGGTTCAAAGTTGATTTGGGAAAATTTGACAGTTTCGGGTAGCTTGATGTGCTGGCGTCTGTACTAGACCATACCTGGGAACCTTCTGGGTACGGAGATATTGAATGTCAAAAATCCAACATTTACTGATGTTACCACAAACAGCTTAGCAAACTAAAACAAAAATCGTTTCCCAGCAATTTTTTTTGTGCAATGTTACTTAGTTTGATGTATTGTATCCTTTTATGATACTCCAAAGTGGCCTTTTTAGGCCCCCAGAATGCGTATAATTTTTTTTTTTTATAAGAAACTTTCCCCATACTAGGAAAAATGAAAATGGAATTGACAGCTATGTGATGGGTCTTTTTACACCCTGTGTGTCGTATCTGTATATATTTTACTGTGTGTACACAAATACTAAAATCACACTATCACACTAATATTATAAAGGCGAAAGTTTGTGTGTGTGTTTATATGTTTGTTACTTCTTCACGCTCAAACGGCTGGACCAATTTTGATAAAATTTGGTGTGGAGGTAGCTGACATCCTGGATTAACATATAGGCTACTCTTTATCCCGATATTCCCACGTGATCGTTACTTATGCGGGTGAAACCGCGGGGCGCAGATAGTAGATTATAAAATAAATAAATAAATGCAATAGTAGGGGTAAATAACTCAAGGCATCGCTATCTCTCCGCGTCGTTGCGTCCGGTGGCACAGTTTTACTGTTCCAATTTATTTTGCTGTCAATTTCCTTATCTTCTTGTTTAAGTTAATAATCTCATAATCTTACCGAGTTTTCCCAATAATGAGATTTGTTGTTTATTTTTCCTGGTAACTTTGGGAGAAATTGCTACTTAGTAGATTTTGTTTTGAGAAATTGTGACTTAAAAGCTCATCATTTGAATAAGGTATTAAATGTCTAGGTGTACCGAATTATGGTAAAACAACTAGTAAAAATATTTGTCGTTCTATATTGTTAGTGTCTTGCCAGATTTTTTTTCTTATGTTCTTTAGAAAAAGTTACCTACCTGCCTAATATTTGAAAAATACAATTAAATATTCCAGCAAATACGTCATAAGACACAACTTCCTTATCAGTTAGTTTTAATAACAACAAATTACGTTCACTAGTCCTTCTTCCAAATGACAGAAGGGACAAAGCTGTGGCCAAAGTGTGCAAAGTGTGTTCTTATCTTCCGAAAACAGCACAAACTATTATAATAACATCACACTAATATTAAAAAGGCGAAAGTTTGTGAGTGTAGGGGTGTGTGTGTGTGTGTGTGTGTTTATATATTTGTTACTTCTTCATGTTCAAACGGTTGGACCAATTTTGATAAAAAAAATTATAGAGGTAGCTGACACTCTGGATTAACATATAGGCTACTTTTTATCCCGATATTCCCACGGGATCGACATTTACGCGGGTGAAACCGCGGGGTGCAGCTACGCTCACATGAATATGTCCGAGATTCTGCCTCGTGTGCGCATTCACTTAGTGCGCATGTCCAGATCTGGGTGTTGAAAAAACTGTGACAGCAAGCACGTTCCACGCCTCAGTATTTTATTTTTCGTAATTTTGTCTATGGGAGTATTGCTTGCGTTCCAGGCTCTTTAGTCGAGTTGTTAAATATAGTACATCTGTGCCAAAAACCGTGAGTGTGTACCGGCATTACGAAATAAGTTATCTGTAGTTGAAAATCATTAAAAAAAACAAATGACGCATGTTTAATTCGATACTCGCGTGATGTTAATGTTATTGTTTATCAAAACTTTAGAACAAAAATGGTATGTATTATATGTCATTCGATTCAGTATGAATAGGGCTATTTTTAGATAAATAAAAAAATACGGTCATCGCTTTCGATTTTGAAATAAAATATTATTTTAATTTTCGTAATGTAAACAAACATTAAAAATAAATTTACTAAAACATTGGTCAGGCAGGGGCTATAGACTTTCCATAGTCCTTAATAACCAGTTCGCTTTAGCCACCCAAACCCATAATCCATATCTTTGTTTCCATATCCTGCAATTCTCCTACACCAACCGGGGGTTGTCCTTGAGTGCACTTGCATAGTGCGAACTGGGAAAATCGTTGGTTGGTGCCTCATTTCATTAAAAGCTTCTAACGGGCCTCTGCCAGTTGGCTTCGGCCCCTCGTACGCCTTCCAAAATTCCGGGACCCCAGGGTCCCGAGAAATATCAAAAGACATAATATAATGATATATATAAAAAAAATATATATAATTATAAAATATTATAAGTATAATTATTTTATTCTGTATTAAAATAAAATTGGTAAAATATTTACATAAAGTCTTAGAAATAATGTAAAAAGGTACAATAATGTTAGATGCCTGTACTAGGATAAACCTGTATCACAGGCGACATGAGCATACCTACTTTATCTATACATATATAGGGTGACTGGTAATTAGTGACCGATACTTAAACACGTGATTTTACTCATCATTATGAACAACTTTTACTATGGAACCAAACCTGAAATCGCGAAAAAAAAAACAGCTGTTCCCTACATTTTGACGGGTTAAGCGAACATAAATGTAGGGAACAGCTGATTTTTTTTTCGCGATTTCAGGTTTGGTCCCATAGTAAAAGTTGTTCATAATGATGAGTAAAATCACGTGTTTAAGTATCGGTCACTAATTACCAGTCACCCTATATATATATATTATATATATATATATATATATTATAATAAATCTGTAGACGAGGCGTTTCTGTACATTGAAAATAAAAAATAAAAAAATAGGTGGGGTGTTAAAGGATAACCAACAGATGCCATTTCATCAATTTTTGGAATTTTTGTCTGTTTGTCGGTTTGTCTGTTTGGATGTGACAGATTTTTTATTTGAACAGGTTCAACGCAAAAAGTACCAAACCAATATGGCTCATTTTTATACTCCAATATAGTGTAGAACTCGGAGTAGTGATAAGTCTTTGTTTCATCGCAATCGCTTGAGTCTATCAAAAGATATAATCAATTTAAAGCATTCTATAACAACTTTTTATTGCAATAAGTGGAAACACGTAACGACATCTATTGGGACGATATAGTACTAAAGAAAACATATTGTTATCTTTAAAACATTATTATGTGTATTATTAACTCTGATACTTATGTCTGTGTTATTTAAAAAAGTAATGATAATGATTATAATCTATAAATATAAAAGAAAGTCAGTTACACTTACCTACAGTTTTATAACTCAAGAACGGCTAAACCGATTTGGCTGAAAATTGGTGGGGAGGTAGCTTAGAACCAGGAGACGGACATAGGATCCGGCTTTTTATCCGGTTTTAGACGGACATAGTATTTAATACTTTTATTTACTTATAGGAGTAGGGTAGGAGTAGTGTGGGAGTAGGGTAGGAGTAGGGCAGAAGTAGGGTAGGTGTAGGGTAGGAGTAGTGTAGGAGTAGGGTAGGAGTAGTGTAGGAGTATGGTAGGGTAAGGGTTAGGACACCACGCGAACGATAGCGCCGGGCTGCTAGAAATAATTTATATGGCAAAACAACGTTTGCCGGGTCAGTTAGTATGGTAATAAAATTGTAGGAAAATAAAATTCTTAACAATATTTAACAATAGTAGTGTTGGAATAACGACATTGTTTTATACCTAGTTTACTTAAATACTATTTATTTACTTATTTGCTTTTTTTATATAACGCCTGTGTTCCCTAAAGGGTTCGTCAGGGTTGTACAGACGCCAGCATATCAAGCTACCCGAAACTGTCAAACTTTCCCAATCAACTTTGAACCTTATACTCTAGCAATAAAGTTGAAAATCTATTAAAGAAATTTGACAGATTGTAGTAGCTTGAGGTGCTGGCGTCAGGATCGCCCAGAAGACACGATGGAGCACACGGTGGACCGTGGAGGTCTGCCCCGCTTGGGCGGAGCACCGCCGTGTCCTCGTAGAGGCGATCGGCAGCGGCGGCGACCTCTCGCGCCCGGCCCTGGTGCAAGCCATGGTCCGGGGCGAGAGGGAGTGGGTGGCAGTCACCTCCTTCTGCGAAGCCATGCTAGCGAAGGAGGTGGTGGCGGGACGGATGAGGGAGAGAGCCTCCCGTCCCAGCCGCCGCGGGAGACGCTTCGGGCGTCGGGAGCCACGGGACGACTCCCGGCCACCGTAGGCGCGGGCCTGCGCTATTTTTATCGTAATTTTTGACGTTCAAAAGTGCCTTTTATGTGCCTATTTGAAATAAATGCTTTGACTTTTTTTACTTTTGAACACTCAATAACACTTCGGCCGACCTGGGAATTGATAGAATAGAATACTCTTTATTATGTACAGACGCCAGCACATGAAGCTACCCGAAACTGTCAAATTTTCCCAATCAACTTTGAACCTTATGCTTTAGCGATAAAGTTGAAAATCTATTGAAGAAATTTGACAGATTGTAGTAGCTTGATGTGCTGGCGCCTGTACACCATATAAATTACAGACATAAATATAGAACCTGAACAAAGGGTGACACAATGGGCGGTCTTATCGCTAAAAGCGATCTTATAAAGACAACCTTTGGATGGAATAAAAAGGGGAAGGAGAGACAAATACTGTAGGTAGTCTATGGTGTACCATTTACATAATATAATAAACACATACATAAAGTATATAAAAATAACGAAACTAAAAAATAAAAAAAAATAAAGAAAGAAAAAAAGAGAAAAGAATGACAAAAAAATAAAGAAAAAAAGAAGAAAAGAATGACAAAAAAATAAAGAAAAAAAGAAGAAAAGAATGACAAAAAAATAAAAAAAAAAGAAGAAAAGAATGACAAAAAACTGGCCAAGTGCAAGTCGGACTCGCACACGAAGGGTTCCGTACCACAAGGCAAAAACGCCGAAAAAAAAACACGTTTGTTGTATGGGAACCCCCCTTAAATATTTATTTTATTTTGTTTTTAGTATTTGTTGTTATAGCGGCAACAGAAATACATAATTTGTGAAAATTTCAACTGTCTAGCTATCGCGGTTGTTGAGATACAGCCTGGTGACAGACAGACGGACGGACGGACGGACAGCGAAGTCTTAGTAATAGGGTTCCGTTTTTACCCTTAGGGTACGGAACCCTAAAAAAAGAAAGAAAAAAAAAAGTAATTGATCCAAGGTGAGTAATGTTAACTATAAATATAATAGCCAATGGCATAATAGCAAGTGTCTCGACCAACACCTGAGGATGCTCTCGTTGGGCAGCTGGATTAAGGGCTTGATTCAGAAAGCGGTACTTCTGGACGCTTCTCGCATTGTTAGGAGGTTCCTCTGTCTGGAGCCCTGACCCGGCAGCTTGGACCCTGCGGGGAATTTCTTAACACACTATCAGTAACAATGGCTTTCATTTTGACAGTTCAACAACATTAATTACGTTGTTGAGCAGACAAATTTTTCGAACATATGAGGCAATGGATTAGCAATATCTTTCAAAATGATTCAGATTGGAGTTACGCAATTAGGGTGCAGTGTGATTTGAGAATTTGTAATTGAGAACCTGTTAAACTTTGCTTGACCATTATTTAAGGTGAAAGCCTGCGATATTCCAAACTTTGTAAAAAAACGTAAGTAATAATTGAATTTTGCGGGCTATGTCGAAGGAATCACCTTAAAAAACGCTAAAGTAAAATTTTACAAGTTCTCCACTTCAAATTCCCAATTTAGAAACCGAGTATTATCTCATCGCTTAAATTAAAATAGGCTTAAAAATTAGAATAGCTTAATGGACAAAGTTTTTGCCGTTAACTTTTATATTATTACAAAATTAATAAAGACCGCAAAAATTTGACGTCCGTGACCGTGTCCACAGCAGTGATTAATGACCTCTGGTGTTGTTTCACGAAACTTCCAATAGATGGCGTTGGCGGGTCAAACAGACAATGATGTATTTGTTTACGCCGTTTACCTATCACCAACGTGTGGAAGGAAAGAGACACACAACTTTCGTCTCATGATTGGCGCGGGAGGGGTACCTATATAAGGCCCGTCCGCGCAGAGAAAAAAAACGGTCATTTCGCCAATTATAAATACCAAGCAGTCAATTAAGAACTGCCGCACCGCATCTAACAAATGCTCGCCAACTCGACCACCTTAGTCAGTTCAGGCTGGAGCCGCGCCCCGCGTTAACAATACGCCGCCATAACTAATTTTCGTAATCCGCAAGTAACCAGCTCGCAGCCAGAACATAGACCGGTCTATTGGTTTTGCTGAGCCGTGATCCAAAAGAAGCTTCTAGAACAGAGCATCTTCGGGGCGCCCCAGAAGTCATCCGCCGCCAGCCAGAGTCAAAGGTTAGTGCTTATCTTGATTTCTTCATGTTGGTGAGATTTCTCGGCTGCGTGTCCTCTGCTCATACCCATTTGTTATAGGATTCGCGATATCCATTAATCTCCGCAAGTTCTAGAATTGATTCTCTCCGCCTTCGCCCAATTTAAAAATTAAACCACCCGCTAATATTCACCCGCTTCACCATTTTTGGTCACTTCGAGCCATATTTATATAAAAACCAGTACCTTATAAGTCCAACATAATCATAAAAATATTATATGTGTAATATACAGTAATCAAAGGAAAATAAATTCCCGTAATCAATAAAAAACAAATTACCTACATAGGTTGCGATTGTGACTGTCCGCGACTGTTGACCTTGCGCAAGGTGACAGGCATATTTTAAATAAAAACCGTTAGTGAAAACTTGTTCGATAACGGAGTGTAGGTAAACCCTAAGTAACAATGAGTTACGAAGCAAAAATAAAAATACTGGCGGCTAAGAAGCAAGCCGTATTCGCAAAAATAAATGAGTTATACGAGTCGGGAAAAAAAGTGGTTCCAGTCACTACAAGCACAAGAAGCGTACAGGAATTTCTTGCTGCAACTACGAATGTAGAAGAATTATACCGTAGTTTTAATACGCTATGCGATGAGCACAATGAAGTTGTTTTAAAGGTGGATCCAGAGTATAAAATCAGCTTCAGTGACTGGAGTGCATTTGAGTCACTTTATTCCCAGGTCAAGTACATAAGAAACAACTTGATTGAAACTCAACGCATAAAAAATCCCGAGGTACCTCCCAAAGAAACGTACTCGCCAAGACTGCCCGCTTTAGAATTATTAAGTTTTTCGGGTAATCCAGAAAACTGGCCGCTGTTCTACGAGTGTTTTAAAGCTAACGTACATGACAATAAGATGTTAACAGACAGTCAAAGAGTACAATATTTGGTAGGTAAACTTAGTGGAAATGCACTGAATATATTCGCTGGAATTATACCAAATGAGAAAAATTATGCGTCAATATGGAACTCATTAGTGTCGAAGTATCAAGACAAACGATTATTAGGGTCCATGTATTTAAACAATATACTCGACATAAAAGCGTCCACCGCCGCGTCAGATCAATTAAACGATTTTATCGAACGAATGAATTCGTCGTGGTCGGCGTTAACAGGTTTAAATATTCCGGACTTGCCTGATTTTATTTTTACGCATTTGATGCTAAAAAAGCTGGATGCTCAACTAGTACAGACCTTTGAGTTTACAGCCCGCGCTAGTGAATTACCGTCAAGTGAAGAATTAATAAATTACATACGGAACCACATCAAAATAATCGAAAGAACAGCCGCGGTACATCAAATTAGTGCGACAGAGAATAAAACGAGAAGCTACGATAAGTCACGTAATCGGAATACGCCGCGAACTACGCATAGTTTCGCGATAACGGACAACAAAACGAGTTTTTCGTCTACCTGCATATTCTGTAAAGATGCCAGGCATACTCATTTGTACGAATGTTCAGAGTTCAAGAAACTTGCCGTTAGAGATCGCTTTAGGTATGTCAAGGATAAAAGGTTGTGCGTTAATTGTTTTAGTGACAAACATACAACGTTACGATGTGCGTCAAAACATACCTGCAATCGGTGTAATAAAACACATCACTCATTACTACATTTCGATAACAGTGAAGCGGCGGTAATTAGCACTAAGCCACCTGTTGATTCGCAACCGTTATGTTTGATGACGCAATCGGCCGCCTCATTGCCAGATGCGCCGGTAAATAGCCCACATGTGGTAAACTCGACCGCCTTTTACGCGGAAAATAATAACATTCTATCTTGCACACAACTGGACAGTACTATAATATTGCCAACTGCACAAGTTTATGTGCCAATAGACGGGCATCGTTTTATAATGAGATGTCTGGTTGACAGCGGGTCTCAAAACAATATTATCACGCTTGAGTGTTGCAGCCGATTGAAATTGAAAGTTAAACCGCTAGTTAATTCGTCGCTAAAATCAGTTGGCGCCATTTCGGCACCTATACGAGGTTATGTAACCGTCACTATACAATCTCGAGTCAGTGACGCGCAGTATAGTTTAACCATGCTGGTAATCGACCACATCGCCGACCCATTGCCTAGTAGGGTAATACAGGCGTCGGCTATGGATTATTTCAAAAACTTACCATTCGCGGATGATTGCTGGAATTTACCAGGCAATATCGACGCCATATTAGGAACGCAAATGTTCGCGTTCATTTTGCTAGGTGGTAAAATAATACCCCCTCCATTAATGGAATCAGCTGATGTTAGCGTTCCCGCGGGCTCGGCACCTCACGCTATAGAAACCACGCTTGGTTACATTGTAATGGGAGAATTACCTGCGGTTACCTCCAACAATGTCGCCTGGTCCTTCGGCCCTCTTGTGAGTGGATTAAATGCTACGCTATTGAAATTTTGGGAAATAGAGGAGGTGCTGCCTACAAAGATAACAAACACAGAACATCAAGTCTGTGAAGAATTTTATAAATCCACGGTATTAAGACATCCCGGGGGTAGGTATGTCGTGTCTTTGCCTTTCAAGGTCGAACCTACCTCATTAGGTAACTCATTCATACACGCTCAACGCCGGTTAACTGCTTTAGAGCGCAAATTTAATTCGCTCCCCGCTTTACGTCACGCCTATAATGACGTCATTAATGATTATTTAGAGAAAGGCTATTTATTGGAAATACCTTATTCCTCCTCCGCTATAACCGAAGGGTACTTCATACCCCATCACGCTGTCGTTCGGCCTGATAAGTCAACGACGAAAACCCGAGTAGTATTGGACGCCAGTGCCAAAACTGACTCCGGTAAGTCACTCAATGACTATCTAAATAAAGGCTATTTATTGAAAATACCTTATTTCTCTTCCGCTGTAATTAAAGGGTATTGCTCACCCCACCCCGCTGTCGTTCGGTCCAAGATACCAACGACAAACACCCTCGTGGTGTTGGACGTAAGTGCCAAGACGGAACCCGTCAACCCGCTTTTTGTTAATTTATTGCATGCAGAACCCAAATTGCAGGCAGACCTTTTCTCGCCTTCGCTTAACTTTAGGTGTTTTAGCGTTGCAATAACCGCCCAAGTTCGCAATGACCGCTACTTCTTAAATTTATTATACCGCTTTAGCGACTCAGTGCGAGCTCGCCTATTTAGATTGTTTGTCCCGCCGCGCGCCGCGCGTCTCGTTTGCTCGGGAATGACTAATGTATGTTGTCCTCACGGTAGAAACGAATTGCTTTCGTTATCTACATTACAAGTACCGCGCCATTTGGGTGTCGCGGCCGGCTTCGTAGCAAACCTAACCGCGTTTGGTGATGCTAATATGAAGGCTTACGGTTGCGTCATCTACGGGCATGTGGTGAACCCTAACGGGGTTTTATTCGCTCAGCTAGCGTGCGCTAAGTATAAAGTGGCTCCGTTAAAGACAGTATCGTCGGCAAGACTAGAACTATGCGCCGCATTACTTCTAGCTAAACTTGTCCAGCAGGTACGTAACAATTTTCATGCTCGCTATCCTATACAGGATATTGTTACCTTCCGCGATCCAATGATTGCTTTATCATGGATTCATTCATCGCCTCACCGAGGGCACACCTTCGTTGCCTGTCGAGTGACTGAGGTTCAGGAAAACTTATCTCCTGAACGCTTTTTCCACATAAATGGGACAGATAATCCTAGCGATTGTCTGTCAAGAGGCTTATTGCCATCGCAGATAATTGATCACCCCTTGTGGTGGAAAGGTCCGCCCTGGGTCTGTCGCCCCATAACCGAATGGCAAACTGTGCCATTTGAGCCGTCCCGAGTTGAAGGTCCTGTACTTGAGACAAAGGGTCCGGTCACACTGACCGTCGTTTCAAATATGGAAGCGTCGGCACTTGTCGAACTAGCCATGCGGGTTTCTTCGCGGAAGAAACTACTGCGAATGATGGTGTACGGTTCGCGATTCATTCGCAAGCTACCTACCTCCGAAGTAATTCAAGCGACAGATCTAGAAGCCACTGAAACGGCAATCCTTCACAAATTGCAAGAGGAATGCGTTAAAAATAAAATAAAAAACATAAAATGTATAAAAACACATCTATACCGTTGCATCGGTCAACAGCTGCTATGCTATGAGGAGCTGCTGACCGTTTTAACTCAGATTGAGTGTGTTCTAAACTCACGTCCACTGTGCTTACTAGCTGACGAGCCACACTCGATTCTGACGCCCGCACACTTCTTAAATACAACACCACTACAGTCCTTACCTGCCTGCGAGGCTAACGCATCCGTAAGCCTCCATAACAGGAAGAAATTGTTAGATAGCTTAGTGCAAAGCTACTGGAAACGATGGCATGTGGACTACCTACACACCCTTCAATTACGTCAAAAATGGGATTCGCCTGACACACCCATACAAGCGGGCACACTTGTCCTAGTACACCAGGATGACTCACCACCGCTTCGTTGGCCCACTGGCGTTATTGAACAAGTATACCCTGGTAAAGACGGGGTTGTAAGGGTAGCTCTAGTACGTACCGCGCTGGGAGTTTTTAAACGTCCCGTCGTAAAACTATGCCCGCTGCCCTCGCAATAATTCCACCGGTCATTGACCTAGTCACGGTCGCACCCATAGTATTTAAGTATTTATTATTATTATATTATATCATTCCCGCTAATTACCTTCAGTTTAACATAACCATGATTCTACTTCCAGCTAGTTGAACCTCCTCTCACTTGTCATCGCCCTTAGAGTCCTTTATGTTTTTTCTTTCGAAACCCCTACGGAGTTTCAAAGGGGGGAGGATGTTTACGCCGTTTACCTATCACCAACGTGTGGAAGGAAAGAGACACACAACTTTCGTCTCATGATTGGCGCGGGAGGGGTACCTATATAAGGCCCGTCCGCGCAGAGAAAAAAAACGGTCATTTCGCCAATTATAAATACCAAGCAGTCAATTAAGAACTGCCGCACCGCATCTAACAAATGCTCGCCAACTCGACCACCTTAGTCAGTTCAGGCTGGAGCCGCGCCCCGCGTTAACAATACGCCGCCATAACTAATTTTCGTAATCCGCAAGTAACCAGCTCGCAGCCAGAACATAGACCGGTCTATTGGTTTTGCTGAGCCGTGATCCAAAAGAAGCTTCTAGAACAGAGCATCTTCGGGGCGCCCCAGAAGTCATCCGCCGCCAGCCAGAGTCAAAGGTTAGTGCTTATCTTGATTTCTTCATGTTGGTGAGATTTCTCGGCTGCGTGTCCTCTGCTCATACCCATTTGTTATAGGATTCGCGATATCCATTAATCTCCGCAAGTTCTAGAATTGATTCTCTCCGCCTTCGCCCAATTTAAAAATTAAACCACCCGCTAATATTCACCCGCTTCACCAGTATTGATGTACTTTTGACGACGCGATGGACTGGTTTATGTTACAATTTCAAGGTTTATGAAAAAGGAAAATATTTTTTTTTGTGAACGGTTTTCAGAGCAGACGTATTGTAAAGTAACTTGGCCTCATCAAGGAGGGGCCCCATAGGGCCGAAGCCTGCCGGGTTACCGCTGGCCCGGAACATAAAGGGCTAAGGAAGGAACACGGGTGGGTTTTAGTCAGGAAGAGACACACATTCCCTTCCGCTCCACCCATTCGCGGTCATTTGATGATTTCCCATCCGAAAAAAAAAAAGTAACTTGGCCTTAGGTAACATCAAACAATATGCCTGACCTTTTCCCAACTATGTTGGGGTCGACTTCGAGACTAACCGGATCCATCTGAATATTTATTATTATTTTAGTATTTTACTTGAAATTACTGCCTATCTAACCACCACAACCCAGTTACTTGCCACCAAAAACTAAGCCATGGCTCATAATGTAAAGTTAAAGGCGCGTAGGGCATTTTTTGAGACGGAAAAAATCCATTGAACTCCCGACACTGTACCCGTAACCGACACCTCCGTTTTAAGTTTTGGCCATTATAAAGACATCAACGCGCGGTACATTTTCTTTGGAAATAATGACCTTCAAACATATTTATAAAATTACTATGCTTTTTCAAGTTATCACTTTTGTCGGCACTCCTGGAGTGCCACTGTTTTTTTTTTGGTCGAGTGGTTGCAAGGGCTACTGCTGAACATGAGGTCCTGACTCCTGGGTTCGATTTCCATTTCAGGCAAAGTATTCTTGGGTTCCTGCGGCACGTTGGATGCGAGAAGCACAGAACCGGTCGAAGTGGAAGTGCTTGGGGGAGGCCTATGTCCAGCAGTGGACGTCTTTCGGCTGAAATGATGATGATGATTCTTGGGTTTTTCCAATAGGAATTTCTCTGTCAGTGGCTGCCCGGAGTCTGGGTTTGTGGCCGGTTGATGGCGATAGGCTCGCCCCCTATTACTTGGGACTTAAACATAACTGGTGAAATATGGTAGGTACTATGTGTACAATTCTAGTAGTTGTTCCGGGTCTGACTGTTTGTGTACGTGAATTTAAATGTTTGTAAACGCACCCACAATACAGGAGAAATTCCTAGTGTAGGGCAACGTTTAAAAAAAAAAAAAAAAGCTGCCTTACCTCTCTGGGATTGCAGGCGTTATGTTATCTAAACTAATATTACTATATATTAGGTACTCTTGGGTACATAACCAGTCGACAGCGATACGGATGAATTTTTCAACCCTATTTTTTAGTTTCTTTATAGTTTTAGTTAAGTTAAGGATTTAATTTTGTTATTTTGTTAATTATAGTAAATAATGTAATTAAATGTTGTATTTAATAATAAAAAAAAAAACTAATATTATAAAGAGAAAACATTTAATTTTTTTAAATGTTTATTTGTTACGCTTTCACGCTCGGATTTGGATGAAATTTGCCACATAATAATATGTACACCATAAACTGGATTAGAATCTAGGAGGATCTACCCATGTGCCAAAAGCAAATGTGCGCTTCGCGGTTTCACTCACATCAATCTCGATCCCGTGGGAATATCCCGTACCGTGGCTGAAACCGCGGGACTTTTTTTTTGCGGATGGGAAATCATCAAATGACCCCCTCCCGCTCTAGGTGGAGTGGAAGGGAGTGTCAGATTCTTACTGACTAAAACCCACCCGTGTTCCTTCCTTAGTCAAAGTCAAAGTCAAATCATTTATTTCAAATAGGCACATTAAAGGCACTTTTGAACGTCAAAAAAAACTAAATAGAAATGATTCTAGTCGCCCATTCGAAAAGGTAGTTTTCGTATGGAGAAGAATGGGCAAGAAACTCCACCGTTACTCTTTTAAAAATGTTTTACAAGGTCTTGTATACATAATAAAAATTATATGTGAACACGATGCACCCATAATAAAATTAGTCTACCACAAAAGGTAAAAAGAATTAAAAATTAAGCATTAGCTTAGCTCTTTATGTTCCGGGCCAGCGGTAACCCTTTCGGACAATCCCGCTGATCAGGCTTCGACCCTAACGGGCCCCTTCAAATGATGCTGACATCTCTTTGAGGCGCGCGTGGAACACGTACAGTCACGAGCATAAGTATGTATACACTTGGCTTTATTCAAAGGCAATTTTCTCCTTTATTTCTTCATGAAATTTTATGTTATTACGAACATAATATTTTCGAATCCATAGGTTTATGTAAAGTGTCGTATTTCAACGTTGCTTTCGTCATTTCACGAAAAAATCGCAATTGAAAGTTGCCAAGTGTTGACATATTAGTGCTCGTGACTGTACGCCCCATCCGGCACGGGCCTGGTCCTAATCGGACGGTTAGCTACCCATTATTCTCCGTAAACCGCTGGGCTCAGCTAGTGTAAAATAATTTCTAAACCGAAATCCTTAATAACTGACTTCTTTTAAGCATAACCTTAAATTAACCTACCCCAATTTTGCTCGTAAAACCTAATTTTCTGTTGGCAAAAATTTCAACCCAGAACGATAGAGTAACCCGTTGTCATAATGAAGTGCTTACTCCGAAAAACTTCATTTGCATTTTGTATAAAATGGACCATCCCGGTTTGTGTGATTATCCCATTAGCGGGGGTGGCACTGGGGAGGGACTCCCCCCTTATTCATTCGACAGTGATTACGCGGTTTCATTTGATCAAAATCCATAAGTAATTATTATTTTTTGACGAGACTTTGTATTCAGTGTCAGATTATAGATTGGTTTTAATTAAATTATACTTTATAGAATTTCTGGTTTATTCTTCAGACTTCCATTTCTGATTTTGATCATCTACTTTTGCTGTTGACTGTACCCTATAGGTGTTGATTGCTTTGCGAGTGAACAGAAACCCTATAACCTATCTTTTGATTGTGTTGACTTAGAAGTTTGATGTTTTCACTGCTTCAAGGGATTGCAGCCCTGAGTATTTGATATGAATTTCAACTTGATAACTCTACGCGTTCCTGAGAAAAAGGGTCTTGACAGACTGATAGACAGACGGACAACAAAGTGATCTTATAAGGATTCCGTTTTTCCTTTTGACGTACGGAACCCTAAAAACAACGAGTAAGAGTGCCATCGACATCAAAAGAAGAAGTTGGATATTTATGTAGTCACTAGTTGCGCCCCGCGGTTTCACTCGCGTAAATGTCGATCCCGTGGGAATATCGAGATAAAAAGTAGCCTATATGTTAATCCAGGGTGTCAGCTACCTTCATACAAAATTTGATCAGAATTGGTCCACCCGTTTGAGCGTGAAGAAGTAACAAACATATAAACACACACACATACACACACACACCCCCACACACTCACAAAATTTCGCCTTTATAATATTAGTGTGATTTCAGTCATTATAAAGTCTGAAATCGCTATAACGTAGTCAGCAAGCTCAATCAATGCTCGTTTCTTCTGTAAATGAGAAGAGACTTTTGGTCTTCTGTGGTATAATTACAGGCTATCACCTTGTAATGACTCGACAAGTTCTTCAAGGCTTTCGAGAGCCCACACTTGATAAATGAACGAACCTACGTAAACATAAATACATATAACTGGATATTAATACCTACATAGTGTAGCGAAATATAATGAAACTCTGTTCTTCGCCACCAAAAAACGTATTATTTTCCTTTGTTTTTTTAGTTTCCAAGTGCGAGTCGGACTCGCACACGAAGGGTTCCGTACCACAAGGCAAAAACGCCGAAAAAACACGTTTGTTGTATGGGAGCCCCCTTAAATAATTATTTTATTCTGTTTTTAGTATTTGTTGTTATAGCGGCAACAGAAATACATCATCTGTGAAAATTTCAACTGTCTAGCTATCACGGTTCTTGAGACGGACGGACGGACAGCGAAGTCTTAGTGATAGGGTTCCGTTTTTACCCTTTGGGTACGGAACCCTAAAAATTGTATAAAAGTAGAAACTTGTGTCGATACACAGACGGGTTCATACCGAATTTAAAAAAATAGGAGTTAATACCTGATATCTAATGGAAAAGTATACTGAAGTTACTTCTCTTGGGTTTTTGTAATTCAAATCAAATTCACAAGCAAGCGATATCACAGCGAGATTCATCCAATTTTACGATTATAAACACGTTAAGGCTATAGAAAACACTTTTCAACCCGTCAGCAGTGATCTTCAAACAACAAGTCACACAAACTTCAAGAGATTAAAATCACTTGACAGAAGCAGCTCAATATTCAAAAGTTTGATTTTTATATCAGGAAAAATGACCAAAAAAAGGTTGCCTAAAATCATAAAGAAGGATGGAATGTTGAAAACATAATATGCAGTAATTACTAATACTGCAATAGGTAATATAATATTATATCCATCTTTAATATACAATGTAGAATAGCATTATATCTTCTGAATTAATTTAAATTTTGTAGCGATACTTTAGCATTGCTCTCTTGACGGCTACGTTTTTATGAGCTACGGCGTAGCGCTACGAGAGTGCTGCAGCGGCTACGAAGCTACGGATATGTTTCAAGTTTAATAAATTTCGTGAAAGCTCAAAGCTTCACTGAATATTTTGTCTATTCACAGTAGATGTTTCTTTTTGAGTTTTGGCAACAAAACAAAAAATATGTGAAAGATCCTTTGCTACTTTATTTGATCAATTGTTTTTACTTCGATCAACCATACACAGCAGCTAACTAGGAACTTAGATCATAAATGCTTCTGTGTAATTGACGTTTTTCTTTTATTATTTACATCAAGGTACATTAAAACATAATTTTAAAAGCTAACAGTATTAAAATAATAATAATATGTACAAGTATATAAAAAGAAGGAGAAATAATCAAAGGGCATAAAAAAATTCATCCGCATCGCTGTCAATAGGAAACGTGCCCAAAAGACTGGCAGCATTGCCACGTTGTATGGCAATAAAAAAAAAGTAGACAAATTCATAAAGTTGACTATATTTGCCTTGGCTTTTCCCAACTACTCGTATGTTGGGATCGGCTTCCAGTCTTTCCGGACGCAGCTGACTGCGTCCAGTACCAATACCTAAAAGTATTTTACATGAAGTGACTGCCTAGTGGGAGGGGCTTGTGGCTAAGTAATAACAGCCGCACGGGTCGATCGATCAGGTTAAGCTACGCTTGCTGCGGTTGGTCCATGGATGGGTGACCATCTTTATATACCGAGACCCCTCCACGCCTCGGAAAGCACGTTAAGCCGTTGGTCTCGGCAGTCATTCGTGGATCGTTGACAGTCGTTACGGGTAGTCAGAAGCCCGAAAGTCTGACAACTAGTCAAGTCAAGGAGTATCGTAATACCCAGTTACTGGGTTGTGGAGGTCAGATCAGCAGTAGCTCCTTGTAAAATACTAGTATTATAGCTGCATCCGGTTAGACTGGAAGCCGACCTCAACATAGTTGGGAAAAGGCTAGGCAGATGATAATATTATAAATACGAAAGTTTGTTTGGTTTTACGCTTCCATGCTAAAACGGCTAAACGGATTTTGATGAAATTTGACACATGAGTAGACCATGACCATTTATCTTGGCAGTGCGTTACCGTGGGATAGTTTCCGACTTCAACACAGGCGTAGCAGTGTGTCAAAACACGGCAAGCCAAATAACCCTCCATATCGCTGTCAACGGGTAATGAGCCCAATTCCCAAGACACACAGGTGACATTGCATTGCAAAAAAAAATCCTCAGAAACACGGAGCGCATGCGCAAGAACGTATATACGTCACCTGCAGAATTCAAAAGTTCTTTGTCTCCAAGCGGCGATCTTTCAACGGCTCCCACTAAATTATGGGCTTCACGCAAAGAACAAAAGAGAGTTTCTATTCAATTAAATTATCCGATAAATGCGAAAAGTTTGCCATCGAACGATATTATACTAAGGGCACAATGGGAAAGTTCGGTTCGGTAGGTATGTTATGGGAATAATTTCGGGATTAGATTCGGTAGGAAAGTTATTGGGGTATAATGGACGGTGAGTCTGTTTACTATACAGGATAAAATTCAATTTGTGACGTGATGGGTAAATGTTAAATGTTCATTATAGAAGGTTGACTTTTGTTTGCCGTGATTTTTTAAAGAAAACAACGTGTGTTCATTATGCCGGTTTATTCGCAACTGGGGAACATAGTGGACTGTAAATAACCTCAGAACTTGAAAACAACTAAAATAGGTTTTACGAGATTTTAAAACAATAAATAACAGGTAAAATAAACAAATTTCATTTAGTTAATAAACATAATTTGCTCACTGGACGCTTATATTCTCCGGTTTTGCACCTTACTGATACGACTCGGGTTACATTATCAGGTCCAGGATATTTTTTAATAATTTTACCAAGTAACCATTTGGCTGATGGTACATTGTCTTCCCTTAAGACACAAATATCGCCTATATCTAGTTCATCACGTTTAGTGTTCCATTTATACCTTTGATTTAAATTAACTAGGTATTCTTTATACCACCTATTCCAAAAATCTGTTACAATTTTTTGCGTCAATCGCCATCTATCTACACCAACAATATTACAATTAGTGTAATCCTCATCTGCAATATTTAACAATGGTTCGCCTACCAAGAAGTGACCTGGTGTCAAGGGTAGAGGGTCGTTTGGGTCATCGCTCAATAAAGAAATCGGTCTCGAGTTTAAACACGCCTCCACTTGCGCCAGGACAGTCGACATTTCTTCTTAAGTGAGTGTACTATTTCCTACTACTTTTTTCATACACGGATATTTGATAGCAAAAACAACAAAATAAATAAACTGGTAATTTCATGAAACTAGTTGCGCGGTCAAAGGCCGATTGTAGTCCTTCATCACCATCATTAGCCTACAGCAGGCCACTGCTGGATATAGGCCTCTCGTATTGCACGCCTATCAGCTCGATTCTGGGCAACTTGTATTAGGTAATAGGTAATAGGTACTACGGGGTGGTATCCGCAACTCCACGTCAATTTTGCAACTTGTATTTCAATTAAAAAAAAATGTTTTTATTTTTCACTTTTTAGTTGCTACACAAACTACTACACGCACACTACTTGCTGTGTAATTATCAGTTAAAACATCATCAATATAAACTAAGTGGAAAAAATTGTATTATTGAAGCTAAGTCAAAAACTACTCAAGCAAAGTTAATCAAATTTATATGGGAAATTCCACCATACATACTTATATACATCCATACATACATACGGATCGAATACAGAACCTCCTTTTTTGAAGTCGGTTAATAAAAATGCATGAGTTACTATAAAAAATACCCTAATCGCTATAGGTGTGCCTATAAATTGAGGGTTTCCCTCGATTTCCATGAGATTCCCTCATCAGATTCCGAGTTGGTGACAATGGGACCACCTCGAGACCATACCCTTTCAAACAAAAAAAGAATTTTGAAAATCGGTTCACAATTGGCGGAGTTATCGCTTATCAAACACACAAAAAAAAAACATACTGACGAATTGAGAACCTCCTCCTTTTTTGAAGTCGGTTAAAAAACAAAGTTAGCTAACTACAGTCAACTCTCGTCTATAATTACATCACCATTTTTATTATCAATAGTTTTCCCATCAGATACCTATCAATATCAGTGAGATGCTATTTTATCTTTTATCGCCATATTTCGACACGAGATTCGAGATAAGTCACCTTAGTAACTGCAAAAATGTCTCAAAGATCGGACATGTGGTCTTTAATTCTATTAGTGTCTGTGTGTGGTCTGGTCCAAGGTCTGTCCCGGTTAGACCCACTCGTCTCTACGAAGGGAGGTCTGATCCGGGGTCTTGGGTCTGAACATGGCTACGCGAAGTTCTTGGGTGTGCCGTATGCGGTGGTGGATAAGAACAATCCTTTTGGGGTAAGATTATTATTATTATTATATTTAAGATTTGTCTGATTATGGTACTCGCCGGTGGCCGAGACGTTGTGTCGAAGTCGATTGTCACGGTTTGGTCATTTGATGCAGAGGACTAAATGAGAAAAGTTTTGAGCGTGATAATGGAGTTTGGAAAACAATAGACACAATCCAAAGACCAAAGTCACATGATCTTATAAATTAAATTACTATTTAATTCACAGCCGGCAGTCCCGCAACCTGGCTTTGACGACATCTTCGAAGCATACGAGTCAAAGGCGTGCCCTCAAGTAGAGAACAATGTCGTCTCTGGAACCATCGATTGCCTCACTATGGACGTATACGTGCCAAGTACAGCTGACTCACACAACCGCTTACCAGTGATGGTATGGATACACGGAGGCTCTTTCGTTAGTGGCAGCGCTAGTGGCGTAGGTACTGCAAATTCGTTGGTGAGCAATGACGTCATTGTAGTAGCAATAAATTATAGGCTCGGTATTTACGGCTTTATGTGCCTAGATATTCCAGAAGTACCAGGAAATCAAGGACTCAAAGATCAAGTGTTAGCTCTCAGATGGATCAATGAGAATATCGAGGCTTTCGGGGGAGATGCGAGACAAATTACTGTCTTCGGTGAAAGTGCTGGTGGCATATCTGTGAACCTCCACTTGTTGTCTTCGTATGAAAGCTTATTCCAGAAAGCAATAATTCAGAGCGGTCCTGCTTTAAGTCCGTTGTTACCAGCAGACTCTAACAACACGGTGCCCTTGAAACTGGCAGAAGCATTAGATTTCAACACTGAAAATACGCTTGAAGCTCTTGATTATCTTGCATCTATTGATGCACATACCTTAGCCCAACTTGCTTACGATTTAAAAAATACCTATGTTGGTGGCACCGAGTTACCTACCCTATTTCCCTGTATTGAAAAGGAAATAGACGGCGTTGAAGCTTTTATTACGGAGGACCCTAGGAATATAGATTCCACTAAAGTAAGGAATACACCAATCATTATTGGGCACACAGACAATGAACTGCCCTTCTTGTATGGAAATGCAGATCCAGATTTCTTTTCAAATTATAATTTCGATATGGTAAGCCTTGCATTTGATTTAGGTGACAATTTAGAGGATGCTTTAGACGACGTCAGACATTTTTATATTGGAGATGAGGATACAAGTGAAAACGTAAAAGATGAGATCACAGACTTTGCTTCAGATTTTGTATTCAACCACCCAACACAAAGAATGGCTGAAAGATTTTTGGATATTGGTGCTAGAACCGTTTACCGATATGTTTTCTCATATAGCGGTGGCAGAAATTTACTGAAGGTAGAATTGAACTTGAATTCTACGGGAGCTATTCATGCTGACGAACTTGGATACTTATTTGAGAATGATATATTCAGTGGACATGCTATCACTCCCGAAGATCAGCTCATGATTGACAGGATAACGACTCTTTGGACTAACTTCGCTAAGTACGGGTGAGTAGCATCTTTACATAATCATAGCAAAATCATAAAGTTCATAAATAAACAGTATGTTGTTAGTTGGCAATGTCTCATAAATCCTTAGTAATTATATATTTAAGCATATACCCCTTGGTGTAGAGATACACAGAGTACACTTCTAGCTACTGGAACATGAGACTCTTCAAGGACAAAACAAAATCGTATTTATAAGTATGTTCGAAAAATTTATATTACATTCAAATAAAAACCCATGAGAAAAACCCTAATTTTACAATTAATGCAAAACGAATTTCATCTTACATTTTTTAAATTCATCTGATTCAACTGACGAGAATTACTATGACTCAGCAATGGTCTCTCGAGATATGAAACGATTTTAAAAACAATGACTTTACTTTTTTTATAAGTGAGATAACTCTTCTAGTTCCATTTTACGCAATGATATTATCATAAGGCGCTTTGCAGATGGAGCAACTTTAGTTGAGGCAACTATCAACTAGTTGCCAGTTCCTGCAATAGTTGCTCCATCTGCAAAGCGCCAGTGTAAAACACATCGCCACTTGTATTCGTGATAAGTAGAATATATCGATTGCTATTATATGTAACCACTTTTGGAAGGCCAACATTATTGTTCATTGCAAAGTATATCAAATATTAGATATTTCAATGATTCTGTTTTTTGATGATGATTCTTGCCCTTACCTCAATTTATGTGTAGTCGGCGCAGCATGACTTCTTTTTTATACTTCTCTATTAGCAGCTCCACGCTGAATTTTAATTGTATGTGTATTTATGTATTTTTATTTATTGTGTCTGTAACCTAGTAACACTAGAAGTTAAGTAAAATTATTACTAACCCTATGGACTCCTGTCTGAAATAAAAGTTTTCTATTCTAATAGTCTTCACCTCAGGTTTCATCTCCTTTCTAGCCATATCACCTTTCACACAGTCCAGTCCGTCCATCGGTTCTTTGGTCTTCCCATACTCCTACATCCACATTAATTCTCAATAATTTCCTCTCGACATTTTCCTCATTAATTTGTATCACATGTCTACCCGGTTTCCACACAAGTTTTTTGTCACCGGTGCCACTTTCTTCTTTTTTTATCTAAATCAATGATTCATGCAAGATATTATTTTTGTAGTAATTAATTTGTATATTTCAAGTTATTATTAATCTTATATTTTGAATTGTTTCTTCATTAGTGTTTTTTTTACATTGTTCTCACTTATAGAAGCAACAACAATTTTGTAATATCTTGATTTAAAAGAGTGTCCTTGGAGTTTATTGCCCATTCTTCTCTATAAGTATAGAGATCTACGTTTTGGAATGGGCAACTAGCTTCAACTTTCTGACTAACTGACCGACTATTTAATTTTGACAATTCAGAAGTGCCTTTACATGGTTTAATTGAAATAAATGCTTTGAGTTTGAGATTAAATTAAAAACTATTTTCTTCTCAGAGACCCAACCCCCGGCACATCGGAGCTGCTTCCTGTGAAATGGCAGCCTATAACGAGGACCACTCAGCCCTACCTAAATCTAGACTCCGAGTTGACCCTTGAAAGTAGACCCTTCCAGGACAGAATGGCTTTCTGGGATGTTTTCTACAGACACCATAGAGGACAGTTGAAATGAGACGAATGAATAAGAAAGTAGTGTAACAAAGTAAAGAAGACTAAATTAAAGTAATAAATATAGCATATTTTGATTTAACACATTTTCAATGACATGGTATTGAATATTCATATGTATTTTAAAATGTTTTAGCAGATTTTGTCATTAAACTTTAGTCATTTAGTATTGTGAAAAAACAGATTCGCTATACTGTTACCCCCTTACTAATAAATACAAAAAAAAAAATACAAAAATGTTTATTTCTTGACAATAGTTTTTTACATTTTGTTGGTGAATAGCGGATAAGCAGATAATGCCTGTGTTAGAAGACGCCGCTCTTTCTTAAGTAGGGTAAAACCATCCTATGTCCTACCCCGGGATGCAATCTATCTCTGACAAATTTTATCGAAATCCGTTCAGTGGTTTAGGCGTGAAAAGGTAACATATATACAGACAGACAGAGTCACTTTCAAATTTATAATATTAGTATGGATGTGGAAAGGGTCTGTTTAATCAGGTCAGTCAGCTTCGATGGTTGATACGAGTACTCAGATGGATATCCGTCTCCCTTTTATTAAATCAAAGTCACTGCCTCATCATCTGCCTAGCCCTTTCCCAACAATTTTTGAGTCGGCTTACAGTCTAACCGGATGCAGCTGAATACCAGTATTTTACATGGAGCGACTACCTATCTGACCTCCACAACCCAGTTACTGTATAATATGATACCCCTTGGTAAGACTGTGTGTCAGACTTTCGGGCTTCTGACTACCCGTCACGACTGTCAAAGATCCACGAATGACAGCCGGGACCAACGGCTTAACGTACTTTCCGAGGCACGCAGGAGTCTTGGTATGTGAAGATGCTAACCCATCCACGGACCAACCGCGCCAAGCATAGTTTACTCATATCCATCGACTCATGCGGCTGTTATAGCTACAAGCCCCTCCACCAGCAGAAATGGTACGAAAGTGAAAAATAAGTGAGTGAATTAATAATTTAACCAAGAATATAATTAATCCGTATTTAGGTTAAATTGTTTTTAGGGTTCCGTACCCCGTACCCAAAGGATAAAAACGGGACCCTATTACTAAGACTTCGCTGTCTGTCCGTCCGTCTGTCCGTTCTGTCCGTTCGGCTCTCCGTCCGTCTGTCTGTCACCAGGCTGTATCTCAAGAACCGCGATAGCTAGACAGTTGAAATTTTCACAGATGATGTGTGAATAAAATAAATATTTTAGGGGGTCTCTCATACAAAAATATTAATTACATAAATAAATATTTCGTGTATGAATAGGTTCACCTTATAAAAAAAGTTGAACAATAATATACCCTCATTTTATGATAAACAATTTTGTTATTTAAAGTACCCGCATTCAGATTTTTTAACCATTTGGGATCCAACGGAAATAGTTTTTGGGATTCAACGACAATAAAACGTAATTCTCTTGCTTTTTTAAATTTGGGATCCAACGAAAATACATAATAATGTTTTGTGGGATCCAACGCCAAAAATATTAAACTGGGATTCAAAATTGGGATCCAACGAAAATAAATGACAATCACGACATACACATTTTTGTTTGCACATACGTCTTTTTTCCGAACATCTGAAATATGCACTGGCATGTAAAAGATCGTAAGTACGCTAACAGTAAGTGCTATCTGCGTGTGTTCACCTAAATCTTAGAGCTGCCACTCGGTACTTGGGACGCGGTATGGTAAGTTGTTGTTAGGATAATAATTTCAAGTCTAGTTTTATTGGTATGGACTGAAACGGCAGGAAATGGAGACGCCTGACGTTTTTTGGAAATAAATAACTTTGAAATAATATGACTTTTTCAATTCATATGAATTTTCTGAGTTTATCTTGGACATTATTGACATCGGTGAAGGAAAACATCGTGAGGTAACCTGGACTTATAGTTAATATAGGTAAGTCTAAAATCGCAAAACCAGTCTTCAGTAAGAGTGGTGATCAATCTTCTCCATATGAGAAGGGGCCTATGCCTGTAGTCTGACAATCTTCTCCATATGAGAAGGGGCCTATGCCTGTAGTCTGACAATGGCGCCGATTCCCTTGTTCACAAACTAAACTAAATTTAAGTTCAGTGCATCTTTTTCTTTCTATTTCATTAAGAAAAGGTCAGAAGATAAATATTAGTTTAGTCCTGTCAAATTAAGATACTCCCTAGCAAGTTTAGACGTGATTAAAAACGTGGCTACTAAAAATACGTCAATTTACACACACACACTGACTAATTTGACAGTTTAATTATTATTAATAATTAAAACTAGCTTCTGCCCGCGACTTCGTCCGCGTGAAATTTTACCCTCCCCCTATTCACCCCCTTAGGGGTTGAATTTCAAAAAATCCTTCCTTATTCCTTGTCTACATTATATTACATAAAAATATCGATGTTTTGTCAAGTTGTATATCGCGTGAAGCAGGGGCGGGTCGATAGTTTAACTTACATTCCACATCAAGGCTGTAACATACCGGGGCGCATCTGGGTGCTCCCGGCACCGGAAATGATGCCACTGGCGATGGCGGCCCGAGCCATCTGCCATGAACGTTTTCCACTAGCTACAGGGCCGCACTTGGAGACAAACTTTAAGAGCGTTTACGCCGTACGGAATTCCATACAAACTTTCAAGCCCTTATTTTTCAAAATTAATGAAACTTCATACGTATAAGCAGGATACAAAGATCTAAAAAGTTAGTAGAGAACATTTTCGAAATGTCTTATTTAAATAAAGATAACTGGAAATCTCTGGTCCTATGGAAATTTAAAATCACTCTAATTTGGCTGTAACACTATTTTTCGAAACAACAAACAAGTTTTATACTTTTCCTTCTTATTAATAAACCCGCGGGGTAATTGCACACACTTACTATAATTGCAATGACTTTTATTTTGACAGTTTAATTAAAATTCATTGCATTATTTTCGTTGTTGAGAAGACGAATTTTTCAAACGAATGAAGCAATGGGTAAGGAATTTCCTCCAAAATCCTTCGGATTGTGATAAAAAAGTGTGTTACGCAATGTACAGTAAAGTACGGGGGCGCAGATACAAATAAGACGACTTTAAGACTTTGGGAGAATAAATTATAATATAAAAATAGGCAACGATACAACTTCGCGGTTAAGATATGAATCACTGCTTCTAGAATCAAAACGCCATAATAATCATATTTGACATATGTTTAAACCAACGAATCGAATCATAATTCTAGCCAGTGCTTATTGCTAAAGGCTAGCACACACAGGCACCACAGTACCGATGTAGGTTCTGACCTACTTCGGTACCGCTATTGCGTAACACATTTTTCACCTAGGTGATAAAAATTACACCACTTATCACTTATCTTACTTCTGACATCTTGTTAAAAATATCACACGACTATAACTAGTGATTCAATCCACTGAGCCTATCGCAGTTCACTGCTGGACATACGTGGCGTACGCACCTCGGCTTAAGGCGTCGCTGGGAGAGGGGTAATGCGCATGTTCACTATAATTATGGTAATACCACCCATGGACTCCACGAGACAGGCTCGACCTAGTGTGGAGTTCATAAGCAACATGCTTCCTTTGTGTCTTAGTTTGTATATATTTTTTTTTTTTTGTAAACATATCTATTAGAGTACTCTATCTTAGGCAAATAAACATTATTATTATCAGATTATTCCCAAGTCCATGCCTGTTACATAACTATTTATCGATTCCCGGCCAGCAATCTGATATATTATGCGCTTACATTCGCCGGCGGAGTTACCCGCATTCAGCTGCTATTGTATCGATTTAATCGATTTGAAGCAACGAATTGAACCAACTAAATTTCCACTTTAGTGTGCTTATGAAAGTTTTTAGTCAACTTGGTTAACATTAGAAGGCCAATTCTTATAATTTAAAACGCTCAAAATCTAGTCGCAGTGTCATCTCGGCGACAAACAAATGTCAAAAACTTGTCAAAAATGTAGGGAAGGTAGAGGTATTTTTGACAGATTGAGACTGAGATCAGACTGTGAACGTTCTTAAAGTTACGAGAATTGCCCCTCTGAATTTGCATAAAGGGGCTAAATGAGCGGAAGACAGCTGAAAGGCAGCAGACAGCAAAATTAGTCATGATGATTCATTTGAATTTTAGTCCACACATGCTGCGCGAATCGTAGACCATACCATGGGTATGTCAAAGTCAAATAATTTGTTATTTTGAATAACAAATTATTTGACTAGTTTACAAAATAAAGCTAGTCTCAAAAAAAAATATGACTTTAGGTTTAAATTGTTTGCATAGTTTCAAACCTGAAGTTTCTAATTTATTGGATTATTTTTATTTGACAAAGGTTAGTTTTATACCCTTTTTTAATTATTTTATTAACTTTCGTCAATGATTTTCTATTATAAAAACAATAATTGTTGGAAAAGATGGTAAGAGAGAAAGTTGAAACCTTTAATCTTGTGATGAATGATTGCGTAAGAATTTAACCTGAAGAGGGTTTGTTTACACTTCCACCAGATACTTTTGGAACAGAGTATATATGCTCTCGAAGTGCAGAAACTACTGGACAGATTTTGACAAATGAGGCGTCGCTTCGTCTTGGTAACGTGTGCCATAGGATATTATTGTTATAGAAGTAATATGAGAGAGGCTTGTTTGCTCTCCGAGTTGCGGGGCAATGTTGGATGGATATTGCACGCCTACCGCGTGAAATAAATGTTGGGTGAGATTACAATCAGATATTATACCTACATAACACTTTGGTACCTAAGCGACGTACGTTTGTTTTTATCAGCCAGATCATTCAGTAAAAAAATTAAACCGACTTCAAAAAGGAATTAACTCAAAATTATGAAAAAAAAAAAAATTATGAAATAATTTTAATTTCGGAAGTCGGTGTCTTTTGGATCTGTAAATAAAATGTATGGAAATACGTGCACGTTATAACCTTATCGTTGACGCATTCAAAAGCTTCTTCATATCATCATCATCATCATTTCAGCCGAAAGACGTCCACTGCTGGACATAGGCCTCCCCCAAGCACCTCCACTGCGACCGGTTCTGCGCTTCTCACATCCAACGGGTTCCTGCGGCCTTCACAAGGTCGTCGGACTTCTTCATATATTTCCATACATTTGACTTCCCTGTGTTATCGTGAGTGATGCCGTGGACTTCCTCGATAATATCGTCAAGTAAGAAATATTAAATTCACACAATAGCTAGGAGGAGTGAGGAAAAAGTCCAAAAAACCTCCTCTGCCCGACCTCGGCAGAAAAAAAAAAGGAAATTATGTTAACTTGATTGAGCCTACTTACGTTGGTTGTTAAGTAGTAAAAAGCGAGCCTTTAGGTGCCCTCCACAATATTCCATGTTGTTGAGCTCTGCAGTTGTTTGAAGAGCACTCCTGCTCATAAATATATATGCAATGCAATGCAAAAAATATGCAAATATATGCAAATAAATCATCATTTCATTTCATTTCATCATTTCATTTCATTTCATTTAAATTTCCGCTGAAAACTGAATTCGCGGATTTCTGTTGTGTACAGGACCTCCTGTTTTTGTATACTAAATTATCCATTCAATGTTATACTAGTTTTATTTTGGAATTGTCACAGTATTTTTTTTTTTCACTATTTTTTATCGATTTTGAAATAAAATTTTGTCATGTTACAACAAAATTTAATTTATATAAAATTCAAAGTCCTGACTGACTGATATATCAACGCACAGCCTAAACCGCTGCTCATAGAGACATGATATTTGGAGGGTGTGTTCTTTGTGAAGAGTAGGTATCCAACAAGAAAGGGTTTTTTAAAATTCCACCCCTAAGAGGGTGAATGGGGGAGGGTAAAATTTCAGAAGCTAGTTTCACATAACGCGTGTATCCTGCGAAAAATTCGGTAGTGGTGTACCAATAGTAAAATGTGATAAGGACATATTGTGTGTCCTAATGTGCATGTACCGTACCTACAGTGCGTTCACTGTACCTAATTGTTTTACCACTGGTTTGGCATAGGTAGGTATAGGTGTAGCAGGCGGGACCCATTTGAGTTTGAAAATATAATAAAAAAATGGTATGGTGGTGGTTTTTTTTTTGTCAAATTGTTTTGAAAAAACAAAATGGCGGCGTTTGGTTTCAATTTCTGCCACACACCAAAAGATACCAAATGACAATCTCATTCAAGCGCCAAAAAATCTTTGGTAGCACTGTAATACCTAATAGTCACCCTACAAGCTTTGAATAAAAAAAAATCTGACTGAATACAGATATCGTTACAGCTTTCAGGTCAGTGAAAGCGGATGAAAAAAAGTCGTTTTGACTCAACCACCGTGAATGCATTATGTTAGCGGGTCACGGGTGGCGGGTCGCTGTGGGTCATAATGGGCCAGAGTTGATGTCGTTTTATTTAAAAGGTGACTTAAAATGATTATTTCAATGTAGCCCACGTAATTCAAAATAATATTATGACGTTTTGTGACGTTTGCAAAAAACGTAAGAGTTTTTATTATTCTTGACTCCAAAAACGAATTCAACTTTCTGACTAACTGACAGACTATTTAATTTTGACAATTCAAAAGTGCCTGTATAAGGTTTAATTGAAATAAATGCTTTGAGTTTGAATAATTTATTTTACAACTCTCAAAAAGTTGTAATAACGTTAAAAAAATAATAATTTAGAGTTTATTTTGAGTTTTGAATAAATATGTTTTATTCATTACAAGCCTTCATTTAAGTCCCTTATACCTAAGTCTCTAATTGTAGCTTTTTTACTGAAAAATATTATATTATATAGGCAGAGCCAACGAATTACCTGAATGAATGTTTATATTGACTGGAAGCCAAGCTGGGTTCGGCTTCCAGTCTAACCAGATGCAGCTGAATTTACGAGAAGCGACTGCTATCTGACCTCCACAACTCAGTAACTGGTTAATTCGATACCCCTTGGTAAGACTGGTTTCTGGACTTTCGGGCTTTTTATGACCCGTAACGACTGCCAAAGATCCGCCAATGACAGCCGGGACCATCCCGAGGCACGGAGGGGTCTTGATATGTAAAAATGGTCATCCATCCACCGCGGCAAGCCTGATCAACCGACCCCTGAGGCTGTTATTACTTAGCCACAAGCAGGGGCTTGTGGCTACTGTAGCCAGGTCAGCTCCGCTACCAACATTGTTAAAAAAAGTTAAATCATCGGAAAACTGGGATTGAATCGACATCCAATCATTCAACAGGCCCTCCATCCTCTGAAGTTCCCAATTTCAAAAGCAAACTCAAGTATACTCTTTTACAAAACAAACTACGACCGTTTCTATCTTTATTTATGTATAACTGAAAAGGCCGCTTTCAGGCTTTTGGGGGGAAGTTTCAGCAAACAGTTTGTTTGCAATTTCGTTTCCATTAGTGGGAAGTGCTTTGTGCTTTTTTAAACCCAGATTTGACGCCTTTTCATTCTTAATTAAATAGTGTATGCTTATTGAATGTTATACACACACACATACCATAACTCACTGAGCAATTATATAAAAGGGGGACTGCCCCGTTGATCTTGTGGTCGCAAGCACAACCTCTGAGCGTGGGATCCTGGGTTCCATTCCCAGGTCGAGCAAAAGTGTTATTAGGTCCTGCGCCATATCTCTCCCCGGTCGTGCCGGATGCCGTTCGATCGGACTACGAGAGTAAAAAAAAACATCCTACATTTAAAGTCTTTAATTACAAAATTTACATTCTGAATTGAGTTCAATACAATATGAAAGTGCATTCCTCTTTCTGGATATACCATTTCTACAGATACAATTTTTGGTAGTTTCCATAAATTTTGTAGAACAAGTCCCAGAATGACATCCTGACACGGTCAGATCTGCTTCGAGTTGTGAAATACAAGTCTATATCTAAGTATGACTGAGCAGTTTTTGTTGCTTTTACCTACTACGCTTTGGAATGGCATCTTTCTGAATTAACTACTCCTTGACAATTTTAAAGTGCCTGTTTATTAGATAAATTGAAATAAATGCTTTAAATTAAAATAAATGCTTTGGATTTGAGTTCAACAATGCGTTCAGGATGCTGGCGGGACTGTAGCGGTTTTGTAGCGTTTCGAAGGTTACAACAACCAAAAAAAACATTTAATACAAGTAGTCATTATTTATGAACAAGTAGGTAATATAACAACAGAATAGCAATAGTGATAAAGACATTTCTTTCTAGTTTTGGCCCGTTATTACACACAAGAGTTGGTTCAACAGGATACCATTTTTGGTACTTTCCATAAAGTTTGTAGAACAAGTCCCAGAATGCCATCCTTTCATGGTCTGGTCTGCTGCTGGGTGTGAAATCCAAATCCATATTTAAGTATAACTGAGCGGTTTTTGTTATTGGGGCCCATGTGAACGGTAGAAGTTCTGAAGGTTCCGGAGTTGGGTTTCTGATGGCAAAGAAAATAACATTCAGAGTGATTATTTCAAACATTTATGCTTCAAGATGTAAGCGGACCCGCAGGAACCCGTTGGATGCGAGAAGCGCAGAACCGGTCGTAGTGGAGGTGCTTGGGGGAGGCCTATGTCCAGCAGTGGATGTCTTCTGCTGAAGTGATGTGATGTGTGATGTGATGTGAGCGAACTGAAATTTGGACGTCACGAAATTATCTCGGAAACGTGACACTTTGCGGGGTTTGGTTTCATTATGTTTTCTTTCTGCATTGATGTTAGCTACCGATTTATATAGGTTTCATGCAAGTCCACCATTTTGAAAAAAAAAAACAAAATGGCCGACAGATATCTATACCATGGAGGTCCGTGGCATACCTGTCTGTCAAGGATAAGAGCAAGAGAGTGATGATGATGTACAGTCACGAGCACTAATATGTCAACACTTGGCAACTTTAAATTGCGATTTTTTCACGAAATAACCAATGCAACGTTTAAATATGACACTTTACATAAACCTATGGGTTCCAAAATACTATGTTCCTAATAATATAAAATTTCATTCAAAAATAAAGGAGAAAATCGCCTTTGAATAAAGCCAAGTGTATACATACTTATGCTCGTGACTGTACTGTCTTAGTTTATCTTGGACGTTACTGACATCGTTGTAGGAAAAACATCCGATAGGAAGCCTGACCTTATAATTATTAATAAGTCTTGAGCAACCGTGGTGATCAATGCTCGCGCCTTCTCTGTATGAGAATAGGCCTATCCCCTGCAGTGGGACAATAATAGGCTGGTATTAGCCAGCACATCAACTGCCGAATTTCTTTAATAGATTTTCAACTGTATCGCTAAATCTTAATGCTCAAAGTTGATTGGAAAAATTTGACACTTTCGAGTAGCTTCATGTGCTGGCATCTGTACATGTTCATACAATAATTATACTTTTTTTTTAATGATATCGTACTCACCCGTTCTTAGCAAAGTTCGTCCACAGTGTGGTTAATCGACTTTTTACTAGTGCATTATCAATCGCGAGTTGTTCATCCTCTGTTGCATTTGCAAACGGGCTTGACATCGTTGTGTCAAATAAATAAGCCAGCTCATCCCCATGACTGGCTCCAAGGTATGAGAAAACGTAGCGGTAAATATTTTCCGCACCACTATCTAACAGTATCCTCTGTGTCGAGTGGCCAAATATGAAATCAGTTCCCAATCCTACAAGCTGCTCTGAGATATTCTTACGTATTTTTTCGTCACCGAAGTAAAAGTGCCTTACTGCATTCAATGCGTCTTCCAAATCATTATCCATATCGAAGCCCATTTCAAACAGCATTTTCAGATCATATGTTTCAAAAAACGTCTCATTTTGATTGACATACTGTATAGCGAATTCTCTTACGTTATGACCAATGATTATTGGAGTCTTACTTGCTTTTGCAGATTTAACATTCATAGGGTGGTCCGTTATAAAGTTTTCAACTCCTTCAAATATTTTTTCAACGCAAGGTTTGGTAAGAGGTTGATCATTGCCTGAACCACCAGTAATTTTCAAGTCAGTAGCTGTCTTAACTAACAAATGTGCATCAACCGTAGAAAGAAAACTCAGAGCCTCATTTATAACTGAAGTTTTAAAGCCCAATTTTTCAGCGAGCGTTAAAGGTATTGTGTTATTAGATTCCACCATCATCCAGTAACTTAGAGCTGAACCGCTTTCTATGATTACTTGGTTGAACAGCTTCTCATATAAAGAAAATAAATGTAGATTCACGGACATGCCACCAGCACTTTCACCAAACAGTGTAATTTTGTTGACGTCACCTCCGAAAGCCGCAATGTTTTCTTGAATCCACCTTAGAGCCAATGTTTGGTCTTTAAGCCCTTGGTTTCCTGGTACTTCTGGTGTATCTAAACACATGAAACCGTAAATACCAAGTCTGTAGTTAATGGCAACTACAATGACGTCATTTTTTAGTAAGGAGATTGGGTCGCTGGCTGATGCTTGGGCATTGCCCCCAGTGAATGCTCCCCCATGTATCCATACCATCACAGGAAAATTTTTGTTGGTATACCTGTCAGGCACATAGATGTTCAGGGTGAGGCATTGTATAGTGCCCGTGGGTACACCGCTTAAGCTCTGTTGGGGACAGCTGACGTTGTCATTGTCCGCTTCAAAGGGTTCTTCAAAGTGTGGGTACTTGACAGCCGGCTGCAAATAACATTGAAACATTTAACATTATTATTCTGTCTATGCCAAAGGGGGAAAAAAAAGTATCTACAAGATGGGGCAAAATAATTAATGTCATGTGATGTGAATGTGCCATATTTTTTTTCAAATAGCGCCATTTTGTTAATGTGGTTTGACAATTATGTTGTAGACATTTAGATAATCAGTTGACAATGCAATGGAACGATACATCGAATGGAGATTTGAAACACCAATTTCCGAGGGGTCGGACCCTTTATAGCAGAACTTTTTATGTCATAATATTATTTTGCTTAAGATAGATAAACCATTTTACAACCATAACTAAACTAGCCAACCACCACCAACCAACCATTTCAACCATTCAACCAAACCATTCCAACCATTTTTTTTAACATAACAGCGTATAGCATAAACTTCATTTCGCAATAAATCGTTTGGCATACACTCATTTATCATACATTCAAAACTCTTAATGTTGTAAGTCAGAATCATCTATAGGCATTATTTTATATCCATCGAAAATCTTTTGGCCGAAATTTCAAAAGAAAGATACTTAAATACATACAATGATTTTATGAAGTGGCGAGCAGACAAGAAAATAGGTACCTAATAAATATTTTATAAAAACTAAAAAATTTTACTTTCTTTATATTCGAAATTTGAGTGTTTAACACGGGTGAAAGTCATCAATTCCTTTCGACCCTTGTATAACAATCTAGGTACTAAAATTACAAAAACTTACCCCAAAGGGATTGCTGGTATTTACCAATCCATAAGGCACTCCCAAGTACTTAGTATACCCTGCGTCGTTCGAAGATCCTACGATGATACCAGCCGGCGGAATCACAGTAGTATCTAAAAGTGTACGGACATGAGACATGCAACCACACACCGACAACAATAATACTAGAAGCCACATAGATTTGAACATTTTCACAAGAACTAGCCAGAACGGAATGGTGGTTGATGTAATGACTTCCCGATAAATAAACTATTTTGATACAGAAACCCACTTGAAATGCTACGTGGGTACCTACTCAACGGTTACACGCCTCTTCGTTACTTCAAGTGGGTTTTCTCAAGTGTAGTGATATTGAAAACTAGCTGAGTGCCCGCGATTACTTTCGAGTGAAACTGAAAAACCGTGTCATATTTTCTAGCGGTGACATGAATTTATATGAACTTCAGTCTAATTTCTAAAATATGTACGAAAAATTTACGAAATTGTACGCTAAATTAACCTCGTTGTCTTTTACGGTATGTTTGAGTGCTCGATATGTTTGAGTTGGTTTCTTATTTTTTTCAAAACTATCCCCTAAGTGCGTCTGTCCACCACAGCCGTCACTGGGACGTCACCGACAACCGACATTATTCGAACCGAGTGTGACGTCCCGGTGACGGCTATCGTACATGTCCGCCGCAACCGATTGGGTGGTTCAGTATGTTATAATAGACAAAACAAAAGCCAGCGACGGCAGTAGGTGGACACGATCGTGAAGCTCTAGCAGCCGCGCCAAACTACTCAAAACTTCGGCAATCGGGATGATGGCGCTCGTTTATTTCGTGCATTGGATATTCAACTCTCTGCTAAGCGCTGAGAGTCGAAGATCCAACAACGTGTTTTAGAAATTCAGTGAAAAAACCCCGCCACGATATTTGTACCTACGTCCGTGCGAACATGCCGCTTGTGCCGAAATGCTCGCAAAATTGTGTGGAAATGGGTGATATGCCTTTGTCTTACAATGCCTAAACTAGCCTGTATTGTCCATTAGAGGCTAGTTAGAGTCGATAATGTAGGTAGATACCTACTAACAATCCCCTTCTCAGGAAATTGGCTGGGGAAGTGCAATCAGCATTGAAATCAATCCGCGTAATTCAATAAGAGTCAACCGTGAAGATTGATCGCTCTTCGTTGGCAGAATTAAAACATAGGGACCACTTTCCAGTAGATAAATTATAAAACTAGTGACTCTGTTACCCTAATTACGTAACATACTTACTTTTAACCAAATTTTTAAGGATATTGCTAATCCACTGCTTCATATCTTCGAAAAAAATTTCTGCTCCACAAAGTAAATAACGCATTGAATGTTGTTCAGCTGTCAAAATCAAAGCTATTGCATTGATAGTGTGCTACGCAATCACCCCGCTGTTGCTGTAGGTGATTAGTGAAGGATGATTGATTACGTAGGTACCCAAAGCTTAGCTGATAATTTGGTTAAATTACTTAATTTTGCCAGTTTTGGACTGAAATGACTAATGAACTAACTGAAATGAATAATTTGAGAATTTGAAGACGTTTATGGATAAAATTATGATATCTAACTTCAGTTTTAAATTTTTATGATAAGTAACGAATTTATCTTTAATATGTAGAGGTCATTGTACAGCGTCACAGAAAAGGAACCCCCCCAAGACCTAAAGATTATCACCCGAGCACGCTCGCGCCCGCCGTCACTCGTCGCTCGAGCGGCGGCGGGCGCGTCACGTGAGCCTTGAGCAGATCCCTTCCTCGCCGCCGCACCCATCTCTGCCCGAGCGCATCCACTGATCCGCCTTTTTTTTTTATTGTGGATGGTACATCATCAAATGACTCCTCCCGCTCTGGGTGGAGCGGAAGGGAGTGTCAGACTCTTATTGACTAAAACCCACCCGTGTTCCTTCCTTAGCCCTTTATGTTCCGGGCCAGCGGTAACCCTTTCAGACAATCCCACTGACCCGGCAGGCTTCGGCCCTATGGGGCCCCTCCTCGATGCTGACATCTCTTTGAGGCGCGCGTGGAACACGTACGGGCCGTCCGGCATGGGCCTGGTCCTGATCGGACAGTGAGCTACCCATTACTCTCCGCCCGCAGGCCCGGGCCTTCGGTGGCCGGGAGTCGTCCCGTGGCTCCCGACGCCCGGAGCGTCTCCCGCGGCGGCTGGGACGGGAGGCTCTCTCCCTCATCCTTCCCGCCACCTCCTTCGCTAGCATAACTGCTTCGCAGAAGGAGGTGACTGCCTCCCACTCCCTCTCGCCCCGGACCATGGTTTGCACCAGGGCCGGACGCGAGAGGTCGCCGCCGCTGCAGATCGCCTCTGCGAGGACACGGCGGTGCTCCGCCCAAGCGGGGCAGACCTCCACCGTGTGCTCCACCGTGTCCTCTGGGCGATCCTGGCAATGGTGACACCCGGGCGTTTCCTCCCGCCTGATGATGTGCAGGAACCTCCCGAAACTTCCGTGTCCAGTGAGGACCTGCGTCAGGCGGTAGGTGAGGGCGCCGTGGCGCCTCTCTAGCCACTCCTCAAAGAGGGGTCTTATCGCCGCAGTCCGGTAATGAGGCTTGCCGCCTCGCCCGAGATCGTGCGGTAGCCCCGGATGATCCTTTCAAGCCCCCTGGTGGCTGATTTGTCAATCGACAGATAATTCATTTTTATCGTGGAATAAAATTGACTTCTGACAGTTTTTGTACGGAAAAACTGTCAAAGATTCAAAATTATTCCTCCGATAAAATTAACTAGCTTTGGAAAAATCAGCCCTATGTAAAGTAAAGCTAAAGCTAAAGCGCTTTCTATGAATCCCGCCCTAAACAAACTAAGACAGCCATAATTTTGGGTAATCCTTTTAAAGTTTATACCCTACGTTCAAGTAACAACCCAATAAATCGAGGATCTGTTCAAATATTGCAGCATTAGAGGTCACAGGACCTCTGAGGAACCCAAAACTTAGATTGGTTATCAAACCCCGTTGGCCAATGTAGGTAATCCTCCTATTAAAGTTTGACCAATTTATTATTTTACTGCGAAATCATTTTAGGGTTCAGGTGCTTTTGGATTTCGTGGATTTACGTCTGCCTATAACTGCCGACGTGGGGGCCGCTCAGGCTAAGCGTAAGTAATAGGTAATTGCACTACTCATAATGCGAAGCATTAATTCTGTACTTTTCAAAAATGAAAAAAAAAACTGGCCAAGTCCGAGTCGGACTCGCACACGAATGGTTCCGTACCACAAGGCAAAAACGCCGAAAAAGACACGTTTGCTGTATGGGAGCCCCTTAAATATTTATTTTATTCAGTTTTTAGTATTTGTTGTTACAGCGCGGCAGCGGGAACAGAAATACGTCATCTGTGAAAATTTCAACTGTCTAGCTATCAGGGTTTATGAGATACAGCCTGGTGACAAACAGACAGACAGACAGACGGACAGTGGAGTCTTAGTAATAGGGTCCCGTTTTTACCCCTTGGGTACGGAACCCTAAAAATATTTATAATAAAATTCTGTCAAGTGTGAAACCTGTATTTTTTTTTTATAGATTCGTTTCACCTATAGGAAGGAGGAACCCTATTGAAAATCGGTCTTTTTATTCAAAGTAGTTTAATTATAATTAATAAAAAACTAACTAATTTAATATCTATATCAAATGAGCATTAAGAGTCGTGCACTTATGTATTTTCCAATTTTTTTCGAATTACTACCCTCCCCCCTGCGCGACGCATAAGGGCCTGTGCACACCACGTTTTTTTAAACGCGCCGTGGACGCGCGTTTGTAGCGATACGCAAGCGAGTCAGACGCAGCCTGTAGACCTTCTGTAGGAAAAAGCGCGCCGTCGACCCACGTTTCTAAAACGAGCGTTAACGGCGCGTTTAAAAAACGTGGTGTGCACAGGCAATAATGTGCTTCTAGTAACTTCGAGTCTGCTCACTTAGGCCTCTGCCTCGAATCTTGCGGGCAGCGGGGGGCGGCGGCGGCGGCGCGGGAGCGGCTGGATCTAATGCGTAAAGTCAAATAATAATATAATATTCCACAACTATCACACAACGCCGTCTAGTCTCAAGCTAAGCAGAGCTTGTGTTATGAGTACTAGACAACTGATAAACATACTTATATATTTCTAAATACATACATTTATAGATAAATTACACCCAGACACAGAACAAATGATCATGCTCATCACACAAACATTTGTCCTGGGTGGGAATCGAACCCACGACCTCCGGCATAGCAGTCATAGTCACTGACCACTAGACCAACAGGCCAGTCAATGTCAGTCAGTCAAAAATGCACCCTCGAAAACAGCGGCGCGGCAGCGGCGAGGTGGCGGGCAACAAGCGATGCGCTCCAGTCAAGCGGTGACCGCCCGCGCGTCTGCATTGCAGTGTTGTGCAATTTTTGTGACGTGTCGAAATGTCGAATGTAAAGAATCAAAAAAATTTTTTCGCCGTTGTTCAGATCTGCCCGCTGGTTTCGAGAACGGGTCTGCGTTGCCCGCGCCGCTCCCACGCCGCCACCGCGCGCCGCGCCGCGCGCTGCCCGCAAGATTCGAGGCAGAGGCCGAGTCCGTGAGTAAAGTTGTACCTGCGGCACGCGCAATTTCGGTAAGTAAATTCATTTCAACATTTTTTGTGGGCCTCCCTAACCACGTGTCGTTAGTTACGTAATTACCTACTGCCAGTAATTACGTAACTTTTTGAAAAGTAACTTAGGATCATATTTTGTCTTTTTTTTTCCAGTAGTTGATTGTCGTGGACGAGTATGTTTACCTAAGACAAACTGTCCAGTTAGGTAGTTCCAACTTCGAGAAACAGGTCAATCATCGAAATTCGACTCGGCTGGGCAGCGTTCGGGAAGCTATACGCAATAGCTTCTCGTCCCACATACCGCAATGTCTCAAGACGAAAGTCTTTGACCAGTGCGTGTTGCCAGTGATGACCTATGGCACTGAAACGTGGTCGCTCACAACGGGCCTTATTAGAAGGCTGAAAGCCACCCAAAAGCCAATGGAGAGGTCTTGCTTGGAGTTTCCCTGCGTGATCGAATCAGAAATGAAGAGATCCGCAGGAGAACCAAGGTAACCGACATAGGCCAAAGAATTGCCAAACTTAAGTGGCAGCAGGCAGGGCACATTGCTCGCAGAACAGATAACCGATGGGGCCTTCACTTGTTGTTCATTTCAGACTTTCATTCGGCACTTTTCACTCGAAGTGAAACGTCTGACACTCTGAACACAAAATGAATCAAAAGTGAAAAGTAAAATTACCTAGTGAACCGGTTCAACAATGTGAAACGGCACTTTCAGTCGCCTAACGAATGATCGTAAAATGAAACGAAAGGAGCAGAGAGAGAGAACGTTCATTCCTATGATATATTGACGGTGCCGTGTGAAAGTGGAATGAAACAAAACTGAACATTCACTCGAGTGACGCATCTGTAATATCAACGGTGCGGTAAAAATCTCACCGTGAAACTTAGGTGAAGTGAGCGTGGAGTGAGCTGTCAACAGTGTCAATTCCTAGCAAAAACAAACTCACTTCACCTAAGTTTTCACGGTGAGATTTTTATAGAATCGACCGACAGTTGCGAAGTGCAAACACCACCGCTCCGCTCCGCTCCGCTCCGCTTACCGCCCGCGCTATAATACAAACTTAGCTTTACAAACAACGTTAATGATTGCAGTGTATCCCCGTACGAGACGAGCAGATAACGGGTCAATAATTAACACAACAACAAAGTTATAATTGACAGTATTAGTAATTAACTCAACCCAATCAGTGTAGCTTCGTTTAAGCCAATGAATGGTTATGTGAACATACTTTAAGATTTCCTTATTAAAGAGAAGTCGTGATTGTGGGAAAATAAAACAGTTATTTTTTATTTCCGGAAAGACCTGAGTGTTTAGTGTTGTGACTAAAGAGATTCGATTTTACGAAGAATTTTGACAGAAGAACAATATGACTGGCTGGTTTTATTGAAAAAGAGAAGATTGAAGACTACGACGAAAGAAAATAGTACGACCTTTTTCGGTCAAAGACTCTTTTAAGAAAAGAAGAAAATCTGAAAGATATGGATCCTGAAAGACAGCCTTTACTGGGACATGGTTCAGATGCAAGATATAGACGATTTGGGTAGGTACTTACCTATTGTACCTATTTTACTTCATTATAGATATTATACTCTATTATGGAGAGGATCGTGGCTTAATAATAACAGCCCCACGGGCCGATCGAAGGTTAAGCTACACCTGCTGCGGTTGGTTCAAGGATGGATGATTATCCATCACATATATGTACATAGAGACCCCGCTGTGCCTCAGAAAGCGCGTTATGCCGTTGGTCCCGGTCAAAGAGAATATAACCACAGTCTTTGGTCCCGGCTGTCATTCATAGATCTTTGACAGTAGTGGCGGCGGTAATAATAGTAGTCAGAAGTCCGAAAGTATGACAACCAGTCTTACGAAGGGGTATTGTATTACCCAGTAACTGGGTTGTGGAGGTCAGATAGGTACTTAGTTGCTCTATATAAATCACTGGTATTCAACACAGTTGCTTAATATAAACCACTGGTATTCTTAGCTGTTTCCAGTTAGACTGGAAGCCGACCCTACTATAGTCGGGAAAGGGTTGGGCAGATGATATTACTAGTTACAGAGAGCAGTCGTTACCCAGTCAAAAGGGCAGCGACTAACTGAGTTGTAAGTCGTTGGTTCGAACCTAGGCAGGGACCTTTACTTTGTGTAAATTATTTTATCTCAAAACGGTAAAGGAAAACATCGTGAGAAAAACGGCATGTCGTAGAACCGAAACATTCGAAGTTAAGGGGCTTACAGGACCTAAACACAAAAAACGCAAGTTTTAGAAACAATAAAAGTATAAGATCAACTACAGTAAACCAAATCAAAAAAATATATGATATTCTTCAGGATATATGCTAGGTAGATAGTGTGTTGAAAACGTAGTACAACTAATTTGATACGATAGAAAAAAATCATGAAGATACCTCTAAAAACTTTCTTTTTACAATAAAAACCATACCTACTAATATACCTACATACAATCATTCTGATTTTTTGTCATATTGTTCAACAAGCAACATACTATAAAACACTAGTGTTTTAATTTTTTAGTTCAATCAATAGATTTTTTGTAATTAAATAATTGCTTCATATTTTGCAATAAATTACCAGCGTTGTGTCATCGCGCTTCTCTTTATTTTCTATGCAGTCCGACGACCGCGCTTTAGGACATGTAAGCCCCTTAAGTGACACCCGCCAAACAGTCTGCATTGGGGTCGTGTGGTGAATTACAGCCCACTCGCTCTCTCAGAGAGGTCTGGGTCCCAGCAGTGGGAACACTGTAGGCTAATTATTTATTGCTAGTTTCTAACTAATTCGCTGTAGGTCGCAAACGAGACTGATCAGTGTTGTGCCCTGGGTTCGATGGCAGGTCACCCAGGTCGTGTTATCCTGTATTGTTATTGGCTTTTTAATGCTCCGCAAAGTTCTCAATTGCATCCCGGAATCTCGATTTCTTATGTGCAGCTTGGTTTAGTTTTTTTTTTATATGGTTCGGCCCCATTAAATGGCTATGATAGGGTTATCATAGCTAACGAATTAATGTGGATATCATGTATTTTCTATTACAAAAGTAGATAATATATAGGGTGACTGGTAATTAGTGACCGATACTTAAACACGTGATTTTACTCATCATTATGAACAACTTTTACTATGGGACCAAACCTGAAATCGCGAAAAAAAATCAGCTGTTCCCTACATTTATGTTCGCATAACCCGTCAAAATGTAGGGAGCAGCTGATTTTTTTTTCGCGATTTCAGGTTTGGTCCCATAGTAAAAGTTGTTCATAATGATGAGTAAAATCACGTGTTTAAGTATCGGTCACTAATTACCAGTCACCCTATATATCTGATAGTTAAAAAAATGAACCAAACGCTGTGGGTGCTACTTAATTTATAGTGACACAAATTGAGTGCTTAGATTTGATAATTTTTTCATTTGACAATAGAGGTTAATTTTGTAACATCAATTTTCGTCGATGATTTTTTAATTACAATTTGATACTTACTTATACAATTCGTTATTATTATATTTTTTTTGTAAATCTTGTTGAGGTATGTTAAGACCTTAATGAGATAAGATGTGTTACTATATGTCTACCGGAATCTCATGGCATAGGTACCTAAGTAAAAAAAAATGTGATTTTGGATTCACATTGCCATAAGAAAATCACAAAAAAAAATTATGGCATGACATTCCGGTTGACCTATATTCCCCTTCAGTGAGCGATTGCGTAAGAATTTAACCTGAACAGGGTTTGTTTATAGTTGGATAATACAGTCGATACTGGTAGTCTACCACCCATAGATAAAGCTGAAATATCTTATGACATGTTTAGTTGACATTTTTCGACTTGCAGCTATGATGCCACATTATGATTTAAAATAAAAACATATTATTTCTAATTGCATATTATACACACACACATACATTGCACACATTTATTATTTTCTATTTCTGATAAATTTATTTTGTTAGGTAAGTCATTTAGTCAGTAAAAACGTTAGGTGTGTGGCCTGTGTGGCCCTACAGTTCAAACATTCGAGGCACACAATTGTTGTTTGAAACATCATATTTATTTTGTTAATTTTGTGTTTCACGAACTGTGTCCAAATAAACTTTATTCTATCTTTCTTTATTTGATACTAGAATATTTTAAATCATAATGAATGTGGCTTCCCTGGCATCTCATTAACGACATAACTATGTGAGTGGTTACGTAAATGTCTATTAACTGCTCCCAAAACGATGTTTGTTTTTATTAATTTTTTACATACTTCTTTGACATAATCATTTTACTATTTGATATATTTTTTATATAGGGCTGTAATGGCAATCATATCATTTGTTTTTAACAGGTTTTTATATTTTATTTATCTTTTTGAAAGATCTTTTATATTTTGTGAATTTCCGAACGTTTTAGGCCTTGTAGGCTGTAGATTCGAAGACAATTTTTTTCTTTTATTAAGTACCCTTGTTGACAGGCCTACGCTGTCCTCTGCTCCTAATTTGAAATCATTGTAAAAGCCAATTATTTTTTAAAGAGAACTAATTAATTAATAACCGTAGAGTTTCTTGCCGGCTCTTCTCCATAGGAAACACCCGTGCACCTAGCTTTATGTGAAACTAGCTGACCTGGCGATCTTCGTATCGTCTCAAATTGAATAAGCTGTTCCATACAAAACGTATGAGAAAATAATTTAAAAAAATCGGAGCTTCTTGAGCTATAAATGGTCGTGGTGGTGGTTGGTATAAATGGTAATGGTAGCAACCCGACTTTGTCAAAATATTTTGATTTTGACAGCTTCAGTGGATAATTGTCAACTAACTTTGGAGAGCACACGGCCGTGTGTTGTACGTGAATACGTTTACGTAACGGGGTTGATCCGCTCGGCCGCATTCATTCTTTTACGTTCACGGTACTGCTCGACTCGGTCATCATGTGTCACGTCAAAATTAACAGGAGTGATAACACGGTAGGTCCCCGGTAGGGTACTATTTTTATATTATCAGTCTCATAAATATGTATCTAAATATAATCTATAAAACAATATAGGCCTACAATCAGTCTTGTGGCACCTAATTATACCTACTTCTGACCCAACATAACCTCGCATGATTATTGAAGATAAAAATAAATAATTTGGAAGATTCTTGCAACTAATTGTATTTTTATCAGTTTAGTTGTATCTTCTCGGTTCTGGGCTCAAAGATCAACATTGTGTTTGGTTAGCAACTATATTGATTATGACATGCAATAATTAATATCGTAACATTTAATATTCAGTAGGTAGGTATAAGGCAGGGGTTCGCAATCTATTTTATACTGCCGAATATTTCCGATCGGTAAAACCTTGTCGTCAGCAATGTTGACGATCGCAAAAAAATGTTTTTTGGCCCGTGTGGACGTACGGGACCTTTTTTGCTCTTTTAGGGTTCCGTACCTCAAAAGGAAAAACGATTAGATCGAGTCCGACTCGCTCTTGCCCGGTTTTTTTTCTGTTATTGCCGATCCGTAATAGGTACTCCTGTCGTTCAGTGTTGATGAGCGAAACTTTTTTCTGATTTAAGGTGTGAAAAAAGCATTTAGGAACTCTCTCAATGTTTTTTACACCCAAAACTGTTGCAACACCTAATAAAAGTGTTATAATTTGATAAAAATTGTTTAGTTTTATTATAATCACTAAAACGGATAATAGTGGCCACTATTATCCGTTTTAGTGATTATAATAAAACTAAACAATTTAAAACTACCGTTTATACTAATATTAACGTATAATCTTGTGGAGCACAACTTAACGTGCTTATTTTCTGCATTTTCATTGTAAAATAAAAGAAATAACCAAACAAACGATGAGGGCGCCACTGTGCGCTCGGTGCAGCCTTAATGCGTTATACTCACTCTCCTTACGCGTTAACTGAAGATTTTGCGTGGAAAGAAGTTCCTCATCCACTGTACGTCGGAGTGCGTAGTGCGTGGGAGTGCGTAGTAGAGGGGTTTATCTTTTTTAAAATAAAATTTTATTGAACTGTCTACTCCTAAATTATTTGTTAGGGATAAGTAGACACGACAGTTTTTATTATAATTGTAATTCATCTATACTATACTAATATAATAAAGAGGTAAAGTTTGTATGTTGGGGGTACCTAATCTCTGGAACTACCACTCGGATTTGAAAAAATCTTTTTGCATTTGATAGCCCAATTCTTGAGGAAGGCTATAGGCTATTTAACATCACTCTGACCATCGAACCTCGCTATGACCCTTATGAGCCGAGCAAAAAGAAAAAAAGTCAGAAAGAACGCTAAGAAAAACCGGGCAAGAGCGAGGTGTATACTTAGTCAATTATTTTTGTTTTAGACCACTCACCACAGAAGAGGTACAGACCGCCTGCCAAGAAATAACATGGCGCCGCACCCGCTTTTTCCTAGTCCTTATGTTCTGGGCATTAATAGCGATGTTCCTCTCCATCATCACCTGTATCCTGGTTACGGCTCCTCGGTGTAACAAGTATGATAGTGGAATGAACCTGCCAAGTGTCCCGCCGGTGCATATGACCTTTGCGCCCTTGATTTACAAGATGAATGAAGATCGAGCATATACTTTGTAAATGACGGCCTGGGAAAAAATAATTTTATAGAGAGGTAACAGCAAATGGGTAGATGAACGGAGAAAACTTTGAGCCGACTGATAATAAAAAATTCAAAACAAGCTCATTTTTCAAGCTAGTTATTTTAGTTCAGTCTAAGGCCCGTAATCCACCAAAGCGGAGAGGAGAGGAGATGTCTCATTTTTGTATAGAATTTCGTGCGAGCAAGCGGGCAAGCGGCACGAAATTCTATAGAAAAATGAGATATCTCCTCAGGAGATGATGGAGAGAGGAGATGTCTCATTTTTCTATAGAATTTCGTGCCGCTTGCCCGCACAAAATTCTATACAAAAAATGAGACATCTCCTCTCCTCTCCGCTTTGGTGGATTACGGGCCTTACATTTGGTGCCACCAACAGCATTTTCTACCTTTTAGGGTCAGTTCACACCGCGACGCGACGCGGCGCGCAGTTTTCAAGATAGCAATACAATTATAGACCTTATCTACTACAGTAAAAGGTACACAATTCAGTGAGGTGGTGTCTACTACGTCGAGCTACGCCGCGCGGCGCTGCGCGGCCCACCTCACTGCATTGTGTATTTTTTGTGTAGTAGATAAGGTCTATCTTGAAAACTGCGCGCCGCGTCGCGTCTCGGTGTGAACTGACCCTTAGTGTGCCCTTTATTTTGATACACGGTCAATATGGTCATGATACTAAAATATATACAGTGTGAGTCTTCATAATGTGCACATATCGAAATGAGGGAAACTAAGCTTAATTTTAGTGACGTTTTGTGTGTGTGGCTGGGTGAGCGTGAGCGCTGGCGCTAGGGGTGAGGCGGTCTTTGAATCCGATTTGATTTCCCCATCACTAAACAGTGCTTGTGACGTCATAGTAGGTAGTCAAAAAATGTCACGCTTGGTCTTCATACAGATCGTGATACTTGCGTTGTCTAGGTCTATCTATATCTGTGTTCAGCCGGTCGATTCTGTAAAAATCTCACCGTGAAAACAGGTGAAGTGAGTTAGTTTTTGCTAGGAATTGACATTTCACTTGACATTTCACACATTGACAGCTCACTCCACGCTCACTTCACCTAAGTTTTCACGGAGAGATTTTTACAGAATAGCACCGCTGAACAGACAAATTTTTCGAACATACGAAGCAATGGACCGATATCCTTCAAAATGAAATTGATAGTGTGTTACACAATTAGGTTGGTAGGTATTTAAATGTATGCCGTAACGCGTAAACGCGGAAGAGGCATAATTTAGTAGGCATCCATACTAATATAATAAATTCGAAAGTAACTCTGTCTGTTACCTTTTCACGCCTAAACCACTGAACGGATTTCGATAAAATTTGGCAGAGAGATAGATTGCATCCCGGGGAAGGACATAAGAGTTTTTATCCTGATATTCCTACGGGATCGACACTTATGCGGGTGAAACCGCGGGGCGCTGCTAGTAAATTATAAAACTAAAAATATCTAGGTATTGTATTGCAATGACGTAACGACATTTTAAACTATATCAATAAATTAAATTTATTTAAGTCAGAATATTGTTCTCAAATGTCATGATTTCATGAAATAGCCATTCAACATTTTATATTTGTTTAATCTTTCATCGTCAACAAAGGTTGCAAAATTACGTTTATTTTTCTATAATAATTATTTTACGAAATACCTGTGGTGTTTCATACTTTTTTTTATTTATCAAACTGTTATATTTAATTTTATTTGTATTGTTTAGGTATGTAGTTTAAATTGTATAAGACTGAATTATTTAAGTTATGAAAATAAAAAAAACTTATAAAATACAATTTCGTTTATTTTTATTATTACAAACCATGTTTGTATAAGTATTGGCCATTGAAAAGTAACTTTCCGTTAAAGCCGACGTCAGACATACAGTCCCTTCAGTTAATTTTACCTCCTGATTTTTCATTACTGTCAATATCATAATGATCTTTAATCTTGTGACAATAAGGTTGTTGTTGGGTTGCTGCAACTGTCAAGTCTTTCAAAATCACAGTGATCTTAAAGCACGATATACACGGTTTGAAATGGTGGTTTCAAACCTAAGTTTAAAACAGTGTAGACAGTGGTTTGAAACCAAATTCGTATGACCTTTAAACGTCCTTGGTAGAAAGGCCTGCCTTGCAAACCAGTGGCAGAAGATGTTGGTTTTAAACCGTGTAGCAGGCATTTCGCAACAACAACAACTTCAAGGTCACCTTGGTTTGTAGACTGGTTTTAAACCGTGTATATCGTGCTGTATTGTTGTTGTAATATGGTTGCTGTTGAATTGCAGCTGTCAGAGAAAAATAATTGTGAAAGGAATGTAGGTAGCTTCAAATATTTGAACACTTGAGTTTGTAAGAAAACACATTTCAACCTATATCTGCCGCCAGCTACTTATTAAGTAGCACATTCACGATCGACGTAAAACCATTACCTAAGTCATTGAAATGTAACTCTTAACTCCGTAAGGTAACGTATAAATTAGAATGATTGTCGATTGTTTTATAAACTCACGGCAATCATTCTAATTGAAACTTTATTAAAATGCAATAAGGGCTACATTGCAATGAGTTACTAATGGTTTTACGTCATTAAAATACACGAACTATTACAAATATACTTACTATTAAGACATATTTCACGATCATTTTTGATCGTGAATGTTCTACCTTACACAAGTATTTTAATAAACTACAATCGCCCCTTGATTTACTATAAATGTAAAGTCAGGGAAATTGATTGTTAAGCAAATTGACACCCTACGTTTATTTACCGTGTTGTAGCCATTTCATACAACTGAAATTTTCAAAGAATTATATTTTTAATTTGGATATACGGGCAATTTAAGCTGTTAGTCAACTTCCCTGACTTTACACATCTAGGGATCAAGGTGATTTTTACAAATATTTAACTTTGACTTTTTACTTTTCGAACTAACACTGGTGTGTATTTCAGCAATTTACAAATTACGTGAAATACATTCACGTAATTTAAAAATCGCTGAATCTATGATTTGCAAAATTCCCTTTGGTGTGGGATTTCATTCACTGGTGTAACCCCGATTCAAGTAAATTAATAAAACAATTTCTAACTTACACCACTGAAATTAGTGATTGTCGACAGAAACCGGTGCATCTTATCATTCACTGTAACAATATACTTAAAGATATTATCAAAGTCATGGGAAAAACAAAAAAAAAAGTAATTAATTGTTATACTTAACAAATGCCCAAAAAGTATGTTAAATGTATGTATGTGATGTGGCAGTACTTAATTAAATAAATAAATGCCCTCGGCTTTGCTGGCATCAAAGATTTAAATCGTTAGATTCAACCGCGTCACAAGGTCACGTTTCTCTGTCATTGGCGACATTTGGATAGTATTGTTCTCACTCACTCATACTGGACTCGTAACTATCGTTTTATGTGGGATGTGTGAGATCACTCTTCGCGAGACCTAAGTACGGTGAGTGCAAATCTAACGATTCAAATCTTTGGCCTGCATGAAATTGAGAATAGAATCCCAATTTCTTTCTTTTTGCAAAGAGCCTGTTTCTGCCAAATCTTATCAAAAATGGCTCAACTGTTTAGTAGTGCAAACGTTACAACCAGATGAACAAAATCGCTTTAAGGTTAAATAAACAATTTTCAGTACACGTAGTTGAGATTAGTTTTCACGGGTTTTCATCTAATCTATATAAATAATAATGAGAGAATGCTTTCCTGTCACATATCAGTTAGACACGATTAGAATAAAGTACTTTTGCAGTCAGGATTTTGCATCACAGTGATCTTTATGGTCGTTGCTATAAGGTTGATTTCAGCTGTAAAATAGCTGTGAAAGGACTGTATGCCACTGATATTTGTCAAAATGCATTCTCTCAATACTAGTTGTTTATCGAACAAAGTGTTGACATTATTTGCTTACAAAAATAGTTACTTATTTCATTAAATTGTTAAGATCTCATTTTATGTAATACTGAACGAGAGTTAAGAGCGTTCATCCCGCGCGGGCTGGCAACGTCGCATTTCTAGTGCAATCTAGCTATACTTGGCTGTAAAAAAAATGTAGGTTCTACATTGGTTTAAATTTCAAAAAATAGTCACGAAATTTTATTTTTATTTTAGGAAAACTTACAACTAAACAAATACAGTGGGTAATAATTTATACAAAATAAGGCCAATTACAAGTTTCCACGTGTAGTTAAATACCACTAGAAATGCGACGTTGCCAGCCCGCGCTGGATGAACACTCTTACTTAAGTATGTACGAAGTAGTAAAAGTATCCAGAAGCTAAAGACGCCGCTCACGTTCTAAACAACATCGCCGAACTCAAAAACCAGCCACGAGCGAGTCGGACCATGCAATGAAGGGTTCTATAGTCGAATATAAACTAAAAAAAAAAAAAATTGTACTCTATAACGGTCTGGTGTCCGCAACTCCACGTCCGAGCGCGTATTTTGTGTACGCGTGTAATTTTTGAGTTACGAGGTGCGAGAACTGAAGCGACGACAAGGGATAACTTATTTTTTTCCTGATATACAATACGACCGACGTAACTTGGCGAGCCTGAACATAGGCACTAAGAACTTTCGCGCATGTCCTCTCACTCGCACTCACCTCATGTCACCATTTGGTTCCTAGAAAATCTTACTGCGCAGACTCCTGCGCAAAGTTCGGACCCGCCAAGTTACGTCGGTCGTATTGTACCTAACTGAAGGAACAGAAAAAAAACTAGATAAGATACAAATAAATTAAATTTCAATACAACACAAAACATTTACGTACACATAATTATTTCAATAAAAAAAAATTAAATGCTTACAATAAGTTATTTTTACACTTTTTTAATTAGTTTACACAAATCAATCAAAAGCGGTGGTAAACATTCGATTACCAAATTACCATCATTTGACTTGGAAAAAAATAAATTTAAGCCTGAAATTGTCAACCCGTCTTGAGCAAGCGTGGTGATAAATGCTCGTGCCTTCTCTGTATGAGAAGAGGCCTTTGCCCAGCAGTGGGAAACTAATAGGCTGGTATTGTGTCACAATAAATTCAAGCCAGACATTAAAAAAAAAAACAGTGGCACTCCGGGAGTGCCGACAGAAGTGAAAACAAAACACAAACAGAATACTTTGCCATCACTCACTGACATATCGGATATACATTAACCGAGTACATCCCGAGGACAGCCGAACACAACCGAAGAGACTTAAAAAAAAAGTGGGACTCCGGGAATGCCGACAGAAGTGAAAACTTGAACAATAACGTGTATTTTTTTAATCGTCTTATAAACAAAACACGCGCGGTGTCGGTTACGGTAACAGTGTCGCGAGTTCAATGGTTTTTCCCATCTCAAAAAATGCCCAACGCGGCTAAATAAATTTTCACTTCAATAAACATTTGGCACTCATTCCATCGTTTCCTGAACATTATAGTATCCTAAGGGTATTTACATGCCGAAGATGCCTCACTCCAATACCTCGCTACCTCGATGTCACCTCCATGTAAAACAAATGCATGCTAATAAACACGTACGCAGATGCCAGGTATCGAAGTAAACTCCCAAGTAGCCCGCGATGTATCGCAGTGAGGTATTATGAGGTATATATACGCACGCACATGCCGAAGAATATCTCACTAGCTAGCATGTATTTGTTTTACAAGGAGGTGACATCGAGGTAGCGAGCTAAAACACGATCTCGAGGTACCGAGCTAAACCGCGATCTCGAGATAGCGAGCTAATCCTTGATTGCGAGGTATCGCAGTGAGGCACCTTCGGCATATAATTACCCTAAGTACCGTTGGTCACGTAATTAATCGACATAACGAATCAGGTATGGAGTAAAGAGCATAAAGTTGAGTTTCCTCTGTCGCTCTACATTGGTGGTTCTGTTTAGCTAATATTGTTAGCTCTTGGAGAGCATCCTCGAGTATGCTGCGACGTTTTGGGTATCTGGAAATAATAAAGTAATATAAAAATCTTTAATTCACTGAGACAACGCACAGCCTAAAACGCTAAGTCCAGAAGCATGAAATTGTCATCAACCGGGCAGAGATCCAGGGCTGTTACTGAGCAATAACACTGAGGAGAAACCCAATAACACTTTGCCTGATCTGGAATCGAACCTAGGATCTCTAAGCTCAGCTTTAGGGCTTGCCACCACTACACCAACGAGGCGATCATTCAAACACGCCAAAACTGGGGTTAGTATTTTCTGGAAGGAAGTCGCTGCCTATAGGCTTTCTTTTTGGTGATAATTTGAAAAAAAATTGGTTTTTCTATTTCGTGTAACTTGTTAAGTATGTGGAATAGGGATTTAACATTTTGGTATATGTTTTTTGACTCTTTGGTCTAGTATCACGTAAAAGGATTACACGATTTAATGAATTTTTCTCGATACAAAAAAATTGCAAAGTTATATCAATTTTTTTACTTTTTTCGACATACGGCGTAACGCTTAGAGTTATTCAATGGAATTTACTTTAAAACATAGAGAATTATCTTATCAAAGTTTACATAAAGTAATTTTAAATTTAATTCATTTATTTCGTTAAAAAAGGAGGAGGAAGTCGTTTTGTTTCGTTATGACTTCGTTAAAAAAGGAGTAAGTTCGTTTTGGCTCATACGTCGTTTTAATCCGAGCGCACGCACATTATAGCCATCTCCCTTCTTTTGCGCTTCAAAAGTAATTGCATCACTTTCGCTCGCTTAGTAGGTCTGTCGCTACGATTTATTTTCGAGGTAGCGCCTTACATTATACAGTAAGATATTTGTTACTAAGGGCAAATTTTACCAAAGTCAGATATATTTTATCCGTGGATTATAAAATAGACGTCTGACAGTTCTAACATGGAAAGACTGTCAAAAAATTAAAAATTTATGCTCAGGATGAAGGTCATAGCACACGTATTAAACCGGAAAGGGATCAGCACCGTATTAACTCGAGCCGTTCAGTATTCTTTGTATGAAATTCCCTACTGCAACGGACACTAATCGGAATCGTAACGTAATCGCCTCGCCTCGGGACAAGCTCACGAACCGCGGTGCGGTGTGTTACGGCTCGTCGTCCCCACGCTTACGGTTTGTCGTCCCCGCACTTACGTCTCTCCGTACCCGAGCTTACGTCTCTTCGTTCACCTCTCACCCCTCCGGCCTGCCTGCTGCACCATCAACCAGCGGTCGGCAAGCCGTAACCGCGGCGTCGCCTAGCCGTAGCCGAGTCGACATAATCAGCTTCTGATCCGCTTTGGTTACGTGCTTACGTTAGGTTGACGCCTATTTGACGGCGAGGCGAAAGGCGATACGGTGCCGATCCCTTTCTGATTTGATACATGTGATATGACCTTAAGACTTGGTTCTAGGTATAAAAGTTTAGTGGAAAAAAATCGCCCTTAGTAATATTCATACTGGTAAGTATTTAAATAGAATCCCAGTCGTTATCAATGCATTTATTGAACTTAAACCCTGCAACTTTAACGGCATGCATTTATATTTATTTATACATCGTTATCTTATCGCCCTATGTTTCTTGAACTCGTTATTTATGTACTTTTGTATAGTTAGCAAATGTATTTATTTATAAAGGGCAGTAATGATAACAGGTTATATACAAATGGGATCTTCCACTCTCCAAAGAGACCAAAGCATATACAATCTTATTGTTCTTAAAATTGACATTGTTATTCATGATTGTCGTAGTCAATGTCAATTTGTTCAGATGTTATTTTTTATTGATTAATGATTAATGATAATTATGATTAACTAGCAGCGCCCCACGGTTTCACCCGCGTAAGTTTCGATTCCAAATAAAATCTGGAGAGGGCCACCCTTATCACCTAGGGGTATAAAAAATAGTCTACGACCTATTTTTAGACCTACCAAATATACACAAAAAATTTCATAAAAATCGGTCAAGCCGTTTCGGAGGAGTTCGATAACAAACACTGTGTGACACGAGATTTTTATATATAAGATTATTTATTTATTATAATTATATTGTTATTATAAAGATAGGTCATTGAAACATATTGCAGTACTTAAGTTTTTTTTTCTTCTAAATTGTTTTATTTTATGTTTATATACTTTGTGAAAGGATTTTATTTTGGTTTGCTCTAAAATCTTGTTTCTAGATTAAATAATAATAACTGCCTCGTTGGTGTAGTGGTGGCAAGCGTTACCGCTAAGCATGAGATCCTGGGTTCGACTCCCAGGTTGGGTAAAGTGTTACTGGGTTTTTCCGCCAGTCTGGATTTTTCTGTGGTTCTTTTGATGGCAATAGGCTCGCTCCTCATTACACGGGAGTTCCTCATAACTGGCGAAATGTGAGTGTACCATAGGTACCACTCTGCCTAACCTTTCGAGGAGTAAGGCGTGATGTTATGTTGTATATCTAAATACTCACGCTTCGCAAACCGGTGTAAACGCGTGCGCCAGTTCATCGACATCAAGCGGCGCGCCTATCGACGCCGCTAACATACGCACACAGGACGCTTCGCACGACAGCGCGAGGACGTTGACCCGGACCCGACTCAGTACGGGCTGCAGGCCTAAGGATACTAGGATCGATGTTATTTGTGTGTTAATCTGTGGAGAAGAAAGAAAAAAATATCTATTATGTTAGAAGGATACCTCAGCCTTGAAAAGGAATAAAATTATTTTTATGTCTGAAACAGTTTAAGAAGTTCGATGTGCATGGGATATTTTAGCTTTGTCTCTGTGATAGGAAAGCTAATTCAGATGTCCATAAGCGCGGGTACTACTTACCCATTATAATCGTTCAGCCGCTGCGAGCTCGGCGATTCCGTACTCTAGTTGTGTTGCAAGTTCTTACTTAATTTACGCACAGAAAGGACTAATAGTGACATTTCGGGGCACGAAATGCACGTATAAACGCTACGTCATAACTATTTCTCGATCTTTCTTAATTTAAATATTGTTCCCGGAACCTCCTTAAGCTTTATAATTTATCAAGATAGCGAATACACGCAACTTTGATAATTAAACTAACGCATATTTTTTTTCAAAACTACTGGTTTTGACCAGTAACTATCAACACAATTAATAATTCACCTTGCGTTCCATTACCACCACAGCTGTAAAAGGATGCTAATTTCACTGACCTGGTTCTCACAATGTCTCTTGGAGTTTTTGCTCATTCTCTCACTGGCAGTGATGAAGGTGACAGATGTCGTTTGACTGCAGTTTGACTTCTCGGTTTCAGACCAGCTCAGAGCACGATTTGTACCTGCTGGGTATTTATTTTATTTTTATATTGAAGTATGTTTGTTGGTGACGTTTGACATACGCAGTGAAAAGGACACCGACGCCCGAACCGTTACCATGAATTCAACGCATGATTCTACGCTCTCCAGCGTAAAAAAATCTGCTGTTTCATACAAAAGTGCAATACCTACACGGTTATATGATTTTTAACCTATACATTATTTTTCTTGGGCGTCTTCAAACCTTGTGCTGAATTCATAGTACTAGTTTGCGCCTCTTACATCCATACTTACTGTATAATATTATAAATTCAAAAGTAACTCTGTCTGTCTTTCTGTATGTTACCTTTTCACGCCTAAACCACTGAACGGATTTCGATAAAATTTAACAGGGAAATAGATTGCATCCCGGAGAAGGAAATAGGATAGTTTATATCCCGTTATTCCCACGGGATCGAAACTTGTGCGGGTGAAACCGCGGGGCGCAGCTAGTCGTAACGTTTTACGGATAGGATTTTGGTTTATCAACTTATTCAGCCGAAAGACGTCAGCAGTGGAACATAGGAAACCGAAACGTCCCCACATCGACTGGTCCTGACGGTGTCGCATCTACAGCTCGCCTTCCGGTAAGGTGGTCCTTACGCGCCTCAAATAAGAGATGTCAGCACTAACTGACGGCGTCCGCTAGGGCCGATGCGATGCCCGCCAGGGTCGCGGGTTGTTCGAGAGAGATACTGAAGGAAACTGAAGCAACTGAAGGAAAACGGGTGGGTTTTAGTCGGTAAAAGTCTGACACGCCCTCCCGCTCCGCCCAGAACGGAAGAAGTCATTTCATAATTTGGCACCCAAAAAAAAAAGGCTGTTGCATCTATCAGATTCTCGCGACTTACGCTAGGTCGTCCGTCTACCTTGTGGAAGGCCTACCCACACTACGGCTACGGTACGTTACGTAAAATATAAGCATAGCATAATCAGCCGCCAACTTTCCCATTGCTGTATCCTCTCTGTGAGAGGCATTGGGCCGTAATCCAACACGCGGGCCCAGTGCGGTGGATCTTTGAATTTTTTAGTTCTAGGACATGTCGGTTTTCTCAAGGTGTTTTTCTTCATCGTTTTGAGAGCAGTAGTGCAAAAATAATTTACATAAAATAAAGTGCCTGTCTTGGTTCAAATCCGGCCTATACCTCGTAAGTCGAGGCCCTAAAATATTAGGATAAAAAATCTGTTACTATTTTCCACTTACCTTCAGGACTCTTAAGAGTATCCGGGTTGAGTTTTTGTTTGATAAAGTCTAAAACATCGATGTATGGCACTTTGTGTTCTTTCAACCTGTAAGGAAAAAAATGGTGTGATTTAAATAAGATAGTAAAAACGGGCATTTTAAATATTATGGAAACTGTACCAATACTGGTCAGAGAGAAAATAAAGCACGGATTATGATAATTATGGATTTGGAGTTCTTTAATTGTCGTCCGGAATTCTTTGCCTATAGAAAAAAGTAGAGAACTTTTTTTTCAAATATAATTACGTTCTCACATATATGCATATTTATGAAATAAAAATAAAAAAACAAATAAAACGTCAAGTATGTAAGTCTGCTATGACATGTCATAGCGAGAAAGTAAACTAAATATCACTGCATAATAAAGTTATTATTACGTTTGTTGCCAAGAAACCGCATTATGTTAAGGCTAAATTCGACAAATTGTATTTGAATGTCGTCGGTATGGGACTCTTTTACTTGCACCGATCGGTACCTATCAGATCCGACTTGTCCGTACTGGGAAACTCCAGGGTTTTTGCGTGACACATAATGTGACAATCGCTTGCAATGACTTTGCTGTTTGTACCTGACTCCATCCCAGCACGCCACCCGTACAGTAGCATCCTCCTGCAGCAGCACGACCCCGGCGCGCGCCAGCTCGTGCGCGTCACTACTGCTGGTGGGCCAGCCGGCGGCGGCTAGCCCGGCGGCCCACAGGTCGCGCGCCAGCTGCATATGTACCTGACTCCATCCCAGCACGCCACCCGTACAGTAGCATCCTCCTGCAGCAGCACGACCCCGGCGCGCGCCAGCTCGTGCGCGTCACTACTGCTGGTGGGCCAGCCGGCGGCGGCTAGCCCGGCGGCCCACAGGTCGCGCGCCAGCTGCATATGTACCTGACTCCATCCCAGCACGCCACCCGTACAGTAGCATCCTCCTGCAGCAGCACGACCCCGGCGCGCGCCAGCTCGTGCGCGTCACTACTGCTGGTGGGCCAGCCGGCGGCGGCTAGCCCGGCGGCCCACAGGTCGCGCGCCAGCTGCATATGTACCTGACTCCATCCCAGCACGCCACCCGTACAGTAGCATCCTCCTGCAGCAGCACGACCCCGGCGCGCGCCAGCTCGTGCGCGTCACTACTGCTGGTGGGCCAGCCGGCGGCGGCTAGCCCGGCGGCCCACAGGTCGCGCGCCAGCTGCATATGTACCTGACTCCATCCCAGCACGCCACCCGTACAGTAGCATCCTCCTGCAGCAGCACGACCCCGGCGCGCGCCAGCTCGTGCGCGTCACTACTGCTGGTGGGCCAGCCGGCGGCGGCTAGCCCGGCGGCCCACAGGTCGCGCGCCAGCTGCATATGTACCTGACTCCATCCCAGCACGCCACCCGTACAGTAGCATCCTCCTGCAGCAGCACGACCCCGGCGCGCGCCAGCTCGTGCGCGTCACTACTGCTGGTGGGCCAGCCGGCGGCGGCTAGCCCGGCGGCCCACAGGTCGCGCGCCAGCTGCATATGTACCTGACTCCATCCCAGCACGCCACCCGTACAGTAGCATCCTCCTGCAGCAGCACGACCCCGGCGCGCGCCAGCTCGTGCGCGTCACTACTGCTGGTGGGCCAGCCGGCGGCGGCTAGCCCGGCGGCCCACAGGTCGCGCGCCAGCTGCATATGTACCTGACTCCATCCCAGCACGCCACCCGTACAGTAGCATCCTCCTGCAGCAGCACGACCCCGGCGCGCGCCAGCTCGTGCGCGTCACTACTGCTGGTGGGCCAGCCGGCGGCGGCTAGCCCGGCGGCCCACAGGTCGCGCGCCAGCTGCATATGTACCTGACTCCATCCCAGCACGCCACCCGTACAGTAGCATCCTCCTGCAGCAGCACGACCCCGGCGCGCGCCAGCTCGTGCGCGTCACTACTGCTGGTGGGCCAGCCGGCGGCGGCTAGCCCGGCGGCCCACAGGTCGCGCGCCAGCTGCATATGTACCTGACTCCATCCCAGCACGCCACCCGTACAGTAGCATCCTCCTGCAGCAGCACGACCCCGGCGCGCGCCAGCTCGTGCGCGTCACTACTGCTGGTGGGCCAGCCGGCGGCGGCTAGCCCGGCGGCCCACAGGTCGCGCGCCAGCTGCATATGTACCTGACTCCATCCCAGCACGCCACCCGTACAGTAGCATCCTCCTGCAGCAGCACGACCCCGGCGCGCGCCAGCTCGTGCGCGTCACTACTGCTGGTGGGCCAGCCGGCGGCGGCTAGCCCGGCGGCCCACAGGTCGCGCGCCAGCTGCGCGCGGCGCGCGGCCGCCTGCCCGTCGCGCCCAGAGCCCGCCGTGCCCCACACGCAAACGCATATGAGACCAGGCTGGGGGTTGTAATGGAGTTGTAATATAAAAACAGAGAGAGAGATAGTTTTAATGGTTTTCGAGGGTGCTAAAGCCAATGATGAGCTCAAAATGAAAATTAAAGATGGCGGCAGTGATTTTTTTTATAATCATTGGTTTTATTTCATGGTTTTCGATCTCAAGCTAAAGCCAAATGCAATAATAAAATAAGTCTAAATGAATTGGGATATGCAGATGGCGGTTGCGAAAATTTGCAATTTTTTCGTCTTGGGTGTCGTTTTCATGGTTTTCGAGGGTGCTAAAGGCAAAATATTGGGTCCAAATGAAAATCTAAGATGGTGGCTAACGAAAATTTTCAATTTTTTTTCATGGATGTCGTGTTCTTGGTTTTCGAGGGTGCTAAAGCCTATATATAGTGAGGTCAAAATTAAAATCCAAGATAGCGGCTGCGAAAATTTTAAAATTTTGCGTCATGGGTGCCGTTTTCATGGTTTTCGAGGGTTTTGGATTTGAATAGACTTTAGCTATAGTTGCCCATATTCATTAGTAGTCCAACTCTTGTGCAATAAAATACTTCTATGAGAAAAATACATACCTCTACATTTGGCAGTGGTGTAGAAGGTACTTCACTCTCCAACTTTTTCAAAATGGCGGCCATTCTCTCTAGTGACATGGAGAATCCGACCGAACTAGACTTCAGTTCGAAACAGTCGTGGTCCTTCTCCGTTCGCGCTACCTTCCAGAATTCCGATACTAAAGCATCGTATCTGTGGAAAATTATCTTGTTGATGTAAAAGTATGTACTCGTATTATGAGAGGCTTGTGGCTACGTAATAATAGTCGCACGGGTCGATTAATCAGGTTAAGCTACGCTTGCCGCGGTTGGTCCGTGGATGGGTGACCATCTTTACATATCAAGACCTCTCCGTGTCTCGGGAAGCACGTTAAGCCGTTGGTCCCGGCTGTCATTTGTGGATCTTTGACAGTCGTTACGGGTCGTCAGAAGCCCAAAATTCTGACAACCAGTCTTTCCAAGGGGTATTATATTACCTAGTAATTGAGTTGTGGAGGTCAGATAAAAAAATGTTCTTAAGTAACTTTTTAGACCTTTGTACCCTGCATATGCGTATGAAGTTTCATTAAAATCGGTTCATTCATTTCGAAAAACAAGGGCTTGAAAGTTTGTATGAATCGCCGTACGGCGTAAACGCTCTTAATTGCAAGTATTTTTGTTTACATCAGACACCTCACAACTTCAGGTCCAGTTAAAAACCAGCGTCAGGACTCAGGCACTAGTTGTCTGGGATTTTGTGCTAAACTAGGCCTATTTGGCGCAGCCATGAGGCACACATTGCTGTTTTTTCTCTACAGTTGAACACAGTTTTTTTGTGTGGTATTTTGCAGAATATGTTGTATGCCTATTAGTCTGAGCTATAAGCCGATGCATTAAAGAAAGGAATCTTAAATGGCGGCTTGTACTTGCGTTGACAGATAGTACGGTTAGCATATAACATTTCAAGTCGATTTTTTTTCAAATTAAAAATAATAAAAACATGACCGGGCCGTATTTATTTCAAACTAGCTTCTGCCAGCAGCTTCGCGCGCGTAAAAGTTGAAAATTTGAAAGACACGTGGCGCCATCTACTATTATAAGATCGTTATTGTTGTTTTCATCGGAAACAGTAGGTACTTTTTTCAGGATGAATGGTAAAAAATAACAAACAGGTAACGGAAAAATAACAGAAAACAAGGAATTCGTAAAAAGGATTACTGAGCGCGTTAAGACAGCGTGAAAGCAAATTAAGACAGATTTTTTTTCTGCATACGGTACGCGCGAGAGTGAGATAGACGGCACTAGTGTGCAAGCGAGAAAACATGATAAGCACCGCCATTTTAGATTCCTTTCTTTAATGAACCGGGTTATAAATAAATGTATTTTCTCTGTGCGAAGCCTAAAGGAGAAAAAATAAATGTATTTTCTTTCTATCTTACCTTCCACCAGCTGCTATTAAGTCACCTGCCCGGTGTTTCGCAGCGGGTTTATGGTCCATGTTACTTACTACGGACATTTGCCAGAATATTCCACAGTGTTGGGTCGCGTTGTATGCCAGGAAAGGGGCTACCGACATTGTGCACTGAAACGATTAAAAGCGGAATAAAAAACCAGCCCAGTGCGAGTCGCACACAAAGTGCCACAATGCAAAAAAAAAAACGCCGATAAAAAACGTTTCTATTAAAAAGCCTAAACTTTACCCGTCTGTCTGTCTATCTGTCTGTCACCAGGCTATCTGTATCTCATGAACCGTGATAGCTATAGACAGTTGAAATTTTGACAGATGATGTATTTCTCAACAAATAATAAAATAAAATAAAATTTAAAGGGGGTAAGTATAAAAGAAACGTTTTTTTCAGCGTTTTATGCCTTGTGGTACGGAACCCTTCATGTGCGAGTCCGACTCGCATTTGGCCGGTTTTTTTTATGATTACTGGCCACTAGCCAAATAATGTGACTATTGTAGCGACACGTTGTATTATTTAATCTATTATATTGTAAAACATGCAAAATGCAATCTATAAATTTTAATTTAGATGATAGAAATTGTTTTAGTTGCTAAAAGAATGTATTAACATTTTCCGGTAATTACCTCACAGCCCAACGCCTTAGCGTTCCTATACACGGCTTCCAGGTCATGCACCGCGTGCGAGACAAGCTTACTCCACTTGGCGTGCTTCACGAAGGGCGTGACCAGCTCACGCACCTCGTGCACGGTCACGTCCGCCTCCATGAGCCGCAGGAGGTTCGACACGTCGCGGTTCGTCACGCAGAGAGATGTCAGGTGGGTTTGGAGTTGGAGCGATGTTATGCGGCCTGAATAAGAGATAAAAAATCTTTGTAATAAAAAATTTAACCGACGAAAAAAGAAATCCTACTAATATTATAAATGTGAAAGTTTGTGAAGATGTTTGGATGTTTGTTACTCAATCACGCGTACGCAATTTTCATCCAAATCTGTTCAACGGTGTACACCGTTGAACAGATTTGGATGAAAATTGGCACGTAGATAGACCATTTTCTGGATTAACACATAGGATTTTCTTTTACCAACTACCTGCCACTACATTTTTCATTACAGTACTGGAACGGATAACTTACCAAAGCTAACATCGACAAGCACCGGATATATATCGGCATGCTTGTCCAGCGGCACTCCACACGACAGGAGCAGTGTCCGCAGCAACTCTGTGTGGTTCAACTGTAGCGACACTTTCAGGCCACTTTCTGTTGCCGCCCGACTCGCCACTATTAATAGTTCTGCGTCCGGCCATAAAGAATCTGGAAATAAAATGATTAAAATATTAGGAGGCATTTTTTGGGGCATAATCGTAATAACTCGATGTTTTCGTAATTCAGTGTTTTTAACCGACTTCAAAAAAGGGAGCGAGGTTCTCAATTCAGATGATAATTTTTTTTTTTTTTTGACGTCACCTCATCCTCATCAGAGTATGGAAGGAATAGAAAATTAAACGACAACCTTGAATCTATTTAAAATGGATGCTGGTATAATATATGACATTGATAAACTCCATCCTTTGACCGATCACCATGAAAGATGGCAGCTTTATATATAGTTTTTTTTTTATTTCGATCTCCATACTGTCGAAGCCGCGGACGAAATCTAGTAAATTATTGAGTTTGTTTGTATGTTTGTTACGCTTTCACGCTAAAACGGCTAAACGGATTTGGATGAAATTTGGCACACGGATAGACCTGGGTAAGCCCTTAGGCTACTTTCACCCTGGATCGCAGACGAAGTCGCGGGCAACAGCTAGTAGTTTATTTTAATGGTGCATCAAACAGCGAAAATGTAGTCGTTACCGTTTGAAGTTTACGTGAATGTGAATGCTCGTGGTATTGTAGCGGTATCTACCACGCCACATGCGGACAACGCGTCATACTGACGTCACGCAAATCCTGCATCGCGCAAACAAAGTTTACCGCGCAACTAGCATAGATACAACGGCCCGACATGAATCATCGGGCAGTTGCCCACCAGATACAACACCCGTCTGGTCGGAGGATGCTCCCTTTTCTATAGAGTATGAGTGAACAACCTGTTCCTCATAGCTCTATACTGGTGACCCCGAGAATGAACGTCAGCGCAGCGTTCGTGCACCTACTCCAGCGTGACGTCATCATCATCACTCCCGCAAGCTTTGGAGCGGCTAGTCACCCAGCCAGCCAGCATCCACGGCTTCAACCGGTATCCTGACCACCAGCATGCAGCGACCGCGCATACCTTAATGAAGGAAAATAATATCTTACCATTCCTAGGAGTAACAATATCGAAAGCGCACTCGACGATTTCCCTCGGATGGAACCCCTGCACATGCTTCTCTCTGAACACGCGATCTACTACGAAACGACGCATGTATTTCGTTCCGGAGTATGCTGTATGCCTGCGAAAATAACACGTATAGATTATAGGGTATCTTCTACAGTCGTCGCCAGCACGTAACTTGGTAAGAGTCGTTAGGCGTTCCTATCCTTTCTTCTAAACAAACATGTTTTAAAATAAGAAAGAAAATAAGTTTAAGGGTCCCACCACACGGGCCACCGGCCACAATCACAAAACGACGCCACCGGCATATTTCCTGTAGTTTTCATACATTTTACATGGACTCGCCGCGCACGGTTGACGCCGGTGGCCGCCAAGCGCTACAAATCGTCGTTCAATCGTCGTTCTAGCTTCTCGTGGCGGCGTTTGTGGCTGTGGCCGGTGGCCCGTGTGCGGGGACCCTAATTGCGGCAAACATGACGCAGAGAAAGGACATAAACAACAAGTTGGGGAGAAAATATGCGTCACATCTACGGCAAAACGGCCATCGCTCAGCATAATGCTAACACCCTATTATGCTGACAGAGCCCCAGCGCTGGTTTGCAGCGACAGCCGGCGTTGACGTGATGAGGCCAACCGGTGCAGCATACGATAAGATAAAAAACAAAATAAGAAATAAAATAAATATACAATACCTAGTTCTGAATGTCGATAATCATAATAATATTTATAAAATGGTAACATTCCGGGCAAAGACAGAAAATTACTTTAACCATAGAATAAATTATAAGCAATAAAAGTGACCATTTTCGTGTTTGCGCGTGTACTGTACAGTCACAAGCAAAAGTATGTATACACTTGGCTTTATTCAAAGGCGATTTTCTCCTTTATTTTTGAATGGAATTTTATATTAGTAGGAACATAGTATTTTCGAACCTATAGGTATATGTAATTGTAAAGTTTGCAACGTTGCATTCGTTATTTCGTGAACAAATCGCAATTTAAAGTTGCCAAGTGTTGACATATTGGTGCTCGTGACTGTACACTCAGTGTGTACTTGCCACTACGCCAAAACCTTGTCAAGTTACGTGCCGGCGACTGTCTTAAGGTGAATAAGCAGTGAAACCGCGAAATTCAAATTTTCTTTCTTACATTTTATTGCATGGCTTGTAAAGTCCATTCAAAATATTTCAAATTGATGTTATTTCATGTTAAACAAATATCAACTTTATTTTAAAGGTAATTAAGTTGATTTCAGAGTGACTAGCACTATTGAAAAAGTTAAAAAAATGTTTGAAGTTGTGGCGTAAACTGCACTTAATTGTGTAGGAATTAAAGTTATTTTTCCATAAACTCATGTTTATATTTTTGGCAAATAAGTCGCAAATGCAGATTAATATAATAATCCCTCATACCTTGCAAACGGCAGTCTCAAATCATGTGGTAGATGGACAACGGACCCCGAAGCAGTCATGACCTTCACAGCATTGGGGTACTGGTCCCAGGCAGAGGCTCGAGGAATCAGCAGGGGAGGGGAGAACTCTGAGGCACCGTGACTACGGAAGACCTGTGAACAAGGGAGAAATAGGCTACGATTTGAGGTTGACTTCCTGCCAGTGTCCGAAAGTCAAGTCACCCTTTCACCTAAACGTATAACGCACGGTGAGAATAAAAGTGACCTATTTAAAAATTAAGGTAAAATGAGTTAAATATACAAAGTGACTCAAAAAGTACACTCTTTCACATCTTATAAAACATAATATAAGATGTTTTTAGTATTAGTTTTTTGTTTTTTAAGTATATTTAACTCATTTTACCTAAATTTTGTAATAGGTCACTTTTATTCTCACCGTGCGATAAGTTCAGGTTTCCTCACGATATTTTCCTTCACCGATGTCAGCGATAAACTTAGAAAATATAATGAACTAGCAGCGCCCCATGGTTTCACCCGCATAACTTTCGATCCTGTGGGAATATTGGGATAAAAAGTATCCCATGCGTTGATCCTGGTTATAAACTATCTGTTTGCCAAATTTAATCCAAATCCGTCAAGTAATTTTTGCGTGAAGAAGTAACAAACGTACAAACACAGTCACAAACTTTCGCCTTTACAATATTAGAGTGATTGAAAAAGTCAATTGGTAGTTGCACAGATTTCAGCCCACGACCTCAAGCATTAGAGGCGAGGCCACTAGGCCGTCACGATTTTATATATTTTTCAAATGTGGTAATGATTGCCAAACTGGTGTTTTTCACGTACTTCTTGTGCTGCACAAGTTTCTAGGCCAGCCGTATTGTATTGTATTGAATTTTGTATATTGTCCATGAGTCTTTGTAACTTGAATTAATAAATAATAATAATAATAAGAGGGAAAAGGGCGTGCGGCTCTCCATACAAATGTGTTCCCCTTTTTTATTCCTGAATAATCCCTCTATAACTTTTTTTTTTTTCATAAAATCAAGGTCTGCTGCAAACACGTCCCTGTCATTTTTTTTTCAGTAACTAATTAAATTAGTGACTAAGAAAAGATTTGATTTATTGTATGTTTCTTTGTGACACTAAAACAGCTGAACGGATTTGGATGAAATTTGGCACATGGGCAGACCATGACCTGGATTAGTATATAGGATACTTTAATCCCGATATTTCCACAGGATCGAGACTTATACGGTAGAAACAGCGGGGCGTAGCTAATAATAGATAAATTAATGATTTATGTAAGAAATATTTTATTGATAATCGACGTTATTTGCGGACCTGTGAAGGTAGGATAATATGGTATAAAGAACTTTTGTTATATGTATCACATCATGTCCCCATATTTAAGCAAATAAATTATTTGTTTTTTTTTCAGTGCCGCTAATCCGCGAAGTGTGTTTGTCGCGATAAGTAACGGGTATTAAGGAGTCCATGAAAATAAAGGAAGCAATAAGAGTACTCATACACATAATGCTTCAATCATATATTAAAAAAAAATATTATAAAAGTATTTTCAGTGTAAAGTAACAAGTTACAAAAAAAAATGTGAAATAAAAATAGTAAAAATGCAAAAAGAATCGACGAGGATGGGATTCGAACCCACGCGTGCAGAGCACATTGGATTAGCAGTCCAACGCCTTAACCACTCGGCCACCTCGTCATGTGACACTGGTTACGTAATTATGTACTACTTCAAAAGCATTGATAAGGACTTCAATATCGCACAATACGGTTGATGACTAATATTATATTGTTCGAACAAATTATGTTATTTCAAAAAACTGGCTAAGTGCGAGTCGGATTCGCACACGAAGGGTTCCGTAGGACAAGGCAAAAACGCCGAAAAAAACACGTTTGTTGTATGGGAGCCCCCCTTAAATATTTATTTTATTTTTAATATTTGTTGTTATAGCGGCAACAGAAATACATAATTTGTGAAAATTGCAACTGTCTAGCTATCGCGGTTCTTGAGATACAGCCTGGTGACAGACAGACGGACGGACGGACAGACAGACGGACAGACGAACGGACAGACAGCGAAGTCTTAGTAATAGGGTCCCGTTTTTACCCTTTGGGTACGGAGCCCTAAAAATCAATGCAAATTTGGAGAACCTACGCGCTTTAAAAGTTTTTGGTGGGGATTATTCCCGTCCTTGTCGCGCATTACTGACAATGTATGGCGCTAGTATGACGTTACATAGTCGTGATTTCACATCTATGGTAGTCCCGTCCTTGTCTAGCACTTATTTTAAAACGTTTATAACTTGGCCATTTTTTTAAAGTTTTAGACTTTTTATAGTAATGTTTGCACTATTTGCAAACAAATTTTTCTTTTGAGTTTGAGATAAAAACGTTATCATTATCCCTGTTGGGTGTGTTAGGGGCGGTATACACTGTTCGGGCCGGCATGGTTTGGCACAGCCGGGCGGCAAAATCATATGTAGATACTGAGGTTTATTTTTAAACGTTGTTTAAAGTTAAATAATGATTAACGTCTACTAAAACATAGGTACATTTTTGACGTTTAAACGTCTCTTAACTTCAAGCAATGTTTATAAATTAACCCAATGATGTTCGGGAAAAGTCGCTCGGTTTAGCTCGAATCGTAACGAGCCGACCCGAACATAATTCGGCGAACGTAGACACCGCATGGAGTTTACTGAACGGCACAAGCATGAGAGACGGCTTATGGAGACAGATGAAAAGACGTACGGTGTAGTAAATTTTTCGAATATAATGAATTTTGTTGTATTATCCAAATAAAAAGTATTGTGTGTTACGCAACAGACATTAAGAAATGTGCGATTCTGCACCCTTATTAAGGGTGCAGAATCGCACATTTCTTAATGTCTGTTCCATAAGTATCTACTGAAGGTGTAAACAAACCCTGTTCAGGTAAAAAAATAATTTCAAAAAAAAAATTTTTTTACACAATTTCTCAATAAAGGGAATTATAGTACACAGTCATCTATATTTAGGTTTTAACTTTGTATCCCACCACTTTTTTCGTATACATGGTAGTTGAAATATGGTTCGGTCAAAACTGAAAAGTGGATGCACGGGCTTGCGAAAGACGACGGGACAGCGCAAATAAGTAAAAAAAAAAAAAATTTAAATACTTATATGTATAGCCAAAAATTGAGGTTATAAATTTACCTCAATTGTCAAATAAAAAACATTAATAAGGTGATTTTAAATTAGAATTTCGGGTTTAAGTATTCAAATAATCAAATTTAAGCACTCAAAATGCAAGTGACACTAGAAATAGACATCCTCATGTATGTCTTCTAACCAAACTTGAAAAAAAAACATTGTCTTTTTTTTCAAATTGTTTACATTTTCGTCAGATACTTATTGAATAGACGTTACCTTTATGACAGCATCTTTAATCTTCAGCAGCACATCGTGTGCCTTACTCCTCATATCATTATGGTAGGTATAGTCTTCGACTGGCGTCGGTCGCTGGTCGAGGCACGCTGCTACTAATCTATGGTACCCTCTGGCTGCCCTATCACTTAGGGCGTGTGACAGTAGGCCGGACAGGGCGCCCTCGGGGACCGCGCGAGGGACGTGCTCGCTGGCCAGGAGTTCTGCGCAAGTGGGGCGGAGACTCGGCTCGTGGTTTAAGAGCCATCTGTAATAAAGGTTACGCAACGGTTTTATATTGGACAGGGGGCCTAAAAGGCCACTTTGGCAGAATCATAAATGGATAACATTATGAATCATAAAGAATTCATACAATACTAGCTTCCGCCCGGGGCTTCGCCCGCGAGGTATGTCGATAAAAACTATCCTATGTCCTTCCCCGGGATGCAATCTATCTCTCTGTCAAATTTTATCGAAATCCGTTCAGTGGTTTAAGCGTGAAAACGTAACATACAGACAGACAGACAGACAGTTACTTTCGCCTTTATAATATTAGTATGGATACACCTAAACTTTCCTCATAAACCACTCCGTAAATTGATGAAAACCATAATTATGAAAATACATTCGGTAGTTTTTGAGTTTATCGCGTTCAGACAGACAGACGCGGCAGGGGGGGACTGAAAATATTAATTTATACATACCTAATAACATGAATCTGCCTACTATTATCCTCTTTTTCAAAACTTTTAGGCATGATTATATCTTTGCTCCTCAAATTAGTGAGGACCAACATCCTTTCCATCCCCGTATCCAGGGTCGGATGGAACATCTCAAAGAGGATGATGCCTAAAGAATAGATGTCCACTTTCTGGTTGTATATGACCTTGGAACTGGATTGAAGGAGCTCCGGGGCTACGTAGAGGGCTGTGCCGACCTGGAAAACAGAAAAGCTTTTGTCATCGCATAAGATAGCTACAATCTTTTGGCATAATTAGCCTATAATGTTCCCACAGCTGGGACACAGGCCTCTTCTCTTTGAGAAGGAGTGGGCCATAATCCACCGTGCGGGCCTAGTGCGGGTTGGTAGATGTCACATATTGTGTTCGATTTTTTGGTTCTAGAACATACCGGGGTCTTCGGTTTATGAGAATTACAATACGACCGAAGTAACTTGGCGGGCCTGAACGTAGGCACTAAGAACTTTCGCGCATGTTCTCTCACTCGCACTCGCCTCATGACACCATTTGTTTGCTAAAAAATCTTATTGCGCAGCCTTCTGCGCAAAGTTCAGGCCCCCCAAGTTACGTCCGTCGTATTGTATGTTCTAGTAAAAATGTTTTCGTACCTGACCAGTAAGTGAGCCATGCATTTCTTCCTGTTTAGCCTTTTCTGAAACATGATTGTACCAAAGATTAACTACACTTATCGTACTTTAGTATAAAAAGTAAATTCATACCGCATGTATCGGAAAGGTGGTTATAATTCGGCCGCTTTCACATTAGAACGTTAGCAGCGCGACAGTAGCGCGGCAGAAGCAGAAACCTTCACGCACGCTTCTGTTTATAATATGAAATTCTGACTGGGCGACGGTCGCGCGTCAGTCGCGCTGCTAAAGTCGCCTAAATGTGAAAGCGGCCTTAGAGATATGAAGAATTTCAAATTTCTATAGAAAACTGATTTTTCTCATAACTCGTCTTTAAATCAGTGTTCATTCAAAATATATATTTGGGAACCTAGAAAGAAATAAATTTTATTTGCTCGAACATGTGGTGTACATACAGAATTAAAATAATACTTGCATGCAAGATCTTAAAATAAGAGTGGCTCACGACATGTCTGCCAGTTTTCATGGCGTGCAAATATCTAAGGTAAGCACAGAATCAATGATTTTTTAGTTTTACACTTGTACATTAAATATCACTCACAGTAGATATTCTGTAATCCAATCGGAATAAATACACACTATATTAAGAATATGTTTGATTTACAAATTATCTTGGTATTACGTTTGTATGAACTATGCATGCTCCGCCGGCCCCTTAAGAGCGTAGACGGGCTGCGCGAGTATTGAGAAATAGGTATTTGAAGAAACTATTGCCGTCTCTCTCCCTCTAGTCTCCCCCCGTAGAGTGCGATAGGGACAACTGCAGCTCAGAACGATTTTACCTAGAAAAAACCTTGACCGATCGACGTTTCGTATTCCCCTGTTTTCTCCTTAAAAACCTAAGCCGATTAAAATATTTTGGTGTCAAAATTTAAAGGAAGAATAGCTCTATGCCCCTATCATTTGTTTTTATCTTAAAAACATTTCAATTTTCTTTGGTAGTCGTCTGATTACGTAGGTAAAAACGGGGCATTTTTTTAGGTTTTCGGAAAATCATATTTTTTATTTTTTTTTTGAGAGCAGTGATGGCCAAGTGGTAACGGCCGCGACTTACGAGTTGTAGGTCGTAGGTTCGAACCCAGACAGGCGCTTTACTTTGTGTAAATTATTTCATCACCACTGCTCTCAAAAACGGTGAAGGAAAACATCGTGAGGAAACCGGCATGTCCTAGAACCAAAAATTCGAAGACATGTGACATCTACCAATCCGCACTGGGCCCGCGTGGTGGATTACGGCCCACTCCCTCTCACCGAGAGGAGGCCTGTGTCCCAGCAGTGGGAACATTATAGGCAGATTATGGTTATGGTTATGGTATATTTATTTTTGTAATAATTTTTTTTTTTTTAAATAACAGGGGCATGCCTTCAATAGACCTCGATTTTTATAAATAAAAATGATTACTCTAGAAGCAATATCCAGGAAGAGAATAGGGGAATACGTTTGTATGGAAAAAATGCAGCCCGTCTACGCTCCTAAGGGTGTGGTACAGAGTATCAAACTGAACAACTTTCTCTAAAAAATTATCAAACTGTCCCATAGAAAACTTCAATACCTACTCGACCCAAATGTATGTAGCGGCTGACTATTTTTTCGCGATAGCGATTTTGGTCCCATGTAGTACCCGTCCCTTAAATATGAAGAAACCTTTTTGACACATGCTGTATACAAAGTAAAAATATATAGTCACTTTTCGTGTCTGTCTGTATGACCGCTTAATACTTCTAAACTCCACAAAGGATTTTGATGCGGTTTCGATGATAAGAGCAATTTTTCCGAAAGGTTTATTTGTATGATAGATTAATGTTTAACTTGGAAACAGCACAGACATTGCTATGTTGCAAGCAAGGGTGGATCGCTATTAAATAAATAAATTGTAATAAATTAAATATATTATTGGGATATCGTACCATCCACAGGTAAAGCAGTGAACGCTTTAGTAGCAAGTCCGAAATCTCCGATCTTGACATGGTCGTTAGAATCTAAGAAAATGTTGACTGGCTTCAAATCTCTATGGATCATTCCTCGTTGGTGGACGTGAGCCAGGCCTTCCACTATCTCCCTGGAAATGTATAAAAGAAGGATTTAAAGCTTCCTTTATTTTTGCCTTCGATTCAGAATACAGTATCCCACCAAAAACATTTTCATGTAAAATGTTGCCAAGACGAGACTACATATGGCTCGCACTGCCAAAAAGTTATCAGATCTCATGTAGAGCCAAGCTTCTAACTCTACACGCCCTAACTTCACAAACTCTACACCTTAGTCAAAATATGAGGCTTGGCCGTTTCGTTACTACAAAAACTATTGTATAACAGAAAAGTAATGAACAGTGAATAAATTTTTCACCTTACGCCCATGTGTTGGTAGCGAAACGGCCAAGCCACATATTTTGACTAAGGTGTAGAGTTTGTGAAGTTAGGGCGTGTAGAGTTAGAAGCTTGGCTCTACATGAGATCTGATAACTTTTTGGCAGTGCGAGCCATATGTAGTCTCGTCTTGGCAACATTTTACATGAAAATGTTTTTGGTGGGATTTCACATCTTTTTGAAAGTTGCTTATGAAATAATGTTTTTTTTTGGGGGGGTTCTTTACTAAAAATCCTGAAATACGTGTTTTATTATTTATAACAAGGAGTCCCTATATCAATTTTCAGAACTCTAGCATCAAAATCTGCGGAAGTTTCGTACAAACTTCCATCCCCTATTTTAAGGGGTTGGAGGGTAAAAGTTCCAAATTTTAGAGATTTTTTGTTGTTTGTGTACTATTATTAGCTTACATACCAAATTTCAGCTTTCTAGGACTTCAGGAAGACCCTTAGAATATTGATGATCATCAGTGAGTCAGTGAATCAGTGAGTCAGTGACGAAATCGGGGTATTTTAGATATATCAATAAAATCTAAAGTATAAGAGCTATGCAATTGAAACTTTATAGGTTTAATAAGTCAACCACTGACATCATATCCCGAAAATTTTGTTTATCTGGTATAATCCAAACCCAAGTTATGAAGGTTCAAAAATACGACGAAGTGCTTCGAGAAAAGGTAGGTAGTGCCCTTGCGCTTCGCTTGGCTCGTCTTGGCGGGGGCACTCCCGTGCCCCCAGATCACGAATAAAAACTCATTGCTCGACGGCCGGCGATTGGTATTACTGCACATTTTTTTTTACGTAGCCTATCTATACTGACCTACTGCTGGGCAAAGGACTCCTTCAAGTCCTTCCACAGGAAGGAACTCTTTTAATTTTTTTTTAATGCTGAATGGGCCCGCTCTTGACCTCGATCACGCCTGATGGAAAGCGATGGATGAGGTCTATGATGGAACGAGCATGCCCAGAAGATGCCTAAGGCACTGGAACTCCAACGCGTCGACGAAACACAGCAGGCAGCAGGGGGTTGAATTATGTTTGCGATATTATCATCATCTACCTAGCCTTTTCCCAACTACGTTGTGGTCTGCTTCTAGTCTAACCGGATGCAGCTGAATACCAGTATTTTACATAGAGCGACTGCTTATCTGACCTCCACAACCCAGTTACTGGGTAATACGATACCTCTTGGTAAGACTGGTTGTCAGACTTTCGGGCTTCTGACTACCCGTAACGACTGTCAAAGATCCACGAATGACAGCCGGGACCAACGGCTTAACGTGCTTTCCGAGGCACGGAGGCACAGGGCTTCTTAGTAAAGACTAAAGTAAAAGTTACCTGAACAGTCTCCAAGCCCTAAAATGTTCCTGGGACAGTCCACTATCGATGGCCTGCCTCAAGGTATGCTTCTCACAGAACTCCATCTGTATGTACAAAACCTGTTGCATCCGTTCTGACCGCTGGAGGGGCGCGTCCACTACGTCCTCCGAGGGTAAGGTCTGCGATGCATTGGAGCCTACTTCGAATTCTATGCCGGAACTTGATCCGTCTTCTGGTCTGGGGATTTATATGAAAAAAAAAATATTCAAGAAAGAAAGAAAATAAAGAAAACTAGTTTATTCTGCACAAATGAGACGACGTCATTATAAAATAAATGCATTAATGTAATTTTTTTTTGTGTATTTCCTGACCCGGCTATAAGCAAACTTTGAAAAAAAAAATCTGAAGATCTACAAGTTACTTCGATTTCGGAGTTTTAATCTTATGTTTGTAATGATGTTGTTAAAACATTTCACTTTTTTAATTAGTTCTTTCTGTTTCACGAACTCTTGCAAAATACATGTTATTCTTTATTTTCTTTCACAAAGTAGCCAAAAGCCTAGTACTCGGCAAATAAAAAGTTTTACAATATTGTCTATTCCTGCAGCACACATTAGTGGCTGGTAAACAAAAACATATCACCACGCGTGTATTCCCCGGAGAGTTATGCGGAATGTACCTGGCTGGGAACGTTTACCGAATATTTTGGAAAAAAACTACTCAATGGTACTGGTGTAGCGGCATCTACACCGCCACATGCGAACTACGCATTATACTGACGTCACGCAAAATCCTGCATCGCGCAAGCAGAGTTTACCGCGCGACTAATATATATACAACGTCCCGACATCAATCATCGGGCGATTGCCCGCCAGACACATCACCCGTCTGGTCGGAGGATCCTCCCTTTTCTATAGAGTATGAGTGAACTTTACACCCTGTTCCTCATACTCTATACTGGTACTGACCTCATAATAGTAAACCACGGATCCGGTTCATCATCATCGTCATCATCTTCAGTGTCAGAAGAGGTGTTCGTCTTCTGTACAGGAACTTCTGACATCGACCACTCCACCTTCACATCCTGGCCTAACTTTGCCACGATGCCTACGAAGCATAATTTATTATAAATAGTTTTTTGTTAAAGATAGGACGGAAAAAATACCTCAACATAAAAAAAAATATTATCTGACAGACATTTTATTAGAGAAAGAGATACATAGATAGATAAATAAAGACTCTTTATTATGTACAGTGCACATCCTAGAACCAAACATTCTAAGACATGTTACATCTTCACATGTCTTAGAATGTTTGGTTCTAGAACATGCAGTTTCCTCACGACGATGTTTTCCTTCACCGTTTCGAGAGCAGCGGTGATGAAATTATTTACTCAAAGTAAAGGTGACGCTCTTTAGAGCATTCTGTTCCTCCTTCTACACGTGCAGCTTGTGGGAGGGATATTCGCAGACATCGTATGGAGCCCTTCGTGGCGCTCTTTAGAGCATTCTGTTCCACCTTCTACACGTGCAGCTTGTGGGAGGGATATCCGCGGGCATCGTATGGAGCCCTTCGTGGCGCTCTTTAGAGCATTCTGTTCCACCTTCTACACGTGCAGCTTGTGGGAGGGATATCCGCGGGCATCGTATGGAGCCCTTCGTGGCGCTCTTTAGAGCATTCTGTTCCACCTTCTACACGTGCAGCTTGTGGGAGGGATATCCGCGGGCATCGTATGGAGCCCTTCGTGGCGCTCTTTAGAGCATTCTGTTCCACCTTCTACACGTGCAGCTTGTGAGAGGGATATCCGCGGGCATCGTATGGAGCCCTTCGTGGCGCTCTTTAGAGCATTCTGTTCCACCTTCTACACGTGCAGCTTGTGGGAGGGATATTCGCGGGCATCGTATGGAGCCCTTCGTGGCGCTCTTTAGAGCATTCTGTTCCACCTTCTACACGTGCAGCTTGTGGGAGGGATATCCGCGGACATCGTATGGAGCCCTTCGTGTCCAATTTAATAATGCATTCAGAAAACTGATGGGGTTGCCATGGCGTTGCAGTGCGTCAGGGATGTTTGCGGTGGCACATGTAGACTGTTTTTACGCAATAATGCGCAAACGCACAGCATCGATGGTGGCTCGAGACATGGCCAGCCCCAACAGGGTTCTGAAAATGATTGCTGACAGAGTGGACCGTCCGTATATAAGTCACTGCTGTCAGTTACATGTGCCATCGTATCGTGTTGTTTACTATCACTTAGTTATAAGAACAATGTTACTAACCCTATATGAGTCTTCTCTCGAATTAAAGTTTTTGAATTTGAAAGTAAACTGCCTGTCTGGGTACGAACCCCTGACCTACGTCTCGTAAGTCTGGGCCGTTACCTCTGGGTCACCAATGCTCACAAAACAAAGGATATAAATTATCTTATTCAAAATAGAGGCCATTATTTCTTTTTGTTGGCGACAGAATGTTGATATTTCTATCTGGTATGATAGATAAGTCGTTAATTTTTGTTTTAATTAAAGGACTGATTTTACAGTGTCATTAAATCCTACCTGTCTCCTGTGTGTGGCTAAGACCTGCATAAAACAAATAGGTTCTAGTGTCACTTGTACAGTCACGAGCATAAGTATGTATACTTTGTTCAAAGTTCAAAGGCGATTTTCTCCTTTATTTTTGAATGAAATTTTATATTATTAGGAATCTAGTATTTTCGAACCCATAGGTTCATGTAAAGTGTCATATATCAAAGTTGCATTCGTTATTTCGTATAAAAACGCAATTTAAAGTTGCCATGTGTTGACATATTAGTGCTCGAGCTCGACTCGTGACTGTACAATATGCGTGAAATAAAAAATTTGGTGTCATACTTTTTATAGTTTAAAATGGTTTTTCTATACAAGGTCAAATTAAATTAGCTAACCAAACTCCGCAGAAGCGATGGGTATAGATATATAAATTTAAATATACATGAAAATAAAAATTCATAAAATTAAGTAATTTATTTTTTACAAAAATAAATTAATTTTATGAGATTTTTTGGGCCATCTACCGCAGGTAATGTAGTCATTTGAATTTTTTTTTTTTTTGTTTTAATTTCACAGACATGGAAAAACTGATTTTCTCAACTCATACTACACTACAAGCGGTTGTTGGCCTCAAAAATAAAACTTGTTTTATTTTTACTTTATCGTCTTTAGATATCGATAAGTACCCGTCACGCTTGCGGAGTTTCGTTAGTTAATTTAATTTGACCCTGTATTTAATGTACAGTCAACAAAAGAGATAAGTATGCAGGACCGTCAGATATAGTTGAAGTTTAGTAAGAAACCGATGGATGTTCTCGATTGAAATTTAATTTGATAAATGAGCTGTGTTGTTTTCTTTTATTAAAATTAAATTTTATTCGAGAACTTCTATCGGTTCCTTACTAAACTTCAACTATATCCGACAAATGATAAATGATTTTATTTTTGTAAGTAGGTTTGTACAAACACTTTTACACGTCAATCATGTTTTTTTTAAACTAGATGAAGTCGGCGTTTCCTATCTGACTACTCTGAGAAGAAAGGCCGAAACAAACTCAGAGGTTACAGTCTCTTTTAAAGTCCAGACATAATCTTGGTCAGGTTATATGAAGACCATGTAGATTGATGTCTGAGGTGGTCTTTTGAGGAAAGAACCACACAGATTGAGAGGACCTGTCCAGTCAGTGCACGCATTTGTCAAAAATCGTGCAGCTCAACTCAAGACTTAAGGAGCTCAACGATTCGACGAACAATACCAAAGAAAGGACAATTGGGTAGGCCACATAAATTACTCAAACTGCCAGACCATGAAAAAAAAAACAGAACAGAGAGAATAATAAAAAAAAAAATATCGAAAATCCTGCATACTTATCTCTTTTGTTGACTGTACATAGAAGAATTTAAAAAAAAGTACCTTGAAGACTATCCCCCCGCCTCTTCACATGCTGCAACTCAACCTCCATACTACTGTCATCTTCATCTACTTCAACACTGGACTCAATCCAAGCGTTATAATATCGAACCACATTCTCGTGGTTAAGTCTGGACAACAGTTTAACTTCGCGGGTTATCTTCTTGTTCAACTGGACGCTTTCCGGGTTAAGTTTGATACGTTTGATCGCGTAGAAGCCGCCGTCGAGCTTGTTTTTTACCTGGAACGTTCTGTTTATATTGGAAAACTGATAGCAGTGCGTTTAGTTATTTTAGGCTATACGCTACAAGTAATTCATTAGATACACAAACATTCATTGGGCAAGCAAACTTGACAAACTACGTCAATTTGCCGTATTATAGCCATTTTATACAACTGTAAAAGTATGACAGTTGTGATCTGAATATACGGATAATTTAAGTTGATAGTAAATTTGCCTCACAATTAATTTTATTAAGGTGCGTTTTGTGAAAGCAGTTCAAAATGCCAATTTATTCTCGTCAGTTTAGCTAGGTGGTTATTCAAACAAATTAGCAAAACAATTTAACTTTAAACTAAAAGTGCATTTTCTATTGAGTGGCATTCAAGCAGGAGGTACATGGACCTCCTGTTGTAGTTGTTGCATTTCACAATCTCGCGTCAATTATTGCAATTTAAACCTTATGTTGATGACATAAGCGGAAATAATTGCCTATTTGGTATTACCATGATTATAAAATTATTGTTTAACAACTCTGTGCAATTCAAAAATCCTTTATAATACTTTAGAGTGACGAATGACGATCTGCGACCGGAGTAGGTATCCCGATGGAAATAAAACTTCAGAAAAACAAACAATGATAGCTGTGCACTAATACAAAGCGTGGTAGTACAAAACTTAGAAGACTGTGTTAACAAATAAAAGTGATTTGATTTGATTTGATTTGCCTCTAAGGGGGGTTACTCTGGGGCGCGAGGTTCATGCTAATTCGGAAACACGAAGATTACCGAAGCGCATGCCTTATCTGGTTTAACTGTACACGACTTTTATCAAAACAGTGTTCATAATTTGAGATAATAACATTCCAGCGCCATTAAATCAGTTATCTACTTTAGTGAAACGTATTCTAAGTTGATTTTTAAGTGACCATTTGTAACAAAAAGGTCCTAATAAGTTTTTAGTTGCAATGGAATTTGAACTTTGTTATACATGTTATACAACATTCAGTTTGTTATTTCATAACTTGAAAATCAACTCAAATTCCTGGCTCTATAGTTCTGTTCTGAGTCCATATAATACCGCGTAAAGTTTACAAATCTAAATATGTACCTTCAATACATCACCGAAGGCTCCCTTACCGAGCCAGGTGAGCACTTCAAACTCGGCGTTAAGACGAGAATGACCGTTGGTCACAGGACTGCTGTGTTGAATCTTCTGCACCGCTTCATCGTCCTGTATTACAAGTTGATTTTGTATATGTCTATACATTTTACATCTACACAAATAAATAAAACTGAAGTGTCTGTTTGTAAAGTCAAAATAACAGCTTTTAGGGTAAAAACGGGCCTCTATTGCTAAGACCCGACTGTCCGTCTGTCACCAGGCTGTACCTCATGAACCGTGATAGCTATACAGTTAAAATTTTCACAGATGGTGTATTTCTGTTGCCGCTATAACAACAAATACTAAAAACAAAATAAAATAAATATTTAAGGGGGCTCCTATACAACAAACATGTTTTTTCGGCGTTTCTGCCTTGTGGTACGGAACCCTTCGTGTGCGAGCCCGACTCGCACTTAGCCAGTTTTTTTACTAAATGCATATAAAAGTATATACGATACTTTTAACAAAACAACTATTTTAAACATTTTAGTCATTACCGAATGTCATGCGGACGACATCAAGGGCAAATTTTATAGAGGCACAATTGTATGTTTGTAAAAGGTCAACTTTGGAAACTGCTCCGATTACAAAAATACTTGTACTGATGGGAACTTATGGCCGAGTGTCATAGGAAACCACAAAACTATGCAGGTCATAATCATAATCAGCCTATAATGTTCCCACTGCTGGGACACAGGCCTTCTGTGAGAAGGAGTGGACCGTAATCCACCGTATTCTCCGCCGTATTCTCTTTTTTTTATTTTATTTTTTTTTTATATGCAATGTGCGTTTTGTTTGTGCAGAATAAACAGTGTTTCTTTATTTTCACCACGCGGGCCCAGTGCGTGTTGGTGGATGTCACATGTCTTCGAATTTTTGGCTCTAGGACATGCCGGTTTCCTCACGATGTTTTCCTTCACCGTTTTGAGAACTATGCAGGTACCTCAGAGCAACTCCCTTCCTCGACCTTCTCCTTACTGCTGGGCGGTTTGGCCGGCGAGTCGATTAGAAACACGTGGTTCATCAGCTGTTCCGCCGACCATTGAGACTGCTCGTCTTCCGTTAAACACCTGTTTTTTTAAATAATAGCATCAGAAATTACATTATCCTCCGTGGCTGGAAAGCACGTTAAACTAGCACTCACTTAGTTTATTTATTTACTTTAATTAATACGGTTACAAAACAATTACAATAATTAATGACATGTTTTATTTATGAACATAATATTATACATAAAGGAAAAATATCACACTAACATTATAAAGGCGAAAGTTTGTGAGTATGTGTGTGTGTGTTTATATGTTTGTTACTTCTTCACGCTCAAACGGCTGGACCAATTTTATCAATCAGCGCCTGACGCAAATTGACGTAATTTTAGTAGGCAAGTTTTTAGTCACGTCTAAACTTGTATGGAGTAGAGTCAGGCGCTGATCAATTTGACAGGACTAAACTAAAATTTATCTTCTGTCCTTTTCTTAATGAAATAGAAAGAAAAAGATGCACTGAACTTAAATTTAGTTTAGTTTGTGAGACCAATATCATTATTTTATAGTAACTTTATTTTAAACCTGATTACGCGTTGATAACTGTGGTCACTACGTAATACGAATAATATGGACTTTTATTTTTTATTTTTTTACTACACGTTAATGTCTCACTGCTGGGCAAAGGCCTCCCTACTCTCTTTCCACCTCTCTCTGTCCAGAGCTGCCAAAGACCAAACTCTATGAAAGGAGTCTAGCTCATCCCGCCAACTCCGTCTGAGGGGGACCCGCTGGGTCATAGGTAAGTATGGCCCATGGGGCAGATTTTAAGCGAAAATGAATGAATTAATATGAACATTAATTATATACAAATAATTTCCATATTCCTATGCGACGCGTACTTTACTTAGAAAGTAAAGTCAAAGTGCGATCTGTGAGTATTGCCCTTACATTTCATACATACCTTGCAAAGAAATCCTTAGCTGAACTGGGTAGGTCTGGAGGTATTTCTAAATAGGTTCGCTCCTGTGACACGATTGACAGTAGCATTTGTCCTGTAGCATAAATATCTTGTGCTGCTGTTTGCCTGGAAAAATATTAAAAAAATATATATTACTAGCTTCTACCCGCAACTTCGTCCGCGTGAAATTTCCCCCGACCCATCCAGTCGCAACTCATAACCAGCCTTTTTTGCTTTGCGATCTTTTTGACTTTTTTTCTTTTTGCTTGTCTCCTAATGCCTCGGCCACGAAAATAACGCCACGCTTGAGGCGTCAATTTGCTACAAGCGTCATTTCTAAGCGTCAAAAGCAAGGCCACGAACTTCAAGTATTCTCCTGTAGCGTGTACGTCGGTGGGGGGATGAATCAGTTCAGTACAGAAAAAGGTTACATGCTCTGTGAGTACAGAGTGAGCACGCGTCGACATTACAAGTGAAAATGTCGCTGTCAAATTTTCTCATACAATTGTTTTCGATGCTCATAAAAAAACGCGCGTCGGATCATCCAACGCTCGTGCAAATTCGCTCGTAGCAAATTCCGCTGCTGCTTGCAGCGCTACTTTGTGGCCTTGTAGATAATAGTCATACATTTGTTTTTGACGCTCGACGCTGACGCTTGCAGCGCAAAGCGAATTCGCTTGGAGCGTCGCATTTCGTGGCCCTCGGGTAAGGGTCATAGCGTGGTGTTAAATAGCCTTCCTCAAGAATTGGGCTATCAAATGTAAAATTGAGGTTGAGTTTAAACAAATAAACAAAAAATCAAATAAACGATGTCACATGACGCTACCAGTAGGTAATCCGACAGAAAGATAAGTTTTATGTCAAAGAGAAATAAATAAATATAGAAGAAAAACATGATCATACCTTCATCTTACCTGTCACAATAAGCGTCCCCATCGATCATCTCTGCCAGCCTCATATCGAGACCAATCCCCACCAGCTTGACCCCCCCAAAGTCGTCCAGAAACACATTCTGGCCCCGCACATCTTTATGCACGATCCCAACGCTATGCAGCTCTTTTAAGGCTCCTAAAACACCTAAACCCACATGCCTAAGCAACTTTAAGCCTTCATAACGGTCACTTAACACACTTAGCCTATTTTTTACACTTTTCAAAGCACTGCCTAGAACAAAATTTCTGAATAAATATATGTACTGTTTTGTTGTCCGTTTGTTTGCGTCTTTTATTGTTTCCATGGCTATGTAGGGGGTTAAAGTGGGGTGGTTTAGTCGCGACATGGCTTTCAGATCTTGTTGCATAGAGGTGAGTTGGCGGGTCCTCGTTTGAAAGTCGCTGGCTGGTGGCGTGATCCACTTTTTTGCGATTAATCGCTCGCCTTCGTCGTCAATTGCTAGGTAGGTTGTCGCGCCGTTTGAGGAGTGGCCTGTTGAGAATAAGAATCATGTATTCGCTGGAACAGCCTAAACCGACACGGTTGCGCTGCGTGTCGCGGGTTCGATTCACGCACGGAACAAATATTTGCATGACCTACAAGTAGTTGTTCCGGGTCTGGCTGTTTGTGTATGTGAGTTTAAATGTTTGTAAACGCACCCACAATACAGGATAAATTCCTAGTGGGGCAAAGAAAGAAACCGCTGGGTCTAGAAACATGAAAGTTTGCATAAGAGTATAAGCAACTCTTTGTCATCATCTGCCTAGCCTTTTCCCAACTACCTATGTTGGGGTCGGCTTCCAGTCTAACCGGACGCAGCTGAATACCAGTATTTTACATGGAGCGACTGCCTATCTGACCTCCACAACCCAGCCTACTAGGTAATACGATACCCCTTGGTAAGACTGGTTGTCAGACTTCTGACTACCCGTAACTACTGTCAAAGATCCACAAATGACAGCCAACGGCTTCCGAGGCACGGAGGGGTCTCGGTATGTTAAGTTGGTCACGTTTCGTCCATAGACCAAACACGGAAAGCGTAGCTTAACCTGATCGATCGACCTGTGAGGCTGTTATTATTTAGCCACGGACCCCTCAGGGATGTAAGTTTGTATATTATGTGGGACTAGCTGCGCCCCGCGGTTTCACCCGCGTAAATGTCGATCCCGTGGGAATATCGGGATACAAAGTAGCCTATATGTTAATCCAGGGTGTCAGCTACCTCCATACAAAATTTTATCAAAATCGGTCCAGCTGTTTGAGCGTGAAGAAGTAACAAACATATAAACACACACACACTCACAAACTTTCGCCTTTATAATATTAGTGTGATTTCTCACCGGGCACACACGACTTCTAGTACCTAATCATGACTTACCTAAACAGTTTCCGATGTAAACTTTCTTATTATTCCTCTGAGTGATCCGTATAACTTGAACGCCTTTACTCTTACAAGTGCACGGTATATCAACAGTTTTCGTTCGGACTACTTTCTTAACGGGAGACATTTTGTCGTCGGCGTAACTGAAAGATATAATGGAATAGTAATTACATAAATATAGACAAAACGTGAAAATGGTTTTGTGCAGTTTTAGGTATAAGATTATTTCTTTATAAATAACTAGCAGCGCCCCGCGGTTTCACCCGCATAAGTGTCGATTTCGTGGGAATATCGGGATAAAAACTATCCTATGTCCTTCCCCAGGATGAAGTCTATATTTCTGATGAAAATCCGACTTATAGTTTCAGGGATTAGCGCGTTTTCCCAACTATGTTGGGGTCGGCTTCAAGTCTAACCGGATGCATCTGAATACCAGTATTTTACATGGAACGACTGCCTATCTGACCTCCAAAACCCAGTTACTGGATAATACGATACCCCTTGGTAAGACTGGTTGTCAGACTGTCGGGCTTCTGACTACCCGTAACGACTGTCAAAGATCCACGAATGACAGCCGGGACCAACGGCTTAACGTGCTTTCCGAGGCACGGAGGGGTCACGGTGTGTAAAGATGGTCACCCATCAACAGACTAACCCCGGCAAGCGTAGCTTAACCTGATCGAGCGACCTGTGCGGCTATTAGTATTTAGCCACGGGCCCCTCAAACAAAAAAACTCTTAAGCTTTACTATTAGTACAGATTAAACATAAGTGTGCATACACACGACCGACACACGTCAACAGCAGAATTAACTGCAGCCGTGACGGAAAGAAAACGGAAGGAAAACCGTGAGGAAACCGGCATGTCCTAGAACCAAAAATTCGAAGACATGTGACATCTAACTAATCTAACCTGACACCTGTCAGGCAAGACGACACATCAAAATTTTCCGTTTTTACAATTTTAATGTATTTATTTTGAAAAATTCGTTGAGTCTCAAAAAAATCGCAAAGAATGTGCCCAATTGGGATGGAGTAATGGAACTGTGGAGTTAACGCTGTGTGAGCATGCGTGTTCCATCGCCGCCCGTTCGATGTCCACCGCGCACAGGATGGATGGAAAGCAGCCATTCTATTAAAGCAGCACATGAAGTAATTTTTTTTTTCGCTCCGCCTGGTGTAATTGCTATAAGGCGTACCAGTAGGAGGATAATTAAATAAATAAATCTACCAACCCGCACTGGGCCCGCGCGGTGGATTACAGTCCACTCTCTATCGAAGAGAGTAGGCCTGTGTTCCAGCAGTGGGAACATTATAGGCTGATTATCACCCCTTGGTAAAACTGGTTCAGTAACTCTTTAAAAAAACACTGGCCAAGTGCGAGTCGGACTCGCTTACAAAGGGTTCCGTACCACAGGGCAAAAACGCCGAAAAAAACAAGTTTGTTGTATGGGAGCCCCCCCCTAAATATGTATTTTATTTTGTTTTTAGTATTTGTTGTTATAGCGGCAACAGAAATACATAATTTGTGAAAATTTCAACTGTCTAGTTATCGTGGTTCTTGAGATACAGCCTGGTGACAGACAGATGGACGGACGAACAGACAGCGAAGTCTTAGTAATAGGGTCCCGTTTTTACAAAAAACATGGTTTTACAATATAAAAGTGTTGAATGCCTAGACTTACTACACAAGTTCAGGTGCGTCCCCTTGACCATCCAGACTGTCGTTGTCCTGGCTGATGCTGGGTCTGTAAATACGTTGTCTGCCTGACTTCAAGATTTCCTGACGCCTCTGAATCTCATCCTTCATTTTTTGTCGCTGAAATAACAATAATTATGGAGATTTCATTCATTAATTTTACTTAAGGTGCAATGGCACCTTAAGAGTAAACTAGTCCCGAAATTTGTATGGAAAAAATATCGACTACTGGCACCTTAAGTCGATATTTTTTCCATACAAATTTCGGGAGAGTATTATTACTCTACTATTTGACATTTTGCATCTAAACTTAAACATGATATCGTTTTGAATTTTTACTAATTTTGTCTGTACGGAAACAGAATAGTAAAATAAAAAGCTATTAAAAAGTTATTTTTTTCTTGCTATTTTTAAGGTAAATTTGGGTAAAATCTTCAAAATCAAGTCCGTACCGACAAAGCTGAGTTATCGAAGAATTCAATAAACTTTTGTAATTGATTTAAGCAGTGGCTTTTTCATAAAACTCGTTTCCGAAGCACTTTTCGAATTTTTTACGCGCCTATCAGTTCGGAACGGTGTTTCTGTGCGTGAGAACTAGACGTTGTGCGTGTAGACTAGCGTCTAACTGCTCATCACTGATACTAGATCCAGTGAGTTCGAGCTCGCGACTACTCTACTCTTAAAATCAGAATTTCTTTTTGTAAGAATGTATAGTCACAGTGCGCAGTGTTGCACACCCTATTTCAAGTTACACAAATATCAACTTTATTTCAATGACAATTAAGTTCATGGCTAATTACCTCTTCATTTTCCTTAACTTTCAGATCATGTAGTTTTAACTGCTCTTGTTCGTTTTTCTGTTTCAACATTTCATCATAAAAAGACAGTGTCGGTATGTTGTAGTTGTGCAGAAATTGCTGAAAAATAAATATTTTGTGGTCAGATAGGCAGTCGCTCCATGTAAAATACTGGTATTCAGCTGCATCCGGTTAGACTGGAAGCCGACCCCAACATGGTTGGGAAAAGGCTAGGCAGATGATGAGGTTTTGAAGGAAAAACAACAAAACCGAAGACATGTATTGTGATTACGGCCCACACCCTATCACCGAGAGGAGACCTGTGCCCCAGCAGTGAGAACATTATATGCATGCTTATGCTAAATATTTTGTACACAATTTTTTTCTTCTTGAAGAAAACATGTTTTTCACCAGGACAGAATACTGCTACAAGTGTAATGGATCATCATAATCATTCAGCTGAAACGGTTGACATTTAATGGACTAAGAGACTTATACAAGGTGTCACTGAAATAAATAAAAACTTCTGAAGGGGTCATTGTACTCATCATTATGAACAACTTTTACTATGTAACTATTATTTATGTAATGTAATTCTACAGGGTGGCATTTTGACAATTGTAACTGTACGCAGATCGCATGATATCATAATAATTTATCTCTGTTTTGATAACAAAACACGGCGTAAAAGTCGACGCTTAAACTGTTACTTACAGCACACGATTAGCGTAGATATTTTTCGTCAGTTATAAAAAAAAATCTGCTGGTTCATAGAAAAATGCAATACTTACCTATGGGCTATGAGGTCAAAATGTATGGAACAGCAAATATTTTTTTCAATAACCCACGAACCAGTTCAGAATCATAAATGCATGGCAACTCGTTGCCCGTCAATGTCCCTGCCACCTTGTATATAATGTATTCAATTGTATTATGCATGTAACTTAAATATTTGCACAACTGAAAAGTCTTATAGTGAAACCATCTGTTACCAACCATCTGTTGTTTGTTGCTGTTGTGTTGTTGTTGTTGTGACCGCCACAGTCATATACAGGGTTATTTGTAAAACACCAGTAACCTCTTAAGAGGTCATTGTACTCATCATTATGAACAACTTTTACTATGGGACCAAACCCGAAATCGCGAAAAAAAAATCAGCTGTTCCCTACATTTATGTTCGTATAACTCGTCAAAATGTAGGGAACAGCTGTTTTTTTTTTCGCGATTTCAGGTTTGGTCCCATAGTAAAAGTTGTTCATAATGACGAGTACAATGACCTCTTAAGAGGTTACTGGTGTTTTACAAATAACCCTGTATATGTAGATGACAAACCAAAATGTGCCCAGCACGCCACGGTTCAACTACATGACAGACTTTGACGCCGAGGGCACGTTTTTGATTTTTTGACGTATCCGCCATACGTCAAAAAATCAAAAGGTTAATATTATTTCATAATATTATGTACTGGCAAATAAAACTAAGCGACGACACTTAGATCTTAGATTGTTTAAAAAAAAGTATATAAATGACTAGCTTCTGCCCGCGACTTCCCGCGTGAAATTTCACCCTCCCCCCGTTCACCCTCTTAGCGGTGGAATTGCGAAAAACCCTTTCCACTGACTGGACGGGTCCACTCAATAAGTGTGGTTCTTTCCTCAAAAGACCATTTCAGACACTACATGGTCTTCACATGATCTGACCAAGATTATGTCCGGGCTTTAAAAGAGACTGTGACCTTTGAGTTTGTTTCGGCCGTTCCTCTCAGAGTAGTCAGTTAAGTAACATTGAGCTCATTTAATCTATATCTATATACTAATATAAAAGCTGAAGAGTTTGTTTGTTTGAACGCGATAATCTCTGGAACTACCGGTCAGATTTGAAAAAATCTTTTTGCATTTGATAGCCCAATTCTTGAGGAACGCTATAGGCTATTTAATATCACGCTATGACCCTTAGGAGCCGAGCAAAAAGAAAAAAGTCAGAATAAAATTAAAAAAAAAAAAAAGAACGCTAAGCGAATACGAAGTGTTGCGACGGGGTGGGGGTACAAGAAATTTCACGCGGACGAAGTCGCGAGCAGAAGCTAGTTTTTAATATGATTGACGTGTAAAAGTGTTTGGTACAAACCTACTTGCGGAAATAAATTCATTAATCATCATTTATCATTGCCTACTTATAATTAGTAAATAAACATAATATCTCTTCACTCAATAAATATTCTTAGCTATATCAAGTATTATTAAATTTACCTGCGCATGTTGTGCTAGCTGGAATATACAGACTTCCCCACGTAGTTTTTTCGCCAATTCTTCCAACTCGGACAATAATCTCATGCCATTTTCTGTAGATAACCCCCGCATTTTGTGGATCGCCAAACTTAATGGCCTGGAAATATTAGAATTTTATTTTAAACTTAAAAAGAGAATTGGAATGACTTTTTGTACTAAATATAGGAAAGTAACAAAAAACATATTTATTAACAAATTAAAATATGGCGTCGAGAAGTTCATCCGCATCATTGTCGTCTGGTCAGCGGTCATGTACAGACGCCAGCACATCAAGCTACTGCAATCTGTCAAATTTCTTTAATAGATTTTCAACTTTAATGCTAAAGAATAAGGTTCAAAGTTGATTGGGAAAATTTTACAGTTTCGGGTAGCTTGATGTGCTGGTGTCTGTACTTACCCAAAAACTGGCAACATTGCCACATATGGCAGAGCTTAGCCTCTATCTAAAGTAAAAGGCACTCCTTTTAGGTAAATTGGTCATAATTAATGTAATAATTAAGTAGTCTTGTAAGGGAGCTACAGAATGGTGTCAAAATGAAATTGCACGAATGAAGTAATTCAATCTCATTTTGTTTTACCAAGAAATGTTTGATAGGTATGAAAAAGTAAAAAATATTTTGTCAAAGAGTAATTTAATTTTTTGTATGTTTTAAACTACTTGGAAGAATTTTACAAATGATCATCTGCCTAGCCTTTTTCCAAGTATGTTGGGGTCAGCTTTCAGTCTAACCGGATATTATATGGAGTGACTGCCTATCTGACCTCCACAACTTAGTTACTGGGTAATATGATACCCCTTGGTAAGACTGGTTGTCAGACTTTCGGGCTTCTGACTACCCATAACAACTGTCAAAGATTCACGAATGACAGCCGGAACTAACGGTTTAACATGCTTTCCGAGGCATGAAAAGGTCTCGGTATGTAAAGATGGTCACCCATCCACAGACCAACCGTGGCAAGCGTAGCTTGACCTGATCGATCGACCTGAGCGGCTGTTATTATTTAGCCACGGACCCCTCGAAGAATTTTACGAAAAGCTTACTTAAGTATCTTTACATTTCTGTTTTAGCTTATCACTGACTAATAGTTTCAAGAGTCGAATTTCCTGTTTCTTATTAAACAAAATAAAGAATTAGGTACTTATAAAATAATTATATAAGTACATAATAAATAAAATTAAGTATAATAATTAAAATAATTATATACATAAATATTACTTGTTAATAACAAAATATGGAAAAAAATTATAATCATATCTTATTTAGACTAAGTTTATTAGACTCATTCCTTATCTCAATTTTTTTTAAATTTGAAAATGTTTTAACTACTAACCTACTACTACCACGTACTATTCAAAACCTTAGAAGGGAAAAATAATACATACTTATCAGGATAATTTGCACAACATTTGAAATGCAACGTAACTGAACAGTGTACGCCTTTGATGTCCGAGTTGTGCAATGGATTCAATGTGAGCATCAGATCTATAGGTCTCCATATTTTCCATGCGACAGCCTCGCGGTTATCCACTACAGCATCACCATAAATAGCCTGCCAAAGTAAAATATATTGTTAATTTGGATTAGCAGTTAACAAATACAACAACAAAAATTTTAAATGGGGGGTGTTGTGTATATTTAATTAATGTAGGCACTTTGAAATATTGACAAATAAGATTTATGCAAGTACCCCACATGTGTGAAAATTACACATTAGTATAAGGCTACCTAGTGCTTATGCTATCCACGAAATAAAACAGTGAATTACTTAATTAGTGTTTTATTGAACATAATAGGGGGGGGAGTATTGACCAAACCAACACCCTGTGTGAATGCGGTGCTCATGACTAAACAATGTCCTTTATTGAATTGGATTGTCTCATTGGAGTGTTCAGTGTCCATACACCTGCACTTCTGAGGATCATTTTTACTTTTGCCATCAACTTGATAAGAAGAAGAAGACTTCTGTAGCTGCCAATAGCAGCCTTATATTTTCACCCTGGCTTCAAAATTCCATTTTTGAAATTTGAATTTTATATCTATACATTTACATTGAATAAAAAACATTAAAAAAATCTCAAGTCTCAAGTAAAAACCGTACCGGACCAGGGGTGTGTTGCTAGTTAAAATTATGTATCTAAATAAATTCTTCTTGTTTTAATACAGATCATACAGCATAAATCTACGCAAAATACGCGCATTGTCGTGGAGTTGCGGACACCAGCCCGTATTACCTATTACCTACAGCATAAGTTATTTGGCATCAGACAACAATTTCTCCCAAATGATTTAATCTGTATCTATGACACTAGAATAATTTGTGACATGAGTACCTACATGAAAAACGCATTAGTGGAAAAAATATTACAAGGCCATATTGTTGGCCTAATTAGAATTTAGGATGCCCGCAAAAACAAAAAAAAATTAAAACCAAGGAACTATTAAATTAAATCGAGTAAACTATTGAAGATAGAGAAATATCGTTGACATATGAAAACGAGTAATTATTTTCATCATCCAGAAATGTTTTTATTTACCAATAACACAATTGCTAACCTGTAATGCAGCTAATTCGTTGTCTTGACGTTCTTCGTTCGTTTCATCACACATTTTGCAGTCATAAAATGGACATGTTGACTGAAAATGTTGGTCCTATACAGATATCACGACAACACTAAAACGTGTGAAATATTTTTGCTGTTTGAGCAAATAATTCCCGATAGTTTGAGAAATAAACCGCTAGCAAAACAAAATTATTTTGTGACGTTGATTGTCATTTGGCTGTCAAGTGTCAATTGATTTTGATTGGCAGATAAATGATCGTTCGGAAATAAAAGGAATTAAATCAAAATCGTTTATTTCCATAAAATGTGATAAAAAGATGTTACATAATTATCAAATTCAGTGCAGACACATTCCACCATGGTAGTGATTCTTTATTCATAATAATAATAATAACTGCAACCGCAACTGTTTAACCGTATACTGTAGGTACTTAGAGGCAATCTCATAAAAAAAAAAAAGAAATCTTAAATGTAATTGTTCCATAAATTTGACAGCCAGAAGCTGTATCTATCACTGACCTCTAGAGGTCAGTGCTATCTATCCATTATTTTTTTGTATACAAGCTACTCTTTCTACGATTAAATATTTAATACAACCCTAAGCGCATCAGAACATTTAAAAAATACAGGATTCATTTATTTCCCAAAGATGCTAATAGAAGCTATGAAGCTGCTATGGGAAGGTCCGTGCAAATCCGTGCAAAGAAAAAAAATGTTTTGCTGATGGTAGACACTTTTATAATAATTTAATTTTATCTTTCAATGGGCCACAAACATTCAAAATGTGTTTTATAGATTACTTAATTTTTTTTTTGTTTTCATTTATACAACAACAGAAATTATTCAGAATCACATTATCGGGAAACACTCAACAACAGCTAGTGCTGCCATCTCACTAGTGAGTTTTCAATTTTTAACTTGCAATACTAAGTGTTGACGCCTTGCATGTGTGCGTGACCAAGGACTACACACACACAGAACATATAGGATGAAGACACTGTAGAATGCTGGCAGCGAAGGGGTGGACTCGGGCCTTTTCAATAAAATATGCTCCAAGTACAAATAATGTAGATTTACTTGCTTTCACAATAAAGAATAATGACAAAAAAAATACTAATGAATGTGACACATGTCGAACGGTGTCTCTGTCCATTCATTTTGGTCCTAACGAGCCGGATTACGGGCGACGCGACGCGACAAGAACAGAGAATCTGCGCACGAGGCGGCCATTACGTGGACTACCATTAATTTGGAAAATACATCATGCATGGATGGATGGATTGATCATCATAGTGCCAACCTTTTTAGTGGAAACAGAGTGCAAAGTCTATCCTTATTATCCTTAACCCATTCCATTAAAAATTCTCTATTTAACGTTGGGCTAACCTACGTAATTATCTATGTACTAATTATTATTAGTACGACGCCCCTACGACGACCCACTGACCATTTATTGTGTTCATTAACTCATATTTTATTAATTCGTGTTCACAGCTCAGTACATAAACTGTGAGAACGTGGTCGCTGTTGCCTTCCGCTACTACGCCGGGCAGCTGGGCTGGCCGCGTGGCATGTTGGCGTGCCGTGGGGCTCTTACGAGCGCGTTGCACTCGCTTGCTTGGTGTTTGTTTGCCTGTGTTTCATGCGCACCCTCGCTGCTCCCTTGCACATAACAATTAAGTATAAGCTTGCACTTTTTACTTTAAAGATTTTCGTAGCTTGTTGTCGTGTTATAACTTTAATTTCACTAAGTGGATCGCTAACATGGATTTCAAATCATTAATTAATAAACGTGGAACCTATAAAGCTAAATTAACTCAATTCAATTCATATTTAGAAATAGTAACAAGTTGTGATACTTTGAGTTCCTTACAAACTAGTGAATTAAAAATAAGGTTGACAAAAATAGAGGAGTTATATCCTGAATATGATAGCATACAAAGTGACATAGAGAATTTATGTGATATTCCAGAGGACCAGTATAAGGAACGCGAAACCTTCGAGATCCGGTATTATGCTGCGATTGCTGTTGCCCAGGAGCTGTTGAGTAAGCAGGAGCCCTCTGCGGGCAATGGATCGGTTACAGGTGCTAATACTGTTTCTGGAAATAAAGGTGGGATAAAACTTAAACTTCCTACAATACATTTACCTACCTTTTCGGGTCAATATCACAACTGGCTTGAGTTCCATGACACGTATGTTTCATTAATACACATAAATGACACTATTCCAAGAATTAGTAAATTCCATTATTTGCGGGCTGCATTAAAGGATAGTGCTGCTTTAATAATAAGTTCCCTTGACTTCTCCGATGAGAATTATGATGTTGCATGGCAGCTACTATGTGACCGTTATAACAACAGACGGCTTCTAGTTTATAATCATGTTCAAGCTATCATTAATATTGAACATGGAACACAAGAATCCTTTCATGTTCTGCGCAACATCATTGATACAGTCAATCGTAACATAAGAGCTTTGAAAACACTTAAGTTACCCACAGATGGTTGGGATGTGCTCATTATACACTTAGTCTCAAGTAAATTGGATTCAGTGACAAGTAGGGAATGGGAAACTTACCGTAATGCATTAGATGACTTAGCTACACTTGATGATTTTAACAAATTTCTTAAGAATCGAGCGGATTTATTAGAAACTATTGCGGAAGTTCATAACAATGGGTCGAAAGGAACACATAGTGGCAGTACACACAAACAAGGTGACAGTACACATAAGCAAAAGACATTTACTGTCAACTCAGAGTCTTCAGTCAATAACAGACCGTATAGTTGTCCATTATGTAAGGGTAACCATGCCATTTATAAGTGCTCAAGCTTTAAGTCGCTTTCCATTGAAGCTCGTATTGAGAAGGCAAGATCCCTTAACCTGTGCCTTAACTGCTTACGTAATGGTCATAAATCATTTAAGTGCAGGATGGGTGGCTGCGGTCACTGTCATAAACGACATAATACCATGTTGCATTTGAATGGGCCATCCAGTACACAGGATACAGACAATGGTAGTACTGATTCTCCATCTACTTCTACACAACCTACACCTGATACTAATAGTGTAGTACTCTGCACAGCCCAGTCAAACACACAGTTGTCAACAAGCTCACACGATAATGTGGTTCTGTCAGCCACTCATAATCCTCAATGCGTTATATTACTGTCAACGGCTACCATTAATGTTACTGATCACAGTGGTCAAAAACATAGAGTCCGTGCATTATTAGACAATGGTAGCACATCAAGCTTCATTACTAAAAGCCTATGTGACAAACTCAAATTACCAACTCATTCAACCTCGACATTAGTTGAAGGGTTAAATCGTCAATCTAGTTGCATATTTAAAAGATGTGATGCCGTTATATCATCACTCATTAATTCTTATTCTGAGAGTATACATTGTTTAGTGGTTCCACACATTACTCAAGCATTACCTTGTAAACAAGTCAACCATAAAGGGCTACACATACCCCAAAATATTACATTAGCGGATCCTTTGTTCCACACACCGTCACAAGTAGACATGCTGCTTGGAGCGGACTTATTTTGGAGTGTATTGTTAAATAATAATATTTCATTAGGCAAAAATAAGCCCACATTAAGTGAAACAAAGTTTGGATGGTTGATATCTGGGCCCACACATTCATTACAACATAGCATTAATACAGTCCACTGCAATCATGCAAGTACACATTACGATGATCAACTTCAGGATCAATTAACCAAATTCTTTGAGCTTGAAACGGTCACAGTGCACAAACCTGTATCCAAAGAGGAACAGCAATGTGAAAGTAATTTCATACAAACTACTACTCGTGGAAATGATGGTCGATTCATTGTAACAATTCCATTAAAAGAATCGCCTCAACAGCTGGGTAGTTCATATGAACAAGCACTGTCTAGGTTCATATCGTTAGAACGTAGATTCAAGCGTGACCCTTTATTCAAAAAGCAATATGCTGAATTCATTAAGGAATACATATCTTTAGGTCACATGACTGAAAACACAACTCCAGATAAGGATGAATACACATACATTATGCCACATCATGGAGTGTTACGTGAAACAAGTTTAACAACTAAATTAAGAGTTGTTTTTGACGCATCTGCAGTAACCTCATCCGGGTTATCGTTTAACAACATTCAAATGGTCGGCCCTACAGTACAAAGTGACCTCATTAGCATATTAATTAGATTCCGACAGTTTAAACATGTTGTTACTGCAGATGTCGAAAAAATGTATAGAATGGTAAAGGTAATTGAAAGCCAACATAATTTACAACAGATACTATGGCGTTTCGAACCTAATGAACAACTTAAACAGTACAAACTCAACACTGTCACGTATGGTACCGCATCTGCACCATATCTTGCAACACGATGTCTAGTTCAGCTGGGAAAAGAATGCACTGATAAGTCCATTTCAGATGCTATCATTAAAGGATTTTATGTTGACGATTTTATTTATGGGGACAATGATATGTCTAAGCTGGTAGACATCTGCAGAGGCGTCATTAACCAACTTGAAAGCGGACAGCTACACTTAAGAAAATGGAATTCAAATAATCCATGCATTATACAGCAACTCATAGGTGAAACTAGCAAAGATGAATTGCTTAATTTAAGTGACCATGAGTATTCAAAAACATTAGGATTACTTTGGGGTTGCAAAGAAGATGTGTTGTCATTCTCAGCAAACATTAAACAACATGAACACATCACAAAACGCACAATCTTGTCTACCATGGCTCAAATATTTGATCCACTTGGACTCATTAACCCTTGCATATTGCAAGCTAAAATTATCCTACAAAAATTATGGTCATTAAAAATAACATGGGATGAAATTGTTTCAAGTGAGATTCAAGCAGCTTAGTGTAACTTTATTAAATCATTAGGTGATATTAGGAAAATAAGAATACCAAGACATGTCACCTGTGACTATCCTGTCATTTGTGAACTGCATGCCTTTAGCGACGCATCAACACAAGCTTACAGTGCTTGTATTTATCTACGGTCTGTGTCCCAAAATAATCAAGTGACAGTGAAGTTGGTGACTGCAAAGAGCCGTGTAGCTCCACTGAAACCAATGACAGTGCCACGGTTGGAATTGAGTGGAGCTCTATCAGCAGCTCGTTTAGCTGATAAAGTGAAGTCTTCGTTAATGGGACTTCACAGTTGTACTTACTGGTGTGACTCGACCATTGTGTTAGCTTGGATTAATACTTCCAAGAGCAATCTATTAAAACCATTTGTTTATAACAGAATTCATGAACTGAAGTCTCTTACAGAACCAGGTACTTGGCGTTATGTACCTACAAAGTTGAACCCTGCTGATATAGGTTCGCGCGGCGCAGATGCTCGCCATCTGGAATCCAATAGCTTGTGGTGGTCGGGACCAGCATTTTTAAAAGAACCAGAGTCTAACTGGCCTGGCCCACCAACAAACATTAAGGAGGATGACTTGCCGGAACTTAAGGTTCAAAGTCATTTAAATGTCTCAGAGCAACAATCAGTCGAATTCGTGAGACGATTTTCCGACTTTAGTAAGCTACAGCGCATTACAGCTTATATATTGAGATTTATATATAATTGTCGTTATCCAAAGAGCAAATGTATGGGGTTGTTAACTTTACATGAACTTAATCGGTCTTTAATTACATTATGTAGAATTTCACAACATGAATCATTCCATCAGGAGTATAAGTCATTAAAAAATAAACAACAACTGCCATTAAAAAATAAATTAACTAATTTGAATCCATTTTTACATTCTGATGGTCTGATTAGAGTTGGAGGTAGGCTCTCTAATTCTCATTATAGGTACGATACCAAACATCCCATATTGCTACATGCATCTAACTACATCACAGTACTTATTTTTAAACATTATCACAAATTACTCATGCATGCTGGTCCACAATTACTGCTGGCAAACATTCGTCATAAATTTTGGGCATTAAATGGTAGAAATCTTTCTAGAAAAACAGTACATAGCTGTGTTACATGTTGTCGTTTTTCAGGCAGAATCACACAGCCAATAATGGGCAACCTTCCTGAGCAACGCCTACATGCTGATTATCCATTTATAAACACAGCAGTAGACTATGCAGGACCAGTGATGATTTTGAACCGAAAGGGTAGAGGTAGTAATTTAATTAAGGCATATATTTGCATTTTTGTGTGCTTGGCTGTTAGAGCAGTACACATAGAGCTTGTGACAGATCTCAGCTCCGAAACCTTTATTTCTGCTCTAAACAGATTTATTGCCCGTAGAGGAAAACCTGTCAACATCTTCTCGGACAATGGTACATGCTTCGTAGGAGCATGTAGTGAACTGGCTAGGTTTTTAAAATTAAATGCCAACTATTTAAGTGCACACGCTTCAACTTTATCAATAAACTTTAAATTCTCACCAGCCTATAGCCCACACTTTAATGGCTTAGCTGAGGGTGCCGTGAAATCGGTTAAACATCACTTGAAACGTATACTTGCTCTTGCAAACCTCACTTACGAGGAAATGAACACAGTACTTACTCAGATAGAGGCTATCTTGAACTCAAGGCCTCTAATTCCTTTATCTTCTGATCCTTCAGACCTAGTAGCCCTCACACCGTCACATTTCCTTCTGGGACGAACATTAACTGTTTTACCCTCTCCTCAGGCACAAGATACCACAAGGTTGAGCACTTTCTCACGATATATGAGAACTCAACAATTGAAGACCCATTTCTGGGATAGATTTTACAAAGAATACATTACAGAGCTGCAAAAGCGACAGAAATGGTGCAAGGAGGGAAGAGACCTACGACTTGGAGAGATGGTGCTGGTCAAGGATGATCGACTGCCGCCAAACAGATGGCTGCTCGGGCGAATAACCAGCGTGTATCCAGGCTCCGACGGTGTGACCAGGGTAGCAGACGTGAAGACAACATCGGGTACTCTTCGGCGCGCCTTCAATCGGCTGTGCCCGCTACCAGTTGAAGTTCGGCCTGATGTGTCCTCAGACCACAGTCCCTTGCCGAGGGGGGCAACTTGTTGACGCCTTGCATGTGTGCGTGACCAAGGACTACACACACACGCATACGGCACGGCGCGGGAGGCGACGCGCAGAGGCAGCAGCGGCGCGCGGGGTGCGCGGGGCGCGGTGCGCCGAGCGGCGAGCGCCCGCCATTCGTTCAGTTCGACAGAGACACCGTTCGACATGTGTCACATTCATTAGTTTTTTTTTTGTCATTATTCTTTATTGTGAAAGCAAGTAAATCTACATTATTTGTACTTGGAGCATATTTTATTGAAAAGGCCCGAGTCCACCCCTTCGCTGCCTTCGTTGCCAGGTAGCAGAAAAAGATAAAACTTTTACATTAGTCTTTTCCTTAGATTAAGAAAGCTATAGAGCATCGGGTAGCGTGGCCACACATGTGTCAAAAAAACTAACTTATCTAACATTGGCTACTTAAGTAGCTGCCTTGAAAAAACTGGCACACACTGAGAGACGGAAATAGTATAGCTTTATCCTTTTCTGTTACTTATAATAACTCAATACTTTATCCTTTTCTTGTGGAAATGAAATGGAGCTACCCGCCGTCTATACTTTTCTTTGTATATATGGTCCTTTCACAGTTATTTTACCTCTGATTTTGCATCACTATCCCTAACACAGTGATCTTTATTCTCATTCTAATAAGGTTGTTGTTAGGTTGCTGCTACTGACAACTTTGTCATAATCATTGTGATCTTTAATTTCGTTATAATAGGGTTGCTGCTGATAGAGGTAAAATAACTGCGAACGGACTAGTATATAGGCACCTACGTCTTTTGTAGATAAGTAACTAATATTAAACATTGCCTTGTTTTCTAATTCTTTATTTAACAATGACTGTAGCATATATCGGGAAATGGAACCTTGTTTTTAATAACATCTAATACAATCGGTGCTATTATAGTCGACCAAGTTCTGACACCCGGACCATTATGACTCGGCGAAAACTGTAACAGAAAGAAAAAATTAATTATCAAGACACATAGGTAGGTATTACAGCCAGAAATGTAGAGGAATTAACGCACAACTTGTCTTAATTGTTTTTTGAACGCGTTATTCTCTGGAACTACTCGTACAGTCAACAGCAAAAGTAGATGATCAAAGTCAGAAATTCAATACTAATTCACGGAGTTCGCGTCAGTTAACTGTGTGGCGTCGAAGTGATTCAAAAGTATGCTACGTATCTAGTAAGTATTCTAAGTACTTAGTAGTACTTCGACGCCACACAGCACAACGCACACAGTTCTGATGCGAACTCCGTTCATTATCTAGTATTGAATTTCTGATTTTGATCATCTACTTTTGCTGTTGACTGTACCAGCCGGATTTGAAAAATTCCTTTTGGCATTCGAAATCCTAATTCTGGAGCCCTAAGGAGCTGCGCAAAAAGAAAAAAACACTCGGAAAGAACGATAAGTGAAAACTAAGTAGCCTAGAGGTAATACCGCAGGCAGGCTTTGCGACTACCATTGCCTTTGCTAGACCAAGGATGCATCATACACCAAAAACATACAAAAGAAAAACTTCTGAGAAATTTAAAAGAAGTGTACAGTCACGAGCAAAAGTATGTATACACTTGGCTTTATTCAAAGATGATTTTCTCCTTTAATTTTGAATGAAATTTTTTGTTATTACGAACAAAGTATTTTCGAACCCATAGGCCTGTGTAAAGTTTCGTATTTCAACGTTGCATTCGTTATTTCACGAAAAAATCGCAATTGTATGTTGCCAAGTGTTGACATATTAGTGCTCGTGACTGTAGGTACCAACTAGGAGTTAAAGGTTAAAAATTTGAAAATTCCTGAATAAATTGCAAAAAAAATATTACGTAGTTACAAAAAATTCAAAATAATTTATCGTGGATCATAGGGTTCATAAGATGGTGTGTTAGTTACAGGTAATTCTCATCGATCACTAATAAACCTAGATACTCAATGCCATGCAAACTTTAACGTTCTCTTGGAACGGTCGCCAATTATATTTATTCAATGTATTGTTATTTAGAAATTCATAGAGTAATAACATTTACTTTAAAGGCATTTATATCGCTCATATTTCTAAGAAAAGGTGGAAGATTATTAAAATTGTGAACCTTTAGCGGGTCTTCAAACTATGTACCTATTTCATATATATTATGAGTCTACTCTTATCCCTTTCTTTGACTAACCATCCGCCTAACACCCTGTATAAAGATACAGCGCCACCTGAATCTTAATCACCTTACATAATAGAGGTAATTTCAATTTTTTTTTTTTTTTTTTTATTTGGGAAAATAAACGGTTAGGTACACATTACAGTATTACATAAAATATGAGCTACAGAGTGAGTAAATGTATAACCCACGACATTTTCCACATATTATAAAGAAAAGTTATAAAACTAATGCGATGTACGCTTACAATGAGATAGTTACAACTGTAGCACTATAACATACCTACAGTATGGAAACCATATGCAAAAAATTATAACACATAATTATGTAAGTACTTGTTAGCGCCTTTTCTGACGATAAACAAAAAATTAACGAAGTCGCATAAAAAAATCAGCTGTTCCCTACATAATGTTCGCATAACTCGTCAAAATAGGTATAGGGAACAGCAGATTTTTTTCGCAACCGGATTCGTGAATTTTTTGTAGGTATATATCGTCAGAAAAGGCGATAACAAATATGTGGTATAATTTATTGCATTAGCAGCGCCCCGCGGTTTCACCCGCATAAGTGTCGATTCCGTGGGAATATCGAGATAAAATCTATTCTATGTCCTTCCCCGGGATGCAATCTATCTCTCTGCCGAATTTTATCGAAATCCCTTCAGTGGTTTAGGCGTGAAAAGGTAACATACACACAGACACAGTTCCTTTCGAATTTATAATAATTATTATTAGTATGGATAATGTGGTTTCCATGCATAGGTACTGTATTTTCTTCTGTAACTGATAGCTCAGATGTAGATTGGCAGAAGAAGAAGTGAGGGGCGCTGAATCCAAATAAATTAGGCTAAGGTAAGGAGAACAAGAATGGTCCAAATAAATTAGGCTAAGGTAAGGAGAACAAGAATGTGGAACACTTACTACTCTAGAAATTACTTCAGTTAAATTGCTTGCTGGTCGGTACACCATTCTAACGGCACCCTTAGATAAACTGGCCCGCACAGTGACCGTTATTTCTTTGGTTGATAAATTCTTCTGAATCTGAAAATTATAAAATGTTCATCATCTGCCTTGCCTTTTTCCAACTATGTTGGGGTCGGCTTCCAGTCTAACCGGATGCAGCTGAATACCAGTATTTTACATGGAGCGACTGCCTATCTCAAAATCAAAATATTTTATTTCACATAAACCTACATGGGCACTATATGAAACGTCAGAAGCTAGGTGCACGGTTCCAATTTGGTCTTTTCCTATGGAGAAGAACCGCTGATTCATTTGACATGACTAAACTGAAATTTATCTTCTGTTCTTTTCAAAATGAAATAGAAAAAAAAAGATGCACTGAACTTAAATTTACCTAGTTTAGTGTGAACAACAGAAGCGGCACCATTGTCAATTATTTCCTATTTGCAGTAGGTACTTATTACTATTAAATATTTTTCTTTAAGAATAAAATGTTCTTGGCAGAAAACATATAGCTTTGGTTTATATTTAATAAAATAGTCTCGAAAAACCACTAGAAATGCGACGTGGCCAGTCCGCGCGGGAAAAAGCTCATTAAATAAAAAAAAAGAGAGGGTCCACTTACACTAATCGCCCAAGCGATCAAACCATGCGTAAAATCGCCGGTGAATTTATGCACCAAACCATTGACTTCAAAGAAGGTCACATCATAGCCAAGCTTCGCATCTCTCAAGTTCAGTGTTCCACTCACGGTAGCCGTGGGAATAGGGACCCCATTTGTTGATGGGGTCCCAAGTGACTGTGCCATAGCAGTCACGTCGATCTTCTGCATGGAGACCAAAAAGCCATTGGTGTAGTTTGCTGTGCCGTTTACATGCCATTTGTACATCTGTAAGCTAAAATTTTCTAAATTAATAGTGGCAGAAACTAAAGCTTCTTGCGATAGAATCTTGAGGGTACCAAGTGTTACTAGATCGTCTTTATCATCATCATCATTTCAGCCGTAAGACGTTCATAGACATAGGCCTCTCCCAAGCGTTGCCACATCGACTGGTCCTGTGTCCTTTCTAGCATCTAGTGGATTCCTGCAACCTCCATAAGGTCTTCAATCCACCTTGTTGGAGGTCTTCCAAGGCGTCGCTACTAGGTAAGTGACTGTTGCACTATTTTTTTGTCTTAAGGGTCTTCTTAAGCCAGAGTAGCCGGCGAAATTCTGCGCTGCGTGTCGCGGGTTCGATACCCGCACGGAACAAATGTTTGTATAATCTTTAAGTAGGTAGTTGTTTCGGTTCTGGCTGTTTGTGTATGTGAGTTTAAATGTTTATAAACGTACAAGACATATTTTAATATAACAACCTTATTGGGAGCTATTATGTTTGATCCGTTTGGGGTTGAAACACTAGGGCCTTGGGGTCCGAGTGCTCATCGAATATTTCGGGACATCGCCAAGCTGTCGGTTGACTCTACGCGTGACCAGAGGGCTGAACTTTTTTTAGCCTAAAGAATCAGCATTGTCATCCAACGTGGTAATGCTGCCAGTCTTTTGGGCACATATCCTATTGACAGCGATGCGGACCAATTTTTGAAGCCCAATGAGCTCCTGCCTTTTTTTATTATATACTTGTATTTAATATGTATATTTTAGTGTAAATTGTAAAATAGGTTAAGTGTTTAAAATAAATTCTTCATATCGTCAAAAAGAGGCATATTTTTCAATCTTTTACAAGACTTGTCGCAAAAAAAGTATCACTATGTTGGGTGTAAATGCGGGGTAAGAATGACTGGTGGACAAAGTATGTATGATCTTACTCAACATTCTGAGTGACATCCAACAGCGTCAGACTGCTGAATCCTCTTCGCTCTAATTCGTAGATTGTTTCTTGTATTACTTGTGAGAAGAATTGCGTGTGGTGCCTGACCCGTCCTCGTTGCGCTGTTCAAAAGTCCTTTAGTAAGATTCAAGATGATATTTACATATTATAAGCTAACACACCTAAAATAATATTATGTAGGTAGGTACAGTCAACAAAGGAGTTAAGTATACAGGAGCGTCGGATATAGTTGAAGTTTACTAAGAAACCGATGGATATTCACGAATAAAATTTTAGTTTACTATTAGAAAACAAACAGCTCATTTATTAAATTAAATTTCAGTCCAGAACATCCATCGGTTTCTTAGTAAACTTCAACTATATCCGACGCTCCTGTATATTTAACTCCTTTGTTGACTGTACATGTCGTGAATAGATGGCGTCACAGTACAGCACCATCTTACAATAATTGATTGATAAACGAATAATCATGTGATCGGAAACGCAAGTGAGCGCTACCACTTACATCGACGAGCGATTTGTAAAGATTGGCGCACATCTCTAGTGACTTTTGGGTCTTGTAATATCTTGCTGATAAACAGCCTTGCCATTCATGTGCTAGCAAATGCTGTTTCGGTGCTGTTTCTGCCTTATGGTGCCCCCCGAGACGTGATGCCTTTGCTTATGGGCTAATCCGGCACTGCATCTGCCTAGCATTTTCCCAACTATGTTGGGGTTGGCTTCCTGTCTAACAGGATGCAGATGAATACTAGTATTTTACATGGAGCGACTGCCTATCTGACCCCCACAACCCAGTTACTGGGTAATACGGTACCCCTTGGTAAGACTGGTTGTCAGATTTTCGGGCTTCTGACTACCTTTAACGACTGTCAAACATCCATTAGAGAAATGACAGCCGGGACCAACGGCTTAACGTGCTTTCCGAGGCACGGAGGGGTCTCGGTATGTAAAGATGGTCACTCATCCACAGATCAACCGCGGCAAGCGTAGCTTAACCTGATCGATCAATGATAGTGTGTTACGCACTTAGAGTGCCGTTAAACTTAGAAACAACTAATTAAATATATAATTATAATAACTTACTCCAATTTATCTGTCCGAACGCAAGCACCACAGATAAAAATAAAATTATCAAAACATTTTTCATTATTGAGATGTCACAAGCAGAAAAAAAAATAAAACAAAAATCAGGCACTGGGCAAAAATAGTTATCAACTGAACAGTGAGTACTAATAAAACTAGAAATCTATAATGTAGATGATAACAAAACTGTCAAACAGGTAATTGATCACTAATACACTAATCTTAGATGTGAGATTAATTGTTTCAATTAACTTTCTTTGTATGGAAGTTATCGTTTTGACATTGTAATAGTACACAGATCAAATTAATAAGATTTCATAATATTTTATCTCTGTTTTGATAACAAAACGCGCCGTAAAAATCGACGAACAAATTGTCACCATGAATTCAGCACATGATTCTACATCGACTAGCATTGAAAGTTTACGTTTGTCTTAAAAAAAAAATGCTGTTGATACAAAAGTTAGCCATTTTTATCGTCATAATTTTACCAAATTGTCTTATTTTTAGTTTAACTATGCACAGAAGACGCCAGCACATGAAGCTACCCGAAACTGTCAAATTTTCCCAATCAACTTTGAACCCTATGCTTTAGCGATAAAGTTGAAAATCTATTAAAGAAATTTGACAGATTGTAGTAGCTTGATGTGTTGGCGTCTGTACTATGGAGTTATTTTATTTAAAGGCCAAAAGCCATGAGATATATACCAATAGAAAGAGCTTTTCAACTAGAACCTTTGCTTCTAACCCAACTTTTCAATTATTAGTCAGTTCGGAGTTAATAACGACCTAAAATAGGTGACAACTTGGACCCCGAAGTAATGGAATTCTTGTCGCCAAATAACTTTAAAATACACAAATGGAATGATCTTTTCAAGGAGAACCTTTGGTAAAAGTACGATTTTTTGCCAATAAAATTGTTAGTCAGTTAATGAATGAATAATAATATAATAACCACAGCTCCGTATTACTACATTGACGTCGTGGTGGGGCTTGCGCGCTCCGTACTCTAGGCCCATTCTAGGCCTGTGTCGGAAGAGTGTACATTGCCGGAACAGGCCTAGGGTGAGGAGCCAGATCAGGAGACATACAGAAAACCGCAGGACAGCATGTGGCGAGCTGTTGGGCAGTAGCGACCCCACGGACCCTAACTCCCGGGAGAAGTCCTGTACCTCACCCACACTTGCCTTTATTGGCCGGCTTGAGTGGAGATTCGGAAGAGCAAACGTGCTAGGAGGAATGAGGTATTTCAGTAAGATGCTGGTAGGGTCTTGACCGTGCTTCCGGGATTGTCCTGATAGCAGTGGAATACCTCTCCCGTGTCGCTACGATACTGTGCGACCGTTTTCGGGGGTCCATTTTATTGAGTGTGCAAGTTACCCCTTGCCATTTTATCTCTAGTCTAGTTCTTCCTTGGTTCAAGGTTACCGATCCACTATAGCCAACCCAAACCCATAGCCCAATATATTTTGTTCCGACTGCAATAGTCCTGCACCAACCGGGGGTTGTCCTTGGGTGCACTTGCGTAGTGCATACAGGGATAATCGTCGGTTGGTGCCCCCTTATCATTTAAAACTGTATAAGAGGCCTCTGCGAGTTGGCTTCGGACCCTGGTACCTACGCCTTCCAAAGATCCGAGTCCCTAGGGTCCCGACTTATTAATAATAAATAAATAAATAAATAAATATTTTGTTTATTAATGGCAACTAAGGCCCAATTGTTAGTAACATTATTCTTAAAAACTATTGTTAGTAAACCAACACAGAAACAAAAACAAAAAGGCAACATAAAACTAGCTGTGGGGTTTTCTGACCAGCACCTCCACAGCGTGCGACAACCAGGGTGCGTCGTACTTATCCATCAACATACTTAGGATGCCGTTAGAACTAGACCGCGCTCTTGACAAGATGGAATTTGTCTTCTTGCGCATTATGGCGTAAAAATCATCGGTATGCGCAAACGCGAACATACCGGACGCACTACAACAGCGCGGCAGTCCCAACAGCATCCTGAAGCAGTTATTATATTGAACACGCAGGGCGTCTAGCGATCTCTTAGTATGCCTTAACCACAGGCCGCTCGTGTAGAACGATTGGCAATACGCTTTAAACAGCGTAATCTTTACCTCAATACTACAACGAGCGAACCTGTGTATCAACATGTTGGCCCTGACCGCTAGCGCCCTGCGCTCTCGATCTATATCTACATCGTCTTTGAGGTCTCCGGTTAGAAAGTGTCCCAGGTATTTAAATTTGTCAACTCTTTTGAGTGGCAGCCCGTTCAGCTTTACTACTGGGTCGCTATGTACACGTCCACCGGAGGCCTCAAAAACCATGTATACACTTTTGTTAACATTGTAGACAAGCCCATGACTCGTGACATATCGCTCACACACGTGTAACAGCTCCCTGATCGAGCCGGCCGTTGGGCCCAGCAGTACCATGTCGTCTGCATAACTTAAGTTGTTTACACAAACATTGTCTATCCAGCATCCGACACGCATACTGCTGAGCTCAGCGATGAGCCCGTTTATGTACAGGTTGAAGAGCTTTGGCGAGGTCAAACCACCCTGTCTCACCCCGCACTCCAACCTGTACATTTCGGACAGAGACCCTCCCCATCGAACACAATTAAGCTGATTAGTGTACCAATATTTAAAGATCTCCAGGAGTTCGATTGATATTCCCGCTTCCCTCAACCTCTCCCACAAGACATCATAGGCCACAAGGTCAAACGCCCTGGAAAGGTCAAGGAAGCAGGCATAAATAGGGGTATTTCTATCCGTGTAATATCGGACAGTTTGCTTGAGACCAAGAATTGCGCTTTCAGTGGAAAGCTTGGGCCTAAACCCAAACTGTGCGTCATGTATCTGTAAAATATTACCTAATTCTTTATCAAGCACACTGTCCAATACTTTCGCTATTACAGTGGCAAGCGATATAGGTCTGTAGTTATTATGTAAAAGACATACTTAAAAAATAATAACAATTAATTAATGACCTAAATGGGTGACAACTTAGGGAATCCTTTACACCCAATGGCCTTGATTTTTTTTATATATTTAAGTTGACATTTTTCTTCAAGTAATAGGTGTAGACTAATGATGAAGCTTTATGTGATTACATTTAGGGGGATTCCGTAAAAAAGAAAGCAGCAGTAGGTAATATTTTTATTTATTTGCCTAAAAACACGATATTCTTAATATTTTTTACACGAATTCATTTAGAGTCATCTAATTCCTGAGGGGAAATTCTAAAAAAAGTCTGATCGCAGTACCAATCTGTCAAAAACCTCTAATTTCCCTAAATTTTTTGACAAGGTTTGACATTGATTATCGCCGAGATGAGATTGCGACTAGATTTTGAACGTTTTTAACCGACTTTAAAGAAGGAGGTTCTGTATTCGACCCATATGTATGTATGTTTGTATGTCTACGATTTTGTCAGAAACTAATGAACCAATTTTAAAATTTCATTATCGCGATCTACATACTTTCAGGAAAGTTTTAGTATATAATACATTAGGTGATTATTCTTATTTACGAATTTATATGCATAAATGTACTGCATCTCCGGCTTTGATGATTCTTGTAGTAGGTGTCTTAAATTATTCAATGCAACATAGCTTGGCTGGCATCGCTTGGCTGCAATTATATATCTATGTATTCTTTTTAATGAATGAGGTATGCCACAGGGGTGGTCACCTAAAAATTTGATTAAGTTTGCTTAGGTAGTTTTTGGAGTTAGCTTCAATAATACGATTTTTTTTCACTTAATGATGTTTTAAACTGATACATAGAAAGTAGTGTTAATTGAATTTGTGTGGGGTAGGTACAACTAAAAAGTCAAAAATAAAAACAACTAACTTATCCGGCGAAGGTTTTCGAAGCGGCTATTCATAAGAGCATATTTCAACAGGTCAGTAGCCAGCTTTCAGACGTCCAGCACGGGTTTCGACCGGCAAGAGGCACTACTAGCAATCTCCTGAACTACATGGCTAATCTTGTGCCAACAGTGGACAGTGGAGGCCAAACTGATGCCGCTTACTTCGACTTTAAAAAGGCATTCTGGTGAAGCGGGTGAATATTAGCGGGTGGTTTAATTTTTAAATTGGGCGAAGGCGGAGAGAATCAATTCTAGAACTTGCGGAGGTTAATGGATATCGCGAATCCTATAACAAATGGGTATGAGCAGAGGACACGCAGCCGAGAAATCTCACCAACATGAAGAAATCAAGATAAGCACTAACCTTTGACTCTGGCTGGCGGCGGATGACTTCTGGGGCGCCCCGAAGATGCTCTGTTCTAGAAGCTTCTTTGGATCACGGCTCAGCAAAACCAATAGACCGGTCTATGTTCTGGCTGCGAGCTGGTTACTTGCGGATTACGAAAATTAGTTATGGCTTCTTATTATGAGCGCGGCTCCAGCCTAAACTGACTGAGGGAGTCCAGTTGGCGAGCGTTAATTGGTAGCGGTGCGTCAGTACTTATTGACTGATTGGTTATGGTTAAGCGACGAAATGACAGTTTTAAATGCGCGCGCGCGGCTTTTTATAAGCTCGCGTGCTACCACTTCCACTTGAGACAAAAGTCGGGCCTCTCTTTCCTTCCATACGTTGGTGATAGGTAAACGGCGTAAACATCCTCCCCCCTTTGAAACTCCGTAGGGGTTTCGAAAGAAAAACATAAAGGAACTCTACGGGCGATGACAAGCGAGAGGAGGTCCAACTAGCTGGAAGTAGAATCATGGTTATGTTAAACTGAAGGTAATTAGCGGAAAGGATATAATATAATAAATAAACGTACTTAAATACTACAGGTGCGACCGTGACTAGGTCAATGACTGGTTGAATTATTGCGAAGGCAGTGGGCATAATTTTACGACGGGACGTTTAAAAACTCCCAGCGCGGTACGTACTAGAGCCACCCTTACAACCCCGTCTTTACCAGGGTATACTTGTTCAATAACGCCAGTGGGCCAACGAAGCGGTGGTGAGTCATCCTGGTGTACTAGGACAAGTGTGCCCGCTTGTATGGGTGTGTCAGGCGAATTCCAGCAGCTGCAGCTTTGCACTAAGCTATCTAGCAATTTCTTCCTGTTATGGAGGCTTACGGATGCGTCAACCTCGCAGGCAGGTATGGACTGTAGTGGTGTTGTATTTAAGAAGTGTGCGGGCGTCAGAATCGAGTGTGGCTCGTCCGCTAGTAAGCACAGTGGACGTGAGTTTAGCAAACACTCAATCTGGTTTGAAACGGTCAGCAGCTCCTCATAGCATAGCAGCTGTTGGCCGATGCAGCGGTATAGATGTGTTCTTATACATTTTATGTTTTTAAGTTTATTTCCAAAGCATTCCTCTTGCAATTTGTGAAGGATTGCCGTTTCAGCGGCTTCTAGATCTGTCGCTTGACTTACTTCGGAGGTAGGTAACTTGCGAATGAATCGCAAACCGTGCACCATCATTCGCAATAGTTTCTTCCACGAAGAAACCCGCATGGCTAGTTCGACAAGTGCCGACGCTTCCATATTAGAAACGACGGTCAGTGTGACCGGACCCTTTGTCTCAAGTATAGGACCTTCAACTCGGGACGGCTCAAATGGCACAGTTTGCCATTCGGTTATGGGGTGACAGACCCAGGGCGGACCTTTCCACCACAAGGGGTGATCAATTATCTGCGATGGCAATAAGCCTCTTGACAGACAATCGCTAGGATTGTCTGTCCCATTTATGTGGAAAAAGCGTTCAGGAGATAAGTTTTCCTGAACCTCAGTCACTCGACAGGCAACGAAGGCGTGCCCTCGGTGAGGCGATGAATGAATCCATGATAAAGCAATCATTGGATCGCGGAAGGTAACAATATCCTGTATAGGATAGCGAGCATGAAAATTGTTACGTACCTGCTGGACAAGTTTAGCTAGAAGTAATGCGGCGCATAGTTCTAGTCTTGCCAACGATACAGTCTTTAGTGGAGCCACTTTAGACTTAGCGCATACTAGCTGAGCGAATATAACCCCGTTAGGGTTCACCACATGCACGTAGATGACGCAACCGTAAGCCTTCATATTAGCATCACCAAACGCGGTTAGGTTTGCTACGAAGCCGGCCGCTACCCCCAAATGGCGCGTTACTTGTAATGTAGATAACGAAAGCAATTCGTTTCTACCGTGAGGACAACATACATTAGTCATTCCCGAGCGAACGAGACGCGCGGCGCGCGGCGGGACAAACAATCTAAATAGGCGAGCTCGCACTGAGTCGCTAAAGCGGTATAATAAATTTAAGAAGTAGCGGTCATTGCGAACTTGAGCGGTTATTGCAACGCTAAAACACCTAAAGTTAAGCGAAGGCGAGAAAAGGTCTGCCTGCAATTTGGGTTCTGCATGCAATAAATTAACAAAGAGCGGGTTGACGGATTCCGTCTTGGCACTTACGTCCAACACCACGAGGGTGTTTGTCGTTGGTATCTTGGACCGAACGACAGCGGGGTGGGGTGAGCAATACCCTTTAATTACAGCGGAAGAGAAATAAGGTATTTTCAATAAATAGCCTTTATTTAGATAGTCATTGAGTGACTTACCGGAGTCAGTTTTGGCACTGGTGTCCAATACTACTCGGGGTTTCGTCGTTGACTTATCAGGCCGAACGACAGCGTGATGGGGTATGAAGTACCCTTCGGTTATAGCGGAGGAGGAATAAGGTATTTCCAATAAATAGCCTTTCTCTAAATAATCATTAATGACGTCATTATAGGCGTGACGTAAAGCGGGGAGCGAATTAAATTTGCGCTCTAAAGCAGTTAACCGGCGTTGAGCGTGTATGAATGAGTTACCTAATGAGGTAGGTTCGACCTTGAAAGGCAAAGACACGATATACCTACCCCCGGGATGTCTTAATACCGTGGATTTATAAAATTCTTCACAGACTTGATGTTCTGTGTTTGTTATCTTTGTAGGCAGCACCTCCTCTATTTCCCAAAATTTCAATAGCGTAGCATTTAATCCACTCACAAGAGGGCCGAAGGACCAGGCGACATTGTTGGAGGTAACCGCAGGTAATTCTCCCATTACAATGTAACCAAGCGTGGTTTCTATAGCGTGAGGTGCCGAGCCCGCGGGAACGCTAACATCAGCTGATTCCATTAATGGAGGGGGTATTATTTTACCACCTAGCAAAATGAACGCGAACATTTGCGTTCCTAATATGGCGTCGATATTGCCTGGTAAATTCCAGCAATCATCCGCGAATGGTAAGTTTTTGAAATAATCCATAGCCGACGCCTGTATTACCCTACTAGGCAATGGGTCGGCGATGTGGTCGATTACCAGCATGGTTAAACTATACTGCGCGTCGCTCACTCGAGATTGTATAGTGACGGTTACATAACCTCGTATAGGTGCCGAAATGGCGCCAACTGATTTTAGCGACGAATTAACTAGCGGTTTAACTTTCAATTTCAATCGGCTGCAACACTCAAGCGTGATAATATTGTTTTGAGACCCGCTGTCAACCAGACATCTCATTATAAAACGATGCCCGTCTATTGGCACATAAACTTGTGCAGTTGGCAATATTATAGTACTGTCCAGTTGTGTGCAAGATAGAACGTTATTATTTTCCGCATAAAAGGCGGTCGAGTTTACCACATGTGGGCTATTTACCGGCGCATCTGGCAATGAGGCGGCCGATTGCGTCATCAAACATAACGGTTGCGAATCAACAGGTGGCTTAGTGCTAATTACCGCCGCTTCACTGTTATCGAAATGTAGTAATGAGTGATGTGTTTTATTACACCGATTGCAGGTATGTTTTGACGCACATCGTAACGTTGTATGTTTGTCACTAAAACAATTAACGCACAACCTTTTATCCTTGACATACCTAAAGCGATCTCTAACGGCAAGTTTCTTGAACTCTGAACATTCGTACAAATGAGTATGACTCGCATGTTTACAGAATATGCAGGTAGACGAAAAATTCGTTTTATTGTCCGTTATCGCGAAACTATGCGTAGTTCGCGGCGTATTCCGAAAACGCGACTTATCGTAGCTTCTAGTTTTATTCTCTGTCGCACTAATTGGATGTACCGCGGCTGTTCTTTCTATTATTTTGATGTGGTTCCGTATGTAATTTATTAATTCTTCACTTGACGGTAATTCACTAGCGCGGGCTGTAAACTCAAAGGTCTGTACTAGTTGAGCATCCAGCTTTTTTAGCATCAAATGCGTAAAAATAAAATCAGGCAAGTCCGGAATATTTAAGCTTGTTAACGCCGACCACGACGAATTCATTCGTTCGATAAAATCGTTTAATTGGTCTGACGCGGCGGTGGACGCTTTTATGTCGAGTATATTGTTCAAATACATAGACCCTAATAATCGTTTGTCTTGATACTTCGACACTAATGAGTTCCATATTGACGCATAATTTTTCTCATTTGGTGTAATTCCGGCGAATATATTCAGTGCATTTCCACTAAGTTTACCTACCAAATATTGCACTCTTTGACTGTCTGTTAACATCTTATTATCGTGTACGTTAGCTTTAAAACACTCGTAGAACAACGGCCAGTTTTCTGGATTACCCGAAAAACTTAATAATTCTAAAGCGGGCAGTCTTGGCGAGTACGTTTCTTTGGGAGGTACCTCGGGATTTTTTATGCGTTGAGTTTCAATCAAGTTGTTTCTTATGTACTTGACCTGGGAATAAAGTGACTCAAATGCACTCCAGTCACTGAAGCTGATTTTATACTCTGGATCCACCTTTAAAACAACTTCATTGTGCTCATCGCATAGCGTATTAAAACTACGGTATAATTCTTCTACATTCGTAGTTGCAGCAAGAAATTCCTGTACGCTTCTTGTGCTTGTAGTGACTGGAACCACTTTTTTTCCCGACTCGTATAACTCATTTATTTTTGCGAATACGGCTTGCTTCTTAGCCGCCAGTATTTTTATTTTTGCTTCGTAACTCATTGTTACTCAGGGTTTACCTACACTCCGTTATTGAACAAGTTTCCGTTAACGGTTATTATTTTTTAAAAAATATGCCTGTCACCTTTCGCAAGGTCAACAGTCGCGAACAGTCACAATCGCAACCTATGTAGGTAGATTTTTATTACTTAATATGGGACTTTATTTTACTTTAATAATTCACGTATATTGTACATATAATGTATTTGAATATGAATATGTTGGACTTTTTTTTATAAGGTACTGGTTTTTATATAAATATGGCTCGAAGTGACCAAAAATGGTGAAGCGGGTGAATATTAGCGGGTGGTTTAATTTTTAAATTGGGCGAAGGCGGAGAGAATCAATTCTAGAACTTGCGGAGGTTAATGGATATCGCGAATCCTATAACAAATGGGTATGAGCAGAGGACACGCAGCCGAGAAATCTCACCAACATGAAGAAATCAAGATAAGCACTAACCTTTGACTCTGGCTGGCGGCGGATGACTTCCGGGGCGCCCCGAAGATGCTCTGTTCTAGAAGCTTCTTTGGATCACGGCTCAGCAAAACCAATAGACCGGTCTATGTTCTGGCTGCGAGCTGGTTACTTGCGGATTACGAAAATTAGTTATGGCGGCTTTTTCTGCGCTCGCGCAGCTTTTTATAAGCTCGTCTCCTCCCACCTCGCGCGAGACAAAAGTCGGGCCTCTCTTTCATTCCACACGTTGGTGATAGGTAAACGGCGTAACCACATTCGATCTAGTAAATAATGATGTTTTGCTAAAAAAGTTAGCGGGCGTTGGTTTCACTCCACATCTACTAAAGTTTTTTGCAAGTTACTTGAGCGGTAGGCAACAGTACGTAGAATATGCGGGACACAGGTCAGAGCCATATTTTACCAGGTCGGGGGTGAGTCAGGGCAGTAATCTTGGGCCTTTGCAGTTCATTCTTATGATTAATGATTTGCCAGAAGTTGTTAAAGACGCCAAATGTTTACTGTTTGCTGATGACCTCAAGCTGTCGTTGGAGATAAGTAAATTAGAGGACTGTGACATGCTTCAAAGAGACATAGACAGAGTGGTGACCTGGAGCAAGGATAACAACTTACAGTTCAACATCTCCAAGTGCGTAACAATCACTTTCTCTCGTGCGCGCACTCCTATTCTATATACCTACAATATAGACGGGTTGCCAATGGCTAGGGCTACGGAAGTTAGGGACTTAGGGGTTAAATTCAACACTGGGCTAACGTTTCGTGATCACGTCACAAGCTGCTGCAGAAAAGCTTACCGTAATTTGGGTTTTATGCTACGTATGGTGCGTGGTTTTAAAAACATAAAAGCGGTTATCGCCTTATATAATGCTTTAGTTAGAAGCCAATTAGAGTGTAACGCAGTCATTTGGGCTCCACACGAATCTAAATATAGGCTCATGTTGGAGAGAGTACAAAACAAGTTTGTGAGGTACTTGTACTTGCGCTTGTATGGTGTATATCCATTTTATCCGCTTATGTACCCGACTTTATTTATTTTGGGTATGGTTGGATATAACGAACTGAGGGTCAGGAGGGATCTCGCACTCACCTCGTACATATTCAAAGTACTTAGAGGGAAGGTACATAATGCGGACATATTAGGGCACGTAGGTTTGTGTGTGCCGGACAGGTACGTGTGGCGACGACGACAGCCACGGCTGCTGGCGGAGCCGCGAGCTCGGACCAATCTTTTAAGTGAGGCGCCACTGACGCGTGCACTCCGCACTCTCAACCTCATAGCTAGTGACACGGACCTATTCTGTTGTTCTCTGAGTGAGTTCACAAAGAATGCATTGTTTGTAATAAGTTACAAAATTTAATAAAATAAAATTAAGAAGTTAGTAATAAGTTAGGATAAGATAAGATAAATGTACACTATCGCAATAGGTTTCCCTGTAAGGATAGATGTAAGTGGAGAAATAAATAAATAAATAAAATAAAACTTAAAAAAAAAATACACTGCAAAGTGAAAAATAACTTTAATTTCGAAAGTCGGTGTCAAAAAACGAAAATGCAGTTTAAAAACGTCAGGGCCTACTGTGTAGCGCAGTTGTAGCATATGACCGGGAAAGGTATTTCTTGAGTCACCAAGTCCAACGTTATAGGTTGAAACACTTGTGGGCCCCAAGCGACAAGACCCTCCGCTGTGACAGCAGCCGCGTTAAACTGAAAGATAAGATCATATTTAGCATAGCGTAACAGAATAGAAATTTACTCTTTATCGTGTTGGTCCATGGATGGGTAACCACCCCTCCGTGGCTCGGAAAGCACGTTAAGCCGTTGGTACCGGCTGTCATTCGTGGAGCTTTGAGAGTTGTTACGGGTCGTCAGAATTCCGAAAGTCTGACAACCAGTCTTACCAAGGTTGTGGAGGTCAGATAGGCAGTCGCTCTATGTAAAACACTAGTATTCAGCTGCATCCGGTTAGACTGGAAGCCGACCGCAACATAGTGTGGGAAAGGCTAGGCAGATGATGATGATGACTCTTTATTATAATTATATACCATAAAATTAAATACAGATTTAATTTAGAAATAAAAAAAAGGGTGACACATTGATTGGTCTTATCGCTCAGAGCGATCTTTTAAAGGCAGCTTTTGGATGAATTAAAAAAAACAGTGGCACTCCGGGAGCGCCGACAAAAGTGAAAACTTGAACAATTACGTGTGTATTTTTTTAATCGTCTTATAAACAAAACACGCGCGGTGTCGGTTACGGTAACAGTGTCGCGAGTTCAATGGTTTTTCCCATCTCAAAAATGCACAACGTGTCTAAAGAAGTTTTCACTTCAAAAAGGGGAAAGAGATATAATACTGTTACTATTACTGTTGTTTGTTACTGTAATCAGCCTATAATATTCCCACTGCTGGAACACAGGCCTCCACTCTGTGAGAGGGAGTGTGCCGTAATCCACCACGCTGGCCCAGTGCGGATCATCCACAAGGATGTCACATGTCTGCGAATGTTTTGGTTGTAATGTTTTTGTGTTTCACGAACTGTGTCCAAATAAACTTTTTTCTTTCTTTCTTTCTTTCTTTCTAAGACACGCTGGTTTCCTCACGATGTTTTCGTTCACCGGTTAGAGAGCAGTGGTTATGAATTAATTCGTTATAGGAAGTAAAGTGCCTGGGTTCAAACCTACGGCATATAAGTCGTAACTCGCGGCCTTTATCTTTTACCGGGCCACCAATGTTCTTATGTATTCATTGCCAGTAGTGGTATACGAATTGGTGTGGAGTAGATATCATATCTAAAAAGTCAAAAAAAAAACTAGCTTCCCAAAAAAAATACTACAAAGTGAAAAATAACTTTAATTTAGGAAAGTATTGGCAATAACTAAAATACAGATCCAAAGACACCGACTTCCGACATTGAAGTTATTTTTCACCTTGTAATTACTGCTTTGTAGAGTTCTTACCGTTTGAACGAATATGTCAGATGTGCTATCTTTAGGTCTAAATTCTGCAGCGCGGGATGTCCCCGGCGGTATACTACCTACAACTGTCACTGTTATGTTATCTGTGTTCAGGTCTTTTATGATCTGAAAGTATAGGTAAATACATCATTATTAATCCTTGCAGTTGCCTCGTTGGTTTCGTGGTGGCAAGCGTGACTGCTAAGAACTATCCCAATCAACTTTGAACTTTATGCTTTAGCGATAAAGTTGAAAATCTATTAAAGAAATTTGACAGATTGTAGTAGCTTGATCTGCAGGCATCTGTACTAATAACATAATATCATGCCTTTAATATCCAAAGGAGTAGGCAGACGCCAGTACTTCAAGCTACTACAATCTGTCAAATTTCTTTAATAGATTTTCAACTTTATTGCTAAAGCTAAAGGTTCAACGTTTTATGGGAAAATTTGTCAATTTCGGGTACCTTGCTGTGCTGGCGTCTGTATATTCACAAATTTCACAAGTTATGTACTGCAAACTGGCAGATTCATTAACAAAAAAGTTTACACACGAAACAAAACTTACAGAAAACGCAAACTTGACCAGCGGCTGTACGTACACCGCAGTATACCGATAGTCCTCGTCATCGCCTTGCCAATGCCCGACTACGTCATAACCCACGGCTACGTCATGCAACCTCATGGTTGCTCGTACAGTCACCGTGTGAGTACTCGCAGCAGCAGCGTTGAAGTTCCACACTTGCTGTACCGTAGTCTGCACGATGTCCACATGTTGTATGGCTAAGACGAAGCCGTTAGTGTACCTCAAAGTTCCTCTGAAGGGCTGGGCCAGGATAGATTCGCTGCAAGACAAGTAATAGTGATGATGGCGTTACAAAAGAACAGAGATTATCCAAAATTGATATAGAATAAGGACTTCAAAACGTTGTGGTGCTATTGACAAACAAGCAATAATTTTAGGCATATTTTTAAAAGACACACGATCAGTGTTGGATTAGCCCATGCAAATTAAGCAATTGCTTAGGGCAACACGTCTCGGCCACTGTTACCGTAAGCGACACCGCGCGTGTTTTGTTTATAAGTCGATTAAAAAAATATCCGCTTCGGATGTCTTCAGGATGTAGGTACTCGGTTTGAATGTATATCCGCAAGTCAGTGAGTGATGGCAAAGTATTCTGTTTGTGTTTTGTTTTCACTTCTGTCGGCACTCCGGGAGTGCCTTGACCTCGATCACGCCTGATGGAAAGCGATGGGTGAGGTCTATGATGGAACGAGCGTGTCCAGAAGATGGCTAAGTCACTGGAACTCCCACGCATCGACGAAACACAGCAGGCTGCTTGACGCCGGACTCCGGTGGGAACCCTGGTTTCAAACCAGGCGGGCGTTAGCCCTACTACCACAAGGGAAGAATTGGCCAGTCAAATAAGGTGTTGGGTGTGTCTGTCCAGGATGGGCCGAGCGCTCGGTTCAGCTGACTAACTGGCGGGACAAACTGCGCTACACGAGGAGGCTTCTTCATTGCATGCATCCCAAAAATGTATGAAAATTGGAGGTATTATTGACAGACTGACACTGAGATTAGAATACGAATGTTCTTCAAATTATGATAATTGCCCCTCTGATAATATTACCTTTGCCAAACTTCTCCATTCTCTTGTTCACATTTTAAAGTACCTATTTGGGGTCGGCGCACAATTTGTTTTTGTTTCTTCTACTCATCTCATATCAGCCATCCTCAAAATCAACTTAACTTACATTTGCATAAAGTTGATATTTGTTTGAGTGGGAATCTGTTGACTGGTAGAAGATGCCTTCGGCATTAAGTCCGCCTCTCGCTTCCAACGATACCTCATTTGTCAAATTGTTGCCATATAATTTTTCACACAACCATATAATAGCTAAACATAAATACCGTATTTCGCCATGGCGGCCACTCCAACGGAGATATGTATATTATAGTGCACAAGTGTGCGCGCAGACACAGGTGCACTCTCTCCCTAATGGAAAAACTCAATAACACTGTGCCCGACCCGGGAATCAAACCCAGGACTCCACGCTCAGGGAGTCGCGCTTGCAACCACGAGACCGACGGGGCTGTGTATACATTAGATATGTTATATTTATAATCAATGTTTATAATGTATAACGTCGAGTGGATCAATGGCCGTTTAGCTAAATGTTTCTGCGAGGTTTACTTACTTTATTTGAAAGACATAATCAGGCAGTTTCAAATTACACCAGCCATTTTCTTCCACAATATTCATAGTCCTCGTAATAAAATTTATCGCGTAACTAGTATGGTCGACCAGGCGCACATTGTTTACTGCAAACAATAAAATGAACATAGGTAAAGTTATTTTAATAACTAGCCTTTTTTTTTGAGGAAGGGAAATCATCAAATGACCCCTCCCGCTCTGGGTGGAGCGGAAGGGAGTGTCAGACTCTTACTGACTAAAACCCACTTGTGTTCCTTCCTTAGCCCTTTATGTTCCGGGCCAGCGGTAACCGTTTCGGACAATCCCGCTGATTACTAATTATCCTCTGCCCGCGACTTCGTCAGCGTGTTTCTTGTTCCCTCGACCCAACCCATCGTATCACATCGCCTACCCGCGCTTTACTTCGTTTTAGCTTAACGTTATTTCTTACTTTTTTCTTTTTGCTTGGCTCTTAAATGTCCTAGTTATATATATATAATTGCCAAACATAAGTGGCAGTGGGCAGGGCACATTGCTCGCAGATCGCCGATGGTGCTGAAAGGTTCTGCAGTGGCGACCGCGTACCGGAAGACGTAGCTTTAGGGTCCTTTCACACCGAGACGCGACGCGACGCGCAGTTTTCAAGATAGAAATACAATTACAGACCTTATCTACTACACTAAAAAAAAAAAAAAAAAAGGTTCCGACGAATTGAGAACCTCCTCCTTTTTGAAGTCGGTTAAAAAGGTACACAATTCAGTGTCTACCTACTACGTCGAGCTACGCAGCGCGGCGCCGCCGCCGCGCGGCGTAGCTCACTGAATCGTGTACCTTATAGTGTAGTAGATAAGGTCTGTAATTGTATTTCTATCTTGAAAAGTGCGCGTCGCGTCGCGTCTCGGTGTGAACTGACCCTTAGAAGGCCTCCCACAAGGTCGACCGATGACCTTGTGAAGGCCACGGGAATCCGCTGGATGCGGGAAGTCCAGAACCAGTCGAAGTGGAGGTGCTTGAGAGAGGCCTTTGTCCAGCAGTGGACGTCTTTCGGCTGAAATTATGATGGCATAATTACCACCCGACTATATTTTCACTGGGTCCATGATGAGATTTGTTTCAAGAATAAAAAAAAGTACTTACTAGTATTACACAATCCATAACCACTAACTAACAAAACAAAGAAACTGTGTATCTTCATTGTTTTTACAAAATTGACTAAAAAGCTATTAACTCATCAACACAGCAATTAGCTCATAACAGACATTACGTTAAAATTATTAAATTATCGTGTATTAGCAAGTTCCTGATAAGAAACAAGTTGATTAATATTTAATCAATAAGAACAACATCTTGATTACTTTTTAGGATTATCGTCTTGATGACTTTTGATTATATAAAAGTACAATGCATGCCTGTGTAATTGGGTACCTATAGTCACAAAATACAGATAGTAGTTGTAACCGCCAGACGATGTTTGGTACTGATAAGTGATAAGCATAATTATCCTTTTGTGTATCCGTTAATCCGTGTTTTGTTAGACAGGTTCATCGAGAGTCTACAGACAAGCAAAACGGAGAGCTGCTAATGCTTTTATAGCACTGTGTGACCTAAACCCGCACTTAAGTCACTGTTTTCTGTGACTTAAGTTGTCCATTTAGACACAGAAAAGCCTGAATTACGTCCCACGAGCTATAAAATAGTATACGATATGTATGACTTACGAGTAAGTAGGTACTCTATTAATGCACGGCGTTTAGCATCCTCGCTACGTTCGGGCTCTAATTTCACGCCGTGCAATAATGCACTACATAAGTCACATGTATTTTAATATGTCATTTTATATTTATGTCATTATATATGTCACATATATGTCATTTTCGAGGAAAACAAAACAGACGTTCAAAATAACAATGGATAAGTCCATTTTCCGTATTCTCTATGACACAATGAAAGACACCGCGCGAAATGAACGCGAGATTGGCGGGAATATCTAAGGAGTTGACATGGTTTCGAATTAAGGAAACGTTACAACAACAACATTAACAGCAACATTATAGGCTGATTATGGTTATGGTTATGGTAAGTGGTCATAGTGAATTAGAAAGCGTCTATCCTACCTGGCTCAGGTAGGATAGACGCTTTCCCTTAAGAAACAAATATTTATAGCCGTTTTCACTAACCTTAAGCGATGAATGCCTAATTAAGTGGGGACGGGGAAAGCGAGGAATTAAAAAAATTGGTATTTGAAGAAACTATTGCCGTCGCCTTACCTCAAGTCTTACCCCGTAGTGTGTGATACAGCTGCAGCTCAGACAGAAATTATCACAAAAATTTAGACAAGATCGCCGTTTCGTATTCCCCATTTTCTCTCGAAAACTGAGTCAATTCAATTATTTTTTAAATTAACATTTTAAGGGGCTTACATGACCTAAAGCGCGGTCACTGTCGGACTGCATATAAAAGAAAGAGAAACACGATGACACAACGCTGGTAATTTATTGCAAAATATGAAGGAATTATTTAATTACAAAATATCTATTGTTTGGACCAAAAAATTTTAACACTAGTAATTTAGTATCTTGCTTGTAGAATAATCTGACAAAAATCAGAATGATTGATGTGTATATTAATATGGTTTTTATTGTAAAACAAAAGTTTTTAGAGGTATCTTCATGATTTTTTTCTATCTTAACAAATTAGTTGTATTATGTTTTCAACACACTATCTAACTAGCATATATATCCTGAAGAATATGATATATTTTTTCTGATTTTGTTTACTTAGTCGATATACTTTTAGGCATTATAAAACTTGCGTTTTTTGCGCTTAGATTCTCTAGTCCCCTTAAAACATCCCAACCACGAAGATACCTCGAATTTAATATCCTAAGCATAGTAAAAACAATTAATTCTAAATTAAATTGTCCATCTACCTCCAACAAGATAAAGCCAACGTTACACTCAATCCATTTAGATTACGCTGTCAAATTCGAGTCCCTACTTCAGCGTGACATGCGTGTCCGGTGACCTGTCAAAATGTGTCGATTCGCCTGGACCTCTGTCAAGTCTCCTAACGTGTCAAGTTTCAGGGCTTGGCTCAAAGCACAAGCTAGGTAAAGGTCTTTTTACGGTTTCGTATCTCAAAAGGAAAAACCGTATCGAATCGTTCCGTATCTTTTTAAAAGGAACCCTTATAAGGGGTCCGTTTAAAAATATTATGTCAAAGAAGTATGTAAAAAGTAAAAAAAATAGACATCGTAATTTGGGAGCAGTTTATGGACATTTACACTGTAAGTAGTTATGTCGTTAATGAGGTGTCAGGAAAGCCACATTTGCAGAAGGAATTATTGACAAAACAAAAAAAAAACGGAACGCCCTTATACTTTAAGTGTTCCGTTTTTTTCCGAAAGGCGGACAACGAAGTAATCCCATAAGGCTTAAAGGAACACTTCGTTGCTCGTCCGTCCGTCCGTCTGTATGTCTATCAAGAACGTCTTTCGCAAGAAAACGTGAAGGTATCAAGTTGAAATTAATATGTACCTAAGTCAACTCAATAAAAAATACGGCTATTTATTCGACATACTTACATATTATTATTTTGACACTATCAAATAAATCTAAACCATTACTTCCTGCTGACATAAAATCACGAAATGTGCCATGGACATGATGTGGGATTGGTGTATGACTTTGTAGATAGAATTTGCGGATGAAAACTGTAAGGCTTCGAAGAATAAGAGGATGACTTCTAGGATATCGGATTTTTTTTTCATGTAAAATTATTAAAAAAATTGAAATAAGCTAGAGGCGGTCGGCGTTTCATAACTGACTACTCTGAGAAGAAAGACCGAAACAAACTCAGAGGTCACAGTCTCTTTTAAAGTCCAGACATAATCTCGGTCAGATTCAGATTGACATAGAGAGAGATATTTGAGATAGAGACCATATTATTTTGATTTAAAAGAGTGTCTATGCAGTTTCTTGCCCGTTCTTCTCCATAGGTACCTACGCTTTGGAATGGGCAACTAGCTTCATCTTTCTGACTGACCGACCCCTTGACAATTCAAAAGTGCCTGTAATTGGTTTAATTGGAATAAATCCTTTGAGTTTGAGTTTCTGAAATGGTCTTTTGAGGAAAATACCACACAGATTTGAGTGGACCAGCTCAGCCAGTGCAAGCATTTGTCAGTACATAATCATGTAGCTCAACTCAAAACTAGAGGAGATCGAACATCAATTTAAAAGAATAGGTTTCCTTGGCTAAACCCGTTTTTAAGCCTCACAGATTTTCTTCCGCACGTTCTATCTAGAAAATCAATGATCTAAGCTACCGATTTACAATCATAAAGGCGAAAGTTTGTGAGTGTGTGTGTTTATATGTTTGTTACTAGCACTTTGCCCGCGACTTCGTCCGCGTGTATTTCGTACTTTCCTCTCAAAATTTCGAACAGGTATGTATGTTTATGATCTTTATCATTAATTTAGATTAATAAGTATTCGGGCCAATTTTTAAGTTTGTAGATCAACGGAATCAGATTTTTCAAATAAACAGGATCCCCGCTTTTCACTCCCACAAGGGTGGATTTTTGAAAAATCGTTTGGGATGACGTGTCCATAACTTGACTCAAAGACCGATACCTACTCATTTTCGAGTTAATGAAAGCAAGCAGTAAAATCAACCCATTCTTCTTCTTAGCGTGTCGATAGCAATCCTAAATGGACTCGGCTACTTGCAAAATTTTACACCCCCAATCTCCCTTTAGTTTTAAATTCATTAACCAAATGAATAAGGTTTTCATATAAACTGTATCCTTGCTTACCCCCCCACCCCCACACAGGGGTGGAATTTCGAAAAATCGTCTCGACTAAAGAAAATGGAACGCAAGCAATACTCCCATAGACAAAATTACAAAAAAATAAATACTGAGGGCTTGCTGTCACAGTTTTATGATATGTGAGTTTTATCCAGATGTCATTGCGGCGTATTTTAGGTTGCGTTAGTTTATGACGGCGTACGCGTGAGTGGTTAAGGATGTGTTTATTCCTTGACTCGAAGATTTATTGATACCAGTTTTCGACTTAATCAAGCCACGCAGTAAAATCCTCCCCGTAATATTAACTACACCTTTGTAGCCCGTTAGGGGTAGATTTTCGAAAAACCCTGATAAGTACATGTTATTCTTTATTTTTTGTCTTAAGTATAAATACCGAGTTTCGAATTAGTCGGACCGCGCGTTAAAATTCTTCCATACAAATTTTGACACCCTCAATCCCCCCCTTTTAGGGGGTAGTTTAAAAAAACAAAAAGTGCCAATCTTCATAATTTACTTAGATAAGTATTCGTGCCAAGTTTCAAGTTTATTAACCAAATGAATAAGATTTTTCATATAAACTGTATCCCCGCTTTTCACCCCCACAGGGGTGGAATTTCGAAAAATAGTTTGTGACGTGTTCATTACTTGACTCAAAGATTATTTTACCAATTTTCGAGTAAATCAAGCCACGCAATAAAATCCTCCCCTGTAAAATTACCTACCCCTTTTCACCCCGTTAGGGGTACATTTTCGAAAAACCCTGATACACGTTATTCTCTATTTTTAGTCTTAAGTATAAATACTGAGTTTCGAGTTAATCGGACAGCCCGTTAAAATTGTTCCATACAAATTTTGACACCCCCCAATCCCTCTTTAGGGGGTAGTTTAGAAAAACAAAAATTGCCAAACTTCATAATTTACTTAGATAAATATTCCTGCCAAGTTTCAAGTTTATTAACCAATTGAATTAGATTTTTCATATAAACTGTATCCCCGCTTTTCACCCCCACAGGGGTGGAATTTCGAAAAATCCTTTGGTATGTGCTCATGACTTGACTCAAAGATTATTTATACCAATTTTTGAGTTAATCAAGCAACGCAGTAAAATCCTCCCCTGTAAAATTAACTACCCCTTTTTACCCTGTTAAGGGTACATTTTCGAAAAACCCTGATACACGTTATTATCTATTTTTAGTCTTAAGTATAAATACTGAGTTTCAAGTTAATCGGACAGCCCGTTAAAATTCTTCCATATAAACTTTGACACCCCCCAATCCCCCTTTAGGGGGTAGTTAAGAAAAACAAAAAATGCCAAACTTAATCATTTACTTAGATAAGTATTCGTGCCAAGTTTCAAGTTTATTAACTCAAGGAATAAAAATTTTCATACAAACGAAATCCCCCCTTTTCACCCCCTTAAAGGTTGAATTTCCAAAAACCCCTTCTTAGTGCTCCCCTACATTATAAAAGGAAGCCGTGTGCAAAATTCCACATTCCTAGACCCAGTAGTTTCGGCTGTGCGTTGATATGTCAGTCAGTCAGTCAGTCAGTCAGTTTCTCCTTTTATATATATAGATTACTTCTTCACGCTCAAACGGCTAGACCAATTTTGATAAAATTTGGTATGGAGGTAGCTGACACCCTGGATTAACATATAGGCTACTTTTTATCCAGATATTCCCACGGGATCGAAACTTATGCGGGTGAAACCGCGGGGCGCATCTATAAGTGAAGCTGCTTTTTCCAAAATATCATATTTTATTATTTCTCAAAACGGTGAAGGAAAACATCGAGAGAAAACCAACATAAATCGAAGACACCTGTGACATCCACCAACCCACACTGAGTCCGCGTGGTTGACCATGGCCCACTCCCTCTCACAGGAAGAGGAGGCATGTGTCCCAGCAGTGGGAACATTATAGGCTGATTATGCATTTTTAAAGGAAACGGAATTGGAAGCTACTTTATCTCGAATCTTATGACTTGGACCACTTAACAAGCACCACCTGAGCCAATCGGAATACTAATGAAGTTTTTGTGCAACCCTCCTAAATGAATAATTAGGACGGTTGTGCGAAATAACGTTAAAATTTAATTGAATAGGTTTCCGAAATCAGTATTTTTATTTTCTACAATTCACCTAAATAGAACAGTTTTTAATGAAAAAATGTCTCTTATCTATTAAACACTGATTTTGCTGATTTTTTCGACTTTTGCGCGTACCTACTTTGGCTTAGAGTTAAGCCTAAAAACAATGCCTGTACTTGCACAAAAGTATGCAAGTAGCTTGCATGTCGTGTGCCATAACAACTTTTGATTGGTGGATCCCATAATGGCATGCAAGCTACTTGCATACTTTTGTGCAAGTGACAGGCATGTGTTTCCGGGCTTTATTCCTGTCACTGTCACACAACTGTCAAAGTCACACAACTGTCAAACTACAAAGTGTAAGCCCTAAGGGCTTAGGGGTGCCCTTAGCGTGTATTCGCTTAGTTTATAAGTGCCGGTAAAGTGGAAGTGCTTGGGGGAGGCCTATGTCCAGCAGTGAACGTCTTTTGGCTGAAATGATGATGATGATAAGTGGTATGCCTGAATTTATATCATCCACAGGATAGTCCAGTTAAGCAGCTGACAACCTTCTAGGTTGACAGGCTTTTACTCCGTTCACCTTTTAAACCCTGTTTTTGTCCAGACGGTTAAAAAAAGTCACCCTAATACAGTGTTTTTTTTTATATCCTTAAGCTAGCATTTTGTGTTACATAGACTAAAACACCAAAATGGCTGGAAAGTTCATAAAGGAGCTAGAGTTTAATAAAATCAAAAATCAAGGGTCCAAACAAGTAACGCCCGCTCCACTTATCGTCGCAAATTAAATGCTTGACTATAACATTTTAATGTTCTGAGAGTTAGGAATGCCACCCAGTGTTAGCAGAAAAATGAGTAACAATTTTTTGAGTATTTATCTTGTTTGAAATGCGGCCTGGTAAGGGCAAATAGTAGTACGAGGGGGGATCAAAAAGTAGTGAGAACGACATACTCCTTGGTAAGAAAAAAAATAAATACTGGCAGGCATAGCTCAGATACATATTTGTAATATTAATAAAGAAAAAAATCTTCGATTCTCTTTTGTTTTTTTCTGAATTTAGTCATTTGTTTGCTTCGTGTCGGAACGTGTTCTCGAAAATGGAGAAAAACGAAGTGCGAGCCGTTATTAAATACCTCTGTTTAAAAATAAATGATTAAGTTATCAATAGTCATTATATTCTATCTCATTCTCACTACTTTTTGATCCCTCCTCGTATTTCATCACCACTGCTCTCAAAATGGAGAAGGAAAACATCGTAAAGGAACCGGCATGGCCAGCTCATTTTTTATTTATCAATATTTTTTGTTTATTTTTGCAATGCTACACTATTTTAAGTTCCAGTGACCTCGCTGCGCTCAGGATTCTACTATAGAATCCTTTGCTCCGCTCTGGATCCAAAGGAACACTCGCTTTCAAAATAGTTGTTTGCTCCCTTGGTAAACAATCCACTATTCTTTCTTTCTTACTTTCATGTCCTAGAACCAAAAATTCGAAGAAATGTGACATTTACCAATACTTACTGGACCCGCGTGGTAGATTACAGCCCACTCCCTATCGAAAAGACCTATGTCCCAGCAGTGGGAACATTATAGACTGATTATGACAAGGGTGAGAAGCCCACACATGCACACATGTAGCATCACGCCTAATTTCCCTAAAGGGGAAGGTAGAGATGCACCTATAGTACAGACGCCAGCACATCAAGCTACCCGAAGCTGTCAAATTTTCCCAATCAACTTTGAACCTTATGCTTCAGCGATAAAGTTGAAAATCTATTAAATAAATTTGACAGATTTTAGTAGCTTGATGTTCTGGTTTCTGTACATTAGTGGTAGAGGAGCCTACGAAGGCAGAGGCGCATCTATAGTACATTAGTAGTAGAGGAGCCTACGAAGCTCTATAAATTATCTCCAACAGTGCAACACCACCTTAAACGGCCGTTTTATAGAAAGTACATGTTTACTGTTTCCTGCTTATTTTTACGAGCATTTAAAAAACTCTATAAAATACATAGAATACGAATTGGCGATATAAAACAGTTGGGAGCGTGTTGATGTGAATTTCAGATATTCTCGCCGGTAGAGAGTTTTATTAGGCAAAATGAAGTTTATTTTAAGTGCCGGGGATCGTAAAATTTTTCTTTCATACAAAATATGAGGAAGATAATTAAAATTATTAGGTGTATTCTTGACCTAACGACAGCCGGTTCAAGCCCTACTCTCTTAGTCCTTCAACGAAGATACGGAACTGTCTTAAAGTAGTTCGAAACTTCGCAGTGAACCTTACATCCGATAGATTAACTTTAAGAGTAGGGACAACTGTCAACCCAAACAGCAGGACTAACAACCATATTGCAATGAGAATAAAGATCACTTTGATTTTGACAGTGAGGAAAAACCAGAGGACTTTGAGAGAACCGTACCTTTGGAATTGATTTAAATCCACAATTCGAGTCGAATTGTCTAAGGACATTTTATTTTTAACTAGCTTCCGTCCGCGGCTTCGCCCGCCAGGTATGTCGATAAAAACTATCCTATGTCCTTCCCCGGGATGCAATCTATCTCTCTGCCAACTTTTATCGAAATTCGTTCACTGGTTTAGGTCTGAAAAGGTAACATACAGACAGACAGAGTTACTTTCAAATTTATAATATTAGTATGGATATTGACGTCATTTCGTACGGTAAAACTCACGGATATCTATAATACACATACATACATAAAATACATATTTCATAAAAGTAACAACATCATCATCATCTGACTAGCCTTTTCCCAACTATGTTGGGTCGGCTTCCAGTCTAACCGGATGCAGCTGAATACTATTATTTTGCAAGGAGCGACTGCCTATCAGACCTCCACACTAAAAATAACATTGTATAAGTCCCCTTCCCTCCGGACCGCCACAAGGTGTAGACGTGCATTAGATCCGTAACAATCTATTTAAAAATAAAATCGCAAATTTAAAGTAAATTTAAAATTCAGTGAAATAATAAGACGGCATAGAAACGCAAGAGGTGTTCGGTGCAGTTTGCGGCGCGTGAGTACCGTTCACGATACTACTCAACAGATCTGTCGCCTTGGTACACAAGACTGTGACAACTAATCAGCGTACGTGCTGGAGGCAGTACCAATTTGGGGTCACACCCACTAATTAGCGCCTGCACAAGGACGTCACCCACTCAAGGTTAAGCGCCGCCTACCTCAAGGATAAGCACCGCCCCACTGCTGGGATTGATCGATTGACCTGCGCTTGCGCCAATTACCAGTCATCTGCATAGTCCGTTCAACTGGGCCCGACAGTTAATTAACTCTTCGTACTCATTACAGCCTAGTACTTTAAACGGGTAAAATGGACAAATCGCTCTCTGATCCAAATATTAGCGTAGTGATGGACGTGACTCCCCCTAATTTTATCTCTACGCGTAATAAGAGAGTAAGGGAAGAAGATTTACCTGGGGAATTTACTGAATTTAAGAGGGAAATCAAAGAGATGTTGGCTTCCTTTATCTCAACTCAAGAAACTGAATTAAAAGTGATCGTCTCGAATCTCAAGAACATTCAGACAACGAATAATAATATAGAAGCTGCCATTACTAACTTGTCCTGGCAAAATGAAGAATTCCGGAAGAAAATCGAAATGCTTGAGGTACAAAGTATTAAGGACCGTGAGTACATTGTCTTGTTAGAGGATAAGATAGAAGACTTACAAAGAAGTAATAAGAAAACTTGCATTGAGATAAAGAATGTCCCTAAAATGCCTCAGGAAAATAACTCTGAATTAATAAATATGGTCATGAACTTATCTAAACATCTAAGCTTTGAGATGGAACCACGCGACATAAAAGACATTTACCGACTGCCCAGCAGGAAAGAAGGTATTACGAATACTCCTATAATTCTGGAACTAAACTCCACTATGTTAAAAACTAACATGCTAAAGAAGGCAAAGGCATATAATATTAGGAACACAAGTAAACTTCAAGCAAAACATCTTGGGATAACAAACAACGCCGAGGTACCTGTGTTTATATCTGAGCAACTAACTCCGAAGAGCGCCCGGCTATTTTTCTTAGCCCGAGATTTGGCTAAAACTAAGCAATATAAATTTTGTTGGACTGCATTTGGACGTATTTTAGTAAAAAAAGATGAAAATTCTCGAGCAATTGCCATCAAAAGTGAGGCCCAGGTGCATCAGCTGATGCAAGAAGCATGACTAGTTTGTACTGTCACTATCAAGAACTTTATCCTAGTACTAAGAACTTTGCCGTTTTCTATTACTGAAATTAATGTTTTGTTTAACTTTACTAAATTCGTACCTATTTTTTACTATTATAATTATTATTGTAAGCATGCTCAGCTCGCTGCTACACACCCAAATTCAACGTTTCGCACATTCCATATCACAAAACAAAAACAATTAACTCACTCAACACACTCACACTCACTCAGCACAGTGCCGAATATAATAAGTGTTGATGTCCCACTTTACTTGCATACTACAATTAGTACAGAAATAGTCGTCAGATTACTACTAAATTTGCACCATTTGTTTACTCTAAGTAATAATGGATAGTAGCTTATATAATTTACAGGAATTGGATACCGCTGAGATAGCTAAGTCAGCTATTCTTGATGTTGCACACTTACATACATACCTACAACGAGATTCTAATAACTTGACTGTCCTGACACAAAATATAAGAAGCATATACAGTAATTACGATGACTTTCAAATAACTCTGTCTCAAATCGGAATTGAGGTAGATGTGCTAATTCTAACAGAATGCAGACTAAACGCTAATAAACCACTACCAATGTTAAATAACTATACTTCGTTTAATACGTTTAGGCAACTGAACCAAAATGATGGCGTAGTAGCCTATATAAAAAATTGCCACTTACCCCAGGCAACTGAAATTAATTTAACACATGCATCAGCCTTGCAAATAAGTATCTCAAATTTCACTATTATTGGTATCTATCGGTCTCCGTCGAATGTATCGACAGATAGTTTTATTAACTCACTTGATCAATACCTTCAAAGTATACAAACACACAGAAACGCTATTATTACTGGAGACATAAATATTAACCTAATCGGAAAGCCGTCAGAATCAGCACAAATAAGAACTAGCAGATTAGCCTATTTGAATATGACGGCTATCCATGGTTTCCTCCCAGGACACTGCTTGCCTACTAGGGAGGAGAACTGCCTCGATCACATGCTCCTTAAGCTAGATAAATTAAAAAACTCGGCGTTTGTGGCAGTCCTAAACACGTCTGTTACGGATCATGCAATGGTGTTATTAAATATATCCCACACATACCAAAGAAAGGCTTGTGCCAAATATAAAACAATAACAAACTGGAAGAATGCTTATAAGCACCTTGTAGACACAGATATATCTTTTCTTGGCGCACATAGAGACCCAAACATCTTAGCTAACGCGATGATAGACGTGATTAGGACATCTCTCCTCCAAAATACTAAAGTTGTCTCAGTGTCCAGCTCCAAGCGAACCTTAAAGCCCTGGATATCTATGGGGGCCCTAAGATGTATCAGGTTTAGAAATAAATTACAGCTACAAAAGAGGAAAGACCCTTTTAACGTTATCTTGATCATAACTTACAGGCGTTTTCGCACATATTGTTCTAATCTTATAAACAAACTCAAACGACAATATCATAAAAACCAGATATCAAAATGTCAAAAAAGTCCTAAACTACTCTGGCGAGAAATTAATGACATCACCCATTACAAAAAACCCAAGGAGTCTAGTACACACCTACTGCATATCACACCATGTCCCCTCGACTCATTAAACCGTGTAAACCAATTCTTCGCAACGATTGGAAAAACACTTGCAGAAGATATAATAACCCTAACTGGACAAGCGCCTGGACCTGTCACTAACTTAAGTTCTCTATCCCAAATTAATTCGCTCGTGTTGCTGGAGACAGATCCGGCCGAAGTGGATAGTATACTTGGTACACTTGACTCAGGAAGTGCTTCGGGGTGGGATCGCATACCTGTAGCCTTCCTTAAATTATCTCGAGAACTTGTTGTTCCTCTTATCAGCAAGTTAACTAATCTGTGTTTCGAAGCGGGCATATTTCCTGATGCGCTAAAACGTTCTATAATAACGCCTGTGCACAAGGAGGGGGACAAGAGCGATGTCAACAACTATCGGCCGATATCTGTCTTATCGTCCCTTTCGAAAATAATAGAAAAAATAATAAACAAAAGATTAGTAAGCTTTTTAAGTAAATACAACATTCTTTCCGATTCTCAATACGGGTTTAGGCAGGGACGATCAACGCAGGATGCGGTCATTGCGTTGACATCTGAAATCACTGACAAAGTGGACAAGGGTTATAAATGCGTTACGGTTTTCCTAGACCTGAAGAAGGCTTTTGACACCGTATCTGTCCCCATCCTTGTGCAGAGACTTGAGGGTATAGGGATAAGAGGTAAGGCTCTCTCCCTCTTTGATAGTTACCTTCGAGGTAGGAGACAGCAGGTAAAAATGGGTGACTCGCTTAGTGAGGAGGAAAATATTGTATTTGGTGTTCCGCAGGGATCTGTCCTTGGCCCACCACTGTTTCTGGTTTATATTAATGAACTCTGCAATCTACGAAACGGTGGGGGTAAAATCTTCTCCTACGCAGACGACACGGCGATTGTCTACTTTGGGGACACGTGGGAAGCTGCGTGCAATAATGCCGAGCAAGGATTGGTTGCTATAGACAGGTGGCTTAAAGCCAATTTACTAACCCTTAGTGTTCCTAAAACCAACTACATTTGTTTTTCTCCTAGTATAAGGTCTAAACCAGGACTTAATTTTAAAATTCAAATCCACACGTGTGCGGACCGCTTGAACCAAAATTGTAATTGTCAAGCCATTAAACATGTAGCGTCCACAAGATACCTGGGAGTAATAGTTGACGAGTGCTTAACTTGGCATTCGCATATTGAAATTGTCACGTCACGGGTGCGGAAATTTATATGGATTTTTAAAAATCTAAGATATGTGATGCCTCCGAAGACACTAAACAGCATCTACATTGCGCTCACGCAATCAGTTATTACATATTGCTTACCAGTCTGGGGGGGAGCCACTAAAACTAAATTCCTTGAGTTAGAAAGAGCCCAAAGGTCACTTATAAAAGTTATGTACTATAAACCATACAGATACCCCACAGTCGATCTATATAGAATCAGTGGCTTACTTTCAGTAAGAAAACTATATTTTTTAATAACGACTCTATATTTACAAAAATCTATTCCATTTAACCAAGACAGTCAGGAGAAAAGACGAAAGGATATAGTGGCTTACTCCCCAAGGGTCCGAACAGCTTTTGCACGGCGTCAGTATGCAACCCAATCAGCCTACATATATAATAAAATAAACGCAAAAGTAAGGTTCCACCAGGAAATCTCACACGTAGGCAAAAAGGTAATAACAGACTGGCTAAAAACCTTAACATACGAGGAAACTGAACAAGTTTTAGCTAGACTTGCTTAGCCAAATCTTACTTTTCACTAATTTTCACTAATTTCTTTTCAATAATGTAAGTACTCACCAAGTTTAACCTATAAATCGCGCTTCGAACACGTCGGCACTTTAAGGACTTCAAAGAATACATACATACACACACACACACCCCCACACCTCCCCCACCTACACACACACACCCCCACACACACACACCCACCCCCACACACACACACCCACACACCCCCACCCACACACACCCCACACATACATCCACACATACATCCACACATACACCCACACACACACCCCCACACACAATAACACAAACTGTTTAAAAATAAGATGCACATAATTATAGTTTCACACAGGCATACAAGTACAGTTACACAAAGAGCTGTCAATTAGTTTATAATTCACTTACCTTTTTAAATTTTTTTTTTATTTTTACTTTTATAGTTTAGTCACCTTTTGTTAAAAATCGTCTCTATAATGTAACAATTAAGGGAAAGAGCGGGATAGCCCCAACACAAGTATTATAAATTACTTACTGGGGTTGTCTCATTTATAATCTATGTAGCTGTTTTGAGACAAATAAACATTTTTCATTTTTCATTTTCATTTTTCAATAAGTTATCGTGATAGATTCGATACACTATCAAGTAATTACTACATCAGCTGATAACATTTTCTAAAGGTTTGTTTTACTGATAACCTGCCATACAATGTAATGATAGGTACTTAGCATGTAAAATGGGTGCTTATCATATTATTCCGACCCTTCTACGTCAGCACGTTCAATGAAACGTTATACAACGATATTTTTAGTATATGCGAAACCTTAATATAGTTTGTTCAGAATAAGTAACTGAATTGATTCCAATCATTTTTATACCATGTTATATTTTTTCCCAAAAATATTTAAAAAAGGTAAAAAGTTGGACACCGAGCGACACTAAGTAGCTTATCCAATCTCCGCGCCGAACGGTTAGGTACCTAGGTACTATTATCAATGAGCGCAAGACGGCGCGGCGCGAGCGGCGCGGGCGAGCATGTTTTTGTAAGGACAAACAGGTAATTTAACAAGCTTATAACTTTGTGATTTTTCATGATACAGTTTTGAAATTTTGTACATAGATTGTTTACATAAAAATACTAGACACGTGTTTCGGGTTTCGCATATAATAAAAATAATCTTGGATACACTGGCGATCGGAATGAACAATACAGCTAGTACAAAGAAGAATGACAGGACACGACAGTCCGATGGGACGGCAATCCGACACGACCGGAGCGAGATCAGGCGCAGGACCAACGGCTTAACGTGCTTTCCGAGGCACTTCCAAACTCCTGGCAGTTACTGAGAAATTACTAATGGAACTCAATAACCCCACGCTCAGCAAACAAACATAAGAAGCAACTAGCTGCGCCACGCGGTTTCACCCGCGTAAGTGTCGATCCCGTGGGAATATCGAGATAAAAAGTAGCCTATATGTTAATCTAGGGTGTCAGCTACCTCCATACAAAATTTTATCAAAATTGGTCCAGCTGTTTGAGCGTGAAGAAGTAACAAACATATAACACCCCCACACATACACTCACAAACTTGCGTTTTTATAATAGTGTGACGGTTAAGCAATTCCTTCAAAACCCGTCGGATTGTGATTGACAATGTGTTACGCGATTGGGGTGCAGGTCAGCCTGAAAATTTTGACGGACTGGCTGAAAGGAATGGCTGAAATATTGCGCATCAGGCTGAAATATGCCTGAACAAAAATCGAAGTTGTGTCTCGATTGAAGTGAGTTTTCATGTTGTAGATAGAGCTTAGTTAGAATTTGTTTATCGAGATGTTTTATCATAGTTTTGCTAATGTGTAGATAACATTAGAGCTTTTAAGTGTGGCCAATGTTCATGTTGTCCTTGAAATAATTATTGTGATGACTAACACAAAAAAATAAGCTTTATTATGTGGTGTACAAAAAAACATTATTATCCTGTAATTGGATGCTTGTATTTTTTAATGTTTTAATATTTATACTTTATTGTACACCACAAAAACACATGAAAAATAATATTGTATTTGTTTTGTTTTATTACTAACTAGCTGTTGACCGTGACTACGTCTGCGATCCAGGATGAAAAGCAACCTATGTCCATCCCCTGATCATGCTCTACTCATGTGCCGAATTTCATCCAAATCTGTTCAGCCATTTTAGCATGATAGCGTAATAAACAAACAAACTTACTTTCGCATTTATAATATTAGTTAGGATAAGCGACCCGGTCCTGCTTAGCATGGGTATTATGTACTGATGTAAACATTTCAAAATTTCCGTGACTAAAATCCGTTGCATAGTCGTTCACACAGACGTCATATTACACGAAAAGCGACTTTAAGTATATCGATGAAGAAGATAGACAACATTATTTTTACTATAATTGCGAAACCCAAAACACGTGTCTAGTATTTTTATGTAAAGAATCTATTTACGAAATTTCAAAACTGTATCATGAAAATTCACAATGTTAAAACCTGTTTGTCCGTACAAAAACATGCTCACCCGCGCCGCTCGCGCCGCGCCCTCTTGCGCTCATTGATGTGCCTAGGTTCGGCGCGGAGATTGGATAACCTACTTAGTGTCGTTCGGTGTCCAAATTTTTACCTTTAAAAAAAAAAATTGGGACAAAATATAACATGGGGTAAAAATTATTGGAATCGATTCAGTTACTTATTCTGAACAAACTATATTCAGGTTTCGCACATACTAAAAATGACGTTGTAGATTCACCATTTAATCTCCAACCAAATGCAATGGATTAATAAACCTTCAGTGGGACAATCTGCTACAATCCCACACTCGATAGATCTATAGATGTTCAATTAATCGGCGGAGGCCATGACTGCGTTCCATGCATATTTATGATCTAACTGTCAGTTCGTGCGAGAATCCAGCAATCACTCGTTGATCCGATCGGGTCGTTTATTTTGGGAGCAAATGTATTTGGTGTTTACAGACAATGACATGACAGGTACGGCACAGCGTATTTATAACATTTTATTAAAAAACTTCATACAAACATTAATCACCATCGTCAGACAGAAATCTGCCTCTTTGCTCTGCAGAGTGCGGGGGAGCTCCAACTCCATCAAGCAGGGAGGTGCGAGTCTCCGTTATTACCTAGGTGTTGTTGTTCGAAGATGTATTTCGAACAACAGCCTTGTTTTCAAATAGATAAATTGTTTACTAACATATCTTTTTGTTTACTAACCCACATGGATGCTGCTTATCCGAAATAAAGTTTTATTTTTTATTTATTAAACAAACATGCCTGTATAACATGCATGCATGCCTGTTTATGTTTAAATTCTATTTAAATAAAATCTTTTGTAATTAAAATTTTAATGAAAATCATGTTTTTAATTATTTTAATTTATATTCCTATAGGTAATTAATTTAAAGAAGTATAAGATTTTTTATTGATTTTGATTTTATATAATTCAGTGATTTAATTTTAGTTATAATAGTATAATTGTGGCAAGTATTTTTAATCTTTGGTTACTAACATAATTTTTAAGTATACTAACATAAATATGGATCACTGTGTCTGAATTAAAATAAATAATAATAATAATAATAATTGGGACTTGGGGCCTTAATAAATAAAGAAAGAAGTCCGCCTTTGTACCTTTTTGTGCGAAAAGTTTAAATAAATAAATACATAAAGAATGAATTAAAGAAAGAAATACATAACAAAACCAAGTGATTGGAAGGCCTTGCCATATACAATATTATGTAACATAATTAACGCAAGACCTCATACACCCCAATTAGATTATCGAGTTATAAGTATACCTACCTAATACAATGATCAAAACTTTTTTTTTTTCTAAAGCTAAATGTTATTAAGAAAGTCTTGTTGACCCTAACACTACTGTATGCATTTAAAATTGAGACTTATTGCTTTAAATAAGATTTAATTTTCTTTGGCTCAATCGGCTGGCATTACGGCAAAATACATAATTTAAAAAAATATATCTTTATTAAAAGTTACTGAAATCGATTCAGTAGTCAATTACGAACAAACTGCTTTCAGGACTTGCGTTTATCCTGTTACAAAGTGTTAATTAAAGGTCATATTCACGTCTAAAGTCAATCCAAGATCTTTTAATTCTATTAACTTTTCACGCCTTATAACGGCAAAAATGATTTCAAGACACACAGGTTTTTATTAGACTTCTTATCCCCGGGTGCCACCATTGCCAGGATCGCCCAGAGGACACGGTGGAGCACACGGTGGAGGTCTGACCCGCTTGGGCGGAGCACCGTCGTGTCCTCGTAGAGGCGATCGGCAGCGGCGGCGACCTCTCGCGTCCGGCCCTGGTGGAAGCCATGGTCCGGGGCGAGAGGGAGTGGGAGGCAGTCACCTCCTTCTGCGAAGCAGTCATGCTAGCGAAGGAGGTGGCGGGACGGCTCAGGGAGAGAGCCTCCTGTCCCAGCCGCCGCGGGAGACGCTCCGGGCGTCGGGAGCTGCGTGACGACTCCCGGCCACCGTAGGCGCGGGCCTGCGGGCGGAGAGTAATGGGTAGCTCACCATCCGATCAGGACCAGGCCCGTGCGGGACTGCGCGTACGTATTCCACGCGCTCCTCAAAGAGATGTCAGCATCGAGGAGGGGCCCCAGGGCCGAAGCCGGCCGGGTAAGCGGGATTGTCCGAAAGGGTTACCGCTGGCCCGGAACATAAAGGGCTAAGGAAGGAACTCGGGTGGGTTTTAATCAGTAAGAGTCTGACACTCCCTTCCACTCCACCCAGAGCGGGAGGGGTCATTTGATGACTTCCCAACCGAAAAAAAAAAAGAACACTTCTTATCCCGGTAGTCGTTTCCCGGAGAATTTCCGACCTCCACGCGAGTGGAGCCGCGGGCAAATGCAAGTGAAACGCATTGAAATACAGCACTGACCATATTACGTCCTTAAAATGAATATGCCCCGAGGACATTATTATACACAATAAGCTTTATTTACAGTGCCTACCTAGGCTGAAAACCTGTTCCAGAATAAATAAATCGAGTGTCCATTTTGAATTTTCCCTGTAATGAATATTGAAATCGCCAATATCACTATTATGGTGAGTCTTATTCAGGAATCCGTAGTAATATTATCATAAATGCCATAGTAACTGTCTGTACGTCCGTTACCTTTTCACGCCTAAACAATTGAACCTGAGCCTGGGACCTGGAGACGGACATAGGCTACTTTTCATCCGGGATATCACACTTATATTATTACTAGCTGCGCCCCGCGGTTTCACCCGCGTAAATGTCGATCCCGTGGGAATATTGGGATAAAAAGTAGCCTATATGTTAATCAACATCAACATAATTATAAACACACACACTCACAAACTTTCGCCTTTATCACATCACACTAATATTATAAAGGCGAAAGTTTGTGAGTGTGTGTAAGGGGGTGTGTGTGTGGAGGCGATAGTCCTCGCGCGCCTGTATGAGTGGCGCGCGGAGGCACTACGCCGGGGGGAAGTTCCGCTTCCGCGGCAAATTGCTGCGGAGCGGACGGATCTCCGGCGCGATCTCATGGCGACATGGAAGGAGCGACTGTCGCAACCCAGCGCAGGGCACGCCGCGATAGCGGCGATAAGACCCCTCTTTGAGGAGTGGCTAGGGAGGCGCCACGGCGCCCTCACCTACCGCCTGACGCAGGTCCTCACCGGACACGGAAGTTTCGGGAGGTTCCTGCACATCATCAGGCGGGAGGAAACGCCCGGGTGTCACCACTGCCAGGATCGCGCAGAGGACACGGTGGAGCACATGGTGGAGGTCTGCCCCGCTTGGGCGGAGCACCGCCGTGTCCTCGTAGAGGCGATCGGCAGCGGCGGCGACCTCTCGCGCCCGGCCCTGGTGCAAGCCATGGTCCGGGGCGAGGGGGAGTGGGAGGCAGTCACCTCCTTCTGCGAAGCAGTCATGCTAGCGAAGGAGGTGGCGGGACGGCTCAGGGAGAGAGCCTCCCGTCCCAGCCGCCGCGGGAGAAGCTCCGGGCGTCGGGAGCCGCGCGACGACTCCCGGCCACCGTAGGCGCGGGCCTGCGGGCGGAGAGTAATGGGTAGCTCACCGTCCGATCAGGACCAGGCCCGTGCCGGACGGCGCGTACGTGTTCCACGCGCGCCTCAAAGAGATGTCAGCATCGAGGAGGGGCCCCATAGGGCCGAAGCCTGCCGGGTCAGCGGGATTGTCCGAAAGGGTTACCGCTGGCCCGGAACATAAAGGGCTAAGGAAGGAACACGGGTGGGTTTTAGTCAGTAAGAGTCTGACACTCCCTTCCGCTCCACCCAGAGCGGGAGGGGTCATTTGATGATTTCCCATCCGCAAAAAAAAAAAAAGGGGGTGTGTGTGTGTGTTTATATGTTTGTTACTTCTTCACGCTCAAACGGCTGGACCAATTTTGATTAAATTTTGTGTGGAGGCAGCTGGAACCCTGGATTAACATATTTATAGGCTACTTTTTTATCCCGATATTCCCACGGGATCGACATTTACGCGGGTGAAACCACGGGGCGCAGCTAGTATTATCATAGATGCCAAAATAACTGTCTGTCTGTCCGTCCGTTACATTTTCGCGCCTGAACAGCTGAACCTGAGCCTGGGACCTGGAGACGGGAATAGGCTACTCTTCATCCGGGATATTTGTATATAAAATGATGCAGACAAAGTCGCGGGAAATAACTAGTGATCGATAAATATGTACGGCACGTAGTTTTTGTTATTTGCTGATGCTCAAGTAGGAATTGTATTAAATTATTTCAGAAATATCAGGTGTGTAGTACCTACTCGCAACCGGCGTGTATCCAGATGTATGAACGTAAACGATGCAAAAGTAGTATGAAGGTAAGGATCGTAGCCGATGGCTTTCTGTTGTTTCTGCCTAATCCCAATGAAAAAGGTGAGAGTTTTGTATGTATTTTTTTTTATTGCTGAATGGGCCCGCTCTTGACCTCGATCACGCCTGATGGAAAGCGATGGATGAGGTCTATGATGGAACGAGCGTGCCCAGAAGATGTTTAAGGCGCTGGAACTCCCACGCATCGACGATACACAGCAGGCAGCTTGGGGTCCGGCTCTGGTGAGGGGTGGTCGCAAACCAAGTGGGCGTTAGCACCGCAAGGGAAGAATTGGCCAGTCAGAGGTGTTGGGTGTGACTGTCCAGGATGCGCCGAGCGCTCGGTTCAGTTGAGTAACTGGCGGAACAAACTGCACTACACGAGGAAGCTTCTTCATGCATCCCAAAAATGTATGTATTTATGTCATGTTGTATATGTCTGCTTTTAATAAATGCGTTTTATATAAGTGTGTGTGGTGTAGTATGAATAGTACGCAAGAGTAGCACAATAGGTAATATAGAGTGGTTGCTATAGTCCGCGCGGAACTGGTTGGCCGCACCTTGGGTGGGGACGGGGGTGAGAGCGGCGGCCCGTACTGAGTAATGACAAAGCGCCCCCCCCCCCCCCGCCCCTCCGTCCCACCACTCACATACATAAGGCGCGAACAACTAGTTCCGCGCGGACTATAACTACTGCATTGCATTCATCAGGGGGCCTAAAAAGGTCACTTTGGCATTATGAATCATAATGTACAGTTAACTGTTCGTCGTCGATAATCGTATCAAATCCTGGTGAAGGATTTTTCAGTAACTTTTTTTTTGTCTGTGCTAAAATACCAATCAATCCAATCCAATCCAAATCCAATCCCAATCTCTTTAATTATACCTACGCATTGCAGCAAAAAAAAGAAAAACACGGACTGTCTTCGCTATATTGTGATTCATAATGTTATCCTTTTACGATTTTGCCAAAGTGGCTTTTTCAGTCCGCCAGTTTATTTGAAGTCAGTGGAACTGCAATAGAATGACATTCAAACTGTTATTGTCAGTGTTGTATCAGTGATAACGGCCGCGACTTAAGAGTTGTAGGTCGTGAAAAATATTAATTTTATAAACGCTAAACTTTTTACCCCTCAACACACCACCTCCAGCAGCGGCCGCCGTACCCTGTTATACAAGCATAATCAGCCTATAATTAATATATTCCGACTGTTAGGACACAGGCCTCCTCTCTGTGAGAGATCCACCATGCGAGTCCAGGGCGAGGGCCTTCTCGCGCCCGGCCCTGGTGCAAGCCATGGTCCGGGGCGAGAGGGAGTGGGAGGCAGTCACCTCCTTCTGCGAAGCAGTCATGCTAGCGAAGGAGGTGGCGGGACGGCTCAGGGAGAGAGCCTCCCGTCCCAGCCGCCGCGGGAGACGCTCCGGGCGTCGGGAGCCGCGCGACGACTCCCGGCCACCGTAGGCGCGGGCCTGCGGGCGGAGAGTAATGGGTAGCTCACCGTCCGATCAGGACCAGGCCCGTGCCGGACGGCGCGTACGTGTTCCACGCGCGCCTCAAAGAGATGTCAGCATCGAGGAGGGGCCCCATAGGGCCGAAGCCTGCCGGGTCAGCGGGATTGTCCGAAAGGGTTACCGCTGGCCCGGAACATAAAGGGCTAAGGAAGGAACACGGGTGGGTTTTAGTCAGTAAGAGTCTGACACTCCCTTCCGCTCCACCCAGAGCGGGAGGGGTCATTTGATGATTTCCCATCCGCAAAAAAAAAAAAAAAAGGGCGAGGGCCTATGTCACATGTCTTCGATTTTTTAGTAGGACATGCCTTCCTCGCGATGTTTTCCTTCACCGTTTATCGTATGCCTGTTATACAAACCATGCCTATGTGTAAAGTTTTTGATACTCATTTTTTTGCATGATCATTTGTTCTGTGTCTGGGTGTAATTTATCTATATATTATGTATGTATTTAGAAATATATAAGTATGTTTATCAGTTGTCTAGTACTCATAACACAAGCTCTGCTTAGCTTGAGACTAGACGGCGTTGTGTGATAGTTGTGGAATATTATTATTATTATACTCTATACACAGATGCCACAAAACACTTCATACCAGCTTCACATTAAAATAATAAAATAAGCGCCTTTAAATATAAAACTCCGCTTCTATTTACGCCAAAGTAGTTATAAACACATCATGTAGTTAGAATACTCTTTGATGCCCTTAAAGACTACTTTTCATTAAGGCACTGGAGAGCTTTTCTCGTAAAGCATTTTTTTTTGCGTGTCAGGTGCACTTGCTTCTTTGAGTTGCGGAGCATGTGCTTTCGGAAAAAAAACACAGTTTAACTCGTACTTTAAGTGCTGGTATTTTTAATTGAGATTTGTGAGTGGTTTGCTGTGATTTAATAATGAATTTTCAGCGTTTAGTTGATGGTAATTGAATTGATTTATCTTGAGATTGATACAAAAACATTGACTTTGTTCATGCATCCTATTTAAAGCAATCATTTGCTTAATCTTTTCCCAAGTATGTTGGGTTCGGCTTCCAGTCTAACTGGATGCAGCTGAATACTTTTGAGCTTTTGTGTGTTGTGCTGTCTTCTTGTGTGCGCCAAATAAATGGTTTATCTATCTATCTAATACCAGTATTTTACATGGAGCGACTGCCTATCTGACCTGCACAACCCAGTTACTGGGTAATACGAAATTCCTTACGTAAGACTGGATGTCAGACTTTCGGGTTTCTGACTACCCGTAACGACTGTCAAAGATCCACGAATGACAGCCGAAAGCATTTATTACAATTACACCAATTATTTAACTTTTGAATAGCTCCATTGGATAGTTTATGTGATATCGTCATTTTAATCTGACCGCGCACTTTGGCGGCAGTGGTTCCGTGATTTTCCGCTCATGCGCGCCGTGTGTTGTATTACGAAATTAATAGACGTCACCGGCTAAAGGGTTAATATAGGCACTTTTGAATTACCAACGACCCAGTCAGTCAGAAAGATCTTTATAGATATTTTGTCATCGTAGTAGGTTCCTATAGAGAAGAACGGGCAAGAAATTCCATGGACAGTCTTGGCCATAATTTTGTACATAATGGGCGATTCAATATAATTTTTGTGAAGAAAAGAAGGAAAAAATATTTTACTTGGGACACGCACCGGAAATACAAACAGTGAAAAAGGAGCAATTAAAACACACTTTTTTATTTTTTTACTAACTGACCCGGCGAACTTCGTACCGCCCCGCCAGCCGCTCTGTCCCCGCTTTTTAAATCTCTGATATCTTCTAAGATATGCTGTAAAGGGCGATTTTGATCTTCATGAAATGCACAACGTATTTAATGTATTTAATTGCATAAGGAATAATACTGTATTGTTTAAAATAGCTTGATAAATAACCCATATTTTTTTTTATATGTAAATGATAAAAATGGTTACTGTGGGTTATCCTTAGGAGATAAACATATACCGTTGCGGACTTTTTTATCGATATTTTTTACCCCACCAAAAGACATGTGCGTTCAAATCCGTGATAGGCCCAAGTTGGTTTTTGTATTTTGCAAAAACATTTTATTTTAAATAATGTATTGTTTTAGTGAATAAATAAGTTTAAGTAAGTATTTTTTTTTTAATTCTGTTTTTATTATTGTTTTTTTTCAATAAAACAATACTTTTGCGACGACAAGCAACAATAATAGGGTTAACATTTACGACAACTTATTCATCGTCTAAATAGACTGGAGGTTTCAAGACCGCTTACCGTGCATGAGATTGGAAGTTCAAATCCTATGTAGGCACGAAATGTGCTTTTTGTTCATTATATTATTTTGATATATTTTTCTATTTTGTTTTAAGTAGTAATTATTTATAAAGAATTAAAAAATCAAGAAAAATAAAATACTTTATTAATCATTTATTAATATTTATTATTGCTATTATTTAACAAAACTATGATCTTATTTTACAACAAACAGAACAACTATTTTAGTTCTCATAAAATCAGAAATCATTTAAAAAAATAATTGATAAATAGTAGTCGTTTACTCTTCGCCGTTTTAAGTGAACGTATACAAAGTTCTAACTTGAAGGTATGGATTAATTTTATAAAGACAACGTAAGTAAGTAAAATTAATGGATACCCTCAAATTATAACATCTTTCGATTAGACAGGGACCTAAAGATATAATGACTCAGCCGATAGTAGATAACAATTTCATCGCAATTCGTATGGGCTCGCTGGCTAGTTCGTCAAACTGCCGGTATGAGTATGACGACGTTCGGTGATGCGATGGTTCGAATCCGAGTCAACACAATGGACTCTTTTTGAAGTATTCTTTAGATTATTCGTAAGGAATTCAATGTTGTAGCAGTGTAACATTTTAAAACTTGAGGGGTTAGGACATAGTGACGCTTTCTGTACATTAATTTTATCTGATCTATCTCGTAAGGTTTAGCCAGCGTTTGCAATGTAAGCGCAAAAAATATGTTTGTTACGACATCACATTACAAATATTTGAATTTCTCGGCTTTTCTCTACTATAATATGCATGTATTATACATGTAAACCTTCCTCTTGAATCACTCTATCTATTGCTGAAAACTGCATTAAAATCCGTTGCGCAGTTAAAAAGATCTAAGTTAACAGGTAGCGGGAGCGACTTTGTTTTATACTATGTAAAGATTTACGGTCTTATTCATAAAAAAAGCTTATAGAAGGTTTAAAGCACACATTAGTTAAAATGCTCATTAAGCCTTTAAAACGTTCGATAAAATTTTGTATTCATAAACGCATCATAAACGTTCGATAACTAAAACGTCCTATAACTTCAATATAAATATAAATGTTGCCATTTTATTGAAGTCATCCAACAAACTGGCCAACATATTGAGTCATCAAACGAGAATATCTGTCTACGCACCGAATAATTGTGACCATAGACATTATGACGTACGGAAAACTAATTTATTGTCTACGGTTTCGACAGTTTTGCCGCGTTAACGTCATAACATAGTTTTTGACAATGAATTTGTTAATGTAATTTTATTGTCAGGCGAGCGAAAACCTTTGAATATTTTTTTGTATTTAAAAGAAATGGAATTAAGACCGGAGACTAGTTCCAAGAAAGGGCAAAGAAGTGAATACTCGTTTTGGTTGGAGGACGATAAGGTTTGTACTGTTACAACTAAAATGTGTTCAAAGTAAGTTTTGTTTTGTAAACAATCTTTATTTCTTATACTTATTCTTGATTTTGCTTTTCCTTAGATCTTTGGAAGAATTGGTCAGGGAGAGAGTTTCCATAATAGAAAATGAAGGTGGACGCTGGTGATGGCGCCAAACAAGTAGCTGAATTCTGGGCACAATAAGAAGATAGAAAATAAAAACACATACTGACTGACACCAACGCGAAAAAGGGGAAAAAGGCGGCCTGGCATGATTTACGAATTAGGTGCCTATCCAATTTACTTATAAGTTACAAAGTTCCTGAGTAAACATATCAAGAACTTCGTTTGATGAAGAGAAAGAATTATAACATTAATTTTGTATTTCAGGACAGTAGGAAGAATGGTGCTTCACTACAAATAATAAACAGAAGAGGTGGCATAGATGGCAAATGAAAAGAAACATTTTAAAAATGTTGTTCTGCTAGCACAAGTTCTAGAAGCCGAATTAAAGTTTAGAGTATTTTAAAAATAAATTAATTAAACTGATATCTGTATATGTATAAGCTTTTTATTAATGCACTACTTGCTAAAATGTTTCCTCTTTATCTTCTTTGTGTCGCGGGGACGACTGTATTTTAGATCTTGTTGGCCCAAAACTTTGCCACTTCCACAATGTTGTCAGTGGCAGCGCAGAGGTCACTTTGACTGCATGTTTTGGGACACATAGGGTAGGATAGGAGGCGGAGCATGGTTTGCGACATAGCTTCACAACCACTCCCTACTGGCGCATCTCCCTGCAGGGTGTAAACCTACATGATCCACACGGAAGTCCCTGAACCGTCTCCGGACACAAGTGGGAAGATGTACCTCTAACCTGGTAAAGTGAGGCTACCTCGGTGGAATGTTTCCTGAAAAGTTTGTAAAATAGCATTTGCATTTCCCCTTGCAACTTCTTGGGGTGACTGTATGATATTCATTGATATTGCTACCTACCCTCTAACTGAATGTCTCCATGGTCAACTGCAATATTGTAAAGGACTGCTCTAGCCACTATGGTTGTTGCATGTAAAAGACATTGAAAGCGTTGTTTCCACAGCCCAAAGCAGCAGCGTCCCACAGTAATTCTTGTTGCTATTCCTCATATCCAAGACAAACTTACGAATCTGCAGAATGCATTTTACAGGGAATGATAAGTTTTTTTAGTAACAGGTACCTATACCTAGGTATACGTGCTAGGTACCGTGGTACATTTGGTTTTAAAAATACTACTTTTTTAAGATTAAATCTTACCAAACAAACCAAACCAAATGTACCACGGTACTTAGCTGTTACTAAAAAAAACTTAACATTCCCTGTAAAATGCATTTTCTGAAGATTCGTAAGTTTGCCGTGGATGTGACGAATTATGGCCTTCGTTATATTTTTCCTCGCTTCTATTTTGCATTGTAGTTATATAATAACTAACTAAATTGGTTAAACAGAAGTGCAACATAAATTATATACAACTGCAAATGTTACATTTGTAGGTCAAACGTCATTTTCTATCAGCTGGTATAGAGTCGGCCATTTTTTTTTCCTTATAGTACTGTTATAGTAGGCTTCTGGGTTTCATAACTTTATAGTAGGTTTATAGAACGTTTTAGGGCTAAAATGCGTTTATGAATAACAATTTTTGACAACGAGACATTAGCAAGACTTTAGATGTTCTATAACTTATTATGAATAAGACCGTTAGTGTATTTGTATTCTTGTGAAATCTTGTGTATGACTTATGTATATTTTGTCAGACCGCAGGTACGTGGCGGGACATAAACATTGAACACGTTGATGCAAGACATCCAGTAAGAAACACGACGCTTTTGAAAAATGTCTTTTATGCGACAACCTTTTTCACCTTTGTAGCGCAAAAGGTCATGAAACATCCAAGCTAAGCTGTCTGTCGGTTTGGTCATAGGGTATTCAATTATTCATGTTTTAAAACAAAATGTTTACTTTGTTTTGGTAAAATAAATTTGCATACTGTTTTGTACCTGTACGGTGGATACAATGTTATGAAACAATGCTTGTAGATATTAAAATAGTTTCTTGTCCGTGTATTACATACATCTTTTGGGAGCTGACTAAACAACCAATTGTGTCTTAAATCAGCTTCAAAAATATAAATTTTATAAACGCCAAACTTGTTTCCCCTCATTTTATTAATTGCAACAACATTTTCCATTTCCCATTTGACGTGACTGTCAAAACACTGCAAAAACACCTGATACACTTTTATTTTTGTTTCATTTCAGCTCAGCGAGGGCTTTCCCCATTGAAGGGGGGCTAGGGGGGAATAGTGTGAAGTCAAAATAAAATAAAAGTGCCCAGAGTTGGTGCAGTGCGAACGTCTAGACGCCTGACATCTGCTGCGAAACTTTGCGGGGCTTCGCGGTAAGGACGAGGAGTTAGAACGCTTTATGTTCCTATTTTTATGAAATCAATTAATTAGCTTCGGTTTATTGTGCACACAGGTTATAATGTCATCGGCATCTGTCTAGGCTTTTCCTAACAATTTTGGGGTCGGCTTCCAGTCTAACCGCATGCAGCTGAATACCAGTATTTTATATATTGCGACTGCCTATCTGACCTCCAGAGAGCAGTGAAGCAGTGGTGGTAGAGCAGTGGTAGCCCAGTGGTCACGGACACGACTTACGAGTTGTAGGTCGTAGGTTCGAACCCAGACAGGCGCTTTACTTTGTGGAAATTATTTGATCACCACTGTTCTCAAAAACGGCGAAGGAAAACATCGTGAGGAAACCGGCATTTCCTAGAACCAAAAATTCGAAGACATGTGACATCCACCAACCCGCACTAGGCCCGCGTGGTGGATTACGGCCCACTCCCTCTCATTGAGAGGAGGCCTGTGTCCCAGCAGTGGGAACATTATAGGCTGATTATGATATCTGACCTCCACAACCCAGTTACTGGGTGATACGATACCCCTTGGTTAAGACTGGTTGTCAGATTTTTGGGCTTCTGACTATCCGTAACGACTGTCACAACGAACACAAATCTACGAATGATACAGGCTATAAGGTGTTAAAACATTATAAAGTAGGTATTCTTTTAACTTTATTGGATTTCTGTGTTTTTTTTTTGTTGAACTATAGAATAAACCAATCCATTCATGTAGCGTATAACGTATTTCTGTTGAAACATCAGCTTGTTTTCGACGTATCTATGTATATTATGATTTTGAAGACATGTCGTGGAAACTACCAACCCACACTGGGGCCGCGTGGTGGATAACGGCCCACTCCTTCCCACCGAGAGGAGGTCTCACCCAGCGGTGGGAACATTCAAATCAAATCAACTCAGCCTATTGCAGTCCACTGCTGGACAAAGGCCTCTCCCAGGCTGTGCCTCAACACACTGTCCTCCGCCTTCCGCATCCAGTCCAACTTCTTTAGGTCGTCTATCTATCTAGCTGGGGGGCATCCCACACTACGCTTGCCGATACGCGGTCTACTCGGCTGCTCCACTGACCATTGGGAATATTATATGAGAGTTTGGACAAACCTATTCGCTGCCACTCGCCGATACCACAGCCGGGTTATATCAACAAATAATTACAAGAACCTATTCTACCGTCATTACCGCGGAAATTCCTGCCACCACGGGCATTCAATAACTAATGAATATTCACACGCTGCGACAGAGCGACTTTTTATTGAAACCTGACGATTATCCGTTTATGCAGAGCAGTGTCGCATATTGAGTATATTTTAATAAATTCATGAAAACCTGTTTGTTTGTGCCACTGCGGCTGAACTAAAATTGAAAATGAGTTTTTTCTGTCTGCTGTCATCAGACTTACTTATAACACTCTTACTGTTTCAGGGAAGCATTTAGACATGAACAACAAACAGTTTAGAAGCATTTTTAGGCCCAGTATAAACTAATTAATTACAGAAATCCATGAAGTTACGTTCTTACATACAATTTTAATGCTATTGTTATAATAATAATATCCTGCTGCCCTATGTAATGTATACAGTCTATGTTGACGCTGTGTGAGGCTTGATAAAAAAGTATATCTTTTTTATATATTTATAGTGAGAAGCAGTTTCGTAGCAAATTTTGTAGCGGCGTAGCGCCGTAGCAACGTGGCGTCGTAGCAACGTAGTACCTGCTACGATCCCTACGTACTCCTTTTGCTTCGTTTACGTTCATACATCCTTGATATTTATCAATCTTTAACAGGGGGCCTAAAAAGGCCACTTTGACAGAATTTTAAAAGGATAACATTATGAATCATAATGGACTGTTAAGTTAATCGTATCAAATCCTATTGGTAGAGGACTTTTCAGTTATATTTTTTTTGTCTGTGCTAAAATACTTACCAATCAATTCAATCCAGATCCAATCTCTTTGATTATACCTACGTAGTGGTTATGTTGATTTGCTCATATTATCCTAAACTAGCTTCTGCCCGCGACTTCGTACGCGGATCCTGTTGCTTATGCCAGCGACAACGGGGTCGTCAAAATCGAAGATCTGGAACGATCAGACGTCGAATTCTAAGAGCCCGCGGACGGGAAAACAGCGTGATGCGCGATACGATTCGAGACGTTTCAGTTATTTCATTTTTGTAAGTCAACAGGAAATGCCCATCAGACTAAACAACTTTTGCTAAGACGTTATTCCTATGTTATAGTGTCGCTGGGCTTTGGAGTTCCAGATCTTCAAATTTATTCTCACAGCAGAAAATGCTCTTCACGTGGAATATTTTTTGCTATGGCACCATTTTTATATCTCTTATACTTTAGCTAATCTGTTGCGGTTCTGCATCAGGTGTTCCATTTTCCAAAATAAATTAGTGATAGTTTGTTGATTTACAGAAACACTCAAAAGATGCGTCTCATACTGTACTATAGCTTAGATCCCTCAAAAACTATTTGGCTTAGTAAACTCAAAATTTGAAAGTTATGTAGATAATTTAATGGTAAGAGACAGGTTAATAAGGAAATTTAGGAGACGTCGAATAACAGAAGTGTTATAATTTACTGTAACACTTCTGTGTAAACAACGTTCGTTGTTTTTCCCTCGGTCTCATTCAATATGTAAATAAAGCGAGTCAGGACTGGTGACGCGGGAGCAAGCGACGTACAGTTGTCCGTGTGAGATGCTGCTCGTCCTGAGGTCGACACCCGTAGCCTTCAGTGTCTGCCCCTGTGACTTATTTATTGTCATTGCGAAGCACACGCTCACAGGAAACTGCACGCGCTTGAATTGAAAGGGGTAATTGTGGCCGGGTGTCACCATTGCCAGGATCGCCTAGGAGACACGATGGAGCACACGGTGGAGGTCTGCCCCGCTTGGGCGGAGCACCGCCGTGTCCTCGTAGAGGCGATCGGCAGCGGCGGCGACCTCTCGCGTCCGGCCCCGGTGCAAGCCATGGTCCGGGGCGAGAGGGAGTGGGTGGCAGTCACCTCCTTCTGCGAAGCAGTCATCTCCTTCTGCGAAGCAGTCATGCTAGCGAAGGAGGTGGCGGGACGGATGAGGGAGAGAGCCTCCCGTCCCAGCCGCCGCGGGAGACGCTCCGGGCGTCAGGAGCCACGGGACGACTCCCGGCCACCGTAGGCGCGGGCCTGCGGGCGGAGAGTAATGGGTAGCTCACCGTCCGATCAGGACCAGGCCCGTGCCGGACGGCGCGTACGTGTTCCACGCGCGCCTCAAAGAAATGTCAGCATCGAGGAGGGGCCCCATAGGGCCGAAGCCTGCCGGGTCAGCGGGATTGTCCGAAATGGTTACCGCTGGCCCGGAACATAAAGGGCTAAGGAAGGAACACGGGTGGGTTTTAGTCAGTAAGAGTCTGACACTCCCTTCCGCTCCACCCAGAGCAGGAGGGGTCATTTGATGACTTCCCATCCGAAAAAAAAGGGGTAATTGTGGGGAATCGGTGGTATACGTGGTATAAACACTGTCTCGCCGACACCACAACCCGTTATAATTTCCGCCTCAATGATATTTCTCTGCAGCGAGACGACTTTGAGCCGGGTCCCATTGCACAGTTTCGGCGGAGTGAGATTCCGAAGAAGCATAATTGGGACACCGACCTTTAGCTTAATGGTGTGCGCTGGTAGTTCACTTGCACTGAGGAAATTGAGAAATTCTACGGGGTAATGTGTAGCGTCATCTTGGTCGACAACAGTGTTTATTGAAGTGTAGATCACTTCATTTCCCTCAATTTCCGCGAGAATGCATTCATTGATCGCTGAAGGTTGGTCGTTTCTGGGTGTTAAAATGGCTCGTTCACACACCCAAGAATTATCTTGGTGCGGTATCCTATTGATGTCCCCGTACACCAGGCGTATCAAATCTTCTAAGGTGGACACCACTCTCCCAAGTATCTCAGGTATAACCACCTGGCCACCGTCTACTGGTAGCGTTGCCTCACCCAATTTTAAGAGAACATCAGAAAATTCTTGGGCGTGTACATTCCCGCCAAGCTGTGCTCTCATATTCATCGTTAAGCGCAACCTATGAATATGTGGCCATAAGAAAGAGCATTTCAACAAAGCATGCACCTCATCAGCCCTAGTTCCTCGCGTCACCACAGGCAGCGTTTGTCGGAAATCGCCGCTTAACAGAACTGTAACGCCACCCATCATTTTCTGGTTCCTGCGGATGTCCTGCAAAGTCCTGTTTACCGCCTCTACTGCTTTTCTGTTCACCATAGTGCATTCATCTCACACGATTATACAGCAATCTTTAAGCACGCGCCCTTTGTCGCTTTTGCTGTTGCGTTTGGAGTGTCAACTCCACAAACAACAAATGTGCTTGGTAAGATATAACTTAGAACCAAAAGTTTGACTTGACTTTATGATAGTGTAGCTTGTTGTACCACCAATCAATCTGTTTAGTAACATTGGTGTGAAACTCCCCAAACAATTAGATAGGACATGTATAGTTCTCAGATTTCATAACAGTATCGTTCCTAATGCACATAAAAAATGCAAAAACTGAAAAAAAAAGAATTTTACGATTTAAAAAAAATTATAATACGGGATTTGAACTCGCACCATTTAGTGTGGTAAACGGTCGCCTGACCATACCGCTAAATTTCCTGTTGACATATTGTTGAAATAGCTGTTCCCTTGCAATTTATAATATTACTGCCCCGCTCCTTTATAAAAATAGCGTGATTGTTATGTTTCCAGGGTTAAATTTTTATTAACTAAATAAATAAAATGTCATTTTGGGCATTCAATTATTTTGTGCATTCAATTACGAACCAAAACCTTTTAAAATCAATATTGCTTACCTCCCATAACATACGGCGTGATAATATGTAGCCTAAAGCCTTCCTTGGTTTACAAAGAACATTTTTGCTGAATTTCAATTCAATCTATCCAGTAGTTTTGGCGTGAAGCCGTACCATACACACAGACAAACAGACAAACAGACAAACAGACAAACAGACAAAAATTCTAAAAAGTCACTTTTTGTCATCAGTTACGTTTTTCTAACAAAAGCCACTTATTTTTTCTCGAAAATTCTCAATGTACAGTTTTTCTTTCGTTACTGTTTTATTATATGTATAGATTATACTATAATGTTTATGATTAGTCTAATATTATGGGCAAATCAACATAACCACTAACTAAATCAAACTAAAATACCGTTTATCTCAGAATAGTGAATATGTCACATGATGACTTCTTGCAATAAGCCGACGATATATTTTATTTTAAGCCAATTAAACTAAAACTTCAGTAAGCATGCAAATTTCTCGAACAAATAAGTAACGAAAACTTCCTCCTATCTTAAAATAACACCAGAGAGATTCACCTTCAATATTAAACCCGTTATAACATAATTTAATTACAGCCCCGTCTTGTAAAATTAATAAGAATTTAATTAGGTAGGCAAAGTCACAACCTTGTATAATTACCGAAGACAGGTGATACGGCTAAATGTGAATTTATTTCCCTTGTGTGTTCCTGTAATATTTATATTGTACTAGCTGCGCCCCGCGGTTTTACCCGCGTAAGTGTCTATCCCGTGGGAATATCGGGATAAAAAGTAGCCTATATGTTAATCTAGGGTCTCTGCTACCTCCATACACAATTTTATCAAAATTGGTCCAGCCGTTTGAGCGTGAAGAAGTAACGAACATATAAACACACACACACACTCACAAACTTTCGCTTTTATGATAGTAGTGTGAAGTGTGATTTTATTAGAATTAATTTACATGGCTGGGTCGTTCTTTGGCCAAAGAATTAGTATTGCCATTCAACGTGGCAATGCTGCCAGTCTTCTGGGCACGTTTCTGGATGACAGCGATGCGAACGAGTACTTCAACGCGTTTATTTTTTTTTTGTATTTTTTTGTAATCCGCGATCAGTGTTACTTTTAGCGGATGAGTTGGGGGTAAACATTGACGGGAAGAGCGTGACTCCAGCGAGCCATCTACTCGTACGTGTTCGTGCTTAGGTCCACACAGGTGTGGGTGAACTACACGATGTCTTTCCTTTTAAGTCTTTTCCTGTAACTTCTTGTTTTCAGTGCGGCAGCCAGATCGTTGGGATGCCAAACTTCGACGCGTAAGTGTCCTTTTTTAGGTTTCCGTACCCAAAGGGTGAAAACGGGACCCTATTACTAAGACTCCACTGTCTGTCACCAGGCTGTATCTCATGTACCGTGATAGCTAGACAGTTGAAATTTTCACAGATGATGTATTTCTGTTGGTCGGTAACAGTGGCGCGAGTTCAATTGTTTTTCCCATCTCAAAAAATACCCACTAAAGAAGTTTTCACTTTAAAAAAATCAACAACATCAATACAAAACATTACCGTCAATAATTTCAAATACAGGGTGACAATCAGGAAAAAAGGGTCGAGTACCAATCAAGTCTTTATGGCCCTGACAGTTTCGTAATTGGAAGGTTTTTGAGTGGCCAGACCCTCGATCAAGTGCCTATTGTAGAAGCGTTGTGTAATTTTAAATTCTATTGTTATGATCATATTCTCAAGTGGATTAGTGATTGGATTTGGATCAGACAGGTATGTTTTGGGGTGGATTTGGGATCTAGACCTTTTAAAGTAAGTATAATTAAAAAGACCCTTTTCTTGCTAATACTTTTTAATCTCACAACTGTATCTACTCTTTCACAATCCAACCACGACTAGTTTTGCATTACTTTTTTACCATTTAAAACGACATTTGCCCCACCCAGAAATAACGATAAATCATAACCGTTATTTCCAAGTGTTGTTAAAGTAGAATAATACATTTAGTTGCCATAGTGGGAATACATTTTAAAAGTTTGTTACAATATTAATAATTTGTACTTTGACAGTGTTGCCACAGTGGATATTATTAATGCAGTAAAAAAATGCATGTTTTTAAAATTAAATCAAGGAAATCACGACATAAGGGAACTTAACTGATAAAAAAATTGGCTATGTCAATTAGTCGCGTTGTAACCATTCTATACAATTGTCAGAGAATGGCAGTTGTGATTTCAATACACGGGCAATTTATGGTGATTGTTTATATGGGTCAGAAGTCGGTGTCAAAAAACGAAAATGCGGAACCAATGACACCGACTTCCGAAATTAAAGTTGTTTTTCACTTTGTAGTGTTTTTTTTTTATGGAAGTCGGTTGTTTTTTTTTTTTTTTGTAAGAACGTTTTTTATTATAAAGGCTTCGATACTTGGGAGTTTTATAGATAAGAAATAATCAAATATCCCACATTCAATGTTCTCAAATAAATTATTATGATATTCACAATATTATCTTACTTATTCATACCAAGTCTCAGCCAAACTTCAATCTTAAACTTCACAGAATAATTTCTAAGCAAAATTAAATTCTTGATTTAATTAAAATTTTAAAACATTCCACTGAATATTTCAACAACATTAAAAAGCTGCCATTTTAGAGACGCCATTACTAAAGTCCTTAATTCTTATCTTGTAATACCTATTCGTTAGACAACATTAAACAATGTTTGCCCCTGGTGTCGCTTCCCGACGCAGATTACACTGGGGTAGCACAGATTAAAAAGAATACAGCACGCCCTCTATGCAGTGTAGGGTTGTTCCTCTTGGGGGTGGAGAGTTGGCGCTTTTTTATAAATATATTTTTACTATTCAATTATTCATGTACCTACTTATTTATTTAAACTTTTCGCACACAAAAAAGGTAGATACAGACTAGCAGCACATCAAGCTACTCGAAACTGAAAAATTTTCCCAATCAACTTTGAACCTTATATTTTAGCGATAAAGTTGAAAATCTATTAAAAATTTTTACAGATTGTAGTAGCTTGATGTGGCGTCTGTAAAAAAGCGAACTTAAAAGGCATAAGGCCTTAGACATTCTCTACTAGTCAACCGAGAGTGGTTCAGAGATTACAGTCAGGTGCTTTGGTTGACAGGATTAAATGATAAAAAAACCATATAAATAATTATATCATAATTAATTCATTCTTTAAACTAAAAGTCCCGGTGTTTTAGTTTCCGGAATTGGTAGTTTTCTTTTCATTTGTTTTGTGTTCTAGTTAAAATGTAACTATGTCAGAATTAAATGAATGAATAAACATACTTTATTCATTTCTCTAATAAGTTTGATTACGTACCTACTATAATTCATTTGGTATGGTAGGCCAATAATTATAATTAACTAGCTAATGCCCTGCAATGCCTAAACCTTCTCCTGCGCGATCATTACAATCGGTCGATCATTTTTAGAAATTTAGCGAGACTAATGAACGGTAATTGATTTTCACACTAATATTATAAAGGCGAAAGTTTGTTACTGTGTGAGTGTGTGTGTGCTTATATGTTTGTTACTTCTTCACGCTCAAATGGCTAGACCAATTTTGATAAAATTTTGTATGGAGGTAGCTGACACCCTGGATTAACCTATAGACTACTTTTTTATCCCGATATCCCCACGGGATCGACATCAGCTGAGAATCAACAGACTTCAAAGCAGCCACTTTCGTAACGTTGAATTCTAATATAAAAAAATAGAGGCACAACTCTAAAAGCCCCAGTACGAACACCCCCGCCTTAAGGGGGCGATTCGATCGAAGGTGCCGCCGGAGCTGTTTTAATAAACGGAAAACTGATTTATAGCTACGAAATAGGAATTTTCCGGAGGCACAACCGCAATGTTGTGGTGATATTGATAATTGCACAGTCATCCGAGCCAAGACTTGGGGGGTGAACTCGCGGGGTGAAACGCACGGGTGTCGAAAAACGATTTTTTTTTCGAAAAAGATTTATGGCAGCGGCGACAGGGTTTTTTAAAAGAATCCGCCGAAGATAAAACGTGACTTATTGCTATCTGATTTTTTGTGTAAACTTTTATTTAAGGTTTTCCCTGTCGCTGATTTTCCTTCCGTTATGAAGAGGGGTCAAAACGAAGTGGGGTTGAAATTGGTGATATTTATTCTGAATATTGAAAACAGAAAAGAACTTCTAGTGAAGGTTGGCCTTTACTTTACAGGGTGACAGGAACATCGACGCGTAAATTGTAACCATGAAATCAGCCCACGACTAGACCCCCTAGGGTAGAAATTTTTCGTCAGTTATAAAAAAATTGATATTTCATAGAAAAGTGCAATATCTACGCGGTTAAAATACATGGAACAGGTATGTTTATTTTTTTAATTAACCGATGAAAAATTTCAACCCAAGGTGGTTAAGATTGTTAAGAATCATGTACCTTTGTTGAGTGTGCGTTAATCCTAACTAATATTATAAATGTGAAGGTAAGTTTGTTTCGTTTGTATTACGTTTAATTAACTTTTTCACGCCTAAACCACTGAACCGATCATCCTGAAATTTTACATATACGTTGTCAGGTGTACCTACAGTAACGGACATATGGACATTTCATCCCGAAAACAAAGTGCTGGTCCCGAGGAAAACAATAATAACATTATTATGATAATAGATGGCGCCACGTGTCTTTCAAACTGCGCAAAAGCTAGTCTTTTATAATTGTAAGATATTTATGCTTGTAAAAAAAAAGTTATTAAAAAAATAAAAACCCGACTGCGGTAAAAAACTTAAGTTAAAAGAACTGAAAGCTAAAAACAAGCCCATTTTAAATTAAATAAAAGTTGGAAGCACCCATACCATTTTTATTATATTTTCAAATTTAAATGGGTCCCGCCTGCTTCCAACTTTTATTTAATTTAAAATGGGCTTGTTTTTAGCTTTTCAGTTCTTTTAACTTAAGTTTTTTACCGCAGTCGGGTTTTTATTTTTTTAATAACTTTTTTTATTCCCAGTTCCATTTTTTGAAGACATACATACATAGTAGTCGCCATATTGAATTTTCACTAACGTCATGTCTTTAGTGACACTCGCCGGACTAAGAGAAATCGATTGACGTGTGAATCATAAAAATCGGCACAGGCGTTTGGTCTGTATAGTGCTTCAAAGGAACATACATACATAGGCTGATGAACACATTACCACTCCTTTGCGTCGCGCAGTCGGGTAAATACGCGCTTTAACGTGGAGCTGCGGACACCAGCCTGGTAGCAGTATTCGTACAAGTGTCTTTCGCGCAAGTTGATTCGCGCACGTGTCTTTCGCGGAAATGTCCATTCGCGCAAAAGTCCATTCGCGGAATTATCTTTTCGCGCAAGTGTCCTGTCTCGCAAAAGTCCATTTGAGCAAAAGTCCATTTGCCCAAAAGTCCATTTGCGCAAAAGTCCATTCGCGGAATTATCTTTTCGCGCTAGTGTCCTGTCTCGCAAAAGTCCATTTGCGCAAAAGTGCATTCGTGGAAATGTCTTTTCACGTAAGTGGGTTCGTGGGTTGTGTGTCTTTTGCGGAAATGTGTTTCGCGCAAGTGTACCAGATGTCACCAGCCCGTCTTACGAAGATATTTATGCTCGTAACTGTACGTAGACTGAGCTAGGAGATTTACTTATTCCAGAACTGCGTAATTTGACTGTCCGTCTGTGCGGGCAATATGGATAGTTATGTCGCTGGTTGAGCGCGTTCGATCCCAGTTTGCATAGCGATACGCCCCTGGAATGTGCAAGCAAGACTGAGGATACAGGCTGTTTGAAAGTTGATGTTGTTTTTATTTAAATACTGCTATAAATAAATACAATTTTTAATTATTTGGTATATTTGCTTTAAATACCGTTTTCTTTAAATAATGTAACTTTGTGTCAAATGTGCTTTTCTAGGCGTGTTGGGTCTCCTATACATTCCCTGCCTAAGTAGTAGAAGTGTGTCGGAGGCCAGCCGCATTAGGCAGGAACCGGGTATATCATACTCAAACTCAAACTCAAAGCATTTATTTCAATTAAAACATGTACAGGCACTTTTGAATTGTCAAAATTAAATAGTCTGTCAGTTAGTCAGAAAGTTGAAGCTAGTTGCTAATTCCAAAATGTAGATCTCTATGGAGAACAAAGGGCAAGAAACTTCATGGACACTCTTTTAAATCAAAATATTACAAAATCCTGGGTACATTATTCATACATTCAGTAATCGAGCATATCATACATACAGTAACCGGGAATATCGTACATTCAGTAACCGGGCATATCATACATTCAGTAACCGGGCATATCATACATTCAGTAACCGGGCATAACATACATTCAGTAACCGGGCATAACATACATTCAGTAACCGGGCATATCATACATTCAGTAACCGGGCATATCATACATTCAGTAACCGGGCATAACATACATTCAGTAACCGGGCATATCATACATTCAGTAACCGGGCTGTTTTAAATAATTCCTGTATTTTTTTCAAGGGATATTATTATAAACATTGAGAGCAACAGCCTGTATACATGAAGGCCAGTCTATCGGCATGACCGCGGATGTCAACATGTCTCATACCGACTGTGGCCAGACGGCATTCATTCTCTGGGCATACCGGAATACACCAGTAATAGCATTTTTTACATACTTTTTATGTTTTTGACAGTTAGAAAATGAGGGTTTGCTTTTAATACTTTATTTGAATAAAGGCTAGCATCTTTCAAATTGCGAATTGCATTTTTATTTTGCTTTTAAAAAAATGTTAAGGCGCAGTTAAATTTTTAGTTACAAAATGTTCGAAACCCGAATGTTCTTCTTTAAAATTATGTTTCATTGGGTTACATAACTGTACTTAATTGTCTGTCTAATTTATAACCTTACCTATTAGTAAAATAAAACTCGGATGTCAATGAATATAATCTTATAAAAATACGAAACACCCTGTAACCTAAGGAAGTACGTCAGTATTGGATCTCGAGCAACGCAGCCTCGGATGACAGGATGCCGCAAACCGATCGCTCTCAATGACGTCTTCTCCTTGCACTTAATTAAGTGACAGATACGTACATACCTCAAGATGCTTGTGAACACAGCTTTAGTGAGTGGCAAACCGAACAAACAAGCAAATTAGGTTCGATCGAAGTTGGCTATCAAATATTCCTACGCAATGATACTATTAGTAAAATGTGGTAGATACTCAGGTAGGTACAGTCACGAGCATAAGTATGTATATGTTACAGTCATAGTGATTAAATAGCTATTATACATAATGACTGGTCATTATACATAATAGCAAAATTGACTAGACAATGTGATAAATTAATCACTTTATCCGGATATTATTCATAATAGCGGGACAAAGTTAGCCAAAGTAATAAATACGGTCTAACTGATTTGTTACCCCTCCCGCTCCTCATCCCCGTGATCACCGCGATCTCGTGGCTGACGCAATAGATCCGTCAAATATAACACAAAGTGACCAAGAAATAGTAATTACTCTCGATAAAAAGAAACAAGGTATTGGAAACATCAGAAAATTTGTTGGACAATCTCTGAACAAGCAAGCAGATAAAATGTAAGCTCTATCTTCGGTAGAATATCCTGCTGCTAATACAGGCGATAATGTAGTGGTGAAAATGCCTGATGTAGACCACGCCAAAGCCGATGATAGAAACATTATGGATGTCATAATTTCTCAGAAGACAGAAGGAATGTATAAGTTAGGCACTGAGCATGGGATTCTAAATCAACTTTACGCAAGGAATCAGTTCACTGTCTGCAAAGAAACGTTTATTACAGTTGTTAACGTTCCCCAACATGAAGTTACCAGCAGAGAATGTGCAAAAAAAGAGTCACATCTTGGCGGCCAAGGATTTCAGCATTGCAACTGTACTGGAGAATGCGTTTCTAATAGGTGTAAATGTAAAAAGTCAAACCTCATGTGTAACTCAAAATGTCACAAGAGCCTTACTTGTAAGAATAAATAATAATTACTACCCAGTTAATTCATGTCAGTTCATTTAAAAAAAAATATTATTGTAGTCTTTAAAGAGTGATACCAAATACTTGTATTGATCTCTGTTTTTTTTAATTTTGTTTTATGGCTAGTGGGCTTTAAATTTACTTTATAAATTAAAGTTAAATAACTTTATAACAATGTTAATTAACGTAAAATTATTATCTATGACAATGTTATTTTAATTCTTAAAATAAACATTATAATTATTACTTTTCAAATAATAGTTTATTGCTACACAAATATAGTTAAGGTACATTTAAGGCAAATTGAAATATAATTTTATAATCTACTTGTTTTATTACATTATCCAAGTCTTCGAAGATATTATATAAAATTGCTAGTTAATGTGATTAATTCTGTGTCAATTATCACTTTATCTAAATTGAGTAGACATTATAAATAATGGCTAGTTATTATATATAATATCTGGATTTATTACTTTGGCTGTAACATATACACTTGGCTTTATTCAAAACCGATTTTCTCCTTTAGTTTTGAATGAAATTTTATGTTATTACGGACAAAGTATTTTCGAACCCATAGGTTTATGCAAAGTGTCGTATTTCAACGTTGCATTCGTTATTTCACGAAAAAATCGCAATTGAAAGTTGCCAAGTGTTGACATATTAGTGCTCGTGACTGTACAAGTGCGGATCTAGGGATTTCGGGAGGGGGGGGGGAATGGGAGGACGGGGGGCAAATCTTGAAGCGTTGAAAGCCCTCTAAGAAAAAACCGTCGGCAACTATTTTCTGTAAACTCAACAATGTGCCCCCCTATTCGAGGATGACTACGACTAATCTACATAATATATCTTGGTAATATAGTCCGTAATTCGGCTATGGCGGCCAATCAAACTCAAACTCAAAGCATTTATTACAATTAAACCTTGTACAGACACTTTTGAACTGTCAAAATTAAATAATCTGTCAGTTAGTCAGAAAGTTGAAGCTAGTTGCCCATTCCAAAACGTAAGTAGATCTCTATGGAGAAGAACGGGCAAGAAACTCCATGGACACTCTTTTAAATCAAGATATTACAAAATCCTGGGTACATTATTCTTGTTGCTTCTCGAATCTTAACAGAGACGCGTCGTGGGAGATACTATAGTGCACAGTGTGTGTGCAGACACAGGTGCACTCTCTCTTCCCTCGCTCTCATAACTGGGACGGTAATCCGACACGACCGGAGAGATCAGGCGTAGGACGTTTGCGAGACATGGGTGTATCATACCCGCCAACTTCCAAACTCCGGGCTGTGACTAAAAATTTCTAATGCTATGTTCACACGCGCGCGTTCAACTCGACATTCAACGTGCACATTCACATTCACGAGCGTGTAAACGGTACGCCCGAGCCCGTAAACGCGCCTGTGAACGTGAATGCCGCGAACCGGGCGTGCTGACTGACACGACGGCGTGCGTGTGAACAGCTTGAATTTTCGCCGACCTGGGGCGGGCTGCATGCCACGCAGCCCGCCAGGCAGCCCGCCGGGCTGCACGGCGTGCATGTGAACATAGCATAAAAAACTACAGGTTACATCTAATTTAGTGTTTTAGACTCAGTTTAGTCGAAGCCCAGGGACGTTGGGCATCTGCGCCTGGCTAATTAGTAAACCTGAACTACGTACTAAAAAAGGATGATGATGATGACCAATTACACAGACGAAGTTGGTGGCAACTGCGGGGTAACTGCGTAACATACTATCAGTAGCAATGACCTTCATTTTGACAGTTCAACAACATTCATTGCGTTATTTACGTTGTTGAGCAGACAAATTTTCAAACATATAAAGCAATAGGCTAGCAATATCGATTGTGATAGTGTGTTACGCAATAGGCTATTTGACAATGTAAAAAATAAGGTCATAATTATTAACACTCGTATAGATTATCGCTTTTAAAATCGATTTGCATTAATTTTACTACAAAACAATGTATTATTTATAAAAAAAATCCCGAAAAAACTTCATCTTTTTAAATCTGGCGCCAAGTAATCGAAAACGGTCTGGATTGGCTGAACTTAAGATGACGTCATGATTTAGTAAATTTCTGTCTATCGTTGACAGAACAGATGACTTTTGTCTAGTATCTCGACCGTTTCAACGTTTGTTTACGTGAATCGTGACGTCATTTTTTAAAAGAAATACATTATGCAATTTGAAGTAATAGGTTTTTGTCGGCTCGTTAGACACCATTAAATAATCTGAGATGTTTATCAGAAACCAGTCAAATAGCCTATTGGGTGCAGCAATAAACTAGAATTAATATTATAACATGTCAGCGGATAGATTCCTGACGCGAACGTTTTACCCTTAGTGGCAAAAATAGAAAAGTTGTCAGTACTTTCCCAGAGAAACTTCAACCTTTTCCTAAAACCTCCAAAAATTCCTCAGAAAGGAATCTAATATTAACTTACAATAACTCTGACGTCATCCATACAGCACAAGAAATATCAACACAGCCCCGCGACACTCGTGACTTTGACGCTTATAAATTGACGTTACTTATCTCTGCGTCACCTGTGTCACGGTGCAAAACATAAGCATACTTTTAAACCAACCAAACACAAGCCATTTTGACACTTCACGACCTAAGGGAAGGTTGAATTTAGATTGAAGGGGTAACGTTTACAAAAGTTAGAAGTGTTTGCCAGTTGTTAGGAGTATATTTAATGTTTAGAAAGTTAATAGAGTGTATTCGATAAAGATTTCCATATTTACCTTCTTGTCGCGTGTCACTTTTGTTAGAGATGGGTTATGGATCTTTGTGTCAGAAAGACAGTGTTGTTTGAGGTATTAATGGGTTGTGTGGAGTGGATGAGAGTCTACAGCTAAGTGCACTGAGGAAAATTTCTTATTTCTGATTTGCTGTCCCGCCAGACATTCAGTTTTTCCTGAATGTTCCCGTTTTCTATGCAACTTTTCTAATTTTTCTTTCCGTAATAGTATATTTCATTACAAGTGCGGAAAGGCTGTCATTGCAAAGAGTTCCGACAAATGTCTACCCGAGCCGAGGCGCAGCCGAAGGCGAGGGTTGACAGTCGGAACAAGTTGCAATGACGGTTCCGCAGGTGTACTGAACGACTATTTTTAATACAGTTGCGAAAAAATGAAGCAATTTAATAAAATAATAAAAACACAATATTGCTTTTTTCTCTTCTCTCCACGCAAAAAATTAGTCCTAAGCGGATATGTAACGACTTTTTGACTTTTCCGGTAAAATGTTCTCCGAAGCATTTTGTGCAATTATACTGAGTTCCGGAGGTGTTAATTAAAAAAAAATAGGGTCGAAATTACTCATTTTGTGCAACAAACAACTAAACTCGCAAAGAAAATTTCTGGAAAATGGCGCCAACCGTAGAATATAAGCAGAGTTTTTTTTTTCTTCACCCATTTTGTTAGGCAAAAGGAACTATCCATACAGCTTAGTCTTCTGTATATTTTTTTTATTGATATGAAATGAAAATGAAATTTAATGAGATGAAATGAAATGAAACCTGACCTAACTCATTCAATTAAATCATTAAATCTGATATTGAAATAAATTAGTAGCTTCTTTTTAGAAATATACGTATTTGTATGAATCACAAAAACTCTTTAGTAAAAACTTCATGGTTGGTTTTTCTTTTTAATAGACATTATTTTGACAGTTGGGAAAAAAACACGCACGAGTTCGGGGAAGGTAAAAAAAAAGCACTAGTATGTAATAGCCCACTTCCCGAACGCTATACGTCCCTGCAATACACCACTTTTTGAGCAACTGTATTAAAAAAACCTTTGCAGACTGGTAGGAACATTTATGAAAAATTATCGGCATCGGTCCAGTGCGATTACTAGCATGTCGTCAGAAACGCAAGTGGTCTAATACGTATTTCGCCAGAAAACGCATGTTGACAGAAACGCATCTCGTCAGATTTGCACCACGTCAAAGACGCAGCTCGACAAACACGCAACTTTACAGATGCGCGTCTCCTGCGGGATCGAAAAATCCTGCACCAATGGGATTTGATAAATCCCATTGGTGAAGGATTTTTCAATTATTACGATTAACTTAACTGTCCATTATGTTGTCCTTTTATGATTCTGCCAAAGTGGCCTTTTTGGCTCCCTGACCTCCAAAACCCAGTGACTGGGTAATAAGATACCCCTTCGTAAGACTGGTTGACGTACACGAATGACAGCCGGGACCAACGGCTTAACGTGCTTTCCAAGGCACGGAGAGGTCTTGGTATGTACCTACTGCACAGTTGATCACCCATCCACGGACCAACTGCAGCAAGCGTAGCTTAACCTGATCGGTCGAGCCGTGCGGCTGCTATTACTTAGCCACAAGCCCCTAGTCGCCCGCGGGTTAGGACATAGGATAATTTTTATCGCGGTAGTATGTTCCTGTCGAATAATTCCCGACCTTCACACCAACTAGTTTGACGTAAATGAATGTTAGGTACCTACTGTTCAGCCCACTACCAACGAAATCGAAATCGCTATCTGTGGATCAACATTTCATCGCCATAGATGTAGATACACCTAGATAACGCAAGAGCAACTACTTCGCGTGCCAAAAATCGCACCAGCTTACGTACAAAAATCGTAAGCCGCCACTTTTGCGCTCAGTCCTGTGTACTGCTGGCTGGGTGAGCGTGAGCGCTGGCGCTAGGTCGCAGGGGTTGGGGCAAGACGGGTGCCGCACGCGGCCGCGTCTTCGAATCGATTTGATTTTCCCATCACTAAAACTGCTTGTGACGTCATAGTAGGTAGTCAAAAAATGGCACACTTTGTTTTCAGACAGATCGTGATACTTGCGTTATCTAGGTCTATCTTATCTTTGGTCATCGCCGTCTTTTTAGTAAATAGTTAAAATTCACCTCACGCACCACGTCTGTGGCCGACAGTAACCCGTCAGTCAATTTCATAGAAAATGAACTGCAAATTTCCGAGTAGAGAGAGCCCCCCCGTTAGAAATTCGGGCACAAATTTCAATAGCACGTGCATCATTTGGAATCGTTCAAATATTTGCAACAAGGAAGGGGAGCCCTTGTTTAGAGGTGTCAGTCACACCGGGTTAGCGTTGTAACTTACGGGTGATAGCGTCTCAAAAGGAAATGAAAACCTACTTTATGGCCCAATACTGGGAATATGACCCCTTTTTACTTCGACGCTGCTCTATACAGGGTCAATTTAAATTAGCTGAAGAATTTCCGCAGAAGCGATGGGTAGTGATTCTAAACATGATAAGACAATAAGAACCTTTAAACAAATAAAAACTTTTACAAAAAAAAACAACCGACTTCCAAAAAACACTATAAAGTTAAAAATAACTTTAATTTCGGAAGTCGGTGTCTTTGGATTTGTATTTTAGTTTTTTGCCACCGACTTCCGAAATTAAAGTTATTTTTAACTTTATAGTGTTTTTTGGAAGTCGGTTGTTTTTTTTTGTAAAAGTTTTTATTTTTCACTTTTTAGTGGGTCAGTTTGTAATTTATTTAAGTTACAATAGCCTAATATCAACGGATCATCACCTATTACAAAATATTGCTTTTCCCGATGCAGGGACGTTAATTGTTGAGGAGTTCTCCTAGTAAGAACCAGGAGAACTGGAGCTGATTGAGAAGTCACCATCAGCTCCACTTCACCATACGCATTGTAACGAGCATAAATTGCTTAGCAACCATATTAAAGTAATCGAATCGCAACCCGTGAAATATTTGTCATTGAGTAGTTCCGATGGCCATCTGTGGTCTTCATCATCAGCTCCACTTTACCAAATGATGATTTCCGAGAGCAAATGCTCAAGTTACTTTAATTATTGAGTAGGCCACACGACGAAAAATGACGCGATTACGCACCTTAAATTCGGTTTCAAATTGACGCATCAGCATGACTAGTAGGTAGTGGTCGTCCTATGTAAAACTACAATCTTAATTAGGTAGGTATTATTTTTGTACGACCTGAACATTTTGGCGTATTGAACCGTATGAAGTAAGCCCAACAAAAGGTAACTGCTGTAAATCGTTGAGGAATTCCCTCGACTGTCTATGGTCTCCATCATCAGACCTGTAATGGCACTTATAACCCATATGGGTGCAAAGTTTTTCCTTTGCCATTACAGTTCTCATAAATATAAATTAATTAATTCCAAACACAAGGTAGCTACTGTAAACTGTTGAGGAGTCCCCTCGACTGTCTTTCGGCTCCATCATCAGATCGACTCCAGGCCTTCATTAAATTGTAGTGCTTTAAAATACTTAACGAAAAAATTAACAAACGCACTAGTCGCTCCTACGATTTTCGAATGTTCCCCTCGGTTTCACTGGGATGCCATCATCAGATCCTGGTTTCCTTATCATGGTACCACCCTTGGCATATCTCCTTTCCAACAAAAAAAGAATAATCAAAATTGGTTCATAAACGACGAAGTTATCCGCGAACACACATAAAAAAAAAAAATATATACGGTCGAATTGAGAAACCTCCTCCTTTTTTTGAAGTCGGTTAAAAAAAAACAACTTCTAAAAAAAAACTACAGTGTGAAAAATAACTTAAATGTCGGAAGTTGGTGGCTAAAAACTAAAATACAGATCAAAAGACACCGACATCCGAATTTAAAGTTACTTATATTCCACTTTCTAGTGTCTTTTTTGGAAGTTGTTTTTTTTTGTTAAAATGTTTTTATTTCTCGCTTTTTAGTGGGTCTGTTTATAATATTTATCTAAGTTACAATAGCCTAATGTCAACTTGCTCATCGCCTTTTACAAAATATTGCTTTTCCCGATGCAGGGACGTTAATTGTTGAGGAGTTCTCCTGGTATTTCACCATTCGCATTGTGACGAGCCTAAATTGCTTAGCAACCATATTAAAGTAATCGAATCGCAACCCGTGAAATACTTATTATTGAGTAGTTCCGGTGGCCATCTGTGGTCTTCATCATCAGTTCCACTTCAACAAATGGTGCTTTCCAAGAGCAAATGCACGAGTTACTTTAAAAAATACCCAAATCGCTATAGGTGTGCCTATAATATTAGAAGAGTTCCTTCGATTTCTCCAGGATTCCATCATCAGATCCTAACCTGATGACAATGGGACCACTTGGAAAATATACCCTTTCAAACAAAAGAAGAATTTTTTGAAGCGGTCTAGCCGTCTTCGAGTAATCAGGGAACAAACATAAAAAATAAAAGATTCCGACGAACTGAGAACGTCCTTCTTTTTTTGAAGTCGGTTAAAAATAATTGTTTTTATGTTTTTTTTTTTGTGGCGTCACTAACGACAGTTTTTTAGGGTAAGCTTCACAGATGTTATGAGTATGAATAACTAATCAGGACACGGTAATAGAAAAATACACAATCATTAAGTTTTATAAAATTGAAATCCATACTAATTTATTTTAAATTTTCACACCTTCTGAATCCTCCGCCACTACATTGGACCAAACCAAAATCAGCGGCACTTGCACACTCACAGGGGTTAATAATGGTAGAAAAATGTAAGGCTTAGATTTTTTTTATAAAAACCCATCGATTCACAAGGGGAGACTCCCAAACATTCGGGCGTTGAAAAATGGTGATTCCCCTTTGATATTGAGATTTCGCAAATATTTTTGAGCTTTTTTTATTTTTTACTAGCGTCTTGCCCCTGCTTCACACGGCTTTTTTGACTTGACAAAACAGCGATATTTCTCTATTATAAATTTAAGTTTAATTTAAGTTCAATTCCCGTATAAAAAAACGTTCAAAATCTAGTCGCAATCTCATCTCAGCGACAGTCAATGTCAAAAACTTGTCAAAAATGTAGGGAAATTAGAGGTATTTTGACAGATTGAGACTAAAATCAGACTGTGAACGTTCTTAAAATTACGAAAATTACCTCTCTGATATGTATTAAAAACCAAGACCTTCCGTAATAAATGCTCGTATTGAATAAATTTCCTGTCTGTTTATTTATGTGTGTACATAAATCACACTAATATTATAAAGGCGAAAGTTTGTGTGTATGTTTATATGTTTGTTACTTCTTCACACTCAAACGGCTGGACCAATTTTGATAAAATTTTGTATGGAGGTAGCTGACATCGTGGATTAACATATAGGCTACCTTTTATCCCGATATTCCCACGGGATCGACATTTACGCGGGTGAAACCGCGGGGCGCAGCTAGTGATTAAATATATATATAAAAATACGTCGCGTAGTTTAAAAGACAACGCGGTCTCACAGACGGACAGGAAAAGCGACTTTGTATTGTATATTTACAGAAAGATTTTTTGGAGAACTGAGAAGAGAAACGTATACAATATTGGTGTATTGGTTATCGTTAGACACAATTTGTCAAGCAAGTAATTTTTGTAGGGTTACCGTTGGCAACTTGACACTTTTTGTTAGGGGGCGGAAAGCCTATAAATAAACAGATGAATTTTATTGTGAACATTGTAGTCTTTTTCCGGTTTCACAATTTCTTTTTCATTTTGGTCTACCTAACTTCTATCCGACTTTTATCTTCTTTTTTAGGGTTCCATACCCAAAGGGTAAAAACGGGACCCTATTACTAAGACTCCACTGTCCGTTTGCCTGGTTGTCTGTCACCAGGCTGTATCTCATGAATCGTGATAGCTAGCTAGTGGAAATTTTCACAAATGATGTATTTCTGTTGCCGCTATAAAAACAAATACTAGCTTTATTTGTGTCATTGTGTCACGTGAGTTTCAAAAAGGTGATGATTTCTTGGCTCTTTAGAAAGATTATATAGATAGTAGCAAAGTGTACGGTCCGGTGGTCCATGACATCACAACGGGCCCTTTCTAAGGGGCAATTCGACTAATTTTAAGAACGTCCACAGTCTCATCTCAGTCCTAATCTGCCAAAAATACCTCTAATTTTTTGACAAGTTTTTGACATTGATTGTCGCTAAGATGGGATTGGACTAGATTTTAAACATTTTTAATTATGGAATTGGCCTTTTGAATACCAGTATTGCGGTATTTATTTTTTTAAATATCGCAGCATCACACTGAGATAGCCTTTTTGGCCCCGCACAGGTTGTTTTTTTTTTTTTTGCTTTTAATGTTGAGGGGACCGTAGCTAAATAATAACAGCCGGACAGGCCGATCGATCATATTAAGCTACGCTTCCCGCGGTTGGTCTGTGGTTGGGTGACCATCTTTACATACCGAGACCCGTTCGTGACTCGGAAAGCACGTTAAGCCGTTGGTCCCGGCTGTCATTCGTGGATCTTTGACAGTCGTTACGGGTAGTCAGAATCAGAAGCCCTAAAGTCTGACAACCAGTCTTACCAAGGGGTATTGTATTACCCAGTAACTGGGTTTTGGAGGTCAGATAGCAGTCGCTCCATGTAAAATACTGGTATTCAGTTGCATCCGATTAGACTGGAAGCCGACCCCAACATAGTTGGGAAAAGACTAGGCAGATGATGAGTCCTCTCTAACGAGAAGTTCATTACAAAATACAACTCTATTTCACTAGACTTTATTTACTCTTTTGCTTTGCAACAACAGGCATGGGATTCCAGTAATATTTCTCATACACTCTGTCCCAGAATTTGTAACGGTTTGCGAACAGATCCTTCTTTATTTTCAATTTGCTACCTATTTCCAAATAGTTTGGTTCTTCGTTTGTGTACCTTGGCCATTTCACATCGATGAGTAAGCTCTCGTATGCTGTTGGATTTCTGAAACATTAAAAGAAACGATTGAGGACATTCATGGAGGGAAAAGTTAAGGGTGGCGAAGCTTTTAACCTGACTGAGAATCTCCCTTCATTCAAACAGAGGAGCAATTCTCGTAAGAACGTTCATAGTCTGATCTCAGTCCCAATCTGTCAAAATGACCTCTAATTACCGTACAGTTTTGACAAGTATTTGACATTAATAATTTTGTCGCTGAGATGAGATTGCGACTAGATTTTGTACGTTTTTAATTACTTACGGGAATGGTCCTTCTGATTAAAGTAGACATTAACCCGTCAAGCTCCGCGCGTATCCTTTATATATCTATCCTATATACAACAGAATATCAATTGTGTCTCATTAGCGGAGCTTGAGAGGTCACACTTGAATTCCAATATGGTTAACTGCTTTCGGTGTGTCCTATATAGCATTACAAATTACGGGAAATAGCCTTATTTATACTGGGGGCCAAGTCTACTAATTTGTTAGCGAGTCAATAGTTTCTCTATTGTGAGGTTTTGACAGATTTGCCACAAAAAAAATCCACAATGGAGAGACCATTGCAATGTTCTTATAATAGTAGACTTAAGCCATAGATCTCATATAGTTCAGCCTTCTCTCACCCACAACTGAGTATAGGGTCTTCTTTCTTGTGCCAATCCACACGCCTCCTTGCCAATTCTGTGCCAGTCTCATCAAGATTCTACCCGCGATGGTAACAATGCCGGCTTATAATATAATAAGGCTTACTTACTCATATTTAACAAAATCAGTCCACATTGCTGTCAATCGGTCTCTTGTATCCATATCCGAAAGTTTCGAGGTATACTCAAAGAAATCTAATATGTACGCAGTTTGATCTCTATGGCTGGCTCCTTTAATTTTATCCATGAAATGATGCTTAAAATTTAACTTTCCTACGTACGAAAACTCATAAAGAAAGACTGGTCTTTTAGATTTCAGAGCATGCATTTTCGCTGATTTCATTATAGCGTACTTGAACATTGAATCCGAGAAGTAATCTATGTATTCCTGAACTGTGTCGTGACTAACTTCTTCATCTTTAAAATAATGTTTCTTTATTTCTTTAACGAAAGCATCTCTTGATTTAACATTGTCAAAAGCCAAATCTGCGGGTAGGAAATCTTCAAATTTCTCATTCATTAAATCGCTCCACTGACTAAACTTAACAGTTCTACTAATACCTTCCATGTTTGAAAAACCAGTTAACACAGGAATTTTCTCATAATCTCCTCTATGGAGAGTAATTAAAGGCGATTCATTTAGTATCGTTTCAGTATTTCCAATCACATTCTCAATGCACGGCGCTAAACCGAAAGTCGAGTTTGTCAAGTAGAAATTCTTGCTTTTAACAGCCAAGTCTTTGATCGTTGCGTTCAATAAGAATTCATTTAGGTCCTCAATCTTCTCCGTGTTGTTATAACCCATAGATATTGCCAAATTCTTGGCTGTATTTATTGGATCCCTATTTATTGCGAATGGAGACAAAGCGGAACCACTGTCGAGTACTAGTTTGTCTATTAAACCATTTGCTGCTTTTGACAAGGCTAGCAGTTCCGCCATGCTGGCGCCAATGCTAAATCCTGCAAGCGTTACCTTCTTGGGATCTCCGCCAAACTTGCTAATATATTTGTTGATAAATTTCAGAGCAGCCAGTTGGTCTTTTAACGCCGCATTGCCAGGTATCTCTTCAGTGCCTAGACAAGCGAATCCTTTGAATCCAAGTCTGTAGTTGAAACTGACTACTATGACGTCATGTCTGGCTACATACGTGTACTTCGCCATGTTGCCATTTCCTCCTGAATAAGCTCCACTGTGTATGTAGACCAACACAGGTAGTAAGTTGTCTTCACTAGCAACTGTTGGGACAAAGAGGTTCATGGCCAAGCAGTCTTCTACGCCGTCAAGAATAATATCTTCGGCTTCATCTTCTTCCAACAGGTAGACTTGTTCGCATCCAATATTTTGGATTTTAGCGTCCATAATGCCTTCCCATGGTTCTACGGGCAAGGGAGCCTGAAATTGTTAAAATGGATTAGTAATAGGATATCAGCAAAAAACTTAGTACAGACGACAGCACATCAAGCTACCCGAAACTGTAAAATTTTCTTAATCAACTTTGAACCTTACAATTTAGCGATAAAGTTGAAAATCTAATAAAGAAATTTGACAGATTGTAGTAGTAATGAGGGATTAGCGTAATCGCTTTGTCCCATTTAAGTTTTTAAGTTTGTATAAAACAATTTTGTATGTTTGTAATTCCAATAAAATGTTTGCAAATATTTCGGATATGTGGATTAGCCTCCCTTTTTCACTTATTTCAAGAGCAATTGAGCATTGTATTTTGAATTAATATAATCAGCCTATAATGTTCCCACTGCTGGGACACAGGCCTCCTCTCGGTGAGAGAGAGTGGGCCGTAATCCACCACGCGGGTCCATTGCGGGTTGGCAGATGTCACATGTCTTCGAATTTTTGGTTCTAGGACATCACGATGTTTTCCTTCACCGTTTTGAGAGCAGTGGTGATGAAATAATTTACACAATAAAGTAAAGCGCTTGTCGGGGTTCGAACCTTCGACCTACAACTCGTAAGTCGCGGCCGTTTACCACTCGGCCACCACTGCTCTATGTTTATTTTTTCTATTTTCGCCATAGACACGCTAAAAATCATGACGTTAGCTTTTTTGACTTGTTTTTTTTTTCTGCCCTTATATAAACATGAAATATTGTTTTTCTCATTTTACATGCCATGAATTTATAATATACCGGTAGAGGTTGCATGGGAAAGCCCTGGGGAAAGCCCTACATATAGCTAAACACACACAGTGGCGGCGGTAGCAGGTTTACAGCACACAGAAACATAAAACATCTACTAACCTTAAATTTATCCCTTCCTTTCGGAGCCGTGGCATACGGTACTCCATAGAACTCGTAGAAATCTCCTTGCCAGTACTTCTCCCCCCTTAAACCCCCTATATCTAATTGAACTATCTTCTCATCGTCAGCAAAAACATTTACTATTAATAAAACAAATAATATTGAGCCAAACATGTCTACCGCTGTCGAAAGATTCCTCAAATACTTATCGATTTAGTGTTGCCCTAGATAAAAAGAGATAATGAGTTACGTAAAATGAATTATCTGATGACGATGCCAGTGATTTTTGATAATGAATCTTGACACACAAATATTATTTTGCAAAATAATCGTCGCTCGCATGACTAAAAGTCCTATCTAATTTTGCACATTTTTTGGCTGATCTGAGTCAGGACGACTATGCTCTTCTATTCGTGATTCTTTACACTTTTCACTAACCGTCGTACCTTTAAGTTATTTGGATCTCAAAATATAACCATTTTGAAAGGCAACATTATGCAAAGAATCACGAATAGAGGAGTGTGCCGTCCCAACCCAAATCAGTTAAAAAATTAGACAGGACTTTTAGTCAAGCGAGCGACGAAATAATCTTTATCGATGGTTATCTCATCATCATCATCATTTCAGCCGAAAGACGTCCACTGCTGGACATAGGCCTCCTCCAAGCACCTCCACATCGACCGGTTCTGTGCTTCTCGCATCCAACGGGTTCCTGCGGCCTTCACAAGGTCGTTGGACCACCTTGTGGGAGGCCTTCCAACGCTACGTCTTGTACGCGGTCGCCACTCCAGAACCTTTCGGCCCCATCGGCCATAATTGTGTGTCAAGGGTTTCCCGCACGGAACAAATATTTGTATGACCTACAAGTAGTTGTTCCGGGTCTGGCTGTTTGTGTACGTGAATTTAAATGTTTGTAAACGCACCCACAATACAGGAGAAATTCATAGTGTGGGGCAAAGTTTAAAAAAAAAAAAAAAAACATAATTATCTAACAATTGAAATTACTTTAGAATAACATAACGTAACACCACGCCTCTATTCCGCGATGGGTAAGGCAGAGGTGTTCCTGTAGCACACCCAGTTTCCTTCAGTTACGTTCAAGTCCCATGTAATAGGGGGCGAGCTGGCTGACGAATTCCAGATGGAAAAACCCAATAACACTTGGACTGACTCGGGAATCGAACCCAGGACCTCATGCTCAGCAGAATATTATTTAACAGTTTCGGTCATGGTAAAATCACACAATTTTTTTTGAGAAGATGATAAAAACCGACAACCGAACAACCGTAACGTTGAATAAAGTGTAACAAACAAACTATAACATCTAATGTACCTACATCCTATAATCTAATTCTAAAAAATAAAGATATCATTCATTCATTCAAAGTTACTTCAGTCATGTCAAAAAATCAATTATCATTTAATTAAAGAACTTTTAAGTCAAGTACGTACGTACGGCGGGCCTTTGCGAACTTTCGCGCATGTTCTCTCACTCACACTCGCCTCATGCCACCATTTTGGTTCTTAAAAAACGTTCGCCTTCTGTGCGAAGTTCAGGCCCCCCAAGTTACGTCGGTCGTATTGTACGTCACGATACTTTCTGAAGGTTCGTTCATTTCTGAAAATCAATTTCACCAGAATTGAAATAAATTATTAAGCCATGGTCTAGTCAGTCATTCTTCCATACTAACGTCATATGGAGTTAACTCCACTGTTTTTGACAGTGTAGATCAGATACATTAAAAATTAAAATTATAATATCTACTTGTCTCGTCATTATCTTGCAGAATAAAAAAAAATACAGTGGCTCTCCGGGAGTGGCGACAGAAGTGAAAACAAAACACAAACAGAATACTTTGCCATCACTCACTGACATATTAAAACCGAGTACATCCCGAGGACAGCCAACACATCCGAAGCCGGTATTTTTTTAATCGTCTTATAAACCAAACACAATAGGTAACAGTGGCGCGAGTTCAATGGTTTTTTCCCATTTCAAAAAATTACCAACGCGCCTACAGAAGTTTTCACTTCAAAAAATATTGGTTTGAAAGTTAAGAGCGTCCAAACATCTATATTTTAACGCATCTTTGTGCGTCAATAAACAACTCCTGTAGTAAGAATATGGCAAAATTAGCCGTCGACTTGTGCATCCTTAAGGATGCACAAGTCGACGGCTAATTTAGTGTAGGTATAAGCGAAAAGGGTCGTTAACGACCCTTTTCGCTTATACCTACACTAACCAAATACTGCGATAAATAGAAATATATTAGGCACGGAAATCGCAGAGCCACGCTGCAAAATATATTATCATAAGATATCCTATACGGGCACATTTCTTGCGTCCGGTGGCCAAGTGTTGTTGCGAGGCCGTTTTGAAGCGTACGATTTTCGAAGTCACAACGTTGAAGTCTTATTTGAGAATGTTGAAACGATTTTTACTAACTAGCACTTACCTATATATACTTCGCACGATTTGTATCACTTGACAAAATATCATCGACATTTCCTTATTATACCTAAGTATATTATGAGGATCTGGCTGCGTCAGCGAACGGTATTCGCGTTGCTGAATTTTGGGCCAAACAAATAAAAAAAACTATCACACTAATATTATAAATAGTGGGGTGTGTTTATATGTTTGTTACTTCTTCACGCTCAAACAGCTGGACCAATTTTTATAAAATTTTCTATGGAGGTAGCTGAAACCCTGAATTAACTTATAGGCTACTTCTTGTCCCGATATTCCCACGGGCTCGACACTTACGCGGGTGAAACCGCGGGGCGCAGCTAGTAATGATATATTTTCGATATATTTTTTTCATCGACACGCTAAGAAGAAGAAGTAAGTGCTCGTTTATTCAATATTTAAAAAATAAAAAAAGTTATTAAAAAAAATAAAAAACCCGACTGCGGTAAAAATCTTAAGTTAAAAGAACTGAAAAGCTAAAAACAAGCCCATTTTAAATTAAATAAAAGTTGGAAGCAGGCGGGACCCATACCATTTTTATTATATTTTCAAATTCAAATGGGTCCCGCCTGCTTCCAACTTTTATTTAATTTAAAATGGGCTTGTTTTTAGCTTTTCAGTTCTTTTAACTTAAGATTTTTACCGCAGTCGGGTTTTTTATTTTTTTTAATAACTTTTTTTATTTCCAGCTTTTTAGTCACTTGTATGTGGCGCCATTTAATTCTATACGTAAAAACATACGTAATAACAACAGTTAGATACAATTCGTTTAATTATTATTGTAAAACCCGCGCCAAGCGGCGGCCATGACGCGCGTCGCGTGCAAAAAATATTTTCGATGTTCGTGAAATAACAATTTTTTTGCTTAAATTCAATGCCTATGCATTAAAAACTCTAAAGTACTTACCCCTTCACGACGAAATGGTGTTTTTTTGCTGGTTTTCTCACTTATTTTACAAAATTAAATGTGAAAGATTTCGCTGACGATTTATTTCTTGGTACGTGTTTTTTACGATTTGTCACTTCGAATTACTTTTAACCATATAAGTTGTTTATATTTTTGTAATCGTCTTTTAAAGCCCTTTATTTTGATACCCCACTCGATAGGTTTTGAGAAAAAACATGCATACATACATAGTAGTCGCCATATTGAATTTTCACTAACCATGTCTTTAGTGACACTCGCCGGACTAAGAGGAATCGATTGACGTGTGAATCATAAAAATCGGCCCAGGCGTTTGGACTGTATAGTGCTTCAAAGGAACATACAAACATACATACATACATAGGCTGATGAACATATTACCACTCCTTTGCGTCGCGCAGTCGGGTAAAAAGTTTGAAACTGCATCAAAATCCGTCGCGTAGCTATGAAGAACAACAAGGTCACACAGACATGACACGAATAGATTTATAGAAGTCTCATCTTATAATGTTTTTTCTCTGTGTAATAACGGCTTGCATCAATAAAATGGCCTGCAATTCAAAGGCAGTCAGTTTTCAGTTATGGGTGGGTTGAAAACACATATACCTAATGCCCATTGTCCACGACGCTACTGAAAAGTAACCAATTACAGACTCAAGTCACCAATGAGTAGCCAGAATCACCTCTTACCCAGAGTACTACTCTTCCTAGTAATAAAAAAAGTAATTTAAAAAAATTAAACCGACTTCAAAAAGAAATCAACTCAAAATTATGAAATAACTTTAATTTCGGAAGTCGGTGTCTTGGGATCTGTATTTTAGTTTTTTGCCACCGACTTCCGAAATTAAAGTTATTTCATAATTTTGGGTTGATTTCTTTTTGAAGTCGGTTTAATTTTTTTAAATTACTTTTTATTTCGTAATTTTTAGTTTTTGCACTAGAATTTGACCAAGGTTTTGAGATGTTTTCCCTTTGACACTACACCCGTAGCTCGTATCAATACGCCAGGCCGTCACACTTACACGTATTAGTCCATATCTTGAAAATTACTGAACCGATTTTGATGAAACTTGCACTGTTCTCTAAGTTGAAGTAAATGTAAGCTATACAAAAAATGGTCACGATCCGATTAATAGTTGCTGAGAAATGCGTGGACAAACATACATACATACATACGTCTATAAAATTTTGTATATTTGTTTGGAAGCCTTAATAGATTGTCATATGTGAATATAATGCAATTCCAATAAGATTACATACATACGTATCGAATTGATAACCTCCTTTTTTTTGAAGTCGGTAAAAATGTAGTATCTAGTGTAAGGTATTAACTTTGTTCTCATTGGTGATTATTATTGTGTTAAACATATTTTCTTTCTTTCTTTCTTTAAATGGCTCATCGCCTCAAAAGAGCTGCTACACACGATAGTCGTATCGTATCCTCTAAAACCGTTACCTGCCACTCTTTATGCGGAATATATTCGGTTTAGTAGGTTTCCATGTAGACCTGCATAAAATATGTTATTTTCACTCACACCTCGCCGAGTGGCGTTAGATATTATTTGTGTTGCGGACGTTTAGCGCTGTTTCATATACTACTTACTTTTTCGTGGAAAATTCGGAAAATATGCTGTGCAGTCTGTCATTTATAAATGTGTTAGGAAGGTGCGTTTCGTGGACTAAAATACGATATGTGTGACATAAGTATTCCATTGTTATATTAATAGACACTTAAGTCACATGTATCGTATACTATTTTATAGCTCGTGAATAGCGTGACTTAAGATAACAGGGCGTGCGATTCTCCATACAAATGTACCTATTCCCCTTTTTTCTTCCTGAATAATGCCTCTAGAGCAATTTTTTTTTTTCATAATATCAAGGTCTGCCGTAAACACGTCCATGTCATTTTCTTATTTTCAGCAACTAATGAGTAAAGAAAATAAGACCCTCTAAATAAATAAATAAATATTACAAAAAATGCCCTATTTTTACCGCCGTGATTAGAGTGATTTAGGTCACACACCGTGCTATAAATATTATTTCTAAACAGTTTCACACTTGTCTTCTTTGGTGCGGTAAGTGGAATAGCTTAGGTGCCGTTCGCTCAAGTGCTGTAAAAACCGGTGGTTTAATTGACGGTAGTCACCGCGAGCATTTGGCTCGCGAATAATTATGTTTTGAAAATATTCTTTGCGCAAGATTTTGTTACGTAGGTAACGAACATTGATTCGCCAAACGAACAGTCATTCGTAAATCAAACCTTTGTTCTCCAGTTCAGCCATTAGAACACTAGGTATTATCGTCCTTAGAAGAAAATAAAAGTTTGGACAAAACAAATAAATAACAACAATGAATGTTCGTTTCGTTCTTATCATAAGCTCGCGCAATGAAAGTTTGCAATACAAAGCAAATGCTCGCGGTGAGTACCATCCATAAGTGGAATGTTTACCTTAAATTCTTCAATTAACGAGATTTGAAGAAGTATTTGAATTAGAAGGAGTTGAAGAAGTATCTAGCGTTGTTCATCTAGGTCATATACCCAAGCAAAGCCGAAAGGTTCCGCTAGTTGGTTGATATAAGTGTAGCGGTATCTATAACGCCACATGCGAACAACGCGTCATACTGGCATCACGCAAATCCTGCATCGCGCAACTAACATAGATACAACGGTCCGACATGAATCATCGGGCAGTTGCCCGCCAGACACAACACCCGTCTGGTCGGAGGATCCTCCCTTTTCTATAGAGTATGAGTGAACTTTACACCCAGTTCCTCATACCTCTAAATATATAAGTACTGCAAAACAACTATCCACATCTGAATAACATTCGCCCGAGCATCCAGTTCTGTTTTTAAAACAGTTTCTTGTTTGCAGTGAGATCAGTATAGAACTATAGAGGTTTCAAGTTCTAAATGTGCGAACTCGCAAAACTTTTGTTAGAGTTCGGAATATAAGTTCTGGTGGTAGTTTTGAGGCAGGGCGCAATTCACATTCAATTATAACTGTTTTGTGGATTTAATGTTTCAGATGGTCTAATAGAGTTTATTATAACATAATCATCTGCCTAGCCTTTTCCCAACTATGTTGGGGACGGCTTCCAGTCTAACCGGATGCAGCTGAATACCAGTATTTTACATGGAGCGACTGCATATCTGACCTCCACAACCCAGTTACTGGGTAATACAATACCCGTTGGTAAGACTGGTTGCCAGACTTTCGGGCTTCTGACTACCCGTAACGACTGTCAAAGATCCACGAATGACAGCCGGGACCAACGGCTTAACGTGCTTTCCGAGGCACGAAGGGGTCACGGTATATAAAGATGGTCACCCACCCACAAACCAACTGCGGCAAGCGTAGCTTAACCCGATCGATCGACCTGTGCGGCTGTTATTATTTAGCCACGGGCCTTTGTCACATAATCTGCCTTAGATAATGTTCCTCCTGCTGGTACACAGGTTTCCTTTTTTCGAGATGGGAATGGGTTGTAATCTACAACGCGGGCCCAGCGAGGGCTGGTGAATGTCACATGTCTTCGAATTTATGGTTATAGGACATGCCGGTTTCCTCACGATGTTTTTCGTCACCACCGTTTTGAGAGAATCGAGTCTATGATTGTAACCACTTAAATACGTTCGACGCATCTTTGGCATGTCTGCCTCGAATTGTTAGCAATCTTGACTGACTGGACTTTACTTTTTGTCACGAAAGAAGATAACTGAGTATTGAAGGAGCTGGTCTCGGGTCTGGTCATCATTTAGGTAGACCAGCAAAGACTTCAATAATCCTAACTTAATATTATTAATGCGAAAGTATTTTTTTTTCTTTGTTACCTTTTCACGGCTAAACCACTGAACCAATAATCCTAAAATTTTGCATATACGTTGTCAGGTGTACAAAAACCGACACCCTATGTCGGTTTTTGTACACCTGACAACGTATATGCAAAATTTTTTCCTTACCTTATACCTACCGGCGCTATCTATTACCTTATAATAGATGGCGCCACGTGTCTTTCGAACGGTTCTTTCGATAGCTCTTTGCTGTCGGGAGGCAAGGCAAGTCAGCGAAATGTGTCATACGATAGCCTGTCGGATGGTTTTGAATAGCTATGTAGCTGCAGTTTATTTCTAAATCACCGAAAAGCAATGATAAAGAGACCAGAGACCTAATTTTTGGCAACTAGACATTTTCTACCACAAAAATCGTGTAATTTTTCCAAACGGGAGACTTAACATTTCCATCACCGGAAAACCAGTTCTCCCCAAAGGATCAAAGTGAATGATTACTGTAATTAAAATCAAATTGCTGCGCAGTAACACCGTATAATTAAAAAATATAACCCAGTGTTAGGTCGAAATTTATCCAAGCGGTGTCTAATTGGTCGAAACTGTAATTTCCCGAAGGACGGTTTGGTGTAAGCTAGGAACTGTGATCGTGTTACTTTACTCACTTTTCTTGCTATAATGAGCTGGAAAGTTCAAAAATTAAATTGTTTAAAGTTGTAAGTTTAATCCCGGGACCTAATCGAAAGCGATTGTCGTGCGAATATGCGATCAGAACGATGCATTCTAATAAATAATATGATCGTACTACAATAGTGCTATTCTGTAAAAATCTCACCTTAAAAACCTTGGTGAACTGCGCTTGAAGTGATTTGTCATTCCACCTGTTGACAGCTCACTTGATGCTTACTTCACCTACAATAGGTTTTCACGGTGTGATTTTTACTGGATAGATAGCCACGTTAGTTCCGAATTTGGCCACGCGCTGTCCTTTTAGACAGCGCGTGGCCAAATTCGGAACTAACGTCGCCATCTTGTTTTTCACAAACGTCGCCATCTTTATTTTTCACAAATGTTTAGCAAAAGCGCTCCCCTGTCAACGCCATTCAAGCATCAAAAGTTCCTTGTAGACCTTTACATGATTTTTAAACGGAAGTTTGTGCTTTTAAGAACATATGCCAAACCCAAACGCTTTCAACTTGGACCAACAGATTAAAAGCCCGATGATACACATAATTCTGTAACCGGTTGAGTTATTCGCTAATGAGTCCCGCTAATAGGTTTACTTTCAGTTACCATTAACCGTTTCTTATTATAATTGATATAGGATTGCTTTGAGTTCCCTTCGCTCCCGTTTTGTGATTCTGCAATTACTTCTGTAAGCATAAATTAAATGAGGTATCTAATTTCTCATTAGTATTGTTATTTCCTTCTTAAGAGATTAAGTACCTACCAAAAGGCCCCTGCTTACTGATATAGTAACTTTGTTCTTCAAAACAGGGTTTATCTTTAGACCTATAGAGGTATGAGGAATAGGGTCAGGGTCGACAGTTCACTCATCCTTCAAAGAAAAGGGAGGGTCCTCCGACCAGACGGGTGTTGTGTCTGGTGGGTCGACCCGACTATTGATGTTTTTTTAAGTGAAAACTTCTTTAGACGCGTTGGCCATTTTTTGAGATGGGAAAAAACTATTGAACTCGCGCCACTGTTACCGTAACCGACATCGCTTCGGATGTGTTCAGCTGCCCTCGGGATGTACTCGGTTTTAATGTATATAATGTCAGTGAGTGATGACAAAGTATTTATTCTGTTTGTGTTTTGTTTTCACTTTTGTCGGCACTCCTGGAGTGCCACTTTTTTTTAGATAATGACATCTCGTAGTTGACCTTGAGAGGTCGTGACTACTTAACTGGACTATTCTGTTGTTGCCTTAAGTAAACTCAAAGCCTCCAGCTAGGGGCGAATATCTAATAGACTAAGCGACTGCACGCTAAGGGCACCCTCTGTGGGGTACGAACCTCGGCTTAGGGCGTCCCTGGGCCAGCCTGTCCGACAGGCTCAGCTACGGCGCGGGCTGGTACTTCATCGAGCAAGGGTCGGGGGGGACAATTTAGTTGGGGACGTCGTGAGGCACTTCGGCGGCGAGGTCGGAATGTCGGTTTCTTGTGTTTGTGCACTGTACTGGTTGCCCTATTTCTCTCCTGGTGGAGGGTTTGGGGTCATCAGGATCGGCGAGAACCCGACGCCGACGATTGATGTCGGGACGTTGTAATGCTAGTTGCGCGGTAAACTCGTTATGAAGGATTTTGCGTGACGTCAGTACCTATGATGCGTAGTTTTCATGTGGCAAAGTAGATGTCGCTACATACCCAGGTTTAAACCATCGAGCCATTATTAAATTTCGAACTATAATCCGACAATGTTAAAGTTCTTATTACAAAAACTGACGCTTAACCCGAGTCTGAGTTTTCAATTTTACATTAAGAACTTTACGTTTGTCCGAATAAAGTTCAAAATACAGTAACTAGCTCGAAGGCTTTAATACTTTTATTGCTTCTAAAACTTGCGTTTTTTGCGTTTAGGTCGTGTAAGCCCTTTAAGAGACAAAATAATATTTATTGGAACTGCATAACTATCATGTCATCATCTGCCTAGCCTTTTTTTTTTTTTTAGAATAGAATAGAATATATTTATTTGCTGGTACATACATTATGGTCTTATAAATAAAGTTATGATCTTACATGTTTCGCCATGGACTGGCATACAAATATTTAAGCATGTTAAACGTATTAATTTGTTAAAATTAAAACATTTTTAATGACTTTGGTACGAAATCCTAATGGGTTTCGTATCTATTTGAACACATAAGAATAATAGATAAGCCTTTTCCCAACTATGTTGAGGTCGGCTTCCAGTCTAACCGGATGCAGCTGAATACCATTATTTTTCATGGAGCGACTGCCTATCTGACCTCCACAACCCAATTACTAGGTAATACGATACCCCTTGGTAAGACTGGTTGTCAGACTTTCAGCCGGGACCAAAGGCTTAACGTACTCTCCGAGCAATTTCCGAGGCACGGAGAGGTCTTGATATGTACAGATCGTCACCCATCCACGGACCAACCGCACCAAGCGTAGCTTAACCTGATCAATCGACCCGTGCGGCTGTTATTACTTACTCACAAGCCTCTCATAACTACCCATGTATTAGTGTGTAATTATCATAATAATTTATTCATAATTCATTATCTTAAGAGTAAACTAGTCGCGAGCTCGAACTCACTGGTGGTCATTGCCAAAAAGTACGCTGTCTCACCTGGCTTCGTGTCGGACAGCGCTAGTATGAGTGATGAGCAGTTAGACGCTAGTCTACACGCACAACGTCTAGTCTTCATGCACAGAAACACCGTTCCGAACTGATAGGCGCGTAAAAAAATTCGAAGAGTACTTTGGAAAATCGAGTTTTATGAAAAAAACACTGTATAAATAAATTACAAAGTTTATTACATTCTTCAATAACTAAGCTTTGTTGGTATGGACTTGGTTTTGAAGATTTTACAGTTATTTTATTAGTTATTTCCACCCAAAGTAACGTTAAAAATAGCAAGAATAACGAATCTTTGTTGGATCATAACTTTTTAATGGCTTTTTATTTTACTATTCTGTTTCTGTAAAGACAAAAGTAATAATAAGACAAAACGATATCATGTTTAACTATTGATGCACAATGTCAAACAGTGGAGTAATACTCTCCCGAAATTTGTATGGAAAAAATATCGAGTAGTGGCACCTTAATTTATCAAGATCATTTCCCGCTACCTTGACGATATCGTCAACCCAGCGCGCTTTGCTGAAGGACTATATTAATGTGTAAAGTAAAACTAGCAAGTAAAGTAACAAAATTTTATTCTTTCTAACAATCCTTAGGCTGAACACATTTGCCAGTTTTGGTGTTCCTGATAGTAGGAGTATTGCAGAAGCACTGTGGTACGCCACAGGCTGATGGTCTGCCGAGCTCGTGGACAGTCGGGTTGTTGCAGTCTGGTTCAGCCATCTGCGGGCAGAAGAGGACCGAATGCTCGCCGGCAGCGCAATTGGCTGAAAAAAAAAAAGAAAGTTAATGTCAGACAATTCATCATCTGCCTACCCTTTTCCCAACTATGTTGGGGTCGGCTTCCAGTCTAACCGGATGCAGCTGAACACCAATAATTTACATGGACCGACTGCCTATGTGACCTTAACAACCCAGTTACTGGGTAATACGATACCCCTTTTGGTAAGACTGTCAGAATGTCAGACAATTATAATCTTGAGTAGCACTCCTGTAATGGTAGGAATTGGCAGTAACGAAATCCCGAACCCGAATTATTATCTATAGCCCATTAACATCCCACAAATATTCATAATCGTCTGTCTATCGTTTTTTCTACTACTAACAAAATACTAACTACAAAAAACTAAACTTTTTTTTGCGATTACCTACCTGACCTCTACAATCCAGGTACTGGGTAACACAATACCCCTTTTTTTTGTTCCGGGGTGGAAAATCCTCATGGATGTCCGCCGCCCTGGGGTGGGCGGCGGGGTCTGTCAGACTCGTAACTGACTAAAAACCACCCCGGTGTTCCATCTCACACCTACGCCGGGGGTCGCGGGAACGTACGATCCTTCCGCAACCCTCGACTGGTGCCCGTCACTGCGGGCCTCGTCGGGTAAGGGGGGGAGTGAGGTGTTTGACTCCCCCCGCGACGTATAAGAGGGGCGCGCGTGGAACACTACGCGCCGCCACCTCGGGTCCTGATGTGTGGGGGGCGACAGACGTTCCCGAGTCCACACACAATACCCATAAGGTAAGACTCGATGTCGGACTTTCGGACATTTGACGACTGTCTATCAAATTCAATGCCAGCCGGGACCAACATCTTAACGTGCTTTCCGAGGCACAGTGGGTTTCGGTATGTAAAGAGGGTCACCTATCTACCGACTGACCTTGGCAAACTAGCTTAACCTGATCCATCGACCATGCGGCTGTTATTACTTAGCCACGCACCATATTCGGCTTAACTCCGTGAGTGTACTAATGATAAAATTGGGCAATGGGTCCAGTCGACCTATTCAAAATGTGATTGAGTCGAGTGATCCCGTGGGTCCATTTCGAGTGGGTCCAGTCCAGTCCAGACTCGAAATGGATAAAGTAAATAATAACTAACTCTTAGAAATACATACCAGTAGGGAATCCCTGTCCCTGAATCATCATCACGCTGGAAGCCACAGCCAACAATACGAACACAGCCTTCATTTTTACAGATTGACTTCTTCCAACAAATGTTCACTAAGGACTGATGATGATCGAGGTATCACACCTTATTTTATACTAAGTTCCATTCTGAGGGGAAGAACTGGCTATGAGGAAAATGAACACCTGTGTAATCTGTTTTTGCAAGAAAAAGTTATTTTACGCATTTCGCTGTACCACTTACGCATACCATTAAGGTGCTGTCTAATCGTAGGACACCGTATAACGCTCAGTTTTTGTCACACAGTTAGAGGTATATTGGTATCGCACGGCGACTTGGTAATGTTTAGTCTTGTATTTTGTTGGCTTGATTGATAGTCAATTCGCACGAATTTACTCGCCCGAAACGGACGAATCGTCACTTTTAAATAATATTATTGTCTGAAAACGACTCGCACGAAATTTATTTATTTGTGGGCGAGTCGACAACTCCAGAAATATGGTACTAGGCAATTGGCACATTTTGAATTTTATATGCAATGAAGTTAAGAAAAAAGTAGGTTTAGTAATATTTAACTCTACGCTTGCGTATTTCGTGCGTGTCGCCTATAGAATCGACTAATAAGTCATTTTGTTAGTACCGCCGACGTCAGAATTTCTTTATAACTAACTCTATGGTTGCATTTCTTTTGCACGTTCTAAAACGACAAGGCCTTTTTATTTATCTGAAAGATAGATAACTTAAATCTCTGACAACCGTTAGGAGTCGTCAGAAGCGTCATTGTCTTAGAGACCACACAATATTGGAACTGTATAGGTAACTAAGTCGTCATCATCATTATCTGTCTAGCCTTTTACCAACTATGTTGGGGTCGGCTTCCAGTCCACGCGGATGCAGGTGAATACCAGTATTTTACATAGAGCGACTGCCTATCTGACCTCCACCACCCAGTTACTGGGTAATACGATACCCCTAGTATTAGTGTGTAAAGTAAAACTAGCAAGTAAACAAAGAAAATTTTATTGTATCTAACAATCTTTAGGCTGAACACATTTGCCAGTCTTGGTGTTTCTGATAGTAGGACGATTGCAGAAGCACTGTGGTGTGTCACACGCTGAGGGTCTGCCGAGCTCGTGGACAGTCGGGTTCTTGCAGTCTGGCTCCGCCATCTGCGGACAGTAGAGGACCGAGTGCTCGCCGGGAGCGCATTTGGCTAAAAAGAAAGAAAGTAAATCAATAACATAATAGATGATAACTGGTATCAAAACGATGAAGGAAAACATCGTAAGGAAACCGGCATATTCTAAAACCAAAAATTCAAAGACATGTGACATATAACAACCCGCACTGGGCCCACGTGGTGGTTTACGGCCCACTCCCTCTCGCCGAGAGGAGGCCTGTTTCCCAGCAGTGGGAACCAGGGCTCTGAACCGGTTCAAAAAGAGCGGTTAATTTCGATTAAGTACCGGTAAATATATCGTTCCTTCATTAACCGGTTAAACAAGTGAACTGTTCTTATGAAACCCAAATGATAAAGGTTATCGGATACTTAAGCACAAACGGTTGTGACACCCAAATTAACTGGTTAATTCCGTAATAAAATTTTGTAACTAAATGATATCGCAACGTCCAGACCGTGCTCGCGAGAGTGGCGGAGGCCGGGGGGGTTCAAACTTTGATTTAACCGGTTAATTTCCACTATCAAAACCAAAATTCATGAAAAACCGGTTACCGGTCCCGCATAAACCGGTAAAAACCGGTAAAGTGCAAACCTTAACCTAAATCTATTTCGGTTTGGGGTCAATGACCGTAACCGGTTAAGAATTTTGACCGGTTTCCGAGCCCTGGTGGGAACATTATAGGCTGATTGTGTTGTGTAATATAAGGTAACATCACGCCTGTTTTTGAAGTGAAAACTTCATTAAGCGCGTTGGGCATTTTTTGAGATAGAAAAAACCATTGAACTCGCGACACTGTTACCGACACCGCGCTACATTCGAATGTGTTCGGCTGTCCTCGGTTTTAAATCCGATATGTCAGTGAGTGATGGCAAAGTATTCTGTTTGTGTTTCGTTTTCACTTCTGCCGGCACTCCCGGAGTGCCACTGTTTTTTGCAACAACGTAACCGAACACTAATCAAGATTCGCAAGTTGCACTTGAGAAATCCCAGATGGTAAACTCAAAGCATTTATTTCAATTAAACCATTTACAGGCACTTTTAAATTGTCAACTCAAGAAGTCGGTCAGTCAGAAAATATGAAGCTAGTTGCCCACTCCAAAGCGTAAGTACCTATGGAGAAGAACTGGCAAGAAACTCCATGGACACTGTTTTAAATTATATTATTCCAAAAATATTAGTTATATCATTATTGTTGAAATTATATGTGAGAAAAATCCAAATAACACTCTGTTGGACCTGGGATTCGAACCAAGGTCCCCATGCTTAGCAGGTTAGCATAGCACTTGCGATCACTGGACCAACGAAGTAGTCAAAGTTAGCTAATGTCAGATAATTATGCTCATTAAAAATTAAGTAGTATTGAAGTTGTAAAGTTGAACGTTTGATTTCTCTACTATAAATTTCGTGTCTCACATACCTATAACGCAAGATTGGAATTGTTATAGCTATTTCATACAACTGCCATATATTGATGTTTTGATTTGAATATACGGAGAAAAAGACCCGTGAGAGGCAGCGTATCTACTCTTTAAGTCCATCAATAGTAAAAAAATATGGGCCCGTCCGAAGTTCGATACATTTGAATGAACCCTACTCCCGAAGTCCCGATGCATTACCTTTGTCGGACGGACAATATTACATATCGGGGCAACTGTCAAACCATGTTGTCATTCATACATTGTTTCGGCCCTGCACTAATCTTAATTTGTCAAACGCCAGTAGCTTCGGCCAAAACTACGGATCTCGTGCTTAGGGACGGGCCGCTAGTAAATAATGAAACCATGACGTCATAATTATAAATAAATATTCTTTCATATGAATACATACCAGTAGGGATTCCCTGTCCCTGTACAATCATCACACTGCAAGCCACAGCCAACAACACGAACACAGCCTTCATTATCACAGATTGACTTCTTCCAACAAATATTCAATAAGAACTGATGATGATCGAAGTATCAAACCTTATTAATACTAAACTCCATTCTGAGGGGAAGAACTGGCGATGAGGAAAATGAACACGCTTGTGATTTGTGTTTGCAAGAAAAAGTTATTTCCCGTTCCACTTTTGCATACCATTAAGGCACTGTTTTACGGATTTGTTGCACAGTTCCAGATTATACTTTAATCTGGCTTAGAACATAGGATCCCTTTTTGTTGCCGGGTGAAGCCGCGAGCAAAAGCGAGTAAATGTTATTATTCTTTTTTTTTACTTATTCCCTTGGTAATCTCTAGTCTTGTATTTTGTTGGCTTGTTACTCGATCCGCACGAATTTATTCGCCCGAAATTTATTTCTTTGTGGCCGAGTCGACAACTCCAGTAATATGTTTTAGGCAATTGGCACATTTTGAATTTTAAGCAATGGAGTTGAAAAATGTACATTTTTTCAAGATTCAATTTACTCAGGTATGTTGTCAAAAGTGGTAAAGCAATTACGAGGTCGACTATATCTAAATATTCCATTAACATATTATGGTATCTTATTGTTTTTAATTAAAAACCTACACGTGGCATTTTAAGCGTCTCTTTAGTGTCGTTATCTTATCGGCAAAATTTTATGAAGCATGACCACTTAATTTGCATATTAATTAAGGAGAGATATCACTACGAACGGATAATGTCGTTAAGTAAACTAACTTGAACTCGGATATCAGCTGTTTATACTAAATTCTAAACATATGTTTCAAATTAATATTATTTCAAGTTAAACAAATATCAACTTTATTTTAATGGTAGTTAAGTTGATTTCAGAGTGACTAGCACTATTGAAAAAGTGATAAAAAAAATTGAAGTTGTAGCGTAAACTGAGCTTTATTTTGTAGGATTTAAAGTTATTTTTCCATAAACTCATATTTATTTACATTTTTGGTAAACAAATCGCGAAAACCGATTACACGTTTTATGTCATTATTTATTCTGCTACCTATTATTTGTATAAGCTCTTGGCATTGTATGTTGAGGCCCTCAGTCACCCACAATTTTTGAATAACGCTACACAATTTCGTACCGGAAGACTTAGCCTTGGAATGCCAACAACAAGGTGGACCAATGATCTTGTGCAGGCCGTAGGAATCCGCTGGTTGCGGGAAGCACCGCCACTTAGACTAAAGACTAGACTAAAGACGTCCACTGCTGGACAGCAGTGGAAGTCTTTCGGCTGAAATGATAATGATGACGCAATTTCGTAATCTATACTTCAAATATACAACAAAGTCGTTTTACGTGTCTCTCTGTGTGACCGCATAGACCTTCTAAACTCCTAAATGGATTTTGGTGCGGTTTTCCTCATCATTTAGAGCATTTATTCCGGAAGGTTCATGTACCATACTAAGTATCATACATATTATAATATTTAACTTAGAAACCGATAGGTATGTCTCGCTCGAAAATCTCGATATTTTGACATGTCACTATTATACCCGAGCGAAGCTGAGGCAGGTAGCTAGTTAAAATTAAAAGGGTTTCCTGTAAACTCATCAGCATCACCGGCAGCACTATGACGCCATGTTTTTAATTACTTTACGTGAAAGGGGAATAACTTCAAACTCAATAGAGGAATCAAAGGCAGACTCACGTAGATTCTTGCAAAATGCTCGATCGATGAAACATTTTCCCACACCTTAACATTCATTTCAAGTGCCTACCTACGCATGTGCACATTTTTTTGTAAATAAATGACACAATAAAAAAACAAAAAAACGCAGTAAACGACAACGCGGCAGGCCCAGAATGAGGTGGCGGGACGAGCTCGACTCTTTCCAGAAGGATTGGCGTTTAACAGCACTGGATAGAGATAAGTGGAAGGAGGGAAGGGAGGCCTTTGCCCTGCAGTGGGACAGAAATGGCTGATAATAATAATAATAATAAATGACACAATGGGTGCCTGAAGATCGAAGGCGTCGCCGAGGCCGGCCCAGAAAGTGATGGCGAGATGACCTGGACGCGTTCCGCGAGGGCGCGGAATTAGACTTCCTGGAAGGATTTGGGGGTCTTTGCCCAGCATTGGGAGAATTAGTCTGAAGTGTAAGCTAAGATAAATAAGTAATTTATTTCGTGTAAATTGGTTTAAACAACACTTTTACAAGTCAAAAAGAAATAATACTATTTTAAAACTAGATGAGGTAGGAGTGCAGATCGTTTTTAGGGTTCCGTACCCAAAGGGTAAAAACGGAACCCTATTACTAAGACTTCGCTGTCCGTCCGTCCGTCTGTCTGTCACCAGGCTGTATCTCAAGAACCGCGATAGCTAGACAGTTGAAATTTTCACAAATTATGTATTTCTGTTGCCGCTATAACAACAAATACTAAAAACAAAATAAAATAAATATTTAAGGGGGGCTCCCATACAACAAACGTCTTTTTTTCTGCGTTTTTGCCTTGTGGTACGGAACCTTTCGTGTGCGAGTCCGACTCGCACTTGGCCAGTGTTGTTAATCAATAAATCAACAATCGATGCCCAATTTTAACCTTCATATTTATCGATCGCTGAGGGGCCCGTGTCTAAATAATAACAGCCGCACAGGTCGATCGATCAGGTTAAGCTAGGCTTGCCGCGGTTGGTCTGTGGATGGGTGACCATCTTTACATACCGTGAACCATCCGTACCTCGGAAAGCACGTTAAACCGTTGGTCCCGGCTGTCATTCGTGGATCTTTGACAGTCGTTACTAGTCACAAGCCCGAAAGTCTGACAACCAGTTTTACCAAGGGATATCGTATTACCGAGTAACTGGGTTGTGGAGGTCAGATAGGCAGTCGCTCTAGGTAAAATTTTGGTATTCAGCTGCATCCGGTTAGACTGGAAGCCGACCCCAACATAGTTGCAAAAAGGCTAGGCAGATGATGATGATTTATCGATCGTTAACAAGCTACAGGCAACAGTAACGATCGATAAAATCGACCAAAACTTTAAGAAGCTGACAGTTCTTATTGATCGTCAAAACACTGCATCTCGAGGGACAATAACGATCGTTAAAAGTCGAGCAAATCTGTAGGCACCTTTCTACAGTAACAATACACCTTCACTCCACCCCCTAACAAACCTTTGACCATTTATCCCGGCCATCTGATCTCAGACCAAAACACTATAAAAAGGACAAATAAAAAAACTATACATCCCTATACAGTACGGCCCAAGATAGAGGTTGCATCGATATACTGTCATCGGCATGGCAGTAATAGTCCATTTATTTGTCAGAATATTGTTACAGAGTTGTTACATAGTTTTAAAAGTTCATAATATTCTACCGTTTCAGGCGTACGAATACATATTCAGGGTTCTGGTTAGTTTGTTAGATTTAACATTGAATTAAATAAATTAGGATAACATTCAAATTGCAAATTAGTCAAATATTAGGAATGGGAATGTCAAAAATATTAAAATAAGTCAAAGAGATAAGAACAGAATTTAAATTTTCTACTATTAAGTATTTAAGTTAACTTTTCATTTCATTCTTAAAATCATTATCAGTAGAAAGATATGTACTTTGAAACCTGCCCCTAACAGCTAAAAAGTGGTTGACTGTATCCAAAATATAATAGTCAGCATTGGAATAATCACAAATTTGCAATCATCACACACCGAGTTTGACTCAGGGCAAGGTTTCAAGATCGAGCTGTCACTTAATTAAGTAAGCATTCCATTTGATATGAACCTTATTCGTTTGTAATGTTCATATTCGAATGTGAGTATGCGTTTCATTCGAATATGAACATTAAAAATTTATGGATAGTACTCACATTCGTATTCGACGCTTACTTAGCAAAGTCATAGCGCGGTATGTGAATTTTGCCATTTTTTTATGTTTGACGAATTTTACCGATGAAACTTCTAGCTTGTGTCCTACCCTACCTTATACCACAACAAAACACAGCGGTTTAGGGTTGGGCTAAAGAAACTTTTTGCAGCGAGAGGGTTGGGACAAAAGGTGGTATTAACTTTACGAGTTCTCGTAAAAATGAAACGGTAAACAAGAAGATAAGGTTTAAACTGTTTTTTCGTGTTTCACGTTCCCTATTTCTGTTAAAAGACGAGTTGTAATTGAAAAAGTAGGTTTTTTTTGGCCTGTCTTTGTAGTGTTTTGTTGAAGATAACAGGAATTATCTATGCAGGAAAAGTTATAACTTGACATCACATTTCCCCCTCTTCCGGGTTTATAATTTTTGTTTCGTTACATGGGAAAAGGAGAAGTGTCTTTTGTGGCAATAGAAGGGTTATGGAGGACTTATAATACCAGCAGGTCGATTCTGTAAAAATAATAAAATAATGTAAGGGCCAAGCACTCAAGTCCATGCTCATTGCTAAAGGTTCATGACTTAATTTTGTTTATCTTATTTACCCACTTGTTGGGTCAGACTGTTTTGCTAAGAGACCGTTAGTACTAGAAAGCTGTAATTTTGTAGGAGTGTGTATTACATATTAATAATTACGCCGACAAAGTGGTAAAATAAAATTTTGGAAAATATTTTTTTTAAGGGTAGCTCCCCTACATGTGCAGTGGGGATGAATATTTTGTTCGTCGTCTACCCCATCGTGTGGGGTATCGTTGAATAGGTCTTCTAAAATGACTTGGGGGTTGCTAAAATTATTTTTCGATTTAATGCTCCATTTACGAAATATTAAAGTTTAAAGTGCAAATTTTTGTTCCAGCCCCCCCCCCCCTCTAAAAGCTAAACTGCGGGCTTCAAAAATCAGGAAAAATTCACGATGACAGTGCATTTCATGAACTTTAAAGGAAAATTATAGCGGTTAAGATAATTTTATTAGTTTAGCAGTAATAGTCGTTGAACTTGGGTGTTGGATAATTTTGTACCAAATACAAAATCCTTAGCATTAATCCTGTAAAGTGACTAAGATGAAGTAGTTGCTTGTTTATAACCGGTAAAGACTTGCATTGAAAAACAAAATATGTTTTTTTCTTTTTTTTTATATCAGAATAAAGAACAACAGAATCGTACTACATTGTGATAGCGGGCTACTACGGAACCCTACACTGTGCGTGGCCCGACACGCACTTGCCCAGTTTTTTTCTTTTTACCGTTCCCAATCCAAAATCCAAACATAAAAAAAAAACAGATCGGGGAATCGAATGCACAAGTCGAATTAACTTCAATCGAATAGTTGGCGTATATATAATTAATTGAACAGTTCAAATATTTAGTTAATGGCATTAACTGACTGGTTTGTCCGTGGGGCAGTTTATTAATAACCGTCGCACCTGGGGATCTGACGGAACTTTGTGACGCACGTTCCACTGGCCGTCCCTTCTGGCTTTATTTGTGGATACTCCTGGTATTGTTATAGGTTTTGATACTCCGTTTACGCCGCACGGCATTTCGTACAAACTTTCAAGCCCTTGTTTTTCGAAATTAATGAACCGATTTTAATGAAACTTCATACGCATAAGCAGGATACAAAGGTCTAAAAAGTTACTTAAGAACATTTTCGAAAAATAGTGTTACAGCCAAATTAGACCGATTTTAAATTTTCCATAGAAACAGAGATTTCCAGTTATTTTTTTTTAAATAAGACATTTCGAAAATGTTCCTAATGTTTCTATGTTGTTTATTATTATGATATTATAAGTAATTTTACACTTATAATATCATTGATATTAATACTAATATTATAAATTCGAAAGTAACTCTGTCAGTCTGTCTGTCTGTTTGTCTGTCTGTCTGTATGTTACCTTTTCACGCCTAAACAACTGAACGGATTTCGATAAAATTTGGCAGATAGATTGCATCCCGGGGAAGGACATAGGATAGTATTTATCGACATACCTCGCAGGGGAAGCTGCGGGCGGAAGCTAGTAAATAAATAAAACAAATAAAAATTTATTTTCCTGGCTTGGCTTATCAGCCAAATCTGATGCCTAATCTCTTGTAATCTTAAACTAACTTCATGTTTGTCTCGTATTTCATGCCAGTTTCATGCCAATAACGTTTAGCTGACTCGCGGAGGTTGCATGTAAAGCACCAAGGAGACTGGTGGACTATGGGAAAAATAATTTCGCATAGTGCACCTAGATGAACCAGGCGGGCAGACCATGGGCAACACACGAGTCTCTACAGTACCTACACGTAAGCAACTTTTGATCTAACGCTGCCACCGTATCGGGAAGCAAGCAATCACAGTAAACGCGTCTAGTTAGAAACTACCAAAACTATTATAATTGGCATCGAGTCCACAGAGGCGCACATTGAATTTAATTACGTACACAACTTGCTCCGACATTTAGCGTTATTGCTACTGTAAATACTAGATTATAGCTAACGTTTCTATTATTGTTATGGGCGACTTGGGTAAATGGGCGGGGAAATAAAAATAGATTTTTACGTAAAGTAACAGACGGACGAAAGTTCTTTGTACTGCCATCGGAATCATAGATAGATATCTAAACCATTTATTTACTGCGAATTTAGAGAGACGTCATCATATGCCTAGCCTTTTTCCAACTATGTTGGGGTCGGCTTCCAGTCTAACCGGATGCAGCTGAATACCAGTATTTTACATGGAGCGACTGCCTATCTGACCTCCACAACTCAGTTAGTAATAATAAAAGTCGAAAAACTGGCTAAAAAGTTCTTGTATCCTTGTTTAAGGGGACTACATGACCTAAAGCGTGGTCACTGTCAGACTGCTTAGAAAAGAAAGAGAAGCGCGATGACACAACACTGGTATTTTTTTGCTAAATATGAAGCAATTATCTATTTACAAAAAATCTATTGTTTGGACTAAAAAAATAAAACACTAGTGCTTTAGTATGTTCCTTGTAGAATAACCTGACAAAAAATCAGAATGATTGTGTGTATATTAGTATGGTTTTTATCGTGAAAAGAAAGTTTTTAGAGGTATCTTCATGATTTTTTTCTAACGTAACAAACTAGTTGTATTATGTTTTCAACACACTATCTAACTAGCATATATCCTGAGGAATATCATATATTTTTCTGATTTTGTTTACTGTAATCGATCACATACTTATATTGTTTCTAAAACTTGAATTTTTTTGCGTTTATAAGGTCCTGTAGCTAAATAAACAAGATAACCTCTTCTACTTCCCTATTACCAATACAAGAGAATATTACAAAACTGCACAAGCCACGACAATTGTGCACAAAGACAAGGTATTCCGTTTATTTCCTCAGAGATTTGTCTCTTGCAAATACCTGCAGATCTAAGCAGATTGTCAGGTTTCTGCAACAGCTAATGGGAAATACATTATGCTTTGTAGTACCTGGTACTAATAAAGTTATTGTTGTTTGTGCATATTATGTGTTAAAGTCTTTGTACAACAGTTAACTGCATCGTTACGAGTGTGTCTTATTTACAGTTTCATTTCTAGTATATTTTATTTTATGGTCTTATAGTATGGTCTAAATAATATCAGACGCATGGTTCAATCTTCAAGGTTAAAGTAACGCTTGCCGAGGTCAGTACGTGGATGGGCGACAATTCATAACATATCGAGATCCCTCCGTACCTCGGAAAGCACGTTAAACCAGTGAAAAATTTGTGTCTGAAATGACAGTCGGGACAAATTCCTGGCTGTCATTACAGACACTATTTTTTGACAATTCATCCCATATGTGTCGGTCGATTCTGTAAAATTCTCACCGTGAAAACTCAGGTGAAGTGAGTTTGTTTTTGCTAGGAATTGACACTATTGACAGCTCACTCCACGCTCACCTAAGTTTTCACGGTGAGACTTTTACAAAATAGCACCGCTGGTATCAAAATAGGGGATGAAACTTTGTATGGAACTTCGTAATTTTTGTCGATGGGAAATTCTATAAATGAACACAAAAAATATGAATGTATACAAATTCTTGTAAAACGTTTTAAAAGAATAACGGTGGAGTTTTTTGCTCATTCTTTTCCATACGAAACTAACTTTTCGAACCGACTAGTAGAATCAATTCGATTTTTTGTAAATTTTGACGTTCAAAAGTGCCTTCTGTGTGCCTATTTGAAATAAATGATTTGACTTTGACTTTATCGGGCCACGGCTTGAGCAAATATAAAACAGCCATATGTGGGTACTCGTACCACTTCCAAATTGCCAATCAATAGAAACATAAAAAATAAATTCAACCTCAATAATGATCAGCATTCTAATTGCGTAATGTTCTTTCAAACACAATCTGAAAGATTTTGATCGAAATGTGAGGGAGGGCTAATCCATTGCTTCATATGTTTGAAACATTCGTCTGCTCAACAACATAAATAACGCAATGGATGTTTTTGAACTGTCAAGATGAGGACAGGATTTTACGTTTAAAATGACTAGATACAAAAGCGAAATTCACCCCAAAAATGTGTTCAACAAAAACATGAATCGTTGAAGTTTTTGGCAAGAAAAGCAACGTTTAACGGGTGTCAATACAAATAGCAAGGGTTATCGACAGTTTGGTGCCAACAAAGGATGCAATTTGTCAAATCAAACAGTTCTCTTGAAAACTATACGGGCGTGAATTATGTACGGGCCTGCCTGGCGTTGTTGATCCACCGGATGACTGACCTGCAAATTGTTTTGTTTTAGCCGAGGAACTTTTGGCAAAATCGTAACTCATTAGTCATGATTCCGCCATCTTGTTTTTTCAATACTACTTATTTCACAAAATAATGTTTACCACCAACCGCCAAGCACCAACAGCCAACGAGTAGTGGTGGCCGAGTGGTATCAGCCCTGACCTACTCAAACTCAAACTCAAACTCAAACTCAAATCATTTATTTCAATTAAACCTTGTACAGGCACTTTTGAATTGTCAAAATTAAATAGTCTGTCAGTTAGTCAGAAAGTTGAAGCTAGTTGCCCCATGGACGTAATATATAGAAGTAACTCTATATATTACGTCCATGAGTTGCCCATTCCAAAGCGTAGATCTCTATGGAGAAGAACGGGCAAGAAACTCCATGGACACTCTTTTAAATCAAAATATTACAAAATCCTGGGTACATTATTCTTGTTGCTTCTATATGTGAGAACAATGTAAAAAAGACAGAAATGAAGAAACAATTCAAGACATAAGATTAAAAATAAGCCTTGGCAGTTAAGAGATGACCAGTCTCAACCGACGGCGCCCGTTCACGAACATGACGCGTGGATCAGCACCATCCAGCTCAACCATTTTGTAGGGAACCGAATGATCCAACACACGCGCCACCATCGGTGAGACATTTAAGTGAGCATGACACGTTCTCAACTGCCATGCTATTTCAAGTCAACATCAAAAAATCATAATAAACGGAAACATGGTTCTTACATTTACAAAATTAAAAAAAAAAATGCTTCTAAATTATACAAAACTACAGTTTGCAATTTAAGAGGTAAATAGAATTTTATTACCTACCAAACAGGAAGAGATATTTAATATTGAAGTATTCAACAATTAAAACTTGATTGAATAAATTAAAAAAGTTATGTTCGTAATGTCAGAAACACAAAAAAAAAAAAAGAAAAAGGGAAGCACCTCTTCCAAATATTGAAATTAACTACAAAGATAGTCTTACAATCTTCAGCAGCGCCAACAATACTTTCAAGTGTCAATCAATTAGTTGTGGTTGTGGAGCAGGACCAGCATTGAGCCAGGCATTTTTATCAGCGATGTAATCCCCTAACTTATAATATGCCTGACTGCATAGTGTGCGTTTTATACAAGACTTGAATTTTGTCTCATTCAGTTGAAGAATGTGGGGAGGTATTTTATTATAACATTTTAAACAGTACCCCATAAAAGATGAATCTACTTTAGCCAGTCTGAAACCTGGTTGAACTAATAGGTCCCTATTTCTAGTACTATAATTATGTCTTTCACCTCTTTTACTAAAAAGATGTAAGTTTTTCCTTACATACATGATGTTTTCGTAGATATATTGACAAGGCACAGTCATGATGTTAATTTCCTTAAACAGTTCCCTTAGAGAATCGCGCCTGCGGAGATTATATATAGCTCTGATGGCTCTTTTCTGCAGAATAAAAATAGAATCGATGTCTGCAGCCCGTCCCCAAAGTAAAATACCGTAAGACATGATACTATGAAAGTAACTAAAATAGACTAGTCTCGCGGTATCTACATCAGTAAATTGACGGATTTTTCTGACAGCATAAGCTGCTGAACTTAGCCGTCCTGCAAGAGATGTTAAATGAGGACCCCATTGTAGCCTTGAGTCGAGCGTGATCCCCAGGAAAACAGTTTTATCGACGAATTCCAGTTTCTCTTGATTCAATATTATCTCACAATCACTACTCTTGACATTTGGTAAAGAAAATCTTATGCACTTAGTTTTATTTCCATTTAATACTAAATTATTAGCAGTGAACCAATTTTGAACCTGCAGTAGGGCATTATTTACGTCGTCAAAATTTGTAGCACGTCTATTTACCTTAAAAATTAAGGAAGTGTCATCAGCAAATAACACCATTTGTGGTTGATTTTTTAATAAATGGAGTAGATCATTAATATACACTAAAAAGAGGAAAGGACCCAATATTGAGCCTTGTGGCACACCAATTTTTACTATTAAACCAAGTGAATTGACACCATTTATTTGAACTTGTTGTTGTCTATCATTTAAATAAGAACTAACTAAACTGAGCGCAAGTTTTCCAAGTCCGTAATGCTCAAGTTTCAAAAGCAAGGTTTCGTGATCGACGCAATCAAATGCCTTGGAGAGGTCACAAAAGATTCCTATTGCGTCTTGGGCCTCTTCCCACGCGTTAAAAATGTGTTTTAATAAAGTTACACCGGCGTCGGTCGTACAACGCCCTTTGGTGAAACCATACTGTTGATCGTGTAAGATTTTATTCGTGTTAAAATGATTGAGCATTTGATTAAGCATTATCTTTTCAAACACCTTGCTGAAAACCGGCAAAACGGATACGGGTCTATAATTATTCGTGTCTTTACTGTCCCCGGATTTGTAAAGTGGTATTACCTTACTGTATTTCATTAAATCGGGGAAGACTCCTTGATCCACGCACGAATTAAATACTAAGGCTAAGTAAGGCGCAATAGTCTCAATTATGGAGGTACAGACCTTAATGGACATTCCCCAAAGATCTTCTGTCAATTTGATCTTAATTTGCTTAAAAGCTTTAATTACTGTTAAGGGGTTAATATGCCTAAAGTTAAATTCAACCGGGCAGGCTGAAACGTTCGCCCTTACTAAATCCAAAGCGAGGGAGGGCGAGGAATTTAAAGTTTCAGTTGTTTTGAGTGGGATACTAGTAAAGAAATTTACAAATTCTTGAGCCACTTCTTTGTTATCGCAAATGAGACCGCTTGACGTCTGTAGTGTGTAATCAGAATTATGCTTTTTATTCCTGTTCGTTTCATTATTTATAATTTTCCAAACCGTCTTTATTTTATTGTCTGCTGATTTGACCTTGTTGCTAATGTATAAGGCTTTAGCTGCTTTACAAGCGTTCTTAAAAGTTCTAGAGTAAGTAGCAACATACTTATTAAAAGTTTCCGTGTTAATATAAGGCTTAAGGCCATACAGCTCGAAAAGTCTCTCCCTACTTTTCCTAAGTCCTTTAGTTGCCCAGTCACAAAATAAAAACTTAGGGCTGACACTTTTAGTGATCTTCTTAAAAGAATTATTGAACTCGGTTTGGACTACCGAAAAGAATTCATTATACAAAATATTAACATTGTTCACTGTAAGGTTCTGATTACTTAATTTACAAGATAAAGTGCTATTAAATTTATTTAAATTACCTGATGTTATTGGTCTGGATTGGATCTGCACTTTTTGTATTGGCATGTTGGACTCAAAACTTACAGTTTGACCACTGTGATCGGACGGGAGATAATTAACAATGGCTTTATCTAAATAGTCGCAGCAACAAAACACATTATCAATACATGTAGCAGTAGTCGTAGTTGTTCGGGTTGGTTCTACAAACACATTTGACAGATTGAACGATTTAAACAAATTTAATAATCTACTGGTATTTAAATTATTTTCTAAAATATTAATATTAAAGTCACCACAGATAATTACTGACCTATTACCAGTTGCAAGTTTTGCCAAAACATCTTCCATTACTGACTCAAATATAGAATAGTTTTGATAATGTGGGGGTCTGTAAACGCACACTATAACATGCTTATCTAGCTCAACACAAGACAGTTCAATGCTATGTTCAACTGATAGTTCAACTATGTCTTTACGAGGTTTGAATTTAATACAACTTTTAATTAGGATTAGTGAACCACCACGCAGCATTGACTTTCGATTAAAACAACTGGCCACACTATAATTGTCATAGTTAATTAACATTTCAGAATCTTTTAACCAATGCTCAGTTATACAAATAATGTCAAACTTTGTTTTTTCTAAAAACAACTCAATTTCCAATTGTTTGGAAGAAAAACCTTGAATATTTTGATGAAATAATTTCAAGGATTTCTGCTTAGCCCCTTTTCTACGGTTCACTATTTTATTGCTAGAAAATACCTTTTTGTTATTAAGTGTAACTATACTGTTATTGGTACCTTCTGTTGTCTTACAAACTAGTTTAAAATATCTGAGCTAACCACCTTAGCATTAGTACTATTACTAATTGTGGTGCTAATTATGGATGACTTCGACATACTAATTATGTCTGGGTTAATATTAAGTGCTAATAGCCTAGCTATTTTACGTCTAAAACTAATGGGCAGATACACAGTATCCCTAGTCGACCTTAACTTATCAACAAAAATGTTGGTATCAAAAAATATAAACTTGTCACTATGGTGACTAACTAAGAAATGCATGTAATTATTTAACATGTGAATGTATTTGTTTTGTCTGTTTGACAAGTGCTCAAAATATGGAAAAGCACACAAAATTATTTTCTTACAATTTAACTTCAATAGGTCGGTGACACTATCAGAGATATCATCTTTGATAACATTTAAACTATTACCTATAAGTACAGTAATAATGTCATTAGGATCATATTCATTCCTGGTTATTGAAGACATTATTTGTTTGTAGGAAGTCTGAGGCATGCAAAAGTTTTGTGAAGAATGACACAGGTTGTTGCTAAGTAATTTACCTAATCCTTTTCCAAAACTATCAGAAAACATAATAGAGCAGTAACAAACTTTACTACTACACGGGAGAGAACTAGCATCTGTCTGAAGTACTTGCAATGGACCTTGTTCAATATCTGGCGTATCTTGATGTGGAATAAAGACCTGAGCACTTCCTGACTGGGACGGGTCCTCCGTTCCCTCAGTTTGGAGAGTGCCAAGATTGGATGTGCTTTCCAATGAGCAATGAGGGCTGCTGAGAGTCATCGGGTCCACTCTGTCTGCATTGGAGTTGCACAAGTCCACTAACTCATTTGCCGCAAGGATATGCTCCTGAATTTGTTTTTCAGACCGCACATACTTAGTATAAAGTGAATGTATCGACTCTTCAAGTACCTGAATTTCAGACTGTAAGCGTTGTGTGTCAATCTCATAAATGTTCTTACTGTCTTCTAATTTAATTTGATAATTATTTAATTTATTTATAAGAAAAACACGTTCTTTTCTTAGTATAATATTATTAGAACTGTGTTTTTGTTGTTTTCTAAATTTGTTGCATTTATTTATGATTCTATTTAGTTTTGCATATTTTTTAATTTTATTTTGACTTACTTTATAGCAGCTATTGTTATGTTTCATAATGGAATCTTCAGTAAGATCTATTGTTATTAAGGGGTTGCAATTAGTGTTTAATAATTCATTATACAAGTTATTGGATTCCTTAGCCTGAGTACATTCTTTTTGTTTCTGTAATTTATTGATTCGAACATTTGCATGAATTAATTCTTCTTCTAGGTCCCTAACCCTACATAAAGCCTCCTCATATATATTACTGCAGTTGTTGAAACCATCCGTGACCACCCGCAGTTTGTCCCGTTCATCAACAACATCCAGGTATTGTTGATGTAGGTCTACCAGCTCTTGTTTTAAGCTAGTGTTTTTGAAAACGACCTTCTCGATTTCCTTCTCACTATCATCTATTTCCTGTAACAGCTGTTGACATTTGTTGTTTGAAACCTTAAGAGCTTCAGTGGTTGTTCTCAATTTAAGCTCCAACTCCTGAGCAGCAGCCTTACGGGTCATCACAGGCATGGTTTCAGGAATTAGTACTGAAAGTAGAATTAAAGGAACGGTGAGAACTAATAAGACAGACAAACAAAAAAGGAAAGCTAGAAATGAAAGGAAAAAAAAAATGGGAGAACTTAGTGTTGCTTTATAGAGAAATGAGGTAGGGTAGGCTCCTGAATCTAATCGAAATGCAACTAGATCAAATCAAGTACAAAGTTACATATATATTCTATTGACTTATAATTTTACTTTTCCTTAAGTGGGTAGGATGCCTAGATTAAAAAGTTTTTTTTCTAATTTTAGTTTTACAAACAGTTAACAATGCAATAAACGATAATCAACGTTCTTGTTGTTAAGTATTCAAATATATTATACCTACTATGGATCAATAATATACGATATTTCACTACTTTATTTTCGTTAAATAATTATGTACTTATATGTATTTTAAGGTGCCAAATCCACCAAGAAAAGTGATTCAAGGACTCAATGAAAGCGTGTTACAGAGTCTAAGATACGACTATGTGGTAATTAAATAATAAAAGTAACAATACTCCCCGTTTAAATCCGTGGGTCGAACATCAGCTGTTCGTAATAGGTTACCGGTAACGGTGGGCAACCAAACACTGCGTTTTATGAATATTTGCAGGAAAACAATAATCCTGAGTAATTATGCACTTATTTTACATTTAGTTACATTAAATCACCTTAATTACACTTAAAAATAATTAAAATTCTACGAGTTGTAGGTCGTAAGTTCGAACCCGGACAGGCAATTTACATAGTGTATTTAATTTCATCACCACTGCTCTCAAAACTGAGAAGGAAAATATCGTGAGGAAACCACCATGTCCTACAAGCAAAAATTCGAAGAATGTGACATCCACCAACATGCACTGGGTCCGCGTGGTGGATTATGGCCCACTCCTTCTCACAGAGAGGAGGCCTGTGTCCCAGCAGTGGGAACATTATAGGTTGGATTGATAATGACTGAATGAATGAAATTGTCATTCGAACATCGAACGTCAAGCACTGCAGTCGTTGAAGCAACCCAATCACGCTCGTTAGCGCCGTGTTTTATTTGCGTCTCTGTAAAAAGTGCAGCGCTTTTTGACAAAATTTCTAAGGCCCACTAGCAAAAGAAATGTAGGTTACCAATCAAATCAGTCTTAGCAGCCTGTAGAATATTTTACTAGGTCTTTTTTCATTCGTAAACTACAATTTTTAAATCTCTGATGAGAACAAATAAATATTTTGTTATTTAACGTTTTACTACAGCTAGGCACTACGTTATTATATTGCAACCGATAAACTTTTGGCACTAGAATGACGTTGACATGGAGGTGCTGTTTGTAAAAAAAATATGCCAAAACCAACATGGCTGCGTTAGTTCCGATTTCGGCCACGCGCCAAAAGATCCTTCAGCTATAGGTATAGCTATAGATGTAACTATAGGCCGACCGCTTAACTGAGACGTTGCCTGAGGTAGCTGCGCGGAGCGAAAGGGGTGATAGTTGTCACAATTTGACGAATCACTTAGCTCTCGCATCACGTCACCACACCTCTCTCGCACCGCGCTGCTACCTCAGGCAACGTCTCAGATAAGCGGTCGGCCTAGAGATAGTTATTCATTCAGAGAAAATCTAACACATGTTAAGTGGCTCAACAGAGGCGTTGAATGCTATACTTTCTAATATTCTTAACCCTTTCCTTTTACCTACCCCTGCCTTTCATTTCGGGGATGACTGGCGCGTGGCGTGATATTATGTTATTGACAATTCGGCATTACCGACCCTGAATATAGGCCTGTATGTTTTCATTAAAACGAAATCTGTTCCCTAACACTTGAAATTTTGATCGGCTACCGAAGAATTCTATACCTACCCAAATTGTGTTTAATATGCCGACAAACTGTCCTGCAGTTTGGCAGAAGATTTGTAAAATACATATATGTAACTTTTGTTGAAATAAATAAATAAAAAAAAATAAAAAAATTGTAAAAAAGTTTTTAAAAACTAGCTTTTTTTTAAAATAAAAACGAAACCTAAAAAAAAACTGAAAAGCTAAAAACAAGGCAATTTTAAATTAAATAAAAGTTGGAAGCAGGCGGGACCCATACCATTTTTTTATTATATTTTCAAACTCAAATGGGTCCCGCCTGCTTCCAACTTTTATTTAATTTAAAATGGCCTTGTTTTTAGATTTTCAGTTTTTTTTAAACTATTTTTTTTTACCGCAGTCGGGTTTTTTAGTTTTTTTAATTACTTGTTTTTTATTTCCAGCTTTTTAGTTTACAAATTTGAAAGATTTTGCAGACGATTTACTTATGTATTAATTATTAACTGACCCGTAAAGTCACTCAACAGGGAACAAGAAATAATTATTTTATTTAACGTGTTTTTTACGATTTGTCACTTCGAATTACTTTTAACCATATAAGTTGTATATATTTTTGTAATCACCGTTTAAAACCCTTAATTTTGATATTTCACTCGATGGTATTAGAAGAAAAAAAAAATTCGTACTCCACAATATGGCACCCTAAATCCGCCATTTTACTTTGTTTTTGTTATTTTAATGTAGCCAGTGACACTCGCGCTACCAAGACAAATCTAAAGACGTATAATTTATCAAAATCCGTTCATTCGTTTAGAAGTTACGAGGGAACAAAGAAACGGACATACATACATACATACAGGTCAAACACATAACCCTCCTTTTGGGCTTCGCCGCAGTCGGGTAAAAAGAAAGAATAACGCGAACTAAAAAGAAAAACATAAATTTAAGAGATACTGTCATTTTAAAATATATATCGCGTCTTTCTTTTTTAGGAGTCGTTTTTATTGAAAATTATACTCGGCTTCGTCCTCGAGATTAGCATAAACACAATGTAGTAACACATACGTTGCGCACTGAAAGTAAAAAGCCCTATACCCAAAACTAAAAAAAATGACGAAGTTTCCCAAACGCTGCCCAGCCCAGCTGAATTCTTCTGTTATCCTCCCTCTCAAATTTGCTCTTACCAAACTGCAGAGTTTGCCCGAGGTAAACGTACTCTTAAACAGCCTTGAGAGCACCGCCATTGACAGCAATAATGCTTTGTAAAATAGTAATAAGTTTCCACGATATTCAACAATCGAAATTCCGAAAAGATCATTGGCTAATATGGCTGACTTCACCCATAAAAACGTAAGAGGCTCTAGATGTTCTGTCATTTATTTCTTCTAAAGCAGTACTTGCGTCATTACTTACCAAATTCCGCGTATTTTATGTATCAAAAGAAAGTGATTTTCACACGCGCACATAATATAATCCAAAAGATGTCAAATCCCCACGACATCTGAGGATACAAAGTAATGGTTCCCTTGAAACGTTTCGAAGTTATAAAGGTTGCAAACGTATTTATCCGAATCTTTTTTATTATTTTCCACTTTAGTAGATCCGAGATTATGTAGACTGAGATGTGGCATTTTGTTTCACACATAACAGAATGCTTGTAATCCCCAAAAGGGTAGGCAGAGATCTATAATACACCCAGTTTTCCCCAGTAAAGTTTGAGGCCCATCTTGGTAATAAAACAAGGGACTTTGAATCCTACTAATGTTATAAATGTGAAAGTTTAAGAAGATGTGTGGGTGTTTGTTACTCTATCACGCGTAAACCGTTGAACAGATTTGGATGAAAAGTGGCACATAGACAGACCATTTCCTGGATTAACACATAGGATACTTTTTATCCTGATATTCCAACGGGATCGAAACTTACGCGGGTGAAACCGGGGGGCGCTGCTAGTTTTATCGCTCATTAAGCTGTGTTTCGACGATCGATAAGATCTGTCAGATTCTTATGGATTGTTCGATTTTATTGATCGCAACTTTCTGCTGTTTTCGGCTGTTAACTATCAAAATTTGTGTAAATTGATAAAAAGGTTATAATCGGTCATCCCGTGTTAATTTAATGATCGACGTAACGATCCTCAGTGGCACAGTATCCAATGGCGATCGACGAAAATACGATGTCGATAGTCTATTTGCTTACACAAAGAAAGAAGAAAAGAAAAAAAAGTTTATTTGTCACAGAAACACGTATGTACAGTCAACAAAAGAGATAAGTATGCAGGATCGTCGGATATAGTTAAAGTTTAGTAAGAAACCGATGGATGTTCTCGAATAAAATTTAATTTTATTAATAGAAAACAAACAGCTCATTCATCAAATTAAATTTCAGTCGACAACATCCATCGGTTTCTTACTAAACTTCAACTATATCCGACGATCCTACATACCTATCTCTTTTGTTGACTGTACATACAAAAAGATAATTAACTCTAATAATAAAGAAAAATAAAAACAAAATAGATAGAAAGAAGAAGAAAAGAAAAGCCTTGAAGGATGGACAGACGGGCGGACAACGAAGTGATCATTTTTCCTTTTAAAGTACGGAACTCTAAAAAAAACAGATCTCATCATTAGCTGCCTAGGCGTTTCCCAAGAATTTTTGGAGTCGGCTTCCAGCCTAACCGGACTTAGCTGAATACCATTTTACATGGAGAAACTGCCTATCTGATCTCCACAACCCAGTTACTAGGTAACACGATACCCCTTGGTAAAACTGGGTTGTCAGACTTTCGGGCTACTAACGATCCGTAACGAATGTCAAGGATCCACGAACGACAGTCGGGACCTACGGCCTAACGAGCTTTCCGAGCCACGATGGGGTCTCGATATGAAAAGAAGATCACCTATCCATAGACCGACACCGGCAGGCGAAGCTTAACCTGATCGAACGACCTACATTTTGTCACATCTACACCCGTTTTTATTCTATGACCCTTCCCTTACGCAATTCATGCCCGATTTGACAGCGTCTGTGGGCGCAACAAAAAGCGTAATACTCTTAACGCATGGTGCTCACTTAACTCGATTCAAAGTGAACTTCCTCCTCATATTGAGGCCACAAAAGAAGCGGGTGAGCGGTTTTAGATAATCATCATCATCATTTCAGCCGAAAGACGTCCAGTGCTGGACATAGGCCTCTCCCAAGCACCTCCACTTCGACCGGTTCTGTGCTTCTCGCATCCAACGGGTTCCTGTGGCCTTCACAAGGTCGTCGGACCACCTTGTGGCAGGCCTTCCAACGCTACGTCTTCCGGTACGCAGTCGCCACTCCAGAACCTTTCGGTCCCATCGGCCATCTGTTCTGCGAGCAATGTGGTGCCCACTGCCACTTAAGTTTGGCAATTCTTCCTGCTATGTCGGTTAACTTGGTTCTCTTGCAGATCTCTATAGTCCTGATTCGATCACGCAGGGAAACTCCAAGCATAGCTCTCCCCATTGCCCTTTGGGTTACTTTTAGCCTTCTTATAAGGCCCATTGTGAGCGACCGCGTTTCAGTGCCATTATGTCATCACTGGCAACACGCACTGGTCAAAGACTTTCGTCTTGAGACACTGCGGTATGTGGGACGAGAAGATATTGCGTAGCTAAGCGTAAATTCTTTATTGCGAGTAACTATGAGACTCATAGTGTTAGTAGCAATAAAATAAACATACAATTATGTTAGTGATACAATTACAACAACATAATTATATAGAAGTAATCATCAACATCATGGGCATTCTTGTTCTATCCATCGCTGAGTAGGTCTGCTTTTGTCAAATTTTTCCAATCAACTTTGAACCTCATGCTTTAGCGATAAAGTTGAAAATCTATTAAAGAAATTTGACAGTTTGTAGTAGCTTGATGTGCTGGCGTCTGTACCATGCTTCCCTGGTCTGTGCGAACCTCATCCAGAACATTTCTGTTCTTTGTCTGCAGATACCTTTCACCAAGTAAGCATCATCATCATCTGCCTTCTCGTCTTCCCAACTATGTTGGGGTCAGCTTCCAGTCTAACTGAATGCAGCTGAATGCCAGTATTTAACATGAAGCGACTACCTATCTGACCTCAAAACTGTACTGCGTACTGGGTACTGCGATAGTTTATGATAGAAGGAAAGTCAGACAGTCGTCTCAACAACCCCTCTAAGACTTTGAGATTGATTGTCAGATTTTCGGACTTCTGACGACTGTCGAACGACTGTCAAAGATCTAAGAACGAAAGCCGGGACCAACTATGAATTTAAAGTTCTACGTAGTTACAGAAAAGAAAACTGCTGAAAATGAATTGAAACAGTTTTTCGCGCTTTTTCTTTATGTAGCTTACCTTTCAGCTTTTGAAAGTATTTAAAGATTCCGGTCCCACCTGATTTTAAGTCCTGGTTTTCTCCGGATATTTTCCTTCACCGTTGTCAGTGATGTCCAAGTTAGACTTTTTTTTGTTTTTTTTCTGTGGATGGGAAATCATCAAATGACCCCTCCCGCTCTGGGTGGAGCGGAAGGGAGTGTCAGACTCTTACTGACTAAAACCCACCCGTGTTCCTTCCTTAGCCCTTTATGTTCCGGGCCAGCGGTAACCCTTTCGGACAATCCCGCTGACCCGGCAGGCTTCGGCCCTATGGGGCCCCTCCTCGACGGGCCTGGTCCTGATCGGACGGTGAGCTACCCATTACTCTCCGCCCGCAGGCCCGCGCCTACGGTGGCCGGGAGTCGTCACGTGGCTCTCGACGCCCGGAGCGTCTCCCGCGGCGGCTGGGACGGGAGGCTCTCTCCCTGAGCCGTCCCGCCACCTCCTTCGCTAGCATGACTGCTTCGCAGAAGGAGGCGACTGCCTCCCACACCCTCTCGCCCCGGACCATGGCTTGCACCAGGGCCGGGCGCGCCAGGGGCGGAGACTTAATAAATTTTATCCTTATACGGTACCTACCTACTATATTTTATTGCGATGACGCGGGTCCCGCTGGTTTTAAAGCCGCACCCTCAAAACATTGTTTCCACCCAGTGGTGGATTCACGATCGTTTGTAGATTACTCCGTTCAATATGTTTGTTTATTTTCACGAAATGAACGCAGAGTGCCGAGGGCTTAGCTCCGAATCCTATCACGCTTTAACATACGAATCTTTTAGACAGAAACTCGTAAATTTTCCTTCAAATCCTACAAAATAATGTGTTTTTTGTATTTTTGGGAGACTGGTATAGTGTCGTGAGAAGATGAATAGTAAAATAAGAAAAAAAACCATTGATATATGTTTTACATTTCTATGGAAAAAAACATAGAAAAACTTCTTTATTTATTTATTTATTGAGGATCTCCAACAAAGGATACACCATAAACAATAGAAATTCACAATAATAAAAAAGGTTCTTTTACGTGTGCTCCTTTCATATTATGTATCTTTGGAAAAACACTATCAATTTATAAGTTGCAACCCTTGGGTCGCGGATGGCTTGTTCAACGAAGTCTCCAAACGGCTGGTTGACACTTACCGTAACTCAAGGACTGGTTTTTAGGTTTCCGTACCCAAAGGGTAAAAACGGGGCCCTATTACTAAGACTTCGCTGTCTGTCCGTCCGTCTGTCTGTCACCAGGCTGTATCTCAAGAACCGCGATAGCTAGACAGTTGAAAATTTCACAGATGATGTATTTCTGTTGCCGCTATAACAACAAATACTAAAAATAGAATAAAATAAATATTTAAGGGGGGCTCTCATAGAACAAACGTGTTTTTTTTTCGGCGTTTTTGCCTTGTGGTAGGTACGGAACCCTTCGTGTGCGAGTTCGACTCGCACTTGGCCAGTTTTTTTCATCGTGGCCAGAAGCTAAGTACTGCCATACAACGTGGCAATGCCGCCAGGCTCTTGGGTAAATTACCAGTCGACACTGATGCGTAGGAATATTCTGACGTCATATTTTAGTTTGTTAAAAGATTGAGTTAGGTTAGGTTGTTATATTTTAATTTTAATAGTTAATATAATAATAGTATAATATAGTTTAATAGTTTATTTAAGCAGTCGCTCCATGTTAGTATTCAGCTGCATCCGGTTAGACTGGAAACTGACCCCAACATAGTTGGAAAAGGCTAGGCAGATGATGACGATGACTTTGTTAGTTTTAGAAGTTTACGTAGGTACTTATATCGTGTTTAACTTGTAGGTAATGTTAAAATAATTTATCACTAAATCTTATAACTACTGATTGTTGAACGTTTTATTTACAGGTGATTAGGAGAAATTTGACAAATGACAGTAAAATTCATCCGTGAAATCTCACAATTCGAATAAAAAATATCTCCACAAGAAGGTAAAAATAAATAGATAAAGACGTTTAGACATCGTTTATAAGATGAAATGTAACGTGAAAATATGCTGGTTATTAAAAAAGACCAAAATTATATTTCCCCTCTTCATTAATACAACAGTAAAAAATAACGAAATATCCCACCATTCATTCAATTTAGCTCACAAAACACGAATTCAAAGAGCGAAATTCTTTTCACATATTTTCTTAACAAAAAATCTTAATGAGCTCTCAATTCACGAATCAAAATGTTCGTCATGCCAACGTTAAATTCGGGAATGGAACGTCTTTCCGAAAATCAAATCAGCCAATCAGAAGCGCGCCTGTAAATACGTCATCAATCATGGCTGCTCAAATTCTGTTGCCCATTGAATTTATTTTTTTAAAACGCCGCTTCATTTTGTCTATGCTTTTGGTTATTCAAGACAGGAATCGAATTAAGTTTCTTCTGTGGTTCGAATTAAGTGTTTTTTTTTATGGTTAAGTTATTCTGTATTTGTGATTTTGTCATAATTAGCCTGTATAACAGAGACAGGCCTCCTCTCTTCGAGAGGGAGGGGGCTGTAATCTACCACGCGGGCCCAGTGCGTGTTGGTAGATGTCACATAATTATATTCGAATTTTTGGTTCTAGGACATGTTTCCTCACGACGTTTTCCTTCACCGTTTTGAGAGCAGCAGTGATGAAATTATTTACAAAAAGTAAAGCGCCTGACTGGGTTTGAACCCACGACCTGTAACTCGTAAGTCGGGGCCGATAAGTAACGCTAAGCCACCGCTGTTCCATGTGTTGTTCTCAATTGGGTCCTTTGTTTATGTGTGTACTAGCTGCGCCCCGCGGTTTCACCCGCATAAGTACTGCTACTACTGGCTACCTCAATACCAAAACTTATCAAAATTGGTCCAGCCGTTTGAGCGTGAAGAAGTAAAAAACATATCGACGGTTAAGAGGAAATAGGGTCTTAAGTGACCAAAAAATTAAATGTTCAGGAGAGCCGTTCAAAGTTTTAAATTTTAGAAAAACTGATGTGAAAACGATTTTTGCTAGGAAAATTACGTAAAATTTACGTAGGATACCATATTTAACCAACTCATTTTTGACCAAAATGTCGCTTACTTCCTTTTTACCGTCGATATAAACACACACACACACCCCCACACTCACAAACTTTCGCCTTTATAATATTAGTGTGATAGTGTGATGCGTTATTCATAAACTTATAAACATAGGACCCAATGAGAGCAACATATGGATCAGCGTTATTCTATCAGCCCGTGTCCTTGACCGGGAGTCCTTTATCTTGGAAGACGCTCGCTCACAAAGTAGCAATTTGAAACAAAAAAATCGCCTTTCAAATTCAATGCTGATGAAAATCTCCCTGCCTTATATTTCCATATTTTATTCAGAACTCAAAACATTCCATTACAATCACATGAAATATTACCGTCATTTTACACACTCACACAGTGGAAACTTTACGATGCTGCAGACACTTACAACATCAAACAGTTACAACCTGGAATTCTTAAGCTATTCAAATATTCAAAAAGCAAATGGCGTCTATAAAATGTTTGAACAATGGCAGAATACTTCGTACGGGACTCAAGGACCTCTTAAAAATTGCATTAAACATTTACGAATGGATCCCCTAGCGTTCGTGACGTCAAAATAATCGGTGTTCTAAAAATGAAAAGCCCGCCGAAACATGTAGGTACATTGAGCCAATGTGTGGGTAGGTGAAATTCAAGATGGCGGGGCATGATCAAATAGTGTTTTGCGTTTTGTTTAATTGCATATTTTGACGCCGCTTTTGATGAATATGGCAGGTATAATTAAACACTTGCTCTTCCATTTCAGTTAAATAGGAGTGCCACTTAGTTTTCGAGATATCGCCAAGAGGTTGGTCCACTCTTCACGTGACCAGAGGTTGGCCTATTTTTTGGCCGAAGAATCAGCATTACTATACAATGTAGCAATCATAGATATCCGAGTAGCAATGCTGCCAGCATTTTGGGCACTTTTCCTATTGAGAGCGATGCAGACGAATTTTTTAATGGCCTTTGATTATTTCCCCTCCTTTTTATAAACTTGTCTAAATATGTTTAACTTTGTTATAATACCGATTCGCTCATCTAGGCGGCGAGCAGGAAATGTAGTTATGATAAAATCACAACACACTTTGTTGTAAAAACATTGTGTACAAAATACAATTGAATTTAGTTTGCATAACGCCCGTTACTCGATGCTCATATTAATAATATTATTATGCAAAATTATGACGGCGGCGCGGCGGGGGAGTACAGGAAAATCAGTTATACACCTATGTTATGAACTAATACCGATCGTGTTGTGTTCGCTCGTAATATTTTACCGTTTTAAAGGACGGTTGACTCACCGCGAGGATTTCCTTCGCTGGTTTGTTTTGCAAACAGTTGTTGCGCAACGAACAGTTCTTCGCGACACAAACATTCGTTTGCGATCACAGCTGCTATAACTTATTTTTCGTGTTTAGATTTACGTCCTTTGACAGTTATTTTAGCTCTGACAGCAACACAAGAAGCAAAACCACCATAATGCAATGAAAGAAAAAAAAACATGATTTATTTATTTTTTTAACTTTGCCACTAAGAATTTCTCCTGTATTGTGGGTGCGTTTGCAAACATTTAAACTCACATACACAAACAGCCCAGATTTTGACAGTGATGCAAACTCAGAGGTAAAATAATTGTGTCTGTACATTCGCGAAAGCAACAGTTTACAGTGAAAGGACTGTAAACTGTTGCTTTCGCGAATGTACAGACGCCAGCACATCAAGCTACTACAACGACAATCTGTCAAATTTCTTTAAGGGGGAAGCGCTAAAGTGGCCCGCGAAATTCAAATTTTCTTACGTTTTTTGCAATTTGCTAGTCAGTATTAAGTTGTACGTTGATTAAAATATGATTCGCGGTCGTAACAAATATGTATTTACAGAATTATAATCATTAAAGTCATCAACACAACTCTCTAAGACCATGTACCTAATCCCCAAATGTCAAGATTTCATGAAATAGTCATTCTTGGGGATTACATGGTCATACCATTCAAACAGTTTTTCGAATCAGCGTGTTCGCGACAACGTCATTCGATATAGTGGTTTTCGACTTAATGTGCTTTCGAACTGGCGTACCACTCTTAATTTTTTTCGAAATAGCGTGCGTCGCAATAACGTCATTCGAATCTTCATATCACTCCCGTTGAATCACAAAGTTTGTCATTCGATTAGTATGAATTTTAATAAGAAATAAGCGACATTTGTATTTTTTTTTTTAACGGAGCTCCACTATTATATATGTGTGCGTATAGCGGGGACGCGCGCGCGAGTACTAAGGTAAGACTGGTTGTCAGACTCTTGGGCTTCTGACGACCCGTAACGAATGTCAAAGATCCACAAAGGACAGCCGGCTTAACGTGCTTTCCGAGGCACGGTGAGGTCTTGATACGTAAAGATGGTCACCCATCCACGGCTCAAACGCGGCAAGCGTAGATCCCCATCCTGATCAATCGACCCGTGTGGCTGTTATTAGGTACTTAGCCATAAGCCTCTTAGTTAGGCTCTTACTAGTTAATATAACCGTAGGTCATTTATTCTCCTGCCCTTAGACCAATCTATTTGGCGTCGGCGTAATATGTCTTTTTCTTCCATACTTCTCTATTAGTCGTCATCTCGATATAACATTACCTTAAGATAAGCGTAGGTAACAAGAAAATCTCATTCCAACAATTTTCCACAATGTTATGAAAGCTCCATTGATTTTAACTTGCGTCTGAGACGCATCGTGTCGTAAGAAAGAGACACCTCTACTGTAAACAGCGGTGAGCCGGCGACTTATGAGAGGTGCACCCCAGGGAAATAAGACGTGGCGCACCTCTATTTGTCTCTCTGACCTCCAGGCGAACCAGGATGTAAATGCTCCTTGAAAACACGATGATCGAGTGTTGTTGTCCAGTAGGGGCTAACATTTTCATAAGTTCGATGTTAGGGCAAAAATGGTAGCTACACTACAATACAGCTTTATTTAAGGCTGCACCGACCGCCAAGTGGCCCTCATCGTTTGTTTGGTTATTACTTTTATTTTACAAATAAAATGCAGAAAATAAGCACGTTATGTTTGCTCCATAAGATTTTACGTTAATATTATTATAAACGGTAGTTTTAGATTGTTTATTTTTATTATACTTAATCACTAAAACGGATAAAAGTGGCCACTATTTTCCGTTTTTTTTTAGTGTTTTTGTTTTGAAAATCAACGAGTTCGATTCCTGGCTAGAAATATAGATTTTTCAAAAATCCAATGATGCAGTTTTAGTTTTCATCAAAATCGAGCCCGCGACTACTTTGAGTACTTTTCGCTATTCCTCATAGTTTCGGATTTGGCCATCCACGCCCACTTAGAAAATTCATCCTGTATATTATGATTATAACATAATATCTATTCTAATTGGAGTGTCTGGTGATGTATGTTAATTCCGGGCCATGTATAACAAAATACCAAATATTATAAAATATATTCCATTCCATAAGTTTAAAAAGAAACTGACAGCCCTTTTTGACAAGTGTAAGTTAGTATTGAATGATTTTTTAAATGACACTACACTTTTTTTTTTTTTCGGATGTGAAATCATCAAATGACCCCTCCCGCCCTGGGTGGAGTGGAAGGGAGTGTCAGACTCTTACTGACTAAAACTCACCCATGTTCCTTCCTTAACCCTTTATGTTCCGGGCCAGCGGTAATATTTGACATTGTGTTGTTAGGACACTTAGTTTAAATTCTATAATTTTTTATTGATTTTTTTGACAATTTGATTTGACTGACGTATTTATTTTTTTTAATAAAAAAAAATATTTTCCATCTTTGCATGCTTGTGATTTAAGCCGGTAATTTGAGTTAATTTGCACAAGGATCATAAAGTTTTGTAAACACTTTTATTTTATGTACAGACAACAGCACATTAAGCTACCCGAAACTGTCAAGTTTTCCCAATCAAGTTTGAACCTTATACTTTAGCGATAAAGTTGAAAATCTATTAAAGAAATTTGACAGATTGTAGTAGCTTGATGTAGAACACTAGTACGTACGTGTGTACTAGTGTTGTTGTTGTTGAAGTGTGTATATATATATCTGTCTATCTTTATCTGTTTTTAAACATATCATCATTTACACAGTATAGGAAAATTAAATAGCCAATCCATCATTGAAAAGATATAAACGATAAAAACAGGTAGGTACCGGTTAATCCATCAAGAAAACAATAATTAATTATAATAAATTAATAAGGTATCCCAAACTGCAATTACAAGTAACAAAACCGTTAAATTATCCGAAACGGGAAAGTCGATGGCATTCGGAGCGAATCTATCATACGAAACCGCAAAAAGACATTCCGTCTGTAAACTAACTTTCCTTCAATATTGCACCTTACTAACTAGATGATAAGGTTCTAGTAATGACTTGTGGAGTGTAGTAAGGTTGGTGAAATGAAGCCATCTGTCACAGACTGATGGCTATTGAATCTATCGTTGGTTTTGATTTATAACCAAGATCGGAATGATCAATTGTAATCAAATCTTTGAAAAACTTTAAGGGTTTTTAATGACTTGTCATTAGTATTTTGTTGTGTTCCACCAAAGGATTATGTACTGAATTAATTTAGAACGATTTTAGCTCCTGGTACAGACACTGCCATCCACGGAGACGCGCCCCATTTAAAAAAATCAAAATAAATAAAGACGACATCAACAAATTGATAAACAAACCCTTCAAAACAATACTCATATTAACAATTAAAGTTAAAATACTTTTAATTAATGAAATCCTCTGACTTCCAAAGTTTGAGCTAGAGAATTAAAAATCTGAAAGTCACTAATTACCAGCACCTTGCAAATTGGACTTGTCATCCGCAGATTTTTCTTGGGGCCTTATTAAGTTAATTGACTTTGTATAAGCTGGTCGCTCCGTGAATTAATTAATTATTAATTTCATATTTTTACTTTTATTCAGTTTGTGACTTGAAATGGTAAGAAAGTAATTATAACTGTGGTTGCGGATGAATATGATAGTGATGTGAATGAAAAAAGTATAATATCTTTTTTGCTTTGGAATCAAAGACATTTCAGTATATTTTTTAAAATTAACAGTTTTGATTCGAGTTACGATTTTCAACGCAAGGATCAGCGGTGAGAGTTACAAATCCAACAGTGCGATTCTGTTCAGTCATTACATTTAGGTGGTCACCTTAAAACGTCATTTAAACTTCTTAGGTAAGCAAGTCTAAGGATACATGAGCCACAGGCACTAAAATAAACATTAAAAATCCTTGCCAATAACAGCCTCAAAAAGATGAGATCATAGATGAGAATTCATTAATTTGTCTACAATATTTGTTTCTTAATATTGTAACAATGTATAGAAGAACATATTACCTACGCAATGAGTTCTTATTGGAGCTACACAAGTGACAATGATACAGCATTCATCATCATCATCTGCCTAGCCTTTTCCCAACTATGTTGGGGTCGGCTTCCAGTCTAACCGGATGCAGCTGAATACCAGTATTTTACATGGAGCGACTGCCTATCTATCAATGATACAACAATAAGGAACACAAATTGTACACAGTCAAATTAATTCTTGCCGGTGTATTTAAATCTTTAAATGATAACGATAAATAATTTTATTTCTGTAACTAGATTTGTACAAACATTCAGAGGTCACCAAGAGGTCAAAGTCTCTTAAATTCCAGACATAATCTTGGTCACATACAGATATTAATATGTATTTTTTGAGGCTGAATTTACTCTTGTCACATTTTCCATTACGAATGGAATAAACGAAAGCACGAAGCGTCACTAAGCCCGCTATATATCCTACAAAAAAAAAAACTGCCCAAGTGCGAGTCGGACTCGCACACGAAGGGTTCTGTACCACAAGGCAAAAACGTTGAAAAAAACACGTTTGTTGTATGGGAGCCCCCCTTAAATATTTAATTTATTTTGTTTTTAGTGTTTGTTGTTATAGCGGCAACAGAAATACATAATTTATGAAAATTTCAACTGTCTAGCTATCGCGGTTCTTGAGATACAGCCTGGTGACAGACAGACAGCGAAGTCTTAGTAATAGGGTCCCGTTTTTACCCTTTGGGTACGGAACCCTAAAAAAGAAAATGCGAATACTTTAAGGACAGAGGGATAAGTCAATTCAACGCTGAATCATATTTTATCCCATTCTCAAACTGAAACGTCCCTCGTCGGTTGATAACAATAAAAACTAAACTGCGGGTAGATCGATCGCAATTTTCCAACGAATTAAACAGAAAGGATAAACCCAGTACAGCGATGACGGGAAAAAATGCAATAATGCTGAATAGAGGTTATTACTAAATAGTATTGGTAATAAAGATAGCAGTATTGCAGAAAATGTTATATAAATCTGTTAGAAAGCGTATTGTTGTAGAGGGTCTTTGCGATGAATCCGTTTTTTGGGAGTCATCATAACGAAAATCCTATTTGAAGGGAATAGCCAATCAGCACAATGTATAAAGCAGTCGTTGATATAGTTTATTTGTACGCTGATACTTACAAGGTTTGTTTTCCTCATCGAGATTATAATTCCATTGAGCACTTTGCTCGACTATCTATATTTCTGGCTTTCGCCCTGAAGTCCCATCACAATACCTGTATAAACTGATTTATGTCAGCTCATACTTTCATTTATGTTATTTACTCAAATCAAATCAAATCAAATCATTTATTTGCATAGAATGTAGCCTATTACAATAGAGTTGTTATAAAAATATAGTGAGCCGGGTACATTCTGCCTGAGTTTTGGCATGCAAAAACTAGTTAGTCAGTTACTAGTTAGTCACTCCGCAGACGGCGGTCATTTTGTCCGCGGATGACCGCTAGAGACATCATCCGATAAACATCGGCGGCGCTGTCCTCTATGTGCGTTGGTATTATAGGATTCCCTTTGCACTATCGTTCGCGGTCAAATTGACCGGTCGGGCCCGCCCCGCCGTGTGTTTCGCGCCTTAATGTACATTATTGTATAAAGTTTCGATACTGGCCGCCGAAAAAAAGGCACCAATTTTGGTCATATGGCTTTTCATTACCAACTGACCATAGTGAGTCATGTCATACCTATGCCTAGTAAACGAAACGATGATGATAATCATTGTAAATAGATGGACTAGCAAATAACATTTACGAATTTAAAGTCACTGAACTAAATAAAAAAAAAAATACACTCAACTATTAAATTTTTTGAAAGCTTTGTCATATGGCGAAAGCGCCATGGTAGCCCGCGAAGTTCAAATTTTCTTACGTTTATAGCAATTTGCTGGTCAGTGTTAAGTTGTACGTTGATTAAAATATAATTCGCTACCGTAACAAATATGTATTTACAAAATTATAACCATTAAAGTCATCAACACAACTCTCTAAGACCAAGTAATCCTATTGAATGACTATTTCATGAAATCTTGACATTTAGAATTATACTAACTTAACAAGTTGTATTACTGATTCTAATGATTACGCTTCCCCCTTAAGGAAAACTGCGAAATGCTAACTTGGAACATGGCAACAGGCTTAGACGAAACTAGGAAAGCTCTCTAAATAATAATACCAGCTTATTTTTGTCCCATTGCAGGATAAAATAATGACTCATCTCATACAGAGAGGCATTGATCACTACGCTTGCTTAAAAGACGGATTCAGACTTATGTCCATACTTTTTATAAATGAAAGCTGCGTTTTGTGTCTGACTGCGTTTTTCGTCTAAACTACGGAAAGGATGTTGAAGCGGTCTTCAACATCATTTACACAATTTAATATATATAAAATCAGACTTTATATTTATGTAAGTCTAATTTAATAAATACATCTCGATATCTTGTCAAGTCGAAAAACCCTGTGTCGCAGGGCATGTTGCTATTTAACTATAAGTCCAGGTTTCCTCACGATATTTTCCTTCACCACTGTCAGTAATGTCCAAGATAAATAGTAAAGAAAAAGTCACCGAGATTGTTGGCTCAAGAAAATTATTGTCTGCAGAAAAAGTCTTCATCGACGAAAGCCCAAAACAAAACACTATCAGAAAATAACCGTCAAATTCGAACGAAGCTCAAAATCCGTTCTTTCAGCAAACTTGTAAGAAGAGTAGGAGTAAATCCTCGCCTTCGGGGATCTTCGATTGTTCGAACTTCAACGTTGGCCGGAAGGAATGAACGGACAAATTGTATCGGACGAGTCCCAGTTTGCTGTCAATGAAATTGTATAGCTAGTTATCTATATTTTACGTTGGATTTAAAGCTCTAGATAGTATTGAACATTGGCACCACTCAAAGGAAAGTTTGGGAAAGAAATATATACTTTTTGTCAACCACCTTTGCTGATTGATTGGTTAATGGTTTGACCAGGGCGTCTGAAGTTACTAGAAACTCTTTTAACTAAGAAATCTCTACTAGAGTCTACTCAAGTATTGGACATGTTAATAATGTCTGAAGTAGAGTTTAATTTATATCGCTTGTCGAGGAAAACCTACATCATGACTCAAGCATTACTTGAAACTACTTAAAAATTGATTGTAAATAGTTATAAGTACCAAATTTTTGAGCACAATTAAATTTAATTAGGAAGCATCAGTGGCGAAGGTTTCATATAACTCGATTCCTACCGGCTTCCATTTGAAAAATGGCACAGTCAGTATTCTATAACTCCATATCTAAAATAGACAAATAATATAATCATATATTAAAGAAATCTACTCCGTCTTACCTCTTACAAAAATTGACCCTTCGCTACTCGTAAGCATATGATATGATCAAAACCTGTTGATTACAGTAAAATGAACATATTTTAGTGTTCTTTGAGAAGACCTATAATTTAGTTCACGTTCAGTAAATTCGCAGATGAATTTACTTTACTAAGTATCTAAATTTTCATACAAACACGAATGTTATGCTTATACTTGTAATATTTATGATAGCATACGTGACTGTTAGCAAGCGTTTCGTACGAAAAACAATATTAATCATAAACAAATAAAGTTCACATTCGTATGAAAAACTTACTTTATCTGGCAATGTAAAATCAAAGTGCGATCAACGAATCTTGTAAAAATCTTAGCCAGCCATCGATATTAATACTGTTGGTAGCGAAGTCGCCCAGAGTGCGACATTACTACATTATGTGACGTCATGCGTAGAGACTATTAAAGACCAGACAAGACCAGTAAAGATGATGAATAACTCAATAACCCCACATATATTCATTCTCCAAACATAAAAACTATCATAACCACTACCACAAACTCAACACGCGAAACTACTCGTCCAACTGTAACCGCACAACCATTTACACAATTGCATAGTTTTTACATACCGTTCGCCTGCATCGGATATTCCGAGCTATTGCACTGAAAGCCCCACACTTAAGATTATTGCTATCGTAAATAAAATATGGTGGAGTACAATAAAGACTTACTGTTGTGCGATGAATATGTATGTTCTAGCTTGTTATCTTAGAGAGCAAGGCAGAGTAGGTAGTCGAGAGTTTTATGTGTTGTATGCAAATGTACTGACCGCTGTCCTTGTTCTTGGAGTTACTAAGTAGAAATGTTTACTGTTATGGCAAATGGCGCATAAAATGAACATCAAATCTATTTAAGTCTTCAGCTTGCATTGGTTACAGTAACAGTTACACACACTACTATCAACTTCATAAAAATCTTACTAACAGACAAAGTACAGTGTAAAGCAGTAAAGCATGTCAATTTTGCACAACAGTTGTACAGTCACGAGCACCAATATGTCAATACTTTAAATTGCGATTTTTTTCACGAAATAACGAATGCAACGTTGAAATAAGACACTTTACATATATGTATGTGTTCGAAAATACTATGTTCCTACTAATATAAAATTTCATTCAAAAATACAGGAGAAAATCGCCTTTGAATAAAGCCAAGCACATACTTACTTTTGCTCGTGAGTTCGTGACTGTAAATTTATTTATAACGAAAGTGAACACTATAATGGCCGATTCCTATAATTTACGGACCGTCATTGGTTAAAATTAAGACTCTTGTATCTTTACCAATAATGAAGCAAAAACCTCATAGCGTTGCATAGTAGACTCTCCCATATGGAAGTAGCTATCACAGGTGAAATTAGCTAACGAATCTGTTATATGCCCAGTTTGTCAATAAAAATAGCAAAACGATTCGTTTTTGTTTTTACGAACCAAGCAGAAAGGATTTTTGAAAATTCATCCTCTAAAGGCTCTAAAGTTTGTATGAGAGTTCGTAATTTTTACAAAAAAAGCACACGGCTTGTCAAGTATTGAAAGTAACAGTTGGTAAGAAAAATGACCCGTTTCTGACATACGAACCGGGCATCAGAGGTTAAACAATGAAAATAACCCTTCACACCGAGCACCTCAATGAATAATATTGCCTGACCTGCGGACATCCTAACACGGAATCCCGGGAATCAATCTCGGAGATTTATAGCTCTATCCGCGTCCCATTCTACCCGGACAGTTTTTGTCACTAGAGTAGCGCGTTCCCGGGGTCCTGTTGAGTTATAAGGGTCCGAGATAGACGGAAAATTGGATATTAGTCCGTGATTTACATGTGTTAGATATTATTTTTTACTCGTAGGTGTGCATTTATATAGATTAAGGACTTTAGGACCTGTATATTTCTTTTAGGACTTGGCTTTGGGATAGAAAATGTTAGGATGTAAAACAGAATGATCGAGATTTTTCAACAAATCAATCAACCAGGCTGCGCCACAATACCCTGGCCTCCACCTTCCGTCTCCAGTCGGTCCCAGCCAATTTCCTGGTCGTCGGTCCATCAAGCTAGAGGGCGTCCTAGACTATGCTTGCCGGTACGCGGTCTTCACACCAGGACTCGTCTGCTTCGCCGGTCAAACATGACCAGCCCACTGCCAGTACAGCTTGCTTACTCTGCAAGCTATTTCGGTAACTCCAGTTCTTTTCCGGATAACGTCATTCCTGATTTTATCCTTCAAAGAAACTCCGAGCTTACCCCGCTCCATAGCGCGCTGAGCGATTATGTTGAGTATTTAAATCAAATACTAAACGTGAAATTGAGAAACGAGTATAATATACGACGTAGTTTCATAGTAACACCAATCTCCGACAAACGCACTGAATCCAAGCTGCGATGGTATGGACATAATATAAAGCGACATCTCGATGACCATGTGTTTAAAAAACAAAAAAAAAAAAGACTTCAAAAAAAAACTACAAAATAAAAATTAACTTTATTTTCGGAAGTCAGTGGCAAAACCCTAAAATACAGACCCAAAGACACAGGCTTCCTCGACCGAATCAAAAACGAATTTTCAAAATCGGTCTACAAATTGATTAAGAAAATACATGCCGACGAACAAATAACCTCCTCCATTTTTGAAGTCGGATATAAAGTGTCTTTCAATGGCTACCCAGAAGATCCCAAGAGAGAAAGGACCACAAACTTCTTGAATGACAAATGTCCAAAGAGCCATGAAGACGTCATGGAGCCTATCTGATGACGTTGCTTACTAGCAGAATGAATGGTGCCTCAAGATTAAGAAGACGACCCCGCGTACCAAGAAAAGGCGAAGGCATAGACGAAAAGAAATACTCAACGTTCAAGGCTAAATAATGCATGAATGGAGTTCTTGACACCCATCAGTTTCATATAAACTAATACGTGTTTTGCAAATTTGATCTTTATTAGTTGCTAGAATTGTCGCACTAACAGATGTCAGAAACGCTTTCTCTCGAGGGCCGGACTGTAGATGAAAGTCATATTTATTTATTTATCCATTTATTTCAGGCATCAAGGCCCATATAAACACATACAATAGAATATTACTATGTCTTAAAAATACTATAAATACATACATTATAATTACACTAAAAATTAACGCACACGAAGTGTCTGCGTCGTGTTTCGCTGACTGGTGTCATGTAGCCGGCCACGAAACCGGCGGTACACAACACCCTTCGGCCAGACTTTTCCTTAAGGAACTTCTCGAGATGCTGTGTCGGAACACGCACCACGATCGACTTGAAGTTCGTGTTGTGACGCGACTCCAACTTCTCGACCCTCAATGTCCAGTTGGTCTTCACACGCATGTACTCCACGATCCCCATTTGCCCTTCTCCTAGCAAGGTAATCTCGAGTCTACAACCCACACAATCTACTAGACTCAACTATCACACACAACGAGAAACAAGGTCCATCCATTGCCACGAAACAGAATCATACATTAAATTTTTCAAAGCCACCTTCCAGCTATTTGTCAGACAAACAAACTAATATGAACAAAGTTGTTCGTCTCGTTGTACAAATAAGCTGGTACATACTACTGTCCCCTGAGACCGCATCCGTTTGCACTGAGGTTTACCAGACGTGGAGTTTCACGTCAGTGTGTTCAGGGGTTTACGTTATGTGTTGGGCTGGAGTTAGGGTTATTTAATTACGTTTAGTTTGCACTAGGCCTTTTTTTTTCAGGGTTTTATTATGCTCTAGGTATGTTTCTGTTCAATGCTGTACAGCCGGTCGATTCTGTAAAAATCTCACCGTGAAAACTTAGGTGAAGTAAGTTTGTTTCTGCTAGGAATTTACACTATTGACAGCTCACTCCACGCTCACTTTACCTTAGTTTTCACGGTGAGATTTTTACAGAATAGCAATACTGATTATGTATTTACTAGCTGCGCCGGGGTTCACCCGCATAAGTTTCGATCCCGTGGGAATATCGGGATTATAAGTACCCTATATGTTAATCCAGGGTGTCAGCTACCTCCATACAAAATTTTATTAAAATTGGTCCAGCCGTTTGAGCGTGAAGAAGTAACAAACATAATTATAAACACACACACACTCAAAAACTTTCGCCTTTATAATATGACTGTGATATGATTTGTATAGTTAGTTAGTCATTTAATTACACAATTTATTTCAGAGCAATAAGTCTATAGAGGTATGAGGAACAGGGTGTAAAGTTCACTCAACCTCCATAGAAAAGGGAGGATCCTCCGACCAGACAACGGTGTCCGGCAGTCGTCCCGTGGCTCCCGAGACGCCCGGAGCGTCTCCCGTGGCGGCTGGGACGGGAGGCTCTCTCCCTCATCCGTCCCGCCACCTCCTTCGCTAGCATGACTACTTCGCAGAAGGAGGTGACTGCCTCCCACTCCCTCTCGCCCCGGACCATGACTTGCACCAGGGCCGGACAATAAGTACCTATTTACACAAAGTAACGAGTAATTACGAGTTTTCTACCTGAATATCAAAATGCATAATCAGCCTAAAGTGTTCCCACTGCTGGGACACAGGCCTCCTCTCTCCAAGAGGGAGTGGGTTATACTTATAATCCACCACGCGGGCCCAGTGCAGGTTGGTAGATGTCACATGTCTTTGAATTTTTGGTTCTAGGTTTCCTCACGATGTTGTCCTTCGCCGTTTTGAGAGCAATGGTGATGAAATTAATTACACAAAGTAATGTCTGGGTTCGAACCCACGACCTACAACTCGTAAGCTGGGCCGTTACCACTGGGCCACCACTGCTCACTATCAAATAATAAATCCTCCTTAATCTTCCTTTAATTTTCATCTGTATTTCAAAAAAATATGAACTCTCGGAACACCAACAGAACATGTTGCATAAGTAACTAGATATGAACAAAGTTTAACACGTGCAAGATTGAACTGATAGTGCTTGGCCAGAGTGGCAGCGCGGGGCGAGGAGCGGTGCGGGTGCGGGAACGCGCGCGATCTGCCTGTCCGCAGTAGAGCGCGACTGCGTTCTGTGTGTTGTCGTGTCCAGAGTTTGTCAAAATATAATATGGATGGAGAAGACTTATTTTGGCTGCGGCCACTTGTATGAACGAACTCCCCGCGCCGAGCAGCCCGCGCCGCTCACCGCGCCCGTGTACCCACTATGGACAATCAAATGAAGTTCTTATGTTTGAGTATACCGCGTCGAGCCCGCTCCGCCCTCGCGCTGCCAGTCTGGCCAAGCACATAGTGTTGCAGTCACTGCTCTGCTTGTTCCATTGAGGATACGCCGTGAAGCTAGACTACACAATAGCAGAAAAGTATTGTTTTGATTCATGATTAAAATATTGTTGTTATAATTTCATTGTTTGTTTTATTTGTTTTATGGTGTGTTTGTCATTTGTGTTAAAATTTTTGTGTTTATCGTCTGTCTTCTCGACTGACTACTTATTGGCTGTAGATTGCAGTACCTATATTACAATAAATTATTATGTATTGTAGGCATTACAAGATACTAATGCAATATCTTCCTTATTTAATCTTTTTTAAACCTAAGAAATTGATCAGTCTGAGGGTAATAGTCGACCGCGAGTCGGTGGTAACATTTTGATATTGAGCTAGCCTAGTTCCTACGGGGTTTCAATATGGCCAGTTTATAAGTATAGATTACTTGGGCAATTACGATAGTGGGTATATTCCGTTGGACGAGATTTTTTACTAAACGCAGTGGCATTTTTTATAGCAAATGTTACAAAGACAAAAAATCAATGGGCAACATAGTCCTAGTGTCAAAATGTTTATATTGCCTAGTGCCAAAATGTCATTTTGCCCAAATGCGACTATGATAGAATATATTAAAGCTGTAATGTTCAATTGTACAAATTGCCTAGTGCCAAAATGTCATTTTGCCCAAATGCTATGCTATGCTATGCTAGAATACATTAAAGCTATAATGTACAGTGGGCTGCAAAAATCCATGGACAGTACAGAAATAAAATCGCGTGAAGCGAGAAATTTACCGATTCGCGGTCTCCAAGTCTCCACTCAAGAACACGTGTACCACAACGGTCATCGGTTCTACGGCTAATATGGCCGGCCCGTTTCCACTTCAGCTTGCTTATTTCTTGAGCTATGTCGACAATTTTGATTCTCTGCCGGATCACCTCGTTGTGGATTCGATCCCTCAGAGAGATTCCAAGCAAAGCTCGTTCCATTTAAAAAACGTCATATTAAGGCAGATGGTAAAAATAAACAGGTATTGATAAACTTTTTATTCGGGCAGAGTTTTCCCTTACAATTATTGTTATTTAGTGTGTCTACAAAATCATCGCTTCGGGCTTTTATAGATGTCTGGCTGGCTGGCGGCTACTTCACCCCCCCTGGCTCGGAATTTGGTAGGGCAAGGCTCACGTAGTGGGGAAGTGACGTAGCGGCTAGGCGTGGCGGGCTTGTCAGCCGGCTGGTTAGCGACATCTAGCGTTACAGTCATTACCTTCATAACTCCAGGTAGAACAGACTCACGTATGGCCATAAAATATTCTAAAATCATCAAACTGAACGTTCGGCTGTAAACTGTTCAAAAGTTCCGAACATCAAACGGCTGGAACATTTAACTGGATTATAAAACTCAACTATTTTACGGTTCCCGTTTAACTTGGCGCACTTACTAGTATTACAAAGTTGTAAATTCTGCTATTGAATCCTTAGAGGTGTGGTTTAAGTATGTATGACTGATACGTTACGAAGAGGAAGAAGAAAATTGCTTATTCTTGAACCAAGGAAATGTAGGTATCGTCTATTCCAAAAGCATCTGACGAAAATGTAAACACATTATTCAAAAAACGCACCCGTGCATGGCAATTACACTTTTGATTTGATTATTCGAATTCTAAAATTTCGGGTTTAAATTTTAATATTAAATCACCTTCAGGGAGCCGGGAGGGGGCGCCACGGTAGCCCGCGAAATATTCTTAAGTTTTTTTGCAATTTTCAGGTCAGTGTCATGTTGAAAAAATATGACTTTACAGAATTATAATCATTAAAATCATCAATAAAACCCTCTAAGTTCATATATGACAAATATGACATTACAGGATTATAAGTTCATATAATCCTGTAATGTCATATTTGTTACGTTTGCGAATCATATTTGTACAAAAAGACTGTCGACCAAAATTGAGATTAAAAAAGTTATACTATTTTGTAATCTCAATTTTAAAATTTAATGCCGTAACGTGTGTATAATAACAACAATGCTTTTAGGATACTGCTGTCACTCCCACGGTTTTGTAGCGCGTCAGGGATGTTTGCAGCAGCGCGTACTATAATAATAATTGATGGCCGAAAGCCTCGATCAACATCTATCGAGGCTCTCGTTAGGCGGTTGGATCAAGGGCCTGATTCAGAAGGCAGTACTCTTCGATACGGCTCGCATTGTGAGGAGGTTCCTGTCTCTGGAGCCCTAACCACCGGTAGCTTGGACCCTGCTCCCGACACCGGCGGATCACAATTTTTTTATATTTCTTTTTACTTATTTTATATTTTAATTTAAAAATGTAGTTAGGTAAGTAAATAGATCAATAAACGAGAAAACTATTGTTTTATTGGCATAAATAATTTTTAACAAAGTAGTAAGGCCCTGACTCCTGCGCTCCTCTATGTGTTTAGAGACCACAGTCACACTTAGGTATTTAGAGTGCTGCCTCCATTTTTTTCTTTAAGCTTCTTGGTGGTAACTTAACTCTCTTTCAACTCAAGCCACACTCCACCGCACACCTTGTGTTGATACCGTAGACAGAGTAAATTATAGACTGCTGCATATCTTCTTTTTCATTCGCACAAGAAAAAGAGAAATATATTAACTTTACTAGCAAAGGAAAGAGACAGAGTAAGAATATTTCTGTCCTTAGACAAAGAAAAGTATATACGGTGGGTAGCGCCATTTCATTTCCACAAGAAAGGGATAAAGTATTGAGTTATTATAAGTAACAGAAAAAGATAAAGCTATACTATTTCCGTCTCTCAGTGCGTGCCCGTTTTTTCAAGGCAGCTACATAAGTAGCCAATGTTATTTAAGTTAGTTTTTTGTCTCATGTGTGGCCACGCTACCCGATGCTCTATAGCTTTCTTACTCTAAGTTTCTGTCCCTTACTGCCTGTCGGCTAAGCACATCAATGTGCACAACAAGTTTGACGTTTATGAATGAAAGAATAAAAACTACACCGCGATTAAACGGAAAATAAGATCTTTTTCGTGCATGATTCAATAATAGTACCTACATTTGCGCAACTGTGAAAATGGTAAGGTGCAGTGTAATACGCTGTAAAAATGATAGTATGATGAAGATTGCCGGAATTTTTTGTCCCTTTCGGTGACACAGATACCATGAGTCTATAGATTCAAATCAAATCAAATCAAATCAAATCATCTTTATTGTGGATCATAGGAAAGTGTACATTATACAGCTGGTGTTAATTTAATGTTTTGTGAACAGCCATGTCCTGCCCTTAGGGCGTACAATAAAATGTAGGTACATAAAGTGAATTTGCATGCATGTCAACAATAATATTATAACACATTTTACAAATACCAATTTCAAATTACAAATTTTAGACAATTAAATACTGATAGACGCATCATGTATCTATCTATACAAAACGCATCATGACCTAGGCAGATTGTATTCTAACAGTGATTTGTCGGCAAAGAAGTCTTTCACAGAGTAATAACATTTGTTCACTAACAGTTCATGGAGATTCTTTATTTCAGTAATTGCTCTTATCGGCTTTGGAATGTTATTGAAAATACGCGGAGCCGAGCAGAAAACACTTTTGTGCAGGAAATCCGTCTTACTAGGCACTATGTCTAGCTTGTCCTGATGCCGTATACGCGTCCGATATTTAAATAGATAAATATTATTTTTAACAAAAACTGCGACCTCAAAAATATATAGACACGGTAATGATAATACGTTCATCTTTTTAAAAAATGGTTCACAGGATTCAGTTTTTTGTAGATTACTCTGTCTACGGTTGATACGATGCAAACTTAGGGTAGCGATGTCGCTAAATTATTGGTACCGTGTACCGTCGGTAAGCAAGGGGGAGGGAGGGGGGGCGACAAACTTTGTTCGCCGGCTGTCTGTACTACAAGCAAGGAGAAGTTTCTCTACAGAATTATTACTGTACATCTTAGTATGATGATAGACAATTATAAATATTGCTTTGTGAAGTACGGTGGGATAACTTATATAGCCTTGGATAGGTATAATACACCTATTCTATGTATGCTCTTTGTTTGGTAATCTTATCACACACAATATTATAAAGGCGAAAGTTTGTGAGTGTGTGTGTGTGGGGGTATGTGTATGTTTATATGTTTGTTACTTCTTCACGCTCTAACGGCTGGACCAATTTTGATTAATTTTGTATGGAGGTAGATGACACCCTGGATTAACATAATATAGGCTACTTTTTATCTCGATATTCCTGCGGGATCGACAATTACGCGGGTGAAACCTCGGGGCGCAGGTAGTATTATAAAAAAAAGAAAAGTGAAAGAAAGTTGAAAGAAAAAGTGTGAAAGTTTGTAAAGATGTTTGGATGTTTGTTACTCAATCACGCGTAAATCGTTGAACAGATTTAGATGAAAATTGGCACATAGATAGACCATTTCCTGGATTAACACAGGGTACTTTTATTTTATCTCGATAATCCCACGGGATCGAAACTTACGCGGGTGAAACCGCGGGGCACTGATAGTTGTAAATAAGAAACTCGCTATCGTTGATGAAGGGATATATACCTGTTTGATTACGAAATGCCTCGGAAAGCATGCCTTATACCTTTGGTTCCGACTGTCATTCGTAGATCTGTGCTGTACATACGTTACGAGTACCTAGTCAGAAGCCCGACAGTTTGGCAACCAGTCTTACTAAAGGGTATCGTGTTACCCAGTAAGTGGGTTTGTGGAGGTCAGATAGGCAGTCGTTTCATGTAAAATACTAGTATTAAGCTTCATCCGGTTAGACTAGAAGCCAACCCAAACATCTGTAAAAATGCTAGGAAGATGAGGATCAGCGGTACCATTCTGTAAAAATCTCACCGTGAAAACTTATGTGAAGTGAGCGTGGAGTGAGCTGTCAATAGTGTCAATTCCTAGCAAAAACAAACTCACTTCACAAGTTTTCACGGTGAGATTTTTACAGAATCGACCGGCAGCACGCTAATTGCGTAACATGCAACACGCGCATCAATCTCAATCTGAATCATTTTGAAGGATACCTATCCATTGCTTCATATTATGTTCGAAAAGTTTGTCGGTTCCATAACACAAACGTAAATAACGCAATGAATGTTGTTGAACCGTCAAAATGATAGCCATTACTACTGTTACCCCGCTGCTGGATTGACGTAAACTTTTCGATAGGTTATGTCAATAATTTTTGACTTTAGAATGTCACTTTGTTTAGGCCCTGAGGATGACACTGAATTTTTCTCTCGGCACAGTTAAGATACTCAGTATTTACCTATGTCTATTTATGCTTATATACCTACACACTTTCCCCCATTCAATGAGGGGCCATGTTATTTCAGTTAATTAATGCTATCATTCCCCTGGCTCATTTATCATTCCTCTACATTGCAAGTTGTGTCATTAATATTCCGACAGTGAGTGTGTAGGTATATGTAGAAACGTACGAGTCGTTCTTAGTTAGCTTTGTTAATGAAAATATCGGTTGTTAGCGTAAACGAGATACATGAGTACTTTAATGGAATGTAGTCACAGGTATAGTTACACCAGATAACGCTACAGCAACTACTTCGCGTGCCAAAAGTCGCACCAGCTTACGTTCAAAAATCGTAAGGCGCCACTTTCGCTCTCAGTCCTGTGTACCTACTGCTGGCTGGGTAAGCGTGAGCGAGAGCGCGAGCTTGTGACGTCATAGTAGGTAGTAAAAAAATGGCACGCTTGGTTTTCATACAGTTCGTCATACTTGCGTTATCTATATCTAATAATCTTTATTTTTTATTACTCCCAGAAATGCACGAACTAAAAAAGACCCTGACCTCTAAACTAGGTAGAAACCTGTATCTTCGAAGTCAGTGTACCTTCAAAATTATGCATGGATTTATTAAGCCTTACTTATACCTAGATCTAGATAGGACACAATGATATACCAAGTGTGAGTGTATTACACAAGAAAATAAACAACTTTTACTCACCAACCCTGAAATCGCAAAAGAAATCAGCTGCTTCATATTTTTTTCGCATAAGTCGACTTAATGTAGGGAACAGCAGTTTTTTGTTATACACGGTGGCAGGGAGTGACGCGCAACTCTACACCTTAGTCAAAATATGAGGCTTGGCCGTTTCGTTACTACAAGAACTATTGTATAACAGAAAAGTAATGAACATTGAATAAATTTTTCACCTTACGCCCCCCACTTGATGGTAGCGAAACGGCCAAGCCACATATTTTGACTAAGGTGTAGAGTTTGTGAAGTTAGGGCGTAAAGAGTTAGAAGCTTGGCTCTACATGAGATCTGATAACTTTTTGGCATTGCGAGCCATATGTGGTCTCGACTTGGCAACATTTTACATGAAAATGTTTTTGGTGGGATTTCACATCTTTTTGAAAGTTGCTTATGATTTTTTTTTTTTGGGGGTTCTTTTCTAAAAATCCTGAAATATGTACCTATTTTATTATTTATTACAAGGAGTCTAGCATCAAAATTTGCGGAAGTCTCGTACAAACTTCCATCCCCTAGTTTAAGGGGTTGGAGGGTAAAAGTTCCAAGTTTTAGAGATTTTTTGTTGTTTGTGTACTATTACTAGCTTACATACCAAATTTCAGCTTTCTAGGACTTCAGGAAGAACCTTAGAATATTGATGATCATCAGTGAGTCAGTGAGTCAGTGACGAAATCGGGGTATTTTAGTTAACAATAATAAAATCTAAAGTATAAGAGCTATGCAATTGAAACTTTATAGGTATAATAAGTCAACCACTGACATCATATCCCGAAATTTTTTCCAAACCCAAGTTAAGAAGGTTCAAAAATACGACGAAGTGCTTCGAGAAAAGGTAGGTAGTGCCCTTGCGCTTCACTTGGCTCGTCTTGGCGGGGGCACTACCGTGCCCCCAGATAAGTAAAAATGATAAATCATGGTTAAGTTTGACATTGTACATATGTCAAACAGTGGAGTAATACTCTCCCGAAATTTGTATGGAAAAAATATCGACTAGCGCCTTAAGCAACGTTTAGAAATAAGCCCGTTATTTGTAATCGGTATTGGTATATACAGTGTTGGTTTCAAAGTCTGTAATTAAGTTTTCTAATACTTAATCAGACATTTTCATGCAAAACTTTACAATTTGGTTACTGCTAGAGTTTATTTATGTTCAACTAGCTGTGCCCCGCGGTTTAACCCGCATAAGTGTCGATCCCGTGGGAATATCAGGATAAAAAGTATCCTATAAGTTAATCCAGGGTGTCAGCTACCTCCATACAAAATTTTATCAAAATTAGTCTAGCCGTTTGAGCGTACACCCCCACACACTCACAAACTTTCGCCTTTATAATATTAGTGTGATCGCATGGTTTAAATGCTATAGTTTAAAGTATTTAAAGTATTACGTAAGTAACCTCGTTTACCGTAACTCCGTTTTCCTTTGAGTTAAGACCGTGGTTAAGCTAAATCAAATCAATTCAATTAACATTCAAATAACATCGTCGCATTGGGAGTACCTATACAGTGTAAACAAGCTTTGTTTGTAAGTTAATGAGCACCTTGATTGCGCACACTTTCAATAATAGTTTGAATGATTTTGAGGGATATTTCTAATCCAATGCTTCATAATGTTTGAAAAAAAATCTGCTCAGCAACGTAAATAACGCAATTAATGTCGTTAAATTGTCAAAATTAAAGGGTAATTTCGTAACAAACTGTAAGTGTGTTACACCGCACCCGCAGATCGTGTGTGTGAATGTTTTGGTAAATCATTCTTCGTAAATCATTCTCGGCTTACAGCTTAGCTTACAATTATGCTTACAATTATATATTATTTTTAATGACTTATAGGACCTAAACGCAAAAAACGCAAATTTTAGAAACAATAAAAATATATCGTCGACCGTAGGTTCAATTGAGGTAAGGGACATAATACGATTTTTCAGGAGAGGCCGACAAAGTTTTTTTTCGGACTAAATCGCCTATAACTTTTTTTGTTATTAACCTTTTTCGGATCTGATTTCACACATAATCTTGTATTTTAGTGCTCTATCTACCTGTGTAACATTTATTTAAATAAGTTAGGTATTTAAGAAAATAGACGTCCCTTACACCAACGTATTTTGTTAGTAATGTCCCTTACATTAAATTGATCTCTACGTTGGATCCAATCTATAATGAAAAAATAGTGTAAAGGTCTTGTTGAAAAAATGTGTGAAGAATAATTCGTTGATTGGGAAGACCTTACCTTATTTGAAGTGGATTGGCGGCGGTAATTACACCATTTTAAGTTGCTATATTGCATAGTTTTTCAGATACATTGTTATTATGGGGCTGATTCGAAATTCGAATCCAAAAATCAGTAGGGTAAGGGACATTTTTTTTAAGCTAGAATTTTTTCATATACACCATTCGAAAGAGCGCAAAATTCTGAACAAAACTGTATACTCAACTCATTTTGGGTATTTTGTCCCTTACCTTAATTGAACCTACGGTCGACGATATGATCGACTACAGTAAACTAAATCAGAAAAATATATGATATTCTTCAGGATATATTAGCATATTATATCCTGAAAAATATCATATATTTTTCTACCTAGCGGTAGATAGTGTGTTGAAAACATAATACAACTCATTAGATACGATAGAAAAAATCATGAAGATGCCTCTAAAAACTTTCTTTTTTTACAATAAAAACCATTTTATTATACATGCAATCATTCTGATTTTTTGTCAGATTATTCTACAAGCAACATATTAAGAGCTAGTGTTTTAATTTTTTCGTCCAAACAACATATTTTTTGTAAATAGATAATTGCTTCATATTTTGCAATAAATTACCAGCGTTGTGTCATCGCGCTTCTCTTTCTTTTCTATGCAGTCCGACAAAGACCGCGCTTTAGTTTACGTAGTCGCCTTAATGTTTTGGCAAATTGTTAAATTAGTCCCCCCAGCTAAATGGACCGACGACCTAAAGAAGGTGGCTGGGATAAACTGGATGCGGAAGGTGGAGGTCAGGGTGTTGTGGCACAGCCTGGGAGAGGTCTATGTCCAGCAGTGGACTGCGTTACGCTGTGTTAATTGATTGAAATTAAATGTACAGCCGACCTCGTAATTTCTTTATCACTTTTGAGTACAATTTTATTATTGCCAATTAAGAAACTTCACCAAGGTTGAACTGTCACAAAGACAAATACCTTGTCATTTTATATGACTTGCAAGTGACATTTAACTTCAGGGTAAGTAATACATTATTTGATACCTATTTAGTATCAGACATATAGAATCAATCAATAAATGCATTTTTGGTAGATTTGCAATAATAGATATAATTTTAACATAAACGTGTGATTCCCTCATACGTATAAGTTATAATTATATCTATGCCAAGCCACAGAGGCAGCATTTCTGGGTAGGTATATTGCTGCTCCACCCGGCACAAATCCTGCAGTAGAACATAAAAAAATAACAAAAAGAATTTCCCGTACCGGGAATCGAACCCGAGCCTCCTGGGTGAAAGCCAGGTATCCTAGCCACTAGACCATACGGGATATGGGAAGAGGTGTCAAATTATTTCGTCATTTTTATTAAATATGATAATTATTTTTAAGTATACATAATAATCGCTTCAAGGTTCTTTCTAGCGCGCGGCCAAATTCGGAACTAACGCCACATTGTTTTCTCAATATAATTTTTGTGCCAATTTTTACAAAATTAATACCCGTATTCACAAACACTATTTGAGTGGCGATCGGCACTATGCGTCCCTTAATGTTTATGAATCATACGAAACGCATTGAAAAATCCCTTCCTTCGCATAGTATTGCTACTTTACTTTGACAAGTATTGTTTGTGAGTACAGGTGTAAATGTTCACTAACAACGTCACTGTTAATGTAAAGGTCGTTCACAGTTATTTTACCACTGCCAGCAGCAACGAAACATGAACCTTATAACAACGAGAATAAATATCACAATGATTTTGACAGATTTGTCAGTGGCAGCAACCCAACAGCGATCTTATTAGAATGGGAATAAAGATCACTGTGGTTTGGACAGTGATGCAAAAAAGTGAAATGGCACTTGAAAAGTATTCTACTACCGATTTTGGCCTAACCTTGTAGCGCTGAACACCTATATCATTATTTACTGTTTTATGCATCTTTATACAAATGCAGCAAAAAATATATACTTAAAGAAATTTACAGGTATCTATGTTAACTATTATCACTAATCAATTTGTACAACAAAAAGGCAACTTTCCCGTACCGGGAATCGAACCCGAGCCTCCTGGGTGAAAGCCAGGTATCCTAGCCACTAGACCATACGGGATATGTTAAGAACAGTAAAATTATAAGTCCACATGCAATATGTAGTTGCTTCTTAAGGCGAAAGCGCCAGGGTAGCTCGCGAAATTCTTTTTTTTTTACGTTTTTGCAATTTGCTGGTCAGTATTAAGTTCTACGTTGATTAAAATATGATTCGCTGACGTAACAAATATGTATTTACAGAATTACAATCAGTGATACAACTTGTTAAGTTAGTTTAATCCCCCTTATCTCCGAAGTTTGCAAAGAGAAAAATCTGAAATTATTCTATGTGATAGAAGTTTATGCATAGATTACAGGAAAAATAAAACGAAGTCTTTAAATAGCACACTTTTTCAGAAATCATCAACAAAAGTTACATTAGTTCCACTATCGGTCAATAGATAGCGCTGACATAAATTTGCAATATTCTACACCACAGTGCACAGTGTTAAAATTCTCTGATGAATAATAGGCCTCGCCGAAGAAAATTTAAAAACATATGATGGTACGGAACCCTTGGTGCGCGAGTCCGACTCGCTCTTGCCCGGTTTTGACATTTGATGCGCTGAGATGAGATTGCAACTATGTAGACTTTGAATTTCAGTTACGGGAATTGGCTTTTTGCAAAACACGTCTAAACAAAACATCATAAAGTTAAACTTATACAAAACATCATAAAGTTAAAAGCCCATTAAAAGAGATATTATGTTTAAAATGTTGTCGCCTAGCTAGACACGCGTCTGTTTCGGAAAAGGCTCTGAAACTACTTCATGAATTTTTAATTTAGCTTTCACTAACAATCAAACAATTTTTCGCAAATATCCTAACAAAAAACCTAAAACTAGCCTAACCTTGAAAATTTAAAATTTAAATCTCAATTTTATGCAGACCCTATCAATTTATTACCCTCTCGCAATCAACAAAGGGTACCATCAACCGCTAAAGAAGGGTTGTTTTCTATTGTTAGTACCCCTTCCCTAGGGAACCTAGTACACCCCTCACAATAGGGGTTGAAATAAAAGATTTTGTTAGTTAATTGCCGACTTGATAATCAGTTTTTGGTGAATGGGTACCCTAAATATTTATAGGTACCTATATTCGACCTCGTAATTGCTTTATGCCCTGACTGCGGTAAGTTGCTCTTTGCCAAGAGCCAGCCAAGTTGATGACGAGGGTTTCACGAAAGTAGAAAGGAAGAAGAAGCCCTGTTCTCGTAACCTGTGTGGCACCGCACTGAGTAGACCCAACATGCTGCTGCGCCCTGCTGTGCCAACGACACAGCGTCTGCATCACTCCACGACAACTGAAGAAGTCGTGCAGCATTTGAAGGTGAAGAGCAACTGGACTCTGAGGGTCGAAAGGTTGGAATCGCGCCCCAACATCAACTTGGTACGAGTCCCAACTCAACATCTACAGACCTGTCTGAAAGAGGACTTTTGGCGGAGAGGTGTCGTTTATCGACGTTTCCGAGGACGGTTACGCGACACCACGCAGCGAAACACGACGCCGACAACGTTACGTGTATAGTCATAGTTTTAAGGTTTTTAATATGTGTTGTTAAAATTAAAATATGTTTAGGTTAAGGTATTTATCTATGGGCCTGCGTTGCCTGAAATAAATGGATTATCATTACCTATATAATATTATTTATCATTTTTGACAGCAATTTTCACTAGTGTGCTACCAGCATGTTTAGTTTTTGGATGCCAAAAGATTTCTCGGTGAATATTTATTACCTAAATGACATAGAAATTGTATTGAAAAAAAAACAAGATGGCCGCGTTGTTCCGATTTTGGTCGCGTGCTTAAAGATGCTTGTACCATTGTTAATTAACTGTTACATAGACTAATAGACCTTACCATTTTATGATAATTATGTAAGCAACATTGAACCTTTGGGTGGTAAATCAATAACGAGGTCGACTATACCTAGTATATTTACCTACTTTACAATAAGTGAGGTAGGCATGTGAGGTTATTAATTTATTCAGTGGAAAAGAAACTGTATTGTTGTTTTTGACGGTCATACATATCTGACTGGCATGGCGTTTTTTATGAGTAAGTAAAACCATGCTTAACACATCGTAAAATAATTTAATAGGTATTTTAATACCTACAGTGGACATACAGAAAGATAAAATGGCTTTTTCTTGTAGGGTAAGTTGATTAGGATGGTGTATCTACAGGACAGGATTATAATCCAGAGACGGCACGGTTGGCGCAGTGGTTAAGCGATTGACTTCTGCGCCGCGTGTCGCGGGTTCGATTCCCGCACGGAACAAATATTTGTATGACCTACATGTAGTTGTTCCGGGTCTGGCTGTTTGTGTACGTGAATTAAAATGTTTGTAAACGCACCCACAATACAGGAGAAATTCCTAGTGTGGGGCAACGTTTTTCTAAAGAAAAAAAAAAAAAAAATAACAATGTTTGACGATACCTTCAGCAATGTTTTTAATAATATCTAAATGTATCTTAATAACAAAAAAGTATTTCCCGTACCGGGAATCGAACCCGAGCCTCCTGGGTGAAAGCAAGGTATCCTAGCCACTACACTAGTTGGTAAAATTTGTTATATTATGAGATTCCGTTCAAAAGGCCTCAGATCAATGACTTAACATTTTTTGTTACCTTGTCAAGGTCTTTGAATTTGTTTTTCCCCTAGTATAGGGTATGCACATACAATAATAACAAACAAGTACAATAGAGTTTTGGCGTAAGTAAGTCATCATCATCATCATCTGCCAATCTTACCTCCACAATCCAGTTACTGGGTAATACGATAACCCTTGGTAAGACTGGTTATCAGACTTTCGGGCTTCTGACTACCCGTAACGACTGTCAAAGATCCACGAATGACAGCCGGGACCAACGGCTTAACGTGCTTTCCGAGGCACGGAGGGGACACGGTATGTATGGATGGTCACCCATCCACAGACCAACCGCGGAAAGCGTAGCTTAACCTGACCGATCGACCTGTGCGGCTGTTATTATTTAGCCACGGGCCCCTCTTTGACATAAGTGTTAAAAAAAAATTGCATACAACCTTGGCAACCAAACTTTAAATATGACAGAACTCTTCATCTCCCGTATGGTCTAGTGGCTAGGATACCTGGCTTTCACCCAGGAGGCTCGGGTTCGATTCCCGGTACGGGAAAATCTTTTTTTTTTTCACAAAAATGGTTTTGTCTGTCTATTCACTCAAATTATTTTCCCAAGATTCGATTGATTGATGATTGGGTTGGATTTACTTGTTGGATTTTTGGTTTATACATGAGTTTTTTTTATGCCAGAAATTCGTTTTGTGTTTTTTTTTACAAAAATCGTTTTGTCGCTTACGCACTTCAGTAGTACGCTATGTCACTTATGCTCGTTTTATATATTATTATTATTTTTATATTTTATATATTATTATATTATACTTAATTGTAATGCTTAGCGTAAAAGTTTCACAAGACACAAAATGATCACTAAAGTTACGCCACTATTATTCGCCAATGCGTAATGCTTAGACAAGTCGTGGTGGTTGCCTGGCAACTATTACCTACAAAAAATAACATAGGTAATTTTGACAGTTCAACAACATTCGTTGAGTTATTTTGTTGAGCAGAATTTTTTTTCGAACTTATGAAGCAATGGATTAGCAATATAATTCAAAATCATTCAGATTGTGATTGTTCGCGCAATTAGGAAGTGAAAAAACCACAGACAAGTGTCAAAAATGTAGAATTTGAAGCTTACGAGTTGCCTACTGAAAAACGAATGATGCGTAAGTCGTTGATTGCTTACCCCATATTCCCAGTAATTTGTTAATAGTATAACACGATAAAGCTTTTAACAGTTGCTCTCTATAATAATGTTTAAAGTAACTAATAATGTTTCTTCGGCTTAAGATGGTACACTGATGGTATTTCCATTAAGGTAACAACAGACTTGTTACTTAGTACTTACAAGCGCCTGATCGATACTGTGGTGTGAAGTTTATAACGGGTGTAAAAAAGACGCTTGTTTTTTTCCATCATTCTGATATTTTTTAAGAAAATATTGAAGTTCACATTTCCAACTTTTTCGACGTTTTTGAAATGGTGTAAGTTAAGTTTAAATACCACCATTATGTATGTATTTATTTAAACTTTTCGCACACAAAAAAGGTACAAAGGCGGACTTTATCTAAAGTCTAAACTGATTGAAACAGGGGTTGTTTGAAACTTTTAAACAACTCTTGTACTGTGCATGAACCCAGTGCCCATACGCACAATGTTTTGCGTGCGTGACATTGCGTGCTACCGTCATAATCAAGTACCAGAGGCATCGCAATTACCAACCAAAGTTCATCCCTAAGACAAAGCTGAAATATCTCATGTGCCCACTGTGATGTTCGCTGGGATGCTTAATAAAACACACTTTGACAGATACATAGGTAAGGTAGCATAAACGAAACCCAGAGACGTCTGTTGTCGGTTACGGCCGGTAAGCGACTGACTTGTCAATGCTTTCCGCATACACTACATCTAATCGCCCATTCGAAAAGGTAGTTTTCGTATGGAGAAGAATGGGCAAGAAACTCCATCGTTACTCTTTTAAAATGTTTTACAAGTTCTTATAAACATAATATTTAATTATATGTGAAGACGATGCACTCAATTCTGTGATAGATACATCGTGCTCACATATTTACAAATATTGTAAAAGTAGATGATTTTCCTAGAACTTTCGCTTTGATAAATCCAATTTAATGGAGTGTTACATATGGTTTCCTCATGATGTTTTCCGGTTTCCTCACGATGTTTTCCTTCGCCATATAATGGATGTCCAAATGCGTCCAATTTAATGGATGCCCATTGCGTCCAATTTAATGAATCACATGTCTTCGAAGTATTGGTTCTCAGACATGCCGGTTTCCTCACGGTGTTTTCCTTCACCGTTGATGAACAGTGGTGATGAGTGAAAATACACAAAATGCCTGCCTGGTTTCAAACCCACGAACTTAGTCGGGCTAGACCATCACCACGGTTGTGCTGAAATTAAATGCTATTATTATGTGTATGTGCCTACGTGTGACATGGTGAGTGATCTTGTCTGTTCAAACTGTTAAATAGCAAGGTGTATTATTCTTTTGACAATATTTAAATGACAAATTTTAATTATACTTTTTAACTTAATCCAATATAAGCTCATGTTAAGACATACTAAATAATTTTGAGTATTGTTGTATGTTTTTTTCCACATGACATTATGGAACCTTTGATATTTTGTATGCCTTTTGGCGGGGCACAGCTCGGATCTTATGTATTTATAACACCTTTTGTATGTATCCTGTGTTCACGAAATAAGTGAATTTGAATTTGTTTCCGTCGCTGTTTTTATAGGTGGTAGGTGAGTCGTTGAATTTAAATCACACTGATCTGACACAACTTAACTTGTTTGGTAAACAATAATTATTGAGATCTTCTATTATTTTACATCTGTCATTGTGGTTGTGTCCTTACACCTCCTACCTAATATATATCTTACTTCGTTTCTTTCCATATTCACGAACCTACCTTTAGATTCAACGCTTGTATTTCTATATTATGGTCCCAACAATTGCCATGGAATTTGAACCTTATCATGAAGGTATGACATTAAGTTTTGTGTTCCCAAAATTGATAATTATCTGAGAGTCTGAATTCGAATATACTGAGACTTCTAATAACTCAGTTGATTAGATCATCCAAACAGTACTAAAGAGCTTCCCATATTTCGATATAACTAGGTACTACAGTAACTTAGTATTCCAGTACTAAGCCATCTCCAAACATCGTTTATTTATATCGTTAAATAGATAATATAATGGTTCTAAGCAGTAGGTAAGGTATACTTGCAGAAGTATAATTTGTTTGAGATCCCTATCACATAGTTTTGAATATTTGCTGTTTATATGTGACGGAATACTTTGACAAATTTATACTTTTGCTATGTTTTTGCTGTTGTAATGTTTTATTATTTTTAAACAGCGGATGTGTCTATGCTTAGATTTATTTATAGTGTTCAATGTGTGTAATGTGATTTACCTGAGTTTAGATTGGTTCAAGGGCCAGTGTTGGTATTAACTTAATGACAACAATGATGTTGGCATGTGCCTAATACACATCATGGAGTTTGTATATGTGTCCCAGTATTTATAGAATAATTTTTCTAGACAGATGTCACATTCATAAACGTGCTTGTAATTCTGATCGTTTGCCTGTGCGGATGCACAATATATTTTGGAGTCTAATATGGTATTTTATTGAGTAGTCCACGGAATTACCACCAGCGCGTATCTACCTATTTCTGTGATTATTCTTCCTTTTTTTTTTTTTATTTTTTATTTTTTTTTTTTTTTTACCGATTGAACAATAATAGATTTAGAAGATATTTATGAGTCAATGCGATTTTTTTTTTTTTTTTTTTTAGGGTTATTGTTAAATTAGTAGTATCATTAGGTACTTTTAACCACTTCAATACCTATTAGGTACTACTTGACAACATTTCCGGTAGGTAGTTCAAGAAGTTTAGTCTGACAAAAGTTGTATTTTTGCCTGTTGGTTAGTTAATTACCATAACATTGAATCATCAAAATAATTTATAATCGTATCATGTTCTAGAATACTGGGTTGTCCTGGTGATGATCGCTGAGCGAATTGACTGCCCCTACATTAGGAAATGCTGTAGCAGACATGTATAGCCAGTGCACTTAGTTTTAATTGACACTGACATTATTATCTTAATTTTAATTCCATTACCTTTTTAATTTTGTATTCGTTAATTTGTTTTATTTCTATGCATTGAAATTTTATTCTGTGGTAGTAGGCATTGTAATATTTTAATTTCATTTGGGTCTTGCCTGAATTAAATGAATTTTATTTATTTATTTATTTTTATTTTAAAGCTGCATCCTAACCAACTTTCTTACGGATGCAGCCGAATAACAGTATTTCATATGGGGCGACTGCCCACCTGACATCCAGAACCCAGCCACTGGGTAATACAATAGGTACCCCTTGGCAAGACTGGTTGTCAGATTTTCGGGCTTCTACCCGTAACGACTGTCAAAGATCCACGAATGACATCCGGGACCAACGGCTTAACGTGCTTTCCGAGGCACGGAGGAGTCTCGGTATGTAAAGATGGTCACCCATCCACAGACCAACCGCGGCAAGCATAGCTTAACCTGATCAAACGACCTGTGCGGCTGTTATTATTTAGGCCTACTTGTACCCCTACTACCTACTGCGTAAGCAATACTTGTACGCCTGGCAAGGCAGCACATAGTGACATATTTTTTCCCATCATGGGCCAGTATGGTATATCTATGTGTACAAATAAATATATTTTAATTTGAGTTTTAACTAATCTTCCATCAATATAGACTGACTTCTAATGTGACAAACAATACAAAAGATGGTGCCAATCTCATACTGAAGGTATCAATACTTTCACACAGACCATTGTAATACTAGTAACAGGACCTCACCTAAGGCAGTATTATCTACTTTGTGATACTTAAATAAGAATTATAATCTCATAACCACATCACGCCTGTACCTATGTTTGAATAGGTAAGCAATCTTTATTGTTATAAGTACATTATTGTCTTGGTTTCACATAATGATACATGGCACCTGTAACTTAGTGACCTTTGATAGTACCACAAAACTCCAACAGAAGAAGGGAACTTCTCTTCTCAAACAAAATTGATTTACCGATTCATCATATCATAAGAAAATATTATGTCATACTAATTCATGTTACAGGTGAAAACAGTTTTACTAAACATTTTGTTCATCTATCTACCCTTATGGAATCACTGGTCCCCAAGTCACAGGCTATAACCTAGTTTGGGTGCCAGGAGATAATACTCAATGCACTTTATGTTGTACCATATTACTGTACTTGTAACCTTTATGAACATTTTACTGGAAATAAACATTAGTATTATTATTTTTAGTGTCTTTTTTTTCTCACCTCTTAGGCTGGTTTTAGCTACATTTACGGGCTAAAGTCAAGTAAATGCAGCGTATGGTGTGTATTAGAGTGTTTTCTTCCTCTAACTGTATGAATTTCCTAACTATTCTGCAGGTGTTTAAGATCTGTTGTTATTATATTATTATTAATTATCATTGCAATAACATCAAACAGCAGTTTACTGTTATTGTGACTTTTTATTTTCACTTTGCCCCTATTTTATTTCAAAGTATGTATACTTATTATTTTAACTGGTTGGTAGGTACTAGTACCTAATTATAGTAACAATTACATAGCTTTTGTCTTTCCCATAGTCTGTTGATACCGATCTAAATTTAGATCGGTATTTATGTCACCCTAGAACTCAGGTACACATGTTAAGCATTATCAGTATTACTCATTAGTTACTTATTCCTACACGCAGGAAATTTTCCTATGTGGAACGGGTCTACAATATGAGACTTTTTACTACCATCAAGTACCTAATAACCCATTTTTTTTTTTTTTGCATTGTTTATGTTTAATAGGTATTACAATGAATACATTCGTTTGGGTAATTCTCCCAACATGGAGAAGAGTAGCTCGTTTCATAAATTTCAAGTGCCCTCTTCCATTTCCTCCAACTAGTGCCGACAGATGTCGGATCGCCTTCGCAATCAAAATGGTTTTAGTTGGGAACTGTGGATGATGCATGAGTCATTTTGCAGCTTGCATTAAAATGTATTGACTCTTATTTTTGCGTGGCTTTTACTGAAAATAACAGTAACAGTATTACAACTGCATGCCCTATTATATTTTTGTAAGTACTTATTGCGTGAGTCATTTTTTTGGGGCGACCTGTAACAGGATTTTGAGACTCGTATGCGTGGCCTTTTATCTTTTATATAGATAACAGTATGCGTAGCCATAAGGTACTTGTTAGTATTTGCGTGGCCTTTTATCTTTTATATAGATAACAGTAACACTACTGCGTAGCCATAAGGTACCTGTTAGTATATGCGTGGCCTTTAGACCATTTCGGATTCAGCATGACCTTTGACTTATGTGTAAGTATGACTAACTAAATATACTGAATAACTTTATTCAGTAGCGTTACTTTACTATTATTATGGAAATTCACTGATAATAACCTTTATCTATTAACATATTAGGTTTATTAACTGGTTGGCAGTAAATATGCTAGTAATTAAGCCATTATTATCGCAATGGACTGCGATAGGCTGAGTTGATTGATTGAAGCCATTATTGATGCTTACACTAACATTTCCCGGTCTTTTCTCACATTTATCCGTTATGCATGTTCGTATTGAGAATAGTATTTGCGTGACCTTGATATTTCTGTGTCGAAATGCAAACAATTAAAAAACCATTATTAAACAACCTGATTAAAATAGTATCCAATGATTTTGTTTTATTTTTACAATAGGTGGGTATGTAGGTTATTTACAACAGAAAAGTTAAGTATGTCCAAGATTTATGATAATAATTGGTTATTATTTTTATTTAAAATAAGAAGTGTGCAAATAACTCAATTATCTTGTTATTTAAATGAGAACACTTACCCAATAACAATAATTTACTGTTTGCATTACAGCACATTGAAATAATTGCGTACTATTCAGGCATAGCCCTTTGTTTTGTTGTAACACTTGTAACCAACACTTACTGCATGGCCCTTGTAACATTTACGCAATGATATTATATTCAAGGGGTAGATATGGCACTAGCGGGCGCAAATTGTTGCAGGCAAATTTAGACAATATTGTTGTAGTTTCATTTAGTCCGCTAATAGCAGCAAGCAACACAATACATAGGTATAGCTATCTCTTTCTGTGTCATACGTTCCGCATTGTCTATCGCAGTAACTACTTTGTAATAACAACGCAACAATACAGAACGTCGCTCAGTATGAACGTAGCGTATCTTTCCTTTATAATATCATTGCATTTACGCTTATAAGTTGTTTACATCAATCGAAGCAGAATTTCTTTTTCGTAACTTAATCATACGAAACTTAGGTAACAAAGCAATCATTAGCTGTAACCTTTTACCTTGGTAACGATTTATTTACGTGTAGGTAGGTAGGTACAGCGTGACTACGTTCTGTTTTTACTTTAGTATCCAACTATTAACGATCCTTATCGAAAATTCGAAATATAGTCGCTTATCTGATCGTAAACAACTATCAACGTGCATTATTTTTCAGCCTGCATTCTTCCTCTTTTTTTGGTAAATGTTTTCAGCACTTACTTTTATCCTCGTCGCCACTTGTGATGTTCGCTGGGATGCTTAATAAAACACACTTTGACAGATACATAGGTAAGGTAGCATAAACGAAACCCAGAGACGTCTGTTGTCGGTTACGGCCGGTAAGCGACTGACTTGTCAATGCTTTCCGCATACACTACACCCACAATTAATAAACCGGTCGAATATTGAAAAATTATTATCAAGCTAACTTACTGCTTGAGCTAACGACAGTGGCTCTAGCTGCACATAATTTGTTTAAACAGCTCAGTAGGCAGAATGCCGAGAAGATAATTACACAATACTAGGGAAGAAAACTGGCGTCGCTTGTGATTTATAAAATTTATCTCTTATCACTTCTGTGCGCTAGTGTCCTTTTTGTTTCTATACTTTGTTGCAACCCCATCAGCAATAATTAAAATGTCCCATTAGCAATTAGCAATCCAATTAACATTAGCATCCAATTATTGTCCAATTAGCATTAGGTTCAAGGTTGATTGAAAAAATTGGACTATTTCTGGTAGCTTGATATTTCTGGCGTTTCTAATATGCACAATTCAAACTACTATTCTTTTAAATCCTCTAGTAAGCAATATCATTAGTAGAACGTGTAGCGTTTCTGCTCGTATCTACTTTATTTTATAAAAAACAGACGGACAAATCGCCCGTTGTGTTAGAGAGTCCCCGTGAAGACATTATCATAAATTGTCGACACTCAGCTCAGATAGTCTGTTCTGAACATGGTTTAGGACTTTAGGGAATTATATGGAAATATATTAAGGTTTGACGTCACTTGCCTGTTATAATTAAAGCTGATACTAATTTAATAACAGCCGCACAGGTCGATCGATCAGGTTAAGCTACACTTGCCGCGGTTGGCCTGTGGATGTGTGACCATCTTTACATACCGTGACCCTTCCGTGCCTCGGAAAGCACGTTAAGCCGTTGGTCCCGGCTGTCATTTGTGGATCTTTGACAGTCGTTTAGGGGTATCAGAAGCCCGAAAGTTTGACAACCAGTCTTACCAAGGGGTATCGTATGACCCAGTAACTCCACAACCTTGAAGCGACTGCCTAGTCGCTAAAGTAAAAGTTTTAATAAATAAAATAAAATTAAAGGCAAACAAACATTTTCGATTGGATAACATATGAGTTTATTATTATTAATAAGCAACATATGATTTTTTTAGTACTTTTGTACAAATACTTTTACATGTCAATCATATTTTAAGAACTTGAAGAGGTCGGCGATTCCTATCCGACAACTCTGAGAAGAAAGGTCGAAACAAAGTCCGAGGTTTCAATACTTAATTAATCTGTTGACAATAAAGTACCAAAGAGAAACCAACCCTGTCTTAACAACACTATCGCAAATAACAAAGCAATACAAACAAACCCAATAATTCTAAACCACTTCAAAATACGGTGTAATAGGGTCTCGATCCCCCCAATCTATTTGGGGTAACGTAATTCCGGTTCAGATATCAAACAACTCTATCTGAAATTGAGCAGCTAATAGTCTCCTCGAAGAGAAATTGCATTATTCTTTGGTATAAACGTAGAAGAAAGGTTAGAGAAGGATCATTTGTGACAGATTGTAATTTTGACGTTCGAGAAGTGTATTCTCAGCCTAGTTTGACAGGTTATTGACAGGGAGCGGAGGGCGCTGTGTGAGAGCTAACATCTTTTTTTTTTTTTGCGGATGGGAAATCATCAAATGACCCCTCCCGCTCTGGGTGGAGCGGAAGGGAGTGTCAGACTCTTACTGACTAAAACCCACCCGTGTTCCTTCCTTAGCCCTTTATGTTCCGGGCCAGCGGTAACCCTTTCGGACAATCCCGCTGACAAGCTAACATGATTGCCCGCAGATTCAGGCGTACCTCTAAAGAGGTCTAGCGCTTTAGTGCTTACTGCACGTCTTTGTACACTTGCAGTCTGTGTGATCATTATACTCAAAAATCATACGGGGCCCTCGCGTCCAATATAATAACGCATTCAGGGAGCTGATGGGGTTGCCCCGGTACTGCAGCGCATCAGGCATGTTCGCTGAAGCTCACGTGGACTGTTTCTACACGGTGATGCGGAAGCGGTGTGCATCCTTGGTCCGTAGGATGCGGGGCAGCGCCAACAGCATCCTATCTATGATAGTAAGCAGGCTTGATTGTGCGTTTGTGAACCACTGCTCCAAGGTTTCGGCTGGGCCTATAGAGGTATGAGGAACAGGGTGTAAAGTTCACTCATACTCTATAGAAAAGAGAGGATCCTCCGACCAGACGGGTGGTGTCTGGCGGGCAACTATGTCGGGCCGTTGTATCTATGCTAGTTGCGCGGTAAACTCTGCTTGCGAGATGCAGCATTTTGTGTGACGTCAGTATGACGCCTTGTTCTCATGTGGCGTTGTAGATACCGCTACAGGCCTGTCACCTTGCAGCAGTGATGTCACAATCTGTTTTCGGTTTTTGACTTTGTTTTTGTCTTTACTGACATAGTTTGTAAGTATATTGTTACTATCAGTATGATTCTTGTTGCTCGATACAAATGATTATTATTATTAATTAATAAATGACTTTTGATTTTATCTTTTAAGTGGGTGCCCACTGCCCATGACAGTTTATAACATATTGTCACTGCTGTATGCTCCGCATGGTTATGGCAGAGGTGCACAGGCAAAATGTGGATGAATTATAGTCAACTCATCTTATCGCGATCCACGCTGGACTTTGGCCTCTTACAGGCTGCGCTATAACACTCTGTCCTCCGCCTTCTGCCTACAACCTATCCTAGCCACCTTCTAAGGGGCGTTCCACACTATGCTTGACGATACCCAGTCTCCAGGACTCATTTGCTCCACCGGCCGTCGGTCCTTCTACAAATATGGCTGGCCCACTGCCACTTAAGCGCAAACTATGTCGGTAACTCCAGTTCTTTTCCGGATAACTTCATTTCTGATACTTATATCATTCAAAGAAATTCCGAGCATAGCCTGCTCCATAGCGCGCTGAGCGACCTTGATTTTGTGGACTAGTCCGACCGTCAGTGTCCACGTTTCAGCACCGTATGTCATGACGGGCAGGACGCACTGGTTGAAGACCTTAGTCTTCAAACATTGCGGAATAGGCGACGAGAAGACTTGACGAAGTTTTGCAAATACTACCCAACCGAACACAACCCTTCTGTCGACTTCTTTCTCAAAGTTTTGTCTACCGAGCTGGATGACTTGCCTTAGACATACTTCTTCGAAACTTCGAGAATTGACCCTTCGGAGTGAATTGAGCTCGGCAAGTCGTGTGAATTGTACATGACTTTAGTCTTGTCCAAATTCAAGCCGAGGCCAACCCGTCGATTTGAGGACAGTAAATGTAGGGAACAGCTGATTTTTTTTTCGCGATTTCAGGTTTGGTCCCATAGTAAAAGTTGTTCATGAGTACAATGACCTCTTAAGAGGTTGTTAATGTTTTACCAATAACCCTGTATATTAAGTTACGCTATCATTCATCCTTAGACTGGTTTCGCACTACATCCAATCTAAATCCGAGAAAAACCGCTACAGGACACCCACATTTTGCCAGTTATGTTTAAGTACCATGTATTAGAAGGGTGAGCCAATTGCCACCAACTGGGCACAATTTAGGCCCCGAGTTGCTACTGAGAAATTCCATATAAAAAGCTAATAACGCTTTGCTCGACCCGGGAATTGAACCCAGGACCTCATTCTCAGCAGTAGCGTTTGCAACCACTAGACCAGCGAGGCAGAGTACAGTTTATATAAAGAGTTCTAATATTAGGTCTGCGAAGTTTCGCTAGCTTAAAATTTGTTGCGAGGTAATTGCGTAACACACTATCAGTAGCAATGGGTTTCGTTGTGACAGTTCAACAACATTCATTGCGTTATTTACGACGTTTAGCAAACATATTTTTCGAACATATATGAAGCAATGGATTAGCAATATATATATATATCTTTTAAAATGATTCAGATTGAGATTGATAATGATGTGTTAAGCAGTTAGGGTGTTCTTTAATAGCAAATCCAACCGTGAATCTTCTGTACATATTCTTCCATTTTATTCTTGAAGCCCGTTTGTCACCTGAACAGCTAACGACGGACGTAATAAACATGCAAATCTCGACGAGGTTCGTTTCTTACGCGGAAATGTTTCAATATCGACGCCTCGGAATAAAAGTGGCGTGTTATGTGGTTGAAGGGCAGATACGTATGGTGAAGATTATATGGCGTAATGAGGGCAGTACTAAAGTATATATCATAAATCTTTTTTTCTTTGAAAAGTTATAAGGGAAACGTCTGTCTTGGTATAAAGGCATGTGATTTTTTATTTTTTTGGCCCCAGTCTTGACCTCGATCACGCCTGATTGAAACCGATGGATGAGGTCTATGATGGAACGAGCATGCCCAGAAGATGCCTAACGCACTGGAACTCCTAAGCATCGACGAAACACAGCAGGCTGCTTGACACCGGACTCCGGTGGGAGGGTGGTCGCAAACCAGGCGGGCGTTAGCCCTACTACCGCAAGGGAAGAATTGACCAGTCAAATAAGGTGTTGGGTGTGACTGTCCAGGATGCGCCGAGCGCTCGGTTCAGTTGAGTAACTGGCGAAACAAACTGCGCTACACGAGGAGGCGTCTTAATGCATCTCAAAAAAGAATGTGATTAGGAGGGATGAAAAGCATGTTACTGAAAGAGACATAGATGAACACATGACATGACTTAAAGAGAGATGGACAGGGACAGGAAGGTCAACCTTCCTATCCCTGTCCTTTTCTTTAGAAAAGGAGGATGGACTATCTGAGGAATGTTGAAAGTGAATGATTGCTTGACAGTTGACGCCGACCCCAAGTGTCATGGGATACGGGCAGATAGATTATGATGACGTTTGTAGTACCATTAGCAACCACTTTGTGGCCTGTGTTTTCAGTGAACAAACATAAGTAGACGTTACGTGGCTAAATAATAACAGCCGCACAGGTCGATCGACTAGGTTAAGCTACGCTTGCCTCGGTTGGTCTGGATAGATGACCATCTTTACATAACGAGACCCCTCCGTGCCTCGGAAAGCATGTTAAGCCGTTAGTTCCGGCTGTCATTCGCGGATCTTTGACAGTCGTTACGGGTAGACAGAAGCCAGAAAGTCAGACAACCAGTCTTACCAAGGGGTATCGTATAACCCAGTAACTGGGTTGTGGAGGTCAGATAGGCAGTCTCTCCATGTAAAATACTGGTATTCAGCTGCATCTGGTTAAACTGGAAGTCGACCCCAACATAGTTGGGAAAAGGCTGGGCAGATGAGGCAGATGATATTAAAACCACACCCAAAAAAAAACATGGCCATCAGAAAGTTAAAAACGAACTGAAATAAATGTGATATTTGAAGCATAATTCCAAGAAACTACGTACAGTCAACAAAGGAGTTAAGTATACAGGAGCGTCGGATATAGTTGAAGTTTACTAAGAAACCGATGGATGTTCTAGACTGAAATTTAATTTAATAAATGAGCTGTTTGTTTTCTATTAATAAACTAAAATTTAACTCCTTTGTTGACTGTACATTACACAAAACAGTATCACCTACCAGACATTCTGCAGCAACTTCAGTTGCAGGCATTAATTGGAACTCGAACAAAGTGCCCACAATACACGATATATACTGAGCAAACTACTTAACAACTCTCACGAATGCCTCTCGAACTTCAAAACATTTTGTGGAAGATACTAAGGAGCTTCTGAAATGTCTGCGGTTATTAAAGTGTATAATTATGTACTTCGGACCAGTGAACAGCCCCAGCTTTGCACAGTTATTAGGCTTCCGTACCCATCGGGTAAAAACGGGACCCTATTACTAAGACCTGTCCGTCTCGTCTGTCTGTCTGTCACCAGGCTGTATCTCATGAACCGTGATAGCTAGATAGTTGAAATTTTCACAGATGATGTATTTTTGTTGCCGCTTTATCAACAAATACTAAAAACAGAATAAAATAGCAATGGATTAGAAATATGCTTGAAAATTATTCAAATTGAGAGTAATAGTATGTTACGCAAATAAGGTGCTGGCATGGACGTAATATATAGAAGTAACTCTATATATTACGTCCATGGGTGCTGGTCTCTACGACATTGTGTGTGTCAGAGATGTCAAAACGAAACAGAAAGGCGACCGTCTTTTTAAATCTTTATTGCCTTATGTCATCATCATTATCTGCCTAGCCTTTTCCCACATTTGTTGGGGTCGGCTTCCAGTCTAACCGGATGCAGCTGAATACCAGTATTTTACATGGAGCGACTGCCTATCTGACCTCTACAGCCCAGTTACTGGGTAATACGATACACCTTTGTGAGACTGGTTGTCAGACTTTCGCCGGGCTTCTGACTACCCGTAACGACTGTCAAAGATCCACGAATGACAGCCGGGACCAACGGCACGGAGGGGTCACGGTATGTAAAGATGGTCACCCATCCACAGACCAACCGCGGCAAGTGTAGCTTAACCTGATTGATCGACCTGTGCGGCTGTTATTATTTATCCTCGGGCCCCTCTTATCTTTATTGCCCTGTAATATAAGTTATATCCACCGTCCAACTTAGACCACGTCTAAAAAACTTCATCTTACTAGACAAACCTTCATTTCCAACTTACTACCTAAAAGCCCCAATATAATATCACAAGTCTTCTATCATGCAAATATTTCTTGCACACACTCGGGAAACTTGACAAAGTTTCATAAAGTAATGTCTTGTAAATTAACAGAACAATGGTGAAGTTGGCAACTGTTACCTTGTACAGTCGACGAAAGATATACGTTAGTAGGCAGTGGCGCCGATTCCCTTGTTCACAAACTAAACTAAATTTTAGTTCAGTGCATTTTTTTCTTTCTATTTCATTAAGAAAAGGACAGAAGATAAATATTAGTTTAGTCCTGTCAAATTAAGATACTCCGTAGAAAGTTTAGATGTGATTAAAACATGGCTACTAAAAATACGTCAATTTACGTTAGGCGCTGTCTAATTTGACAGGACTAAACTAATATTTATCTTCTGTCCTCTTCTTAATGAAATAGAAAGAAAAAGATGTACTGACTTTAAATTTAGTTTAGTTTATGAACAAGGGAATCGGCGCCATTGACAAGTTTTATTCATGAGCGTGAATAAAACTGCCATGCGCCCCATTGGTTTTCTCATCAGGAAACATTACGGACAAGCATTCAACAATGAAAAATTCTTATTCTGTGCTCACTTTCGGTATAATTAATTGTATGTACTCTTGTGCCAAATTTCAGTATTGTAAACCAAGAGAGGTTTAGACTTGTGCGTTGTTTGTCAGTGAATGAATTTAAGATTTTAAGTCTAAAAATGTTGTATTGTGTGCGGAATAGTAAAGTATTCGACATTGAGTTTTAGCTTGAGTAGTTGCTTAGGTCGTAATTGTAATAAACAATAATATGTCTGATTTGATTAGCCTCACAGATAAAGATTCATCTTCACCACTGTTCTTTGTAGAGGTTCACAAATAGGTTGAGGACCTAGTACCTATACTAATTTAATTAGAGCTTTAATCTGAATAGCCAGCACATTACTTAGCACCATATTTTCTTTCTGTAACAAGCAGGCTTTTAATCAATGTGGTAAAAAGTGCAAAGAGGTTAATCTTACCTGCAAACCAAACTCTTTATTTGACTGTACTATGTTCTATATCGGTATTTGTTGTCTATGGAACCAGGGGACTTCCGGACCCGTGACGAAGGAGGTTTTAGTTTAAAATAGGTCGTTATTTATTAGGAGACGTTGATATGTTGGCATTAGTACTTAATGTTGGAAGTGGGAAGATGTTTGGGATGTGTTTACTTGAAATATAAGTTAAGATAAAGTTACGATTTCTGAAGGAGACCTTAGCGCATCCCCCTTGACAAGGTTTAGATTTCACATACTTAAACTTTATTAAAAAAAATTGTCGACGAAAATTGAGGTTGTAAAATAAACCACAATTTTCATCTGTAAGATGATTTGAAATAAGGGTCTAAATCCTCTGGGTTTCTGTAAATACTTACAGAATTAAATCAAAACACTCAATTTAAAAGTGCCACTACAATTTGCTATCCCCAAGAACGTTCCCAACCCATCTGTTTACATTTTCATCAAATTGTTTTTGAACAGATTATCGAATACATTATAGTTTCAAAATGCGAAGTTATGTAAAACTGTATAAACCTAAAACTTCACCGCATATAAAACAATGTTGTTCTATAAAAGTTGCTGTTTCTCGGATAACACTCACTGACCGTGTGGCGCGATTTGTTACTTCTACGTGCTCCGGCGGCCATTTCTATTGGATAGGACAGGAGGCGGGAATCAGTTGCGAAGATTTTTCAATAATAATCATATATTTTTAATCCAGGGTGTCAGCTACCTCCATACCAAATTTTATCAAAATTGGTCCAGCCGTTTGAGCGTGAAGAAGTAACAGACATAATTATACAGAAGTAACACTCACACACATACTCACAAACTTTAGCCTTTTATTTATTTATTCTTTAATTAAAGTTTACAACTAGCCTTTATAATATTAGTGTGATTTGCTTACGCTAAGAAAATTTGAGAGTCTAAAACAGCATTTTTACAAAATGAAAAACAAAGAAAGCGCCCAGACTCCCGCACCAGAACTATTTATTCCTAGGATGCCTGTGGTACTTTGCACCTGTGTCGAGAAACAAACATAATAAGTATTCACTTTGTACGTATATCTTGGGCAAGAAATTCAAGAGATACACCAGGTTTCTAAATTGAGAATTTGAAGTAAGGAACTTTACAAACTTTACTTTAGCATTCTCAGGGATCAGGCAGAGATTCAGGGATTGTCAGGGGTCTTTAAACAGACTCCGTACCCAGGTTGGCCGAAGCAAGGAAAACCTGTTCAGGTGGAGATTCATAGACGACTCCGCCTTGGAGTGTAAATGTGGTGCTGTTCCACAAACGATGGGACACTTAATATTGTATCCTGCGTGTTCTGTCAGCTGCACGTTACAGGAACTGATGGACGCTGGTGAAGGCGCCAAACAAGTAGCCGAATTCTGGGCCGAGTACATTTAGATTGCTATCGACACGCTAAGAAGAGAAGGCAGCGAAGAAATGACAGCGCCAACTAGTTTAAAAATATTAACCAAAAAATTGACGTTTAAGTGTGCCTTTAAAGTATCTAGGTACTCATATAAATAAACATTTCATTTCATTTTCAAATTAAGGAAGCCCGAGAAATTCAAAATTTCTTGGCAAAGAAAACGTGTGCGGCGAGTAACCTCTGACAGGGACGAAGGTCCACGCACTCACACACTCGCATATAATAGAGAAAGAGACGGAGAGAAGAAAAGTCGCATGGAGGGGGCTGAACGCTTTTTCGTTACGTGACGATTTAGGTATACCAGAAAACTTCTACAGCAATCCACGTTAAGGAACTTCGCTCCAAAAAAGTAAGAAAGAGAAAGTTTTGATTTTCGCGGGGTTCATATACTCGTATGTAAGTAGATCCTGTAAGACATTTTTAAGTACACGTAAATTTTTTGGTCAATATTTAACACATTTTTTACATTAAAGACGGGCTTGTGGCTAATAATAATAATAATAAACCCTTTACACCCGCTCTGAAACGAGAGTGCAGCCGCAATGGGGCGATCGATGATCAGGTTAAGCTACGCTTGCCGCGGTTGGTCCGTGAATGGGTGACCATCGTTACATACCAAGACCACAAGCACGTTAAAACCCGTTGGTCCCGGCTGTCGTTCGTGGATTTTGGACAGTCGTTGCGGGTCCTCAGAAGCCCGAAAGCCTGACAACCAATCTTATCCAAGTCTTAGGGTATCGTATTACCCAGAAACTGGGTAATGGAGGTCAGATAGGTAGTCGCTCCATGTAAAATACTGGTATTCAGCTGCATCCGGTTAGATTGGAAGCCGACCCCAAAATAGTTGGGAAAAGGCTAGGTAGATGATGACTTTTTTACACTAAAGGATTCACCAGTAATGCTAAAGTAGACGTTGACAAATTCTCAATTCAGAAACCCGATGATAGTCTGTTTGTCTCGCATTCGGTCTCGGAAAATGTGAATAGAAATCGATCTTCGTGTAAATACTTTAAGGTATGCAAAGGATCTCGGAGCTAGAGTATTTTCTTTTTAAAATATACAGCTGTTGATCTATAGTGAATCTGTTAAAGATGAGAACGTTTGTGGTGTTACTTTACTGCATCATCGTAATACTTACTATTTCAAAAAGACTTAAAAACTTTGTAGAATAAACCAAGTGCGCAAATAAAACATCATAGATACACACGACGACATATTAATCAAGCTATACCCTTTTTTATGACCTTTTTTCTCAGGAACGCGTGGAGTTATCTTGTTGAAATTAATATTAAATACTCAAGGCTGCAATCCCTTGACGCAGTGAAAAAATCAAACTTCTAAGTCAACGCAATCAAAAGATACGGGCGTTTAAGTTCCGTTTATGCCGCATATTGACACTTGTAAGGGAATCAGGTACTTCCCGTTGACCTAAGTATCATGAAATTTGGCAAGAAGCAATGTCATGTAGCTTATTTATAGGAAAAAATCCGTGGTGCGCGAGACCGACTTGCACTTGTTTTAATACAATTCCTGTGACAATTTCACATAATATGTTTAGCATCAACGCTCCCATATAAATGTCATTTAGGCGCCAAACTTTCCTTATAGCACTGTAGACTTCACCTACTGCTGATGCCGAGTAAGAAACTAATTTTTTACGTTGTCACCAATTTGGTCCCAGTGTCCACATTAATAAAAACTCCGAATGAAACACCACATCAATAAAATAACAAACTTTAATTCCCTTAACCGCGATACCCAGTTTAAATTCGCTTTTTTATCCAAAGAAATATTTTACGAACCCCATATAGAATAGTTTGGAGTTTCGCTTTGCTCGCTCCGCTCCGCTCCCGAGGGCAACAAGTTTAAGTAACAGTTTACTATAGTAACAACAGTCGTTGAGTTTCGTTCCCTCGTTGTTGGAAATTATCGGCTTATGCTAGTTTTGTTGGGCCAATATTAGGGCCAATGTGGCAAGGAATTAGCTGTTGAATTTAGGTAGAATATAGTTTGAAAAATCATTACGCCCCGCGGCTTTTTCTGCCGAATAGCACTATTTGACGTTTGTCTACGGTCACAAACGCTACTGATAAGTTGAGCGTGAGTTCGATCGGTTAGCAGCCCGGTGTCTGAATTCATACCCCGTTAATGATAATAGGTTCGTCCCAGGACTTGATTTAAAAAATTATGAAATGTTAGTTGACCCTGATATAACTGAGTAGTTTTTTGTGCCACTGCGTTTTCTAATATCAAACAGAAGTAGGGAAGAGTCGGCGTTTTGGAGACTATCTCTTGTAACTTTTGACGTTCAAAAATGCTGATCCTCAGCATCACTTGAGTAAATAAGTAACGAGAGGTATGAGGAGCAGGGTGGAAAGTTCCTCATCCTCCGCTGAAAACGAAGCTACGCCCAACGGTTGTTGTCGGGTTTCCATGTATAATAATATGTCGTTAATTAGCTGTTTTACAAAACAGCTTCGTTATGTAACAGCTGAAAGTCTGAAATGTTTGCACCGATAACTCTGCTTGCGCGATGTAAAACTTTCGTGACGTCAGGTGCAATATTGAGTTATAGATGCCGCGCCACATATTTCGACTGTGACCTAGACATACTACTTTGTAACACAGACATGATGTAATATTTTGAACTTTATTGCAGTATTATAAAGTACAATTCATATTCACAGAACAGTCACTTTACAACCGCGGTGAGTTTTACAACCAAGTTTAATTTAAGTTACCGTCACAATTAACAATGGTCGTAAGTGTAGTATTGTTAGTATTGTTGCTGCCAGTCTCACTGTAAGTGCTCGTCGTAAAGTGACGTTATTGTGCACTGGGGAAGGTGACTTTGTCGGTTTGTGAGTTTCCTTGTTTGTTGCAAGGTATGATTTTTTAAGGGTTGTTGATGAGAAGATAGATGGGTTGGCACACATTTTTGAGAGCAGTGGTGGCGAAGTGGTAACAGCCGCGACTTACGAGTTGTAGATCGTAGGTTCAAACACAGGCAGGCAGGCAGGTAGGTTCAGGCGCTTTACTTTGTGTAAATCATATCATCACCACTGCTCTCAAAACTGACTTAAGCAACATTAGTCTATTGCTATTGCCGAGGAAGTAAAACATACCTATTTTATTAAGTTATAATATATCAATAATAGTTCATGCATGAGCATGATCGAAAACAATTAAATTCTCCGCAAAACAATGCCAAAATAATGAGAGCGCCTTAACAAAATTTCACGGCAATACACGCCCACACAAAGAGTGCTCAGTGTATTACGTAAGGCGCATCAATCGCTATTTGCGTCGGCTACTCTGCAATGCCGTCTCCTCTATAGGAAACTAGTCTCACTATTCAAAGGTTAGCTACGAAATGTTTGAACTTTAGCCAAAAACAAATAAGTTCCTATTCAATTTTTTTTTAATAATTAGAGTGGATTTATAGGGTTTCGTACCCAAAGGGTAAAAACGAGACCTTATTACTAAGGTTCCACTGTCCGTCTGTCCGTCTGTCACCAGGCTGTATCTCATGAACCGTGACAGCTAGAAACGTGTTTTTTTTCGGCGCTTTTGCCTTGTGGTACGGAACCCTTCGTGTGCGAGTCCGACTCGCACTTGGGCAGTTTTTTTCTTCAGTATTTTTAGAAAAATATCTTTGACCAAAGGAGGCTCGCCAATAAGTACGAACCCTACAAAATAAATAGATTCGATAGATCGATTCGAAATAGATCGATTCGAGAGCTTCGAACATTGAGCTATATAACTAGAGAAGCAAACCTCATTAAAATGTGTCAAAAAAATGTAACCACTATTTAAACGCGACGACGTAGCTTTGAAACCACTTCACATTTAAAAGTAAACATATATCTGTCTCACTTACACAAGTCGCAAGAATAATACCGTCGCTTAGATTAGACAAAGACCGCAATATAAACATGCAATGGCGGCCATGGCGGGATGGGGGTTGCCTAGTCATGCGAAATTTTACCCAACTTTTCAAGCCATAACGAACGTTAAAAAAAACGGTAAACGTTAAACGTTAAATTAAATAATTTTAAAATATTCAATTATGTATTTCTTATTGGATGTGTATTAGAAGGTTATAAACTAATGAAAATAATAAAGACATTTTCTTTATGAATATTTTTAACCCCCGACGCAAAAACGACGGGGTGTTATAAGTTTGACGTGTCTGTGTGTGTGTGTGTGTGCGTGTGTCTGTGGCATCGTAGCTCCCGAACGGATGAACCGATTTTGATTTTGTTTTTTTTTTGTTTGAAAGGTGAATTAGTCGGGAGTGTTCTTAGCTATGTTTGATGAAAATCGGTCCAAGATGGCTACCGCCACAAAATGGCGGATTACATAATTTTTCACCACTCCCTCAATATTGGTATCAAATGAAAGGGCTTAAATAGTAGAATACTATACACTATATCGAAAGGGCATGAGGATTATTAACTAACGAAATAAAAAATAAAAACTTGAAAATTATTTTTTTTGTCTGATCAATGCCCTAGATTGATTAGGAAAGTGGAGTGATGACTGGTACCTAGGACCACTGAGTTCGACCAGTTTTACGAATGTAATTATCCTACTTAACAAAATTTCTACATCAGATAGTGTCGCAGTCCCATTTATATACTAGATCTGAAATAGGTACCTAAGATATCTCATCATCATCATCATTTCAGCCAAAAGACGTCCACTGCTGGACATAGGCCTCCCCCAAGCACTTCCACTTCGACCGGTTCTGTGCTTCTCGCATCCAACGGGTTCCTGCGGCCTTCACAAGGTCGTCGGTCCACCTTGTGGGAGGCCTTCCAACGCTACGTCTTCCGGTACGTGGTCGCCACTCCAGAACCTTTCGGCCCCATCGGCCATCTGTTCTGCGAGCAATGTGCCCTGCCCACTGCCACTTAAGTTTGGCAATTCTGCGGGCTATGTCGGTTACCTTGGTTCTCCTGCGGATCTCCTCATTCCTGATTCGATCACGCAGGGAAACTCCAAGCATAGCCCTCTCCATTGCCCTTTGGGTGACTTTTAGCCTTCTTATAAGGCCCATTGTGAGCGACCACGTTTCAGTGCCATAAGTCATCACTGGCAACACGCACTGGTCAAAGACTTTTGTCTTGAGACACTGCGGTATGTGGGACGAGAAGATATTGCGTAGCTTCCCGAACGCTGCCCAGCCGAGTCGGATTCGACGATTGACCTCTTTCTCGAAGTTAGACCTACCTAACTGGACAGTTTGTCCGAGGTAAACATACTCGTCCACGACTTCGAGTGTAGCGTCTCCGATCTTTATGGGAGTGGGTGTTACATGGGCATTTGACATGACCTTCGTTTTGTCCATGTTCATTTTAAGACCCACTCTTTCGGAGGCTCTACTGAGGTCATCGAGCATTGTACTGAGGTCCTCCATAGTCTCAGCCATGACTACGATATCGTCGGCAAACCGAAGGTGAGTTATGTACTCGCCGTTGATGTTGATGCCAGCCCCTTTCCAGTCCAAAACCTTGAAGACATCCTCCAGTGCAGCGGTGAACAGTTTCGGAGAGATAACGTCTCCCTGTCTTACACCTCGCTGCAGAAGGATAGGTTTCGAGGTCTGATCCTGGAGTCGGACTGACATAGTGGCGTTTTCGTACAAACACTTCAGCACCTCGATGTACCGATAGTCGATCTGGCACCGTTGAAGAGACTGCAGCACAGCCCATGTCTCGATCGAATCAAAGGCTTTCTCGTAGTCCACGAACGCTAAGCAGAGAGGCAGGTTATATTCTTCGGTCTTCTGTATAACCTGTCGCAGCGTATGTATGTGGTCTACGGTGCTAAAGCCTTTACGGAATCCGGCTTGTTCGGGAGGCTGGAAGTCGTCAAACCTGCGCGCGAGACGGTTCATGATGACTCTCGAAAACAGCTTGTAGACATGGCTCAGGAGTGAGATGGGCCTATAATTCTTAAGAAGGGCATTGTCGCCCTTCTTAAAGAAAAGTATCACCACACCCCTGTTCCATGCCTGTGGTGTTTTGCCCTCGAGTATGACGGAACCAAACAGCTTCTGAAGGGCCTTAAGAACGGGTTTTCCGCCGGCCTTCAGCAACTCGGCCGTAATTCCGTCATCACCCGGCGCCTTGTTGTTTTTGAGCTGCTTCAGAGCCATCCTAATCTCGTACAAGCTGACGTCCGGGATGTCTTCGGTATAGTGCCGGGTCAATCTAGCTCTCGGTTCGTTTGCCAGATTCATAACGGGGTTACTTGTTGACGTGTATAACTGTCCATAGAACCTCTCGATCTCTCTCAACAGCTCAGGTTTGGCGGATACGATCCTGCCATCTTCGGTCTTCAGTTTCATAAGCTGGCTCTGCCCAATAGACAGATCTCTAGCAAAGACCTTGGAGCCTTTATTTCGCTCTATCGCGTCCTTAATACGGTCTGTATTAAAGCGGCGAAGATCGCTTTTCAAGGACTTGGAGATCTGTCTATTGAGTTGCCGGTAATTTTGCGCATCATCCGAAGACTGCAAGATCATCTCGCGCCTCTCCTTCATGAGCCGCAAAGTAGGATCAGAGAGCCTCTTTTTTGAATTCGTACGACCGGTCTTGAAGATCTTAGACCCGACCGTATGGACAGTTTCCACGAACCCATCGTTATAATCGTCCACGGAGCTCCCTAGGCATTCGAAACGATTCTGAAGTTCGAGCTGAAAGCTCTCGGGGTTATGGACCTGGATCGGTGCAGGACGGAGCGTAGACTTCATCAGTCGAGATCTTTCCAGCTTGATATTTAAGTTCAATGTGCCTCTTACCATGCGGTGATCACTTCCGGTTTTCACCGCGTTGATCACAGAGACATCATTGAACACTTGCTTCTTCGTCGACATAATGAAGTCAATCTCATTTTTAGTTGCACCATCCGGGCTCTGCCAGGTCCACTTTCTGTGCTCACGCTTTCTGAAGAAGGAATTCATCATAAAGAGGCCTTCCTTCTCCATAAAACTGGCCAGTAGGTGGCCCCGGTGGTTCCGGCGTCCAACTCCAAATTGCCCCACTCGCAGCTCATCATCGTTTCGTTTACCCAGTTTCGCGTTAAAGTCCCCCATGACAACGGTAAAGTGAGTTTTAGACCCATGCATGGCTCTGGAAATATCCTCATACATGGTCTCTACCTCATCGTCGGGGTGTGAAGAGGTCGGGGCGTAAACCTGTACGACCTTCAGCGAATACCTTTCGGATATTCTGAGTATAAGGTACGCCACCCTGGTCGACACACTCTCGATCTTCACCACGTTGCTCACAAGGGACTTATGGACGATAAACCCGACACCACCTTGGGACTGCTGGTCGCCCTCCCGGAAATAGAGCAAGTTTCCGGATTTGAGGATTATCGAGTCCTCCCCCTCTCTTCGGACTTCAGATACCCCGACTATACTCCATCGTATCTTGCTCAATTCTTCCTCGAGTTCGGTGATCTTCTCGTCGGTCCGGAGTGTACGCGTGTTGTATGTTGCCAGGTCCAGTTTTCGGTGATTGTGGTAGCCGGATCTCTTCCGGGGATTCTTAGCACCCCTTGCCTCACCGTGGCCTTGGCCGCTACCGTAACCAAGGGTAGGCGGGCCGCCGGGTACTAGGGGCCAAGTGTTTTTTGTGCTTGTCATTTTTGGGGGGGGGTTTGCCATAATCGCCACGCTTGGCAGGCGGGTTGGCGATCGCAGTATGGTATGGTGGTGGAATGCACAGAGAACGCTGCTGCCTAAGATATCTAATAGCTATGAAATACTTGTACGAAAGTTGAATAACTAAAGGAAGAACTAGAAAAGGATATAATAAAACAAAAAATCTGTTCAACTTTAAATTATATTTATTTTTTGACGGATAAAAAACCTGATTAAACACCAAATTACCTGAATCTTAAAACGCAACTAAATTAAAGAAATGAAATACAAAAATTAAGGAGTCCCTACAAAAAGCTTAATCTTCTAGCCGATACATTTTTCAAACGGTGAATTATTTTCCTCATTTTGTGGTTTCGCGGCGTTTCAATTATTTCGTCTATCTCTTCGTCGGTTTCCACAGCATCCACATCCATATTTTCTTCTACTGAAAGCTCCACCCGCTCTTCAGAATAACGGTTGTCCTGAAAAATTTACAATTTATTGTAGTCAAAACAGCTCTTTACAATCTAAAAACTAAGTTGAAAATAACATACAATACACAATGTAGTTTGAGTTGATATATAAACTAATTTGTTGATGATGATGTTCTCATTGTTCTTCTTCCCGTCATCCTTGACGGGAAGAAGAACAATGAGAAGGAATGAATGAATTTAACCATTACCTATAATTTGATAATATTAATTACCGCATAAAATGATTACTTACAATAAGCATTGGAATTGCTTCATTGGACAAATAAACATGGCCACATTCGCTTTTTGGGCCTATTTTGTCTTGATCACGGAAGTGCTTAGAACAAATGCGAGTAAATTTGGTAGGTAGCCAGTGTCTCTTTTCTCAGCAATCGGATTATTTCTATCCATTTATCACGGCGGGCTGCATCTTTAGGCACCCTGCAACGTTGTTATTATGAAAAAAATATTTAAAATCAGTTATTCCAAAAATTAAAAAAACTCCCACAAATGTGGGAAACTAAAACTAAGTTTTTAGTGGCAACACTGAACCTAATTTACAAAATACTACATTTTATTTATTTTTATTGCGTTTTTACGTTGATATAAACACAGAAACAATAAACTTACGCGTGGAAAGTAATTCCGGTTAATTTATTGTGTTTTTGTGACCTCGAATCGCACTCTTTCACTACGCATTTTCCCATTTTGGCGGTAATTTTCGCTCGGCTAAGTTCGGTTGGCGTCACACAGAGCACTGAACTGACATTAGCTACGATTGAGACTGTGGTCTTGATCCCAGTGGCAACGCCTTGGCGCGGTAATTGCTAATCTAGTGTATGTATATCAATGGCTTCGAAACATTAAAATGTTTTCCTGGTAGCTGGTATTATTAACACGTGCTTTTCTTGAAGATTCTAATTGTAATGCGGCATGGTCCATAACCAAAAGAAATATGCAAAACAAAACAGCACAGAACGATGGAATCGATTTCAAATCGAGTGTTCGACTGACAGTGCAGAGAACTGGCAACGCTGACCCAGACCCGATTGGCGCTCGATTTTCAAATTGTCAATGTCATTCGCTTTGTGTTTGCCGCTCTTTTTCGTATCGTATTGTGAATTTCGACTTTAGCCATTTTTGACGACTTGTGCTGTTCAAAATGGATTCTGATGATTTTCTATTCGACGACCCCGGCTCACTCTCGGACTCAGTACCCGCTTCAAACGTTAACCCTGGCATTTCTCCGCATAATGAACCCGCTTTACATGAAGACTTGCGCGTGAACATGGACTTTCCGATTTTGCCTAGTGAATCTATACATTGTATAAATTGTGGTATTGAAATCACTCACAGGAGAATACACATTGTTAATCTTGTGGAAGTGCAGCGAGTTATACTGCAATGGATCGCACCGCAAGTGGTAAGTTCCAACTTCTGAGATAATTATGTACATAATTGAATATTTTGAGTTGGCTAAAATCCATCACTACAACGCTTATAATTTATTTTAAAGTATTGAAGTTTTTTTTTGTATTACGAGTATTTAACCAAATTGATACAAAACTTCTTATCTATATGTTTTCTTTGTACTGTAAACCACCCAATAAAATCAATAATAGTGCAATATTTTTATGTTCATGTTCAAGCCCAAACGCTATACAAACTGGTTGATGTCCTTTCAGCTTCTAGGACTTCAGGAAGACCCTTAGAATATTGATGATCATCAGCGAGTCAGTGAATCAGTGAGTCAGTGACGAAATCGGGGTATTTTAGATATCAATAAAATCTAAAGTATAAGAGCTATGCAATTGAAACTTTATAGGTATAATAAATCAACCACTGACATCATATCCCGAAAATTTTGTTTATCTGGTATAATCCAAACCCAAGAAGGTTCAAAAATATGACGAAGTGCTTCGAGAAAAGGTAGGTAGTGCCCTTGCGCTTCGCTTGTCTCGTCTTGGCGGGGGCACTACCGTGCCCCCAGATATTTCAGCCTGTTTTGTTCCTTGGATAGGTAAAATCTTCGTTTTCTTGTACTTCGTGAATGTACTTTGTGTATTTCCATAACACACTATCAGTAGCAATGGCTTTTATTTTGACAGTTAAACAACATTCATTGCGTTATTTAGGGCGTTGAGCAGACAAATGTTTCGAACATATGAAGCAATGGTGTACGTGACGACTGTCAAAGATCCACGAATGACAGCCGAGACCAACGGCTTAACGTGCTTTCCGAGGCACGGCACATAACACTTACTGAAATTGCGTTTCTCCTCAATTATTTTTCTTTAAATTTTACGACCTCCAAAGTTTACCTACCCACCTATCATTAGTCAGTAGAGTGTTCAAAAAACGGTGTTAGCATGTCCCCAACGATTTTCCTTTGTAGGGGTGCCCGGAGCCCCATCTGCCTCTAATCCCCTATTCTTTGACAACCCTGAGAGGGCTGCAGTGTTATTGGCGTATTTTCTTCAACCCCTACTTTCTGAAGTGTCGTTAAAGTTGCTTTCAAGTTGGTTGTAATGTTTTTAAGTAGTAGGAGGGTTATTTTGTACCTAGTTGGTGTTGATATTTTAGGGTTATGAGGCTCGTATAAGTTAAAATAAACACCTAATTTTAAATAAAAAGCTATATTGCCTTTATTATTTATTTATTTAATATATAAAGCACACAAATGTACAGAGGCGGACTTTATGCCGTAACCCCATGACTTTTAAGTCGTCTTTAAGTCCTTTAATTCAATTTATTTATTTTTCAAGTATCGTGACTCATTTGTTAGTAAAAAATAATGTTTTTTATTATGATTTTAATATATATTTCGAGTATCTTACCTTCATTAGGCACAATCGATCATACTTAGTTTATGTGTATATTTTATTCTTGATTTATTTATGAGCAGATCAAAACCGTCTTATAAGTAGGTACCTACTTATAATTGACCTACCAGATCAGAAAGACAATCACTCGTCAGATAGGCAGTCGCTCCATGTGTTCAGCTGCATTCGGTTAGACTGGAAGCCGACCCCGCCATAGTTGGGAAAAGGCTGGGCAGATGATGATGACTTGTCATTACCTAGTACCTACCTACATACAACTATCCATAAAGGTTTACCTAATATTAAAGGAGACAAAAATTATCTGACCAATCAAGTGTAAAAGGTGGTTTTTTACCAAATAAGTGTTTGAATAAACTGAATTATCTTAATCTTTTCACAGGGCAGTATTTTACGAGATCATTTCGAACCAACGATTTTGTGATCAATTACAGTTGGCTCCAGTTGACTTGACGACAGCTGGTCAAAGAGGGGATCCTGTAGGCTGCTCAGTCAACCATAAGTGACCTTTAAACCTATAGACGTAGCTAGTACGTGGGAAAACGTTTTGTAAGTTTTGCATTCAAGCTTTAGTGAGAACAAAAGAGTAACCGTGGATTTGCTTGCCGGCTCTTCTAAGTAGGAAACGACCAATGTGAACCCTGCTTCTGACGTAACGTCAATTGTAATAATCATGGAAAACTAAATATAAAACTGTTATTCATTGTTTTGTTAGATACACCGTTCGCAATCTTTTGGGTTGCAGTTTGAAATATAATAATAATAATTTAATCACATAAAAAATACAGAAAACCTTTGAAATGAAGTCCCCGGCTCCTGAGCTAGGTTTAAAGACCTGTGTTACAGGAGGCAGTTGTCACAAAAGCAAAAGAAAAACTGGCCAAGTGCGAGTCGGACTCGCACACGAAGGGTTCCGTACCACAAGGCAAAAACACGTTTGTTGTATGGGAGCCCCCCTTAAATATTTATGTTATTTTGTTTTTAGTATTAATTTGTTGTTATAGCGGCCACAGAAATACATAATTTGTGAAAATTTCAACTGTCTAGCTACCGCGGTTCTTGAGATACAGCCTGGTGACAGACAGACGGACGGACGGACAGCGAAGTCTTAGTAATAGGGTTCCGTTTTTACCCTTTGGGTACGGAACCCTAAAAATCCACTCTAATTATTAAAAAAAAGATTGAATAGGAACTTATTTGTTTTTGGCTAAAGTTCAAATTTACTTACTTAAATTCGTCGTTAGTATAAATTATTATTTTTTTTGTCTAAAATGTGCATAATATTTTTAATCTTTTTATAATAATATTAGTTTTGAATTTAACTTTGAATAACCAGCGTCGCGTATGACACAAAACCCGCTAGAATAAGTCAGTATCCCACAAGCAATAACCAAAATACAATAAATCAATTCAAATTAAGACACATTGAAAACTTATTCCTTTCCTCTTCCTTCCGAATAAATGAAATATTTCTTACAGTCTCGACTGAACGCGAATGTACTTTGAAGTCACATGAACGGGCTAGTAAAAGTATGCTCGAGAAGAAAAGGCTTATAGTATTGTGACGTATGTATAACTTTACAGATAGTGTGTAAACTTAATTTAGTATTGCCCAAAGATTTAAATCGTTAGACTTGCCCTCACCGTACTTACGTCGCGAAAAAAGTGTCCACATTGAAAAGAGTGAGCTCACAAATTCCGTATATGGCGTTATCGACTGCAACATTGTGTGTGTCTGAGGTGTCTAAACTTTTATAACTGTTTCAATAGTGCTAGTCACTCTGAAATCAACTTAATTGACATTGAAATAAAGTTCATATTGGTTTAACTTGAAATAATATTAATTTGAAACAAGTTTGAATTATGTATACATAGGTACATAAACTCACTCTTTCCCATGGGGCTAGGTAATAACTAAAGAACGCCACCTGCTACGATCCTTACATACTCTTTTTGGTTCGTTTTCGTTTATACATCTGTACCTTACCTGCATAGCACACTCACAATATGAGGATTAAGAAGGATATTCCTAATCCATTGCTTCTTCGGTTTGATAAATTCCTCAGCTAAACAAAGTACATAACGCAATGAACATGGCCGAACTGCCAAAGTAAAAGCTATTGCTGCAATATTCTACACCGCAGTGCACAGTGTTAAAATTCTCTTCGCCGATGAAAATTTAAAAACATATGATGGTACGGAACCCTTGGTGCGCGAGTCGCACTCGCTCATGCCCGGTTTTTAGATAGCTACTAGGTATACTATTTGTTCGACATTTATTATTGATTGATTGATTGTCATTTTATAAGTGTTCTGAACTTACCCCGGTGGTCATACACGCAAGCCCATAGAAATGTTCTTATGTCATAAGTAATTTATTTCATAACAATATAGGTACGTTGTGTTGAAAATTTAAAAAAATAACATCATACAATTGCAATTAAAATAAAATTAATTAAATACATTTAGAAAAGTCAGTAAAAACAATAACGGTTAATTAAGAATTCAAGTACCATTAAAAGATCATAAATAATAAATGTCAAAGTAATAAAATCAATCATAAGTTACCTAAATCTATGCGCAAGCCGGTTGCGAGTACGCACCTGACCTTTCTGAAGAACATCACTAATAACTTTTTACAAAAAATCGACCAAAAATCGAATTTCCTAATGTTTCAAAATTCATACCAAAAATTCCAGCCTAGCCTAGCATCATTCACGAAAAAACAAAACCACGTCGCACGCAACTGTACACCTCTGACGTCACCGGTACTTTCATACGTGTGCACAAAACGGGCATAGAAATGTGGGTATTATGCAAAACAACGGGCATGGCATACGCCTACCGTTTCAGTTTATTTCCCACTTTTGCTGGCGTTACTTTGTTAATACTGTTTTAATACTGACGGTTTTCTTTGCGTATCTGACGTTTAAATTAAGTGGCTTTATGGTTTCTTGTGAGTTTGTGGGTACTTTTAAATGTATGGTGTAAGTGCGGCCAAAACGCTTATAATGCTCTGCAGTGAAAATTAATGTAAACGTGATTGTTGAGTATAGTATAGGTAAGCAATTTAGCGGTGCAAGGACCGCTAAATTGTTCCACAGAACCGTACGTTACAAAATTTTGTTTCAGTGCGGTTAGTGGAAGTGCTCGGGCAAATCAGCTGTTCCCTACATTTTGACGAGCTATACGAACATAAATGTAGGGAACAGCAGATTTTTTTTGCGAAAAGTGTTAAAATTCTATGATGAATATAGGCCTCGCCGATGAAAATTTAAAAACATAATTATGATGGTACGGAACCCTCGGTGCGCGAGTCCAACTCGCTCTTGCCCGGTTTTTAGATAGCTAGTTACTATTTGTTCGACTAGCACTATTTATCTCAAAACGGTGAAACAAAATATCGTAAGGAAACCGGCATGTCCTAGAACCAAAAATTTGAATACATGTGATTTCTACCAACCCGCACTGGGCCCGCGTGGTGGATTATAGCCCACTCCCTCTCACAGAGAGGAGGCCTGTGTCCCAACAGTGGGACAGTCTTTACAAAAACTCCATTATACAACTAGGTTACGTAGTTCAATTACAACCAAAATGAAATAATGAAAACTTCAATAAAATTACTTCAACAGCATTAGCACTAAATCTTATTTTGAGAAGCGCTAAATATTTGAAAAGCTCAGACAATGTCTGACGACACATTTGCAATGCTAATGACATCAAAGTTTGTTTCAACTTTTTGAATTGTTCTACACTTTAAATGACTTCAGTAATATGATTTGAATGATAGTTTGTTGTCCCGGCGCCGCTTGCGTTTCTAGAACTTTTAACTACTTTCATGTTAATTTGCTCGGTTTTATTTAAGGGTAGTGCAGTTTTTAATTACTTGCTGTGAAGGAAAATGAATTGTTTGGAATCATGGTACCTAACTGCATAACGCACTATCAGTAGCAATGGGTTTCATTTTGACAGTTCAAGAAAATTCATTGCTTTATTTACGTCGTTGAGCAGACACATTTTTAGAACATATGAAGCAATGAATCTGCAATATCCTTCAAAATGATTCAGATTGAGATCTATAGTGTGTTATGTATTACGGTCGTGTTGACCAATGCTCATGAATTAACTTTGTGTAAAGACCTCTTTACTCCAACTTGTAGTTAGAAAATAATAAGATGATGATAAACAAGGTGAATTTGAAATAACTGAAAACCTGAAAAGGGATCATTGTACTCATTATTTTGAACAACCTCATTTTAGGTGTTTAGTTATTTCAATTACATCTTGTATTAAACGAGTAGACAAGTCCTGAATGGCTGCATATAGAGCAGATCCGCAAGCGTAATGTGGAACACTCTCCAGCTAGATGGGCACTGGGCAGACGACCTCAAAAAAGTGGCTGGGAAAGACTGGATGCAGAAGGCGAAGATCAGGGTGTTGTGGCGAAGCATAGGAGAGGCCTATGCCCAGCAGTGGACTGCGGGCTGAGTTCATTGATTGATATACAAAGATTTGACAGCAACTTCTACAACGTTTTTAGGAAAGTGACATGCATAATGATCATATTTAACTGCTTGACCACCGAATTACTGGTTTTCGTTTTAATTGCTTTGCTGAAAAAGCTAGCTCTGAAACATTCTTTAAAGTCAATTCTTCGGGAAGGCATATGCTAAGAATGTTCATCTTCCAATGAACGTCTTTTGGCTGAAATTATAATGATGACTATCTAACTCAGTTATGTTTTCGATAACATATTTCTGATTCTTCATATACTTTCTCCATAATTCTCATAAAAATTGCTTCATCATCATCATCATTTCAACCGAAAGACGTCCACTGCTGGACATAGGCCTCGCCCAAGCACCTTCACTTCGACCGGTTCAGTGCTTCTCGCATCCAACGGGTTTCTGCGGCCTTCACAAGGTCGTCGGTCCACCTTGTGGGAGGCCTTCCAACGCTACGTCTTCCGGTACGCGGTCGCCACTCCAGAACCTTTCGGCCCCATCGGCCATCTGTTCTGTGAGCAATGTGCCCTGCCCACTGCCACTTCAGTTTGGCAATTCTTCGGGCTATGTCGGTTACCTTGGTTCTTTTGCGTATCTCCTCATTCCTGATTCGTTCACGCAGGGAAACTCCAAGCATAGCCCTCTCCATACCGCATTGTCTCAAGACGAAAGTCTTTGACCAGTGCGTGTTGCCAGTAATGACTTATGGCACTGAAATGTGGTCGCTCACGATGGGCTAGAAGGCTAAAAGTCACCCAAAGGGCAATGGAAAAATTCCATAAACTCTTTAAAATATTCAAAGCAAATGTGGATAGACGCAATACAAGCGCAAAGAAACTTTGCAGCAGATCAAATATGCTTTGTATTCGTGCGACAAAGGGGTGTAAATGATGTTTCTACTCACAAAGGCGAATTGTATAAGTTGTTTGTCTTTTTGCATTCGGGAATGGCGTTGTGTTTTAGAAGTTGTTATGGAATTGACGTTTGTATTAACGGGTTTAAGTTTTTTAGTGTTTTGGTACAGACATGTTATCTCCAAGTGGAGGTTGGTTGTACGTGAATCAAAGTTGCTTTTAGTAAGAACGCTTGATTATTATGTAAAGCCTAAAGAATTTTCGTAATGTTTACATGTCCTACTATTCTACGAATAATTATTACAAAATGTGAAAGTTAGGATGTTTGAATGGATTTGGATGAAATTTGGCACACAGAGATAAGTTTGTAACCTGGATTAGCATAGGTATATTATACATTTTATCTACCAACCCGCACTGGGCTCGCGTGGTAGATTACATCCCACTTCCTCTCGAAGAGAAGATGCCTGTGTCCCAGCAGTAGGAACATTATTGGCTGATTATGATTATACTTTTTATCCCGACAGAACGTTCCCGCGGGATAATATCCCCAATTCATACGGGTGAAGCGCGGGAAAAATCTTTTTTTTTTAAATATGTCCGTAACATAAGCTATGCTGTTATGGGCCGTATAATTATAAGCTATCTCTATGACACAATGAACGAAACCGCGCGAAATGAACGCGAGATTGACGTCATTAAATAAGAAATTGACGTGGTTTCGAAGAACGAAATCATTGAGTGGTCATAGAGAATTAGGACCATAGATATCTTTTTTTTTTTTGTTTTGTTTTATTTATTCTTCTTGGCCGAAGACGATACTTTTGTGAATGTAAGCACAGGGTGTGGCATCATTCGAAAATGCACAACTAAAAAAAAAAAGAGGGTAGAAATTAGTTGTTTTACACTAACACGAAACTCATAATAGCAATGCTGATCCGTAAAAGTAAATTATCGTAAATAGTGAATAACGCTTACCTTCTTCTATTCCATTTGCATCTACCTACTTCATCTATTGATAAAGGTAGAGTACTTCACTTTCTTCGAATAGCATTAAATTAACTATTTCCGAGTCATTTTTTTTTATTATCTTAGTATATAATTATTATTGTTACGACTATTTGCTTTTATTCAAACAGCCCATTTTTTCTTTGAGTGCATCGTGCACGGAGCAATATTTGTCTCATTTAGATTGATCGCGACGAACACAGGTTTTGATGAGACTGTTGTTTTCGTTTTTCTTTTTGTAATGATATGTTCTTGATTACTAGTTTATTTATTTATTTATAAGTAGGTATAAAAAGTATGTATTAGGTATGTTGAAACTGTGTGTACTCCCCGTCACTTTTCCCTAAAGGTTCATTCGAAAACCAGCGTCAGACAGCATCTGTCTGGCATTAGTGCTGAAATGAACCTTTTTGGCGCAGCCGTGAGGCACACACTATTGTTGTTGTAACATAGTTTTTATTTATTTTGTTAATTTTGTATTTTGTGTTTCACGAACTGTGTCAAATAAACTTTTTTTCTTTCCTTTCTTTCTTCTTATATCCGATTAGGACCCCGGGCTCTAGAAAGAGGAATCTCTTTACAATACGCATCGTGTTTAGGAGACCTACCATTCAGGTCAGTATCGTGATACCTACTTAATTATAACTAACAAAAATATTTATTACTAGCTGCTACCCGCGACTTCGTCCAAGTGATTTTTTTTTATTTTAACATAGGAACATTATTTACATCCTATGACACTAGGCAATACTGAAGATTTAAGGAGCTTGTCGCCAAGTAATAACAGCCGCACGGATCGATCGATCAGGTTAAGCTACGCTTGCCGCGGGTGGTCCGTGGATGGGTGACCATCTTAACATACCAAGATCCCTTCGTACCTCGGAAAGCACGTTAAGCTGTTGGCCTGGCTGTCATTCGTGGATCTTTGACTGCCGTTACGGCTCGTCAGAAACCCGAAATTCTGACAACCAGTCTTACCAAGGGGTATTAACCCAGTAAATGGGTTGTTGTGGTCGAATAGGCAGTCGCTCCATGTAAAATACTAATATTCAGCTGCATCCGGATTGACTAGAAGCCGACCCCAACATAGTTGGGAAAAGGCTAGGCAGATGATGACTCGGCAATACTGCAGCTTCCAGTGAGATAATTTTTGGAATCGGATCAGAAGTTCGGAAGATTACCCCTACAAAATCACAATTTTTACCTGTTTATAATATCATTATTGGTATGTTAATTTAGATGAATTGCAATAATTAATATCATCATCATCAAAGTCAAAGTCAAAGTTATTTTATTTGTAAAACATAGGTGGTGTAGAAACTGTTGTTATTCAAATATATAGGTAGGTACACTATGTTTTGCCAATGACGGCGTACAAATATGAATAAAATAATTAATTAAAAGTGAATTAACCAAAAATAATAATTTAAAAAATGTCAACAGAAAAAAAATAATAATAATTGAGTAATATAAAAATGTATGCTAAAATAGATGCTTCAGTCAAATAATTATTGTAGAATTAAGTCATAAAGTCAAATTAGAATTATTTAAAACAATTTTTTTTGATAGTATTAAAAATGTCTAGTAATAAAAAAGTTACAATACATAATGTCAAAATTTGTCTGTTAAAAAATCTGAGACACTATAATAACATTTTTGACATAACATAGTTTTTAATTTTTGCTTAAATAAATGAACAGGTAATTTTTTTAGCTCTCTTGGCAATTTATTATAAACGACATCATCATTATCATCTGCCTAGTCTTTTCCCAACTATGTTAGGGTCGGCTTCCAGTCTAACCGGATGCAGCTGAATACCAGTATTTAACATGGAGCGACTGCCTATCTGACCACCACAACCCAGTTACTGGGTAATAAGATACCCCTTGGTAAGACTGGTTGTCAATAATTAATAACACAACACTAAATATTTAGTTTTAGATGTAAACTAAGCATATGGATTTTTTTTTAATTCACATCAATCTATACAGCGAAATATTTGACAGCTATTTGCGACGTTGTCCACTTTGAGGTACAACCTTTTAAATATTAACAATATATCACATCAATAGGTAAATTCTAGAACAATAAAATTGTTTCCTTCGTCAACCTTAAAAACTAACAAACCCTCCGTCTTTATGAAACTGTCAAATATAAAATACACAGTTGTCTTAAAAATATGACAGGCAATATTTTAAAAATGGAATCCCTGCAGGTGAACACTGGCGTGCAGTTGCACCCCAGTCTAAGGAGCTTACAGGCTTACAGTCTATTATTTTGAGATTTGACTTACGTTATTGTAAAGGAAGATTTTATCTGGCCAAAAGTGTAGGTGGAACTTGGGGAGGAAATAAGCTGAATTGGATTTTGAGAACTGGGTTATAGTGGCGAGTTTCGAATGGCATTAAAATTAAGGTTTAAGAAGTCCAAACTTTAATTACTTTATACTTATTAGGATTATTACAACGTGATGCAAAATACATCCTTGAAATTCCAAAGAACGCTGGTCTCACCGCTTACTATTTTAGAATGGCAGATTTTTAGGATTCCGTACCCAAAGGGTAAAAACGAGACCCTATTACTAAGACTCCACTGTCCGCCTGTCTGTGATAGGTAAGCTGTGATTTTACTGCAGCTAATTAAAAGTCCTAGTATAATACGATGGCCACTTCTGGTAAAGGCTACCCTGCGCCTTTAAATATATATATATATTTCATGCTACCCCGGAGATATCAATTTGTCCCCCAAACCTTTTACGATTTAATTCACATCAAAAACTTTCCAGCAGCCTTCAAAGCTGTTAAATGTTCTAAAGCCTATAAAATCAAAGTCGGTAAGCGTCAGGGGTGACAAATGAATGAACTGTTGTCCAAGGCTGTCCTTAAAAACCTTGATTTTATTTTATGATTGACGGAAACAAGATGTGGTTGTTCGTGGATATGGTATTTGAAGCTAATAATTATATATCATCATCTGCCTAGCCTTTTCCCAACTATGTTGGGGTCGGCTTCGAGTATAACCGGATATAGCTGAATACCAGTATTTTACATTGAGCGACTGCCTATCTGACCTCCACAACCCAGTTACTGGGTAATACGATACCCCTTGGTAAGACTGGTTGTCAGACTTTCGGGCTTCTGACGACCCGTAACTACTGTCAAAGATCCACGAATGACAGCCAGGACCAACGGCTTAACGTGCTTTCCGAGGCACGGAGGGGTCTCGGTATGTGATGATGTAAGCTAATAATTATTAGAGGGTCCAATTAAATTAGCCAGCTGGACTCAACAAACGTTGTTTTTTTTTGGGTTTTTTGGTATTCTAAGTAATTACACTATCAGAGGTTGTTGAGCCAAAAAAACCTCTTTCTGCCAATATAATGACAGCGTATAATCTATAGTAATAATTTTTTTTTTTTTTTTTTTTTTATTTGAAATGGGTTTGCTCTTGACTCTAGTCTAGGTCAGAGTTGACAGAGACAAAGTCGACGATGGAGTGAGCTCACCCAGAAGAAGCCTGTTCACTCTTACTTTGAAGAGATTCGGGTTGTATGAGCTCGGAAACACAGACGCAGGTAAAGAGTTCCACTCTTTTGCTGTGCGCATTATAAAAGACATTTGAAAACGCTTAGTGCGAATTGGTGGAATAGCAACTAGGTAGGGATGGTAACTTGCAGTGCGTCTGGATGTCCGAAGGTAGAAGGGGGCCGGTGGAATGAGGTCGTGGAGTTCTTGGGCACACTCACCGAAGTACAATCTGTAGAAGACCGACAAGCAGGCAACCTTGCGGCGATGAGCCAAGCTGTGAAGCTTGGCATCCACCAGTTCTTCGTCGCCAATGAGCCTCTTAGCTCTGCGTTCCACCGAGTCAAGCGCGGCAAGTTGATATTTCGCTGAGCCATCCCAAAGGTGGCTGCAATACTCCATGCAGGATCGGACTTGCGCTTTGTAAAGGGTTAAAAGCTGTCCAGGCGTAAAGTATCGCTTCACCCTATTTAGGATGCCCAGCTTCTTGGCCGCAGTTTGGGCTTTGTACTCGATGGTAGCGCCGAAGTTGAGACTAGACGTCAACTCCATGCCTAGGAGCTCGAGCCGATCTGTTACAGGAACAGATGTACCCCGGAAAGTAGGAGTCTGGTCAAAATGACTCCTTTTGGCGGTAAAAAGACACGCTTGTGTCTTGGTGGCGTGTAAAAGAGACCAAATTGTCATCACCCCACTGGGAGACAAGGCTTAAGGTCAAATCTGTCCGCTCTACCATGGCCTCTCTCAAGAAACGAACTTCGGCCCCGCTGGCTTTTGCGCTGGACAAGTATCTCTCTGAAACAGTACTGTCATCTGCGTACCCAACAATACCAGGCCGAAGTAGGTCATTGATGTGCAGCAGGAAAAGAGTTGCAGAGAGAACAGACCCCTGAGGAACTCCGGCATCAATAGCCATAAGGTCAGAGGAGCAGCCGTCAACGACCACTCTGATCGCTCGCTCACTCAGGAAGTCTGATATCCAGCTACAAAAATCAGCGGGGATGCCATAAGCAGGAAGCTTGCTGAGTAGACCGGCGTGCCAGACCCTGTCAAAGGCCTTCGAGATATCAAGCGATACAGCAAGTGCTTCGCCGTGTTTCTCGATGGCTTCGCCCCAGCAGTGCGTGACATACACAAGAAGATCGCCAGTTGACCGTCCCCGGCGAAAGCCATATTGACGGTCACTGAGGAGATCATTGTCTTCAAGGTAGGTCAGCAACTTACTGTTCAGTACCCTTTCCATAACCTTGCACAGAATGGAGGTAATGGCGATTGGACGGTAATGGGCAGGGTCTGCACGGTCGCCCTTTTTGGGCACTGGTTGTACATTTGCAATCTTCCAGGATTTTGGCACCGTTCTTTTTTCAAGAGAGAGGCGGAACAAGCGTGTCAACACAGGAGACAGTTCAGGCGCACACTGCCTCAACACTCTCGCTGGAATACCATCAGGCCCGCTTGCCTTGTTCACGTCCAGACTGCACAATACTCTTCGGACCTCTTTAATGTGAATTGCGATCTCCGGCATCGAGGAGCCACAATGAGATACAGTGGGTGGTTGCTTCGAGCCAGCGTCCAGACGTGAATTGCTTGCAAAGAGAGATGCAAATAAATTTGCTTTCTCACTTGCAGAGTGAGCCAGCGACCCATCTGGTTTCATCATTGGAGGCAAAGTGGGACGACAGAAATTCGTTTCAACCGCTTTAGACAGGGACCAGAACTGTTTACTACCCGGAGGGTGTGATGCTAGTTTGTTCCCAATACGTCCGACATGGTCAAAACGTGCCCCACGTAAGACCCGCTTGCAGAACTTAGCGGCAGAATTAAAGGCTCTTTTCCTCGCGCGAACCCTACGCGCTCTAACTTTGCGGTCGCGGGCCTTGACCCAGGCTTGGTACGCAGACTCTTTACGGGCCTCAGCGCGGGCGCATTCTGCATTATACCAAGGCCGGGATTTGTGACCGAGCTGGATGTCGGAGAATGGAATAAAATACTCCATCCCCTGCTGAATCACCTCCGCAACCTCGTCAGCACAGCACGAGGGGTCACCCGAGGAGAAGCACACCTGCCGCCATGGATAAGACGCAAAAAAGTGCCGCATCTCATCCCAGTCTGCTGACTCATATCGCCATACTCGCCTCGTGCCTCTAGGACTCTCATCTGGAGGAGAGCAGGTCGAAATGGATTTCACCAGGCAGTGGTCAGACGTTCCCAGCGGGGCTGAGACCGATACTGAATGACTGTCCGGATCAGTTGCCAGCAGAAGGTCCAAGCAATTGGGAGTATGGCCGTCGACATCCGGTACCCGCGTTGCCACATTCACCATCTGGGTTAGATCTAGCGTTAAAGCAAACTTGCGCGCCTCTAACCCAGCATGGTCAGTTTTCTGGAACGGGAACAACCACTCTTTATGATGGGCGTTAAAGTCCCCCAGAAAAATGAGCTTCGCTGTTGGGTACCGTTGCTGGGCTACGTCAGTCGACTCCACGAGGTAATTAAAGAGCGCCGTTGTCTCCTGGTCACCGCTGTGCGATCGGTAGACGCCGATGTAGAGAAATTTCTCCATGCCTGTGTCCACAAGTAGCCATATGGCAGAAAAACCCGATTTTTCAAAGCAACGGAGACGACGACAACAAATGTCATCGCGGACGTACACACAGACCCCAGCTTGCTTCTTGAACTTGTGTTCAAGAGAGTAACCCGGGTAGTTGAGGTACGCCACATCCGACGGGGTTGCTATTTTCGTCTCCGTCAGGAAAAACAAGTGCGGCTTCTCGGTCTCAAGGTGGTGATGGACCGGATCGAGATTGGAGTGCAACCCCCTGATATTAGTGAGGTGCACTTTTAGTGGGAGGAAGTGCAGCCGTTGTTTAACCTTATTCTTCTTTGCTTTGGTCATTTTGAGTAGAGTTGTTGGGGAAAAAAGTCGACTTGTCGAGGCGCTGCTCAGTGAACCAAATGGGACACTAGAGCTAACTTAACCTATGGGGAACTCATTTGGAGACTGCGGGGACGCCCGAACCCCCCCGGATATGACCACCGGGTCCTCCCATCCAGTCGCCGGCTGGCACGGTGGTGCATACCGGGATTTTTCGCGAGTTGGCGGGGCAGCCTTTGGCACGTGGCTGGCGTGCTACTTGGGCCCCCTACTGACTGCGGTCGGCCAACGGCTGGCACCGTGCTTCGGATCCCGCTACCCTCCAGAATGAGTTACCCGGCAAGTTGTGCCCAGAGACCAAGACCGGTTCTGAACAGAGCAACTGACAACCTCCTTCTCCCCCAAAGGCACTGGCACTCCCACACACCGACGGAACACAGCAAGCTGCTTGGCGCCGGACTCCGGTGGAATGGTGGTCGCGAGCCAGGCGGCTCCAAGCGGAGCCTACCACCGCTTTGTAGGATCGTTCAGCCGTACCACAGGCAAGCCTGTAGTGCCGTTGCCCGGGGTGGACCACTAGGAGGTAGATCCCACACCACCCCATAATAATAATAACCCTGTACAGTTGGTTTGTTTGCACTGTAATATATAAGTCAACTAGCTGCGCCACGCGATTTCACCCGCGTAAATGTCGTTCCCGTGGGTATATGATACAAGTATATGTTAATCCAGGGTGTCAGCTACCTCCATACAAAATTTTATCAAAATTGGTCCAGCCGTTTGCGTGAAGAAATAACAAACATATAAACACACCCCCACACACTCACAAACTTTCGCCTTTATAATATTAGTGTGATAATATGTATATTTTCGTGTTAAATTGTAAAATTATAAAGTAACTGATATTCCTTCCTTCCTACTCCTGTCATTTGGCTGTCACTGAGGATTCATTGGGGCGAACGAAGGAGGCTTTTACTCAAAATTATGACGGCCCGTCTTCTGAGTTTTAAGTCGTCCTCGTTTGGAAGGCTTCGGGAAACAGCTTGGGTATTTATTGACTTTTATGTTTAGGGCGACTATATGACCTAAAGCGCGGTCTTTGTCAGACTGCTTAAAAAATAAAGAGAAGCGCGATAACAACGCTAGTAATTTATTGCAAAATATTAAACAATTATCTATTTACAGAAAATCTATTGTTTGGACAAAAAAAATGTTTTAAGTAGGTATGTTACTTGTAGAATAATCTGACAAAAATTTTTTTAGGGTTCCGTACTTAAAGGGTGCCAACGGTACCCTGTAATAACTAAACCTCTGTTATCCGTCCGTACATGAACCGTAATAGGTAGTCAGTCGAAATTTTCACAGAGTGTGTTATTGCCTTTACATTAATATGTAAGTAATAAAAATAAAATAAAGTTACTATAAGTGAAACGTGTTTTTTTCCACGTTTTTTGCCTTGTGGTACGGAACCCTTGGTGTGAGAGTCCGAGTCGCACTTGGCCGGTTTTTTTTATGTATTGTTCGGATTTATTTGATAGTTCAAAAATACTCATATGCATTAATATTGACAGTATTTTCGTTTATTATCATCGTCGACTCATTGTATCAAATGCTCATTTTTAGTGTTCCGTACCCAAAGGGTGAAGACGGGACCCTATTACTAAGACTTCGCTGTCTGTCCGTCTGTCCGTCCGTCCGTCTGTCTGACACCAGGCTATATCTCAAGAACCTCAATCTCAAGAACAGCTAGATAGTTTAAATTTTCACAAATTATGTATTTCTGTTGCCGCTATAACAAATACTAAAAACAAAATAAAATAAATATTTAAGGGGGGCTCCCATACAACAAACGTGTTTGTTTCAGCGTATCTGCCTTGTGGTACGGAACCCTTCCTGTGCGAATACGACTAGCACTTGGCCAGTTTTTTTTCTACTTACTGTGTGTTCCAAATAAAATATTATTATTTCTTTCTTTTCTTATAATCAAAAAAGTTTATCAACCCAAGTTTAACGGTCGTTTAAAAACGTAGGAAAACGAAACCTAAATTATCTCTTCAATAAATATTTGTAGCGCGGGTATACTTTCAAATTTTCCGGAACACTTTCCCATTTCCTGATTTGAATATTGTGCGGATAATATCAGGTATCTCCATTGGCAATATCCTGATGTGTCTCGCAGATATCATTGTTAGGAACACGGCAAATATTAGAAAGTGAGACATTTTGTTCTGATTATTTTGGTTTTCTACTGTAATTTTTTTGGAGATTTTTTTTTATATAGGTAAGTACTGAACAGATTTAACGAAAATAATATATGATCAAACGAACTTCCAAGTGAAGTTCGATCATTATTATGATGAGTTGCTTCATTTGAAGATATGATTATAACAATGTAGTTTCCCTACTTACTTGGTAACTTCGCACATATTTTAAAGATTTTTTAAAACTATTAGGTGACGTAATTCCGGTCTGACTGCACCTCGGTTGACACTTTGACGTGTAGCTCATTTTTTAGAGTCATGAGTATGATATAAAACTTTCTCTATATCTGGGAATCTTCAAGCGTCAGGGAGGGAGGGTGATCATATTATCTTCAAATGAAGCAACTCATCATAATAATGATCGAACTTCACTTGGAAGTTCGTTTGATCATATATTATAACTCGTTGCTTCATTTTTCAGATATGATTATAACAATGTAGATGTTAAGAGTCAGAAAGTTTTGAAATGGAAAACAATAAGGTTTTAAACATTATGGTTTTATTTACCTATAGACAAATCAGCCTTATAGTTATACTTATGTTTCCGTAATGGTACGTTACATTTATATTTACTTATTTCGAATTAACTTCAACGAGCTAAACATAAAGATCTTATCGATCACATGAACATAACATAAATAAACATTTCTGTAGTGTAATATAATCTTATAATAGGTACCTATAGTTAATAGGAATTAATAATCAGTCTGTATGTCTAATCGTAAGCAAACAGATTTGGCAAATTCGCCTTCGTTTATAACGCACCTATTATAAAAACGAGCAAATGAATTAGATGAACTAATAGTCCACCCTGCGCTTTTGCGAATGGTTTCTATATTAACTCCTGGTTAAGCTTGCGGCCGAGGTTGACGCGAGCCGTGTACTGTGCGCGGCGAATACACTGGTATCAATGCCGCTTTCTGACAAGACTTGTTTGATCCATCTACTGATGGTTTGCGTGGTAGTGGGTTTTTGTGGCCGTTTGTACGTCAACAACAGATTGTTTGTACTCTCAGGTCTTATGCTTTTAGTTATAGAAATATAACCTGAGAGCACCGTAGCTGGACATATACGCGTATTTTTCCTGAAGTATGGCAAGAACAATATTGGCTGGTCTCTGCCGGGTGCGGATGTCTTTATGATGTCTGTTATGACGATCTTTACGCCGCTATCAGAGAAAAGTATGTTCTCGAGTTTAATTAAAGACAGCGTTTGTACCCTGTGAGCTGTGTGAGTTAGAACTCACTATTAGGGAACCATGTTGAGACATGGTTTAAAACCAATTGGGGATTCCAGGCGGTGGAGTACTTGGGTTTTATGGGTCTTAATTTATAAACAACGTCGGAAACTATAAGGCTTTGCAATAGTGGGAACCATGGCTGTGATGGCCAGTTGGGATAAACTAGTAAGCCATGTGCATTTGTCATCAATAATTTTTCTAAGGCATTTTAATACCAGGGAAAATGGTGGAAAAGCGTAGAAGAAATGGCTCTGCCAGTCCATCGTAAATGCGTCTACGGATGCTGCGTCAGGGTCTTGTTTCCATGAGATGAATGTGGTACACTTCGCATTATCGCGGGACGCGAATAAGTCTATTTCAGGTTGACCAAAATATTTTATAATGTCTTGGAATGCTTCATCGGAAAGTGACCATTCAGTATCCGGATTGACTACTCTAGACGCGGCGTCTGCCCGGTTTTCTTTGGAATTTACGTATGATAGGTATATGACCTATAGGTTGCGCTGTTCACAACATTTCCAAAGGGACCTAGCCAAGTCGTTTAAGTGGGGGTATTGAATACCCCCATACGATTTATATAACTGATCGCAGTGGTGTTGTCCATGCGCAGTAATATTGTTTATTTTATTTATTTATTGGTTGCATCACTGGCGGAGGATTTCAAACCTAGAAAGGCTGCCATCAGCTCTAAGTAATTGATATGACAATAATTTTCTGAAGACTTCCATTTGCCATGTACTTGAGCGTTGTTGCAAACAGAACCCCAGCCTGACATCGACGCGTCGGTATAGATTTCGATGTCAAAATTTGGCTGTCGCATAAGGTTGCGTGTAGCCACCAGTTCAGATCCTCTAATATAATATTAGGTAGGTTAATTTTAGCTTCGTAATTATTATTATGCTTAAGTAACGCTAGAAACTTCTGGCGTTCTAAAATCTTAGTGTATACCCAAGCGTATTTAAGGGCTGGGCTAGTGGCGACTAGAATACCGATAAAGCGAGCTAATTCGCGGATGGAACATGGCTGTAATTTAGTGAATTTTGTTACTAATTCGATGATGTTACGTCGCTTATCGGCTGGCAATTGTATAGGTACTGAGATACCTGGTATCGTAACAAAATCCTAAGTACTTGCAGAATTGTCGCGGTTTTAACATACTTTTATCGTAATTGACTTTGTTGTCAATTATCCTAGAAACTCGAGTAGTTTCAAAGTTTCATTTACGTTATTATGACCATTCTCGTAAGTATTTCCAATGCATAAAATGTCATCTAAATAACAAACTGACTGAAAACCGTGATGTCTGAGGTAAGTTATGACTTCCTTCATAACCTTAGTGAATACCCGTGGGGCAACGGATAAGCCAAACGCCAACGGCATGCAATTAAAGCCATATGTTCTTAGCGAATTATTGGGCTGAAATTGATAAATATTTACGGTCGGAATGCCTAATGCCTAAGAGGAAATACGCCTCTTTTAAGTCGATGGTAGCAAGGTATCCATCGCGTGGTATCAATTTGCATGCTGTTCGGTAATCCTCCATTTTTAAAATGTTCGCTATTGATTAGCTTGTTTAAGGTTTTAGGTTTAATATAAAGCGTTTATCGCCGTTAGGTTTTAATGTGAGGAATATTTTAGAAATAAATTGATCTTTAGTCACATTGCACTCTGAGATAGCCCCTAAAGATTTGAGTTTCATAACGGCTTTCATCATATCTGATTTCTCAGTATTTGATAGGTTGTTTTTAGGTATTATTGATTGTCGTACATGTGTATGAAAGGGTATTGGATAACCATTTTTTAACCAATCAAGAACAACATTGTTATTTTTAGCCATCATCCAGCCATCATCACCATCATCGCAGTCAATCCCGATGCAATATTAAAGAATAAAATTTCTTAATTGATTTTGCACGTTAACGTTACATCTGTTTTAGATTGTACGTATTTTCTGTGCTTGTTTGTCATCGTTAAAGACTCGCAGTCAATCCCGATGCAATATTAAAGAATAAAATTTCTTAATTGATTTTGCACGTTAACGTTACATCTGTTCTAGATTGTACGTATTTTCTGTGCTTGTTTGTCATCGTTAAAGACTCGCAGTCAATCCCGATGCAATATTAAAGTTTAACTTTTATAATTTAGTTTTGAACAATGTCAAAGTTATTGACTCGCAGTCAATCCCAGAGCATTTACAAAACTGATATTTTTCACTATTCACTTCTAGATCACCAAAGAATAAAGTATACTTTGCTTACCTTCATCATCCGATGACGATTGTAACGGTCTTTGTTTTTCTTCAATTTTTCTAATTTTCCTAGCGTAGTGATCAATTTTTGATTGCGCGCTTCTTTTTGGCATGATGCTTAAGGGCGCGTGCGATAGCTACCGCGCACGAAAAAGGAATGAGCTACACGTCAAAGTGTCAACCGAGGTGCAGTCAGACCGGAATTACGTCACCTAATAGTTTTAAAAAATCTTTAAAATATGTGCGAAGTTACCAAGTAAGTAGGGAAACTACATTGTTATAATCATATCTGAAAAATGAAGCAACGAGTTATAATTTTATTTATATTATTGACTAGCTGACCCGACAGACATTGTCCTGTGCAAATTTCAATCATTATTACTAAAAACCCATAGAAAAAAAAAACATTCAGTTCTCACGAACTTGAAAATTTTCCAATTTTTAAAACAAAAAATAGCAAAATCGGTCCAGCCGTCCTCAAGTGATGTTCTTACCAACTAAAAGGTTTTCATTTTAATAAATAAAATGAAAACATTCTGGTAGTGACATCACATGAAGAGGTTCATGTGATGTCACTACCAGAATGTTCTGAGTTGAAATTTTTCGTTAATTGTTTCCTATAAAATTGCTTTATGTATCTACGCAATCAAAATGTATGCAACAGCATTTTTTTTTAATAACTGACGATAAATTTCAGTTTACACGACGGTCTATGCCACCCTGTATGGATATCAAGATTCCATGATGTGTAGAGCCTCACTTGTCCAAATTTCCAATAGGCATATTTGTCATCATCCTGTAGCGGTATCTACAACACCACATGCGAACAACGCGTCATAATGACGTCACGCAAAATCCTGCATCGCGAAAGCAGAGTTTACCGCGCAACTAGCATAGATACAACGACCCGACATGAATCATCGGGCAGTTGCCCGCCAGACACAACACCCGTCTGGTCGGAGGATCCTCCCTTATCTATAGAGTATGAGTGAACTTTACACCCTGTTCCTCATACCTCTATAACCTCACCTTACCACAATCACATTAAAAACACAATAAATAATTTCCGAATCTCACTTTCCCTTCCCTTACCACCAAGTTAACCAGACTAAACCCTAAGAATACTCAGAACTTATCCCCCTCCAGACTGCCGAAACACGACATAAGACTTGCAAATCTCCATTCACAGGGTTGAAGATCTTGCAGGCACTTAAGTTGGGAAATGGACGGGCAACTGATTGTGGTTAGGTGGCCGATATAAAAGTTGCCTGAATTTCCAGTAAAATAACGTGTTGAATCACTGTCGACAATATTAAATATTATTTATAGCGAAGACGGTGCAACTAAATATTAAGAGTTAAAACAAGGTAAATAAAGTTATCACTGTTTTATATTTCTACCGCGTTTAGTTTCTTAGTAGGTAGTAGCAATCTATGTATAGACGCTAGCACATCAAGCTACTACAATCTGTCAAATTTCTTTAATAGATTTCCAACTTTATCGCTAAAACTTAACGCTCAAAGTTGATTGGAAAATTTTTAGAGTTTCTGGTAGCTTGATACCTTCTACGGGGCAGCGCACGAAAGACAAAAAAAGAGCACTTTTTGGGTATATTGGTAAGTTTTGATTGAGTTCTCCAGAATTTGTAGATCATTTTGAGCAGTCATCTATTTGTCAACAAATAGTTGCCCGTCTGTTAACTATCTAAGCATCGCGGGAACCGAACTCAACCGAGCACCTGTTCGCATCTTAATTAATTATACGAATATAATTACATCTTCAGTGTTATTAAGGGGAGAACTTTAAGAAGATTATGCCTCTGAAGTTTTCAGGACCTTGTGTTTGTAAATACTGTAGTTAGCAGCAGTGGAGTGTGAGAAACGCTAATGTGAATTCTTGTAAATATTCAAGTGTCACTAAAACTTATTTGCGTGATACTTATGGTGATACTTAAAACTCCTTTACCTCTTTGGGGCTTGTGGCTAAGTAATAACAGCCGCACGGGTCGATCGATCAGATTAAACCACGCTTGCCGCGGTCGGTCCGTGGATGGGTGACCATCTTTACATACCAAGACCTCTCCGTGCCTAAAGAAAGCAGCGTTAAGCGGTTGGTCCCGGCTGTCATTCGTGGATCATTGACAGTCGTTACGGGTCGTCAAAAAGGCCGAAAGTCTTACCAAGGAGTATCGTACTACCCAGTAACTGGGTTGTGGAGGTCAGATAGGCAGTCGCTCCATGTCAAATACTGGTACTTAGCTGCATCCGGTTGGACTGGAAGCCGACCCCAACATGTTTAGGAAAAAGGCTAGGCAGATGATGATGACTTAATACTCCAAAGTAAAGCTTAATTTACACGATCCTAGTTTTTTGTCTGTGGCAAACAATAATATTGAAGCAACAAAATAATGACTTGTATCATCTAAACACTGTTTAGAAGGTGTAACTTTTATTGTTGTTTTAACTTATGATAATTTTGCCACAGGCAATAAAATCGCACCGAGTAACGTAATGTGATTATAACAGCTCGGCAAAGTATAATTAATAGATTTTTTGCCAAGGGAGCAAAGAACTATTTTGAAGGCGAGAGTGATTCAAAGTACGTCACTCAAGCTTAAAATAGTGTTGCTCTCGAGGTGGACACTCTGCTTTTTATCACCCTCTATGGAAAAATAAGTGCAACGTAGGAACAAGAATGGTAAACCTACGTTTGTTTCTTTACGTACAGTTTTGAGTAAACAATTACGAACGAACGCGAAGGCAGAATGCTTTTCGCGCGTTTTTTATTTTTTCACACACTTTTTTTTATTTTGGCTCGCGCGCGTTTCACTTTATCATACAGCCTGTTACTTGTTTATACAATGTTTGTGATCGATCTCTTTGGTGATTGGAACTTTTACTATAAATATCCACATTCCAAATCCAAATTACTTTTAGTCCCTGGGGATTAAAGGGCTATTTTAGTAAGAAGGTGTTTACGAAGAATACACGAGCTCTTTTTGAATATTTGTGATAAAAAATAATATGCAGCGTTAGGCAGTTGAATCAAAGGCTTGGTCCAGAAAGAGGTAGGTACTACCTGAAGACTGTGCGCTATACGCACAGTTTCCAGTAGTACCTACCTCAAAGGTTCCTCTCTCATGAGCCCTGAACACCGGTAGTTTGGACCCTGATCCCGATTCCGGTAGGATACCTACTATTGTTAATGTTTTTTTTATGATTTAAAAAATGTAATTTATTAGTATTTCAATGAAATAAAGCAAATAACAATATCATTTAATTAGCACAATACAAATTTCTTTAGAATAAAATCGACAGCAGTTTTTGGTAAAAGGGCAGCCACATGTCTGAATGCCTGTGAATGCTCTCTTATCACGGTAACTACTTAGGGCAAACACCAGTGAAACAAAACGCGATCAACTCATCTAAACTCCGCTCAAGAACTGTCAGTGTCAATATTCCCCGATGATGACACTGACAGCTCTACAACGCGGTTTAGATGTGCTGATAGCGTAGACAGAGTAAACTATAGACTGCTGCATATCTTCTTTTTCATTCGCACAAGAAAAAGAAATATATTAACGTCTCTTGCAAAGAAAAGAGACAGAGTAGGTAAGAATATTTCTGTCCCTTACTGCGTGTCGGCTAAGCACATCAATGTGCACAACAAGTTTGGCGTTCGGAAACGGAAAATAACATCTTTTTTAATACAGTTGCTCAAAAAGTGGTGTATTGCAGGGACGTATAGCGTTCGGGATGTGGGCTATTACATACTAGTGCTTTTTTTTTACCTTTCCCGAACTCGTGCGTTCTTTTTCCCAACTGTCAAAATATTGTCTATTAAAAAGAAAAACCAACCATGAAGTTTTTACTAAAGAGTTTTTGTGATTCATACAAATACGTATATTTCTAAAAAGAAGCTACTAATTTATTTCAATATCAGATTTAATGATTTAATTGAGTGAGTTAGGTTAGGTTTCATTTCATTTCATCTCATTAAATTTCATTTTCATTTCATATCAATAAAAAAAAAATACTGAAGACTAAGCTGTATGGATAGTTCCCTTTGCCTACCAAAATGGGTGAAGAAAAAAAAACTGCTTATATTCTACGGTTGGCGCCATTTTCCAGAAAAAATGATTAGTTAGTTGAGTTTATTGCGTTTTTATTATTTTATTGAATTGCTTCATTTTTTCGCAACTGTATTAAAAATAGTCGTTCAGTACACCTGCGGAACCGTCATTGCAACTTGTTCCGACTGTCAACCCTCGCCTTCGGCTGCGCCTCGGCTCGGGTAGACATTTGTCGGAACTCTTTGCAATGACAGCCTTTCCGCACTTGTAATGAAATATACTATTTCGTGCATAATTCAATAATAGTAGGTACATTTACGCAACTGTGAAAATGGTAAGGTGCAGTGTAATAAGCTGTAAAAATGATAGTATGATGAAAATTGCCGGATTTTTTTGTCCCTTTCGGGACACGGATACCATGAGTCTATAGACTACTCTGTCTACGGCTGATAGAGTTCAATTTCATTGGTGAAATTCACCCCAAGAGCATAAACATGAAACAAGTCATTTTATATTAACAATAACGCTATCAAAGCAATATCCTCCACCCTCCTCACTCCAAAATACACACACGTAAGGTAGGTAGGTATATCTATAGCACAGTTCCAACTAAAATTTAAATTATTGGCGCCAATACATAAGGGAACAAAGGCGATGGTTGCGCGTGCGATTCGGAACAATTCCGTTTTATAATTGATTGCTGCGGTCGATTCGCCATTTGTATCGCCCCTACACATTTGTGTCTCTGTGTTAGGAGTTCGTTCCGTACTAAGCTATTGGGTGGAGGTCGTTTTGAATCCTACAAAAAGTAGATATTACATATGCTATTATATTCTATGCTAGGGCACATTTTTACATTATATGGGTTGGTACTTGAAAACTCTTACATTTCATTATTTATTTATTCTTTATTTCATTATCAGTTTTTACATTGTGTCAAAATGTAATTATAGTATTTACATTTAGATCTAAAACATAATTAAATTACAATTAAAGATTAAAAAAAAAATATGAATACCTACATGACCATACATTAGCTTATTAATTGTGGTGATTGCCTAATCAGCACAAAATTTAATTAAGTTTAGCATAATTAGCCTACAATGTTCCCACTGCTGAGATACATGCCTCGGTGAGACGAAGTGGGCCATAATCCACCTCGCGGGCTCAGTGTGGGTTGCTAGATGTCACATGACATAATTTGAATTTTACGGGCTACATGGCTTCAAGCAATTCTCTAAAAATTCCGAAATTTTGTAATAGCAGTGTTTTACACAAAAAAAAAATGTTTTCGGAGAGTTCTTTTATCTACTCTAATTCCCTCTATATTCACCGGAAAAATCCTAAAACCAAACAGACCCCTGTCGCAAAGCCCCGAGTGGAAGCCACCATCGTAACCACGTCTGGAGGAGACCGCAAGCCCAACTGAAATTAATTGCGGCCGCACCCGCGCCGTTAAGATATTGTCAGATGAACTTAACTAGGTGCCGTATACTTAATATATAGGTTTATGTATCTTTTATATTCCAGTTGGTATTTAAATTAACATGTGAGGGGCTTGTGGCTAAGTTATAACAGCCATGCGGGTCGATTGTCGCAGTTGGTCTGTGGATAGGTGACCACTCCGTGCCTCGAAAAGTGGATCTTTGGCAGTCATTACGGGTCGTCAGAAGCCCGAAAATCTGACAACCAGTCTTACCAAGGGATATCCGTATTACACAGTAACTGGGTTGTGGAGGTCAGATAGGCAGTCGCTCCATGTAAAATAGTGGTATTCAGCTACATCCGGTTAGACTGGCAGCCGACCCCAACATAGTTGGGAAAAGGCTTGGCAAATGATGATGATGATGTCATAAACATGTGATGATATTGTAGGCATCCTGCAATGCACGCCACTGTTCTCTGTCTCTAGCCTTCCTAAGCCAGAGTCGTCCAGCAATATAGCAATATGATGATGCTGTTGGCTTATTGGTCGATTCGCACAAATCTACTCGGAACGGGCGAATCGACCCTTGTAAATTATACTTATGGTTCTAAAACTTGCGTTTTTTGCGTTTAGGTACTGGTAAGCCCCTTAAGTAGTAACGGTCTTACTAAACAAGGTTTTTCTTTTGAATCAAGCAGATTATTTTGTTATAGGAACTGAGGTAGCTGTCATTGAAATACTAAACAGGAACAGACTATTGAAATAGTCTTTAAACAAAACTGACTACTTGGTCCGGTATTATGTTAACATTTTTCTTTCTATTTCAGAAAAGGACAAGCAAAACAGGGCAGAAGTAGAACTGTACTACTTTTTTGTATGACGTCTTAGTACAAAAAAGTAGTGCAGTTCAACTTCTGCCCTGCTTTAAGAGGTGATGGTAAGCCCCCAGTATTTTGGCACGATGTCATCTGTTAGACGAATTTATCCACGAAACTAGTGGACAAAAACCAAGCCAGTCACTTTTTAACTCTCATGCCTAAATTCAAAAATGTTCATAAAACTGATTGAAAATGGCGTCAAAATTGTGATCTATCAATTTATAGCATCGATCGCGCCAAAAGCTTTATATTACCATAATCTGCATATTACTTTTAAATTCTATGAATATTGAAATGGTTTATAGCCTATTTTCATGAAAGACTAGGGATTCACCCCGGTTTGTGCAGGTGGAAAATATATTAGGAAAATAATTTGATTTTTTATGTGATGCCGTTAGCTTTTAGGGCTCTGAAAATTGGTATCAGTAACATTAACTATCAATGTAAAGCTTAAATTTATTTTTGGTTTTCGTACTATCTGCAGGTTATACAGGGTTATTGGTAAAAAATTAACAACCTGTTAAGAAGTCATTGTACTCATCATTAAGAACAACTTTTACCTGAAATCGCGAAAAAAAAGTCAGCTGTTCCCTACAATATAATATGTTCGTATTTCATATGATTTTTTTTTCGCGATTTCAGGTTCGGTACTATAGTAAAAGTTGTTCATAATGATGAGTACAATGACCTGTTAATGTTTTACCAATAACCCTGTATAGACAAGACCAGTTCTGTCTGTGAAACCTTTGAAAAAGAACCCTATTCGCTCTAAGAAAGACCTATAAATTTCGAAAAGACCTGCATAAAATAATTGCGTTACATCATTTTGAAGGATATTGCTAATCTATTGCTTCGTATGTTAGAAAAGATTGTCTGCTCAACAACGTAAATAACGCAATGAATTTTGTTGAACTGTCAAAATGAAAGCCATTGCTACTGATAGTGTGTTACGCAACTGAACACTTTGCAAATGGCCGCAGAAAAAAGACTAAGTAAATAAGAGATTTCTTCATGAATTCGAGACACAATGATTTTACAGACGCCTGCACATCAAGTTACCCGAAACTCTCAAATTTTCCCAATCAACTGTGAACTTTATGCTTTAGCGATAAAGTTGAAAATCTATTAAATATATTTGACAGATTGTAGTTGCTTGATGTGCCGTCTGTACCTGCAGACGGACAACCAAACAGACACAATGTGACACAAAGTTTTACAATAATAGTGCCATAAATCCTCTATCTGTGCCGGTCGAGGACAGGCCATAAAATTGTATAGATATAAAACAAAAATATTGTCATCCAAATATTGCAAGCGTTCAATTTATTTGTATTGCACAGGTTGATCAATTTTGTTGTTCAAATTCGCTTTGTTTAACTCAAAGGATTTAATTCAGTTTTTATAACCATGTTAAATGTGTGTGAAAATATTGCAGATTGGATTCATTTATTTAGATCGAGTTCTGTGTTGGTTGTTGTTGATTAGGGCTAAAACAAAACACGGGCTTTGACATATTCATTTATTTCAGATTCTATTATTGTTATGTTCACAAACTTATAGTTATTACCATGGACTGTTAATTCCATTGGTAATTAGCAGTGGTTTTTGTTACTTTTTCGCCTGAAATACCTAGTCAGACTCGGTATCCTATTGGAGGAGCTTGTGGCCAAGTAATAACAGTCACACGGATTGATCGATCAGGTTAAGCTACGCTTGGTACGTGGATGGGCGACCATCTTAACATACCAAGACCCCTCCGTGTCTCGTGCACGATAAGCCGTTGGTCCCGGCTGTCATTCGTAAATCTTTGACAGTCGTTACGGGTCGTCAGAAGTGTGAAAGTCTGCCAACCAGTCTTACCAAGGGGTATCGTATTCCCGGTAACAGGTTGTGGTGGTCAGATAGGCAATCGCTCCATGTAAAATACAAGTATTCAGCTGCATCCGGTTAGACTGTAAGCCGACCCCAACATAGTTGGGAAAAGGCTAGGCAGATGATGATGATGACCTTCTGGAATAAATGCTCTAAATAATGATGAAAACCGCAACAAAATCCCTTTTGTAATTTAGAAGATCTAAGCGGTCACACAGACAGACACGAAAATCATCATTGTTATATACTCTGTAAAGGTTAAAATAATGATTAGGAAACCAGCACTCAATTTGCTTAACACACTTTTAATATACCATTATTTACATTACCATTCTAATTTCAACTCTATTAGCGCTTTCGGTGGACAGGATATTAAGTAATTCAGTTTTTTTTACAGGTGTGATGGCAATCCTGTCATCTGGTTTAAATAGGTTTAATTTTTATTATTTTATTTGTCTTTTAAATATACTGTTTTCTATTCAGGCCTTGTAGACTGTAGATAATTTTCTATTTTGTTAATAATTGTTGACAGGCCTACACTGTCCTCCCATACCTGTTAACACTGTAATTTGAAAACATTGTAAAAGCCAATTATTTTTAAAAGATTAACCGTGGAGTTTGTCGCCGGCTCTTCTCCATAGGAGACGACCAATTGGACCGTGCACCTAGCTTCTGACGTTTCACAAGGGCCCATGCAGGTTTATGAGAAAAACCATAATATTGATTTATCAAATCCGAAGATTTTCAATCAATCAACTCAGCCTATCGCAGTCCACTGCTGCACATAGGCCTCTCCCAGACTGCGCCACAGCACCCTGTCCAGTCTACCCCAGCTACCTTCTTTAGGTCGTCCGTCCATCTAGCTGGGGGGCGTCCCACACTACGCTTGCCGATACGCGGTCTCCACTCCAGGACTCGGTCCTTCGGCAGACTTTGCATCGGTCCTTCGGCAGACTTTGCAAGAGATTCAAAAGATTTTGCAGGAGTTTATTACTATGCACTTGCTTCAAAATTCATCGGCTGGACAAATTAAAAAGCGTAAAAATATTGTTGAACTGTCAAAAAGAAAAGCATTGCCATTTCAAGTGTGTTACGCAATTACCCCGCAACATAAGAAGCCTATCAAAAGCTCCATTACTTCAAACACATCTGAAACAAATGCAATTGGGCAGTAAAAATAACACTACAGCAACAAAAATAAAACGCCCTCAGTTGATACGGGGACGAGAGCCTTCTTAAGGAGATTTGGAGCCATAAAAATAAAATACACGCCCCTCTCCATATTGCATTATAAGAACAGATGTGAATTTGTACCGTTTTTGTGCGATAACCTGAGGATTGCTATTTTTATGGTTAGATCCTCCTTTGGTAGAAGACACGTTTTAATATTCTAGGAAGGATCTATACTAATAATAAAGCTGAAGAGTTTGTTTAAATGCGCTAAACTCTAGAAATACCAGCCGGATTAAATATTTTTTTTTTTGCATTTGATAGCCCAATTCTTGAGGAAGGCTATAGGCTATTCAACATCACGCTAGGTTCCTTAGGAGCTCCGGGTAATTTCTATCCGTGTGTCCCTGTGTTCTGTGTCTTGTGTGAAATTATGGGCAGGCGATGCGATGCGATGCAAAAGCTAGTAAAGGAATAAGTTTTTTTCCACAGAACAGTTGCTGAAAAGAAAATCGCCACACACTGGGAATTACGACTGCATCGTGAATACCTTTACATACGGTCTGTATGTAAAGGTATTCACAACCACTCGATGGGGTCCGTACCGTATCGAACATGAATCAATGTTATCGTAGGACTCTTCTAATCCCTGTTCACGAGTCCACAACCAGAAAATGTTCTCAGTTTAAATCAAATACGTAACTTACGTAATCAGCCTATAATGTTCTCACTGCTGGGACACAGGCCTCCACTCAGTGAGAGGGAGTGGACTGTAATCCACCACGCGGGCCCAGTGCGGGTTGAGATGTCACATGTCTTCGAATTTTTGTTTCTAGAACATGCTGGTTTCCTCACGATGTTTTCCTTCGCCGTTTTGAGAGCAGTGGTGATAGAATAATTTACACAAAGTAAAGCGCCTGTCTGGGTTCGAACCTACGAGCTACAACTCGTAAGTCGTGGTTGTTACCACTGGGCCATCATTGCTTAAATCAAATAGATGACCGCTATTCTACCGACGGCTGTTTGCTGTCGGGGGCATAGCAAATCAGGTTATCAAAATGTGTCATTTTCGATAGGATAGCCTGTCGGATGGTTGTGGATACCTATGCGGGACCTGGAAACTGTTTGGTCCACAAACGTTTATTCCTAAAGAAATCTTACTTTTGACTTGTTACTAATCCCAGCTACCGTCAGGAACTAGGCTCAGGGCCTATTTTTTTTTTGTGGTGTATCTGTGTTACATGGCGATCTGTTCCAGGAACAATAAGCCAGTTTTCTGGCCGATAAAGATCTGTTAGAATGTTATCGCCGAGAGCCATACGTTTCTGAAAATTCTCTTTCCAACATACTCTCTCTGTCTCATTGTGGGAATCTTTTCACGAGATTAGGGATGTCATGTCTCTTTAGTCGGGTATATTGGAGTCCTACGCATCGACGAAACACAGCAGGCTGCTTGACGCCGGAATCCAGTGGGAGGGTGGTCGCAAACCAGGCGGGCGTTAGCCCTACCACCGCAAAGGAAGAATTGGCCAGTCAAATAAGGTGTTGGGTGTGACTGTCCAGGATACACAGTAACAAACAACAGTTTTTTTTTAAATAACCGACGGACAATTTCAACACAGGGGGTTCAAAATAATTACTGGATCCATGACAACAGGTTGCCCATCGATGTCCTGGCCACCCTGTATTTCTAAATAGGTACGTTTCAGTTGCGTAACGTCATAGTTCATTCTTCAATCTTCCAGCACTATCTCTAGAACCGTGTCCTCAAGAGACAAGGTGCAATTAGTGTATGTTAATAGCGTTTCAGCATTTAAAGTTCCAATAATAGAATGATTGTAGCGCCTCGATCCTGGCTAACAAATTCACCTTTGTTCGTACTTTCCAGACGGTGTCGTTTGAACATAGAGCGTTGTGGGGTATGGTACGAAGAAGAGGGAAATGGCGTTTTAAAATTCACCCCTTTATGGCAAACCATCAGCAACTTTTTGAGTGTCAAAATTCCCAAAATGCACGCCCTTCACCACTTTCTAGAGTTTTGGCTGGGAAAATTAGGTGGCGGCCCACCCCACCCACCAAACCCAGCAACCACACCAAGAATCACCATCACGACCGGAACTTGGCTGTTTTCGGCAGAATATGTATATTTCTACTGTATCTCCTATATCTCCTGCTAGTAAACAGAACCTACTTAATTTATATACCATTGTATAGATAATATTTTAATGGATATTAAAGCTGTAGTTTTCATAAATTGATTTAATGCAGTAGAAACGAAAAAATCTTCAAAATATTTCAAAAAAAAATCCCGACAATCAAGTGTGACACCTGAAAACATTGTAGCTTGCTAAAAAAAACAATTAATTGAGTCAATTTTTTTTAATAGATTCGTCGATATCCGTGGTTTCACCCATATTATGAGGAACCCTATTGAAAATGGCTCTTTTATATACGTATTTAGTTTAATTATAATTAATAAAAAACTAACTGACATAATATATATATCTATGGTTTATAAACGATCAAATAAGCATTATTAGTCGTGTATTTTTGGATTTTCCAAATTTTTCTGTTGTTATGATTTTAATGAATGTCTTAATTGTATTTATTAGGAAAGCAATCCTTCATGGCAAGCTGTATTTTAACATTGGGAAACTACTTCTTCTGTTTTAATGATGATGATGAATGTCTTATTTGTGATAAATTAAGGAGGCAATCGTCCATTTCAAGCCATATTTACCTCTCCAGAATCCTTTTTCCAGACTAATTATTTCTTTTTACATATCTGGGTCCAAAATTGTCAATAGAAAATGACTTAAGTTTTATTAAGACACACTACTTGCTTAGCTAGATGGACCGTAACCTGAAGAAGGTTTAGAGAAATGGCTTGAATCGCACCCTAACTGCATAAAACACTATTAATCACGATCTGAATCATTTTGAAGGATATTGCTAATCCATATTGCTTTATTATGTTTAAAAGATTTGTCTGCTCAATAATGTACTTAATGCAATGAATGTTGTTGAACTGTCAAAATGAATGTTATTCCTACTATTACGCAATTACCTCTTCGGATGGCGGATATCACAAAATCCGATGTCTTGTGATAAGTTGGGTCTTTGGAAAGGCACACCTTGCGCCGATAGAAGGTAAGTAGGTACTGGCCTCCTTTCGCCATTCCGCTCCCTCCTTTCCTTTAACTCCTCAAAGCAGCAAAGTTCATCAGTGTCTGACGGTAACGTCGTTATGAACTCAATCAGGGAGCATTGACGACACGACGTAAGCTCAACTCGATTACGTCACATTATTCACGCTTTACCCCCCCCCCCCACACTTAGCAGACCTTCAATGGAAGACTATTAATGTACCAGAATTAAGGACTGAAACTTGCACTATCAGATATTCGGGTTAGTTTGATTCATCAATGGTTTTGGTGGTTCATCAAGATTTTTGGGGATTTTTTGTGTCAGCGCATTTTTTGGAATGTTAGGGCCACACTTGCATCCCACAATTTTACTTTTTCCGAATATTAAAAGTCTCTGATTTCGACACCATCGTTGAGTTTACGAAAAATAATAAGTTACTGAATTTGTTAGCTTATGTATCTTATCTATACTTTCATGTAAATTGATGAAGTCTTTTTATGAGTCGATTTCTGCAGCTCTGTACTATGTACGCATTTTGGCATTGTTAAGAAAATGCTCTTGATTTCCCAGTGTTTAGTGAACATACCAATTTGTACCCAATAATAATCTGCATAGGGTCTGAGTTTCTAAATCATCATCATCTATCTAGCCTTTTCCCAACTATGTTGGGGTCGGCTTCCAGTCTAACCGGATGCAGCTGAATACCGGTATTTTACATGGAGCGACTGCCTATCTGACCTTCACAACCCAGTTATTTGGTAATACGATACCCCTTATAAGACCAGTAGTCAGACTTTCGGGCTTCTGACGACCCATAGAGTTTCTAAATATTGAACTGAATAATCTAGCCAACCAAAATAACAATGAAAGTCAACAAGCTATACAAGTATATGTGTGTTTAAATCAAGACCCTAAATCACAGCATTGTCAACATCAAATCTCACATCAAATTAATTATACATCGACCATTTTAACTTAACACCTAAAAATACATCCCTTCACCCTTTAATGAAGGGATTTCCCTTCATCAAGAAGGAAATGGAAGACCTTCTCATTTTGGTCGTCAATACATTTGGTATTCCAACGGTCAATACGCACACCCCTGAATTATTTAGTTCCCACTAAATAGAGATACATAGTTAATATTCAAAGGGGTTGGGGACAATATTTAGGTAGCAAATACTAGGGCTACATACGTGTAAAGGGAATGCGTGATTCGGATTGCCTTCAGAGGGTTACACGTTATGCGATTAGGGAAAAGCCTGGCTTAGGGGCACGAATGAATCGACAGAAATGCGTGGAATTGTTGCTATGAGATGTAATTGTGTGTTTGTTTTTGTGGAAAGGGATAGTCTGTCAAATAAAATCTTGAGCTTTAATTGAGCGAATACAACAAGCGCTTTTGTAAGTTTTTGAAGAGAATCTCCGAATCTTTTCAAAGTAAGACTGAACAGACTTATTTTGGGTAAGTTCACTCCATCGTCGACTTTCTCTCTGTCACCTCTGACCTAGACTAGAGTCAAGAGCAAACCCAGTTCAAATAAATAAAAAAAAAGAATCTTCGTAGGCGGCGATTTGTTAATTGGACCAGCATAGGTATTCACAACCATCCGACAGGCTATCATATCGAAAATTTATTTCGATAACCAGATTTGCTTTGCCGACAGCAAACAGCTGTCGGAAGAATAGCGGTCGTTTATTTGATTTAAACTGACAACATTTTCGGGTTTTGGACTTGTGAATAGCGTTTAGAGGACTCCTACGATAACATTGATTGATGTTCGGTACGGTACTGAAGCGTATCGAGTGGTTGTGAATAGCTATGCTGAATTGAGAGGGAAAATTCAAGGACGCGTCACGTTTAGGTACTGTAGAGGCTGTATGGGCCTATTTTTTTTTTGTGCCTTTAGCAGTAGGTACAGGCTGGTATTGTCGGTGTGTTCCATTCGAACGTTCAAGCAAGTGTCAAATATTTTAATAAGGTATTTTTGTTTAGTAGGAGAAGTGCTACAAATAACATGTAACTGTAAAGTCTTCCCGTTGCCCTAGAATCATGAAATTTGGCAAGAAGCAATGTCATGTAGCACAAGTAAAGGAGAAAGTCCGAAAACCATAAAATTGAGCTTACATACCTACAAATTTGTTGAGAACCCTCGGTGTGCGAGTCTGACTCCCACTTGTCTGTCGACTGGCACAGTGTGCTTAAAAAAAACATCTACGGTTCAAAATGCAAAAGTTCTTAGACTTATATCAATAATAGTTATCTTTGACCATTCTGGGACCGTAACCTCACTCAAAAGTCAAGTATTAAGCATTAGATACTTAACAATACTAATTACTAGCTAGCAGCGCCCCGCGGTTTCACCCGCATAAGTGTCGATCCGGTGGGAATATCGAGATAAAAACTATCCTATGCCCTTCACCGGGATGCAATCTATCTCTCTGCCAAATTTTATCGAAATCCGTTGAGTGATTTAGGCGTGAAAAGGTAACATACAGACAGACAGAGTTACTTTCGAATTTATAATATTAGTATGGATACGCATAGCGACACCGCACTTTCTTGTGACGACAAATTAAAGCACTTGCATTGGTTGAAACGTTACGTCCTGGTACTCCCAATGTTCCTCAAAGATTATACTTTAGCACAGATGAGGGTGCTGCAGCTGCAGGCCTATGTCCAGCAGTGGACTGCAACAGGCTGAGTCGAATGATTGACTGAGCTGCAGGATGCAACGCTGCTCTTGTGAGCCGTGACCCCTCGCATGGGGTCAATGCGAGTAATTTCGTAACTTTTTTGAGCAAGACAAATTACTTATTTTGAGTATTGAGAAATGCTTGAACGAGGGCCTTAGTTCGGCAAGATTCATGTCGAAAATATCAAAAACTAAACTGTGCCGGAAATAAGTACACCTAACTAGATACATTGCTTATTTAGCTCAACACGTATACAAAAGGGGTTACCTGAGATGGGAATGTAACTGAATTACCCTGTCCCTCATCAGAGGTAATCAGGGAATTAGTACCTGTTCTGAATACGTTATGAACTGTGTTCCAATAACGAACAATATATATACGGAGTAGGTTTTGCGAAATTGATGGAATTACAGCCTTAGAGGTACATGTGCTGTCTAATTTGGGTGTGTAGAAAAAACAAAGCTGATGAATAGAATACGTGATAAAAAAAACCAGTCAAGTGCGAGTCGGACACGCGCACCAAGGGTTCCGTAATTTGTAGGTATGTAAATAGTTCATCACGGGATTTTTTTAAAAATTTACCTACAAATTTACGGTTTTCGGATTTTTTCCTTTACTTGTGCTACATGACCTTGCTTCTTGCCAAATTTCATGATTCTAGGTCAACGTGAAGTACCCTATAAACTTTGAATCCCGTGAGAGTGTCGAAATATACGTTTTTTGAGGCATAAACGGCCGCATATTTTTTTTTAACAAAAACTTACCTATGTGTTCAATTTTTTCACAGCTTCAAGGGAATTAAAACCATATACCTACTCAGGTCTACAGTAGACTTGAGTAGGTATATGGTTTTAATTTCAACTCGATACCTCTACGCGTTCCCGAGATAAAGGGTCTTGACAGTCCGTCATTGCTACACTGTAGTAAGAATAACCGGGTAACTAATACATATTATTAATAGAATAATACTAGCCGAACAAACAGCCTTATTAGTCAAATTAGGACCCATTTTTCTCGCCTTGAAAGAAGAATGACAATTCACAATTCTTTTGATGCACTCAAATCGTGTTCGTGGAGAAAGCACCCTTACAAATAAAATAATGGGGTGCCATTGAAGGGTGTAATTTACAGGATTTTCCCTTTCATTTTAAGATGATTCCGCTGAAGAGGGGCGATTGGCGTGACTTGCCGAAGGGGTTGGCGCAGACTTAAGCAAAGTATTTTGACGGGGTATTGTCAAGTTTGAGATTTTGGGTGAAATCACCCAACCACGAAGTGAAATCAACCAACTAAGAGCGGGAACAGTAGGTACGATATTATACTTATCTAATGTTACATTTTAGTTATTAACTTAATGAGATACCTACCTTAAATACTTATGATGTTTTAAAGATCTTTTCACTGTAAAATGGCAAATACAGTAAACATTAAAATCACGAAGAAAAAAAGAGTAGGTATGTAGGTAAGGATCGTAGCAGATGACGTTCTGTAATTCCTGCCAGGGTAGGCATGGAAGGAGCATGGCATGGTAAGGAGGCGTGAGCTAAAACTGTATTAAAATCATCTTTCAAGTTCTCGGTAGCTATAAATATACCGTACCAACCGGTCTGATTACTTTGTCACCAATTTAAGTAGGTACTTAGCATTTTGAACAATAATAATTATTGAAAAAAATAAAAAATGAATTATGCAAATCGGCTGAGGAAACAAATATTTAAAAAAAAACATCCGAATTGATAACCTCCTCCTTTTTTTGAAGTCGGTTAAAAATACAAACACTTTTACGGCGACAACGGACCGCTGTTCACAGCCTGAAAATGTTGTCAGCAAATAGACGACTATTCTTTCGATAACAATTTGCTGGTGGGGCAAATCTATTCTGTAAAAATCTCACCGCGAAAGTGAGCTTGAATTTGAGCTGTCATTTCACTTGATACTAGGGGTTGACGTTATTGACAGCTCACTTCAAGCACTGCATGTAGAGTGCGCGCAAGATACTTAAGGCTGCGCGCGAAGTTTGACTTCAAGATTATATCTCTGCTAGCATTTTATCACTTTCGGTGTAGGTAATGATGGCAATATTTACCTACTTTAGAACACTCTCTTGCCACCTGAAATAAACGTCCAGATGTCGGCTGTTATGTACAGACGCCAGCACATCAAGTTACTACAATCTGTCAGATTTCTTTAATAGATTTTCGACTTTATTGCTAAAACATAAGGTTCAAGGTTGATTGGGAAAATCTGACAGTTTCGGGTAGGTTGACCTGCTGGCGTCCGTACTAAGTTAAACATTTCTATTAGATTAAAGTTGTATTTATTCTTATTAGTACTATAACATAAGGGTTTAACAATATGGCAGATCGGCCGCAAGAGAGCGAGACAGCAACAACTATAAGCAGTGTAGACATACTACTACCACAGATAATATTATAATACTCTAAGACTGCTACGTTCCGACATCACTCAATCTAAAACTTAGACTCGACAGCCGAATGCTCGTGAATATCTATGCAGGTTCAGGTAATTAGGCTGGTTTTATCGTCACGCGTTTCGGCAGCGCCGTTGGAGCGCGCGCGTTCGAAGATGTATTGTGTACACTAAAACGCATACTACTCAACGGCGCTGCTCAAGCGCGTGACTTTGAAACGCAATTACTACCCCATACATCTTCGAACGCGCGCGCTCCAACGGCACTGCCGAAACGCGTGACGATAAAACCAGCCTTAGATACAGCATTTGACAGTCGCGTTGGTCTCGTGGTCGCAAGGGAAACTGCTGAGCGTGGGGTCCGGAATTCGATTCCCGGATCGGGCAAAGTGTTATTGGGTTTTTCCATTGAGAATTTCTTAGTAACAGCCCGGAGTTTGGAAGTTGGCGGTGTGATAGCCCGTGCCTCGGAAAACACGTTAAACCGTTGGTTCTGCGCCTGATCTTTCTCAGGTCGTGTCGGATTGCCGTCCCATCGGACAATGAGAGTGAGGGAAGAGAGATTGCACCTGTGTTTGCGTACACACTTGTGCACTATATCTTCTGTGCCGAAGGTTCTGGTCTAGTGTCTGCCGATATTGGTCGCCATGTCCGAAATCAGGACTTTATTATTTATTCAGCAAGACAAGTAATCACAAGTTACTTAAAATATTTAGCGACTCGTGCCTTTATCCGGACAAAGTCAAAAGCACTTTTGAACGTCAAAGATTACCTACAACAAAATAGAATTCTAGCCGCCCATTCCAAAAGGTAGTTTTCGTATGGAGAAGAATGGGCAAGAAACTCCACCGTTACTCTTTTAAAATGTTTTACAAGGTTTTTGTGTATGCGAAGACGATGCACTTAGAATAAAATTAGTCTACCACAAGAATTAAAAATGAAGCAATGACAGGTAAATCAATTATGTGATAGATACATGGTGCTCAGTTGCTCACATATTTACAAATATTGGCATTTACAAGGCTTTATGAAAATCCGCCACATCTAAACACGTTCCCAGCTCTACAGCGTAGGGGAGCATGCGTTTAATAACACTGAAGGCTAAGCTGATTTATCGTCCTCAATGACGATAACATTACACACTAAACTTGGTTTATACAACAGACTATTGTCATATCAAATTAGGTAGGTACTATATACTAATATCTATACACACTAACAAATACATACACATACATACAAATAAATAAAAGGGAAGTGTCTGTTTGTAATGTCAAAATAACAGCTTTTTACTAAATCCATTATGAAAGATAGATAGATAGATAAAACGTTTATTGAGTGCAACAAAACACACAATACAGGTATTAAAAAACATCAAAAAGGGTAAAAAATAACAAAGATTAAAAAGATAAATTGACCCATAGACACCTAGCTCATATACATCTATAACGATCGATCACTATTGGGCGGTGTGTGTCTCATATGCCAGGTACAATACCTGACGCTGGTATTCTGCTGCATCCCGTTAGTGACACACGGATGTCGAGAAGACACATGTGAGTTTCAACAAAATGGTACCTACATAGTGAAAGTTTATAGCGTTACAAAAAAACTTTTATTTTTGTGTGTCTATCTGTTCTCTCCTAATCTCCTCTTAATCTCCGAAACGAGACTAACGCTGGCAGATAGCTAATATTATAAGGTACTACTAGGTACTAGAGGAGTACCTAACTATTTTCCGACATGCACGCGAACGAAATCGCGGGCACAGCTTGTACCTACCTAATCATTTTTGTGAGCAACGTTCGTAATATGTCCTTATGATTGAGAGTAAAGGAGTAACTGACGCGGATATTTTTGATATAACTCGAACAATTTCAAACACAGCCGAAGATTGATGAAAAGTATTGAACAAAAAAACGTTGCCACATGTAGAATATCTCCCCGTAAAACCAACAAATGAAAAAAAAAAAACAATCACAGCAAATCACTTTGACACTGACAGTTCGACAACGAATAAAATAAATGACAAAAAAAAAACCCTTCGTTTGGTTTACTATTAAACCGACCGCAACGAAACGGACAGTCGTGTAATTGTTTTTCATTGCACAGTAATTGACTTGTGGTGGCCGTCGATAAATGTTTTTGCATTTAATCGCCCGAAATTCGGGGTGAGAAACTTTTTCCACGGCGCCCTTGTTGGGGACACTGTGCGTTCATTTATTTCACCGTGATAAATGAGACTGTTTTTTTTATACGAAAATAAAACAATTTGTTCGTTTCAAAAAGTAAATTTGCCTTTTTTCTGTGATTGGTTAAATAAATGAATGTAGCTATTATCTGAGCTTAATATCGACGCATCAGTTTCGTTTGTGAATTTAAAATGAGCCGATTTACCGAACTGGGGTAATAAAAGGGCTTTATTTTTTGCACAGGCTCTATATTCGTTAATCTTCTTTTAAGCATTCCACCCTGTTTGTACTACAATTTCATATTAATAAAAGGATGAGGGATAATTTTACAAAGCTACTGTTTAGCATATTGAAAAATGCTTCTCTGTTTCGTTGAAACCCGGCTACTAACTAACATTATAATAAATGATAAATTATTTTATTTTTGAAAGTAGATTTGTACAAACACTTTTACACGTCAATCATGTTTTTTTTTAAACTAGATGATATTGGTGTTTCCTATCTGACTACTCTGAGAAGAAAGGCCGAAACAAACTCAGAGGTCACAGTCTCTTTTAAAGTCCAGACATAATCTTGGTCAGGTTATAATTATGAAGACCACGTAGATCGATGTCTGCGGTGGTCTTTTGAGGAAAGAACCACATAGATTGAGAGGACCTGTTCAGTCAGCGCACGCAATGAAAATAAAAAAATGACCTCAAAATGGCGGCGCTTCCCCCCCCTCCACCGCGCGCGATGCGTCACAGTCCTCACTTGGCGTGATAAATTCTTTGATCCTTTAGCTATCCAATGGTGTAATTGAATTTAGGATGGTGATGATAGATATGAAGCTGCAACACCAAACTGTATCCCCCATTTTTGTTATCATTGGTTTTTTTGACTTGCCTTCCCACTCTGGAAGCAATTTTAAAGACGTTTTCACGTCAAAACGAACATTCATTACTCAAGAGTAGGAAGTAAACCTACATTTTACCAGTATTATTAAGGCGAAAGCGCCAGGGTAGCCCGCGAAATTCAATATTTTTTTAGGTTTTTTGCAATTTGCTGGTTAGTATTAAGTTGTACGTTGATTAAAATATGATTCGCGGCCGTAACAAATATGTATTTACAGAATTATAATCATTAAAGTCATCAACACAATTCTCTAAGACCATGTAATCCCCAAGAATGACTATTTCATGAAATCTTGACATTTGGGGATTACATGGTCTTAGAGAGTTGTGTTGATGACTTTAGTAGTAAGAAAATTTGAATTTCGCGGGCCACCTTAGAGCTTCCCCCTTAAAGTACCAGTAAAGTAAAGTACCTAGTGCTGGTCCAGTGGTGACGACCCCGACTTACGAGTCTAGGACGACCTCAGCTCGTAAAGGCGACACAAAGGCACCGCTCGTTGCGCGACTTGCGGTGCCTTTGTGTCACGCACGATTATATCGCGTGTCGCGCCTGTTTGAAGGAGCCTTAAGTAGGGGGTGTTCAAAACCACGCGGGTTTGAACACTGTCAGGCGCTTTAGGCTAAGCGCGCACTGCGATGCGATTTTAATAATCGCATGTTCTTGAGCAATGAATTCCCGACCGCTACTATATTTTTTCAAGCGATTATTTACCGCAGTGTACCTACTCTAGTATATTGGTATTGTTCACCGATTTTATTACATTTCGTAGTGCGTGCTTAGCCTTAATTTGTGTAAATAATTTTATCACTACTGATTTTAAAACGGTGAAAGAAAGAATCGTTAAAGCTTAAAAAATCAAAGACATGTGACATCTACCAACCCGCACTGGGCCCAGTCCCTCTCGAAAAGAGGAGGCTTGTATCCCAGCAGTGGGAACATTATAGCCTGACTATGATTATGCTATTAAAGTACCAAGTTATAAGACCCAAATAAAAAAAAACCTTTTTCTCAAAAACTTACTATGTGAATGTGTTGTAAATGACAACACATTCCAATTCCTAACATTGCCCCTTATAGGAAAGAACAGATGTTTGGCCGGTCCATTGTCTATGGGCAATAAATTCTATGGCCCACCATACATGGTGGAGACAATGTAGAATTATTGCGAACAGTTAACATAGATCTCGCACCTACGAAAGGATATCGAACCACATGGCTGCATTAACAAGTTGAGGGGGTATCTTTATTATTTTCTAGTTTAAAAGACTCGTTGAAGTTGTTTTAAAGGGTTCCGTACCCAAAGGGTAAAAACGGGACCCTATTTATTACTAAGACTGTCCGTCTGTCTGTCTGTCTGTCTGTCACCAGGCTGTATCTCATGAACCGTGATCAAATTTTCACAGATGATGATGATGTATTTCTGTTGCCGCTTTAACAATAAATAATAAAAATAAAATATACTTAGTTAAAATTTAAAGGAGTATAAAAGAAACGTTTTTTTCGGCGTTTTATGCCTTGTGGTACGGACCCCTTCATGTGCGAGTCCGACTCGCACTTGGCCGGTTTTTTTTCGTTTTACTGGAGTTGAAGGAGCCATATTATTATACATAGGTGGATATGTTTCCAGGACTTGGAATGTTTAAATACATAATTTAATTTTCAAAGCTTTTAGTTGGTAAGTAGGTACTTTTGTTCCCGACTTCGCGACGGCAAAAGCAAAAATCAGTAAACCCGACTGTAACTATAACGTTTAAAAACAAGATCACTCAAGTTTTTTTTTGACATTTTTTTTTTGTAAAATATTGTAAAAAAATATGAATGATATTGGTTTTTACTAGTAATATTATGAGCCATGAATGAATTGTTGACGCAACATAACTTATTCAATGAAAGAATTAACGTAAATTACGTAACTGACTGGCTACCTTCTAACAGTAATAATCTACAAAAAAAACAAAAAAAATGTCATTCACAATAGACAAAAAAAACATTAAGTACCCTTCTTTACGCCACAGTCGGGTAAAAAACACCCATTCAGAGATATCCTTCCACATTCAAAACTCCTTTTTCACTAGCCTAGCGAAACTACTTGTGTACCAAAAATTTAATTACTTACACAAAAATCGTAACATTTAATGAATAGGATGTAAAAACCTTCATCTAAAGCACCTGTCTCACCGCTCGACGAGGAAGCGACTTGCTATTAAATCTAGCTTAGGAAACATACAAAAGATTGTAGGTTTCGTGAAAGTAAATGAGTGATACATACCTATATTAATAGTTGGAGGGGCCCGTGGTTAAATAATAACAGCCGCACAGATCGATCGATCAGGTTAAGCTATACTTGCCGCGGTTGGTCTGTGGATGGGTGACCATCTTTACATACCGAGACCCCTCTGTGCCTCGGAAAGCACGTTAAGCCAGAGTCCCGGCTGTCATTTGTAGATCATTGACAGTCGTTACGGGTAGTTACAAGCCTGAAAGTCTGACAACCAGTCTTACCAAGGGGTATCGTATTACTCAGTAACTGGGTTGTGGAGGTCAGATAAGTAGCCGCTCCATGTAAAACACTGGTATTCAGCTGCATCTTGTTAGACTAGAAGCTGACCCCAACATAGTTGGCGTCTTGGTATGTAAAGAGATAGTCTCCCATCCACGGGCCAACCTCGGCAAGCGTAGCTTAACCTGATCGATCGAAACGCAACCTCATTAGTTGCTAACTCTACTCGCTTCAAAGTGAGATACGTGCCTAAAACACAAACCTTTCATCTTTTGACAGGCCAAAGAAACTCCCTTTGCCGCCTTCAATGCGAATAAATGAGCTCAGCTTTTACAGGATGGTGCCTTAGAAAATGGCGCGACTTAAAGGACATGGCAAATAAAAAAAAAACCCGTGTCTATGGCCGAGTTTTCTTGAATAGCGTCTCGGACATAGTAAGGTGACGGTGGTGAAGACGGATGGTGAGAAAAAATGGAAATGAAAATGCTGTAAGAAATTGTGGAGAATAATGTAGGTGGGTCATATTCAAAATAATTGTATATTTACTACTGTCTTAATGTCCAACCCAATTATTTTTATAACGAGATGCAACTGACTAGAATTTCATAAACAAACAGATAAAATATTTATTTGAGCTTAATAAAAAACAACGAAACATTTGGTAAACCTAAACAATTCATTTCAAAAAATTAAACCAGACATTGCGTAGGATCCGTTTCATACAAGTATTCTATGTCCACGTCTTTAACGGTAAACTAAAAAAAATAATTTAATTATGAACCATTCCACAAAAGTTAAAAAAAAAAATATATTCAGAGAATATTGTTTAAACTTTCAACACTTTACTAAACAAAATATAAAATACTATTTAGTGTACTCCAAATTTTATTTATTAATGAGTGTCCTGATTTTGCACATATCTGTTATTCTTCTCTGTTATGCTATTTAAACATTATTTCCATGGCAATAAAGAAATTTGAAATACTGGCAAAATTAGTTCACTAGCTGTTACTACACGACGCGTAAGAATAAACGCTTTGCCATTTTGTTCAATATAGTTTTTCAGCTCGTTTCGTTGTCGAAGAAAATTAGACTTTTAAAAGTAAAATATTCAATGTGAGTCGTTTACAGTAGCGGTAAGTACTTACTGTTTTATTACTCATACTAGGAAAGGGCTGTATTGTGATATTTGTTATAACTATAAAATATTCGTATAATCATGTGAATTGGTGTGGAAATAAATAGATTTGTAGGATAGACACGTGCAATTAATTCATATACGTTATTTTATCTGTCACTTTTTTCCGTTACGTAACAGATATGAATGATTAGGCGTTATTCACATTGTCTCATGTATGAATTAATGAAAATAAAATATTAATAGGTACTTAGTGCACCGCAGGTTAGCCAAAACATTTTTTTTTACTTACTTAAATTTATTTGAAGTATGTAAAGTTTGCGTATATTGTGCCATGTATTGCATTGCTGTGCCATGTATTGTCTGTGTGTGCATGTTTTACTGCGTATCCTCAGTCCTCACTGCTTGAGCCTTTTATACTAACCGCGCAGCCTCGCCGAGGCGTACCCAGCCTCTCGTCGGCCGTCTCAGTATCAGTTAAGGGGGATGCGCCAAGGTAGCCCGCGAAATTCAAATTGACTCAGGTTTTTTGCAATTTACAGGTCAGTGTAAAGTTGTATGTTGATTAAAATATGATTCACGACCGTAACAAATATGGCTTTACATAATTCTAATCATTAGAATCCTTTTGCCTTAATATTAATATCAAAATTTTAGGCTCGGTAGTTTCGGAGATAAGGCATTATGGCAATGATGATGATGAATTTATGGCAATTATACCAACTAAAATACGATCACCAAAATGTTATTTCATTATGTACCCACCTAGCGACCCACACCGACTTCGCACTCGTAGCCTGTTATAAACGTGTGCTATTTAAACTTGCCCTAATAATTCCTTTCTGTTATTTTTCTGTTACAATCAAATAATATTCATATCTGTTTCCTATCCGTAACTTACAATTATTTTGAATATGACCCAGGTACACTCTACCGTCCAGTAGTGATACGGCATAAAGGCGCTGCCAATGTCAAATTGTTACCATTGATGTGCGGCTGTCTGTACAGTTGACGAAAGTGTACTTGTGTGGTCGGAATTCTGAGAAAAGTACAGGTAAGGTAAGTACAGTGGGTTAAGGAGATAATTATGCTGATGTAATTACATACAAATTCATCGTTGTGTTACCAGAAAAGACACGGCCGGAATTTGTAGAGAGCTGTGTCCTAACAAAAAATAATTATTATTATGTCATTTTGTTACTGCTTACCGATGTGTATATTTGGAGATCGTCTGACTATCTTATTTTATATGTGTTACCGGAAATGTATGCAACCTAGGAATTTTACACAATTCCTTGGAAATATACGCAATTCCGAGCCTACTTAGGAAACGTATAAAATAATCTTTCAAAGATTCTTTATTACACAGATTTCGATTTCCTGTGAAATGTAGGTATGTATTTCCTAGGAATTGTATGCAATTCCAAGATGATATTAGGAAATATATAAAAAGTAATGCTTTCTGTGACTAAAAGAAAGAAAACACGTTTGTAATGATACTAAGAAATATATAAAACTACCTGCGCCCCGCGGTTTCACCCGCGTAAATGTCGATCCCGTGGGAATATCGGGATAAAAAGTAGACCTATGTTAATCCACGGTGTCAGCTACCGCCATACAAAATTTTATCAAAATTGGTCCAGCCGTTTGAGCGTGAAGAAGTAACAAACATATAAACACACCCCTACACCCCCACACACACATACACACCCCCGCACACACACACTCACAAACTTTATATTATTAGTGTGATAAAATAATATTAATAATATTATTATCTCCTTTATTTATTCACATACCTTATTTTATTACATTTTTAAATATTTCAATATAAAAAAATATTTATAAAAAACATTTAAAAATATGTATTTAAAAAAATAATATTATATTAATATTTAGACACAGCACAGACATCTCAATGTTTCGACATGTGTCGCCTACTGTGCAAGGCAGGAAGTCGCCCGTCGTTTTAAACAAAGCCCAGGGATAAGCTACTAAAGACGCCTACAGCTGCCCTTTATAGTTTTATAACAAAAACTGACCAAACAACTAAGCTAAACTAAACTGTATTGTATTAGTTAGTTAATTTTCTTGCTATCCCCTGAAACTTGAACTGTGACCACAATGGTTGAACCGGGTCCAGTTATTTGCATTCAACTGTCAGTTTAACGGAACTTCTATTGTACGAATGGATTTTCATGATATTATTATTAATATTGATCTCAAACTTTTTATAACATTTGATCACGTTTATTGCAGTCGTCTTACGTATAATAATCACACCAAAATTAAACTGAGTATCTATTTATTTATTAACTAACTAGCTGCGCCCCGCGGTTTCACCCGCGTAAATGTCGATCCCGTAAAAATATCGGGATAAAAAGTAGCCTATATGTTAATCCAGGGTATCAGCTACCTTCATACAAAATTTTATCAAAATTGGTCCGGCAGTTTGAGCGTGAAGAAGTAACAAACATATAAACACACACATACTCACAAACTTTCGCCTTTATAATATTAGTGTGGATAAGTTAATCTAAGGTTGTATTTTCTTTTATATTGTCTTCCTATGGTAAAGTAATTTATCTTAAGTTATGTTTATTGTATTGTATTATTATTATTTTAATTATTGTGAATATAAAGACCATGTGGGGGCATTATATACATTTTTTTATTCTCTCTGTTCTGTTAGTTTTTTTAATGGTCTGGCGGTTTGAGTAATTTATGTGGCCTACCCAAATGTCCTTTCTTTGGTATTGTTCGTCGAATCGTTGAGCTCCTTAAGTTAATATAGGTCAAAACATATTTCTTATTCAAAAATATCAATACTAGAACTGAAGTTCTAGTTCTTAAGAACTCATCAACACTTAAGACAACCTACTTTCAACTTCACTTGAAACAATAAATCATTTCAGAATACTTCAGTCTGAAGTTCTGAAACAAATTCGGTCGCGCCACAATAGCGATGAGTCGTTGCCAATTAATTGCGCGGGAAGTCAACAGTGCGCGTTTGATTTCAGTTAGCGTACAGATTAGGAGGAATTTTCGATTTTATTTTTGAGGTATTTTTAATTGAGAATGTTGAAAAGATACGAGGTAGCGGATCAATGTTACCGTTTTGAGAGCAGTGGTGATTAAATAATTTACACAAAGAAATGCGCCTGTCAGGGTTCGAACTTACAACCTAGTTTCTACTGTTCTCATTTTTAAGAGAGAATGTTTAAAAGAAAGAGGTTTATTTTTATGGTATACTATGTAGTTGCGCCCCGCGGTTTCACCCCCAATAAATGTCGATCCCGTGGGAATATCGGGATAAAAAGTAGCTTATATGTTAATCCAGGGTGTCAGCTACCTCCATACAAAATTTTATCAAAATTGGTCCAGCCGTTTGAGCGTGAAGAAGTTACAAACATACACACACACTCACAAACTTTCGCCTTTATGATATTAGTGTGATAGCGTAGACCACGGAAAGGCCACACCACCACGGCAAATACGACGACAGCACTAATAAATTCGAGGCACCGGAAGTGCGTTGAACGCTTACTTCTGTCACGGTCCGTCCGCGTCATTCAAAAAGCGTATGTTTGTATACGTCATTAGTGTCAGTGAAGCCACAGTGCTCCGTTGCGCTGAGTTGCTAATTAATTATTTACCTTTATTATATTTTATAGAATTAAACTATATCTAATAGTATCAAAAACTATTGTGCATCTTACACTAAAATATAAATATTGAATTGTAAATTCTTAAAAGAAATATGAATTTCTTATTTTAAATTTTTTTTTATTTTAATTCTAATAAGATATTTTTTCTTTTTATTTTATTTTTTAGAACTTTAATTTCTATCTCCTCTAATTCATGATTTGGATGTTGAATTGGATTAGAAATTAATCTTTTAAGATTTATCCCCCTAATTTCTCAATCTAATAATTTACTATCAACAGAAGCATCTCTAAAATATTTTCTTACCCAATCTATCGCATCTATTAACTTTTTATTTACTATTTTAATTAAAATAATTTTTATAAAAAATTTTGAAATAAATAATTTTATTTCTATTATAATAAATTCTTCAATACTTATAAAAATAGGAAGAACCCCCTTCCACTTTTGATTTCCTAATATTATTGAAGGTTTATCTTGATTTAATAGATTTATTTTAATAACTTGACAAAAAATTACCCCTATGATTATTTTATCTTATTATTTAAATAAAAATTTTATTATTATTGTTATTTTAATAAATATTATAATTGGAGCTATTGGAGGATTAAATCAAACTTCTTTGCGTAAATTAATAGCTTTTTCTTCAATTAACAATTTAGGATGAATACTTTCTTCTATTATGATTAGAGAAACTCTTTGATTTTTTTATATTCTTTTATATTCTTTTATAATTAGAATTATATGCTCTTTATTTTATATATTAAATATATATTTTATTAATCAATTATTTATTAATAATATAAATTTTTTTATTAAAATTAATTTATTAATTAATTTTCTTTCTTTAGGAGGTTTACCCCCCTTTATTGGATTTTTCCCTAAATGAATTATTATTAACTTTTTAATTAATAATAACATATATTTATTAACTTTTATTTTTATTGTAATAAGCTTAATTATATTATTTTTTTATATTCGCATTAGTTACTCAGCTTTTATATTTAATTATTTAAAAATAAAATGACTTAAAATTTTTATTAAAAACAATTATTTTTTAATAATTAATTTTTTTTCCTTTATTTCTTTAATAGGAATAATTCTCAGAACTTTTTTTTATTTTTAAGGTTTTAAGTTAAATTAAACTAATAATCTTCAAAATTATTTATAAAGAAATTATTCTTTAAGCCTTAATAGAAATTTCTACTCCTTAAAATTTGCAATTTTACATCATTATTGAATATAAAGCTAATTTTAATAAAAGAGAAATTTCTCGTTAATAAATTTACAGTTTATCGCTTAACACCTCAGCCATTTTATTAAAAGCGAAAATGACTCTATTCAACAAATCATAAAGATATTGGAACATTATATTTTATTTTTGGTATTTGAGCTGGTATAGTAGGAACTTCTTTAAGATTACTAATTCGAGCTGAATTAGGAACCCCTGGATCTTTAATTGGTGACGATCAAATTTATAATACTATTGTTACAGCTCATGCTTTTATCATAATTTTTTTTATGGTTATACCTATTATAATTGGAGGATTTGGAAATTGACTTGTACCTTTAATATTAGGAGCTCCAGATATAGCATTCCCACGAATAAATAATATAAGTTTTTGATTGCTGCCCCCCTCATTAACTTTATTAATTTCAAGAAGAATTGTAGAAAATGGAGCAGGAACAGGATGAACAGTATATCCCCCACTTTCATCTAACATTGCCCATGGAGGAAGATCTGTAGATTTAGCTATCTTTTCACTCCATTTAGCTGGAATTTCTTCTATTTTAGGAGCTATTAATTTTATTACTACAATTATTAATATGCGATTAACTAACTTATCCTTTGATCAAATACCTTTATTTATTTGAGCTGTAGGAATTACTGCATTTTTATTATTGCTATCATTACCAGTTTTAGCTGGAGCTATTACAATACTACTAACAGATCGAAATTTAAATACATCTTTTTTTGACCCTGCAGGAGGAGGAGATCCAATTTTATACCAACATTTATTTTGATTTTTTGGACACCCAGAAGTTTACATTTTAATTTTACCAGGATTTGGTATAATTTCCCACATTATTTCTCAAGAAAGAGGTAAAAAAGAAACATTTGGTTGTTTAGGAATAATTTATGCAATATTAGCAATTGGGTTATTAGGATTTATTGTTTGAGCTCATCATATATTTACAGTTGGTATAGATATTGATACTCGAGCTTATTTTACTTCAGCAACAATAATTATTGCAGTACCCACCGGAATTAAAATTTTTAGATGATTAGCTACTTTTCACGGAACACAAATTAATTATTCACCTTCTATTTTATGAAGATTAGGATTTGTATTTTTATTTACAGTTGGGGGATTAACAGGAGTAATTTTATCAAATTCATCAATTGATATCACTCTTCATGACACTTATTATGTAGTAGCACATTTTCACTATGTCTTATCTATGGGGGCTGTATTTGCTATTTTAGGAGGATTTATTCATTGATACCCTTTATTTACAGGTTTATCTTTAAATCCTTATCTTTTAAAAATTCAATTTTTTGTTATATTTATTGGAGTTAATTTAACTTTCTTCCCTCAACATTTTTTAGGTTTAGCGGGTATACCCCGACGATATTCAGATTATCCTGATTCTTATATTTCTTGAAATATTATTTCATCTTTAGGATCTTATATTTCATTATTAGCAATTATATTTATATTAATTATTATTTGAGAATCATTAATTAATCAACGAATTGCTTTATTTACTTTAAATTTATCATCCTCAATTGAATGATATCAAAATTTACCTCCTGCTGAACATTCATATAATGAATTACCTATTTTAAGAAATTTATTCTAATATGGCAGATTATATGTAATGGATTTAAACCCCATTTATAAAGGTATATCCTTTTTTTAGAAATTGCAACTTGATCAAATTTTAATTTACAAAATGGAGCATCTCCCTTAATAGAACAAATTATTTTTTTTCATGATCATACTTTAATTATTCTTATTATAATTACAGTTTTAGTTGGTTATTTAATATCAAGACTTTTATTTAATAAATATATTAATCGATTTTTATTAGAAGGGCAAATAATTGAATTAATTTGAACTATTTTACCAGCAATTACTTTAATTTTTATTGCTTTACCTTCTTTACGATTATTATATTTATTAGATGAATTAAATAATCCCTTAATTACCTTAAAATCTATTGGGCATCAATGATATTGAAGTTATGAATATTCAGACTTTCATAATATCGAATTTGACTCTTATATAATCCCCTCTAATGAAATATCAACTAATAATTTTCGTTTATTAGATGTAGATAATCGAATTATTCTTCCCATAAATAACCAAATTCGAATTTTAGTAACTGCTACAGACGTAATTCACTCTTGAACTATCCCATCTTTAGGTGTAAAAGTAGATGCTAACCCTGGACGACTTAATCAAACTAATTTTTTTATTAATCGACCAGGTATTTTTTATGGACAATGTTCTGAAATTTGTGGAGCTAATCACAGATTTATGCCTATTGTAATCGAAAGAATTTCAATTAAAAATTTTATTAATTGAGTTAATAATTATTCTTCATTAGATGACTGAAAGCAAGTAATGGTCTCTTAAACCATATTATAGTAAATTAGCATTTACTTCTAATGAAATATTCTACTAAAGAATTAGTTAAATCTATAACATAAATATGTCAAATTTAAATTATTACTGTAGTAATATTCTTTTATCCCACAAATAATACCAATTAATTGATTAATCTCTTTCTTTTTTTTTTTATTAATTTATTTAATTTTTAATATTATAAATTATTATATTTTTAATAAAAAAAGTTCAAATAATAAAAATAAATTAAATTTTAAATTAAAAAATCTCAATTGAAAATGATAAGTAATTTATTTTCAATTTTTGACCCATCAACAAATATTTTTAATATCCCATTTAATTGAATTAGAACAATTTTAGGAATTATATTTATCCCATATTCATTTTGATTAATCCCAAATCGCCATTATTATTTCTGAAATTTTATTTTATTAAAACTTCATAATGAATTTAAAAATTTATTAAAAAATAATTACTTTCAAGGTTCTACTTTTATTTTTATCTCTATATTTTCTTTTATTTTATTTAATAATTTTTTAGGATTATTTCCTTATATTTTTACTAGAACAAGCCATTTAACATTATCTTTATCAATTTCTTTACCTCTATGATTAAGATTTATAATTTATGGATGAATCAATAATTCCCAGCACATATTTATTCACATAATCCCACAAGGAACACCATCAATTTTAATGCCATTTATAGTTTTAATTGAAACTATTAGAAATATTATTCGACCAGGAACTTTAGCTGTTCGTTTAACTGCAAATATAATTGCAGGACATCTATTAATAACTCTTTTAAGAGGGACCGGACCTAGAATAAGTTCTTATTTTATTTTTTTATTATTGATCACCCAATTTTTTTTTTTATTTTTAGAGTCAGCAGTTGCAATTATTCAATCTTATGTAATTGCAATTTTAAGAACATTATATTCTAGAGAAGTAAATTAATGAAAACAAATTTTAACCATCCATTTCATTTAGTAGACTATAGTCCATGACCTTTAACTGGAGCTATTGGAGTAATAGTTCTTGTAACAGGAATAGTAAAATGATTCCATAATTTTAATATAAATTTATTAATTTTAGGATATTTAATTGTTATTTTAACAATATACCAGTGATGACGAGACATTTGTCGAGAAGGAACCTTACAAGGTAAACATACAATTTTAGTTACCAAAGGCCTCCGATGAGGAATAATTTTATTTATTGTATCTGAAATTTTTTTTTTTATTTCTTTTTTTTGAGCATTTTTTCATAGAAGACTTGCACCTAATATTGAAATCGGAGCTATTTGACCCCCTACTAGAATTATTCCTTTTAATCCTTTTCAAATCCCTTTATTAAATACAATCATTTTAATTAGCTCAGGAGTATCTGTCACATGAGCTCATCATGCTATTATAGAAAATAATAATTCTCAAATAACTCAAAGTCTTTTTATTACAATTATTTTAGGAATTTATTTTACAATTCTTCAAGCTTATGAATATTTAGAAGCCCCTTTTACTATTGCAGATAGTATTTATGGATCAACATTTTTTATAGCAACAGGATTTCATGGGTTACATGTAATCATTGGAACATTATTTCTATTTATTTGCTTAATTCGTCATTTAAATAATCATTTTTCTAGAAATCATCATTTTGGATTTGAGGCAGCAGCTTGATATTGACATTTTGTAGATGTAGTATGATTATTCCTTTACATTTCTATTTATTGATGAGGAAATTAATTATTTATATAATATATTTAGTATATTTGACTTCCAATCAAAAAGTTTAATAATTTTAATATAAATAATTATTTTAATAACAAATATTTTTTTAATTATTATATTAGTCTCTAATGTTATAATATTTTTATCTATTATTTTATCAAAAAAAACTCTATCAGATCGAGAAAAATGCTCCCCATTTGAATGTGGTTTTGACCCTAAATCTTCAGCACGAATTCCATTCTCCCTACATTTTTTTTTAATCACTGTAATTTTCTTAATTTTTGATGTAGAAATTGCTCTTATTTTTCCTATTATTCCTTTATTTAAATTAGTAAATTTTATTTTTTGAACAAAAATTAGATTTTTTTTTATTTTAATTTTATTAATTGGCCTATACCATGAATGAAATCAAAATATATTAAATTGAACTAATTAAATAAAAGGATTATAGTTTAAGTAAAACATTTGATTTGCATTCAAAAAATATTAATTTATCTAATTTATCTTAAATAAGAAGCAATTATGCATTTAATTTCGACTTAAAAGAAAGAGTTAATAAAACTCCTTATTTACAAACCCATTAATTGAAACCAAAAAGAGGTATATCACTGTTAATGATAAAATTGAATATTAAATTCCAATTAAATATGAATAACTGAAATATAAAGTTTAAAATTAAGCTGCTAACTTAATTTTTAGTGGTTTAATTCCATTAATATTTCTATTTATATAGTTTAACTTAAAACTTTACATTTTCATTGTAAAAATAAAATAATATTATTTTTATAAATATTAAATTATTTAAAGATAAATTCTATCTCCTTAATATCTTCAATATTATGCTCTTATTTTATAAGCTATTTAAATTAAATTTAATTAACTATTAAATAATAATACAAATAAAATAATTATTATTCAAATAATAAATCTAAATAAATAAATCTTAAAATTATTAATTTGATAAATATTATAAAATATAGAATACTTTTTTAAAATTTTTACTATACCAACCCCACTATATAACTCTCTTCAACCTAAATCAATATTTTTTAATAAACTCTGACCAAAATTTAAAAAATAATATCTTAATCTATAAGTAGATAAATTTGGTATAAATCATATTAAACATAAAAAATTTCTTAAATTATAAGTTATAATAAATTTATTAATTGAATAAATTTTCATATTTCTAATAAAATAGCCTATTAAGCCCCCAATTAATCTAATATAAATTACTATTATTTTTAAATTAAAAGGTAAATAAATTATATAAGGGTTCTTAAAAGAAATATGAATTTCTTATTTTAAATTTTTTTTTATTTTAATTCTAATAAGATATTTTTTCTTTTTATTTTATTTTTTAGAACTTTAATTTCTATCTCCTCTAATTCATGATTTGGATGTTGAATTGGATTAGAAATTAATCTTTTAAGATTTATCCCCCTAATTTCTCAATCTAATAATTTACTATCAACAGAAGCATCTCTAAAATATTTTCTTACCCAATCTATCGCATCTATTAACTTTTTATTTACTATTTTAATTAAAATAATTTTTATAAAAAATTTTGAAATAAATAATTTTATTTCTATTATAATAAATTCTTCAATACTTATAAAAATAGGAAGAACCCCCTTCCACTTTTGATTTCCTAATATTATTGAAGGTTTATCTTGATTTAATAGATTTATTTTAATAACTTGACAAAAAATTACCCCTATGATTATTTTATCTTATTATTTAAATAAAAATTTTATTATTATTGTTATTTTAATAAATATTATAATTGGAGCTATTGGAGGATTAAATCAAACTTCTTTGCGTAAATTAATAGCTTTTTCTTCAATTAACAATTTAGGATGAATACTTTCTTCTATTATGATTAGAGAAACTCTTTGATTTTTTTATATTCTTTTATATTCTTTTATAATTAGAATTATATGCTCTTTATTTTATATATTAAATATATATTTTATTAATCAATTATTTATTAATAATATAAATTTTTTTATTAAAATTAATTTATTAATTAATTTTCTTTCTTTAGGAGGTTTACCCCCCTTTATTGGATTTTTCCCTAAATGAATTATTATTAACTTTTTAATTAATAATAACATATATTTATTAACTTTTATTTTTATTGTAATAAGCTTAATTATATTATTTTTTTATATTCGCATTAGTTACTCAGCTTTTATATTTAATTATTTAAAAATAAAATGACTTAAAATTTTTATTAAAAACAATTATTTTTTAATAATTAATTTTTTTTCCTTTATTTCTTTAATAGGAATAATTCTCAGAACTTTTTTTTATTTTTAAGGTTTTAAGTTAAATTAAACTAATAATCTTCAAAATTATTTATAAAGAAATTATTCTTTAAGCCTTAATAGAAATTTCTACTCCTTAAAATTTGCAATTTTACATCATTATTGAATATAAAGCTAATTTTAATAAAAGAGAAATTTCTCGTTAATAAATTTACAGTTTATCGCTTAACACCTCAGCCATTTTATTAAAAGCGAAAATGACTCTATTCAACAAATCATAAAGATATTGGAACATTATATTTTATTTTTGGTATTTGAGCTGGTATAGTAGGAACTTCTTTAAGATTACTAATTCGAGCTGAATTAGGAACCCCTGGATCTTTAATTGGTGACGATCAAATTTATAATACTATTGTTACAGCTCATGCTTTTATCATAATTTTTTTTATGGTTATACCTATTATAATTGGAGGATTTGGAAATTGACTTGTACCTTTAATATTAGGAGCTCCAGATATAGCTTAGTATTTTTAAAGAAAAAATTAAATAATTTATAATAAATTAGTATTGTAAAAGAATTTTGAAATAAACTTAAAAATAAAATTAATTTAAAGTAGTTTTAATTTAGTGTATCTTGGGTATCAGAGTTTATTAAAAAATATTTTTAATAAAAAAATTCTCGAATTTAAAAGAGATAATTAATTAATAAAGTTATTGTAGCATAAATATTTTAAATAGTTAATTGGAAATGAAATGTTAGTCGTTTTTAAATATATCTAGTTTTTTTAGAAAAAAATTTAATTTTATTTTATCCTATAAAAAAAATTAATTAATTAATTTTTTTATAGGATAAAATTATATTTTAAGGGATAAGCTTTAATTTAAATTTATATAAATATTAATTAAATTTAATTAAAATTTTTATGATTTAAATTGTTAAAAAATTTTAATTTATTATAAATAATTTTGTTTAAGATAATAAAATTTAATAATTTTTTATGTTATTTATAAAAAATAATTTTTAAATTAAAAAAAAATTGGTATAATGGTAAAATTAGTATATAAAAATAAATTTTAATATAATTATTTTTAATTGAATTAATTAAAAGGAATTCGGCAAAAATTTATATTCACTTGTTTATCAAAAACATGTCTTTTTGTAAATAATATAAAGTCTAATCTGCCCACTGACTTAATAATTGAAGGGCTGCAGTATATTGACTGTACAAAGGTAGCATAATCATTAGTCATTTAATTGATGGCTTGTATGAAAGATTGGATGAAATATAAACTGTCTCTTAATTAAATATATAATTTAATTTTTTAATTAAAAAGTTAAAATAAAATAAAAAGACGAGAAGACCCTATAGAGTTTTATAATTAATTTAATTGAGATTATTTAAATAATTTAAAATTAAAATTAAATTATTTATTTTGTTGGGGTGATAGAAAAATATATTTAACTTTTTTTAAATTAAAAACATTTATAAGTGATTAAGTGATCCAATATTATTGATTATAAGAAAAAATTACCTTAGGGATAACAGCGTAATTTTTTTTTTTAGTTCAAATAAGAAAAAGAGTTTGCGACCTCACGAGAAATGAAGAAATGAAGATACGTACTTTAGAGAGATATTAGAAAGGGAACTTCTGGTATAGTGGCTTTTGGCAACACACAAAAGATTGCTGATGCGTTGCTAACTTATACGAAGGAACATTCTATCACTGATAACCATAACGATGTTGGAAAGTCAAAAAATGTATAGGTTATACGCGGATATCTATGGTCATAAGCTACCGAAAGCTTATGTTTATCCCGTTGAAAATCGTTGCAGAAATAAGAAATGCTCTGAAAGCAATTGTCTTGTAGCGGTATCTACAACGTCACATGCGAACAACGCGTCATACTGACGTCACGCAAAATCCTGCATCGCGCAAGCAGAGTTTACCGCGCAACAGTATAGATACAACGGCCCGTCATGAATCATCATCGGGCAGTTGCCCGCCAGACGCAACACCCGTCTGGTCGGAGGATCCTCCCTTTTCTATAGAGTATGAGTAAACTTTACACCCTGTTCCTCATACCTCTATAGTCTTCACAAGAAATCAACAAGGCTACAATACGCAGTAATACATTACGTTATTATTGCTAACACAGAACATAAGTCATAAGAAGTCTTACCAAGGCGTATCGTATTACCCAGTAACTGGGTTGTGGAGGTCAGATAGGCAGTCGCTCCATGTAAAATACTGGTATTCAGATGCATCTGGTTAGACTGGTAGCCGACCCCAACATAGTCGGGAAAAGGCTAATCAGATGATGAACACAGAACAAAAGAAAAAGTCCTTTAAAAATCCTTCCCAATTCACTCCTAATACGTACAACCACAGCCTCCTACTCAAAAGCTTCAAAATTTACAAGTTAAGTAAAGTATTTTGAAAACATGACAGAGTTTGATCGCTTCAATGGCTCGCCGGGATCTGCTATTAACAAAATACCACAAAAGTTGTTTATACTTCACTATAGAATACAAAATGGGTGCTATAGCCTTTTAAGTACGATGGCGCTTCCTCTTTCAAAATTTTGAGAGGGAAGCTTTTGTAATGATTCTCGTTTTATTATCATTTTGTAGTAAGTAAAGTTCCGGAGGGACCCGTGGTTAAATAATAAATCGATCAGGTTAAGCTACGCTTGCCGCGGTTGGTCTGTGGATTGGTGAGCATCTTTACATACCGAGACTCCTCCGTGCTTCGGAAAGCACATTAAGCCGTTGGTCCCGGCTGTCATTCGTGGATCATTGACAGTCGTTACGGGTCGTCAGAAGCCCGAAAGTCTGCAGCAGTGGGACAGCATTTATAATCTAACAAATAAAAAACAAGTTTAGTGCGAGTCGGACTCGCACACGAAGGGTTCCGTACCACAAGGCAAAAACACCGAAAAAAAACACGTTTGTTGTCTGGGAGCTCCTTAAATATTGATTTTATTCTGTTTTTAGTATTTGTTGTTATAGCGGCAACAGAAATACATCATCTGTGAAAATTTCAACTGTCTAGCTGTCACAGTTCTTGAAATACAGCCTGGTGACAGACGGACCGACGGACAGTGGAATCTTAGTAATAGGGTACCGTTTTTACCCTTTGGGTACGGAACCCTAATAAAAAACCAACCGGTCTATCCTGTAAAAACCTCAACGTGAAAACTTATGTCAAATGAGCTGTCATTCCACCTTACGCTAGGGAGTCACACTATTGACATCATCACTTCACCTAAATTTTCACAATGAGATTTTTACAGAATAGCATCGGCAGGTGACAAACCACTGGCACTGGCTATATAGGTACTTGTAATAACAGCATGGTCTACACAGTAGGTCCCTTAATTGCTATAGCACCAGCTCAGCCAATGTTCCTAGTATTGATATTGATTGGTGCTGCAAATATAAATAAAAATAAAATAAAATTAATTACCCATACAGGGCAATGAAAAAAGCGTAAAGCCGGTCCAGCTTTTAAAAATAGACTGGCATTTTCTTCGTCACCTTTAGTTATGTGACCTACTTCTACTGTTGTACTTACATAAAGAAAAGAAAGAAAAAGTATTTATTGCGACTCGTACCGGAAGATTATAAACTAAACTAAACACAGTCAAAAATAAAAAAAAACAAATAATTTATTTTTACCAATTTTTTATTTAAAAAAGTAACAAAAAGAAAAATGAAACAGAAAGTCCTATACGAGGCCAAAAAGGCTCCTATCTCAGCATGATGATCGCTGTCTACTTCAGAAAACGCGCGCCTCAAAGAGATGTCAGCATCAGCGAAGGGGCCCGTCAGGGTCGAAGCCTGCCGGGTCAGCGGGATTGTCCGAAAGGGTTACCGCTGGCCCGGAACATAAAGGGCTAAGGAAGGGATACGGGTGGCTTTTAGTCAGTAAGAGTCTGACACTCCCTTCCGCTCCACCCAGAGCGGGAGGGGTCATTTGATGATTTCCCATCAGCAAAAAAGAAAAAAAAAAGATGAATTCCTGGGGACCTTTAAACGAGCCGACCAGGAACCGTTTAACACCGAGCCACGAGTCGGAAGATATAAGTTGTGTTGTTATCCTCTTGGGGTAAGTAGGTACCCTACATCTAGCGTCTGTTGCGTGGCGACTGGAGTGTCTGGTGCCAAAGGACCTTGCCAGGCCATGAGGTACACGGGTTTGAATTTTTTTAAATTACTTACTCTTTTATTTCGTAATTTTTAGTTTTAAGTAAAAATTGGAATGTTTGTTTGTAGTAAGTAGGTAATAATTTTGTTGTAAATATTGCACTAGAATTTAGCCAAGGTTTTATGATGTTTTCCTTTTGACGCCACACCCGTAGCTCGCATCAATAAGTCAGGCCGTCACACTTTAGTCCTAACTTGAAAATTACTGAATCGATTTTGATGAAACCTGCACTGTTCCCTAAGTTGAAGTAAATGTAAGCCAAGAAAAAAAAATTGTGACGATCAGATTAATAGCTGCGGAGAAATGCGTGGACAAACATACATAATTACATACCTACATACATCTTTAAAATTTTGTTGTATATTTGTTTGGAAGCCCTAATAGATTGTCATTATGCCAAGTGAAATTACGCCAAATAAAATCCTGCCATCTTAAAAGTATGCCATTGTAAATTCGGACATATAAATAGGTATTCGGCCAAACCATAATTATGTAAAATAATTTTTACTGACTTCAAAAAAAAGGAGGTTATCAATTCGATACGTATGTATGTAATATTATTGGAATAGAATTATATTCACATATGACAATCTATTAGGGCTTCCAAACAAATATACAAAATTTTATAGACGTATGTATGTATGTATGTATGTTTGTCCACGCATATCTCCGTAACTATTGATCGGATCGTGACCATTCTTTTTTTATTGGCTTACATTTACTTCAACTTAGGGAACAGTGTAAGTTTCATCAAAATCGATTTAGTAATTTTCAAGATATGGACTAAGACGTGAAAGTGCGACGGCCTGGCTTATTGATACGAGCTACGGGTGTAGTGTAAAAGCGAAAACATCTCAAAACCTTGGTCAAATTCCAGTGCAACAACTAAAAATTACCAAATAAAAAGTAATTTAAAAAAATTAAACCGACTTCAAAAAGAAATGAACTCAAAATTATGAAATAACTTTAATTTCGGAAGTCGGTGGCAAAAAACTAAAACTAAAATACAGATCCCAAGACACCGACTTCCGAAATTAAAGTTATTTCATAATTTTGAGTTCATTTCTTTTTGAAGTCGGTTTAATTTTTTTAAATTACTTTTTTTATGCATTAAAAATATTCGTTTAAAGAAGATTATGCCAAGTGTGTTATGCCAAATATACCAATATTCTGCCAGATAGAAGGAACCCACTTATCTGACCTCCACAACCGAGTTTCGGTCTCTGTTACAAAGTGACAGGTAAAAATACCGTAGATAAAAAGGTCAAAAATTTTAAAGCATCAATTAGAATAAAATTCACTTTACCCACGACATTTTTTTTACCAAAACAAGGTAATGGCACCGGTTAACTGATGTCGCTATCTCCAGGGCCCGACATAAGTGTCGGCTGAACGCGCAATTTGCTGGGGTTATTAAATAAAGAACTTTTTTTGTTTGCGACGCAAACTCGTTTTGGTAAACGTGACGAGAGGCAAGTTACGCGAAATTTTGTTTTAATGTCACTTTTTGTGTTAAACGTAAATAATATGCTGTTTTTGGGAGTTTTTGTTCGTTTTTCAGAGTAAAATGAAATTTTATTGTTGTCTTTTTTGTATGATGACCTTTTTATATCGGCCTGTTATCAAGGGTATCTAAGGCTGGCCGCATGCGTCCGGTTTTTTTATTCGGAATTCAGATTCGGAGACCCAGAATGCACGCATTTCATACAAAATCGTCTCTAAGCGCATACGTTCTTATATTGTCCGTTCGGAAACCCTGACGGAAAATATAAGAACGTATGCGCTTAGAAACGATTTTGTATGAAATGCGTGCATTCTGAGAATCGTCTCTAAGCGCATACGTTCTTATATTGTCGGAAACCCTGACGGAAAATATAAGAACGTATTTTGTATGGAATGTTCAGAGACCCTAAATGCAGTCAGGGTCTCCGAATCTGAATTTCTGATCAGGAAACCGAATCAGAATAGACTGCTGCAATAAAAAAAATGCTGCATTAAAATAGTTCTCATGAATAATTTTGATACAAAACGTGCAAGGTAACTAGCATTATTTGGTAGCGTGCATCCAATGTTTTAGAAAAACAAATGATAGTTTTATATTTACAGCTTAAAGGATTGTGTGCCTCACGACTGCTCCTATAAGGCCCAGTTCAGCATAAATGCTAGACCACTGGTGCCTGACGCAGGTTTTCAACTGGATTTTTATTTGTTAGGCACCTGCAGCAGCATCTAATCATGTTCTATATTTTATTTCTAATGGATATTGTCTTTAATTGCTGAACTTAACCTTCCTCTAAATGGTTGAAACATCCAATAATATAAAACTGAGTTCAAAAGAACATTTTTTTTGAACTCATTTCATTACTTCACACAGGAAATCTCTTATGTACCAGAATATAGACAACTTTTACGTAAAAACGTCCCCAAAAGATTATTTTATCAAACACTTTGTAACCTCTAAGCACGGTTCATTCAATTTGCTTAGCAGAGATTTTTCGCTTCCAAAAACCATCCCGGATGCCACAGCATAAAAAATACAGCCGAAAATTTTGTCCTACTGCAAAATATTCAAGTCGACTGAATAAATTTATTTAGGCTGTGTAGTTATAATTTTGTAAGATCGTAATATGGAGTTTAAAATGTTTAATAAGGGAAACTCGTGTGAGGATGTTGGTTCCACTTCAAAAGCCGAATTTTGAGCTCAAATATGAGTGGCGTGGAATATGAGAGATCTGCTTATTACTGTCGGGCGTGTACAAACGTACGTATGACGTATTCTGGTGCAGTTACGCTGTTATGAAAGGGCTTCCCATGTATAGTGATGTCTGAGTTGAATTCAGGTTATTACTTTATCACCCTAAGGTTGAATGTCATTTGTACGTCAGTCTATTTGTCTAGATGGGAGATGGATAGTTTCAACCTTAATGAAGTGTCAATTTACTGAGAATTTTTGTCAAAAGTGGTAAAGCAATTACAAGGTCGACTATAAAATTCAATGTACCATTTAGCTCCCGGAAAAGAGTCCAAGAATAGACGTCGGCTAATTTAAAAGGCGAGTTTTTCCTCTTCTTTGCGTGCAAATTATATTCGTGCGTGAATTGAATGAATTGGAATTCAATTTGCATGTCAATACACGCAAATACCTATAACTATCTAGCAATACGTACCAAGTTGATATCTTTATTTGAAGTCTACATTGTGTGAGGAATGATATGAAAGAAAAGGGAGGGAATGATAGCGTGACGGTTGACAGGGGAGAATGGAAGAAGAAAACGTGTTGGGCCGACCTCAAGTGACATGGGACCAGGGCAGGAAGATGATGATCAAGCCTTCACAAGATACAGATAGTGAGATACAATGGGCAGAATAAAAATGAGACATTGGTTCCGATTCCCTTGTTCACAAACTAAACTAAATTTAAGTTCAGTGCATCTTTTTCTTTCTATTTATATTCTACTAGCTTCCGCCCGCGGCTTCGCCCGCTAGGTATCTCGATAAAAACTATCCTATGTCCTTCCCCGGGATGCAATCCATCTCTCAGCGAAATTTTATCGAAATCCGTTCAGTGGTTTAGGCGTGAAAATGTAACATACAGACAGACAGAGTTACTTTCGAATTTATAATATTAGAACGGATTGCTTTTGATATTAAAATTTTACTCAAGGTTCAAGTCACCCACGGGGAGAAAAGACAGACGCTTACACCTTTAAACAAATCCCTAACAGCACTTAAAAAAGCAGTCATTGTTTAAAATACAGCGAATTAAGTCTGGGCAATTACACATAAAGCGCTTAGTGTATTCCCACGGCGCTGCAGCGCTGTGTCGTGTCTGGTTGAATCGGCTGCAACCGGTCGAGATTTCCCTCGGGTGTGACGTCTGTTCGCTCTGGTCAATGACCTGGTAAAAAAATATAGGGGTGCAAAGGATTTTTGTTTATGGAAATTCTAGCGACCCGGCCTTGCTTCGCAAGGGTGCAATAGTGACATGCCAAAGTATATAGACTGGTAGTTCCAGAGATTAATGCGCTCAAACAAACAAACTCTACAGCTTTATTATTAGTATATAGAAGATATATTAGTAAACCTATAGTAAAGCCTGCCAGGGCGGAAGAAACGAGCCACATCTATTACAATAACATCTCAGTCGTGGATAGTGCAGCAATTTTCATCGCGACCACTCACGAGTCTGTCAGACTCGCGGGAGGGCCTGCATCAGATCACGTCTAGAGGCTGACATCTTGATGATGTGAAACTGGATTTAAATCTAGGAGTGTGCCTAATGATAAAAGGGTTACGAAATGCAGGTACCTTGACCTCGTAAAGTTGTATAGTTTAGTTTTTGTTTTAGTTTAATATGTATGTAATGTGAAAGCTTAAATTCTAAATAATAATAATTATGGGTTTTACTTTTAAATTTCGATTAAAGTTAAGTGACGTTCAAACGTCAAAAATGTATGGGTAAACAGTTTAAGCAACGTTTATGAATAAAGGGGTAAATCATCACCACTGCTCTCAAAATCAAAATCAAAATATTTTACTTCACATAAGCCTACATGGGCACTTATGACGTAACGTCAGATGCTAGGTGCACGGTTCCAATTGGTCGTTTCCTATAAAGAGAAACTCCACGGTTACTCTTTTAAAAAATAATTGGCTTTTAGAATGTTTTCAAATTACAGTAGGTATACAGGATAGACAGGCCTACGCTGTCCTCCCACAGCGTAGGCCTGTCAATAAGTACCAGCCGGTCGATTCTGTTAAAATCTCACCGTGAAAACTTAGGTGATGTGAGCTTGTTTTTGCTAGGAATTGACACTATTGACAGCTCACTCCACGCTCACTTCACCTAAGTTTTCACGGTGAGATGGTTACAGAATCGCACTGCAGGTACTTGATAAGATAAAAAAACTGGCCAAGTGCGAGCCGGACTCGCACACGAAGGGTTCCGTACCACAAGGCAAAAACACCGAAAAAAACACGTTTGTTGTATGGGAGCCTTCCTTAAATATTAATTTTATTTTGTTTTTAGTATTTTTTGTTATAGCGGCAACAAAAATACATAATTTGTGAAAATTTCAACTGTCTAGCTGTCGCCGTTCTTGAGGTATCCCGTTTTTACCCTTTGGGTACGGAGCCCCAAAAACGGTCTACAGATCTAAAGTCTACAAGACCTACAAAGTACCTACTCACATTTACAAAATAAGAATCTATCCGAAGGATAAATAAAAAATAAAATATAAAAACTAAAACTACTAAAACCAAGTGATATGACTGCTCTCCTGACCCACAATGGTGAAGTAAAACATCGTGAAGAAACCGGCATGTCCTAGAACCAAAAAATCGAAGATATGTGACCTCTACCAACCCGCACTGGGCCCGCGTAGCAGATTACAGCTCACTCCCTCTCGAAGAGAGGCCGGTGACCCAGCAGTGGGAACAACTGCCTATTTGACCTCCACAACCCAGTTACTGGGTAATACGAAACTACTTGGTAAGACTGGTTGTCAGACTTTCGGGCTTCCGACGACCTGTAACGTCTGTCAAAGATCCACGAATGACAGCCGGGACCAACGACTTAACGTGCTTTCCGAGGCACGGAGGGGTCACGATATGTAAAGATCACCTATCCACAGACCAACCGCGGCAAGCGTAGCTTGACCTCATCGATGTGCGGCTGTCATTATTTAGCCATGGGCCCCATTATCCACTAAACACATAGCAATCTTTCTCATCATTTTTGACATTTAACAAAATATCACCAACCATTAAGAGATACAATATTTTAATATTCCACACATACATTTTACACTGAGATATTGACGAGACGCTTGTAAAAACATGTTTGTTTAAAAAGACTATCATTATAAGGTTCTGAGTAAACAGTAGTACAGGATCCGTCGATTTATATTGCACAGACTCGTTTTAAGTTCAAAAAGGAATACGAGTACATAATAATTTTGTGTAGGGTCTACAGAAAAGGCTTAGGAATGGGATCAACACATCTAAACCGCGTTTAAAAGCTGTCAGTGTCAATCACACTAATATTATAAAGGCGTAAGTTTGTGAATCTGTGAGTGTGGGGCTGTGTATGTGTGTTTATATGTTTGTTACTTCATCACGCTCAAACGGATGGACCAAATTTGATAAAATTATATATGGAGGTAGCTGACACCCTGGATTACCATATTGGCTCCTTTTTATCCCGATATTCACACGGGATCGACACTTACGCGGGTGAAACCGCGGGCGCAGCTAGGGCGCAGCATCAATAAAAAAAAACCGGCCATGTGTTTTTCGGACCACGCACAATGAAGGGTTCCGTAGTTGGAATGAATTTATCCCAAGAACAAACTTAACGTTGTAGTTGAAAATCATTTTCTGCCACACATTGCAACTGCAAATTTAAGTTGGTCGACTATTACTCGTAAACTTGTAAAGCCTACTTAGCTGTGATAGTTTTCCTTTTCATTTCGTTTTATAATACTGCAGTGAATTGTTTCACATATCCAAAAGCAACCATTTAGCTGACAGGGGGAACACACTTTTTTTTTTGCTGATGGGAAATCATCAAATGACCCCTCCTGCTCTGGGCGGCGCGGAAGGGAGTGTCAGACTCTTACTGACTAAAAGCCACCCGTGTTCCTTTTTTAGCCCTTTATGTTCCGGGCTAGCGGTAACCCTTACGGACAATCCCGCTGACCGGGCACGATTCCGGATTCTGCACAAACAAAACGCATATTGCAAATAAAAAAGACACTGTAAGTGTACACTGTCACTGTGTGTGTGTGTGTGACTTTGTATAAGAAACTTTTGTGCAAAATGTATATGTCCGTACGAGTACAAACTAAACGCGAATTCGACCAAACTTTTAAACTGCAAATAAATTGTGAATTTTTACAGTTTTTCCATACAAAATTGTCAGACGTCAATTTTATGATTTTGGCAAAATCAAACCTATTTGATACTCCGGACAGTACCTGAGATAGACCTACCATTTACCATTAGATAGAGTGCCAATAACACCTAACTGACAAAGTCAAAAATTTACACAAACTGAAAAAAAATATTCAAAAATAGACACGTTGGTTTAGTTGGGAGGTACATATTTCCACATTTTAACTTAATGCTGTTGCAACAAAAAATAGAGGAAGCAGCAGGGGAGCAAAAAACTGAGGCGATTTCACTAAAACCTGCGAATAACGCCTTTAAATTCAAAACGATAAAAAAGAGAATTTCTCAAAAAATGTCAGTTAGGAGGTATTGGCACTTCGCCGTCGATATGGTAAATGGTACGTCTATCTCAGTTTGACCCACAAAATATCAAGTACAGTAAAGAAACGCTGTGAAACGACCTAAAACCAACACCTACAAGTAGTTGTTCCGGGTCTGGCTGTTTGTGTATGTGAGTTTAAATGTTTGTAAACGCGCCCACAATACAGGAGAAATTCCTAGTGTGGGGCAAAGTTTTTATATAAAAAAAAAAAAATACAAAATAATCTCATTAAAAATAAACTTTTCTGCTACCACTACTACAACTAAAATCCCACCCAGCTCATAGTGGAATGTAAAAAGTGCCTGCCCCGGCTCGACTCGACGATCCCCGCGAATTAACTCAAATGAAGACATTATCCGGCCGGGGCGTGCGCAGACGCAGCGTACGTGAGCTTTTTGCCGCCATCTTACTTTGAGGGCAGAGTTGAAGGTCGATTAATGGGTTCGTGTTTTTTTTTTCTGAATGAATATACAAGGTGGTTTTTTGTATGCAGATTTTTACGATTGTGTTTTAAGAAGTTGGTAATTTGAGGTTGTGTTTGAATGGGGAGGAGTAGTGTTCCTGAGGTTAAAGGGTCGTCTTCTAAATTATTAGTTTGCGAGTTCAAAACATAACGTTGAAGCCGTTTTTTTCTTTCTTGGTACGCATATCAGATGGAAGAATCCTATTTAGGACATGTGAAAAAAGACCGTAATGACGTCCCGCCGGAGTTCAGCGTCAAGCAGCCTGCTGTGTCTCATCGATTCGTGGCAGTTCCAGTGCCTTAGACATCTTCTGGGCACGCTCGTTCCATCATAGACCTCATCCATCGCTTTCCATCAGGCGTGATCGACGTCAAGAGCGGGCTCATTCAGCAATTAAAAAAAAAACCAATGTATCAGTAATGTCTTTACTTAATTTTTCTTTCACCATTTTGAGAGCAGTAGTAATTAAATAATTAACACAAACTAAAAAGCGCCTTTCTGGGTTCGAACCTACGACCTACAACTCCGTAAGTCGCGGACACAACCATTAAGCCACCACTGCTCTGTTTATCAATGCTTGTCTCTAATTATGACAAAAGAAGATTTGCCTTATAGTGAGGAAGTTACTGGCTGGTACTGATGATTTTATGATTTATTCTTCGTTCGTCCCGAAGTTTTGTCCCACATTCCAAAAATTCTTAGTTCGTTTCATATCGCTATTGAGGTTGTGCTTCGTCCCAAATTACAAGTACTTTAAAGGTACAGTCAACAAAAAAAATAAAGTACCTACTTATTTGAAAAAAAAAAAAAAAACAATAATAAAACAAGCCTAAACATTTAGGTATGAATCATCTTTATTATCCTTTATATCACAATTAAAATCACATAAATGGTATAATAATCATCAATTATCATTATTACTCCAGTTTAAATATACAGAGCAGTCAGATCTTTAATAAACAGAATTTAAGACATGATAATTTTAATTACTGAAAAATTTACCACCAGCTGGTACGTACTGCTTGTGGGACACATGTCACGTAAACGTACCAGCTCGTCTCTGAGAGGTATAATACTTTTTTTGTTTGCAGATTTTGGCCTGTTTTTGTATTATGCCAGTAATATAGGGTTATGGATGAAAAAGTTCAAGGGGCTTATTATAGTGTGCAACTTTTGGATATGCTTTCGGGCTTCCTTTGTTAGGAGTCGTAAATTTTGCACTAATATGAATGTTTTTATAGTCGCAGAATCCATACTAATATTATAAATGCGAAAGTGTGTCTGTCTGTTACCTCTTCACGCTTAAACCGCTGAACCGATTTATATGAAATTTGGTAAAGACATAGTTTGAGTCCCGAGAAAGGACATAGGATATTTTTTATACAATTATTTCTATGGGATCGACACTTATGCGGGTGAAACCGCGGGGTGCTGCTAGTATGGAATAAAGCAAGACTCGTTTTGAGCTCAATAATAAGTTAGTAAATATGATAATGCTATTGGTACAGACGCCAGCATATAAAAACTACCCGAAACTGTAAAATTTTCCCAATCAACTTTGAACCTTATATTTTAGCGATAAAGTGGAAAATCAGAAAGAAATTATTAAAGAAATTTGACAGATTGTAGTAGCTTGATGTGGCTGGCGTCTGTACATTATCATAATTACCCACTTGTAATTTCATTGCAGCTGTCTTTTTTTTTTTTTTTGAATGGCAAATCATCAAATGACCCCTCCCGCTCTGGGTGGATCGGAAGGGAGTGTCAGATTCTTACTGACTAAAACCCACTCGTGTTCCTTCCTTATCCCTTTATGTTCCGGGCCAGCGGTAACCCTTTCGGACACTCCCGCTGACCATTGCACTTGACGATTATACCAATTTATTTACGAAAATACACAGTAACTGTAACCATTTCAAAAACCTTCATATAAAATGGCAAATTAATGCATTAATGGTACGTCTCCAATCCATCAATGTGTCAAAATCTTGGCAATCAATACATCACTTTACTCAAAAAAAAAAACATCCTATCCTTACCGACAAACAAGGCACCCAAACACTTAATTTCATAATATTAACATGATTTTCATTATAACCACCAATTAAGGCAAAGTGATTACTGTGTAATCAAACCGCCGTATATGTGAGAATGATGGCACGAACCTCGTAATCATTGGGTGGACTATAATCACCGGTTGATTGGCGGTGATTGACTGTGGTGATTAAGTTATTTTTGGGAAGCGTGGCCGTTTTGTTTCTTTATTTAGTTTTGTTTATTAAAACATAACTACAACCTACAACCTTCTGAATAAAGAGTTACACATGTGACTGTTACTGTTTTTTTTGAGGATGAGAAATCATCAAATGATCCCAACCGCTCTGGGTGGAGCGGAAGGGAGTATTACTGACTGACTAAAACCTACCCGTGTTCTTTCCTTAGCCCTTTATGTTCCGGGGCATCTAACTGCCTGTCGATTCTCTAAAAATCTCACCGTGAAAACTTAGGTGAAGTGAGTTGTTTTTGGTAGGAATTGACACTATTGACAGCTCACTCTACGCTCACTTCACCTAACTTTTCACGGTGAGATTTTTACAGAATGGCACTGCTGAACCGTTATTTTGCAAAAATGTCAATTGTTACAATGCTCTTCGGGTTCGGGTAGACATGCACAACAATTTCTGTGAAATGAAAACTCATTATAAATTGATTAAAATGATATAAATTGAATTTAGTGAAAAATAAGGTAGCAAAACACAAATATTCGTTTTGCTGTCAATTTTGACAGTTACATTGAAAATCGACATTTGCTGCAAATGAAAACCAGATGCTTTTGAACCAAAAATCCTTTACACCAAAAACTGTATTGGCAAATTGCGTGCATAGAGCCTTAAAATAATATAAAGGCTAGAACAAATACTAGGTCACTATGCAACCAGTTTTTAACTGCCCACTGAGTATATAAAATGCACATGAATAGAAAAATAAAGTTCTACCTGCCCGGAGTAGTTTCAATATGCCTTTGTCGCCTGAAACCGAAACAGTGCACAATGCCTGGGTACCTCGCAATAAGTAGTGTTGTGGCATTATTACTTAGTTAAAATTCCGGGATTATGAAATTCAAATGAGTCCATGTTACGATGTAGGTACACCTAAGTGAAATTCCGGGATTATGAAATTCAAATGAATCAATGTTACGATGTAAGTGAAGTATGTTAAATTCGATGTAAGAATTATTTACGTACAATAAGAACTTGTTTGCATTGAAAAAGTGTTGTTTTATATTCAATTTTATCGTGTTTATTCAGTTTGTGGAGGTTTGGTAAACTCATGATGTTGCCGTGAAAAGTACTTATTAGGTAGTTGTGTTTTTTTGGAATATGTTGTTGTATGTTGCTTGCTGTTTTGATAAAATAATGCTTCTAAATAGGGGCTCTCGTTCTTACCCAATACTACTATAAAAACCATCATCATTTTCCTGCCCTTATCCCAATTTATTTGGTGTCAGCGCAACATATCTTTTTCTTCCATATGATGACGATGATGACTATCAAGATGACGACTAACAGAGAAGTTTATAATTCCCTTTCTAGCCATATGGTTGAATAGTTGATATTCATGTTTCAAACAGTCCATCCATAGTTTCTTTGGTCTTCCCTACTTTTATAGCCCTCCAAATTCATATACAAAATACTACTATGAAAAAAAAATTATTAAGAAAAATAAACCAGAAACACTGTTTTTCATTAACTTACATTATTTCCCCACAAAAACAATCGAAACAAAAACCGCACTCCACCTACACAGCACAAAGACCAGCTCAAATAAAACGAACTTAAAAATGCAACCGCAAATCACGGAACAACCGGACTTAATCCCGCGGCTGCAACAGAGTTCCGTAACTCCCGGGAATCCGGGAATCCGGAGCATTTGCCAGCACTAACCACGGACATAATAAAACGCATGTCATATAAAAATGTTATAATAAAGTGTCCCCGCTTACTTCGGGTATAATAGTAGCATTCGTTATGTGAGGCGGTTAAAGGGTGCATTTTGAACAGTTAAATGGAGAATTCTGGAGAATTTATGAACAGCATATGTTTTGAGCTGCTGCAGTTGAGATGCTCGGGAATGGAATAAGATAGGCTTTATATTTTTACTAGCAACTCGCTTCGGCTCCACACGGGTGCAAACTCAAACTCAAAGCATTTATTTCAATTAAACCTTGTACTGCCGGTACAAGGTTTAAATAATCTGTCAGTTAGTCAAAAAGTTGAAGCTAGTTGCCCATATACTAACGTGGCGACATAATATCATAACATCAAGATGTCTGTGCTATATCTAATTTAAATGTCAACGTACGTAAAGTGGGATTTCCCTAGGGCAAAAATGACGAACATCGTTTTCTTCTTTCTCAAGTACTCAATTTCGTCATTAACGGAAGGCTTGTGCAATATACATGCTTTTAGAACCAGAGGTTTATGCTGCCTATCCATTGACGCGGAGCGAGGCTGCGAAGCGGAGAAACGGAGAAATACGAGTATTAACCGATAGGTCAATGTCATTTTCTATTGGTTAATATTTCTCATTTTCTCCGCTCCGCAGCCTTTCTCCGCGTTAATGGAAAGGCAGCTGTGCGTCGTCTGTCAGTGAATTTTAGATTTTTATTAAAAAGATTTTCCACACAATGGGTGCCTGAAGATGGACGGCGCCGCGCGCCGCCGCCGACGTCGGCCTAGAAAGCGGTGGGAGATGACCTGGACGCGTACCGCGACGACTGGTTCAAGGTGGCGCGGGAAAACAGCTCCTGGAAGGACTTTGCCCAGCAGTGGGACAGTATAGGTTAAACAAAAAAAAATCAGAATAAATTCTCTAAATTATGGTGAAAACCGCATCAAAATCCATTGTTTAGATTAGAAGAACTAAGCGGCCACAGACAAACACAAAAAGGGTTTTTTTATGCTACGAGTATATCCTAACTAATATTATAAATGCGAAAGTAATTTTGTTTGTTTGTTACGTTTTCACGCCTAAACCGACCATCTTGAAATTTTGCATATATACATTATCAGGTGTACAGAAACGGACATTACCTTTCATCCCGAAAAAAAGCGATCTTCGCCGCTTCAATACAGACCGTATTAAGGACGCGATAGAGAGAAATAAAGGCTCCAAAGTCTTTGCTAGAGATATGTCTATTGGGCAAAGCCAGCTTATGAAACTGAAGACCGATGATGGCAGGATCGTATCCGCCAAACCTGAGCTGTTGAGAGAGATCGAGAGGTTTTATGGACAGTTGTACAGTCACGAGCAAAAGCATGTATACACTTGGCTTTATTCAAAGACGATTTTCTCCTTTAGTTTTGAATGAAATTTTATGTTATTACGAACAAAGTGTTTTCGAACCCATAGGTCTGTGTAAAGTGTCGTATTTCAACGTTGCATTCGTTATTTGACGAAAAAATCGCAATTGAAAGTTGCCAAGTGTTGACATATTAGTGCTCGTGACTGTACACGTCAACAAGTAACCCCGTTATGAATCTGGCAAACGACACAAGAGCAAGATTGACCCGGCACTAACCGAAGACATCCCGGACGTCAGCCTGTACGAGATTAGGATGGCTCTGAAGCAGCTCAAAAACAACAAGGCCGGGTAATGACGGAATTACTGCCGAGCTTCTCAAGGTCGGCGGAAAACCCGTTCTTAAGGCCCTTCAGAAGCTGTTTGGTTCCGTCATACTCGAGGGTAAAACACCACATGCATGGAACAGAGGTGTGGTGATACTTTTCTTTAAGAAAGAAGACAATGTCCTTCTTAAGAATTATAGGCCCATCTCACTCCTGAGCCATGTCTACAAGCTGTTTTCAAGAGTCCTCACGAACCGTCTAGCGCGCAGGTTTGACGACTTCCAGCCTCCCGAACAAGCTGGATTCTGTAAAGGTTTTCTCACCCAATATAACAAAGTAATTCCTACCTACATAAAACCGATCTCACGTCCAAAAGAATCGTTGAGGTATTAACACCGAAATAAAACTAATGTCAGTTTTTGTTGGCATCCTTGAAAGTTAAAGGGCGAGTGCAAAAAGTCGTAGGGGGCTCTTTAGTGGGGCTCGTTATGTGAAACAAAGAGACGCCGACTCCGCCACCTATCCGCTATCGGGTGATGAGCTTGGATTAGAAAATGTGGAAGAGAAATTTAAGGCACTACCTCGAACGTCATAATCAGCCTATAATGTTCCCACTGCTGGGACACAGGCCTCCTCTCTGAGAGAGGGAGTGGGCTGTAATCTACCACGCGGGCCCAGTGTGGGTTGGAACGTAATTAGTCGTAACGTATCGACTGATCTACTAAGCGAGCGAAAGTGAAACGTAAAAGAAGAGAGATGGCTATAATGTGCGTGCGCTCGGAATAAAACGACGTATGTGCCAAAACGAATTTACTCCTTTTTTAACAAAATAAATGAATTAAATTTAAAACTACTTTGAGTAAACTTTGATATGATAATTCTCCATTGAAGAACTCTTAAGCGTTTACGGCATCATGTCGAAAAAATTAAAAAAATAGATATAACTTTGCAATTTTTTTGTATCGAGAAAAATACATTGAATCGTGTATTTCTTTTACATGGTACTAGATCAAAGAGTCAAAAAACATATACCAAAACATTTTTTCAATATGTCACCTTATCGGTATTATGTGAATAATGCTGGCGAGACCATCTATTCAAATCGAGGTTTTTCCTTAACAAAATTTTAGGAAACTGGCTTCTTGCGCTATGTATTTTGTTTGTTTTGCTGTAATGAAGGCATTCATCTATAGTAGAGTATGTAGCCTTCTTTTAGTAGGGTATGTAGACGCCAGCACATCAAGCTACCCGCAACTGTCAAAAAATTCCCAATCAACTTTGAACCTTATGCATAACGATAAAGTTGAAAATCTATTTAAAAAAAATTACAGATTGTAGTAGCTTGATGTGCTGGCGACTGTACAGCCACACCATCATTAGTTTTTTTATTTTTTTATTTGATCTTAAGAAAAGATAGGCAGGAAGTTTTTCCCCCAGCAGGTGTTTTTTTTTTTTTCTTTTTTTTTTTTGGCCCTCTCAGTCTCAACTGAGAGGGCTTTTTAACTGTCAATGGAAAAAAATCAGTTAAAAACCTTATAAGAAGAAGATCTCAAAAGCCAGGGTGTTGGTTCCTCATTATAAACAATCGACTACAGGACAACGTATAGAATAGAAGGGAAGAAGCCAAAGTGATGTCATAATATGAATTACTGCCATTTGGTTGGAAATGAAAAAAATTGGGCTCTGTTTTCACGGAAAATTTATTTAAATGTGTAAAATTTATGACATTAGGGGCGAATTTTACCAAAACTTTTATACTTAAAATAAGTCTCATCCTGAGAATAAATATTGAATTTTAGACAGGTTTTCCCTAATAGAACTGTCAGACGTCAATTCAACGGATTTAAAAAGATAAAAAAGACTTTAGTAAAATCAGTTCTTAGTTTAAAAAAAAATTGAGTTGATGCACATTTGTGTTCTTTTTACGGCATTTTGAATTGTTGCTCGCAAAACATCCTCTAAATTGATGACTTTCTTCAATGTTAACTTTTAGGACTTGCAAGGTTTGTGCTATGATTAATTGCAGTTTTAGGTCAGCGCTATCTCTTGACCGATAGTGGAACTAATGTAGCTTTTGTTAATGATGTCTGAAAAAGTGTGCTATTAAAAGACATCGTTTTACCTAAGTATTTTCCCTGTAATCTTCACATAAACTTCAATCACATAGAATAATTTCAGATTTTTCTCTATGCAAACTTCGGATATAAACATAAAACTATGCGGCCTAAAAAAAATAAAAGTGTTTGAGAATGTGTAAAGTGCGCTCTTTCATATGATACCCCACATGCACAGGCTAGTAGTAGTAGTAGTAAAACAATTCTTTATTATTTCATAATCAGCCTGTAATGTTCCCACTGCTGGGACACAGGCCTCCTCTCTGTGAGAGGGAGTGGGCTGTAATCCACCACGCGGGCCCAGTGCGGGTTGGCAGATGTCACATGTCTTCGATTTTTTTGTTCTAGGGCATGCCGATTTCCTCACGATGTTTTCCGTTACCGTTTTGAGAGCAGTCATTTGCAAAATAGTTGGGCAAACGTTATCTAAAACTATTCCAAATTTCAAGTTGATAGCATCAGTAGTTCTTGAGATATCCAGCTGTTACAGACGGACCGACAGAGAGACTGAGTCGCACCATCAGGTTTCCTTTTTACCATTTTGGTACGGAACCCTAAAAAAAAGACCTTTTCTATCCTATCCTCATTAATCCGTGAAACAATGTTTAACCCTAATGGCCGACGCGTAGTCGCCTTGTAAATATAGTCGTTAGCATTTATTCACATAATGACTTTATTATGAGCGTCCATCTTCCTACATTTTATCGCTCACGACGTTGTTTCTCAAGCTTTTTGTTATTAGTTACCTTATAAGTATCACAGTGTAGGCGTTAATCACAGGAAAATATCTCATATAACGTGTTTAGGTTTGTCCGAAAAGGTAACTGCTTTTTTTTTTTTTTTTGCGGATGGGAATTCATCAAATGACCCCTCCCGCTCTGGGTGGAGCGGAAGGGAGTGTCAGACTCTTACTGACTAAAACCCACCCGTGTTCCTTCCTTAGCCCTTTATGTTCCGGGCCAGCGGTAACCCTTTCGGACAATCCCGCTGACCCGGCAGGCTTCGGCCCTATGGGGCCCCTCCTCGATGCTGACATCTCTTTGAGGCGCGCGTGGAACACGTACGCGCCGTCCGGCACGGGCCTGGTCCTGATCGGACGGTGAGCTAAAGGTAAAGGTAACCGCTGGCCCGGAACATAAAGGTCTAAGGAAGGAACACGGGTGGGTTTTAGTCAGTGAGAGTTTGACACTCCCTTCCGCTCCACCCAGAGCGGGACTCATTTGATGATTTCCAATGCTCAAAAAAAAAATGTTTATATACTTTAAACCATAAATATAAATTACAGATTTATAATGTTTAAAAATACATGGATACAATTAGATTCACATACCGCGAAAACCGATCTTTTATTGTAGTCGAATGGATTACCTACTTGAAAAAAAATATTGATAGTGATTTTGGCAAAGATTTTGTAGCGGTATCTACAACGCCACATAGGAACAACGTGTCATACTGACGTCACGCAAATCCTGCATCGCGCAAGCAGAGTTTACCGGGCAATTAGCATAGATACAACGGCCCGCATTAATCATCAGGCAGTTGCCCGCCAGACACAACACCCGTCTGGTCGGAGGATCCTCCCTTTTCTATGGAGGTTAAGTGAACTTTACACCCTGTTCCTCATACCTCCACAATTTAAATCGTTACATTCAAAATTTATGATGATGATGATGATGTGTGTATGTATGTGTGTGAGTGTGTGTATGTTTCTGTTTCGTTCCATACATTTTGCCCGCGTGGGTATTGCACTTTTCTATGAAACAGTAGATTTTTTTTTTAAATCGACCAAAACTTTCTACGCTTAGGGGTCTACGGGCAACCCATTCTTTATTTGCCAATTGGTGGTATTCACTCGTCTCTCTCGTTCCGATGGCTATTGCTCTCTCATAATTATAGTGTGATGGTAACACCCCGTCTGATCGTTTATTGAGTCTGTTCATAGAGAAGCCCATTCACAGTGGTTGATATGCGTAGACTCATAGATAAGAACGTTTTAATGGTTAAATCTATGTATTGACATTTTTGCTTTTTCTTCTCCATAGGAACCTACTACTCTTTGGAATGGACCGCCTGCTTCATCTTTTTTACTGACCGACGCGCGACGCCTTGATAATTCAAAAGAGCCTATAAATAGATTATGTTTCAGTCTAAAATCTAAATTCTGTCTTCATTTAAGAACCACTGTTCAAAGTCACACCCACGCCCCACAACTCCTTTGTGAAACGTAGCGAAGCAATTTCAAACTACCTAGTTTTTATTGAAATACCTAAACGTTTATATACACGTAAATGGCTATTTACTGAACTATTTTCATATTTGTAGCCTTTTAAGCTAAATCTTTCTTGCATTAAAATATTTATAAATGTTATATGCGCATAGGCGAAATGAAAGTGCTTGATTCTAGTCTAGTTTTTATAGTGGAATATTCGCAGTTTCTAGAAACTCATAATGCGGCTAGCCGTATGAGTTTTTTAAGAGCGTAGACGGGCTGCGCGAGAATTGAGAAATAGGTATTTGAAGAAACTATTGCCGTCTCTCTGTCTCTCTCTCGTCTCCCCCTCTCCCCCCGTAGAGTGCGATAGGGACAACTGCAGCTCAGAACGATTTTACCTAGAAAAAACCATTACCGATCGACGTTTCGTATTCCCCTGTTTTCTCCTCGAAACCTAAGCCGATTAAAATATTTTTGATATCAAAATTTAAAGGAAGAATAGATCTATGCCCCTATCATATGTTTTTATCTTAAAAACTTTTCAATTTTCTTTGGTAGTCGTCTGATTACGTAGGTAAAACCAGGGCATTTTTTTAGGTTTTTGGAAAATCATATTTATTTTTGTAATAATATTTTTGAAAAAAAAAAATTACAGGGGCATGACATGACAATAGACCTAGATTTTTTATAAATAAAAATGATTACTCTAGAAGCATTATCCAGTAAGAGAATAGGGGAATACGTTTGTATGGAAAAAATGCAGCCCGTCTACGCTCTTAATAAAGGTATTAGATGCTTTATAAAGTATTTTTTTTTTGTGAAAGTGTTTGGCTGAATATTAGGCTCGCAAAATGCTGGCATAATCAGCCTATAATGTGCCCACTGCTGGGATACAGGCCTCCTCTCGGTTCCTCTGACCGAGAGGGGACTGGGCCGTAATCCTGCACCATGCGGGCTCATTGCGGGTTGGTATAGATGTCACACGTCTTCGAATTTTTGGTTCTAGGACATGTCGGTTTCCTCACGATGTTTTTCTTCCTTGAGAGCAGTGGTGATGAAATTATTTACACAAAGTAATGCGCCTTTGAACCTATGACAAGTTGTAACTTGTAAGTCGTGCTCGATACCACTGGGCTACACGCACGCACAGGGCACTGCTCAAATGGTCCACCAGGACCAGACAAGTGTTGACAATGCCGTATCTAGCAGCGGCAGCGGTCACACTTTCCATACAAACCAAGCGTCAGTGTTTACTATAAGAGATGTCAGCATAAATTAATAATAATGTATTTTTTATCCCACAAAGTAGGTATAATTACAGTAAAATAGAGGTGTTACAAAAATATTGTAGGTACTAGGACTTGTGGGAGTCAGGAATCCAAACTAAGATACCCTGTGCTATGGACTCTTGAAAAATACATACATAAATTAGGGCCGACCGACGCCTGCCGGGTCAGCGGGATTGTCCGAAAGGGTTACCGCTGGCCCGGAACATAAAGGGCTAAGAAAGGAACACGGGTGGGTTTTAGTCAGTAAAAGTCTGACACTCCCTTCTGCTCCACCCAGAGCGGGAGGGGGTCATTTGATGATATCCACCTCGAAAAAAAAAAGTGTTTACTTGAACTATGACGTATACCTACTTATGCTATCAACTTGAAATTTGGAATAGTGTAAGATGACGTTTGCCCAACTATTTTGAAAAAAAGAATGAAATAAAAATATATGTAAGTATATTTTTTGTAACAGCGACTGAAAGGGGGTCTGAAAAATTCAAAGTGGGGCTACTAGAGCATGTGGGGTATTATATGAAAGAGCGCAGTTTGCACATTCTCAAACATTTTTATTTTGTTTAGGTCGCATAGTTTTCGACTTTTGATGAAAAATGTAAAAAAAACAATTACCCTTTTCTCCGAAGTTTGCAAAGAGATAAATCTGAAATTAGTCTGTGTGATAGAAGTTTGTGTAAAAATAAAACTAAGTCTCTAAATAGCACACTTTTTCAGAAAATAACAAAAAAAGTTACATTAGTTCCACTATCGGTCAAGAGATGGTGCTGAAATAAAACTGCAATATTCTACACCGCAGTGTGCAGTGCAATTCTCTGACGAATATAGGCCTCGCCGATGAAAATTTAAAAACATAATATGATGTTACGGAACCCTCGGTGCGCGAGTACGACTCGCTCTTGCCCGGCTATTTTTATATAGTTTGAGCCCAGTAGGTGGCCATGTTGATTGCAGCATCAGTGAAATGAAATGAAATGAAATTTATTTGCAAGAATTGTAGTACATTACAGATGGTCGGGTTGTTTTAAGTTTCTAAAACAATTCGCTAAAACTAGCATGCAAAATGATTGATAACATAAATTAATAAATGAAGCTAATGAAATTGTACATAGGTTTCTTAGATTTAAATGTCAAGTATTTGTCAAATTGTAATAGTAACATGTCAGTGTGAATCTTTAAAGTCTAAATACTCCTTCACAGAACAGAACGATTTTTCTACCAGCCATTTGAATAACGCTGTTTTAAATCGATTAATTGGAAGTTCCCTATACGATTTCGGCATTCATTAAGTCATCCGAAGTGCAGGTGAACAAGTGCTTTGGGGGCTGAATATAAGGCTCGCTAAAGGCTGGGTTATATTTGCTAGAACCAAAACGACACAATAATAAAAACACACAGATAATTGCTAAAAAGTTTAACAGGTTTTAAATCAGCTAAGTGACCTTTGTAGAAAGGTTTTTATGAAACAATGAAGTGCCAAAAACAGGCTTATAAATAAACTAAACTTAGTAATTATTGTTTTGTTATTTTCAGTTATTAAAAAACAAGTAGGTAAGCCAAGCGCAGATACCTACTATTCGTAATGCAATACTTACTCTACTTACACCTTAAATCAAAAGCGGCATAAAGCTTTAATCCTAACGGATTTACGTGAGTGTTGCCCAATCATGGCTTATTTAAGTGTTGCAAGGTGAAAAAACAAGAAACACATAATTGCTATAAATCGACTGATCGGCCGGCTACACAGGTAATGATGGGTTGAAATAAGGCTGAGGGTACAACGTAGCGTGTTATTAGGAGTGGTTTCCTTAATAAAGATCACTGAACTCTACTGTTAATACTGTTATATGCCAGAATCAGCCTATAATGTTCCCACTGTTGGGACACAGGCCTCCACTCTTCGAGAGGGAGTGGGCTGTAATCCAGTACGCGGGCCCATTGCGGTTTGGTAGATGTCACATGTCTTCGAATTATTGTTTCTAGGACATGCCGGTTTCCTTACGATGTTTTCCTTCACGGTTTTGAGAGCAATGGTGGTGAAATTATTTACACAAAGTAAAGTGCCTGACTAGGTTCAAACCCCATCCCTTTCTCCTTTTCTGGTTTGATACGTGTGCTATGACCTTTAATTGCCTGTAGCATACCATAAGTTGAAGAAACAATCAAAATTGAAAAAGTATAATAAACTTCTGTTTAAAAAAAACAAAGTCGGGTTAGTAACACCATTTATAACTCAATAATGGCTAGACTTTTTAAGATATCTTGGGAAGATTAATAATTTTTCTCATAATAATATTCGTTCTTGTTGATTCTGAAGCAGCACGAAGTTCGGGTCAGCTAGTAATCTAATAATCTAATCCATATAGGATTGATTGAAAATTACGAGTGGAATCTTAAAATCTGTTACTCGTTTTTTTTTTGTTTGTCAAATACCTTCTACAAAATATGTTGCAGGTATCAGTTTCAATAAACAGAATCAATATCAAAATAATTGCTTCAGTTTCTAATAAAATTTATATTATAACTAGCTGCGCCCCGCGGTTTCACCCACGTAAATGTCGATCTCGTGGGAATATCGGGATAAAACGTAGCCTATATGTTAATCCTGGTTATAAACTATCTGTGCGCCAAATTTCATCCAAATCCATTCAGCCGTTTGTGCGTGAAGAAGTAACAAAAATACAAATACACTCACAAACTTTCGCCTTTATAATAATAGTGTGATATAAATATACATATAATAATTATAATATAATATAGTAGGATACAGAACCTGCTTTACCTTTATAAATAAAATAAAATATAATTTTCTTAAAAGTAGCTACAACGTTGTACACCAGTCTTAACAGCAACCCGTCCGGGCGTAAGTTTTATACTATAATTTGCGTCGCGTTCCTCAATCTTATTAGATTTTGATGAGCTACATAGTAGGTTAGGTAGTTATTCTCAGTAAAGTTCAGCTTTATTGACGTTCATATATACTACAGGTATACAAAGTTATTAGGTGATAGGGAAAGATAAAGCGCGGTCATGTCAGACTGCATAGAAAAGAAAGAGAAGCGCGATTACACAACGCTGGTACTTTATTTTGTTTTTTTTAATTCTCTACTTGGTAGAAACATTTCGTCTCAACAAGTGTCAAATATAATACATCACATTGAACTTGGACAAGAATCTATAATTATTGATTTTAAAATTAGCTCCCCGTTGCTATGGAAAGAATAAATATAATATTGTCTTTGTCTTAATTTTTTTATTTTTTTTTTTATCTATATTTATTTAGGGGCTTTTATCAAAGATATGTCAGCCCCATCGTACCCTTTTACATTAATAGGCTCACTTAAATATTATTAGTTATTTATAATATTGAAATAGAGTTATTCTTGCAGGACAATAATTAATTGGCACAACTTTTTAATAATCTCCGAAGATGGTATAGATAAGATGGATTGGATTATGCCTAAATCAAATTTATTTATTTTAAAATCCTTTACGAATAACTCACGTTCTACTTCGTTCCGAGCACACTCCATCAGCAAATGTTGTATGTCTTCGATTTTATTGCAAACTGTGCAATTAGGCGAGTCAGCTTTTTTCATAAGAAATGCAAATTTTGCCGATGGATAGTGCCCAGAACGGAGTCTTAATATCAGTTTAACATAATTTCTATTTATTTTAGTATTCTCGAACCAGGGAACACGAGGTGGTTGACCTTGGATGCTTTTGTACCAAATGCCTTTATCCAGAGATATTTTGAGAAAATGTTCTTTCCAGGAATCAAAGCATGCATATTTGAATTTAGTTGTATATTCCCAGTAATCAGGTACATAATTAATTACATATCCGTCTATTACCGCTGATTTGGATATACGGTCAGCCTCCTCGTTACCTCTTAATCCAATATGTGCTGGAACCCATTGCAATCTACATTCTATATTATTGTTTTTAAGTATAATTATGAGTTTTAAAATATCATACGCTATCGATGTACCTCTGCTGTAGCCAGAGGCGCATCGAGCGATATGCTGGAGTGCACTTTTGCTATCTGAAAAAATTACTACTTTATTTAAATTTTGTGTCAAGACGTAGTTCATTGCTTTATAAATTGCTATAAGCTCCAGCGACATAATTGATATATCACAATTAATTTTATATCCAAACTTGTTTCCTAAACTCTGATCAAATAACCCCGCTCCTTGTCCCTGAGTACTTTTAGACGCATCAGTGTAAATTTTATGCCATCCGACATATATTGTGTTCAGTTCTGCTACAATATCACTCAGTAACATATTTGGGTTATAATGTTGCGCGCCACAATTAATGCCTAGTACATGGTGACATTAGTTACCACTAGCGCCATCTAGTATCGAGTAGCAGAACTAGTCGAGTCACGATCGTTCTAGAAAATTCGATACTAGAACTTTGTAGAACTTTCTCGAACTATCGACACCTAGTCGGTCGGGGCCGGTATGTACTCGAACATTCTAGATGTTTCTACAATGGAAGGTTCTCGAACTATCTGCGGCACTATATAAGGCCGGGATGCGCGCCGACCGACACAGTTGGATTGGCTAGTGAACTACACGCTGGTCTATCCTACGCATACCAGTTTGTTATCGCGCGGACCGCTTTATTTTAACCTGCTCATCTTGTGTTTGTCCGAGTTATCGTTCGACACTCGGGCAAACACAGGGGGAGCCCACGCGCTGCCCGGCGGATCTCCGCCGCAGCGGTCGCGAGTGTGTTCACATCCAGGAGAAGATGCCGAAGCCCGGCACGCGCGGCTCGCTGGGCCGCGATGCCGGGGCTGAAGAGGAGCCACGTCCGGTGTTGGACCGGGCGACGTCACTGCCGAATATCGGCGATGCGTCGTCCGGTGCGCCGCCGGGCGTGCCCACCCGAGGTCCGGAGAAGAAGGAGGGGACAAGAGGAAGAGGGGAGGGGAAGGCAGCCGCTGTAGCTGCCGGCCCACCGACGTCACTGGCGCCTGCGCGCGCTGCGCCAGCGCCGTCGACGAGCCGCCAGCACGCGGTACCCATCCGCCCAGCCGCGTTCCGCCCGGTGCCCATACAGGCGCCAGGGCCGAGCGCGAACCCAGGCCGCGCGCCGCAAACGCGCGCCACCATACCACCCGCACGCGTGCCCGCGCCTGCGCGCGCAACCGCGCCCGCTGCACGGGCCGCGGCGCCCGCGCGCTCTGCCGCGCCAACCGCGCGCGCCACCGCGCCGCCTGCGCAGCCCGCGCAGGCAGCGAAGCCCGCACCACCGGCGCTCACCACGCCGCCATCCGCGCGCCCACGCGCGCCCCCGGCGCGCTCTGCCGCGCCCCCCAGTTTTGTGTCGCCGCCCGCGCCCCTCGGGGCAGCAGCGGCGGCGGCACCTACGCACAAAGCCGTGCCAGCTCCCTGCATCGCCGTACCCGGCCCCCGCCTCTCGCTGGCGGGACCGGCGTTGGCTGAGCGGGAGCGGCCGGCGCTGCAGATGTCGCAGGCGCCCGACTCACCGGCGCCTCCGAGGGCCTCCGCCTTCGACTCTCCGGCGATGCTGTCGGCATGCTCCTCACGCGTGGGGTCGAGCATGTCGCTAGCGTCGGTGGACTCGGCCGCGTCCGGTCGCGATAACGTGTCGCGAGACACGTCCCCGCGATCCGGGCGTTGGCCCACCGAGGGCGGAGCAGCCTCCACGCCACTAACGCCGATACCGCCGCCGCTTGGGTTCGGCTTTGAGTTTAACCTCGAGGCTAGACCCCAGCGGCGCCCGAGGAGCCCGGATGACACCGCCGCCGAGGAAGAGGCGAAGCGGTACTGCCTCGACCCGCCGCGGCCACAGCGCGAACGCGCGCCGCGGGGTCGGGGCGCACCCGCCTCGCCCACCTTTGCTGACGCGGCGCGGAGCACGCCGCCGCCGTCGCCGCCGCTGTCACCCGCACCCGCACCGACATCCGCAGGGGTAAGTCTGCACAACTTACCCCCTGCCCCCCCTGCTAATACCGCACCCCCTGCCGCCGCCCCCGGCGCCTCGGCGTCGACTACGACGTCGAAGCAGCCGCCGGGGAAGAAGGAGAAGAAGTTAAAGTACCCTCCGCTGGTGGTGGAGAAGCTGCCGAACTGGGCCGCTCACTTCCGGGCCATCGCTGCCAAGCTGGGCCGGCCGCCTAACGCTCGGCCTTACGGGTCCGGGGTACGTTTCACCCCCGACTCGGAAGAGGAGTACCGGCTGGTCCAGCGGTACCTTACTGGCCTGGAGAAGGATAGCGGCGTTTCGTGGTTCGCCTATTCGCTGCCAGCGGAGCGAAACATGAAGATTGCGATCAGGGGGTTGCCACCGGACACGGACCCCCAGGAGATCGAGGAGGAGCTCCGGGCGTTGGGATACCAGCCGGAGTACGTGCGCCATATTAAGGGCGCACAAGGAAGACCCGGCTGTGTGTTTCACGCCATCTTAAAGAAGACGCCTGACGTCCGGGCTATATACGACACCACCGTATTTATGTACATGCGGGGTGTCAAAATCGAGGCTTGGCGGGGCAAACGAGGGCCCGCCCAGTGCCACCGGTGCCAAAAATTCCGGCACAGTTCCCACCAGTGCCACCGGCCGCTCGCTTGCGTCCGATGCGGCGGGGAGCACGTGGCACGTGACTGCCCACGCCCGCGGGAGGAGCCGGCCACCTGTGTCAACTGCGGTGGCCCGCACCCCGCGTGCAACAACAAGTGCCCCGTGTTCCAGGCGGAGACCCGGAACAAGCGAGCGGGGACCGCCGCCATTACCACCACCGCGCGCCGGCCCCCAGCGGCCACCGAAAGGCCGCAAATGGTGGAGCAAGAGGCCCAGAGCGCCACGCTAATGGCGGCGGCCAACGGGCCCACTGATAAAGGCCAAGCCCCCTCCTCGACGCGGAGGAAGAAGAGGCGCGGGGGTAAAGGGAAGGGGAAGAAGAAGGAGTCCCAACCCCCCCCTCCGGCGACCCAGGAAGAAATTCCCAAGGCCGACCCTGCCTCAAGCGAGGCGCAGGTCGTGAAAAGCACGGACGCGACAACTAGCGCCAGTGCAGCGCCGCGGCAAATCGCGGAACTTAAATCTAAACAGTTCGCTCAGAAGGCGAGCCGCGGCGCCTCCGGCGCTAACATAAACAAAGACGCCAAGACCGAGACCCCGAAGGAATTCACGACCTGCGCCATCAAGCTCTTGATGGACTTGATCAAGGCTATCAGGCAGGGTCAAGATGTAGAGACGGTCATCCTTGATGGCCTGGCCATGTTGCTCACCTTGTACCATGGCTAGGCCATTGAGGGTGATTCACTGGAACGCCCGCGGCCTTAGAGGAAAGGTCGCCCCCCTCCGCCATCTCCTGAGGGAACAGGACATCGACGTGGCGCTTATAAGTGAGACCCTACTAGGGCCCGAAGATAGGGTCAGGGTCCCAGGGTACCACTTATATAGGAAGGATGAAAGGTCGGCCGACACAAACACCCGGTACCGTGGTCTGGCGGTACTAGTGAGGCGAAGAGTCGTCCATCAGGAACTCCCCTTGCCGTCGCTCAGGAGCTTCTACGCCCTGGGTGTGCAGCTACACGTAGCCGGCGAGGATATCAACATCTACGCCTGCTACAAGCCGCCCGCGGCTCCCTTGGACCTTACCGAGCTGCGGGCCCTGCTTGTAGGCACCACACGCGCCACCATCCTCGCCGGCGACTTGAACTGCAAGCACCCGGCGTGGAACTCCTACACCATGAATACCGAGGGGAGACGGCTCTTCGCGGACTCGGAAGCCCTCGGCTATACGGTGTCCGGCCCAGAGACGCCGACGCACTACCCGGACGCCGTGCGATACATGCCGGACGTGCTGGACATCGTAGTCCACCGGGGGCTAAGCTGCCAGATCACTCAACAAGTGATAGACGACGAGTTACAGTCGGACCACCAACCTGTACTCGTCGTCTTATCGGGAATGCCGACCCGACTGAAGCCCATAGCGCCACGTCGGTCCACGGACTGGACAAAGTTCGTGGAGAAAGTAGAGACCACCACGCCGACTCGGCCTATCGCTACCTCCGCGGACGTCGACAAGACCGCGGACGATGTCACTGCTTGCATACAGAGCGCCTTAGAAGCGGCGACTAGCACGCAGCCGCAGGGGAGAGGGCTACTGCCGCCCCTGCCGGCGCATATTAGCTCGATGATCGCCGTGAAGAGGCGCATTCGCAAGCAGTGGCAGCAATCAAGATGTCCGACGCTCAAGAGAGAGCTGAACCGTCTCGCGGAGAAGGTTAAGGCCGAACTACAGGCGCTGACCACCGCGGGCTGGGAGGACAGGATAGACGCCACGGCGGACAGCTGGCCGTCGCTGCACAAGCTCTGCGGCCAGCTGACGAACACCCCAGCTCCGGTGCGTCCACTGCGCAACAGCGACGGGGCGCTAAAGTATGTAGCGGAGGACCGGGCGGAGGTCTTCGCCGAGCACCTGGAGCGTCAGTTTCGCCCGAACCCGACCAGCGACACCGACCATGTCGCAGCAGTCGAGAAACACCTGGGAGACTATTTCGCAACGCCGATAGCTCCCGATGAAGATGCTATCTTTTTCTCGCCGGGCGCAGTCAGACGCGCCATCCTAAGGACGAAGCCGAGGAAGGCCCCCGGCGCTGACGGTATCACCAACACAGTGCTGCGCCACCTGCCGTACCGTATGGTAGCGGCGCTGGCGCGCCTGTTCACGGGGATACTGCGCACGGGGGCCTTTCCCGCCTCGTGGAAGGAGGGGCGCGTCATTATGCTGCCCAAGGCGGGAAAAGATATCCTGAAGCCGGAGAGCTATCGGCCAATCACGTTGTTGCCGACAGTCTCCAAGGTGTTCGAAGCACTCCTGCTGCGACATCTCCAGCCCCACATAGCGCCGCGTCCGGAGCAGTTCGGGTTCCGGGCGGAACATAGCACGACGCTCCAGCTGTCGAGGGTACTGCACCACCTCGCAGCCGCGCACAACAAGAAGGAGTACTCGGTGGCAGTATTCCTCGACATGGAGAAGGCCTTCGACCGTGTGTGGCACGACGGCCTGATTTACAAGTTGGCCACCTCAGGCGCGCCCCGTCGCGTCGTCATGGTGGTCTCTACTTTCCTTACTAACAGGACCTTTAGGGTGGTGGTCGACGGGGCGCTCTCCAGCGCCCGCCCGGTGCTCGCGGGTGTGCCGCAGGGCAGCTGCGTGTCGCCGGCGTGTTACTCACGTTACACCGACGACATCCCCACTACCTCGGACGCCATGCTCGCGCTGTACGCAGACGACGCCGCGTACATCACTACATCGCTTAATGCGAAGTACGCGGCGGTCAAGATGCAGCGCGCGCTCGACTTGCTGCCCGAATGGCTGTCCAGGTGGCGGCTTTCGGTTAACGTGGGTAAGACGCAGGCCATGGTCACCGGCCTTGTGCCCCTCCCACCACCCTTGAAGCTGCAAGGAGCCGACATCGCGTGGTCGCCCCGGGTGAAGTACCTAGGGGTCACCATCGATCGTCGGCTCACGATGGGGCCACACGTCCGCTCGGTCGCCGCTAAAGGTAGGGTCGCCCGCAACCTACTTAAACCGGTGCTCTCGTCCCGAATACCGGCGCGCGTCAAGTTGGGCGTGTACAAGCTGTACGTGCGCCCAATCTTGACGTACGCCGCCCCGGCCTGGTTCGCCCTCACGAGCGAGTCGAGCCGAACGCAGCTCCGCGCGCAACAACATCTGGCGCTGCGGACCATTATGGACGCTCCTCGCTTCGTGAGGAACGATGTCCTGGAACGGGACCTCGGGATTGAGAGCCTGGACCAGTTTGTGCGGCGCCTCGCGAAGGGAATGTTCGCGCGTGCCGACGCATCCGCTTGCCCGCATGTGCAGGACATTGCGCCCTGGCACGCGCGCCCCCCCGACGCGAGACCCCTACCCCGCGACCTGGTAGCGGACGATGACCCCATCCACCACCGGATTTGACGCCTCGAGTGAGCCGTACCCAGCCGTACCCACTACGTACCCTGGTTACACGCGGCTCACTCGACCCAAACAGCACTCCACACACATTACACACACTTGTCGCGTGGCGTGTGCTAAGTTAATATAGGCACGTTACGCGGCGAACTCAGCCATTCACAACTACACAGGCGCCTAAACTCACACGCGTACGCGCAGCGCGGGCCGCGGTACGCGTAGACACTGGGCGGTGTTACACAATACAATACCGCCCACACATACATGACGCTCCCTAGCCCGGACCGTGGACGGCTAGCTCTGGAAGCGGGGCGGGCGGGAGCAATATCACCCAATTCTGTAGGAGCGTCGAGTCGGCACCTCCGTCGCTGGTCGTCCCCCGCCGGGCCTCCCCCAGGTAACTGGGGGTCTCACCTGGCGGGGACAGACCGCCGAGGTGTCGTGAAGAAAGCGGCGCTGTGGGACAGCGTCGTGGCGCGCCTACAGAAAAACAACATGCAATCACTCACATGGGCGCGCGCAATATACGTGCGCCCAACATTGCCGCAGGCCAATGTAGCCGACCGAGGGAGGGGCCTGTATTAGCAGGCCACCGCATGGCCTCCGCGGCCGGGGGGCGAAGCCCCGGCACCGCTCGCCACGCCCCCTGACGGGGGCGTCGCGACATCCACACCGACACAGTTTGGATAAAGCGACAAGAGCGAAAACATCAAGCGATCTTCAAGTGCGAATTAAGAGTGATCAGTAGTGAAATTGTGTTCTTTTAATTAGTGTGTTTTAGCTGTAATTAGTTTTGTAAAATAAATTGTTATTTTTGGTTATTAAATCGGCAGTTTTTATTGTCACGAACCCGAAGCTCGTAACAATTGGTGTCAGAAGCAAGGATTATGCCGGTTTTACCCAAAGACGACACGGAGGGTATCCGTACCCGGAGTCAACGTCAGCAAGAGACGGACCAGAGGCGATTCGGTGGAGCAACGCCACAGAGGTCGGAAGGCCAGCTACCGACCACGGAGGCCGGCCCGTCCACAGCTGCTCCAGCATCATCAGCACCAGACTTTGCGGCCCTGATGATGATGCTGCAGGAACAAGGCCGTCGGTTGGAAGAACAGCTGTTGCGTGACAGGGAGGAACAGGCTCGTCGGTTGGAAGAACAGCTGCTGCGTGACAGGGAGGAACAGGCTCGTCGACAGGAGGAACAGGCTCGCCGACAGGAGGAACAGGCTCGCCGACAGGAGGAACAGGCTCGCCGGTTGGAAGAACAGCTCCAACGTGATAAGGAGGAGCAGGCGCGCCGCCAGGAAGAGCAGATGCTCCTTATGAAAGACCTTCACGCTACCTTCGGGAAAGACATGAAGGAGGTGAAGGATAAGGTTGTTCAACATGACAACCGCCTGTCGGAAGCTGAAACCCGAATCGACCAAGTTAATAATCGGGTTGACAACGTGATAGCTGACGTGAAGCAAACCGTGATGGCTGACGTGAAGCAAACCGTGATGGCTGACGTGAAGAAAACGCTGGATTACCTTAAACTTGGTGATGGAATCGCAGCTCCCGTAGCTACAACACCTTCGCTACGGGGATTCAAAGTGCCACCGTTCGACGGAACTTCTTCCTGGTCGGCCTACAAAATCCAGTTTGAGGCTGTCATGAAGGCGAACGGGTGGAATAAAAATCAAGCCATGACTGCTCTCACCCTAGGCCTGCGCGACCAGGCCTTAACTGTTCTGGAAGCTCTCGGTAAGGAAGTGACTTACGAGCAGCTCCTTGAGGCATTGGAGGCTCGGTATGGCGACGCTCACCTGGAACACGTGTTTCGTGCGCAGCTCAAGGATCGCGTGCAACGCAGTAACGAAAACCTGCAGCAGTGGGCCCTTGAAGTGGAGAAGCTGGTTCGTAAAGCTTACCAGTCCGTGCCTGCGCTTATTGATGGAAACCTGGTGCAGGCATTCATCGACGGCATCCACGACCTTGAAGTGAGAGCTGCTGTGAGGCTCGGGCACCACGGGACGCTTAAGAACGCCTTGGCCCATGCACTGGAGGTGGAAGCTGTGCGGCAGGATCATCGTTCCCATCGCGTCAGGGAGGTTGCAGCGGCTACAGTTCGCGACCGCAATAAAGGATACAGCCCAAGGTGCTACGGCTGTGGGGAAAGGGGTCACCTTCGATCCAGTTGCCCTAAGCGAACTACAGAAAGAGAAGACGGCCGATCTCCTGAGGGCAGTGCGGCTAACAGCACCGCTCAGCACCAGCAGCAGGGAAACGAGTAATAGCCAGGACTGCGGGGCGGGTGCTGGCTGAGGTTCAAAGAGCCCCAAGGGTTTCGATCACACAAACCCATGACGGGAACAGCCTAATCATCAAGGGCGAGGTCAACGGAATGCCGTGTAAGCTGACCATAGACACTGGAGCCTCTCGCACGGTTGTCAGTTCCCAACTTACAAGTCGGTCCCTTGGGGACTCCGCATACAACCGAGAACGCATTAATTTGGTAACAGCCACCGGTCAGCGCATACCCGTCCTTGGAGAGAAGAAGATGGAGTTGAAGCTAGGCAACAGAATCTACCTGCATAATGTCATCGTGGCTGATATAATGGACGATTGCATCCTAGGCCTTGACTTTATGAGGAAGAATTGTTGCGAGATTGATGTCAAGCAAGGTGTTTTGAAATGTGGACAAGAGGAACTTTTCGTGGAAGGGGCGTTACCAGGAAATGTGTACAGCCTTAAGAAGATGGTTCTTCCGCCAAGATCGGAAACGATTGTGCCGGTTAGTCTTCCTCGGAATCCTGGGCAGACTCATCGTTGTGTACTCGTGGAAAGGGTAGACAATGACCTTCCATGGAAAGTGGCACGAACTTTGGTCAGAGCCACCGACATCTCAGGGGTACGTGTGCTGAACCTTTGTGATCAGGAACAGACTATAGAAAAAGGCACACTAGTTGGTACTTGCGAGGAAGTGGATTGGTTGCGTCGATGCCAATATCTATCGACTGGGACCCTCAGCAAGGATGCACAAACAAAAGTGACCACACTTTTAGAAGACTGCCGCAGCGCTCTGTCCCAAAATGAAATGGTCAAGGCGAAGAAGATGTTACTCAAGTACGCCAATGTTTTCTCGTCAAACGATGCTGACATCGGGAAGACTGGCTTAGTTCAACACAAAATAAACACAGGAGAAGAATTGCCTATCCGTCAGCGGCCAAGGAGATTGCCGGTAGCACGTGAAAAGGAAGTGGAAACCATGATTGAGGGAATGGTGAAGGATGGTGTCATTGAACCTTCATCTAGTCCATGGTGTTCACCTGTAGTGCTGGTAAGAAAGAAGGATGGCAGCATGCGGTTTTGTGTTGACTATCGTCGTCTGAACGACGTTACGAAGAAGGACAGCTATCCTTTGCCAAGAATTGATGACACGCTGGACATGCTTACTGGAGTAAAGTGGTTTAGCACGCTGGACCTGAAAAGTGGCTACTGGAAAGTCGAAATTGATCCTAAGGACAAGGAGAAAACTGCATTCTCGACAGGAAAGGGTCTGTGGCAATTTAAAGTTATGCCATTTGGATTGTGCAATGCTCCGGCAACGTTTGAAAGGTTGATGGAACTTGTACTTACCGGGCTAATTGGCGATGCCTGCCTGGTCTACTTGGATGACATCATCATTGTAGGCCGCACGTTTGAAGAACATCTTCAAAACCTGGAACGCGTGCTCATGAAGATCCAGAGTGCCAACCTCAAGTTAAGTCCGAAGAAGTGTTCACTATTCAAACGACAGGTTAGCTTTTTGGGATATGTAGTGTCTGAAGAAGGTATCCGCACGGATCCAGAGAAAATCGCCGCTGTCAAGGATTGGCCAGTTCCAAAAGACAAGACGCAGGTCAGAGCATTTTTGGGTTTGTGCTCCTATTATCGGCGATTTGTCAAGAACTTTGCAGACATAGCCAAACCCCTGCATAAGCTAACCGAAGAGAAGCGACATTTCTGCTGGGATGAAAGTTGCGACATCGCATTCCAGGAGCTAAAGGACCGTCTGTGCAAAACGCCTATTTTGGGGTACCCTGATGCGGACAAGGAATTTATAATTGACACAGACGCAAGTGACATAGGACTTGGCGGTGTGTTGTCTCAACGGAATGGTGATCAAGAGGTTGTGATAGCGTACTTCAGCAAGTCGCTGTCAAAGCCGGAAAAGAACTATTGTGTCACGAGACGGGAATTGCTTGCTGTGGTAAAGTCATTGCAGCATTTTAGCAAATATCTTCTGGGGCGGAAATTCCACGTACGAACTGACCATGCTGCACTGAAATGGCTATTGCAGTTCAAAAATCCAGAAGGACAAGTTGCGAGATGGATTGAGCTACTGCAGGAATACGACTTTGTGGTCGAACATCGCAGCGGGAAATCACATGGCAACGCAGATGCATTGTCAAGAAGACCTTGTCCTGAAGACTGCAAGCATTGTACTAGGCAAGAAAGTAAAGAAGTCGTACCTGTGAGGATGCTCAAGACAGACCTCAGCAACGAGTGGAAGGAAAGCCTGCAACGTGCACAGCAGGAAGATTCGGACATCAAGCCGATTCTGGAGTGGATGAAGGCCAGAGCTCCTAAGCCCAGGTGGAGTGACGTCTCAGCGATGAGTTCGATCACAAAAAGCTATTGGGCCCAATGGGACAGCTTGGTGATTCAGGATGGAGTCCTGTGCCGTAAATGGGAAAATGCTCGGGGAGACAGCTGTCATTTGCAAATGGTTGTCCCTAAAGCTCAAGTACCGGATGTTCTACAGCTGTACCATAATGGTTGTTCAGGAGGTCATCTGGGAGTAAAACGGACTCTACTGAAGATTCGAGAACGGTTTTACTGGGTCCACTGTCGGGACGATGTCGAGGACTGGTGTCGCAAATGTACAAGTTGTGCAGCTGTAAAGGGACCTCAGACTCGCAGTAGAGGTGCATTGAAATTGTACAATGTTGGTGCACCATGCGAGAGGATAGCCCTTGACGTTGCGGGGCCGTTTCCGGAAAGTGAAAGTGGCAACAAGTATTTCATGGTTGTGATGGATTACTTCACCAAGTGGCCGGAAGTCTTCGCCATTCCAAATCAAGAAGCTTCGACAGTTGCAGATAAGTTAGTTCATGAAGTCTTCTGTCGTTTTGGAGTACCTTTAGAGATTCACAGTGATCAAGGAAGGAATTTTGAGTCACAAATATTCCAGGAAACTTGTCGAGTTATGGGTACTCATAAAACCAGAACAACTTCTTACCACCCACAGTCGGATGGAATGGTGGAACGATTTAATCAGACATTGGAGAGGTACCTAGCCAAAATTGTGGAAAATCGGCAACGAGATTGGGACAAGCACATACAACCGTTTTTGTTGTCATATCGAAGCGCTGTTCACGAAAGTACATCGGTGACACCAGCTTTCGCAAACTTTGGAAGAGAATTACGGCTGCCTGCAGACCTGATCACCGGAATACCACCTGATGCCCCACGCAGTATAACCGATTATGCGAATGACTTGCGGAACAAAATGAATGACATTTATGAGCACGTCAGACAATCGGGCCAGCAAATGTCGGAAAAGATGAAAACCCGTTATGACCGTAAAATGAACAATAAAGGGTTCGACGAAGGTTCACTAGTGTGGTTGCACAATCCAGTCCGCAGCAAAGGGAAATCTCCTAAGCTTCAAGCTAAATGGGACGGACCGTACCGGATTGTGACAAAGATCAATGACGTAACCTACCGGATACAGAAAGGTGCAAGAGGTACTCCTAAGATCGTCCATGTGGACCGACTGGCGCGTTATTATGGGGCCGATAATGCTCGGGACGAGCATGTCTTAGGAGGGGGCAGTGTTGCGCGCCACAATTAATGCCTAGTACATGGTGACATTAGTTACCACTAGCGCCATCTAGTATCGAGTAGCAGAACTAGTCGAGTCACGATCGTTCTAGAAAATTCGATACTAGAACTTTGTAGAACTTTCTCGAACTATCGACACCTAGTCGGTCGGGGCCGGTATGTACGGTCTGCAACAAATTTGCATAGGCACAATAAAGTTGAAATTTCTGTGAACACGCGCCCGCGCCGCGCAGGCCCGTACCTACATCTGTGTGTGTACACTGGCTAACGTCGAACGAAACAAAAAATAATTATACCGTCGCTTTTTCACACGCGCGGTGTAATTACGTATGACCTTGGTTGGTTCATACGATTGCTAAAATTCACGTCTTCATAACAAGTACCGCTAGCGGATAGCGTTGCGTATTGGATTATTAAACAAGTTGGCCTAGGTTCGAATCTCGAGATGAAACTTTAATTTATCTTTTCAACAATATTCTTATCTTTTTTTATTATTATTCGATTAATTAATACACGAGAATAATAATGTAATATTTATTTTATTTGTATTATAATATTTTTATTGAAATATGGGATAAAAAAAAAAGATTTTTAAGTGATTTCCAAAATTTTATTCGTTATAATTTTATAAATAAACTTTTAAAACAGTTTATTTTCTCATAAAGAACAATTTATTGAAGTAAAGCATGTGAACTACTACCATTAGACTTAAAATATTGTAAGTATCTTTAATAAAATAATATTGTTCTATATATATATATTGCGGTTATAGCTTAAGTATTCATTTTCATTATGAAAAGAAGATTGAAACTATAAACCTCAAAATAATCCTTAATACGGTTAAGACACAATATTATTTTAATATTACTAAAATCAATTTGTAATTTATAACTTAATACGTTGTATAACCCCCATTATTATCCATGCTACCAAGTAAACGCTGGCGTATGGATCCTATAATATTTAAACATATTTCTGCATATTTCCTTGCAATGCAACTTCATCTGGTAACTGGTTGGTTAAAACAAAATTTCTTTCTTATTCACTGACCAGCTGGGGCCTTCCACTGTCGATCGCGTTCGACTGGCAAGGACCCTCCGACCTTTTGACCTTCCTACTCACAGTAGGTAGGTAATTTCTCTAAAACAAAAAAGGAATATTGTAAGGCTACTAGCAAAATGATAAAATATTATTAACTACTATTTTGAAAAAAAAATATTTTGAAAATAGTTCAAAAGATAAGATTATAATTTATACTTAATGTTATATTCATCATTCCAAAAGTAAATAAATAAACTCTTGCAAATATATATTTTTTCTTCTATTTAGACCCTATGGTAAATATAAAACGTTTAATAAAATAACTACAAGGATCAGCAGTTATACATTAATTAAATAAATGTTCGATAAAAGAATTAAATCATAATACTCACAGTCAGTCCGGTTTCATCAAATATTTGTGGTATAATATTAAGTCCACTTTTACGCAGCGCGATAATATCCGCTTTCATCTCAATATTTAAATTTGCTTGCGTTTCAAAATGAACAACACCTCTAATAGATTAAACACACTTCACTAACCCACAATATCAAATTATTATCAACCAACAAAGAACCACAACATTCTTTCGCGGTGAATGGTGCATCTGTCCACCTTATAATTAATTTATTTATTAAGATTTCTGTGGGTATAATCATAAAGTTTTACGAACTATGTGAACAAGACGAACATGACACGGAACTATATTCAATAGCGTGATTATTCGAGTAATATGCGGGTGTGTGTGTCAAATTACTCATTAAAAGAAGGTCGTAAGTCACTAACTAAACTTCAAACTATAACTTTGCGAATTTGCTTATGGACTTTTGATCGACACTGTACTCGAACATTCTAGATGTTTCTACAATGGAAGGTTCTCGAACTATCTGCGGCACTATATAAGGCCGGGATGCGCGCCGACCGACACAGTTTGGATAAAGCGACAAGAGCGAAAACATCAAGCGATCTTCAAGTGCGAATTAAGAGTGATCAGTAGTGAAATTGTGTTCTTTTAATTAGTGTGTTTTAGCTGTAATTAGTTTTGTAAAATAAATTGTTATTTTTGGTTATTAAATCGGCAGTTTTTATTGTCACGAACCCGAAGCTCGTAACAATAATTACGTTTAGAAGTGTTTAAACTTTTAAGTTCAATTAAAATATTTTTTTGAATAAAAGATGTCCATATTTCTAAGCTAAACATTTTCAGATATTCTGATGCTGTAATTTCTAAATGTCTAACGTCATTGTATACTTTCACTAGTAATGGTTTTTTTTTGTTTTGCCAATAAGAGGTACGACAATAGTCGTTCAACTCGGATTTGTCTTCATAGAAATGCGAGTCTGGGGGTCGCGCCGTGCTCGGGCAGAAGAGATATCGAGTTGGACAGAAAGAACGTTGTCTATTCTTGTTATAATAGAGATAGAATAGTCATCCTACGCATGCTAGTTTAAATAGCAGAGGATTTCTTTTTCATTTGTTTTTTTTTTTCTGGTCTACTGCTGAATTGAGCCAATATATTGTGTAGACACAAATTCATTCTTCAAAAGGCCCTTCCAGATTTGTCCCAGCATTGTTAGACTCACATAATATCTTCTTAATATAATATAATGTTTGGACTTAAAGAAGACCATGAGGTGACCTACTTATCTTAGAAGATCTACTTAGAAAAAATAGACATTTTGTTTAATTTTCATTCGATAACAATAGATATTATTATAGAGGACGAGTCATGTGCCAAGCTTGCTGATGATATAAATACCACGAAAATCTTTGAATCCCTCCTTCTCCTTCCTATCTTTTCATTTTGACATATGAGGCGATACCGTAGGAGGTACAGACGCCAGCACACCAAGCTACTACAATCTGTCAAATTTCTTTAATAGATTTTCAACTTTATCGCAAATTTTCCCAATCAACGTTGAACCTTATGGTTCAACGTTGATTGGGAAAATTTGACAGTTTCGGGTAGCTTGATGTGCGCCTGTACCTCCGCAATTATTATATTCTCGCAAATGCCACTTTACGTCTCCAAAAAGCGTTAACACCGTCAACAGTGTTGTATCTCAGTGCCGACGACATTGTCACTTTCATGAAACTCGACGCAGATTTGACGGTCTCGTAACTCGTTTCAAATGAAGAGAAGATGAAACACGAACACACGAAAAACAAGTTTTATACTGACTTTAAAACGTTATCGAATTTACATTTCGAAAGAGTAAATAAAGGCTGTTGATCGTAAGTTGATTTCCAGTGTTTGTACCTAATTCTATAGAGCTGGAACCTACAGACACATAGATAATTTTTTATGAAAATGTTCACTGTTCAAGGAAAACACACTTTTGCTCCTCCAAACTAACTGATAATCTTTTTCCACGCTTCATGTTGAAGAATGTAGGTGATCAACAGTGGTCTCAAGAAAGGGATGAATGAAGATTAAAATAAAGTTAAAGAAATTGAGGGTAGGTGTACGATTTTAGAAAATTATAAATTTACGAATCACTATAATTTTATATTATACTGCAGTAGATGAAGTATGTTTTATTATTTTTAACTTCAAACTATTCGACAAAAATAACATAACAACTTTAACTGAAAAAATTCTTCGTCTAAGGCTCAAAATGCTCTAAATGGTGTTTACGATCGTCCCCTTAAGAGCCTATACTACCTCAGCTAAAATTCACTCTTTATCTCGCTCGCACGATACTGCTCGCGGACTGTGTGAAAGCGAGACAGAGTGCGGTGCTGGGCGGGAGGCAGCGCCAATAGTTTAGGTATTTGCTTTTTACGGTGAAAATAAAGGTAATTCCAAAAAACTAACTAACATAAGACCTGCTTTGTAGTTAGTTCAGTTAGTATGCAAAGTTTTATGATCTACTTTGAAGTATTTTTTGAATACCAGCGGTTTATTGTTCGGTTTGGAGGTAACTTTGGATTTTTTTTCTATCGAGAAAATTTTATGGAATCGTGTTTTCGTCTAACATAAGACCTTACATTAATCCTCAACTTTAGCATATATTTATTTCAAAATTAATGCTGCAGTATTTTCGACATAACGGAGGATCATGCTAAGCCATTTGAGGTAGTATAGGCTCTTAAGGCTTTGTATCCAGCTTCCAAACACCCTATATAAAAACAAAAGACACTCAGGCATTTGAGTCAAACTTGAAACGTAGGTAGTAGAACGGCCTACTACCTTTCAGATTTTCTTCTCCAACTACAGAACCTCTCAAAGGCAACCATTCATCACTCCACTCAACTTACGATTAAGTTACACATGCAAGTCTTATTTGCTTAAGTGGCAGATTTCACCGACAGGAAATTGTTGGAACAGTACACGCTTAGTCGATACACAAACTAAAGTAACACAGAAGGCTTACTCAGAAAGGAAAAGGAGAAGTAGGAGGAGGGTTTATAATTTTTTGTCTTATTTGTTTTTAGTAATGTTCTTGTTTTTATATTTAGTTGTGGTTATATTTGTATACCCCAACCCGCACTGGGACCGCGTGGTGGATTACGGCCCACTCCCTCTCACAGAGAGGAGGCCTGTGTCCCAGCTGTGGGAACATTATAGGTTGAGTATGTATGTATATTTATATACTAGCTGCGCCCCACGGTTTCTCCGTCGCGGTTTTTCTCCCACAATCAGTACAACTAATTTAATAAATAAACCAAGTTTTTATACAAAATAGTAAAAATTCAGTGTATGGATATTATGATTATAACATTTCTAATTGGAGTGTTTGGTGGTGCGCGTTAATTCCGTGACATATCGTACTGAGAACCTAATCAATGAACCTGAGTATATAATCAATGCTTTGTACGCCGTAATTGACATGCTTTTAGTTATTAAGACATATTCGAACCTACGACTTATGAGTTGTAGGTCGTAGGTTCGAACCCAGACAGGCGCTTTACTTTGTGTAAATTATTTCATCACCACTGCTCTCAAAACGGTGAAGGAAAACATCGTGAGGAAACCGGCATGTCCTAGAACCAAAAATTCGAAGACATGTGACATCTGCCAATCCGCACTGGGCCCGCGAGGTGGATTACGGCCCACTCCCTCTCACCGAGAGGAGGCCTGTGTCCCAGCAGTGGGAACATTATAGGCTGATTATGGTAGTTATTAAGACTACCTTTTGGAAACTACCTACCTTTTGGAATGGGTGACTAGAATCAATTCTATTTTATCGTAATTTTTGACGTTCAAAAGTGCCTTTTATGTGCCTATTTGAAATAAACGATGTGCCTATTTGAAATAAACGATGTGCCTATTTGAAATAAACGATGTGCCTATTTGAAATAAACGATGTGCCTATTTGAAATAAACGATGTGCCTATTTGAAATAAACGATGTGCCTATTTGAAATAAACGCTTTGACTTTAAGATTATTCTAGCATAAGTTAGTTATAAAGAACCTCGTTAGATAGGTATAGGAAGTTTAATTTACTGTCATATACTGGCCTGTTGGTCTAGTGGTCAGTGACTATGACTGCTATGCCGGAGGTCGTGGGTTCGATTCCCACCCAGGACAAATGTTTGTGTGATGAGCATGATCATTTGTTCTGTGTCTGGGTGTAATTTATCTATATACACACATCAAAAGTGTCTAGGGATCAACATATATTTTTGCAATAACTTTTCTCCTGATTGATATTAATTAAAATTTTCTTTAAGGATTCATCAAATAAAGTGTTTTCGTTTGTCACAGTAACGATAAACCAAGTCACCTTTGCATTAATAAAGAAATTTGCCATTTTCCTAATAAAGGGATTTTTGACATTTGAACCACTAACACAAAAGTTCGAAAAAAAGACTGAAATAACAGTTTTCTTTAAAATTTTATTGGGTAACTTAAACAATTAATAATCCGTGTTTCTACCGCGAACACTAACAACACAAGAACATCGGTTTGGCATACTCAAAATGAGTTCATCCAAATCACGCTGTGGAATGGCCGCCCATGTTCGTTGCAACAACAAAAAAAGGTCTTCTTGCAACTGGATACCCTCCATATTCGGCAGAGCTCTTCTCTGTAGCATATCCCATGCATGCTCAATCGGGTTCAAGTCTGGCGACTGAGCAGGCCAGGGCAGGACATTGATGTTAGCTGCGGCGAGAGTCTGTCTTACAACTCTTGCGGTGTGCGGTCGTGCATTATCATGCATTAACTGAAATAAGGGACCGATTTGCACTTGTAGAGGAACGATAATAAACGTCTGATACAATCGTCTCAGCATAAATTTGAGCGTTGAGGTTGCCTCTGATCCAAATCAACTCAGTTCTTCCGCCGATCCAAATACCCGCCCATACCATGATGGTTCCACCACTATAAGGATGGACTTCCTGGCAGAATTTTAATCGCTGCTGGCGTCCAGGGGTTCTCCAGTGTCGTATACGTCTTGTATCCGGTCTCATACCAAAACGAGACTCATCAGAAAAGCACACGAAACGCCATTGTTCTTCTGCCCAATTTCTGTGTTCAAGAGCCCATTGATATCGAATCCTACGATTGTGCATTGCTATAGGTGGTACCCGTAGCGGTCTTCGGGAATGAAGGTTCACTTCATGCAAGCGGTTTCTGACTGTTTGGTCGCTAATTAAGTTCCCTGAAGAGTGATGAAGCCTCACGGCTAACATCATGGCGGTTATTGTTGGAGCTCTTCGAGTTAAGATTTGAATGTATCGGTCTTGTCTCCGTGTGGTGCAGCGATACCGTCCTCCATGGCGCTCAGCCACGGTACCAGTGCTTCGGTAACGTGTCCAAAGTCGACTGATAACACTCTGACTTGTATTCAGAGCTAAAGCCACAGTACGTTGCCGGGAACCAGCTTCTATCATTCCCACGGCTCTGAGCATTTCTTCCCTGCTTAAATGACGTCGCCGCTCCATAATAACGTTGGTTTTAATCAGTAGTAGGGAAACAGTAGCACTAATAATGTCTTCAATGCGTTGTATGTTTTTATAGGGAAAATATTGACAGCTGATTTTCATCTTTTACTCGAATTTGATTCACAGTTCCTGATTCAAATTATGAAATGCACCAAAAAGGATCCATATAAATTTATAAAATCATAAATTTATTACAAAGCCACATCTCAATCTCAAGAAATCCGCATAAAAATGCTTGATCCCTAGACACTTTTGATGTGTGTATGTATGTATTTAGAAATATATAAGTATGTTTATCAGTTGTCTAGTACTCATAACACAAGCTCTGCTTAGCTTGAGACTAGACGGCGTTGTGTGATAGTTGTGGAATATTATTATTATATTATTATTATTATTATATACTGGACGGCACGGTTGGCGCAGTGGTTAAGCGATTGACTGCTGCGCTGCGTGTCGCGGGTTCGATTCCCGCACGGAACAAATATTTGTATGACCTACAAGTGGTTGTTCCGGGTCTGGCTGTTTGTGTATGTGAGTTTATGTTTGTAAACGCACCCACAATACTGGAGAAATTCCTAGTGTGGGGCAAAGTTTTATTAAAAAAAAAAAAAATTGTCCATCCCACCTTGACTGGAACCCGACCCCAACTTAGTTGGGATAAGGCTAGCACGATGATGATGATTGTCGACTCCACCTTGTAGGTATGTTTGCGCGTGCGCCAGTTTTTGCTCATTGTATTAAGCCAACCTTCTGTCATATCCTATGGTACTCGCTCAGGAGCGACGTGATAACTGCCACTTGAAACGCGCCTAACTACCCTACAATGTGTTTATGTAAGGCAGGAATGCTGCGAACATGTTGTGTAATTAGGTGATTTTGTATGGTTAGCGAAGTATAGGTGGTGTTGTGTTGTCGGAGTTACTTAGGTACCTATAGTATTTTTATCTCACGAGGCGGCGCGCGTTTTACTTGTGTGCAAACACGCTAAAGTTTGAGTCGAGAAAATCTGTTTTCTTTTGTTTTATCGTGTTTATACAATGACGTTTGTGAAGTTTACTCAAAAAAAAAAACAGATTTTTTAAACTGTTACTTATATGAAGTGACTAGTGTTACCTATGGTAGATGACACAAAAAAACAAAATTAAATTAATTTCTTTTTGTTACTTTAGTGTTTAGATACTACCCATCACGTCTCTCAGACCAAATAAAAAGTCAAGACATAGCGCTGCGAACAATACAGTGAAGCATGCAAAAACTACACCTCCGCTCTGTGCAAACACGCTTACACGCACACATTTACAATCAAACTACACCACACATGTTTACGAAATCAGCTTCACTTTACTGTTGATAGCCCTCTATCTTGGTTCTTTATTTGGTCTGAGTCACGTCTGTAGAGTTTCATTTCAGTACGGAACCCTGTATAATATAATGTATTGAACACAATCCTGAAGGTAAATGAATTTGAATATTGATAGATTTCACTCAATTCAAACCAAAAACTACATTAAACTTTAAATACATTTTCAACACAGTAAGCTCATTGGTGTCACCAATGTCATTATAAAAGGGCCTTTCAAAAAAGGCATAAAGCATTATATATTGGAACATTGGCTTACGCATCAGTAGTTAAACACGATAACTTGACTAAAAACACGTTAATTCAACTGTGACGGAGCTGATAGGGTGCCTAGCGACGCAAAGTTGCGTCGATAAAGCTTGAACACACGATACAATATTGTGACTTTGTTGTGCGATTAATTTTAAGCTGATTTTAAGGTGTTTTTGTTGTTATTTAGTGGTTTTAGAATTGTGAAAATGTGGTTGAACACTGTGTCTTGTGTTTATGTCTAGCAATGGACTTCTGTAGGCTGAGCTGATTTATTGAGAGAGAGTTGTGAAGGTCAGAAAGCAGTTGCTTGGTGTAAAATACTGGTATTCAGCTGCATCTGGTCAGACTGGAAGCCGACCCTAATATAGTTGGGAAAAGGCAGAGCAGGTGATGATGAAACAATGAGATATATATTTTTTGTTGTGTTTTAGTGATTTTAGAATTGTGAAAATGTGGTGGAACAGTGTCTTGTTAGTGAAATATTGAGAAACTGCTAACAATAGTGTTATATTTTTTTTTTTTTGTGGGTACTGATGGAATTCACTCGTGGTTTAACTAAAATAAATTCCATTTAAAAGTATTTTTTTGGATTGACCAATTCAACAAGCGAACTACAGTTAAAAAAAAGTTGTGAAATTCTTAACCCTTATTAAATTAAGTTGCTTACCAATTAAACATAATTAGCGAACAGTTACAACAAATAGAATTTAAAAATGTCTAACCAAACATACAACGAGTTACTAGTCGAGACTTCTGAACTAATCGGAGAAGCTACTCAAGCAGATGAAGCGCTTTTTGAAGCAGGCGCAGCTGACAGAAATACCCTTTTACCGGTCCTTTTAGAACTTCGAGTGAGGTACACAATACTGCTGAGTAGGCTGGATGCTGTATACGACCAGCTGTTGCAGCCACAAAAGCGCATGATTGTCAGAAGACTGCTGGAGTCATGCTTGGGAAGGCTGATCGAGATCAAACATGATTTGGTGGAGATGCGCCTGACTGATCATACTTTTGATGATGATGAGGTAAGCAGTAAATACCATACCAATTAAAGTATGTTTTTTTTAAATAAATAAATGGTTATTTAATATAACTTTTGATATCTTTGTAAGTAAAAAAAAAAGGAAAGGAAAGTATGTACTTAGATAAGTACCGATGAGACGAGGTGAGTTTGAAAACCTTGGATGACTTTGATATTACTCGAAGTTGAAATGTTTTACAAAATTTTACTAGTGAAAGGAATGCAGTCGATCATTTTATGGGTGATCATCTTTACATACCGCTATGACATACCGTGACCCCTCGTTGCCTCGGATACCACGTTAAGCCGTTGGTCTCGGCTGTCATTCGTGGATCTTTGACAGTCGTTACGGGTAGTCAGAAGCCCGAAACTCTGACAACCAGTTTTACCAAGGGGTATCGTATTACCCAGTAACTGGGTTGTGGAGGTCAGATAGGCAGTCGCTCCATGTAAAATGCTGATATTCAGCTGCATCCGGTTAGACTGGAAGCCGACCCCAACATAGTTGGGAAAAGGCTAGGCAGATGATGAAATAATACATGCATTTTATGTTAAAATCAACCAATCTAACCTCTTTATACGGTACTTTACCAGATGTATGTACTGTACTTTATAAGATGACCAGGAAGCTTTACCAGATAAGAGTGTAACTATTGAGTCAATAAATACGAACAAATATTAAAATTGAAGAATAAAATAAAACCTTCATTACCTACTGTATTATTTTGTTTCCAGGCATTGGTCAAACTCCAAGTGACACCAAACCAAGTAGAGCCCTGCATTCCACAGTTTTTCTTACGAGAGAGAGCAGAAGAAATTGAAAGTCGAAGACAGTTCGTCCTAGAGACTCTGAGGAAGTTAGGGTATGAACCTCCGAAGCCACAACCCTTGGTCTTGACGGAGCAGCAAGCTGTGATCATTATACAAACCCATGAAAGGGCTAGGCAGGGTAGACTAAGGTAAGTCAAGCTACGAATATATGCCAGAAACTTGTGCAAAAGTATGCAAGTAGTGACAGTTTATCACCATTCCTAAGATGTTATGACACAATGGTACAGCTCATTCACCGTTTATTTTACATGTAATTTTTCATCACTATGAAAATTACAGTGATATTTAACCTCGTGATAATAAGGTTGCTATTGACAGTTGCAGCAGTTACTGGAACTGTCAAGTCAAACCGTCGTTGTAGACGAATGAGAACATTATTCGCATGGGCGTAATGTTCATGTTCGATTGAATGCAACGCTTGCTAACCTTTGCTGATACAAAATGAACATTATCTGCATGAGAATAAGGTTGATATACGTATGGAACGCTTACTTTAATCAGTAAAAACAAGGTGTGATCTGTGAATCTTCCTCTTAGACTAGGTCATGAAGTCAATTTTTCTATCAAGAACTTTATCTCAGTCAGTCAGACTGTATTTATAATTTCTTGTTGGTATTTTTGATTTTTGCATTCCTGTTTAGTTTTATCATTAACACATAAATAATTTTATTGTAACTATCACATTCTAAGCGCACATCGCATTCGTTTTATAAATTTTATTTACTTATAATATTATGTGGAAAATGTCGTGGGTTATACATTTACTCACTCTGTAGGTCATATTTTATGTAATATGTAACAGTTTATTTTTCCAAATAAATAAATAAAAAAACAGCTCGAAAGTTTAAGCTTGAACTAAAGTTAGAACTAAGAGAAGAATTTTGTCATAGACCGCAAAGTATTTTTCTTACAATATTAATGTGTTTAAATTAGGGGACAGTTCATGAAAGAAATCCGTCTACTCAAAGAAAAAGGAAGAGACCAAAAAGGGGAGATGACGGCAGCTGCAGCCACTGCCATTCAGAAGGTCTGGCGCGGGTTTTTAGCAAGAAGATCTACCAAGCAAAGGAAATTGGAAGAACAACTGTTGATAGGCATGGAACTGCCTCCGTACACGGAATCTGAAGCTGGAAAGAGGGCAGAGGAAGTTAGTAGTATATTGTTATTAGATACATAGATAGATAAAACATTTATTCAGTGCACACAAAAGACAGCACAACACACAACAGCGCAATCAAATGATAACAAATTACAAATGTTGTGTCAATTGTTTTATTATTATATTTCTTAACTACATGCATGCAAGAAAGAAAGAAAACATGTTTTAATGGCTACAGAAAAAGGTGTATAATGCTAGAATTATTAAGATAATGATGGTTCTTTTCATCGACCAGTTATGGAAGTCTTACAAGTGTAAGTCTTCCTTGACTTGTCGACCCTTGAAACATTCACCACCTTATTCATATTTTAAAATTTGATCTTCACAACAAGCATAATCAGCCTATAACGTTCCCACTGCTGGGACACAGGCCTCCTCTTTGTGATGACAGGCAGTGGGCCATACTGGTGGTTATAGGTACTGATTGTAACTATACACCACGTTTATTAATAAGGGGATCAGTATTAATACGAAATGACACATTTCAGTAACTACCTTAAAAGTAAAAATGAAGTCTGCAAAATGATAATTTTCCCTTTGCTTTCTTTACAGGTCAAGGAATACCGTCGGAAATTGCAACTAGAAAGAGAAAAAGAATACCAAGCAGCTCTCATCTCGATTGAAGAAGATCTTCGAGCTCAGCATGAAAAGAAAATCAATGAACAGATTGGAGACGAACTGAGGAGATGGATCAGAGAGTACTATGATAGAACTGGAAGGTTCCCAGAAATGCCATCTGCAGAAAGTGGTGGTAGCAGAGCGATGTACAGTCGAACAGGTGAGAAAGAACAAGACATTACTAAACCAGCAGCCCTGGATGATAGCGTGGCCTGTGACAGCTTACAATTTTTTTTTTTTTTGCTTGGCTCCTAGAGGTTGTAGTGTTATATATGCTATAGTCTGCCGTAAGAATTAGGCTATCAAATGCAAAAATAATTTTTCAAATCCAACTAGGAGTTCCGGAGATTATCGCGTTCAAACAAACTCTTTAGCTTTACTATAGGCATTGATAGAATTATTAGTATAGACAGCTTATCAGTTCGATAAATTATAGTTCTAGCAGTACGTTTGTATTGCAGCCCGTGGAACGATGTAGTATGGTATATGTTCCATGACAATTAACAGTCAATAGTAACGAAAATTCATGAAAACCTGCAAACATGACACTATACAGTGCTGCCATTGTAGTTATTTTATTCGGTTTTGCTATGCACATGTTTTTTACATTTACTGTTTTCTTGTTTGGGCGTAAAACTAATTGTTGTATACTCATCAAGATGCATGTTTTTATTGACGGAGAGTCCGTCCAAACCTAAAGGAAATAATTTATCCTAAAACCTTACTAACAACAGACTCATGCCCGTTTTTGCAGGCACAGGCATGGATAGTGAAATTAGCAAATCTTCACCTGTGTCATCTAAAGAATCGAAAAGAAGCAAAGAGAGTAAAGACAAGAAGAACGGGAAAAGTGAAGAGAACGGTAAAAACGGTAATCAAGATGCTGATGACCTTGATACATATAAATGTACTAGTTCTGCTTTCTTGAAAGATATGACCGGTGCTAATGAAGAGTAAGTAATACTTCTATAAAACCTCATAAAAAATGTACTTCTTGCGTCATCATTATCATTTAACCGACAGACGTATCCTGCTGGATAAAGACCCGCCCCTAAACATTGCTACAACAACGAAAACTATTTATAGACGTTCATTAAAAATAATGCATAAGTATACACCATGTTTTATAAGCTAATATGCCTTATTTAATCAATTTTTTTTGGGTAATGCTGTCACTATAATTTATTTTGAGAAAAAACTTAAGAATATATAAGTACCAAACGAAAATACGGGCTTCAAGAACTGGCCAATAATTTTGTGATTTCCTTAGATATGAAGACATCTGGAAATTCAAAGAGAACGCGGACAATCCTCACGAAAGGTACTACAAAGACATGATAGAAAGAGAGAAGATGGTTAAAATAGAACAAGAAATAAGAAACATTGTTGACGAAATGATGAGAAGCGAGTTGGAGTTGCTGCAAGCTGCGTTCGATAGGGACAGGGCACAAAAGGGGAAGAAGTCTAAGAAGGACAAGAAGGTACCCAAATAACTTATTTGCGAAGAGCCTGATTCTTTGTTATGTACACCATAAATAATACAGAAAATAAATGTAGAAATTTTACAAGGCGTGACACAATGGGCGGTCTTATCGCTAAAAGCGATCTTTTAAAGACAACTTTTGGATGAAGACAGCAGTACTATCTACCAAATACATGAAAAGGGCCTGAATTTGGTTAAATCATCATCATCATTTCAGCCGAAAGACGTCCACTGCTCGGGTTCAACGGGTTCCTGCGGCCTTCACAAGGTCGTCGGACCACCTTGTGGGAGGCTTGGTTACATACCACCAAATTAAATGCCATGTAAATAAACCGAAGATTCTACTATGAATGGAAGTCATACCTTCACAGGGCCTTTGTGATGGATTATGGTCTTCTCTCTCTTACAACCCGACCATCTGTAATGTACTACAATTCTTGCAAATCATTTTCATTTCATTTCATTTTACAAAGAAAGGCTGCATCCAAGCAGTGGAAAATTATTGGCTGATTTTTTTTGTCATGTTTAGTGGAGGTAGCGAGTGAAACAGACTATAAATGTATTAAAGTCCTATAAAAATTAAAAATACAAAATTGTAATATTTTTTTCTCAAGACTCGTCGTGGAGGCAAGAAAAGTAAAAAGAAGAAAGAAAAAGACTTAACTCCTGACAGAACAACAGAATCTTTATTTGAAGAACTAGTGTCCAATGGCATAATAAAACCCTATCCACTTGTGAATATTGATGAGTATATAGGAGAAAAGTGTTATGTAGGCTCTGCGTATAGAGAAGAAGGAATGGAGGCAACACCTTGTTTGGGTGATGTAAGGCAGCTAGTGAAGGAGTATTGTATACTACCACTGGGTTCTGAGCTGGTGAGAAATAATGGCCCGTTGGTGAGATCGGTTCTTCTTACAGGTAAAATAGATTTTGAGCTATACAGGGTGGCAGGGACATCGACGTACAGCCTATTACTATACATTCAGTACATGATTCTGAAACCCCCTGCGATTTTCAACTTTTGTCGGTTGATGGCCCTGCCAATTTATGGAAACTTTGTTAATTGTGCTTGAGCTGTTGTGTACTTACTGATAATTCTGTGGTTTTACTCTAAACCCCAAGCCCCTAATAAGTGATTCTTAGACAGCAAAGTTCAGAAATAAAGTTTAAGAATTTTTTTTTTATGACAGGCCCAGCAAAGTGTGGTAAGAAGATGCTGGTCCATTCCATCTGTACAGAAGTTGGAGCCATGCTCTTTGACTTAACGCCAGCGAACATAGTAGGAAAGTACCCTGGGAAGACTGGCTTGATCATGTTGTTACATCTGGTGATGAAAGTATCAAGACTTCTTCAGCCATCTATTATTTGGATGGATGACGCTGAGAAACCATTTGTGAAAAAGATTCCTAAAACTGACAAGACTGATCCGAAGAGGTTGAAGAAAGATCTAGTCAAAATAATCAAAGGTAGAAACGTAATTTACGTTTTACACATCATTCATACTTCAGTTTTTTTACATATCATTTATTTCCCTGCGCGTTCAGGAATATGCCCAGAAGACCGAGTTCTTTTCATTGGCACCACAAGAGCTCCTTGGGATGCAGAGCAGAAACTTCTATTTCAATGCTACCAGAAGATCATCCAGGTACCAAAGGCTGATTACGGGAGCATATCCTTGATGTGGAGGTCCAAGCTACATAAGGCTGGTGCTTTGAATCCTAGACTGGATATATCCTGTCTATCCAGAATTTCAGACTCATACACATTAGGTAAATTAGTGCACATTTAACTATTTTCAATTTTTATGTTGTCCTTGGCAGATTAAAAGCAAACTGTATGTAATCATCATCATCATCATTTCAGCCGAAAGACGTCCACTGCTGGACATAGGCCTCACCCAAACACCTCCACTTCGACCGATTCTGTGCGTTTCTGTATGTGTATCACACTTATAATATATTATATTACATACATACATAATCAGCCTATAATGTTCCCACTGCTGGGACACAGGCCTCCTCTCGATGAGAGGGAGAGAGACTTATATATTATAAAGGCGAAAGTTTGTAAGTGTGGGGGTGTGTGTGTGTGTTTATATGTTTGTTCCTTCTTCACGCTCAAACGGCTGAACGAATTTTGATAAAATTTTGTATGGAGGTAGCTGACACCCTGGATTAACATATAGGCTACTTTTTATCCCGATATTCCCACGAATCGACATTTACGCGGGTGAAACCGCGGGGTGCAGCTAGTACTTAATAAAAATCTTAAATCGTTGACAGACAAAGCACAACCTAAACCGCTGGGTCGCAAAAATCAAATGTAGCATAAAAATTCTTTGCTAACGTAAACAAGCACTCAGGAGAAAATTTAAAAAAATCAACCCCTAAATACCAAAAAAGACCAAGTTGATGACGAACAGCGCGCATCGCAGGATCACTGTGGCGGGTGGGGAGGTTGAATACGTTGATGAGTATCTCTATCTTGGCCAAATAGTCTCTTTCCAGGCAAGACAAAACAAAGAAGTTGCAAGACGCACCGAAAATGCCTGGAGGAGCTATTGGGCCATGAAAGACCTAATGAAGGGTGATCTTCCCATGTCCCTTAAGAGAAGACTCATTGACGTGTGCATACTTCCCATCCTCACATATGGTGGTCAAACATGGTCTTTGACAAATCAGCAGAGGTCCACGCTCGAGGTTTGCCAGAGAGCTATGGAACGGAGTATTCTGGGTATCAAACTAACAGACCGAGTTAGGAATACGACCATCCGTTCCATCACAAAGATAACTGATGTCACTTGGAAAGCTGCCACGCTAAAATGGAACTGGGCTGGACACATCTGCCGCATGTCAGACGAACAATGGGCCAAACTTACGACCCAATGGGTCCCACTTAATGGCAAACGACATCGTGGCAGGCCCAGACGGAGATGGCGGGATGAGCTGGACTCCTTCAACAAGAACTGGTCCTTAACAGCTTTGAACAGAGAGAAGTGGAAAGAGAGTAGGGAGGCCTTTGCCCTGCAGTGGGACATCACAGGCTAATAATAAATAATAATAATAACCCCTAAATAGATTAAACTAATATGACTGGCTGTGATAGTGTCATCATCGTCTCGATTCAGTTGTACGGAACCTATAGTACAGGTCTACAATAAAACACAATGAGTACAGCAAATGAGTTAGTATTTCACTTTGAGATTATTAAACACTCCAATACTAATAACGTTCACGCACTATTTTCCATGTTCGGGCAACCGACAGTTTTGTGTAGGAGAAGTGGAGGTCTGCATCTTTTCGTTGCCCTCGCAAGACTGACTTGTCTTTTAGCCATTCACATGACTCTGCCCACGTGCCACCCCCTCCTTAGTACTACAATAATCATTTGAGAGACTAATCTTATCGCTGAACTCTTATAATCTACGACATAATATAAATTTAATCGGGGGATGTAAGTTTGTATGGAAATAGTCACACGGCTTGTATTATAATGTTGTCCTTGCAGATATTTTGTTGTTACCTCGTCGGCCTGTTTGACCATGGCCTTCTGGATTCGATTCCTGGTCCCAGAAAAGTGTTAACAGGTTTTTCCATTAGTCAATTACCTGAAGTCTATGCCTACTATTTATATTTTCTATATATAAAATTCAAAGGCCTGACTGACTGATATATCAACGCACAGCCCAAACCGCTGTTCCTACAGACGTGCAATTTGGAGGGTGTGTTCTCTGCGAAGAGCAGGTATCCACTAAGAAAGGGCAATTTTTTTTATTTTTTGTTTTTTTTATATTGTGTGAACTTGTAAAACGTGTCAAACAACATACATTTTCTTTCTTTTTTTTCTTTCTCAGGTACTCTCCTAGCAGCATTAGATGCAGTGTTGACAACAAAAAGACGTCTGCAACTGCGTGTGCGTATATTAACCGCTGCTGAAGTGGCCGTCGAGCTCAGTGCTAGGGAACCAGTGTATATTGAACACGTAAGTATATAGTAACTATCATCTTATCTTTTGAAGTTATATTCTTACTGTTGATGCAATCTTTTTTCTGCTCTTCAATATTTTTGGATTCTGTTTGCGTGAATCGATCATACAAACATTATGTAGCCTATAATATAGATTGAATTGCACATCGAGTTTAAAAAAAGTTCAGCTGTATACAGGCAGGACTGGACTGGCAGGGACATCGACGAGCAAACTGAAACCATGAATTCAGCACATAATTCTAAACACCTTAGAGCGGTTCAAATCAAAATCAAATCAAATCAAAAATGTTTATTTGTTAGAATATGGTAAAATATGTAGATGTTACAATATTGGTTCCAGCATATCCTGCCATACTATGGCGTACAAATATTCCTATAAAAAAAAGTCACATCATATATTTCTAGCCTAAATATAATGATTAAAATAAAATATGAATCTTAGAAAAATAATAATAGTCAATGAATAAAGATTTAAATTGTTTAAGATAATTAATTATTAATAAATTGTATTGTTGTAATAATAATAATGAATTATTAACAACATTCTCAATTCGGATTGAAGTCGCAGCTTTAATTCGGATTAGAATCGGATGTAGTGCAGAACCAACCGCTCTTCAAGTAGAAATTTTTCATCGGTTATCAAAAAAAAATGCTGTTTCTTAGAAAAGACCTACGCTGTCAAAATGTATGGAACAGCAGTTTTATAACCCTAGCCTTTATGAATTTTCATGACGGGCAAGTGAAATTCAGCCTTAGGGTAATAAAGCAATTATGAGGTCGACAAAACTATCTTAAAACTCGGGAAGCCAGGCGAAGTAATTGCGTAACACACTAACAGATATAGCAATGGCTTTGATTTTGACAGTTCAACAACATTCATTGCGTTATTTACGTTGTTGAGCAGACAAATTTTTCGAATATATGAAGCAATGGATTAGCTCCTTCAAAATTATTCAGATTGTGATTGATGCAATTATTGCGCTTTTGGTCTATGGTTTCTGACTGATTTGTGCTTGAAAATATTGTATGTTTAAAGGAATCTGCAGCGGATACTTGGTGGTACAAAACACCCATGGAGAAGAGAAGGCAAAAGGTACTCCAAAGGATGGTAGACGCACAAGGTGAAGCTGAAAATGGAGGCTAAAGTCGTATATTTGTCTTTTCCATACTTTATTTACGTGCCATTAGGATAGCGTTAGTATGAAGCTTTGTTTGTTATGTCAGGGAAAATAATCGTTAAACAAATTAACTACCAAATCAAATTGTCCGCATATATTGAAATTACAGTTGACAGTTGTAGGTCGTCAATTTGTGTAATAATTAATTTACCTCATTGTACATTTTAACGAGTAGTAAGCAATAAGCATCACCTTTGTACAGACGACAGCACATTAAGCTACTACAATCTGTCAAATTTCTTTAATGGATTTTCAATTTTATCTCCAAAGCTTAAGGTTCAAATTTGATTGGGAAGATTTGTCAGTTTCGGGTAGCTTGATGTGCTGGCGTCTGTACTTATAAATATTATGCTAAAATAAATAACCTTAATTTTAAGACGTAGGAATTATTATACCTATAATGACACTATGTATTCTTTTGGTTACTATAAAGTAGCTTTTTAAACAGTCATTGTATTTTGTAAGAAGGACATTTTGTAAATTTCACTAACATAATAATAACTATTTCAATAAAAACCTTTAGTAAAGGTGCGCAGAGCTGCACACCCCCATCCTATTTCAAGTTAAACAAATATCAACTTTATTTCAATCAAAATTAAGTTGATTACAGAGTGACTAGCATCATTGAAAAAGTTATAAAAATGTTTGAAGTTGTATCGTAAACTGAACTTTATTGTGTAGGAATTAAAGTTATTTTTTCATTAATTCATATTTGTTTTTTATATTTTTGACAAAGAACGCAGATTACGGTTACGTAGGTTGTAATAATGCATCTTGTCTTCCCAATTCCTGTACACATTTTAATATTAGGAAATTGCCGTTTTGCATAGAAAAAAACCATTTTTTTTAAAGAACATTTTGTATTTTTTATGTGAAGATATTGTGCTTGTATCATTTTAGTGGAAGTTTTGTTACCTCTGCTATAAAAATCCTGAGGACTCAATGAACTAGTTTAAAAAAAAAAACCCTGTAAAAAGTTATCCAAATTCCGAATAAAAATGGGAATTAGTTGGAGCAAATTCTGGTGAGTATAGTGGGTGACGGCGAGTTTCCAGTCGTAACTCCTATAGTTTTGAGACCGCCGCGTTGTGCGGTGCTTCGATGCGATTTTGTTGTTGTTCAGTGAGTTCATACGGTACCCACTTTCCGAGCTTTATTATCTTTCCTATTTGAAGTAAATGAATCAGCATCGATTTATCACTTACGTTGAAGGCTGCTGCGAGTTCCAACGTGATTTGAGATGAATCTGCTTTCACTATGGCTTTCAATTTTTCGTTATCGACTGTTGCCACGAGGCTCATTGATCAAAATTTCCAGAATGGAAGCGATAAAACCAAAAACTAACCGTGCGTTCACATGCGATACCATGTCCATACACGTCATTAATATTGCGTGCTGTCTGTGTTGCGTTCGACGAAAGTCGTATTCGAAAATAGCGCGCAATTTAAATTTTCCATGGTTACAGAAACAGCGATATTAAAAAAAAAAGAACGGCGGGAAAACAAATGAACAACTGATTTTTAAAAACAAAATGTCGTGCTATATATTATAAAATTAATTTGAATTTGGAATTCTAAATAGAATGAAGTCGATCTTCACAATAGCCATCATTAGCCAGTATCAAAAATCGGCAATTTCATAGTTACGTAAGGACCTAATAATATAATTTCGTTTTGTAGTTTCTGCCTTTTGGGGATCCAATGGGAATAAGGCGAGAGTTTGATGTTATTTTAATACTATGTAAGATCAGAAAAATTCTAGACTGACACAAATATTAACTGCAGCTTTTCCAAATAACTCTGACCATAATTTCTTTATTAAAATCACATTTCAAAACAATACCAATGTCCAACAAAACATAAACAAAATATCCAAGAAAAATACTTCAAAATCTCGGAAACTTTTAACTCGAAAGAACATTCCGACATTTAAAGCAAGAGCGAAATATTCGGACGGGAATAAAAAAAGGGAGAATTCACTCTTTCAAACTTGTAATACTTTGTCGAAGAGAATCTTCAAAGTAAAAAGGGGTACGTTAAGAGGATGTCGGCAGAACACCTGGCCTGTTCACACAGGCTTTGGACTGAAGGAAATTAGAGAGGGAATAACCGATTGAAAATTCGTGTAAGTATCGGCAGCTGAACTTTTTAAGTCGATCATTTTTGTCAACGCCAAAATTATATTAAATATTTGATCCTGCATTGATTTTTGCGATTGGATATAGAAGAAATGTTTATCCCTTCGTGGCCTACGTATCGTGTCTATCTTATCTTCGGAACGTGGATCCCCGCGAGACACAATGGCTTTATAATTGTTTCTGTAATTAATATTATATAACCGATTAAAGATTGGGGAAACGTAAGGACTACTTGTAACCTATATGCTACTAAAATGAGGTAGACTTTATTAATTAAACGTTGGAAAATGACCTTTGGAAACCAGCCGGGAAAGCTTATTGTTTATCAATACCCACACAACCGACACTATAGCCAATTTCTAAGCTCAACGGTTGCGGCACAGATTGGTGAGCAAGAATTTGTTGTGAGTTCATTCGCAAACCTATTAAGTACACCTAAGAGCAGGGTTATTGCGTAACATGATAGCAGTAGCAATTTCTTTCATTTTGACAGTTCAACAACATTCATTGCGTTTTTTACGTGGTTGAGCAGACAAATTTTTGGAACTTAGGAAGCAATAGATTAGCAATATTCTTTGAAACGATTCAGATTAAGATTACGTGTGTTACGCAATTAGAGTGCAGTGTGATCAACGATTAAACTAGAAACTTGCATAGTCGACGTCATAATTTATTTACCACCCAAAGCTACTCATATTTGTTTACTAGGTTTTTTATTAGGTTTTTATTTTTTATTTATCCTTTTGATAGATTCTTATTTTGTAAATGTGAGGACTTTGTAGGCCTTGTAGACTTTAGATCTGTAGACCATTCTATATTTTATCAAGTACCTGATACTTGTTGACAGGCCTACGCTATCCTCCCATTCCTACTGTAATTTGAAAATATTGTAAAAGCCAATTATTTTTAAAAAGAGTAACCGTGGAGTTTCTTGCCGGTTCTTCTCCATAGGAAACGACCAATTGGAACCGTGCACCTAGCTTCTGACGTTTCATAAGTGCCCCTGTAGGCTTATGTGAAATAAAATATTTTTATTTTACATTTTTGGCAAATAAATCGCGAATGCAGATTAGATATAAGTCGTCCTCACTAGCATTAAGTACCATTTAAAAAAAAAAAAATTTTTTTCTTCATTTACACATACACGTACGTTTCACATACATGTCACTCCTACAGAGTTTACGTTCGGTCCAGTAAAGCAAGACGGGGCAAAACAAAATTAGCAGAAAGCCGGTAGCGTTTGCCATTCATGAATATTCTATGTGCCCACCTACAGTTAGCCCAGGTTGTTTATCTGAACACTGGCAAGGCTAAACGGTTCGTGATTGTTCGACCGGTAATGTTGGCTGATTTGATGCTGTGGGTTTTATTACTTAGTGAATATGAGTTGGAGATAATGAATGAAACTATGATTCTGGATTGATTGGGACTCGAAACATTGAGACGTTATTTTAAAATTCCTTTAATTCTATACTGGATTATACAAGAAAAAAATGCGCAGGCGCAGGCTTCCGTCCTCGCTGCACTATCGCTGGTTTATTAGCGAAACGATGCGGGGTCGTTTTTACAAAACATTTTTTACGAAAATTTTACAGGGTGTTCTTCTACCCATGAGTTTGAACAACTTTCACTATGGGACCAACACTGAAATCACGAAAAAAAATCAGCTGTTTAATATAAAAGTTCAATACCTACTTGACCATAATGTATGAAACAACTGATTTTTTTTCGTGATTAGGTACAGAGTTACAGAGATTCGCGACAGTGTCACGAATCTGAAACAGCTATTGCCATTATTATAATTATTTAAACATCATCTGCCTAGCCTTTTCCCAACTATGTTGGGGTCGGCTTCCAGTCTAACCGGATGCAGCTGAATACCAGTATTTTACATGGAGCGACTGCCTATCTGACCTCCACAACCCAGTTACTGGGTAATACGATACCCCTTGGTAAGACTGGTTGTCAGACTTTCGGGCTTCTGACTACCCGTAACGACTGTCAAAGATCCGCGAATGAGAGCCGGGACCAACGGCATAACGTGGTTTCCGAGGCACGGAGGGGTCTCGGTATGTAAAGATGGTCACCCATCTATAGACCAACCGCGGCAAGCGTAGCTTAACCTGATCGATCGACCTGTGCGGCTGTTATTATTTAGCCACGGACCCCTATCGATTATAATTATTTAAGCGTGTAATATAGTCGTAAGATAGGATATATAAATTTGTCTGGGTCTTCTACTGCTCTCGTGAAACTCTCAAACACCCACGAGGGGCCGTTCTCGCCCACGTTGACAACCTATGCCTTATACCGTTTTCCTGTAGCTTCAACAATTATGGTACCTTCCTTTACCCTTCTCAAAAATCTACCCGGTATTACAGCCTCAGCCTTGAAGACGAGTTCTTACTATTTCTATCACAACCATTCATAATTATTATAATGTTCAAGTGGTCAATTGGAAATACATTCCTTTTCAGGGTTCTGTACCCAAAGGGTAAAAACGGGACCCTATTACTAAGACTCCACTGTCAGTCTGTCTGTCACCAGGCTGTATCTCATGAACCGTGATAGCTAGACAGTTGAAATTTTCACAGATGATGTCGTCACCGGAAAGGCAAAAGTACTAAAGCGCCATTTTAGCTAAAATGAGTTTTATATATGGTTGGATTCGGTTTTTTTTTCTCTACACACTGGTCTTGGTCTCCTATCAATTTGAACAATACTTAAAAAGTTACTGGCGCTTTAGCAGTGACATTTTTGTTTTTTTTCGATACGTCTTTTTTACTTACCTAAAGGAATTTATATGACTTTTATTGATAATGTTGGTTAGTTTTTTTTTCTTATTGCCATCTGCCTGTCGACCCTTGTTGAGAAACCTAAAATGCGTAATTTGTAACTAATGGGGTCGCTTAGTAAATTTGCCTTACGTAAAAATTTATGGACTTAACGCTTTAGTACTTTTGCCCTTCGACATTTTTAAATGAAAATCTTTTTAGTACCTTTGCTACAATTATCTACATTATGTGGTGATTATTAGGCGTATTTGACGTTTTACTTTCTTGATGAAAAAGTATTTTAGCTATAAAAAATTTACTCCAAGAAAACTGTGGTGGTACATTAGTATTGAAACCAGTAAAAATCATCATCATCATCATCAGCCTATAATGTTCCCACTACTGGGACACTGGCCTCCTCTCAATGAGAGGGAGTTGGGCCGTAATCCACCACGCGGGCCCAGTGCGGGTTGGTGGATGTCACAGGTCTTCGAATTTTTGGTTCTAGGACATGCCGGTTTCCTCCAGTAAAAATATTAATGATAAATTGACAGTTATTGCAGCTGTATTTTTCTGGATTTTGTTATGGTATGTAACATTTAAGGATCATACGTTTGAAGCGTTGCGCATAGTCATTGGCGCTTCAGTCGATTTCCAAATTAAAATTACCAAAAAACGTAAACAAAAAAAAAAGAATAAAAATAGAAAAAAAATATCAGCAAAACTTGTGTTAGATGACACTAAAGAGAACACAGAGCTAGAAAAAGGAGAGCGAAAAATTAGCAAGAGGAAAGTTAGGAGCAATCAAATTAACAGTGGAAAACAATAGGTACACAACTAAAAGTGGAAAAGTTATAGAAGACAAAAAAGTGAAGACTTCTACATGTACACCAGAAAATTGTCATAATAATGATAATAATTTGTCAAAAGCTTCAATAAAAGTTGATTTTCCGTGTAGAACATAAGTTTATTTTCCTTGTTTTTGCTGTAATCGCTGCAATTGTTCAGTAAGTATACAATCACTAGCTGACCCGGTGAACTTCGTACCGCCTCGAATATAAATTACTACACTACCCTAACCTGCACTACGTACGTTACACTACGCTTCCCTACTCTACGCTACTCTTGGCTACGCTGCTCTACTGTACGCTAAGCTAAGCTACCCTACCCTACACAACACTGTAACACTAGTACTACTACAATCATTACAACAACAAAAAAAACTATTATTCGGGTCGGAGACAAATTCAACAAATCAAAGATCATCAAAATCAGTCCAGTCGTTATTAGCCGTTATAAATAGTGTAACTATTATTATTATTGACTTTGTTTTATTTATTGAGATTTAGATTGTTAGAGTTGATACACGTCAACAAGTAACCCCGTTATGAATCTGGCAAACGACCCGAGAGCTAGATTTACCCGGCACTATACCGAAGACATCCCGGACGTCAGCCTGTACGAGATTAGGATGGCTCTGAAGCAGCTCAAAAACAACAGGGCGCCGGGTGATGACGGAATTACGGCCGAGTTGCTGAAGGCCGTCGGAAAATCCGTTCTTAAGGCCCTTCAGAAGCTGTTTGGTTCCGTCATACTCGAGGGCAAAACACCACAGGCATGGAGCAGAGGTGTGGTGATACTTTTCTTTAAGAAGGGCGACAATGCCCTTCTTAAGAATTATAGGCCCATCTCACTCCTGAGCCATGTCTACAAGCTGTTTTCGAGAGTCATCACGAACCGTCTAGCGCGCAGGTTTGACGACTTCCAGCCTCCCGAACAAGCCGGATTCCGTAAAGGCTTTAGCACCGTAGACCACATACATACGCTGCGACAGGTTATACAGAAGACCGAAGAATATAACCTGCCTCTCTGCTTAGCGTTCGTGGACTACAAGAAAGCCTTTGATTCGATCGAGACATGGGCTGTGCTGCAGTCTCTTCAACAGTGCCAGATCGACTATCAGTACATTGAGGTGCTGAAGTGTTTGTACGAAAACGCCACTATGTCAGTCCGACTCCAGGATCAGACCTCGAAACCTATCCTTCTGCAGCGAGGTGTAAGACAGGGAGACGTTATCTCTCCGAAACTTTTCACCGCTGCACTGGAAAGGGGCTGGCATCAACATCAACGGCGAGTACATAACTCACCTTCGGTTTGCCGACGATATCGTAGTCATGGCTGAGACTATAGAGGACAAGTACAATGCTCGATGACCTCAGTAGAGCCTACGAAAGAGTGGGTCTTAAAATGAACATGGACAAAACGAAGGTCATGTCAAATGCCCATGTAACACCCACTCCCATAAAGATCGGAGACGCTACACTCGAAGTCGTGGACGAGTATGTTTACCTAGGACAAACTGTCAAGTTACGTAGGTCTAACTTCGAGAAAGAGGTCAATCGTCGAATCCGACTCGGCTGGGCAGCGTTCGGGAAGCTACGCAATATCTTCTCGTCCCACATACCACAGTGTCTCAAGACGACAGTCTTTGACCAGTGCGTGTTGCCAGTGATGACTTATGGCACTGAAACGTGGTCGCTCACAATGGGCCTTATAAGAAGGTTAAAAGTCACCCAAAGAGGGCTATGCTTGGAGTTACCCTGCGTGATCCAATCAGGAATGAGGAGATCTGCAGGAGAACCAAGGTAACCGACATAGCCCGAAGAATTGCCAAACATAAGTGGCAGTGGGCAGGGCACATTGCTCGCAGAACAGATGGCCGATGGGACCGAAAGGTTCTGGAGTGGCGACCACGTACCGGAAGACGTAGCGTTGGAAGGCCTCCCACAAGGTGGACCGACGACCTTGTGAAGGCCGCAGGAACCCGTTGGATGCGAGAAGCACAGAACCGGTCGAAGTGGAAGTGCTTGGGGGAGGCCTATGTCCAGCAGTGGACGTCTTTCGGCTGAAATGATGATGATGATGAGAGTTGATAGAAGTAGGTAAGTAGCAAATATACGACTAAAAGGCAATAAGTCAAATTGTTTTAGATCTTTACACTTAATTATTACGTATACTTAATTATAAGTAATAATGACTAAGAATGTATTAGTCTGGAATGCATGTTAGTTGTTTTTCCGTTCTTAAATTTCAATGGATTTATTGAATAGTGTTTATGCTTTACTGTACCTGAATATTTTTATGAAGATAAGTATTATTGCCTTACGAAGTGGACAGAGCATTTATACTAAAGCGACACTATCTTCGGAAATACAGCAATAATAGGCAATATGTCAACTTTAACACATAGATAATAATATAACAATGATTTTTTGCCTTCAGCATATTTAAATTGGAATGCTAGAAAAAAAGATATGCCAGATTTAGTATTTAAAAAAAGTTTAAACCGCTCTCCTGTAAAATGCCCTTTTTGCAGTTTAGTACTTTTGCCTTTCTAGTGACGATGTAATTTCTGTTGCCACTATAACAACAAATACTAAAACATAATAAAATAAATATTTAAGAGGGGCTCCCATACAACAAACGTGTTGTTTTTCGGCGTTTATGGCTTGTGGTACGGAACCCTTCGTTTGCGAGTCCGACTCGCACTTAATTAGTTTTTCTTTTGCTACCCATATTTTTTTCATGATTGCTGGTAAGTTAAATTCTTAATTATTGTGTTATGTCTCTGTTATTTTCCAGACGGATCAAAATTAATATAACTAAATCTCCTACCAGCTTCCCAATAACGCCTCTACCTATTATCCCGGTATTAGGTAACATCGTTAATCGGAACAGCTTATAACCGGACAACATAAACCCAAATACCAGCAGCTTCGTTATACCCGAATTGGCGTATGTACCCCACATAATGCTCACGTTCATATAACTGCAGGCATGAATTTTAGATTCGCGCATATAGCCGACCGGTCGTATGATTGTCCGTTAATTTTTGTCTAGAATAGTTGCGCTGACTGGCTAGATAATAGAATATTTTGTGGTCAGTTTTTAGGGGAATTTCAGCTGTTTTTCTGAAGACTTTTGGGTTAGTGGTCAAGGTCTTTTGTAGTTGAAGGCGGCAGGCATAATCGGATTTAAATGAATTATCCAAATTAATATTGTAAAGAGGAAAGATTTTATTTTTTGTGAAAAAAAAAAATCCGTTTGCACGCTAAGACGGCTGAACGGATTTGATTAATTTTTTATCCTGATATTCCCTCAGGATCGACACTTACGCGGGTGAAACCGCGGGGCGCTGCTAGTAATATTATAAATTCGAAAGTAACTCTGTCTGTCTGTTCTGTATGCTACCTTTTCACGCCTAAACCACTGAACGGATTTAGATAAAATTTGGCAGACAGATAGATTGCATCCCGGGGAAGGACATACAATAGTTTTTTTCCCAAAATTCCCACAGTATCGACACTTATGCGAGTAAAACCGCGGGGCACTGCTAGTCCGAATATAAAACCAAGAGCAACATTAACCTGCATGCTCACTAAATCGAAGGCTTCAAAGAGTATAAAAACCCCAGTTTAAGTAGAGAAATTCTCAGCTCTCTCAAAGGGCTCGCTAACAACTTGCTAACTCAGATTTTTACGCTTTTTCACGCTTTTTTTACTTCACAGTGCTTGTTTTTATCCTTTGTGGAGTTTGCCTTTGTGACTGGAATAGAAAAACAGTGTTACCTACCTGTTTCTATTAGAAATTATTTTGCTGAGCATTCTTGTGGTCTTTTCTGAGTGGATGTGAATTGTTTTGTCGTACAAATTGAAATTAAACAATAATTTTTATTTGTATTATGAAAAGACTCTTGACGTAACTAATGACTCTCCATTTTAAGTGATTTATATGTATTCTAGCTATATTTATACAAATAAAAACTATCCTATATCCTTTTTCGGGATACAATCTATCTCTCTGCCAAATTTTATCGAAATCCGTTAAGTGGTTTAGGCGTGAAAAGGTAACATACAGACAGACAGACCGAGTTACTTCTTTTTTTTTTGTGGGAAATCATCAAATGACTCCTCCCGCTCTGGTTGGAGCGGAAGGGAGTGTCAGACTCTTACTGACTAAAACCTACCCGTGTTCCTTCCTTAGCCCTTTATGTTCCGGGGTTTGAGACAGAGTTATTTTCAAATTTATAAAATTAGTATGGATATTAGCAAAATCAGCGTATAATGTTACCATTGCTGGGAACTGTGTTCCAAATAGGCCTCCTCTCTTCGAGAGGGAGTGGGCTGTAATCTACCACGCGGTCCCAGTGCGGCTTGGTAGATGTCACAATGAGACATGTCATGTCTTCGAATTTTTGGTTCTAGGACTATACGCCGGTTCCGTCATGATGTTTTCCTTCACAGTTTTGAGAGCAGTGGTGATGAATTTACACAAAGTAAAATGCATGCTTGGGTTCGAACCACGTCTTTCAACTCGTAAGTCGGCGGCGGCTGTTCCACTTCGCCACCAATGCTCTTAATCTGAGTAAATAAAACACTGAATTCAAGAAATTTATTACGTGGATTAAAGTATATACCTACACAGTCAACAAGCAGGATAAAATAGTACAAAAACACGACTACCTACATTCTCGGAAAGAAAGGGCCTGGTCCCTGCACAGTAGCATATTGTTGGTAGCAATAATTTGGTATTACGTACCGAAATCCGTAGTATGGGCCGCTGTATTGCGACGCTTATCCTCCTTGTCATAAGCAGGTAGCTGTAAAGTAATAATTTTACGATATCCCACTTAAGTTCGTACGTAGTCGTTGTACTAGTGATGTGAAGATATCGATGTTTTAAATAATATTGTGTTAAAAAAACCAAACATTAAGTTCCAATCTTTACATTTCGTAACCTTTTTATTGAAATGAAATGAAACAAAATGAAATGTTTATTTCTGTGAGTAGGCATTTTTTATACCTTTACATACACACACACATTTTAGTATCGTTTAATTTTTTCGTCATTATACTCGTAAATAATTCAGAGAATACCTCTTTCTGTTTCTGTTTTTGTTTTGTTTGGCGCTCTATGCCGAATACAGACTTATCCTAGTTCGACTACAGATGGTCCCATGTTATGCTCCCTGGACAAGTCCATTTGAGCTCCTTATGTTTTATTTATTTGTTGCAACCGAAAACCCAATGCTATATTAAATCATTTGTAACAAAGACCTAGAATCATTCTCCTTCTGTGATGAAATCAAAATCCCTCTGACCTTGACCTTTTGAATCAATAAAATCTTTCAATAATTTTGATAAAGCGCATCGCGTTTCGTGTCTTCACAGATTTGGACTTATGGAGGTCTATACGGGACTTACGTGGAGCAGCCCGTGTGGGCTTTAGTTCTGCGAATCACTATGTGTGTCTTGGAGTGTGGTCTAAGTGCAAACATAAACTACAGGAACTGCTAAATGCTTAAAAGGAGTAATTTATAGAGAGAGAATGAGGGGAGAGAGGAATTTCTATGCTTAAAAGGAGACGCCACCTACTGTAAAATGTACAGACGCCAGCACATCAAACTACCCGAAACTGTCTAATTTTCTCAGTCAACTTTGAACCTTTAGCAATAAAATTGAAAATCTATTAAATAAATTTGACAGATTGTAGTAGCTTGATGTGCTGGCGTCTGTACAATGTGTAATAATGAAATAAGACATTTTTGATATTATTGCTTTGATTTGATTTTTGAAATGATAACTTGTTTTATTTCTGTAAGTAGGTTTGTACAATCTCGTGTAAAAACATGTCAATCATATTTAAAAAATAGATACGGTCGGCGTTTCCTATCTGACTGCTCTGAGATGATTTCCCACACCAAAAAAAAAACATTGGCGTACTGTTAGTCTCGATCTTGAGTCAAGGCAAAGGCAAATAATTATGAATAAAACACTTACACTGTACATTCAAGGAATAATGTCGGATACAGTGAGCAAATACAGTAATTTAATATAGTGAGCCTTATGTGACAGGAAGATTTTACATTTTACTCCACCCGTGGAAAATCTATAAAAAAAATAATATATATAAAAAAAAATAGCACGCCATACGCCTCTGACTTCAACCAATCATAAGTCGGGGGCTCTATTGCGACTTATCGATTGTCGCTACCGACATCACTACTTCTAGTGATGAGATTAACCAGTTAACACTTTATTTTATTATGTTTATTTTGGTCGATACAATTTTTGTTTACTCTACCGTGTATCATATATAATAAGTAAGTAGGTAAGTATTAAATAAACGTAGTGAAGGCCGCCCTCGGGGTAGGTGGAGCAACGATCTTCGCAGGGTAGCAACTGAATGAGTGTATAATCGCCTATAAAGTTCCCACTGCTGGGACACATGCCTCCTCTCTGTGAGAGGGAGTGGGCGATAATCCACCACACGGACCTAGTGAGAGTTGGTGGTCTTTGAAATGTTGTTTCATTCCAGTATCCTCTCTATTAAACATTAACTTTTGTTTCATGCCAGTATCCGCTCTACTAATTAAACTGAACAATAATACTGCCTCGTTGGTGTTGTGGTTGCCAGAGCTACTGCTGAGGTCGCGGGTTCGATTTCCAAGTCGGGAAAAGTGTTATTGGATTTTTCCGTCCGGCATTTCTCCGTAGCAGTGACAATCTTTACATACCAAGACCCCTCCGTGTCTCGGAAAGCACGTTAAGCCGTTGGTCTCGGCTGTCATTCGTCGATCTTTGACAGTCATTACCGGTATTCAGCTGCATCCGGTTAGACTGGAAGCCGACCCCAACATAGTTGGGAAAAGGCTAGGCAGATGATGATGACATAATTACATTGGTAAACTTATTTTTTAAGAGTAGAATTTCTTTTAAAAAAGAATAGGTATTAAACAATATTTTTCTGAATTACATAACGCTTTTCAACGTACAAAATATCAGCATATTATACACGTAATATGAAGATTTTCCTAGGATTTCCAAGGCTGTTTCTCTAAGTAATAGAAAAAAAGCTGATTGAATTCTTATCCTAGACAAAAGTAACGGTAAACTTAGCCTTTTATGTTATTGTTTTTCTAACACTTCGGGAACATATATATTTAAGGCTCCCACAAACAGGCGCGACGCTCGATGCGAATCGCGCGCGACACAAAGGCACCGCTCGTAGCGCGACTTGCGGTGCCTTTGTGTCGCGCGGGATTTTATCGCGTATCGCGCCTGTTTGAAGGAGCCTTTAAACCAATGCTCTTGATTTAAAACCTCCATATTTTGCCTTTTCATCAAAGCGTCATCCTTGTCGCATGAACTACCCATAAAACTCATTCCTATAAAAATATAAGTTCAATTCCCCAAAGTCACCCTGTATTTACCCTGGTGGATGATAAATGAGTGTGACGTCACAACTCGGTTCATTTTTCTGACCGCCCTCTGCCACCCCCATATAGCATTCCTGGCGTTATGGGATTTGGGTAGCGTTAAATTGAGTATATGAGTGATGGGGTGTAAGATTTGAGTATTATGGCACTAGTAATACAATTTTACGTACCTATACGGCGTTTGCAATTTAGTTACCAAACTTGTAAACAAATATATGTTTTTTGGAAAAACAATTTTAACACCCACACATAAAGTTTTGTTTGCGCTACAACTTCAATCATGTTTATGACTTTTTGAATATTACTAATCATTCTGAAATAAACTTAATTTACACTTATATTAAGTTGACACTCGTATATGTGGAAATAACACAAATTGTATACAAGGCTGACTTGTTTATGATGAAAGCTTTGCTAACGTATTCACTACCAATTGAAATCGCATTGATGGCCATTCAATTTGAGAGCTTAAAGACTACAACAATGATGAAATTATAGAAAACTTTCAGAAACACACAAATCTTAGGTTTTCTCGAATTCTATAGTTTTTCGCCTAGGCTATGTGGTGCTTAAATATTGCGAGGGCAGTTTCACGAGCTGTAAGGAATACTTCCAATAAAATTACAGGTCACCCAGTAGATCACACTAATATTATTAAGGCGAAAGTTTGTGAGGGGGTGTGTGTGTCGTGTGTGTGTTTATGTTTGTTACTTCTTCATACTCAAACGGCTGGACCAATTTAGATAAAATTTTGTATGGAGGTAGCTGATACCCTGAATGTCAATCCAGGGTATCAGCTACCTCTATACAAAATTTTAAAGCGATAAAAAGTAGCCTATATTAACATATAGGCTACTTTTTATCCCGATATTCCCACGGGATCGACATTTACACGGGTGAAGCCGCGGGGCGCAGCTAGTTATACTATACAAATGCTTTATTCAATCCCCAAAAACTGACTTCCTTCCAACTTACCCTCCATTTAATACCAAAACCAGACAAAAAATAGATTTGTCCAAAAACCCGCGTTACATTTGAACCATCTGTGCTATGATTTATAAGGTCTGTTTTGTGCGAAATACGTTGCGTTAAGCCGATAAATCAACCGGGTCGCGTAGTCGACACGTATACTGTCGTAAATAAAGAAATCTTTTACATTTTCTTGTTAAATATCTTTGTGTATGACGCGAGTGTGCGGATTTAGATTGTGAAAGTGACGTGTCGTTCAGAATTCGATCGATTTTGAACAAAATTAAGCTACTACAATCTGTCAAATTTCTTTAATAGATTTTCAACTTTATCACTAAAGCATAAGGTTCAAAGTTGATTGGGAAAATTTTACAGTTTCGGGTAGCTTGATGTGCTGGAGTGTGTACTGTAGAGGTCCAGACGGGACTCCTAGAATACCTATAGGTGGAATTTAATTGATAAGCCTTTGACTTGGAACTAATATATTTTTATTAAGAGAACAATACAGCTTCACGATGAGGGGCTCGTGGCTAAATAATAACAGCCACACAGGTCGATCGATCAGGTTAAGCTACGCTTGCCGCGGTTGGTCTGTGGATGGGTGACCATCTTTACATACCGAGACCCCTCCGTGCCTCGGAAAGCACGTTAAGGGCCCCTTTTCCCGAAACTTTAGGCATTTTACGCGCTGAGTCGGCTTGCGCCCGCGTTGCACAGGAGCCGTCGCGGTATGAACTCCGGTGACCTATGGCGGCGGACGAGCACGCCACAGTACAAATAAATCAGTAGTACAAATATTACACTAGTTTACAAATTTTTATTTTTTTTCGTTCACAGGACAAAACTGTTGGATATGTTTTGTGACTACCTTCTAATCAGTAAAAATAAATGTCAAATGTTTTTATCAAGTCTGTTTTTTTTATAACACTCACAAGAAGTTTTGGCTTAATCTGGTTACGTAGTGATCAATTAATTGTCTTAAACTCAAAAAGGAAACATTTAATGAAATTCTATTTTTACCGACTTCACAAAAAGGAGGAGGTACTATGTTCGGGTGATTTTATGTTTTTTTTTTTTTTTGTATGTTTGTTCATCGAATACTCCGCCAATTGTCGACGGATTTTCAAAATTCTTTTTTTGTTCGAAAGTAGATAGTTCTGAGGTGGTCCCATTGTCACCAAGTTAGGATCTGATGATGGGATCTTATAGAAATCGAGGGCAACCCTCAAATTTTATAGGCTGACTTATTGTTTTTCGCATATTTTATGAAGTATCTTGTGTATTTGTGTATGGTTGTCACCATCTCAGGTAGCTGGGCTGATGATGGAAGCTACAACTCCTTAACAGTAAGAAGTTACTCGAACAGGCAAGGACTGTTTTAGTAAATTGTTTTGATGTTTGTTAGGGCATTTGCCACATTTGGTCTCATGATCATCAAGTCATGACCTGATGCTGCAGTCAGGATAGTCTGCAGAGTACCTAACTTCTCGACAAGTAACAGCAGATATATCGTGTTTAGGCTCATTGAAAAGGGCTCGATGTGTGGATAAACGTACTGTTACTGAGAAACACCGAAGACCTGATGCTGAAGCCAGGAGCATCAGAAAAAGTACAAACCTTGAAATTACAGCACCGTACTCGTATTTGGGCTCATTTTAAACAGGACTAATTTTAAGTTCAATGCAATGTTGACATAAGTCTGGCCTGATGCTGCAGCCAGGATTATCAGCATCTAGTCTAAAAACTAATAAAAGGAGAACTCCTCAACAATTAACGTCCCTGCATCGAGAAAAGGAATATTTTATAAAAAAGCGATGGGCAAGTTGACATTATTCTATTGTAACTTAGATAAATTATAAATAGACCCACTAAAAAGCGAGAAATAACAACTTTTTAACAAAAAAAAAAACCGACTTCCAAAAAAAACACTACAAACTGAAAAATAACTTTAATTTCGGAAGTCGGTGGCAAAAACTAAAATACTGATCCCTAAGACACCGACTTCCGAAATTAAAGTAATTTTTCAGTTTTTAGTGTTTTTTGTTGAAAATTTTTTTCAGACAGTGCAAATTAGATCATAACATTTTTTGTTGTATTTACAAGAAAAATATGTAGTAAAAAAAAACAGATCGGTTACAGAAGCTATACTTTCGGTAGCAAATTTTAATAAAAAGGGTTTTTCAAGTAGTAGATGAAAAGTACTAACAAATTCGGTAGCAAGAAATAAAAAATACGTGCAATTTAGATTGTCAATTTTGTGGCAAGACCTAACAAATCACGAAACTAGCTGTTATTTTTGCCTAACTAAATATGTAGCCTTTAAAAACCAGAACAAGTGGTGTTACATACAATATAATGATGACCCATGGGTCAAAGAGTGTGGTACTTAAGATAGAAACACGTTTGTATGATACAACTACATACAGAAAGCATGGCTAATAGAAATCTCTATTCCTAGACAGCTCGTTTCGCCGAAAACTTTGTTGATAGAAAACATTGTTCTCGATATCTCGGTATAAGAATATCTCGGTTCATAAGAAGCACTTTTGACAGAGATCTCTGTTCATAGATAGCATTTCTTGTCGGAAACTTTGTTCATAGAAACCACTGTTTCACCTTGGTTCACAGACAGCACCTTTGGTTCACGGAAACCAATTAGATCATTATTTTTTAAGTAAGCTGTATTCCTATTCACTCGCTCTTGCATCCTATGTCGACGGAGCCCCGCTTGGCGGGGCTCCTATTTCTGTGTAAAGGGTTTAAAGTAACCAAACCGAACCTCGGGGTGCCCTTCGCTCGCTCTTGCATCCTATGTTGCGCTTTTTTAACCAAGGGAAACAGTGGTTTCTATGAACAAAGTTTACGGCAAGAAGTGCTATCTATGAACAGAGATCTCTGTCAACAGTCCTTCCTATGAACCGTGATATCTACGGACAATGTTGTCTATCAACAAAGTTTTCGGCGAAACGTGCTGTCTAGGAATAGAGATTTCTATTAGCTGTGCTATCTGTATGTAGTCGTATCGTACAAGCGTGTTTCTATCTTAGGTTCCACGCCGTGGGTCAAATCCTATGCTACATTCGAAAAGAATGCCTGACCCGATGTTGCCTAGTAGTTTCAGTCAATAAAACGAAGCAAAACCCACAGAATTGGAGACAGAACCTAAGACCCCATTTCGAGCCAGATGTATGATTTTGATTTCGAAGGATCTGAATTGAAGGATGGCAAAGTCAAAGTCAAGATTTCTGGTATAAAAAAAAGTTAGCAGATTACTGTTGGTCTAATTTAAGAGATACTGATACAAATCTGAATTAAAACAGAGTAAAATTTGCAATATGTAATACTTTCACTAAATGGTAATCTTAAAATTAACAAAAAAAAAAAGTAAAAATTTTGAAAACTAGACGATCTAAATTTTTTCCACTTCAGAATCTCATTAAGCATTTTATCCTCTATGCAAACACATGGTTTTCATCTCATGAACAAAAACGCTGTAAACTAGTGTTATTGGCGTTGGCGACAGACACATAAATTCATAAGATTTAACGTGGGAGATAAAACATTAAATTAAAAATTTAAAAAACCCCCGACAAAAATAAAATTAAGGAATCCCTACAAAAAGCACGAAATAAAAAAATCACACACACACACACGTCAAACTTAGAACACCCCGTCGTTTTTGCGTCGGGGGTTAAAAATTAGATGGGAAGCATTGTATAGTGTTTCTTAAGTTCGTGGTTCTCTTTGTGCTCTTTTTGAAGGTTTCACTTCTACCACGTGTGAATTGCACACATGTTTTTTTTCATACACTTTCAAATTTCCACGCGAACGAAGTCGCGGGCAACAGCTAGTAAATAAATAAATATCGTTGGCTTTTGTCGTGGACACCAGGTAGTTGATATAATAAATATATACTTTTTTTGTAAATACATAGGTACTTCTTATGTACAAACATCCATGACTCAGAAACAAAATAATGTCCATGCTCATCACACAAACATTTGCCCCTACCGAGATTCGAACCCGGACCCTAAGATCGTAAGGCGGCCTCACTACCGCTGCGCCATTCGGATCGTCAGTTTATGTAAAAATATGTAAAGGTGAATGTTTCCATTAAAAATATTAAAGATTTAAAACTCTAGTCATACTGACTTCGCTAGTCTGTGTAGAGAACCACAAGTTTTCTTCACTTCAGATGCCCTTTTTTTCTTAATTTTGTTTTTTTTTATTTGCCATTTTAATTACTTCTAATACAACACGTTTTTACGCAGGTAAGTAGGCACTATTACGCGCGCGAAGACGATAATGTGGTTGCGAGAAAAATTGCATAGGTCCTCCCTCGATGACGTCCGGCAGGACACTGGTGGACACTGGCGCGGTGCGCGCGAGTCGTTTTTCACGCATTTATTTTTTAGGGAAAAAAATAAGTGCCATATTATAAATCTATCCAATAATATCCCTGTTAAACCTGATTAGTAAATGAAATGTAAAATTTTCATAAAAATTGCGTTCCCCCAAGTCTCATACAACTCAAAATCCTTTCAAAATCGACTTTACTTCTGATTTTTTTTTTGTCGAGCAAAATGTTAAATATTGTGTTTTTAACCAAAAAAGTCACTAGATTAAACATGTATCTGTACTATATATTTTTTTGCGAATTTAAATATGGTGATTTCTCTGAAAACAACTCGATCTAGAAACGTAAATTTCGGAAAAGGGGCCCTTAAGCCGTTGGTCCCGGCTGTCATTCGTGGATCTTCGACAATCGTTATGGGGAGTCAGAAGCCCGAAAATCTGACAACCAGTCTTACCAAGGGGTATCGTATTACCCAGTAACTGGGTTGTGGAGGTCAGATAGGCAGTCGCACCATTTAAAATACTGGTATTCAGCTACATCCGGTTAGATTGGAAGCCGACCCCAACATGGGAAAAGTCTAGGCAGATGATGAGATGAATACAGCTTCACGATAATTGTAGCCCTGACTCTATAGAACAAAAACACTATATTGAAATATTTGAATACTCTCAAGAACGTTCGAATGGAACACGTATACAATTATATCCAGCCAGAGCCTTTTGCTAAAGGCAGGATCACACAGACTCTACAGTACCTATGTATATCTAGTTTTTTATTGTGATAAAGCTATTATAGTTGCTCGTTGGTTTAGTGTTCGTTAGCGCTACTACTGAATGTAAGGTCCTTGGCTCGATTCCCAGGTCAGGCAAAGTATCGGGATATGACAATCAGTTTTTTTTAGTAGCAGCCAAGATTCTGGATCTGTGCCCAGTAGATGGTGATAGGGTCCTAAGCCCTGACTCTATAGAACAAAAACACTATATTGAAATATTTGAATACTCTCAAGAACGTTCGAATGGAACACGTATACAATTATATCCAGCCAGAGCCATTTGCTAAAGGCAGGATCACACAGACTCTACAGTACCTATGTGTATCTACTTTTTTATTGTGATAAAGCTATTATACGAGTATTTGCTCGTTGGTTTTGTGTTCGTAAGCGCTACTACTGAATGTAAGGTCCTTGGCTCGATTCCCGAGTCAGGCAAAGTGTCAGGATATGACTATCTGATTTTTTTAGTAACAGCCAAGATTCTGGATCTGTGCCCAGTAGACGGTGATAGGGTCCTACTACATGGGAGTTAAAGAAAAGAAAGAAAGAAATAAAATACGTTTATTTGCGGTAAACATGACGCAATAAAGATGCATTTAACTCGACACAATACGAAAATATCACATCTGTGCTCTAATAATTCACTTCATGCGAATCGCGAAAAAAAAAATTAAAAGTTGACGATTCACCCGTTTTGAGCGAGTAAATTCATGCGAATCGACTATTATGCCAAAAATTTAAATACCAAAATTGCCTCATCTTTAGCTAACTTATAAATCAACAGGATTTATTTTTTTCAGGACACACATATTTTACAGGATTTCACATACTAATGTTAAATCCTGTATATCTGTACGTAAGAGTATTAAAAGACCATTCTCTAACATTAACAGTTATAAAAACAAGAAGTTCAAATAAGTACTTTAAACAAAAACAGAATTTTCCAACTCCCAAAACACAAATTCTCTTGTCAAAACCGCAAGAAGATTTCAACAAATTGGGCAAAATAATTTTATTAATGCCACCACAACAAAATTATCTGTGCAAAGTTTAGCAAATCAAATCATTTGGAAACGACACAATTTGCAATCCCTTCAAAACGAATTAAATGGAGACCCCTGAAATAACAGATTTGGGCGATTAAGAAAATTTTGTTTTAGTACTCTTGTGACTTATCTGTTAAGCAAATTAGTAAATCTATTAATCTACCAACCCGCACTGGGCCGCGTGGTGGATTACGGCCCACTCCCTCTCTCTGAAAGGAGGCCTGTGTCCCAGCAGTGGAAACATTATAGGCTGATTACACATGATAATGCATACCTACACATTGGTATATGAGTAAACAAATCATATTTTTATGAGCTCCAATAAACTCGAAAATTCTCCCCTTTACGACATCCAAAACATTATCATTCAACACATGTAGCAGGAATTAAGTCAGCGAAATGGATTACATTGGATAATAAGTTGCGAGAATCAAGAGGGGAGGCTGTGTATATTGCATGCAGGTGATAAGCCAGGGTATTTGACGTCTATCCCCTGGTTAAAGGGGGACCCTTCCTCCCCTGGGTGTTGTTGTAATAAGAGAACGTCTTCTACCGTAATTAGCAAATGGATTAATGACGGATAAGGTTCTTATTTATAAACAAACCAGTTTAATTTGTAGGTGGAAATCTGATTCCTTTTCAAGCATTGTAATCTTTACTTAACTGACAAATGATTTTATTTCTTTATGGGCTGATTTTTCCGTCGCCAGAAAACTTTTAATCGAGGAATAAAATTGACGTTTGACAGTTACAAAAACTGTCAAATAATAATAATAATATTCCACAACTATCACACAACGCCGTCTAGTCTCAAGCTAAGCAGAGCTTGTGTTATGAGTACTAGACAACTGATAAACATACTTATATATTTCTAAATACATACATATATAGATAAATTACACCCAGACACAGAACAAATGATCATGCTCATCACACAAACATTTGTCCTGGGTGGAAATCGAACCCACGACCTCCGGCATAGCAGTCATAGTCACTGACCACTAGACCAACAGGCCATACATTTTGGTCAAGTGGATTTTTTTTCGTGATTTTAGAGTTGGTCCCATAGTGAAAGTTGTTCAGTTCTATGGTCTAAAGCACCTCATAGTGTTTGTCAGGTTAATTTTTTAACACTTTGTATATACCTATAGATAAATTAGGGTTTTGTTACAAGAAAGTTGTTAATGGATTATACTGTGGTCACAAACAGCAACTACGCCAAACAACTTTGCCTGAACCTAAGAAACTTTGCCATTTAATTTCCTATATATGCTTACTTGGGTCACAATATGTATAGTTTTGTTTGTAAGAAAACGTTAGTTTGTTTTTCTTTTTATGCTGAATTTGGGTTTTTGGTTAGAAAGGAAGTGATTACCGAGATGACTAATAGAAAAGTGTTGTAGAAAAAGACATGTTGCGCCGACCCCAAAAGAAGGACAAGAGAATGATGATACACTTAACATAACATCACGCCTTTAATCAAAGAAGAATAAGGCAGATACCGCAGTGTCTCAAGACGAAAGTCTTTGACCAGTGCGTGTTGCCAGTGATGACATATGGCACTGAAACGTGGTCGCCCACAATGGGCACTATCACACTAATCACACTAATATTATAAAGGCGAAAGTTTGTGAGTGTGTGTTTATATGTTTGTTACTTCTTCACGCTCAAACGGCTGGACCAATTTTGATAAAATTTTGTATGGAGGTAGCTGATGCCCTGGATTAAAATCTAGGCTACTTTTTATCCTGATATTCCCAAGGGATCGACATTTACGCGGGTGAAACCACAGGGCGCAGCTAGTAGGTATTACATAAAAGTGACGATTCGCCCGTTTCGGGTGAGATAACTCGTTCCAATCGACTAATAAGCCACTAAAGGCACTAAAATCTGAACACTAATCTCTTACGAACTACCCACCAATTTCTGTTCACAACATAATTTTCTATTCCTTGCTAAGTCTTTCCAGGCTATAAATAGCCTCTGCCATAGGGAGGAGCCATTGACGGACCCTTACTGGACCCTCCCTGTAAACAACTCGTTAATAATTGCTCTTAACCCTTCCTATGTTTTATTCATATTGCCCTGTAAACCAAACTAGCATAATGAAAAGGGACAAGTTCGCATCATAGAGGAGTTTTGTTACACCGTTGTGTAATCATAGTGGAAGAGATGTTCAAAGACAGCAATGGTGGCCTAGCGGTTATGACTCCGACTTACGAGTTGTAGGTCAGTTCGAACCCAGACAGGCACTTTACTTTGTGTAAATAATTTCATCACCACTGCTCTCAAAAACGGTGAAGAAAAACATCGTGAGGAAACCGGCATGTCCTAGAACCAAAAATTCGAAGACAAGTGACATCTACCATCGCGCACTGGGCCCACGTGGTGGATTATAGCCCACTCCCTCTCACTGAGAGAAGGCCTGTGTCCCAGCAGTGGGAACATTATAGGCGGATTACGCAAAAAAAAATATTATGCTAAAAAGACCACTTTGGAGAATCATAAAAGGATAAAATTATGAATCATAATATGACAAAGATAGTCCGTGTTTTTCTTTTTTTTGCTGCACTACGTAGGTATAATCAAAGAGATTGGGATTGGATTTGGATTGGATTGATTGCTATTTTAGCACAGACAAAAAAAAATAACTGAAAAATGCTTCACCTTGATGAATGATTAATTATTTTGATACGATTAACTTAACAGTTAACTGTTCATTATGTTATCCTTTACGATTCTGCCAAAGTGGCCTTTTTAGGCCCCTAGGTCCGCATCACAATCATTTTGCAGGGTAAGCGATAAGCAATATTATGTGTAATGATAATTTATCTATATATGTATGTATTTAGAAATATATAAGTATGTTTATCAGTTGTCTAGTACTCATAACACAAGCTCTGGGGGCCTAAAAAGGCCACTTTTGCAGATCATAAAAGGAATTCATCAAATCATTATAAATCATAATAGACAGTTAACTGTAAAGTTAATCGTATCAAATGCCATTGGTGAAGGATTTTTCAGTTATTTTTTTATTGTCTGTGCTTAAATACCAATCCAAATCCAATCCCAATCTCTTGCAACGAAAAAAAGCAAAATACGTTTATGATTCTGCCAAAGTGGCCTTTTTAGGCCCCCTGCTTAGCTTGAGACTAGACGGCGTTGTGTGATAGTTGTGGAAAAAAAAAATGATGTTATGGCTAATAGTTTTTGTTAACATGGTATAAAATTCACAGACATTTTAGTTTGTATTTAATACCTAACCGACCCGACAGACTTTATTCTCGAACAACAGTTCATACAACAATCCCTTAGACAAAAGGACCTTCAGTTTTTCCCGCATGAAAACTTTTCCGGAAAACTGTAGAAAGCTTTATTTCCCTGAACCTAATTCGGACTTTTACAAACATTTTAAAACAGAAAATAGCCAAATCGGTCCAGCCGTCCTCAAGTCATGCGCTTACCAAATACCAAGGAACAGTATTTCATTTTTATTTATACAACATTATTTTTAGTCCATGCGAAATCCGAAACATGTGTCTAGTATTTTTATGTAAAGAATCTATGTACAAAATTTCAAAACTGTATCATGAAAAATCACAAAGTTATAAGCTTGTTAGGTTACCTGTTTGTCAGTACAAAAACATGCTCACCCATGCCGTGCCGTCTTGCGCTCGTTGATAATAGTACCAAGGTACCTAACCGTTCGGCGCGGAGATTGGATAACCTACTTAGTGTCGCTCGGTATCCAACTTTTAACCTTTTTAGGGTTCCGTACCCAAAGGGTAAAAACGGAACCCTATTACTAAGACTTCGCTGTCCGTTCGTCCGTCTGTCTGTCACCAGGCTGTATCTCAAGAACCGCGATAGCTAGACAGTTGAAATTTTCACACATTATGTATTTCTGTTGCCGCTATAACAACAAATACTAAAAACAAAATAAAATAAATATTTAAGGGGGGCTCCCATACAACAAACTTGTTTTTTTCTGCGTTTTTGCCTTGTGGTACGGAACCCTTCGTGTGCGAGTCCGACTCGCACTTGGCCAGTTTTTTTTTTTATATTTTTGGGACAAAATTTATTATGGGGTAAAAATTATTGGAATCGATTCAGTCACTTATTCTGAACAAACTATTCAGGTTTCGCATATACTGCAAAGATAAAAGGATGGCTACAAAAAGAGCATGTGGACGTACAGTGATAGTGGTATTCCTCAGTACAGTGTGACAGACATCCACACTCAAACAGATTAAGACAATATCGAGCATTACGTTTGATATCTTGCTCACAGTGTTCCCAGAGAACATTGAGCACAAAGTTCGGAACAACTTTCACAGCTCCATCTTGTCCATTAATATTGTTATATTTACTGTATATGTTAGTTCCAAGGAGGGTCTAATAGCTTTACAATGTTCGCGTTACCAACAAATTGATTAATTTGTTCTTAGTTTGTTTATCATCCATACTAATCTACATACTAAGAGATAAAGCTGAAGAGTATATTGGTTTTTTTAAACGCGCTAATCTTTGGAACTACCAGTTAGATTTGAATAATTGTTTTTGTATTTGATAGCCAAATTCTTGAGGAAGGCTTATAGGCTATTTAAAATCACGCTACGACCATTAGGGACCGAGCAAAAAGAAAAAAAAAACACCGTTTTTGCAGCTCCATCTTGTCCATTAATATTTTTACCCGACTACGGCGAAGCAAAAAGGAGGGTTATGATTTTGACCGGTATATATGTATGTATGTTCACCTGTTCCCTCATAACTTCTAAACTACTTGTCATAATTAGACAAATCAGCTTTAATTTTATTTACTTCTTTATTGATAATTTTGTTTACTTTTATTTTTGCGTCATGCTGAGATAGGAGCCATTTGGCCGCATGTAGGACTTTCTGTTTAATTTTTCTTGTTGTTACTTTTTTTAAATATTAGTTTAGTTTAGTTTGTGATCTTCCTATGTACAAGTCGCAATAAATACTTTTTCTTTCTTTTCAATTATAATGATATTTTTCTAAACTAAAACGCAGTCTTTCAAACCTATATTGTTTACTAGCTGCGCCATGCGGTTTCACCCGCGTAAATGCCGATCCTGTGGGAATATCGGGATAAAAGGAGCTTATATGTTAATCCAGGGTGTCAGTTACCTCCATACAAAATTTTATCAAAATTGGTCCATCCGTTTGAGCGTGAAGAAGTAACAAACGTATAAACACACCCCCTCACAAACTTTCGGCTTTATAATATTAGTGTGATTTTTTTGCACACCTCCAACCACCTCCAACTGCAGAGTGCTACCAATTTGTTACTCGTGCATTTCAAAATGGAAACCCACACGGTGAGGCCAAACCACACGTCAGGTCAGCAAAACATTTGAATTACAACCTCGAGTGGAGGCTTAAGTATATTCCGCATTTTGTATTCTTAATTATCGAGTTTTTTTTTTTTTTTTTTTTAAATAAACGTTGCCCCACACTAGGAATTTTTCCTGTATCGTGGGTGCTTTTACAAACATTTAAACTCACATACACAAACAGCCAGACCCGGAACAACTACTTGTAGGTCATACAAATATTTGTTCCGTGCGGGAATCGAACCCGCGACACGCAGCGCAGCAGTCAATCGCTTAACCACTGCGCCAACCGTGCCGTCAAATATTAATAAATATTTAATTAAAATGTTAAATTAAAAGCTTACTCTTATCCATTTAATTAATACTTAATTATTATTATTTCTATTTTATTTATTTCTATATACTTACTAATAATAAAGCTGAACAGTTTGTTTGAAAGCGCTAATCTCTGGAACTACCAGTTGGATTTGAAAAAATATTTTTGCATCTGATAGCCCAATTCTCGAGGAAGGCTGTAACATCAAGTTTGAGCCCTTAGGAGCCGAGAAAACAGATAAAAAGTCAGAAAAATGCTAAGCGATAAAGAAGTAATAGCGCGGGCAGGCGACGCGATGGGGTGGGTTGGAGGAACAAAAAAAAAGTAATTTAAAAAATTAAACCGACTTCAAAAAGAAATAAACTCAAAATTATAAAATAACTTTAATTTCGGAAGTCGATGTCTTGGGATCTGTACCTATTTTAGTTTTATAGTTTTTTGCCACCGACTTCCGAAATTAAAGTTATTTTATAATTTAGAGTTAATTCTTTTTGAAGTCGGTTTAATTTTTTTTAGAGACCAGACGGAATGACCATAATGCCCTGGAAGTTAGGCAGACCTTTGGTGTGGGATGCAACATGTGTCGACATCCTTGCGCCATCCCACCTTCCTAGCACGGTGGGCTGTGCTGGGGCGGCTGCTGCAGGTGCAGAAAACCTCAAACGGCGAAAATATTCCAACCTGATTGGGAGTTATATGTTCGAGCCGTTTGGGGTTGAAACACTAGGGCCATGGGGTCCGAGTGCCCACTTGGTTTTTCGAGATATCGCCAAGCGGTTAGTCGACTCTTCACGTGACCAGAGGGCTGGCCTATTTCTTGGCCAAAGAATTAGCATTGCCATACAACGTGGCAATGCTGCCAGCCTTTTGGGCACTGTTCCTGTTGACAGCGATGCGGACGAATTTTTTGATGATCATTTTGCTTATTTTTTTTTTCATATAAATGTACATATTATTATTATTTTAAATAGGTATTAGCATAAATTATGTAAATATTTTTTTAACTACTTTTTTATTTCTTAATTTTTAGTTTACTTTTTTTATCCCGATATTCCCAGGGGATCGAAACTTATGCAGATGAAACCGCGGGGCGCAGCTAGTATTTTCATAAATTTTGGACCGATTTTGAAACTTCTTTCTGTTCATTTGGTTCCATATAAATATAAACTTTGCTTAGGTACTTTTTCAGTTAGCTTAAATAATACGTATTTAAACTACTTGGTGTATGTTGATGATGTCATATTAAAACTTTCCTATTGCTTTCATTGCAATTAGTGCTATAGCAATAAAAAACCGAAAAAAAACCTTTTTTACAACAAAAAAAAAAACAATCGACATCCCAAAAACACACTCTTATTTTCTTGTTTTACTCGTATTTTTAGGTGCCATTTAGAATCGTGTTTCGTAACAATTATTGTGTTCCCTCTATTTGTTTTTCTAAATGCTGGACATACCAGTTTAATTGCACCTATCCCTAACCCTTTGCCGTGTCCCAAAGGTCACAGGACCCATAGGGTGACCACGTAATGAGAATTCTTGGTGGGTTCCCTACGTTCGCTCCCTTAATGACTGCACATTTGTTCTTTGAAATAAAACGTAGGGTGTTGTTTTAATTCCCTTTTCTATGTTATTTTGTTTATGGCGTTTTAGGGTTGACGGAGGTATTAAATAGGTAGGTTCACATTACTATGTTAAAGATGAATTTGTAAAACGGCTATGTATTTTGTGACAACACATATATAGACATAAATAATGTCAAACTCAAACGATTTATTTCAAGTAAACCAATTACAAGCACTTTTGAACTACAATTAAGAGTCGGTCAGTCAGAAAGATGAAGCTAGTTGTATTCCTATGGAGAAGAACGGGCAAGGAAGGAAGACACTCCACGGACAGTCTTTTATATCAAAATATCTATTATTTATGTCGGAGAAATCATTGCAGAGGCAGATGATGATGATGACTGAAATCCAACACACAATATAAGGCTACATGCATGGCCTAAATTTCAAACATCTCCGTTTGAGGACCATCGACCGCTTTGAAACATTCCGATTGATTCCTCCCGCACTGTGTTTCTACGATTTCAATCATATTCTAAACACATGTAGTCTCAGTCAGTCTACATCTCCCCTTTGTGTCATTTGCCATTCTAATTTCGCCTCTAGGGCTTGAAGTGTAAGAGCTACATGTGTTGCAAGTGAGCCATCTATTCCTCTGGTACATTTTCAATGCTCACTAATCTGCATGTCCCTTTGTGAGATCCCAGTGCTTTGTGCGAAAGATTTCTTAGAATGTGTCAAACAGGACTCGATTGAGATCTAGGTCGAATTCAGTTTTATTCTTAAAAACGTATGTAAATACAACCGAAAAATAAATTATCCATCAGGCAAAATCACACTATAAAGGCGAAAGTTTGTGAGTGTGTGTGTTTATATGTTGGTTACTTCTTCACGCTCAAACGGCTGGACCAAATTGTTAAAATTTTGCATGGAAGTAGTTGACACCCTGGATTAACATAAATAGGCTACTTTCTATCCCGATATTCCCACGGGATCGGCAATTCCCGTATTTTTAATTACGTTCACGCTAAGGCTAGGCGCAAACGAGCCCCCGGACTCAGCTATCAGTGCCTTATTTTTGCATTTGATAGCCCAATTCTTGAGGAAGGCTATATAGGCTATTTAACATCACGCTAGGACTCTTAGAAGCCGAGAGAAAAAGAAGTAAGAAATAACTCGAAAACGGCAGGCGACGCGATTCGATGGGGTGGGTCAGGAGAACAAGGTATTTTACGCGGACGAAGTCGCCGGCATAAGCTAGGCAGACAGCCGCGACGCAACGGCGCGATGACACTCCAGTAGAACCACTTCCATGAAGTTTTCATAGAAATAGTTCCACCAGAGTCGCGTCGCGCCTGTCTGCGGGAGCCTTTAATATTTTATTAAAGATGTATACAGTCCTTTAAAAGACAAAAAGAAAATATAAGGGAGTGTGTGTGTGGGAGTGCGGAGGGGGTTGGGAGTGTGTGGGGGGGATTGAATGAATGAATAAAGAAAATGCGCAACATAATTGTTGTTATAAGTTAGGATAAGTAATTAATAGTTTACTTATCCTGCTTGCGATATCTAAGCTAGAATTCTAACTCAGTTCTGTATCCTGCTAATGAACGGATTGGAACCATTTTCACGTGAATGAATCTATTACCGATCGACGAATGTAGGTACTTGAACATATTGCAGAGGAAATCCTACTAATATTATAAACGCAAAACTTTGTGAGGACGGCTGGATGGATGGATGTTTGTTACTCTTTCCAGCAAAAATTACTGAACGGATTTAGATGAAAGGCACACAGTTTATAACCAGGATTAACCCATAAGATACTTTTTATCCCGATATTCTCACAGTATTAACAATTATGCGGGTGAAACCGCGGGGCGCTGCTAGTTATATAGATTATGGGTTTTTAACCATTTTTTTTTAGCCTGCAGATGTTGCAGGCTAACAAATGGTTAAGCTACGCTTGCCTATAAAGGTAAGTCCATAGATGGGTAACCATCCCTTACATACCGAGACTCCTCCGTGCCTCGGCAAGCACGTTAAGCCGTTTGGTCCTGACTGTCATTCATGAATCTTTGACAATCGTTATGGGTAGTTTGACAAACAGTCGAGCAGTCTTACCAAGTGGTATTGAGTTACCCAATTACTAGGTTGTGGAACCCCGTCGGAACCCAGTAATAATAAAAAGAGAAAGAGGGATAGATAAGTCGCATAGTGGGGGCATAACGGGGTCAACATTAAAATTCAAGATTGCGCCATGATCGTTGTCAGCTCCCTCGAAAACCATGAAAACGACACCCATGATGAAATTTTTTTAAATTTTCTGTGGAGCTATGAAAATGACACCCATGTAACCATTATGCCAATGCATAATGTAATGCATAATCCATTGTCTCATGGATAACGCTATTTCCTTGTGTGACGATTTCTAAAAGTCAACTCCTACCGCGTAAGGAACTTCGTTGCAAACTTGGCATAACTCGACAAAATGTAGAAAACAGATGATTTCTTTTGTGATCACTGGGATGTCAATTGCACCTTAATAATTATGAAGAAAAGGCACTTCAGAAACTAAGGCCCGCTTCCACCACAAATCACTAAATATGTTTAGCGCTAAACAAATTTAAAACATCATTCTGACAGAGAAATAATGAATTTAAAGATGCATAATCAGCCTATAACCTGTCTGTAAGAGGGAGTCAGCCGAAATTCACCACGCAAACCCAGTGCGGATTAAAGATGACAAAGACAGAATTGTGTTTTAAATATATTTAGCGCTGAACGCAAGTGTGTGATTGATGCTGAAAGTCGCAGACTCTAACTCAAAGCATTTATTCCAATTAAACCATTTATAGGCAGTTTTGGATAGTCAAAAAGTCGATCAGTTAGTCAGAAAGTTGAATTTAGTTGCCAATTCCAAAACGTAGATCTCCATGGAGAAGAACGGGCAAGAAAATCCAAGGAGGCTCTTACAAAACAAGGTATTACAAAATCCTGGGTACATTATTCTTGTTGCTTCTATATGCATCGCTGTATGCATTCAAACGCATGCCAAAGTGAGGTAACTTGCAAACCAATCGCCCAACGTCCAAGTCACGCTACGATAACCACCCCAGGCCCAAACAGACGACACAAAGGGCTAATTTCTTCAGCCCTAAACAAATTACAACAATAGGGACAGGTCTGCTCAATCAGTGCGGATGTAATTAGTGCTCAAACAAAGGAGGACTGTTGGGGGCATAACGTGCGGTTTATTACCCTGTATGAAGTTTTGATTGCTTTTTGAATATGTCGGGGCATGTTACTTTGTTGGCTGAAAAAATAACTAGGCTTATTGTTGGCAATTACGGGTTAAAATTTTTAATTCAATTTTGGCAAGCCTGGGAAGGCAAGTCTAGATGAGTGTTTTAAATTAATTAAATTATGCTTACTTAACATACCTTATTTTGGATACAATAACGGTTATTGTATCTAGCTTTTAGGGATTAAAAAAAAATCATGGTGAAGATTAGGCGAAATTTGAAGTGGGTACCTATATAAATGAAAAAAAAAAAATTTTTTTTTATATTAATTGTATCTTTTAACATTAAATATAAAAATAAATAGCATTAGCATGATCAGCTTTTAATAGAGATAATATTTGCGCTTTTCAGCACGCAATTTAACAATGCCATAAGTCCTATTTTCCGGCGGACGAAGTCACGGGCAGAAAGCTAGTAGTTTCTGATGGATTTTGTTGCGTTTAATTACATACGACGACGTACCTTTGTTACATTGACTGCTTCAGAAGCAACACTAGTCAGTTTGTATTGCTTGAAAGTTTACCTGAAAGGGTTTTACGCCAAGTTGTTCTCAAATAATATTATATTTTGAAAATAAACAACAAATCTGTTGATTAGTATAACAGTATTTTTATTTATTGTCTTACTGTTGTCTCCACATTGTTTAAGAAAATTATACTGTTGCCAAATATAACATATTAAATTAAAAAGGATGAATCAAAATTGTGAGTTCTCTCCAAGCGAATTCATAATTCCATTCAGTAATTTAAAAAAATTTATTAAAACAGCGAGACATTCGACAGTTATTTGGGACGTTGCCAAAGTTCTTAATATTATCTGGACGAAAGGACCAAAATAGAAAGTCTATTATGGTGTAAAGAAAAAACTTTATTGACACTACAAAAACTGACATACTTACAAGTCTTTTCTTTTTGATAATAAGAAGGCCTTATTTATATTATATGAACACGATTTTTTTTAAATCTATATGTCATGTCAGTCCCAAAAACACCCATTTATTTTCGATTGAAAGTGCAAAAACATTTGAGTAACAAACCACTGGATACTGGACCCGTGCACGTCCCAATTAGTACCACGGTTTCAAAGGACACATGTCAAAGCCTTTGAGTGTCATTCGAACATTTTGTCATACCTAAATTTTGTAATTTTTTGTTCAGATTTTTTTAACCTTTTGAACGCCATTGTCACATATACGTGACAAGCAAGCGCGTGCCCTGTACGCCACCAGTCGTGTGTCGCCTATCCTATTACGAGCGACACAAATATGTGACAAAAATGCAGTGCACTTTATCACGAAATAAACAGTTAAATCATTACTTTTGTGTGTTTTTATTTGTATACCTTAAATATTTAAAATTGTGGCTTGGCGTGGAGGGCACGCGCGTGCGTTTATGATCTGGCGTTCAAAAGGTTAAAGAGATTTTATTGCGTGTCAATGCAAAGAATATCTGCAGAGTTAGGGTATTTTTTTAATCATAATGGAAATATATTAATTTTTCCAGCTAACACAATTTCATACACAGGTACAGAAGCTAGGCACAAAAAAGCTACACGAAACTGTAAAATTTTCGCAATCATTATATGTTGCTCCAAGATGCTATTTTATAAAATTACTTATAAATAAATTAAAAAAAAATCGTTTTATTTCAGGCATAAATCATCATCTGCCTAGCCTTTTCCCAACTATATTGGAGTCGGCTTCCAGTCTAACCGTATGCAGCTGAATACCAGTATTTTACATGGAGCGACTGCCTATCTGACCTCCTCAACCCAGTTACTGGGTAATACTATATCCCTTCGTAAGACTCAGGCATAAATAATAATGCTTAATGAAATTAAGATAATTATGTTTATAAAACGAAAACGGGAAATCGTATACGTGTATTAAATTAATGTCGCCATTTAAGCGGCACGCTGTATATTATATTATTTATGCTGTTTCGTAACTTTTCTTTACCACCTGAAGAAAATAAATGCTTGTTCTGAACAAATATCCAACAAAACGAAGTAAATTAAGAAGTATGTATGTAACAACACCACAATACGCAACAAAGTACATTACTAAAATAAAAATGTCCGAATCATGGACTGACAAAAAAATTTCTCACAATCAAACTTTTTCCATTTACGCGGTTGGAACAGCTTTAGGCGTTAGGTGTAAGGAGGTTTCACACGTATTCGCGGCACGGCGCGACAAGGATATTGTTTAATACATTTTTCACTAAGTTTCCTTATCTTTAAAAAATATTCGATTAAATATAAATAAATAAATGTTTTATTCAGTATTAACATTGGTAAAATTATTACATGAAGTCTTAAAAATTATTTACAAAGGTATAATAATGTTAGATGCCTGTACTAGGATAAACCTGTATCACAGGCGGCATGAGCATACTTAATGATAATTGTAGGACTATAAAATTCTTAACAATATTTAACATTAGAAGTCTTGAAATAATGACAAAAATTTTACTAATTAATTTTATACCTAGTTTACTTAAATACTATTTTATTTACCTTAAAGATTAAAATAACAAAAAAGTCTTAATGTATACGAATTTTTGAGTCAGCGCAAAAATAGTTTTTTGCACTTTAAAACGAACACATGATATTATTTTGCGTCAACAGTAATTGGTAAGTGGGTTAAAATCAATGTTGCACAAAATTAAATCACGTTCGAGGCAGTTATGGCATGATTAATGAGATGATGGGAGAGTAATGGGTAGCTCACCGTCCGATCAGGACCAGGCCCGTGCCGGACGGCGCGTACGTGTTCCACGCACGCCTCAAAGAGATGTCAGCATAAATTGAAGGGTCCCTTAAGGTCGAAGCCTGCCGGGTCAGCGGGATTGTCCGAAAGAGTTACCGCTCGCCCGAAACATAAAGGGCTAAGGTAGGAACACGGGTGGGTTTTAGTCAGTAAGAGTCTGACACTCCCTTCCGCTCCACCTAGAGCGGGAGGGGTCACTTGATGATTTCCCACCCCAAAAAAAAAAGAAGTCGCGGGCAGAACTAGTATTATTATAATTTGGTCATGACATTATGAAAAATTGAAAACTTACTCACTTAAATTTTTAGGTACGTAGAATCTTTTAAGGAATTACTAGATGCGCCCTGCGGTTTCACCCGCATAAGTGTCGATCCCGTGGGAATATCAGCATAAAAAGTAGCATATATGTTAATCCAGGGTGTCAGCTACCTCCATACAAAATTTTATCAAAATTGGTCCAGCCGTTTGAGCATGAAGATGTAACAAACTTAGAAACATACACACACACCCATAGAGTAAGTAAACATATATAAGAGACGGAACTCCCATAGAAAAAGTTGAAAAACGTCGCTTGTATGAAACGTGCACTAAAACTGAATACCAACAAAACAAAAATAACACAGACTGCAGACATGACGTAAAGCTGCCAACATAATAACAAGATAGGGATGTACTAAACATGATAGAGTCGAATAGATGTTAAAGCGAGACAGCGATAGCCGCCATTATGTTTAGTGCACGTTTCATAGTTTCTTTTTTTATTAGACAGTTGCGTCACACTGCACACACCCACACACTCACAAACTTTCGCATTTATAATAATAGTGTGATACACCCAGTTCTGCCCCGTAAATATTCCGCCCACCATTAAAAGCTAAAGCTGCATCCAGCTATAACACATGCTTCAAAATCCAAGTCCACGGCAAACACCTTTTGAAATTCTGTTGTCTAAAATTCCGAGACGGCGCGACCTCGAGCTGTTCTTGTGAAGAATCTCCTAAATTCCCTCTGAAACTCCTGAGTTGTCTGAGCGATGACGCTCTCACATATTTCGCTTTATGAAGTTTGTCTTGCTTTTAAATACTTAAGGCTTGTGGAACATTGCTTTTTAACGAGTTTTCTGATTTGCAGAAATACTTGTAGTGCTTACAGCGTGAGTGGTAGGAATGCGTCCAAAATTTTCTTGTTCTTTAAGCATTTTAGGTATGTACCATAATGAACCTACTGGTTTATAGTCAATGATAAAAAGAGTCACAATTATAAAAAAAATGTAATGCAAAACTGATCGTTATTAGCTATGCATTACGTTTTTTTTTATAAAAATATCGAAATGTCGATACATAAAGTCTATTCAGACTTGTTTTAAATTAATATTATTTCAAGTTAAACAAATATCAACTTTATTTTAATGGTAATTAAGTTGATTTCCAATAATGAAAAACTTATAAAAATGTTTGAAATTGTAGCGTAAACTGATCTTTTATTTTTCCATAAACTCATATTTGTTTACATTTTTGGCAAATAAATCGCGAATGCAGATTACATACAAACCTCACGTCTTCTTCCCATGGGGGTAGGTAGAAACTACAGAACGCTACCTGCTACGATCCTTACATACTACTATTGCCTCGTTTACGTCCATATATCAGAGGCTTAAGTGTGCGTTTTTTCACTCACGTTCGATTGCAAGCACAATTTTTTTTATTTTTCTTTAAAAAAAAACGTTGCCCTACACTAGGAATTTCTCCTGTATCGTGGGTGCGTTTACAAACATTTAAACTCACATACACAAACAGCCAGACCCGGAACAACTACCTACTTGTAGGTCATACAAATACTTGTGCCGTGCGGGAATCGAACCCGCGACACGCAGCGCAGCAGTCAATCGCTTAACCACTGCGCCAACCGTGCCGTCAAAGTCTTATATCTTATATCAAAATTTTAGGGAAAAAGTTACAGCGACATCTGGTGGTTAGTAGGAGAAACCTAATTTTCCATACAAAATTCTAACGCGCTCGCAATCGAAGTTAAGTCGAAAAAACTCGCACTATAATACACGCACGAAACGAAATGTACCTAAGTAGGTAATAAACCTTTAATTCAGACCACAGGCAATCCATACAGTAGAGTTAGTAAAGAAAACTAAAAACTAAAGTTGTTATCAAATAATAATTAAAAAACAAAGCTGTGTAAACTCGAGTAAAAACGTTAAAAAAAAAACTGGTCAAGAGCGAGTCGGACTCGCGCACCGACGCGGGTTCAGTACAAAATTTGTAGGTATGTTATCACGGGCTTTTTTTATGTAACTAAAAATTTACGGTTTTCGGATTTTTTCCTTTACTTGTGCTACATGACCTTGCTTCTTGCTGAATTTTATGATTCTAGGTCAAAGGGAAGTACCCTATACATTTTGATTCCCTTGAGAGAAATATACGTTTTTTGCGGCATAAACGGCCGTATCTTTTTTTTTCGTTAACTTAGAAGTTTGATTTTTTCACAGCTTCAAGGGACCACAGATCTGAGTATATGATTTTAATTTCAATTCGATACTTTCACGCGTTCCCGAGATAAAGGGTCTTGACAGACGGACAACAAAGTGATCGTATAAGGGTTCCGTTTTTTCCTTTTGAGGTACGAAACCCTAAAAAAGTAAACAAAAGATATTTTTTACCCTAAGCAACAGAAGCGCACATAGAACGACCAAGCTGAATTTTAATTGTATTTATGGTAATCTGTGTATGTAACCTACGAACACTAGAAGTTAAGTAAAATTGTTACTAACCCTGTGGACTCCCTGAAAGTAAAGTTTTCTATTCTATAGAAGCTGAAATGAAAAAAAAAAAAATACTTTTTTACAAACACCGGACCTAAGGACCACTAGCAAAAACGCAAGTAAATTCAAAATGGAAGACAAATAAACGAGTCCCCAATAAAGTACAGTTTTTCATTTCGCTACAGAGAAAGTGGCTCATAGGATCTAGGCTCTTGAAGTAAGAGCTACTAACAAAAGTTCCCATCAACTGGACATGGGGACTCGTGTCATGGACGGAGGAATCAAAGATGATGCGGTGATGTCATAATACACTTACTTTGAATTCACCTCTTGTAATATTGTTGTGTTAAAATAAATGATATTATTTTCGTAAGTACAGACGCCAGCACATGAAGCTACTACAACTTTATCGCCAAGTATAAGGTTCAAAGTTGATTGGGAAAATTTTACAGTTTCAGGTAGCTTGATGTGCCGTCTGTACATCTTTAAGAAACTTTTACACGTCAATGTTTTGGTCAGTATTTTGGATTGCATTTCTTACCAGACTGCCGAAACAAACTTACAGGTTGTCTTTTTTGAACACGATACTAGCTTTTGCTCGCGGCTTCGCCCAGTTGGCATTTTTTTAGACATTTTTAACAATCATCGTCATATTTCAGCCAATTTTCACAACATCTCTATGAATAAACCTTCCTTATGAATCACTCCGTTCATTAGTGAAAACCGTTGTGTTGTGTAAAAATCTTTGTTAAAACCAATTTACAGAATATAGATCATTTATCAGCGCACTATCACGTAAGATTTGTCTAAATCTAAAAAAAATACCGCTATGAAACATGTAGGTACACCATTATTCAGGCAGATCCATCATGTCCATGTGCAGAGCAGTCGTGGGCCGTGGTAACGGCCACGACTCACGACACGAGGGTTAGCACCCAAGTAGGCATTTTTCTTTGTTTAAATTATTTCATCACCACTGCTCTCAAAATAGCGAAAACATCTTGAGGAAACCGGCATGTCCTAGAACCAAAAATTCGAAGAATTGTGACGCCCACCAACCCTCATTAGGCCTGCGATGTGGATTACGGCCCACTCCCTCTCACAGAGAGGAGGGCTGTGTGCCAGCAGTGGGAACTATAAAAGCTGAATATGCTTATGCAAACATGTAACTTTTTAAAAGTCCCACCAAAGTGTACCCTTCATTTCGGTATGCAATATTCTCCTTTGGCATATCCCATGTTTCTGAGCTGTAAACCAGTGCTCAATTCATGAGCGTGTCCGTTGCAAAAACGGAGTAAACAGAATATTGAATGAACAAAGAACAGAAAAGTGGCCTGTGTGTGGACTGGGCAGGACAGTACTAAGGGTTCGTGGTTGCAATGGCTGATGAGATTTTATTTGGATAAGCGTTGGTCATTCTAAATTAATTCTTGTTTTGGACGGATACCACGAGCCACGAGCATTCGCCTCATGAATTTGTTTTGCTAACCTTCGATGCGTAGGTTTTAATAAGTATATTGTTTTATCATCTTGTGAATTTTATTGCTTCGTAATTATATAAAAAATGTTGTGGGAACAAGTGCCAAATTAATTTCGTAAACACCACGTTGTGTTGTAGTTTAGAAACCAGTGTTAAATATTTATAATTTATTTTTAGCCAATTTTGACTGCAGGACAAAGGCCTCCCTTTCTCCTTTCCACTTGGTTGTTATTGTTATGGTTAGTTTTATGGTGAATTTGGACCTGAGACTGCAGAATTAAGGCGAATAATGAAACAAAATGATATAGACAACTATTAAAAATATTGGCCTGAAATCGCAATGTTCACTGCTGGACATACGCTTCCTGCGGCCTTCACAAGGTCATCGGTCCACCTAGACACAATCAATGGATAATTCTAATAAAAAACGGTTCAAATTCCAAGACCACAAAATTCAATCTATTAGAAGCATCTAGAATCCAAAATTAAATTCCATTTGAGCTACTAGTAGGGGCTCAACAGCCTAGACGGTTCTGTTTAGAAAATGGTCGGGATTTTGCATTTCCCCCGAATCCCTTTAGTTTCGGATACTCGGTACGAAATTTCAGGCAGTGCTCTACGTTGCTTTAGTAACACATTTTGTTGAACAGACAAATTTTTCGACCATGCATATGCAGCAATGGATTATCGGATATATATATGGGTGTTTAAAAAGACAATATATTTGAATAAGCGTAATTAGCTCACGCCGATTAAGCCAACTCACTTGTATGGGGGTGGAGGATATGGAGATATTGAGATAGGCTCGAATAGTCCTGTCACATCATTATCATCATGGTAACCATGATGATAATGAGGACGGAAGTTTTAAAACCGACTCTGGACCCAGACTGGCCGAAGCAAGGAAAACCTGTTTATGTGGAGAGTCATAGACAACTCTGCCTTGGAGTATAAATGTGGTGCTGTTCCACAAGCGAACCCACCTCCGACCCTTAATGTCAGCTGCACGTTACAGGAACTGATGGACGCTAGTGATGGTGCCAAACACGTAGCAGAGTTTGGGGCCGAGTCAATTTAGATTGCCGCTGACACGCTATGAAGTAGATCATCATTATCATCATCCACAGGAGCGGCCCGTGGCTAAATAATAACAGCCGCACAGGTCGATCGATCAGGTTAAGCTACGCTTGCCGCGGTTGGTCTGAAGATCTTTACATACCGAGACCCTTCCGTGCCTCGCAAAGCACGTTAAGCCGTTGGTCCCGACTGTCATTCCTGTATCTTTGACAGTCGTTACTGAAATAATCTAATTTTGTTTTTTAAACATTATTTAAACCGAAGCTGTCTTATTACAAAACGAAATCTAACTTTAGTTCTAGCCTAAACCTTTGAGTCAGTATTAATACTAAAATGACAACTTAGCACCTAACCAAGCTATCATTTTTGTATAAAGAACTGTATTTCTATAACAGTTAGGTACATAATTCACTATCTGGCTCGGTGGTTTAATTTTACATGGGGGCCTGAAAAGGTCACTTTCGCTGAATCATAAAATGATAACATAATGGACAGTTCAGTTAATCATATCAAATCCCATTGGTGAAGCATTTTTCAGTAAATTTTTTTTGTCTGTGCTAAAATACCAATCAATCTAATCCAAATCCAATCCCTTTGATTATACCTACGTAGTGCAGCGATTCTCGTCGTCTTTGCCATTCATAATGTTATCCTTTTATGATTCTGCTAAAGTGGCCTTTTTAGGCCTCCAGATCTAAAGAACCATGTTTTGTATTAAGGGGGCTAATGTCGAATATACAAAAACACTGCAGGTTTTACCGCCCATATGTAGTAAATAGTTTGGTAAAGTTTCATGTGCTTTTGAAACACCTTCGGGTGTCGTAAAAGCAAATATCCGGGAATGGACGGACGGTAACGTTTAAATGTCTGAAACTCTGAAATAATAAAACCAGCAGGCTAAGCCTGAAGCCGGCAGCTATGACTACAGCCATACTTTATTAAAAAGCTGTTTGTCGGAAGATTCTGAAAGTCTTTATTTTTGTGATAGTAGTGATGTTCAGTATCTATGTAAACTCAGGGAAAATGTAAACTCAGGTCCGTGTAATCAAATAACAAATTAATGTCGTTCTTTACCGGTATAAAATGGCTATAACTGCACACGAAGTTACCAACTTGCCTAAACAGAACCCCTACGAGCCAGTTAGACGGCTTTGCTCGGAAAAATCGAGGTTCTGGCAGTTCATCAAAACAAAAATGAGTGGCTGAATATGAAATTTCTATAACATCGTATTTCAGTCTTTGCTTTTCATGATTGTCCTATCTCAGGAAAGAGTTATATGCAGCATTGATAGTCACCTTGTAGCGGTATCTACGACGCCACATGAGAACAACGCGTCATACTGACGTCACGCAAAATCCTGCATATCGCAAGCAGAGTTTACCGCGCAACTAGCATAGATACAACGGCCCGACATGAATCATTGGATAGTTGCCCGCCAGACACAAGACCCGTCTGGTCGGAGGATCCTCCCTTTTCTTACCTCTATATTCTATACTGTAATCTTACCTCTCCAGCAAAAAGTTTTGTATCCTTAAAAGTATGTGTGTATAGAGATATGAGGAACAGGGTGTAAAGATCACATCCTCCATAGAAAAGGGAGGATTCTCCGTCCAGACTGGTGTTGTGTCTGGTGTGCTACTGATGCCCGACAATTGTTGTCGGGACGTTATATATGCTAGTGGCGCGGTAAATTCTGCTTGCGCAATGCAGGGGATTGCGTGATGTCAGTGTGATGCTGATAGGTGATTTACACTAGGTCGATTTACGCCGTGCGGCTGATCGGTTACCAAATCGCTGGCTCGCTACTTGTCTGCGTCTACGCGCTCCTTGTGGGGGTCTTGGGGGGTCAAATGTATAGAGGTATGAGGAACAGGGTGTAAAGTTCACTCATCCTCCATAGAAAAGGAGGATCCTCCGACCTGAAGGGTGTCGTATCTGGTGTCAGGACGTTGTATGTATATACTAATCGCGCGGTAAACTCTGCTTGCGTGATGCAGGATTTTGTGTGACGTCAGTATGATGCTTGGTTCGCATGTGGCGTTGTAGATGCCGCCACATGTGATATTTTTATTTCACCTAATCTTACTGCAGCCAATAAATAACACCACAGATGCTGTTTCTCATAACTTCCTATTAAAGATTGATAGCCTCAATAAAAGCTATAGAAATCTATATTCTCCAAAAGTTATTGGTGCACGCCTATAAAATGCACATGTTGTTATTTTTGAAGTACTTGCCATGGAAACGAATTTGCATTTGTGAGGTATGTATCGAACGTGTGTGTTTTCCGTGCTTCGTGATTATCCTTTATTATATTCATAAATACTAAAGTATATTTGCATAATTTATAAGTTAACAAGCATGTTTATAAAATGGGAGAAATAATCATAAACACAGTAAAAATTCTCCGCATCAACAGGAAAAATACCCAAAGGCTGGCTGCATTGCCATGTCGAATGGCAATGCTGATTCATTGGTCCAAAATGTAAGCAGCCCACTAATCACGTGAAGAGTCGAGCAACGGCTTGTTGAAGTCTCCAAAAATAGGTGGGCACTGGGGAAAGTATATATTTCATTATATTTCATCCATCCATACTCTGGATACTAATATTATAAATGAGAAAGTGTGTCTGTCTGTTACCTCCTCACGCTTAAACCGCTGAACCGATTTAGATGAAATTTGGTATAGGGATAGTTTGAGTCCCGATATTCCCACGGGATCAACACTTAACCGGATGAAACCGCGGGGTGCTGCTAGTACTTCATATATTAAACTCGAAAGTAACTCTGTCTGACCTTTTCACGCCTTAACCTCTGAACGAATTTCGATAAAATTTGGCATGGAGATAGATTGCATCTTGGGGAAGGACATAGGCTACTTATTGTCTCAGTAGCTCGTTCCCGTAGGATAATTTCCGAAATCTACGCAGTCGTGGACAGAAGCCAGTATATAATATTCTTGTCTGCACATCGCGATGTATGGGAACAGCTTATGCACAGTATGAAAATCATCCAGTCAGTAAGCAGGCGTAGCTTGGCTGATGGCCTCACTGACAACGACTGACACACGATAAGGTTCACATAAGGTTGACATTCTCAACAAATTCATTTTGATTGTGTAGGCAGTATGCGTACCGAGTATTTATCACCTTAAACCACTATATATTATAAAACAAAGGCCCCCCGCCACGTCTGTGTGAATGCGATAAACTCCAAAATTACCGTACGTTTTTCACCAATGGATTGAGTGATTCATGGTGAAGGTTTATAATTCATTAAAGCATAATAGCATAATCAGCCTATAATGTTCCCACTGCTGGGACAGAGGCCTCCTCTCTGTGAGAGGTAGTGGACCATAATCCACCACGCGGGCCCAGTGCGGATTGGTTCATTAAAGGTTTTGTGTGAATTGGTTGAAATATGACTATGATTGTTGAAGATGTCGGAAAAAATCATGCCGACTGGGAGCTTTACTGGCGTGCGTCTTGTAAACCGAAATATTAGATAGAGTTAAGTATATAATAACACGGAATTAATAAGGAACTAATACATTGCTTAAAATACTAGAATACTTGTAAAGTACGTCCCCGTGGGACCCGACAGTACGTTCCTGTTCTCCGACACCCACGCGGGCGAAGCCACGGGCTAAAGCCAGTTCCACATATAAAACACCTGGGATCAAATAAATATTCTCGAATAAAATACCAACACAGTACGCATACACAGTTAGTCCCGTAGGACCAAAAATGTCTCAGTTTAGCACAAACATCACGTTCTGCCAGGCAATAGCAATAAATTTGACAATACGGCTATCAAACACCGAATGTTTTGGGACATATTTTTTTAAATCGACATAGGGCGAGGGGCGAAACAGTAATTTCGATTCACACCCCTGAGAGACATTTCAACCCCTGTTTTTATTTTTGTGAAATATGCGACGGATGACGTTAGCATATTTTAATGCCATTTTTTTTGGTTTTTGATGGAGTATAAAATTATATAGGTGCCACAACAGGTTGATAGACACGACTGTTGTAAAAAACTCGCCAAGTGCGAGTCAGACTCGCACACGAAGGGTTCCGTACCACAAGGCAAAGATGCCGAAAAAAACACGTTTGTTGTATGGAAGCCTCTCTTAAATATTTATTTTATTCTGTTTTTAGTATTTGTTGTTAAAGCGGCAACAGAAATACATCATCTGTGAAAATTTCAAAGGTCTAGCTATCACGGTTCACAGACAGACAGACGGACAGTGGAGTCTTAGTAATAGGGTTCCGTATTTTCCCTTTGGGTATGGAACCCTAAATAAAAAGGGGTGAAATTATAATAATCTTGAAATTCTGTCGACGTTATCGTGAATTAGTAATGATAGAACATAGTCTGGGGGAATTAGTTGCGCCACTCCTTCTTCCCAGCTAAAGCACTACATAACCAGCCTATAACGTTCCCACTGCTGGGATACAGGCCTCCTCTCTGTGAGAGGGAGTGGGCCGTAATCCACCACGCGGGCCCAGTCACTTGTCACATGGCTTCGAATTTTTGGTTCTAGGGCATGCCGGTTTCTTCACGATGTTTTCCTTCACCGTTTTGAGAGCAGTGGTGGTGAAAATGATGCAGTGGGATGAGCTAAAGCACTAGGAAATGTTAAAGGGCGAGCGTTTTAGGGCCAGTCTTATGTAATTTTGACGTTCAAAAAGTGCCGATTCTCAGCCTTGTTTAAATAAACGAATTTAGATTTTTGATCGCATAGATATTGGCGTCGATTCCCTTGTTCAGAAACTAAACTAAATTTAAGTTCAGTGCCTCTTTTTCTTTCTATTTCATTAAGAAAAGGACAGAAGTTAAATATTAGTTTAGTCCTGTCAAAATATGATACTCCATAGCAAGTTTAGACGTGATTAAAAACATGGCTACTAAAAATACGTCAGTTTACGTTAGGCGCTGTCTAATTTGACAGGACTAATTTGACAGGTTGCGATTCCGATTAGTGTGCGTTACAGTAGGGAGTTTCATACAAAGAATACTGAACTGCTAGAGTTGATACGGTGCCGATCCCTTTCCGGTTTGATACGTGTGCGTGTGCCTTAAGTCAACCCCTTCGCACACACGTTTTTCTTGCCGTGAAAACTATGGTTTATTCGCCGTGTGAAGACACTGTCATCATCTGTGTTGTTTGGATCACTATGGAAGCTTGTATACGGACACGTTTTTATACGACGCGGTTTAAACGCCAAACCGTAATGAAACCATGCCATGTACTGTACAAAGGGCTAATAACATTATTGTTACTGAGGAGCTCATGTGAGAACTCTCATTTGTGAACTAGGAAACATCGGTAGCGTGGCCGAGCGGTCTAAGGCGCTGGTTTAAGGCACCAGTCTCTTCGGAGGCGTGGGTTCGAATCCCACCGCTGCCATTACTTTTTAACCGACTTCAAAAAGGTTCTCAATCTTTTTTATGTTTGTTACGCGATATCTCACTGACTTCCTGTCACTGATATTTACATAGCAAGTAGTGATAAACGAATTTGTACAATTTAAAAGTGAAAAATATTTTTTTTTTTTTTACAAAAAAAACCAACCGATTTCCCAAAAAGACACTACAAAGTGAAAAATAATCTTAATTTTAGAAGTCGGTGGCAAAAAACGATTATGCGAACCTAACGACACTTTCTTTTTTGAAAGTTGGTTGTTTTTTTTTGTAAAAAGTTTTATGGTGTTTTTGGTCTTATCGATAGCAAAAAGCACGAAGCAGTAGGATTACCAATGCCTAGTCACACATTGGCTATCCTAGATTAGATAGGCAAAACACTCGAAAGTAACTAATACCACGGTTTCATATTGCGTTTGGTAAAATGAAGGGAGAGGTGAAATAGGTTTTCTCCTTCGTATTAAACCGTCTTCACAATACAAAAATTGAAGAATTCCCTGCGTTTACATAAGAATTCAAATATCAAACAGCATTAAACCAAGACGACAATGCAATGCAAACAGGCCATTACATTTGGCATCACAGTTGTCACACAATTTGTCACAGAAACACGTTATCTGTTGTGAACAAACGTTGTTGAAAGTAGCGGGAAGTGACAACAACTTACCAAGTATAATGAAATTTATTATACTAGCTGCGCCCCGCGGTTTTACCCGCATAAGTGTCGATTCCATGGGAATATCGGGATAAAAGTAGCCTATATGTTAATCCAAGGTGTCAGCTATCTCCATACAAAATTTTATCAAAATTGGCCCAGCCGTTTGAGCGTGAAGAAGTAATATAAACACACACTCACAAACTTTCGCCTTTAGATTATTAGTGTGATTATTATTTATTTTATTACCTATAGTACAAATCATTTGATCTGACTTGGTTTCCGTACGTCCTTTTCGGGTAACCACTGAAAATCAGCGCTGTGCTGTGGGTTACAGCACAGCATCATGCTGAGTGGAAGCCTTCTTGTCACAGTCATAATGTGCAGCCGTCGACTTTCTCTGCTTTGTGCTCGTAAATATAGATGTATATTTTGTTTTTATTTTTCATTATTATTAGAATTAATTATCTTTTTGTATGCACGTGTTTCTGTGACAAATAAACCTATTTTCCTTTCTTTTCTTAATATAAGTCTGTGTTCTCCTACTGGCGGGTAAAGGCCTCCCTTCTCTCTTTGCACTTTTCCCCGTCTCCTGCAATGGTGAGCCAATCCTTCAAGAAGGAGCACCATGATCATCATCTGCCTAACCTTTTCCCAACTATGTTGGGGTGCCTTCTAGTCTAACCGGATGCAGCTGAATACCAGTATTTTACATGGAGCGACTGCCTATCTGACCTCCACAAGCCAGTTACTGGGTAATACAATAACCCCTTAGTAAGACTGGTTGTCAGACTTTCGGGCTTCTGACTACCAGTAACGACTGTCATAGATCCACGAATGACAGCCGGGACCAACGGCTTAACGTGCTTTCCGAGGCACGGAGGGGTCATGGTATGTAAAGATGCCCACCCATCCACAGACCAACCGCGGCAAACGTAGCTTAACCTGATCGATCGACCCGTGCGGCTGTTATTATTTAGCCACGGCCCCCTCAATACAATTACCTTCAGATCCTCAGTAATATTGGCAAAGCCAAACATGATACTCAGTTGACACAGTCCCACAGTATCACTTGGTCATTACACACACAGGTGCTTCCACAGACGTAATCCTGCTTAAACAGTGTCAGTAAACAAAGTGTGCTATGCTGCCTGTACCAAAACGTGCCGAAATGTGCACTAGCAAGATTTAATGCATGAAAATATTGCATGGTTTCAGAGGAAAATAGATTTTGGGGTTCCACAGGTGTGTTGTTTGGTTTAATAGTATGTTGACAGGTAGAGGTAGAGGTACAAGTGGTACAGGTGGATCTGTACAAAAGTAGGAGCAGTAATGACCCAGTGATATCTGTCTCGACTTACGAGTTGTAGGTCGTGAGTTCGAACTCAGGCAAGCAATTTACTTTGTGTATTTAATTTCATCACCACTGCTCTCAAAACAATAATGGAAAACATCGAGAGGAAACATCGGCATGACCCTTAGGAATTTCATTCAGCCGAAAGACTTCCACTGCTGGACATAGGGGGATTATGTCCAGCAGTGGAAGTGTTTCGGCTGAATGAATGAATTGATTACATATTCTGGTATATGGATTTAGTGGCTGATGGCGGTACACATTGGCCTTGTCCATTGGCTCAGACTTGGCACTACATCCAATGTTGAGCAAAATCAGTAAAATCCTGTCCAATATCTGTCCAGGCCGATACACACATTGGAGCCAATGCTCCAAGGCTACATCTTGGGTCAAATTATGTCCAATGTGTGGCCCCAGGACTACAAATACACTCGTCATCTTTCTGCCCTAGTCCTATATTCATTAAGGTCGGCGCAACCATCTTCTTCTGCCATTTTCCCCTGTCAACCGTCACGCTATCACTCACTCCCTTCTCTTTCATAATAATTATAATTCCTCACAAAATCCATCCATCATTTCTTTACCCTTCCTTCCCTCTCTCCATCTATCAACATTTATAATCTTAACTCTTTCAGCTTAAAAACTTACTCATTTAACTAAATAACGCATTTTGTAGTGTAGTTTGAGTTTAAAAGATTAAGGGAAGTCTAACCCACCATTAAATAAAAAAATCTCCGACAAATCGCCTCATCTGTAAGGAGGATTAAAAAATTGCTTCACTTAGTAACGAGATCTTAGGATTAATTACTAACAGCTTAGAAGACCAGCTGTAAAACAACTTTAATTAAGGATTGTTTAAACACCTTCAGTTGGTATTTTAACATTGAACTGGGAAAAAGAAAAATATTTTCTTAGTCTTACCTGAGAGGGGGTTTGTGGATATGTAATAACAGCCGCATGGGCTACGTTGTGTCAGATAGGTAGTTGCTCCATTAAAGGTATTCAGCTGTATCCGGTTAGACTGGAAGCCGACCCCATCATAGTTGGGAAAAAGCTAGGCAGATGAGTCTCGTCTAGCCTATCTAGGCTTAACACAGACATCTTTAAAGGCAAATGTGGAGTGAGACTATTCAAGATCAGAGTCAACATTCTGTAGATCTGTATATTTCAATCAGCAATCTTAAAAAACTAGTCTTACAATTTATTTAAATTAAAGGTCGAGACATCAGAAATCTCCAGATTGCATTACTCTATAACATAGGCCTCCCGCAGGCCTTTCCATAACATACGGTTGTGATGTCCCTTCTATTCTTAAATACTAACCCCCTTACTAACGTATTAAATTAGATAAATAGTTACACACCGATTTCTCTCTTTCAGTTGTCAGTAATTTGACTTTCGAAAGAAGAAGACAAAGCGTTGTGTAACTATACAGACGCTATACGAGCGACGTTTAAAAGAAATAAAAGATTAGTATTTAACCTAGATATCGCACAGAAATCTTGATGTTTTTACATGTCTGGGGACATGTCGCACCCGTGCGAAGACGATCTCTAGTTAGGTACTTATTCAAATTTTCTTTTCTCTAAAACATGAGAAATTATTTCGATGAATCTAATCAACCCCATGCCAATGAGAAGATCGTTTCTATAACACCTGGAAAACCTACCTATGATCACACTAATATTATAAAGGCGAATGTTTGTGAGTGTGTGTGTGTTTATATGTTTGTTACTTCTTCACGCTTAAACGGCTAGACCAATTTTGATAAAATTTTGTATGGAGGTAGCTGACACCCTGGATTAATATATAGGCTACTTTTTATTCCAATATTCCCACGGGATCGACGTTTACGTGGATGAAAACGCGGGGTGCAGCTAGTCTTTTTATAAATCGACCGTCCTGACGAATACCATATTTTCAACTATAAAACTTCTATTCTATATACTACCCACATTTTCCAACAAACACACCAAGGTATATACTTACTTTCAGTACAACCTGAAAATAAAATTCACCCCGTGTTTTCATTTCACGTGTATGTAAGAGCGCCATAATTTTCAAGAGCCATTTCACCTGCTAATCCGGTAACATCCGGTGCGGTTAGTGGCGGAAACGCGACGCTGTTTTCAGCTACTTCCGGTGACTTAGTGGTTGGTAGTACTCTGTTTTATTTTTATTCTCTGAAAGGGTTTCTCATGTGATGTATTTCTTTTTTCTGAGTGGCGTCTTGTGGTGAAAGAAATGGCTGTTTGGCTCGAAAGTATTTCGGCTTTTATAGATTCTAGCCAAGAGAAGAATTGAATTGGAAGGGGCTTGTGGCTAAGAAATAACAGCCCCACGGTTCGATCGATCAGGTTAAGCTACACTTGCCGCGCTGGGTCCGTAGATGGTGACTATCTTTACATGCCAAGACCACTCCGTGCCTCGGAAAGCATGTTAAGCCGTCGGTCCCGTCTGTCATTCTTGCATCTCTGGCAGTTGTTACGGATCCTCCTCAGAATCAATAAGAACGAATGTAAGTATGAGAAAATGAATAATCTTTATATTTTTTTATTTCGTGAATGTTTCCCATGTTTATAGTTATTCTGCTATTCGGGGCGGAGAGAAATCCAACAAATTAAAGATCATAAAAATCGGTTTAGTCATTGTTGAGTTATAAATGGTGTAACTAACCCGACTTTGTCTTATTTAAAGAGATTTTATTATTGATTTATTCCGGTCTGATCCCCGAACCCCCCTGCACCCCCCCTCCTCGATCCCCCTGCTAGTTGGTCTTCTGTTTTAATCTCTGTCTTATCCACTTTACTCTTTTTGACAGGTAAGTACAGTCAAGAGAAAATAAACGTATCATGTTTTACAAAATAAAAAAAAGATTTGTTTTATATGTCTCATTCGTGCTCGATGGGATTGAGTCCACGGCAATACCCAAATGTTTTCTCCAAGTACTTTATGTACACACAGATACGACATTTTAGTATTGAGTACAAATGTACTGCTTATTGTTGAGCAGACAAATTTTTCGAACATAAGAAGCAATGGATTAGCAATATCCTTAACAATCATTCAGATTGTGATTGATACTGTGTAACGATTATTTATTTATTACGATTATGACGTGTATGACTAATGAATGACTAGTGACATTAATGTAATTTCATGATATTAATGTACCTACTAGAAATATTTGCACGACTGATAAGTCGAATGTAGTGAGACTAAAACTATTTTACCATGTTATTATGTAAGTACCTATATTCTGGCAAATAAATAAAATAAAAATAAATAAATAAACGCAATCAGGGTGAAGCAAATGATACTCCAAACTCAATCATTTCCAACTGTAGTTTACCCAACTCTGAATCGCTTCCAGATGAACTAAATCCAGGTACAGTCAACAAAAGAGATAAGTATGCAGGATCGTCGAATATACTCGAAGTTTAGTAAGAAACCGATGGATGTTCTCGAATAAAATTTAATTTTATTAATAGAAAACAAACAGCTCATTTATCAAATTAAATTTCAGTCGACAACATCCATCGGTTTCTTACTAAACTTCAAGCATATTCGACGATCCTGCATACTTATCTCTTTTGTTGACTGTACCTACTCGATATTGTTCAAATTCAATTAAGCCAAATTGTGTAATAAATTCGTTTGTCATGTCGAGATTTCCGATATAAATCAGTATTTATCTTGGTTACAAATGTTTGGGGTTCAAAACTTTCGTGATTAACAATAACTGAGTTGTAATTAACTGTTTGCTTGTTGTCAATATCGTTATCGTTTTGGGGTGGTTAGATGCTAATCAGCGGGGTAACTGCGTAACACGCTTACATTAACAATGGCTTTTTGACAGTTGAACTGATTCATTGCGTTATTTACGTTGCTGAGCATACAAATTTTTCGAATTTTCATAATTCGAAAAATTTGTGCAATGGGTTCCTTCAAAATTAGTCGCATTGTGGTTGATAGTGTGTTACGCAATACGGGTACAGGTAAACGCTATTTAGGTAGGTAGGATGCTACAAGGTATGATGAACCTCTTACCTATTACTAATGTAAAACGCCCCGCATTGTTAGGAGGTTCCTCTCTCTGGAGCCCCGACCTGGACCCCGGGGGTCTACTCCGAAGCGGTTAACCACTGTATCGGCCGAATGTTCGGTAATTTTCTACTACCATTAATTTCCTATATTGACTATTGGTCCCGACCAAACTGTGCCAATCCGAACCTTTTTAGAACCCTTAACCCTTTTTTTACCTTTTTTTTTTAAATTCGTAGTAGGACAACAATATTCGAATCAGAAAATGACCGAACATTCGGCCGATAGAGTGGTTAACCGCTTCGGAGTAGACCCCCTGTTCCCTATACCGGTGGGCTACTATTTTTTATATATTTTTTTGACGTGACAACGTCTTAAATTAGGTTGCGACTGGGAGTCACTTATGAAAAAGTGTAACGCTCGGTAACGTTACGATGAGTCACCGAACGAGAGAGAGGCCCGCCGAATGCCTTGCGTCTCTCTCCCACTCAACTATGATCGGATGATCGGTCGTTGTCACGTAAAATCTTCGCCCGTAAAACCGACTTTACAGGCAACCATTTTTTTTTTATATTCTAATATTCATCATCATCATCATCATTTATTTATTTGTCAGAATATTGTTACAGAGTTGTTACAAAATATAAAATATAAATATAATTAAAAAATATAATTTATATGTATATAATGAAATAAAGCAATAATTATATTACATTACATAATTACCCCCTTACTAATAAACGTATTATATCAGATGAATTTCCACACACCGATTTCTCTCTTTCAGTCGTCAGTAATTTGACTTTTGAAAGAAGAAGACAAAGCGTTGTGTAACTATACAGACGCTATACAACGTTTATTAGTATCCCCTGTTTAAGTATCTATAGAATATAATAAAATACTATTTATTATTTACACTATAAATATTAGGTACTAACTAACTTCAACTCGCGCCTACATCCGCGTGAAACGGCCCCCGACCGACTGCGTCGCCTCGCATCGCCGGCCCGCGGTATTACTTCCTTTTCGCTTTACTTTCTTTGTAGGTTTTATTTGTTTTGCTCGGCTGCTCAGCTGCGTGATGATAAATAGCTTATAAGCTTCCTCAAGAATTGGGCTATCAAATGCAAAAAGAATTATTCAAATCCGAGTGGTAGTTCCAGAGATTATAGCGCGTTCAAACAAACAAACTATTCAGCTTTATTATATCTATACCTACTAATAAAGAGGTAAAGTTTGTATGTAGGAGGTAATCTCTGGTACTGCCAGTCGGATTTGAAAAAATATTTTTGTATTTGATAGCCCAATCCTTGAACTCAAACTCAAACTCAAAGCATTTATTTCAATTAAACCATTTACAGGCACTTTTGAATTGTCAAGAAGTCGGTCAGTCAGAAAATATGAAGCTAGTTGCCCATTCCAAAGCGTAGATAGGTAGGTACCTACCTACGCTTTGGAATGGAGAAGAACGGGCAAGAAACTCCATGGACACTCTTTTAAATTATATTTTTACAAAAATATTAGTTACATCATTAATGTTGAATTTACAATTATAATGTGAGAACGATGTAAAAATGACGTACACGTTAAAAACGTCCAGAGTACAGCAAATAGCAAGAAAACAACAATCCAAAAACAAAAATAAGCCGAGGCAGCTAAGTGATGACCAGCCCCAACTGACGGCGCCCGTTCACGAACATGACGCATAGATCAGCACCATTCAGCTCAACCATTTTGAAGGGAGCTAAATGATCCAACATACACGCCACCGTCAGCGAGACATTACCTATATACTATCAGCCGTCAGGGCACATTCAAGTCAATGAAAGACATATGACCCGGTAAATGGTAAATAAGGTATAGTACATACATAGAACTCACATCTGTACTATGCAATTATACAATACAAAGGAAATTGAGTTTATATAATTTGAGGAAGGCTATAGGCTATTTAACATCACGCTATGACCCTTAGGAGCCGAGCAAAAAGAAAAAAAGTCAGAAAGAACGCTAAGCAAAAACGAAGTTGCAGCGCGGGAAGGCGATGCGATCGCGGGCAGAAGCTTGTTGGTATAGATATTAATATAATAGTATGGATTTAAAATAAATAAAGATGAAACATCAACCAGTAGGTACCTGTACAAAAGAAAACTGCACAGTTTTACTTGGACCAAAGTGAAGCAAAGATCTGCAGTAAAGCTGAATGCACTACCGTCTTCAGTGGAGAGCCATCTAATATATTCAAACTACTAAAATAGTTACTAATGCGTTAACCAAGGGTTCTTCACGACGGAAACTGGAGCGCTTCTAGGAAGATCAATTCATGTTTGTAGGAGGATATTTGAAGTACTTTGTTTGGACGTCGTGCTTCAAACTTTCATACAGGAAGATTTTTTTATCACCATCCAAATTTTTACAGGGTGTTCTACCCATGAATATGAACAACTTTCACTATGGGACCAACTCTGAAATCACGAAAAAAAATCAGCTGTTTCATACAAAAGTTCAATACCTACTTGACCAAAATGTATGAAACAGCTGATTTTTTTAAGCATAGAGAACAGTGGTGGCCAAGTGGTAACGGCCGCGACTTACAAGTTGTAGGTCGTAGGTTCGAACCCAGACAGGCGCTTTACTTTGTGTAAATTATTTCATCACCGCTGCTCTCAAAACGGTGAAGAAAACATCGTGAGGAAACCGGCATGTCCTAGAACCAAAAATTTCCCTCTCACCGAGAGGAGGCCAGTGTCCCAGCAGTGGGAACATTATAGGTTGATTATGGTTTATGGTATAACATAAACTTCACTCCTGTAATTCCCAAAGGGTATCTAAGGCAGAGGTGTATCTAGCGCTACACCTACAATTCGCCAGTTATCTAAACTTAAAATATTTATTAGTAAATCATTACTTTATGTACAGTATTAAAATAATAATAAGAATATGTACAAGTATATAAAAAGGAAAGGAAAGAATCAAAGGGCATCAAAAAACTCATCCGCATCGCTGTCAACAGGAAACGTGCCCAAAAGACTGGCAGCATTGCCACGTTGTATGGCAATGCTGATTCTTTGGCCAAAAAATAGGCCAGCCCTCTGGTCACGTGAAGAGTCGACCAACCGCTTGGCGATGTCTCGAAATACCACGTGGGCACTCGGGCCCCATGGCCCTAGAGTTTCAACCCCAAACGGGTCAAACATATACGTTCCAAAGAGATTGGAGTATTTGCGCCGTTTGAGGTTTTCCGCACCTGCAGCAGCTGCCCCAGCACAGCTCACCGTGCTTGGAAGATGGGATGGCGCAAGGGTGTCGACACACGTTGCATCCCACACCAAAGGCCTACCAACCTTCCAAGGCATTATGGTCATTCCGTCTGGTCTCTTCCCATCGTCGCGTGCCAAGCCATTGGGTTCTAAAACAGCTGGCACCCCGGCGGTGACAAGAGCACGACGGATGATAAACTTAATATTATAAACACTCACTCACCCGCTTCTCGCGTGACGTCAATGCAGAATGTCCCAGAACACTTTAATGTCCCAGACACATGGATAGACTACAACCTGTATTACGACATAGGATACTTTTTATCCCGATATTGGTTTATTAGGTTTTTATTTATCCTTTTGTCAGATTATTATTTTGTAAATGTGAGGACTTTGTAGGCCCTATAGACTTTAGATCTGTAGACCATTTTTTATTTTATCAAGTACCTGGTACTTGTTGACAGGCCTACGCTGTCCTCCCATACTGTAATTTGAAAATATTGTAAAAGCCAATTATTTTTAAAAAGAGTAACCGTGGAGTTTCTTGCCGGTTCTTCTCCATAGGAAACGACCAATTGGAACCGTGCACCTAGCTTCTGACGTTTCATAAGTGCCCATGTAGGCTTATGTGAAATAAAATATTTTGATTTTGATATTCCCACGGGATCGAAACTTATGCGGGTGAAACCGCGGGGCGCAGTCAGAGTTTAAAAAAAAACCGGTCAAGTGCGAGTCGGACCGAGGGCTCCGTTCAAATTTGTACCACTACCAACTGTACCTACCGACCCCAAAACAGCCCCACAGCAAGAATTAACGCCCAACCGATTTTTACACATCGCTCGACGACCGGAAGCCGCAGCCATTTCCTCGCTTCCTGAGTCGAGTGAGGATCCCTGTAGTGCCCTCCTGACCTCCGAGGTCATCCATCTTGTCCTGAAATGTTTGTCTGCGCCGCCATTTTGATTTAAAAGTAGATGGTCGAGTGACGTCGTTTTTCTTTCTCGGGATGTTTTTGTATGTGTTTGTGAAGATGGTTCTACGAGTATATTGTGATGTGGATGGGTCTATGTAGTTTTGAGTGGACTTGAAGTACCTATATTATTTTGTAGCTAGCATAATTATTAATTATTTTTAACGATTTTTTTAATAAAACTTTATTATAGTTTTAGGATTTCGTACACAAAGGGTGCCAACGAAACTCTATTACTAAGCCTTCGCTGTCCGTCCGTCAATCCGTTCATCTGTCCGTCCGTCCGTCTGTCTGTCAGCGGGCTGTATCTCATGAACCGTAATAGGTAGACATTTGAAATTTTCACAGAGTGTGTATTTCTATTGCCGGTATAACAACAAATATTAAATAACGTTAAACATTTATGTTAAAAAGGACGCGGTTCTAATAACGTTAAAAATGTCTGTTAAAAAAGACGCGGTTCTGAAACGTGTTTATTTTCGGCATTTTTTACTTTGTGGCACGGAACCTCTTGTGTGCGAGTCCGACTCACACTTGGCCGCTGTTTTAATTTTAATTTTACCTTTTACAATGTTGCCCTAACAGTCAGGGTAATTAATTGTTTATCAGATTGAACATTGTGCCATATAACTTTCAAAGAACGACAGTTGTGATTTCAAAATACGGACATTTTTTTTAAGTTGGTACTCAATTCGCTAAACATTTTCTTCCTTAGGACTTTACATAGGACTGTTATTTTAATGGCGCAGCTGATTTAGGTATATTTCAGTGTCACACTAAAACGAAGCTCATGTCGTCAATTTTGCATAAAACACAATATCACTATATATACATATGTGTGTTTATATGTTTGTTACTTCTTCACGCTCAAACGGCTGGACTACTTTTTATCCCGATATTCCCACAAAATCGACATTCACGCGGGTGAAACCGCGGGGCGCAGCTTGTGTCATACTAAAACGAAGCTCATGTCGTCAATTTTGCATAAAACACAATATTTATTCTAAAGATCATGCAAAACAGGTACTGGCTAACACTGCACGCAGACTAACACTAAACATTACCATTTACGCGCGCTCATAAAACCTAATCTACGCCCAATACACTTACGACCAAAATAAAGTTCCCACCTGCCCACTAAAGCCCATCAACATGTACACTGTATGGCAGTCAAACTGTAACATTACACAAGATAATAGAACTGGCGAGGTTCCAGATAGTTTCACGCCGGGCAGCCCACTCGATGATGGGGCTACGGATTAACCAATGTTGTTTGCACGCCAGTGTACGTGTGTTGCAGTTTATGTGCAAGCCAGCATGTCTTACAATGTTGGGATGTATGGGGTTAGCTTTAGTGTATGTCCTGGTGTCCTTAAGTGTAAGATAGATCGATGGCGACAGTAAAGAGGATATTGAGGCAGATTAAATTAGATCTACTTTGTAAAATGCAGCTTGACATTGTGGATTACATAAAAAACTGGCCAAGTACATGTCGGACCACGCACAATGATGGGTTCCGTAGTTTTGATGAATTTATCCCAAGAGCTAGATAATACAAAAAAAAACAAAAACAAAATGAATCAACAAACAAAACAAACAATTTGTTTTTTGTTGAAAAACATGTTCTCCCGTACATTCCAACTGCAACTGTGTAGGTGTACTATGTGTGTTTGTAATGTTGAGTGATTTACCATGTTACTTTAAGGCCATAGAGTTTTTACAGTTTTTCAGACGGTTTTCCTGTGAGCAAAACTTTTGTTCAAAATGCTAAGCTCAGTAGTTTCGGAGAAAAAGGGGGAGAATGGTTATCATATTTTTATCTATATTATACAAAAAAATATTTGAGACCCTCGCCCAATCCTTTCATTTGATATGTCACATCCGGTACAGTTTGCGAGACTTTTTTTTTTATTTTCTGATTTAGCCCCAAAAGTAACGCCCATAAAAATTCTATTACAGTGACAGGAAGTATTGTAACATCAAGATACACTAGGTGGATTAAATATTGAAGCTAACTCGAAAATACTAAAGGAAAGTTAATAAAATTTATATGAGACTACCCCTGAGACATTCCCTATCCAATAAAAAAGAATTTTCAAAATCGATCCACAATTGCCGGAGAAATCGCGTAACATATACAAAAAAAAAACACCCGAGTTATGAACCTCCTCCTTTGAAGTCGGTTAACAATAAATCCACTAGCTCAAAAACATTTACCCTATCATACGCACAACAAAAACTTAACAAAATCCTGTCAATAAAGGACAACAGGCATTTTCAACTAACAAAATTCTGTACTCATTTCCACATCACACTTTTCGCTTAATAAATTCTGTAAATACATAGAAATTTCTGCCAACGATTCTCGCATTTGTTTCGCACGAAAATGCGACAAAGAATATCCAGTGTGTTTGGGATAAATCATTTTTTCAGGTGAAATACGATCACATAAACCGTTTCCGAAAGCAATTAGTTGCTGTTACGACCGCAGACGAGGGATGTGAAAAAATATATGCGGCGCACTGGGCGGGGCAGACGCTGCGTTGGAAATAAGTTTTGTGCCTCATGCCTCATGCAAAACAGGCGGCAATGTGGCATGTGATAAATCTTGTCAAAATACCAAGATTTCTGTGCTGTCTAAATTGATTGTCAATGTATTGGATAGGTGTAGAAACACCTAATTTATACAACTTTCGCAGTAGACTGACGCGGTTTGACCGATTTGAACATAATATAGTTAAAGATATTTGCCACAAACTTATTGTACAGAGCGCACAAGAAGCTACCCGAAACTGTCAAATTTTCCCAATCAACTTTGAACCATAGGCTTTAGCGATAAAGTTGAAAATCTATTAAAGAAATTTCACATATTGTGGTAGCTTGATGTGCTGGCTGTACATACTACACGATAACCTTTCGGAGTAAATTATCTAAACGATTGTGAAATTTTGTATGGAGGTAGCTGACACCCTGGATTAACATATAGGCTACTTTTTATCTCGATGTTCCCACGGGATCGAAACTTATGCGGGTGAAACTGCGGGGCGCAGCTAGTATAAAATAAAATAAAAAATAAGCTAGATGAGGTCGATGTTTCCTATCCGACTACTCTGAGAAGAAAGGCTGAAACAAACTCAGAGGTCACTGTCTCTTTTAGAGCCCAGACATAATCTTTATCAGACTATGTATGCATCTAAAATGTCACAAATCGAAAAAAAATACAATCGAGCGGTGAGGTGGGACATATCCGACAGATTTTCTTTCACACAGTTCATCAATCGTTTCTCTACACTCAGTCCTACTTCTAAAAGTTATCTAACAATAGGGTTGAATCTAGAGAAGAGAGAACTGCGTGGAAAAAACGCACCGAAACGCTGCGTTTTCTAATACCAGTGCGAGCACAGACTTAATAAAAATAAATATTGTATCGCTAGAACGTTGCAGGTTTACGATATGGCCACAATAATTTAATACCGGCCCGTGTATTAGGTATTTATTTAGGTAGCACAACGTACTATCCTTATTGGGTACTTGTTTACTGAAGCCGTTAGTAGTTCGCGTCATTGAATGTCATGTGGAGGGCAATGGGATTGTGTGTTTTTAAACTCGTAGAAGGAAATAAATAAACATAATTTACGGATAAATCGTAAAAAGAGTAACAATTACAGAGCCCAGAACCATAATTGCGTAACACACTCATCATCTGCCTAGCTATTTTCCCAACTATGTTGGGGTCGGCTTCCAGTCTAACCGGGTGCAGCTGAATATCAGTATTTTACATAGAGCGACTGCCTATCTGACCTCCACAATCCAGTTATTTGGTAATACGATACCCCTTGGTAAGACTGGTTGTCAGGCTTTCGGGCTTCTGACAACCCGTAACGACTGTCAAAGATCCATAAATGACAGCCGGGACCAACGGCTTAACGTGCTTTCCGAGGCACGGAATGGTCTTGGTACGTAAAGATGGTCTCCCATCCACGGACCAACCGCGGCAAGCGTAGCTTAACCTGATCGATAGAACCGCGCAAGCGTTATTTCTTAGCCACAAAGCCTTTCCACTCGCCAATTGCGTAACACATTATCAATCTCAATTTGAATCATTTTGAATAATATTGCATTATAATTATGTTTAAACAATTTGTCTGCTCAACAACGTAAAGGCTCCTTCAAACAGGCGCGACACGCGATGTAATCACGCGCGACACAAAGGCACTGCTCGTTGCGCGACTTGCGGTGCCTTTGTGGCGCGCGCGATTTTATCGCGTGTCGCGCCTGTTTGAAGGAGCCTTAAAACGTAACGTAAATAACTCAATGAATGTTCTTGAACCGTCAAAATGAAAGCCATTGCTACTGATAGCGTGTTACGCAACTACCCCGCAGGTGCCCACAGAAGGAGTACGTCGTTTCGTATTTCTACAATATCGTCATGAGGTTCTCGGTAGCTTATTAACCTTTTGAACGCCAGACCATAAACGCACGCGCGTGCCTCCACGCCAAGCCACAATTTTTAAATATTAAAAACACACAAAAGTAATGATTTAATTGTTTATTTCGTGATAAAGTGCACCGCATTTTTTGTCACATATTTGTGTCGCTCGTAATAGGATAGGCGACACACGACTGGCGTACAGGGCACGCGCTTGGTTGTCACGAATATGTGACAATGGCGTTCAAAAGGTTAAATATCAGTTCAATTTATTTTCACCTTTCCATTTTCATTATCGCTGATAGAATGCACTTGTCTAACCCTTCTAATATTTTAACTGGTCCTTTAATATCACAAAGGACAAACTACGCTTTTGACTAATCACAATAAAACATAGTTATCGACTATCGTGTAGGTAGTAATGTTCTTATACGTAATTCATGATTAATATCATCATTATGTATTATTGTGTGATATTGTATTCATGATTATGTATGTGCAGAACTAATCATCTGCACTTTAGGTAATCCCGAATAAGGCAATCTGTATAACTAGTTAAATTTCAATAATTAATTATAAATTATCTACTAATTACGGCCCAATAGATATTACTCATACCTAAGTGATTATTACTGTAGGTACTGCTAATAATCTTGCTCCAACTGAGCCTAATTAATTAGTACCAAAGCTACTTGAAACTAATCAAATGTTTGATTATAAATCCTCTGTAAAATACCCAGTAATTTGGCAGTTAATTTGAAGCCCACACACTAGGGACAAAGATTTAAATCGTTAGCTTTGCCGTCACCATTCATAAGTCACGCGAGAAGTAATAATAATAGCCTCCCCGACCGTTTTCGGTCACGGTGGCCAATCTCAATGGAGATTAGCCAGGTACGCAGGAGATATTATAGTGCACAAGTGTGTGCGCAAACACAGGTGCACTCTCTGTTCCTTTACTCTCATAGTCCGACGGGATGGGACGGCGATCCGACACGACCGGGGAGAGTTCAGGCGCTGGACAAACGGCTTTATGTGCTTTCCGAGGCACGGGGGTATTAAACCGCCAATTTCCAAACTTCGGACGCGAGAAGTATTAATACTGAAAAGAGTGAGCTTGCACATCCCGTGTAGTATTTTTATCTCATGACGCGACACGCGCTTTCGTTGTGATAACCAAATGTAGAAACACGCTGTAAATGTGTGCGTGAAAATAAGTAGCGTCACCACACACACTTCCGACTTCGCTATTCTCTCGGACGATACCGAGAGGTCCTGCACTTACACATACATACGCAGCGTGTTTCTACTCTTGGTAACCACAAGTAAAGCGCGCGTTGCTTCGTGAGATAAAAATACATTATCAGTCGCTCATAGAAAGCAGTGCCTGACACACGCAAGAGAGACTTTATTGGTTTTTGTAATCTGACACACATAGCTGTAACCTTTAATGCCTTCAGGGGGCTTACCATCACCTCTTAAAGCAGGGCAGAAGTTGAACTGCACTACTTTTTTGTACTAAGACGTCATACAAAAAAGTAGTGCAGTTCAACTTCTGCCCTGCTTTAAGAGGTAATGGTAAGCCCCCAGGACGTGCTCTGACAACACAAAGAAATTCTAACCAAGCTTCTTCCTTCTTTTTCCCATGTAGAAAGAAAAAAAGAAAGCTAAAAATGGTAACACTTCTATCTTTCTCCATGGGACCAACATCGTAATTGCGAAAAAATAATCAGCCGTCTCGTACATTTTGGTCCGTCAAGTAGGTATTGAAATATTGTATTGGAGAGTTTTTTTTTTCTTAAGGTGGAACTAGTCGCGAGCTCGAACTCACTGGTGGGCATGGCCAAAAAGCACGCTGTCTCACCTGGCTTCGTGTCCGACAGAGATAGTATCAGTGATGAGCAGTTATACGCTAGTTTACACGCGCAACGTCTAGTTCGCACACACAAACACCGTTCCGAACTAAAAAGTGCGTAAAAAAATACGAAAAGTCTCTGGGAAAATCGAGTTTTATGTTATAACCAATGCATAAATCAATTAAAAATAGAGATTATATTAAACACTTCGATAAATGAGCTTTGTCAGTACCGACTTTGTTTTGAAGATTTTACACTTCTTATTACTAGCTGACCCGACAGACGTCCTGTTTTTGATTCGAAAGACACGTGGCGCCATCTATTATCATAATAACGTTATTGTTGTTTTCCTCGGGAACAGCACTTTTTTTCGGGATGAAAGGTACCCTATGCCCGTTTCTGTACACCTGACTACGTATAGGCAAAATTTCAGGATGATCGGTTCCGTGGTTTGCGTGAAAAGGTAACAAACAAACAAACTTACTTTCGCATTTATAATATTAGTTAGGATTTGCATCCAAAGTTACGTTAAAATTAGCAAGAAAAACGAATTTTTGTTGACTCATATCTTTTTATTGGCTTTTTATTTTACTGTTTGAGTACTGATACAATTAATAGTAAGAATAAAAAGTAATTTAAAAAAATTAAACCGACTTCAAAAAGAAATTAACTCAAAATTATGAAATAACTTTAATTTCGGAAGTCGGTGTCTTGGGATCTGTATTTTAGTTTTATGCCACCGACTTCCGAAATTAAAGTTATTTCATAATTTTGAGTTAATTTCTTTTTGAAGTCGGTTAAATTTTTTTAAATTACTTTTTATTTCGTAATTTTTAGTTTTTGCACTAGTATTTGACCAAGGTTTTGAGATGTTTTCCCTTTGACACTACACCCGTAGCTCTTATCAATAAGCCAGGCCGTCACACTTACACGTATTAGTCCATATCTTGAAAATTACTGAATCGATCTTGATGAAACTTGCACTGTTCCCTAAGTTGAAGAAAATGTAAGCCAATAAAAAAAAAATGGTCACGATCCGATTAATAGTTCCGGAGATATGCGTGGACAAACATACATACATACATACATACATACATACATACATACATACGTCTATGAAATTTTGTATATTTGTTTGGAAGCCCTAATAGATCATCATATGTGAATATAATGCAATTCCAATAATATTACATACATACGTATCGAATTGATAACCTCCTTTTTTTGAAGTTGGTAATAAAAACGATATCATGTTTTAGATTTACAATGTTAAACAGTGGAGTAATACCCTCCCGTTTGTATGGAAAAAATATCGACTAGTGTCATCATAAGTTGTTCAGTTTGATGACCCTTAAACCCTTAAATACACCCGGTCTGTACACCCGTACATACCGGGTGTATTGAGGGTTTAAATATGACCAATCCTTTCTAATACAAGCTGAATACTTTCTTCGCCTATTCAGATCGGCTTCTCGATAAATCAGGCTTAAAAAGGATCAAAAAAATCACAGAGTCACGAACTTTTACATTAAATCCCGAACATACTTTATAAATGAATCTCATCTCATTAACCTGGTAGATGAGTTAGTAAAAGTTCACACGGTGCGGCGTCGTCGGTGCTTTTATGAATTAAAACTCGGGCCCTCGCGGCATGTGTTAGGAATTTTGCAGAAATTCAATAAAGCGGACACGCTTGCCTATACTGTTCGTTTGACTGGGATGGGGGCGCTGTGTTGGCGATTTGGATTTTTTTTGCAGCGCGGCAGCGTTTGAATTACACTTCCGGAGACCTGGGGGCCTAAAAAGGCCACTTTAAAAGGATAACATTATGAATCATAATGGACAGTTAATTGTTAAGTTAATCGTTTCAAATCGTCAAGAATATTTTCAGTTATTTTTTTTGTCTGTGCTAAAATACCAATACAATTCAATCTAAATCCAATCCCAATCTCTTTGATTATACCTACGTAGTGCAGTGAAAAAAAGAAAAACACGGACTGTCTTTGCCATATTATGATTCATAATGTTATCCTTTTATGATTCTGCTAAAGTGGCCTTTTTAGGCCCCCTGGCCAGCATGCTCAAGACTTGGTATCGGTATCCTATAGAGGTATCAGAGGATATTATAACATTATGCGTCGTATTCAAGCACAGACACAGGCCTCTGCTGTGAGAGGGAGTGGGCCATAATCCACCACATGGGCCTAGTGCGGGTTGGTGGATGTCTCATATCGTCAAATTTTTCGATGGCACATGCTGGTTCCCTCACGATGTCCCTTCACCGTTTTGAGAGCAGTGGTGATGAAATGAAATAGGTACACAAAGTAAAGTGCCATCCTGGGTTTGAACTCACGACCTACAGCTCGTCGAGGCCGAAACCACTGGTCCAGCACTGCTCCATAAACATAAATTGCTGATAGACATAAATGTGTATAATCAATGCAGTTTTGTTCTACTATAATGATAAATGATTTTATTTTTGTACAAACACTTTTATACGTCAATCATGTTTTTAATGAAGTCCAATACCAAGTAAGTCTTACCAGTCTTACCAAGGCGTATCGCATTAACCCCTTATTGGGCTGTGGAGGTCAGATATGCAATCGCTCCATGTAAAATACTGGTATCAAAATTATTTCTTGCATAAAGTTATCAGATGATTGAAAAATCAGCCCTCAGTCTCATCATCATCATTTCAGCCGAAAGACGTCCACTGCTGGACATAGGCCGGTTCTGCGCTTCTCGCATCCAACAGGTTCCTGCGGCCTTCACTAGGTCGTCGGACCACCTTGTGGGAGGCCTTCCAACGCTACGTCTTCCGTCGCCCTCAGTCTAGCAAAATTAAAATCGCCTTCACTGACACCCCGCACTTCAGGCTATTTTAATTAACTACGATACAGGAATTTTCTTTATTAACCACCGGAAAAAGTGTTGCGCTGCCATATTAATTGGGAAATGAAAAATTTATTATTATTATTTTCGATTCCATTCATCCACCCATGTGCTAGCAAAATCCATTCAGAACTTTGTTTTTGTGAAATTCGCGGAACAAAAGACTTGGCTTTTTTCTGCTGATTTTTTTTCCCATATTTCCTACACTGGAGGACAATGCGATTGGTCGAACAATTGATAATGTTTGTGCTTTTTGCATGTTTTTGTTTTGGATTTCGGAAAAGAGTTTTCAAATGGAGTTTACTTTGATCAATAAAGAAATACTGTTACGAGTACGTAACTATGCTCAAGTTGGTCTTAGTTTTTATATGCTTTTGAAGCTGAACATAAAGGGGTTTATTTATAAACGATGATTAAACGTAAGGGACGCCAAACGTCAATAATGTATGGTTAAACAGTCGCTAATCACTAATTATCTTTAAGCAACGTTTATGAATGAATGGGTCAGTTTTTTAGGGTTCCGTACCCAAAGGGTAAAAAAAGGACTTCGCTGTCTGTCCGTCTGTCCGTCCGTCCGGTCCGGTGTCTGTCACCAGGCTGTATCTCAAGAACCGCGATAGCTAGACAGTTGAAATTAAAATAAATATTTAAGGGGGGCTCCCATACAACAAACGTGTTCTTTTCGGCGTTTTTGCTTTGTGGTACGGAAACCTTCGTGTGCGAGTCCGACTCGCACTTGGCCAGTTTTTATAAAGCAACTAAGCTCTTAGAAAAGCCCAAGTCCCAAAAGGCATATTCTTTAACCTTTTGACCACCACAGGTCAAAAAATCAAAAACGTGCCCTCGGCGTCAAAGTCTGTAAAGTCGAACTGTGGTGTGCTGGGCACATTTTGGTTTGTCATACATACTAATATCTGTGAATGTACGCATAAGACCCAATTTAACACTTGACAGGACACTGAATGCCCCCAGACGTCATCATCATCATCATCTGCCTAGCCTTTTTTCCAACTATGCTGGGGTTGGCTTCCAGTCTAACCGGACGCAGCTGAATACCAGTATTTTACATGGAGCGACTGCCTATCTGACTTCCACAACCCAGTGTGTGTGGTTAGAAGGCTAAAATAATAAACTTTAGCCATATTGTTAAGAAGTAAATTAAATAACAAAACAAAGGTCTTTAAAAAAGATTCCAAAAACCGTTTACTGCTAAACCCACACAAAATACTGAACAAAGATTTATATGAAAAAAATTAAAAAAGAAAATTAAACCCATAACAAAGTAATATTCGAAAAACAATGTCGTTTAACGCTTTTAATCCGCAAATAGATTACCGAAAACGTATTGTAAAAGTCAATTTATCATGATTTACTGATGTCCAAGTCATAAGCTGAAGCGATTACTTATATTTTTTTCTTAGTTTTACAACAACAAATGATTTTATGTCTGTAAGTAGGTTTGTCACATCACTACTACTCTCAAAACGGTGAAGGAAAACATCGTGAGGAAACCGGCATGTCCTAGAACCAAAAATTCGAAGACATGTGACATCTACCAACCCGCACTGGGCCCGCGTGGTGGATCACGGCCTCCTCCCTCTCACTGAGAGGAAGACTGTGTCCCAGCAGTGGGAACATTATAAGCTGGTTATGAATTAAGTTTGTACAAACGCTTTTACACGTCACTCATATTTTAAAAACTAGATGAAGTGGATGTTTCCTATCTGACTACACTGAAAGGAAAGGCCGAAACAAATTCAGAGGTCACAATCTCTTTTAAAGTACGTAGACATAATCTTGGTCAGGTCATGTGAAACAGTGAAGATCACACAGAGAAAAAAACACTTAGATTAAGTGGACCTGTTCAGTCACTGCTATAATTATTGATAGTTTAATCGGATGGAATGAAACACAATAGAAGTTTTATTGATAGTACGTCTGGGGGCATTCTAGCCGCACAGGTCGATCGATCAGGTTAAGCTACGCTTCCCGCGGTTGGTCTGTGTATGGGTGACCACCTTTACATACCGTGACCCCTCCGTGCCTCGGAAAGCACGTCAAGTCACTGATCCCGGCTGTGATTCGTGGATCTTTGGCAGTCGTTACGGGTAGTCAGAAGCCCGAAAGTGTGACTACCAGTCTTACCAAGGGGTATCGTATTACCCAGTTGTGGAGGTCAGATAGGCAGTCGCTCCATGTAAAATACTGGTATTCGGCTGCGCCCGGTTAGACTGGAAGCCGACCTCAACATAGTTGGGGAAAAAGCAGAATGGTTAAACGCTCTACTCTTACACCTTAAACAAAACTCAGTAACGTGATAATTTCGCTCCCCGAAATGCCCTGAATTCACGATTATTCCTGGATTTACGGACACCTATGGTGTCCCTTTAATTTGAAAATATGATCGTTTAATTGCCAAAATAAAGTGCGCGATATATTTTAAGATGGGGCATTTACAAGGGGTGTTATTTATGTTTAGCCACGATAAGGAATTATGGGCGGGGGCCTTTATTTTATATCGTTAGGGACGTAACGGTTTATCGAGGTGTGAATCGATTATCGATATTTGGTCCTTTACTATCGTTAAGCAGTTAAGGTGAGGGTTGTCTAATAAATAAACGTTAGTTTTAATTAGGGTTTTAACTATGCGGATAGTAGGATCAAATTGTTGGGTCCATCCCGCTTTAGAATGCTTTTCCAAGTAGGTAGTTTAATGTTATTTTTAATGGATGGCTTTTGAATTTATGAGATAGTTTAATTTCCTGCAAAAGCGATGATGTCAAAGTATAACAATGATTCTTATAATAATATTAATTAAATTATTATACATTCTAAAATGTTGCGTACCGTAAGGTAAAATGTATCGAACTGTTTATAAAATTGTTATTTTATCGGTATACCTAAATTATAAGCAAATATTTGATTCATATTTCTAAACGAATATTAATATCATGAATGATAAACATAATTGATGATGGTGTACACAATATAGAGTATTCTATTCTATTGACGTGAAATTGTTTGTAGATGTTCCAGATGCTGATGATTTTCGACAAGGCCTTGCTTGTGGAATTTCGGCTTAAGGCAGGAGAAGCAAGGTAACCGACATAGCCCAAAAAATTTCCACATAGCAGTGAGCCGGGCACAAACGGAGGGGAAATTCTCGTAATTTTAAGTACGTTCACAGTCTGATCTCAGTGTCAATCTGTCAAAAATTTCCCTACATTTTGACAAGTTTTTGATATTTGTTGGTCGCCGAGATGAGACTGCGACTTGATTTTGATCGTTTTAAATTACGAGAATTGACCTTTAGATGACCGACAGTGCCAAAAGGTTTTGGAGTGGTGACCACATACGGGAAGCCGTAGCGTTGGAAGGTCTCCCACAACGTGATCATGAAGACTGCAAGAGTCTAACGTATGCAAGAACTACAGAAATGTTCCTCAATTTTGAAGGATATTGCTAATCCATTGCTTCGCATGTTCCAAGAATTTGTCTGCGTAACAACGTAAGAAACGCAATGAATGTCGTTGAACTGTCAAAATGAAAGCCATTGTTACTAGTAGTGTGTTACGCAATTAGCTCGCCGTGCGAAGTGCCGATGCTTGGCCTTCCCTATGTCCAACAGTGGACGTCTTTAGACTGAAATGATAAATGAATTAGATCAAATAAAATTATATTATATTATTATAGTAAGCCTAAGATACAGGTGAACCTAAATCTTCCCAAGAAAGCACCTTGCACTTTCTTCTCCAATAACCCAAAACATTCACCACCACTATAACTACACAGATTGATTTACATCCCATTCAATTATGTTTCTTTAATTACGTATGATAAAATATGATAAACGCCGATAGATCACAGCTATAGCGGCCATTAACTAACTACTACCAGAGAACCTGATGATTGGGAGAAAACACTGACTCCTGTAACACAGGTGTTGTTACTTAGCGCAGGAGTCCGGGCTTCACTTTGTTTGTACACATTTTTTATGCCAATTTTATTTTTATTTTTTTTATTCAGACTCCGGATTGTTACTGAGAAATTCCAGATGAATATCACTGCTAAAGCACCTTGCACTTTCTCCTGCATTAACCCAAAACATCCACTACCACTATAACCACACAGATTGATTTACATCCCATTCAATTATGTCTATTTAATTACGTATGATAAAATGTGATAAACGCCGATAGATCACAGCTATAGCCGCTATTAACTGCCGACGTTTTATGGAGACAAACAAGTTTACTGCACATCGGTGTGGCGGCTGTGTGGTTGGCGTGTTATAGGCGTGGAGTGGTTGAATGTTGGATAAGGAGATGCAGGTTTTTGAGTAACAATTTTCTGTTCATATGATTTTTATGCCAAGCAATCACAATTTTTTTTTTTTTTTGTGTAGCAGTCATGTTTTTGCAATATTTTTAGCACTAGTGGTATACGTACCTATACTCCACGCGGAACTAGTTGGTCGCGCCTTAGTAATGTGAACGGTGGGACGGAGCGGAGGGGCGCTTTTTCATTCCTCAGTACGTGCGTTGCGAACACTAGGCAATCCCGCCGTCCTCACCCCCGTCCCCACCTAATGCGCGGCCAACTAGTTCCGCACGGACTATTGCTAAACTACAATATTAATAATTTTGCAATTTTCTTGTAGGTATCTGCGGTATTTAAGATGCAATAGACCAGGAAGTAGATTCTAAAAATAAAAGATTTGCTTTCACTATTCTTTCAAAATAATAAGTAGGTTTCAATTGTCAGTCAAAGTGTGTTTTTCCTTTGACATAGCGACGGCACTATCTCCGGCTAAAATGGACGGAAAAAAACGATTGTATTTTTTTTTCCTTATCCAATGTTCTATAGTCCAAGTCTAACCAGGCCTCAACTCATGAATCTAACAGCACCTATATAAATCACGACACAAAATAATTACCCAATAAAATGAGAATATACACCACAGGTCAGTGACCTTGGAGGTCAATCATGTGACTGCAATGACCATAGCCATCCATGTCGCTTAACGAAAATTTTGTCGTAAATCAAAATTGATAGATGAGGAAATTAATGCCTGAACCATTAAAGTATTTAATTATGGTTACCTAGGTTCCTTCTTTATGCATATATTGGGGGGTGAGGGAGGGTAAAATGCGCAATCGACACTCACAGAGGATGTTGGAGGACCAGTTCGAGCTACGAGTAAAATGCACAAAAACGAAACGTTCGCGAACGAAACGATTCGCTTAGAAAATGTTCTTGACGAACATCGAAAATCGAAATCAATATTATTTTATTTCACATTAACCTACATGGTCACTTAAGAAACGTCGGAAGCTAGATGCCCGGTTCCAATTTGTCGTTTCGTATGGAGAAGATCTGGGAAGAAACTTCACGGTTACTCTTTTAACAATAATTGGTTTTACGATGTTTTCAAGATATTGAAGGACCATATCGGCCTGTCAAAAAGTAGGTAAGGTTATCTGACGGATCTGAAGGTAGACCGTGTAAATGAAAAGACAAGAACTGAGCCTAGTAGTAAAGACTTTTACGGCTATCAATAAAAATCTAAAATTCATTCATTCATTCATAAGTGAGCATTAAAAATGGTGTTTACCTTTTTTGTGCGAAAAGTTTAAATAAATAAATAAATAATAAAAAGGAAATAATAAAACCTACACTACAATAAGGGGCTTACAGGACCTAAACACAAAAAGTACAAGTTTTAGAAACCAGTGATCGACTACAGTAAACAGAATCAGAAAAATATATTATATTCTTCAGGATATATGCTAGGTGTTGGAAACATAATACAACTAATTTGATTCGATAGAAAAAAAATATCATGAAGTTACCTCTTTAAACTTTCTTTTTACAATAAAAACCATACTAATATACATACAATTCTAATTTTTTGTCAGATTATTCTACAAGCAACATACTAAAACAGTAGTGTTTTAATTTTTTAGTCCAAATAATAGATTTTTTGTACCTAATTAAACAATTGCTTCATATTTTGCTATAAATTACCCGCGTTGTGTCATCCCGCTTCTCTATCTTTTCTATGCAGTCCGACAGTGACCGCGCTTCAGGTCATGTAAGCCCCTTAAGTGGACAAATAATTAATTTCATGATGAATTTTCACTACTATGATCAACACAGACTGACTCGTTGTTACAAGCGCAACTGCTGAGCATGAGGTCCTGGGTTCGATTCCCGGGTTGGGCTAAAGTGTTATTGGGTTTTACCATCAGGATGTTTTCAGTTCATTTGGTGTCTAGATTTGTGCCCGGATGATGCAAAAGGTTTGCCCCTATGACATGGGACTTAAACATAACTAGCGAAATGTGGGGGTAGATAGATAGATATATAAAACGTTTATTCAGTGCAACAAAAGACACAATACAGGTAATAAGCAACATCAAAAAAACTGGCCAAGTCGGACTCGCACACGAAGGGTTCCGTACCACAAGGCAAAAACGCCGAAAAAAACACGTTTGTTGTATGGGAGCCCCCCCTTAATATTTATTTTATTCCGTTTTTATTACTTGTTGTTTTAGCGGCAACAGAAATACATCATCTGTGAAAATTTTAACGGTCTAGCTATCACGGTTCATGAGATACAGCCTGGTGACAGACAGACAGCGAAGTCTTAGTAATAGGGTCCCGTTTTTACCCTTTGGGTACGGGACCCTAAAAAGGCGAAAAAAAAAAAACAAAGATTAAAAAGATAAATTGACCCATAGACACCAGACCTATCTCATTTACCTACATCTATAACGGTCGATCACTACTGGGCAGTGTGTGTCTCATGGTTGCACCATGGTTGGGTAGGTAATAAGGACATCTCTGCTTACCTATCAGGAATTATAGCCATGAAGTTATGTTACTACCAACACACTAACAGTTTACACCAACAGAAAACAAAATTGCATAACTACAAAAACTCTTAAGCCAATGGCCCCATAAATTCCCCATAGAACATAACACGACACCATTAATTCGTATTAATATAAAAATATATATATTTTAATAATTACACGCCATATATTCGGTGATTTATGTAAAAGAAACTTAATTCTGGTTTAATATATGGGTTTTATTTAATTTAGTTTTTATTAGTGATTTAATTTTGGTGCCATCACCTGATTTAGATTACGTGATGAATCTATTCCGAGTTTTGTTGTGGGTTTTCGACGAATGGGCACTTCTTACCCAATTTTCTTGTGGGTTTCGTAAAAGGTGAGTTAAGGATTAGATACATGAAGGGGACGGGAAGCAGTTTCCACTATAACAGAATATTTCACCAATTTTTCTATTAGATTTTTTTTAATAACAGCCCGGAGTTTGGAAGTTGGAAGTGTGACACCCCCATGCCTCGGAAAGCACGTTAAGCCGTTGGTCCTGCGCCTGATCTCTCTCCGGTCGTGTCGGATTGCCGTCCCATCGGACTATGAGAGTGAGGGAAGAGGGAGTGCACCTGTGTCTCTGTGTCTGCGCGCACACTTGTGCGCCAAAGGTTTAGTCTCTGTTGAGATTTTAAACATTACACGTATTTTACGCTTTCGCCTGTTATCTTTCTGGTTAATGACCATAAAGCAATGATTTTTTACAGAATCCCTATGTTTTCCTTTTTTTTATAAAATCCAAAAATGCCGATTTAGACCACTGTCAACAGAGGCCTAGTGTACAAAGACAACTATTAGGTAATGAAAAATGAAATACATAGGGACACAGTATAATCCTTCTTATTCAGTGCAATTCCCTACATTTATGCTCGCATATCTCGTCAAAATGTACTAAACAGAAGATTTTTTTTGTTGCGATTTCAAGTTTGGTCCAAAGTTGTTGACAATAATGAGTACAATGACCTCTTAAGAGGTTTTATACTGCCACTCCACTTTTGATAATCGAAACTTGGTAGTTAATAACAGGAAGCAGTACAAATAAAGAACAAAAAAACTGAAATAAAAAACAAAAATTCAATAAACAACGAAAAATCACGAAAATCTTAACGCTCGAAATTAAAAAGGTCACAACGACTAACTATAAATTCGTTATGGCACATAAACTTTACTATTATTAAATACACGTACAACCTTTTTATTTTCATGACATTGATTGCTCGATATTTTTCTCCTTGTAATTTATAGTTTTAGCCAGTACCGGTTAATGGCTTTAGAAATAAAAGGTCTATAGGAGAAATAGTAAAAAAATTTTTTTGGAGATAAGCTTTCGTCGTAAAAATGTTTTGATAAATGGGTGTCGCTTATAACTGAATGTGGATAAAGGAGAGTACTTAGTGATGTAGTGCTCATGAAGCAACAGGCGCTTTACGTCTGGTAGCCAAGTGTTACGCGCAAGTACACTCTGTAAATCAACTTAACGTAACTGTCCCGTTGGTCTCGTGGTCGCAAGCGCGACTGCTGAGCGTGTGGGGTCCTGGGTTCTATTCCCGGGTCGGGCAAAGTGTTATTGAGTTTTTCCATCAGGGATTTCTTGAAAAGAGTTTGGAAGTCGGCGGTGTGATACCCCCGCGCCTCGGAAAGCACGTTAAGCCGTTGGTCTTGCGCCTGATCTCTCTCCGGTCGTGTCGGATTGCCGTCCCATCGGACTATGAGAGTGAAGGAAGAGGGAGTGCACCTGTGTATGCGCGCACACTTGTGCACTATTACGAGTATCTCCCGCACCGAAGGCTTGTCTTTTTTTTTTGTGTATGGGAAATCATCAAATGACCCCTCCCGCTCTGGGTGGAGTGGAAGGGAGTGTCAGACTCTTACTGACTAAAACCCACCCGTGTTCCTTCCTTAGCCCTTTATGTTCCGGGCCAGCGGTAACCCTTTCGGACTATCCCGCTGACCCGAAAACCGAAGGCCGAAGGCTTGTCTCCGTTGAGATTGGCCGCCGTGACCGAAATACGGTCTGGAGGACTTTTTTTTAAATAAACTTAATTACTAAGTGATTTTAGGTTGGATCGTTTTTCAGCAGTAAGCACATTACAAAAACAGGTCATATAATTATTGCATTAATAGTGAGTCCTTTCAGAGCAAACAAACAGGTTCGTTTCAAACCAGAAACAGTTATGTTACGAAATATTTTAATTAAGTTAAAGGCGAGATATCCGATACGTCAGTTCATTATGTTATTATTAGGGCGTGGCTCCTGCGGGCGAAACATGTATCATATAGTTAGGCGAGATTCATCATATTCGAGGTATTTTACTATGGGGACGGGCTGCAGACATCGAGTCTATTTTTATTCTGCAGAAAAGAGCTATCAGAGCCATATACAGCCTCCGCAGGCGTGACTCTCTAAGGGAACTGTTTAAAGATATTAACATCATGACGGTACCTTGTCAATACATCTACGAAAATATCATGTACGTAAGGAAAAATCTACATCTTTTTAGTAAAAGAGGTGAAAGACACAATTATATCACTAGAAATAGGGACCAATTAGTTCAACCAGGTTTCAGGCTGGCTAAAGTAGACTCGTCTTTCATGGGCTACTGTTTAAAATGTTACAATAAAATACCTGCCGACATACTTCAACTGAATGAAACGAAATTTAAATCTTGTATAAAACGCACACTATGCAGCCAGGCATATTATAAATTGGGGGACTACATCGCCGATAAAAGTGCTTGGCTAAACGCTGGTCCTGCTCCATAAGGACGCACAAATAAATTGATTAGCATTGGAAAATACTGTTGAAGCTGCTGAAGATTTTAAAATACACTTTTTGCATTATATAAATTCAATCTCCTAGTATTGTATAATTGCATAGCACATGTGTGAGTACTATGTACATACTATAAAGCTTCCATTTACTGGGTACGCCTTTCATTGACTTGAATGTGCCCTGGCGGCTGAGAGTATGTCATGCTCACTCAAATGTCTCGCTGATGGTGGCGCGTGTGTTGGATCATTTAGCTCCCTATAAAATGGTTGAGCTGAATGGTGCTAATACATGCGTCATGTTCGTGAACGGGCGCCGTCAGTAGGGACTGGTCATCTCTTTGCTGCCATGGCTTATTTTAATTTTATTTAATATTTGAATTGTTTTTTTTTTCATTACGGACGCTTTTAACGTTCTGCATCGTTCTCACATGCATAATTTTTAACATGAATGATGTAAACAAGACTTTGTAACCATATTATTTTGATTTAAAAGAGTGTCCATGGAGTTTCTTGCCCGTTCTTCTCCATAGGTACCTACGCTTTGGAATGGGCAATCTAGCTTCATCTTTCTGACTGACCGACCCCTTGACAATTCAAAAGTGCCTGTAATTGGTTTAATTGAAATAAATGCTTTGAGTTTGAGTTTGAGTTTGAATTCCGTTTGATAAAGTTTTTTGTTTTTTAGGGCAGCCACACGTCGTGTCGATCAAAGGTTAAGCTACGCTTGCCGCGGTTAGTCCGTGGATGGGTGACAATTTTTATATACCGAGACCCCTCCGTGCCTCGGAAAGCGCGTTGAGCCGTTGGTCCCGGCTGTCATTCGTGGATCTTTGACAGTCGTTACGGGTAGTAGTAGTCGCTCCATGTAAAATACTGGTATTCAGCTGCATCCGGTTAGACTGGAAGCCGACCCCAACATAGTTGGGAAAAGGCTAGGCAGATGATGATGCACTTTTTAGCTGGTAATAAAAGACAGCTCGTAATAAAAAGGTGTATGACAGTTCAAAACTTCAAATCATAAGTTAGAGTCACACCCACATGCAATATTAACATGTCAGCATTTAATTAATAGACAATACTAATATAATTAAAGTGTTGCTCGTATTAAGACATCAGGTTATTGTTGGCTATAAATTATTGCGTGGGCGTGATTTGTAGCCTCAAATGATAGCCTACAAATGAAAGCCGGTTAGGTCGGCTACTGTTTGAGGCCTTTTTTTTACAAAAAAGGTTTGATGTGGGTGCTGATGCATGTAATTTTGTATTAGAATCGTGGCAGGAAAAATAAAAAAGTGAAATTTGTACCAACACAATGAATATAAAAAGTATGTAGGTAGCTACGGTCAGCAACAAAAGTCGATTAACACTTCAGTTTTTTAAATCTCAGTTAATGAGCAAAATATTTGTTCAAAATAGCAGCAGAAGTACATTGCAATTTTGAACAAATATTTTGTTCAATAACTGAGATTAAAAAAAACTGAAGTATTAATATTTTGCTCAATAGCTTATATTAAAAAAACTGAAATGTTAATCGACTTTTGTTGCTGATGTACCTTGTTATTTTTATTCGTGGCGTTGTACTTGATACCTTGTTTTTTTTTGGTTCGTCACATTTTTGTTAGCTTGAGTAAATTAAACGATTGCCTGTAGGTTTTTACCAGACTAGCGCTGTTGAAACACTCATCTCTTGGGTTCCGTCAGTGAATGGGAATCAATCTAATCTATCTACAGCAGTGTTTATAATATCAGATAATTAATATTCCATCTCATCTACTTTAATTAAATGTATTCTAAGTTGATTTTGAGTGACCATTTGTAACAAAAAGGTCCTAATAAGTGTTTGGTTGCAATGGAATTTGAACTTTGTGAAGTATGACATTCAGTTTGTTATTCCGTGACTTCTTTCTATCTCAAATTCTTAATTCACAATAATATAGCCTGTCCCACTGCAGAGCAAAAGCCTCCCCCCTCTCCCTTTCCACACAATTCTGTCTTTTGCGAGTCCTTTTGCGCCAGCGAGTCTTTTCGGTGGAGTCAAGCTCATTGCCAATGGGAATAAGTGAAATTATTAATTCATTATTTACGATGTTTTTGCTTAGCGTGGTCCTGGACTTCAAATGAACATTTAGACAGGCACACAACGTATTTAAAACGCGCAGATGGCGCGCGTTTTAGGAACGGGCGTCATCTGCGCCGTAGATGCTGATTGTTTTGGGTTCGAATCTCATTTGAAGCGCGTATACGCGAGTCATCTGCGCGTCGTCTGCGTGTTTAAAATACGCCGTGTGCTTACACGCTGTTAAGGGTTTTCATGCTGCCAGTATGACAAAATGTTCAATCAACCAACTCAGCCTTGCAGTCTACTGCTGGATATGGGTCTCTCCTAGGCTGCGCCACAACTCCCTGTCCTCCATCTTCCGCATATAGTCCCAGCCAGGTTCATCTAGTTTGGGGGCGTCCCAAACTTCGCTTGCCGATACGCGGCCTCCACTCCAGGACGTCGGGAATCGATAGCCGATTCCCGGCCACCGTAGGCGCGGGCTTGCGGACGGCGAGCAATGGGCAGCTCGCCGTCCGCTAAGGACCAGGCCCGGGTCGACGGCGCGTTGTGTTCCACGCGCGCCACAAAGAGATGTCAGCACTAACTGACGGGGTCCGCTAGGGCCGATGCCGGCCAGGGTCGCGGGTTGTTCGAAATAGATACCGTGGCCCCTGGCACAGGCAACTGAAGGAACACGGGTGGGTTTTAGTCTCGTAAAACGATTCGCCTGCTTCTCCGGCCATCGATCCTTCGACAAACATGGCCAGCACACTCCCACTTCTACTTGCTTACTCATACTCATACACTGTATCATAACCATTCCTTACAAGAAAAAGAAACAACGATAATATATTATCTTTCTCAGAAACATGCAAGTCAACCTGAATAACGTGAAAGGTGCCTTTTTATTCCATTCTTTAATATAACGGGTTTCATAAAGACGAACTTGTTGCCTTTGAGTTCAAAAGATTTTCATAGCTTTGAGTTAGGAGCAGAATTTTTAATACCCGGGAATTTGATGCTCAATTGTTATTTTACCTTGTTAATTCATGTGCACGTTGGAGTCCTACTGGGTAATTGAGTAACACATACAGTAGTATTGGCTTTCATTTTGACAGTTCAACAACATTCATTGCGATATTACCGACTTCAAAAAAAAAGGAGGTTATCAATTCGACATGCGACATGTACGTGATATTATTGGAATTGCATTAATTCCAAACAAATGTACAAAATTTTATAGACGTATGTATGTATGTTTGTCCACGCATTTCTCCGCGACTATTTATCGGATCGTGACCATTTGTTTTTATTGAGTTACATTTACTTCAACTTAGGGTAAAAGTTTCATCAAAATCGATTCAGTGATTTTCAAGATGTGGACTAATACGTGTAACTGTGACGGCCTGGCTTATTGATACGAGCTACGGGTGTAGTGTCAAAGGGAAAACATCTCAAAACCTTGGTCAAATTCTAGTGCAATATTTACAATTCAACTATTACCTACTCATTACAAACAAATATTCCGGTTTTTACTTAAAACTAAAAATTACAAAATAAAAAAGTAATTTAAAAAAATTAAATCGACTTCAAAAAGAAATATACTTACTCAAAATTATGAAATAACTTTAATTTCGGAAGTCGGTGGCAAAAAAACTAAATAAAATACAGATCCAAAGACAGACACCGACTTCCGAAATTAAAGTTATTTCATAATGTTGAGTAATTTTCTTTTTGAAGTCGGTTTAATTTTTTTAAATTACTTTTTTATTTACGTTCTTGAGTAGACACAGTGTTGAATTCATGGTTTCAGTTTGCGCGCTGATGTCTCTGTTAGGTATCCCATGTAATAGAGGACGAGCCTGTTCCCATCAACTGGGTACAAATCCAGACTCTGGGTTGCTACTGAGAAATTCCTTATGTAAGAAACCAGTAACAGTTCTGCCCAATATTGGAACTGAACCCCAGGGCCTCGTGCTCAGTGGCACTTGCGATTACTACACTAACATTCTACTTAATGTTAATACATTACTCGACCAGAACACTTTGTTTCAACTACAAAATCTCAGAAACCGAATTAAGTATATCCGTTTTCTCGGTGCCAGCTCATAAATAACTTACGTTCTAGAATGTTCCATTCAACGAAGAATGTTCCGACGAGATTTTTCCATATTTGCCGTTATGAATATTTAAGTTTGCACTTTACTCTGATTCTGAACGCTTAGTATTGCAAACGGGCGGTTTTTAATATTTTCATTTTTATATAGGTACTGCACTTTTATGAGAAATTATTTTGAGGGGAAGAAGAAAACGGAATGCGGAAGTTGAGATAATAATAGCTTACTATACACCGTTATTTTTAGTATATGCGAAACCTGAATATAGTTTGTTCAGAATAAGTAACTGAATCGATTCCAATAATTTTTACCCCATGTTATATTTTGTCCCAAAAATATTTATAAAAGATTAAAAGTTGGACACCGAGCGACACTCCAATCTTCGCGCCGAACGGTTAGGTATCTAGGTACTATTATCAATGAGCTCAAGCTGAGGGCGTGGCGCGGGTGAGCATGCTTTTGTACGAACAAACAGGTAACTTAACAAGCTTATAACTTTGTGATTTATCATGATACAGTTTTGAAATTTTGTACATAGATTCTTTACATAAAAATACTAGACACGTGTTTCGGGTTTCGCATAAACTAAAAATAATGTTATATAGCTTCTGCCCGCGACTTTATCCGCGGTAGACGTCACCATAAAACATCTCCAATGGCATTTGGCAATAGTGTAGCTTTACTTTTTTTCAGATCAGTAGGTAATTCCAGAGATAACACTTAACAAACTATTTTTTTTTAATTGTATTGAACAGGGTTTGTTTACCTTTTCTTCAGATACTTCAAAATCAAAATACTGTAATTCACAAAAACCTACGTTCGGTTCCCATTGGTCGTTTGCTATGGAGAAGAGTCGGCAAGAAACTCCACGGTTACTCTTTTAAAAATAATTGGCTTTTACAATTTTTTGAAATTACAGTAGGCAGTAGGTATTGGGAGGACAGTAGGCCTGTCAACAAGTACCAGATACTTAGTAAAATAAAAAATTGTCTACAGATCTAAAGTCTACAATTCCTACAAAGTTCTCAAATTTACAAAATATAAAATAATCTATCGAATGGATAATTAAAAAATAAAATAGGTAGCTATAAAAACTTATTAAAACTAAATTATATAATTGCCATTACAACCACTAATACAGAGTTGAAATTAGAATTGTCTATTTATAATGTCAAATTAATTATAATAATAATTATTATATTCATTTTTAAGTTAGGATTTAATTTTATGTAGGTAAGTACATATTTTCTCATGTCAAATAATAAAAAGATAATGTCAAAGGATTATGTATAAATAAATAAAAAATTCTGGATCAAACCACAATATGTTTATCATAGCGATTGTCCTTAAGGGCCTGTGCACACCATGATTTTTAAACGCGCCGTTGACGCGCGTTTTAGAAACGTACGTCAACGGCGCGCTTTTATCCTACAGAAGGTTTAAAGGCTGCGTCTGACTCGCGTGCGTATCGCGTCTGTATCGCTACAAACGCGCGTCAACAACGGCGCTTTTAAAAAAAGTGGTGTGCACAGGCCCTTAGAGTTCCACAGAAAATAGGACCAACACTTTTTTAAGGCACTCCACACACAAAAAATCTTCACTAAAACGTGCGTCTGTTTCACCCCTGTCAAGTTTGACTGACATCGTATATTGACAGACGGACTGACTGTGAGTCGACGACAAAATGGTAGCACGAATTAAATATAAACTATTCTTAGAGTCCCCTTGGACTTAGCTATACGCAGTAAGTATGTGAAGCTGTATTAGTAGCTATTTTTTTAATATAATATTTGTGAAAATTATTTAGCTTAAGTATCTGTTTTGTATAAAACTCGTGGCTAAGTAATAACAGCAGCAAGGCTCAATCGATCAGGTTAAGCTACTCTTGCCGCGGTTAGTCCGTGGATGGGTGCCCATTTTTATATACCGAGATCAATCCAACACGACTGTGGAGAGATCAGGCGCAGGACCAACGGCTTTACGTGCTATCCGAGTCACGGGGGCTTCACACCACCAACTACCAAACTCCGACCTGTTATTGAGACATTCCTAATGGAAACCCAATAACACTTTTCCCGGCCCGGGAATCGAACCCAGGACCCCACGCTCAATAGTCGCGCTTCCGACCACGAGACCAACGGAGCAGTCTATACACTAGGAGGTATGTAAAGTAACTAACATGATATTATTTATTTATTTATTAACTCGACATCACTATCATTACAGGAATTTCCTAATTCAATAGTGTGGCCATAATTACAGTTTTATTATTTACCATAACGTATTCTGTACATCGTTGTTTTTGTGAACTCACTCAGAGAACAAGTAAAGAGATCTATGCTGTCTGCTACGTCATTAAGTACACGCAAGGTGCGCGTTATAGGGGCTTTACTCAGTAGATTGGTCCTACTACTGGGCATCGCCAATAGACGTGGCTGTCGCCTTCGGAATACATAAATAATACATAATTGTCGGGCACACACAGGTTTATTTCTTTTAATATACCTGGGTTTGAAGTCTTGCCACGTAATAATTTAAAAATATAGATAGCAAGAGCTGTGTCCCTCCTTGTTTCCAATTAGGAGCTTTTACGCCGTATGGCATTACATACAAACTTTCAATCCCTTGTTTTTCGAAATGAATGAACCGATTTTAATTATGAAACTTCAAACGCATAAGCAGGATAGAACATTTTCGAAATGTCTTATTGAAAAAAAAAAAAACTGGAAATCTCTGTTTCTATGGAAAATTTAAAATCGGTCTAATTTGGCTGTAACACTATTTTTTGAAAATATTCTTAAGAGCCTATACTACCTCAGATAAAATTCACTCTTTATCTCGCTCGTACGATGCTGCTCGCGGACTGTGTGAAAGCGAGACAGAGTGCGGTGCTGGGCGGGAGGCAGCGCCAATAGTTTAGGTATTTGCTTTTTACGGTGAAAATAAAGGTAATTCAAAAAAATTAACTAACATGAGACCTGCTTTATAGTTAGTTCAGTTAGTATGCAAAGTTTCATGATCTAATTTGAAGTATTTTTTGAATACCAGCGGTTTATTGTTCGGTTTGGAGGTAACTTTGGAAATTTTTCTATGGAGAAAATTTTATGGAATCGTGTTTTCGTTTAACATAAGACCTTACATTAATCCTCAACTAAAGCATATATTTATTTCAAAATTAATGCTGCGGAATTTTCGACATAACGGAGGATCATGCTAAGCCATTTGAGGTAGTATAGGCTCTTAAGTAACTTTTTAGACCTTTGTATCCTGCTTATGCGTAGAAGTTTCATTAAGGGGCTTACAGGACCTAAACGCAAAAAACGTAAGTTTTAGAAACAATAAAAGTGATCGACTACAGTAAACAAAATCAGAAAAATATATGATATTCTTCAGGATATAATATGTATGCCAGGTAGATTAGATAGTTTGTTGAAAACATAACTCAACTTTGATACGGTAGAAAAAAATCATGAAGATACCTCTAAAAACTTTCTTTTTACAATAAAAACCATACTAATATACATACAAACATTATGATTTTTTGTCAGATTATTCTACAAGTAACATACTAAAAAACTAGTGTTTTAATTTTTTAGTCCAAACAATAAATTTTTTGTAAATAGATAATTGCAATAAATTACCAGCGTTGTTATCGCGCTTCTCTTTTTTTTCTATGCAGTCCGACAAAGACCGCCCTTTAGGTCATGTAGTCGCCTTAAAATCGGTTCATTCATTTCGAAAAACAAGGGCTTGAAAGTTTGTATGAAATGCCGTTCGGCGTAAACGCTCTCATGATGATAGCCAAATTAGCTTCGAAATATCCGTATGCTAGTATAACAACAGAGGACGCTGCTTGATGAGGTAATCCATTAGGTTTCCTTGACGACACCTGCACAACCAAGGGAGTAATACAGTTAATCACTCCAACCAAACTCATAATTTTTTAATTACCCTCATAATTCAAAGTAAATAAACTCGAAACACATAAATGTAAGAAAGTAAAAGCGTTCCGCGTTTAAGATTATGTAAATGGCGGCAAATTCGTGAATGTTTTGCGAACAATTTGTGAAGCACACATGTGCTTGGCGAACGTGTTGTAAATGTGGAGGGATGTGCTGATCCAGAGTTTATCGATGTCGATAAAATTACCGATCGGTTCTTACGATCGATCTTTGTTAAAACCATGAAGTTGAAATGTACAAATTGTAAAGTAACAGTGTACCTACATATTCATTGTTGGAGAGTCTAATATTTAAAAAAAAAATAAACTGTCTGATTTGAAAAGAGTAGTTTTGGTAATGAGGGGCTTGTGGCTAAGTATTATCAGCCGCACGGGTCGATCGATCAGGTTAAGCTACGCTTGCCGCGGTTGGTCCGTGGATGGGTGACCATATTTACATACCAAGACCCCTTCGTGCCTCGGAAAGCACGTTAAGCCGTTGGTCCCGGCTGTCATTCGTGGATCTTTGACAGTCGTTACGGGTTGTCAGAAGCCCGCAAAACTGACAACCAGTCTTACCAAGGGGTATCGTATTACCCAGTAACTGGGTCGTGAAGGTTAGATAGGCAGTTGCTCCATGTAAAATACTGGTATTCAGCTGCATCCGGATAGACTGGAAGCCGACCCCAACATAGCTGGGAAAAAGCCTAGGCAGACGATGATGATGAGTTTTGTTAAATGTGATCGCATTTTATGTAAGTAATTTTATACCTATTTCAAAATGGTATTGTTCGTCGAATCGTTGAGCTCCTTAAGTTTTGAGTTGAGCTGCACGATTTCTGACAAATGCGTGCATTGGCTGGACAGAAAGACCATCTCAGACATCGATCTACATGGTCTTTATATAACCTGACCAAGATTATGTCTGGACTTTAAAAGAGACTGTGACCTCTGAGTTTGTTTCGGCCTTTCTTCTCAGAGCAGTCAGGTAGGAAACGCCGACCTCATCTAGTTTAAAAAAAATATGATTGACTAAAAGTGTTTGTGCAAACACTTTTACATGTCAAAAAATAAAATAATTTATCATTAATTTGTCATTTAAATTTTTTATCAAATAATAATATCTCCACTCATTCAATCAAATGACTCATCTAGTTTTAAAATATTATTTCTTTTGACGAGTAAAGTTTTTATGACCAACTGTAGCTGTGTCTGCGACTGCGTTCGCATGGATGATGTCGGAAAACTAAGTTACTCCATATGATCAGTTATCTGCCAGTGCAAGTCCCGTCAACATCGGCTCAGCTGTTTCGGAGATTAGCCGGAACAAACAAACAGACGGAAATATTAAAATTGTTTTATTGTTATATACGTACCGTATATACTTTCATAAAATATGCATTTATTAAAAAGCTGTAATTTTGAAACTGCAAAAAGACACTTGAATTTTATTTATTCCGTTCTTATAGATTTACAGAAAAAATATTTCATATAGCTAGCAATAGTTCATTAGAAAAAGACCTTATTATTCCACACACAAAAAGCACTCTTAAAAGCGTCACTATCACTATTAACATGTTAAAACACGGAAACTGACAATGGCAACCTATAAAACAGCGGCAATAAAATATTAATACACTTCGAAACTTCCAATAATAAAAAAAAAACAACGCACACAACCGGAACTGAACTCATTTAGAAATTCGAACGAAACGTTTTACAAATTCATGTGCAATATGAATTCAGGTTATAAACCGTCGCTGGATACAATTCATTACGTTTTATGACGTCATAACGTATCAGCCAGCTCAGGGGAAATTAGCAGAAGTTTAGAATATGACTGCGTCATCAGTTCTTCATCAATTTGAACGCGTTTTATGTGAATAATTTTCCATTTTCCATTTGTCATGGTAATGTTTTTATGTGAATGTGGGTTGGTTTTGTACGATTTCTTGGCGATTTATTGGGTATTTGAAGTAGATGTTTAAGATTTTTTCATTTTTTAATACACTATATCCAATGAAGTGCTCGTGGGTAAATGATAACAGCCGCACGGGTCAACCGAAGACCACCATCAAGATGGGTGACCGTCCATTATACATAGAGAATTCGAGACCCCTCTGTGCCTCAAAAGCACGTTAAGCGGTTGGTCCCGGCTGTCATTCGTAGACCTTTGATAGTCGTTACGGGTAGTCAGAAGCCCAAAAGTCTGCCAACCAGTCGCACCAGTAAGTAGGGTTTGATTTTGATGTTGATCAACGTGTTATTGTGTTGTAGCATCAGGAATATCCATTTGGCGTCTAGATATCTTGTGTTTTGTTATTGACAATAAGCTCCCCCTCCATTGCTCGTCCATAATATTATATGGGACTTAAATATAACCGGTTACACATGGTTGTACTATGGTCCGCGCGGAACTAGTTGGCCGCGCCTTGGGTGGGGACGGGGGAAGGGGGGGCAAGGTTGCGTAGTATTCGCAACGCACGTACTGAGTAATGACAAAGCGCCCCCGCCCCTCCGTCCCACCGCTCACATACCTAAGGCGCGGCAAACTAGTTCCGCGCGGACTATAATATCTTTACATAATAATATAATCAGCCAATAATGTTCCCACTGCTGGGACACAGGCCTAGGCCTCCTCTCGGTGACAGGGAATAATATCATTATATTTTGTTATTTCTTTTGTTTCAGATAAAATTCAGATCAACTTCTGAATTTCATCTACTGCATAAATCATTTAAATACCACAAACATGATAATAAACTTCAATTTAAAAGTTTACGTTGAAAAAAAGAATGACCTTTAATTATTTTCGTCTAGACTGGATTTTATCTTTTCAACTTTATCGTTGTCGTAATGAAAGACGAATTATGTAGAATTTTTATTTCTAAGTTATCAAAACACTAGTGAACGGTCCCGGGATTTCTTGAGTCTTAAAATAAAAATATTGTTTTCGAAACAGTTTTAGCGATTAAATTAAATGAAATCTTTATTTATTATTTATTTATTTAATATAACTTTATGCACAAGTAAAAGAAATACTGTACAAAGGCGGACTTAATGCCTGAGGCATTTTCTACCAGTCAACCTTAGGGTGATGCAGAGACAAAACATGGCAGGTGCAACATACGGGATAAATAGCTAGGAAATGACTCCTTATAAAATACAAGAATAAATAAACATATAGATACATACATACATACATACATATAAACAAAATGAACAAATATCGGTAGAGGAGAAAACGAAACCAGCAAATCAGCGCAGAGATGCTGCGGTCAACTTTTGACGGATATCTTTATCTTTTTTTTTGGTCGACTCTTCACGTGGCCAGAGGGGGCCTATTTTTTGGCCAAAGAACACTGGCATACATCGTGGCAATGCTGCCAGTCTTTTGGGCATTTTTCCTGTTGACAGCGAGGCGGATGAATTTTTTGATGCCCTTTGATAACTTCCCCTCAGTTTTAGTTGTATATCATTCATCATCATCATAAGCAGCCTATAATGTTCCCACTGCTGGGACACAGGCCTCCTCTCGGTGAGAGGGAGTGGGCCGTAATCCACCACGCGGGCCCAGTACGGGTTGGCAGATGTCACATGTCTTCGAATTTTTGGTTCTAGGACATGCCGGTTTCCTCACGATGTTTTCCTTCACCGTTTTGAGAGCAGTGGTCATGAAATAATTTACACAAAGTAAAGCGCCTGTCTGGGTTCGAACGTACGACCTACAACTCGTAGTTCGCGGCCGTTTACCACTTGGCCACCACTTGGCTTGGCTTGTAAATAACATTATTTTAAGAAAATTATAAATAAATAAATAGAGAATACAATTTCGTCTCACAGTGTTTTAAACAGACAAACAAAATAACTTTTTCCTCACAATTTTTATTAGACTTTTTATTAGACTGCATTTTTATTAAACTGGATTCCGAAGAGTTAACGCAATTTATGAGTATATTGCCTTTCACATAATAATGAAATACATTGTCTTTTTGAGGGGCCCATGGCTAAATAATAACAGCCGCACAGGTCGATCGATCAGGTTAAGCTACGCATGCTGCGGTTGGTCTGTGGATGGGTGACCATCTCTACATACCGTGACCCCTCCGTGCCTCGGAAAGCACGTTAAGTCGTTGGTCCCGGCTGTCATTCGTGGATCTTTGACAGTCGTTACGGGTAGTCAGAAGCCCGAAAGTCTGACAACCAGTCTTACCAAGGGGTATCGTATTACCCAGTAACTGGGTTGTGGAGGTCAGATAGGCAGTCGCTCCATGTAAAATACTGGTATTCAGCTGCACCCGGTTACACTGGAAGCCGACCCCAACATAGTTGGGAAAAGGCTCGGCAGATGATGATGATTGTCTTTTTGATACAGTGTCTGAAGGAATATACTGAATTAACTGCTATAATTATGCAATCAATTTTTAGGGTTCCGTACCCAAAGGGTGCCAATGGAGCCCTATTACTCAGCCTCTGCTGTCCATCCGTCTTTCAGTGGACTGTATCTCATGAACCGTAATAGGTAGACAGTTGAAATTTTCACAGAGTGTGTATTTTTATTGCCGCTATAACAATAAAAATTAAAGGGTCTCGATACAAGAAACGTGTTTTTTTGCTTTATGGTACGGAACTCTTCGTGTGCAATTCCGACTAGCACTTGGTTGGTTTTTCTTCGTACTGCCATTTACCGAAAACAGACAATCCGTTCTCAAGATATCATCAAAAAGCCGTTCCATACAAAATGTGTGAGAAAATGAATCAATTATCTTTTTTTTTTCGTGAATTTTTCCCATGTTTTAATAGTTATTCTGCTATTCGGGGCGGAGACACATCCAACAAATCAAAGATCATAATAATCGGTCCAGCCATTCTTGAGTTATAAATGGTGTAACTAACCCGATTTTGTTTTATTTATATATGTAGATACTAGCTGCCCGGCGCTACTTCGTTCGCGTGGTGTCCTCTTACCTTAGCCTACCCCTACCCTACTCCTACACTACTCCTACCCTACTTCTAAACTACTCCTAACCTACTCCTACCCTAATCATAACCTACTCCTACTCTACTCCTATAATTTAAAAAAAAAAGTATCCTAAATCCGTCTCCTGGTTTTAAACTACCTTCCGACCAATTTTCAGCCAAATCAGTTGAGCCGTTCTTTAGTTATAAAATAGTGTAACTAACACGATAAGTTAACATGATAAGTTGGTCCTATTAGCTTCTACCCGCGACTTCGTATAAGTGGAAGTCAACAATATTATTAAAAAAAAAACTATGACACACGTCAATTTATAGTGTAGAAATCTCTCTTCATGAAAGAATTTTTGTAATTGGATCAGTACTTCCAGAGATTACCTTTACGTTAATAAAAAATATATAATAATATTAGATTTCAGCTTATTCACGTGGTCTGAAGACTACTTAGCTACTGCAACAACTAAATCCTTCACCTATTTTATTGCCCTCAACACAATAAACCGACAGGTAATAATTACCAAAAGCATTACTCATAGCATTATCATGTATGCTATCTCTTCTTGTCCTATCACTATAAATTAAGTCGTCTATCAAAATACGCAAATCGATCAACAATTCATTATCATATGCAAAAAGTATTAATATTCGAGATTAGTCAAGCACTATTACATTTTTATCGATAAGATGACATCACTACGGCACGTGATACATAAGGGACGTGTCCCGACATTGTGTAGAAGTGTGATTGTAGCTTGTATAGTGCTACTTTATACAATACTTCAAAAGTTATTTTATGTATGATCTAACGATGCTAATGTATAGCTAGCTAGTGTATGTATACTATGGGACCAAAACAGAAATCGCGAAAAAAAAATCAGCTGTTTATACCATAATCAGCCTATAATGTTCCCACTGCTGGGACACAGGCCTCCTCTCGGTGAGAGGGGGTGGGCCGTAATCATTGGCAGATGTCACATGTCTTCGAATTTTAGGTTCTAGGACATGCCGGTTTCCTCACGATGTTTTCCTTCACCGTTTTGAGAGCAATGGTGATGAAATAATTTACACAAAGTAAAGCGCCTGTCTGGGTTGGAACCTACGACCTACAACTACTAAGTCGCGGCCGTTACCACTTGGCCACCATGTTCGTATAACTCGTCAAAATGTAGAGAACAGCTGATTTTTTTTTTCGCGATTTCATGATTGGTCCCATAGTAAAGTCCGACAGTGATCGCGCTTTAGGTCATGTAGTGGCCTTAATACCATTCCTACCGTTAGTTTGTTACGCAATTACCCCGCTGCTATAAGACATAGGACACTTTATATCCCGGTACATAATTGCGACCAAAACCTAGTTCCATAAAAATCTTTAATCAAGCAACATGTTGATGTTGAACAAAGTTTATCAACATGTTTATGAACGCCATCTTGTTTGTCTCAATAATGTACACTAACTTTACTGGGGTGAGTATAAACTAAGTTGGAACGAGTCCGGCTTTATGACCATAACTAAGTTGAGACTTCAAGTGTTTTAGGGTTAATGGGGGGAGGGGGGGTGTTTAACTGGCAGCGCAAACTGTGCGTGTTGTCACTGTGTCTAGTTGTTGAGATCTATAGGTACATACCTACCTGTACAGTCAAATAAATAGATAAGTATGCAGGATCGTCGGATATAATTGAAGTTTAGTAAGAAGTTGATGGATGTTCTCGATTAAAATTTTATTTTATTAATAGAAAACAAACAGCTCATCCCACCAAAAACATTTTCATGTAAAATGTTGCCAAGACGAGACCACATATGACCACATTATATAAAAAGTTATCAGATCTCATGTAGAGCCAAGCTTCTAACTCTACACGCCCTAACTTCACAAACTCTACACCTTAGTCAAAATATTAGGCTTGGCCGTTTCGTTACTACAAGAACTATTGTATAACAGAAAAGTAATGAACAGTGAATAAATTTTTCACCTTACGCCCATGTGATGGTAGCGAAACGGCCAAGCCACATATTTTGACTGAGGTGTAGAGTTTGTGAAGTTCACAATGAAAACCAAGTCACAGCATTTTCTACCATTTTCTAACCTAACGATTTTCTAATCAAAGTAGTAATCTAAATAAAAAATTAAATACGATAATAAATAAAAAAAGCCCTCACACTTAGCGGCCCCACAAGATTGTGTCCAGTTCAACTCCTGCGGAACTGATCTACGTCAGTTTGAATTAAGAACACAATTGTTGACATGACAATGTAACGGACGTAGCAGTTTAAAATGTAGATATGCGCCTGAGTAACTTTGATTGAACTGATGTAAAGCATGATAATTCACGCTCGATTGTCTATGAGATAGAGTTTGAGGTATGGTCAGGTGTAATATAGTGTTAAAAAAAAACAAAATGAAGGTATAATCACGATGAATCAATCTACAATTTTAAAACTTTGATTGACTGGCAGGCAGGGCGCACTGTCTCAACCATAAAATCTATACAATTTTTTTTTTTCGTGACGTTCCCAAGCAGTAGTTGACTCTTCACGTGACCAGAGGGCTGGCCTATTTCTTGGCCAAAGAATTAGCATCGCCATACAACGTAGCAATGCTGCCAGCCTTTTGGGCACTGTTCCTGTTGACAGCCTCCCGCTCTGGGTGGAGCGGAAGGGAGTGTCAGACTCTTACTGACTAAAACCCACCCATGTTTCTTCCTTAGCCCTTTATGTTCCGGGCCAGCGGTAACCCTTTCAGACAATCCCGCTGACCCGGCAGGCTTCGGCCCTATGGGCCCCTCCTCGATGCTGACATCTCTTAGAGGCGCGCGTGGAACACGTACGCGCCGTCCGGCACGGGCCTGGTCCTGATCGGACCGTGAGCTACCCATTACTCTCCGCCCGCAGGCCCGCGCCCACGGTGGCCGGGAGTCGTCCCGTGGCTCCCGAGGCGCCCGGAGCGTCTCCCGCGGTGGCTGGGATGGGAGGCTCTCTCCCTCATCCGTCCCGCCACCTCCTTCGCTAGCATAACTGCTTCGCAGAAGGAGGTGACTGCCTCCCACTCCCTATAGCCCCGGACCATGGTTTGCACCAGGGCCGGACGCGAGAGGTAGCCGCCTGGCCTGATAGGGCTCCGGTCGTGTTGGATTGCCGTCCCATCGGATTATGAGAGTGAGGGAAGAGGGAGTGCACCTGTGTCTGCGCGCACACTTGTGCACTATAATATCTCCCGCGCCGAAGGCTAGTCTCCGTTGAGATTGGCCGCCGTGGCCGAAATATGGCCTGGAGGACTTTAATTAGGACTTAAACATTATTGGCGAAATGTAGATACACTATACAGGGTTACCTGAAATCGCAAAAAAATAAATCAGCTGTCCCTACATTTTGACGAGTTATACGAACATAAATGTAGGGAACAGCAGATATTTTGCGATTTCAGGTTTGGTCCCATAGTAAAAGTTGTTCATAATGATGAGTACAATGACCTCTTAAGAGGTTGTTAATGTTTTACCAATAACCCTGCTTAAAGTAACCCTCTGCCTAACCCTTTTTGGTATACAGATGCGTCATGCGTCATGTTATATTTTTAACATTATTAGTATTTCTTGAAATCTCCATCATCATCTGCCGATCCTTTTCAAAATTTCTTAAAAGTATGACAGACTGAATTTAAGCAGAATTGCTGGAAAATATCATCTAGCTTTCCTTCAACCATGTTGGGCAGACCGGATGCAGTTGAATACCAGTGTTTTATATGGAGCGACTGTCTACGTCCTCCACGAACCAGTTACTGGGTAACACGATACGATATCAAACCTCTCATTATATTTTAAGTATAAATATTTCGATACTTACATAAAATTTAATATACAATCAAGTTATGTCTACCCCAAAAAATATTGCTCATTTGGTAGAATCACACTCAACTTCAACACATTCTTCATAAACATGAAAATTACGACACGTAAATACGGTCCCAGGCACAGCCGTAAACGTAAACGAAACGTAAACCGTAATCGTGCCAGTTACGTTTACGCGCGCGTTTACGAGCGCTTACGCGGAGTGTGAAAGTTGATCAGTTTTGACGGGAGTTTAAACGCTTGGAGGGTAATTTTTACGTCTGTTTGAGTTTGTGAGCTGAATTATTTGGTAGGTAAGTAAATTGCACGCTATGGTACTTCTTTCCTTTGATTTTTTTTCCTCTAAAACAGTATTTTGGTCTTCAATCGGCTTATTACCTAGTCGATTGGCACATTTTGAATTTTAATGCACGTTTTATAATATTTAACCCTTACCAATTTTATACGCTAGTGTCCTTTTTAGGGTTCCGTACCCAAAGGGTAAAAACGGGACCCTATTACTAAGACTCCACTGTCCGTCTGTCTGTCACCAGGCTGTATCTCATGAACCGTGATAGCTAGACAGTTGAAATTTTCACAGATGATGTATTTCTGTTGCCGCTATAACAACAAATACTAAAAACAGAATATAATAAATATTTGAACGGGTCTCCCATACAACAAACGTGTTTTTTCCGGCGTTTTTGCCTTGTGGTACAGAACCCTTCGTGTGCGAGTCCGACTCGCACTTGGCCAGTTTTTTCTGTTTGTATTTTCTGTGCGTGTTCCAAATAAAATATGTTTCTTTTCTTTGTAGACTGCTATGTTCGTAATGTTGTTGAACTGTCAAAATGAAAGGCATTGTCATTGTGAGTGTTACACCACTATGCCGCTGTAAATTTTTCCCAAATTCCTACATTTCACTATCAAACAAAAATACGTCATATCATTCCCACGCTTTTCCGCATTGAACGTTCGAAACAAATGAGCGACTACACACGGACACATAAATATCTCTCGATATAGTCTACACTTAAATCGCTTTACGTCGCGCGTTCATACTCTTCGCTCGGCAATAGATTCAGCTGATACCTATCTAACTGTTGGCGTTAAATCTCCACGGGTCGTGTTTGTGTGGACAACTGTACGTACGTTTTGAGATTTCTTTGAGTTAACTAGTTGTGGGATGTTTTTTTTTAGTTTGAATAAAAAACTCGTTTAATCGTTAGTCCCTGTTGTCATATGAATATCTACAGCCAACTACATAACAGCGGACGCCCGGACGCTACGTATGAGCTAGCAGGTGAGTTCTAATCGCAGTACAAGGTCGTCAAACAGACTGGAAGTTGGTCAACACAGTGGTTCTAGGACAGATTGCCATGGTGCAGAAAAAAAAAAAACTGGCCAAGTGCGAGTCGGACTCGCACACGAAGGGTTCCGTACCACAAGGCAAAAACGCCGAAAAAAACACGTTTGTTGTATGGGAGCCTCCCTTAAATATTTATTTTATTTTGTTTTTAGTATTTGTTGTTATAGCGGCAACAGAAATACATAATTTGTGAAAATTTCAACTGTCTAGCTACCGCGGTTCTTGAGATACAGCCTGGTGACAGACAGACGGACGGACGGAGGGACAGCGAAGTCTTAGTAATAGGGTTCCGTTTTTACCCTTTGGGTACGGAACCCTAAAAAAAAAGGATAAGGTCGTTGATTCATGTAAAAATATTAATATTTAGTCGAAACTATGTAGTTGACTAAATTCAAACTAAAAGTATTTATGTCAATTAAACCATTTACTGGCACTTTTGAATCGTCATTCAACTTAGTCATTCAGAATGATGAAGCTTGTGTCTATTCCAAAGCGTAATAGGTTCCTATGGAGAAGAACGGGCAAGAAACTCCACGGACACTCTTTTAAATTTATATTGTTACAAAAATTTTGTATAATATAAATTGGCTTCTATTTATTAGAAGCCAATTTATATTTTTTTTTTATAAAGTTCTCCAGCAATTGTTTACACTGATATAAACACATCATTCCTTTTAAAAGTAAAATAACAGTGTAAAGCGAATGATAATGTCATTGAGCTGATGAGAATGACCTACCGTTATTTGTAGGGCTACAAAAACGATTGATAATAATTCGTATTTCGTTGAAACTTCCTTTGTCCAAACTCTTGACAATCTCAACCGCATTTGTAAACACAGATGAAGAGAGAAATATTTTATCTTTGCCGGAAACGGACCTAACTTTAATTCGAAATTTAGTGCCAATGTTGATGCGTCTCATTCAGATAACGTTATCTTAAAGGAGAGAGTTGTCGATACGACGAAGGTACGGGCAAAATGTAGCCCTGTATCGCCATTTTATTCAAGGTGGTATTGATCACTACAGCTCTCAGAACGGTGAAGGAAATCATCGTGAGGAAACTGGCATGTCCTATACGTCTACCAACCCGCATAGGGGCTGCGCGGTGGATTACGGCCCACACCCTCTCACAGAGAGGAGGCCTGTGTCCTAGCAGTGGGAACATTATATGCTGATTATGATATTGATAAAAAATGGAATAAGATGTGCATACCATGAATGTATTATGTCATCGTGACCAGTCGATTTATTCCGTAAAACTCACCGTTAAAACTTAGGTGAAGTGAACTTGCAGTGAGCTCTCAATAGTATCAATCCATTAAGGACGCGTTTACGAATCTGACAAAAATAAGTAGTTTTATGGTACACTTTGCAGCAAAATGAGACTAAACCAAATGTAACTAATAATTACCACAGATAGTTTACTCCTTCATCTTCAAATGGTAGCTATTTTTTATTAAAAAATGTTGGTTTTTAATATAGTAAAAAATAATTTCCGTTGCCTCTTCACACAAAATCGACGATATCGTGCTGACTTTGGGGATATTTTTCTTCTATTTAATAACATAAATTTATTTATTTAAAAATATTTTATGTAAGCAGACATGTTTAACTCAAAAAGGTACTAAAAAGAACTATCAAAATGTTACAAATAGGCTCAGAAAAAAATAAAAATCGGAGTCTATTTTTTCACATATTTAGCTGTAACGCGTGAATCTTATTGGATTGAAATAAGGGTTATTTTACTGGTCACTGTCTTGGTTTATTGCACAAAAATTTGTAATGAAATATTAGTCTGCGCTCGGCCGCCGTCGTGAGTGGACTCTGTGTCGCTTGTAAGCAGCAGCTTGTGCTGAAAAAGATCGCTGTACGGATACAAAATATTTGACATACCAAACATGATACTTCACGCATTATATAATGTACCTACTACCCAAGGAGAGATTTTATTCACAGTCTTATAATTTTTCTAGAAGTAAGTAGGGATTATAAATTCATAATATTATTATTTCGTTTCGGACTTGATGGAGTGACCTGCAGGTGTACTTCGAAGACTGCTACTGGAACTAATAGCCGAGCTGAGCTAGATGTGCCGAGTTTGGGCTCATTTCGTTAGTTATGTTGAGACCTTACCTCCGGACTTGATGGAGTGACCTGCAGGTGTACTTCGAAGACTGCTACTGGAACTAATAGCCGAGCTGAGCTAGGTGTGCCGAGTTTGGGCTCATTTCGTTAGTTATGATGAGACCTTACCTCCGGACTTGATGGAGTGACCTGCAGGTGTACTTCGAAGACTGCTACTGGAACTAATAGCCGAGCTGAGCTAGGTGTGCCGAGTTTGGGCTCATTTCGTTAGTTATGTTGAGACCTTACCTCCGGACTTGATGGAGTGACCTGCAGGTGTAATTCGAAGACTGCTACTGGAACTAATAGCCGAGCTGAGCTAGGTGTGCCGAGTTTGGGCTCATTTCGTTGGTTATGTTGAGACCTTACCTCCGGACCTGATGGAGTGACCTGCAGGTGTACTTCGAAGACTGCTACTGGAACTAATAGCCGAGCTGAGCTAGGTGTGCCGAGTTTCGGCACTTTTTGGTAATTATGTTGAGACCTTACCTCCGGACTAGATCGCGTGACCTGCAGGTGTACTTCGAAGACTGCTACTGGAACTAATAGCCGAGCTGAGCTAGACGTGCCGAGTTTGGGCTCATTTCGTTAGTTATGTTGAGACCTTACCTCCGGACTTGATGGAGTGACCTGCAGGTGTAATTCAAAGACTACTACTGGAACTAATAGCCGAGCTGAGCCTGGTGTGCCGAGTTTCTGCTCATTTCGTTGGTTATGTTGAGACCTTACCTCCGGACCTGATGGAGTGACCTGCAGGTGTACTTCGAAGACTGCTACTGGAACTAATAGCCGAACTGAGCTAGGTGTGCCGAGTTTCGGCCCTTTTTGGTAGTTATGTTGAGACCTTACCTCCGGACTAGATCGCGTGACCTGCAGGTGTACTTCGAAGACTGCTACTGGAACTAATAGCCGAGCTGAGCTAGGTGTGCCGAGTTTGGGCTCATTTCGTTAGTTATGTTGAGACCTTACCTCCGGACTTGATGGAGTGACCTGCAGGTGTAATTCAAAGACTACTACTGGAACTAATAGCCGAGCTGAGCCTGGTGTGCCGAGTTTCTGCTCATTTCGTTGGTTATGTTGAGACCTTACCTCCGGACCTGATGGAGTGACCTGCAGGTGTACTTCGAAGACTGCTACTGGAACTAATAGCCGAACTGAGCTAAGTGTGCCGAGTTTCGGCCCTTTTTGGTAGTTATGTTGAGACCTTACCTCCGGACTAGATCGCGTGACCTGCAGGTGTACTTCGAAGACTGCTACTGGAACTAATAGCCGAGCTGAGCTAGGTGTGCCGAGTTTGGGCTCATTTCGTTAGTTATGTTGAGACCTTACCTCCGGACTTGATGGAGTGACCTGCAGGTGTACTTCGAAGACTGCTACTGGAACTAATAGCCGAGCTGAGCTAGACGTGCCGAGTTTGGGCTCATTTCGTTAGTTATGTTGAGACCTTACCTCCGGACTTGATGGAGTGATCTGCAGGTGTACTTGAAAGACTGCTACTGGAACTAATAGCCGAGCTGAGCTAGGTGTGCCGAGTTTCGGCCCTTTTTGGTAGTTATGTTGAGACCTTACCTCCGGACTGGATGGAGTGACCTGAAGGTGTACTTTGAAGACTGCTTCTGGAACTGATACACGAGTAGAACTAGCTGATAAGAATGTGTATAGTTTTTAACTCTTTAACTCGATTGTGATTTTAGGCCAAGACCTACGTTTGGGAAAAGCTCTGGTAAGAAACTTCATAGATCCAAGATTTAAAAGAAATATGGAACTACAAGAACATACACTCACTGTATTACTTAGGTCTTGGCCTAAAATCACAATCGAGTTAAAGAGTTAAAAACTATACACATTCTTATCAGCTAGTTCTACTCGTGTATCAGTTCCAGAAGCAGTCTTCAAAGTACACCTTCAGGTCACTCCATCCAGTCCGGAGGTAAGGTCTCAACATAACTACCAAAAAGGGCCGAAACTCGGCACACCTAGCTCAGCTCGGCTATTAGTTCCAGTAGCAGTCTTTCAAGTACACCTGCAGATCACTCCATCAAGTCCGGAGGTAAGGTCTCAACATAACTAACGAAATGAGCCCAAACTCGGCACATCTAGCTCAGCTCGGCTATTAGTTCCAGTAGCAGTCTTCGAAGTACACCTGCAGGTCACGCGATCTAGTCCGGAGGTAAGGTCTCAACATAACTACCAAAAAGGGCCGAAACTCGGCACACCTAGCTCAGCTCGGCTATTAGTTCCAGTAGCAGTCTTCGAAGTACACCTGCAGGTCACTCCATCAGGTCCGGAGGTAAGGTCTCAACATAACCAACGAAATGAGCCCAAACTCGGCACACCTAGCTCAGCTCGGCTATTAGTTCCAGTAGCAGTCTTCGAATTACACCTGCAGGTCACTCCATCAAGTCCGGAGGTAAGGTCTCAACATAACTAACGTAATGAGCCCAAACTCGGCACACCTAGCTCAGCTCGGCTATTAGTTCCAGTAGCAGTCTTCGAAGTACACCTGCAGGTCACTCCATCAAGTCCGGAGGTAAGGTCTCAACATAACCAACGAAATGAGCCCAAACTCGGCACACCTAGCTCAGCTCGGCTATTAGTTCCAGTAGCAGTCTTCGAATTACACCTGCAGGTCACTCCATCAAGTCCGGAGGTAAGGTCTCAACATAACTAACGTAATGAGCCCAAACTCGGCACACCTAGCTCAGCTCGGCTATTAGTTCCAGTAGCAGTCTTCGAAGTACACCTGCAGGTCACTCCATCAAGTCCTGAGGTAAGGTCTCAACATAACCAACGAAATGAGCCCAAACTCGGCACACCTAGCTCAGCTCGGCTATTAGTTCCAGTAGTAGTCTTTGAATTACACCTGCAGGTCACTCCATCAAGTCCGGAGGTAAGGTCTCAACATAACTAACGAAATGAGCCCAAACTCGGCACACCTAGCTCAGCTCGGCTATTAGTTCCAGTAGCAGTCTTCGAAGTACACCTGCAGATCATTCCATCAAGTCCGGAGGTAAGGTCTCAACATAACCAACGAAATGAGCCCAAACTCGGCACACCTAGCTCAGCTCGGCTATTAGTTCCAGTAGTAGTCTTTGAATTACACCTGCAGGTCACTCCATCAAGTCCGGAGGTAAGGTCTCAACATAACTAACGAAATGAGCCCAAACTCGGCACATCTAGCTCAGCTCGGCTATTAGTTCCAATTAATACATAGGTACGTACTTTGGCAAGTACTTGATTAATCACTGTCCAGTGAAATTAAGTAAATATTAAAAAAAAATACATGGCAAAAATTAAATAAAATTAGGCTCAAGTATCAAGTCGTGTCAGTTTACTCATAATTTCACCGCTTCGCGCATGTCGCTGTGTGTGTGAGCCGTGCACGTGTAGTAGTGAGACTCAATACCTAAAATTGAAGCGCGTCAATTCGTAAACGCGTCCTTAACATAGCATCAGGTAGAATGAACAGAAGAATTTTTACAGAATAAACAGACAGGAATATAAGGAGCTCAAAACTCGTTAAAAAAATTATAAGTCTCAATGACTGGTGATTTCAGTACTTTCTATGTTTTTTTTTACCCACCCTTTGCTTGCGGTGGATTACGGTCCACTCCATCTCACCGAAAGGAGGCCGAAAGCAATGGAAACATTACAGACTGATAACGCTATGCTAATGCTATTTTTAGACGTCACTGAAAACCATGAATGCTAGTGCAAGTGTGGCAATGCCCGATACTTCTCCGTATCAAAATTATTGTTATTTGCAAGAAGTAGGAAACCGTATATTGCCAAACAAAGAAGTAAACAAAACCTAATCTCAAACGATTCCAATAAAAAAAAGCATAAATTCGATCTCCAAAAATCCAAATGGCCACGTAATTTAAAAAAAAAACCGTTTCAACAGTCAGGCGACGGATTCAAAATTGGAAGCCATAAAGGCGGGAACCGACCGGATGTTGGACGCTCGGCTCCATCAGATCCGTATCAGGACAGACTCCCGCCAACGGATTCATTTCCGGTCGACGGTTGCATTTTGAATTTTAGAACTCAATTTTGAACGAAAATAGGTCAGTAATACGTTTTCAAGATGTCGCGATAGTTCAGTCGACTTTGTAGGTACGCTTGTCGACTTTTTATTAGGTACTGATTGATTTTATGGTGGTATTTAAAATAAAATAGATTGTGTTACTTCCCCCGCGCCTTTGTGTACGTGTTTTAACTTATAACTGAAATTAGTATATCCTATGGCACTATCAGTGAATTTTTGTAATTGGATCAGTATTTCAGGAGATTTTCTTATACAAACATAATAATATAATAAGTTTAAAAGTTTTTTTTTCAATTATTTCAATGTGAGTACATTGGATCTGTTTATTTTGTTATTATGATGTATGTTGACTTGAAAGAGCATGGCAGTTGAAAGTATAACATGCTCACTTAAATGTCTCACCAATGCAAATGGTGTGTTGGATAATTTTACTCCCTACAAAATTATTGAGCTGGATGGTGCTGATCTACACGTGGTATACGTGAACGGGCGCTGTCGGTTGAGACTGGTCATCTCTTAATTGCCAGGGCTTATTTATTGTTTCCTTATTTATTTATTTTTTTACATTGTCTCACAAGACATAATCTACAGAAGCAACAAGAATAATGCACCCAAGATTTTGTAATATTTTCATTTATTTAAAAATGTGTCCATGGAGTTTATTGCCCGTTCTTCTCCATAGAGATCTACGTTTTAGAATGGGAAATTAGCTTCAACTTTCTGACTAATTGACCGGCTCTTTGACATTTCAAAAGTGCCTGTAAATGGTTTAATTGAAATAAATGAGTTTTTTGAGTTTGAAGTTAGATAATCAGTAAAATTTCAGGATGTTCAGTTCAGTCTTTATTTTTAAAAGGTCCTCGATTATATTTTTGTTTGTTCATGAATTTTTGTGAGAGCAAAGTAAGAAATCTTTCAAAACGTGTTCATCATATTTAAAAAATATTATATTTTAATAAATTATAATAAATATATTAAATTATAATAAATATATTATTATTATATCTTCTATTATTAGTCTAATATTAATATATTATATCATTTGGGTATTTTTTATACGTCTATAATAAATACCCACACAATAACAACAAGTTAATAGAGGCTCTATTCTATATGCCGTTACACGTTCATTCAGTCATATCATCAATTGCATTGAACGCCCAAACTGACGGCTACCAATTACCTGTTTAATTTCCGACACTCAATGAGTTGCTTTCATGCCTTGTAGTATATTAAAATAAAAGTCCTATGGCTTGCGACTTTGAGTGCAGAATAGAATAAGAACGTCTTTTGATTTATTTTCATTTTATTGGTGCTTGCCATTAGATTGCATGTGTTCGAAAAATTTCAAAATTGACAGAATGGCTACTAAAAATGTCTTGTTTCTATAGAATTTATGGAGCATATTTTTTTTTTAAGTGGAAACTTCGTAAAACTACTACTGTTTGTCTCTGCACCACCCAAAGGTTGACTGGTAGAAAATGCCTATGGCATTAAGTCCCCCTCTGTACATTTATGGCATTTTTTGAGATGGGAAAAAACCATTGAACACGCGCCTCTGTTACCGTAAGTGACACCGCGCGTGTTTTGTTTAAAAGACGATTCAATAAATACCCGCTTCGGATGTGTTCGGCTGTCCTCAGGATGTACTCGGTTATAATGTATATTCGATATGTCAGTGAGTGATGGCAAAGTGGCAAAGTATTCTGTTTGTGTTTTGTTTTGACTTCTGTCGGCACATAAAACCGATGGATGTTGTCGACTGAAATTTAATTTGATAAATAAGCTGTTTGTTTTCTATTAATAAAATAAAATTTTATTCGAGAACTTTTATCGGTTTCATAATAAACTTCAACTATGTCAGACGATCCTGGATACTTATCTCTTTTGTTGACTGTACATACAAGGGGTTTACTTTGCCTTTGCCTAAAACTTAAGTTAAAATTGTTACTAACCCTATGGACTCCGGTCTGAAATAAAAATATTCTATTCTATTCTAATATTTATTATAACAGTTTTTAACCAGCTACTCCTAAAAACTCTTGAAAAACTCGGTAAGACATTGTCTGACCCATGCATATCTAACTCTAGGTAAACGATCAAACTCAAAGGTGCATACTGGTAATCATGCATTTCCAGTTCCTCCTTTACTCTATTTGAAAACATCCACTTAGCTATGAAAATTGAATGAATAACGTGTCTCCAACGCCCTAATAGGGTGAGGAAAACAGACACGTATTGTGATCGACATAAGTTCCATTATAAAAATTCTCTATCCGCGCTAAGTGCATCACTATTAAGCTAGTACGAAATTAGATTGCGGTTGTCTGCTAGGCTTTTATGTGGACTACAGGGGGGCTGACAATAGTGGGTGTAGTGATGTACAAAAATGAAAGAACGCATGAACGAATTTTCGTAGCACTTCTTGCACACGATCGAACCGCTGCGCGCTGTCTTTATGGAAAAATAAAATAAAAATCAAATCACTAATATTATAAAGACGAAAGTTTGTGAGTGTGTGTGTGGGGGTGTGTTGATATGTTTGTTACTTCTTCACGCTCAAACGGCTGGACCAATTTTGATAAAATTTGGTATGGAGCTGACACCCTGGATTAAAATTGTATTTATTGGGTAAACGAATAGAGGGGCCCGTGGCTAAATAATAACAGCCGCACAGGTCGATCGATCAGGTTAAGCTACGCTTGCCGCGGTTGGTCTGTGGATGGGTGACCATATTTACATACCGTGATCCCTCCGTGCCTCGGAAAGCACGTTAAGCCGTTGGTCCCGGCTGTCATTCGTGGATCTTTGACAGTCGTTACGGGTAGTCGGAAGCCCGAAAGTCTGACAACCAGTCTTACCAAGGGGTATCGTATTACCCAGTAACTGGGTTGTGGAGGTCAGATAGGCAATCGCTCCATGTAAAATACTGGTAGGTATTCAGCTGCATCCGGTTAGACTGGAAGCCGACCCCAACATGGTTAGGAAAAGGCTCGGCAGATGATGATGTCAAAAGACAGATTGAGACTGAGATTAGACTGTGAACGTTCTTAAAAGTACATCGGGATACTTGCCTAATAAAACAATAGGAAAAGCTTTCATTTTGACAGTTCAACAAGATTCATTGCGTTATTTTCATTGTTGCGCAGAAAAAATTTTCCAACTTATGAAGCAATGGGTTAGTAATATCCTTCAAAATGGTTCAGATTGTGATTTAAAGCGTGTTACGCAATTATAGGGTTCAGGAATTGTCCCTTTTTTTGCGTATCCTTTATCTGACCCAGACTCAGTCAGACTCTTACTGACTAAAAACCACCCGTGTTCCTTCCTTAGCCCTTTATGTTCCGGGCCAGCGGTAACCCTTTCGGACAATCCCGCTGACAGGCATTTATTGTCCCTCAGTTGCTCCATCTCTGTGCCGTATAGTATTTTCACTTGAGACACCAGCATAGGAAATTTAATGCCCCGCTGTCCGTTTGAGTGAACGTAACCCCTAAGTGTCATTGGCAGGAATCGTGGTACACAATATAGACGAAAGGATGCTCAGATGAGCAATAAATATTTTTTTATGTAAAGTTGGTAGAGGGTCCATGGCTCACCGAATTTTAAAAGGTATCCACTGTACTGTAAGAGCAGTGGTGGCCCATTGGTAACGGCCGCGACTTACGAGTTGTGTAGGTCGTAGGTTCGGACCCAGTCAGGCGCTTTACTTTGTGTAAATTATTTCATCACCACTGCTCTCAAAACTGAGAAGGAAAACATCGTGAGGAAACCGGCATGTCCTAGAACCAAAAATTCGAAGACGAAGACAATGTGACATCTGCCAACCCGCACTGAGCCCGCGTGGTGGATTACGGCCCACTCCCTCTCACCGAGAGGAGGCCTGTGTCCCAGCAGTGGGAACATTATATGCTGATTATGTATGTTATGTATCCACTGTAGACACTAGACAGGTCCTTTCCAAATTCTTGGTACTAAAGATTGGACATCGCAGTTTCATTATAAATTAGAATAGAAACACAGTGTACAGACACCAGCACATCAAGCTACATCTGTCAAATTTATTTAATAGATTTTTAACTTTATCGCTAAAACATAAGGTTCAAAGTCGATTGGGAAAATTTTACAGTTTCGGGTAGCTTGGTGTTCTGGCGTCTGTACATTGTGTTTCTGCTTTTATAATATTGCTAGCTTTTGCCTGCGACTTCATCTGCGATCGACGATAAAAAGTAGTCTTAGTCCTTACCCAGGTCATAGCCTATTCTGTTTGCCAAATATCATCAAATTCTGTTCAGCCGTTTTAGCGTGAAAGCGTAATAATCAAGCAAACTTACTTTCTCATTTAAAATATTAGTTAGGATTTTCTCAATCTTAGACAAGGATTTAAATCGCCAGATTTGCCCTACTACTAAAGATGGCCGCGTTTCTGTTTCGTTTTGACACCTCTGACACACACAATGACGGAGTGACTTAACTTCATTATTGTCACAGAATCGCAGTTATTATTGTGTAAGCTCAATCTTCTCAATAAGGACACTTTTTTGCGCGACTAAGTGACGGCAAATCTAACGATTTAAATCTTTGCTCGCAAAATTAAAAATAAGTACAGTCCTTCCAAAGTTTCACCTTTGATTTTGCATCACATCAAAATCACAATGATCTTTACTGTCATTGCAATAAGGTTAGTAATTGCGCCAAACACGTAGTAGAATTCTGTAGCGAGTCTAATTAGATTGCCATCGACACGCTAAGGAAGAAATAAGGTTTTTGTTGAAAAAATCACAGTGATCTTTATGCTCGTTGTAATAAGGTTGTTATTGGGTGCTAATGTCAGAGACAAAATAACTTTGAAATTACTGTAGTCTTCTTTTGGTCTAGAAAGACAAAGTTTTGCGAACACGGACTACCTCCTAGTTCCTTTTGGACGGACAGCTATTTACTTTCACCCCAATATACACAAACGGACAGTCACACAAGTAAGTAAATAACACTAATTGCTACAATATTTTCCCATTAATCAAATTATAAGGGAGCAACGTGAACAAGTTGGAACCATTGCGGATAATAAATTAAAAACAAATAATATCGGCTTGCTACACACGCGCGAGGAAGTTTTATAAATGAGAACTTTATTAATAGTGTTATGGGGAACATATATTATTATTTGTACCTAGTTGGTTTCGAAAGAACGAGGATTGGGGGCCGTAGTAGCCCAGTCCACGACTTACCAGAAGTAAGTCGTGGGTTCGAACCCAGACAGGCGCTTTACTTAGTGTAACTAATTTCATCACCATACATACATAATCAGCCTATAATGTTCCCACTGCTGGGACACAGGCCTCCTCTCGGTGAGAGGATTTCATCAGCACTGCTCTCAAGGACAATATTGTGAGGAAACCGGTAGGTACTAGAACCAAAAATTCGAAGACATGTGTGACGTCTACCAACCAGCTCCTTGCCCAAGTGGCTGCGTCCCAGCAGTGGGAACATTACAGGCTGATTATGATGACCAATAGTCTTTTGTGGTTAATTAGAGTAAGCAAATAAGTTTCTTTAACAAAAAAGCTCATCTATACTAATATTATAAGCGACTGTCAAATTAGGTTAGAATAAATGTGATAATTTTGGATGAACGTTTAACTTTGCGGACAAAATGAAAAGTCTATATTAAAATTGATATTTTCTAGCTTTTTTATTTTTTTAAGTACTCATTCCTGGGGAATTATTCTTGTGCAGCCAAACAAACCTGAAGTATACAAAATATATGATAAATGATTTTATTTCTTTAAGTAGTTTATACAGACACTTCTCCGTGTCAATCATATTATAAAAACTAGATGAGGTCGGCGTTTCCCATCCGACTACTCTGAGAAGAAAGGTTGAAACAACTCAGAGGTCACAGTTTCTTTTATCCCTTGAGACACAATGGCTTTTTAATTGTTTCTGTAATTATGGCATTCAACCGGTTTAAAGTCCAGACATAATCTTCGTCAGGTCATGTGCGAATCATTTAGATTGGTGCCTAATATGGTTGTACGTTTTTTTTTTAGAGCAGTGGTGGCCCAGTGGTCACGGACACGACTTACGAGTTGTAGGTCGTAGGTTCAAACCCAGACAGGCGCTTTACTTAATGTAAATTATTTCATCACCACTGCTCTCAAAACGGTGAAAGAAAACATCGTGAGGAAACCGGCATGTCCTAGAACCAAAAATTCGAAGACATGTGACATCCACCAACCCGCAGTGGGCCCGCGTGGTGGATTACGGCCCACTCCCTCTCATTGAGAGGAGGCCTGTGTCCCAGCAATGGGAACATTATAGGCTGATTATGGCTAAGGTATGGTTTTTTACGGAAAGAACCACACAGATCCGAGTGAACCTGTCCAGTCAACGCACGTATTTGTCCAGTAACTATGACGTGACCCCATGTTCCCTTATTAAACCGCACGTGTAACACCACCTTTAAACAAACAACGAAAAGTTTCGGCAACGGACCGTTAACAGTCAGTTTCAATTTATGCGCGCATGTTATCAACTCATTATTTTGCCGCGAAAATGGCAGTTTATCGCAGCAACCGAAAGGTCATATTTTTATTTTTATGAATATTTTTCTGCTGTTTTTATTATGGACACTGGAATTGTTGAAAAATGTAGGGTGACTAAAATGCTATCATTTTTGGACAATGCCATAAGATACTCCATAGCAAGTTTAGACGCGATTAAAAACATGGCCACTAAAAATACGTCAATTTACGTTTGGCGCTGTCTAATTTGACAGGACTAAACTAATATTTATCTTCTGTCCTTTTCTTAATGAAATAGAAAGAAAAAGATGTACTGAACTTTATTTTAGTTAGTGAACAAGGGAATCGGCGCTAATATCTCTTAGGCAAAAAGTCACAGTCAAAGCAGTTTTGAACGTCAAAAATTAAATAGAATTGATTCTAGTCCCTTCCAAAAGGTAGATTTTGTATGGAGAAGAATGGGCAAGAAACTCCACCGTTACTCTTTTTTATAATGTTTTAATTTTGCATACATTAATTATAATTTGTAATAATAATTTATGTTGTTCAGACGCCAGCACATCAAGCTACCCAAAACTGTCAAATTTTCCCAATCAACTTTAAACCTTATTCTTTAGACTTAGAGCCTATTAAAGAATTTTGAATTTTTTCGTCTGTACATTATGACATTACTTTTGCCCTACCTTGTGTAACAAGGAAAACTTTTAGAAACTACTAAAAGTAATCTTTCAATGCATTTAAAAGAAGAAAGTGTATGAACTAGTGACAATATTAGAAGTATCTCTCTTTGACGGCACGGTTGGCGCAGTGATTAAGCGATTGACTGCTGCGCTGCGTGTCGCGGGTTCGATTCCCGCACGGAACAAATATTTGTATGACCTACAAGTAGTTGTTCTGGGTCTGGCTGTTTGTGTATGTGAGTTTAAATGTTTGTAAACGCACCCACGATACAGGAGAAATTCCTAGTGTGGGGCAACGTTTTAAAAAAAAAAAAAAAAGTATCTACAACCGATACAATTCTAATGCTAACTTACGCTAAAGTCAATAGAACATTTTCTCCCATGCTCTGAACATAGATTCTAACTAGATAACATATGTGAACTAAAACACTGTACCATGCCACATAGGAATGCGTTTAATATTTTCCTATAGCGATGCACCATGCGGGCACACTGTCCTAGTTTAGGGATGTTAGTAATCGATATTTTTATTCATCGACGCTTAACAGTATCGATACTTAACGTGATAGGGATTTCTATGCATCGAAGTAATATATTCTTATTGTTGTATTAATTTATGTTCAAGCATAAATTAAATGTCCACCATTAAAAAGAAGTTGTCAGATCATTTAGTGGTACCTTCGTTTTTTTAGAACGCTTGAGTCAGGCTTTATGCAATTGTAAGTTGTATCGGTGTTTACCGATTACCCTATAGTAATTATGCATATTAATAAAATTGCCTTCAGTCCTACTGAGTGGCATTTTTTAACTTTTTTTTATTAGTATATTATTAAATTGACGTCAAGTACATTACAATAACAATACCCATCTCACATCGACATGAAACTTTCAGCAGAGCTACACTTCAATAAAAAACACTGTTCACCAAAAAAAGTAAAGCACACCAATAAATCAAAGTAAAAGTATAAACACAGTAAAAGTATCGACAGTCCCATCACTAAGAGGCGATAAGAAGGCAGACGGCGAAACAAAAGCTGTATCGATGCGAATTTCAACAATATCCGTGTTGAGCGTAAATCACGCGCGTCCGTCCTATTGTTTGTTGCCGCTCTGTGCACTTCGTTCGAATGGCTTGTTCCTTTTTTCAAAACTGATTTTATCGATATGTTTTGATGTTGATATGTTGGCGGCCCTATGTACCTACTTGTTATTTTGATGTTTAGAAAATGTTATCTATTTACTAAATTATTTTATGGTCGGCGAAAATGACTGCAAAATTTCACTACCAAATCACCCCGCTACAGAGTTGAGCCTGAAAACGAAAGCTATTCAGTCTCTGCCATTATTTCCGCATGGCAAAAATGACTTCCCGGTTCTGAGTTCGGTTACCATCGTTTGAAAAAAGTGTAACTTTGCTATTCTGTTAAACAAAGAAGTAAGTAGTAGTCTGAAAAGGAGCACTCCTAATAATTCTCGTAAAAGGGCTTTGGACATTTAAAAATAAACCCTTCTAACCATAACCCTTCTAGAATAACAAGAACATAAAAATATCTATGTTCGTCATCATCACCTGGCTTGTCCAACTATGTTGGAAGCGGCTTCCAGTCTTACCGGGTGCAACTGAATACCAGTATTTTATATTGAGCGACTGCTTATCTGACCTGCATAAACCAGTTACTAGGTACGATACCCCTTGGTATGACTTGTTGGTTGGTATAAAAATATACAGGGTTATTGGTAAAACATCAACAACCTCTTAAGAGGTCCTTGTACTCATCATTATGAACAACTTTTACTATGAGACCTAACCTGAAATCGCGAAAAAAAAAAGCAGCTGTTCCCTACATTTATGTTCGTTTTTTCGCGATTTCAGGTTTGTTCCCATAGTAAAAGTTGTTCATAATGATGAGTACAATGACATCTTAAGAGGTTGTTAATGTTTTATCAATAAACCTGTATAATTTGATGTCCATTATTACTCCATAGTAATCTCAGTACAGCTGGTTATAGGCCTCTATGACAGCACGACAAAATGCGAAAGGAAATTAAAGGAAAAAAAAAGAACGGTCACAGTCTAATTTTAATCTCAATCTGTCAAAAATACCTCTAATTTGTCATCTCATTCTTATTGTTATTTTTGACTGGCCTGTTGGTCTAGTGGTCAGTGACTATGACTGCTATGCCGGAGGTCGTGGGTTCGATTCCCACCCAGGACAAATGTTTGTGTGATGAGCATGATCATTTGTTCTGTGTCTGGGTGTAATTTATCTATATATGTATGTATTTAGAAATATATAAGTATGTTTATCAGTTGTCTAGTACTCATAACACAAGCTCTGCTTAGCTTGAGACTAGACGGCGTTGTGTGATAGTTGTGGAATATTAAGAATATTAAAAAAAAAAAAAAAAATATGACAATGATTGGCGCTGAGACGAGACTGAAACTAGATTCTGAACGTTTTAAACTACGAGACTTGGCCAAGTACTGGGGGCCTAAAAAGGCCACTTTGGCAGAATCATAAAAGGATTACATTGTGAATCATAATGGTCAGTTAACTGTTAAGTTAATCGTATCAAATCCCATTGGTGAAGGATTTTTCAGTTATTTTGTCTGTGCTAAAATATTAATCAATCCGATCCAATCTAATCTTCCGTCACCCGTTTAACGTAGAATGTCGGTCGTAACAGCCACTGACCGACATTCTACGTTAAACGACTGTTCATTCTAAGCACCTTTCCACTAAAACCTAGTTACCTAAACCCACGTAACAATATCTGGTACAGAGTTTGCCAAAACACATAAAAACACTGCCATACCCGAATCACAATTCTGGTTAGTCAATTCCGAGCATTTTTTTTCTCTATTTCTGGTGTGCCGTATGGACTGGTATCTCAAACAAAGCGATATGAGTGAAACAAAAAGTACGAGGCTTTGTTTCAGCCCGTTCTGAGGGTAGTCAGACAAAATATAATGCGGCAGATGAATTGTGTTTGGGTGTGTGTAATGAACTTGTTTTTGAAATTTGCCTGTACCTATACGAGTGACAGTAATGTAATCACTTCAAAAATTACAAAACATAGTCCCCGCAGCGTGTCTGTCTGTCTGTACGCGATAAACTCAAAAACTACCGAACGGATTTTCATTCGGTTGTTTCATGTCATGTACTTCTAATCCGGGTAGTACTGTCAAATTTCTTTAATAGATTTTCAACTTTATCGCTAAAGAATAAGGTTCAATGTTGATTGGGAAAATTTGACAGTTTCGGGTAGCTTGATGTGCTGGCGTCTGTACCAATGTCTTCTACCTTACCCTTCGGGGATTACAGGCGTTATGTTATGTTTTATACAAAAAAAAACTGTTAATTAAGTCTTAAACATTACCATCACAAATACCTACCCTCTCACTGAAATAAACAATTACTTTTTCGCTCTCTCTTTAAATTTTCCGCCTTCTTAAGCCAAGAGTGTCGTAATGACGTTTACGGCTAACAATGACGTCATAAAATGAAGCCAAGCCGTCCGTAATATCTTTAAAAACGTCACACCTGCGCCCTTTACTATTGGTCCGTTTACGATCGAGTGTGGTTGTATCGAAGGGGAACGTGAGTTCTACTAACTTACGTGTTTACAACATAATCAGCCTATAATGTTCCCACTGCTGGGCACAGGCCTCCTCTCTGTGAGAGGGAGTGGGCCGTAAGTTGGTAGATATCACATGTCTTCGAATTTTTGGTTCTAGAACATTCCGGTTTCCTCACGATCTTTTCTTTCACCGTTTTGAGAGCAGTGGTGATGAAATAATTTACAAAAAAGCATCTGTCTGGGTTAGAACCTACGACCTACAACTACTAAGTCGCGGCCGTTACCACTTGGCCACCACTGCTCTATGTTCGTAAAACTCGTCAAAATGTAGAGAACAGCTGATTTTTTTTTTCGCGATTTCGTGATTGGTATGGATGGATTAGTAAAGTCCGACAGTGATCGCGCTTTAGGTCATGTAGTGACATACTGTTACGGTTCCACTTGGAAGTCTTTGAACCGCCTCCGTACCCAAGTGGGAAGTGGGCTATTTCGACGTTACTGCAGAAAGGTGTGGATATGGAGCCACATCCTATCCTGCTCTCTGTGCTCCCAAAACTACAGTCATAACAACCTCTGCGGTGCGATGATATGTTACGTTGTACTCATATTCCATTGCTTTACTTGTTTGAAAAATTGTCTACTCGACAACGTAAGTAACGCAATGAATATTGTTGAGTTGTCAAAATGTTCCCTTTGCAAAGGCAATTGACCCGCAGGAACAGCAAGTGGACGAAATAACTCAAGCTGAAGAAAAGATGGATAGACTGAATGATAGCGTGACGGTTGACAGGGAGAATGGAAGAAAAATATAATAGACTACTCTTTATTTTTTTTTTTTTATTTTTTTTTAAAGAAAATGTGTTTCGTCAACCCCAAGCCACTTGAGACAAGGACACGAAGATTATGATGAGAAAGCAGCGTCAGGTAAAGTCTAGTCAAACTTGTTTCAAATTTATATTATTTCAATTTTATTTAAACAAATATGAACTTTATTTTAATGCTTACTAGCAGCGCCCCGAGGTTTCACCCGCATAAGTGTTGATCCCGTGGGAATATCGGGATAAAAACTATCCTATGTCCTTGGGATGCAATCTATTTCTCTGCCAAATTTTTGTCGAAATCCGTTCAGTGGTTTAAGCGTGACAATGTAACATACAGACAGACAGAGTTACTCTCTAATTTATAATATTATTATGGATTACGTTGATTTCTGAATGACTAGAACTAGGTATAGAAAAAGTTATAAAAAATGCTTGAAGTTGTAGCATAAACTGAACTTTATTGTGTAGGATTTGAAGGTATTTTTCCATAAACTCATATTTGTTTACATATTTGGCAAATAAATCGCGGATACAGAATAGATATGTCATGAAAATGTTTTTAAATCCTGAAATATGTGTTAGGGGAGTTTTGTTACGGGCTCAACTGGATAGGATTTTTAATTATGTAAGGATATAAAAACTATGACTGAGCCAAGCTTGAAAGGACTCAAGATTAAGATTATAATGAATGTAAATGGAAGAAAAGAAAGTATTTTTCACATAGAAATACCTTCTCTTATATAATATTACTTTTTCCTTCAATTTCGTGGGCTATCATTTTTTATGCTATCATTTTCTGCTGTATTATTTCGGCCAGGTTTGTAATTACAGAGTTTTGGCTCTCTGAAGACCTTTTCATGCCTTTTTCAAAAGCTCATTCAGGAAAAATGTAAAATGAAGTACTTTTCAGCTATTTCGGTGTCAATTAACTTTACATTTGCGTTTATAATGAAGAAACTAGGTATTACTGTCGTTTTTGCGTTGGTTCACTTTTGAATATGCCATTAGAAACATTTTCGAAATGTCTTATAAAAAAAAAAAGATAACTGGAAATCACTGTTTCAATGGAAAATTTAAAATCGGTCTAATTTGGCTGTAACACTATTTTTCGAAAATGCTCTCTACTAACTTTTTAGACCTTTGTATCCTGCTTATGTTTCATTTAAATCGGTTCATTCTTTTAGAATAATAAGGGCTTGAAAGTTTGTATGAAATGCCGAACGTCGTAAACGCTTTTAAACGTCTCTTTACTTTAAGCCAGGGCTCTGAACCGTAAATATATTGTTCCTTCATTAACCGGTTAAACAAGTGAACTGTTCTTATGAAACCCAAATGATAAAGGTTACCGGTTACTTAAGCACACACGGTTTTGACACCCAAATTAACCGGTTAATTCCGTAATAAAATTTTGTAACTAAATGATATCGCAACGTCCAGACCGTGCTCGCGAGAGTGGCGAGGGCCAGGGGGGGTTCAAACTTGGTTTTAACCGGTTAATTTCCACTATCAAAACCAAAATTCATGAAAAACCGGTTTCCCGCGTAAACCGGTAAAAACCGGTAAAGTGCAAACCTTAACCTAAATCGATTTCGGTTTGGGGTCAATGACCGTAACCGGTTAAGAATTTCAACCGGTTTCCGAGCCCTGCTTTAAGCAACGTTTATAATTAATAAACCCCTAAATTGTGGTGTTGCCGCTACCACATTCTGCTCCATATACGAAAGCTGTAATAATTTTTTATTTTTTTTTATTTTTATTTTTAAAAAAAAACGTTGCCCCTCACTAGAAATTTCTCCTGTATTGTGGGTGCGTTTACAAACATTTAAACTCACATACACAAACAGCCAGACCCGGAACAACTACTTGTAGGTCATACAAATATTTGTTCCGTGCGGGAATCGAACCCGCGACACGCAGCGCAGCAGTCAATCGCTTAACCACTGCGCCAACCGTGCCGCCAATAAATATTGATAACAGTATAAAGAAAGGACGCTAATATTTTCTCAACAAATTAATTAAGCCTTAAACATATCGGCAGTATCGAATCGGACACTGCAGCATTATCAGTATAAAATCAATTTGAAAGCAGCGTATGCGACTCGAACAAGCTCGATACAGGGAGCTCTGATAGAGAAACTTGTGTGGTAGAATGTACGAGATTTAGCGGGTATTGTCGATATTGTGATTCTAATTTATACAGGGTTATTGGTAAAACAACAACATCTTAAGATAAAGTTTTACAAAAAAAAAATTTTTTTTTTCATTACTAAATGGGCCCGCTCTTGACCCCGATCACGCCTGATGGTAAGCGATAGATGAGGTCTATGATGGAACGAGCGTGCCCAGAAGATGCCTGTTCACTCTTGCTTTGAAGGCAGACGGGTTAAATGTGGGAGGGAACACGCAGAGAGTTCCACACTTTGGCTGTGCGCATAATAAAAGTGGAGGAGAAGCGCTGAGTACGACTCGTTAATGTTTAAAAAAAAATCAGCTGTTCCCTGCATGCAGCTGATTTTTTCTCGCTATTGTTCATAATGATGAGTTCAATGACCTCTTAAGAGGTTTAATGTTTTACTAATAACCCTGTATATTAGTGTTAAATTGTAAAACCGGATATTTACCTACTAATCATTTGCAGCTGAATCTGATTTTTTATACGGCTTTGCTAAAATGTGTGCTTTAAATATAGTCAAAAGCGCCGGTTACCAAGTTGCACTGTCTACAATGTGCCTGATATGAGAATACCCCATTAATGTTCCGCGATTTTTGATGTTTAGGAGATATGAATATTTTTTTTATTTTTTGGGGAAATTCTTCGGGGACATCTTTAAAAATTTATAACTTTTTTTGACAAGCTCTTTTTATGATTTTTCCTAACATTAGTGCAAGATACAATTTTTTTTTTATCTAAAGTTATAAATTTACGGTGTCCTGCCTTTTCGCCGAAAATGGTTTGGCAGATTATCACTTGCCAACCAACGTTTCGCCGATGTTTCATTTTGACAACTAACGATTAGCAAATTTTTGTATGGCAACGTTTCATTTGGTAGAATTATTGTATAATGACACAAAACGTTTGGGATATTTATCATTTGTCAAACATTTCACACCATGATTCCGTTGTCGACATAGGATGCAAGAGCGAGCGAAGGGCACCCCGAGGTTCGGTTTGGTTAGGTTACTTTAAACCCTTTACACGGTTCTCTGCCCAAACTAAAACATTCTGCTACTTGAAAGTTGGCATTTGAAAAAGTGTCATTATGAAAAGCAGACCAAACATACAGTTGGTAACTGTTAGGTTGGGAAATAAAACAAAATTATATGATAAGTTGGCAAATTTTTTTTTTTTTTTTTTTATCCTTTATTAAAAAGAACCAGGTTCTTAATAATTAATTACAATCTAGCCTTTAAGACTAATAAGCAATTTTAATCTAACTTAATTTTTTACGTGATAATTATTTTAAAACTTAGAATAGTGTTAATTGTACTTTACACAAGTCCGTTCCACTTTCTTAGAGTCTGATATGATGATATAAACACTTTGTTCATGTGTTATTATGTGTGTCATTAGCACTATTATTTCTACACTTTTTACACTACACTAACTCAAAAGGTTTTGTCCGTTTTAGTCTTCGCACTATATTTGTTTGGTCTAACAGCTGAACTGCCTCGATGTTCACATGTCGGTGGAGTCGGTGTTCATGGGCCTCAGCAAATTTTTGGATTATCTTGGTGACGGGTTCCATTTTTAGGTCACGATGGAGGTCGTCATTTCTTATATACCAGGGCGCATTAACAATACTCCTGAGTACCTTATTCTGGAATGTTTGTATAATTTTGATGTTGGTCGGCTTAGTACAGCCCCATAATTGGATGCCATATGTCCATATTGGCATAAGGATATGCTTATATAATAGAATTTTGTTATGTATCGATAGGCAGGAATCCCGTCCAATCAACCAATACATGTTTTTAAATCGCATTTCTAGTTCCTGTCTTTTCTTTTTGACGTGCTCTTTCCAGCGCAGTTTAGCGTCAAGCGTTATGGCAAGGTATTTGGCTGTATTTGCGTATGGCACTTGTTGGCCATTTATGAAGATTGGGTGGTAATCACAATTCTTGTTGGTGAAGTCAATGTGAAGTGACTTCGATTCATTTAATTTAATTCTCCATTTTTGTGCCCAGTCATGAACTTTATTTACAGCAATTTGTACCTTTTTGATTGCTTCCGTATGGCATGACCCTGTCGCCATAATGGCAGTGTCGTCCGCAAAGGTTGCAATAGTATTATTTTCCAGCTCTGGTATATCATGCGTGTACAGCAGGTAGAGGAATGGACCCAGCACACTACCTTGAGGCACGCCAGCTTTGATAACTTTTAATTTGGAATAGGCATCCTCGTGCCTTACTCGAAACATTCTATCTGTAATGTATGATTGCAGGATGTCGGCAAAATCATTGGGCAGCATTAGCCTTAGCTTATATATCAAACCCTTATGCCAAACTTTATCAAAAGCTTGTGCCACGTCTAAAAATACGGTGGAGCAGACTTTTTTATCTTCTAGCGTTCTCTCAATGATGTTGGTAATTCTATGCACTTGGTCTATTGTTGAGTGTTTCTCTCTGAAACCAAACTGATGGTCAGGGATCAGATTTCTCTCGTTTATTATAGGTTTTAGGCGTTTTAAAAACAATTTTTCAAACAGCTTTGATATTATAGGCAACAAGGAAATGGGCCTGTATGATGATGCTTCGTGAGGTGGTTTACCGGGCTTTGCAATCATAATCACCTCAGCAACTTTCCATGGCTCAGGAACATGCTTTAGGAGAAATGCAGCATTGATGAGCCTAGTAAGCTTAACGATGGCTTTACGCGGGAGATGTTTTAGGATTTCTCCCGTAATAAGGTCATACCCTGGTGACTTTTTTATGCTAATGGTTTGAATTTCCCTTGCAACTTCCTTTGGGGTCACAAGCTTAATTCTTTGATCTTGCAGAATATTGGCAAACTGCAGATTGTCTATAGACCTGTCATTTGGCTGAAAGGTATCTTCTAAGTGATGAGCAAATCTTAGAGCTTTTTGCTCGTTGCTTATGGCCCACTTTCCGTTAACATCTCTGATAGGGGGAATTGGTGTAATTGGCCTTTTGAGTGTCTTTGTCGCTTTCCAAAGAGAGTACTGCGTTGTATGGTCGCTGCTTAACTGGCGTAGGTTAGTATTGAAAGCCTCATCTTGAAAAGTTTGTATTTTTCTCTTCAGTCTTTTCGTAAGGTTATTCAATAGAGTTTTGTCTTGCGGGAATCTAGTTTGTTGCCATCTTTTTCTTTGAGTCCTTTTTTCGTATAATAGGTCTATTATTTCCTTTGGGTAGGTATTTCCTTTAAATTTCTTTATAACCTGTGGTGTGTTGTTCCATGCACATTGTTGGATATTGTTGCTGAACTTGTTTACCTCAAAATCGAGCTGATCTTTGCTTTTTAATGAAGTTTTCAGGTCAATAATATTTTGCAGGTCTATGCTAAAACTTTCCCAATCTGTAAACATATTGACTAATGTCAGGTGATTTTCTCTTAGTAATATTTTGTGACTCAATTGTAATAATATCGGAGAGTGATCGGAGTTCATGTGGTACCCCTCTTTCACACTCAGATAATTTGATGATATGTTTTTGACGATGAAAAAGTCGATAAGGTCTGGTAGTTTCTGGGGGTCTGTCGGCCAGTATGTAGGTTTTCCAGTACTTATGACCTCACAACGCATGTCTTTCACTGCACTTAGAAGCTGTCTTCCCTTAGTTGAAGTTAATCTCGATCCCCAATGAGTGTTCTTCGCGTTAAAGTCACCGCCTAATATAAATCTCTGTCCAAGTAGTCTGAAGAAGTCTACATATTGTTCTCTGTTTATAGTGTGTCTTGGAGGACAGTATACAGCCGCTACTGTAACATTAAATTTATTTGTCTTGACTGATATCGCCACAGCTTGCGTGTCTGGCTCCTCGTATTTACACTGTTCATAATGGCAGATATTTTCTCTAATAATAACCGCGCTACCTCCTCGGGCCGTGTTGTTAGGGTGCAGCGAGTGATAAACCTTATAGCCTCTAAACTTTACAAAAGACTGTTTAGTGAAGTGCGTTTCAGAGATCAAACACACATCAATATTTTCTGTGTCTAGAACCACTTGCAACTCATGTTGGTGTTGCAGCAGTCCGTTGGAATTCCACGCCATTATTTTTAGTGTGTTACTCATGGTTGATTCTTATAGTGCTTGATTCTAATTTTTCTAGTCTCTTGTCAAATGATGATAGGCACTTCAAGATCTGGTTGAGCTTGTCCTCAAGACTTGGTGGTTGTGTGCTTGGTTTTACCGCTTGTGCATATGAGACACTTTTAGATGTGTGTGCAGTTTTCGCGGTTGTCTGCGAAAACTGTGCACTTTGTTTTGTTGTCTCTTTATCGGTATTTCTAACAGTTTGCTTAACGGCAAAGTTGTTATGCGAGTTATTTTTTGAGGTTTTGTTCTTCAACATTTGCATCTCCTTGGCAACTAAACACCCTCTGTAATTGGCTGGGTGAGGTAAGCCACAGTGGACACACTTAGGTTTTTCTTCTGCAGGTTTGTTGCATTCAGCTGTGAGGTGTTTACCTGTACATTTAACACACCTTGGCTCTTTTGAGCAATACCTTTGGGTATGACCATAAGCCTGGCATCTCTTACATTGCGGTATTATTTTTGATGTTTTAAGCGGGGTTATTTCAACTTTACACCCTAGGATATGTTTAATGCCGTATATTTTACTGACATCTTCGTCATTCTTAAATGATAATATGAACATGTTCAGCGGTTCTTTGGTTCTCCAGCTTAGCTTGTTAATTGCATTTTCTATCTGGAAACCTTGCGATGTTAAGTCATCTTTAATCCGATCCGGTAGGCAAGAGGAATGCAATTTTTTCGCCACTACTCTTATTGGCCTGGTCTGCTTATCCTCGTATGAGTGCCACAGACAGTTGTTTTCTGTTAAGCGTCGAGAAATCACTCTGTAGGATTCTTCAGTTTTGGCATTTATTTTCACACTATTACCGCTTAACATTTTGGCGGTAAAAGTTTCTACTGACTGAGATTCAGTCAAAAAGTCGTAGAATGTTTGATAATTCTTAACACCGTCCACTACGATTGGAGGCGGTGCTAGAATTTTTTTAAAGGTGGCCTTCTCTTTTTTGTTGAGTTGCTGCTCTTGAGCGCTAGTGCTAGCTTGTTGTAGTGGTGGTGGAGTAAGGGAGGTGTTCAACTTCCTTTTCTTCCTATTTTTGGCCCTAATCCACCCAGTCTCTTTGGCGAGTTCATCCTCGTCCGTGCAGTACTCAACGTCACTTTTAGTAGGCTGAGCAGGTGTTATGGTCTCACTGACCTGTTTAGCTATGGGTTCTTCTATTTCTTGTGCCTTTAGGCATTTTAGTTGTCCTTGAAGGTCTTGTACCTGTTCCTGTAAGCTTTGTATGTGGCCGTTCAGTTGACGTACCATTTGTTGCAGGTTTTCCCTGTCCGTTTTCTCCTGGATGTAACAGTCGTACAACTGCTTTTCCAGATCAGTTTTTATTTTTATAGACTGTTTTGCAGCCATTATTTAGTTTTAAGGCGAGCGTGACACCTAAACAATTATAATAAACACTTCATGATGATTTCCGCACTTGTAACTGAAGTTGGCAAATGATTATTCGGCGAAATAAAATTCTGCGAAACGTTAGTTGGCAAGTGAAAATCTGGCAAACAATTTTCGGCGAAAAGGCAGACAACCTAAATTTACATTCTTACGATTAAAAGTGTGCCACCACCGTTTTCAAAAACACTGTTCAACAACAGCACAAGTCTATAACTTAAACCACAAACTTATCCCGATACTATGAGACAATAGCGCCATTATTCCGTGCTGAGCGAGTTCACAATGAACCAAACACTGATTAAGCGGTACTGGGCTGATCATAAATTATTTTGTTCCTGCACAGCCCTTTAAAGGGAGAATCATAAATGTTGGAGAGCTATTGAAAATTATTGTATTTTCGGTTGGTTTAGATAGAAATAGACTGCGATGGGATCCAGGTTTCAAAGAAGCAACCCTTGGTTGAGCAGACAAAAGTAAGAGTTATGTACACCTATTGATAGCCTTTACAAAGCTGCAGGGGTAATGTCATGCAACTAATGGCCGATCTCTATAATTTACGGACCGTTACTGGTGAAAATTACGACTCTTTATCTTTACTAATATACATTTTTTATATCCACGCAATCACTGTCCATTCTATGGTTGCCTGGAAGAGATCGCAGAAAGCGATAAGGCCGTCCATTGTATGTTTTTTTTTCATTCATCGTATTTTTTTTAAGGGGGAAGCGCTAAGTTGGCCCGCTAAATTAAAATTTTCTTACGTTTTTTGCAATTTGATGGTCATGATTAAGTTGTACGTTGATTAAAATATGATTCGCGGTCGTAACACATATGTATTTACAGAATTATAATCATTACAACCAGTAATACAACTTGTGAAGTTAGTATAATCCCCAAATGTCAAGATTTCATGAAATAGTCATTCTTGGGGATTACTTGGTCTTAGAGAGTTGTGGCGATGACTTTAATGAATATAATTCTGTAAATACATATTTGTTACGGCCACGAATCGCATTTCAACTTAATACTGACCAACAAATTGCAAAAAACCTAAAAAAAAATTAAATTTCGCGGGCTACCCTGGCGCTTTCGCCTTAATCGTGAAACTTGTATTGATTTATTACCTACATTTCAACAGCTGGTGTGCGTTAATTCCGGGACATGATGTTTAAAATGAAGTAATTAAAGACCTTTGAATTAAAAAGCTTTGCAAAGTAGACCCTCCCTTAAAGAAGTAGCTATCACAGGTAAAATTAGCTTACGAATATATTTATATGTCCAGTTTGGCAATAAAAAATGCTACATTGCCGTTTTTCGTTTTTGTTTATAGGAACCGAGCTTTAGAGAGTTGTTAATGGTCCATAGCCTTTCTTCAGCACTGGACATCTACGTACCTGTTTAAAACAAATTATTTATATATTAACCCCTCAAGTGTCAAGTGTACACTAAGTGTACATAAGAGAAAGTGCTCGAAACTTCAACGGTACACCAAGTGTACACAACTAATGTCATTGTGAAAAAAATTACTTCACTGCGTCCATTCAACTACTCCGACGCGTGAGGTGTTTCGACAGGTAGGCGGGCAAACGTGTGAGAGGTTAAGAAATACTTTTTTTTTTTTAATCTTTCACATTTTGGGTCTTCAACTCTGCACCGGCCTACTTGGTAACGCAATCGCAATCACGGTCGTGAGTCAAACTTTCCTGGGGTTTACGAAGTCGGTGGTGAAGGGAAGGCGGTGGATGCTACTCTTCCTACAATTTGTTTCCCTCATTGGGTGGTTTGTCCAGGATGGCCTGCGTAAAGATTGTTAGAACCTCTTTAAGCCTTCCCGGGGTTGTTGTGTAATCGTTGAGGTGATGTCAGTTGCTGTGGCTAAATACAATGGTAACTATAGAACGAACTATAGAAAAGGCTCGGCACATGATTTGTTAATAACATAACCTATAAACAGATAAGGATATCGTACCAAAACTAATACAGCAAGTAATTAACCCCATCATAATCAGGTGTCTACTTGAATTCAATTAGCTGACCCATTGAGTCCTATTATTAGAACCTACACGGCTGTAGATTCAATTTGGTAATAGAAATCACTGAGCAGCAAATCTGATTATTGCGCTATTTATGGTTAAAGTGAAAGCGACAGGGGTAGCCCTCAAAATTCAAATTTTCTTAAGTTTTTATGCAATGTCAAAGTATTTATTTCAAATTGGCACATTACAATAAATTTGAATTGATTCTAGTCGCCCCTTCCAAAAGGTAGTATTCGTATGGAAAAGACTGGGCAAGAAACTCCACCGTTACTCTTTTAAAATGTTTTACAATATTTTGCATAAATTTCAATTTTCAGCTCAATGGGGGTAATTTCGTAACATGTTTTTTTTTATTGGAATCTTTTTAACCTCTCCAATGTCACGAACTCTCCTAAAGATCGGTAACAATAGAAAAAGTAATTGTGTCTCAAGTCATTAGTGACGGTTGAGCTCATATTTGAAGCTAGTTCTAACGTAAGGTTGTACTGCGGATTCTAATGACTATGAAAAGCCATATTTGTTACGGTCGTCAATCATAATTAAGTATTTTAATCAACATACAACAATAACACATGATTCTATACTTATACTAATTATTATTAATTAAATTATGAATGCGAAAGTAACTCTGTCTGTCTGCCTGTTACTTTTCAGGGTTCAGTACCCAAAGGGTGCCAACGGAACCCCATTGCTAATTACTAGCCTCCGCATTCCGTCCGTCCGTCTCTGTCTCATGAACCGTAATAGGTAGAAAGTTGAAAAATCAGTAGTATAAAAATCAGAACCTAAAAAAACATTCATACTTAGCACTTATCAAAAATAAAAAAATACAATTGCTGGAATAAAGTTTTCGGTTTCAGAATATAACAGGAGTAAATAATAATCCCATTATGAGTTATTCCGGTCTGATCCTCTGAAACCCCCCTCCACCCTCCCTCCTCGATCCCCTGTTAGTTTTTCAGGCTGAGAGTTGCATAGAGAGGCATGGAGCGTTCCATGCTTGGCATCGGGCTTATAAACCGAGTTCCAAACGTCAAGCTACGAAAATGAACGAAGGTCTTCGATATCAGAACGCGTATTATGGAACTTAAATGAAGTTGGGCAGGACACATGGCACGGCGCAGGAATGACAGGTGGACTAAGACTGTGACAGAGTAGCGTCCAAGACTGGAAAACAGGATGTCGGTCGTCCGGCGGCAAGATGGGCAGACGACATTGTGACGACATCGCGGGCAAAACCTAGATGAGGCTGGCACAGTGGGCATGGGAATAGGCAGAAGAAAAGAGAGGTCTATGCCCAGCCGTGGGGGAACTCGGACTGTGTATGATGAAATCATTATTTTCCCACAATAAACAATATGAAGATATCGACAAAGCTAACTTTAGAAATGTTATTTCACAAGATACCTTTCAAACAAGCAATAAACGACATGACATATGAGTAATATACGATATTACAAAAGCTAAATAGCGAATGTAAAAGACCGTTCCCATTGCAAGTTAGTCGCTGCGATTCGCGATCGACGACACGTCACATCGACATCGTACGTGCGCTGATTTATGCGTGGACCGACGACACGGCGGTACGCGGCGATAAATATAATTGTGCCGCTGTGACCCACCCAGGGAGCGAGCTACGGCAAGTGCGTAAGGCGCTTTATACAATGGGAATTGGAATTCTGTAACAGTGTTTTGTTTTTGCGCACTTTTTGGTTCAGACTTTCAAAGATGCCAGTTCACTATGTTGTAAATTCTACGACTGCTTAAAGAGAATAGACCTCTAAGAGATCGTTGATATTTTGTCCACTAAAATATTGGAATTATGGATCCTGACGCAGTTTTTAATGATGGTCATTCAGGGCCATATATTCTTAACTAGCAGCACCCCGCGGTTGCACCCGCGTAAGTTTCAATCCCGTGGGAATATCGGGATAAAAAGTATCCTATGTGTTAGTCCAGGAAATGGTCTATCTATGTGCCAATTTCCATCCAAATCTGTTCAACGGTTTACGCGTGATTGAGTAACAAACATCCACACATCTTCACTAACTTTCACATTTATAATATTAGTAGGTTTTTTTTATTTAATCGACCATCACTAATCTGAAATCAAATAAAAAAGAAACACTTAAATTACCAAATTAAGTACCAAAATAACGATTTATAAACAGAAATTATTTTCCCAAGTCAACCAAAAACTTAGTTTCGACGACATTCCACTAAAAATCTACCTATTTTTTCCGTTCCACAATCCTCAAAGCGATAACTTTACTTCTGAAATATAAAATAAACAAACGAATAAATATGCCAAAGTAATTCTCATTGTGCATAAGTTCCTACAAACAACTACAGATGTACCACAAGCAATTGTACAGGAAGACAGTTACACCAAGTAAAGGAGAACCCTGGCTAATAATACTACAACCCAAGCCAAACGAAACTGATCCTTAACACAAAGCAATAAGGATTGAAGTAAAAGAAAAGATAACTTTGTGAAAGTTAGTCCAGACTGTTGTCGAACAATCTTGTATTTTATTTTGTATATACGATTTCGTAGTTTATAAAATTAAATTCGAAATTCCTTTATGAATAGTACCCTGTTTGTGTTGCCAGAATGGTCATTTTCCTTTTGTTAAGAGTTTTTACTTGCTGCTTCTGTTATAGTTTAGCTCATTAAATAGACGGTTGTCTCAAAGTAAAACATGTTTATTCGAAACTGAGGTGGATTTCAAATTATTATATTGACCAAAGCAGTGGAGGCCCGGTGGCCCATTTTTTCCAAAACATCGATGAGCGATTTGTAAAGATTGGCGCACATCTCCGGAGTGACTTTTGGGTTTTGTAATATCTTGCTGATAAACAGCATTGCCTTTCATGTGCATAAGGCAGAAACAGCACCGAAACACCCCTACGTCACGTCTCCCGTCGTCCCCGAGACGTGATGCCATAGGCAATTGCTTAATTTGCTTATGGGCTAATCCGGCACTGTCCAGTGATAACGGCCGCGACTTACGAGTTGTAGGTCGTAGGTTTGATCCCAGTCAAGCGCTTTACTTTGTGTAAATTATTTCAACACCACTGCTCTTATAACGGTGTAGGAAAACGTCTAAGAAACTAAACTTACATTTATTCCAGTCTGATTCCCTGAACCCCGCTCTCCCCCCCGATTCGAAGACATGTGACATCTACAATCCGTACTGGGCCCGCGTGGTGGATTACGAACCACTCCCTCTCACTGAGAGGAGGCCTGTGTCCCAGCAGTGGGATCAATATAGGCTGATTAGCTATAGATGCTTTAATGGCCTTGGTGGGATCTAGAATAAAACTGAACATGGGATAATATTTGAGCCAGCATAATCTACATAATGATTCTATTGCTGAAAAATAATAGTTAATGCAAAAACCGTTCACGTTTCAGTCGTTCAAGGATTATAATTTTGTGAAATGTTTGTACCTAGGCACATAGTACCTACCTAATTCAAAATGGCCCGAATGATATTGATGAAAATTTGAGATTGTGTTGTTAAAAATTCCGCAACTGACTAAATTACATTAATTTTCTAAGATAATCTATATCTAATCAGATAATTTGGTCCTAATCCTTCATGCTATTATCAAAAATGTAATATATCGCCCAATGTGTGGCAATCGCTCTTGATGACTGTATTAAATCCAAAATGAATTCTAAAAAAATTATATTTATTTTTATTATATTAAATATTGTGAGTGGAGCTGTTATGAAAAGTTACGATGGGTACACATTATATAAAGTAGTGCCAAAGGATGACAGTGAAGTGAAAATATTAGAAGGAATACAAGCGAAGAATCTTGGAGAGTTCTGGGAAAATTTCTTTACAGTTAACGAAGAAGCCAAAGTTATGGTATCACCAGAAAATCGTCAGGAGTTTGTTCGATATTTGGGAGTTGGGAACATTGAATCAACAATTATAATCAATGACATACAACGGTAAGTAAAAATGGCTATAGCAAAATAAATTATTAAGATCTAAACAAAAATGGTAGTACCCAACTTAGTTTTTGTTTTTAATAATATATTTTTTATTATTATTTAATATTATAAAGAGTCACAGAAAATTTCATGAGTTTGTGTATATGTGGAGGGTAATCTCCGGAACCATAGCTCCTATTAGAAAAAATATTTCACCATTTGAAAAGTACATTAAGCCAATATAATATTTGTATAAAAAGAATGATTTAATAATACTAATGAAATACTATCATGAATTCATGCAAACCTAAACCAATTCAATAATGTACAGACACGCACTTCTACAGTTACAATTTGACATTGGCAGCAATTTAATGTCGTTGTAGTAAGGGCTGTTTTAGTAGTTCAATACAAGTGTTACTAATGACAAGCAACTGACCATTCCATTTTTCTCAGACAGTGTTTCCTTCTGTTTTTAGAGCAATCGACGACCAACTAAAACCAGATACCATAAGATCTTCCCAATCCTATCTCTCATACTCCTGGTCTGAATACCATAATCTTGAAGCCATCTACAACTGGCTTGATGAACTAGAAGAAAACCATCCTTTAGTAGCCAAAACCGTCGTCATGGGCCAATCGGTAGAAAACAGAGATATCAAAGGAATCATTATCAATCATCACCCAAACAGACAATATCCCGTGTATGGAATGTTAGAAGGTACTCTCCATGCTCGTGAGTGGATTTCTGCAGCGACTGTCACTTGGATTATCAAAGAGTTCTTGACCAGTAATAACACTGAAATTAGAGCTTTGGCAGAAAATTTTGAATGGCATATCTTTCCTGTGGTCAACCCAGATGGTTATGCTTATACGTTTAGTCATGTAAGTTTTTTTGGTTATGATATTTTTGGTTATTATTATTTATTTATTCATTCGTTCACTTACATTTTATATTTTTAAATTGATGTAATCATAAACTCACCGGAGTTTTGCAGTGCACTAAAAACATCGATCAAATACAACCCGCAAGAATGAACTTGGGCCCTTAGCGGCCCCTCCCGGACCCCGAACTATACCTTTCCCTCTCGCCATTGAGGCCTCAGTACTGCGCGCTAACGTTATTCGAGCGAAGTCTCAAGTTAATTCTTGCAGTTTAGACAATTAAAACAACATAAGTTCTTAATTAGAATGTAACAACAATAATTACTATGAGATCCATAAGCGAAATAGATCTATTACGAGCACTAACGAGAGAACGTCGGTGATCGATGTGACGGTCCTTTAAAACAAAAAGAGGTGGAGAAATGTGTTTGAAATTGACACAGGTTGCAGTTACCTCTTTGGTATAATGTAGATTTAAATACATAGTTGGTCTTTGACAGACCTTAAAACACTGATTTGGAAATTATAGCGTAATTTTGTACTATTGTAATATAGATTGTACAGGAAATTAAAACTAAAAGCGATATACTTTAATTAAGGGCACTCTATAGTCGGGGGTACTTTACGCAAAAGAAACTCCGACTATTATGCATGTAAACTGTATATTAATGTAAAAACATATGTATAGAAACAGTGGGACATTTACATTTTTCCTTTTCTGTAACATAAAACTGATATTCTTTTATTTTAATTTTTAAAAAAACGTTGCCCCACACTAGGAATTTCTCCTGTATTGTGGGTGCGTTTACAAACATTTAAACTCACATACACAAACAGCCAGACCCGGAACAACTACTTGTAGGTCATACAAATATTTGTTCCGTGCGGGAATCGAACCCGCGACACGCAGCGCAGCAGTCAATCGCTTAACCACTGCGCCAACCGTGCCGTCAATAATAATATACGGCCGGCTCGCGAGGCGCATGAGTCTGTGAACGCCGAGCGCGTACGCAGTTACCGGGCGCTTGTGACTCACTGGCGGTGGCGCGGGGCGACATTGCTAGGGTTGTGCCGAACCGTAACTAGCCACGTACAAATACGACCGACGTAACCTATCGGGCCTGAACTTTGCGCAGAAGGTTGCGCAGTAAGATTTTTTAGGAAACACATGGTGACATGAGGCGAGTGCGAGTGAGAGAACATGCGCGAAAGTTCTTAGTGCCTATGTTCTGGCCCGCCAAGTTACGTCGGTCGTATTGTAACCTGAGGGTCTACTCCGAAGCGGTTAGCCGATGTATCGGCCGAATGTTCGGTCATTTTCTACAGCCATTAATTTCCTATATTGACTATTGGTACCGACCAAACTGTGCCAATCCGAACCTTTTTGGAACCCTTAACCCTCTTTTTTTTTTAATTCGTAGTAGGACAACAATATTCGAATCAGAAAATGACCGAACATTCGGCCGATACAGTGGTTAACCGTTTCGGAGTAGACCCCCTGGACACGACGAACCCTAGAAGTGCGGGGAGTTGATAGGGGTCGCGCTATAACTCTATATTTATTTTATTCATGGAATTTGTGTAATAAGGTTATTATAGGTACATTTTATTATTACAGAATCGTATGTGGAGGAAAAACCGCAGTCCAGAAAATATAAAGACTTGTCCAGATGGAGTAGACGATGATATGAGTAACGGTGTGGATCTCAATCGGAATTTCGATATTACATGGATGGGTAAGTAAAGTAATAAAATATCACTACACTAACTTCTACGAGTAGTGAAACATAGATGTATAGTCGACCTCGTTTTCGCTTTACGACTTTTGGAAAAAACTCCCAAGCCTAAGATAGATAGGTAATAAACTCCTATCAATAACTTTTAACTGTTTGATGTATTTAGTAAATGTAGTAAATTAGGGGGACATGGAAAGGAATGTTAAAGTATAAGGTAACCAATGGAAAAGCAATCGAGGCCATTCGAATTGAGAGTTTAGAAAGTGATATTTACTGACGAATTCTGGGCAATTAAAAAAAAAACATGAAAATTGTTTTTTTTTTTAGAATTTCATGAATTTTCGCCTAGGCATAATGGGGTGCTTAATTGTTGCAAATGGGGCATATTATCAGATCCTGCAAAGAATACGTCAAATTACAAGTCAGCCTGTATAAATTTAAAACATAATTTTATCTTCATCATCTTCAAACCATAGACAGAAACTGAACGATGTTTTAAATTCGTTTAGCGGTGAACGTTTTTAGCTATTTGCGATGCAGACGGGACCTAAAAAGGTACTTCGTGCCCGTACGAAACAAATTGAGGAAGTGCATACTGGCCTTTAACAATTAAAAAAAATCACGAATAATTGTCTTTTAAAAAAAATAAAAATCTAACAGCTTCTGCTCGCGACTTTATCAAACACACTTAGCGTTCTTTCAGATTTTTTTTAAATCGGATACTTAAGGAGCTGATTAAAAAAAATCGTTATGTTAAGTAGTCTATAACCTTCCTCAAGAATTGCGCTATCAAATAATGCAAAGTATTTTTTCAAACCCGACTGATAGTTCCAGAGATTAGTGCGTTCAAACAAAGTCTTCAGCTTTATTATATTAAGTACTAGCTGACCCGGCAAACGTTGTTTTGCCATATAAATTATTTCTTACTGCCCTACGCTACTTCGTTCGTGTGGTGTCCTACCCCTTACCCTACCCTACCCCTACCCTACTCCTACCCTACTCCTACACTACTCCTACCCTACTCCTACCTTACTCCTACACTACTCCTACCCTACTCCTACACTACTCCTACCCCACTCCTACCCTACTCCTACCCTACTCCTACACTACTCCTACCCTATTCCTACCCTACTCCTACACTACTCCTACCCTACTCCTATAAGTAAATAAAAGTATTACGTAAAAAAAATTAAAAAAAGTATTCTATGTCCGTCTCGTGATTCTAAGCTACCTCCCCACCAATTTTCAGCCAAATCGGTTCAGCCGTTCTTGAGTTATAAATAGTGTAACTAACACGACTTTCTTTTGTATATATAGATATAGATGACTAGGTATATCCATAAAGACGGAGCAGCGCTACTAACTCTTGAAATTTTTCATTTTTAGAAATAGGTGCATCTAATGACTCATGCGTCAACACATACGCTGGTCCTGTAGCTTTCTCGGAGCCCGAATCAAGAGCTATAGCCCAATACGTGCAGGCCCTCTACGAGAAGGGACCAATCATCATTTACATCGCCTTCCATTCCTACTCCCAGCTAATTATCATTCCTTATAGTCATATTGTGAATATGGGTCATGGACAGCTACCTCCAACTTATCCTAACATGGTAGGTGCTTCTTTTCTATAATGAACATACAGTTTATAATGTTTTAACACGTTGACTGCCAGACGACAGACACAATAGAAAATCTATTGTTGGCGGACACTATGTGACCACAGTGGCAGTCAACAAGTTAATTTTTCGCATTGGAAACTTTGTTTAATATAAGTCTAATGATTAATCTCTTAACCTGTTCGAAATAATGAATCTTTTATCTTTTCTTTTTTTCTTTTCTTTTTTTTATTTCTTTAAGTCAGTCATTCTTCCATAGTAACGTCGTATACTAGTTTACTCCATTGTTTGAGAGAGTACATTAAAAATTATATCTAATTGTCTCGTCATCTAGCCCTGTACCGACACAGAATCTAAAATAAAATATTGGTTTGAAATTTAAGAGTGTCATAACTTCCATATTTTAACGCGTCTTTGGGCGTAAATAAATAACTCCCGGAGTATGAACATGGCAAAATTGCCACCGTGCAGGGTCACTTATTAAAATATCTTCATTTTAAATGAATACATCCAGTAGTTTTTTCATAATATCTATAGGTATACGCTCAAAGGTTCATGACATTTTACGCTTTGCCTATTTTAACTAAATATTTTTTTTTTTTAGTACGAAATGGCAATAAGAGGCGCTGATGCCTTGGAAAAACGATATGGAACACACTACCGAGTCGGAATATCTGCTAATGTTATGTGTAAGTACCTTTGTTTTTTTTTTTTTTTTTTTTTTTTTTTTTTTTTTTTCAGGGTTGTTTTGTTTCACGTCCACCTGACGCACGCGTATATGTCAAAAACGGCGCTAACTATCGTCAAAACAAAAAAAGCGTTGTTTCAAATTACAATTATAAAATTACGGCCTTGACTTTACGACAAATATATACGATTAGGTAATCGTTATTATTTGACGTACATACGTACCTATCAGTTTGAAACAACGGGCCCTTTTTTTATCTAATGAATGTACACATAAAAATAAACACAGATCAAAAAAGAGATGAATGGATTGGATGGAAAATGATACGGCTAAAAAAGAAATGAACACTGTGAAGATGGGTGATTGATATCGGCTGATGGACGACACAGAGCACTGAATGGCTGGAGCAGCGTCCAGAGACGGCGCCGGCGCAATAACATTCGTGGCGCTGAAAGTGCATTGAGCGCCCAACTTCTGTCACGGGCCGCCTTCCAAGCCGTCAGTTTAACAGCGTGAAATTTTAATGGTTGTTTTCCCGAAGCGAAATGCTTTTGTCTTGATAGTACAATCGATTTATAAAAAAATAAAAATAAAGTATTAAAAAATGACAGATCTACAATTGTGAAAAACCACACTCGAACGCGATCTCGAACCAATAGTATAGCTACAGCGCAAAAAGACGACTGCGTGTGGTCGTCCTGCTACCTGCAAAGATGGTAGGGGCGCACGTGAGTTACTATTGATTCTCATGCTTTCGAGTTGAGATCATTATTTTAATAATTATTAAAAAAAAAAAAAAAACTCCATGAATCGGTAGCACTTCTGAGTACAAATCGTTCTGCCGCGGGAAAACAACCATTAAAATTTCACGCTGTATAATACGTCATTTGAGTCGTAGTGCGAGTAACGGTGACATGCTTGATTTGTATGGAAAGTGTTGACATGCCACCTCCAGCGGCGGCCGCCGAGGCGTCTGCATGCTCTGTGGTCGTCGCCAATGGACAATCTTCCATTTCAGAATGTGAAATAATATGAGGTGTATATTATAGGGTATAAAAAGACCCATCATATAGCTGTCAACTACGCATCCTGTAAATGAACCAAGTAACATTGTACAAATATAATTTCTGGGAATCGACTTTTATACAACATTATTTTTAGTATATGCGAAACCCGAAACACATGTCTAGTATTTTAATATAAAGAATCTATTTTCAAAACTGTATCATGAAAAATCACAAAGGTATTAGCGTTACCTGTTTATCCGTACAAAAACATGCCAACCCGCGCCGCTCGCGTCGCGCCGTCTTGCGCTCATTGATAATAGTACCTAGGTACCTAACCGTTCGGCGCGGAGATTGGATAACCTACTTAGTGTCGCTCGGTGTCCAACTTTTAACCTTTTTTAAATATTTTTAGGACAAAATATAACATGGGGTAACAATTATTGGAATCGATTCAGTTACAGAACCAACTATATTCAGGTTTCGCATATACTAAAAATAACGTTGTATTTGGGTTGAGCTATAAAATTGCGGTAATGCCCAATGCACGCTAACCATTGTGTTTATGGGTGCATGCAGTAAAACAGGGGTCGTCGGGGTATTTAAAGTTGTGTTATATTATAAAAAACTGGTTTTCGTAAAAAAAAAACAACGTCAGTCTCCGTAACCAGACGGTTCCCAAGTATGGTCCAGTACAAAAAAATAATTCTAATGACGGGGAGTACAAGTGTATCTCGGCTTCGTTTTACATCCATCATCTGCCTAGCTTTTTCTCAACTATGTTGGGGTCGGCTTCCAGTCTAACCGGATGCAGCTGAATACCAGTATTTTACATGGAGCGACTGCCTGTCTGACCTCCACAACCCTGTTACTGGGTAATACGATACCCCTTGGTAAGACTGGTTGTCAGACTCTCGGGCTTCTGACTACCCGTAGCGACTGTCAAAGTTCCACGAATGACAGCCGGGACCAATGGCTTAACGTACTTTCCGAGGCACGGAGGGGTCACGGTACATACCGTGACCCCTCCGTGCCTCCCCACCAATAAGATAAGTCACATCCACCACCAACCGCGGCAAGCGTAGCTTAACCTGATCGATCGACCTGTGCGGCTGTTATTATTTTGCCACATTATATTAAAATATATCGTGCCTAATTTATAAGGTTTTTATCCATAAATAAAGTATGACTTCTTTTTCTAGATCCCATGAGCGGTACCAGTTTTGACTGGGTCAAATATACAGCGTATGTCCCAATCTCATATCTCATAGAACTCCGAGACCTTGGCGAGTTCGGGTTCCTCCTGCCACCAACACAGATCGTGCCCACTGCGTTGGAAACCATGGATGCTTTAGTAGAAATTGGCAGAGGTACCAGAAGATTAGGTCTCATAGAAGAAGACTTCTCAGGGGCGAATGGCGTGTTCTTTTCTACCGCATTAATGTTGCTTGGTGTTTTCATTGCATTGTTTAAATAAGTAGGTTCAAAGTTTGTAAATACTGTGTTTTGATCAATGATGTTTTATGCACTTATAATATCATGCGTTTTGACAGTAGGTACCTCCCAAGTAAGTGTTCTTTCATATCTTCCTAATTCACACTGATTGTGTTTATTCCGTTCACAGCTATTTACCTATGATTATGCATCACTGTTCAAATCACAATGATCTTAATTCTGATTCTAATAAGGGTGATGTTGGGTTGATGCCATTGACAAGTTTGTCAAAATCATTGTGATCTTTATTCTCGTCATTATAGGGTTGCTATTAGATTTCTGCTGTCCGAGGTAAAATAACGATAGGACTGTAACTTCAATACTCTATGTATATCCTCCATTGTATCATAGTAATTATTAAACTAGCTTAATTGCAGTTAAGCTAAGCCAATTTCAACTTTTATTTTATTTTACTTATTTTATAATTTATTATCAAAATGTTGTACCTATGGTGTCCAAGATACTGGGTGTGCTTATGTTGGGAGTAACAGTACCTCAATACCCATATTGTCATTTTGAATGTTGTTTTTAGGGGTCCGTACCTAAAAAGGAAAAAACGGAACCCTGATCCGTCTGCCTGTCTGTCAAGACCCTTTATCTAGGGGACGCGTGGAGGTATCGAATTGAAATTACAGTCCCTTGAAGCTGTGAAAAAATTAAACTTAACGTAAAAAAAGATACGGCCGTTTATGCCGCAAAAAACGTATAATTGGACACTCTCAAGGGAATCAAAATTTAAAGGGTACTTCCCGTTGATCTAGAATTATGAAATTAGTCAAGAAGCAAGGTCATGTAGCAAAGTAAAGCAAAAAATCCGAAAACCGATGTAGTTACATAAAAAAAATCTCGTGAAAAACTATTTACATACCTAAAAATTTGTACGGAACCCTTTTGATTTTATTGATTTTTTCACAAATGGCTCAGAGGAAGGCTTAAAATAAGAAAGTTCATTGTAATGTGTACCTAAATAAATGATGTCTGCAATGAGTTTATCATTATGTAATTTATTTGTCCACCTATAAATTATTTATTAGCCCTGGACTAATTCCAAAACACTACTATAAAACAATAAAAAATGTTATCAATAAAATAAATACTTAACTAAAAGATAATGACACTATCAATTTTAATACCAAAGATTAATATCATCCAAGAAATTCATTCGATTTGGAACGTACGAAGGAGTTATACGCAATGATACTCAAACAAATATTTTTACTAATAGCCGTAGCGACCGCAATCAGTGCAGAATATGTAAGCTATAAGAATTACAAGGTGTACAAAATAGTACCTGGCTCCGAAAATGAAGTACAAATACTTATGGACTTGAGAAAAGAAACCCAATTTGATTTTTGGAGTGATATCGTAGCTATTAACAGTGATGTTAGGATTATGGTGGCTCCAGGGAAACAAGCGGAATTCGAGAACTATTTCAAAAGTGTGAAAATTCCAGCCAAAGTTGTCATTGAAGATGTGCAGGAGTAAGTATTTGTTTTTTTTCACTTATTAACCTTTAGAACGCGCGTTCCACAACGGATTTAATAGCCTTAGGCAAGAAGACTGCCAGGGCCAAGTGGGATTTGGCGGGTCATATCAGGCGCATGCACGATGACTGTTGGGCAAAAGTTTCTACACAATGGGTACTTGAAGATAGACGGCGCTGCCGTGGCCGGCCCAGAAAGCGATGGCGAGATGACCTGGACGCGTATCGGTGGGGGCTCGTTCGAGGTGGTGCGGGTAGGTATTCCAGAGGCCTCTGCCCAGAAGTCGAACAGCACAGACTAAACAAAAAAAAAACATTTATTGTTCCAGAAGTTTTTATACACCTTGTGGAACAATAAAGTTTAATAAGTCAAGCCAAGCAAGCAAGCCAAGTCAAGCTTTAGTTATTCTGTCTGTTTATTGGTAGGAGAGAATCACACTAATATTATAAAAGCGAAAGTTTATGAGTGTGTTTTTATGTTTGTTAGTTCTTCACGCACAAACGGTCGAACGGATTTGGATGAAATTTGGCACAGAGATATTTTATAACCAGGATTAACACATAGGATACTTTTTATCCCGATATTCCCACGGGGTCGACACTTATGCGGGTGAAACCGCGGGGCGCAGCTAGTAATACCGTAAAAACTGAAATCTAAAAAAAAAAATTTTCATCATCTTTCAGAAAAATTGATGCCCAACTTAAGCGGCCGCTAGTTCGAAGTGGCAGCTATGCCTGGAATTTCTACCAGAATTTAGATGAAATCTTCGCATGGCTCGACAAACTAGCCGAAGATTACCCCGACGTCGTCACTCTTGTCACTATCGGCCAATCAGTCGAAGAGAGACCGATCAGGGGTGTCAAAATTGACTTTAAAAAGAACGACAATCCTGTCATCGGTATGATCGAGGGTGGTATCCACGCTAGAGAATGGATCTCGCCAGCGACAGTGACTTATATCATCAACGAGTTCTTGACTAGTTCTGACCCTAATGTCAGATTGATGGCTGAAAATATTGTCTGGCATATCTTCCCTGTTGTCAACCCTGATGGCTACGCATACACGTTTAGTACTGTGAGTATTATTTTAATATTGCAGTATATCTTGCTACCAAATGCATTTGCGTTGGTCAAAAAAGAAAGAAAGGAAAAGAATCAGGTGTCTATGCACACCTGATTCTTTTCCTTTCTTTCTTTTTTGCATTTGCATGGCATCAGAATCTGTAGAATACCTATCAATGTTATTTATTTTTAACCGACTTCAAAAAGGAGGAGGTTCTCAGTTCGGCTGAACGTAGTTTTTTTTTTGTTATGCGATTTCTCCGGCAATTGTTAATCCACAAATAAAATTGACGTTCGACAGTTATTAGGGTTCCGTACCCAAAGGGTAAAAACGGGACCCTATTACTAAGACTCCACTGTCCGTCTGTCTGTCTGTCACCAGGCTGTATCTCATGAACCGTGAAAGCAAGAAAAATAAAGTTAAAATTTAAAGGGGTATAAAAGAAACGTTTTTTTCGGCGTTTTATGCCTTGTGGTACGGAACCCTTCGTGTGTCCGACTCGCACTTGGCCGGTTTTGTATGAAACAACTGCCAAAATTTCAAAATCATTTCTTGAGCAAAGCCTATATGATGATTGAAAAATCAGCCCTTCGTGCACTAGTTAGTTACTGTTACTGTCTGTTAAGTTAACTTGAACTGTTCTTTCTATTATTTGATTACAGAACAGAATGTGGAGAAAGAACAGAAGTACGTTGAATCAGACAACTTGCCCTCAAGGTAATGATATCAGTAACGGAGTTGATTTGAACAGAAACTTTGGTTTTGTCTGGATGTGTAAGTATTTTTTTAAATTCCAAATGGGCCATCTTTTTACCTCCATCTCGCTTGGTGAAAAGCGATGGATTATCCTACTTCGTTCTATATTATTAATTATTATCACAATATTACACTAATCCATACTAATATTATAAATTCGAAAGTAACTTTGTCTGTCTGTATGTTACCTTTTCACGCCTAAAGCACTGAACGGATTTCCACAAAATTTGGCAGAGAGATAGATTGCATCCCGGGGAAGGACATAGGACAGTTTTTATTGACATACCTCGCGGGCGAAGCCGCTGGCGGAAACTAGTATTATAAAGGCAAAGGTTTGTGAGTGTGTTTGTATGTTTGTTACTTGTTCACGCCCAAACTGCGAGACCAATTTTGATAAAATTTGGTATGGAGGTAGCTGATAGCCTGGATCAACACATAGGGTTTTTATCCCGATATTGCCACGGGATTGAAACTTATGCGGCTAAAACCGCGGTGCGCAGTTAGTATTATAAACATGAAAGATTGTGAGGATGGATGGATGTTTGTTAGTTACTCTTTCACGCAGAAACTACTGCACGGATTTGGATGAAATTTGGCACACAGATAGTATTAAAACACGTAGTCGTGAATCAAATGACAGAGTAATTTATTGTTATAAATTCATATAGAAGTTAGTCTTAGCTGCCAGTTAGTACATAAGCAATGGCAGTAGTATTTACTAAAGTATTATTTTGATATTAATTCTAACACCTCCACTTATCAAAATAATCTGAACTTTAGTTCATCTGTCATCGCCTGTCCCCACTGTTCTTTCTCCGGTCCGTTCATTACTGCTTCATAACTGAGTTCTTCACCGCAGGATTCCAGCTCGTCCAAAATACTGAGATTGGTTACACCATACCTTTCTACTGGTTTTCTCTTACGCTTACTAACCTCCACCATTGGAACTTCGTCCTCTGTGATAGACTCATTTTCTGCTTCTGACACCGTTTGATATGAATCATCTTGGGAGCTTGATGAGTCACAGATATATGTAGGATCATTTGGATCTAAAACTGTATTCTCAGATGAACTTTCTTCTCCTTCTGAGTTTTTATCTTTCTCTGAATTTTCTTCTTTTTCATTTACTACTATCTGAGCTTTGTCGGAGTCTTCTTTCTCCATAATAATGACATCTCTGCTCGTAGTAATTTTTCTTGTTTTTGGGTTATATAATCTGTATCCTTTTACATTATCTGGATACCCCACTAGAATCAAATTGTCAGCCTTCTTATCCCATTTTTGTCTTTTGATTTTGGGAACATGCACCATTACTTTGCTGCCGAATATTCTAACATGGCTCAGGTCTGGTTTCTTACCTGTCCACCTCTCGAATGGTGTCATCATGCCTAAACTGGCGGCTGGCGTTCTATTCTTCAAGTACACAGCAGTATTTACTGCTTCAGCCCAAAAACTTTTGTTGAGATCTGCTTCAAACAGTAAACATCTTGCCCGTTCAACTACAGTTCTGTTGAACCGCTCCGAGAGACCATTCTGCTCGGGAGTGTGAGGATTGGTCTTCTGATGGACGATACCAGCTTGTCTCAAGAAGCTCTCCATCTCTCCTGAACAAAACTCCCCTCCGTTGTCAGTTCTCAATATCTTTATCTTGTTTCCTGTTTGATTCTCAACCATGCCACGAAAATCTCTGAAATGCTAGAATACCTGGTTCTTCTCCTTCAAGAAGTAGACAAAAGTCATTCTGCTGGCGTCATCCACGAATAGAAGAAAATACTTCGACTGACCAATCGACTTGGTCTCCATCGGCCCACATAAATCTGAGTGTACTACTTCCAGTAGTTTTTCACTTCTATGGTTATCTGATGGGAAAGGAAAACGTGTCTGTTTTCCCTCACAGCACACTTCACAATTCTGGATCTGTACGTCAGCTTTCTTGTCAAAAGAAACTCCTTCTACAGCACCTTCTTTCATTTTCTGCAAAGCCTTACTGTTAATATGGCCTAGCCTTCTATGCCAAATCGACATGGCCGTCATTGCCGACAACATATTCTCGGATTTTATTGTGTTTAATTTGTACACACCGTTATTCAAATTTGCAGTGCCAACAAGCTCATTCACTTGATTATATATCAAACAGACATCCTTCTTGAACGCTACTCTGTTGCCGTTAGCTATCAGTTGGCTTACTGATAGTAAGTTTGTCGCGAGCTTCGGTATGTACAAAACATTCTTCACAATCACATCATACTGAGAATCATTTACACTTGTCGTAATCTGTGTCTCACCGACACTTACTATAGGCACGGTCATTTGATTTGCGACTACGATTTCTTTGTTTTCATGCACGCGTCGGGTTCGCAGTAAACATTTTTGGTTTGGCGTCATGTGAGCGCTTGCGCCCGAGTCGACGTACCAGTCATCTGTGCTAAAATTTCCGTTGAAAAACGCTGCACTAAAAGCATTTATAGGTTTATTTGCTTTTAATTCGGGGCACTTATTCCGAAAATGACCGATTTTCTTGCAATTGTTGCATTTTATTTGTTTACTGCCGGTTGACGTGTCATTTGACGTTGACGTTTGTGATTTGGCACCGCGGTTAGTGTTGCCACTTTTCGACCGCTGCTGTTTCGACCAAAATGCAGAGTCTCTTCCAGTATTGCCAACTTCTTCACACATATCAAGTAATTTTGTCTTTATGACATCTGCAGTTATCGAAATACCCGATTGTTCAATTGCCATTATCATTGGAAAATATCGTTCTGACAAACCTGCTAATAATAGTGATCCTACCCATTCATCTGTTATTGTAAATCCCGTGCCATTTAACCGTTGAGCCGTTTCGATCATTTGTGTGACGTAGGTAGACATCGAGTCACAATTTTCAAGTCTTATGGATATCAAATGTCGAAGCAAGGTTATTTTTCTTGAGAAACCAGAGTCATCAAACATGGTCTTTAACTTTATCCATAATTCTGCCGAGCTCTTGGTGTTCTTAATATGCACATACAATGTTGGATCTATCATTAATACTAACTTTGCCTTCGTTTTTGCGTCATCTACTGGCTTTACTTCAAAATCTGAAGTTGGTTTGATGTACTTGTCCATCCCTTCTAGCACCAATAAATTTTCTGCCGCAAAACACCACTCATCGTAATTCTCCCTGCCTTTTAACTTCGGCACACTAGCAATATAGCTCGAAGTCATGTTTCCGCGAAACAACGTACTAATTTAACAAAAAAAAAATAAAAATGTCTGGGCCCATAACCTATTAAAACACGTAGTCGTGAATCAAATGACAGAGTAATTTATTGTTATAAATTCATATAGAAGTTAGTCTTAGCTGCCAGTTAGTACATAAGCAATGGCAGTAGTATTTACTAAAGTATTATTTTGATATTAATTCTAACAGATAGTTTATTATAACTTGCATTAACACATAAGATACTTTTTATCCACGTAATACTATAATTTATAATAATTTCCGACTTCCACGCGGGCCAATCCGCGGGCAAAAGCAAGTATCTATATAAAAGCGCGCGACAAACGCATACTCTCGCGACAAACGCATATTCGCATGACAAACGCATACTCTCGCGACAAACGCATATTCGCGCGACAAACGCATACTAGCGCGACGATCGCTTTTGGCAAGAACACGGCCGTAGTCCTTGCTCTAGAACCAAGTCTCCCAAATCCTAATTTAATAAAGATGGTTTTCTCTGTCTGGTCTGCTATCATTATCAGATATGGATTTGTGATAAGTGATAACCTACGTCCATAAACATAATTAAGCAATAATACATTACATTGATTACATTCTTGAGGACTAAAAATGTCGCTTATCAGCTTGATATTATCAAGCATTTTAATACATATAGGTACATATATATAGATTAACATTATAAATTCAAAGGCTCTGACTGTCAGTCTCTTTGTTACATTTTAAGCCTTAACGGCTGAACGGATTTGTATGCATAATCAACTCAGCCTATCGCAGTCCACTGCTGGACATAGGCCTCTCCTAGGCTGCGCCACAACACCCTGTCCTCCGAACGTCCTACCTCCGACCTCCACGCGCGTGAAACCGCTGGCAAAAGCTAGTTTGAATATATTTTTTAACCCCCGACGCAAAAACGACGGGGTGTTATAAGTTTGACGTGTCTGTGTGTGTGTGTGTGTGTGGGTGTGGGGGTGTGTGTGTGTGTGTGTGTGTGTCTGTCTGTGGCATCGTAGCTCCCGAACGGATGAACCGATTTTGATTTAGTTTTTTTTGTTTGAAAGGTGTATTAGTCGGGAGTGTTCTTAGCTATGTTTGATGAAAATCGGTCCAAGATGGCCGCCGCTACAAAATGGCGGATAACATATTTTTTCACAATACCCTCAATATGGGTATCAAATGAAAGGGCTTCAATAGTAGAATACTATACGCTATAACAAATTTTGAATCCAAGATGGCCGCCACAACAAAGTGGCGAATTACATTTTTTTTTCTCAACTCCCTCAATATGGGTATCAAATGAAAGGGCTTGACTAGTAGAATATTATACACTAATAAAAATTTCAAATCCAAGATGGCCGCCACCATAAAATGGCGAATTACATTTTTTTTTCACAACTCCTTCAATATAGGTATCAAATGCAAGGGCTTGACAAGTAGAATAATTTACACTAAGTATATTGAAAGGGAATGAGGAATATTAACTACATAACGAAATGAAAACTAAAAACTTGAAAAATATAATAAAACAAAAAAATCTGTTTGGTCTTAAAAATTATTCTTCAACTATAAATTAATCAATATTTTTTGACGGATAAAAACCAGATTAAACACCAAATTACCAAAATCTTAAAAGGGAAGAAAATAAAAGAAATGAAATACAAAAATTAAGGAGTCCCTACAAAAAGCATGAAATAAAAAATTAAATTAAAAATTTAAAAAACGCCCGACAAAAATAAAATTAAAGAATCCCTACAAAAAGCATGAAATAAAAAAATAAATTTGAAAAAATCGGGGGACCTCAGAATAGAAGGTGTTCCACAGAACGGTCCCCAGACTTCCATAAGATTTTTTCAAATTTATTTTTTTATTTCATGCTTTTTGTAGGGATTCTTTAATTTTATTTTTGTCGGGGGTTTTTTAAATTTTAAATTTAATTTTTTTGTTTCCTACATAAAGCTTAAGTCAACGAAACGTAACGTTAAACGAAACGTTTTAAAAGCGATTATTACTTGTATATCCCTCTGGTCTGCATACAGTGTTGCATTTGAAAACCATGATCACTTTTTTTTATTACAGCGGTAGGGGCTTCACAGAACCCTTGCGCTGAAACGTTTGCTGGACACATAGAATTCTCGGAACCCGAATCTCGAGCCATCGCCAATTATGTCACGACTATCAAGGAGGAAGGCAACATGGTCTACTATTTCGCTTTCCATTCGTATTCTCAAATGGTGTTGGTTCCTTTCAGCCATTTGACGGGAGCTGGTGTGTTGGATGCTCCCAACTATACTGATATGGTAAGTAAATACATAAGCAAGTTGAACTGTACACCACTGCTCTCAAAACGGTGAAGGAAATCGATCTTGAAGAAATCGTCATATCCTAGAACCAAAAATTGCATGCACTGGCTCGTGTGGTGGATTTCGGCGGACTACCACTCACACAGCGGAGGCCTGTGTCCCAGCAGTGGGAACATTATAGGCTGATTGTGCTATTTAACTGTTACGATGACATCACGACCCTATTCTCCGAAGAGGTATACAGTCGTATTTCCACCATTATGCTGATGTATCTATGAAATAGCAAGAAAGCTCATATTGCCATATACCAGGCACAAATCAGACTGATACTTTTCCTATTAGAGTTTAAGCCATTCAACCCAGCTTACCGCAGTCCACTGTTGGACATACGCCTCTCCCATGCTGTGCCACAACAGCCTGTCCTCCGCCTTCCGCATTCAGTCTGTCCCAGACTCCCAGCCACCCTTTGAGGTCATCTCAAGTCACCTCGAACCAGCCCTCGCGTTACGCGTCCAGGTCATCTCGCCATCTCTTTCTAGGCCGGCCTCGGCGGCGCCGTCCATCTTCAGGCACCCATTGTGTGGATCTTAGTAAAAACACTAATTGTTTTGTTATTTCAGTACGAGATTGCCATCAGAGGAATGGATAAGCTTAAAGCGGAACATGATACAGACTACCAAGTTGGTACATCAGCTGATATTTTGTGTAAGTATTGTGAGAGGGCGTTAAATAATACAGTGTTATATTGAATACGCTTACTCCAAGCGAACGTGTTTACATACGCGGCTATAATTATCATCACTGGTTTTTCCAAACAAAACCCTATTACAAAAATTCGAAAGCTCACTCAAAATTCAGTTGACTAGAATGTTCGAATGCAACCAGAGTTATTTTACGGCCAGCCTGTACTACTTAAGGTCGAATTTTGTATACCTATATTTTTTTTTAAAAGACGCCCCTGTTTTGTTTATATCTTCCTTTCAGAAGATTTTTAAATGCCAACCATTTAAATAATTTAAATGACAAGTCATTATAAGTTCACTCTTGCGTTTATATCACACGTACTCGAAAGTTTTCGAATTGTCTAGATAAAGTTAATACAAACTTCGCCAAATGCATAACCTCCTCATTTTTCTTAGAAGGTTAATAAAATCGAAAATACCGCCAGGTAGACAGATTTGCAAGAATTTTGACGATCGTCATTGTCGCTCGATTCGCTGTGTTCTGATGATCAATGATATCTGTCAGCTTTCCTCGATTTTATCGAACGTTATTGTCGCTTTCTATCGATCGATAAATTCAAGGTTAAAACAATATAGGTAAGGTTAGATTTATTTATCGATCGACTATAAACGATCCATATTCGTTTATTGTATTGTTGGTTTGCACGTTTACTAGATTTTGTTCGATGAAACGTGTCTTTAGTCAAATATCGAGCAAATCTGAAGACACAAAAATCTATTCTGTAAAAATGTCAGCGTGAAAACTTAGGTGGCGTAAGAGCTTGAAGTGAGCTGTCAATAGTGTCAATGCAAAATTTATCTGCATTTTACCTAAAATTACTGCAAATAATTAATTTCCACCATGTTATACTGTGTAGGTACAACCCTCCTCTTCCTCTCTTTCTCACTCCCACACTTACTCACACCCACTACTCACATACACATTCACCTCCACACCATATCCTACTCAAACATCCCAGCGCATTTTCTGCCTTTCATAAAAATACTGTGTTTACATTTCATTATTTTGTTTTTATTTTTATAAGCTTACATAATATCTTGAACAGGCTCAATAACTTAGGGTGAATTCCACCAAACTTTTATACCTAGAATAAATCTTATCTTGAGTATTTCCATAGTGGAAATGTCAGACGTCAATTTTATTCCGCGTTTAAAAGATCTGACTTTGGTAAAATCAGCCCTTAGTAACAAATATATAACCTGGGCAGGGTCAGAGCATCCTAACAAGGATTCTCCACATTGTAACTAGATTAAGTTATTTAAATTGATGCAATAAACCTTAGAGTAAGAAAGCTATAGAGCATCGGGTAGCCTGGCCACACATGAGACAAAAAAACTAACATAACTAACATGAGCTACATAAGTAGCTGCCTTGAAAAAACTGGCACGCATTGAGAGACGGAAATAGTATAGCTTTATCCTTTTCTGTTACTTATAATAATTCAATACTTTATCCCTTTCTTGTGGAAATGAAATGGAGCTACTCGCCGTCTATACTTTTCTTTGTCTAACTAAGCTATAAACACTTCTTGGATCCTAAACAGCACTCTTCACGTATGTTTTCACGGTGAGATTTTTACAGAATCCACCAGCTGTACTTTCTCGCTCTAATCTTCTTGATCTCAATATTGCCAATAGTATTATATCTATTTTTTAGACGCAACTAGTGGCTCCAGTTTCGACTGGGTAAAAGGAGTGGCAGAGGTTCCCATAGTCTACCTCTTCGAGCTTCGAGACGTTGGAGAATACGGCTTCCTCCTGCCTTCAGAACGCATCATATCAAACAACCAGGAGATATTAGCTGGTCTGGTGGAAATGGAGAAGGTGACCCGAGCACTGGGGTACTACAGTATAGAGACTACCAGTTCTGGAGAAAGGGCGATGTTCAGCTTTATTCTGTTTGTTCTAGGTTTATTTGTTGCTATGATGTAAAATATTAAAGATGGTAACGGTGGTTCCTGTTTCTTTATTGGGTTCTTTTAGTTATTTGGGATCCCATGTCGTGATTAAGATAAGGTGGTTCTGAGAGAGATTAACTGTACCCTCTTAGGGTGCGTCCACATCTGGCGACTGTGCCGCGAATGTGCTGCTCGCGAGGCGTTTGCGAGCTGTCCGCGAGCTACGCGCTGTGCTGTGCTGTCACGGCAATGGTTTGATGCGCCTCTTTAGCGCAACTCATGCAAGGCTCGTATAAGGAGTGCGCGCGGCGCGCGATCTGCGCGCACTCAATTCTCGCACTTACAGTTCCGTTTACTGGCTCAGTACTTTCGCGCCGCCCGGCGCCCGCGCGCTGATCGCATACGGCGGCGCAGGAGCGGCGCACGACCAAAAATGCACGCGCGCAGCTCGCAAACGGCTCGCGAGCTGCACATTCGCCAGATGTGGACGCACCCTAACAGTATCCACTGCGGGACGTTAATAGGTAACTACCACCTAGATCGAGACTAGTTTAGCTACTTAAATCCTAAGAAGCTATTTGGTCGTAAACTTTATGCAGTGCTCTTAGTCATGACATGTTTCTATATGCTTCCTTCTCTCTTGACCAAGCCAGTCAAACCGTCTCTCTTGAATGGAAATAATTATCGGGCTGATAACTGTGTTTTTTATTATAATAAGGTTTACTGCAGCAATTGCGGTAATGGTTTAAATACCGTTGGATGATAATTTCTACCAAATGCAGTAGCATTTTTATATCGCAAAAGCGAAAGGGACGGCGGGCGATAAAATGGCGTCTAATCAATATGTAGCCAGTATAAAAAATGCAGCTGCGTTTGGTAAAAAATATCTTTCAACGGAATATACCCACTATATTTATTTATTTAACCATTTATACACATAATATAGTAACTAATTTATTGAATATACATTTTAATTTAAATAAATAATATATTGATGAAGTAGGCTCTACGCTATAAACAGTCAAGAAAAAAAGAAAGGAAAAATAGGTACAAATGTGATGCTTATTTTTAAAGAAAACTTTCATATCTTCGATAGGACAGCCATACCACACATAGCACATTACGGCTTTAGACTATCGTTATCCAAAAAAAAAAAAACCGAAGTCATTTTTGAAAGTATTACTACCTTTTATAAACAAAAACAATAACAATCCACGTATCGCAATTCTAATTATAATCTGCCATCTGTGTCTACCCCCACTTGACAAAAAGACACATGACATACCAACCCTTCTTCTGTTATTAAAAATACCCTGCCGAACGTCAAAGACAGAAAGGTAAACAATAATAAACGACTCGTCTCGATGTGACGTGCCGCTGAAATCACATGACACGTCACACACACAAATCATAACGTGCGTGGTCGGATATAACAGGGGGGAAGCGTGGAGTAGACACAGCGGAACAAAAGTTATTTTTTTAAATAGAGGGGTCAATTCTTAAAAGGCATCACAGGTGTGAACAAAATGTCTTTTGGAGAAAGCTTCACCCAGCAGTCGAAAAAACTACATTACAGTAACTACAAATAAAACCACAAAATTTATTTCTAAAAAGAATTCTCGCTAAAAGTTTTGAAGTTCTAGGGGAACATTGGTTGCCTTTACATTACATACATACATTTTCAGTAACAAAAAGATAAAAAATATTTCAAGAAGCCGTCTCCACACTTCTCTCTGTGAACGGGACATATTCAATTTATATGATAATATTTGGTAATGATCCCCTTTTTATTGTTTTCCTCTCAAACGTTGCGTAAAATTAAACTGTTTAGGAGATATTACGTCACACGCATTTCTTTAGGCTGAAGGTTAGCAATATCAGCACACATTTCTCTTTTCATACGAAAAGTTATCAAAGATTATGGAAACAATAACATTATTTTTGTATAAAAGTAGCTCCATAATACATATTGTTCATGACAGTGTTAATGGGTATGACTTAAGCCAGCCAGCCAACACCACACCAGCCAGCCAGCCAGCCAGCGCCTGCTCACATCAAGCTACCCGAAACTGTCAAATTTTACCAATCAACTTTGAACCTTACGGCCTGTGCACACCACGTTTTTTAAACGTGCCGTTGACGCGCGTTTTATAAACATGCGTCGACAGCGCGCTTTTATCCTACAGAAGGTCTACAGGCTGCGTCTGACTCGCGTCTGTATCGCTACAAACGCGCGTCAACGGCGCGTTTAATAAACGTGGTGTGCACAGGCCCTTATACCTAAAAAAAATAATTGAATGAATACTACTGTGATTTCAAACAAACGTCTTCAGTACAATACGTGACATATATAAATTGTTAAGGGGGCCTGGTGACCTGACTTACAGGTTTTGTAAAAAAAACTTAGTTTAGGCGCCAGTCTTCCACAAAAACTGTATCTGTAGACTAATTTTACTTAGCTGTAATTTGTGGTAAGAAAATAATTCTAAAATTAAAAATCTGTTCTATTCTATTCTTAGGGTCTAGCGATAAAGTTGAAAATCTATTAAAGAAATTTGACAGATTAAGCCAGCCAGCCAACACCACACCAGCCATCCAGCCAGCCAGCGCCTGCTCACATCAAGCTACCCGAAACTGTAAAATTTTACCAATCAACTTTGAACCTTACGGCCTGTGCACACCACGTTTTTTAAACGTGCCGTTGACGCGCGTTTTATAAACATGCGTCGACAGCGCGCTTTTATCCTACAGAAGGTCTACAGGCTGCGTCTGACTCGCGTCTGTATCGCTACAAACGCGCGTCAACGGCGCGTTTAATAAACGTGGTGTGCACAGGCCCTTATACCTAAAAAAAATAATTGAATGAATACTACTGTGATTTCAAACAAACGTCTTCAGTACAATACGTGACATATATAAATTGTTAAGGGGGCCTGGTGACCTGACTTACAGGTTTTGTAAAAAAAACTTAGTTTAGGTGCCAGTCTTCAAAACAACAAAAACTGTATCTGTAGACAAATTTTACTTAGCTGTAATTTGTGGTAAGAAAATAATTCTAAAATTAAAAATCTGTTCTATTCTATTCTTAGGGTCTAGCGATAAAGTTGAAAATCTATTAAAGAAATTTGACAGATTGATGTGCTGGCGTCTGTACAATAAAATTGACGTCTGACAGATTTTGTATGGAAGAACTGTCAAAAATTCAAAATTATTCCTCGGATAAAATTATCTAGCGTTGGAAAAATCAACCCTTAGAGAAGTAGGTAACTGCAACAGTGTGCAACACTTTCTAACTTAAATGCTATTCTGCTGAAACAAATGTAATTAATTTTTAAATGGTAAATAAATAATAAATAAACGCAGCTAGAGCACTTTATAGACTAGCTATGCTAAGATTTAGATACAGATTATATTATTAGTTAAATTTTGTAAAGCTAACCAGGGCGGCATAATCGCATGTGCGCCCAAAGCCTTTTTTCTAGAATAAAAAAAAACAATCTCAAACACAGAATTGCAACCAAACTAAACTGAAGCAAAACTACATTCTAAAATAAGAATCAGAACACCCCAGACAACCCTTCTTCACTATCATCAATCATTTCAAAGTCGTTAATGAGTCGAAACTAAACATTACTTGGAACCAATTTGCTGAAGAACCAATATACTATGACCTCCGACTGCAAACATAAGCTTAAATCTTCTAGACCTCGTTTAAACTGGTCAACCAGTGTACGAAGATCGTTTGTCCAACGGTAACTAGGAAAGTCGGGAGGTCAGTTATGAATGGTATTCTTGTTAGTTAAAAATAGCCTAATAGCACAGTTAATGTCTAAACGTATTATAATACTAATAAATAACTGGCACACTCGTTTATTGGGGCTTTAAATTTTTATGCTGGAATAGATTTTGTGGTGTTTAGGGTTCTGTGACGAAATAAAAAAATCGCTGCCAATCATCTTGTGGGTGTTGGACATCGTGTAAGGACATCGATGTGGAAACTGTTACCTTGGATTAGCGAGCTGTGTAGAAATTAATCGTCGGTTATAAAAAAAAATAGCTTTTTCATAGAAAAGTGAAATTCCTACGAGGTTAAATGTATGGAAGAGCAATTTTTTTTTTATTTCAGCACAGAGGGTTCAGAATCATGTCCTGAATAAATGGTAGTTAACAGGTTGCGCATCAATGTTGTACTTGCCACTTTGTATTTTTTTTCTACAGACAAGGTTTTTACCGGACTACGACAAAGCCAAAAGAAAAGTAATGTTTTTTTCTTCTAAAGCTAAATCCTTACATCCTTAAGGTACACACAAGTATCAAACCGGAAAGGGAACGGCACTGTATCAACTCGAGCCGATCAGTATGTTTTGTATGAAACTCCCTACTGCAACGCACACTAATCGGAATCGTAACGTAATCGCCTCGCTTCGGGACAAGCTCGCGAACCGCGGTGCGGTGCGTTACGGCTAGTCGTCCCCGCGCTTACGGCTCCCCGTCCCCGCGCCTTCATCGCTCCGCACCCAAGCTTACGTCTCTTCGTCCACCCTTGCCCCTCTCACCCCTCTGGCCTGCCTGCTGCACCATGATCCAGCAGTCGGCGAGCCGCAAGCGCGGCGTCGCCTAGCCGTAACCGAGTCGACGCGCGACGTATCGAAGCTTCTGATCCGCTTTGGTTACTTGCTTACGTTAGGTTGACGCCTGTTTGACGGCGAGGCGAAAGGCGATACGGTGCCGATACCTTTCCGATTTGATACGTGTGCTGTGACCTTTATCCTTACATATTTTAAAATCTTTACATGCTCCCTTACTAATAAACGTTGTATAGCGTCTGTATAGTTACACAGCGCTTTGTCTTCTTCTTTCGAAAGTCAAATTACTGACGACTGAAAGAAAGAAATCGGTGTGTAACTATTCATCTGTTAAAATACGTTTAATAATAAAGGGGATAGTATAAAAAAACATAGTCGCCTAAACGTCTGTACGCGCATAACATCCGAATGACTGCACAAAATTGGATGTCTTTTTTTGTTGTGTTCGGTATTGTCAGGACAAGGTTTGTATGAAAGGAAATTTCGGAAATTCGATTTAAAAAATTGCACCCGTGCGAAGATAAATCAGATTTTTAAATCTTATATTCATAATTATTTTCAGTCATTTCGTGAGCAGTGCTTTTAGATTTATACGCTTTGAAAAAAATCTTAGGACTATGGAAAACATTGAACAAAATATTGAGTAAATCTTGCGGCAGATTTCCCAGCAGATTTTTCATTCAATCTTAAAATAAGTCGTATCTTACAAGTCAATCTAATACAGCATAAAAATTATACCTACTACGGAACCTGAAGTAATTTTATAGAGCCGACATAATCTATTTATATTCTGGTATAAAAGGTAGGTTATTTGTTATAATTAGTATAGTGACCATCAAAGGGTATAATATACCGGATCTTGTTTCCATAATTTTATTTTGATATTCAAATAATAATTATGATATACGATGGTCTAAAGTGGGAATATCCGTATCCCGTTATAGCGATGGCGACACCACATATAAATAAATTTAATTATAAAATAATGAGTTTTTAGTTGTTAATGACATGTGGAACATTTAATATGAAAAAAAATGTATGGTATTATAATTCTTTGGCGGAAGTTTATTTGGAATGAGGCATTTTCCTTTGTTTTTTTTTAACTCTTCCCTAGTCGCTGGATAGATGGCGCTGACCTTGGTAAGTTACTGCAAGGAACGGAACTTCACATCATTTTTTGATTATTTCACTTGGATGTAATTTTGAGATCGTAAAACGAAAGCAAACGAAAGTGTCAGTCAACGAGCGTATGTGACGTGCGGCAATGTTTTTTTTACAAGCGTTTTGGCTATGTCACCTAGTAACGTAGTCAGTACAACGCCATCTACAGAGTTCTTGGAAACTATTTTTTTTTAATACTCAAAAAGAAAACCTCTCATTTAAATTCTATGGTGATACGATTCATCATACGTAAGAGGATATAACCCAGACAGGCGCTTTGTGCGCAGGCGCAAAGTGTAAATTATTGCATCACCACTGCTCTCAAAACGGTGAAGGAAAACATCGTGAGGAAACTGGCATGTCCTAGAACCAAAAATTCGAAGACATGTGACATATGCCAACCCCCACTGGGCCCGCGTGGTGGATTACGGCCCACTCCCTCTTACCGAGTGGAAGCCTGTGTCCCAGCAGTGGGAACATTATAGGCTGATTATGAAGAGGATATAAATAAATCAAATGTGAAAGGGAAGACGCTGGCAGAGATTTCCATCCTTTTGCTGTGCGCATAATAAATGTGGAGGAGAAGCCCTGAGTACTTCAGCGGGATTGTCCGAAAGGGTTACCGCTGGCCCAGAACATAAAGGGCTAAGAAAGGAACACGGGTGGGTTTTAGTCAGTAAGAGTCTGACACTCCCTTTCGCTCCACCCAGAGCGGGAGGGGTCATTTGATGATATCCCACCCAAAAAAAAAATGCCCTGAGTACTACTGGTCGGAATAAAAATAGCTGGAAAAATGTGGGTGTATTGCAGGTGTGTCTTACCTTGCTATTTAAAACAATGAAATCTGGTCCCAAGACATTCGTTGACATTTTTTACCCACCATGATGGATGACTTTGTACCCTAACTATTAGTTCATAATTGTGATGACAGATGCACCCTTATGTTGACCCATTTACCGTTCCGTACCAAAAGGGTAAAAACGGGACCCTATTACTAAGACTCTGCGGTCCGTTTGTCCGCCTGTCACCAGGCTGTATCTCATGAACCGTGACAGCTAGACAGTTGAAATTTTCACAGATGATGTATTTCTGTTGCCGCTATAACTAAAAACAGAATAAAATAAATATTTAAGGGGGCTCCCATATAACAAACGTGTTTTTTTTCGGCGTTTTTGCCTTGTGGTACGGAACCCTTCGAGTGCGAGAGATGAATTACATTTGAATACTTTTAGGTATCGCTTGAGGATATTGCTGCCTACAGACACCCTACAGACACTGCTACATGAATATTTTCGCGTTTGAATGACGTTGACAGGCGCTGTTGGTAAACATTTGTGAAATGTATTGAAAAAACAAGATGGCGGTGTTAGTTCCGATTTTGACCAAACGCGTACCTATAGAGATATGAGGAACAGGGTGTAAAGTTCACTCATACTCTATAGAAAAGGTTGGATCCTCCGACCAGACGGGTGTTGTGTCTGGCGGGCAACTGCCCGATGATTCATGTCGGGCTGTTGCATCTATGCTAGTTGCGCGGTAAACTCTGCTTGCGAGATGTAGGTTTTGCGTGACGTCAGTATGACGCGGTGTTCTTATGTGGCGTTGTAGATACCGCTACACGCGAAAAGAATCTTGTAGCGTACTATGTGGGTCTTTTTAGACGAAATAAAACAACAGTTAATAGCGCAAAGTATAACAAACAAAAATGTTAACAATTTATTTTTATTTAGTCATCACTGGGCCCTCTGCTGGGCAAAAGCCTCCCCTAATTTATCCACGTATAATTTTCTGAGCCAACAAACCAGCCCTTGCGGTTTACAATAGTTAAAATAAATTAAAAACATAACAAATACTAACATACATAATCTAAGGTAGAAAATGCCTCAGGCATTAAGTCCGCCTTTGTATAGTATTTCTTTTATTACAGGAGCATTAAAAAAAAAAATTATGACATTATTTTTACAATCTGTGACTACAGTAACTCACTTGTTAAAATTCTGGGAAAATCATATACTTTTATAATATGTGAGCACCATGTATCTATCACATTGATTTACCTGTAATTGCTTCATTTTTATTTATTTTTTTACCTTTTGTGGTAGACTAATTTTATTCTAGTTGCATCGTCTTCACATATAATTATATTACGTACCTACTTATAATACAAAACCTTGTAAAACATTTTAACAGAGTAACGGTGGAGTTTCTTGCCCATTCTTTTCATACGAACACTACCTTTTGGAAGGGGCGACTAGAATCAATTCTAATTTATTGTAATTTTTGACGTTCAAAAGTGGCTTTAATGTGCCTATTTGAAATAAATGACTTGACTTAAAGTTGAAATAAAAATAAATAAATATTATCGCAACAATAAAACAATAATTTCTCTCATTCAACTACAAAAGAACGATGAGACCCATCACCGGTCCTCAAAGCTCTCTTAGTAATAATATCATCAGGTACAATCTTCAAGTCATAAGCCCACCCAATGGCTGCAGCCAAATCAATGAACGATTTCGTATAATTAAACCAAATGTTACCCAACTCGGCATTTCGGTAATCCCAAGGAAAAACATGGTGGTAGTTATGGAAACCCTCGCCGAAGGTTGCCAAAGAAACAATCTTACTCTCACCGGATAAAATGCCTTTTTCATAAGGCTTATTGCCAAAGGCGTGGGCAGCGCTGTTCACCAAGAAGAAAACGTGGATGTTGAAGACGTATCGCATGATGACTAGGTGCCAAGCAGCGTTGAACGTTTCGCCCCAAAGGAACATAGGGATCAAAGTTGGTATCACAAAACAAACCGTGGGAATGAACTGTTTGGCGTACCTGGAATATAAAATAAAAATATATGAGTAAACCAAATTCAATAAAGGTCATTTGAAAAGAGTTTGATGAAACCTTCGCAAGCAACTATGGTCCCTAACTTAAATTAGGTAACAGATTGGCAAAAACTGCATCGGGAGCAGTGGTTGGGCCAGTGGTGCCGGCCCCAACTTACGTGTCGCGGTAGTTTGTGGGTTTTCAAACCCAGAAAGGAACTTCACTTTGTGTAATTTATTTCATCACCGCTACTCTCAAAACGGTGGTGAAGGAAAACATCGTGAGGTAACCGAGCTGCCCTCGAAGCAAAGAAATCTAAGACATGTGACATCCACCAGACCGCACTGGGCCCGCGTGGGGGGTTTATAACCCAGTCCTTCTCACAGAGTGGAGGCCTGTTTCCCAGTAGTGGGAACGTTGTAAGCTGATCCTCCTCCTTTTCGAGTCAATGGCAAATGCATGCATTATGTTGAACGAGTTGGGCTCAGTAGGTGGCCTCGCGAATCGCGGCATCAGTACCATGTTTTAGGTTGATTAATGATTATGATTCAAAATTGCAGTTAAAATTCTAGCCAAGGAGAAATAGGTCTAACTGTAACCAGGTCCGGTCAGGTCAGACACTAGTTGAGGTCAGGTTGAAAACCAGAGTCAGGCACTAGTTGTCTGGCATTTTTGCTGAACTGGGCCTTTTTGGCGCAGCCGTGAGGCACACATTCCTGCTAATTTCTTACATCCGACTTTGCACTTTTTATTTTTATCTTTATTTTTGTTTTTATCTGATGTACGACTATTATCTGACTAACTGGTGTACTGTGTGTCTTTTAGTCTGTGCTAAATAAATGTGTTTTCTTTCTTTCTTAACCTGTAACTGTTGAAGATATTTCGAATTCTAATTATCATAAACTACTTACTTATGTTGAAACATCAAAACAGGATTGCTATACAAATCAGACAGATCCATAAGTTTTCCACGTTTTTGGACTTCAGTATGCTTCCTAACGAAGAGCCATCCCAAGTGGGAGTAGAAGAATCCCCTGCTTGCATTATGAGGATCAGCATCAGTGTCACTATACTTGTGGTGGACCCGGTGATCTCTGACCCAGTGGGTTGCTCTCTGGTTGGCGATAGAAAGGAAGACCATGAGGAGTATTTGTAAGGGAAGCTTGGCTTTGAAGGCTTTGTGGGACCAGAGGCGGTGGGCTCCGGCTGTGACTCCTATTGTGGCTGCGACGTATGATACGTAAGCTGGAAAGGTAGGTAAATATTATTTGATAACGTTGGTAGCTGGATTACTTTCTTTTACGAGATAAGTTTCACACATCCATACTAATATTATAAATTCGAAAGTAACTCTGTCTGTCTGCGTGTCCGTATGTTACCTTTTTACGCCTAAACTACTGAACGGATTTCAGATTTTTGGCAGAGAGATAGATTGCATCACGGGGTAGGACATAGGATAGTGTTTATCCCAATATTCCCACGGGATCGACGCTTATGCGGGTATTTATATTATAATTTGTGCAATTTTCAGACTACGATAACTCTTTAGAGGAAAAGGGTTTTGTAATTATCATCATGTTCTCTCAATGAGCAGTGGTGGCCAAGCAGTAACAGCGGTTTGGATCGTGGATTCGAACCCGGACAGGAACTTTAATTAGTGTTAAGTATTTCAACATCACTGTACTCACAACGGTGAAGGAAAACCTCGTAAAGAAACCGGTATGTCCTAGAACCAAAAGTTCGAAGACGTGTGATATCTACCAACCCGCACTGCATCCGCGCGATTACGTCCCAGTCCCTCTCACCGATAAGAGGCCAGTGTCCCAGCAGTGGGAACATGATAGGTTGATTAATGCTTAAATAATTATATATCAATATTTTAACAATATTTAGTATGCACATTTTAACTACCTACTTCAAGCAAGTAATTTAATAATTTCACTTACCGAACATAATTGTTGGCCATTTTGCTTCAGTAAAACAAAGATATATACCATAACACGCCGCAGCGTGCAAATAACCAAATACAAGTATATTTTTGTATACAAATTCATATTTCCTAGGACCAGCCTTTTGTGGTACATCCAGTTTTTCAAGAGCTGTGATTGGTTTATCATTTAGGTCTTCTGCAGTGAAATGTATTTCACAATTTACAGATCCACATGGAGGCATTTTGGTTTCTGAAAGAACATTCAATGAAAATGTTTTTAGTAAAAACTGTTAAGTAATAATAAACTTATAAATAAACATTTATTTAAATAAAAAAAAATAAAAAAAAAACATTTATTTCTCTTCCATAAAGGCGTAGGCGCCTTAAAAATATGAAGACACACATCTGATAAATCCTTTGTTCCAGACTGGTTTAAATCTTAAGATAAACAAATTATTTTAACCTTTTGTAGGAGAACAGTGTAAAAATTTTAATTATTATTTGAGTACTAGTGAAGTGGTGTGGTGTGGTGCGGAGTGGTATGGTGTGGTGTAACTGTGGAGTTTCTTGCCGGCTCTTCTCCATAGGAAACGACCAATTGGAACTGTGCACCTAGCTTCTGACGTTTCATAAGTGCCCATATAGGTTTATGTGAAATAAAAACTCAACTGATTTATGCAGTTATTTGTTTATTTAAACTTTACGCACAAAAAGGTACAAAGGCGGACTTAAGGCATTCTCTACCAGTCAACCAAGGGTGGTGTAGAGATAAGATGGTAGGTGCTTTGGTTGAGAGGAACAATGTTATTATAAAAACAAAACTATTAAAAAAACTAGTTCACCATATTCTTCTCGAATATTATATTGAGTATACCACTATTTTCCGTTTTAGTGATTATAATAAAACTAAACAATTTAAAACTACCGTTTATACTAATATTAACGTATAATCTTGTGGAGCACAACTTAATGTGCTTATTTTCTTTACTGATGATGTTTTTCACCAATACCTCGTGCAGTAATCCACATGAAGTACAGTATATACCTATAGTTCACGCTAGTTAGTATTTGGTCGATCTTAAATTATTTTGAGAATCAGACCAAGTTTTCAACGTACATATCTCTGTTTTGAAGGACTGTCACTCCTCAATATATATTATTGGTCATGTTTCCATTTAGGTAGCAGGCTTGGGTGGCGTTGACAAGTCCCCTGGTCTTTGCCGCTCTGTACCCCTCGTACAGCTCCGTCTGAATGGCTTCCGTATCCGGTGGGTGGATACGGAGCCTGCGGTGCCTGGTGTACCGGCACCGCGCTGCAACGCCAGCAACACACGCCTCACGCAGAGTCGTCAGCTCCGGCGACCACCAGCACACCTGGCGCCAGGCGCGTCCGGGCTGGACCCGGGGCATTGCCACGTCACATAGTGGTGACACGCAGGCCTGCACGATCGAGGCTTCCAGGAGAAGCTCCCGGTCCAGCTGGTGAGGTGATACACCTTGTGTTGTCATCTGACATTGTGCTGAGCTGACGCCCTTTTGTCATTATAATTATTGTTTTCTATTTTTTAGTTTTAAGGTGTAATTTTTGCTGTAATGCCAATAAACGCATTTTTCTTCTTTATTCCTTTCAACATACTAATATTTCACCGATATTTAGACCAACTGTTTTGGCACAAGTTTAGAAACAATTACCTACCTTAGAATCAATATCCCCCAAACTTCACAGATTTTTATAGAAGTCTTTAAAATTTGTTTTTTTTTTTATTGAATAACGGCGTCGCGTTTAAGATATCGCAGAACAAATTGATGGAAATAGACTGGTCAAAGGAGACAAATTGCTTCACTTATAAATTTATCGTTTACACAATAAAATGGATCAAGGGCTCGGTAGGACAAACAATTAGAATTAATATCAAAAGTCAAGTTGTTGAAACCACGCAATCCATAATTACTTAATTTGATCTTACGGCATGCTAACCTTTTTTTCTATCTATTTGAATTGCGTCAGTACTAAGATATTTTTTATTTTTATTTTAACCTAGTAACTGGGTTGTGGAGGTCAGATAGGCAGTCGCTCCATGTAAAATACTGGTATTCAGCTAGACTGGGAGCCAACCCCAACATAGTTGGGAAAAGGCTAGGCAGATGATGATGATGACTTATATAAAATTTAATTCAAGGAGTCCCACCTCTTTGAATTAAAGTATTTTTAACAGTGTCCGATCTATATCACCACATGTCAACTATGCATCATAATGAGGTCACGCAAACTCCTACGTCGCGCACGCAGAGTTTCACTACAGTAGTTTCTTACGAGCGACGCTATATGTAACTTGTCTGTCACAGCAGCAGTGTCGCACATAAGGACAGTCCAACCAATTTGCTATAGAATAGAATAATTTTTGCCTTCGCTTGGGCCGGCAGTATTCCCAGCTTTTACTGCTAAGGATATATCTGCCGTTATAAAGCATATGACGAGGGGTAAGTCCCCAGGCCACGATGGAATTAGTATTGAGCATTTGCAGCATGCGGGGGTTCATCTGCCAAGGGTTCTGGCTATGTTCTATAAATTTTGTTTAAGACACTCATACCTGCCGGATGAATGCATGAAGACCGTTGTTGTGCCAATAATCAAAAATAAAACTGGTGATGCGTCAGACAACAGCAATTATTGGCCCATTTCGTTAGCTACTACCGTGGCGAAAGTGCTGGACAGTCTGCTTGATCGTATTTTGAGCAGCCACATTAAGCTGAACGACGCTCAATTCGGTTTCCGACACGGGCTGTCGACAGAAACGGCAGTTCTATGCCTCAAGCACACTGTCCGGTACTACACCGATAGAAAGACTCCGGTCTACGCCTGTTTTTTAGATCTTTCGAAAGCTTTCGATTTGGTGTCCTATGATGTGCTATGGTACAAAATGAGGACAGAAACCAGCCTCCCTAAAGAAGTCATTAGCATTTTTGAGTATTGGTACAACAATCAAATTAATGTTATAAAGTGGGCGGGCGCGATCTCAGATGAGTACAGATTGAGGTGTGGCGTAAGGCAAGGTGGCTTAACTTCGCCTCGTCTCTTCAATCTGTATGTAAACGGACTCATCGAGGGACTCTGCAGCACCAAAGTCGGCTGCTCTATAGACGGGAAATATGTCAACAACATCAGCTACGCTGACGATATGGTGCTGTTGGGCCCCTCCATAAGTGCTGTTCGAAAACTGCTCGCTATATGTATTGATTACGCCGAGAGTCATGGGCTCAGGTATAATGTAAAGAAGAGCGAGCTTTTGGTGTTCCAATCACCAGGTCATAAGGTCACGCACGTACCACCCGTCCTTATAGACGGTGTTTCCCTACGCAGAGTTTCGCGTTTCAAGTACCTGGGCCACTGGGTCTCGGATGACCTCTCAGACCACGAGGATATTGAAAGGGAGCGCCGGGCGTTGGCTGTCCGATGCAATATGTTGGCTCGTAGATTTGCGCGCTGCAGTAAGGCAGTAAAAATAACATTGTTTCGGGCGTTTTGCCAATCTTTTTATACGTGCAGTCTATGGGTCAAATATACGCAGAAGACAATCAACGCCCTGCGCGTTCAGTACAACAATACTTTTAGGATGCTGATGCGGCTGCCGAGGCACTGCAGCGCGTCGGGCATGTTTGCCGACGCTCGCATTGATGGATTTCATGCCATCCTCAGAAAGAGAGCGGCATCATTGCTCAGTCGTGCTCGCGGCAGTGGCAACAGCATTCTTAGCGTTGTGGCTGGCAGAATCGACTGCCCAATATTATGACATTGTGTGCAGTTGCATGTGCAGAGTAACAGATCTTGTCGTACCTGCTGAGGATAGGATAATTAATTTTATATTTTAATTCTATTTAAAAAAAAATCTTGTTTTTATAATTTTAATGAAATTCTTGTTTTTAATTATTTTAATTTATATTGCTTATAGGTAATTAATTTAAAGAAGTATAAGATTTTTTAACAATTTAGATTTTATATAATTCAGTTATTTAATTTTAGTTATCTATACATATAATAAAACAGTAACGAAAGAAAAACTGTACATTGCGAATTTTCGAGAAAAAATAAGTGGCTTTTGTTAGAAAAACGTAACTGATGACAAAAAGTGACTTTTTAGAATTTTTGTCTGTTTGTCTGTTTGTCTGTGTGTATGGTACGGCTTCACGCCAAAACTACTGGATAGATTGAATTGAAATTCAGCAAAAATGTTCTTTGTAAACCAAGGAAGGCTTTAGGCTACATATTATCACGCCGTATGTTATGGGAGGTAAGCAATATTGATTTTAAAAGGTTTTGGTTCGTAATTGAATGCACAAAATAATTGAATGCCCAAAATGACATTTTATTTATTTAGTTAATAATAAAAATTTAACCCTGGAAACATAACAATCACGCTATTTTTATAAAGGAGCGGGGCAGTAATATTATAAATTGCAAGGGAACAGCTATTTCAACAATATGTGAACAGGAAATTTAGCGGTATGGTCAGGCGACCGTTTACCACACTAAATGGTGCGAGTTCAAATCCCGTATTATAATTTTTTTTAAATCGTAAAATTCTTTTTTTTTCAGTTTTTGCATTTTTTATGTGCATTAGGAACGATACTGTTATGAAATCTGAGAACTATACATGTCCTATCTAATTGTTTGGGGAGTTTCACACCAATGTTACTAAACAGATTGATTGGTGGTACAACAAGCTACACTATCATAAAGTCAAGTCAAACTTTTGGTTCTAAGTTATATCTTACCAAGCACATTTGTTGTTTGTGGAGTTGACACTCCAAACGCAACAGCAACAGCGACAAAGGGCGCGTGCTTAAAGATTGCTGTATAATCGTGTGGGATGAATGCACTATGGTGAACAGAAAAGCAGTAGAGGCGGTAAACAGGACTTTGCAGGACATCCGCAGGAACCAGAAAATGATGGGTGGCGTTACAGTTCTGTTAAGCGGCGATTTCCGACAAACGCTGCCTGTGGTGACGCGAGGAACTAGGGCTGATGAGGTGCATGCTTTGTTGAAATGCTCTTTCTTATGGCCACATATTCATAGGTTGCGCTTAACGATGAATATGAGAGCACAGCTTGGCGGGAATGTACACGCCCAAGAATTTTCTGATGTTCTCTTAAAATTGGGTGAGGCAACGCTACCAGTAGACGGTGGCCAGGTGGTTATACCTGAGATACTTGGGAGAGTGGTGTCCACCTTAGAAGATTTGATACGCCTGGTGTACGGGGACATCAATAGGATACCGCACCAAGATAATTCTTGGGTGTGTGAACGAGCCATTTTAACACCCAGAAACGACCAACCTTCAGCGATCAATGAATGCATTCTCGCGGAAATTGAAGGAAATGAAGTGATCTACACTTCAATAAACACTGTTGTCGACCAAGATGACGCTACACATTACCCCGTAGAATTTCTCAATTTCCTCAGTGCAAGTGAACTACCAGCGCACACCATTAAGCTAAAGGTCGGTGTCCCAATTATGCTTCTTCGGAATCTCACTCCGCCGAAACTGTGCAATGGGACCCGGCTCAAAGTCGTCTCGCTGCAGAGAAATATCATTGAGGCGGAAATTATAACGGGTTGTGGTGTCGGCGAGACAGTGTTTATACCACGTATACCACCGATTCCCCACAATTACCCCTTTTTTTTCGGATGGGAAGTCATCAAATGACCCCTCCTGCTCTGGGTGGAGCGGAAGGGAGTGTCAGACTCTTACTGACTAAAACCCACCCGTGTTCCTTCCTTAGCCCTTTATGTTCCGGGCCAGCGGTAACCATTTCGGACAATCCCGCTGACCCGGCAGGCTTCGGCCCTATGGGGCCCCTCCTCGATGCTGACATTTCTTTGAGGCGCGCGTAGAACACGTACGCGCCGTCCGGCACGGGCCTGGTCCTGATCGGACGGTGAGCTACCCATTACTCTCCGCCCGCAGGCCCGCGCCTACGGTGGCCGGGAGTCGTTTATCGTGTCTCCTAGGCGATCCTGGCAATGGTGACACCCGGCCACAATTACCCCTTTCAATTCAAGCGCGTGCAGTTTCCTGTGAGCGTGTGCTTCGCAATGACAATAAATAAGTCACAGGGGCAGACACTGAAGGCTACGGGTGTCGACCTCAGGACGAGCAGCATCTCACACGGACAACTGTACGTCGCTTGCTCCCGCGTCACCAGTCCTGACTCGCTATATTTACATATTGAATGAGACCGAGGGAAAAACAACGAACGTTGTTTACACAGAAGTGTTACAGTAAATTATAACACTTCTGTTATTCGACGTCTCCTAAATTTCCTTATTAACCTGTCTCTTACCATTAAATTATCTACATAACTTTCAAATTTTGAGTTTACTAAGCCAAATAGTTTTTGAGGGATCTAAGCTATAGTACAGTATGAGACGCATCTTTTGAGTGTTTCTGTAAATCAACAAACTATCACTAATTTATTTTGGAAAATGGAACACCTGATGCAGAACCGCAACAGATTAGCTAAAGTATAAGAGATATAAAAATGGTGCCATAGCAAAAAATATTCCACGTGAAGAGCATTTTCTGCTGTGAGAATAAATTTGAAGATCTGGAACTCCAAAGCCCAGCGACACTATAACATAGGAATAACGTCTTAGCAAAAGTTGTTTAGTCTGATGGGCATTTCCTGTTGACTTACAAAAATGAAATAACTGAAACGTCTCGAATCGTATCGCGCATCACGCTGTTTTCCCGTCCGCGGGCTCTTAGAATTCGACGTCTGATCGTTTCAGATCTTCGATTTTGACGACCCCGTTGTCGCTGGCATAAGCAACAGGATCCGCGTACGAAGTCGCGGGCAGAAGCTAGTATAAAATAAAAATATATGAGTAAACCAAATTCAATAAAGGTCATTTGAAAAGAGTTTGATGAAACCTTCGCAAGCAACTATGGTCCCTAACTTAAATTAGGTAACAGATTGGCAAAAACTGCATCGGGAGCAGTGGTTGGGCCAGTGGTGCCGGCCCCAACTTACGTGTCGCGGTAGTTTGTGGGTTTTCAAACCCAGAAAGGAACTTCACTTTGTGTAATTTATTTCATCACCGCTACTCTCAAAACGGTGGTGAAGGAAAACATCGTGAGGTAACCGAGCTGCCCTCGAAGCAAAGAAATCTAAGACATGTGACATCCACCAGACCGCACTGGGCCCGCGTGGGGGGTTTATAACCCAGTCCTTCTCACAGAGTGGAGGCCTGTTTCCCAGTAGTGGGAACGTTGTAAGCTGATCCTCCTCCTTTTCGAGTCAATGGCAAATGCATGCATTATGTTGAACGAGTTGGGCTCAGTAGGTGGCCTCGCGAATCGCGGCATCAGTACCATGTTTTAGGTTGATTAATGATTATGATTCAAAATTGCAGTTAAAATTCTAGCCAAGGAGAAATAGGTCTAACTGTAACCAGGTCCGGTCAGGTCAGACACTAGTTGAGGTCAGGTTGAAAACCAGAGTCAGGCACTAGTTGTCTGGCATTTTTGCTGAACTGGGCCTTTTTGGCGCAGCCGTGAGGCACACATTCCTGCTAATTTCTTACATCCGACTTTGCACTTTTTATTTTTATCTTTATTTTTATCTGATGTACGACTATTATCTGACTAACTGGTGTACTGTGTGTCTTTTAGTCTGTGCTAAATAAATGTGTTTTCTTTCTTTCTTAACCTGTAACTGTTGAAGATATTTCGAATTCTAATTATCATAAACTACTTACTTATGTTGAAACATCAAAACAGGATTGCTATACAAATCAGACAGATCCATAAGTTTTCCACGTTTTTGGACTTCAGTATGCTTCCTAACGAAGAGCGATCCCAAGTGGGAGTAGAAGAATCCCCTGCTTGCATTATGAGGATCAGCATCAGTGTCACTATACTTGTGGTGGACCCGGTGATCTCTGACCCAGTGGGTTGCTCTCTGGTTGGCGATAGAAAGGAAGACCATGAGGAGTATTTGTAAGGGAAGCTTGGCTTTGAAGGCTTTGTGGGACCAGAGGCGGTGGGCTCCGGCTGTGACTCCTATTGTGGCTGCGACGTATGATACGTAAGCTGGAAAGGTAGGTAAATATTATTTGATAACGTTGGTAGCTGGATTACTTTCTTTTACGAGATAAGTTTCACACATCCATACTAATATTATAAATTCGAAAGTAACTCTGTCTGTCTGCGTGTCCGTATGTTACCTTTTTACGCCTAAACTACTGAACGGATTTCAGATTTTTGGCAGAGAGATAGATTGCATCACGGGGTAGGACATAGGATAGTGTTTATCCCAATATTCCCACGGGATCGACGCTTATGCGGGTATTTATATTATAATTTGTGCAATTTTCAGACTACGATAACTCTTTAGAGGAAAAGGGTTTTGTAATTATCATCATGTTCTCTCAATGAGCAGTGGTGGCCAAGCAGTAACAGCGGTTTGGATCGTGGATTCGAACCCGGACAGGAACTTTAATTAGTGTTAAGTATTTCAACATCACTGTACTCACAACGGTGAAGGAAAACCTCGTAAAGAAACCGGTATGTCCTAGAACCAAAAGTTCGAAGACGTGTGATATCTACCAACCCGCACTGCATCCGCGCGATTACGTCCCAGTCCCTCTCACCGATAAGAGGCCAGTGTCCCAGCAGTGGGAACATGATAGGTTGATTAATGCTTAAATAATTATATATCAATATTTTAACAATATTTAGTATGCACATTTTAACTACCTACTTCAAGCAAGTAATTTAATAATTTCACTTACCGAACATAATTGTTGGCCATTTTGCTTCAGTAAAACAAAGATATATACCATAACACGCCGCAGCGTGCAAATAACCAAATACAAGTATATTTTTGTATACAAATTCATATTTCCTAGGACCAGCCTTTTGTGGTACATCCAGTTTTTCAAGAGCTGTGATTGGTTTATCATTTAGGTCTTCTGCAGTGAAATGTATTTCACAATTTACAGATCCACATGGAGGCATTTTGGTTTCTGAAAGAACATTCAATGAAAATGTTTTTAGTAAAAACTGTTAAGTAATAATAAACTTATAAATAAACATTTATTTAAATAAAAAAAAATAAAAAAAAAACATTTATTTCTCTTCCATAAAGGCGTAGGCGCCTTAAAAATATGAAGACACACATCTGATAAATCCTTTGTTCCAGACTGGTTTAAATCTTAAGATAAACAAATTATTTTAACCTTTTGTAGGAGAACAGTGTAAAAATTTTAATTATTATTTGAGTACTAGTGAAGTGGTGTGGTGTGGTGCGGAGTGGTATGGTGTGGTGTAACTGTGGAGTTTCTTGCCGGCTCTTCTCCATAGGAAACGACCAATTGGAACTGTGCACCTAGCTTCTGACGTTTCATAAGTGCCCATATAGGTTTATGTGAAATAAAAACTCAACTGATTTATGCAGTTATTTGTTTATTTAAACTTTACGCACAAAAAGGTACAAAGGCGGACTTAAGGCATTCTCTACCAGTCAACCAAGGGTGGTGTAGAGATAAGATGGTAGGTGCTTTGGTTGAGAGGAACAATGTTATTATAAAAACAAAACTATTAAAAAAACTAGTTCACCATATTCTTCTCGAATATTATATTGAGTATACCACTATTTTCCGTTTTAGTGATTATAATAAAACTAAACAATTTAAAACTACCGTTTATACTAATATTAACGTATAATCTTGTGGAGCACAACTTAATGTGCTTATTTTCTTTACTGATGATGTTTTTCACCAATACCTCGTGCAGTAATCCACATGAAGTACAGTATATACCTATAGTTCACGCTAGTTAGTATTTGGTCGATCTTAAATTATTTTGAGAATCAGACCAAGTTTTCAACGTACATATCTCTGTTTTGAAGGACTGTCACTCCTCAATATATATTATTGGTCATGTTTCCATTTAGGTAGCAGGCTTGGGTGGCGTTGACAAGTCCCCTGGTCTTTGCCGCTCTGTACCCCTCGTACAGCTCCGTCTGAATGGCTTCCGTATCCGGTGGGTGGATACGGAGCCTGCGGTGCCTGGTGTACCGGCACCGCGCTGCAACGCCAGCAACACACGCCTCACGCAGAGTCGTCAGCTCCGGCGACCACCAGCACACCTGGCGCCAGGCGCGTCCGGGCTGGACCCGGGGCATTGCCACGTCACATAGTGGTGACACGCAGGCCTGCACGATCGAGGCTTCCAGGAGAAGCTCCCGGTCCAGCTGGTGAGGTGATACACCTTGTGTTGTCATCTGACATTGTGCTGAGCTGACGCCCTTTTGTCATTATAATTATTGTTTTCTATTTTTTAGTTTTAAGGTGTAATTTTTGCTGTAATGCCAATAAACGCATTTTTCTTCTTTATTCCTTTCAACATACTAATATTTCACCGATATTTAGACCAACTGTTTTGGCACAAGTTTAGAAACAATTACCTACCTTAGAATCAATATCCCCCAAACTTCACAGATTTTTATAGAAGTCTTTAAAATTTGTTTTTTTTTTTATTGAATAACGGCGTCGCGTTTAAGATATCGCAGAACAAATTGATGGAAATAGACTGGTCAAAGGAGACAAATTGCTTCACTTATAAATTTATCGTTTACACAATAAAATGGATCAAGGGCTCGGTAGGACAAACAATTAGAATTAATATCAAAAGTCAAGTTGTTGAAACCACGCAATCCATAATTACTTAATTTGATCTTACGGCATGCTAACCTTTTTTTCTATCTATTTGAATTGCGTCAGTACTAAGATATTTTTTATTTTTATTTTAACCTAGTAACTGGGTTGTGGAGGTCAGATAGGCAGTCGCTCCATGTAAAATACTGGTATTCAGCTAGACTGGGAGCCAACCCCAACATAGTTGGGAAAAGGCTAGGCAGATGATGATGATGACTTATATAAAATTTAATTCAAGGAGTCCCACCTCTTTGAATTAAAGTATTTTTAACAGTGTCCGATCTATATCACCACATGTCAACTATGCATCATAATGAGGTCACGCAAACTCCTACGTCGCGCACGCAGAGTTTCACTACAGTAGTTTCTTACGAGCGACGCTATATGTAACTTGTCTGTCACAGCAGCAGTGTCGCACATAAGGACAGTCCAACCAATTTGCTATAGAATAGAATAATTTTTGCCTTCGCTTGGGCCGGCAGTATTCCCAGCTTTTACTGCTAAGGATATATCTGCCGTTATAAAGCATATGACGAGGGGTAAGTCCCCAGGCCACGATGGAATTAGTATTGAGCATTTGCAGCATGCGGGGGTTCATCTGCCAAGGGTTCTGGCTATGTTCTATAAATTTTGTTTAAGACACTCATACCTGCCGGATGAATGCATGAAGACCGTTGTTGTGCCAATAATCAAAAATAAAACTGGTGATGCGTCAGACAACAGCAATTATTGGCCCATTTCGTTAGCTACTACCGTGGCGAAAGTGCTGGACAGTCTGCTTGATCGTATTTTGAGCAGCCACATTAAGCTGAACGACGCTCAATTCGGTTTCCGACACGGGCTGTCGACAGAAACGGCAGTTCTATGCCTCAAGCACACTGTCCGGTACTACACCGATAGAAAGACTCCGGTCTACGCCTGTTTTTTAGATCTTTCGAAAGCTTTCGATTTGGTGTCCTATGATGTGCTATGGTACAAAATGAGGACAGAAACCAGCCTCCCTAAAGAAGTCATTAGCATTTTTGAGTATTGGTACAACAATCAAATTAATGTTATAAAGTGGGCGGGCGCGATCTCAGATGAGTACAGATTGAGGTGTGGCGTAAGGCAAGGTGGCTTAACTTCGCCTCGTCTCTTCAATCTGTATGTAAACGGACTCATCGAGGGACTCTGCAGCACCAAAGTCGGCTGCTCTATAGACGGGAAATATGTCAACAACATCAGCTACGCTGACGATATGGTGCTGTTGGGCCCCTCCATAAGTGCTGTTCGAAAACTGCTCGCTATATGTATTGATTACGCCGAGAGTCATGGGCTCAGGTATAATGTAAAGAAGAGCGAGCTTTTGGTGTTCCAATCACCAGGTCATAAGGTCACGCACGTACCACCCGTCCTTATAGACGGTGTTTCCCTACGCAGAGTTTCGCGTTTCAAGTACCTGGGCCACTGGGTCTCGGATGACCTCTCAGACCACGAGGATATTGAAAGGGAGCGCCGGGCGTTGGCTGTCCGATGCAATATGTTGGCTCGTAGATTTGCGCGCTGCAGTAAGGCAGTAAAAATAACATTGTTTCGGGCGTTTTGCCAATCTTTTTATACGTGCAGTCTATGGGTCAAATATACGCAGAAGACAATCAACGCCCTGCGCGTTCAGTACAACAATACTTTTAGGATGCTGATGCGGCTGCCGAGGCACTGCAGCGCGTCGGGCATGTTTGCCGACGCTCGCATTGATGGATTTCATGCCATCCTCAGAAAGAGAGCGGCATCATTGCTCAGTCGTGCTCGCGGCAGTGGCAACAGCATTCTTAGCGTTGTGGCTGGCAGAATCGACTGCCCAATATTATGACATTGTGTGCAGTTGCATGTGCAGAGTAACAGATCTTGTCGTACCTGCTGAGGATAGGATAATTAATTTTATATTTTAATTCTATTTAAAAAAAAATCTTGTTTTTATAATTTTAATGAAATTCTTGTTTTTAATTATTTTAATTTATATTGCTTATAGGTAATTAATTTAAAGAAGTATAAGATTTTTTAACAATTTAGATTTTATATAATTCAGTTATTTAATTTTAGTTATCTATACATATAATAAAACAGTAACGAAAGAAAAACTGTACATTGCGAATTTTCGAGAAAAAATAAGTGGCTTTTGTTAGAAAAACGTAACTGATGACAAAAAGTGACTTTTTAGAATTTTTGTCTGTTTGTCTGTTTGTCTGTGTGTATGGTACGGCTTCACGCCAAAACTACTGGATAGATTGAATTGAAATTCAGCAAAAATGTTCTTTGTAAACCAAGGAAGGCTTTAGGCTACATATTATCACGCCGTATGTTATGGGAGGTAAGCAATATTGATTTTAAAAGGTTTTGGTTCGTAATTGAATGCACAAAATAATTGAATGCCCAAAATGACATTTTATTTATTTAGTTAATAATAAAAATTTAACCCTGGAAACATAACAATCACGCTATTTTTATAAAGGAGCGGGGCAGTAATATTATAAATTGCAAGGGAACAGCTATTTCAACAATATGTGAACAGGAAATTTAGCGGTATGGTCAGGCGACCGTTTACCACACTAAATGGTGCGAGTTCAAATCCCGTATTATAATTTTTTTTAAATCGTAAAATTCTTTTTTTTTCAGTTTTTGCATTTTTTATGTGCATTAGGAACGATACTGTTATGAAATCTGAGAACTATACATGTCCTATCTAATTGTTTGGGGAGTTTCACACCAATGTTACTAAACAGATTGATTGGTGGTACAACAAGCTACACTATCATAAAGTCAAGTCAAACTTTTGGTTCTAAGTTATATCTTACCAAGCACATTTGTTGTTTGTGGAGTTGACACTCCAAACGCAACAGCAACAGCGACAAAGGGCGCGTGCTTAAAGATTGCTGTATAATCGTGTGGGATGAATGCACTATGGTGAACAGAAAAGCAGTAGAGGCGGTAAACAGGACTTTGCAGGACATCCGCAGGAACCAGAAAATGATGGGTGGCGTTACAGTTCTGTTAAGCGGCGATTTCCGACAAACGCTGCCTGTGGTGACGCGAGGAACTAGGGCTGATGAGGTGCATGCTTTGTTGAAATGCTCTTTCTTATGGCCACATATTCATAGGTTGCGCTTAACGATGAATATGAGAGCACAGCTTGGCGGGAATGTACACGCCCAAGAATTTTCTGATGTTCTCTTAAAATTGGGTGAGGCAACGCTACCAGTAGACGGTGGCCAGGTGGTTATACCTGAGATACTTGGGAGAGTGGTGTCCACCTTAGAAGATTTGATACGCCTGGTGTACGGGGACATCAATAGGATACCGCACCAAGATAATTCTTGGGTGTGTGAACGAGCCATTTTAACACCCAGAAACGACCAACCTTCAGCGATCAATGAATGCATTCTCGCGGAAATTGAAGGAAATGAAGTGATCTACACTTCAATAAACACTGTTGTCGACCAAAATGACGCTACACATTACCCCGTAGAATTTCTCAATTTCCTCAGTGCAAGTGAACTACCAGCGCACACCATTAAGCTAAAGGTCGGTGTCCCAATTATGCTTCTTCGGAATCTCACTCCGCCGAAACTGTGCAATGGGACCCGGCTCAAAGTCGTCTCGCTGCAGAGAAATATCATTGAGGCGGAAATTATAACGGGTTGTGGTGTCGGCGAGACAGTGTTTATACCACGTATACCACCGATTCCCCACAATTACCCCTTTTTTTTCGGATGGGAAGTCATCAAATGACCCCTCCTGCTCTGGGTGGAGCGGAAGGGAGTGTCAGACTCTTACTGACTAAAACCCACCCGTGTTCCTTCCTTAGCCCTTTATGTTCCGGGCCAGCGGTAACCATTTCGGACAATCCCGCTGACCCGGCAGGCTTCGGCCCTATGGGGCCCCTCCTCGATGCTGACATTTCTTTGAGGCGCGCGTAGAACACGTACGCGCCGTCCGGCACGGGCCTGGTCCTGATCGGACGGTGAGCTACCCATTACTCTCCGCCCGCAGGCCCGCGCCTACGGTGGCCGGGAGTCGTTTATCGTGTCTCCTAGGCGATCCTGGCAATGGTGACACCCGGCCACAATTACCCCTTTCAATTCAAGCGCGTGCAGTTTCCTGTGAGCGTGTGCTTCGCAATGACAATAAATAAGTCACAGGGGCAGACACTGAAGGCTACGGGTGTCGACCTCAGGACGAGCAGCATCTCACACGGACAACTGTACGTCGCTTGCTCCCGCGTCACCAGTCCTGACTCGCTATATTTACATATTGAATGAGACCGAGGGAAAAACAACGAACGTTGTTTACACAGAAGTGTTACAGTAAATTATAACACTTCTGTTATTCGACGTCTCCTAAATTTCCTTATTAACCTGTCTCTTACCATTAAATTATCTACATAACTTTCAAATTTTGAGTTTACTAAGCCAAATAGTTTTTGAGGGATCTAAGCTATAGTACAGTATGAGACGCATCTTTTGAGTGTTTCTGTAAATCAACAAACTATCACTAATTTATTTTGGAAAATGGAACACCTGATGCAGAACCGCAACAGATTAGCTAAAGTATAAGAGATATAAAAATGGTGCCATAGCAAAAAATATTCCACGTGAAGAGCATTTTCTGCTGTGAGAATAAATTTGAAGATCTGGAACTCCAAAGCCCAGCGACACTATAACATAGGAATAACGTCTTAGCAAAAGTTGTTTAGTCTGATGGGCATTTCCTGTTGACTTACAAAAATGAAATAACTGAAACGTCTCGAATCGTATCGCGCATCACGCTGTTTTCCCGTCCGCGGGCTCTTAGAATTCGACGTCTGATCGTTTCAGATCTTCGATTTTGACGACCCCGTTGTCGCTGGCATAAGCAACAGGATCCGCGTACGAAGTCGCGGGCAGAAGCTAGTAATAGTATAATTGTGGCAAGTATTTTTAATCTTTTTAATCTTTGGTTACTAACATATTTTTTAAGTATACTAACATAAATATGGATCACTGTGTCTGAATTAAAAAAAATAATAATAATAAAAAAAAATATGGGTAGATCATACTCAGAACGGTATTGGAGCTGGCCCGCACTCTGCGCACAAGAGAAGCGTAGCGCAAAACTGAGGCGGGCCGCAATGTCGTATGGGAGGCATCGCGGCTGAGGGTAGAAGGCCGCGGCGGGAGAGGAGTGCCGATATTACGGTGCGCCGCTCTCCCTACCTTCCGCGGCCTTAACGGGGTCGCCACCATCTGATGGCGGACGCGGTGGGGCCACAGGGGAGGAGGAGTGTTGGTATGACGTTGGCCGCTCTCCCTATCCTCTGCGGCCGAAAATTGGCAGGCGGCGGGGCCAATGACCTGACCCGTCGTAGGGGGACCACGGGTGCCCCAGACACGTGGTCGTCTGGCGCCCATGTGCTGGTTTGGTCCCTGGGGTGGTCACGGCGTGCTATGTGTTCTGGTGCGCCGGTGATGGGGAGTACTCCCCAGAGGAGGGTCCGGTGACGGACAGCCGCGGCGGGTTCACGGATGAGTGCTAACGCGTGCCCGTGTTAAAAAAAAAAAGACTATTATTTGTCTTTTCAACAATTATTATCTTTCTCGTTTTTTTTATTATTCGATAGATTAATAAACGAGAATAATAATGTAATAATTATTCTATTTTTATTATTATATTGTTATGCTTAAGTTATACGAGGTTAAAAATAAAAATATTCTAAACATGTGATTTCAAAATATTTATTCGTTATAATTTTATAAATAAACTTCTAGATAAAATAGTTTGTTTTCTCACTATCTGACCCGGCGAACTTCGTACCGCCCCGCCAGCCGCTCTGCCCCCGCTTTTTAAATCTCTAATATCTTCTAAGATATTCATTTTAATGATATGATGTAAAACGCAATTTTGATCTGCATAAAATGCACAACGTATTTAATGTATTTCATTAGATAAGGAATAATACTGTATTGTTTAAAATAGCTTGGTAAATAATCCATAGTTTTTTTGTAATATGTAAAAGAAAAAAATGGTTTCTGTGGGTTATCCTTAGGAGATAAACATAAACCATCGCGGACTTTTTATTGGTATTTTCAAGATATACAATTCCGTATTACATTTGAATTTGATCATCTCGTAAGGTTTAGCCAGCGTTTGCAATGTAAGCGCACACAAATATGTTTGTTACGACATCACATTACAAATTTTTAAATTTCTCGGCTTTTCTCTACTATAATATGCATGTATTTATACGTATTAACCTTCCTCTTGAATCACTCCATCTATTAAAAGAACGGAAGAAGGGGAGTAAGGGGGATAGCGGATTTATCATCACTCCGGCCCCAAGTGTCATCCTCACCTGCACGCGCTAAAAGGCGGCGTCTGCCATCTGACAGCCGTGGTGCTCCCTGCTAGATAACGAACGAGGCTATGGCGACCGAGTAATAGCGGGATAACTATACACCCATCTGGGCAACTGGGTTGGAAGAGGCTGCAGCGGCCTTAGGGTCTAAATAACCCTTGAAATGTCTGGTGCAGAAGGCAACGGGAAACCACTGCACTAATTCCCATGAGAGTCACAATGGATTTAAGAAATAGCGATTTAGATCTGTTGAGCCATCCGGCTGACGCCCGGCGCCACCAAACCGGGGATGGTGGTGTGAAATGTGCTACCGGCCATGTCATTGTGTCTAATCAGGCAATACATGGAAAGTATGTTACTGATAAACTGAAATCAGTTAGACAGCCTCACCGCCTTGGCACCTGGAATGTACGCGGGCTAAACCAACCTGGCAAACTCCAGATAATAGAGAGTGAAATGAAAAGGAAGGGAGTCAATATCCTCGGACTCAGCGAAACACACTGGAGAAATTCTGGGTACTTTTCGACTGCCCAGTCAAATAAAGTCTACTTTTCAGGACCTGAAAACGAGAGTTCTAAAGGTGTTGCCTTCGTAGTACCACTTAGCATAGACAAATATGTCAGCGGTTATAAGCCGATTAACGAACGAATAATTGCCATTAAAGTTAACACAACTCCCTGTAAATTGAACATCATACAGGTATATGCGCCTACCGCCCAGTCTAGCGAGGACGAAATCGAGAACTTTTACAGCGCCTTGGCAAAATCTCTTCATGAAATACCTAAAAGGGAAATAACGGTAGTTCTAGGTGATTTTAACGCCAAAATCGGTAAAACGGACAGCGACGAAAAACTTCGACGGGTAGTCGGGAAGTATGGAATCGGCAACAGAAACGAGAGAGGCGAACGTATGCTTCAGTTTTGTAGTGAAGAAAATCTTACCATGACGAACACCTGTTTTAAACAACATATACGGCGATTGTATACTTGGATTTCTCCTGGCGACCGTTTTAGAAACCAGATAGACTATATTCTCATCCAGAACCGATGGAAATCGTCTGTCATGAATACCACGACATACTCGGGGGCGGACTGTGGCTCTGATCACCAACTTTTAGTCACCACGGTTCGACTGCGGTTGAGAAGACTCCACAAGCAAGAACGTACACTGAATATGCGCCACGTTGACCCACAAGCCTTCAGAAAGGCAATTGAACACAAAGTACCTGAATGTTCTTTAAATGACGCCACTGACCCGGACGTCACTTGGAAGGCTTTGAAGAAAATCATTGTGCAAACTGCCAAAGAGAATATGCTGCAAAAACCTACCATGAAACCTTTTATATCTACAGAAACAGCTGACCTAATTCTGCGTAGACGTGAGTTGAAAGGCAAAGGTCTAACCTCACATGATGATAGAAGGTTATACGACCAACTCAGCAAAGAGGTCCAGAAAAGATGCCGCAAAGACTATGACCAACACATCAACAACGTCTGTGCTGATCTTGAACAGAATTCGGCAAATCATGAGACTAGAGATCTTTTCCGCAAGGTCAAAGAGCTGACAAAATCTCATAATACTAGAACCTGCACGATCGCAGATAAAGCAGGTAACATACTCACTGAAAAAGATCAGATTCTGGAACGCTGGAAACAATACTGCACAACACTTTACGACACCGGTCAACCTATGTCTAGCGGCGCGCAAACGAACACTTTATCACCGCAAGAACCTGAAATTCTGCAGTCAGAGGTCGAACATGCCCTTGGATGTCTAAAGGATAGAAAATCTCCTGGTAAAGATGGAATTCCCGCTGAGTTACATAGAAACCTAGATTCCAAAGGTGTGAAGCAGATTTTAAGCATCTGGAAGACCAAGAGATGGCTTGAAGAGTGGACAGAGTCTGTGTTTGTTCCACTTCATAAAAAAGGCTCTACTAAAGAGTGCAGCAACTACAGGACCTTGGCACTTATTCCACATATCAGCAAGATACTCTTGTACATCATAAACAACAGGCTGAAACACTTTCTCAATCCACAAATTCCAGAAGAACAAGCAGGTTTTGTTAAAGGCAAAGGCACGCGGGAACAAATACTGAACGTTCGCCAAATCATAGAAAAGAGCCGGGAATTTAACAGCCCTGTGTTGTTGTGTTTCATTGATTACACCAAGGCCTTTGATTGTGTGGAGTGGGATAAGCTCTGGGAGGTGTTAAAAGACATGGGTACGCCTCAACATCTTATTGATTTAGTCCGAAGCCTCTACATCAACAACCGCTCTTTCGTCAAAATAGACACCGACTGTTCAAATGTGTTCTCCATCTTAGACAGGTATGCATCCTCTCACCTCTGCTCTTCAATGTGTATGGAGAGTATATTATTCGGAAAACTCTCGAGGGCTGGGAAAAGGGGTTTGCTGTTGGTGGAAGGCGCATCTCCAATCTGCGTTACGCTGACGACACCGTTCTCCTTGCTACAGCATTTGACGACATGAAGGAGATACTGCATAAATTGGAGGTGGAAAGTGGCAAATTAGGGCTTGCTATAAATAGGCAGAAAACCAAGCTTATGGTGATAGATCGTGCGGGAAAACTATCGGGCGCCTATAACATCCAAGGCATCGATACTGTGGACAGTTTCATTTATCTGGGCTTTAATATTAATAATAAAGGCAGCTGCGTCCCAGAAATAAAACGACGGATAGCCATGGCTAAAGATGTTATGACACGCCTCCAAAACATCTGGAAAAATCGCTCTATAGGTTATAAAACTAAAGCCCGTTTGGTCAGAGCATTAGTTTTCCCGATTTTCCTCTATGGAGTTGAGACGTGGACAATCCGAGCAAGAGAAAGACAGAGGATAGATGCATTCGAAATGTGGTGCTGGAGGCGGATGCTCCGAATACCATGGACAGCCAAACGCACAGATGTGTCTATCCTTTCCCAACTAGATGTCAAGACCCGATTGTCTACAATATGTCTACAGCGTATTCTGACCTATTTTGGCCACATAATGCAAAGGGGAGATAGCAGCCTTGAAAAGCTGGTTATTGTTGGCAATACCGAAGGAAAGAGAGCACGAGACAGGTCGCCAACACGATGGTCCGACCAAGTAAAGGAAGCTACGTCCTCAAGCAATTTTCAGCAGGTGGTGATGGCAACTTTGGACCGGAGTAGATGGAGGCAGATTGTCCGCTTAAAAGCGTCCAGTGACCACGATCCTCAGTAATGAGGGACCGATTGAAGAAGAAGATTAAAAGAACCGCATCAAAATCCTTTGCGCAGTTTTAAAGATCTAAGCATACATAGGAACAGACAGCGGGAAGCGACTTTGTTTTATACGATGTAGTGATTTAGAACAATTTATTGAAGTAAAGCAGGTAATCAGTGAACTACGACCATTATCTTCAAATATTGTATCATAATAATATAATAATATTGTGTTATAATTACTACCGTGTGTGGGGGGTACTCCAACAAACCACAACTAGCAAATCTACGCACGTAAATAAAAAAACTGACCGAGTGCGAGTCGGACTCGCACACGAAGGGTTCCGTACCACAAGGCGAAAACGCCGAAAAAAACACGTTTGTTGTATGGGAGCCCCCCTTAAATATTTATTTTAATTTTATTATTTATTATTAAATTAAAATTACAACTGAGTATTTTGTGAATATTTCAAGTGCCTACCTGTTGCCATTATTGATATCGAGCAAAAAAGGGTAAAAATATCGCGTTTGATATCTGCTTTCATCTAAATATTTAAAGCTTGCATTTCAAAATGTAATACAACAATGCTAATATGGAGATAAACACACGTTACTAACCCACAATATCAAATTATCAACCAACCATGAACCAACAACGCGCGTTCTCGTAACCCGTAAGTATACTGTATCTGTCTACCTTATAATTTATTTATTAAGATTTCTGTGGGTATAATCATAAAGTTTTACGAACTATGTGAACAAGACTAACATGACACGGAACTATATTCAATAGCGTGATTATTCGAGTAATTATTAAAACATTAAAAAAAGTTATCGCCGCGCGGTGAGATTCGAACCCACGGCTCGGTACGCATAAACGCGCTTACCGACGTATGTTATCCGCTAAGCTATCACGCCTTAAACCCTAATGGTTAAATTTATGAAATACAATCAGTTGCCAACGAATGCGAGTGTGTCTTCAATACAGAAATTACTCATTAAAAAATTTAAATAATAAAAAATCTTTATTAAAAACAAGCTTTTATTTAAATGCGCTAAAAATAATAAAATAAACTTTTCCTTTAAAACTTTTACTATCAACTTATAACGTCATTACACAATTATTTATATGTTGTTTGTTGTTGTTGTTTTTTTTTTACCTACCTACTAACATAGATCTTAAGAAAATTGTTACTAACACTTACATGGACTCTGTCCGAAATAAATGGAATTATTATTATATGATATAAAAGCTTGTCGATTTAAGTAGGTAGAGGTACTCGTATTTACCTAGTTTTAAAAAATTTAATTAAAAGAAAAAAAAAAAAAAACAATCAGATCATGTTATTTAATCTACATAGGCAAATTATTCGAGGCAGGCAGGCGAGTTATTCTCAGCAAGCCTTTTCATTTGATACCCATACCTATTGTAGGAGTGCATTAAAAATAACTAGTCTGCCATCTTGGGTGTTCCGCCATATTGGATTTAGAGTAACGTCACTTTATTTTTTGAGTTATTCTCAGCAAGCCCTTTCATTTGATACCCATATTGTAGGAGTGCATTAAAATAACTAGTCCGCCATCTTGGGTGTTCCGCCATATTGGATTTAGAGTAATGTCACTTTATTTTTCGAGTTATTCTCAGCAAGCCCTTTTATTTGATACCCATATTGTAGGAGTGCATTAAAAAATAACTAGTCCGCCATCTTGGGTGTTCCACCATGTTGGATTTAGAATGACGTCACACCGCAAACCATGCATTGTGATCTAAACTAAACGTGTATGCAAAATTTTAGCTCAACCGGTTGAAGATAGCTGCTTTAAAATTAAGTTTCAAGAGTCCACCCGATTGATTGGTAAACGAAGATACTTAGGATCGGAAACGTAAGCGAGCCCTACCGCTTGCGGGCCTGCCGGGTCAGCGGGATTGTCCGAAAGGGTTACCGCTGGCCCGGAATATAAAGAGCTAAGGAAGGAACACGGGTGGGTTTTAGTCAGTAAGAGTCTGACACTCCCTTCCGCTCCACCCAGAGCGGGAGGGGTCATTTGATGATTTCCCATCCGCAAAAAAAAAAAGAGTCCACCCGAACAAACACAGTTACATTGCAAGTTAAAAAAAAGCTTGTAAAGAAGGTCGTAAGTCAAGCTAAACGTCAAGCTATTGCTTTGTGAATTTGCTTAGGACTTTCGGAGCCAACCATACTTACTTGTTATTTGATGTATGTTACAGTAAAAATTAGCACAATTTATACACTTGGTAGGAAGGTTAACCAACTTTAAACGTTCATGACACTCTGTAGTCTATTTCGCGATCTGTTCCTTATATAGTGCCACACGATACAGTGTTATCAATCATGCTATGATTAGAGAAAAATTATTAGACCTAAGCGTATTATAATTGAGGTAAACATTATGACAGATCGTTTTGCCGATTGCTTAACTAACCTAACCTAACCAGCTACATGAACTGTGTCCGTCACTTATGAATGTGTAGGTATGTACCCTAGTTAGTCCACACCGAGAATGTCATCATAAATACATGACCAATATTGTTGCAAAAACTAAAAAAAAAGATTTTTACGATTAAAAAAAAATATTAATACGGGATTTTGCAACACCAACACCCAGTTGCAGAAACGAACTTTATCTTTTAAAGCTGTCATTAAGTACTAATCTTCCATTAACTTGTCGCAGAAAGCAACATTATAGTCCATTTTAATGGTTCTTTAGTTTTATTTAATGGAAGTGTCAAATGAGGTAACATGTCACCTTTTTTGTTGCACAAAGCACCATTAGCGCATATAGGACCTTTAAATTGACATTTCGGGCGTCAAATTTTAATGTGTCAACAAACGTCCATTAGCCCAACATTAAAATTGCAGTTGTGTGTAGTCTCGTGTGCGAATTTTCAGTTTTTATTTAAAAAATTAAATTAAAAATTTAAAAAACCCCCGACAAAAATAAAATTATGAATCCCTACAAAAAGCATGAAATAAAAAAATAAATTTAAAAAAATCTTATGGAAGTCGGGGGACCGTTCTGTGGAACAGCTTCTATTCTGAGGTCCCCCGACTTCCATAAGATTTTTTAAAATTTATTTTTTGTAGGGATTCCTTAATTTTATTTTTGTCGAGGGTTTTTAAAATGTTTAATTAAATTTTTTATTTCATGCTTTTTGTAGGGACTCCTTAATTTTTGTATTTCATTTCTTTTATTTTCTTCCGTTTTAAGATTATATATTCCGTTTTAAGATTTTGTTTGGTGTTGAATCAGGTTTTTTATCTGTCAAAAAATATTGATTAATTTATAGTTGAAGAATAATTTTTAAGACTAAACAGATTTTTTTGTTTTATTATATTTTTCAAGTTTTTAGTTTTCATTTCGTTAGGTAGTTAATATTCCTCATTCACTTTCAATATAGTGTATATTATTCTACTTGTCAAGCATTTGATACATATATTGAAGGAGTTGTGAAAAAAAAATGTGATTCGCCATTTTGTGGTGGCGGCCATCTTGGATTTGAAATTTTTAATAGTGTATAGTATTCTACTAGTCAAGCCCTTTCATTTGATATCCATATTGAGGGAGTTGAGAAAAAAAAAAAATTCGCCACTTTGTTGTGGCGGCCATCTTGGATTCAAAATTTGTTATAGTGTATAGTATTCTACTATTGAAGCCCTTTCATTTGATACCCATATTGAGGGAATTGTGAAAAAATATGTTATCCGCCATTTTGTAGCGGCGGCCATCTTGGACCGATTTTCATCAAACATAGCTAAGAACACTCCCGACTAATACACCTTTCAAACAAAAAAAACTAAATCAAAATCGGTTTATCCGTTCGGTAGCTACGATGCCACAGACAGACACACACACACACACACACACACCCCCACACAGACACGTCAAACTTATAACACCCCGTCGTTTTTGCGTCGGGGGTTAAAAACCAGTAGTAGCCATTCCTAGATTATACAACATGTCTTTGTCGACCCTGTCATCATTATCTGAAGCAGAAGAATATGTTCCCCATAGTCGCCGTTATATCCCAAACAGAGACGATATATTCTCAAAATACGATGGAGAAGATTTTCGTCTCCGTTACAGAATTTCAAAAGAAGCAGTTATTCAAATATATGACCAGCTTAATTTGGAGCCTGTTACCAATAGAAATAAGGCCATCGATGGAAAAACCCAAGTACTGATTTGCCTGAGATTTTTTGCCACAGGATCTTTTCAGCAGGTGTGTGGGGTGATTTGACCAATGTTCACAAATCGACGATTTGTCGAATAGTACAGAAGGTGACTCTGAAGCTAGCTAGTTTAGCACCTGTGTTTATTCGAATGCCAGATAGGGAAAAATTCAGAAAGGTTACTGAAGATTTCTATGAAATTGCAGGATTTCCACGTGTAGTTGGAGCCCTAGATTGCACACACGTCAAAATTATAAGTAGAGGCGGCTTCCTTGCAGAAATGTTCCGATGCAAAAAGGGATATTTTTCAATAAATGTCCAGGTGGTGTGTGATGCGAAGTAAAAAATTAGGGACATCATCGCACGCTGGCCGGGATCAGTGCAAAATTATCAAACATGTTATTTTTTTCATCGAGAAATCCTAGATTATAAAAAAATAAATGGAAACCTACACTCATGTTCATTCTTTTCAGTCAATGCTACTAGCAACATTATTTAAAGACGACTTTAGGTAATGGAACATTAACATAAGCTAAAGTTGCTTTGTGCAACATCATTAAATTAATGATATCATTAATTTAATGATGTTGCACAAAGCAACGTTAGCTTAGTCAGTTTAGTTTAAAGTTGCTTTGTGCAACATCATTAAATTAATGATATCATTAATTTAATGATGTTGCACAAAGCAACTTGCGAGTGGCGCGAAGCGGCGATTTCCGACAAACGCTGCCTGTGGTGACGCGAGGAACTAGGGCTGATGAGGCGAATGCTTTGTTGAAATGCTCCTTCTTATGGCCACATATTCATAGGTTGCGATTAACGATGAATATGAGAGCACAGCTTGGCGGGAATGTACACGCCCAAGAATTTTCTGATGTTCTCTTAAAATTGGGTGAGGGAACGCTACCAGTAGACGGTGGCCAGGTGGTTCTACCTGAGATACTTGGGAGAGTGGTGTCCACATTAGAAGATTTGATACGCCTGGTGTACGGGGACATCAACAGGATACCGCACCAAAATAATTATTGGGTGTGTGAACGAGCCATTTTAACACCCAGAAACGACCAACCTTCAGCGATCAATGAATGCATTCTCGCGGAAATTGAGGGAAATTAAGTGATCTACACTTCAATAAACACTGTTGTCGACCAAGATTACACACACATACACATTACCCCGTAGAATTTCTCAATTTCCAGCGCACACCATTAAGCTAAAGGTCGGTGTCCCAATTATGCTTCTTCGGAATCTCACTCCGCCGAAACTGTGCAATGGGACCCGGCTCAAAGTCTTCTCGCTGCAGAGAAATATCATTGAGGCGGAAATTCTAACGGGTTGTGGTGTCGCTCGGCGAGACAGTGTTTATACCACGTAAACCACTGATTCCCCACAATTACCCCATTTTTTTTTCGGATGGGAAGTCATCAAATGACCCCTCCCGCTCTGGGTGGAGCGGAAGGGAGTGTCAGACTCTTACTGACTAAAACCCACCCGTGTTCCTTCCTTAGCCCTTTATGTTCCGGGCCAGCGGTAGTAACCCTTTCGGACAACCTTTTTTGTTGTCTTTTTTGTTTCAAGTGTTTATTAGTGGAAGCTTGTAAATGGCCTTCAGATGCATATTGTTTAAGAGCATTGTTTAATTTAGCTGTAAGTTTCCCGAACAGAATAAAATAAAAATAAAATAAATAAAATCCCGCTGACCCGGCAGGCTTCGGCCCTATGTCCTCGATGCTGACATCTCTTTGAGGCGCGCGTGGAACACGTACGCGCCGTCCGGCATGGGCCTGGTCCTGATCGGACGGTGAGCTACCCATTCTCTCCGCCCGCAGGCCCGCGCCTACTTTGGCCGGGAGTCGTCCTGTGGCTCCCGACGCTTGGAGCGTCTCCCGCGGCGGCTGGGACGGGAGGCTCTCTCCCTCATCCGTCCCTCCACCTCCTTCGCTAGCATGACTGCTTCGCAGAAGGACTTGACTGCCTCCCACTCCCTCTCGCCCCGGACCATGGGCTTGCATCAGGGCCGGACGCGAGAGGTCGCCGCCGCTGCCGATCGCCTCTACGAGGACACGGCGGTGCTCCGCCCAAGCGGGGCAGACCTCCACCGTCGTTTCTTCTGGGCGATCGTGGCAATGGTGACACCCGGCCACAATTACCCCTTTCAATTCAAGCGCGTGCAGTTTCCTGTGAGCGTGTGCTTCGCCATGACAATAAATAAGTCGCAGGGGCAGACACTGAAGGCTACGGGTGTCGACCTCAGGACGAGCTGCATCTCACACGGACAACTGTACGTCGCTTGCTCCCGCGTCACCAGTCCTGATTTTTTTTTTCGCGGTTTCAGGTTTGGTTCCATAGTAAAAGTTGTTCATAATGATGAGTACAATGAGGATGTTAATGTTTTACCAATAACCCTGTATAATATTAAGTACCTACACTTTTACGCAGCGCTATGATATCTGCTTTCATCTAAATATTTAAAGCTTGCATTTCAAAATGAAATACAACAATGCTAATATGGAGATAAACACACGTCACTAACCCACAATATCAAATTATCAACCAACCAAGAACCAACAACGCGCGTTCTCGTAACCCGTAAGTTACCTGTATCTGTCTACCTTATAATTTATTTATTAAGATTTCTGTGGGCATAATCATAAAGTTTTACGAACTATGTGAACAAGACGAACATGGCACGGAACTATATTCAATAGCGTGATTATTCGAGTAATTATTAAAACATTTAAAAAAAATTATCGCCGCGCGTGAGATTCGAACCCACGGCTCGGTACGCATAAACGCGCTTACCGACGTATGATAACCGCTAAGCTATCACGCCTTAAACCCTAATGGTTAAAATGAAATACAATCAGTTGCCAACGAATGCGAGTGTGTGTCTTCAATACAGAAATTACTCATTAAAAATTTAAAAAATAAAAAAACTTTATTAAAAACAAGCTTTTATTTAAATGCGCTAAAAATAATAAAATAAACTTTTCCTTTAAAACTTTTACTATCAACTTATAACGTCATTACACAATTTATATGATACTAGCTTCTGCCCGCGACTTCGTACGCGGATCCTGTTGCTTATGCCAGCGACAACGGGGTCGTCAAAATCGAAGATCTGAAACGATCAGACGTCGAATTCTAAGAGCCCGCGGACGGGAAAACAGCGTGATGCGCGATACGATTCGAGACGTTTCAGTTATTTCATTTTTGTAAGTCAACAGGAAATGGCCATCAGACTAAACAACTTTTGCTAAGACGTTATTCCTATGTTATAGTGTCGCTGGGCTTTGGAGTTCCAGATCTTCAAATTTATTCTCACAGCAGAAAATGCTCTTCACGTGGAATATTTTTTGCTATGGCACCATTTTTATATCTCTTATACTTTAGCTAATCTGTTGCGGTTCTGCATCAGGTGTTCCATTTTCCAAAATAAATTAGTGATAGTTTGTTGATTTACAGAAACACTCAAAAGATGCGTCTCATACTGTACTATAGCTTAGATCCCTCAAAAACTATTTGGCTTAGTAAACTCAAAATTTGAAAGTTATGTAGATAATTTAATGGTAAGAGACAGGTTAATAAGGAAATTTAGGAGACGTCGAATAACAGAAGTGTTATAATTTACTGTAACACTTCTGTGTAAACAACGTTCGTTGTTTTTCCCTCGGTCTCATTCAATATGTAAATACAGCGAGTCAGGACTGGTGACGCGGGAGCAAGCGACGTACAGTTGTCCGTGTGAGATGCTGCTCGTCCTGAGGTCGACACCCGTAGCCTTCAGTGTCTGCCCCTGTGACTTATTTATTGTCATTGCGAAGCACACGCTCACAGGAAACTGCACGCGCTTGAATTGAAAGGGGTAATTGTGGCCGGGTGTCACCATTGCCAGGATCGCCTAGGAGACACGATAAACGACTCCCGGCCACCGTAGGCGCGGGCCTGCGGGCGGAGAGTAATGGGTAGCTCACCGTCCGATCAGGACCAGGCCCGTGCCGGACGGCGCGTACGTGTTCTACGCGCGCCTCAAAGAAATGTCAGCATCGAGGAGGGGCCCCATAGGGCCGAAGCCTGCCGGGTCAGCGGGATTGTCCGAAATGGTTACCGCTGGCCCGGAACATAAAGGGCTAAGGAAGGAACACGGGTGGGTTTTAGTCAGTAAGAGTCTGACACTCCCTTCCGCTCCACCCAGAGCAGGAGGGGTCATTTGATGACTTCCCATCCGAAAAAAAAGGGGTAATTGTGGGGAATCGGTGGTATACGTGGTATAAACACTGTCTCGCCGACACCACAACCCGTTATAATTTCCGCCTCAATGATATTTCTCTGCAGCGAGACGACTTTGAGCCGGGTCCCATTGCACAGTTTCGGCGGAGTGAGATTCCGAAGAAGCATAATTGGGACACCGACCTTTAGCTTAATGGTGTGCGCTGGTAGTTCACTTGCACTGAGGAAATTGAGAAATTCTACGGGGTAATGTGTAGCGTCATCTTGGTCGACAACAGTGTTTATTGAAGTGTAGATCACTTCATTTCCTTCAATTTCCGCGAGAATGCATTCATTGATCGCTGAAGGTTGGTCGTTTCTGGGTGTTAAAATGGCTCGTTCACACACCCAAGAATTATCTTGGTGCGGTATCCTATTGATGTCCCCGTACACCAGGCGTATCAAATCTTCTAAGGTGGACACCACTCTCCCAAGTATCTCAGGTATAACCACCTGGCCACCGTCTACTGGTAGCGTTGCCTCACCCAATTTTAAGAGAACATCAGAAAATTCTTGGGCGTGTACATTCCCGCCAAGCTGTGCTCTCATATTCATCGTTAAGCGCAACCTATGAATATGTGGCCATAAGAAAGAGCATTTCAACAAAGCATGCACCTCATCAGCCCTAGTTCCTCGCGTCGCCACAGGCAGCGTTTGTCGGAAATCGCCGCTTAACAGAACTGTAACGCCACCCATCATTTTCTGGTTCCTGCGGATGTCCTGCAAAGTCCTGTTTACCGCCTCTACTGCTTTTCTGTTCACCATAGTGCATTCATCCCACACGATTATACAGCAATCTTTAAGCACGCGCCCTTTGTCGCTGTTGCTGTTGCGTTTGGAGTGTCAACTCCACAAACAACAAATGTGCTTGGTAAGATATAACTTAGAACCAAAAGTTTGACTTGACTTTATGATAGTGTAGCTTGTTGTACCACCAATCAATCTGTTTAGTAACATTGGTGTGAAACTCCCCAAACAATTAGATAGGACATGTATAGTTCTCAGATTTCATAACAGTATCGTTCCTAATGCACATAAAAAATGCAAAAACTGAAAAAAAAAGAATTTTACGATTTAAAAAAAATTATAATACGGGATTTGAACTCGCACCATTTAGTGTGGTAAACGGTCGCCTGACCATACCGCTAAATTTCCTGTTGACATATTGTTGAAATAGCTGTTCCCTTGCAATTTATAATATTACTGCCCCGCTCCTTTATAAAAATAGCGTGATTGTTATGTTTCCAGGGTTAAATTTTTATTAATTAACTAAATAAATAAAATGTCATTTTGGGCATTCAATTATTTTGTGCATTCAATTACGAACCAAAACCTTTTAAAATCAATATTGCTTACCTCCCATAACATACGGCGTGATAATATGTAGCCTAAAGCCTTCCTTGGTTTACAAAGAACATTTTTGCTGAATTTCAATTCAATCTATCCAGTAGTTTTGGCGTGAAGCCGTACCATACACACAGACAAACAGACAAACAGACAAACAGACAAAAATTCTAAAAAGTCACTTTTTGTCATCAGTTACGTTTTTCTAACAAAAGCCACTTATTTTTTCTCGAAAATTCGCAATGTACAGTTTTTCTTTCGTTACTGTTTTATTATATGTATAGATAAAAGCTTGTCGATTTAAGTAGGTAGAGGTACTCGTATTTACCTAGTTTTAAAAAAAATTATTAAAAGAAATTTTTAAAAATTAATATCAATCAGATCATGTTATTTAATCTACACAGGCAAATTGTTCGAGGCAGGCAGGCGAGTTATTCTCAGCAAGCCTTTTCATTTGATACCCATATTGTATGAGTGAATTAAAAATAACTAGTGTGCCATCTTGGGTCTTCCGCCATGTTGGATTTCGAATGACGTTACTTTATTTTTCGAGTTATTCTCAGCAAGTCCTTTCATTTGATACCCATATTGTAGGAGTGCATTAAAATAACTAGTCCGCCATCTTGGGTGTTCCGCCATATTGGATTTAGAGTAACGTCACTTTATTTTTCGAGTTATTCTCAGCAAGCCCTTTCATTTGATACCCTTATTGTAGGAGTGCATTAAAAATAACTAGTCCGCCATCTTGGGTGTTCCACCATGTTGGATTTAGAATGACGTCACACCGCAAACCATGCATTGTGATCCAAACTAAACATGTATGCAAAATTTTAGCTCAACCGGTTGAAGATATCTGCTTCAAAATTAAGTTTCAAGAGTCCACCCGATTGATTGGTAAACGAAGAATCATATGATCGGAAACGCATAATGAATTTCACATACTTTCAACTCCTGGCCCGCGAACCCACGCAACATAACCTCTTCTGATAAGGATGATCTATTGCCTTTAAAAAATACTCACTGACAAACAATATGGATTTCGACCATACAAGACTCAACTGTTATCAACGTTCACAGATAGTATTCATAAACATTTAGATGAAAAACAACACGTTTTAGTAGTTTATAAATACTTTTAAAACGTGCTGTTTTTGTGTTTTTTGTGTTAGTCTATAATGACTACAGCAAGGCATTCGATACGCTCAGACACAAGCGGTTACTGGAGTGTCTTCATGACAGTGGAATTAGAGGCAAACTACACGATTGGGTCGGAAACTATCTTGATGACAGAAAATACATGGTCAGAGTCAGTGACGCGACTAGTGAACCAGTCATCGTAACGGAAGGAACGGCACAAGGTTCGATCCTTGGACCGCTGCACTACCTCACTTATGTAAATAGCCTTTTTAATGTCATAAAAAAGTGCGAGATCTATCAGTTCGCCGACGACACCTGCCTTGTAGCTGTTGGACGGAGTGTTAGTGATGCCTAAAGGCAACTACAAGAAGACTTTGACTAGTTGACTAAATGGTCTCATGACGCTGATCTAGTATTAAACGCCATAAGACCAAATTGATTTACATTAGTTCCAGTCAAAATAGAAGCTTTTTCTTGCCTAAACTAACAGCACACTGTCATGAGTGTCTGCATGACAATTGCACCAATAAAGTAGCCAACCCTTGCAGCTGTGACTCTATAGATCTTGTAGTTAGCCAAACATACCTAGGACTTACCATTGACATCTGACTTAATTGGAAGGAGTACAGTAACGGGGTGTGTGATAAACTGAGATGTATGCTAGCTAAATTCTCTATTATTAAATGCAAAATTCCATATCAAACTCTGTTAATGCTTTACAAAGCCCTGGTTGAATCAACGATATCATATGGACTGTAGAGCTATGGTAGTCCTACCATAGCTCTAAAGTCCATGTGATATCGTTGAAATTTGATTAAGGTGTGTCTTATATGTCCATATAAGACACACCTTGATCAAATTTATGCAATCCATGTACGTATATTAAAAACAATTGTCCCATAACATTAAGAAGAAATACAGAAATGACTACCATAAATTATTTGAATTCTGTCATCATTGCTCAGTTGTTACTTCCAAAGTAAGTACACGAATCTACACGGCAAGAGATCGTTAAAGTATATAATACCTTACCTTATTAATCAACTACCTATATAATTGAGGGACAAAATTACTCAGAAAAACATAAAATACAAATTAAAGCAACATTTCTTACAAAATATAAATCTATACATATAATAAAACAGTAACGAAAGAAAAACTGTACATTGCGAATTTTCGAGAAAAAATAAGTGGCTTTTGTTAGAAAAACGTAACTGATGACAAAAAGTGACTTTTTAGAATTTTTGTCTGTTTGTCTGTTTGTCTGTGTGTATGGTACGGCTTCACGCCAAAACTACTGGATAGATTGAATTGAAATTCAGCAAAAATGTTCTTTGTAAACCAAGGAAGGCTTTAGGCTACATATTATCACGCCGTATGTTATGGGAGGTAAGCAATATTGATTTTAAAAGGTTTTGGTTCGTAATTGAATGCACAAAATAATTGAATGCCCAAAATGACATTTTATTTATTTAGTTAATTAATAAAAAATTAACCCTGGAAACATAACAATCACGCTATTTTTATAAAGGAGCGGGGCAGTAATATTATAAATTGCAAGGGAACAGCTATTTCAACAATATGTCAACAGGAAATTTAGCGGTATGGTCAGGCGACCGTTTACCACACTAAATGGTGCGAGTTCAAATCCCGTATTATAATTTTTTTTAAATCGTAAAATTCTTTTTTTTTCAGTTTTTGCATTTTTTATGTGCATTAGGAACGATACTGTTATGAAATCTGAGAACTATACATGTCCTATCTAATTGTTTGGGGAGTTTCACACCAATGTTACTAAACAGATTGATTGGTGGTACAACAAGCTACACTATCATAAAGTCAAGTCAAACTTTTGGTTCTAAGTTATATCTTACCAAGCACATTTGTTGTTTGTGGAGTTGACACTCCAAACGCAACAGCAACAGCGACAAAGGGCGCGTGCTTAAAGATTGCTGTATAATCGTGTGGGATGAATGCACTATGGTGAACAGAAAAGCAGTAGAGGCGGTAAACAGGACTTTGCAGGACATCCGCAGGAACCAGAAAATGATGGGTGGCGTTACAGTTCTGTTAAGCGGCGATTTCCGACAAACGCTGCCTGTGGTGACGCGAGGAACTAGGGCTGATGAGGTGCATGCTTTGTTGAAATGCTCTTTCTTATGGCCACATATTCATAGGTTGCGCTTAACGATGAATATGAGAGCACAGCTTGGCGGGAATGTACACGCCCAAGAATTTTCTGATGTTCTCTTAAAATTGGGTGAGGCAACGCTACCAGTAGACGGTGGCCAGGTGGTTATACCTGAGATACTTGGGAGAGTGGTGTCCACCTTAGAAGATTTGATACGCCTGGTGTACGGGGACATCAATAGGATACCGCACCAAGATAATTCTTGGGTGTGTGAACGAGCCATTTTAACACCCAGAAACGACCAACCTTCAGCGATCAATGAATGCATTCTCGCGGAAATTGAAGGAAATGAAGTGATCTACACTTCAATAAACACTGTTGTCGACCAAGATGACGCTACACATTACCCCGTAGAATTTCTCAATTTCCTCAGTGCAAGTGAACTACCAGCGCACACCATTAAGCTAAAGGTCGGTGTCCCAATTATGCTTCTTCGGAATCTCACTCCGCCGAAACTGTGCAATGGGACCCGGCTCAAAGTCGTCTCGCTGCAGAGAAATATCATTGAGGCGGAAATTATAACGGGTTGTGGTGTCGGCGAGACAGTGTTTATACCACGTATACCACCGATTCCCCACAATTACCCCTTTTTTTTCGGATGGGAAGTCATCAAATGACCCCTCCTGCTCTGGGTGGAGCGGAAGGGAGTGTCAGACTCTTACTGACTAAAACCCACCCGTGTTCCTTCCTTAGCCCTTTATGTTCCGGGCCAGCGGTAACCATTTCGGACAATCCCGCTGACCCGGCAGGCTTCGGCCCTATGGGGCCCCTCCTCGATGCTGACATTTCTTTGAGGCGCGCGTAGAACACGTACGCGCCGTCCGGCACGGGCCTGGTCCTGATCGGACGGTGAGCTACCCATTACTCTCCGCCCGCAGGCCCGCGCCTACGGTGGCCGGGAGTCGTTTATCGTGTCTCCTAGGCGATCCTGGCAATGGTGACACCCGGCCACAATTACCCCTTTCAATTCAAGCGCGTGCAGTTTCCTGTGAGCGTGTGCTTCGCAATGACAATAAATAAGTCACAGGGGCAGACACTGAAGGCTACGGGTGTCGACCTCAGGACGAGCAGCATCTCACACGGACAACTGTACGTCGCTTGCTCCCGCGTCACCAGTCCTGACTCGCTGTATTTACATATTGAATGAGACCGAGGGAAAAACAACGAACGTTGTTTACACAGAAGTGTTACAGTAAATTATAACACTTCTGTTATTCGACGTCTCCTAAATTTCCTTATTAACCTGTCTCTTACCATTAAATTATCTACATAACTTTCAAATTTTGAGTTTACTAAGCCAAATAGTTTTTGAGGGATCTAAGCTATAGTACAGTATGAGACGCATCTTTTGAGTGTTTCTGTAAATCAACAAACTATCACTAATTTATTTTGGAAAATGGAACACCTGATGCAGAACCGCAACAGATTAGCTAAAGTATAAGAGATATAAAAATGGTGCCATAGCAAAAAATATTCCACGTGAAGAGCATTTTCTGCTGTGAGAATAAATTTGAAGATCTGGAACTCCAAAGCCCAGCGACACTATAACATAGGAATAACGTCTTAGCAAAAGTTGTTTAGTCTGATGGGCATTTCCTGTTGACTTACAAAAATGAAATAACTGAAACGTCTCGAATCGTATCGCGCATCACGCTGTTTTCCCGTCCGCGGGCTCTTAGAATTCGACGTCTGATCGTTTCAGATCTTCGATTTTGACGACCCCGTTGTCGCTGGCATAAGCAACAGGATCCGCGTACGAAGTCGCGGGCAGAAGCTAGTAATAAATATAATGATACTTTGGATTCAGACACAAAGAATTTGTAAGCATTATGGCCCTTGACTTTGCTCATTTTAATTTTCTCAAGACATACAGTTTTCTGTGTTTTACGGTAAATGTATGCAATTCTGTCATCTTCCGTGGTTTCGCCGTGAATAATCGCAATGAGTATCTGAATTTTATTTTCAGCTGCTTTCAAATTACAGTTTAAATCCTTCGCAATTCCTGACTTGCCAGCAAAACGGTACTTTGTCAGTTTCTTATACGAAACTTGTTGCCATTCCTCGTCTTTATTACGAAGTTTTTGTGTAATTTCATTACCACCCGGACGCTATTGATTCTTCAATAAAGCCATAGTGTTTTCAGAGCCGGTCAGCTGACTCGTTATCACTACCTGCGCTGGCGATTCCGCGGCCTGCCCGAGCGAATGTACTTAATGATGATTCGTTGGCTCTGACGTAACCACAGCGCTCGCCGCTACGCACATTTATGGGTCATCAATGTTGACACTGCCAGCCGGCAGATAAATCACGAATGCAGATTATGTATGCCACCAGTGTCACTGACACTGGCAGAGCCACAATCAGGGGTTTTAATTTTTTTGTGTTATCAAAATTAAAATCCCTGATGGTGGCTCTGCCAGAGGCAGTGACACTTGCCACACGTAGGTAATGAACATTTATTAGAGACTATATTGTATTACAATCAACACGAAATCAAATATAGCTATAATATCATACTAGAAATCTTAATCTCGATCAGCATTTCCAAGAATTTCGTGCCAGGCATATATTTCAGTCTAGTTTCGATACGGTAGCTATAATTGAGTCTAGACGCTCCACTATGAATGCCTAAGTGGATTTTCCATTGCTACTGCCATATTGAATCATGGTAACCGATACGCCTAATTTGATGTTACCTTTACTATCTGATTCAGTATAATGTATAAATTATTTGGATTTATATTATTATTATTTCCTTTATTTCATTAAATATCACATATAAATTATATTTTTAAATATTAGGATATAAAAAATATAACAACATTTAAAAATATACAAAATAGTAGCCCACCGGTATCGGGAACAGGGTCCAAGCTACCGGCGGTCAGGGCTCCAGAGAGAGGAACCTCCTAACAATGCGGGCCGTGTCCAGAAGTACCGCTTTCTGGATCAAGCCCTTGATCCAGCTGCCCAACGAGAGCCTCCTCAGGCGTTGGTCGAGGCTCTCGGGAACAGCACTTATTAATATTATTATTATGAGCCTGTTATGTCCCACTGCAGGGCAAAGGCCTCCCTTGCGTCTTTCCATTTTTTCCTGTCTCATACTAGGAAGGGGTTTAGAGAGTTAATCCCATCACGCTTGTTTAATGCGGGTTGATGGGTGAGCAGTAGATCTCCTGACTGGGTCCATAGACGCCGCCGTTGACGTGCTAGACGTATATGTGGATTTATATAATAAAAAAGAATTGAAAGCGGCCATCTTAAATACCTGCAAAATAGTTGGGAAGTTCATGCAGTTAGAGGAAGAAAACACACCCTCATCTTAAATATATATCACACGCTGCATTGACTTGGCTTTGGCACGTAAATGTAGCTAAAACCATCTATAGAGCTGACAAAAAGAACAGTCCCGATGATAATAATAATAACTCGATTTGCATGATAAAAGTATTATTTTTAACATTATATTTTTAGGTATTTTTAACATTTAGTACGTAGACACTACAAGCGCAAATAAATAGGTTCCTGAACTTACTTAAACTTTAATCATCATATCATATCATAATCAGCCTAAGTATAATGTTCCCACTGCTGGGACACAGGCCTCCTCTCTGTGAGAGGGAGTGGGCCGTAATCCACCACGCGGGCCCAGTGTGGGTTGGCAGATGTCACATGTCTTCGAATTTTTGGTTCAAGGACATGCCGGTTTCCTCACGATGTTTTCCTTCATCGTTTTGAGAGCAGTGGTGATGAAATAATTTACACAAAGTAAAGCACCTGTCTGGGTTCGAACCTGCGACCTACAACTCGTAAGTCGCGGCCGTTAGTTACCACTTGGCCACCACTGCTCAAACTAAACTTAATACTAACCAATAATTTATTTATTTAAGGACGTTAGAAGACTTACAGCTAAATATAATGGTGATAAATAACAGTAGTGTTAGCGGAAAAGTCGTTGCAAGGAGGGGGTGACAGGCAGCAGCCACCACGCCTCGCTGCACGCTCATTTTCGGCCCTTTTCGCCGTGGAGTCAAAATGCTTAGAAGAATTTCTGCTCGTTTGGATAGCCAATTCTGCCTACTTTAATTATATATTTTTTAAATCTTTATTTATTTACGGGTTTTTTTCTATAGAATATGTCACCCCGATTATTGAATACAATAAATATAACAAACTAACCTACCCGCAACCTATGACAATAATATGATATAGTGTTCTCATCTGACAATGGTGAGGGCAGGACGCTATTATAGTAGCCTACATTAAAATAATTGTCAAAAGCTTGATGTCTTTGGACTCCAATACGACTACATTCCGTCAAGATGTGAGCCATATCTTCTACTAGCTGCGCCCCGCGGCTTCACCCACGTAAATGTCGATCCCGTGGGAAAATCAGGATAAAAAGTAGCCTATATCTTAATCCAGGGTGTCAGCTACCTACATACAAAATTTTATCAAAATAGGTCCAGCCATTTGAGCGTGAAGAAGTAACAAACATATAAACACACACACACACCCCCACACACACACTCACAAACTTTCGCCGTTATAATATTAGTGTGATGACTCCACAGACAGCGCAATTGGGTGAATCAACTTTGCGCATCATAAAACCAAAACTATTGAGACAACGCGCCGTCGACCCGGGCCTGGTCCTTACGGGACGGCGAGCAGCCCATTGCTCGCCGTCCGCAAGCCCGCGCCTACGGTGGTCGGGAATCAGCTATTGATTCCCGACGCCCGGGGCGTCTCCTACGGCGGCTAGGGGCGTGAGGGCGCAAGGATTGCCTTTCCCCACGCACTCCGCCTCCTCCTTCGCGAGCATTACTACTTCGCAGAAGGAGGCGACAGCCTCCCATGCACTCTCGCTCCGTACCATGGCCTGGACTAGGGCCGGACGCGAGAGATCGCCGCCGTGAGAACACGGTGGTGCTCTGCCCAAGCTGGGCAGATCTCCACCGTGTCCTCCGGGCGATCCACACAATGGTGACACCCGACGTGACGTCTGAATGGTGACGTCGACGACACCGTGGCGCCTCTCTATAGCTACTCCTCAAAGAGGGGACTTATCGCCGCAATTGTGGCGTTCCCAGCACTGGGTTGCGACAGTCGCACTCTCCATGTCGCCATGAGACCCCGCCGGAGCTCTGTCCGCTGCGCCGTGATTTCTCGGGGCAGAAGAGTGACGCCCCGGCGTTTTACCTCGTCACGCCACTCCCATATGTGAGCGAGGACTTTGGCCTCCAGATCCCATGGCGGCAATCCGGCAAGGAGGCTCGCTGCCTCCCCGGATACCATGCGGTATCCCCGGACTAGCCGGACGGCCATGACCCTCTGGGAAAGACCTCTGGATATTGCAACAGATAAAATGAACTGAACTATTAATACAAAACAAACACTTTTACAAAAATATTATTGATAGTTAAATTAATCTCTTAGCTATTCTTTACAAAATAATTTATTTTTTTTATTTATTTTATTTGCTAACATGTAAAACACTGGTTAGTAGGCATGCATTCAAATTTCATGTCACAGTATTAATACATGTACCCTGTAAGGGCACTGCAAATTTTATATAACAAATTACATAATATTATTTATATCATTGATTCTAATTATTAAAATTTACATTATACTAAACATTAAAAATTAAACATAATTACAAAAAAAAATATTTTAAAATTAATCATAGGTAAGTACTATCATTTTAGTCATACGGGTAAATTAGTATATTTTACATTTGCGTCAAGCATGTTAATACAAGGTCGATCGATTCACAATTTGTCAGTTTTAAATTCTTCAACGGTATAGTAAGCTTTCTTTATTAACAGAGATTTCAACTGTTTCGAAAAAATTGAATCATTTGGTAGGGATTTTAAACTTTCCGGTAGCTTGTTAAATAATCTAGCTAGTCTATAGTATGGGCTTTTCCCGATAACTTTTAAGTTTGTGATGGGTAGTATTAATCTATTCTTGTTCCGTCGGTTATAGTTTTCATTTAGCTCGATATTTGTAATTTAATGGTATTTACAAACATTTTAGTATCTAAACATGGGCACAACAAATAAGTCATATGGCATGGCAACAACAACTAAATCGGTCAGTGACACCAATTAAAAAGTGCTCTGTGGTGTGACGATAAATAAACTTTTTAGATATACCTAATAAATTCAACCAAGATAAATTTTGGATACGATGACCTATAGATATAGTTAACACACATAGACGATAACATTCGGTCTTCCTGACTACAGCCGTGTCGGCGATCTTGTTTACTGGCATCAGCTGTTGTCGAAGGAGTTATCACGGAGGAAGAAGAAACGCCGCCTGTCACGCTGGTCAACCACGAAGTGGCCCTTGGCGTTACTCTGCCGTTCTGCGCAGCAGCAGCGGTCGGTAGCCCTTTCTCCATCTGTAACATGAATTTAGTCTACAAACCAACGGTACACAGAACGTTATAATACAGATTGCACCTTCCTAGTTATGTAGGTAAATTCGAGTAGTAGTTCCAGAGATAAACGCGTTCAAACACACTCTTCAGCTTTATTATTACACTAGCTGCGACCCGCGGTTTCACCCGCGTCAATGTCGATCCCGTGGGAATATCGGGATAAAAAGTAGCCTATATGTAAATCCAGGGTGTCAGCTACCAACGTGCATTTTATCAAAATTGGTCCAGCCGTTTGAGCGTGAAGAAGTAACAAATATATAAACACACACACTCACATACTTTCGCCTTTATAATATTAGTGTGATACATTACATAATCATGTATGTATGTCGTGACGGCACGGTTGGCGCAGTGGTTAAGCGATTGACTGCTGCGCTGCGTGTCGCGGGTTCGATTCCCGCACGGAACAAATATTTGTGTGACCTACAAGTAGTTGTTCCTGGTCTGGCTGTTTGTGTATGTGAGATTAAATGTTTGTAAACGCACCCACAATACAGGAGAAATTCCTAGTGTGGGGCAACGTCTAAAAAAAATGTATTGTATGTTTCAGCTGAGGAGTGTAGATATATGCATAGATAGATTATAAGTCACTTGTGACTACTACTGGGATTATCCTTTGCATGTACTGATATGCTCCGAGATATACCCCATCAGGCCTCGGCTTACACGGCTTCGAGCGATGCGATTTGCGACAAGACTTGCGTCAAGCGACACGCGCGCGCGTCACCTATTTATCACTTGGCAAGGACGTCACTGTGCCTCGTGGAACGCTCATAAAAACTACTTTCAGTCCGCCGCCGCTGTTGCATGATGATCAGTCCTGGGACTTCGAGAGTTCTCAGAATTAAATTAGAATTTTCAAATCATTCACTAACATCTACTTTATAGTATAGTAGACCTCATAATTGCTTAACCACTTTTGACAACAACTCCCAGTCAGTGGAAAATTCACTGAGGTTCCAATTATCCAACTATCACTTAGACAAATAGGCCTTCTCGTTTTATTATGTGCAAGTGACATATCTATTGAAGTTACCAAACTTAACCTTATTATCAGTGTTTCTAAACGGTATCGTGTTACCCAGTAGGTAACTGGGATGTGGAGGTCAGATAGTCAGTCGCTCCTCGTAAAATACCGGTATTCAGCTGCAGACTGGATCCAACCCCAACATAGTTGGGAAAAGGCTAGGCAGACTATGAGTTAGGATGCTCTAGCAATTTCACGAGGTCGACTAGTAGGTACCTATCCTTGCAATAATATTTTTTTTTTTTTTGCTAGCCTATGCTGTTCCACTGCTGGGCAAAGGCCTCCCCCAAATCCTTCCAGGAACTCTTTTCCCGCGCCACCTCGAATCAGCCCTCGCGGTACGCGTCCAGGTCATCTCGCCATCTCTTTCTGGGCCGGCCTCGGCGGCGCCGTCCATCTTCAGGCACCCATTGTGTGGAGATTTTTGCCCAGCGGTTATCGTGCATACGGCTAATGTGACCCGCCCAATCCCAATAATTAATTAATATTTGAAAACCCCATTCACTGTACTTACTCCGTAATTCAAAAGACGGAACAATACACAAAAGTTTCAATACAAATTACACCAAAAACTTTTAAACGTAAATTATTTGTCAACGTACCTACCGAGTTTGCTTACAATTTGCGAACAAAACATCTTAGATAAGACATAGGACATTCATTTTCATTTTATAATTAATTTCTCTTGAATTACTTATTAATATTGTGCTTTTGTGTTTTGTCGGTTTATGTTGTAAGGAACCAAGAAGATTAATATTATTTCGGGTAGTTTTCTAAATGTTGTATTTTGCAATGTATTCCATCTCCATCATATCCAACTCATTCATTAGTGATACATGGAGTAGTTCATTTCCGCCTGACATGACTGCCAAACTGTTTCAGTTTTTAAAAGGAGAGTAAAATAACAATTATCTTTCCACTTCATCATACATATATTTATTATTTTGATTACGATAGAATTATTAACATTCTACTGATATTTATTTAAGAAGTATGTATGTTTAGCTATATGTTTGTAAGTATATTCTCATTTTTTTATTTTTTTTATTATGTGATTTGTTTTTGAATTTATATATTGCACACGCTGTCTTCATCTCTTTATCTACCTTCCCATCGCAGGTATGCTGGAAGAGATTTCTTTAGAAATAAGCATCATCTTTGTGCAGACGCCAGCAAATCAAGCTACCCGAAACTGTCAAATTTTCCCAATCAACTTTGAACCTTATGCTCTAGCGATAAAGTTGAAAATCTATCAAAGAAATTTGACAGATTGTAGTACCTTGATTTGCTGGCTGGCGTCTGTACCTATTTCTCCGTTTTTTTTTGTCTATTTATTTATGTGTACATGAATATTTTAATAAATAATTATAGTAAGACCCAAATATCAAGTAACGTTGGGTCATTATGGGCTACTTAGATAAGATGAAAGAGGTAAAATTGTTTGTTTATACTGTGTTTGTAGGAGATAATCTCTGAAAGTACTGATCAGCGGGGTAATTGCGTCATTTACACACTGTCAGTAGCAATGGCTTTCATTTTGATACTTATTTCAACAACATTCATTGAGTTATTTACGTTGTTGAGCAGTTTTTTTTTCAAACATATGAAAATATCCTTCATAATGATTCAGATTGAGTTTGATAGTTAGACAATTAGGGAGCCGATTACGGAAACTCTTTTACCAATCTAAAGCTACACTATTGCCGAGTGCTATAAGATGAGAGATGAGACCAGAAGACCAATTTTCGTAATTTAAAACTTTCAATATCTAGTCGCAGTCTCATCTCAGCGACAAAAAAATTACAAAAACTTTACGAAAATTTTGGAAAATTCGAGGTATTTTTGACAGATTGAGACTGAGATCAGACTGGGAACTTACTTATTAAAATTACGAGAATTGCCTCTCTGATGTATGACATAGTTGACTTCCACGCTAGTACCTACGTAATAAATAAATTCCAAAATTTTGTAAACTTTATTATTTCATGCCTCATTTCTACCATATCTCATAACTTCATCCACGTTCAGCGAGATACGCATCTCGACACTCGCCGACAAACAAACTTTGCGATTATTTTGAGCCAGCTTTCATATATGACAATGTAGATGTTAGTTAGTTTATGTTATATTCTTACGCTTACAGGACTGAGTAAAAGTTTGTAGTCGAAGTGCTTTGGGGAGGCCTAAGTCCAGCAGTGGACGTCTTTCGGCTGAAATGATGAAGAAAGACACTGACAGCCAATTTCAATACGGCCACACGTTTTCTCAATTATTTTTTCTGTCAAAAGATTTTTTATTTCAAAAACATTCGCAACATAGGTAAATGATAAATCGATATAAAATATATCGAGATAATCGAGATAAAATATGAATGCTTATGCGAATCCCGCATAAGCATTCACCGCTCACCCGATAGGCCTCAGCGGGTCCTACCATGACCTGGAGAAGATCATGGACTAGAATTATTTTTTAGCGATTATGATGTTGGTCTCAAGGAGAAAGTTGTTTAGTTTAATGATCTATATTATCACATCCTTAAATTTAACCACATCTGTCTGATGCACGTTGTTTAAAAATATCTGAAACTTGACGAGGTGTAACTGGTTTGTATGACAAATAAACGGACATTAGAACACTATTGCTACAATAACAAACTGAACTGAAAAGCTTTCAAAACGGTCGCAGGGCTGAGCTGCGTTTTATTGTGGAAGACTTTTACATCCTGCGATGTCTGATAGTTGTTTTACTGATTACTTTATTTTTATGTTACAGTCACACACCCCTGTGTGTGGCCTGTGTTCGTTGGCGTTTTGTGTGTACCACCAAGCCCCCCCCCTAGGGCTTGTTGGTACAGGCCAAGCTGCTAAATCGAATGTATTCTTTGTCGCCTGGCTGTTCTGGATCGTGGTGAAACATGACGACCTCGAACAAGTGTTTAAATGGGACTTGATGTTGTTTTAAGAATTCAGTCATCCAGATTTTAAAAAAGCAATTGATTACTCCGAAATCATGAATTGTTGGTTTAGGTTAGTTATCGTCGTTTTCAATGATTAAAAAAAATATAATTAAAAGCCAGCACATCAAGCTACTCTCTAATCTGTAATTTTTTTTTAATAGATTTTCAACTTTGTCACTAAAACAAGGTTCAAAATTGATTGGGAAAATTCGACAGTTTCGGGTAGCTTGATGTGCTGCCGTCTGTACTTACATGCACACTTTTACTATCACTATTAAGTAATAGTGATAGTAAAAGTGTAATTTTATCAAGTGTAAGTACAAGTGTACTTACACTTGATCAAATTAGATGTCTAGACCTATTCGTAATCAAATCAGATGCGACTGAAAAATAAATATAAAAATAACATAAACACAAATATCAAGTAGTAGGTAAGCTTTTTGGGGGTATAACTGTGATTTATGCAGTTTGGTACGTGTGATTTTGTTTTTAACTAAACCATTACATGCAGCTTAAGTGACACCAGCCTAACTCCTGCAGATATATTCTGATTCTTCGGATTTATTCTCGTATATTGACTAATTGCATTGACTCACGACCAATCGGATCACGACTCGACGAATCGTATCATAAAAACTAAACTATTTTAAACCTCATCTCAAATGTCATCGTTTGAGGACAGCTGATGAAATGGGACGTCGTTCCCCCATCAATTATGTACGTTTGTTAGTCTTGTTTCTTTCTCCGCAACTCGAGGGGAAGTCGATCGGCTTCCTGTTTCAGAATAGGTGTTATGTGCGAGTTAAATGTCGTCCATCTGTCTTTTTTATGTTTTTGCTATTATTTTTGTAGTGGTCGAATGGATGTGTTAGTATGACAGATGGCCGAGTTTTTAAAGAAGTGTTAGGAAAATTAAGTATTCTTGTTTGCCTCATGAAAGACGATGATAAAGTAAATTTTCTTGAAGCGGAATTCTCTTTACATAAATTATTAAGCGTATTTTCATGCTTTTTCTTTTTTAGGGTTCCGTACCTCAAAAGGAAAAAATGGAATCCTATAGGATCACTTTGTTGTCCGTCTATATGTCTGTCAAGACCCTTTATCTCGGGAACGCGTGGGGGTATCGAGTTGAAATTAAAACCATATACTCAGGTCTACAGTACCTTGATGCTGTGAAAAAATCAAACTTCTAAGTTAACGTAAAAAAGATACGGCTGTTTATGCCGCAAAAACGCATATTTCGACACTCTCAAGGGAATCAAAATTTATAGGGTACTTCCCGTTGACCTAGAATAATGACAGGCAAGAAGCAAGGTCATGTCATTTAGCACAAGTAAAAGAAAAAGTAGCTAAGTACAAGTAAAAACTATTCAGGCGCAGCTGCATGTATATGGCGCCACTTATCTAAAAACTCCTTACCTGTCTGAATAACCGAACTACCATACAAAAATTCTGTGTGTTTTTTAAAAAATGGTTGATATCGCATAGTTTTTATTCAGTCGAAAAAAAGGCGAATTTCTGAACAAAAAATCTTGTCAGTACCACTTCAGAAATGCATTGTAATAAATTTTTAATTATTTATGTTCCTTTGTTAATTTAAAAAACTAGGTACGTTATTAGTAGGTATATTACTGCATGTTGTTAATACATACCTACTTCATGTATTAAATATTTGCATGCCATCACTAGCGGAATGTGTCTTTGCACTACAATTTTATTTATCATCTTTTGCACCTTTTTACTTTTATACAAATAGACTAGCTGCGCCCCGCGGTTCAACCCGCGTAAATGTCGATCCAGTGGGAATATCGGGATAAAAAGTTGCCTATATTTTAATCCACTCTGGATTAGCTACCTCCATACAAAATTTTATCGAAATTGGTAAAGCGGTTTGAGTGTGAAGAAGTAACAAACCTATAAACACACCCCCACACCCCCACTCACACAGTTTCGCCTTTATAATATTAGTGTGATGTGATTTTCCTTTTATAAAAATAAACGATTTTGATTTTGTGACATTGACAGTAACCCAGTTAGAGGCCGTTGATCGCCACACGCCGTCATGTCATCGCGTCATGTCGATATCCAGCCGAAATAAAAGAATATCTACACATAATTGTTCCCATTGTTACTAAACACGGCTACTCCATTAGCCAGTCGCGTCAAGTCACCCAGGCCCATTGACAGATGATACCATTTCGGCCGGGAATCGAACCCAACACTAGGGGAACATGCCTAACGATCCATATGATTTATTACTGTCATTATTCCACCTTGGTACTGAAACATAAAAAATGACGATTCGATTTTGAAGGACTATGACCTTTATGGTGTCTAGTTCTAAGGGCGGTTACTCTGTGAAAACGTATAGCATTTGTGTCGTTTTGATTTTAAGAGGAGGGAAGAAAGACCTTATAATGTTGGCAATGATTGCGTTTTTGAATTCACGTGGTAAAATGAAGCTTTTCCTATGCGCAATACATTGAATGAGGGAGGCGGTAGACCAGTCGGCAATTTATTATAGTTCAGACGTGCGGCTCGCTCGTCTGTCGTATAAAAACCAGTATACATGAGCTGGCCACTTACCATAATCAACCTATAATGTTCCCACTGCTGGGACACAGGCCTCCTCTCAATGAGAGGGAGTGGGCCGAAATCCACCACGCGGGCCCAGTGCGGGTTGGTGGATGTCACATGTCTTCGAATTTTTGGTTCTAGGACATGCCGGTTTCCTCACGATGTTTTTCTTCACCGTTTTAAGAGCAGTGGTGATGAAATAATTTACACAAAGTAAAGCGCCTGTCTGGGTTCGAACCTACGACCTACAATTCGTAAGTCGTGTCCGTGACCACTGGGCCACCACTGCTCTCATAAACTATTAAAACTCCGTACTACGTTAGAAATAAAATAATCCGGGAAAGAACCGGAGGACATAGCTGGCAGTGTACAGATGACAGCACATTAAGCTACTACAATCTGTCAAATTTCTTTAATAGACTTTCAAATTTCTAATTAAAGCATAAGATTCAAAGTTGATTGGGAAAGTTTGACAGTTTCGGGTAGCTTGATGTGCTGGCGTCTGCACAACACATGCTGAAGTGCAAGTGGCCATGTTTATCGAAGGATGGATGGTCGGTGGAGCAGACAGAGTCCCGACAAGCGTATTCTGGGACGCCCCCCAGCTAGAAGGACCGAAGAACCTAAAAAAGTGGCTGGAACAGACTGGATGCGGAAGACGGAGGACAGGGTGTTGCTGGTTTGGTCCCCGGGGTGGTCACGGCGTGCTATGTGTTCTGGTGCGCCGGCTGGATGGGGAGTACTCCCCAGAGGAGGGTCCGATGATGGACAGCCGCGGCGGGTTCACGGTTGAGTGCTAACGTGTGCCCGTGTTCCCTCCGTAAGCGGCAGAGGAGGACACCGTGGAGTTTTAGTGGGTTAGAGTCCCACATAACTACACTATCTCCCCGTGGTAGTGCAGAATGCATGAACATTTCTCCACGTAAAAAAAAGGGTGTTGTGGGGAAGCCTATGTCTGGCTTTAGACTGTGATGCGACGGCATGATAATTACGTTATCGGGAGCGAAAAAGAGACAAAACGACGAAAACTTGGCGATTATTATTATTGGTCCAGAGTAATAAAAATACGTTCTTGACACTCGCCAGTGTCATATAAACGAATACGTGTTTTGTGAATCCGATCTTTTTAGATAATTAAAATAATTGTAGCACTGACAGGTGTTAGGTTAGCTTTAGTTAGTTCAAAATAACTCCAACCCCTGTTTTTCTTACATCTTCCTTAATTTAGCCACAAGATAACGTAGGAATTTCAAAAATCCCATCCCAAGTTGTATTTCCTAGCCACAAATCACGACACATGGGTTTCACACTCCTCAGTGAAGTTAAGTTTTTTTCACCGAAATTCTTGCATCGTCTTGGGACCAATAAAATGGCGCTCCCGCGGTAATTATGTGAAACTTTGATACTTCCTCCTATTTTTTTTTTGTTTTGGGTGCTAAATGTTAACAGTTTTGGTTAATTAGTTGAGTTTTGTGATTTATAGAATAGTTTGGTGAAGTTTGGGAAAAATAGACTGCAGGTGGGAATATTTTTATGAGAGTGCAGAACATGAAAATTATAATGAAGCAGTAACTAAACATTTTGGACTAGATGCTATGGTTATAAAGTACGTCAAGCTTTTACCATAAATAAGTAAAACTTTAAGCGATAAGTAGATAATAGTTGGTAGGCGTTTATCCATGGTTTTAATAAAAAAAACTTTAGTTGCACGAATAACATTATGGAATAAGATAATTAATTTTTGGGTAACGAGTATTGCCTTTAATTTCGTCAGTTGAGAGATCGCAAATATCGAGAACAGATATGCACTTTTCAGGTATTCCTTGACCATTTCGTTTTTATCTGACTGTTTCTGGAACTTGTACGTATTTTCCGCAAACTTTCCTCACCTGCCCTTACTGCCCCGTCTGAACAATCTAACCTGTACATATACACTTAAACATTTTAAAATTCAGAGGCTAAAAGTACCAAAATTTTTCATAATTACAATTACCGTCACACAAATAGGCTAAGCGACCTTGCTGCATAGTTAAGGATTAATAAGGAATTGTTTCAAGTGAAACTATTCGGGAACACCGCAAGGATGCCAGAATTTTAGTCAGATTGAAGTTCGTCCGTCCACATTGTTAGTGCGGCTGGAAGTTGCCTCGATCCGGGCTTAGTTTATAAACTGCTTTAGGAATTAGATCACCACTGTGCGGTAAGAATATGGTTTTAGTTTTGAGTTTTTGGTGGAGGAAGTATTTTTAGTTTTTTTTTTATGTATACTTTGCGTATCCATAATCAGCCTATAACGTTCTCACTGCTGGGACACAGTCCTCTTCTCTGTGAGAGGGAATGGGCAGTAATTCACCATGGTTACCACTGCTCTCTCTCCTATATGACATATCTACGAGATATTACGTACGAAACGTGGACACTGGTAGTCGGGTTGGTCCATAAAATTAATGTCGGGCGTGCTGTAGAACTGGCTATGCTCGGAGTTTATTTGAAGGATAAAATCAGAAACTGATCCGGAAATACTGGAGTTACCGACAGCTTGCAGAGACGCAAGATGAAGTGGCAGTAGGCTGACCATATTTGGTGAAGCACCGATGGCCGGTGTAGCAGACGAGTCCTGGAGTGGAGATCGCATATCGGCAAGCGTAATGTGGGACACTTCTCAGCTAGATGGACAGACGACCTGAAAATGGTGTCTAGGATAGACTTGATGCGAAAAAAGAAGTCCTCCTATATCATATTTATAGATTTAACAGATTTTTGCGTACCTATTTATATATTAAAAAATATTTATTCCTCAATTTTCATAATTGCACCTACCATTATTTATCTCTGCATCACCAAAAGTTAACTGGTAGAAAATGCTATCAGATAGGAGAGAGCAAACTTTATAAAGTCACATTAAACGATTGACATTAAACGATTCAATGGTACACATACACACAGACATAGTCTGTACATTTGTTTGCTTAAAGTATTAAGGCGAAAGCGCTAAGGTAGCCCGCGAAATTCGATTTTTTTTACGTTTTTTTGCAATTTTGCTGGTCAGTATTAAGTTGTATGCTGATTAAAATATGATTCGCGACCGTTACAAATATGTATTTACAGAATTATAATCATTAAAGTCATCAATACAACTCTGTAAGACCAGGTAATCCTACTGAATTAATATTTCATGAAATCTTGACATTTTAGGATTACACTAATCAAACAAGTTATATTATTGATTCGAATGATTATAATTCTGTAAATACATGTTTGTTATGGTCGCGAATCATATTTTAATCTATGTACAACTTTAAGTAAACTTAAATTTCGCGGGCTACCTTAGCGCTTCCCCTTTAAATAAATAAATATAAATAACTGGACTGAGCTCTTTATCAATAATTAAAGTTCTCAGAATTTTCGTCAATAAACAATTTCCTCCAGAATTTAAAAGCCATTAAACCGAACATTTTTCTTTCGCCCATTAAAATTGGGTCGTTGAAAAAATCTGTTTATTTAATTGACCGAACCAGCTTTTATTACTGGGCGTTAAACCAGATTTATTGTTGACGCAACAATCGCTTTGCAAAAATCTCACATCATTTTAATTTGTTGGTTAAAGAGTTATTTTCCTCGAAATAATATCATCGTATAATATTTGAAAGTAAGTAAAAACAGCCGCAGGGGTCGATCGATCAGGTTAGGCTTCGCTTGCCGCGGCTAGGCCGTGGATGGGTGACCATCTTTACATACTGAGACGTGCTTTCCAAACACATTAAGCTGTTTATCTCGGCTATCATTCGTGGTACTTTGACAGTCGTTACGGGTCGTTAGAAGCTCGAAAATCTGACAACCAGTCTTAATACCAAGGGGTATCGTATTACCCAGTAGCTGGGTTGTATAGGTCAGATAGGCAGTCACTCCATGTAAAATACTGGTACTCAGCTGCATCCGGTTAGACTGGAAGCCGACCCCAACATAGTTGGGAAGGGCTAGGCAACTGTCGACGTAGGAATGTATAATTCAACAATAAGAATTCAATTATTTTTAAAGAATATGGTGTTTAATATTTAGAAACGTTATTTAGAGCAGGCCCATTCAGCAATAAAATCTTAAACGACTAATGCAAAGAATTTTAACACTGTGCACTGCGGTGTAGAATATTGCAGTTTTATGTCAACGCCATCTCTTGACCGACAGTGGAACTAATGTAACTTTTGTTGATGAGTTCTGAAAAAGTGTGCTAAAAAAAAAAAGAAAAAAATGCTTGAGAATGTGCAAACTGCGCTCTTTCATATGATGCCACACCACATGTCCGAGTAGTTCGGCTTCGAATTTTTCAGACCTCCTTTCAGTTACTGCTGCAAAAAAAAAAATATTTTTATTTCTTTCTTATTTGTAAAATAGTTGGGCAAACGTCATCTATAAGACTGTTCCAAATTTCAAGTTGATAGCATTAGTAGTTCTTGAGATATCCAGCTGTGACAGACAGACAGACTTAGTCTCACCATAAGGGTTCCGTTTCGCCATTTTGATACGGAACCCTAAACAATATGGTTAAACAGTAGTTAATCATTACTTAACTTTAAGCAAGCTTTTAGCAACATTTACGAAATAAATATTTTCACAAAAGATCCCTTGTCTTTTATTTATCATTGATATCCAAAAGATTTATCAACACGTCCGTTACAGAGGTTTTTTTCTGTAAAATTCACGCGTCATTTGGTTATTGGGAATTTATCGCGATTCTCTGTATAAAAGGATATTGAGCGCTGGAAATTACATTGAAGTCTGTGAATAAAAATACTTTTGAATAAATGGAACCTACAAGTGATGGGAATAGAACAAAATATTATTTTCCTCCTGGTCCCTCGATAGCCTAGCCCCTGGCTAGACTCGATTCCCGTGTCGGGCAAAGTTTTATTGGGTTTTTTCACTAGGAAAATCGCAAAAGCAGGCAGGGATCTGTCTTTTTACTCGGTTAGTGTACTTCTGTCTACCCCTTTTTTCGTAAACGGGTGTGATGATAAAGTATACAGGATTATTGGTGGTTAACTAATAGTGCTTTAATTGGTTAGTGTGCTCATCATTATAAACAACTTTAACTATGGTACTGAAAGTTGTTTATAATGATGAATACAAAATGGAAAACTTAATATCGTGTCCTGCGTGTCCTGTCAGCTGCACGTTACAGGAACTGGTGGACGCTGGTGATGGCGCCAAACAAGTGGCCGAATACTGGGCTGAGTCTATTTAGATTGCTATCGACACGCTAAGAAGAAGAAGTACAATAACCCTTTGTAGTACTAATAGTTAATTATTAATAACCTTGTAGAAGTAGGTAATAGTCTAGAAATCCCTTCAATGTATATGAACCGTCAGCATTGTATAATTTCTCATCTTCCACGTAAAACCTGCCTCTCTTCCAATCCATTAGCGTTATTCCAGTTAATATAATCTCACTTCAAGAAACTAAGGTATTATAATTTAATTAACTAAGAGTGTATCAAGACCAGATGCAGTTGCGAACAGTTGGACTCATTAAAAGTTGTGTCTTAATGAAAATAAGGACACCAACTGTCGGCGGTAACTTTCAGAATAATATGCCGAGTTGCTTTTGTCTCTGACGACACTGACGCTTATTTATGTGACGTGGTCTTACTTCATCACGTAAATAAGGAACTTTCTTAGTTGTACGGAGCCCAGAGGGTTTTTGAGCAAGTATATCGCGCGTAAGCGTCTTATGAGTTGAAGGTCGTGGGTTCGAACCGAGACAGGCGCTTCACTTTGTGTAAATTATTTCTTCACCTGTGCTCTCAAAACGGTGAAGGAAAATATCGTGAGGAAACCAGCATGTCCTAGTACCAAAAATTCGAAGTCATGTGACCTCTACCAACTACGGTCCACTCCCTCTCCCAGAAAGGATGCCTGTGTCTCAGCAGTAGGAACATTATAGGCTGATTATATTTATGTAGGGCAAGTAGTTGCGGCATGATGAGAGGACCCCGAAAAAATATTTTAAAAGTTTCAGACGGGAGCCTCTTGGTCAGGAGTCCACTTTCTTTATACAGGGTGATTGGAAGATGGGTGCAAAGCTTTAAGGCGATGATAGTACAGGCAATTCAGAACCATTTAAGCCATGGTTGTCTTAGACGAAGTCTTACCACTTTTTTTTTACCAATTTCTTAAGATTTTTTTCGAAAATTCCCAAAGTTTTAACTAAACTATTTATTTATGGCCAAATTGAATGATAAACGAATTCATTTTTATTGTATTTAATTAAAGTAATGTGTAAGCAATCTAGCAAAACATGTTTTAGGCATCTGTGTCGTTAGACATTTTTTTTACAGATATTTAAAGTTCATAACAAATTTTAAAATTTATAAATACTTTTTGTAAACCTTATTTTAAAAATCACGGAGCGTGCTTTTTTTGTTCAAACCTTTTTGAAAACATGCTTGATAATCGCTCTTTCTTTTGAGGTAACATTTACGCAGATATCTTACAAATTATTGAAATTAGGACCTAAAAACCAATTTAAGGGATAAATTTTAAATTTTAGGCAGTCTAAATAAAACAACATTTGAATTAAATTTATTTATGTTTCATGGTCAAAATGTTGTCCGTGATTCCTAATACAAGCACGGCTCCGTCTTCTCACTTCTGTTGTTGTTATTTTCAACATCATCTCCAGCTTCATTGTTTCAAACTCTGAATTCATTCTCTCTATCAGTTCTTCTCTCGTGTTTATTTCAACATTCGTATACACTAGCTCCTTGGCCCGGCCCCACACGAAAAAGTCCAGCAGGGTCAGATCTGGTAAGCGAGCGGGCCAAGGGATGGGTCCATCTCTGCCAATCCAGCTGTCAGGAAAACAATTATTTAAGTGTTCCCTTACATTTAACATCCAATGCGTTGGACAGCCGTCTTGCTGAAAGATGACTGTACTGTCTCTTGCGAATATCGGGACACCGGTTTCCTCTATCAGCTCTGGTAAATCCACTTGTAGAAAGTGCAAATCATTTTCACCATTGAAAGTCTCCGGTAAGAAGTAGGGCCCAATCAACGTCCTGCAAATTACTCCAGCCTCCAGAATTTCCTCTGAAACGACACCTGCTTCTTAAAATGTGGATGGTTGTCTTTGGCGGCCCATTCATGAAGGTTATGAAAGTTTTTAATGCCCTCCCTAGAAAATTTTAATTTGAAATCAATCTTGTGGACGGATGAAAGCAAATTTTCTAGGGAGGGCATTACAAACTTTCATAACCCACACAACACATGGGGAACACTTAAATAATTGCTTTCCTGACAGCTGGATTTTCAGAGATGGACCCATCCCTTGGCCCGCTCGCTCACCAGATCTGACCCTGCTGGACTTTTTCGTGTGGGGCCGGGCCAAGGAGCTGGTGTATACCAATGTTGAAATAAACACGAGAGAAGAACTGACAGAGAGAATGAATTCAGAGTTTGAAACAATGAAGCTGGAGATATGATGTTGAAAATAACAACAATAGAAGTGAGAAGACGGAGCCGTGTTTGTATTAGGAATCACGGACAACATTTTAACCATGAAACATAAATAAATTTAATTCAAATGTTGTTTTATTTAGACTGCCTAAAATTTAAAATTTCTCCCTTAAATTGGTTTTTAGGTCCTAATTTCAATAATTTGTAAGATATCTGCGTAAATGTTACCTCAAAAGAAAGAGCGATTATCAAGCATGTTTTCAAAAAGGTTTGAACAAAAAAAGCACGCTCCGTGATTTTTAAAATAAGGTTTACAAAAAGTATTTATAAATTTTAAAATTTGTTATGAACTTTAAATATCTGTAAAAAAAATGTCTAACGACACAGAGGCCTAAAACATGTTTTGCTAGATTGCTTACACATTACTTTAATTAAATACAATAAAAATGAATTCGTTTATGATTCAATTTGGCCATAAATAAATAGTTTAGTTAAAACTTTAGGAATTTTTGAAAAAAGTCTTAAGAAATTGGTAAAAAAAAAGTAGTAAGACTTCGTCTAAGACAACCATGGCTTAAATGGTTCTAAATTGTCTGTACTATCTTCGCCTTAGAGCTTTGCACCCATCTTCCAATCACCCTGTATAAACTTGTTTAGTTAAATAATCAACCTGAACCACATGTGGTTCATGGACAGGGAATGGGTTAAGCTCGTTAAGCCGTTGGTCCCGGCTGTCATTCGTAGATCTTTGACAGTGGTTACGGGTAGTCAGAAGCCCAAAAGTCTGACAAGCAGTCTTAACAATAAGGCGTTACCCAGTAAATGGGTTGTCGAGGCAGTCGCTCCATGTGAAATACTAGTATTCAGCTGCATACGGTCAGACTGGAAGCTGACTCCAACATCCATGGGGAAACGGCTAGATTTATGAAAAGAAAGAAACACATTTATTTAGCACAGATATAAGTAAAAGACACACAATGATAATATCAACAAATCATCATCTGCCTAGCCTTTTCCCAACTAGGTTGGGGTCAGCTTCCAGTCTGACCCAGTTACTTGGTAATACGATACCCCTTGGTAAGACTGGTTGTCAGACTTTCGGGCTTCTGACTACTCGTATCAGATATCAACAAATAAAAAATCAAATAGAAAGTGTAAAGTCCGACGTAAGAAATTAGCAGGAAAGTGTGCCTCACGGCTGCACCAAAAAGGCCCAATTCAGCAAAAGTGCCAGACTACAATATGCCACAAGACAAGCTGCACAATGCCTCAAGATAAACGGCCAATATTCCCCTTCATTACAAGATCCGTTTAATTATTATTAAAATATACAAAAAGCCCAATCCCCCTTAAGTGGCGGGGAGTGTGTCCCAATTGCTACTGATTTATTGTTAGCCCATAAATCTGCTTGCCCTTTTCTGCTCCATTAAATATCATGGAAAATATCTAATAAGGCGAAATAATTTTGCGAGTCTCTGCTATCTGTTGTGTTTTCTCTTTATTTTTCTTTGAGATGTCATCATCTACCTAGCCTTTTTCCAACTATATTGGGGTCGGCTTCCAGTCTAACCGATGCAGCTGAATACCAGTATTTTACATGGAGCGACTGCCTATCTGACCTCCACAACCCAGCTACTGGGTAATATCGTACCCCTTGGTAAGACTAGTTGTCAGACTTTCGGGCTTCTGACTACCCGTGACGACTGTCAAAGATCCATGAATGACAGCCAACCGTACTGAGACCTGTCCGTGCCTTCACAACCACGTTAGGCTGTTGGTGCTGTCATTCGTAGATCTGTTACGGGTAGTCAGAAACCCAAAAGTCTGAAAACCCGTTATACCACGGGGTTTCTTGCTATTAAAGTCGGTTTGGGTTCAGGAGGTCTGATAGGAAGTCGCTCATTTGGTTAGACTGGAAGCTGACGTATTCCACATTGGGAACCCGCTTAAATGGCACCTGAGTGAATGCACCTGATACACGGCGGCACATTCACTCAGGTGCCATTTAAGCGGGTGCCCAATGTGGAATACGTCTGAAAGCTAACCGCAACATAGTTGGGAAAAGGCTAGGCCGATTGAAGATGACTCGTAAAAAAATGACTTTATCACAATCTAATCATAAACGAACAAATTGTAATATCCGTTCATAAAATCCATCATATGCCAAAAGAACCCCAAAGAACAATGAATAAACTAAGTATAAACAATATCTCATGCTAATCACAATACATTAGTTAACTAGTAAGGGCGTGTACACACGGGTAATCAACTAAAACAATGGACATATTTCACTGGCGTTGTATGAGATGTGATCTATACGCGTAATGCGTCATGTCTGACACTCCCCTAAACAGAAACTACCCGAGTGACAGTTTGGTGGTATGTTCCTGATATGTCATTGTTTGGTTTGGTATACTACTGTCTGAAAGTGAGTAGTAATGGACGTAATTACTAAGTACGTGTATCTAAGAAGATACATAAATTACTAATTTTACTTACTCCACTCATTCAACCCGTTAAAGCATTCGATAAATTCATTGAATAGATGTGTATAAAAAGCTTCATAATACACAATGAACGACACTAGATCACTTCCAACCCTTTTGAAAATACAGTCAGGTAAGAACTCATAGTTTTGAAAACAGAAAAAAAACAAATGCTAAACAAAAAACTTCATTACAGTCCGGTCACAGTTACCGCTGATTTCGCGTCACTGTCGAAATCACGTTAATTTTTATTCTCTTTCTTATAAGATTGCTGCCACTGACAAGTCTGTCAAAATCATTGTGATCTTTAATCTTGTTACAGTAAGGTCGCTGATAGGTTGCTGCTATAGAGGTATGAAGAACAGGGTGTAAAGTTCACTCATACTCTATAGAAAAGGGAGGATCCTCTGACCAGACGGGTGTTGTGTCTGGCGGGCAACTGCCCGATGATTCATGTCGGGCCGTTGTATATATTCTAGTTGCGTAAACTCTGCTTGCGAGATGCAGGATTTTGCGTGACGTCAGTATGACGCGTCGTTCGCATGTTGCGTTGTAGATACCGCTACACTGCTGTCAGATGTAAAATAACTGTGAAGACCTACACTCCGTTAACTGTTAATTTAACAAAATAGGTCTATTTTGTTATATGTTAGAAAAATAAGCCCCAAATAAAAAGTATCGAGGCAGTAACAAAGTTATTTAGAAATGCCTAGTCATAGTATTAAAATTTTAGTTATAATAGCAACGTAATGACTTGATATGACAACCCTAAGGATAGGCTCATGAATTTCAGCTGAAAATGACTACACGTTTTTATTTTAAAGCATGTTTTATGAAACTACTAGCTGCGCTCCGCGGTTACACCCGCGTAAATGTCGATCCGGTGAGAATATCGGGATAAAAAGTAGCCTATATGTTAATCCAGGGTGTCAGCTACCGCCATACAAAATTTCATCAGAATTGGTTCAGGCGTTTGAGCGTGAAGAAGTAACAAACATATAAACAAACACACACACCCCCACACTAGTGTGATACTAAAAATATTTTTAAAACTAAGTATTTTTTGTGTTGGTTTTTAAACACAAGACAGGGTGAAGATAGTGTTTTGGCTGATTTCAATGTTTTTGTAATCCCTGTGGGGTGATTTCGTAACACACTATCAGTAGCAATGTCTTTAGAATAGAATAGAATGTGTGTGTGTATGTCTTTCATTTGGACAGTTCAAGAACATACGTTGCGTTATTTACGTTGTTGAGCGGACACATTTTTCTAACATATGAAGCAATGGATTAGCAATATCCATCAAAATGATACAGAATGAGATTGATAATGTGATACGCAATTAGGGTTCTGCCGGTCGATTCTGTAAAAATCACACCGGTAAAGTGAGTTTGTTTTTGCTAGGAATTGACACTATTGACAGCTCACTCCACGCTCACTTCACCGAAGTTTTCACGGTGAGATTTTTACAGAATAGCACCGCTGGTAAGCAAAATATATTTGGAACTAGTTAAGTAATCTATACTCCATTCGAAATAAGATTAGACATTTAAATAAACCTTTTTTACAGTCGTTCAACCGACTGTCAAATTTATTTAATAGATTTTCAACTTTATCACTAAAGCATAAGGTTCAAAGTTGATTGGGAAACTTTGACAGTTTCGGGTAGCTTGATGTGCTATCCTACTAATATAATGTTATCACACTAACACATATTATAAAGACGAAATTTTGTGAGTGTGTTTGTTACTTGTCAACGCAAAATCTACTGAACGGATTCGGATGAAATTTGACAAACATATAGTTTATAACCAGGATTAACACACTAAACTTTTAATCCTGATATTTCCACGGTCTCGAAACATAAGCAACTTATGCAGGTAAAAACCGCGGGGTCGTTACTAGTTTTTATACATATTTGTAATTCGCATAACATAGTGTATTACATTTATTGATTGGGTGGGTTGTATCAAAAGCTCCGTTATAGTTTGCGTCAAAGTTAAATTTAATCGTAACCATAACCATAACCATAGAATCTACTATCCGCTGTTGCACCGTCATATATTTTACATGTTTTACAGTTAAAGTTAAAAGGGTGACAAGTGATAAGACGTCATATTTCCCCAAAATGTACGTGGGTAATTTTTTGACAAGGGCAACACTTCAAGCTTGTTGTCATCACGCTTTCTTTGTTTGACACTAGTGATGTTACTCAGTCATTAACGGTCAGGCACTCGATTGTCTCTATTATGTAAATTAAAAACACAAGAACAGAATCATAGCAAGATCAAAAATACAGTAACCGTTCTATATTGGTAATGTACCAAGGTGTTTAAGTCAGTGACTGAAGGAAGGGAGGCCTTTGCCCTGCAGTGGGACAGAAATGGCTGATAATAATAATAATTCGGCTAAGATTGGCTTTGTTCGACTTTGTAAAGAGCTTTTTGTCTTACATTCCACTGATTATCAGATTGATCTGATAAAATCAGTGAAGATTTAATGAAAAAATGGTTGCCTGTAAAGTCGGTTTTACGGGCGAAGATTTTACGTGACAACGTCTTTTTCTCGGTAGAATATTTATTGATATGAATATAATTAAATTGCACAATAGGAACAAGGAATTAAATGAAAAAAAAAATGGTTGCCTGTAAAGTCGGTTTTACGGGCGAAGATTTTACGTGACAACGACCGATCATCCGATCATAGTTGAGTGGGAGAGAGACGCAAGGCATTCGGCGGGCCTCTCTCTCGTTCGGTGACTCATCGTAACGTTACCGAGCGTTACACTTTTTCATAAGTGACTCCCAGCCGCAACCTAATTTAAGACGTTGTCACGTCAATAAGAACGTAACGTTACCGAGCGTTACACTTTTTCATAAGTGACTCCCAGCCGCAACCTAATTTAAAATAAGAACGTAACGTTACCGAGCGTTACACTTTTTCATAAGTGACTCCCAGCCGCAACCTAATTTAAGACGTTGTCACGTCAAAATTACACTTTATTATCTGACAGCACTAACCCACAGAACATGTATTTTCTCTTATTAAAACTCTGTGACTCTGTACATTACAGTATTATGACGGCTTATTACACGAAATATATTTATTACCTGGTTTATTATCCAAGAATGATAGTTAACTAGTGTGGCAGTGTTGATGATATTTCTAATCGCAACTAAACCGAGTGGCACATCGAGAGAAAATGGACTCGATTCTTTATTTTTTTTTATTTGAGTAACGAGTTAAATAAAATCGAGCCGCATCACTATCTGACACTGTCAGAAAGACAAGACGTAAGTGATAATAACATTCATTTTATTTTTCCGTTTCTTTCGAATTGCATGAAATTGATATTTCTGTTTTCCTGTATGTAATTGAAGGATTGTATTATTGGAAGATGCATTACAGCATTTACTCCAGAAGGATGTTGAGTTAATTGTTCAGTAAGATTGCAAAGCAATGTGCGAAAACATTGCCCGAGACTGCTGCAGATGTGCGGTAACTTGAGAACGCATGGATTCACGAACGCAATTATCAAATCATCTGTGCAGTTTAACGAAAGTGCGTATAGACAATGCAAGAAAGTATTGAAACTGTTATACATTATGGAGATTTGGATACAGGAATATTTACATCATATGGCGATTTTCACAGCAAACGCATACTGTGCCTGATGAATGCGGGAAAGAACATTATTTTGCAGTGGATTCCAGCACACCAAAAAGAACAATAATAATATTAGTTAGAATACGCTTATAACACCGAGCTGCTCTTGCTGGATGCTATTGCAAGGTTGCAACTGTTTGGTGGGCAGACGTTGGTATAGTTGGCTGTTGTGCACATGTAATGTTGAGCATGCGGTATTTATGTATTTTCATCGGTGGAGCGACCTGCATATTTTTTAGATGAAATATTACCTACTTCTAAGTCGTGTGACGTTGAAATTAATATAAGTAGGTACCTACTTGCAGAAATAAAAATGCTTTGTTATGTACAATTTATGTGTTTTTTTTTTAACGTTTGAAAACACCCCTACTCGCTGAGCAGTGGTGTGTCCGTCGTAACAGATGCGACTTACAGCTTGTAGGTCGTAGGTTTGAACCCAGACAGGCACTTTGTGTAAATTATTTCATCACCACTGCTCTCAAAACGGTGAAGGAAAACATCGTGAGGAAACCGGCATGTCCTAGAACCAAAAATTCAGAAGAATACGCAGAAGCATACGCTAGAGCTTAAGTTTCTTTGGCAATTAAAGCAACACACTGAAGAGCAACAGTGAAGCTAGAACTAAAAATAAAAAAACTGAAATTAGAAATCGATATTCTTAAGTAAAATATTCTCAGGGGTTTCTTGTTTTCAGCAAGGGAGGACCCTTGCTGAAAACAAGAACCCTTGGGAACTAAAAACCCGGAATCTGTCCAAAAATTTATTCTCATCACACTTATGAAATCGATCAATGCGATGGTGATTTTTTTTCTCTTCCTAACTGGCAAATCGGATTCACTGTCACTATCATCGCTAGAAGAGCTTTATTCCCACAATATTTCGCGGAGTAAAGACATACCTAATTTGTTTTAATAGGTACTTTATTCAACAACACAATATTTTTATAGGTTACAACTGCAAAGCAGATGACATTACAATGACACTAACCGTAACTATAGCCCTTAACCGGCCGAATTTGGTCGATTAATGTTATAGTTATGTGTGACGTCATTTTAACAATTATAACAAAACTTAAATCGATGCAACCCGAATTTCGCTTAACCGGAGATTTGACGTCTGTCAAAGCTTTGATTATAGTTAAAAAAAATGGTTGCCTGTAAAGTCGGTTTTACGGGCGAAGATTTTACGTGACAACGACCGATCATCCGATCATAGTTGAGTGGGAGAGAGACGCAAGGCATTCGGCGGGCCTCTCTCTCGTTCGGTGACTCATCGTAACGTTACCGAGCGTTACACTTTTTCATAAGTGACTCCCAGTCGCAACCTAATTTAAGACGTTGTCACGTCAAAATGGCTTGTTATAGTTATTTATGACGTCATTTTAACAATTCTCAAACCGATGCAACCCGAATTTTGCTTAACCGGAGATTTGACGGCTGTCATGAGATTGGTTATGGTTATAGTTAGCTGATGCAACTCACTCTAAACTTGTAGAAATCAACTAAAAAGAAAAAAAAAAGCTTAACCAATCAACACCTAAAAGAAATGATCAGTTAAACCTGCCAAGTTGAAACGTCAGGACAAACTTTTCCTATTACACGTCTGCGGGATACATTTTTATTTAACTTCTTAATCAGCTGTCCCACAGCCAAGTGACAGATACTTAAAAGGATTCCCAAGTTTTACTATAAAGGGAACATTTTGGAAATTATGGAGTAGGTAATCCTGCTTCAAGTGGATTGCGAACATTTATTTGGTGTTGAATACTTTTGGGAGTAGGTTTCCTAGTAAGTAGGTATCTTTGATGCTGATTTCGGAGAGCCGCATTATTAAATTCATTGAATTTTTCAATTTCAATTCACTGAAGCTTTAAATTCATCCCCCACGCTTTCTGCTGCCTTACTTAAAAAGAATGTAAAGGCATGCCCTTTGGAGTTTAGGTTTCAGCATACAAGCCCCCAGGCTGTTATAAAAGCTTTTAGAGATCTTAACATTAAATCAACAGAAGATCTCTGGGGAATGTCTGTAAAAGTATGTAGATCTTTTTCGAAACTATTGCGCCCTATTTAGCTTTCATATTTAACACCAGTGTTGACCAAGGAGTCTTTCCGGATCTTATGAAACATAGTAAAGTAGTACCATTGTTCAAATCCGGTGATAGTAAAGATCCTAACAATTATAGACCTGTGTCAATTCTACCAGTTCTCAGTAAGGTGTTTGAAAAGTTGATGCTCAATCAAATGTTACGTCACTTTAATAAAAATTCCATCTTTCATGAACACCAGTACGGTTTCACCAAAGGGCGTTGCACTACTGACGCCGGTGTTACCCTAATAAAGAACATTTTTAACGCCTGGGAAGAAGCACAAGATGCCATTGGAATCTTTTGCGACCTCTCTAAGGCGTTCGATTGCGTAAACCACGAGACACTTCTGATGAAACTGGAGCACTATGGAATTAGAAAAGCAGCACTTGACTTGCTAAGATCATACCTGAAAGATAGAAAGGTTAAAGTTCAAGTAAACGGCGTAAACTCATTAGGGTCTGAAATGACAATGGGTGTTCCTCAAGGTTCGATATTGGGTCCATTCCTCTTTTTAGTTTACATTAATGATTTACCCCAATTACTTCAAAATCAACCGAAGATGGTGTTATTTGCAGATGACACATCGTTAATCTTTAAAATAGACCGACGGTCACAAAATCTTGACGACGTGAATAACTCTATTCTTCAGGTCCAAGATTGGTTTACGGTAAATAATTTAGTACTTAATGAAAAAAAAACCAAATGCATTAGATTTAAATTACCGAATGTTAGAAGTAGCGAATGTGAAATCATATTGAATGGCCAAAAACTAGAATTTATTGATCAGACAGTTTTCCTAGGAATCACGCTAGACGAGAAATTACAATGGGGACCTCATATAACATCTATTGCGGGGCGGCTAAGCTCCGCCGCTTATGCTGTTAGAAAGATAAGACAGTTAACAGATGTAGAAACCGCGCGTTTGGTCTATTTTAGTTACTTCCACAGTATTATGTCATATGGCATTTTACTATGGGGTCGGGCTGCTGACATTGAATCCATTTTTATTTTACAAAAGAGAGCTGTCAGAGCCATTTACAATCTACGTCGTCGCGAATCTCTTAGGGAACTATTTAAAAAGGTTAATATCATGACGGTACCTTGCCAATTCATTTATGAAAATATTATGTATGTAAGAAAAAATCAACATCTTTTTAATAAAATAAGTGATAGGCATAATTTTAATACTAGAAATAAAGATAAATTAGATCAACCTTTTTTTAGATTATCTAAAGTACATACATCTTTTATGGGGTACTGTGTTAAATGCTACAACAAAATACCTTGTGACATATTGCAATTAAATGAAAGAAAATTTAAAACTCATATTAAAAGTACACTTTGTAAACAAGGATATTACAAATTAGAGGATTATATCCAAGATAAGAATGTTTGGAAACATGCTGGTCCTGCTCCATAGGACAATCTAAAAGTCTAGACAAAATCAAACTTGTTCCTAATTTAATTTATATATATATTTTTGATTATGACATCTTATTCTAATTCATTTTTACAATCTGCGACTACAGTGGCTCACACACTTGTTAAAGTTCAACTACTTTTGCATTTTTTTTTTTTAAATAACTTGTAAATATGTGAGCACCATGTATCTATCACTTATTTGATTTACCTGTCATTGCTTAATTTTTAATTATTTTTACCTTTTGTGGTAGACTAATTTTATTATGGGTGCATCGTGTTCACATATAATTTTTATTATGTATACAAGACCTTGTAAAACATTTTTAAAAGAGTAACGGTGGAGTTTCTTGCCCATTCTTCTCCATACGAAAACTACCTTTTCGAATGGGCGACTAGAATCATTTCTATTTAGTTTTTTTTGACGTTCAAAAGTGCCTTTAATGTGCCTATTTGAAATAAATGATTTGACTTTGACTTTGACTTTGACTTTGATTACTCAGGTTATTTGTGTTTTATTTTTGTTTGTATTATTGCATATTTGAGCTGTTTGTTGTTCATCTATACTAATACTTTGTTGTTCATCTATACTAATCCTAATATACTATACTAATACTAATAATATTATAAAGAGGTAAAACTTGTAAGTTTGTATGTAGGGGGAAATCTCTGGAACTACCAGTTGGATTTGAAAAATTCTTTTTGCATTTAAAACCCCAATTCTCGAGGAAGGTTATAGGCTCTTTAACTTCACACTTAGGAGCCGAGCAAAAGGAAAAAAATATAGCACGCGGGTGAGCTGTGGGATGCGACGCGATGGGTCGGGGGCCGAAATTTCACGCGGGCGAAGTCGCGGGCAGAAGCGGGTATTTAATAAAAATAAAAAAATCTTATAAATCGCCAGGGTAGCCCGCGTAATTAAAATTTTCTTACATCTTACGTTGATAACGTGCATGATGACTTTTTTTTTTCGGATGGGAAATCATTTCCCGCTCTGGGTGGAGCGGCATGTTATGTCTTACACTCCTACCAACTTATCTGTGAAATGGCGAAAATTGGAACTACGGCCGTCATGTTCTTTTGTGTTTGATTATTTATTTTATTATTTTTATAAAGGTATCATTGTTTTTAATTTGTAAAAACTGTAATTCTTATTAAACGATTATGTATAATGTGAAATTTCCTTCTTGAAATTATATTTAATTACATTTGTTCGTAGGACGGTGCTGTCCTCTTTCAGTTTACAGATAAGTTGGTAGGACTATACATTATATTGTAGTCTTTGGACTATACGTTGATAACTAATGAGTGACACCATCAGTGCTGCCAATTTTTTTCGGACGACGCGGCATTTTTAAACATTTAATTTTAGGCTAAAAATCGGGACGTCGACACGCTAAGACGAGTTAAGTATATACTACAGATATACAGACAGATTCGCAAAGCAATTGCACTGAGTCGTGAAACCGAACACTAAGAACAGACAGGAATAGGTACTAACCTAGATAGGTACCTGTAAACTGATTTACATCCGTCACCTCACACACCAGGTCCAGTTGAAAACCAGCGTCAGGCACTAGTAAAGTTGTCTGGCATTTTTGCTGAACTGGGCCTTTTTGGCGCAGCCGTGAGGCACACATTCCTGCTAATTTCATATATCGGAATTTGCATTTTTTTTTTTTTTTTTTTTTTTAAATATCTTTTTTTGTTTTTAACTGATGTATGTACGATTACTGTCTAACTATTTGGTGTATTGTGTGTCTTTTAGTCTGTGCTAAATAAATGTATTTTCTTTCTTCTTTCTTTCTTACCATTTTTTTTCTAGCCTGCGCTGTCCCACTCTTGGGCAAAGGCCTTCCCTCCTCTCCTTCCATCTTTCGCGAGCCCGCGCGTTCTCCTTCCAGTTTTGATGGAACCTATCCAGCTCGCCCCGCCATCTCCTACGTGGTCTCCCTCGACCCCGCCTCACTGTCTCAGGGCACCAATTCTGCACTATTTGGGCCCATAGTTTTTCCCGTGTCCTGTGTCGTGAATGTATCTACAAAAAATGGAATAATGATTTGAAAAATAAATTAATTGAAAAAGCGCTGGGCGCACACGGCGCACCAGGGAGGTGCATCTTTTTCGCATCGACACGAGCTTCAGCAAAAATCCCTGAAGCGCTACAGAAGTGGAAGATTTTTGAGTGTGATATACCCACAGGCTGCACGTGTAAAACGCGGTATAAAATGCACGAAATTAGGTTTTTTTACTATTCTAGAACAACGGGCAAACCTGCTAGCGATCATATTAGCTGTCACTGACAGCGTCCTTTTTTCTCTTTCAATATCATCATCATCTTTGAGGTCCTCCCTTGTGTGCCAAGCCCCCGTACGAGTCTCATTCAGTCTGTGTAATCTCGAAAATAGAACAATGAGCAAAACCTCACCCTTTTTCTAGACATCATGGCTGACAAGCCGAAACAAATGTCACACAGAAGACAGAAACGTCAGAATTTCGCGTATCAATATAGCGCTGTACAAATGGAAATTATCGTAAAATTAAACAATAATAATGACCGCAAAAACCATAGCTGTGTTAATGATCATTTTATACAACGTCAGGATCTGTCAAAGCAGGCAGTATGAAAATTTCACTCTGTACACAACCATACCGACGGATGCAGAACATCTGAAGTTCTTGCAGAACTTGGGGACACAAAAATACATCGATATGATGTTCTGGAAACCACCTTACAAATTGTTCGAAGATGTCCAGTTTATAGTTAGTCCTGCTGATAAAGCACTCTTTCTTGAGAGAACCAATCACTTCAAGTTGAATATTGATGTGATGTTGCGTAATGTTGGAAAGTAAGTGGAATTTAAGTTTTTTTTTCTGTCAGAATTCGATCACTGTGATTTTGGCAGACTTTTCAGTGATAGCAACCCAACAGTATTCTTAAAGTGAGGCCACACAGGCTTTGCCGGTGTGTTACGTCGTCGCACCGCTACGATTTCAATGCACTGAGTGCCACACGAAGTACGACGTCGCTGCGTTTCGGTGTTGGCGGTTTCATTCTTCTATACGGTGCAAATAACACTGCACTGCGCTGCGATGCTGCTCCGAAGCCCGGCATCGCACCGCAACATCCATCCCCGCTTCGTCTCTCCTCCTCGCCTCCTCGGTTGCGTTGTATTAGGATGTGGTTTGTATTAGGATGACATAGCGTCATCCTTTAGGCAGCGCATCACGCCGGCAACTCTTAAAGTAAAGGGAATAACGATCACTGTGGTTTTGACAATGATACAAAATCAGAGGTAAATAAAATAAGTGTCTAAGGAATGTAATTAAGTGAGACAAGCAAAAGACTATATTATTTCGTTTGAAGGACATCGTAATTCAGCACCCTACTATCTATCTCCATCTGAATCATTTAGAAGGATATTAGTAAATCCATTACTTCATATGTTGGAAAAATTTGTGTGCTCAACAACGTAAATAACGCAATGAATGCTAATAACTGTCAAAATTAAAGCCATTTGTCACAATTACCCCACAGGGTCCCTAAATTTTTACACCTACAGATTTACCTACTAATTTGGTCCCATACTATAAAATGAGAGGATGTTCTATGTCAACATAACTTTTTTTTTGTTTGCATTTTCTTATTTTAGCCCAGACTAAATGATTTCCTGTTATGTTAGAATCAAAGAAGTCAAATTACTGACGACTGAAAGAGAGAAATCGGTGTGTAACACAGGTATAGATACACCTAGATAACGCAAGAGCAACTACGTCGCGTGCCAAAAATCTCACCAGCTTACGTACAAAAATCGTAGGACGCCACTTTCACACTCATTCCTGTGTACTTCTGGCTGGGTGAGCGTGAGCGCTGGTGCTAGGCCCCGGGGGGAGGGCAAGACGGGTGCCGCAAGCGGCGGCGTCTTTGAATCGATTTGATTTTCCCTTCATTAAATAGTGCTTGTGACGTCATAGTAGGTAGTCAAAAAATTGCACGCTTGGTTTTCATACAGATCGTGATACTTGCGTTATCTAGGTCTATCTATATCTATTCATCTGATGTAATACGTTTATTAGTAAGGAGGTTAATCTTTTTTCCCGGCATTAGGCCCTTTGCACACACGTTTCTCTTTCCGTGAAAAACCACCGTGTGTAGGCATGGTTATCAGTGTTGTATGGATCGCTATGGAAGCTTTTACACGGAAACTTTTTTTCTACGGCGTGGTTTATTCGCCGTGTGTAGGCACGATCATCAGTGTTGTATGTATCACTATGGAAGCTTCTTGACAGGCACGTTTTTTCTACGGTGCAGTTTATACGTCGTACTGTAATGAAACCGTGCCGTGTTAAAGGGCCTTACTTATCCAGTCTGTAGGTATCTATCAGATCGGCCAACTAATGTGGCTTTTAGAACTAACATTTCAGCCTAAAGATGTCCCCTACAGGACATAAACCTACCAAGGACAAACAAGGACCACCAATTCGGCATCTAGAGGATTCAGAAGGTCATCGGTGTACTTTATGGAAGGCCTTCCAATGCTACCTTACGTTTGGGCCTCCACCAGAAGTATTTAATTTTAACACTAGTATGTTGGATTTACAACTTTCGGTGCTCAGCCGAGTGCTGAAAATCCAACAGAGCGCTTTTCTTTAGGCATTAAGTACTGTCACAAAGATTTTTTAATCAAATTAACGCCCTATTATCTTGTTTTTAGAGCGTTTGATCGACAATCCATCAAACCATATAGGCGACAGAGCCCAGACAGTTTTAACTGGAAATCCTATCACTCTTTAGCGGACATATACCAGTGGCTCACTGACATGACTGCTCGATATCCTAATGTCAATTTAACGTCAATTGGAAAATCTGCTGAAGGGAGACACATATACGCTATCTCTCTCACAAGAAGTAAGAACAAGCATAAAGTGATAGTGGAAGGTGGAATCCACGGGAACGAGTGGATTGCAGTAGAATTCGTGACATATCTTGTGAAACAATTAATTGCTCATAATGATACCAAAAACTGGCAATTACATGATTTGGCCAGAAAATATGACTGGTATCTGATACCTATTGTCAATCCTGATGGCTACGTTTATAGTCAAACAGAGGTGAGGAAAATTCATTTGTTCTTTTTTTAGGGGTGCTGCACGCATATTTGATTCGGCTGCACATTCGATCTAGAAGGAGTAGCAGAGAGCAGTGGTGTCCAAGTGGTAACGGCCTCGACTTAGTTGTAGGTCGTAGATTCGGACACAGACCGGCGCGTTTTATGCATCCTACACTGTCCCACTGCTGAGCAAAGGCCCCCACCAAATACTTCCAGGTATACCTTTCTAGATCGACTTCTAGAGCCACTTCGATCCAACCATGGCGGTACGCATCTAGGTCATCTCGCCACCACTTCCTAGGTCGGCCTCGGCGCAGCGGCGCCGACAGGCGCTTTACTTTGTGTAAAAAAAATTCATCACCACTGCTCTCAAAACGGTGAAGGAAAACATCGTGAGGAAACTGGTATGTCCTAGAATAAAAAAAAAATCCAGGACATGTGACATGTACCAACCCACAGTGGGCCCGCTTGTTGGATAACGGCCCACTCCCAGTCGGTCTCACTGAGAGGAGGCCTGTGTCCCAGCGTGTGTCGGATTATGCATATTATGCAGATCGAGTAGGGTCTTGTTTGTAACAAAGCCGACCCGGAGCAATTTACTACTCATTTTCGGCTTTTATTCGGCTCGTGCCGATAATCTGATGTGAACTGCAAACGGTTTTTCTATTGCGCAGTAACCAACACTACCCATAGTACGCCCACAGTAATTAAAATATTATAGTTGATGATAACGAGAGACACGTAAATTTTATTCGAGAACACATCCATCGGTTTCTTACTAAACTTCAACTATGTCTGACGATCCTGCATACTCATTTCTTTTGTTGAATGTACATGCGTTTACCTTCTCCGTCAAATATTTTTATGTTGCCTGTATTATATCGACTTTCTGTTCAAGGATCGTCTATGGAGAAAAAATCGGAGGGTCACGAAGGATGGAACAGGCGTTGATTTAAATAGAAATTTTGACTATTCTTTTGGGAGTAAGTATTTTTTAGGATATTATAGACTAAGGACTACACACTTGCCGCAACTACACCATAACGACAACACGTGGACGGGCGCTAATTTGTATGAAAATCATAAGTTTATTCACACCACATTTGGCCATCAAAATCAACCGTGTGGGAGATACCGACCATATCAAGGCCACGTCGCAGCCACGGCGCAACCACATCCCAAGCACAACGATCTGTCTGGTGTCTTGCGCAAACACTAGCAACAACGTAACGACACCGCAACTATTAACGATAACGCAACCACAACGCAACTGCAAGAAGTTGCAGTGACACTATTCACACGTAACCACTATACTACTACACTACTGATATATTATTGTCGCTGCGATGTGGTTTGGTTGTGGTATGTGTAATTTTTGTTATTTGATCAATTCGGCATCTGGTAAGTGGCGCTAAAACGCCTAACACTCCGTTTTCTGGATACAGTCTTCTGACAGGGAATCCTTCTTATAGCATCTTATTTGGCGTGTGTGTTATCATTAAATAACACCGTTGGCAAAATTAATTATTTAAAATTGTGAGCAGTGGTGTCCCAGTGGTAATGGTAACGTCCACGGCTTGTAGGTCATATGACAAGTTATAGTTCGTAGGTTCGAACCAAGACAGACGCTTTACTTTGTGTAAATTATTTCGTCACCACTGCTCTCAAAATGGTGATGGAAAACATCGTGAACCAAGAACAAAAAAAAATAATAAGTACATATTTTAATACTGTACATAAAGTAATGATCTAATAAATAAATGCGTATTTTTTTCATAAGTACATGTGCCATCTACCAACCCGCACTGGGCCCACGTTACGACCCCCTCTCCCATTTCACCGAGAGATGGCCTGTGTCCCAGCACAGGGATCATTATAGGCTGATTATGCTGCATTTGAACGTAAGCTAAAGTGAATATATATATATATATATACTATAGTTTGCTGGCCTGAAAATAACTGTTCAGGAAACTTTAAGTCATTGTTGCAGTGCGAAAAAGCGATATAGCTTTAGGTATACATCTTGTAAAGCTGCATCTCTTTTTAGGACTGCAACGACTTTCCACTTCCTACGTCTCCTGAACTTAAGATGAAATGCGGTAGGAGAGACCTTTGAAAAAGCCTAAGCAAAAAGTCATAATTCGAGGTTTGGCTCTCGCCTATTTCCTCCTCCACTATTCAACCAATTTAAAAGATATTTCATAAACTGAATAACAAGGATATGCACCGTGTTCCGGACGATATACATAAACTTCGATGAGATGTTCAGACCATGGAAATAAAAAAAACCGTAAATCACCCGGTATGCATGCCTGTTTATCCGAATTGGCAACGACGTATTTTCATTCATAAGATTTGAAGGGCTGAAACTTGTCAAAAATAAGTTAAGACCCTTTCTTACTGCATAGCTCAATTAAATCTCATTAAATTAAATTACAAATATCTTTGTAACGAAGCCTTTATAAGTACTACTACTTCCTTTGTTAAATTTAATTTGTAAAAGCTATAAAAGTGTTTGACAAAGTTTATGGATAACGTGAAGAACACTGTGTATACTGTGTGTGTTGTGTTGGCATTTTTGTAAGTTCTAGTGCTTATAAAAATAATGTATCATCAAAAAGGAAAACATAGGGACATACAAGTAGTTGTTATTTCTATTATTCTGAAAGAAAACCGGCGAGAGCGTTTCTATGGAGAAAAGACCACAAGTATTTCCTCATTGCATGGAATCGACGCGCCTGCAGCGCCTGGAGGCAGTAGTAGGCAGTACTAATTAAATTCGTGACATCAAAAGTGCGTTCAGAACGCACAACTTCTTTGACGAACCGCTTTTAAAGCCGTCAGTTTCAGTCAGTCAGTGCAAGTTTGTACGGAAAGTGTTGATAACGTCGCCTCTAGCTGAGGCATCTGCTCTTTGCTGTATAGTCACAGTACCTTTGTTATTTTGAATGGTCGATGTATTTAAATCGATCAGGTTAAGCTACGCTTGACGTGGATGGCTGACAATCTTTACGTACCTACCGAGGTCCGTGCCTCGGAGAGCACTTAAGCCGTTGGTCCCAGCTGTCTTTATTGGTTTTTTGACAGTCGTCAGAAGCTCGATAAACTGACAACCAGTCTTACCATATCGTATTACCCAGTAACTGGGTTGTGGAGGTCAGATAGGCCATGTTAAATACTGGTATTCAGCTGCGGTAAGACTAGAAGCCGACCACAAAATAGTTGGGAAAATATTAGGCAGATGATGATTATGATGACGTTGATGTATTTAAATAAAGATAATATGATATTCCTTTTCAGAATACGGTACAAATAATAACTCTGATGACGAATATTATTGTGGAAGTAATCCTTTTTCTGAGCCAGAATCGAAAGCACTGGCAAACTTTATCAAGGGAAAAAGAGAAAATCTTCGATTTTACTTTTCCTTTCACGCTTACGGCCAGAAACTCATCATACCGTTTGCTGATAGGATAAAGCATCTTGATAATTATGGTGAGATGGTAAGTGATGTTTTAAATGATGTTCCTCCCATGTAGAACCCGCAAGAATTTACTTGCGAATTTACCGAGCACCGTTTTTGTGATGCAAGTCATTTTAAACCTACTTCAAAGAAAGAAGGATGTTTTTTTTTATGTATGTTCGGTCATAACTCCGTCATAATTATATAGACAGATTTGCATAATTTTATTAACTTTGCTTGGTTAGTTTTTGAGTTTTCTTCAATAATACGATTTTTTTCCACATAGTTTATATTGGTGATGTTTTAATAGCTTCCTGTCACTGATATTTACATAGCAAGTAGTGTTATATGAATTTGTGTGGGGTAGGTATAATTAAAAAGTGAAAAAAAAAACTTTTTTGAAACGAAGTTCTTTAACGTGGCTTACGGTAGAAATAAATAGAAATTGTCACGTAACGAAAAAGCGCTATGCCCCCTCCGTGCGACTTGCTCTCTCTCGGTCTCTTTCCAAAAGCGAGTGAGCGAGGGATAGTTTACATGGTTTTCGAGGGTGCAAAAACCGACAGTAAGGACAAAATTAAAATCCAACATGGCGGCTGCGGAAACTTTTAAATTTTTCGTCGTGGGTGTCGTTCTTACGGTTTTTGAGGGTGCTAGAGCCGATGGTGAGGTCAAAATGAAAATCCAGTAAGACACTTGCGAAAAGTTTCAAGATTTTTCAGCTTTTGTGTCGTTTTCATAGTTTTCGAGGGTGCTTAAGTAATTTGAATGTATTTTAATTTATTTTATTTTAATTTTAAATCCATCATCATCAATTAGTTATCTGAAATAAATGAATTTTATTTTATTTTAAGCCGATAGTGGGGTCAAAATGAAAATCGTCCATGTAACATAGGTAGATTACATGCCAGTTTATAAAACTTAAAGGTTTTATACCCTCGCTGCATCATTTAGTTATCTGAAATAAATGAATTTTATTTTATTTTATTTTAAGCCGATAGTGGAGTCAAATTCAAAATCCAAGGCGGGTGCGTATCTTTTTTTTCTCATCTTGGGAGTCGTGTTGCGAGTATCGCGTAAGGAACCTTACAAGAGTCCCTCGACCACGCACGTTTTGTTTTAGCTTCAATTATATTGTATGCAACAGGCAACACACTTGCGTTGTGTAAAAGGGGCGTTATGTCTCAATAAGTGTTTTTTTTTTACTCGTTTTTGAGTACACAATCAATCAACTCAGCCTAGCGCAGTCCACTGCTGGACATAGGCCTCTCCCAGACTGCGCCACTAATACTTTTTGAGAAATAAATGGCGCAAAATAAATTCGTAATCCAGCTTTATAAACAGTAACCACACATAATATTCATAGGACATTTTAAATTCATACAGGTATTTTTTTTTTCAGGAAAATTTCGGTAAACAGGCAATATTGAAAATGTATAGAATGCACGGCATAAAATACAGTGTTGGCACTACCTTCGACACGTTGGGTGAGTAGAAAAATTACCTCTATTATTATTGACGCAGAGATCGTATTTGAATTTTTACTAGAGTCCGTCCCACGAAAGAAGTCCCGCTCCAATTCCCACGCTCCTGTGCCAGCCACTGCAATAAGTGGAACTAATTATTATACAGGGTTATTGGAAAAACCCTAACAACCACTTAAAAGGTCATTGTACTCATCATTATGAACAACTTTTACTATAGGACCAAAACTGAAATCGCGAAAAAAAATCAGCTGTTCCCTACATTCTGATGAGATAAACGAACATGGGTACGAACAAGAAATTTCACGCGGACGAAGTCGCGGGCAGAAGCTAGTACAAACATAAATGTAGGGAACAGCTGATTTTTTTTCGCAATTGAGCAACATTCCTACCTCAGAAACTTATTACATTTATGTGATAAATATATAAATCATTTATGTGATAAATCTATAAATCAATATAAAAATCTGTCAGCGAGCAATGGAGCGCAGTATCCTTGGAGTTAAACTTTCTGATCGTATATAAGGAACTCGATACTGCGTTCTAAAACTCAAATTGCTGATGTAGGTCACACGGCTGCCAAGCTGAAATGGAACTGGGCTGGTCACATCTGTCGCTAAAGTAATCACACAATGGGTCCCAAACAGCAGTAAACGACGGCGCGGCAGGCCCAGAATGAGGTGGCGGGACGAGCTCGACTCTTTTCAGAAGGATTGGCGTTTAACAGCACTGGATAGGGATAAGTGGAAGGAGGGAAGGGAGGCCTTTGCCCTGCAGTGGGACAGAAATGGCTGATAATAATAAAAAATAATATAAATAAAATTTCTCTCCGTCGTCGCATGCCTGTAGCGCCGCGTCTCGAAGGACCACGCTTCTACTGTAGGGGACAGTAGGAGATAACTTCAATTAAAACGCCGTGATCAACTTGAAAGGCACATGCCATTTATATTTTGTACACACATATAAAACACTTCACATACAATTACTTATTTTATTATACACTGTACTTTTCACAATAGACTTGGCGTTCTGTCTTTGATAATATTTACTTTAATAACTTTAAACTTTACATAAGAGAAAATGGTATGCTTGCTAAGGACCGCTGTGTCGAGGGTAATCAGGGTGCCAATGACGAGACGTCTTCCTCTCCTCGGTCCCTTCTTTCGTGTGACGGACTCTGTTGCACATTTTTTGTGAAATATTTTAATTCTTTGTTTTTTTTGTACCAGGCCTGCGTATTTCCGGCAACAGTGCCAGTTGGGTGAAGAAAAAATTTGGCGTGAGGTAATTCACTTTTTTATGGACGGATTATTTTTTGTTTTTTATTTCTTGGAATAGGTACTAAATATAAAACAAAACAGCGGATGGGTCGGTATTAGCCCAAAAGTTTAACAATCAGTCTTACCAAGAGGTACAAATTAGCTGAACTGACTACCTGGGTTGTGGAGATCAGAGAGGCAGTCATACACTTTCTAATCCATTCCTTGTTCGAAGAATTCGTCTAATTCGTATTCGTTCGTTTGTCAAAACGAAAGGCATTGCAATTGAAGGGTCCACTGCAATAGTGATAAATGTCCAAAAATATTTTAATTCAGACCGATATAATACCGTCATTCGGTTACTTGATATATGCAAATTATGATCACGTTTACAAACTTAGCAATATCGCTTCCAGTCTCAAGATAACTGAGTTTTTAATATTTGGCTACACGGTTAAAGCGCTCAACATCACACGCAGACTACAATATAATACGGCAATATAGTGTTTTTTTTAATTATTTAAAGTTACTTAAGAATAATTATTTTCCAAAGAACTATTACTATAATACATGCCCTATATCATAAATAAAAACTATTTTCCTATCTCTAACACTGTTTTTTTTTCACAGTTTACACCTTAAGACCTGATTATCTCAGAACGATAAACGAAGGACATTTATCACTATTGCAGATGACCCTTCAATTGTTAGTCATCATCTACCTAGCCTTTTCCCAACTATGTTGGGGTCGGCTTCCAGTCTAACCAGATGCAGCTGAGTACCAGTATTTTACATGGAGCGACTGCCTGTCTGACCTCCACGACCCAGTTACAGGGTAATATGAACGAAACCCCTTGGTAAGACTGGTTGTCAGACTTTCGGGCTTCTGACTACCCGTAACGACTGTCAAAGATTCACGAATGACAGCTGGAACCAACGGCTTAACCTGCTTTCCGAGGCACGAAGGGGTCTTGGTATGTAAAGATGGTCACCCATCCACGGACCAACCGCGGCAAGCGTAACTTAACCTGATCGATCGACCCATGCGGCTGTTATTACAAAGCCACAAGCCCCTCTATTGCAATTATTAGTATTTTACGCAATTACCCCGCATTATAACCATCCCTGTTCCCAGATACGTCTTCACGTTCCTGCTTCGTGACAACGGGTCTTACGGTCACGCGCTCCAGCCTACCCAGATCATACCCACATGTGAAGAAACTGTAGCTGGTCTCACCGAACTGATGGTCGCCAAACCTAGAAGGGTCAAATTGAACCTCTTCGTTAATAGAGCCCAAGAATTAAAAGCGGTTATTTTTAACTTATTTTTTACTATTTTTGTTATTTTACTTTTAAAATAAATGTTTTGTATCGTGTTGTTTTAAAAACCGTTTTGTTTTTGTATTTTTATGGTTTCAATTTCCACTGATATTTAGCGCCAAAACTACTGTTAAGGGGCTTACATGACCTAAGTAAGAGTGAACAGGGGGCTTACTATCACCTTTTATAAAAACGTTCAATTTCCAGTCAGTTCAAAAGCAGGCCTACTTCTGCCCTGCTAATAATCGTACTAGGAGAGTAATAAAAGTGAACGACTATTGCACGAATTTCACCGAAGTTGAATAGTAATGCTTGTCTGTGGCCTGCTGTAACGCCATTGACTTTTTAATAGGCATCGTTCAAAAACTTACATCTAATACTATTTTCATATTACCGGTTTTTTTTAAATAATAGAAACTTGATTTTCTTAGGTATATACATATTTTAACTATGATTATGTATAACAAATTACCTTGATACCATATCTAAAAGCACTATAGAGCTCAATTTCACGTTCACAACAACTTTGTAACTTTGATAGATTCAACGTGATTTTGAACGTGTATGGTTACGTCGTGCAACAATTTAAAAAAAAATGTATTTTTGCGCGCCAAATAAATAATAATTATTTATTTGTATGTTTGTATTGTCTTCACAATGTCGTAAGTTTGTTTACATGATGAAAATATCATAATGGTGTACTTAATTTACGCATTTTTAATTGGATTGAAGTCGCTCAGATTTTATAACATATATTGTGGTGAATTTTATTTCTAGTAAAACACGAACAAGTCGTGTTAGTATGACCCAACTGCTTCGCCGGGAGTTTATACAGCATCAGCATCATATTGTAGTCTTTGGTTCTTAAATAATCCTAGAGAAATAAATGCAGTTAGGTATAACAAATCCTTCCAAGCATGGGAACATAGCAAAATAATGTGGAAAAGGTTTGCAGAGAGAAGATAGTATTTTTGGGCCCCCTATAGTGTAACGTTTATTAATTAATACCTAAAAAAAATAACCTTATTATCATTTTAAATAGTCGATTTTTTGAAATAAAGTTTAACCTGGATCACGAAATCGCAATAAAAAGAAAATGTTTTGATAATGCACTCAATTGATTCAATTCCCGGTCGTCAGTGTAATAAATACCTACGTGTATTGAAGCGTATATTTTAACAATTTTAAATAAAAATTAATTATATTCCTATTATATTTATGCAGTTCGAGGTGGTAACCAAATCTATTTTTATTAAGTAGAAAAACCATTGCCGCTGCAGCAGGTCCTCCTGTGTTTAATCCCATTTTTTTAAGTTTACACTCTCGAGTTTAGTAAAAACAATGTGAAACGGATTGCAGTTTTGGGTTTATTGTCAGTTTGACTGTAGTGTTGTACTCACATATTAGTACTTAATCTTTGATTAACGGTCTGGCACTCGATTGTCCGAATTATGTAGTTCGAAAACTCAATTCAAGCTGAATCTAAGGTAGGTATTAGAGGGAACCTCCCTCCAGTACCTACCTTAAAGCAAGATCCAGAAAAAAAGGTTACATGCTCTGTGATCCAGAATAAAGCAACCGTTATTTATTGGTACTACATAGGTATAACATTCAATTAAGATCGGCTTTGTGTAAAGAGTGTTTTTCCTACTCACATTCCACTGTCAATCAGAAAATCAATGACGATACGACGACGATTTTAATGACAAATTACACGTTATCAACTTCTCCCCAGCGAAAGCACTAGGAAGTGGTGAAGGGCGGGCGTTTTGGGCGACTTTCTTTTGTAATTTTGACATTCGAAAAGTGATGATTCTCAGCTTAGTTTGAATACTTTATCTAATCGCGACTACATCAAGTGGCACATCGAGAGAAAATGAATTCGAGTCTTTCTTTAGATTAATGAGTTACATATTATAATCGAGCCGCAGCACTATCTGACACTGTCAAAAAGACAAGACAGTGTCAAGAAGTGTCCAGAAACATTTCATTCATTTAGTCCGTTTCTTTCGAATTGCATGAAATTGATATTTCTGTTTTCCTATGTGTAATTGAAGGGTTTTAATGAACATGGAATCTTCACGACGCGGCGACGGTACAGCATTTACTCCAGAAGGATGTTGTGTTAATAATAATTGTTCAGTAAGATTTCAACGCAATGTGCGAAGACATTGTTGGCGTTGGCTGTTGTGCTTGTGCACATGTAGACATGGTATCAAGATGAGAAGTGGAGCGACCTGCATAATTTTAGACGAAATACTATTTACTTCTAAGTCGTCTGACGTTGAAATTGTTATCCTACATATTAGTAATAAAAATATTTTGTTAATTATGTGATTTTTGATTTCATGAACCGTTTTATACACCTTTAAATTATTGTTTAATCCTACTATTTATTACTGAAAAGTGCACTATTTTACTAAATTATAAAACCGAGGCTAAACTACTCACTATACAATAGCTCTTTTAGTGTGCTTTAGGTTATGATCGTATTTCTCAGTAGGTATTCCCGTTAGACAAGTTGAACTATTCTTTATTACCACTGTAATCTAGACGTCCTAGGGAACAAATAATCCTGCAGCTTTTAGGCCTCTGTGGCACTGAAGTAAAATTGTGCATTGAGTGGCGTGGGTCATCTTGCAGCTTCGCCCTCGATGCGGCTGGCTATAGTCCTGCGGAGGCGCTATGCCAGTCAGTGGATACAGCATTCGCAACAGGGTCGGTTTTAAGCAACCAGTAATAATCAATAATGTCTCATTTAGAGCTGTATCCACTAACTTAACGTGGGCTGATCGGCTCCATACTGGACAGGCCTGCGGAAAAACAAAGCGCCATTCCAGTTGTTCGCACGACTTGAGCAGATGCCTCCCATCTGGTGGATGTTAGGCGACAGAGTACCTAAGTGATTTCTGGGATGCACTTTCTGTTTGACATTTTCGCAGTTTCTCCTGAAGATATGGGACCTATCCAAAGTGATGCCAAGATACTTTGGGTGAGTACTGTAGCCAATGTAGGTGATTCGAACCCCTTGCCATGAGATATTTAATGTTCGTCCCGCTTTTCCGTTACGAACGTCGAATGCGCATGACTGCGTTTTAGAGGGATTTGGTTTCAGGTTTCAGGGCGTTGCTGAGAGGGCGGTGGAAAGGTTGTTTTCAATCTCCTCAAAGTGAGTGGCTTGGCAAGAGGTCTGCGTACAGAAAGAGTTTTGTGTTTGGGCTCACCGGTTGATCATTATTAGGTGGATGTTAAACAGCAGAGGGGCCAGTACATTGATTACACTAGGCATTGCTATGTGTGGTCACTATTATTTTATTTTTAGTAGGTACGGTCAAATAAGAAAAATATTTATTCATAAATTCCCTTTATTCATTTCAAAAGGATTATTTATTTTCTTAGTGCGACGCCGCGCCGTCGTCGGTTTCTTTTTTCTATTCGATATTCACTCTCCAAATATTTCGTGCTCGTCACACATCTACAAAAGAATTAGAGAAATAATAAAAATAAGTGTTGTATGGGCACTGAATTGCAAAACAATGTTGAAAAAGCTCGTCTAATAGTAACTTATTCAAGATGGTTATAATTTGACGTTACAAACGTTCAGCAGTCGTTTTGCTGTTGTCAATTAGCACGCCATAGTATAAAATTCTATACAAAAAACAAGGTGAACAGTTTTTGTAAACGTCAGCGTAGCAGGCCTGTTGCAGGCCTGCTAATAAGACCGCATAGTACAAAAAAGCAATGCAGTTCAACTTCTGCCCTGCTATAAGAGGTGATAGTAAGCCCCCTGAGGCTTCTTCTGGGTAAGCTCACTCCATCGTCGACTTTGTCTCTGTCAACACTGACCTAGACTAGAGTCAAGAGTTCAAATAAAAAAAAAAAAAAAAGCGCTGTCAGTGTCCGACTGCATAGAAAAGAAAGAGAAGCGCGATGACACAACGCTAGTAATTTATTGCAAAAAATGAAGCAATTATTTAATTACAAAAAATCTATTGTTTAGACGAAAAAATTAAAACACTAGTATTTCAGTATATTGCTTGTAGAATAATCAGACAAAAAATCTGAATGATTGTATGTATATTAGTATGGTTTTTATTGTAAAAAGAAAGTTTTTAGAGGTATCTTCATGATTTTTTTCTATCATATCAAATTAGTTTTATTATGTTTTCAACACACTATCTACCTAGCATATATCCAAAAGAATATTATATATTTTTCTGAGTTTGTTTACTGTAGTCGTTCATATACTTTTATTGTTTCTAAAACTTGCGTTTTTTGTGTTTAGGCCCTGTAAGCTTAAAGTACATTTAGCGCAGACTGCGTTATCATTGTTATCAACCACGCCACCAGGCTTTCCAATTGGTTATTATTTTCCACTCATCATGAAACAAATAAAATGAAATGTGCATGTGTGGAGAACGCGAGTCGGCAAACGTAAGGACGACGCCTTCAAGTGGAGCAGATTTTTGCAGGGCGGGTGGTAGCGGCTGGATAAGAATTGCCGAAAATCGAGCTAAATGACGTACTATCGGAGAGGCTGTGGGTGGACTGCTGTAGGCCGATAATGATGAAACGAACTATCAAAAATCATCCACATCATTAATTTTACTAATCATATTCATAGCTTCCACTAAGTACTGCGGTGCTATTCTGTAAAAATCTCACCGTGAAAACTTAGGTGAAGTGAGCGTGGAGTGAGCTGTCAATAGTGTCCATTCCTAGCAAAAACAAACTCACTTCACCTAAGTTTTCATGGTCAGAATTTTACAGAATTGACCGGCTGAAAAGTAAGTGATACAGAAAAGTATCATCATATTTTTTTTTTAGCAATGACTTTTGATTCAAACGCTGTCTTTTGGTTACAATTTAAAACCACTAAAGGCTTACATGCAGTGGTATAATAAATTGTTTTTTGGGAATCCCAAAACAAAGACAACTAATGCTACATACAAAGATCTTTTGGCGTCTGAATGACATTGTCAGGCGACGTTGTTGGGGAACATTTGTGTTATTGTCTCACAGAAATTGTATTGACAAAACAAGATGGCAATGTTAGTTCCGATTATGGCCACGAGCCAAATAACCTTTTAGCGTTGTAGACATAGATAATCTCAATTAACTTAAGGCATACAAATCAAGGGGTAACGACACAGGTGGCCATCATTACGGCAACAAAGACGCCAGGACTCGGGGTATTGGCGAAGCACCAAGTACAGTAAGCGACCGTTCACACGACGCTAAAATGTTGACAGTTCCTTTGATCAGTGACCTACCATTGGAACGTCATTGTGCAGTCATTGCTTTTAATTCGTTACAAGTATCGTATATATTCTGTGTCATTGACCGACCAATGATCGACCATTATGAATTTAGCAGATTGCGAACTTTTAGCAAAATGAAAATGGGATCGTGTTGGAACGACGAATTTATAAAAATAGCAGACGATACGATACGATGCGATACCCTGTACGATATTTTACTGTAAATAGTTGAGATCACACGTCGACCTATGGTTTAAGCAAGTCAACGTCTCACTGTTCATATCATCATAATTAAGGCATGGTTCATAGATTATATGGTTAAAAACAAATGCAGTATGAAAATGCTGTGTGACAGTGAAGTAAACATGATCCATTGATAGGTTTTGCCCTACAGGTTTTCGGTTCAAAAGTGTATGTTAACACATTGAAGGACACTGACCGAGACACAATAGAAGTTTTATTGTTATTACTTCGAGGGGCGTTAAGTGTCCCGCAAAGTGTTAATGAAAATCGTGATGATCTTTGAAAAGAATGGATATATCAGCGTGAAATTTTCAGGAGGCTGTCGGCCATGGGAAACAGCATTTTCATATCTCTAGCTTGATTGGATGAGAAGAAGTGGGAGGAGAGGAAATATCGCATAAGATGGTTCCTGTTTTATTTGGACGAAAAAAAAAAAATTACAGTAAAATATCGTACTGATCAACGCTATGTGGACGAAGCTTAAGACCGTAATGGTTATCTACGTAACTGTCCCGAGACGGTTCCAGAGGCTACTGGTGCAACAATTTATAAACTTTAGTGTTATCAAGACGTTTACAGTTAAACCTCTTGATAACACTAAAGTTCATAAATTAGTCAGTCAGTACTGCATTTGCTGTGCCATATTTGTACTGGAGATTGTAGACATGCGGAACATTACACCTGAATTCTTCGAATGGCTTAAAGGTGCTACGCTAGATTTTATGCCAAGCCTATTGAGAATTTCCTATTAACACTGGGCTCCAATCTTCGGGGCCTAAAAAGGCCACTTTGGAGAATCATAAAAGGATAACATTATGAATCGTAATATGGCGAAGACAGTCCGTGTTTTTCTTTTTTTCGCTGCACTACGTAGGTATAATCAGAGAGATTGGGTTTGAATTTGGGTCGGATTGATTTGTATTTTAGCATAGACAAAAAAAATAACTGAAAAATGCTTCACCAATGGGATTTGATATGATTAACTTAACGGTTAACTGTACACTATGTTATCCTTTTATGATTCTACCAAAGTGCCCGTTTTAGGCGCCTCCATATAAACTTCAATATCGAACCCAGGGCTTCTGATCAAATAGTGCAGAACTCCGATGATTGTTCAAGGTGGCCAAAATATCCTCTGTCGGTTTTGACTCTACAGGATCTCTCCTTAGTTCTTGTGGAAATTTTAAAGGTGATAAGGAAATTCAAAAAAGAATTAATCTGCACTGGCACCAGGATGGTGGCAACATGCACAGTGCTTGGGGGTGGTCATAGTGGACGTCTTTCGGTTGAAATGATGATCAGCCATTTTTCCGTGGATGCCTTTCATCAGAGACCCACTGCTACAAGAATATTTTCAGTTTTGGCGCTCGAATGACGTTGACACGGGGTGTGGTCGGTATACAATGTTTGCAATTGTATAATGAAATGTATTAAAAAAAAAACTGACCAAGTGCGAGTCGGACTCGCACACGAGGGGATCCGTACCACAAGGCAAAAACGCCGAAAAAAACACGTTTGTTTTATGGGAGCCTCCCTTAAATATTTATTTTATTGTTTTAAGTATTTGTTGTTATAACGGCAACAGAAATACATCATCTGTGAAAATTTCAACTGTCTAGCTATCACGGTTCATGAGATACAGCCTGGTGACACACGGATAACGGAGTCTTAGAAATAGGGTCCCGTTTTTATCCTTTGGGTACGGAAGCCTAAAAACAATATGGCGTTAAGTAGTTCCGATTTTGACCACGCGACAACTGATCCTTGTATAGCTATACAACGTAAGAATCTTTCGTCAATACTTTTTAATGCACTTCTGTCAGCATCTGTCAGTAATGTCAATATAATTATGTCATGCATAGTGTCATGTTACGTAAGTGAAAATGTAAATCTCAAAGGTCGCGGACGATAATTTCAAAAATGTAGAGATTGAGAAATTTGTGAATAAAATCAACAAAAATGCAGTCAATAATTACATCTTTTTTTATATTTACGTTTTGTTTAAATTTTTGTGTTTGTAAAAAGTATCATAACTATACTTTGTTTAGAGGGATACCAGTGATGGGAAGTCATTTGCAATATTTTGTGAATTTAAGCCAAAATGATGCTTTTAATTTCTGGAGGGATCCAGGCGTTTTGTACAAGCCCGTGGAATTTGTGGTTAGCCCTCAGGTGAAGTCAAGTTTTTTGGCTGAAGCGGAAAGACGTGAATTGTACTTGACAACGATCCATGAAGATGTACAAAAGTAAGCCTCCTCTTTTTTTTTTGCTTAACATAACCCGAAGAGATGGGCAAAGATCGTCACTCAGTGGACGAGATGGGCAAAGATCGTCACTCACTGGACGCCTGAGGCAGGACAACGCCGTCGAGGTAGACCAGGGCGAAGGTGGTGTGACGATCTAATATCATTTGCAGGGTCAACGTGGCCAGAAATCGCACAAGCCCCTGTACCCTGGATCAAAATAGGTCAAAGTCATGGGATAAGGCCTTCACTCAGCAGTTGGATGATGAAGGCTAACTGTAACAAGACTCATTATGTCATATTATTTGCTACTAGCTGACCTGTCAAAGTTTTGAAATGGTATGAACTCATACAAAAATCTCATAAAAAAAACACTTTGTTTTTTTCCGAATTCTCCCATTTTCCGGGTAAATTTTCCAATTTTTCGCGACGCCGCGCTTACGGCTCACCGACCGCTGATTGATGGTGCAGCAGGTACGCCGGAGGGGTGAGAGGGGCAAGGGTGGAAGAAGAAACGTAGGCTCGGGTACGGAGAGACGTAAGCACAGGGACGACGAGCTGTAAGCGCGGGAACGACGAGCCGTAAGCGCGGGGACTACGAGCCGTAACGCACCGCACCGCGGTTCGTGAGCTTGTCCCGAGGCGACGCTATTATTATTATTATTAAAAGATCAGCACCATTTAGCTCAACCATATTGAACCGTAGCGTTATCCAGTAACTAGGCTGCCGAGGTCACATTATGCAGTCGCTCCATGGAAATTACTAGTATTCAGCTGCATCCGGTTAGGCTGGAAGCCGACTCCAAACATAGTTGGAAAAAGGGTAGCCAGATTAATTGAACAATTTAGAACTCATGTTGTAAAGTGTAGTTTGTTTGACAAACTACACTTTACAACATGAGTTACTTCACCGATAAATTAAAACTAAAACCATGGCGTTTTATAGAGGTATATGAGGAACAGGGTGTGAAGTTCATTCATACTCTATAGAAAAGGGAGGTACTTCCGACCAGATGGGTGTTGTGTCTGGCGGGCAACTACCAGATGATTCATGTCAGACCGTTGTATCTATGCTAGTTGCGCGGTAAACTCTGCTTGCGAGATGCAGGATTTTGCATTGTTCGCGTGTGGCGTTGTAGATGGAATAGAATAGAATACTCTTTAGATACCGCTACAGTTTCTTCCAAACTATTTTCCAGAGCCTTTGACAAGCAGAAGGTCAAGACCTACATCAGAAGAAAAATGGACTCCTTCGATTGGAGCCACTACTTCCGATTAGATGACATTTATAAGTGGATTTCTGACTTGGGCCTAGTTAATCCCACAGAAATGACAGTTCAGAGTATCGGAAAGACTGACGAGAAAAGAGATATCATGGCTGTCAAAATTGTCTTGAGAGGTTGTAAAATGAGGTATTTGTAGACTTCATCACTCTTTGACGTTTAACCCTTAGTATGCCGGAACGTATATACACGCGAGACACAATCGGTTTTTAATTGTTTATGTAATTCCGGCATTCAACCGGTTAATCAAGGGTTTTCAGCTGGTTTTCAACTGCCAATCTGTTCTGTCGAAACCTCATCGTGAAAACTTAGGTGAATTAAGAGCATTTCCGACGTACGACATTTCATACAAATTTTACGACCTTGTTTTTCGAAATTAATGAACCGATTTTAATGAAACTTCATACGCTTAGACAGAATACAAAGGTCTAAAAATTTCGTTAAAAGAACATATTCGAAAAATAGTGTTGCAGCCAATTTAGACCGATTTTTAATTTTCTATAGAAACAGATTTCCAGTTATCTTTTTTTAAATAAGACATTTCGAAAATGTTCTTTACTAACTTTTTAGACCTTTGTATCTTGCTTATGCGTATGAAGTATCATTAAAATCGGTTCATGCATTTCAACAAACAAGGGCTTGAAAGTTTGTATGAAATGCCGTACGTCGTAAACGCGTGAGTTATAAGTTTTCACGGTGAGATTTTTAGAAAAAAGCACCGCCCTTTTTCACGGTGGAATTTAGACCTATTTTGCCTGGTGGATTAAATTATAATATTATTATCAGGATATTTTTTAATTTGCTAATAACATAAAATTATTATTAATTCATTTGCCAATATCAGTAATTAAAGTAATACCTATTGGCCCATTGACGCTCACATGATAAACACAATAACTGTCTCATGATAAATGATTTTATTTCTGTAAGTAGGTTTGTACAAACACTTTTACACGTCAATCATATTTTTGTAAACTAGATGAGGTCGGCGTTTCCTATCTGACTATTCTGAGAAGAAAGGCCGAAACAAACTCAGAAGTCACAGTCTCTTTTAAAGTCTACACAAAATCTTGGTCAGATCGTGTGAAGACCGTGTTGATTGGTGTCTGAAATGGTCTTTTGAGGAAAGGACCACACAGATTGAGCGGGTCTGTCCAATCAGTGCATGCATTTGTCAAAAATCGTGCAGCTCAACTCAGAACTTGAGGAGCTCAACGATTCGACGAACAATACCAAAGACAGGACATTTGTGTAGGCCGCATAAATGCATGTAATGGAAGCATCGCCTAATTGCGTAACACAGTAACAATCACAATCTGAATCATTTTGAAGAATATTGCTTATTCACTGCTTCATAATGTTCGAAACATTTGTGTGCTCATCAACGTAAACAACGCAATGAACGTTGTTGAACTGTTAAAACGAAATCCATTCCTACCGTTATTGTGTTACGCAATAACCCCCCTTATTTGTGTAATAAATGCTTGTGTAAATTCAGTCTATTTTTTCTTCCAACAGAAACCCTAGGCTACAAAGGAGATTTTTTACTTTTATTCTGTCTGATAATCCCTGGTATCACTCGCTCTCACAGTTACAGGCGTCCTCGGCCTGGTATCCCATGAGTGGGAACATTAAAGGGCGATTTTGCTTGCTCATGTTCCAGGTCCAGGGTGATCGTAGAAGGCGGTATCCACGCTAGGGAGTGGATCGCTCCTGCCTTCGTGACATATCTCATCCACGAAATTATACACTCGCGGACTTCAGGAAATGAGGAACTCAAGGAAATAGCATTGACCTACGAATGGTACTTTGTGCCTGTTCTGAATCCTGATGGATATGAGTACAGCCATTCCACTGTAAGTACAGGTGGGAGGATCCCCATCCTCAAGGGTTGAGGCCTGCACCCGAATTGCGTAACTCATGGAATGAAAATCTTTTTCATTTTGACAATACAGTATTGTTTTACTTGTTTAAAAAAGTTTGCTCGATAGCAAGAACAACTAACGCAAAAACTTTTTCATCTTAGCGTTTCGATGGCAAATACTGCTTGTCATCGACACGCAAGAAACGACAACGACACACTCTCATCATCATCATTTCAGCCGAAAGACGTCCACTGCTGGACATAGGCCTCCCCCAAACACCTCCACTTCGACCGGTTCTGCGCTTCTCGCATCCAACAATCTAATCTAATCTAACTAGCCTGTGTTGTCCCACTGCAGGGCAAAGTCCTCCCTCTCCCTTTTCCACACATTTCTGTCTTTTGCGAGTGCCGGCCAGTCCCTACGACAGGAGTCAAGCTCGTCCCGCCATCTTCGTCTTGGCCTGCCGTGATGGCGTCATGCGCTTACTGGGACCCAATCGGTGGTTCTCTTAGCCCAAAGAAGACACGACACGCTCAAAGAAGTAAAATTTTGTGTTTTGCCCAGTATTCAGCAACGCTAGCTCCATTTGCTGACGCAGGCATTAGGTCCTCACGTATAGGTGACAATGTGGCGAAACATGACTGAATGATTTCTTTATTTGCTAGTATACAGGGTGGTAGGAACATCCACGCACTGCCTGTTATCATTATTATTATTTTATTTTATTTATTCATACATAACATAACATAATCAATCAGCCTATAATGTTCCCACTGCTGGGACACAGGCCTCCTCTCGGTGAGAGGAGTGAGCCGTAATCCAGCACGCGGGCCCAGTGCGGGTTGGCAGATGCCACATATCTTCGAATTTTTGATTCTAGGACATGCCGGTTTCCTCACGATGTTTTCCTTCACCGTTTTGAGAGCAGTGGGGGTGATGAAGTGATTTACACAAAGTAAAGCGCCTGTCTGGGTTCGAACCTGCGACCTACAACTCGTAAGTCGCGGCCGTTACCACTTGGCCACCACTGCTCTTCATTATATATTTATTTGTACAAGCTTATAAAATAATCTTGATTTAGAACTACATACAAAAGTGTAATATTGTTCGGCTTATTCGTTCTATCTCATAAATATTGTATTCAGAAAAACACTTTAGTTTAGTTTTCTTTATTTCTTCCTTAACAATAATAAGTACGTTTCAGGATCGGCTTTGGAGAAAAAATCGTAACGGACAGGGAGTAGATTTGAATCGAAACTTCGACATTGCGTTCGGAAGTAAGTATAAACATCAAAAACTTTTAGAGTGAATCAATAGTCTGCCTGTCTGTGAGAAGATTGTTATCGTTAGATTTACCCTACCGTACGCAAAATACGCGCATTGACGTGGAGTTGCGGACATCAGCCCGTATTACCTACTAGATTTACCCTACCACGGCAATATAGTAAATTTTTTGTATCGTTTTGACACATCTGACATACAATGACGTAGCGACACGCTGGCAGAATAGTCGACATCGGCTCAGTTGCCAAAAGGGAAAAAAAAAAAACTTGATTGTAATTGAAACGCTATTTAATAATGTCTGAGCTCATTTTTCTCAGTCATCATCTGCCTAGCCTTTTCCCAACTATGTTGGGGTCGGCTTCCAGTCCAACCGGATGCAGCTGAATACCAGTATTTTTACATGGAGCGACTGCCTATTTGACCACGTTACGCCGTTGGTCCAGGCTGTCATTCGTGGATCTTTGGCAGACGTTACGGGTCGTCGGAAGCCCGAAAGTCTGACAACCAGTCTTACAAGGAGTTTCGTATTACCCAGTAACTGGGTTGTGGAGGTCTAATAGGCAGTCGCTCCATGTAAAATACTGGAACTCTGCTGCATCCGGTTAGACTGGAAGCCGACCCCAACATAGTTGGAAAAGGCTAGGCAGATGATGATGAAGAGCCCTTTGCCCTAAAATGGCACAGTTTGAAAAGAAATTATATAAGTATATTAAGTATCTCCATTTATTTCTTCAGCCGTCGGCGTAAGTAAAGAAAAGGCGTCGGAAACTTATTGCGGCCCGTCGGCGTTTTCTGAAAAAGAATCCAAAGCTATGAAAAACTTCGTGGCCTCCAAGAGCACTGACCTGGAGTATTACATAGCCTTCCATTCTTATGGGCAGTACATGATCATACCGTATGCCCATAGCAAGAAACATTCGGACAACTTTGATGAAGTGGTGAGTGGCAACCTTTAACAGTGGAGTTGTCGAGGACCTACAACATTTATTCATGGAATGGGTCCAATATGAGTCCAGTAGAAATAATTTAGTAAGGTCCCTGAATTTGAACAGAACTGATGTAGGCATGTTCCATACAATTCTATCCCAACCAAATGGCTACGATTCGATGGGTTTGTTCAAATTCATGGCCCACGTTCTGTGAAAGTACAATTGTTTAGGATACGATGGGACTGCCATACGCTATACGCTACGCGGACTCGCGCACCGAGGGTTCCGTACCATCATATGTTTTTAAATTTTACTAGATCTCGTAATCTCGTTCAAACCAATTTTCGGTGGAAGTTTACATAGTAATGTACATCATAATATATATATTTTTAGTTTTATCATTCTCTTATTTTAGAAGTTACACACATTTTACCACTTTGGAAGTGTCTCTCGCGCAAACTATTCAGTTTAGAAAAAAATTATATTAGAAACCTCAATATCATTTTTGAAGAACTATCCATAGACCACGTATAGGTTTGATGAAAAAAAATTTTTAGAGTTTCAGTTCTAAGTATGGGAAACCCCCATAATTTATTGTTTTTTTCTATTTTTTTGTGAAAATCTTAATGCGATTCACAGAATACATCTACCTACTTAGCAAGTTTCAACAGTGTAGTTCTTATAGTTTCGGAAAAAAGTGGCTGTGACGGACGGACAGACAGACAGACAGACATGACGAATCCATAAGGGTTCCGTTGTGTGCCATTTGGCAACGGAACCCTAAAAAAGAACTAAAAAAAAAAACTTATAACAGAGATTAGGAAAAATCATTCCCGTAATTTTAAGTACGTTTAAATTCTAATGTCAGTGTCAATCTGTTAAAAACAAAAGAAATTTATGTTCATTTTTTAAATAACTCATGATTTCCAGTTACTAGACTAGCGGTCGTTGACCCCGTTATCACACCGTTATTGAGTATTAACTAGATTTTGTGTTTCCAGAAAAAAATCTGCAAGCAAGCCGGTAAAAAAATTGCAACTAAATATAGAACCACGTACTCTGCTGGCACTGCCTACGATACAGTTGGTAAGAACTACATGGATTTTTATACAGGAATAGCGACGCGTAACCTGTTGTCAGTACCTACATGGCTTCAAATTTGACGGCACGGTTGGCGCAGTGGTTAAGCGATTGACTGCTGCGCTGCGTGTCGCAGGTTCGATTCCCGCACGGAACAAATATTTTTCAAAACATTAAAAAAATAATCTGCTGTTCCCTACATTTATGTTCGTATAACTCGTCAAAATGTAGGGAACAGCTGTTTTTTTTTCGCAATTTCAGGTTTCGTCCCATAGTAAAACTTGTTCATAGTGATGAGTACAATGACCTCTTAAGAGGTTGTTACCATAATACCATAATCAGCCTATAATGTTTCTAGTGCTGGGACACTGGCCTCCTCTCGGTGAGAAGGAGTGGGCCGTAATCCACCACGCTGGCCCAGTGCGGATTGGCAGATGTCGTGTCTTCGAATTTTTGGTTCTAGGACATGCCGGTTTTCTCACGATGTTTTCCTTCACCGTTTGAGAGCAGTGGTGATGAAATAATTTACACAAAGTAAAGCGCCTGTCTGGGTTCGAACCTACGACCTACAACTCGTAAGTCGCGGCCGTAACCACTTGGCCACCACTGCTCTCAAAAAAAAGAGGTGGTTAATGTTTTACCAATAACCCTGTATATTGCAAATAAGTAATACATATTATGTTTCTTAAAGCGTTTAAATAACAGTAAAACTAAGTCAATTATTGCTTTCAACAGGTTACGTGACTTCAGGAGTCAGCGGTTGTTGGGTCAAAAAGACATACAAAGTTCCGTAAGTACCAATCATTGGTTATGAGTGAGCTTAGGCCCGTCGACTACGGCGCCACTCACAGTAATCTGGGGGCACGGTAGTGCCCCCGCCAAGACGAGCCAAGCGAAGCGCAAGGGCACTTCAGAACTGGCCTTTCAGAAGTACGCAACCAAGAAGAGAGAGTTACAAACATCATTGGTGATTTAAATTTGTAACTTGATAAGCGTACTACACACTTGTTGGGGTGGGCTTGATTCTAACGGCTTTAAATGGCGTCCACGACAAAATTTGTGCGCTCACTGCATTTTCAACGCCACGATTTAAAATCGATGGCAATGCCTTTCATTTTGACATCCATTGCTTCATAAGTTTGAAAAATTCGTTTACTAAACAACTAAAATACCGCAATGAAAGGAAAAGGTGAAGGTGTCAAAACAAAAGGAAAGCTTATAAGTGTGTTACGCAATTACCCTGCAGGCTGCTATTTCGCAACTGTTTTTACATAAATAAATGTCTATTTCCAGCTATGTAGTGACATTCGAACTAAGAGACGGTGGATTCGATGGCTTTGCTTTGCCCATAGAAAAGATCCTGCCGACTTGCCAGGAGACCATGGATGGGATGATCTCCCTGTTGACCCCCAAAACGGATTCTTATAGCAAGCTTCGCGTGTCATACGACGGCTCTGCCGGGCCGCATTTTATTTTGGACAAAATTGTGATAGTTTTTAATGTACTTCTATTTATTATAGTGCGGTTCGATTAAATTGTGTTTAATTTGTTGATAATAGTACATTACGATAAGTATGACTTAATTAAGTCACGAGTGACGTATGTTATTTTTATGATACATATGACTTAATTAAGTCACGAGTGACATATATTATTTTATAACTGGTGTGACCAAAACCGGCACTTAAAAATTGTTTTCTGGGTAAAAATGGACTACTTAAGCCACAGAAAAGCATGACTTAAGTGCGGGGTTAGGTCACACAATCCTATAAATGATTTTATTTATGTAATTAGGTTTGTACAAACACTTTTGAACGTCAATCAATTTTATAAACTACATGAGGTCGGCGTCTCCTTTCTGACTACTCTGGGAATAAAGCAAACTTAATGGATTTCGAATACCAATACGTTCTTGAAATGTGTTTTACATGGGAGATCGTATTTTTCCTAATCGGTGAGGTGCGGGAGGGGTGACAATTGCGAGCTTACAAACTAGTGTTAGTAATACCATAATCAGCCTATAATGTTCCCACTGCTGGGACACAGGCCTCCTCTCGGTGAGAGGGAGTGGGCCGTAATCCACCACGCGGGCCCAGTGCGGGTTGGTAGATGTCACATGTCTTCGAATTTTTTGGTTCTAGGATATGCCGGTTTCCTCACGATGTTTTCCTTCACCGTTTTGAGAGCAGTGGTGATGAAATAATTTACACAAAGTAAAGCGCCCTGTCTGGGTTCGAACCTACGACCTACAACTCGTAAGTCGCGGCCGTTACCACTCGGCCACCACTGCTCGCACTCGTGTTAGTAATAATGAATAATAATTATTGATTGACATTTTTAATAATAATTTAAGTAAATGATATAGAGTAATAATAACAATTGTATCCTATAACCGTCGTAAATTTTCTACGCTAGAGGGGGAGGTTCTAGAATCATGTGCTGAATTCATGGTTTCAGTTTGGGCGTCGATGTTCCTGCCAACAAGTAGTAGTAAAAAAAAATCGTGACCAACGCCTTCATCAAAATTTTAAGTACAAAAAGTTTTATGATCAATATCGCTTACAAAAGTTGTTATGTAAAAAATTACCCAATCAGCGATTATAATCAGAAAAGGACGCACGCAACACGCGATCCTGCTACCATAAAAGGAATAAAAAAATAAATTCAGTAGCGAATCCTGCGATGTTAACCCCAAAATGATGTTATCAAAAGGTGGTAATATGAGTAATGATCCGTGTAATCGTTTAGCCGTCACGACAAATCGTCAGATCACGTGATCTAGAATCATTTATTTTGGTACAACTCACCATTTTATCTTGATCCCTCCTCTCATCTAAAACTCGAACAAAATGTCTTGAAATGATAGCTCAAGTAATATTGGACGTCTAACTATAGAACTTAATATAGCGTGGGTGGAATCGTATTATTGATCAAGAAATTTCGAGCTTTACTGCATCAAGTTACGGTTTAATTTTCGTTGTGATGGGTTAATTGAAGGGCGTTGCATTTCCTTTTGTGTCGGTATTAATTGCTTACTGTTATTTATTGGAGTGTTGCTTATATCTCAATTTGGATACGATTTCTATTATTATTAATGATTCGACTAATTATAGTGGCTTTGCTTTATGAGGTTGGGTTGAGCAAATATATTTTTTGTTTTGTTACCATTGAATGGGTTCGACATAATTAGGGCACATATTTAATCAAAATTACCAGTTTCAATCTACCTATGTTTAATTACGAAATCAATTTAAGTAATCTAAATATATAAAACTCAAAGGTGACTGACTGACATAGTGATCTATCAACGCACAGCCCAAACCACTGGAGGGATCAGGCTGAAATTTGGCATGCAGGTAGATGTTATGACGTAGGCATCCGCTAAGAAAGTATTTTTCGAAATTCCACTCCTAGGGGGGTGAATGGGGGGAGGGTGAAATTTCACGCGGACAAAGTCGCGGGCGGAAGCTAGTTGATTATAAATCTGCTGTTTAGTACATTTATGCTCGCATAACTCGTCAAAATGTACTAAACAGCAGATTTTTTCTTTGCGATTTCAAGTTTTGTCCCTTAATAAAAGTTGTTCATAGCTATGAGTACAATGAGGTTTTGCGCATTTAACGTTACATGTTGGTTAAATTTTTTAATGTATGACCACGCGTATCTTTTTACGTAGTAGTTTGATTTTTTGTTAGCTAAAATAAATTGTCATCATGTTTCATCAAACTTATTTTTACTGAAGTTGTACTAAAGTGATTTTTCACCCAAATTCTCATTCCCATGAATTGTCTAACTCGGATTAATTTCTATCTCTGCACCCATAAGGAAAATTTTCTCATCATCATCTGCTTAGGCGTTCCTAACTATCTTGGGGTCTTCTTCCAGTCTATCTGGATGCAGCTGAATAGTGAATACCGGTATTTTACATGGAGCGACTGCCTATGTAAAGATGGTCATCCATCCACAGACCAACTGATCAGGTTAAGCTACGCTTGCCGCGGTTGGTCTGTAGATGAGTGACCATCTTTACATACCGTGACCCCTCCGTGCCTCGGAAAGCACGTTAAGCCGTCAGTCTCTGCTGTCATTCGTGGATTTTTGACAGTCGTTAGAAGCCCGAAAGTCTGACAACCAGTCTTACCAAGGGGTATCGTATTGCCCGGTAACTGGATGTTGGAGGTCAGATAGGCAGTCGCTCCATGTGAAGTATTTGTATTCAGATGCATCCGGTTAGACTGGAAGCCGACCGATACCGCTTGGTAGGAATGGTAAAAAAAAATTAAACCAAAAAAAAAACAATCGTCATTCTCTCCAATGAAGTCGTCAAATTGAGATTATTTAAGCGTAAACAAAAAAATAAAATAATAAATGAGCGCGCAATAACAATAACTTACAAATTCCCAGTACGTTTTGCTTTGTTAATTTTATGCACGCCTCATTCCACTTGCCGGATTTAAATGTGGCTGTAAAGACGTGGTTACGTTGGTCTTGGTTTTGACCAAAATATTTGTAAAGCATTTTCATAAACTCTATTAATATCGTAGAAGATGGCGGGACGAGCAGCAGTGCGATTCTGTAACCATCTCACCGTGAAAACTTAGGTGAAGTGAGCGTGGAGTGAGCTGTCAATAATGTCAATTCCTAGCAAAAACAAACTCACATCACCTAAGTTTTCACGGTGAGATTTTTTGCAGAATTGGCTGGCTGGACAGAACGTCTAATTCACTATGACCACTTATTCTCGGTTCCTATAAACAAAAACGAATCGTTTTTCTTACCAATGGTAGCATTTTTTATAGCCAAACTGGGCATACAAATAGATTCGTAAGCTAATTTTACCTGGGATAGCAACTTCCATATGGGAGGGTCTACTATGCAAAGCTATGAGGTCTTTGTTTTCATTATTAGTAAAGATATAAGAGTCTTAATTTTATACAATAACGGTCCGTAAATTATAGGAATCGGCCATTAAAGATTCCTTACTTCCAAACCACGTCAATTCTTTAGCTATTCCCGCCAATCTCACGTTCATATCACGCGGTTTCGTTCATTGTGATGATTTCCACCAAGCGGCTCGTATCGCACGGGATCGGAAAGGATACGAACGGGTGCGGCGACAGCCGATCGCGTCCGGCAGGATGTCGACGCATACGATTGGCTCCGTACCGTCGCTTGCGAACGTATCCGTATCTGCGCCAAGTCAAATAGTTTCATTCCTACCGTGTTCTAATTTATGTTCTATTGCATTACAAGAAGAAGAAAATAATCATAAAACATGAAAGAGGAAAAGAAAAATTTGGACGACAGCCGAAAGGATTCGATCGGATACGACGACAGGCGTACGGAGCCGTACGCACGTCGCAGCGTACTTTCGGCTACGATCGCGTGTCGCGGAAGACGCCCGCGGTCAAGCTGCCTTGTGCGGCTTGGTAATATAGACTTTAAATACTGTGTATATGTTATAATATCGTTTAAAGATTGTAAAATCCGTTCCGATCCGATGCGGTGCGAGCCGTTTGGTGTAAATCACCCTAAGGCCCCTGGTGCCGTATTATGACGTTTTAATGCCATCATGATTACAGTGTAAGAGAGAGACGGGGCTATACATGACCGATAGCACCATCCCTTTTTCGCACTGGAATCAAGATGGCATACGGCCCCAGTGGCCCACATTAGACCTGGATTGCAAGCAGGAGTCATGAAAGGGGCCTATGCCCAATAGTGGGAAGATGCAGTCTAACAGTGTTATTAGCCTGATGTACAGTCTTCTTCCGTTATTCTTGGGAAGTCTGACTTATGACTACCTCTATCTTTTACCATGGTGTTACACGCTTAGGACTGAAAACCAGCGAATCAATAACTGCTTGCGTCTTTAAACGAATGTCCAAAATATTGTTGGCAAAATTATGATTTTTTGTACTTTCAAACCCAAATAGCAGGCAGAGGTTTAATTAAAGATCTATGTTGTAATAGTTAAAATATGTTCAGGATGTTACATTCTATGTTGCTCTATGCCCGACTTGTTCTATATGCTCATTTAAAAGTTGGTATATTTTAAATGTTATGCTTAGAACACTTTTTATAAAAATATGATTTTCGGCATTTTCAATCTCAAATACCAGAAGGGCGGTTAATTGTAGACTTTCGCTGTAATAGTAAAAAATGCTAAAGATGTTATTTGATAATTTGGTCATTTGAGTGCAAATTATAAACAAATTATCAAAAAAAAAAATCCTCTAAAAAGCCAGCTCTTTAATTTTTGGGTATAAAATGTTCGACACTTGAATGATGACCTTTAACCTCTTTATTATAATATTAATAGTACTTATAGATATTCCGTCGCCACAAAATAACCACAAAAACCACACCAGTGTGAAACAAAGCCAGAACACAACTGCACAGAATCTCGTTAACTTTAATAATCACTCGAAAATGCTGTGGACTAAGCAGAAAATTTAAAGACACTACGGGATCCTTGCCAACGCCCGAGTGGTCCTCCTGGTACTCCAAACGTCTTTGTACTGTGTTGGAACCGGACAGTCGTGTATTTAAGTTCATCGTTTTATTTAACCTACTTACTTGAATTTGGTATTTGGAGTAAGAATCGGAATTTATTTTTGTAGCGATAAGGGTCAACATTTGGCAAACTAGTGTGCGAGATTTAAATCACTACAAATATTTAAAAAACTATAAATTTTATGATCAATGGTATTAGTATTTGGAGTAAGAATCGGAATTTATTTTTGTAGCGATAAGGGTCAACATTTCCCAGAGGACACGGTGGAGCACACGGTGGAGGTCTGCCCCGCTTGGGCGGAGCACCGCCGTGTCCTCGTAGAGGCGATCGGCAGCGGCGACGACCTCTCGCGCCCGGCCCTGGTGCAAGCCATGGTCCGGGGCGAGAGGGAGTGGGAGGCAGTCACCTCCTTCTGCGAAGCAGTCTTGCTAGCGAACGAGGTGGCGGGACGGCTCAGGGAGAGAGCCTCCCGTCCCAGCCGCCGCGGGAGACGCTCCGGGCGTCGGGAGCCGCGCGACGACTCCCGGCCACCGCAGGCGCGGGCCTGCGGGCGGAGAGTAATGGGTAGCTCACCGTCCGATCAGGACCAGGCCCGTGCCGGACGGCACGTACGTGTTCCACGCGCGCCTCAAAGAGATGTCAGCATCGAGGAGGGGCCCCATAGGGCCGAAGCCTGCCGGGTCAGCGGGATTGTCCGAAAAGGTTACCGCTGGCCCGGAACATAAAGGGCTAAGGAAGGAACACGGGTGGGTTTTAGTCAGTAAGAGTTTGACACTCCCTTCCGCTCCACCCAGAGCGGGAGGGGTCATTTGATGATTTCACATCCGGAAAAAAAAAAAAGAAAAAAAGGGTCAACATTTGGCAAACTAGTGTGCGAGATTTAAATCACTACAAATATTTAAAAAATTATAAATTTTATGATCAATGGTATAGCCATATGTTTGAACAAAACTGCGGTTTCATCAGGTTCCAAATTCTTAAATCGTGGATCACTGCAGCTGTTTCCATAATCTCAAAATTTGAGTAAGAATCAATATTAAATATTGCTCAAGATTCTCTTTTAATAAATTAGTTTTTTGGTCAAGCCAGGGTAGAACTCATAACAGCCAAAAAGATTCAAACGGGATAAGCAGAGAGACAAAGGTTTCCGAGTTTTGCTACAGATTTATCATTATCATTTGTGATCAACTACCTCTCCTATTAAACTCTGTTCACTAGATTATTCACTTTTTGACAGCTACCTTAGAACGTAACTGTTCCAGATAACATAAAAGTTAACTCTAAAATCTATCTGCCTTACTAACCCCCCCGAATAGCAGAATAACTACATATAAAAATAGGGGAAAACTCGACAAAAAAAAAAATTGATAATTTATTTTCTCATACATTCCATTTGTCAAAAAATGGGTAACCTAGCGGACAGAGTATAACAGGAGAAGCCAAATTAAACGAGTAAGGGCTATATTTCACCGGGACACCATGGCGGCGCAACCAGTCGCCGCTACCAACAAAATGTATACAGCTCTATAGAGAGTTACTCACCTGCAATGCTATTCTGTAAAAATCTCATCGTGAAAACTTAGGTGAAGTGAGCGTGGAGTGAGCTGTCAATAGTGTCAATTCCTAGCAAAAACAAACTCACTTCACCTAAGTTTTCACGGTGAGATTTTTACAGAATCGACCGGCTGGTGTCCGTTTGGTTGCGCAACCAACCATACATTTTGTTGGTAGCGGCTACTGGTTGCGCCGCCATGGTGTCCCGGTGAAATATAGCCCTTACTCCTTCCCCAAAACAAAAGTCAACCAGTCATCATTTGTTTATTTATTTCACCTTTCGGTCAAAGATCATAAAAACAATAGACTCTCCTAGTTTACTTCGAATTTTTCCTCTTGAATTTTAAAGTTTGATAACAAACACGCTTGTAATGTAAACAGTATAACAAAGTTGATTTAATGAAAAAATTGGAAAGTTGCACCGTTCACTAATGAGAAGAAGAACCAACGGAAATTATTTCTAACTTCAGCGTCTCAATTAAAATTGTTTTCCAACAGTTACAGGAAATATTAATTGGTGAAGTTAGTTTTCCAAGTTGGAATTTATTATCTGAATTTTTCTGTGATGGAGAAACGTGCTCATGCCTTACGAATAACATAATTTTGGCTGAGGAACCCCTTTTCTTGTTCTTACAAGAAATCAGTAAGTACCTATAGTCTAGTATATAACGGTGCAATAAAAGAAAATACTTTGATTATACGTCAGAAATATCAGGTGAGTAGTAGGTACTCGCAACAGGCGTCGTGTATGACCAGGGGGCCTAAAAAGGCCGCTTTGGCCGAATCATAAAAGGATAACATTATGGGCAGCCCTATCGCATGTTTACGTACCGCGCGGCTGTAGGCATTTATTTCAAGGTTACGGCCGAGTTACAATACTGTATGATCTTTATACTGTGGCCGCGTGCGGCACCAGTCTTGCCCCACCCCCGGGGCCTAGCGTCAGCGCTCACGGTCACCCAGCCAGCAGTACACAGGACTGAGCACGAAAGTGGCGGCTTACGATTTTTTTACGTTAGCTGTTGCGACTTTTGGCACGCGAAGTAGTTGCTCTTGCGTTATCTAGGTGTACCTATATCTGTGAACCAAGACCAAGTTGGTCTCACGGAGAAAGTTGTTCAATTTGATGGTCTGCACCACACTCGTAAATATGTCCAAATCTTTCTGAGACATGTTGTATTATTATGCAGGTCAATTTAAGTTGATGGCTTAGGACTAACTTTTCAATCACCGGATATCTTTTTTCTAAAGGATGAAAATGGCGGTCCGACATAATTTAAAAACTGTCAAACTGTTATATTTATTCCTTCTTAGAAAACTTATCTGAAGATTGAAAAATTACCCCTTATTCTTTTAAGTGACGTCTCCGGGAACCTAAGTGCCAAGGAAAGCCATCTTTAATTGTAAAGTCGTTTCACCAAAAAGAGAGTATACTTATCACAAACAAAAAACCAAATAGCTTCAACTATCAACTAGTTTCAACTTTCTGAATTGAAAAGTGCCTTTGATTTGTTTAATTAAAATTAATGCTTTGAGTTTTAGTCAACAATATCAATTACGATCTTCTTTCGAAAACAACTGCAAGACGAAGAACGGATAGTTGGATAGTCTTAATGCACTTAAAAATTAAACTCCTTAAATGGCAGTAAGACGGCACGGAAGTGTCTCTGTGTCCCAATTAATTAATCCTGGCTTGGAATGCTGCCAAGAGCCTTAGACCGCAGTTTGAGTAAACAGAGACCACTTTGAGGTCATGAATTTTGCACCATCTGTGACGATATTGCTGGATCTAAATGTGGTAAAGGAAAAAATGGTTTGAGAATTTCTTGGTGATCTGGCAACAAGAGTCTGTCAGCTGTTGTGAAATATTCAACGAATCAATATCTCTTGAGGATGCCACGTGTTGAGTATAGGTTTGGGAATATCGCATTTTCTGCATGTGCATATTTTTGCGAGCTCGGCAGTGCTTTTCGGCAACCAAACCAGGTTCTCGTTTTTGGAGAAGTTAAGACTAATATTGAAATTTTATTTGATTTTTTTTTTCATCGCCAAGCTGTTAGCTGGACTCTTCACGTGACCAGAGGGCTGGCCTATTTTTAGCCCAAAGAATAAGCATTGCCATCCAACGTGGTAATGCTGCCAGTCTTTTGGGCACTTATCCCATTGACAGCGATGCGGATGACACTTATCCCATTGAGAGCGATGCGGACGAATTTTTTGTTGCCCAATGAGCTCCTGCCTTGTTCTTTCTTTTTTTACTATACAGGTTGAAATTTTAATCATCGTTTTCCTCTTAAGGGGTCATTGTACTCATCATTATGAACAACTCTTACTATGGGACCAAACATGAAATTGCGTAAAAAATCTGCTGTTCCTTACATTTTGACGAGATATGCGAACATAAATGTAGGGAACGGAAACAGCTGATTTTTTTTCACAATTTCACCCTAACAATTATAAATAAACAATCTACCGAAAAAACAACCAATAAAACTACGGTCATTAAAAAAATAATTCCCACATTCACAAGTTTCGAAAAATCACAAAAACCGGCGAAAATAGAAAATTAATTCAACTGCAGCAAAGTAATGCAATTTCTGACACGGAACTTTTCATCAGTGCATTGCCGATATTGTTCTCGCGACACGGATGTACACAAACGAAATGCAGTCATGTATTTTTTTCTGTCTCTCGAATCTGGGTCAGATAGTTAGCACACAGATAGATACAGAAGGTTGGCTCCATACAATGGCAACGCACGCACACATAGACACGCTTCACGTACAGCACACTCACGACTGGTAATCGTTTGAGATAACCGTAGGTAGATACGTATTCGTCTATAAGACCAGCAGCTGCACCTTAATTGTGTAACATACTATCAATCACAATCTTAATCATTTTGAAGGATATTGCTAATACATTGCTTTGTAAGTTCGAAAAAATTGTCTGCTCAGCAACTTAAAAAAAGCAGTGAACGTTGCTAAACTGTCAAAACGAAAGCCATTCCTACTGTCAGTGTGTTACGCAATTACCCCGCAGTGTTGGCCCAGTAGTAACAGCCCCGAATTACTTGTCAAAGGTCGTAATTTGGATCCCAGACAGGCACATTACCTTTTGTTTATTTCGTAAAAACGGTGACGGAAAACATTGTGAGGAAACCGGCATGTCCTACAACCAAAAATACGAAGACATCCACCAACCTTCCAAGGCCCGCGTGTTGGATTAATGTCCACTCCCTCTCAGAGAGAGGAGGCCTGTGTGCCAGCACCGAGATCGTTATAGGCTAATGAACTGACGATTAAGCGAACGAGTCTACATATTGTATGGATCTGAACTTCTGCATTTGTCTCTTTTGTGTAGTTAGTCCGAAATATTGTTAGCACTAAAAGCATTTCACTCGTTTTCTTTTTGCAGTATGAATAGAGATTAAGCTCTGTGCTATCTTTGTGATTTGTAATTACAAAGGCAATTATATTTTAGTTTAATGGTTAAATATTAACAATGGTGTTAACTTGAAGACGATCTGATCAAAATGATACGTAGATATTCATTTCAGAAAATAATCACAATCAGCCAGTTTCAGAGACTGCAATTTTCAAAATTCCTGAGGGTTTTTAGCAACACTTTTATAATCCTGTATTAGCTCGGGGTTCCATCACTACAAGTCCAGCTGGTTCGCAAAGAAACTCACCGTGAAAACTCAGATGAGGTGAACTGTCAACAGTGTCAATCCCTAGCATCCGGTGAAATGGCAGCTCACTCCACCTAAGTTTTCACGGTGAGATTTTTACAGAATACCGCTGGCCCTCACCTAATGAGAATAATATCCATCCCTGTGTAGACCAAGGATGGGGGAAATACTGCCCCCGGGTCATCTCCGGGCCACGAAGCGTTAAAATCCGGTCCGCGACCATCAAACAAAAATCAAGTGAAGTTTTCGTATTGTTAGAATGGAGAATGGGTCAGACCGTACCCAGATACAAATGTGTCCAAACATGTCCCCACAAAGACCAGCGCTCCTCAACCTTCTACTTCGCGGCTAACTTAAAAGTTTAATTTAATTGCAATTTGCAATTTCTTTCTTATTTTAATAGTTATTTTGTAATATTCCACAATAAATTAGAGTTTCAGAAAATACATCATCACCCCACCTACCTACCTACCTACCTACCTTTTTCCAACTATGTTGGGATCGGCTTCCAGTCTAACCGAATGCAGCTGAATACCAGTATTTTACATGGAGCTACTGCCTATCTGACCTCTACAACCCAGTTACTGGGTAATACGATACCCCTTGGTAAGACTGGTTGTCAGACTTTCGGGCTTCTGACGACCCGTAACGACTGTCAAAGATCCACAAATGACAGCCGGGACCAACGGTTTAACGTGCTTTCCGAGGCACGGAGAGGTCTTGATATGTAAATATGGTGACCCATCCACGGACCAAGCGCGGCAAGCGTAACTTAACCTGATCAATCGACCCGTGCGGCTGTTATTACTCAGAAAATACATATCAATATGTTTATTTCAATAAATAATATAGGCAAAATGCAACATACCTATATTTCGTTAGTAAATATTTGGCAAGCAAAGGAAAAAGTTTCCCCATCCCTGATGTAGACCATTTGAAATTGCATAAGTAATGGAACGCATTACTTCCCAGAGTCATTGCATAATGGAAGGCGGCGTGACACTTTTCATTGTATTAAACGCATTAAGGTTTTAGGTACGTACCCACCGCAGGACATTCATCTAACTTCCGATTAATTCAACCAATTGCTATGCATTGTGCTCTGTTCCGGCCATCACCTGGCATGCTGCCAGTCGCTCTAATTGGGATCCCAATACTTTGTATTTGTTCAGTTTCATAGATTTATTAGTTGTACGCGTTGGTACCCTGTGTGTCGAGTTTGGGATTAAAGAAATTTATTAACGACTTTTTCGCTTGCAAATTGGCAGTTTTGCGTTTTCGTGTTGTGCTGAAAAATGAAACGTGTTGTTTGTTGACCTGCCCTAATTGCTGGAGCCAGCTGGAGAATTGGGTTATTGTGGTGCTTGTGATGAGAGCCGGTAACAAACAACTTTTTAATCTACGTTGGATGCGATTTTGGTTGGTTGGTAATCTGAATTTCGTTGCTCAGATTTTTGCTGAAAGAAAAACCATATAGTATTGAAATAAGAAGTTAAAATAGAGGACTAAAATAACGATCAGTAAAAAATTTTATAGTAGAATTTATTCAAAGTGACTTTGTTGTTTTCATACTTTGTTGATTTTTGATTAACGATAGTAAAGACAATAGAGTTATGCTTACCAAGTTGGAGATTTACCAACATTTGTACAGTAGTAAATAATTATATAACTAAATTAAGTACTTATCTGACTAACTATACTAAAATAATAACGAAGAATTTTAGTCCGTTTGTCTGGATTTATGTTCCGGATTGGCACAAAAACGGCTGAACAGATTCGGATGTTTGTCACTCAGATAGTTTATAATGGATTAACAAATATCTTAGTCACACTGGTGTTACAATCTGGTGTGACTACGAGTCAGTAATGATATCAATCAATCAACTCAGCTTGCTGCAGTCCACTGCTGGACATAGGCCTCTCCCAGGCTGCACCACAACACCCTGTCCTCCGCCTTTCGCATCCAGTGCGTCCCAGCCATTTTCTTTCGGTCGTCCGTATTAACAAATATACTACTTTTAATTCCGGTAGTACGTTTCCGTGGGATATTTGCCGACATCTACGCGGGCGAAGCCGCAGACAAAAGCTACTATTAAATACAAAAACTAGCCAAGTGCTAGTCGGACTCGCACACGAAAGGTTCCGTACCACAAGGCAGAAACACCGGAAAAAAAACATGTTTGTTGTATGGGAGCCCCCCTTAAATATTTTTTTTGTTTTTAGTAGTTGTTGTTATAACGGCAACAGAAATACATGATTTGTGAAAATTTCAACTGTCTAGCTATCGCGGTTCTTGAGATACAGCCTGGTGACAGACAGACGGACGGACAGACAGCGAAGTCTTAGTAAAAACGGCAACAGAAATACATGATTTGTGAAAATTTCAACTGTCTAGCTATCGCGGTTCTTGAGATACAGCCTGGTGACAGACAGACGGACGGACAGACAGCGAAGTCTTAGTAATAGGGTCCCGTTTTCACCCTTTGGGTACGGAACCCTAAAAAAGGACACTCAGGCACGTTTGTACATCATCTATGACGCCTCTTCTAAAACCATTTAACTAGCTAACAATCCAACTATAGCCGTCCGCAAATATAACGAAGGCTATAAAATCTAAAAACCGACAATCAGAGATCTGATCTCATTCATTACACGGACTCGCATTAGTGAGTGCAAGCGGATGGCACAGACGACGTCCCCTGATTTATTGAGCCACCTCCTGCCCCTAACGACATGTCGTGATGTACGGTGATCGAGGCTGGTGAAAGGAAGAAGCGGAAGCGGGTAGGTCAGTAGGTTACTGCCTTCGCTACATGGATCTTTTGACGCTTGGATGACAATAACAGGGGAGGTTGTTGGGAAAGATTTGTACAGATTGGCACATCAAGCTACTGCAATCTGTCAAATTTCTTTATTAGTTTTAAAGTTATCGCTAAAGCATTAGGTTCAAGGTTCATTGGAAAAAATTTATAGTTTCGGGTAGCTTGGTGTGCTGGCGTCTGTACATTTGTGAAATGTATTTCTTCCTTTGCACGTTTTCCCATGTCATATCTGACATTGGCAGAATTGTCGACATGAAGAAACAAGATGGCGGTGTTAGTTCCAATTTTGGCCACGCGCCAAAAGATTCTTGTACAGATACTTGTAGAGAGTTACGAATGCAGTCAAACGAGGGCTGCTGAAACGAGGATATAAATAACACTTTGTATATTCTACCTTTGGAGGAGGCCTATACAGAAATCCACAAATATTTTACCTTTGATTTTTTGCACCACTGTAAAAATCACATTGATCTTTATAATCATTACAATACGGTTGTTGTTCGGTTGCTGCCATTGACAAGTCTGTTATATGGCTGCCTTTATGTTGAAACAATCGACTTTTAACACATAATATTATCATGACGATGGTGATGATTTTCTTATCAAGAAAAAAGAGTTTGAAAGTGCGAAATTGGGCTAGATAGACAATTCAATCAACGCAAATAAAAGTACAAGTAAGTACAAATAAAATACTCTCAACAATAAACATAAACATATAACTGATAATATATGTAGGAACAGAAACCAAGTGAATATTTCTAAATTAATAAAGAAAGATTTCACTCCATGAACGGGTTATTGAGAATTCGCCACATTTAAAAATATTGGTTAACTTGCCACAGTGACAAAATAATTCACAACAGGCTGGTATAGTAAACTCGTCACAGGTATGTCAAACTTGTTTTGAATGTACCGACAGCAAAACGATATTCGTTCTACATTAGTGTTTAGTAAAAGTAATGTTGTTTCAGAATAAAGAAAAAGAAGAAAACGATTTTATGTAACAATCAGTTTAATTGAAAGTAAAAGGCGTGATTATAAAGATAGATAGATAGATCAGTTTAATTGGATAAATCATAGATTTAAAAAGGTTTAACTATGTTTTAAAATAGGAATAACTAACGAAAATAACTAACTTTGGCTTAATCGCGTCGTTATCAATAAAAGTTCACAACTTAAACCACAAGAAAAAACGGCAAACGGCGACCGAACAAGACAAAGAGAATTATTAGAAGATGAAGTCAACCGCATTATTGTGGCAAGCAGAGACGTAGCTGATAAATGTACTATGTAATTTACACTTCAAGTCTGTGTCATTGTTTTACATGTTCTGGTCTGGACGTGGCGTGTGATGGAAATAAATGTGCGACCAAATTATATAAATGAAGTCAGACTATTTGAGGAGTTAGTTGCAAGTTAGTAGAATTTGCAATTAGAGGTCGCTGGTCTGGTTAACTGTACTAAGATGTATTACTGTGAAGCATTCATGTAATTGCAGGTAGAATATACCTACAACTTCATCCAACCATCATAATCAGCCTATAATGTTCCCACTGCTGGGACACAGGCCTCCTCTCGGTGAGAAGCAGTGGGCCGTAATCCGCCATGCGGGCCCAGTGCGGATTGACAGATGTCACATGTCTTCGAATTTATGGTTCTAGGACATGCCGGTTTCCTCACGATGTTTTCCTTCACCGTTTTGAGAGCAGTGGTGATGAAATAATTTACACAAAGTACCACCACTGCTCTAACCAACCAACCCAACCCTGTATCAGTACAAAGGGTGGCAGGGATATCGGTGCGCAATGTGTTACCATGGCAAATAACGATAGTTAAGTTACCCTTATTGCGTAACACACTATCAAACAGAATCTGAATAAGTTTGAAAGATAATAATAGCCTCCCTGACCGTTTTCCTTCACGGTAGCCAATCTCAATGGAGATTAGCCAGGTACGCAGGAGATATTATAGCGCACAAGTGTGTGCGCAAACACAGGTGTACTCTCTGTTCCTCTCATAGTCCAATGGGACGGTAATCCGACACGACCGGGGAGAGTTCAGGCGCAGGACCAACGGCTTTACGTGCTTTCCGAGTCACGATGGTATTAAACCGCCAACTTCCAAACTTCGGACTGTTAGTAAGAAATTCCTAATGGAAAACCCAATAACACTTTGTCCGACCCGGGAATCGAACCCAGGACCCCACGCTCAGCAGTCGCGCTTGCAACCACGAGACCAACGGGGCAGTTGAAAGATATTTCTAACCCATACATACTAAGCATACACACATACATAGTTATGAAGCATCATATTATGTTTGAAAAAATTGTCTGCTAGCAACAAAATGAAAAAATTAAAGCCATTGCTACTGATAGCGTGTTACGCAATTACCCCACCGGTAACGCAACACGAAATAATGATGATAAATGAAGAGTTAACGAGCGTGCTGTTCAGCAAATTAAAATCTCAATATAGCTTCATCATAATTTAAGTATAAATAGATTCTGTTAATAAAATCAGTGACATCTCAACCATTTTTAATGAAAATCTTTCTGAGAGTGAGTACTTAATTTATTTTTATCTCAGACTGTTTTAAAAACCAAATGATTGAAGTCACGACATTGAGGCCAACAAGAACTCCATTAAATAAATTATTCACGTAAAACGGTTCAGAAATTCTCATAAATATTGAGAAATATAAAACCTTTTAAGCCTGAGGCCCTCTGTTATAAATCTTGTCAAGAAACTAAACAATCTATAAATAAAGTTATTGTGAATATTAATATTAACTAGCTGTCCCGGCGAACTCCGTACCGCCTCAGATTTTTTTTTGTTACTTTTTCCCATGATTTAATAATTAGGAAATCTCACGGGCGTCCCCAGAATACCCTACCAAAGTTTCATCACAATCTGACCAATGGTTTCGGAACGCCTAGAGGACAAACATATTAAACATTGATTTTTATTTAAGTGTATATATGTCAGTGTGGTTGATAATGGAATCTTAATTGAAACTAAACGAGTATTAACACGTTACAGTCAACATCATTTTCATACTCCTGAAGGCTAATTCTGGTAATTTAAAACTTTTAAAATCTAGTCGCAGTCTCATCTCAGCGACAGTCAAATGTCAAAAACTTGTCAAAATGTAGGGAAATTAGCGGTATTTTTGATAGACTGAGATCAGACAGGCATCGCAAGTCGCGCAACGAGCGGTGCCTTTGTGTCGCGCGCGATTCGCGTCGCGTGTCGCGCCTGTTTGTAGGAGCCTTAAATCTCAGCATGATTTCACTCCATTTCGCAACGACTTAATTCAATCTACCCACAATCCTCCACCGTAGGCGTTGTATCTCGAAATTATTACAACAGTAACCACAGCATTACATAGTGATGTTTAATTCGGTTCTAAAACGGGTTTTAGTTCATTTGCTTCGTGTACAAAACACATTACTTTAGTTTCAACCGACGGATCGAGCGTGCAATAATTACGCGGTTTAAGCGGTGGATTTAACTTCATTGCGGTTGGGTGGGTAGACGAGCGATCGGGTTTCAACACCTTGTGCTGGAGATGAATAATTTGATATTTTGAAGCCTTGTTTAGGATTCGCTTGAGTTTGATGTGGTTCAAATTGGTTTTTATTGTCTAGAGTCTGCTAGAAAGGCTTAGAAGTCAATAAAGAAACGAATTGAAAATGGCGGCGCTAATCGTCCCCTCTCACTCGGAAATTATAATGTGCGAGTGAAAGGGCATGATAAACTCCATGAAGCTTATTAATTTCGGTAACAATAGAAACAGTAATTGTGTGTCATCGTTACTGTTATAGGGTTTTGCAGTCAAGGGCGACGTTAACCTGTTCCTGTATCCGATAGCTTAAGTCTTTCCTATTATTATTCATGACAAGAGAAACAATTTAAGCCATTTAAACATCACTAATCATCCTCAAGATGGCATAATGTCACAGCAGTTACCCTCTCCCAAAAAGTAAAAAGAATATAATTTGAAGTTGTTTACTGCAGCCACCAAATATTAATACCGATATCAAAAGAAGCCATAACATCCCCAAACCATTAATTTCCACTTTTACAAATAAAAATCCAACAATTTAAAATCTCATTTACAAACCATCATTTAGTCGCCCGTCTGCACCGTCACAAACTTGCACAGTAGAAAGTATACTGCCCGGTGCGACGCTCGAAGACAAATGACGTCGACAGCGGAACGACCATTAATCACAATTAGCGATGACCACGCCACGTCGCAGTCGCTCGTGTGCAACTTTATGTCGCATTATTTTATGAAGTGTTAATTTTGGAGTAAATATATGTACGTCTTGTAGTTTATTTGGTTATTTAGAGGTCGTTGAGACTGCAATAAAGACCGGAATACACATGCCTGAAACTTGTACAAGAATATGCAAGCTTGCACTTCATTATGGTACTCACCAATCAGATGTAGTTATGGCACACGGCATGCAAGCTACTTGCATACGTTTGAGTAAGTTACAGGCATGTGTGTTCCGGGCTTAATGTTGGAGTTTATTAAGAGATGATTCTGGCTAGGTGGAGCGACGATCTTCGCAGGGTAGCTCTTATCCAGCTGGTAGCAGCTGGATAAGAGTTATCGAGACCGAGTTGAATGGCGTCCAATTGGAGAGGCATATGTCCAGCAGTAGACTACTGTGGGGGTGATGATGAAGAGAGGATTAGAAGGAGATAGAAAGCCATATTAAAAGAAAAGCCGCCAGTGTAATGTTGTGCGTTGGACTGGCGCGGCGTTGCGTTCAAACCCAACCCGTTAAGAAATTGTCTTCTTTAAATCCTTGAGTAGGTAGCACCTCCATGACTGACACTTTTATGAGTATTATCTAACTGTTGCCAATGTTCAATGGCGTTTTCTTCATTACGGCTGCTTTTTCAATCGACAGCTAATTTTTGTTCGTGGAATAAATTTGACGTCCGACATTTTTTGTATGGAAGAACTGTCAAAAATTTAAAATTAATTTGAAAAATCAGCTTTTTTCATTCAGCATGAATACTTTCATCTAATACATTTAGAGAAACTTTATGATTTTTTTATATGTATATCTACTTTCATATTTATTAGAATTATAATAATTATGTTCTTTATTTTATATTTTAAATATATCTTTTGTGTTTAATATTTTTTTATCCAGTAGGAAAAGAAGCCTATGTCTTTTTCCAGCTCTCATGCTATCTAAATTCATACCAATCGGTTCAGTGGTTATGGCTTGAAAAGGTAACAGACAGGTAGTTACTTCAGCATTTACTAGCTTCTTCCCCCGACTCCGTCCGGATGAAATTTCTTGTTTTAACATGAAATTATCCTATGACACTCAGCAACACTGTAGCTTCCAATTAGTAAAAGATTTTTGGGATCGGATCGAAGATTACCCCCTAATACAAACTCACAATTTTTTCCTTTTTATAATATGGATTCTCAATTTGACCTTAAAATAGTTGATGATTCTGAATACCAACCCCAGATTTTATCAATTTAAAAACCCTTAAAACATTTATAGATGTGGGTTTTGCAACAACCACTACGACCAAAATGAAACGGTTTAATGAACAAATCCAAACATGCAATTTATTGTTAACGCTTGCATAAGTAAACATTTGCAGGGATTATATTGGATTTTGCACTCAATTTAATTATTTGATTAATATTCGGATGATTTTCACTATAACTAGTTTTAATGGAAATAACATAATTTATTTATGAAACTACCGCATTATAAAACTGTAGTAATACAGGTTTGTACGTATAATGTTTTAGGTTCATCTGCAATCCCGTTGAGAGCAGTACTAGCCCAGTGGTGTCAAATTTCTTTAATAGATTTTCAACTTTATCGCTAAAGCATAAGGTTCAAAGTTGATTGGGAAATTTTGACAGTTTCAGGTAGCTTGATGTGCTGGCGTCTGTACAACTAGCTAGTAATTGGGTTGTGGAAGACAGATATGCAGTTGCTCCATGTAAAATTTTGCTGCATTCGGTTAGACAGGAAGCTGACCCCAACATAGTTGTGAAAAGGCTAGGCAGATGATGATGAGGTACAAATAAAAGAGTCTTCATCAACTAGTGCGCTTATTACCATGACATCTATTATTCAATTGCTTGAACTAAATAAAATATGTTATAATCTTAAGACTGTATGAATATCAACGCTAATCAGATTATACTATCGTTTCAAAAGCGATTAAACAACGATAAGATATTTAGGCATAGGTACTTATTTATCGATTACACTAATTTATCATGAACATCAAACAAAAATGAATCTTATTCCAATACAGTAAGATGACAATTTAAAATATAGAGATTATAGAATTAAACATGATGATGATAACGAATGATTTATATATGAAATTCTTTCAGTTCACGCGTAATGGTAACAGGAGATATTTAAAAATGATTCTAAAATTGATTTTATTCAGTGTTTTAGTGGTAATAGTTACTGCAGAAAAAGTAAGATATGATAATTTTGCGTTATACAAAGTGCATCCGGGGAATGAAGATGATTTGACGTTTCTTAATGAGTTGATGGAGAAGAATGAAAAGTTGGACTTCTGGAAGCCTCCTACTCATGTAGGGGAAAGTGTAAGTGTTGTGTCTCCACCAGAATTGAGAGAAGAATTTGAACATTCTTTGAAGAAACGCAGCATTCATTCTGAGCTCACTTTGAAGAATATTCAAGAGTGAGTATTATCGAACCATTCATTACAACCTCATTTTTATAACTTTAATCCAGACTTTCATTGCATTAAGTAAACTTATTTTGATCTGATATCATTTAAGTTTGAAAACGCGACTTCTATTTTTGTTTACGATTGTTATTCAGATTCGCTTTCATTTTCTAAATTTTATTCATTCACTTTGTTATGTCAAATCCTAAGTAAAAGTTTTACTGTACTGCTGTATGCAATCTCTCAAATAGCAAACATATTTGCTAATTCACTAAGTAAAATTCCAAGAATCCTACAAAATATTCTAAGCAGATTCTTTTACTCCTTTAGTTAGAGTAGCCATAGAAATATAAAACTTATATCTATAGTAGTAGCTAAGCTTATTCACAGAGTCCAAAATGAATGTATTTCTTAACCTCGAACCTACGGGTTACATTGAATCCGATAAGAAAAGCAATCGAAAACTATCTTCACCTGTTTTGCCAGATTGTTTTTTTTAATCCAATTTATATATTTTAGAGCATTTGACGCCCAACTCTATAGCAGAAAAAGACGTGATACCAGCCATGAACTGATTTGGACCAACTATCAAACTATTGAAGATATCTACGGATGGTTCGACTATTTGGGCAGTAACCATAGCAACATTGTCACAGTTGTCGACGTCGGAGACACCTATGAAGGTAAATTAATAATTTAGTCCAAACTATTTCAGATTGAAAACTTCCTTTGGTTTCGTATACATTGGTTTGGGGACCTGTGGCTAAATAATAACAGCCGCACAGGTCGATTGAACCGCGGCAAGCGTAGCTTAATCGCTTGCCGCGGTTGGTCTGTGGATGGGTGACCATCTTTACATACCGAGACCCCATCGTGCCTCGGAAAGCACGTTAAGCCGTTGGTCCCGGCTGTCATTCGTGCATATTTGACAGTCGTTACGGGTCGTCAGAAGCCCGAAAGTTTGAAAACCAGTCTTACCTAGGGGTATCGTATTACCCAGTAACTGGGTTGTGAAGATCAGATAGGCAGTCGCTCCATGTAAAATACAGCCTTCATTCCAGTTAGACTGGAAGCCGACCCCAACATAGTTGGGAAAAGGCTAGGCAAATGATGCAGATGATGACATTGGTTGTTCACCAATTTATAGCCACTAGTCATTTTCAATGTGTCATCAGTCATGGAAATTTATTGTAAAGCTAATTTACTACCGATTTAAATTGTCCGTATTATCAAATCATAACGGTCATACTTTGACAGTTGTATGAAATGGTTATACCTGACTTGAAGTGATATGAAGTTACCAACTTGACTAAACAGAACTCTTAAAGGCCAGTTTGTCAAGAAATTTTATTAAAACCATACAAAAACAGGATGGATAAACGTAAATTAAAAAAATAAAGGCGACAAACAAAACGCACAACCTGGCGCTTCCATATCAACACAAGTTGGATGTGAATGGAAACGCCGGGTGCCGGGAGAGGATGTCCTAGGAGGACATAATACTGACCCTAATGGTGGTGATCTTCAAAAAGGTCAACTGCGTATTACTCGCAACTAGCGTGCGCGTATGACCAGATAAATTAACGTAATCGAAACAAAAGGTAATAACGTAATCGAAACAAAAGGTAATAACGTAATCGAAACAAAAGGTATTAACGTAATCGAAACAAAAGGTAATAACGTAATCGAAACAAAAGGAGTATCATATGTAGGTAAGGATCGTAACAGGTGGCGTTCTGCGGTGGTATTCTGTAATTATCTTACTGTGAAAACTTAGGTGACGTGAGCATGGAGTGAGCTGTCAACAGTGTCAATTCCTAGCAAAAACGAACTCACTTCATCTGAGTTTTCACGGTGAGATTTTTACAGAATCGACCGGCTGTAGGTTTTTCGTATCCCCCACAGAAATTTAGCGTGAGTTTATCAATGTAAAACGTTTTTTTTTCAGGCAGAGCAATCAAAGGAATCAGAATAAGTCGTGGTTCTGGTACACGGGCTTTCGTCTTGCAGGCTGGTGAGGTGGGTGCTGACTGGCTCTCCCCGACCATCGTGACATACATCGCAAATCAGCTGATCTTTAGCAACAATACTGAAATCACTGCTGCTGCTCAGGACTTTGTTTGGTACATCTTCCCGTTGACAAATCCAGATGGTTTTCAGTTCAGTCAGGATTCTGTAAGTCATCATTTTACTATAGTTTATTTTTGGCCGAAGATGGCAAAACACGGAGAAAATTGAAATTGGGGAAATTGAAAGATTTGGGGAGATCTTTACCCAACACACTTTTCTTTGGACACCAGAGGTTAAAAGAAATAAATATGAAAATAACAATAATAAAGAAAAATATTATAATAATAATATGAAATATAAATTAAATGATATGATAATACTTAATGTTTTGTTTAATCTTGTTGCAGTTTACATAATTTTTATTTTTAATATTTTGTCATTTTCGTAACATTTCTACAATTTGACAATTTTACATTTGACATTCTATTTATTTTTTATGCGATTCTCACTTTTTCATAATTTTTTGACAAGTAATTTTAATTGTACGAATTGAAACTATGGACTAAAATGATGTCTGAAATAAATAAATAAATTATTATTATTATTTTAAGAAGATTAGGAAATAAATTATTGTTTTGACTTATTTCTTGTGACCACCTCGTTGGGCTAGTGGTCGCAGCTGCTACTACTCAGCATGCGGTCTTGGGTTCAATTCCCGGGTCGGACAAAGTGTTATTTGGTTTTTTCATCAGGATTTTTTCAGTAGTCTGGATTTTTGCCCGGTTGGTGGCAATAGGCTCGCCCCCTGTTGCTGGGACTTAAACAAAATTGGTGAAATGTTGGTGTATTGTTGGTACTCGTCTGTCGGAATCCTATAAACGCCTATCGTAGACCCACCACGATACCTACCTACCTACCTACCCACCCACCTACGATACCTACCGACCTACGATAGGCATTTATAGGGTTCCGTACCTCAAAAAGAAAAAAAAGATGATCACTTTGTTGTCCGTCTGTCTGTCTATCAAGACCTTTTACCTTGGGAATGCGCAAAGGTATCGAGTTGAAATTAAAACCATATACTCAGGTCTACAGTCGCTTGAAGCTGTGAAAATATCAAACTTCTAAGTTAACGTAAAAAAAAGATACGGCCGTTTATGCCGCAAAAAACGTATATTTCGACACTTTCAAGGGAATAAAAATTTACAGGGTACTTCCCGTTGACCTAGAATCATGAAATTTGGCAAAACGCAATGTCATGTAGCACAAGTAAAGGAAACGGAAATAAGTTTTCACTTAAAAAATTGCAGACAATATGTGACATCCACCAACCAGCACTGGGCCCAAATGGTGGCCCTCTCAAAACTTACAATAATCTTGTTTCTTTGCTACCTGTTAAATTTATAGTGTTATAATTATATTCTTTTCACCCTTTAGGTCAGACTTTGGATGAAGAATAGGAGACCTACCTCGACTACCACAATCGGTGTTGATCTGTCTAGGAACTGGAATGCAAAATGGGGATGTAAGATTTTTTAGCTTCCCGTCAGTAATGATAAACCTGTCAATGCGTTTAGTAGATTCGTGCGATGGAACACTGTAATGAAATGTATTATCACTTCGTTACATGCTTTTGGTGACATGGATTGCCTCTCTGTGCAGTGAGCATGTCACGACTCACGTTATTAAAAAATAACGTAGTTTTTAGGGTTCCAAAAAACGGAACCCTTATGGATTCGTCATGTCTGTCTGTCTGTCTGTCCGTCCGTATGTCACAGCCACTTTTTTTCGAAACTATAAGAGCTACACTGTTGAAACTTGGTAAGTAGATGTATTCTGTGAACCGCATTAAGATTTTCACAAAAAAAACAGAAAAAAAAAACAATAAATTATGGGGGTTCCCCATACTTAGAACGTGTGGGGTATCTATGGATAGGTCTTCAAAAATGATATTGAGGTTTCTCATATCATTTTTTTCTAAACTGAATAGTTTGCGCGAGAGACACTTCCAAAGTGGTAAAATGTGTCCCCCCCCCTGTAACTTCTAAAATAAGAGAATGATAAAACTAAAAAAAATATATGATGTACATTATCATGTAAACTTCCACCGAAAATTGGTTTGAACTAGATCTAGTAAGTAGCTCGCCGGTGAAAATGAAAATTTAAAAACATATGATGGTACGGAACCCTCGCGACCTCGGTGCGCGAGTCCGACTCGCTCTTGCCCGGTTTTTTTTTTTTATCCTGAGCTTTACTATCCTTTTATTTTGCTCTTACTGAATGGGTTAAGGTTGTATGCATAGTCGACCTCGTAATTTTTTTACCACCCTAAGGTAGAATACCAGACGTCTTAAAACGACAACATCTATTTGAGTCATATAGATGCAAATATAGCAACAACCAGTTATTTCAAAATGGCGGTAAACAATATTTTTTGTTTCAAAGCAGTGCAGTTACTGTTGGATATTGCTGTTTTTGCTACAAACCTATAATTTCATCGGGTAATATGAGATGTTTCTGGTTTGCTACAAACAATGAAGCTGATTTGATATTGACACTTAAAGACATTTTAAAAAATTGGATTTTGCTGACTCATTTGTATAAGTGACAGTTAAATAGTTTCAACTTAAGTGAAGTTTCAATTAACTAGAAATTATTGTCAAAAATGGTAATGAATATCGGGATCGACTATACCATCCTGTTCACCTGCATCACCTTAAATATACCTATTCCGTCGTAAAATTATGTTTTTATTTGTTTCCAGCTACCGGCGACGGCGCCAGTCATACCCCCTCTGCTAACAACTACTCAGGGCAGGGTCCATTCTCAGAACCAGAAACCCGATTCTTATCTAACTACATTGAAGCAATTAGCACCAATCATACGATAGCTGGATTCTTGTCGTTCCGGTCTTTTGGGCAGCTTTTACTCGTGCCTTATGCGGTTATTGTTCCGTCATTCGATTATGATAAGATGGTAAGAATATTTTTTCTTTGCTGACTTACCGTCGGTCTAGTAGTCGAAAGCGCTACTGTAAGCATGAGGTCCTGGGTTCAATTCCCGTGTCGGGGAAAGTGTTATTGGGTTTTTCAACTTGGAAATTTTTAGTAGCAGTCCGGAGTCTGGATCTGTGCCCGGTTGATGGCAATAGGCTCGCCCCATGTGAAAACATAACTGGCGAAATTTAGGTGTAGGTGCTTTAGGTACACCTCTAAAGTGGTAAAGGTTGGGCCCCTTGCTCACTACAGGCGTGATATTATGTGATGTTATTTAATGACTAAGGGATCGCAGAATGGAGTCCTACATTATACAGTATGGAAACCACTTAACAGCATTTGCCTAGCCTTTTCCCAACTATGTCGGGGTCGGCTTCCAGTCTAACCGGATGCAACCGAGTGCCAGTATTTACCAGTGGATGTACCAGTATTTTTTTTATGTAATCCACATTTATGTATAAGCAATAAATTACACTGAAAAATTAACGAAATCGGTCTCGAAAAAAAATCTGCTGTTCCCTACATTTTGATGAGCAAAATTGAGAATCCATGTACTCCCTTATGTGTAATAGCGCGCTCCCTAGAGATTCCCTTTAAACTGTACACAGGCCTTATGTACTACCCTCGTACCTAGCTTAAACGATTACAAAGGGCCTGTGAACACGATAGACGGAGTTTCGTGTCTTTATCTCTATGTCTTATCTCATTTATAGAGATCGTAGTGAGTACATAACTTATGCGAACATAAATGTAGGGAACCGCCGACCGATTTCGTTGATTTTTTTGTATATCGTCAGAAAAGGCGATAACAAGTATGTGGTATAATGAAACTTATACATAACAGTGTAAACCTCGATCTCCGTAAGAATAATTCAATGAATCTGACCACATTTTTTAAAGTTCCTAAAAGGCTTGATTGATTAGCTGTTGTCGTCTTAGCTAACCTATCACAGACATGATTTGGACAGTCTGTAAGCCACTTTTTGTGTGATAAACTCTACTGTGATTACCCTTTTGAACGCCAGGGCATAAACGCACGCGCGTGCCCTCCACGCCAAGCCACAATTTTAAATATTTAAGGTATACATTTAAAAACACACAAAAGTAATGATTTAATTGTTTATTTCGTGATAAAGTGCACCGCATTTTTGTCACATATTTATGTCGCTCGTAATAGGATAGGCGACACACGATTGGCGTACAGGGCACGCTCTTGCTTGTCACGTATATGTGACAATGGCGTTCAAAGGGTTAAAAACATTTATTTGGTTTCCAGGTCACCATCGGAAGAAGAGCCATGGGTTCTTTATCTGTCCGTTACGACACATACTACAGAGTTGGTACCGCAAAACAAATCCATAGTAAGAACATCACTTAATTATTACTTTACTCACTTACTTCAAACCTTTGTTTTTTTTTTTGTGCTGCCCGGACCAGAACAAGGAGTTATTATTCTACTCTCTCTTATTCAAACTTAAATTGTTTTACAAGTTGGTAATATATTATAACAAACGTTTAATTTTTTTTCGAATATGAGTAACTAGCTTCTGCCCGCGAATTCGTCCGCGTGAAATTTCACCCTCCCCCATTCTCTTTGGGGTGGAATTTGGAAAAAACCCTTGCTTCGTGGATACCTACTCTTCACAAAGAACACATCCTCCAAATTTCATGTCTCTAGGATCAGCAGTTTAGGCTATGCGTTGATTATACTGATATATCGACGTACAGCCTAAACCGTTGGTCCTAGAGACATGAAATTTCCTCTGAGACATAAATATAAAATTCAAAGTCCTGATTAGTCAATCAGGACTTTGAATTTTATTATATGTAGATATGGAGCAGTAGTGGCCCAGCGGTAACGGCCGTGCCTTACGAGTTGTAGGTCGTAGGTTCAAACCCAGACAGGCGTTTTACTCTGTGGAAATTATTTCATCACCACCATTCCCAAAACGGTGAAGGAAAACATCGTAAGAAAACCGGCATGTTCTAGAACCAAACATTCGAAGACTTTTATCAACCCGCATTGGGCCCGCGTGGTGGATTACGGCCCACTCCCTATCACCGAGAGGAGGTCTGTGTCGCAGCAGTGTGAATATTTTAAGCTCATTATATGCACATCAACAGCCTATAGCAGTCCACTGCTGGACATAGACCATTCAAATCGCACGCCATTCATCTTAATTCTCAGCAACTCTCATCCAGCTGCTACCAGTCCTGCGAAAATCGTCGATACTATCTTTGATATTCCGATTCGTGATAAAATTCACGATAAACATAAATTGATGTACCCTTGATTTAGTTGTAACCTGTCTTGCGAAGTCTAGGTACAGTAATTCTAAAAAAACAAGTTTATTTAATTTTCTACAAAGATCTCGCTGAGGACTTTCTCGATACTAATGATATACAAATTTTGACAGAGATATTTGAAACATTGAAATTAGAAATTCTAAGAAATTCACTCAAGCAATATTTTCGTCCCTTATACCACCTTGGAAACTATAACGCAAATTAAACAAACATTTTCAAGAATATTTACATGTAGGTAATCATTTTAACGAGGCGTTAGCATAGGCCATCGACTCGACTAGGCCCGGCAGCGACAGGTCACTGCCTACTTCTGAGATGAGGGCACGGCGCGGCGGCACACCCTGCCAGCGTATGCCACGCCGTGTCCTCCCGGCAGTCGACGCAGTTACCTTGGCAAGCTTTTACGTGGAGAAATGCTCATGCATTCTGCACTACCACGGGGAGATAGTGCAGTTATCCGCCGCGTGTGTGAGTGCGCCGCGGCTGTCCGTCACCGGACCCTCCTCCGGGGAGTACTCCCCATCACCGGCGCACCAGAACACATAGCACGCCGTGACCACCCCAGGGACCAAACCAGCACATGGGCGCCAGAGACGACCCCGTGTCTGTCTTGCCTTGGTCCTCCTGCGACGGGTCAGGTCATTGGCCCCGCCGCCTGCCAATTTTCGGCCGCAGAGGATAGGGAGAGCGGCCAACGTAATACGAACACTCCTCCTCCCCTGCGGCCCCACCGCGTCCGCCATCGAACGGTGGCGACCCCGTCAAGGCCGCGGAAGGTAGGGAGAGCGGCGCACCGTAATACCGGCACTCCTCTCCCGCCGCGGCCTCCAACCCTTAGCTGCGATGCCTCCGATATGACATCGCGGCCCGCCTCAGTTGCGATGTCGCCCAAGCGGCACGGCAACCTACATGTTGGCCGCTACGTCGTCGGCTTGTCGGCAAAAGCCCTGACGAGCGGCCCCTCCTCGGGTTCCTCATCGCTTCACCGTGGGTGTCCAAGCCACGGCTACTGAGCCCCCCCGCCTCGACAATGCGGGAACCCACCGGGGGGAACCTTGGCAAGCCTAGCTTAACCTTTTATTGACCCGTGCGGGACTTATTTTTTAGCCACGAGCCCCTCTCTTTTTAACCGACTTCTAAAAAGAGGTTCCTTATTCGACACGAGATATGTATGTATGTATGTCCGCAATATTTTTTTAAACTAATAAACCAATTTTGATAATTCTTTCATTAATGTAATCTAGATACTTTCAGGAAGGTTTTAGTATAATAAATTAAGTAATTATTCTTATGTACGAAGTTATACGCATAAATGTACTGCATCTCAGCGTTTCTATGCGAATTTTGATTATTCTTCTAGTCGGGTAATTCAATTCTTAAATGCACTATTGTTAATTGAATTTATGTGGGATCGGGATAGCTAAAAAGTGAAATATATTAACTTTTTTACAAAAAAAACAACCAATTAAAAAAAAACACTATAAAGTGATAAAGTCGGTGTCAAAAAACTGGCCAAGTGCGAGTAGGACTCGCACATGAAGGGTTCCGTACCACTAGGCAAAAACGCCGAAAAAAAACCCGTTTGTTGTATGGGAGCCCCCCTTAAATTTTTATTTTATTATTTATTATTAAAGTAAAAATACAACTGAGTATTTTGTGACTATTTCAAGTGCCTACCTGTTGCTATTATTGATAACGAGCAAAAAAGGGCAAAAAAATCGCGTTTGTTGTATGGGAGCCCTGCTTAAATATTTATTTTATTTTGTTAAAAACAAAATAAAATAAATATTTAAGCAGGGCAGCAGCAAAATAAATATTTGTTGTTATAGCAGCAACAGAAATACATAATTTGTGAAAATTTCAACTGTCTAGCTATCGCGGTTCTTGAGATACAGCCTGGTGACAGACAGACGGACGGACGGACGGACGGACGGACGGACAGCGAAGTCTTAGTAATAGGGTTCCGTTTTTACCCTTTGGGTACGGAACCCTAAAAACGAAAATGCCGATCCAACGACACCGACTTCCGAAATTAAAGTTATTTATCACTTTGTAGTGTTTTTTTAGGCCGGTTGTTTTTTGTAGTTCTATTTCATTTTAACTGACGTTAACAACCTTTTGTTTACAGACGGTGCATCCGGCTCCGTGGCAGACTGGGCCATGCGCCGCTACAACCTTCCAGTTGCCGCCACCTATCTTCTCAGGGATAACGGTAACTGGGGCTATACCTTACCTGTAAACCAGATAACCCCAACAGCTGAAGAAACCTTCGATTCTGTCCTTGCAATAGTAAGGGAAGCAAAGTTCATTAATGTTCTGTAAATTGTTTAAGTTTTTGATTAAAATAAAAGGTTTTTTGAAGATGTGTTTTCTTTTATTGAATGTGGTGTAAGATAGGTGTATGAACGTAAATGGTAAAGATAAAGATATTTTATTTTGCAAATACGGGTACAAGTCATGGTGGTCATTGGTGGTACATAATATACATACAGAAACAGCCATATTTTGCCAATTACAAGGCATGCAAAAGTATAGAAATTACAATTAAAATACATATTTACTATTCCATTACATAATATAATTCTAGTTCATCATTACCTAATAATTATCAATGTTCAACTATTCAATTCAATGACTACATAAAATAATTCTTATTCATCAGTCAATAATATAAGTAATGTCAAAATTTCTAATAGCTATTTAAATACAATATATAAAATAGTCAAACAATTTCTTTTTCCAATAAAAAATCTTCAATCCTATAACATACTTTGTCTTGTGTATAATGGACGTAACGTACGTCACGTACGTACGGTACGTAACGTAATGAAGCAAAAGGAGTGTGTAAGGATCGCAGCTGGTGGTGTTCTGTAGTTTCTGCCTAACCCATTTGGAAGAAGACATTAAGTTCATGTTATGAATGTGGTGTCAGTTCTAAGGACAGTCCTTCTATCCGAATCGCAGGGCCGGCGCAAATGCAGGGCCGTCTTAAGCATATTAGGCGCCGGGGTGCGAAAAACAGTCTGGGCCTGGCAGGCCGTTTGATTTTTGACAACAAAAAAAAAATATTTTGGACTCCCATTTTTAAGGAGAACCACCAAGGTAGCCCGCAAAATCTAATTTTACGTGTTATTTCTTACGTTTTTTGCAATTTGCAGGTCAGTGTCAGGTTGTATATTTTGTCTTGCAATTGACTTAGAGGGTTGTATTGATATATAACCCTATTGATTGATATTTCATGAAATAGTAATTTTGAATTTCACGGGCTACCCTGGCGCCTCATAAGACCCTGCGCTTGGGTGCCACGCACCCCTTGCACCCTCGGGCAATGACGGCCCTGGGCACATGAATACAGATAAATACTGATCCTATTAAACTTCACTGTTGCTCAGGATACCAGCAAACTAAGTCAAAGTGCCAGGTTCCCATACTTAGACAGAAATGACGTTCTTCAAGCAGTATTCCTTTCAGATATGAACCTTTTGATTTTCCATCTGTGTCAAAATCAAAGTGATCCTTATTGTTGTTGCAATAAGGTTGCAGGTGGGTTGCTGTGAGAGGTAAAATAAATGTAAAGGACTGTATCCCGTCCATCGAAGTACTGAAACAAACCAAACAAATAACATACAGTGAAATGTCACGTGGTATATAATTATGTGACTTTTTAATGCCACATAATTATATTTTAATCAAATGAAAAGATAAGGTATCGATTCGTCGAGTACCCAAACCAATACTTGCCATTTTCAAGTACAGCATGACAAAACATTTCATTATCAAAATTATAGGTACCTAATAAATATTGCTCAAAACTGTGATAAAATTAGAATTATCAATATTATAAATCATCAAAATAAAACGCAGCTCAGACAATCTTGCCTTAAAGATATGGAAAAGATAAGTATTCTAAGGTTCCTTCTATTGATTGTAGTTTTTAAGCTATATTTAAAATCAAAATACACAAAGAATGAACAGAAAATTTGGAATGTTTCATCAAACTGTTCATTCATTGTGTATTTTGATATCCATCGACTTAATAACAATGCGAAGTTTATTATGATAGTAACTTCTGAACATGGCAATAAGCTTTTCTTTAATCATAGAATGCTGTTTGAGATAGATAAACCAATACTTATGAGCGTTTACGCCGAGCGGCATTTCATACAAACTTTCAAGCCTTTGTTTTTCGAAGTGAATGAACCTTCATACGCTTAAGCAGGATACAAAGGTCTAAAAAGTTAGTAGAGAACATCTTCGAAAAATAGTGTTACAGCCAAATTAGACCGATTTTAAACTTTCCATAGAAACAGAGATTTCTAGTTATCTTTTTTTAAATAAGACATTTCGAAAATGTTCTCTACTAACTTTTTAGACCTTTGTATCCTGCTTATGCGTATGATTCATTAATTTTGATAAAGAAGGGCTTGAAAGTTTGTATAAGACACTGTTCATTCTGGAAGTAATAGATCTATAAGTATTAAGTATGTCAATGATGTAACCATTTTTTTTTATGGAGTATCTTGCCCGTTCTTGTCTATTCCTATAGGTTCCTACCTACTACGCTTTGGACTGGGCAACTTACTTCATCTTACTGACTAACCGACTCCTTGACAGTTCAAAAGTGCCTGTAATTGGTTAAATTGAAGTAAATGGTTACTTTTTTTTGGTCAATAGTTGTCCTCATAAAGTTTCCATCATACTCGAATTTAATTTAAAACGTAGGAAACCTGTAATAAATTTGTAAAACTAATCAAAAGAGATTACATTTTTGACCCTAATCATCATTGACCGTATTCCACATAATAATTTACACTAGCTTTGCCTAAGCCTATAACAGTATTTTTGTCATATAATGTCGATATTTTTGTCATAAAATGTAAATTTTATCCTCGTTCAGCTCAAGTGAACTGTTTCATAAACTGTATGTCCCAACACTCCTATCTGACTAGCCTAGCCTCTTTTGGGCACTAATGCAATACCTAGACCATGCTCAGGTATGAATGTGGATGGTTATATCATAGCGTAGAGAGAAGAGTAGGGGAAGACCCAAGAAACGATAAATGCCTAGTGTGAAAGATGATGATTATGCCTAGAAAGGGAGTAACGACCGAGATGACGATTAAAGAAGTATGGAAGAAAAAGACATGTTGCGCCGACCATAAATAAATCGGGATTGGGTAGGAGAATTATGATGATGAGGATCAGGTATTGGTTTTTATCTCAAACAGAAAAAAATTATACTCCAAACAAATAATACATAAGTACGTTTGATCGATTTATCTAATAACCACTCATAAAAATTTAGAGCCGTTGTCTTTACAATATCATGAACTTTTATTGTTGTAGTCCATATCTCACTTGTTCGGGTAAAGTAGTGTGATACTGACAAAAATGACGTTAAAATTATTTTCTATTTTATCAATTTTAATTATATGTGTATCAAGCGAACCATTTCGGTTCGATAACTATACGTTGTACAAAGTACTACCAAAAAGATTAGAGGAAATTAAAATACTTGAAGATTTGTATAATTCTGGATCCGAGTATGATTTCTGGGACGACCCTGTGCCGACTGCTGATTACATTAATGTTGTGTCCAAACCTGAATTAAAACATGATCTGGAACGTTTTTTGGGAACGTATGGAATTGATTTTGTTGTTACCGTGCCGAATATCCAAGAGTAAGTTTTTTTTTTTTGGAGCCAGCTTAGAATCGTATAGCTACATGCATAGTTTTGGAACTGCACAGTAGCCCCCAGATAGGTAATATCGACCAGATAAAAAAAGTTTCATTAGAAAACCAGCGTCAGACAGCATCTGTCTGGCTTTAATGCTGAAATGAACCTTTTTGGCGCAGCCGTGAGGCATACACTATTATTTTTGAAATTATATTTTTGTTTTGTATTTTGTGTTTCACGAACTGTGTCCAAATAAACTTTTTTTCTTTCTTTCTATAGTTTTAAAAAGGTAACAGTATTTTTTTGCATAAAAAAAGTTACCTACCGGGAACCGAAGTTGATGGATTTACAAATCTTTTACTCAACATAGTTTACTTTGTCAGGCGAACGATTTCTTTGTTAATTTTAATGACACCGCAGTAGTAAATAAGTACTCAGACCTAATTACAGAAGCGAAGGCCAGACAGTTAATCTTTGTAATCTACGCAATTGATATTGGACTCAATTAAATTGTACCGACACAAATTAACTTTACAGGTTAATAAACAATGAAAAGAAGAAGAAATACACAAGAAATAACGTCAAAAGTATGGGATGGGAAGATTATTATACCTTAGAAGATATATACTCCTGGCTTGATGACCTAGCTGCAACATTTAATGAAGTATCCATCATAGAAGGTGGAACATCGTACGAAGGTCGTGTTATCAAGGGTATTAAGATATCCCATGGAGCTGGCAGAAGAGCGATCTTTATTGAAAGTGGTATTCATGCAAGGGAATGGATAGCACCAGCGACTACTAATTATATTATCCATGAGTTGTTGTACAGTGATGATGAGGAAACGAAGGCTGTTGCTTACGATTTTGATTGGTATATCTTCCCTGTGACTAACCCTGATGGTTACATTTGGAGTCATGTTGGCGTAAGAATTTTTATTATTTTTAATGATGGTAAAGTGTAAAATGAGCCAATTTCTGTAATACCAGTCTGTAATTTATTGATGCACTCCTGCTGGCTACCGAGTACCGAGATGACGACTAATAGAATGGAGGCAAAGAACATGGTTTTGCGGACCCCAAACCCCAACGCTCCAGGACCAATGCATAACAAATATTAATTCTAAAAGACAACGTTTAAAATGACTGCCATTTTAAACCAGTTACATTGCCTGGCGGCAGAATTACCTATGGTACAGTCAACAGCAAAAGTAGATGATCAAAATCAGAAATTCAATACTAATTAACGGAGTTCGTGTCAGAACTGTATGGCAGAGCTGTTGCTGTTGTTGTTGTTGAGCTATGTGCAGAGACTGTGTGGCTGTGTGGCAGAGATCTGACGCAAACTCCGTTCATTAGTAGGTATTGAATTTCTGATTTTGATCATCTACTTTTGCTGTTGACTGTACTAGGGCGCCAACTATATGGGGATGTGGTCCAAGTATAGTATAGGCTTCTCAATTTTTGTGTCAATCTCCACGCCCCTGTACTAGCCTCCTTCAGGTTCTACCCGCGATGGCAACAATGAAGAAGATATGATATAAAATTCATTTGTTTTTTTTTTGTAGTTTAGACTATGGCGTAAGAACCGACGACCATTCGGCAATGCGTTTGGTGTAGATCTGAACAGGAACTGGAACGATAATTGGCTGCGTAAGTACCTATTTATCAGAAGTTTTTTTTCCAAAAACACTCCATCATTTGATAAACATTTAAAATAATAGATAATACAAAGCCAATTTAGACAACATGATTAAATACATTGCACAGATAATAGTCATAAAAACCTTTAAAACTATGGTCCTCCTTATCTATGAAGGACGCCAAAACATGTTCGCAGTTCATGGTGGCGCTAGTTGTAAGGAATACTTTCAACTACTACCATAGAATAATAATAGTAGGTACTTAGTACCTTTCATCTTGAAGACGTCGAGTGCAGTACAAGTTTTTAGTTCCATTTTTCGCCACCCGCAGAGGTATTCTTTTCACTGCCGATTTTCGCTAATTGCATGAAGTTTTGGCGTATCCCAGATGATGGTTCCAAATAATGTGTTCTTAAAAATAATATTGAAGTAAGTAGCTTTAAGTAAAATATTCCTTGAATGAAATCTAAATAACTGCGATAATAGTTTGCGTTTTCAAAATAATTCATTAGACCAGCCTTCTATGGCCAACTTCCAAAAATACGATAATAATATTAAATGAAAAATGTTTAGTTATAGAATGACAATAATTTACTATTCACTTCAATTAATTTTCCTTGATTAACAAATTATTATTTGTCATACAGTAATAACCTCGATATAATATCAAGGTCACACTAAAGGACCCGTTTTAGGGCAATAAACAGCTATCAACACTTTCGTGTGAATAACTTTTCAAAAATAGCAATAGGAGAGGCCTATGTCCATAGGCAGTTTAGGCTGACTGAGAAAATATTCCCAGCGTACTTGTACTCGGCGCGGTAACGAAACCATAGCGACTTCTAATTCGACGCCAACGCCATCTAGAGAGCTCAGGGTAAAACTTTTGTGTATTGCTTTACATTGGTGCAAAATGAATATTTTATTTTTGAGAACCTAATCAACACGATTTAAAAAAAATATTATTGTAAAAAAAATTGTAAAGTTTTTTTTTAAATAGGCGCTATCGAAGTAGGAACTATGTAGAAGTGTTTGCATATGAAATTGACTTTTTTAATACGTTTCATGATTAAAACTTTAATTTATAAAAATGCGATATTGCTTGGGACTTAGTATAACATTTTTTAATTATAAGTATGATGAATAAAATATTCTGGCAGCAATATTTTTTTTCTATAACAAAAAAGTTTTCCGTCTCGACTAATTTCACACTATACATAATTTTAAACGTAGCTCCATTGGAAGTCGACAGTAATTCTAGGTAGGTTAAACGATTCCTCAAAACCGCTACACTTATATACGAATGTGCAGCGTTGGGGCATTCTTAATATAAAAAAAAATGCTATTTCCAAACGAAAATTTTTGCAATTACCTCTTTATAAACTACCACCATTGTCTTTAATTGCTATATTATATTGTATTTCTCATCTACAGAGGAGAGTGTCAGCTTGAACCCATCATCCAACGTCTTTGCTGGACCTGGACCCTTCTCGGAGATCGAAACCAGGACCTTATCTGCCTACATCGGGGACGTGGCTGATAGGATAGATCTTTATCTTTCCTTCCACTCTTCGGGCCAAATTCTTCTCCTGCCTTTTGGAAATACTACGGAACCTTTGGCTAATTATTATGATGCTGTACGTAGTTCAAAAAATTGTCAACAGTTTCCATATAAACCAAGCGAATCACCGTTTACTCTTACTACAGTACAATTGACGCATAGAATTGCGAAAATGACAGAAGTTACGTGCGCTCTACGCAATTGAGGCGCCACGAATTAAAAAAAAATCGGATGTAATGTTCACTCATCTTCCATAGAAAAGGGGGGATCCTCCGACCAGACGGGTGTTGTGTCTGGCGGGCAATTGTCCGATGATTCATATCGGGCTGTTGTATATATGCTAGTTGCACTGTTGTAAACTCTGCTTGTGAGATGCAGGATTTTGCGTGACGTCAGTATGACGCGTTGTTCGCATGTGGCATTGTAGATATCGCTACAGTAGGTACTGCCGTCACTTTACGCTGTTAGCGCGGCGATCCCGTGCTCTGTGTTCTTAACAATAGGCTGCAGTTTTAGTGAGGTGCGTTTTTAATTGAATAATATTAATGAAATGGATACTTTGACTTCTTATCCTTCAAGGATAGGCTTTGGGGATGACAATGACGTTTACCATGTATGGGTCGGATTCAGGGGTAAACAAAAAAAAATATTTAAGAAATCGTAGAAAAGAAGATTTAGTTTCCACACGTTTGGAAATTACGAGGACTACGAGATACAAATTAATAGATAGGATGTTATGCGAAACATTAAAAAAACAAATGTTTCCCATTTCAGATGAAGATTGGAAGGCGTGCGCTAGGAGCTTTAGCTTTTCATCATGGCACAACGTATACCATCGGGAATATTGCTGAGGCTATTTGTAAGTAACAGCCAACGTAAATATTCATCCAAAATTATTAAACTAATGTCGTCTGAGACAAAATATACTACCATGCTGTCTGCTCCATAATAGCATTTTTGATACCGACAAAGAACCTGCAATAGAATAATATTTTGAGAATTTTTCATTACCGTTTTCATTGTTTAATCTTCTTGTACTTTCTGCCCTGGTCCCTTGTTATTTGTGGTAAACGCAATAGGTACCTGTATGTTTTTTGCTTCCATTTTCATCTATCATTCATTATACCTAATTAAAGAGACCGATCATGTGCCATGAGAATTTTTACCTTTTTCAAAGTCAAAGTCAAATAATTTATTTCAAAGGCACTTTTGAACGTCAAAAATTACAACTAAATAGAATTGATTCTAGTCGCCCATCGTATGGAGAAGAATGGGCAAGAAACTCCACCGTTACTATTTTAAAATGTTTTACAAGGTCTTGTCTAAATAATATGTGAAGACGATGCACCTAGAATAAAATTAGTCTACCACAAAATGTAAAAATAATTAAAAATGAAGCAATGACAGGTAAATCAATTATGTGATAGATACATGGTGCTCACATATTTATTAAAATTATTTGCAAATATTGTAAAAGTAGATGATTTTCCTAGAATTTTATTTTCATTTTTCATTGTATACTCTTCAACTTCTTTCTTACTTGAAGTCGATTCAATACCAATGTATTTCTCTTTCATCCCCATATTTTATACCTAAATAATTTATATATCCTTTAAGACACAATCTGTGGATTACTTTTTTGGTCTCTCCGTCATTTCTATCAACATTTTTTTCATTCTTCAGCATCATCATTTCGCTAGCCTTTTCTCATGTTGAGGTCGGCTTCCAGTCTAATTGGATGCAGCTGAATTCCAGTATTTTAGATTGAGCAACTACTTAACTGGCCAGATATTATTATTTTTCATTTCATATCATTATATTATGATATGCAATAAAAATATATTATTGTTCACCATTACAGATTTCGCAACCGGAACTAGCGTAGACTGGGTAAAGGCACGCTTCAACATTCCTCTAGCTTACTGCTACGAGCTTCGTGACAGGGGAACTTACGGACATATGCTGCCCCCAGATCAGATCAAACCAACTGGTGAAGAGACCATGGACTCAGTTATAGAGATTGTACACCAAGCGAAGAGATTTGGATACATGGTCCCGTATAGCGCTGGACAAAATAGCGCAAGTGCATTGAATTTATCTGTTGTATTGTATCTTGCTGTAGCTGTGAAATTGTTTTTGTAGATGATAAAAATTGATGGTGGTTGGTGGCCGCACTTTAGTGGTAACAGAGCTAGAGCTGGCCTAGCGTGGAAGGGAGTTTCACTAGAATAAGAGGCCAGCTTATTCTGGTTTGGCTACCACTGACGTGTAGCCATGGAATAGATAACGTGTAGCCAACGCAGTGTTGTGCAAGCCAAGCCAATGAAGTGTTTTTTATATAAAAATGTATTTCGCAACGCAAGGAGTTTGATTTTTTTCTAAACATTTCCTCTCTCAAATTGTATGAAGATTTGTGGACTGTGCAAAAAATGTCGGCTAGTCACAAAATTCCTTGTTTAAATTAGGTAATTAAATCAAAATCGTTTATTTGCATAAAATGTGGTAGATACAAAATATGTTACTTAAAATTTCAGCGCAAGACTCATTTCGCCATGTAATGATGACAAGCAAATATTTAATAGATAAAGGAGGTATGTTGTATACAGTAATACATGAATTAATAATGCTTTTTAATTAATTTTTAGGCTATGAACGAAAAGAACAATTTATTCAATTTAATACCAATTTAAATTTAAATGTTACACACAGATTACATAAATGTAAGGTAAGTAGGTAAACCTTATGTTCAAGTCTTATGTAAGAGTGAATTCCCAAGCTATACATCAAATGTGACCTCTAATTAGCACTGCAAACGACGAGGCACCTCTATAAACAAGGGTTATCCCACAATTTTATTTTCTCGACCCCTCGACTGTTTTACTCCGCTCGTGCTAACTGATAGTTCACGAAGCCAATAAATAACTCAAAACGTGAACTAACCCATTAATTTTATGTTTTACTTCGATGCATATTGCATATGACTATAAATACATTTATTGCCTAGGATTTAGGGCCCTTGTCTGCAGGGCTATAAAACAATCTAAGTACTTAACGTCTGCTTTCGTTAATTGTCGTAATCATGATTAGTAGCATCTCAGTAAAGCTAATGCAATCGACGATATTTAACAGTCTGGCGATAGTATGATTTATTATCATTATCAGCTCAATTAATATATTTTTCTAAAATTAGGGATAATCACAAGTCGTCCAAAATGTATGTAAACTCTCAAAATTTTGGCACATGTATGCATTTTCTTTGGCCGTAATAATGTTAATATTGTTTCTACATGTAAGAGCATAGCATTATCAGTCTATAGGTACTGTGTCAACTCGTGGGTCATAAGCCTCCTCTCTGTGACTTGGCTACCATCCACCACGCGAGCCTAGTGCGGGTTGATGGATTTCACATCATCATCATCATAGTGTAAAACTCTTCAGTGGCTACTAGTAAACCCCTCGATTTTGGGTTCATATTATCTGTTTTGATGAGTCCAACATACTGCACTTGGTGTTGAGGGTCTGATGATGGAGCCAGGAGGTGGATAGTGGAACTCTTAAGGAGCTAATAGTGAACCCCTCGAGTTTGGGTTCACATTATCTGTTTTGATGAGTCCAACATACTGCACTTGGTGTTGAGGGTCTGATGATGGAGCCAGGAGGTGGATAGTGAAACTCTTTAGGGGTTACTCGTAAAGCCCTCGAGTTTCCTAGTAGCCCCTTATCTTCGTAACTACGTTGACTTTATACATAATAACTTAGTAAAGAATATAATTTAATTTTTAGAATTCAATAAAGTCAATTTAATTATTTTATAGTTTTTTTTAAACTGCATAATTAAATATTTCTTTATCCCGTTTCCTAAGTAGATATATAGGTACATAATTTTTATGACGGTTTTCTCTCCACTTACACTCCACACATGACTTGAAATCGGAATTTGACATAATTATCAAATGTGGAACAACAAATTCAATGACATATACGACAGGATTCAAATTCTATTGCAATAATTTTTTTCTGGTTTTCTCAACATCGTTTTGTAAGGGGGATGAAATGTAATTCAAGTGCCTAAACTAATTATATGTAAATTCTCTTAATTTCATTTATGTTTCTTATTGTAACTATTTTGTTATTGATTATGTCATCAACAGGCTTTGTATTTGTGTACATATAGACATGGAAGAGGGAGGTCTTCTGTTACAGGTATTTCTATACTTAAAGGAGATATAATTATACAATCTATAGGACATAGGTAATATAATATATAGTATAACAAGAAGGCCTCTAAAATATATTTATTAAACTGTTGATTATGAAATAAACAAACTTCTAAAATTTATAAATCTCTTAATAATTCACACTGTGTTGTAAATATTAAAATCAATAAGAACGTTATCTAGATCGATTAAGTAAATATAGATCCAATGCTATTGTAGAGGTATTTCGTTATCAAGATTACGTTAACAGCTAGTGTATGCTACCACTTCAACTAGACCAGATAATTCATAAATTGTTCGAACTGGACTAAGTACATAATAATTCATACGAATTTATAAATAATTTTCAAATTAATTCAATAAATTAAATTAATTATGTTAAAACTTCTGATATTAGGTTTAATATTAACTTTACCAAATGTGATAAGTGAAAAAGCTCGTTTTGACAACTATAGTTTGTACAAAATTTTTCCGAACAATGCTGAACAAATCAAATTGCTTCAAGATTTACAACGAACTGACCTTAGATATGACTTCTGGACGGATCCTACTGCTTCTGCAGAATATGTTAACATTTTATCGAGTCCCGAACACAAAAGTGAATTAGAAAGTATTTTGAAAGCCAATAAAGTGGATTATGATATACCTTTGGCGAATATTCAAGAGTAAGTACCTACATCCTACCATTTAAAGATTTATGTTCAAATTCTTATTAAGGCTTTGCCATGGGAATCTTGTAAACCATTGTTTCTTAAATTAAAACTCCTTATTACCCATTCATCATTGCTCTTTTTTCATGATTATTATTAAATATTTATATAGGTTAGTAAATGCTTTATGTATGTATTTATGTAAAGGCTACGCCGTAGACTACCTACAGTATTGGCTCTCCTTAACCTTTTTAATCTATCCAAAAGTTGTCTTTAAAATTAGCGATAAGACCGCTCATTGTGTCACCCTTTGTAAAATTTCTACCAAACAATCCAATTCCAATAAACTTAAATGCATTTTATTGCCATAACTCAATACTATCAATAATGTTCACAGGGCGATAGACAAAGAAACTGTACACACATATACTAGAAACAACCCTAAAAATATGACATGGAATACTTATTATAGCCTAGAAGACATCTATGCATGGATTGACGATCTAGCTGAAGCATACCCTAACATAGTCACCAAAACAGTTGGTGGTACCACATTTGAAGGGCTAGAAATCAAGGGTTTGAAGATATCCCATGGTGAAGGAAGAAAGGTGATCTTCTTGGAAGGTGGGATCCATTCAAGGGAATGGATATCACCGTCTACAGTCAACTTTATCACCAATGAACTACTTACTAGTGACTATGCAGAGACACAAGCGGCTGCTCGTGATTTTGATTGGTATATTTTTCCTGTCACGAATCCTGATGGCTATATATGGAGTCATGACCATGTAAGCAGTTTTTTTTTGTACCTATAGTATGCTAACATTCGGCGCTGGTAGCAGGAAGCCGGAGAGTTTGACAATTAATCTTACCAAGATGTATCGTATATACCCAGTAACTGGGTTGTGAAGATCAGATAGGCAGTAACTCTACGGAAAGTACTAGTATTCATTCAGCTGCACCCGGTTATACTGGAAGAAGGCTTGGCAGATGATGATGATGGTTTTGATGATAGCCGGCACTACAGGTTAGGTTACACGTGACGGTTATTACTGAGCAAGCAATCATGATGTAAATAGCCAAGTTTCATGGTTTAAGACAATATCCTGATAAGACAACCGTTGGCTACGATATTTTTGTGAATTGAATCATTTACAATTCTAAATTAAATAATTCTTCAAAATATTCCTTCTGTAATTTTTTCTAAATCAAAGTGTTTTGGAGTGGCGACCGCGTACCGGAAAACGCAGCATTGGAAGGCCTCTCACTAGGTGGACTGATGACCTTGGGAAGGCCGTAGAAATCTGCTGGATGCGGGAAGCACAGAAGCGGTTGAAGTGGCGGAGCTTGGGGGAGGCCTATGTCCAAAAGTGGACGTCTTTCAGCTGAAATGATAATGACGATGATTAATTTGACATTAGTTTTTAAATTACATAAATCTGTATTACTGATATTTTTTTCCTTTATTTTTCAGAATAGAATGTGGCGTAAGAACAGGCGTCCTATTGGCAATCAATTTGGTGTCGACTTGAACAGAAATTGGAATAATAACTGGCTTGGTAGTATATTTTGCTTTGCTATAGACTTTTTCTGATAAGATAAGCGTAACAGCACCCGTATGGACTATATGGACTATTACAGCTATTTTATTTACCTCTGTCTTTGCATCACTGTCAAAATCACAATGATCTTTATTTCCGTCATATTATGATTGCTGCTCGGTTGCTGCCACTGACAAGTCTGTCAAAATTATAGTGATCTTTGTTTGTCGTCTCGATAAGGTTACTGTTGTATTGCTGCTGACATAGATAAAATAACTGAGAAACCACAGTAGCAACTGAACATACGAAATTACAGATTGTAGAAATATATTATTATAATCTACGACGCGAAAAGAAATTATTAATGTCATTTTGCATAGAAAGATATTATATGCGCTGGAAAGGAAAAAAATATCAAGCGACACTTCGGTCGATATTGAGGTATAAAATTATTGATTGTTATTTGGTATTCTCATGGTCTTATGATGAGCCTGACTATGATCTAGTGAAGTTTGCATGAACCCGAGAAACACATAACAATTGCAATGTTTGGGGCCTATGTTCAACAGAGTTCTTTTTTCTTCCTTTGGCTTGTTCCTTTACTTTTTTTTTAGTTATTTTTTTTATTTTTTAAAGAATTGATCTAAGTAATTATTTATAAATGCTAATTATTTGTAATCATCTCATCTTAATAACTTTGTATGTTCTTATTTTAATTGTTATACTATGTAATTTAAATACCTTGATATATTTTTTTTATATGAGTATTAGTTTCAATGTTGTTTTTGTAAAAAAACTTTATTTTAATTTTATTATTTTGCTGTGCACAGGGCCCATGTTTTTGTATCTAGATTTAAGCCTTTTGTAATATCTTCTTCACAATAAGGAATGCAATTAATTAATATGAATAACTTTGTACCAACAGCTGAAGGTGCAAGCACCAATCCTGCACGAGATGACTACGCTGGTGCTGGACCATTCTCGGAGCCAGAAACTAGGACCCTATCAGCATTTATAGCGTCTATTGGTGACAAGATCGATATGTACCTGTCTTTCCATTCGTTCAGTCAGTTGCTGCTGATACCTTTTGGAAATACCACAGAACCATTGGCAAACTATGAAGATGCTGTGAGTCTTTTGTACAATCAACCTATGGAAACTTTGAATATACTACTATAACTTGTTATATTAAGCGATGAAAATGGTATCGTCAAACCGACAAATCTGAGAACTGAAGAAATCTAACAAACATACAGAGTAGATTTTGAAACGCTGCAGGTACCTACAGAAAAAACCTTCTTTGGAGGCTGTCCACAACTTTTATAGTAGTTGCTTACTACATTCACAGATTTTGGTAAAATTTAACAGTCTGCCATATAAACGTAAATTTTCATTCGTTGCGTACTAAACTTTTCTCATACTGCTCACTCCATCTCAACAGTCCAGCCTATATATCATGTGCTACTGTGATTGCGATTTGAGGAAAAAACCCAAGAATTTAAATCGTTAAATGTGCTCAGAACGGTAAGGGCAAATCTGACGATTAGACTCTTTGTAAACCAGCCAACCAACCTATGGGTTCCGTTTAGGATTTAATTTCGTGATTATGATGAATTCTCAAATCAAATAATTATATATTTGGGATCAAATAATATGACCAAGATTATGTCTGGACTTTAAAAGAAACTGACCCCTGAGTTTCTTTGTTACTTCTCAGCGGTAATCAGATAGGAAATATCGACTCCATCCAGCTTATTTTTTTTTATATGACGGGTAAAAGTGATTCTGATATCGTATTTACAGAATATACATTTTCATTTCATATCACCTAATATTTAATTTTCAGGTGAAAATCGGGAGGCGCGCTATGGGTGCTCTGTCGGTCAGAAACGGAACTCAATACAAAACAGGGAATATAGCCGAAGCCATCTGTGAGTAATCTAATACTTGATGTAAAGGTCCAGTATAATATTTGAAGGTCAAACTGTATTTGGGTTAGGGACGAAAGATATTTATTTTAATGCTTTAACATTTGTTTTTTTTTTATATTGATTTTTTATTTACTGGGAATTATTGTCAAAAGTGGTGGTTAGTGGTGGTTATATTATTACTATGTTGGGGTCGGCTTCCAGTCTAAATGGATGCAGCTGAATACCAGTATTTTACATGGAGCGACTGCCTATCTGACCTCCACAACCCAGTTACTAGGTAATACAATATCCCTCGGTAAGACTGGTTATCAGACTTTCGGGCTTCTGACTACCCGTAAGGACTGTCAAAGATCCACGAATAACAGCCGGGACTAACGGCTTAACGTGCTTTCCGAGGCACTGGGGGGGGTCTCGGGCACTCATCCACAGAATAAAAATCGAATCAATTTGTTGATACATTTCCAGACAAAGCGACAGGTGGCAGTATCGACTGGGTGAAAGAACGCCTAAAAGTTCCTCTTGTCTACTGCTACGAGCTCCGGGACACTGGAACCCACGGATTCCTACTCCCTACCGATCAGATCCTAGACAATAACCTGGAGGCTATGGACTCGATCCTGGAACTGATACTCCAGGCCAGGAGGTTTGGGTACTTGTCATCCAGCATCACCAGCACCAGCACCACCACCAGCACCAGCAGTAGATATGATGTGAACGCTTCTTTGACTCTTAGTGTGATAGCTTTGTTGGCGAAATTTTTGCAAGATTGATTTTTTTAAATATTTATTAAAGCTTTTTATTCATTGTTTTTTTCACTCTGTAGCTGCCTTGTCTGAATAATTATCATGTGTCTTAGACTTTTTTTTTCTCAAATAAATTTGAAAGTTACGGACTCAAACTGAAACTTTTATACATAATTATCTAAGCATACTAAGGTACAGTTACTGTTATCGGCTGTTAATATGTCATGGGAGTTGAGGTGGCAGAACATCATCAGAGCTAATTAGTCGGTGGGACTGTTTTTGATAACTAACAATGTGTCAAACTGCTGGGCAAAGGCCTTCTTCTTTTTTCTTCCAAATTTTCTCTACTGTCTTTTTCGATTCCGGCATCATCCGGCAAACCTCAGGGACTATCAGCGTTAGAAATTATAAAACGCATGTCGGCAAGTCGCGGCTGCCCTTCTTGTAGTCTCAAACATGTTCACAAACCACCTACCATTATTTTTATATCTAACTAGCTGCGCCCCGCGGTTTCTCCCGTGTAAATGTCAGTCCCGTGGGAATAACGAGATAAAAAGTAGCATAAATGTTAATCCAGGGTGTCAACTACCTCCATGCAAAATTTTATCAAAATTGGTCTAGCAGTTTGAGCGTGAAGAAGTAACAAACATATGAACACACACACACTCACAAACCTTCGCCTTTATAATATTATTGTATAGATAGCACATGATTACCTCCTAGCGTAGAATTTTTTCGTCGGTTATAAAAAAATAAATCTTGTTGACCCATAGAAAAGTACAATACCTGGTCTACGCGATGAAAATAATGGAACAGCAATTTTTTTTAAATAACCGGCGAAAAATTTCACCGTGGAGGCAGTCACCTCCTTCTGCGAAGCAGTCATGCTAGCGAAGGAGGTGGCGGGACGGCTCAGGGAGAGAGCCTCCCGTCCCAGCCGCCGCGGGAGACGCTCCGGGCGTCGGGAGCCGCGCGACGACTCCCGGCCACCGTAGGCGCGGGCCTGCGGGCGGAGAGTAATGGGTAGCTCACGGTCCGATCAGGACCAGGCCCATGCCGGACGGCGCGTACGTGTTCCACGCGCGCCTCAAAGAGATGTCAGCATCGAGGAGGGGCCCCATAGGGCCGAAGCCTGCCGGGTCAGCGGGATTGTCCGAAAGGGTTACCGCTGGCCCGGAACATAAAGGGCTAAGGAAGGAACACGGGTGGGTTTTAGTCAGTAAGAGTCTGACACTCCCTTCCGCTCCACCCAGAGCGGGAGGGGTCATTTGATGATTTCCCATCCGCAAAAAAAAAAAAGGGGGTTCAGAATCATGAACTGAATTCATAGTTACAGTTTGCGCATCAATGCCTCCTGCCGCCCTGTTTAAGTACCTATATGGTAATAAAAAAAAAAAGAGGTAAAATTGTTTGTTCTAAAATGTAATCTCTTGAAGTACTACACTATTTACCGAGTGGCATAATAATCCCATAATCCTAATTATGGGTTTATTATCCATACTATAATATTATAAATGCGAAAGTGTGTCTGTCCGTCTGTCTGTTACCTCTTCACGCAGACACCGCTGAACCGATTTAGATAAAATTTACTATAGAGATAGTTTGAGTTTGATACTTTTTATCCCGATATTCCTACGGGATCAACCTTTATGCGGGTGAAACCGCGGGGCGCTGCTAGTAGGATTACAATTATTGCAATATTGTAGCTTTCTAGGATTTATTGAGTTTTTCTATCGGTCCATTACTTCAAGAGATAACCTCGTTCAAACAAACAAATAAATGTAATAAGACCGACATCTAGCCGAAACCTAGCTAATATTCCTCTAGCGCGCTGCACAGATGCAGCACTACTTTTACGATTAAAGCGAGAAGAGGCTCCTATTGACTGAGACTGTAAAACACCATGTGAAGATTTAGCCGCTGGCCATTAGGCTATATGAGAGCGCGGTCAGCTAGTTTGGGTCGGCTTATGTAAGATGTGGCCAAGAACATTTAAGGATTCAAAAATGTCAAATAGTTGAACAAAACATGTCTGAAACAACGCCAATACAAGTATGATACTTACATGTTACATACAACCGGTTGAAGTGGAAGTGCTTGGGGGAGGCCTATGTCCAGCAGTGGACGTCTTTTGGCTGAAATGATGATGATGATGATGACATACACAATTTTTTTTTTTTTTTTTTGTTAGCCTAGTTTGTGTCCCACTGCTGGGCAAAGGCCTCCCCTTTTTCCTTCCAAACCTCCCTGTCTTGTGCGATCTCCGGCCATGTTGGCCCTGCGAATGATATTAGATCGTCACGCCACCTTCGCCTTGGTCTACCTCGACGGCGATGTCCTGCCTCAGGCGTCCAGTGAGTGACGATCTTTGCCCATCTCTCCGGGTGCATTCGTGAGACGTGTCCGGCCCACTCCCACTTCAGCCTGGCTGTTTTTGTCTGTCACAATATAATTATATAAGAAAAAATTAAAGTATCACAACTTGTAATGGGTGTAAACGTTTAAATTTTGCTCATCAATGAGTCAACTTTTAGGCCCGTATTAATTCTGGCTGTCATTAAAAAAAAAACAAAGATATCAGTTTTGAAAATAATAATACATGAAATTGAATAAATAAAAACATTATTGACGTGACAACGTCTTAAATTAGGTTGCGACTGGGAGTCACTTATGAAAAAGTGTAACGCTCGGTAACGTTACGATGAGTCACCGAACGAGAGAGAGGCCCGCCGAATGCCTTGCGTCTCTCTCCCACTCAACTATGATCGGATGATCGGTCGTTGTCACGTAAAATCTTCGCCCGTAAAACCGACTTTACAGGCAACCATTTTTTTTTGTCTACCTATTTAATGTTCCCCATAAAGAAATATTACATTGTATTGAAGAAAAAGCAACTTAATTACGTACCTATAATTATTATGAGAGTTATCAATAAATTGCAGTATTTTAATACTAACCTAAGAGTCGACTAGGATACTATGCGATTTGTAGGTACCTATTATAATGGTGAGAATTTGATATTGTATTAATACTTATTTGTTGTAGCAAAACAACGTGTTTCTTTGATAACAAAGAAACACGTTGTTTTGTTTTGCGTCATAAGACGAAGATAAATCACGGTCAATAATGATGACGCATTAGATAAAAAGATGCTCGACAGTTCGATGACCAATCAAAGACCATTGGCACTTTTTATCTTAGTCATACAAAGGGGCTTTTATGAAAATATGTGAAGTACAGAACCGGTCGAAGTGGAAGTGCTTGGGGGAGGCCTATGTCCAGCAGTGGACGTCTTTTGGCTGAAATGATGATGATGATGTGAAGTACCATTGATTGTCAACAAGATACACGATTGATCACGACGAAATGATCATAATTACTACACACAGTAATTATGATCATTTGTCTTAATAGTCATAGGCACACATGTTTTGGAATTTAATCTATCGTTGAAGAATATTGACAAGAATAATAATTTGATTAAATATCGTAAATATTATGTATCGTAAATACTTTCAATCTATTCACGCCAAATACCACCCACAGCAGAGGTAAAATACTGTACCAAATCTCAATGCGATTCAAAAAACTACTGCAAAGGCCACTAGACTCCACAAACCACATCCAACCCGTTATTCAATCCGAAACTTAAATTAAAACGCATAAATTGTTCACTCTAGCATAAGCCACGTACGGGACCACGTCTCCCCGCGTTATCGCGATCTAGCTCTTTGAGCCCCGAGCCACGAGCCACGAGGAAGTACGCAAGGATTCCTGCAACCTTTGTGCGGATAAATTTATAAGCTTATTGCAGTATATGTATACCAATATACAGTAAGTGTTTGGAAATTTTCCTTTGAGAAAAATGGAAGTGCATAGTTCAGTGAATTAAACGGTTGTTTCGCCTTGTCGATGGGGAAATGTGAATACTTGAGTCTTGAACTTTGTAATCGAAAACATTACACTTGTTTTTGTGTTTCTTTTCCGATACTGTTTTCTTTTTCATGGTATAATATACTAGTAGCGCCCCGCGGTTTCACCCGCATAGGTACTTAAGTGTCGATCCCGTCTGAATAACGGGATACAAACTATCCTATGTCCTTTCCCGGGACTCAAACTATCTCTATACCAAATTTCATCTAAATCGGTTCAGCGGTTTAAGCGTGAAGAGGTAACCGACAGACACACTTTGGCATTCATGATACTAGCAGCGCCCCGCGGTTTCACCCGCATGCCTAAGTGTCGCTGTCGTAAGGATTATTAAGGAGAGAAAAGAGAGTGTACCTGTGCCTGCGCACATACTTTTACACTATAATATATGCCGCGCCAATGTCTAGTCTCCGCTGAGTGGCAGACTTTGTATTATTTTATTGTATGTAAAGCCAGTTAAATTTTATTAATTGTTTACAAAGTTAACTACAACCTTAAATAGTCCGTTTATGCAAATCACAACTTTCATTTTTTGACAGTTGTATGAAATGGTTATAACTCGGCAAATTGTCGTAGTGTATAATTTTTTCTAAACTTGGGTTTTTCTAGTAGTTACTTTCATTCGACATCGGCCAATGGAATTTGAATGATTAAACAACCATCAGAATTAAACTTTATCAAGCTACCACTCAAAACAATATATAAAATATGATGAAAACTATTTTATTTAAGGAGCACCTCAACTCGCTGCTTAACGCTGTTCACCGCTGGACATAGGCCTCTCCTAAGTTACGCCACAACACCCTGTCCTCCGCCTTCCGCATCCAGCCTGTCCCAGCCATCTTTTTTGAGGTCGTTTGTCCATCTCATCTAGCTGGCCACCTAAATGTTACACAAATTCTTAATAATACATGACTTTATATAATTATCATATTTTACACCAAAATAAACTTAGAACCGGAGATAGTTCTAGATTCCTAAACATATGAACCAGAACATTCAATCACATCACAACCCAAAATATTCCCGGACCCTGCGAAGCTATAAATCTAAATGGTGATCTGGTCTGACCTGAATAGAACTAACGCAAGTGTACAAGGTGCGCTTGTAAACCCCAAAACCGCCACGAATAGCGTGTTTCATCAAAACTTCCCAATAGAACTCGTTCCAAAAAAGAGACTATCAAATAGATACAGACCCCGACACCACAAAATAGATAGGTGCAGAAGGCTCCAAACTGCAGCGAGAATGCACGCACACATTGATGCGTACGTACGGCGATATCAAACAAATGCCAGTCGCGAGTGCGTTTGCACTTGCTGTACGTGAAGCGTGTCTATGTGTGCGCGAGTTTTCGGTCTTCCAATGAAGCCTTCTTATATAATATCTTGCCTGTATTCCTCAAAGATAAGGCAGAGGAGTGCCAAAAGTAATCCCACATTAAGCCAATTATGTTTAAGTCCCATGTAATAGTGGGCGAGGTTATTTCCATCTACCAGGCCATTCCATTTCAGCCGAAAAACGTCCAATGTTGGACATAAGCCTTCCCCAAGCACCTCCACTTCGACCGGTTCTGTGCTTCTCGCATCCAACGGGTTCCTGCGACCTTCACAAAGTCGTCGGTCTACCTTGTGGGAGGCCTTCCAACGTTACGACTTCCGGTACGCGGTCGCCACTCCAGAAACTTTCGACCCCATCGGCCATCTGTTCTGTGACTTCGGGCTGCTACTGAGAAATTCCAGGATCGAGAACCCAGTACCTCACGCTCATCAGCAGCCATCAGCAGCACAAACTAGCCTTCTGTATCTATGTATTCTGTGTCTACATACAGTGCTGGATTGATTGGCGCGCAGAGGATATTGCTACCACCTGCCAAGCTTTGGATTGATGGCCCGATCACAATATGCTGGTACGAACAGATACTGTAGCTCTTTCTTGTATTGGCAGTTTCAGCAATAATGGACTACATTTGGAGATTAGGTAGGTTTTATATAAAGGAACAGAGTGCTTGATCTTAAAAAAAAACAGTGGCACTCCAGGAGTGCCGACAGAAGTAAAAACTTGAAAACGCATAGTAATTTCATAAATATGTCTGAAGGTCAAAGAAAATGTACCGCGCGTTGATGTCTTTATAATGGCCAAAACTTAAAACAGAGGTGTCGGTTACGGTAACGGTGTCGCGAGTTCAATGGTTTTTTCCCATCTCAGAAAATACCCACCGCGCCTAGAGAAGTTTTCACTTCAATTAAACGCATTAATTTGTTTCTGGGCTTTGTAGTTTATTTTTAGATAATTTGGTGTTTATGAATATAAATAAAAAATATCCTTATTTATGACATTATCAGTCCACAAGTTGTTAGTTGATAGTTTAGTGGTTAGTTCAGTAGTTAGTGTTTTAAGATGTGTTAAACATTTATATCCTGCGGTGCTATTCTGTAAAAATCTCACCGTGAAAACTTAGGTGAAGTGAGCGTGGAGTGAGCTGTCAATAGTGTCAATTCATAACTAAAACAAACTCACTTCACCTTTCACGGTGAGATTTTTACAGAATCGACCGTATAGGTTTTTTAATAAGTGATAAGGATGCAGCAACAAAAAGTAATATCGTGGCAAAATTAAAATGATGAGATGGTTGACTTCTAAGGACCTGTCTCAATAACCTACCTGGAAGTATACTGAGGATATTTCTCACAATATAGCTAATAATAATAATATAATCATTCATTTATCCAGATCACAGAATCCAATTTGTTAGTAATTACATACACATCTTAAACACTAATGTTAGTACTTTCATTTGGAGAATTATGGTAATAATTAATAATAATGTCAAAATCACCAATAGTAATATCAAAATCACCATTAATAACGTCAAAATCACCACTAAATATGTCAAAATCATTACTAATACAATAATGAAATACAATACATCATCAATAATCAAATTCAAATAGGTACAAGAACAACATTGCAATGTTATTTCAAGGCACGATTTTAAGGCTAAACTTGTGTCCTGGTTCAGTGCCTGAGTATTAGTCCTTCGGCCCTATCGGCCACAGTGACCACGAGGATGGTGGTGCTGCCCCGCACCCGCCGCATCAGAGAGGCGACACGCTTTCGCATGATTGCGTAAAAGTCGTCTAAACGTGCCTCTGCGAATATCCCTGATGCGCTACAGTGTCGTGGTAACCCCAACAGCGCCTTGTATGCGTTGTTGTACTGGATTGTACTGGACACATAAGGTGCTGTAAGCCCTCTGCGTGTAGTTGACCCACAGGCTGCAGGTGTAAAAAGGTTGGCAGTTTGCCCTAAACAGAGTAGTTTTTACACTTGCAAACCTACGGATCAATATATTGCTTCAAAGCAAAGACTCCATTATAAAATTAATAAACAATTAACAAAAGGACTGCATTAAACCAAACCAACCAACTGCACTATTATTATTAAAGAGCATCGAGTTATTGTTAAGCCAACAGTTTTATAGAGAAGCACTCAACAGTAATGGATTCGGTTGAAATTAATTATTTTCACGTTGCGTGGGCTTGCCCGTATTTCTAGAATTTTTGATGTGTGAAATTCAAACGATTGGACAGTGAATCGAAATTGGACTTTAAATCAAGGTGCTGGAGGCGGAATTTTCATTGGTCCGGGAAAAGTGGAGGTGTTACCATCGGTTTCGGTGAGATGATTTTATTTGTGGCCAGTTGTGATGATAAGAATGGTTATTTTATCAAAACTATTTTATTCAGTACGTAACCGTAACAGGAATTAATTTTAGAGGGATTTTGTGTAATGCTAATTAACAATATTGTATTATGGTATTATTTGTACTAAATACATGAAACAAGAAACAGCACCCTAATTGCGTAACACACTATTACTCTCAATTTGAATAATTTTGAAGCATATTGCTAATCCATTGATCCTTATGTACGAAAAGTGTGTCTGCTCAACAACGTAAATAACGCAATGAATGTTGTTGAACTGTCAAAATGAAACCCATTGCTACTGATAGTGTGTAACGCAATTACCCTTCTGTTTGTAAGAATCGTAGGAGGTGGTGTTCTGTAGTTTCTGCCTATACCCATGGGAAGAAAACGAGAGTATGTATGTGTGCAACTGAAGTCTATTCAAACGTATGTTTCAAATTAATATTATTTCAAGTTTAACAAATATCAGCTTTATTTTAATGGTAATTAAGTTTATTTCCGCGTGACTAGCACTATTGAAAAAGTAACAAAAATGTTTGAAGGTGTAGCGTAAACTGAACTTTATTGTGTAGGATTTAAAGTTATTTTTCCATAAACTCATATTTGTTTACATTTTTGGCAAATAAATCGGGAATGCAGATGTCCTAAAAATCTTAAGTGGGTCAGCACCGTCCATAACTACATTATGGACGGTGCTGACCCATTTAAGATTTTTAGGACATGAGCAAGTAAGGTTTGTCCCAAAATTGGGATGCCTATTGGACATAAGCGTCCCCAAAGCATCGCCAGAACAATTGGTTCTGCACTGCCTGAATGTAGCAGATTTCTGCTAACTCCAGTACATCGTCCACCTACCTAGAATCCCTTCTAGATCAACGTGTGGTAAATTATAGAAATCAGGATGTGCTTCACACGAGTGAAGGGTAATTTTTGTTTCATTTTACTTTCGCATGATACCGACAAAATCACTTAGAAAAAATTAACGTTCATTCGCTAACTGCGTTACATTTTTCAACCGGGAAAGATGCCGAATGTCGAAATCTAACATCACTGAATCGGATCACAAATATTGTACGCATCGCATGAAAGAAGCAAAATTAATTATATAAGAAGCGAAGCGAAAGAAAAGAAGAAGAGAGAAGTGGGGTAGAGAGAAGGGAAGCGTCTGACATCGCACCTTTAGAATTATAGAGAACTCATTCGAAATGTTAAGATTTAATTTTCAACTTTGACTCATAAAATTAGACCATCTTTATAAAACAGAAACTTACTAAGTCAGTCTTTTCAGATTATGTCAGAGTTGTCTAACCTAACTTTATATGTTTTATTAAGATTCGATGAAGATGCTCGTGCAAGGTAATTTTATGAGTCAAAGTTGAAATCTTCAAATTTCGAGTTAGGTCTCTATATTTCTAATCAGCAGATAACCGACTACCGAAATCTACAAAGTTATGAATCCTCTCACAAAAACTATTAAAGGTGACTGCAACAAATGTAACGGCCCAATCGAATGCATGTTTCGACATGCACGCGACCATTGCCCGTGCCGCGGTTTCCGATAAATTTCCTTCTATGTATATGCTACATATTTTATTGTTGCTTTGTTTGTAGGTACGCCCCAAATATGGGCTCTACGTACGTTATGTTCAACAGTTTTTGTCGAGGACACAGCAAATTGAATTTGTACTTTGTTTCTGGCTGAAAACATTGTTTGTTTTTAGTTGCGTTTAGGGTTGTGGTATGTAGGTTAGATGTTTTTTAGGTATTGACGAATGTGACACACGACTATTTATTAAGTAGGTAGGATCTCTTGATAGGATTTTTTTATACTTTTAATGAACTAAATTGTACACTTATTCATTATTAATAATTTTGTAATTTTATCTTTTTTAGTAAAAATACCTATACAGGTATTTTGTTAATTTATGATTACCTAAAGCTCATGTTGAAGCTGACCTACCGCACAGGGCCCGCGTTGTGGATAAAGGCCCACTATATCTATGGGCCCACTCCTTATTACAGGGAGGAGGCCTGTGTCCCAGGAATTGGAACATTATTGCCAGATCATGTAGGTACTAGCATACGGCCAGTTAGGACCTTCTAATCCTAAATTACGTTAGGATGGAAGTCACTCCTTCCCAATTTTTTTTTTTTTCTAATTTTATCAGGTGAGTTTGTATTCTAGCTACATTTTTATTATTATTTATTGATGATCGTGTGAATTATTATTTATTTTGGTCTCGCATTTATGATATTATTTATGTTGTTATCCAAACATTGCACGCTCACTTTTCGCATTTTAGTGAGTATAAGTATAAGAGTCGGTGAGGACCAAAGTATCGATGGATAGACTGTGTGAAACATAATATGGCTAGAAAGGGTTGATTACCGAAATGACAGCTAATAGAAAAGTGTGGAAGAAAAAAACATGTTGTGCCGACCCTAAATAAATTTGGATAAGGGGCAGGAGAATTATTAATACATTGACACTGTATTCCTTATTACAATCAACGTTCAACTGCCTTTTAAACAGCTATACGTAATTGAATTCGTTTCCATCGAAAAACGTACACAAAATACCTCACTTAAAGAAGGAAACTGTCACAAATACAAGGCTCTTATAAACCTGTTAAAACCTCGTATCGACAAACTGTGCCAGCGACAGTAACACCCCTATCTTTTTCTAACGCAGAAGCCCTAGTACGAATGCGCGACGCAAACGCAATAAATTCGAACGATTTGTTTTGTCGAAAATACAACTAGTTACACTATAGCATTTTGAAATAAAAATAATTACAAGCAAAATTCAGCCACTCATAGATTTCAAATTTATTTATTAATCACAATTTGACCAAGAATGGAATACCTAGACGGTGACCAAAACTAGGCATTTGCCTGTACCTTGGGAGTCAGAGTTGCGACATCTAGAAAGTGTATTAAATAGTGATTATTGCAAGACTGGAAAACAAAAACTAAAATTTAACTAAACTAAAATCAATCTAGATATGAATATAGTCTTAAAACTACGAAAATATTGTGTGCGAAATACCAATTTTTTTTTAATTTGAGAATCGTTCGAATTTACGTTACTACGCTACAAGGTTCTTTTGGCACGTGGCCAAAATCGGAACTTACGTCGCCATCTTGTTTCGTCAATACAATTTTTGTGACAATTACACAAATGCTTACCAACAACGCCCCCCTCTTAAATGGTATTCAGGCGCTAAAAGGTCCTAGTAGCAGTCCACGCTCACTCCGCGCGGTCATGCTAGGCCCACAGTACTGTGACAGTTATGTTATGAAATATCGACAGACCTAGACTCGAGAAATATTGAGTGTAACAGCTGTTTGGAGAGTAAACACTTTATGCTGTAGCCTTGTATAGTTACTGATATCCTAGTTCACGAACTATTGTTTATTTATTAAGGAGGGGGGAGAAGGAGGGGCCCGTGGCTAAATAATAACAGCCGCACAGGTCGATCGATCTGGTTAAGCTACGCTTGCCGCATTTGGTCTGTGGATGGGTGACCATATTTACATACCGAGACCCCTCCGTGCCTCGGAAAGGGGTTCCCTACTTGAAATCGAATGACGTGTGCTCGAATAACACTTGCTCGAAAACGTTAACTCGATAGTAAATGAAATCGATGAATTATGAGCGCGACAGTTCACTACCTCGATGCATCAAAATCTCGAATAACTATCAGCTCGAATCATCGGCAGCGCGAAGGCCCATTATCTATAAACATCATTTCTCGAACGACCATCTAATCGATTTACAGATAAGTTTTAAGGATTTTTATTAGAGTACAATATAATGAAACAATATATGCGTAGAAATATAAATCAACTTTAATCATGTACAATAATTATGGTAATAAAATAACATTATACACAAATACCTACAGTAACTTTACCAAATAGGTAGGAAAAAACAAATCTTTGTACAAAATATGGAATAAATGTCTTAAGTATTAAAAAAAAGAATTATAATTTTGTATGATTTGCAATACCTGTCAAAAAATCGAGTAAACTCATTTTCCCTTTACTCTCACATAACCTCATAATAGAGGCATTGCGTTGTCTCATTTTCTTTTTACGTGGTGACTTGTCTACTGCGGCATTGGCTTTTTCTATGGCATGTTTAGTGTTGACTTGTTTCATTATATTGTACTCTAATAAAAATCCTTAAAACTTATCTGTAAATCGATTAGATGGTCGTTCGAGAAATGATGTTTATAGATAATGGGCCTTCGCGCTGCCGATGATTCGAGCTGATAGTTATTCGAGATTTTGATGCATCGAGGTAGTGAACTGTCGCGCTCATAATTCATCGATTTCATTTACTATCGAGTTAACGTTTTCGAGCAAGTGTTATTCGAGCACACGTCATTCGATTTCAAGTAGGGAACCCCTCGGAAGGGTTCCCTACTTGAAATCGTTGGTCCCGGCTGTCATTCGTGGATCTTTGACAGTCGTTACGGGTAGTCAGAAGCCCGAAAGTCTGACAACCAGTCTTACCAAGGGGTACCTATCGTATTACTCAGTAACTGGGTTGTGCAGGTCAGATAGGCAGTCGCTCCATGTAAAATACTGGTATTCAGGTGCATCCGGTTAGACTGGAAGCCGACCCCAACATAGTTGGCAACGAGAGATGAGGTTGATACGAGTTTTTGACATTTTTAAATTTTCGTAGAAGTTTTCATTTAAAAAAAAAACCGTCTAAGTGCGTGTCGGACCACGCACAATGAATGGTTCCGTAGTTAGAATGAATTTATCCCAAGAACAAATTTAACATTGTAGTTGAAAATCATGTTCTGCCATACATTGCAACTGCAAATTTAAGATGGTCGACTATTACTCGTAAACTTGTAAAGTCGACTTAGCTGTGATAGTTTTCTTTTTAATTCCGTTATATTATATACTACTGCCGTGTTTTTTTTTTCATATATCCAAAAGCAACCATTTAGCTGGCAGGGGTCCCCACTTTCTAGACTCTCACAAAAATTATCATTTTAAAGCTTAATATTTCACAAACACATCTCTAAATCGAAAAAGACCGACTTCCAAAAAAAACACTACAAACTGAAAAATAACTTTAATTTCGGAAGTCGGTGTCTTAGGGATCAGTATTTTAGTTTTTGTGAAGTCGGTAAAAAGTAGTTTTCACAAACCCGCAATATTTTTAAAAGATTCCAACGACATCCCACACCATGGGGTAGACGGAAAAAAATCATCCCCACTTTACGTGTGGTAAGAGTAGGTACTTACCAAAAAATTTTTTTTTTTTAGATTTGGTTTTACCACTTCGTCGGCGTAATTAATATGTTTAACCATGCCAAATTATAGCTTTCTAGTAGCTACTAATAGCTAATAGTGTCTGAGCTAAGCTGCGGACGGACGGATGGACAGATAGATAGACATGACGGCGACGCTATAGGGGTTCCTTGTTGACTACGGAACCCTAAAAAGAAAGAAAAATGTTTTATTTGGGACAACATAATATACTTATTTAAGTTTACATGCACAACAATACAGAAATAACATAATTTTTTGATGCCCAATGAGCTCCTCTCTTTTTCTTTTCCCTTCTTTTTTTTATATAATTGTATATACTGATAAATGATAAATGATTTTTATTTCTGTAAGTAGGTTTGTACAAACACTTTTACACGTCAATCATATTTTTTTTTAAACTAGATGAGGTCGGCGTTTCCTAACTGACTATTCTGAGAAGAAAGGCCGAAACAAACTCAGAAGTCACAGTCTCTTTTAAAGTCCAGACAAAATCTTGGTCAGATCGTGTGAAGACCATGTAGATTGGTGTCTGAAATGGTCTTTTGAGGAAAGAACCACACAGATTGAGCGGACCTGTCCAATCAGTGCACGCATTTGTCAAAAATCGTGCAGCTCAACTCAGAACTTGAGGAGCTCAACGATTCGACGAACAATACCAAAGACAGGACATTTGGGTAGGCCGCATAAACTACTCAAACTGCCAGATCATGATTAAAACTAAGAAGGAAAAAAGAAATGACCCACATAGTCCTCACATTCACAATAATTAAATAAAAAATAATAATAATAATTACTTACAAAGTAAATATTCATGTCATTGTCTAAATAAAATTCATCAATGTCAATGTGTATATAAAAAATCCGGACATAATCTTTGAGGACCATGTAGATTAGTGTCTGAAATGGTCTTTTGAGGAAAGAACCACACAGATTGAGCGGACCTGTCCAGTTAGTGCACGCATTTGTCAGTAACCGTGCAGCTCAACTCAGAACTTAAGGAGCTCAACGATTCGACGAACAATACCAAAGACAGGACATTTGGGTAGGCCGCATAAACTACTCAAACTGCCAGATCATGATTAAAACGAAGAGAGAAAAAACAAAAAATTACCCACATAGTCCTCACATTCACAATAATTAAAATCATATAATACTTTATACAGTAAATGTACATTCATTATTTAAGTAAATAGATACTTAAAAAAAAAATAAAAAAATATTAAAGTGTAAAATAGCAAAATAAAAACAACATTCTAAACCTATTGGAGCAGCTCAATCCCAAGCCTTTTTGTCCTCAATATAGTCTTTTACAGTATAATAGGCTTTCTGACATAGTTTTCGCTTTATAAAAGATTTGAATTTATTAAGGCTTAGTTCTTGAATATACTATATAATAATATGTATATTTTAGAGTTAAATTGTAAAATAGTTAATTATATATAATAAATATTGCTTAATGATTCAATTAAAAAAAGAAATAACATAACATAAGTACTTATAGTATAGGTACCTATAGAGTTACAAACACCCAAACAAATAGGTGTTGAAATTCAAATAACCTTTATTTAAACCGTATTACTTGACTAGCCAAACGTTTTAGGCAGATGCGATCACATAGAAGTGTTGACTCATCACAAAACATAGATGTTTCAATGATAAACAGTTAATAGCATCGGTAACCGTTTGATTTGGGACTGCTGTGGGAAAAAACAAGGTTTGTTTGGATGTTTTTATATCAATAGTAATAGTAACATGGAAAAAAAACTGGCCAAGTGCGAGTCGGACTGGCAGACGAAGGGTTCCGTACCACAAGGCAAAAACACCGAAAAAAAACACGTTTGTTGTATGGGAGCCCCCCTTAAATATTTATTTTATTTTTATTATTTATTATTCAAGTAAAAATACAACTGAGTATTTTGTGAATATTTCAAGTGCGTATCTGTTGCCATTGTTGATATCGAGCAAAAAAGGGCAAAAAAATCGCGTTTGTCGTATGGGAGCCCCCTCTAAATATTTATTTTATTTTGTTTTTAGTATTTGTTGTTATAGCAGCAACAGAAATACATAATTTGTGAAAATTTCAACTGTCTAGCTATCGCGGTTCTTGAGATACAGCCTGGTGACAGACAGACGGACGGACGGACGGACAGCGAAGTCTTAGTAATAGGGTTCCGTTTTTACCCTTTGGGTACGGAACCCTAAAAAAAACAAACAAAAAAAAACAAAATAACAAATTAACATGGCGTGTTTATTATTTGATACCTCTGGGCTTAAAGGGCAGCACATTTTTACTAAGTATTCTCACTCAGTTTTTGATTCTCTATCGATCTGTGTAATCCATGTGGCGAAATTCGCCAAAAAAAATTTCGAATACAACCTCATAATTTTCGTTACGTAAACATAACTTATTTGATCGATAGAGAATCAAAGAGTGAGTAGGTATAGTAATAGTAAAAAAAAATCAAAATCCCAAAATGTGCTACGCGCCCTTTGAGCCCAGAGGTGTCGTATGTATGAATGTGTTTTAGAATAATGATCTAGCCATTAAAAATTTTTATGTGTGTCTCCTTCAGAGTTTCTTTATTTTGCAATCCAGTTGATTGACAACGGTAAACATTATTCTGAGAACATCAGTCAACAGTCAACTCAGCCTATCGCAGTCCACTGCTGGACATAGGCCTCTCCCAGGCTGCGCCACAATATTACACCCTGTTCTCCCCCTTCCGCATCCAGTCTGTCATAACCACCTTCTAAAGGTCGTCGGTCCATGTATGATACGCGGTCTCCACTCTAGGACTCGTCTGCCCCACCAGCCATCGGTCCTGCGACAAACATGTCCAGCCCACCACCACGGACATTAATGTATGTAATACCCTGGCATTTCGTTCATGTAATGTTGTTTAACAAATATTCAGTACTTAAAAAAAAAAACAGTTCGGATTCAGGAGTAGACCTTCGTCAAAATAGACAAAACCGTCAAACAATGCCACCCGATATTGCATATCGAAACAAAAACCATTATAAACAAAAAAAAAACAAAGTTAACGCGTTGAGCGTATCTCAGTGTCGATCAATTACATTCGAAATAAGAGCATTTCTTATCAATAATGGATCAATCACTATAGTCACGACTGTCGGAATTGGCATCGAGAAAAAAAAAAGCGAAATTACTTCATGTAGTCATTAAAGTGTTCTATTGTATGCAAAAATGGTTCTAAAATAGATTTTCACAAAAAAATGTTGTGCTAATTTAAATAATGTGAATAGGTATCTTTTTTAAATGGAACTGAATAAAAAGTTATGCAACAAAAAGGTCACAAACATGTTTTTATTACGTAGTAGTATGTTTTTTTGAACGCACTAGTCTCTAAAAATACCAGTTTCACTCGAAAAAATATTTTTGCAATTGTAGCCTAATTCGTGGGGAAGGCTACATGCTATATAACATCACGTTAAGATCTTTAGGAACCGAGCAAAAAAAAAATAATCAGAAAGAACGCGAAGTAATAGCGCGAAAACGAAGTAATAGCGCGGATGGGCGATGCGATGCGACGGGGTGGGTACCGGAGAAACAAGAAATTTCACGCGAACGAAGTCGCGGGCAGAAGCTAGTTAAATTGAAATGTTTAAATGAAGTTAGCAGACACAAGAATAATTTTAACAAAACTCTGTAAAGAAATAATTGCCTTCAGTAGATTTTCATTTCATTTCATAAATATAAGTTCGTATTAAGCTGACAGTAACACAGTCACTACCTAACAAACATACCTAAATAAAAAACAAAAACAAGTCGTAAGTTAAAAAAAAAATAAGTAATTGTGTTTTACCGTTCATTTTCAACAAAGCTAAACTGCTATAGTAAACACTAAGACGAGTACTAAAAGTCTGGGCGCGCTCCTAAAATGCAGTACCAAATGCCTTTCACACCATTCGTTTGGTTTCTCGGAAAACATTGAGTTGTTTACAAATAAATTTCGTCGGTCAAGTGTGCTTCTGCTAATATTTTTTTTTACTAGCGCCCCTGCTTCACATGGATGTTACGGCTTAACAAAACGTCGAGATTTCTTCATTATAAGTACTTAAATTTATCTTTAATGTATAATACACATAAACCTTTCGGAATAAATCTTTTTGTACAGGGTTATTGGTAAAACATTAACGACCTCTTAAGAGGTCATTGTGCTCATCATTATGAACAACTTTTACTATGGGACCAAACCCGAAATCGCGAATAAAATATCAGCTGTTCATGTTGTTCGTATAACTCGTCAAAATGTAGGGAACAGCTTTTTTTTTCGTGATTTTAGGTTTGGTCCCATAGTAAAAGTATATTATGTATTTATAAATAAATATATATTTTGAAAGGACTCTGATATAAAGACGAGATATGAGAAATTTCAAATTTATATAAAAAAATATTTTTCTCATAACTCGTCTTTAAATCAGTGTCCAATCAAAATATGTATTTGGGAACCTAGATATTCTGTAATCCAATCGGAATAAGTTATACACACTACATTAAGAATATTATGTTTGATTTACAAATTATTTTGGTATTACGTTTGTATGAACTACGCATACGCGGCTCCATAAACTGTTTTAATTAGTAAGTTCAATATAAACTGAAAGTTAGTTATGTAAGAATATTTGCAGTATTGGTATTGTTTGAGAAGTAGGTAAGTACATTTTTATTTGTTAATATTTTACACTGGTCATAAATATAAGTATATAAAAAGGAACATACAAACATACATACATACATAGGCTGATGAACACATTACCACTCCTTTGCGTCGCGCAGTCGGGTAAAAACGGGCAGAGCTCATTGGGTAGGGGGTAGTTAGAATCATAAATTTTTAGGGTTCCGTGCCCCAAAAGGATAAAAACGAAATCCTTATCCGTCGTCGGTCGCCGTTGTCGTCGTCTGTCCGTCTGTCAGTCTGCCATGACCCTTTTTCTCAGGAACGCGTGAGGTATCAAGTTGAAATCATCAAATCTACGGTCTACGGTCCCTTGGAGCTCCAAAAAAATCAAGCTAAGTACTAAGTTAACGCAATAAAAACGTATCGGCCATTTATGCGACATTAATATTATTTTGATAGGTAGGCAAATAAATCAAAACCAATAGAGTACTTCCCGTTGACCTAGAATCATGAAATTTGGAAAGAAAGAAGGTCTCATAGCAAAAGTAAAGGAAACAGTTGCAATTACAAACTTACATTTGTAGTGGAAGAATTTACCGTTACGTATCCATTTATGGGAGAACATGTTTTCAACTACAATGTCAAGTTCGTTTTTGGGGTAAATTCGTCCCAACGGAACCCTTCTTTGTGCGTGGTCCGACACGCATTTGTCCTGTTTTTTATTACACTTAAATTAAAAAGCTATAAAGGCTACTTTTGAACATATGGATATTGCTAATCGATTGCTTCATATGTTCGAAAAATGTGTCTGCTCTACAACGTAAATACAGCAATGAATGTTGCTGAAGTGTCTAAATGAAAGGCATTGCTACAGTTAGTGCGTAACCCCGCTGCTCTGCGCATCTGTTTTGGTCAGTTTACGGCGAACACGCGGAGCGCTATGGAGTGCGACGATCTACTTTTCGCATTCACACAAAAACATGCCAGAAACATCAGAGAAACAAGTTTTAAATTGTTAATTTTAGGGTTGATTTTTCCCCATCTATTAACCAACTGCGCAGTTCATGCGTGGCCAATACAACGCACCCCAAGTATACACTACAGAAAATAAACATAATCATTCACACGACCCAATCTATCGGGCCGACAGTGTACGGTCGCTAATTGGTACAGATATGCTTGTAACGGAACGGATAATAGCACGGCGTTTTGTTGTTAGACTTCTTATTTTGTTCGAGCTTGATCGATGAGATTAGGTCGTTGTAATTCCTTTATTTAGTTTTAAGTCCACAAATACTTCCCCTGCGGCGACTTACTCCCCTGCGGCGACTTACTCCCCTGCGGCGACTTACTCCCCTGCGGCGACTTACTAATAATTACAACAAAAAAATCTATCATATCGATGTTTACTCTTTCTGCTGAGATTCAAAAATATTTATTTTTATTTATTTATTTTATAATTTATAAAAGCACACTAAAATACATAGGGATATGACATAATTATAAATTGAGCACAAAGGACTCAATTTATACTGCTTATTTCTTAAGAAATTTCTTCCAGCAGACCTGCGAAAGGATACGTAAAAAATAAATGTAGGCAATAGTGTGTGCACTATTGTTGTTGTTGTTGTATTTCAGAAGCATAGTAAGAAGCTGTTATTTTAATAGTACAGACGCCAACACATCAAGCTCCCCGAAACCGTCAAATTTTCCCAATCAACTTTGAACCTTATGCTTTAGCGATAAAGTTGAAAATCTGTTAAAGAATTTTGATAGACAGTAGTAGCTGGATGTGCTGGCGTCTGTACAAAGAGAAACTTAAATTTTATTCACTTATACTGCTATTATTTGAATGGAAAAAAGTAAACAAAACAAAAAAACTATGACCGAATCCCCTCAATATTGTGTAAGGTAATTACTACGCATTATAACCCATGAAATGGTTCCCATAGTTACCCCATTTCATTGCCGTGTCTATCTATTAGCTCCACTAATGACAGTTATGCGTGATATTTCAATATCATAAAACATTAGTATGAATTTTCACATGAGAACTCGGATATTTGAACAAGACTTTAATTTTATAGTACTATATTGTTCACAAATAAAAAGGAGGGGCCCGTGGCTAAATAATAACAGCCGCACAGGTCGATCGATCAAGTTAAGCTACACTTGCCGCAGTTGGTCTGTGGATGGGTGAGCATCTTTACATACCGAGACCCCTCCGTGCCTTGAAAAGCACGTTACGCAGTTGGTCCCGGTTGTTCGTGGATTTTTGTCAGTCGCCCGAAAGTCTGACAACCAGAGATTACCAACGGGTATCGTATTACCCAGTAACTGGGTTGTGGAGGTCAGATTGGCAGTCGCTCCATGTAAAGTACTGGTATTCAGTTGCATTTGGTTAGACTGAAAGCCGATCCCAACATACACAGTTGGGAAAAGGCTAGGCAGATGATAATAAAATTGTTCACAAATAAAGTGGAGTGATTGATTGGGTTTAATGGTTTCAGCTGCAAAAGCGAAAAACGAAATATCAAAGTGTATGAAAACAATGAAATAAATACCTTTTGTTAAGCTTTTAGTTATAGTGAATATAAAAAAAAACATAGGTAAGTAGTTGATATTATTATGCAACACATAATTGAAACGCAACGTTGGATACCAACAACGCGACGTTGCGTTTTAATACGTTACCTAGTAATAGGGATCTTTGTATATTTATGGACCACATGTACTACATGAGACATGCTCAGCCTAGTGTAAAGTTCAAGCAACCAAAATTATGTAGACTATTAGGAAACGTAAACACCGTTTTTGGCAAATAAACATTATCTTGTCATAACTAAAATCCTCGAAAACTGGCTGAAAAAAAAAAAGGCTGATGAAACCGTTGCGCATGTGCTCTTTGAGTGCACTAGCGTCACTCAGATTAGGTCAGCAACCCTTGGCACACCCAGATCGTACACAGATGTTCTCAACAGACTAGGAGACTTAATCAGTTTCTGGAGGGAGGTGGGCTGGCTGGAATAACCACCGACGGCCGCCATGGCCCACGCACAATGGTCCATTTGAAGGACTAAGTGCGGAAACCAAACCCATAACATAGAACATAGAAACCGACATGAAACATCGACCCATATCCACAAACCTGAGATACTAACAACGCAGTTATTCGAAAACAAAATAATATCAGTAGCTTCAATTATATTCACATTTGTTTATTAAGGCCCCTTCGTCGGCCATTACAATGGATTGGACTACAAATAGAACTGGAGAGAACGGGAGGGAAGAAGCAATGGAGGAGGCATATTTGGTGTTTTCAACTGACACATTTGTAGAGGCCCAGACAAGGTGCCATTCTATCACCGAGAACGATGATGGAAAAGTCAAAAATGTGTTGGATTGAGATAAGCTACCGAAAAGCTTATGTAAATCCTGTTAAAAGTTTTTGTAAGAATACGAAACACTTGAATAGCGATCTCTACGTACTGGAAGGACAAAATATAAGTCATCGACACACGAAGAACTGAAACAATTTATAAGAAGTTACTTTTAAAAAAATCGGAAGGAAATCATCCCAAAAAGGGTTAGTGCAATCATGTGATGACTTACCATCATAATTATGATGGTTACCGCCACTATAGGGAATGATATAATTTTGAAATTTCTTTAAATAACTTTATAATCTGCTGCTCATCTGCATAAGCACCATAAACACACAAAAATGCTAATTGATAGAATACTTCGAAACAACGGTAGCTCCGGTTAGACTGGAAGCCGACCCCAACATAGTTGAAAAAAGGCTAGACAAATGGTAGTTCATCTTTAAACGAGTCTCTCACAAAAACTCAAATACAAAAAAAAAACTTACATACTCAACATGAGAATCTTCGGCCTTCATACTCGTATAACATATCTACCACATCCAACAATTCCTCTTACTTCCTCGAGTAATCTAGTGAGCGCACAATAGATTTTTATTTGTAGGAAGCCACTCGACTCGGTTACCGACGTCCGCTTACCAGCGTTTTTACTTAAAATGCTGACTTGATCACAGCCGGTAGCCAGTACTGTTGGCAACGCAACTGTTTCAACTGTCAAAGGAATATTAAATGTTAATAAGGTTGAATAATGGATGTTCTTAGACATCTTGGGATTGGGAGTTAAATTTTTAAAGTGAAATTGAACAGAATTTGACATAAAGTTTTTGATTAAGATTGGACATCAAAGTAGGTCATATTATTTATTTATGTTTTAACCTTTATTAAAGCATTCATTACTTATTCATTATGTTGTCTGCATATTATCTTTCAAGATCAAAAAAATCTAAATATTTTATTTCACATAAGCCTACAATATGGGCACTTATGAAACGTCAGAAGCTAGGTGCACGGTTCCAATTGGTCGTTTCCTATGGAGAAGAACCGGCAAGAAACTCCACAGTTACTCTTTTTAAAAACAATTGGCTTTTACAATATTTTCAAATTACAGTAGGTATGGCAGGACAGCGTAGGCCTGTCAACAAGTACCAGGCACTTTATAAAATAAAAAATGGTCTACAGATCTAAAGTCTACAAGGTCTACAAAGTCCTCACATTTACAAAATAAGAATCTATCAAAAGGATAAATAAAAAATAAAAACCTAATAAAAGCAAGTGATATGATTCCCATTACAACCACTAATAAAGAGATTCAATTAGTAATAATTGCATTAGCAGCCATTATAAACTTAAAAGTATAATAACCAATTTGAAGGTGAATGTTCTGCTGGGGAGTTTGTTGCGCCACATCTTCCCAGCGAAAGCTCTTGGAAGTGGTGAGAGTTTTTTTGGCTTAATTTTGACGGTCGATAAGGGCTAGCGATAATTTGAATAAAATGCTTTTGATTTTGAAATACCACTCACAAAAAAAAAACAATTGAAGAAATCAATTGAATTTTCTTAAGACTGCACCGAGCGCACAGTGGCGCCCTCATCGTTTGTTTGGTTATTTCTTTTATTTTAGAATGAAAATGCAGAAAATAAGCACGTTAAGTTGTGCTCCACAAGATTATACATTAATATTATTATAAACGGCAGTTTTATATTGTTTAATATTATTATAATCACAAAAACGGATAATAGTGGCCACTATTTTCCGTTTTAGTGATTATAATAAAACTAAACAATTTAAAACTACCGTTTATAATAATATTAATGTATAATCTTGTGGAGCACAACTTAACGTGCTTATTTTCTGCATTTTCATTCTAAAATAAAAGAAATAACCAAACAAACGATGAGGGCGCCACTGTGCGCTCGGTGCAGCCTTAATCTAAAACATTCATGAACGCAATGACACTTGCTTGACATTTCTTTGAGAGGTCCCTGTGAAGGCCGCAGGAATCCGTTGGATGAAAGCGAGAAGCACAGAACTGGCCGAAGTGGCGATACTTCCACCAAGCATTCCACTTCGGCTGGTGTTCTGTGCTTCGTAAGTCCGGCAATGGAGTCTTTCGGCTGAAATCTATTTTATTTTTTTTATTTGATATGTTTTTGCTCTTGACTCTAGTCTAGGTCAGAGATGACAGAGACAAAGTCGACGATGGAGTGAGCTTACCCAGAAGAAGCCTGTTCAATTGAAATGATGATTATGAACACATTGATGACAATTAAAACAAGAAACTGTTGTCGGTAGTACTCATGCTCGTAGAGGAAACATTTGAGTAAGCACGAAAATAAGAAAGCTGAAGTAAGTATCACGAAAGAAATTATTCAGTTCTGTCTGAGAGTGATTTTACCGAATAGGCAATCTAGATAAAATTCTATTGAAAGAACGTCTGCAGTTATTTGATGGAATAAAAACTGGATTATTATAATAACTCTAAGATGGAAGTGTTTTTATTTCATTTTACTATTAAAAAAGTACTTCCAATTGAATGGAGTCGCTATTGCAGCTTTTCATTCATCAAAGATTTTCTTGGAAAGGTCAACAAAGGTGTAATTACTTTACTTACAAAAAAAAAAGCTACCTTCCTTCCTTTCCTCACTGCTGGCACGACTGTATTTCATATCTTGTGGGCATAACTTCGCCACTTCCACGGCGTTGTCACATGGTAGCAGCGCAGACGTCACTTTGACTGCATGTTTTGGGACACCGAGAGCAGTGCAGGAGGTATAGCATACCTTGCGGCATAGCTTCACATCCACACAGTCCTGCCATTTCTTTTAGTTGGGAGTAATACATTTAAAATTGATTCGATTGTCACTATATTAAAAAATTTGCAATGTCCATTCGTGTTTATGTAGCACAACAATTTTATTTTTACTCCGTGTGTAGTTTTAATTTAATCTTTGTCTTATCCACATTTTATGTAAGTTTACTCTTTTTGACAGGTAAGTACAGTCAAAAGAAATTAAAAGTTTCATACTCTATAATTTTGCTCCTAAAAATTGACGTTGAAACCAATCTTAGACGGATATTTTGCAACTCAGGATGCAATAAGACTATAATAATAAATTCTAGACCGCTTCATTGCCGTTCCAGATCCATAAAAACGACTCCACAGGCACAAATCAAGTTGGAATTTTCCATATCTGGGTCAATCGTGGTTCAAGCCCGATATTCAATTACACTGTTAGGCCGATATCTGGCCTTTACGTTTGCTTCCCATCTCGGTATTACCTTCATCTCAGGATCTTCTGTTATTGGACTTTGACACTTAGAAACAAGTTGTCTAGGTTCATTTTTGCATGGTTGAATCTCGTCTTTGAGGTCACGAGCCTTTGATTGGTTATCTAAATGGTGCTTGCCAATTACTTAGGGTAAGTGATTGTCTTGCGTGGTTGGATGCAAATTTTGATGGGTTTCCAATGGATTTTTGGAATGTATTGCGTTTTGAGGGTTATTGAAACGTTTTTCTTCACATATGAAACTGGGACATTGGTTGGAGTGCAAAGAGATGTCGGAAGGGAATTATGTACATCTTTATGCTGAAATGCTTTCAAATAATAGGAACAAAGGGTTTTGAAACTGATATGGGGATTGAAATGCCCTCTACTGTTGTTTTGGGTATGGATTATAGAAATTTTGCAATTGTGCAGGAATTTGGAAATTTTTACCTACCACTGTGTGTAACATTGTGGAATGTAATCAATAAAAAAAATACAAAAGTGCACGACTCGTAATGCTCATTTGATCGTATAAAAAAACTACTTTAAATAAAAGAGTCATTTTCAATAGAGTTTCTCCGTTCCTCATGATGAAACGAATCTATATTAAAAAAAATTAACATACAGGGTTATTGGTAAAACATTAACAACCTCTTAAGAGGTCATTGTATTCATCATTGTGAACAACTTTTACTATGGGATCAAACCTTAAATCGCGAAAAAAAAACAGATTTTCCCTACATTTTGACAAGTTTTTTTTTCGCGATTTCATGTTTGGTCCCATACCAAAAGTTGTAACACAGCTTTAATCTCCATTAAATTATCTATACAATGGTATATCAATTAAGTAGGTTCTGTGTACTAGCAGGAGTATGACAATAGAAACAGTTGCAGAAAGGAGACAAAAACATGTTTTCGATCGTAAAGAACTCTCTAATGCTTCGCATTATGAGTCGTGCAATATTGCGTAGATTCCATAAACTCGTATAGCTATTGAAATTTTGAGTATGAGGGCCTTGAGGGCTTATATTCTTAGCTTAAAGAGTTCGTCGAGGGTGCCTGTTTTCAGGGTTCCGTACCCAAAGGGTAAAAACGGAACCCTATTACTAAGACTTCACTGTCTGTTCGTCCGTCTGTCAGTCACCAGGCTGTGTCTGAAGAAACGTGACAGCTAGACAGTTGAAATTTTCACAAATTATGTATTTCTGTTGCCGCTATGACAACAAATACTAAAAACAAAATAAAATAAATATTTAAGGGGGGCTCCCATACAACAAACGTGTTTTTTTCGGCGTTTTTGCCTTGGGGTACGTAACCCTTTTGTGTGCGAGTCCGACTCGCACTTGGCCAGTTTTTTTATAATAATAACAGCCGCACAGGTCGATCAATCAGGTTAAGCTACGCTTGCTGCGGTTGGTCTGTGGATGGGTGACCATCTTTACATACCGAGACCCCTCCGTGCCTTGGGAAGCACGTTAAGCCGTTGGTCCCGGCTGTCATTCTTATATCTTTGACAGTCGTTAGATACGGGTCGTCAGAAGCCCGTAAGTCTGACAACCAGTCTTACCAAGGGGTATCGTATTACCCAGTAACTGGATTGTGGAGGTCAGATAGGCAGTCGCTCCATTTTAAATACTGGTATTCAGCTGCATCAGGTAAGAATGGAAGGCGACCCCAACATAGTTGGGAAAAGGCTAGTTATATAATGATTTTCTTTTTTTTTGTCATGAAATAAGAAATAATAAAACAATTAATTAATTGGTCTAATAAAATGTTAATCTTAGACATAAAAATCACAAAGAATCCTAAAAATCTAAAGCAGAGACAGCAAAATAAACGGTTAATAATCACATCAAAAACCGTATATTTGAGAGGAATGTAAACAAAAAACACGTGAATTGTTAGGTAACGTGTAGTTTCAGTGGGTATCCTAATAATTTGAGTCTGTCAGAATGTTGGAAACAGCGCTATTTTGAGCCGAGATTTCTACATGTTAGGCTGTTTGCACGAGTTGCGTTTTTGGTGTCGTCGGATGATAAGAATGTTTAAAGTGTTTTTGAACTCTTAATGGACAACATTTTCAAACTCTTCAATTTCAGTTGTTGGCGTGGCTTTTGGCAACTTTGTGTGTATTTTATGTCTTTTTTTGTAATGTGCGTCTTGTTTGTGTAAAATAAAACAATGTTTATTTAGTTTACAATATCGTTTTAAGAAATATCTAGTTAGAGAATATATTTATAATACATAATATTTACTGTGTTCCACCACGTTCCACATTGTTCATGTATGTTTCTAAAGTTTTAACAATGTTAAAATAATGTATTTTTTTTATTACTCTTTTTTTTTATTCCTGCATTATTTAAAAGGCTAGTAGTAGTTGCAGATCAGAGAAAACACAAAATCTTATTTAAAAAAAAAAAACACTGCAGTCATTGTATCCCTAATAATACTTGTAGATAAAATCACGTAGACAGATTTGAAAAATCTAAAAAAAAAGAAAAATACATTTGTTTAGCACATACTAAAATGCACACAATATATTAATATACAGCAGATAAAAAACATGTAAAGTGCGATGTAAAAAATTAGATTTATTCCGGTCTGATCCCCTGAACCCCCCTCCACCTCTGTTCCTCGATCCCCTGCTAGATCGTCTTCTGTTTTAATCGCTGTCTTATCCACAATTAGCAGATCGGCCCAAACAAAACAAAAATCGTACGTCAGCAACCAGCCTAACCGACTACGACGTGTCAACTGCGCGTAAACGTCGGCAAGCTAAACGCGCCTGATTTATTTTATTGGGCCGATAAATGAGTGCGCCTCACTCCGGCGCAAATAAATCGTAACGCAACGCACTGCGACCAGTCGCAAGGGAATTCTTGCTTGTCGCTTGTTCAAGTCGTGATTTTAAACGGTTTAAATTAAAGCTGAGTTTTGTTTTAATGGAAATGTTAAAAGTAGTATGAGTCAGAGCTAGTTGTTCCAAACGGTTGGTTAATTTAACATACGTTCGTCAAATAATAAAGATTATGTACTCGTTATAATTTGATGAACGGCAAGGCCATAATTATATTTTTTGAAACAACGCTTTTTTTTGTTTGACGATAGTTAGCGCCATTTTTTACGTATACGCGTGCGGCAAGTGGACTTAAAACAACCCGCCCTAAGAAGAAAGATGCTTCCTTTATCATAGTTTCGTATCCTTTCTTGTGAGTTGTTTTCGTAAGTTAATTTATTAATTAGGTAGGTACTGTAACAGCTTTACAAGCTCACTAAGGACTGGAGTACCGGGTGGAATTAATTAAACAAAAAAGTAATTTAAAAAAATTAAACCGACTTCAAAAAGAAATTAACTCAAAATTATGAAATAACTTTAATTTCGGAAGTCGGTGTCTTGGGATCTGTATTTTAGTTTTATGCCACCGACTTCCGAAATTAAAGTTATTTCATAATTTTGAGTTAATTTCTTTTTGAAGTCGGTTTAATTTTTTTAAATTACTTTTTATTTCGTAATTTTTAGTTTTTGCACTAGTATTTGACCAAGGTTTTGAGATGTTTTCCCTTTGACACTACACCCGTAGCTCTTATCAATAAGCCAGGCCGTCACACTTACACGTATTAGTCCATATCTTGAAAATTACTGAATCGATCTTGATGAAACTTGCACTGTTCCCTAAGTTGAAGAAAATGTAAGCCAATAAAAAAAAATGGTCATGATCCGATTAATAGTTCCGGAGATATGCGTGGACAAACATACATACATACATACATACATACATACATACATACATACATACGTCTATGAAATTTTGTATATTTGTTTGGAAGCCCTAATAGATCATCATATGTGAAAATAATGCAAATCCAATAATATTACATACATACGTATCGAATTGATAACCTCCTTTTTTGAAGTCGGTAAAAAGTTTGTGAAAGCGCAGGCGCTCTCGGTACCGTCCAAGAAAATGGCGAAGTCGGAAATTGTGTGCGTGTGTGTGTTATGTGCTAACGCTGCTGCGACACTGGCCTCCTCTCTGTGAGAGGGAATGGGCTGTAATCCACCACGCGTCCCTAATGCGGGACGGTACATGTCACATGTCTTCAAATTTTTGGTTCTAGGACATGCCGGTTTCCTCACAAGGTTTTCCTTCACCGTTTTGAGAGCTGTGGTGATGAAATAATTTACATAAAGTGAAGCGCATGTCTGGATTCGAACCTACGACCTTCAACTCATAAGCCGCGCTCGTTTCCACTGGGCCACCACTGCTACAATTTACATAGTGTATCAATTTCTGAGTGTAATAGTAAAATTTTCCAAAAAATTTAAACTTGCCTACATAAATCATTGTGAACAAAGTAAATACAACAAACCGTAAGGAAATTTTATGTTATTCAAGATTTGAGCTATTTAAATGAACTGTATGTTTTGTAGTAAGGTGTTGAGACACGAACAGAATTTATGACTAGGTATGGTCTGTTCAAAAGTATCTGAAGATAAAAAGTAATTTAAAAAAATTAAACCGACTTCAAAAAGAAATTAACTCAAAATTATGAAATAACTTTAATTTCGGAAGTCGGTGTCTTGGGATCTGTATTTTAGTTTTATGCCACCGACTTCCGAAATTAAAGTTATTTCATAATTTTGAGTTAATTTCTTTTTGAAGTCGGTTTAATTTTTTTAAATTACTTTTTATTTCGTAATTTTTAGTTTTTGCACTAGTATTTGACCAAGGTTTTGAGATGTTTTCCCTTTGACACTACACCCGTAGCTCTTATCAATAAGCCAGGCCGTCACACTTACACGTATTAGTCCATATCTTGAAAATTACTGAATCGATCTTGATGAAACTTGCACTGTTCCCTAAGTTGAAGAAAATGTAAGCCAATAAAAAAAAAATGGTCACGATCCGATTAATAGTTCCGGAGATATGCGTGGACAAACATACATACATACATACATACATACATACATACATACATACATACGTCTATGAAATTTTGTATATTTGTTTGGAAGCCCTAATAGATCATCATATGTGAATATAATGCAATTCCAATAATATTACATACATACGTATCGAATTGATAACCTCCTTTTTTTTTTGAAGTCGGTAAAAATGTAAAGAAGTTTGAAGTGTCACTTACAAATTGAGAGATTTAAAGTAAGTAGTATAAAGTAAAGTAGTAAGTAGCGATGCGGATGAATTTTTTGATGCCTTGTGATTATTTCCTTTCCTTTTTATATACTTGTACATATTCTTATTATTATTTTAATACTGTACATAATTATATGTTCAAAAGTATCTGAAGAAAATGTAAAGCAGTTTGAAGTGTCACTTACAAATTGAGAGATTTGATATTATTTCTCAAAAGACCAATTCAGACATGGTCTTCACATGATCTGACCAAGATTATGTCTGGACTTTAAAATAGACTGTGACCTCTCGAGTTTGTTTCGGCCTTTCTTCTCAGAGTAGTCAGATAGGAAACGCTGACCTCATTTACTTTTTAAAATATGATTGACGTGTAAAAGTGTTTGTACAAACCTACTTACAGAAATAAAATCATTTATCATAATTATACATCACCTTAAAGATATTGTACTGATGAGATGTGACAATATTGAGGTTGATTTTTATAACCTCAGTTTTCGTCAATGATTTTTACCGACTTCAAAAAAAAAAGGAGGTTATCAATTCGATACGTATGTATGTAATATTATTGGAATTGCATTATATTCACATATGATGATCTATTAGGGCTTCCAAACAAATATACAAAATTTCATAGACGTATGTATGTATGTATGTATGTATGTATGTATGTATGTATGTTTGTCCACGCATATCTCCGGAACTATTAATCGGATCGTGACCATTTTTTTTTTATTGGCTTACATTTTCTTCAACTTAGGGAACAGTGCAAGTTTCATCAAGATCGATTCAGTAATTTTCAAGATATGGACTAATACGTGTAAGTGTGACGGCCTGGCTTATTGATAAGAGCTACGGGTGTAGTGTCGAAGGGAAAACATCTCAAAACCTTGGTCAAATACTAGTGCAAAAACTAAAAATTACGAAATAAAAAGTAATTTAAAAAAATTAAACCGACTTCAAAAAGAAATTAACTCAAAATTATGAAATAACTTTAATTTCGGAAGTCGGTGGCATAAAACTAAAATACAGATCCCAAGACACCGACTTCCGAAATTAAAGTTATTTCATAATTTTGAGTTAATTTCTTTTTGAAGTCGGTTTAATTTTTTTAAATTACTTTTTATATTATTACAACTAGCTGCGCCCCGCGGTTTCACCCGCGTAAATGTCGATCTCGTGGGAATATCGGGATAAAAATTAGCCTATATGTTAATCCAGGGTGTCAGCTACCTCCATACAAAATGTTATCAAAATTGGTCTAGCCGTTTGAGCGTGAAGAAGTAACAAACATATAAACACACACACACATACACACTCACAAACTTTCGCCTTTATAATATTAGTGTGATTAAATATTGGCCTTCTAACCTTTTCGAAGAAGAATAATGGAGAATTATGAATTTGTTAATAATTCCCTTTAGGGAATGATTGCGTCAGAATGTAACCTGCATAGCTATTCATAACTCAGGCTATTCGTCTCTTTTATTTTAACTGACATTTTCGGGTTTTTGACTTGTGAACAGAGTTTAGATCCAACGATAACATTGATTGATGTTCAATACGATACGGAAGCGTATCGAGTAGATATGAATAGCTATGCAAAAGGGACTGTTTACACTTTTATCAGATACTTTCCGAACAGACTATAGCATATAACACTATGTGCTGATAAAAATCTAGTCACGTTTTCAGGGACGCCCGACTAGTTCCCGATCCTTGAAACATGAATACCGAATTGCGGGTAGGTACGTTCTGGAGATAATCAGAATATTCTAGATCAGTAGACGAATTTCAGGCGACGGCGCGGCGTGCATCTTGACTAATTAATTAGACGACCATAATAGTCTAAAGGATTTCCACTACCTAAAAGCATAATTTTACTTAACAACATTATAATCGGCCTATAATGTTCCCACTGCTGGGTCACAGGCCTCTTCTCTGTAAGAAGGAGGTGAGCCATAATCAACCACGCGGGCCCAGTGCGGGTTTGGCGGATGTCACATGTCTTCGATTTTTTTGTTCTAGGATATGCCAGTTGCCTCACGATGTTTTCCTTCACCGTTTAGAGAGCAGTGGTGATGAAATAATTACACAAAGTAAAGTGCCTGCTTGGGTTCGAACCCACGACTTACAACTCATAAGTCGCTGCCTTTACCATCACAGACTGCTCTCTCACATAACATACACAACATACTTTTTTACATATACTGGCTTTTTTTTTGAGGGGCCCGTGGCTGAATAATAACAGTCGCACAGGTCGATCGATCAGGTTAAGCTACGCTTGCCGCGGTTAGTCTGTGGATGGGTGACCATCTTTACATAGGTACCGTGAACTCTTCGTGCCTCCGAAAGCACGATAAGCCGTTACTTTCGGCTGTCATTCGTGGATCTTTGACAGTCGTTACGGGTAGAAGCCCGAAAGTCTGACAACCAGTCTTACCAAGGGGTATTATATTACCCAGTAACTGGGTTGTGGAGGTCAGATAGGCAGTCGTTCCATGTAAAATACTGGTATTCCGCTGCATCCTGTTAGACTGGAAGCCGACCCCAACATAGTTGGGAAAAGGCTAGGCAGATGATGTGAGGACTATGTGGGTCATTATTTGTTTTCTGACTGTTAGTTTTAATGTTGGTCTGGCAGTTTATTCACTTTATGCGGCCCACAAAAATGTTCTTTCTTTGGTATTTCCTTGTCCTCACATGATCTGATCAAGATTATGTCTGGACTTTAAAACAGTCTTTCATCTCGCCGTTTCTTCTCCGGGGTAGTCAGATAGGTACTGTTGACTACATCTAGCTAAAGTGACTCCAATATCCTATTTACAGAATAAACAATCTGTCAAAAATACCTTTAATTTCCCTTCATTTTGACATGTTTTTGACACTGATTGTCACTGAGATGAGATTGCGACTAGATTTTGATCATTTTTAGTTACGGGAATTGGCCATCTGAGCACTGTGGGGTATTTTACAAACGTTCTTAGGTAGTAAATGATACGTCTATTGCTCCCCCTTCAGCAAAGTTTCGTCAAAATATTTACGAAATACATCAATGGACGCAAAAGTATGTCTAAATATCAGTCACTGGGAAGAAGACATATCTAAGCAATGAGGTTCCCTTGAGAACGTCTAGACGGGGCCATCCATCACAATACGACTGAAACTGAGACAAAGTAGTTTCACTTTCTTACTCCGGTCTGTACTGTAATGGTGGAAGCTGATTTGAAGGCTCAATTGACGCAGTGGCTGATTCGCTTCAGAGGGTGTAATTTGTGTATGGAAGATAGATTGCATATATCAATACACAATGCGGAACTATTAGATGACACATGGATCTAGAACATCATGTCGTAATCATCGGGTTTGGCCGTTTCTTCGCAGATCAGGTACCTAGGGTACCTGATCCAGACAAACGGACCAAAAAAATAACGTTACTATCTTTATCTTTCTTTACATAGTATAAAACAAAGTCGCTCCCGCCCTGTGTTAACTTAGATCTTTTAAACTACGCAACGGATTTTAATGCAGTTTTCAGCAATAGATAGAGTGATTCAAGAGGAAGGTTTACATGTATAAATACATACATTATAGTAGAGAAAAGTCGAGAAATTCAAAGATTTTTAATGTGATGTCGTAACAAACATACCTATTTTTGTGCGCTTACATTGTAAACGCTGACACCTTACGAGATAGATCAAATTAATGTACTACGGAATTGTATTTATCTTAAAAATATCGATAAAAAAATCCGCGATGGTATGTTTATCTTTTAAGGATAGATAGATAGATTTATTTATACCCCACACCAACCCACAGACACCCACAAGCACACCCACAACCTGTGGGTTTGATAACTCACAGTAACCATTTTTATCTTTTACATATTACCAAAAAAAATATGGGTTATTTACTAAGCTATTTTAAACAATACAGTATTATTCCTTATCCAATTAAATACATTAAATACGTTGTGAATTTTGATCTCCATCAAAATTGCCCTTTACAGCATAACATTAAAATTAATATTTTAGATGATATCAAATATTTAAAAAGCGGAGGCAGTGTGGCTAGCGGGGCGGTACGAAGTTCGCCGGGTCAGCTAGTTTTATTTATGGATTCCTTCTCACGTTGGACTCGATGGTAATAAGATGGTTGATCGTCTGGCAAATGAAGCCGCGTCTGATGGAGAATTTTATGCTTGTCCTCCATGGCATACTGAATTTTTACACCTAGTTAGAGATCTGTATTCAATCCTGGTCAGAATATTTTGATAAAAGATCTCTAACGAAGGGCATTTGGTACAGGACGATTCAGCCATCGCTTCCACGTATGCTTTGGTTCAGCGAGGGCAGGATGAATAGGCAAGAAGTCGTGATAGCTTTGAGACTCCGATCCGGCCATGTTCCTCTCAATAGTTTTGGTTTTATGATGCGCAGAGTTGATTCACCCAATTGCGCTGTCTGTGGAGTCATAGAAGATGTGCATCACATATTGACGGAATGAAGTCGTATTGGAGTTCAAAGACGTCAAGCTTTTGACAATCATTTTAATGTTGGCTATTATAGTAGCGTCCTGGCCTCACCATTGTCAGATGAGGCCAGAACACTATATCATATTATTTTTTTTTTTTCTTAAAATTAGAATAACTGGAAGGTTCTCTAAACAGCACTCTGGGTTATAAGGTACAGCAATAGACGTAACCTCTATCTCCAACTAATACACACGTTGGTCGCCACTGTTACAAATTAATATTTTAGACCTCTTACGACAATCTAGGTAGGTGGTTAGGTATTAAAATAAAAGTAAACAACACACTAAGTCATACACTGTATATTAACAAAAGGTTTAAATTTGGTATATAAATAATCTTAAACGATACTATAATGGCTCTAACAAATCTACTTTAGGTAGGTTAATTTAAATTATTTAGATGATTGCCAGCCAGCTTAAACTTCAGTTGAAAGAGCTATGGGCGTGGGGAGTGGAGATAAACCCAGTTCTGTTCGGTTATTAAAATTAAATATTATAAATAGAAAGTTCAAGATACCTAACCTTCCAGTTATTATAAAAAACGTTACTAAATTATAGATGGGCGCCAGGGACAATAAGGGTCCCGGATCCCGGAGCCGATGAAGGTGTCCAACCATATAATTCCTGATGCACACCGAATGTCGAACCCAAGATCCTTATGTAGAAGACCGGGTTCCACTATTGAAAACCGGACTATAGTACATAACCGGTTCTTATACAAACCGTATTAAACGTATTTAAATGTTCTATTATAAAAAAAAACCGTCCCGCCTGCGCTTTCGCTAGACGGACTCCGCCTGCCGCACAGTCGTATCAGCAAGAGGCTCGCAGCTGACTCGAGGGACGGGTCTCGCGTCCAGGCCCCAGACGCTACTCTCGATCCTGGCGGCGAGACGAACCTCTCGAGGTGCCTCTCCTGGAAACGACAATACGGAGACCTAATAATATAGTTTGAAACTAATTAACATTCCTTGAGGTGACCGGGCTTGGAAATCTAGAAGGCTAGAACATTAGCCAGTAACTATAGGAGCTACGAGGGTTACCCACGTGGCTGGGCTCATTCCCTTGAACAATATTTTAATCCCGTGGTTAACACTGAGGAATCCATGATTAATAGTCAGCGGGTGAAATACTCACGGTTGATTGGTGAAGAAAGCACTTGACTGTGATCGTCGACTGGCTGGACAGTTGTCTGCGTGTGCGCAATTATAATCCTTATAAAACAGGGAACAGAATTTGCTCCTGTATCGAGCACGTCTCAATGTAAAAAGGCCGCCAACTTATCATCGTCATCCTGTCATGGAGATCAGCCGGAAATAGACGGAGCATTTCTAAAATTTCCCATATTGCAGGTAAAATGATACACACATTAAACATTACACCAAGATACTTAATTCTCGAAAATCACTAACAACTACACAACGTGACGTTTAAACGCTGAAACAATAAGAATCTTCATGATCCAGACCAACAAACAAATTATTTTCAATTCCTAATCCTAAAAACCTGTCTAATTAACTAATTACCCCATTGTTTTAATTCGCGCAGAATCGCTTGACACCTCTGGCCACACTGTGTCAAAGACAATCCACAGATTAAAAATTTCTAGAAATAAGTCTATGCTTAATGAAAAAATTACTTTTATTTCCGCTTTCGGTTATTTAGTTTATTATGATTTTTTTTTACTGAAAGCTGAAAATTATGAAGGATTGCTCCATACGATATTATTTCGATGGTTAGCAAACAATATGTTAGAATATCGATTAAACTAAAACTGTGAGTCGGCGACCGCCAGAGGTCGCCTCTAAACTGTCAAACTGACGTTCGACTGAATGACATATGAAATTTTGTATGTAAACATTGTAACTTAACCTTTCAATATTTAATCTAATTTCTTTGGCAAACTTATTTAATAGGTTTTAGGAAAGTAATTAATTGTGAGAAAGTGATACCTAAAGGGTCCAGTGACAAGACACAGTTGAAGGAATGAGTCCTTCCATCAAGTGCAGGCCAAAGTCAATTGTACAAACTACAATGAAATATAATACTCGGAAACCTCAAAATGTACTACTGATGTTTTCAGGTAAATGCTACTTTACTTATTAGTAACGCAGCTGTGTAGGTACAAAAAAAAACAATGTAACAATGGGTATAAGGTTGCAGGTAGGTTAGTTTGTTATATTTATTGTATTCAATAATCGGGGTGACATATTCTTTATAGAAAAAACCCTGTAAATAAATAAAGATAAAAAAAAAATAGATAATGATGTCACTGAATGGAAGAACCATGCCAATCATGCCAATCGTCTATCACTGCTCATTCTAATAATGTTGCTAGCTGTTTAATCTCACATTCCCACATTTATAATAATTATAATTTCTGATACCTAATAACAACAAACAATCTGTTAACAGGTAAGAAACTTCGACAATTTGATTTTATACTTAAAATTTCGACTATGTCCATTTCAATTACAACAAAAAAGTATTTTAGATCTTACACATTAGATCTCTTCAGTTAACCTAGATAGGGAAAAGGCAGATCTCTTTTCTAATTTAAATACTAATTGAGGCTAGAACTGTTCGATAAGTGATTTACACAGGAATAAAATTGGCTTATTTATTTGCTGGACTTTTTAATGCAGTTTCGTTGTTCATTAAATTAACTTATAGAAAATGGAGTAAACTGATGGGAGTTATTGTTCTTGTGAATTATTTTTTGTGGTTTGGTCGTTTTAATAAGAACTCTATTTTTGAATAATTACTTAAGCCTATCGTATTCTTATTCATCATTAAATCACGTACTTAAGGGACTACATGACCTAAAGCACGGTCACTGTCGGACTGCATAGAAAAGAAAGAGAAGCGCGATGACACAACGCTGGTAATATTGCAAAATATGAAGTAATTATCTATTTGCAAAAAATCTATTGTTTGGACTAAAAAATTTAAACACTAGTGCTTTAGTATGTACCTATGTTGCTTGTAGAATAGTCTGACAAAAAATCAGAATGATTGTATGTATATGAGTATGGTTTTTATTGTGAAAAGATTTTTTTTTTAGTATAACTTAGTTGTATTATTTTTTCAACACACTGTCTAACTAGCATATATCCTGAAGAATATAATATATTTTTATGATTTTGTTTACTGTAGTCGATCATATACTTTTAGGGATGATAAAACTTGCGTTTTTTGCGTTTACGTCCTATATTCCCCTTAATATAAAAAGTACAAAACTAACACGTCTTGTTAAAGATGAATTGTTTAAAATAAGTTTAACTAATTAACTGCTTAAAGTCAGTTAAACCGGTTGAATGCCGATAGTACAGAAACAATTAAAAATCCATTGTCTCGCGTGGATCCACGTTCCATACGGAGGGCCGACGGAGGGTTATCCATTCAGTGGTTTAGGCGTGAAAAGGTAACTGTAACAGACAAACAGACAGACAGAGTTACTTTCGAATTTATAATATTAGTATGGATGCTTACTATATATTATAACAATGGCGGCTTCAATAATTCCCTCTCAATCGCACATTTCAGAGACTATCACACCTACACTACATGCTCAAATAAACTTCAGATTCAATTACAGTATTACACCTTTATAAAGTGCAAAAATAGAGCCACCTGCACCGAAGACCGCTACAAAAGGATGCCGTTAAAAGAACGGTGCACCTCTAATAAAAGAATCGAATCTATCTATCATTGAGAAAGTAAAAAGAGACTGAAATCAGCGCAGTCGCGGAGCTCCGGGGTTAGACGTGCCCCGCATGTTCTTTGTAGGGTTGTGTTAGAGTGATGAGTGGTTAGCGGTTTGAATTTTGTGCAGATGATGTCGTACCTTCGTCTTAGGCCTAAATCATTGGTCCTAGAGACATTAAATTTGGAGGGAGTGTTCTTTGTAAAGAGTAGGTATCCAATAAGAAAGGATTTTTCGAAATTCCACTCCCAAGAAGAACGTTCGCAGTCTGACCTCAGTCTCAATCTGTCAAAAATACCTCTAAATTCCCTACATTTTTGACAAGTTTTTGACATTTGTTTGTCGCCGAGATGAAACTGCGACTAGATTTTGAACGTTTTAAATTATACCTATTCAGTGCTTTTGCTTGAACAGTGGTGGCTCAGTGGTAACGGCCCCGACTTACGAGTTGTCGTGGGTTCGAACCCAGACAGGCTTATTACTTTGTTTAATTTATTTCATCACCACTGCTCTCAAGACGGTCAAAGAAAATATCGTGAGGAAACCGGTATGTCCTAGAAACAAAAGTTTAAAGACATGTGACACATAATTAAACGCGCATTAGGCCCGCGTGGTGCATTAGGGCTCCTGAACACGACGCCGCCGCCGCGCCGTCAACGCGCCGCCACCGCGCCTCTGTGCTGTGGTTCGAGACCGCGCTGCCGCCGCACCGCCACCGCGCCGCCATTCGCCACTGTTTGACTTTGCTCATTCCATTACCGGCCGCCAACGTATGCGCAGCTAGCAATGTATTACTAATAACTGTATAGTGGTAATTATGGTAAAATCAAGCGGCGCGGCGGTGGTGGCGGCGCGGTGGCGGCGCGGTGGAGGCATCGTGTACCGGAGCCCTTACGGCCCAGTCCCTCTCAAAAAAAGAGGAAGCCTATGGTCGAGCTGTAGGAAAATTATATGCTGTTTATGTTACAACGTCAGTTTATACATTGTACCAATCTGCTGCACCACACAACGTAAAGTGCTGCGTAAAATCATTAGCTGGAAAATTATTAAAGTGCAGAAAATATTTCTATAAGATCTGGTAACGAACGTTAAGGGTTTGTTAACATTTTCTTTTCCATTTCTTTGAAAAACACTGCAACTTAAGTTTGGCAATTCTTCTTCTTCTATTTAGAAGTAGGTATATGATTGTAATTGGTTCAATTATTTTCAATCAATTGATAGGACAAAGGCGAGGGGCCCGTGGATAAAAAATAACAGCCGCACAGGTCGATCAATCAGGTTAGGCTACGCTTGCCGTTATCTTTACATACCGTGACCCCTCCGTGCCTCGGAAAGCACGTTAAGCCGTTGGTCCCGGCTGTAATTCGTGGATCTTTGACAATCATTACGGGTAGTCAGAAGCCCGAAAGTCAAACAGCCGGGACCAGAGGTGGAACGTGTTTTCCGAGGCACGGAGGAGTCGGTATGTAACGGAAGGTCAGATACCTATCTTCCTTCAAAAACTAAGCCAATCGAAAACCAACCAGCAAAAACTTCAAAAACTGCCAATATATCAATAAAAAATGCACAAAATGGAGTCCACTACATCCTATCTCCAGAGGAAGCTTACGGTGACTGCGCTCGAACCTATTTCCGGCCCGGATATGCCACCTGAGGGGGGGAGCGGCTCTTTTTTACCCTGTATCATTCATATGCTAATGTTGCCAGAATATTTGCTGTAGCCTTTCATAATGCCACTATCGCCAATGGGACGGAAGAGTTTTTAGCTTTCAATGGAATGATTTAGGGGATTCAGAAAGGCGTTTCGCTGAATGGTCGTGATGTCTCGATTTTTTTTTAGTGTTGGCTGTGAAAATGGTGAATGGCGGTGGACGTGTCGTGGGTGATCAATTGGTGCAGTTTTGTTTAGAGGAATACTCGTAAATGACCAATGCTTATGCTATTATGCGACACCTGAAGGCTAATTCTCGTAATTTGAAACGTTCAAAATCTAGTCGCAATCTCATCTCGGCGACAAACAAAAATGTCAAAATCTTGTCAAAAATTTAGGGAAATTAGAGGTATTTTTGACATAATGAGACTGAGATCAGACTGTGAACGTTCTTCAAACTACGAGAATGGGCAATTCTCGTAGTTTGAAGAACGTTCACAGTCACTCTTGCCAGAACTCCACAAGTATCGAGATATGATTCCGCTATGATTTAATCATGAGTCTGTATTGAGAACCATCAAAATACGCGCTTTGTACGTTGAGTTGCGGTCACCAGCCCGTTATACAAAACAATAAGCTGGCTTTCAAAAATCGTGTAGGTAATATGAATAATAAGTAAAGGACGAGGATCGTTCGAAGCAAAATTACCATAAATGAAACTAAAAATTCAGACCAATACCGACAAGTTTTGACCATCAACCCCATATTAATTATAAATCAACCCTCCATTGCAAATTAAAATCAAATAAAATCCTTACTTACCAAGGAGAGGGCTAACAAACCCTAAAAAATACCTACATCGCACCATTACGAAATTATATTCGCTCAACTGCACAAACGGGTTCATTTATAACTACCCCACACGCGTTAAGAAGCCAAATAAAATCTTAGTACCGCGTCTATTAAATAAACACTGGTACGTAATTAAATTCAAATGAGGCTATATCTGCCATGCGATTGTTTTTAGAAGATACTGATTAGATTAAAAGAGCATTACCTTTCCTCTATACTGTGAGTATATAAACATATATTTATATATTTTAGCATTATGTATTTATTTAAATATACGTTAATTTAATTTTGGAACTATATTTTCTATCACCAAAATTTATATTTGTCATCAAGTTGTATCACCTAATAAATAGATCTATCGCCACGAAATATTTTCGTTCTCAGATAAACAAAAATTGTTCCCAGGTATGAATTATCAAATTAATGTTAATATATGTGTAAAATAAGAGATCGATAACCAATAAAATTATATTGCATTACATGAATATAAACTTCGTTCTTATAATAACAGTTTTGTTACTTGAAATGGACATTATCGAGAACCGAATTAGTTACGAGGTTAATTATTTAAAAAAAAATGCTTAGGTTAGGTTAGGTTAAAACTGTGACCTCCTACTCCTCCAGAAACGACTAAATTTTAAAGAAAAAAAATATGGAAAAAGAGATTATTTAAAAAAAAAATTATTATAGACCTTATATCTCAGGATTTTAGGTGATTTATTGTGGAACTGATTTTGCATTGTTTGGTGACTACATTTTGGTGACAGATCTACTATTTGGAGGACAAACCCTATTATTTAAGAAACACAAAACTAGTTAAATTGGTGATAGCTTAAATGATACCCTTTAATTTTTTGCATTCAAGATTCAAGATTCAAGAGTCTTTATTTGTGGAAACATGAGTATACATACAGAGCATGCAAGTTATCACAATACAATAATAGATCAGTCATGTTTGGCCTTAGTGGCGTACATTATACATTATAATATGTGTAGGTTTATTTAGTATTCTAGTTTCAGACTTCACACATTAATATTTTTCTCTTCTTGTTCTCACACACTATTGTCTACATTTCTTTTTTGCTTCTCCTTTTGCAGGTCTACTGGAAGAAATTTCTTAAGAAATAAGCAGTACCTTTGTACTCAATTTATACTTATGTCATTACATCTCTATGTGTACTGTCTGTACATAAAATATAAAATAAATAAATAGTGAAAATTTACACTGGTTGGGTTCTGCGCTGTACTGGGGTGGGATTGAACGCACCAGATTTTTATGAATGCTTAAATGATAAATGATTTTATTTGTGTAAGTAGGTTTATACAAGCAATTTTACACGTCAATCATATTTTTTTTTAAAACTAGATGAGGTCGCCGGTTCCTATCTGACTACTCTGAGAAGAAAGGCCGAAACAAGGTCAGAGTTCAAGTCTCTTTTAAAGTCCAGACATAATCTTGGTCAGATCACCTATGCTATGCGATCTATTTTGTGAGACTTTGATACTAATGAATTACCAGGAGTAATTAGCAGTAGCTATATTCGCTGAAAAACAAATTATTGAAATAAATCAAACCATTTCATAGAAAATTCTTTGAGGTTTCTGATAAAACATAGTGCCGAAATTATGCCTCTATAATACCAACGTTTTCTGTCAACTTACATGACATGTAGAAACGAAAAACTGACAGAAATTAATATTTTTATGGGCAATCGTGTTCAAAAAACTACTTTTTAAGCTGCAGCGTCAATGAAAAGCGAGGTGTGGCGACACACTGATTTCTTAAACAAGTTAACAATCTACCCACCACCTTACAAATATTCCCGCAGTCATGTCAACATTGGTGCAGACGCCAGCACACCAAGCTACCCGAAACTGTCAAATTTTCCGAATCAACTTTAATAGATTTTCAACTTTATTGCTAAATCATAAATTTAGCAATAAAGTTGAAAATCTATTAAAGAAATTTGACAGATTGTAGTAGCTTGATGTCCTGGTCTGTACATAGGAAAAGTTTTTTTTCTTAAGGCTTCTCTTTCGAAAAAAGCTTAAAAACAGCGTGCAGATGAAGCAGCTTTTCTCCGGAACTTACAGAGAAATTACATCTGAAAAAATAGTTGGTAATCTACATGTTATGAATCGTAATTTGGTTTAGCCATAATTTTTCTATCGATATCACCTATTAAGAAAAAAAACCACCAAATCACCTCCAAATCGTTGAGATGAAACCATTTTACTCCTTCATTTTTTATCAAAAGAATATAAAAAAAATATCTACTGCTTTGCAATACAAACGAAAATGATTTGGTTTTGTTACTTTTTAAAAAAACGTATATTTTTTAATATAATAAATTAAAAATGCGATCGTCTAAAGTCCGTGTCTATATCATCCCCGCACTCGTCCACGAATTCAGTGCGGGGCGCCTCGTGTTGCTAGGCAACGCGACGCCCAAATGCACAAGGTCGTTGGCATGAATACAAGCCTTAAAGAAAGACAACATGTTAGTAAGTTGAAGTAAACAAAACACTATCAGCCATAAAAACCATACATTCTCGCAAGCCTTGTTTAAAATACCTCCGCTCTATATTCGGAGCCATAATACCGTGCAGACTGGCGTTTCTCGGCCCTAACATCTCACTTATCTCAAACCAAAGAGTGAGCAATACAGACCGAAGATTACTCTATAAATCTGCAAAAATATTCTAAGATAAACACGGAAAAGGCGCCGGCGGTGGTGGCATCGATTTTTCAAGAGGATTCCAGAGAATGTGGGCTTTGGATATGGTATATTAGATAATGGTCGTCTAACATTTTATCTATTGGAGTTCGGAGTTCACTGTTGAACATCATCATCATCATTTCAGCCGAAATGCTGGACATAGGCCTCCCCCAAGCACCTCCACTTCGACCGGTTCTGCGCTTCTCGCATCGAATTTTATATAGAATTAAGGATTCTATATAAAATTCGATGTCGAGATTCGATGATAATCTCTTTAAACTGCTGAAAATGAATGTAAGATGAGTAACTTTTTGACCGCCACACGTCAAAAAATCGAAAACGTGCCCTCGGCGTCAAAGTCTGTCATGTAGTCGAACCGTGGCGTGCTGGGCACATTTTGGTTTGTAATATAAAATAATATAATATAATTATACATGACTGTGGCACCACTATTCAATTTTTATTAGACCTTATAAGATGTTAACTTTAAAATCAGCAGCCACATCACTTACTTTCCACCTCGTTCACCTCAACAAATTCCTCCTCGCATACAAACATAGCCAAACAAATTAAAATTTCATCTCCAGGAAATCATATACGCAGTTCAATACCACCTCCCCCATTTATTAAATCCTCACGAATACCAGGATCGACGGTAGCACGACAAACTTGTGCCTCCGAACGAAGCTATTTACACAAGATCTTAAAACAGCAATCGGCTGATCGCTAACATTTTAGCCCCGAGTCAACACTGAGACACTTCCAGTTGAAATATTTATTCAGAGTGCAGCGGTGCTATTCTGTAAAAATCTCACCGTGAAAACTTAGGTGAAGTGAGCGTGGAATGAGCTGTCAATAGTGTCAATTCCTAGCAAAAACAAACTCACTTCACCTAAGTTTTTACGGTGAGATTTTTACAGAATCGACCGGCTGTAGTATATGGTGTGTGTTTTTGTGGAAGATACTTGAGACAGAGAGAACAAAAGAGCAGTTCCCGTCATTGTGCTAAAATGCTCTTATTTTTATTATTTTATCCATCTACAACTGGGCCTGCGTGGTAGCCTACTCCCTCTCACCGAGAGGAGGCCTGTGTCCCAGCAATGGGAATGGAATAGCATTACAGGCTGATTAAACAGGAAATTATTTAATTAATTCAAATGATTACAAAACGTTTTTGAAGTTTGAGTTATTTGGGCAATTGCCATTTAACGATTCACATTTTGAATGTCGATCTACTACACAGTCAACAACATTTTTGTCCACCATGTAATAAAAACTCAAATAAACATCTACAAAATTATATCCTCAACTCTCTCATTTTGACACCCAATAATCAGAAAATAAATTAGCAAAGGTTAAATCAATCAAAATTAAAACGAATGCCTAAACAAGACAAACTTATACGAACTCCTAAACCATTCCGGATAAAACCCACATGTAATTGCGGCGCCATCACGCAAGATGGCGTGACTGTGCAGCTCCTGGACTTAATATTAGAAATTGGTCCTGCCTTACAACCAATATGGCAGGCCACAGCTTGTTCGCTTTAGAAACGTGTGATTTCGAACAGAATGTGTGAAATATTTTGTTAAAATCAAGGGTGAATTTTCCATTGTTCTTTTTATAGGACTTAAAACAAACGAGTTGTTAGCATTTATTATGACCATGTTATATGATTTTTATGATACAAATTTTATAACACAACTATTTACACTAGATAGGTACTAAATTAAATGACTAATTAATTATACGAATAAATACAAAAACAAAAGAATACTTACTACTTAGGCATCAGGAACCTAGATGATAAGATTTTTTTTTTAAATTAAGGGTGAGTTTTATGTTGTTATTATGTCAAATCATAATGTTATTTGAAATGGTTTAGAGGGTAAACTGGTTATGAAATGAAACCTTATTTTATTTATTTACCTTTCAATGTACACACAGCCAGCACATCAAGTTACTACAATCTGTCAAATTTCTTTAATAGATTTTCAACTTTATCGCCAAACTATAAGGTTCAAAGTTGATCAGGAAAATTTGACAGTTTCTGGTAGTTTCTGGCGTCTGTACTTCCAAACACACTAGTCAAAACAAATAATAAGCTAGCTCATTCGTTAGTATGAACTGAGATAAAGATAAACATCTTAGATGATATTTTACAAGCGACAATAAATAATTATGAACTTTTCGGGTCGTAGATAAATATATTAAAAATTTTAATAATCAATTTTTATCTGAATTCCTATCATATACTGCATCTTCAGCATATTGAGTAATTCCTCGAGCTATCTGAAGCACGCAATGCGTTAATATTATGTTGCTGCGGTAATTTACCGACTGTGTCATAATAAAGACGGTATGCTGCTCAAATATACGGTTAATAATAAATATCATGTTTTGGTTATATATTTTAGCAAGGATTTGTGCGAAAATTAAATGAATTTTCCTTGTAAAGTGTACATGCTAGATATTGGTTTTGTGCAAAAGTTCCGTTTTAGTCTTGTAAAAACATGTAACCTCATTATGTCTGAAAATTCAAATCTGCTCTGCTGTTTCTTAAAAAAGTGCAATCAATTAAATACCTATGTGCAGTGTTACCAACCCATAACTAAATTTGCCCCCAAGATTTTTTAAAAATCCCCCTAAAAAAACCCTAAGTATAGGTTCACATAGGGTAAATTTCTTTGATGCAGTTCCCAACTCCCTAAGTCGTTCATAACTCACCAAATAAAACACATAGGTACCTACATAGTTTGTAAAAAAAAAGACTAGGTACCTAAATACCTATTGCTAAACTACTAACTAAATTGTAATATTGTTAATCAGTTCCAGAACGGCATCATCATCATCGCCAGCGGTGCTACTGTTCAAGGTCCATGTATTTTTTAAATCATACATTCGTACGCTAAAGGCTTTTAACATACATATTTGCCGTAGGTTCAAACTTAACGCAAGACCCATATTCATACCCATAGATACGAGCAGCATCAATAACGCCACAGCAAACTTTTAGCAAGCCCCTAAAAATAACCCCAAAAAAAATCTGTCCCTAAAAATACCCCTTTTAAGACTTCTTCCCCCTAAATTTAGGGGGAAAACCCCAAAGTTGGCAACACTGCCTATGTGGTCAAAATGTACCTACTGAACAGCAACTAAAGGCTCCTACAAACAGGCGCGACACGCGACGCGAATCGCGCGCGGCGCAAAGGCACCGCTCGTTGCGCGACTAGCGGTGCCTTTGTGTCGCGCGCGATTCGCGTCGCGTGTCGCGAAAGCTCCTACGTGGAGTAAGTAGCTCATAACCCGGGTGTGTTGCGTCACCTGAAGCTGTGCGTACCAGACCGGTACGTCTGGAGGTGGAGCTGACCGCGACTGCTGGCTGTGCCTGCTGCCAAAACCAACCTGCTGTCAAAAACACCCCTCACCCGCACAATATGTGTACTAAATGAAGTGCATGAGAGAATTGACATATTTTCGTGCAATCTGAGTGAATTCGCCAGTCTTGTTAAATTTTGTTTAAATATTAATATTCTGTGCTATGTCTGATTTTATACTTTAGGTTAAGAATTCAAAGCATTAAAAAAAAGCTTAATTTGATAATTATTAGTTAGTATGGGACCTAAGCTGAAATCGCAAAAAAAAAAACAGCTGTTCCCTACATTTATATTCGTATATCTCGCCAAAATGTAGGGAACAGCTGTTTTTTTTTTGCGATTTCAGCTTAGGTCCCATACTAACTAATAATTATCAACCTTATTTTATGTATGCTTATTTTTTTTCGCGATTTCAGGTTTGGTCCCATAGTAAAAGTTGTTCATAATGATGAGTACAATGACCTTTTAAGAGGTTGTTAATGTTTTACCAATAACCCTGTTTGTGTTTACTGCTGTTCAGACAGAATAGTTTAAAATCTAAGCTTCCATAATGTAGATTCATAGCATTATAAACTACATACATTTCAGTACAACTTACCTCTATAACAACAAAACACAAAGAATTGTTATTAGTGGTCCCAACTACAAAGTAACTTGTCATAATGAAAATATATTGTTTAGAAAATTTCTAAACGAAACTCCGTACAGCGAGGGATCTGGATCAGAAGTTAATTTCAAAAGTTTAATACTTTTAAAAGAAGTATACGTCAGAGTTGATCAACTATGCTACTTTGTAGTTTATCTAAAATTAAATAACAGACGTCAGCGCTTTTCTGACGCTGTCCGAGCTCAGGTATTTTTCATTTTAGATTGAGGTATTACTGAAAGTGAGTGATGGTATTTTGCCACGTTAAACAGAGGGAGGGAGATTAAAACGAAAGAAAGATAGTATTATAGCTTCTTGCTGCATAATAAGCCTATAATGTTCCCACTGCTGGGACACAGGCCTCCTCTCGGTGAGAGGGAGTGGGCCGTAATCCATCACGACCACCAGTGCGGTTTGTCAGATGTCACATGTACTCGTAAATTGCGGTTGTTAACACTGGGCCACCAGTACTTGTACAGACAACAAAATAGATAAGTATGCAGGATCGTCGGATATAGAACTTTAAGTTTCATAAGAAACCGATGGATGTTCTCGAATAAAATTTAAATTTAATAATAGAAAACAAACAGCTCATTTATCAAATTAAATTTCAGTCAGAAAGTACCTTCCCGTGGTAGCATGCCCCTGTACTAACATACTTAAAAGCTATGGTAGCATGCGACCACGGGAAAGTCCTGTTACATCCTTTTCAGTAGTCGGGATTTAGTTTTTAAACTTTTTTTTTATATTTCTGAAATCACCATCCCAAAATATTTATTTTTAAATTCATTACTTTATGTCCTCTAGAGGGCGCCATATTGAATTAAGTGTGACGTCACATAGCCTATAACCAGCGGACGGTCAAGACGCTTCTAACAATACCTCATTGTCGAATTATTATTACAAGTATTTTTGAAGTTATGATGGAACAGATGAACATACATGACAGCTGATTTTTTTTTCGCGATTTCATGTTTGGTCACATAGATTTATTCATAGTGATGAGCACAATATCCCATTGCGATTTGCTACATGTTTTCAATTTCAACCTGTATACCTATTAAGAAAGAACTGTAACTTAACAGTAACTGGGTTGTGGAGGTCAGATAGGCAGTCGCTCCATGTAAAATACTGGTATTCAGCTGCATCCGTTTAGACTGGAAGCCGACCCCAACATAGTTGGGAAAAGGCTAGGCAGATGATGATACCTATTATGAAAGAAACAATTTTGTATACCTAAGGAATGAACACTTGACTTTTCGTTCAAGGAAACCTTAGATTTAGACGGTTTATTAGATGAGGTCATGTTAGGTATTGCGACAAGGAGACTAGTGGTCCTGAACCAGTCGAACCCAATAATGACATCATACTGCAATTACTAGGTACTCCGCCTCCGCAAGGTAAATATTGCATCGAACCAAGCAATGTATGGTGAGTCAGAGTCAATAAGCGATCAGAGGATAAGACGTCTACGAAAGATTCCATTTCATACTTGCTCAGTACGTAGGTATTTAATTAAGATGAAAACAAATCACAATTGTTATTTCAGCCGTCATTTGTTTTTTCTTAGAACAAAGAGAAAAGAAATAAATGTCAGAAAGTATTAAAAAAAACTCAGAAAAAACTTAGGTAGTTATCAAAGTCATAGTCAAATAATTTATTTCAAATTGGCACATTTAAGGCACTTTTGAAAATCAACTTTTTTTATTTTATTTATTTCTTTCCATTTATGTACACACATAATATATAAACAGACAAAATAAAAATAGAACAGAAAAATAGGTACAAAGGTGATGCTTATTTTATAAGAAATCTCTTCCAGCATGCCTGCGATAGGACAATACATATAGAGATGTAGATAGCGTGTGTAAGAGACAAAAAAAAACATAAAATCATAAACAATTCACATAATAAAACTAAACAAATATAATGACAATATACTTACATACCTACATACAAATAAACATGCATACATATTATTTACAAAAAAAAATGTTGATTAAATCGCAGTTTCGCATGGAGAAGAATGGGCAAGAAAGAATGGGCGGAAAAGCAATTACGAGGCCAATTATACAAATACCGATCTTAACAACAGCATACCTGGAACAAACAAGAAAATTCTCTAAAAAATATCAATAACATAAAACAGACAGCCATTACTAAGTGTCGTACACAGCGATTCGCGTCGGCGTCTGTGAGATGCGCAGACGCAATCCTAGATTTGCGCCGGCGACTCATAACGAGCGACAACTAACATTAGACTACGATACCAATTGGTCGTACTTATACTAACATTTTTGTGTAGGGCTGGTACGAAAACAATTTTTTTTATACAGGGTTTAAAACACCAACAACCACTTAAGAGGTAATTGTACTCATCATTATGAACAATTTTTACTTCTGTCGGCAGAAGTGAAAACAAAACACAAACAATACATTGCCATCACACTCACTGACATATACAATAAAACCGAGTACATCCCGAGGACAGCCGAACACATCCGAAGCGGGTATTTTTTTAATCGTCTTATAAACAAAACACGCGCGGTGTCGGTTACGGTAACAGTGGCGCGAGTTCGATGGTTTTTTCGCATCTCAAAAAATCTCCAACGCGCCTAAAGAAGTTTTCACGCGACAAAATCACGCCATGGGCTATTATTGTCATAATGCATGGTTTTACTATTGTGAGTGTGTTTCACTCCACGGTTCTTGATAACCAAAATGTTGAAAAAAAAAGAAATGAAGGAACACGATATATTCCACAACCCAAGAACGAATGATTGAGGCTTCATCAATCAATCCGTTCAATCACATTATCTAAGCTGAATTAAAGAAACCATAACAGTGTATAGTCTCTCAAAAATTCTTCAAAGCATCTCCTAAACTCAAACTGAATACTTCCAACATACCAATACATTTTTAAAGAATTCCTATAATAACCAAAGCAATTTCACCTCCCCACAGACAGATACCTCAAACTAAGATAAATTCTACAGTCTCCATATTGACAGATCATCCATAGAGTTGTCACAGGGTCCAAGCGAAGAAATCTCTTTGATGGTCTCGATGAAAATGAACTTTATCGTGAAGGAAACAAGGTTGTAAATGTCGTTGCAGAAGATAAAGTGCAGGATAATAATTTAAAAGGGGAGCTACTTGAGATGGCAACTATCGATCATTTTGCAAAAGAATTGTATTAGCAGATATTTAAAACGAAAACTATGAGAGATAATGATTTCTGTTGAGGGTCTATTGAGGATTTAAGACTGGATTGGGAATTGATTTTTGTCGGTAAAATTGATGATGCGTTAAGCACAACAATTTATTTATTCCACTACAATGTCTAATGATTAGTTTCGTATTTTTAGACGAAAAAGACATTCTTATAGAATTTTACTTTTTTGTATTTTCGTTTCGTTCGTTTTGATTATAAGTATACTTGTTTTTTGTGTTATCCTATACTGTACCACTGGTGGGCAAATACCTCCCCCAAATTAAAAAAGTAGGTATTTTGCCACGCCACCTCGAACTAGCTTATTGATTTTAAATTGGGCATTTAAAATCAACTTGAAAAGCAACTCTTTCCGAATCATATGCAAAAAAAAAAAAAAAAATTTTTCTCCATTATCCAAACTTAAATTCAGAACACACGCGAACCATTTTACTGAACTATTGATGCAACGTCACAGATCCAGAGAGTGATTTATAGAGAGCTGCGTAGAAGCCAATAATACCCATTTCAGTAATTACTGGCTGGCAAGACTGATGATCGAACGACGCTCGGTTCCAAACACAAAGGTGATCCGTTTTGCTTTAAAGTGCTGCTGTAGTTGTCTATGGGTTTGAGTAATGAAAGGATTGTGAGCACTGGGTATTGGAAGGAGTATCGTGTTTTATTTGGGAGTGAATAATAAACTAGCTACGCCCCGCGGTTTCACCCGCATAAGTTTCGATCCCGTGGGAATATCGGTATAAAAAGTAGACTATATGTTAATCCAGGGTGATAGCTACCTCCATACCGAATTTTATCAAAATTGGTCTAGCCGTTTGAGCGTGAAGAAGAAACCAACATATAAACACACACACACACCCCAACTTTCGCCTTTATAATATTAGTGTGATTAAAAACAGTGGGGTCACACTCACAATCCCAGTGCCATTAATTTTAACATTGAAAAAATTTTCATAGCGTTATTTGAGTTGAAGAAACGATTTTTAAAACATAGTAAGCAATTATGAATTTTCTTAATATGTTTTCGTAGGTATTGTGATGGGTGTAATTATACGTAATTAGGGTGCAGATTCTATTTACGAGTAGGTATTATAAAACACTAATGTACTCGTATGTGACTCCCTCTCACCGAGAGCCTGTGTCCACCTGTGGACATAGGCTCTCGGTGAGAGGAGTACATGCGTCATGTTCGTGAACGGGTGCCGTCAGTAGGGACTGGTCATTTCTTTGCTGCCATGGCTTATTTTAATTTAATTTAATATTTGAATTGTTTTTTTTTTTCATTACTGACGCTTTTAACGTTCTGCATCGTTCTCACATGCATCATTTTTAACATGAATGATGTAAACAAGACTTTGTAACCTTATTATTTTGACTTAAAAGAGTGTCCATGGAGTTTCTTGCCCGTTCTTCTCCATAGGTACCTACGCTTTGGAATGGGCAATCTAGCTTCATCTTTCTGACTGACCGACCCCTTGACAATTCAAAAGTGCCTGTAATTGGTTTAATTGAAATAAATGCTTTGAGTTTGAGTTTTTGAGTTTTGTAACCATATTATTTTGATTTAAAAGAGTGTCCATGGAGTTTCTTGCCCGATCTTCTCCATAGGTACCTACGCTTTGGAATGGGCAACTAGCTTCATCTTTCTGACTGACCGACCCCTTGACAATTCAAAAGTGCCTGTAATTGGTTTAATTGAAATATATGCTTTGAGTTTGAGTTTTTTTGAGTTTGTGGTGTGGGCCTGTGTGTGTGTCCTGTGTCTGTGTTTATGGGAATATTATAGGCTAATTATGATGATGAAATCTAAAGTAAACAATGTCGACGACAACACCTAGATTTGCAAGCGTCGTAATTGCGTAACACACTATCAATAACAATCTGAATCATTTTGAAACACATTGCTAGTCCATTGTTTCATAATTATGTTTGAAAAATTTGTCTGCTCAAAAACGTAAATGACGCAGTGAATGTTGTTAAACTGTCAAAAATAAAGCCATTGCTACTCATAGCGTGTAACACAATTACCCCGCAGAATTCTTCTTCTTAGCGTGTCGATAGCAATCTAAATATACTCGGCCCAGAATTCGGCCACTTGTTTGGCGCCTCCACCAGCGTCCATCAGCTCCTGCAACGTGCAGCTGACAGGACACGCAGGACACGACATTAAGTGTACCATCGTTTGTGGAACAGCACCACATTTACACTCCAGCCCTAAGACATCCCGCTTCCTCTATGCGGACGACCTTGCCCTCACGTCCCAAGCCACCACCTTTGAGGAGGTTGAGGCCCACTTGTCAGACGCTCTTGGTGACTTAGTCACATATTACTTCGCTAACTCACTCAAGCCCGCAGAATTATCAATTTCTGACATTTAAGACAATTCCTACTTCGCAAGGTGCACTAAGTTTACCACAACATGATCAATTTAAAATCCTCTTAAAAAAAAAAACAAAAAAATTACTTCGCCTTGTGCACGCGCAGCCCTAAATTTTACGCGCAATTTTAAATTCCGAACGTCCATTGTTGTCGCCTATCCACTCCTATATCGGCCATATTTTATTCCTGTACAACCACCAATGTATGTAGACCCCTGAGAACGTGAAACATAAGTGGAAATTATATTGAGGTCCACAAATTGTTCGGAGTTTGAGAGGTCATGTTAATTTGGTCGTGTAATCGCTATAATGTTCAAGCCATCCTTGCCCTAATAAGGTTGGATTCTACATAGTTTGTGGTTTTGGCATTGAGATTAGCACTGAAGTTGTATTATTGAAAGAGAAAATAGTAAAGTATTGCGTGTTGTTGAATAAGCGTGTAAGCGTGGGAGGAATGATTTGTAATCTCGAGCAAAATAGTCGATTATTCGGATTACCTTGTTACTTTGTAAATTATGTTGTGGGGATCTATGGGATTAAGGACGGAAAAGGCAGATAATGCCTTTAAGAAATTCTTGGGCACCTACGGAAGATTATTTTTTATGGCAGTAAAATGCAGGTTTATTTTTCTTGGTCTTACTTTTTACACATTCGCAATTATTTGGAATAAATGAAAAATAAGAAATCATTATTAGTTTGAAGAGTTCCGTAAGTAACCGAATATAGCACAAAGAATTGCCAAACTTAAGTCACAGTGGGCAGAGCTCATTACTCGCAGAACAGATGGCCGATGGGGCCGAAAGGTTCTGGAATGGTGACCGCGTACCAGAAGACGTAGCGTCAGAAGGCCTTCCACAAGGTGGACCGATGACCTGGTGAAGGCCGCAGAAATCCACTGGATGCGAGAAGCATACCACCGGTCGAAGTGACAGTGGACGTTTTTCAGCCGAAATGATGATGATGATGATGAAGAAATCATCAATAATTTGATGACTTAGTGTTTCCTATTTTTCTGATAATGTTTAAAAACATATTATGAATTTTTCTGATAATGTTTAAAAACATATTATGAATATAATTATGAATTTAGGAGAGATGATTAATAATCATCTCTCCTAAATTACTATATGTCACTTCGGCTTCTGCATCAAATTTATGCAAATGCAGATGTTATTTAGGTTCAGATTATTTCTTCAGGTTCTATTCATCCAAAGAACTTCATAATCATGTAGGGTTGTCATTTAATATTTGTAGGTCACAATAATGTTCCCACGCTCAAACCTGAACAAAGCCATCTTATCGTGTTGGTAGCTAAGTTTTAATATTTTTTATTGAGTGCCATTGATACTCCATTGTTCTGTATAATAATTATATCCAGGCTAACCTTCCAGTCTTGCTTTTTTTCTGCATGATTTTGTGTGGTGTGTATGGAATGCATAGTGTTTTGACGAAGTAACGGTAGACTTTGCTTTAGCATAATCAGCAAAAAATGTTCCCACTGCTGGCACACAGGCCTCCTCTCTATGAGAGGGAACGGGCCACCACGCGGGCCCAGTGCTGGTTGCTAGATCTCACATGTCTTCGAATTTGTTGGATGTTGGACATACCGGTTTCCTCACGATGTTTCCCTTCACGGCTATGAGAGCAGTGGACAAAGTAAAGTATCCGTCAGGGTTCGAACCTAGGACCTACAATTTGTAAGTCGCTTTACTATTGGACCACCACTCCTCTTTCGATTTCGCCATAATCCAGTCCAATTTAATAAAGCTAGCTAGGATTAGGAAAGCTAAAGATACTCCTTTTATTATACTGAAAGAAAGAAAGAAAATACTGCAGTTACAACAACATTTTCACATGTCACGTAATATTACATCACGCTTCTATTATCCAAAGGGTTGGACAGAGGTGTACTTTCAGTACACCTACATAATTATCGCCTTCATAGACGAGAAAAAATAGCAAGAAGTTAGGTACTATCTACTCTTTTCTTCTTCAATTATGCTAACACTAGCAGCACCCCGCGGTTTCACCCGCATAAGTGTAAATCCCGTAGAAATATCAGGATAAACACACACATACACACATAGGACATAGGATAGTTTATCTCTATACAAAATTTCATCTAAATCGGTTCAGCAGGTTCAGCGGTTTAAGCGTGAAGAGGTAACAGACAGACAGACAGACACACTTTCGCATTTATAATATTAGTATGGATGAGCCACACAATAATAGTCCACGCCGTGGTAAAACATTAGCCAGCCAGAATATTGGAAGCAAGTCATACCAAAGTCTCGCAAAAATTGCACGTTCTCCGAAATATTTTTATTAAAAACGAAAACGACCAAACATATCCTCATTCCCCATACATGAACCCAAATAAGTGAACAAAGAGTTATCGTTCCCGGCGGTCAGTTGGAACATTTTTATTTTTGACAAGTGCCATCGATACTTCGATACTTCCCATTGTTCTGATCGGCACAGCTCCTGCTCGTTACCTTCCACTGTGGCCTTACCATACGGGTGCTTTTAACTGGTACGTTTTAAGGGTTTAAGGAGTAATGAGTTCCGAGGTTTCTGATTTCGCCCGGAAGTTGATGCTTGTTTAAACTGCAAATCTTGTAGAATTAGCGGTAGATAAAGATACAGTTAAAAAAAACAAACTTGCGACCCAATGGAACCCTCTTAATTGCAAGAGACATCGTGGCAGGCCCAGACGGAGATGGCGGGATGAGCTGGACTCCTTCAACAAGAACTGGTCCTTAGCAGCTTTAAACAGAGAGAAGTGGAAAGAAAGTAAGGAGGCTTTTGCCCTGCAGTGGGACAATTCAGGCTTTTAATAATAATAATAAAGATCCAGTTAAGGTTGCAGAACTTAGAAGGAAACGGAAAATACGAAAGTAATGCCATGAAGATAAAGAAAACAGAACCTCTTCTGATTTCCAACGAGAACAATAGACTGACATTATTCAATGTTTTTTTTACATATCATCTGTCGCGAATTTGAAATAGTTCTTGACACGATTATATTCAAACGTGAAATATTATATAGTTGTAAGATAGGATATATAATTTTCTCTGGGTCTTCTACTGCCCCCTTATAAGTCTCAAACGCCCGCGAAGTGGTGTTATCGCCCACGTTAGGGAACTATGGTCTATATGGAAGGAGCGTACCCAAAAGGTGCCTGTTCACACTTTGGAGGCTGACGAGCTTTAGGTGGAAGGTTGGTTGTAAGACCTGACAATCCTTTATCAGTTTTTAGGTATAAGACGCAAGCTCTAGTTAGCCAGCTAAATTATTAGGAGATCTGTCACAGATACGTGCCAAAATCAAGCATGAGCAATTCATCAATACAGCTTATTAAAATACTGCTATCAACCTCCACCAACTTTCAACTTATTCAAAACGACAAGCAGTTCTTCCAAAAACGTCAGACAATCAAAAATCCCCGCAGCATTACCGTGCGCCAGCGCATCCGAATTCGTTTTCGATTCAATCGGAATAAATTTTGACGTGCTCGATTTTCGATATTCCTTTACTTTCGTATGCTTTTTTGCTCTTTTTCGAGCATAAGGCGAGGACAATGCGGTTGGGGCGTAACGAATAACTTGATTTATAAGTACGCGTGTGCGCCGCCGGCCTTGCTTTGGACACCGCTACTAATAATAAGTCTGTGAGTATGATAAGCCTTATATGTGATTTTGTAAATGTATGGGAGGTTTACTTTATGTGGTTGGAATGAAGCGGTTTGTTTGCCGGGGTAAAATGTTGAATTAGTTTCAAAACTTTTTGACTTTTTTTGAACGGGTTATACAGGGTGAAATCAGCATATTATGACTCTAGAAAAAAAAATCTATTAATTCTTATAAAAGAGCCGTACAAAAAGGCAGGGAATATAGAAAATATGAAAAATTTCTACTGTAGAATCATGTACTGAATCTATGGTTACAGGTTGCGCGTCGTTATCTCTGCTACCCTGTATACTATCCAGCTAATAAATGATCAGCCTCTATAAATGTAAACATTTAAATAGCAGGGTATTTGCGTAACATACTATTAGTAGCAATGGGTTTCATTTTGACAGTTCAACAACATTCATTGCGTTATTTGCGTTGCAGAGCAGACACATTTTTCGAACATAAATGGAGCAATGGATTAGAAATATGTTTCAAAATGATTCAAATTCAGAATAATAGTGTGTTACGCAGTTTGGGTGCAGGACGACGTTAATATTATATAACTACTAGCTGCGCCTCGCCGTTTCACCCGCGTAAGTTTCGATTCCAAAAAAATCTGGAAAGGGCCACACTTATCACCTAGGTGTATAAAAAATAGCCTACAACCTATTCCCAGACCTACCAAATATACACAAAAAATTTCATAAAAATCGGTCAAGCCGTTTCAGAGTAGTTCGATAACAAACACTGTGACACAAGATTTTATATATTTAGATGATTCCAAAGTTCTCATGACCAAACTGTCACCAATTTATTTAGTCATGAAAATCCCAAATTAAATAGCCCACAGTCGAATCCAACACACAAACCAACTCCTCCCGAAATCAACTCTGCCATACAAATTCCTACGATCAATTTCACCAAGTAAAACCGCATCCACCAGCTAGTAAGAAGTAATACCATGATTTGTTTAGCACAATAATGGCTTGTAAGGGAGGCTTATGCATTTTGTAGGCGCAAATGCCAGTTCAATTGCTTTTACGGTATCCTGTGTTGTTCTTAAGGGGAATTATAGAGACTTAGTGCAGATTAATACTAGGTTTAGCTGCTGATTTGATGTGGGCTTCATGTGATTTAGTGTGACTGTTAAGAACAATGAGACTGACTTTGTTGAGTGTTGAATGTCCGAATGATGGTGGATCGGCTTTCAGACTGTGTTTTGTTTTTTGTTCTGTGCTGGTGGTTTGTGAAATATTGTTGTTGGTGTAGTCTGTGGTTGATTCTAGAAGCCTTTTTGAAATAATTATGTATATTAATCAACGCGTTTTCTTTTGTTTGGAGGGTTGTTTTTAACTTTGCGCTTCCTGATTTTTCTGGTAAATCAGCGGGGTAATTGCGTAATATACTCACAGGAGTGGCTTTCATTTTGACAGTTCAACAACATTCATTGCGTTATTTACGTTGTTGAGCTGACAATATTTTTGAACATATCAAGCAATGGATTAGCAATATACTTCAAAATGATTTAGATTATGATTGGTAGTGTGTTACGCAATTAGGATACAGTTCTTTGCAGTACTGTGTCGACATACATACTCTTGGATGATTGTCAAGCTACTATGATATTAGCATTATCAGTGTCTAGAGGCATGGGATTACACGGAACTTAAACATACCCAAAAAAATGTTTTTTTTTTGTGATCCCCGAAGGAGAAAAAGACATCGGGGATGCGGTGAATGTGCATGTCTATCCCGGACCCCCGACTTATGGAAGAAACAGTACGGTTTTACACAAACAAAACTCTCTATTCTCCCCAGTCGGAGAGTATCCATGAGGATTTCCCCACAGAAAAAAAGGCTAAATAGACATTAAAACATAACATTACGATGTTATATTTAAATGTCTATTTCTTTATATTCATCAGCAGTCTCTCAGGTGTATTTCTTCAGTTAATTGAATTCAGCAGCTCTTCTTACTTTAAACTATTATCATAATAATCTCAACTTCTCACGATCTTCAAAGAAAAATCCTAGCCAATCATACTTCGTCCTTATTTCCATCTTTGCCGGCAGCATCGGCTTCTCTTATACATTCGTGTTGCAAAATTGCTAGTCAGTGAGTGTTGAATACAGAAGGTGGCATTATAAATTTAAAACGAGCCGCTCGTTAAAATATCGAGTTTTGTCCCTTTGTTTGTTTGTCTGTGCGTGGGGTGACGTCAGAGATGATCATGGATGGTTTGTGTTTCGTATCGTCAAGGACTTTCGAAGTGGGTAGATTGAGATTATCATAATTTAAAAAAATGTGTGGACAGGTAAAGGGTTTCTTATTTCGCAGTAATGCATTCTTCATGCCAGTTTATAATTTGCCGGAGTTATTCCGGTCTGATCCCCTGAACCCCTCCTCCACCTCCCCTCTCCTCGATCCCCTGCATGTTGGTCTTCTGTTTTAATCTCTGTTTTATCCACTATAAACTTTCTCATTCCGGTTAGATCGAAGTCAAGAAAAATTTCGTGCAAGCAATTTTATTTGACTTTCACAAATTATAATTATATCCATTTTAGTTAGACTAGCACAAAATCGATAACACAGTGTACGTCAAACTACACTGATCAACTTGTGAGTCATAACTAGTCTGTAGAAATCTGGAAAACATGTCTTATGATACCTACTTGCAGACTGAAGGATAGCAAACAGCGCGAATCTAGTACAGACGCCAGCACATCAAGCTACTACAATCTGTCAATTTTCTTTAATAGATTTTCAACTTTATTGCTAAAACATAAGGTTCAAAGTTGATTGGGAAAGATTGACAGTTTCGAGTGGCTTGATGTGCTGGCGTCTGTAGTACCTACAATAATTTCTATGAAAACATCATGGAAATTGTTGTACCAGAATCACATTGCACCGTCATCGTCGGTCGCGTCCTGTCTGCAGGAGCCTTGAGTCAAAGGTTTTCGATACGGTTAGTATTTACTCAATTGTGTTTCCTTCTTTTAAGATGTTTTATGGTAAAGGCTATGATAATGTTTTCTTGGTCCCAGATAATTATTGACCAAATGTGATCTTCTTAGCGTGTCGATAGCAATATTTAAATGGACTCGGCCCAGAATTCGGCTACATGTTTGGCACCATCGCCAGCGTCCACCAGTTCCTGTAACGTGCAGCTGACAGGACACGCAGGACACGATATTAAGTGGCCCAAATGTGATGAAAAACTTTGAAAATTAAAGGAATTATGATAGTGTTCCATATCTGAGAACATGGCCCGTGAATGCTGTGATTGTGCGTCGCTTAGGCCACACAAATTGAACAAAAATCCGGTGTAATCTATCTTATTATACCAAAATATTGACAAAACCCAGAGTACATTCACGCTTTTTATCCCTCGTAGGATCAACAGAACCGTTTCGTTAAGTAAATTTACTTTTCGCGGTATGTAAGAAGCTGTGTTTGTATAAAAACATGCTTTTTATGACCACAATGAGGCACTTAGCCGTTGCAGGTTGTCAAATATATCTATGAATATTTTAGATTTAATCAATCAATTTATCCTATGCTGCCTTACCTGTGTTGGTCATGGGAATTAAAATTTAAGAACTAATTCTTGTTTACGCATTTTTAGTTTCAGAATGGTGCTTCAGTTTGGTTTCAATATATTGATCGTTTGATATAATTACTCTTTATTTAAACTTTTGTTTTGAAAAACCCACAAACCTGCCGGTTGATTCTGTAAAAATCTCACCGTGAAAACTTAGGTGAAGTGAGTTAGTTTTTGCTAGGAATTGACACTATTGACAGCTCCTTCCACGCTCACTTCACGTTTTTTTTTTACGATGTTTTATAGTTTTCACAATGAGATTTTTACAGAATAGCATCGCTGGTCTCATGTGGTGCTTTAAGACATGTTTAAGAGCAATTAATCATTTATAAAATCAATACATAATATTCTGTATAATTCGTCCATACTAATATTATTAAAATGCGAAAGTAACTTTTTCTGGCTTATTACCTTTTCACGACTTAACGGCTGAACGTATTTAGAAGAAATTTGGCACACGGGTAGTCCCTGATTGGGTTTAGGACATAGGATACTTTTTATCCCGGTAATACCTACGTTCTCTTGGGTTAATTTCCGAACAACACGCGGCCAAAGCCGGCAAAAGGTAAAAATTTATAAAACTGTAGGTACTTTTTTATAAAAGTTTCATGTGCATAGATAATATTGTTAATTTTAAGCAAACTGAGAGAAATCTAAACTCAAACTCAAACTCAAAGCATTTATTTCAATTAAACCATTTTACAGGCACTTTTGAATTGTCAAGAAGTAGGTCAGTCAGAAAAATGTGAAGCTAGTTGCCCATTCCAAAGCGTAGGTACCTATGGAGAAGAACGGACAAGAAACTCCATGGACACTCTTTTTAAAATTAATCAGAACAATCATTTTCGAACCATAAACTGCTCAAAGCCACATCTTACTTCGTGAATCAGAGTTTATCAAGCTCTCGCAAAGGCGGAATGGACCAATCTCTTCCCACATAACTTCATAATTAAGATATTGATGAGGAGATGATTATGCGTGCCCATTGAATCCAGTTAAAGGTCACGGACCTTGCTCAGCTTTTATTTTAGCGGATACGGCTGCGATCTGCGTTTTGGTACGGTACGCAGATCAAAAAGAACTTATTGCATTACTTCTAGCAATTTTTCAGTGTCTGAGTAATTAAATGTCGCTAAGTATTCACTCAAATTTTCACTCCATTATTGTAAAAATAAAATGTTTTAGTAATAATATGATAATATCACTCCAGTATCATCTACCTATACAATGCAATAATGATTCACAATGCCTGTCCGATGCCACTTTTTTAAAGGTAAAATGGCTATTTGTAAGTATCGATGTTAAACATACCCGTCTAAAAGAAGAATTAGCCTATGGCCTTATCAGAGCAATAAGATGAAGAACCTACTTCATGCTATTGGGTTGAGAGGGTCATTGGCTAATTTACATTTACATTCCCTTCGGTAACATAACACGTCAGAGTCTAGTGCTAAGGTGCACCTTGGTTTATAAAAAACATTGAAGTACATGAGTACCTACAAATCCCAACTATCAAGGAGGATGTAGAAAGGTCCTACAAGAATTACAAGGAAAGACTCCAACGTCATAAAAATGAACTCGCTGTGACACTTCTAAAGTCCTCAGACTTTACCTACAGACTTAAAAGAGATCGAATAGCGTCAATCTAACCATCACTGATAAATCTAATAAAGAGATGACGCATCGCTGGATGTGAACAATCTCGAACTGTCTATGCCTAGTGAAGAAACAACTAATCTGATTAAAGCTCAAGGGCTGATTGCAGATAGAAGGAGGAAGAAAAAAAAAGAATGATTCTCAGCTCAGATCTTAAAATAATAAAATAAAATAAAATAATCTTTATTTCGGATAAGCAGCATCCATATGGGTTAGTAAACAAAAGGATAACTTATATCTATGTTAGTAAACTTATTATCTATTTGGAAACAAGGATGTTGTTCGAAATGCATCTTCGAACAACATCACCTAATAGCGGAGACTCGCACCTCCCTGCTATAGTCTTCAGGATGGAGTTGGAGCTCCCCCGCACTCTGCAGAGCAAAGAGGCAGATTTCTGTCTGACTTTAAAACTTTAACACACAAAATTTAAATGAAACTTTATTAATAAGTTCTAACATTACTCACAAGGTTTCCCAGATAAATAGTGAAAGGTACTCTAAATGAGTTACTAAATATTTGCAATCTATAATAATGCACGAACTGTTCTGCTAACCCTGCCCACGCGGTGGCCAAAGAGAGGGTATAATACGAACCGGTTCTGGCCCACCAGTGCGTACCAAACACATGCTTATCCCTACAGTCCTTACATGCTTTAGGGGATTACAGGACCTACATGCAAAAAATGCAAGTTTTAGAAGCAATAAAAGTATATGATCGACTACAGTAAACAAAATCAGATATATCATATATTCTTCAGGATATATGCTAGGTAGATAGTGTGTTTAAAACATTATACAACTAATTTGATACGATGGAAAAAAATCATGAAGTAAAATAATACCTCTAAAACTTTCTTTATAAAATAAAAAAACCATACATACAATCTTTTTGTCAGATTATTCTACAAGCAACATACAAAAACACTAGTGTTTTAATTTCTTAATCCAAACAATAGATTTTTTGTAATAGATAATTGCTTTATATTTTGCAATAAATTACCAACGTAATGTCATCGCGCTACTCTTTCTTTTTTATGCAGTCCGACAGTGACTGCGCTTTAGGTCATGTAGTCCCCTTAATATAAAGGTATTTTAACACTTTATTTCCATCACGATATGGCGCTGAATGGATAGAAGACGCACATTGCTGAATTTTTATAGGTGATGGTAGAATTTAAGTTCTATTGACTCATCATCTGTGTAACCTTTTCCCAACTATGTTGGGTTCGGCTTCCAGTCTAACCGGATGCAGCTGAATACCAGTATTTTACATGGAGCGACTGCCTACCTGACCTCCAGAACCCAGTTACTGGGTAACGATACCCCTTTGTAAGACTGATTGTCAGACTTTCGGGCTACTGATGACCCGTAACGACTGTCAAAGAACCACGAAAGACAGCCGGGACCAACGGCTTAACGTGCTTTCCGATGCACGGACGGTCTTGGTATGTGAAGATGGTCACCCATCCAAGGACCAACCGCGGCTAGGGTAGCTTAACCTGATCGATCCACCGTGCGGCTGTTATTACTTAGTTTAAGTTCTATTGACTACGAGGTGTTTTCATTTAAATTTTTAGGCATCACCTCATCTGATGGTAAACAATTAGGCAGTAGACCTCTCGCGCCCGGCCCTGGTGCAAGCCATGGTCCGGGGCGAGAGGGAGTGGGAGGCAGTCACCTCCTTCTGCGAAGCAGTCATGCTAGCGAAGGAGGTGGCGGGACGGCTCAGGGAGAGAGCCTCCCGTCCCAGCCGCCGCGGGAGACGCTCCGGGCGTCGGGAGCCGCGCGACGACTCCCGGCCACCGTAGGCGCGGGCCTGCGGGCGGAGAGTAATGGGTAGCTCACCGTCCGATCAAGACCAGGCCCGTGCCGGGGGGTGCGTACGTGTTCCACGCGCGCCTCAAAGAGATGTCAGCATCGAGGAGGGGGCCCCATAGGGCCGAAGCCTGCCGGGTCAGCGGGATTGTCCGAAAGGGTTACCGCTGGCCCGGAACATAAAGGGCTAAGGAAGGAACACGGGTGGGTTTTAGTCAGTAAGAGTCTGACACTCCCTTCCGCTCCACCCAGAGCGGGAGGGGTCATTTGATGATTTCCCATCCGCAAAAAAAAAAAAAAAAAGCCCGTATTCTCTATCAATTAGGTATATGTCTATGACACAATGAACTAAACCGTACGAAAGGAACGCAAGATTGGCGGGATTAGCTAGGATTACCTAGAAGTAAAACTGATTTTTTTTTTGAGGTTTCCTCTTTCTTAAAAAAAATGCAGTTTCCAAGGTTAGCCTTTTAGTATTTTTTTTTTGGGATGGGATATCATCAAATGACCCCTCTCGCTCTGGGTGGAGCGGAAGGGAGTGTCAGACTCATATTGACTAAAACCCACCCCACTGTCATCATCCTCCTGCACTTACACAACACGTCTTTTCTTCCATATATCTCCATTAGCTTCTGCCCGCGACTTCGTCCGCGTGAAATTTCTTGCTCCCCCAAATCACCCCGTCGCATCGCATCGTCTGCCCACGTTATTACTTCGGTTTCGCTCAGGGTTTTTTATTTTTTGGTCGGATCCTAAGGGTCGAGGTTTGGTGTTAAGTATCATAATATAGCCTAACCTTCCTCAAGAATTGGGCTATCAAATTCAATATTTTTTCAAATCCGACTGGTAGTTCCAGAGATTAGCGCCTTTGTTTATTTAAAACAAACAACTCTTAACAACAACAACTCAACTCAACAACAACAACTCAACAACAACAACAACTCAACAACAACAACTCAACAACAACAACTCAACAACAAACAACAACAACAACAACTCAACTCTATCTTTTTTCTCGTATTCTATTCTATTCTAACTCTTCAGCTTTATTTTTATCCCCTTACTAATAAACGGTGTATAGCGTCTGTATAGTTACGCAACGCTTTGTCTTCTTCTTTAGAAAGTCAAATTACTGACGATTGAAAGAGAGAAATCGGTGTGTAACTATTCATCTGATATAATACGTTTTTAGTAAGGGGGTTAGTATATAGATTAGCTGTCATCATTCTTTGAGTTTACTATCTCAATACTTTCTGTTTGTTTTCTACTTGTTGTCTTATAGCCGATCACATGTGAATACTATAAACTTAACAGGAAATATACCGTTACACATTGGACAAAAACATCCCGGTTACCGTCGCGTCACCCAACCAGGGCAAAAAAAAAAAATGTTTGATTAAACAAACTCTGAGACAAAGAAGTGGTACTTTCAACACCCAGATATTAACAAAATAAACACGAAAGGAACAAAAACTCGCGAATTCCAACAAATTAAGTTAACGTTATAAACAAACAATGTTCTTCACAATATTAATTAGCAAGTCCCTGATAAATACTTTGTGTTACGACGACTTGTTCCTGTTATATTTTATGTGTTTTCACATTAAGATCGGTGTGATAAATGTTTATGATATTATTGATTTGAGTTTTGATATTGAAAACAATTTGTATCTAACATTGATTAATTTAACATTTTGAGTTTTAAGGACCAGATCAGATCAGACCAGAGAGCAGTGGTGGCCAAGTGGTAACGGTCGCGACTTACGAGTTGTAGGTCGTAGGTTCGAACCCAGACAGGCGCTTTACTTTGTGTAAATTATTTGATCACCACTGCTCTCAAAACGGTGAAGGAAAACATCGTGAGGAAACCGGCATGTCCTAGAACGAAAAATTCGAAGACATGTGACATCTGCCAACCCGTACTGGGCCCGCGTGGATTACGGCCCACTCCCTCTCACCGAGAGGAGGCCTGTGTCCCAGCAGTGGGGAACATTATAGGCTGATTATGTTATGTTATGATAAGGACCAGATGCAGCAGTGTTAACGGCCCCGACTTAAGTGACGTAGATTTTGGGTTTGAAGCCAGACAGGCGCCTTTCTTTGTGTTCATTATTTTGTCATCACTGCTCTCAAAACGGTGAAGGAAAACATCGTGTTTTTAATAATTAAAGGGATCCGTGATTAAATAACAGCCGCACAGGTCGATCGATCAGGTTAAGCTACGCTTGCCGCGGTTGGGCTGTGGATGGGTGACCATCTTTACGTACCGAGACTCTTCCGTGCCTCGGAAAGCACGTTAAGCCGTTGGTCCCGGCTGTCATTCTTGGATCTTTGACAGTTGTTACGGGTAGTCAGAAGCCCGAAAGTCTGACAACCAGTCTTACCAAGGGGTATCGTATTACCCAGTAACTGGTTTGTAGAGGTCAGATAGGCAGTCGCTGCATGTAAAATACTGGTATTCAGCAGCATCCGGTTAGACTGGAAGCCGACCCCAACATAGTTGCGAAAAGGCTAGGTAGATGATGGAGATATAAATGGAACCCAAACATAACTGTATGTATCGTATTTTCTTTCGTTATTGTTTTTATTTTTCCTCTTTTCGTTATTTGCCTACTTGTATGTTTATGATGTAAGGGAAGAGCGGAGCCTTCAACTACAGGCATTTTCTATGCCTAAATGGAGACTCCTCGTCATGCAATGTAAGCCAAAATGATATGAAATAAACTTATTTTTATTTTTTTTATTTATTTTTTTTAACTGGCGAAATGCCTGGACCCATCGATGAAAACAAGCGTCATGTTCTTTTTCTTCTCGGCGGCGGCGTCTCGATGGCAATCGAAATCGACTCAGGCCAGAGTTCCTTCAACGTGCAGCTTACAGGACACGAGATAAAGTGTCCCATCGTTTGTGGAACAGCGTCATGTTAATGTATTAAAATCAGTCTAAAAGCTTGTGTTGTCTTCTTCGGGATATACGCTAAGTAGACAGTAAAAACAATACAACTAATTTGATACGATATAAAAAAATCACGAAGATACATACACAAGATAAAAACTTTATTTTTACAATAAAAACCATATTAATATACATACAATCATTTTGTTTTTTGGTCAAATTATTCTACAAGCATTAACTAAAGAACTAGTGTTTTAATTTTTTAGTTTGGATTATTGCTTGGGCAATAGATTTTTTGTAAATAGATAATTGCTTCATATTTTGCAATATATTACCAGCGTTGTGTCATCGCGCTTCTCTTTCTTTTCTATACAGTCCGTCAGTGACCGCGCTTTAGGTTATGAAGGCCCCTTATAGATTTTACATAATATAATTTGAAAGTATAAAGATCAATCTGCAGGAAGTTAACATTTTCCATTATCATAATTAACGTATAAAGTAGTACACAACAGCCTACAAAATACAACAAGCTACTGTTCATAATTGTAATGTTCATAATAGCTTAACTATAAGGCACAGTACATGGTGCTTATTCAAATGTAAAGCGTAGTACATAACAGAGACCGTTGGTTACGCTGTAGGTGGCTAACGTATGTACCACCCGGATGTATTTATGCGTAAGGCTGTAGACACATCGCTTTCGTTGGCTGTTTTAGGGACACTGGAGACGTATTGATAGGTAAGTCAAACTGAAATCTACACTGTCCCAGCGGGATTGTCTGAAAGGGTTACCGCTGCCCCGGAACATAAAGGGCTAAGGAAGGAACACGGGTGGGTTTTAGTCAGTAAGAGTCTGTTCCACCCAGAGCCGGAGGGGTCATTTGATGATTTCCCATCCTAAATAAAAAAAGAAAAAATATATCTACACTGTCCTCCCTTACCTATTAATAGTGTGATTTGAATACATTGTAAAAGCCAATTATTTTTAAAAGTGTTATCATGGAGTTTCTTATCGGCTATTCCCCATAGGAAACGACGTATGTGTCCATAAGTGCCCATGTAGGTTTATGTGAAATAAAATACTTTGAATTTTAAAGAAATGCTAAAGAGAAGGCTGGTTGGGTACCTAAATAGAGTAAGCAAAGCAATGTACAGACCCCAGCACAACAAGCTACCCGCAACTGTCAAATTTTCCCAATCAACCTTTAACCTTATGCTTTAGTGATAAAGTTGAAAATCTTGACAGATTGTAGTAGCTTGATTTAAATCAGAGGGGAAATTCTCGTATTTTTTTTTTTAAGAACGTTCACTCAGAATCAGTCTGTCAAAAATATCTCTAATTTTCCTACATTTTTGACAAGTCTTTGACATTGATTGTCTCTGAGATGAGACTGCGACTAGATTTTGAACGTTTTGAATTACAAGAATTGACCTTCAGACGTCTGAGTGTGTTAAGTTTAAAAAGTTAGGTAGTTGAACACTCAAATGACTATTGCTTGTATCACACTAATATTATAAAGGCGAAAGTTTTTGAGTGTGTGTGGGGGTGTGTTTTATATGTTTGTTACTTCTTCACGCTCAAACGGCTGGACCAATTTTGATAAAGTTTGGTATGGAGGTAGCTGACACCCTGGATTAACATATAGGCTACATTTTTATCCCGATATTCCTACGGGATTGACAATTATGCGGGTGAAATCGCGGGGCGCAGCTAGTACCGTAAAACATGGCAACTTTGCCCTCGACATTTGACTTTGCCCAGTTGTGTATTTTTTAAAAAACTTAATACATACCAAATTTGTCTATAGTTAGTAAGAACATTTTGTCTATGGTAAAAAATTCATCATTTTTCTGGCAACACTGTGTGACGCGCTGTCACAGATGTTACTTCAGTTGTCTGTCAGACGTCGTTGAACTTAGAGTGTTTTTTTGCGGGCAAAATCTTTAAAAAAAACTTTTTCGAGAAGTGCTACTTGGAGTTATCGCAGGTAAGTAATTTTTATACATCCGTTATTAAATTGGAAATGAATAATATAGACTAGTTTTCTTCGCTAAATGCGTCGTATAATCATAAAATATAACGGTGGGCAAAGTCACAAGCATATTTTTTGAATATCGTTGACAACATTGCCCAACGTTTCTTTTTCACTAGGGTTGTCACCCGAGGTACATTTTTTAACCTAGTAAAAAAAGGAGGGTTCGGATTTATAAATCGCATCAAGTTCAAGACGCAATAACTTTTAATATAAGTACTATGAAAGTTATTCAAATTTTATTTTCCCGGCTATAATTTTATCTTTTACTGCAGTTCTGTTTATAAATTTACATTTTTTTTAATAATGGGTAGTCTCGACATTTTCATTTAGTTTAATCTAAAAACTTTGCATACTAGTACCTAATCCTGAACTTTGTTGCAGTTTATTTGTCCGTCAGTGTAGATATGTATCCAAATTAATTTACGCTAAATGTTGATTATATTATATAACAATAACATAAAAGATATGTAAGTACCTAATATTTATAGGTACTTAAAATTACTAAAAATTATATTGCATAGTTAATATTGCGATGAGTCATCGCAATTTTAACTATGCAATATAATTTTTCTGTAAAACTCATTACAAATTTTAGTGTTATTTGTTATTTTCATATAAAAACAAAGACCGAGATAGGTACATACTTTTTAGTTTTTTTTTAAATTATTTTTTAGTTTTTGAACACTTTAGAAATAAAGCATATTATGTAAAAAATGATGTTATATTATTTTTAATTTATCAGTATAATATATTATAATATTCCACACTAAAAATTATTAAATAGTTAAGTATTGTCAATGGTGACAACCCTTGAACAATCGCCATTTTGTACGAAAAATGTTCTAGAAGGCTTTTTGACTTTGCCCGCTCATTTTTAAGGGTCAAGGAATGTGAATATTTGGCGTATAATTTAATACATTATTGCATTGCTCCAGTATTTTCATTCAGTCCTTTTCGAATAGTGATATAGTCCATAGTAACGGAGATCTGTAATGTGGGCAAAGTTACCAAATGTATATGATTTTTTGCCCAACACCTATAATTGTTATTTTCACTAATAAATATGCTTTTTTTTTACTATTTTTAGTTTTGTGTATCGAGACATGAGCATATAGTATTATGTGGCACCGAAACAATAATCAATTTATTAAATTTTTCCAAAATATCATTAATTATGCATTTATTTTTTAAATTTATGGGCAAAGTTGCCATGTTTTACGGTATATTATATCTAGCAAGTTCTACCGAATTTAAATTGCAGCAAATTAATTTTGTTTACACAAAATTATTTCAAAATAATTGCCAATAAATTGACAAAACAAAACAAAATTCCTTATCAGTATTCCCCATTACATAACCATTTCAAAAACCGAATACATTCAAACCTATTATACCTACATTAAAACATGGCGAAACCCTTACAAATATATTAAATCATTTATGTAAATGAGTCCTGTTAAAACTTGTGTAACCGATTTAACACAATGCGAATGCAGTCGGCTACAAGAATAACGACTATTATGCCTTTAGTCATAACTCACTGGATGTCTCTGGTTATTTTGCATTATGTATAGCTTTATTTGACGACTAAATTTTACATTGCGGCTCCTGGCAAGAGCTATAAACTGCAGAATACTTTACATGCACCTACTGCAGGGATGGTTAAATGAGAATATCGGGCCAGATACCTTTTGCTGCGGGTATCGATTACGATACCCGCAGCAAAAGGTATCTGGCCCGATGGCAAAGTTTAAGATTGCCCAATTGGTAATTAGAATTAATATTCTAATTACCAATTGGGCAATCTCAAATGTTGACTTTGCCCAATGACCATTCTTTGCTGCGATTATTTAATTTCTGGTTTCTAATTGGTCCGTTGTTGCCACAGATTCAGTACATGATCTCAGAACCGCTGCGTTGAAATTTTTCGTCAGTTGTTAAACAAAAAAAATTGCGGTTCCATATATTTTTGACCAGTGAGAGTTGAGTTGAGTTGAGCAGTTGAGAGCAGTGGTGGCCAAGTGGTAACGTCCGCGACTTACGAGTTGTAGGTCGTAGGTTCGAACCCAGACAGGCGCTTTACTTTGTGTAAATTATTTCATCACCACTGCTCTCAAAACGGTGAAGGAAAACATCGTGAGGAAACCGGCATGTCCTAGAACCAAAAAATCGAAGACATGTGACATCTGCCAATCCGCACTGGGCCCGCGTTGTGGATTACGGCCCACTCCTCTCACCGAGAGGAGGCCTGTGTCCCAGCAGTGGGAACATTATAGGCTGATTATGATATTTTTGACCACACTTAGGTAAGTATTGCAATTTTGTACGAAACACCTGATATTTTTTTTTGATAACCGACGAAAAATTTCAACTCACGGAGGTCCAAAATCATGTATTGAAACCATGGTAACTGATTGCACGTCAATGTCCTTGCCACTCTTTATTATAAAGGTATCGTCTATTCAAACTAACGTTATAAATTGATGCTCATTCAAGTTAAACAAATATCAACTTTATTCTAATTTTAATTAAGTGGATTTCAGAGTGACTAGCGCTATTGAAAAAAAATCTTTGAAGTTGTAGCGTAAACTGAACTTTATTATGCAGGAATTAAAGTGATTTATCCATAGACTCATATTTGTTTACATTTTAACAGATTGGGTACACTATTTTCTATTTCAACCTCGATATAGTTCAATTTCTGTCAGCTTCCCCTTTATTTAAAACACTGGCTCCCAATCAATGGCACAACGACGTTACCACCACCCTTTGTGCTCACCCCGGCTCCAAATAATCTATTCCGCAATACACTAGATAGATGTAATCGAATGCTGACTAGATTTATATTGAACTAGATTCGAAACTAAGTGAACGGCAAGTAGAAATAGGGTGAAGTGTATTTGGTTTGGTACCACAAAATCCTAAAGTACGTACGTACTTTGGGATTTTGTGGTGTACTAAAGGTGAGATGGCTTTATAGAGGGGTGAAATGGGCTGACTTGGTTGATTGAACCTTAGTCATCTGCCTAGCCTTTTCTCAACCATGTTTATGTTCGTATAACTCGTCAAAATGTAGGGAACAGCTGTTTTTTTTTTTCGCAATTTCAGGTTTGTTTCCATAGTAGAAGTTGTTCATAATGATGAGTACAATGACCTCTTAAGAGAAATGTGATAACCTAATCGCCACCCTGTAGATATAATAGCTGATTATTCACTTAAGCAGTATCTAATGTCATAGGCGCTATTTTGAATCCCTAACGTAACGAAGGATTCTAGGGGGCCCGGCCGCAGCGAGGGAGCTCTGAGTTAACTCCTGAGCAAAGGGAGGGAGTTGTGTGAGAAGCAGATATTCAACAGATCAAGAAAATAATAATAAATGTGGGTTGGGAATACCACAAAGGTAAGGGCTTAGTACCTATCTTACTTTCTCAAAACCGCTTCGCGAAAGTTACTTCTAATTATTACATCAGTATGCGTGTACTTTAATTATTTTATCAATTAAAAATTAAACACAAAAATTCGACAAATTAACATTAGCCGCCATTACTTATTGTAATTAAAGACATTTTTCTACGAAAAACAGAAAAAGAGCACAATCACACACGTCTTCAACGAATGAGAGGCTTTCTCATTGAACATTTAACTTTAGTGTCTCAGGAATAAGGCTCGTTTTTCTTTGAAATGTGCTTGTTGGGAACAAAATGATAAAAAGCATAAAGCCCTTAATCACTGGAAACAAGACGTCTTAATTAAAAAACCTGAATCTTAACGAACGCATACGAATAAATTAAACTATTAACTCTTAAATAACTTAAGGCTGAGATATATTGCTGTTATTTTTCACAGGTGACCTTAATTTGTTACTTTAATGTGATCAAATAATTACCTATAGGTATAGTTTTTTTAAGTGTCGTTATGTGGTTAAAATAGTTGTCTTAATTAGGAAAAGGGACGAAGAATTTATCGTAGGTAACTTGATTAAAAAAAATACTCTCCCAAATATTCGAACATTCTCCAATTGATTTAAACATTTTAGACAAACGATCAACAATTAGATTTCTAAAGAGGGCATCAAAAATGGCCGGTAATTAAACATTTTAGACAAACGACCAACAATTAGATTTCCAAAGAGGGCATCAAAAATGGCCGGTAAACCAACTGCGAATTGGACCAACTGCGAATTGGACTAACTGCGAATTGGACATCTTTTTGAACATTGGACCAACCGCGAATTGGACCAATCGCGTCTAAAGGAATAAAACCACAAATAATTTTGTTGTCTTATTTTGCAACATACTTAGTTTTTTCAACGTTATTGCTTAGAAATTATGTTTTATTTTTCCATAAATATTTTTTGTTCTTAATTTATAAATCGTAGCAGTAAATTTATTTATTGCAAACAATAATAAACTTTATATTTCAGTGTTATCTATAAAATGGTAAACTGACTGACTGACTGATTGTTGATATATCAACGCACAGTCTAAACCGCTGCTCCTAGAGACATGAAATTTGGAGGGTGTGTTCTTTGTGAAGAGTAGGTATCCACTAAGAAAGGGTTTTTCGAAATTCCATCCCTAAGAGGGTGAAATTTCACGCGGACGAAGTCGCGGGCAGAAGCTAGTGGTTTATATTCAAGCTATATGCAATCGCGGCCACTTGAGCGATGTGTTCTGTTTCTAATCCTTAAAAGTGCGCAGTGCTGCATGGGGTATGCAGCACTGCGCACTTTACCTTTACTATACCCTATTTCAAGTTAAACAAATATCAACTTTATTTCAACGACAATTAAGTTGATTTCAGAGTGACTAGCACTATTGAAAAAGTTATAAAAATGTTTGAAGTTGTAGCGTAAACTGAACTTTATCTTGTAGGAATTAAAGTTATTTTTCCCAATTCATATTTGCTTACATTTTTGGCAAATAAATCGCGAACGCGGATTAGTGTTGCGGACTATTTGTTAATCGAAGACTGAAACAAATTAATCATAATTATTATTCTACGGAAATACATTCCAGGGGGCTAACTCTCCAAATTAATTTTAATTCTAATGAAAGGCCAATACGATTCCGATGTTAATTTTACAGTCACGTGATTCGGTACTCTTGAAAACAATATTGTCACCATTGAAATGAAATTGACATTGGTCTGCCATTATTTTGTTACACGTGAAGTTAGCTACGTAACGGGCTGCAATAGTGTGGTTCAACTCATTACGATAAACCGGTAATGGGGCTTTAAAATGCTTTATCCTTTAAATAACAAGGCTAATAAATAAAAATGATATAAATAGTTCTTTAATTGATTAATTATAAAGTATTTAATTCATTTGGGCGTAAGAAAATGATTAAAATCATAAAATTAACCATTACCCTTATTAACCTTGGCTGCATGCGGTAGGATCGTTGCCTACACTTCTAAAAAAAAAGACTGCGTGTAAGTTCTCCAATTTCAAACATATTTTTTGTTTGTTTATGACAATATTGTTCGCGTTTGGTTCTTTTTAGTAAGAAATAATTACTGTCCGCTATGTTACTTAACTAATTAGTATTACAGTTTTATACAAATGATACCAAGTAAATAGATAAACAACTGCTTCATAAAGTACTTAATGTTTTTGTAACGAACGCCGAACGTGTTTATGTGAATAGTGAACATTACTGAGATACCAGTGAAGTGATATTAGAATAAGTAAAAGTGATAGTTAGAATAGGATAATTAAGACCCTAAAATCCCTAGCGTGGGAGCCGATATGTGCTACTACTGTTTTACTGAGTAAGATTTTGATTTTCTAATTAACTAAATTTTAAGTGTTTGTATTGCTCTAATAAGCTTTCTAACTGGTTTTTATTATTAGTTTTCGTTTAAGAATCTGATATCAATATTGAACGTAGAATTTTTGATAATTTTAATGTACGAAGAAAAATTATAGAATAATTACGTAACTTGAAAACGAGGATTTTTGTTTAAAGGAATATTTGCGAGATTTTAGTGTCAAATGAGAGGATTATGTTCAAAACTGATATTCTAATTTGAATTATGAAAATCGGTCTACGGGTATTAGAGATAGAAAGAATTTTGTATAATGAAAACATGCCGAAGTCCGATTTTATTAAGTTAATGTTCTAGAAAGTTTTTATTGTATAGAGATAGGATAAAAATGTTGTTATGTAATACGAATGAGGAGTAAAATCCTTGCTCACTCCGTAATTTGCTTTAAATTCGTATTTATTCATAGAAAACGCTTTGTTCATATAACGCATCATCTGACGCTCATCCCGTCTTAGTTTCAGTTGTTTTTTATGGGAATTACGTAAAACATTATATATTACTGCCTATCGTGCCATATTATACTCATAGAACCCACAGAAAACCACTTAAAACGCAAAATAATTTCTAAAAAGTTACACTTTTGTTATTGGAAAAATCACTATCAACAAACTATCCCAACGCAATATTGACGCAATACACAGCTGTCAAAATACACTCAAGAGTACCGTTTACGCCACGCCAAGCCCGTTCCCATTTCCACTTAGTTCCCCAAAATGGTCACCCAATATAAAAATCAATTGGCGCTAGCATCGAACTCAATAGTACGAAACGTCACAATTCCAATGTCGATCTATCGGAATTAAACTCGAGGGTTAGCACCCTGTACTAAATTCTGAAAAATAAAACTCTTAAAATATGAAACTAATTACCATTAAACGCATCCATTTAACCCCGACTCTAAACACTAATGAATCCGGCAACATGCTAAAAACTTAAATAATTAAAGAAAACCTCCTTCCCGGAAACTTTCTTTGGATTGTGGTACTCTGTAAAACAATAAAGCACAATTAAAACAGAAGGCTAACTCACGGTACGAGTAAATTAAGTAAGTAAAACACACAAAAGACTTGTTGCTCATAATTTTACTGGTCAAATGTGCGAAATGGTGAAAATAATGCTCATGTGACAATCTAAAAAATATGTCTTTCAACATCATCAATTCAGCCTATCGCAGTCCACTGCCGGTCATAGGCCTCTCCCAGACTGCGCCTCAATACCCTGTCCTTCGCCTTCAGCATCCATTATGCCCCAGCCACCTTTCCAATATGTCTGTATGCATCTGTAAATGATTTTCATAATGTTCGATGGCAGTGAACCTTTTGCACAAACATCTTTATCGCAATAAAAGTTCAACCAAAATCGAACGCTCAATGTCCATTATCGACGAATTAAATTGTACCTCCCACGGGTTTATGCAAAAATTAAAAAAAGAACTTCTCATTAGCATCGCTTCAGGTCGCTTTTAACATCTTAATTTGAATTTGGAAGCGGTCCCGAGCAAAAAGTTGAGTATTTAATCAGGTGATACTCCGTGATACTGGCAATGGAGAGAACCCGTTGAATGCCAGATATTTTCCGTGTTTTTAATGGCCGTAATTTTATTTTAAGTGAAGCGTTCTTTTTTTCTTATTTTTGTCGTTGATTACGTTGTAATTATAGGTGCGTTTTGCCGCGAATTCAATTGGTGCCGGTTAATTAAATTAAGGTAAATGTACCAATACTCGTCGGGTTATGAAATTCACTGACTTTGAAGAACTGCTGCGTGAAAAGTATTGAATTTAGAACTAAACTTTTTATATGACGAAATAGAAAAATTATCTGTTATTCTATATAAGTTTTAATGTTTATAATTTTTCGTGATAATAAATACTTATTGAAGCAAATGTGAAAAAGGGGCGATTTGTACCAGTACTCGCCAGATTTGTACTATTAATCATCAAAAGGACCCAGTAGTCGTCAATTTTTGATGCTAATATGAACTCTCAGGCCTTTAACATAGAGTTCAATATGATTACACATTAAAACAAATTGTGTTAGTCCTTCATAATTATGAGTGGCAAGTCTAAGAAACAAAAGGTAGGTAGAAGACCAAATGGCAAGAAATTACTAAAGGATGTGAGGTGTTAGCAGAGTAGGTAGGTAAATTGTAATATATTTTTGCTTAAAAAATTAAGATATCAGAATCACAGAATCGGTTTTTATCAGAATAAATTTTGACGTGAAAACGTCGTTTCAGTCTCTGGAAAACTCAACATTGTTGACCAACAAATACATGTAACATTTCAACCGTTAACAACTAAGAGAATTTGAATGCTAGGGTAATGATTGAGCATTCAAAAGAGTGGTCATAATTGTACTAATTTTGAAGCAAAATATAATTTGCCTTTGACGTCACATCGCAAGTGCAGGCGCATACGCTCGACCCTCCTTTTTGACTATGTGTCGAAATTTAAATTAGGTTATAGTGTTATTACCGACTTCAAAAAAAGGAGGTTATCAATTCGACACGTATGTATGTAATATTATTGGAATTGCATTATATTCACACATGACAATCTATTAGGGCTTCCAAACAAATATTCAAAATTTTGTAGACGTATGTATATATGTATGTTTGTCCACGCATATCTCCGTAACTATTAATCGAATCGTGACCATTCTTTTTTTATTGGCTTACATTTACTTCAACTTAGGGAACAGTGCAAGTTTCATCAAAATCGATTCAGTAATTTTCAAGATATGGACTAAGACGTGAAAGTGTGACGGCCTGGCTTATTGATACGAGCTACGGGTGTAGTGTCAAAGGGAAAATATCTCAAAACCTTGGTCAAATTCTAGTGCAACAACTAAAAATTACGAAATAAAAAGTAATTAAAAAAAATTAAACCGACTTCAAAAAGAAATTAACTCAAAATTATGAAATAATTTTAATTTCGGAAGTCGGTGGCAAAAAAACTAAACTATAAAATACAGATCCCAAAGACACCGACTTCCGAAATTAAAATTATTTCATAATTTTGAGTTAATTTCTTTTTGATGTCGGTTTAATTTTTTTTTTTAAATAATCGAGTTTGTTTATAGTGTACTCCGACGACGCTTTAATTTTGCTACATATTTTTTAATAATTACTATTAAGTGTTTGATATTTCCAATTTCTGAATGCCCACAAATCTTCACAAAAGGGTCAGCTTAAAATATAAATAGCAATAAAATCTACTCGGTTCGTTAATTTAAAAATAAATGCAAAATGACTACCACTTTTGGGTGCTTTTGTGAATCAATAATCAATCAACTCAGCCTATCGCAGTCCGCTGGACATAGGACTCTCCTAGACTGCGCCACAATACCTTGTCCTCTGCCTTGCGTATCGAGTCTACCCTAGACATCTTCTTTAGGTCGGCCGTCCATCTAGCTTGGGGGCGCTACGCTTGCCGATACGCGGTCTCCACTCCAGGACTCGTCTGCTCCACCGGCCATTGGTCCTTCGACAGACATGGCCAGCCCACTGCCACTTCAGTTTGCTTACTCTGCAAGCTATGTCGGTAACTCCGGTTCTTTTCCGGATAATTTCGTTCCTGATTTTATCCTTCAAAGAGACTCCGCACATAGCTCGCTCAATAGCGCGCTGAGCTACCTTGAATTTGTAGAGCAGCCAAACCGTCATGTGTCCACGTTTCAGCACCGTAGGTCATGATGGGCAGGGCGCACTAGTTAGTAATCAATGACATTTCGTCATGTTTGCCAGAAGGCTCCATCAATCCGTCAGATATTTATATATTCACTACCAGGACATGTAACATACATTGAATACACAATAAAATTCGCCCTGAATATCCTTTTAAAAATTGTCTTAATCTGACTTTTCAAAGTGAGATTTAGAGAAAGCCCACAATTTATTCATCAGATTTGCTTATTTAAGTTGTTATGGGTTAGGCCGCACATGATCATACGAAAATCAACGGCTCTGAAGATCACTTTAATTTGGTCCTTTTTTTAATCTGAAAGTGAACTCCTGACCACGGGGATCCCATCAGAAACTTTGCCAAAAACATTTGATGACAAAACCGTATGTTTTTTTTTTTACAAAAGCCTTAAAAAAATAAAAAATAATTCGCCTCATAACGACTGTAAATCTGCTCGAAATTACAAAAAAGCCAACCAAAAAAACTTTTAAATCTATAAGCCTAAAAATCTAGTTATAAGCTATAGTTATAGAGTTTTTTTAAATATTCAAGTATTAACCTGAAAACTTAAAAAAATTATCGACTATCGTCAAATTATTAATGCACCGTGTCATAGTGCAAGTGCGTACATGCGTCAAAATTACGAGAATATTAGGAAGTTTCAACGGCAGAAGACTTAGTAAGAAGACACCTCTATATAGGTGAGGATTTAATTGTAACTGTACCAACTGCGCTCAATCTGAGTGAGTTACTGTTGGAAAACTAGCATCAATTAGCCAGAACTTAATTACAACTTGTTATTATACCTTTCTCAGTAAGGCAGTTTAGGTTAGAACTGAGAATACTTTTTACGGATCGAGTGAGTGGAGCGTGCTTACGATAGGTACAGCGAGCGAAGAGAGCCCTTGCTTTACACAAATAAGCAGAGTGCGCTTACTCAAGCAATGAGTGAGCGAAGCTAAAACAGTTTAAGAGAAACCCAGTTTTATTGCCAAATGTAGCCCAAACCTTATAATGTTTGTATAGACGCCAAGCACATCAAGCTATTACAATCTGTCAAATTAATTTAATAGATTTTAAACTTTATCGCTACAGCATAAGGTTCAAATGACGAGTTTAAAGACAACCATTTGAGCAGGTCCCAGTAATCGTCAAAATAGCACTAAATATGACGAGTTTTGGGTCAAGTAGGACTTTTTAGGTACCAATAGATGTCACGTTCGAAAAATAATACTTTTATGATAAAACTGTTCCAAACTTTAAGTTACATCATTAGTAAATTAACTTAACTCATTTATCAAACGATCAGACTTACCTTAAACCCCACTGAAGGTTCGTAAATCAAAAAACAAAACTGCGCGCCGAGTTTAACATTTAGCAGTTAAACTTGCAAAAAAATGAAAAAATTGTGGGACACACTTTTCAAGTAAGATATCTTAGCCACCATTACAGTTAAAACTCAGTGTTGTTATTTTAATTGTGCAATATGTTACCAAAAATATGTTGCCATAAAAATCGGCCAATTAAATATTTAGTAGACAGAGATATTGAAGTTTTTAGACAATTTGACGACTTCTGGGTCCCTGTCGACTTCACCCGCGTTTACCTTAAATGTGAGCTGGGATTCTTGCAGTTATACGAATGTATGTGTTTATCGCCAGTTTAAGTATGATACGGTGCAGTTTGAGATAAGTAAACTGAATAAAAGCGAATTTAAAATGCAGATAGGTAATTATTTTATCACGGTCAATTTTTTATTATTTTTTCGGTACGAATTTTAATTTTCTTTGTTGATGTTAAAATGTCATTGTTTCAAAAGACATGTATGGCCAACCAGTTCTAGTTGCATAATTTTTTTTTTTAATATTTTTTTTTTAAAGATAGATAAATTGTTTATTCTGCAAAAATTAGACGCACATTATAAAATAAGTGTTAAATATTACAAAGTAGCCAAAAGCTTCATATTGAACTTTTAGGCGAGGTCCCCCAGTGCAGCATTCGCTACAGATATAATTAAAACCATTGCAAACTGAACTTTAATATATTACTTTAATAGCTATTCTGAAGCATTATTTTATGAGGGATTTTTTTTTAATCAAGGTTTTTAATTACATGGATAAAGTCTTAAGTCTCAAATTAATAAAAAAAGTATTTTTGTTAAGAATCATATCCTTTTTTATAATTTTATGTTATTTTTAAAACCAAACAATGACCCATAAACACAAACAAAAGACTTAAAAAAAAAACATATTTTACATTTCACGACCAGATAGGTACTAAAACTCAGTCTGTCAAAAACAGTAGCAGTAACTTCGTGCTAAAAATAAATAAAATATAGTGCAGAGCACTTTAGTAAAACCAGTTGCACATTTATACGTATAATTAATTAGCAATTCAGCTGTTAAGGCGGTGTCTGCCGGCTCGACTCACTCGAGATCGTATCACGTCTTAAACCAGAAGTTTAACGGGTTGCCGGTGCCATTAGGGATATCAAAACACTGGTCTTTGCACGATGAGACCCTAACGATGGGGAAACATTATCAATTTTGCCTGACATGTATCTTGGAAGTCACTCGCAAAGCCTCAAAGATGTATTTTGAATTTAGTTTCTTTTTGCTAACTACTTTGGCGCTTAGTTAGTTTTGCCTGTATAGGTCACTTTAACAGGCGTAGCGAGTGTGTGTTGTCACCTTTACGCTTTGAAACGGGTTTCAACAAAGGTTCATGTCGTCTTGATAACCCAAACATGACGAATGCTTGCGATATGAGACCGGAATCTCTTGGTTACGAACACCGCTATAAGGATAAACGCGGTAAACCCAAAAACCTCACACATAACTGCAATTTCTATACACCAATTCAAAACGTGAAACAGTTCAGATTACGCTAAACACATACATCTACCATCCCCTCCAATTTCGGATGTCCAGATGATGTGGCTGTTATTATAATAAGTTTGTTGTATCTTTCTCCTTCATTTAAAGAGGATCTCAGTAGCTCACACATAACAGCTCTTCGTCCCACTAATGATACAACCTACTCTTTTGCTCCCCCAGCGTTGCCCTAAGCCGTGGTCGGTACCCCATAGGAGGTGCCCTGAGCGTTTAGTCTCTTAATTTTTAAGTTTTTTTTTAAGCCCTGGCTGGATCGGGAGGTTCCTGCACATCATCAGGCGGGAGGAAACGCCCGGGTGTCATCATTGCCAGGATCGCCCAGAGGACACGGTGGAGCACACGGTGGAGGTCTGCCCCGCTTGGGCGGAGCACCGCCGTGTCCTCGTAGAGGCGATCGGCAGCGGCGGCGACCTCTCGCGCCCGGCCCTGGTGCAAGCCATGGTCCGGGGCGAGAGGGAGTGGGAGGCAGTCACCTCCTTCTGCGAAGCAGTCATGCTAGCGAAGGAGGTGGCGGGACGGCTCAGGGAGAGAGCCTCCCGTCCCAGCCGCCGCGGGAGACGCTCCGGGCGTCGGGAGCCGCGCGACGACTCCCGGCCACGCGCGCCTCAAAGAGATGTCAGCATCGAGGAGGGGCCCCATAGGGCCGAAGCCTGCCGGGTCAGCGGGATTGTCCGAAAGGGTTACCGCTGGCCCGGAACATAAAGGGCTAAGGAAGGAACACGGGTGGGTTTTAGTCAGTAAGAGTCTGACACTCCCTTCCGCTCCACCCAGAGCGGGAGGGGTCATTTGATGATTTCCCATTCGCAAAAAAAAAAAAAAAAAAAACCCTGGCTGGAGAACTTAATTAGGTAATTGAGGCACCCACACACAAGTCCGGTTAAGTAGACGACAACCTCCTAGGACGACCTGCGAGATGCCGATCCCAAAAAAAAAAACATATCGGCGCAAAATCCATATATCAATTTCAAAGCATGAAACAGTTCCGACTACGTTAAACACAAACATTTCCTCTAATTTCTGCTACCCTAGTACATCCACATTGTGTGGCCGTTAGCAAGCGCTGGCTATCAATGTCGATCTCCTGATTAATAGCAACAGTTGCTATCGCGATCGGCTTCCTAATTAATTAGACATCGAGCGGCTTCCTTAAGGGTTTAGCGATATCTTCATTTGGACAGAATTAGTTTTAGTTCAGATGTTTTAGAGAACTTGGTGTTTGTAATGGAAATGCTGTCATACATAGTCTGTTGATGTTTATTTATACTAATATTATAAAGAGGTAACATTTGTGAGTTTGTGTACAGGGTTATTGGTAAAACATTAACAGAGGTCATTGTACTCATTGGTATGAACAACTTTTACTATGGGACCAAACCTGAAATCGGGAAAAAATCAGCTGTTCGCTACATGTTGTACGAACATAAATTGCAAATAATTGTAATCCCTACATTGACCGAATACAGAAGTCGCTCATGCAGATGAACAAAAAATTTTTGCCCTTTCTCTCTCCCTCCAAGAACGATCACACTCTAAATCTATAATAATGGTCCTTTTTCAAGCACAATGTCTAATCCATATCATTTTGTTTTCAAATGTATTAGTTTTAAACGTTCCTTTTAATTGTTTATATTTCCTGTAAGTGTCCCAAATTAAACATTTTCACTCACACTAAAAACACAGAACAGAGAAAACCTTTCAATCCAAACTGTCAAACTGTCCTCAGAGCCTTCAGGCAAAACTGACGTCACGAAACAAATCAATTGTCAATCTATGTAACATAAAACCGTAGACAGAGTAAACTATAGACTGCTGCATATCTTCTTTTTCATTCGCACAAGGAAAAGAGAAATATATTAACTTCACTAGCAAAGAAAAGAGACAGAGTAAGAATATTTCTGTCCCTTACTGCGTGTCGGCTAAGCACATCAATGTGCACAACAAGTTTGACGTTTATGAATGAAATAATAAAAACTACACCGCGATTAAACGGAAAATAACATCTTTTTCGTGCATAATTTCAAATAATAGTACATTTGCGCAACTTTGAAAATGTTAATGTGCAATGTAATAAGCTGTAAAAATGATAGTATGATGAAGATTGCCGGAATTTTTTGTCCCTTTCGGTGACACGGATACCATGAGTCTATAGATTACTCTGTCTACGCATAAAACACATGGAGGTCGAGCAACGATTTCCAATCAAAGTGTGTGAAAACTTTTTAGGTGGCATCCGGAAAATGTAATCAAAAGATGCCATACGAGTTTTTGATCGAATGTTCTGAGTTATGTGTGCTGTTGTTGTGTATCAATGTGAAAGAGATTACTTTTGAATGTTTTTTGAAGTGAAAACTTCTTTCCTCGGGATGTACTCGGTTTTAATGTATATCCGATATGTCAGCGAGTGATGGCAAAGTATTCTGTTTGTGTTTTGTTTTCACTTCTGTTGGCACTCCCGGAGTGCCACTGTTTTATTTTTTGTTTACCTACCTATTAAATTATTAATCATTATTATTTCCTAATTTATAGTGAAAATAAGATGGGCCCATGGCTAAATACACACATCAAAAGTGTCTAGGGATCAACATATATTTTTGCAATAACTTTTCTCCTGATTGATATTAATTAAAATTTTCTTTAAGGATTCATCAAATAAAGTGTTTTTGTTTGTCACAGTAACGATAAACCAAGTCACCTTTGCATTAATAAAGAAATTTGCCATTTTCCTAATAAAGGGATTTTTGACATTTGAACCACTAACACAAAAGTTCGAAAAAAAGACTGAAATAACAGTTTTCTTTAAAATTTTATTGGGTAACTTAAACAATTAATAATCCGTGTTTCTACCGCGAACACTAACAACACAAGAACATCGGTTTGGCATACTCAAAATGAGTTCATCCAAATCACGCTGTGGAATGGCCGCCCATGTTCGTTGCAACAACAAAAAAAGGGCTTCTTGCGACTGGATACCCTCCATATTCGGCAGAGCTCTTCTCTGTAGCATATCCCATGCATGCTCAATCGGGTTCAAGTCTGGCGACTGAGCAGGCCAGGGCAGGACATTGATGTTAGCTGCGGCGAGAGTCTGTCTTACAACTCTTGCGGTGTGCGGTCGTGCATTATCATGCATTAACTGAAATAAGGGACCGATTTGCACTTGTAGAGGAACGATGACGTCTGATACAATCGTCTCAGCATAAATTTGAGCGTTGAAGTTGCCTCTGATCCAAATCAACTCAGTTCTTCCGCCGATCCAAATACCCGCCCATACCATGATGGTTCCACCACTATAAGGATGGACTTCCTGGCAGGATTTTAATCGCTGTTGGCGTCCAGGGGTTCTCCAGTGTCGTATACGTCTTGTATCCGGTCTCATACCAAAACGAGACTCATCAGAAAAGCACACGAAACGCCATTGTTCTTCTGCCCAATTTCTGTGTTCAAGAGCCCATTGATATCGAATCCTACGATTGTGCATTGCTATAGGTGGTACCCGTAGCGGTCTTCGGGAATGAAGGTTCACTTCATGCAAGCGGTTTCTGACTGTTTGGTCGCTAATTAAGTTCCCTGAAGAGTGATGAAGCCTCACGGCTAACATCATGGCGGTTATTGTTGGAGCTCTTCGAGTTAAGATTTGAATGTATCGGTCTTGTCTCCGTGTGGTGCAGCGATACCGTCCTCCATGGCGCTCAGCCACGGTACCAGTGCTTCGGTAACGTGTCCAAAGTCGACTGATAACACTCTGACTTGTATTCAGAGCTAAAGCCACAGTACGGTGCCGGGAACCAGCTTCTATCATTCCCACGGCTCTGAGCATTTCTTCCCTGCTTAAATGACGTCGCCGCTCCATAATAACGTTGGTTTTAATCAGTAGTAGGGAAACAGTAGCACTAATAATGTCTTCAATGCGTTGTATGTTTTTATAGGGAAAATATTGACAGCTGATTTTCATCTTTTACTCGAATTTGATTCACAGTTCCTGATTCAAATTATGAAATGCACCAAAAAGGATCCATATAAATTTATAAAATCATAAATTTATTACAAAGCCACATCTCAATCTCAAGAAATCCGCATAAAAATGCTTGATCCCTAGACACTTTTGATGTGTGTAATAACAGCCGCACGGGTCGATCGATCAGGTTAAACTACGATTGCCGCGGTTGGTCTGTGGATAGGTGCCCATCTTTACATACCGAGACTCGTTCGTGCCTCGAAACGTTGGTCCCGGCTGTCATTCGTGGATTTGACAGTCGTTACGGGTCGTCAGAAGCCCGAAAGTCTGACAACCAGTCTTACCAAGGTGCAAGGGTTATCGTATTACCCATTAACTGGGTTGTGGAGATCAGATAGGCAGTCGCTCCATGTAAAATACTGGTATTCAGCTGCATCCGGTTAGACTGGACGCCGATCCCAACATAGTTGGGAAAAGGCTAAGCAGATGATGATTATGTAGTGAAAATGTAATAATTATCCCTGACAACCATTAATTTACAACCTACGTTTAAAATAAAAAATCTTAACAACTTAAAAATGTTTTTATGTCTACAATATATAACACAGGTACTTATTTACACTAGGTACTAAACTAAATAACTAACTATACAAATAAATACTAAAACAAAAGGACACTTGGGCGTCGAAGTACCCATAGTATATATACACTACCTCACAAACTTAAATCTAACAGGTTTCATATACCGGGTAGTATTTTATATTATAGTCAATGGCTCGATCTCACAATATAGATATAAATCAAATGCTGGGCACTGAATAAAATCGCTTATATCTATCTCGTTTTATCGCTCGATCGCTTGCTCCTTCACATTATAAGCTTACATTCTGTGTACAGGGTGTTACAATATATTGAAATATTAGTTATAGTACAACTGTGTCTACTGTTCAATTATACCCTCTTCGTTTTCCATCTGTCATATAGTTTATGTATGTATCTATGTTAAATTTACGTGTATCTATGGTACATATAATGTCATCTTGAATTGTAAAAATAAACGTCAGTGTGATACCAGCCATCCGCCACTTCATTTTTCCTTCGTAAGTCTATATCGTGCTATATCCGCATACATATCACCATTTTGCAGTTTTGTTAAATTAAACCAGTTTTTTGCAATTTTTGTTTGTATTTGCTAATACTATGTCATAGTTTAATCATATTTATACCTAATGGTTCTGTTAAAGAAATATGTCGCTTACGTGCTTTACAAATATTATTCAAAAACAATATTTTGCTTATCTTTCGGTATGCATGTTGTGTTCCTTCATAATCTCATTTTCAGAAAATTATATTTACATACATAAATAACCTATCCCTTCTTCCTATGGGGTAGGCAGAAACTATAGAACGCCACCTGCTACGATCCTTAGGTATTGTGAGGGGCTAGAAGAGCCCCCAAAGTTAAGGATTTCTTAAATTTTTTATTGACAGAAAGTCTTTACATATTTAAATTTTTACTGACAGAAAGTCTTTACATATTCCCGAGGAATGGGCAACTAGCTTTGACTTTCTGACTAACTGACAGACTATTTAATTTTGACAATTCAAAAGTGCCTGTACAAGGTTTAATTGAAATAAATGCTTTGAGTTTGAGTTTGTCTTTTAGTAAACAAAAATACCTAATAAAATATTTGAAACTCCGTTCTAAACTTTCTAGGTAGGTAGGTACTCCTAAAAAAAACTAAACTAAACTTACTACTTAATACTTCTTTCATTTTGCTTCGTTTACGTTCTTAAACCTGGATAAACATGTAACTTTCTATTTATTACGTATTAACGTAACAATACCTACCTATATGACTTATCAAAAATATCAAACACCCTGTAGACCAGCCGCCCGCGGCGGCAGTCATCGTTGTCCGCCGCTTGGCTGTAAGGTGTTATTTTTAACGTTGCGCAACGCTATGCATCTCCCCGACTATTTCCCTTGACATAGCGCAGCACTACAAGACCCTGACTCCTTGGCTACGTCCCTTCAAACATCACGTGGAAGTCCTTTACTACGAACAATGAAAATAGTAGTCAGGGAAATTAATTGTAAAGCAAATTGACTTCCAACTTAAACTAATAGTATATTCAAATCACAACTATCATTCTTTGACATTTGTAAGAAATTTCGATAACATTGCAAATTGACATTGGGTGTCTGTTTAACAAATAATTTTCCTGACCATAGGTCATCATCTGCCCTATGTTGGGGTCGGCTTCCAATCTAACCGGATGCAGCTGAATACCAGTATTTTACATGGAGCGACTGCCTATCTGACCTCCACAACCCAGTTACTGGGTAATACGATACCCCTTGGTAGGACTGATTGTCGACTGTCAAAGATCCACGAATGACAGCCGGGACCAACAGCTTAACGTTCGTTCGTTTCCTGACCACAGGTACTACACATGTAATATTACAGTAAGCCGACTTTGTGAAGGTCTAGACATTACGTTTATCGCCGGATTTACGGAGATCCGTGGTCGTTTAGTATGACGTGTATTAGCTTAGAATGGTATGTTATGCCACCTATGATGTGAAAGATGAAATAGGACTACGATGTATGGGTAAAGTTGTAAATAAATATTATTAAAGGTGCTCAGACCTGCCGCTTACCGAGTCACAAAAGTTCCGCCTAAAGGCTCCTACAAACAGGCGTGACGTATATCTTTCTAAGTTAGATTTCTACCACCAATCTCTTATGAAAGAAAGAAAGAAAGAAAATACATTTATTTAGCACAGACTAAAAGACACACAATACACCAAATAGTTAGACAATAATCGTACATACATCAGTTAAAAACAAAAAAAGATATAAAAAAAATGGTTGCCTGTAAAGTCGGTTTTACGGGCGAAGATTTTACGTGACAACGACCGATCATCCGATCATAGTTGAGTGGGAGAGAGACGCAAGGCATTCGGCGGGCCTCTCTCTCGTTCGGTGACTCATCGTAACGTTACCGAGCGTTACACTTTTTCATAAGTGACTCCCAGTCGCAACCTAATTTAAGACGTTGTCACGTCAAAAAAAAAAATATAGTGCAAATTCCGATATATGAAATTAGCAAAAGTGAAAAAAAAAATATGAAAAAGTGTTAATGGTAGAAATCTAACTTAGAAAGATGTAAGTATTAATGATTCTAATGATTATAATTCTCTTAATATGTACCTACCTGTTATTGTCGCGAATCATACGAGTATATTGATCAAGATACAACCTGACACTGACCTGCAAATTGCAAAAAACGTAAGAAAATTTGAATTTCGCGGTCTCAACTAAACATTCACCCGTAAGTATCTAAATCAAGTTACAACAAACGTTTAAGTATAGAATATTCCTCATTATACCTAACCGTTATCAACTACTTACTTAACAGACCCTACTTGAAAATTTATAAACGAGCTCAAAAACAAAGCCTTTTTCCAAACGTTCTAAAAGCGAACCCACAAAAGAAAAGCCTCAAATAGCCTATTAACATTTCAGAATAATTAAAACACCTTTTCTGAAACAACCTTCTAAATTGTACTTTAATATCAAACGACAAATTTGGTCTTAACTCTTTATAGGGGTCCGAGTGACCGCGTAAAGCCAACTTTTCAGTGGGACGGGGAGTACCATTTAAATCGCATGGTTAATATAAAGTGACCCGTCCCAATAGGACCCGGTTAGCCATCCGGAATGGCATTTTGGGCACATTTCTGTTGTTCCGCTAAGGGCACATTACAATGAAAACCGAATATTTTTATGTTTTATATTATATGGCCTGTGAAGTCCCACTGCAGGGCAAAGGCCTCCCTACTCTCTTTCCACTTCTCTCTTGACCAGTTCTTGTTGAAGGAGTCCAGCTCATCGCGCCATCTCCGTCTGGGCCTGCTACGATGTTGTTTTCCACTAAGAGGGACTCATTGGATCGTAAGTTTGGCCCATTGTTCATCTGACATGCGGCAGATGTGTCCAGCCCATTTTAGCGTGGCAGCTTTCCAAGTGATACCTATTAGTTATCTTTGTGATGGAACGGATGGTCGTATTCCTAACCCGGTCTGTTAGTTTGATACCCAGAATACTCCGTTCAATAGTCCTCGTTCTCCGGCAAAACTCGAGCGAAAACCGAATAAACCAAAATAATTCTTGAGGAAACGAAAGATTTTGATTTAGAAAAAAAACCGAGAAAGCTTAAAAGTTTCTTTATGAAATCGTAATGAAATTCATCTAAGACAGGAGCCCTTATAAATTTTCATCTCTTTATTATGTACAGTCAACAAAAGAGATAAGTATGCAGTATCGTCGGATATTGTTGAAGTTTAGTAATAAACCGATGGATGGAAAATTAATTTTATTAATAGAAACCAAACAGCTCATTTATCAAATTAAATTTCAGTCGACAACATCCATCGGTTTCTTACTAAACTTCTACTATATCCGACGATCTTGCATACTTATCTCTTTTGTTGACTGTACTAGCTACTGCCCGCGACTTCGTCCCACTGAAATTTCATTATTTTTGCTCGGCTTCTAGCGTAATGTACAAACAAAACAAAAAAAAACAACTCTTCAGCTTTAGTATTAGTATAGATATATATGTAGCGGTATCTACAACGACACATGCGAACAACGCGTCATACTAACGTCACGCAAAATCCTGCATCTCGCAAGCCGAGTTTACTGCGCAACTAGCATAGATACAACGGCCCGACATGATTCATCGGGCAGTTGCCCACCAGAGACAACACTTGCTGGTCAGAGAATGGAGGATTCTCCTTTTCTATAGAGTATGAGTGAACTTTACACCCTGTTCCTCATACCTCTATAGATAGATAAGTTAGATGTAGAGCATCTTATAATATATTTTTGTTCTATTTAATACATTTTTAAACATCTAAAATCCGCCATTTTAATTGTCTATAAACTAGCCTACAACCGTTGCGTGCCAACCAATGGCCGGATGAGGCGAGTTCTGGAGTGGAGACTGCGTATCGGCAAGCGTAGTGTGGGATGCCCCCCAGCTAGATGGACCGCCGACCTCAACAAGGTAGCTGGGAGAGGCTGGATGTGGAATGCGGAGAACAGTGTATAGTGACGCAGCATGGGAGAAGCCTATGTCCAGCTGTGGACTGCGATGGGCTGAGTTGATTAGTTGATTGTACCATTGCGTGACCCAGACGAGTTGATATGTTACGAGTTGATATGTTATGCAAGTCTTAACTTCTAAAGAAAATTATAACAATAATATACACACTCCTGCAAAATTACAGCTTTCTAGTACTAACGGTCTCTTAGCAAAACTTCGGACAGACAGATAGACGGACATGACGAAACTATAAGGGTTCCTTGTAGGTACTACGGAACCCTAAAAAAGGACTAGCTCAAGTCTTAAGAACTTAGGACTACATTAGTACTATTTATTAGTTCAATAGTCTATTCCATTGGAAGCGGAGCCTAATGTTCCCATTCATAGGTAATATTACATTTGTATACTTGCAATTTTACAAAAAAAGTTCAATATGAACGCTCCCTTACGGCTTCGAACAGTCCGGTACGGCCTATTCAAATAGATTCGACTAGAATAAGCTCGACTTGTGAAGGCAACTCTATTTATTTATAAGTCGACATTATTATTTATTAATTCAGAATATATTTTATTTGAGAATAGAATGCAAAAAGTTATAAATATGAATGTTGGTTAATGGGTTGGAAAATCTTTTATATGATGGCGAAAGATCCCAGGGATTTACTGTAACAATATTTTTGTTTCAAAAGGCTACCTACATTTTATCATTAAACAAGTGCGAGTCGGACTTGCACACGAACGGTTCCGTACCAAAATGCAAAAACGCCGAAAAAACACGTTTTTTGTATGGGAGCCTCCTTAAATTTTTATTTAATTCCATTTCTAGTATTTGTTGTTATAGCGGTAACAGAAATACATCATCTGTGAAAATTTCAAGTAGCTAGCTATCACGGTTCATGAGATACAGCCTGGTGACAGACGGACAGTGGGGTCTTAGTAATAGGGTCCCGTTTATACCCTTTGGGTATGGAACCCTAAAAAAACCCTATTATCATTGGATATAGATACAGATAGAGTGAAGAAGACCGTTAAGGTAATCTTTTTACGCTTACTCTCATACTATTTGCCTGTGCCTGATGAAACCATAGACATCAGTGAACTTAACGTTTCCACCAAAGTACACATGTCATTTGATTCAAATCCCTAAAAGTATCATTTTGAAATAAAGCTAGGTATTTAAAGACTATGGATGATACAGGATGGTGACATAAAAAAAAACAATATTTTGGACCGTTATCAAAAGAAATAACAGTAATAATAAAAAACCCAACGTATCAGCCCGAAAAAGAACCTCTAAATAACCACAAAATGCGGCTCATCTCCTAAAGCTCGGAGACACTTTTTCGTACATTTCATTGTGGTCCAAAAATCCAAGAACAAAAAATAAATAAAAGACTAACGCCCACGATCTCGATACGGTATCCGCAAACCTGTAGATTTATTATTTTCGACAATCCATTAAATATTACGGAGCACTTATAAAAAATGGTTTGTTCAGGAGAAGGTAATATTTACTAAAGGCCAATTAAATCTATTTTAGAGGACAAAATAATAGACTGATTATATTTCTATTGATATTTTTGGTACACGTTTGAATCGGTTGTACGTTGTTTTATAGCTAATAGTTTTATAGAATTTCGTTTCACATATTTTTTTTTCTCATATTTTCGTTTCGTAGATTATTATTAATACGCAGAATACTTACTTTAAAGATTTTTAAATCATTGATTTTTGTTTCACATAAAGTTTAATGTTAGAATAATCATAACATAGAATAACAAATCAAATATTCTTTAACCTCATGTGGTTTCGTTGATGTAAAAAAGTAGTCGACGGAGCTCCGCTTCGCGGTGTTTGTATTTCTGTTTACAGGAACCTAACCTTTTTTTTTATCGTGAAGAAATGCTCATGCATTCTGCACTACCACGGGGAGATACTGCAGGTATGTGGGACTCTAACCTACTAAAACTCCACGGTGTCCTCCTCTGCCCCTTATGGCAGGAACACGGGCAGCCGTTAGCACTCATCCGTGAACCCGCCGCGGCTTCAGCGTCTTTTACATTTTTTGTAGTTTTAAATACTACCTGTACAGTTAAAGTTGGCCAGCAGGAAATTCCCATAGTAATCTTTTTATTACGGACTGCTATTAATCTAATTCAAACTTCTGATTTCCAATTGATATTTAAATAAACTGCGTCTACTTCTTAAAAGCTGTTATGCGTTTCATTCCCAAATCCACATCCATGTACCACATCCAAAATTCCTTCGTCACCGTATCTCAGGATCGTTTTAAAATCATTCATCATTCATTCAACACAGATGATCTTTCTCCTCTTCAGATTTATTTGTGTTTGTATTGCCACTCCCTATTGTGGCTCATCTAATGGCCCCAAAACTGCTGACTCAGGGTTACATAATACTTATTTATTTCAGGGGTTACTGGACGTAGGCACCCTTGGCTAAGATTTACATATGTATGCAGGTTTCCCTTTATGCCTTAAAAATGATAATGGAGCTTTTATGGTTCGTGTGAGTGCAGAAATGTGCAAAACGTATTAGGGAAGTGAAATTTTGTTGCTCGTGTTGTAGGGCTTTGAACTTTAACGCTTCTGCTTTTAAGTGTACCGTAATAAATTGAAAAACACGGAATAATTACTTAGTTATTTATTTAATACTGATGTACAGAGGAGAGGAGAGCAGTGATGGCCAAGCGACTTACGCGGTGTAGGTCGTAGGTTCGAACCCCGACAGGCGCTTTACTTTGTGTAAATTATTTCATCACCACTGCTCTCAAAACATCGTGAGGAAACCGGCATGTCCTAGAACCAAAAATTCGAAGACATGTGACATCTGCCAACACGCACTGGGGCCGCGTGGTGGATTACGGCCCACTCCCTCTTATCGAGAGGAGGCCTGTGTCCCAGCAGTGGGAACATTCTAAGCTGATTATGTGTGTATATGTGATGTACAGAGGCGGACTATGACTTAAGGAATTACCTAAGTCTTGGTCACATGCGATTTTTTTCGGGAAGCTTCTTGTTAGTCTCAAAAGATTGTAGATTTTGAAAACAAACATCAATAATATTTTTAATCAATCTATTGAATGAATGAATGAATGAATTGCAGTGATCCCAGCGTGGTTAAACCGGACTCGATTAATTGAATGAACCCCAAGATCCGCACTGGCTCCTCATGTCCATGATGCTACAGCGACCATTGCATATCAAGCAATAGACAGGGGTGCGCTGTAATGGTAGGGAAGACGTGCTCGTAGGATAGGTAAAAAATTTAAGAACCTACCGGATATGCATCCTAGAGTAAGCATTGGACTAGTGGAGAGATGGGTAATTATTATCTATGGATGGGCATCTTTTAACGACCTTGCGCCAGGTTGGTTCAGGTTGAGCTTCATCCGTGAGTCTTTTAATATTTTTAATAAATCTATCCTACAAAATATTATAAACGTGTGTATTGTGAGGATGGATGTTTGTTACTCTTTCACGCAAAAACTACTAAACCGATTTGGATGAAATGTGGCACACAGATAGTTTATTACTAGGATTAACATATAGGATACTTTTTATCCCGATATTCCCACGGGGTCGAGACTTATACGGGTGAAACCACGGGGCGCAGCTAGTACTAAAAATAAAGTTGAAGAGTTTATTTTTTTTCTATATAGGCCCTAAATCTTTGGAACTTCCAGACGGATTTGTAATTTATTCTAATAAATTAAAAATTAATTAATTTTATGTTGTTATTTCAGTCTTCACATTTTACCCGGCCATTTAGCCAAATTGTCAAACACTCCCATCTATTATTTTCTCGACCCAAGAACACAAAATCCTCATCTGAAATTACAAGATCCTCTAAATTAAAACAGACGTTATGAAAACGGGTCCAGTCCAATTGTTTCGGAACACCTCTCAGTTCTGCACAATGCTGTATTTACATTACAAGTGGACTCTTCCAGACAAGGCCCTCACCAGGTCTTAATCTTATAAGGTACGTAGATTTAAAATTTAACTGAACGCTGTTAATTTCTTTATTTTTTTTTGTAGTACTCCAATGTTGGAAACAATGTTTGGCAACAATCGTGCAACATTGTCGTCAGCAACATAGTTCCTAGTATAATTCGATGTTGCTTGTTGCAGGATGTTACCATAATTTCATAATGTTCGCATGTTGCCAACAACATTTGTATCTCGCAACACAAAAATATGTTGCGGAACAAACACACAACTTGACAACTTGTTTCCTAATGAATACATAGCTGGATAGACTAGCTGCGTAAATGTCGATCCCGTGGGAATATCGGGATAAAAAGTAGCTTATATGTTAATCCAGTTATCAGCTACATCCATTAAAATTTTTATCAAAATTGGTTTAGCCGTTTGAGCGTGAAGAAGTAACAAACTTAAACACACTCACAAACTTTCGCCTTTATAATAGTAGTGTGATAGTGGCAATTCAGAAGATTTTCTTGATTACATTATCCACCAAATTCCCGACCAAGCCATCTAAAAGCTATAACAAAAACATTTCGCTTACACAAAATCCTCATCCGAAATTACAAGATCCGCTAAATTAAAACAGACATTATGAAACAATCGAGTCCAGTCCAAGTGTTTCGAAACACCTCTCAGTTCAGCACAATGCTGTATTTACATTACAAGTGGACTCTTCCGGATAAGGCCTTCTTGAGGTCGGCAGGCGTAATGTGGAAATCTTTTGTTGGGATCAAGGTGGCACGGATATATAGAGTAAATGGAAGTACTTTCATAGTTTAGGTAAATTTTGTAATTTTGGTACTTACGTTTTTGTTAAACGACAAAATATTTTTTGAATATACTTTATGTGTGTTTTTTTCTTATCATTAGGTTTCCATGTTTATTAGGAGCGTTTACGCCGTACGGCATTTCATACAAATTTTCAAGTCCTTGTTTTTCGAAATGAATGAACCGATTGTAATGAAACTTGATGTCAAAAAAATTACTTACGAACATTTTCGAAATGTCTTGTTTAAAAAAAGATAACTGGATAACTATGTTTCTATAGAAAATTTAAAATCAGTCTAATTTGGTTGTACCACTATTTTTCACTTTTTTTTTACGAATTAAAAAATAGTGTCATTTTATTATTAAAATTTATTTTACAAGTTCCTAGATAAACCTTAATATAATTTAAAAAATGAGTTTCTCGTTACCTAGTTTAGGTAGGTTTTGAGTTTTAAAGTAACTCACCAAATCATAGCTTTGGCAGCTGTGTTATGCTTTCAATCCCAAGGTTGTGTTTATTTTCTTGACACACTAATATTATAAAGGCGAACGAAAGTTTGTGAGCGTGTGTGTGTGTTTATATGTTTGTTACTTCTTCAAGCTCAAACGGCTGGACCAATTTTGAAAAAAAATTGTACGGAGGTAGCTGACACTCTGGATTAACATTATATGCTACTTTTTATCCCGATATTCCCACTGTCTCCTTTTAGTAAGAAACAGTACCTAAAGACAAAACTAACTTTGTAAAAAGGCTAAACCTAGGTAAAAGTTAGATCAACAAGCTCCACTAAACAACCAGACAATTGCAGACATTTCTTTATTTAACCCTATAAATAAATCCGATAGTACTACTCGCCTGCTCGGGCCACATCCAGGGCGACGTATCCTGATATTTATAGCCCAAACTGGCCTTTTGTTCGGCCACCGCTTTGTTGTCGCTACCACAATAAGTGTTAAATGTCCCTCTTGGACCAGGGCTGGCTGAAAGTCAATGTCTTTATTGTAACAGCTATAATGTTAGTTTATTTATTGACATCAGATGGTTTCTGCAGATGCAGGTTGTCATGGTATGGGCATGTGTTACGAAGAAATGAGGAAAATGTCGTGAGGAGAGTTTTGAGTATGGATGTCGATGGCTATAAGAGTAGGGGAAGACCAAAGAAACGATGGATGGAATGTGTGAATGATGATATGGTTAGAAAGGGGGTGACTTTCGAGATAACGACTAATAGAGAAGTATGGAAGAAAAAGACATGTTGCGCCGAGCACAAATAGATTGGGATAAGGGCGGGAGAATGATGATGAGATGATTTCTGCAGACTTAAAATTAAATGTACATAAATAACAATTCATCATCTGCCTAGCCTTTTCCCAACTATGTTGGGGTCGGGTTCTAGTCGAATCGGATGCAGCTGAATACCAGTATGAAGGCGACTGCCTATCAGACCTCCACAACCCTGTTACTGGGTAATACCAAGAATGACAACCGGGACTAACGAGGGACAGAGGAGTCTCGGGATGTAAAGATCGAGGCGCAGCTAGTAAGTTATAAATTAAGAGACCGATGCCAAGTGGACAATCACATTCATAAATAAACCTGCACCCTAATTTCGTAACACACTATTCACTCTCAATTTGAATCATTTTAGGAATCCCCCCCCACTCTAGGAATTTCTCCTGTATTGTGGGTGCGTTTACAAACATTTAAACTCACATACACAAACAGCCAGACCCGGAACAACTACTTGTAGGTCATACAAATATTTGTTCCGTGCGGGAATCGAACCGGCGACACACAGCATATTTGCATATTTTGAAGCATATTTCTTATCCATTGCTCCATATGTTCGAAAAATGTGTGCTCAACAACGCAAATAACGCAATGAATGTTGTTGAACTGTCAAAATGAAACCCATTGCAACTGATAGTGTGTTACACAATTACCCTGCAGTCCAGTGAGAAACACAGCCCCATATAATTCCGGTCATGTCATGTCACGTCAAGGAAACGGTTTATAGTGGTAAGGTACATGAAAACGTGATGGATATGAGCGTCAATTATCATCATCTTCAAATCATAATTCAAACTGCTGACAGAGTACTAACTCAAAGGACACGCCTGTTTCCTTTAGATGAAAATATAACTTGCGATATGAGATTGAGCAAACTTTTTTTTGGGTGTTCGAACTGTTCATAGATTAGCATTGAAATGTTCATAATACGGACCTAGGAATATGTTTGTGATATGTAAGCCTTGATTTAATAATAGTTTTTCCTTTGCGGCACATTACAGTAGATGTAGTAAAATATTTTTATGTCTACAAAGCCTTAAAAATATTTATTCCTCAATGGTCATGATTGCACCTACCACTGTTTGTCTCTGCATCACCCAAAGGTTGACTGGTAGAAAATGCCTATGGAATTAAGTCCGCCTCTGTACATTTCTGTGCTTGAAGTATTAAATAAATATTAATAAAATATTCAACAGCGTGCCAACCCTAACAATGTATGGGATTTCGCGAAAACACCCCTTCACTGGCCCCGACTGGCCCGTCTCGTCAACTGTTCTCGAGTACACCTTTGGATATCTTACCTTTGGCTCTGAGGTTTTAATTCTCTTTATAGTTCACATGCTTCTTTTAACTGTGGGTGTTTTGTGTCTTCGAATCTTGGTATTGGATTATCCACTTTAAGAAGTAAAATATATGGTTGGTTTTGGTAGTGTGAGGATATATCATTGTGCTTGCAAAAAGATGTTGGTAATGAATGGGTTTAAAGACGTGTGAGGATTACCGTTTTGTAGAGCAGTGGTGGCCAAGTGGTAACGGCCGCGACTTACGAGTTGTAGGTCGTAGGTTCGAACCCAGACAGGCGCTTTACTTTGTGTAAATTATTTCATCACCACTGCTCTCAAAACGGTGAAGGAAAACATCGTGAGGAAACCGGCATGTCCTAGAACCAAAAAAACTCGAAGACATGTGACATCTACCAACCCGCACTGGGCCCGCGTGGTGGATTACGGCCCACTCCCTCTCACCGAGAGGAGGCCTGTGTCCCAGCAGTGGGAACATTATAGGCTGATTATGGTTATGGTTATGGAGGATTACCGTTTTGTAGGTAGACTACACTAACCTTTAATTTTCCAACTGCTTAGTAAAGACTTCTCACCTCATCATAATCTTTCCAATCAAAAACTTTCTTAAAGGAACGCGAAATCTGCATCATTTTCATCATCTTAAGAGCGTTTACACCGTACGGCATTTCATACAAAACCTTCAAGCCCTTGTTTTTCGAAATGAATGAACCGATTTTAATGAAACTTCATACGCATAAGCAGGATACAAAGGTCTAAAGAGTTACTATAAGAACATTTTTTGGCTGTCCTGGACAAGGGAGCAGCCAAGATACTATTATACATGCCAACATTAATACTAATAGAATTAAAACTGTTTTCCATGAAATAGTCACTCTTCTCAACCTCGTTCCGGACACATTCCGCTAAAAAAAATATGAGTCGTATCCTCTCCCTTATCACTCTTCAAATCACCAATCTTCCAATCACTCTTTCTCATTAAAAAGGCGAAGCTATTCAACGGAACATGTCCCGAACGTAGCCTGAAAGCAGTCAGAACTCCCGAACGTAGCCTGAAAGCAGTCACAATTCAAATTCGATGCATATTTGTACCCACAAACCAAGGAACGCGGGAAAGGCTATGTTGGATGGTTCTATACCAAATTCCTTTACTTAGTGACCTCTCATCAAAGTATTCTTTCCACAATTTCCAGTCGGTTATCTTTTAAAGTGCAGGCACGTGAACATATCTGTCATAAGTTGGCCGTAACTGTAGGTACAGCGCTGATCTACTGGATTAGTTTTCTCCTCTACCGATAATTTTGTTCTCCTCACAATTCATTTTGTATATATGTATGTATGTATTAGTATTTATTCTTGTATTTTATAGTAATTTCCTAGCTATGTATCCCGTATGTTGCACCTGCCATGTTTTGTCTCTGCATCACCCTAAGGTTGACTGGTAGAAAAATCCTCAGGCATTAAGTCCGCCTTTGTACAGTATTTCTTTTACTTGTGCATAAAGTTTAATAAATAAATAATTCTAAACACTGGTCGCGAACTGATAAATCAGTTACTTACATAGTTACCAACGGAAATAGTTATCCTTTGACTAATCGTTATGTTTATTTATCTTATCAGACGATGCGCCTGCGCAGTTTCACAGGAACTGATACTATGTTGCGAAACCAGTCATAAGTGTTATGAGTTAATGTAAATAGCTCTCCATTTTGATGGCTTGTTTATAAAATAAATATAATTATTATGCTGACCTGGATGGGAAGTTCAACAATGTTGAAGCCATCACTGCATCACTGTAGACTGCAAGCCAATGGTAACAAAAGGAGAGGAAAAAAATCTGCTGTTCCATACATTTATGTTCGTATAACTTGTCAAAATGTAGGGAACAGCTGTTTTTTTTCGCGATTTCAGGTTTGGTCCCATAGTAAAAGTGGTTCATAATGATGAGTACAATGACCTGTCAAGAGGTTGTTAATGTTTTACCAATAACCCTGTATAAGGAATTATCAATCAGCCAAACTTTGGGGCTCATTAATAAAAGGTCAAAGAGAAACCTATGATATTTACGTAGACAAATACACAACATTAACATCTTCAAAGACACAGACAGAACCTAATCCAATTCGGTGTGCCAATCAACAAATTACAACACATAATCGTATTACGAAGTTTTCATACAAATAGTTCTCTATAAATCAATCTATACAAACTGGTCCCTTACCACTTGTATTAGTAATTCGCATCGACCTCTCGAACACAAAATAGAATAGGTACAGAGACTTCTTAAATAGGTAATAATAATAGTCCTTCAGACCGTATTTCGGCCCATCTTCAACGGAGACTAGCCATCGACGTGGAACAAATTGTAGTGCACATGTGTGTGCGCAGACACAGATGCACTTTCTCTTCCCTCACTCTCATAGTCCGATGGGACAGCAATCGGACACGACCGGAGAGAGATCAGGCGTAGGACCAACGGCTTAACGTGCTTTCCGCGGCTCAGGTGGTTTTACACCGCCAACTCTCAAACTCCGGGCTGTTACTGAGAAATGCCTAAAGAAAAAAATTTAATAACACTGCCCGACCTGGGAATCGAGCCCAGTACCCCACGCTCAGCCAGTCACGCTTGCGCCCACGAGACCAACGGGGCTCCATAGATATAGTGTAACAACGAGTGCTAGCGCACTTGCGACTGTCATTAACCTCGATCACGCCTGATGGAAAGCGATGGACGAGGTCCATGATGGAACGAGCGTGCCCAGAAGATGCCTAAAGCACTGGAACTCCTACGCTTCGACGAAACACAGCAGGCTGCTTGACGCCGGACTACGGTGGTCGCAAACCAGGCGGGCGTCAGCCCTACCACAGGAAGGGAAAAATTGACCAGTCAAATAAGGTGTTGGGGTGTGACTGTCTAGGATCTGAACCAAGCGCTCAGCGCGCGCTTGGTTCAGTTGAGTAACTGGCGGAACAAACTGCGCTACACGAGGAGGCTTCGTCATGCATCCCAAAAAATGTTTGAAACGGGCTGTACGCGTCTGTGAGCGTGCGCCTGTTCCCCCGATTCTCTGGAGCCAGCCTTCTGTACCTATCTATTCTGTGTCTTTTAGATGAGAAATAAACCCGTCGACAGTGATTTAAATGCCAATAACTCTCGAACGCGTCGCTTCTAATTGCACGCGGCCGATTTCGCACGGTTGGGAGACAATGGTAGGGGATTTATTTTAAGACCCTGTGATGTGTGAATGGGTGAAGTTTAGTGTTTGTTTTATTTGAGAACAATGTTCGATGTTATTTTCAGAAGTGTGGAGAGAGGAGAAACAAAGGATAACACACTTATGACAGTAATTACAAAAATTGATGGACAGGTTCCTTTGGAGTTACTCAAAATAATCAACCACGACATTAAAGCGAACAAAAACTTCAATCAATACTAATAATAAAACTGAGTTATTCTGTTCAGAGCCCCTGAACCCCCCCTCTACCTCCCCTCTCCTAGATCCCCTTCTTGTTCGTCTTCTGTTTTAATTTCGGTCTTATCCACTATAAACCTTCTCATTCCAAGAGTTCTTTTGTTTTTTGGTTTGTTTGTTTGAACACGCTGGTCGAATTTGAAAAAATCTCTTTGCATTCGAAAGCCCAACTCTTGAGAAAGGCTATAGGCTAATTAACATCACGCTATGACGCTTAAGGAGCCGAGCAAAAAGAAAAAAGTCTGAAAGAACGTTAAGCGGCAATGAAGAATTCGAAGAATGGCGCGGACAGGTGACATGCGACGGGCTGGGTCGGAGGAACAAGAAATTTCACGCGGACGAAGTCGCGGGCAGAAGCTAGTTAAAGTAATAAAACCTCAAAGGCGGAAATATTCCAATCGTTTTGGAACCTATATGTTCGAGCCGTTTGGGGTCGAAACTCTAGAGCCATGGGAAAGAGTGCCCACTTAGTTTTTCGAGACATTGCCAAGCGGTTGGTCGACTCTTCACGTGACCAGAGGGCCGGCCTATATTTTAGCCAAAGCATCAGCATTGCCATACAACGTGGCAATGCTGCCTGCCTTTTAATAATAAAAGGACAACGATGCGGACGAATTTTTTGATGCCCTATGATTCATTACTTTTTATATACTTTTGACGTGACAACGTCTTAAATTAGGTTGCGGCTGGGAGTCACTTATGAAAAAGTGTAACGCTCGGTAACGTTACGATGAGTCACCGAACGAGAGAGAGGCCCGCCGAATGCCTTGCGTCTCTCTCCCACTCAACTATGATCGGATGATCGGTCGTTGTCACGTAAAATCTTCGCCCGTAAAACCGACTTTACAGGCAACCATTTTTTTATATACATAATAATTATTATTTTAAGACTGTGAGCTTTCAAATTATGTTAATATTATGACTAATAGAACATAAGCTGAAAAAAGATAATAAAAAGAGTAGTGGATATAAATAAATTAACATAAGAAATTATTTACAATTCCCATGCGGTAAAATAATCTTGGACCATATTATTGTAAATATTTTTCGTTGACACCTTTATGACCCGAAGACAATGACTGAGTCAATGATTTGGCAAACATTGTACTTCACCACCCAAAAATATCGAATAACCTTAAGAAGAAGAAAATAAAGTTCAAAATTGCCTGTACAGAAATTAAGGATGAGCAAATCAAAGACATACCATGGGATGAGTAGCACTGCCTACCCGAAAGTGTAATTTCGCTTTTATGAGGCCACAAATAATAAGGAAATATTATTACCGTCATTTTTTCTAAGTTAAAGGCTGCCATTTTTTAAAATTTAACGGTATTATGACGTCACTCATGCATTTGCGCAGGAGTCGACCACCACTGTGTGGACAAGGATGGTGGGCGTGAGGATTTTGTTCCCACAGTGGCTTTATACCAGAACGAACTTTATGCATTGGTTGTTTTTCTTTTTTTCTCTATTTCTTTTACGATTATGTCGAGTCTTGTGAATAAAAGATGTCTGACGGCAATTATTGGGATGGCTATAAAAATCTATCTTTTATGCTGTCTTTCTACTGTTTGATGACAACTGTAAACCTTTGTGAAACATACATACTGGGTTAAATTAAATTAGCTAGGGAAACTCCGCAAACGTGATGGGACGTGGTGGGTGGGGGGATACCTAAACATCATAAAAAAAAAAAACCTATAATAAAATAATAATAATAATATAGGTAATATAATTAATTTAAATAATTTGATGATTTTCTTTTGTGGGTTCATCGGCCTCTGTTAGTGTATTTACTTGAAATATCAGTTTAGGCGTGAAAAGGTAACATACAGACAGATAGACATAAGTCAAAGTCAAAGTCAAAGTATTTATTAGTGCGATTTTTGGTAATATAACAGGTCTTACAGATATTTTATAGAATCTTTACACTAGAAATTAATTAAAACATTATATGAGTATATGATACAATTCTAATAAAATTAAAAGTCTGATAGGAATATTAGGTACATCATAAATCATAAATACAAGATCATGCACAAAAAATTTTGTCAGCAAGAAATTCGTCAATGGTATAGTAGCATTTGTCTAATAAAAATGTATTTAGGCTGCGTTTGAATTGAGTCAAGTTTAAATCTTTTATGTCATTAGGTAGCTTATTAAAAAATTTCGGAGCCATGCAAAGTATGCTCTTGTGCATCAGGGCGGTTTTTGATCTTCTTAGGCATAATTCATGTCGGTATGTTGGTCTTATAGATCGAAGACTTTGCTCTGAAGCTTTTTTAAATAAATCACCGTTTTTTCTTACGAACAATGCGGTCTCGTAAATGTAAAGACAAGGCAGCGTTAATATTTTGAGGGAAATAAAATGGGGTTTGCAACTTTCTGTTGATTTAAGATTGCATATAGACCTAATGCACCTCTTTTGTGCTGAGCGTTTACGCCGTACGGCATTTCATACAAACTTTCAAGCCCTTGTTTTTCGAAATGAATGAACCGATTTTAATGAAACTTCATACGCATAAGCAGGATACAAAGGTCTAAAAAGTTAGTAGAGAACATTTTGGTTTTAATAGTTATTCTGCTAATCGGGTTGGAGACAAATCCAACAATTCAAAGATCATAAAAATCGGTCTAGCCGTTGTTCAGTTATAAATGGTGTAACTAACCCGACTTTCTTTTATTTACATAGATAGGTAGATTATTTGCCAGTTGCAACAGGTAACCGAACTTTTTATAGATTACGCAAGATGACCAGTCCCCTGCAATCTATCACCACAAAATCGAACCCAAAAAACAAAGTCAATAATTGTCACCGATAATCCCATTTTATCCAAAACATTCGGGTCCGCCCCTCAGGCCCGGGATCCCGGACTTTATCTATTATGTAGCCCCACGGTCCCGGACTATAAATAATTGATATCTCGTAACTAATTACGAAGATCTTTCATTAGTTCGCATTATCGCGGAGAGTTTAGGTCAGTAAATGAGCTGAGTGATTTGTAGGGTTGGGCAAAATCGATGGGGTCTTGACGATATTTTAATTTAGATTCAAAGGTCGCAAACAAATTGAAGGGGCAAAGCGTTAATAAATTCGTTTCATTTCAAACGTATTTTCTTCTGTAAGGAGATCTTTGAAGACACGTTTACAGGGCAATATTTGGTTGGTATATATTTTAAAACAAGATGTCGCCGGCATTTTTTAGCTGACTGATTCCTGAGAAGAATTAATCCCGTAACAAACTCAGAGGTCATTTTAAAGAGCTAGGAATTAACAAACGCTTGATGTAGTGGAAAGACTGCAGGAGGACTTAGGTGGCTGAGTGCTAGCTTACTAGTGCTAAGCAAAGTAATATCGCGATGAACGATAAATAAACCCTGTTATTTTACCCTTATGTCGTAAAGCGATGAGCAACAACAAGGCGCCAGCTCGAATACTGTATAGCTGTTGCTGTACTGTCTTTTATGACCTGCTTTTTGGCAGCAACTAATTCCTGCCTTATTATCGTATTTAGATGACTTTCAAAGCTTAAGATCTCTGATTGCGTTGAGGTCACGACATGAAATTAGTCCATGATGACGGATTTCGACTACATACCTACATCCATACTAATATTGTGCAAAAGTAACTATGTCTGTCTGTTACCTTTTCACGGCATAACAACTGAATGGATTTTGATGAAATATGGCACACAAGTAGACCATGATGCGGGTTCGGGTATAGGATACTTTTTTATCCCGGTACTAAGTTCCCATGGGATAATTTGCAACCTCCACGCGGGCGAAGATGCGAGCAAAAGCTACTTACACATAAATGGTTTAGTCTGAGCCAAAGCCTTACAATTTATCGATATGTAACCAAATTGCAAAAATAATTTAGTATCCATAGATTGCATTGATACATCACTAATTGTGTGTTGTCCCTTAGGAATTAGTTAACTGTTTGGATATTTTTTGTGAATTCTTTATTGCTTTCGTGGTTTATTTGGGACGCACGTCGTCGGTTTCTCTGAAAAGGTTCATGAATTAATCAGTGCTACAGCATCTTGTAAGGACTGGATCTAATATTGAACATATTGTGATAAGGCTGGATCACGACCTCTCGTAGAGTTATATCATAAATAGATTGCGTTGGAAAAATGGTAGTCGCACTGGCTATACAGGTTTTTGGTAGTATCTATGAGCAGTCGTGGCCTGGTGAGCAATGGTGGCCCAGTAGTAACGGCCCCGACGTACGTGTGGGTTCGAAGCCAGACAGGCACTTTATTATGTGAAGTCTATTTCATCACCACTGCTCTCACAACGATGAAGGAAAACATCGTGAGGAACCCAGCATGTCACCACCAACCACTAAGGAGGAGGATATCGTGGAGTACGCGCGCCAGAAGACGACTTTTTTGATAATACGCTAAATATTTGTAGGAAATTGCATTCGACCTCAGTTAAAGCTTACGTTCTCTGCTAGCCAGTTCGACGCCGTACTCCTTAGTGTTAAAGTAAAGAGTTTTTAAATAAAGTTTAAAATTAAGAACTGCATTTAAGTTTTTCACAACTTTCTAGATTATGGAAGTCGCCAAATTCTCGCCGCTTTGTGAATTAATTTCTATAGAAATCTGGCAGTAGTCCAAGTAGTATCAAAGAATGCTCCAATGCAAAACGCTACATTTATTCTGTCTGACCTGAAAATCAAACGAGCAGCCTGAAGGCTAGAAGACGTGCTATAAATGAGCTGATCTTAAGCAAACAAAGGTAAACGGCGCTCTGAAATAAGGTGACCTATAAAAGTGGTTTCGATTAAGTGGTAATATACATAGAGGAGCTCGTGGCTAAATAGTAACAGCCACACAGGGGCCCAAGTCTGCTATTTTTATAAATTCGTCATTCCAACACGATCCCATTGTCATTTTGTTATAAGTTCGTAATCTGCTAAATTCATAATGGTCGATCATTGGTCGGTCAATGGCACAGAACGAATTAAAAGCAATGACTGCACAATGACGTTCTAATGGTAGGTTACTGATCAAAGGAACTGTCAAAATTTTAGCAGATGAACGCCCAAGTCGGTCATTCACTTGTCATTATGTACGAGATTACCATACTATGCCATTTCTTTCAATGGAGTGTCAGTGGTTGACCATTGGAATGTCATAATGACGCCATTATATTAGTAGATTACCAAACTTGTCAATATCAACAATAATGAAATCAATGATAGACCATTCTGACACTATTGTAATAGCAGACTTGAGGCCCTCTGATCAATTGAAGGTTAGATACTTACCGAGGTCGGTCCGTGGATGACCATATTTGAGATCACGCCTCGGAAAGCACGTTACACACCGTAGATCCTGGCTGTCATTTGTAGATGTTTGACTGTTCTTACAGGTACTCAGAAGCTCGAAAGTATGACAACCAGTCTTACTATGGTATCGTATTACCCAGTAACTAGATATTGGAGGTCAGATAGTCAGTTGCTCCACGTAAAATACTAGTATTCAGCTGCTTCCCGTTCAACTGAAAGCCGACCCCAACATAGTTGGCAAAAGGCAAGATAAATGATGATACAATATTGCCACAACATGCAGGATTGACCCATTTGTAATGTGTATCAATTTTCTTTAGTACCTAGTTATCACGACGCTTTATACTACCCATGCAAGCTTCATTATTGTCACATGGAGAGACAGAACAAGCTCACTGCGGCTGCTGAATTCGGAGCTCAAGTTGTTTTCTCTATTATTATTAAGCAAATTGATATTGATACCAATTTAAATTATCTGTATATTCAATTCCACACTGTTGTTCTAAGATAGTTGTCTGAAATGGCTTTAACACGGCAACTTGACGTAGGGTGCCAATTTGCTTACTAATTAATTTCTCAGACCTACCAGAATGCAGTGGCATCATTTGTGCTTGCCGTTTGAATATAAACGCGGTAAACTCTGCTTGCGCGATGCAGGATTTGCGTGACGTCAGTATGACGCGTTGTTCGCATGTAGCGTTGTAGATACCGCTACAGCTTCAAAAGCAGCAAAGAACTTCAAAATACACATCATTGCAGAATCATCATCCGCGCTGTTAACGTCAAAAACCTGCCTCCATTCAGTATCCACTGCGTGACACTCACAGTTATGTAAACGGTATATAAACAATAGTTATATAGCCATTTAGTCGTAATATCACGCTCGTGCCTATGCGTGGATAGTCAAGCCCATAAACAACGGACTTCCGACATTATCTGGATGTGGTATAAGTGATAAGATGACAGTGGTTTTAAGGCTCTTCAGAGATAAGCCGTCTGCCTGATATGATTTCCAAACGGCAAACAAAAATGTAAACTTCCACACAAACTTTTATCCCCAATTTATCCCTTTTAGGGGATGAATTTTTAGAAAACGTTCCTACTACTAAGGAAAGTTTTCTAAAAATTCGTCCCCTTCATTACCTGTAAGGAATTCTTGTGCAAATTTTCATGCTTCTAGAGTCAACAGTCAGGCTGTGCGTTGTCTGTCAGTGAGTGAATTAAAGAATTTTATGAAATAGAAGAAGATAATACAGCTCCTCAACTTCCTTGTTGATTGGTTGGCTAAAGACAAGCTCTTTGATACACCTACTTTTTGCCATTACGAGAGAAGAAATTAGTGTAGATTATTGTCAAACAATCCGGTCAACCTGATGAAAACTGGCCGCGCTGCCTTTGAATACCAGCAATCTACAAGCTAATCCTAATCAGAAATAAAGAGCTGTAAATTTGATACAAATAAACTCGTAATTTATCAAGCACAACAAAGCTGCTATGACGAAAATAGAGGATATTATTACCTTCCCAGACAATTTACTTCACCAGATTCTAATACTGCTCTAAGAAAGACACTGTATAAGTTTTTGGATAATAACTTACCAAAGCTTTACCCAGGCATCTAACCCACACACCACCCACTGACATGAAACTAATATAAACAAAAAGTTTTTAGTACTAAGTTCGCTGTCTCCTATGACACACGACGCCATGATGTTTACGACTGCCGGTAGTTATGAACGGGAGCTGTTACAATGTGTCATACAGTACATTTGTACGTAAAAACTGTACCAATACCTACTATTGACAGGATGGTAATGGAAATCCTGGGGTTGCTGTAATTACGGGTAGATATTTATTGTATTGAAAGTTGTTCAAGGACAATGAAACTGAAAGAAAAAAGTTTATTTGGACACAGTTCGTGAAACACAAAATACAAAAATAACAAAATAAAAATTATGTTTCAACAACAATAGTGTGTGCCTCACGGCTGCGCCAAAAAAAGGTTAATTTCAGCATTAATGCCAGACAGATGCTGTCTGACGCTGGTTTTCTAATGAACCTTTAGGGAAAAGTGACGGGGAGTACAACAAACTGCATTAGATTTTACTTAGGTACTATTTGAAATTAATTACTGTGTTAGTTAAACAGAGTGTTCAATAGATATACCATCTGAGAGCCAATTCCCGTGTGTTTAAGAACGATCGCATTATAATCGCAGACTTTTCAGAAATGTCGGTAAATTAAAGGTATTATTGACTAATCTGTCAAAAATACCTTTAATTTACCGACATTTTTAAAAAGATTTGACATAGATCGCTGAGATGTGATTGCGACTAGACTGTGAACATTTTTAATTACTGGAATTAGCAGGATTATGAAGAACTAGAAATGACAGACAAGTCAACAGTTTTAGCATTAGAAGGAATTATGGTTAAGTTGTCATATGCTCATATATTTTTCTGATTTTGTTTACTGTAGTCGATCAAATGCTTTTATTGCTTCTAAAACTTACTTTTTTTGCGTTTAGGTGTTGTAATCTCCTAAGCAACGCTAGCCGCGGTCTGGTCTTGAATGGGTGACTATCCATTACATATCGAGCGCCTCCGTACCGTCCTCCGTCCTTAAGCCGTTGGTCCCGGCTGTCATTCATAGATGTTTGACAGTCGTTACGGATAATCAGAAGCCCACTGACAAGCGGTCTTACCAATGGGTAACCTGAAACCCAGTAACTGGGTTGTGGAGGTCATTCAATGTAAAATACTGGTATTCATAGTTGGAAAAGGGCTGGGCAGATGATGAGATGATGACACTAATATTATAAAGGCAAAAGTTAGCTAGTGTGTTTGCATGTTTCTTACTTCTTCACGCACAAACGGCTGGACCAATGTTGATAAGATTTGGTATGGAGCTGACACCCTGGATTTAAACATAGTTTACCTTTCTATCCCGATATTCCCACGGGTCGAGACTTATGCGGGTGAAACCGCGGGGCGCTGCTAGTTAATTATAAGACCGGGTTTCATCACTATGTTTTCCTTCATCAATGTTAGTAAAGTCCAAGATAAACTTAAAAAGTACCTTAGTTAAACGTCATATGTCTAACAAATCGCAGTTTATCAAAATATAATGCGCGAAAAAAAGTAGGTAAGACCTTCAGTTCTTCCTAATACAAAGATGTACAGTCAACAAAAGAGATAAGTATGCAGAATCGTCGGATATAGTTGAAAAAAAAAAATATAGTTGATGTTCTCAAATAAAATTTAATTAGGTATATTAATAGTAAACAAACAGCTCCTTTATCAAATTAAATTTCAGTCGACAACATCCATCGGTTTCTTAATAAACTTCAACTATATCCGACGATCCTGCATACTTGCTCTTTTGTTGACTGTACATAAAATGAAAAGTAAAATCATTAAAATATCGTTCCGGAAACCTGTAATAGTCATGGAACTCTTGGAACTCGTGAATATAATAATAGAAAAATCAGGTTTCATTTGAAAACAATTTCTGAGAATATTCTCCTTGAAAGATCTTATATTTTTCTACTTGTTTGTGGCATTTCAATTTCCGGTTGTTATGGAGCATTTATTATGACGGAAAATATTTTACATTCATAAATACAAGAGCATAACGAACACATATTACGAAATACTTATAATGGAAATATTTCGATGTACAGTCAACAAAGGAGTTAAGTATACAGGAGCGTCGGATATAGTTGAAGTTTACTAAGAAACCGATGGATGTTCTGGACTGAAATTTAATTTAATAAATGAGCTGTTTGTTTTCTATTAATAAACTAAAATTTTATTCGAGAATATCCATCGGTTTCTTAGTAAACTTCAACAATATCCGACGCTCCTGTATACTTAACTCATTTGTTGACTGTACCTATTTATTTGTGATGCTCTTTTGTTTGTAGGATCTACTCTCTTTCCACTTCTCTGTATTTAAAGCTGCTAAGGACCAGGGGCCTAAAAAGGCCACTTTGGCAGAATCATAAAAGGATAACATTACGAATCATAATATGGCGAAGACAGTCCGTGTTTTTTTTTTTTCGCTGCACTACGTAGGTATAATCAAAGAGATTGGGATTGGATTGATTGGTATTTAAGCACAGACAAAAAAAATAACTGAAAAATCCTTCACCATTTGATACTATTAACTTAACAGTTAACTGTCACTACGATTCATAATGTTATCCTTTTATAATTCTGCCAAAGTGGCCTTTTTGGGCCCGCAGTTGTTGCTGAAGGAGTACAGCTCATCTCGCCATCTCGGTCTAGACCTGCCACGCTGTCACTTGCCATTAAGAGGGACAGTAAGTTTGGCACATTGCATGGTCGTCTGACATGCGGCAGATGTGTCAAGCCTGACTCCGTTTTAGCGTGCCAGGTTTCCGAGTGACGACAGCCTGCTGGGGGGGGCTCTGTCTTGCATAGCGTCGCAGCATTATGCTTAGCGATGGCCGTTTTGCGTGGATGTGATGCATATTTTCCCCTCAACTTGTTCTTTTTAGTGTTTGTGTTCTTTCTCTACGTCATTTTCACCGCACATAAACTTATTTTATGGATAGTTAACTTAAACTTGACTGTCCCGTTGATCGAGTGGTCAACAGCGCGACTCATGAGGAGTGCTGGTTCAATCCTCAGATCCGGCATTGTTAGTGAGTTTTCCACTATGAAATCCTCAATGTGTGTCAGACTCTTACTGACTAAAACCCACCCGTGTTCCTTCCTTAGCCCTTTATGAAGAAGCTGTAACCCTTTCGGACAATCCCGCTGCAGTATGTAGGTACACCTTATAGATGAAATAACTGACGAAAAGTGGACGTCTACGGTCTGTGTATCGTTTCAGAAAATCTAGGAGGGACGTTCTTTATAATACAAAAGTCTCCAAATTACTCAGCTACTTTCAAATCAACTGGTCCAGTTACCACTCCAAAACCGGGAATCCAACACCTACCTACGTCCGAAAAAACACCCACTTCCAATCAGGCAGCACATGCGAGACAGACGGACAGACAGACACACTTTAACGGCGAAATAAAATGAAACTGCATAAGTAAGAGCGTTTGGCAATAAAATCAGGATCGCGCCCACGAGCCGGGGAACGTGCAAACATCGTCGAAGCACTGTATAGGAACGTGGGCGGGGAAGGTGGGGTGCCAGTCATAGAGATTTGGATTTTTTACAGAGCAGGCGAGGCCTTTGACCTCGGCCAACGGTTTAAAGAACTGATAGTTCAACACCAAGTTGTTGGTTCAAAATCAAAGTATGGGTTGAATGGTGACACACACTGACTAAATGTAGACAGAATGATTGATAGCAAACAGGGGGCCTAAAATTGCCACTTTGGCAGAATCATAAAAAACGCAATTTTACCAGCACCAAAAAAAAACAAATCACATTCTGCAAAATGTTCCTATATCTCGCCACCTCGACACCGACTTCCGAAATTAAAGTTATTTTTTAATTTGTAGTTTTTTTTTTTGGAAGTCTGTTGTTTTTTTTTCTTTTTTCTTTCTTTCTCTGAGAAAAAATCTGAGATACTTCATAAAGTTAAAGTGAAAATGGATTAAAGATATCGACATACCACGCGCGCAAGCCGCGGGCGGAAGCTAGTAATAATATATAATATAATATAATATAATAAAAAGGAGGAAAGGATAGTAGGAATTAGGATTACCAACCATTTGCGTCCCGCTGCTGGGCAGCTTCCCTCTTTCCACTCATTTCTATGTACTGCTATATGTGGCTAATCTTTAAAAAAAAAGTCGAGTTCGTCCCGCCATCTCCTCCTAGGTCTGCCGCTCAATTAACCGCGTGTACGTTACCCCAGCAGGAAATTTGCTCCTAGAGTGATATGAGTAGAACGTATAATTAGTGCGTAATCTGCTATAAATGTGCGCCAAATAAAAAACTTGTGCGCTTTGTCGTTTTGGAAAAAAACGGAAAAAACGATTCCTGCTGGAGTAACGTTTTTCTAGCAGGAAAATTCTAAACGAATGATCGGAGAGAGAAATATTGTACATGGGCAGGGAGCTTATATTTGTGCGAAAATGAACTTTTCATGCTGCTTGTAGAAAGTTGGAAAAAGCTTTCCGAAAATAATTACCTACCTATGCTATGCAATAGCAGCATCGCGAGTCACAGGTACTTTTTATGCCAGTCTTTTTAGTCCCACTGGTATTCAGCTGCAACAGGTTAGACTGGAAGCCGACCCCAACATAGTCGGGAAAAGGCTAGGCAGATGTATTCTTAACTCGCTCTCACTGCGACCGTTCACCATTACAAGCATGTCCAACACTTTGTAGCATAAGAATCGAGTTTTTATTGCAACACTTGGTAATGTTACATTTTTTCTTACATTACTTACTTGTTCTATTCACCCTGTAAGCCGTTAAGCGTGATGGTTCAATAAAACCGTTGTTTAATGGTAAAGATTATATGGAAAGATGCAAAATGATAGGCCATAATGTTACTGTATTACTCGTTGTATGATACTGATAAAGATATGGGCTTTAAGAAGTTTATAATAAAATTATTGTTAAATACTTTTGTGTTATCTTTGGCTATCCTATGACATACACAAGGTAAGAAATAGATATTTATAGATCATGTCTTCCACGGTAAAGAAGCCTGTGTGTGTTTTTTATCTATCCTTTTGATAGATTCTTTTTTTGTAAAAGTGAGGACTTTGTAGGCCTAGTAGACTTTAGATCTGTAGACCATTTTTTATTTTATCAAGCACCTGGTACTTGTTGACAGGCCTACGCTGTCCTCCTATACCTACTGTAATTTGAAAACATTTTAAAAGCCAATTTATTTTATAAGAGTAACCGTGGAGTTTCTTGTCGGCTCTTTTGCATAGGAAACGACCAATTGAACCGTGCACCTAGCTTCTGACGTTTCATAAGTGCCCATGTAGGTTTATGTAAAATAAAATATTTTAACTTTGATTTTACTTAAAATGTTTTCCTTCACCGTTTTTGAGAGTAGTAATGATGAAATAATTTACACAAAGTAAAGTGCCTGCGCACCTACGACCTACGACTCGTACGTAGCAACCATTATCGCTGGGCCACCACTCCTCAATGCTACTAATCATCAATTTTGGCATTTTCTATTTTATAGCTCCAATGAGCACCATTTGACTTCTTACGAGCACTTCTTCCATAAAAAAAATCTAATCTAGCAGCATACAAAGAGACTATCAAAGATAAAAAAAAACTCAATTCATATAAATCGTGTCAAAGTGGCCAAATATAATTACCACTTTTTCCACAGCATCTCGAAAATCCCAAACTGGCTTTTAGTAATATTATTACCTACCTTAATACCTTAAGGGGCCGGCGAACTACGCATGCAAATGCGTTCTTCATACAAACGTAATTCCAAAATAATTTCTAAATCAAACATATTCTTAAGGTAGTGTGTATTTATTCCGATTGGATTACAGAATATCTAGGTTCCCAAATATATATTTTGAATGGACACTGATTTAAAGACGAGTTATAAGAAAAATAAGTTTTCTATAGAAATTTAAAATTCCTCATATCTCGTCTTTATATCAGAGTACTTTCAAAATATATATTTGGGAACCTAGATATTCTGTAATCCAATCGGAATAAATACACACTACCTTAAGAATATGTTTGATTTAGAAATTATTTTGTTATTACGTTTGTATGAAGAACGCATGCTCCGCCGGCCCCTTAATACTAACCACTACCTAAATAGCCTTTTAATATTCATAAACCTATTTCTCGAACAGCCTGAATACTCCACAAAACACCCCGTCTTGTATATCGTTGTGATGGTCACTTCACTTACGATATATCTCGGGACAGACAGAACGACACCTCGTAAATATTCTTAAAGACAAGCACGCTAATTGCTTCGAGCGTAGACCTATTTTGAATGGCTGTGGTAGGGGTAAGCTATAAATACTTTAAAGAATCGAAAGCATCAACTTGGTGGAATATTATGAAGGTATTTTATAAATTATGATAATGTGAAAAAAAATAACTGTCATGTTTAAGTACTGTATACTTATGTCATATAGAACCTGGTGAAGGCGGCAGGAATCCGCTGGATACAAGAAGCGCAGAACTTACTGCAGTAACAATGGTAGGTTTTATTTTGACAGTTCAACAACATTCATTGCGATATTTACGTTACTGGGCGGACAAATTTTTCGAACATATATAGCAATGGATTAGCAATATCCTTCAAAATGATACAGATTGTGATCGATAGTGTGTTACGATACGGTGCCGGTCTTGGGGGAGACCTATATCCAGCAGAGGACGTCTTTCGGCTGAAATGGTGATGGTCTAAAGATCGCCAAGTCGAATGGTAGAGACGCCAGCACATCAATCAACTTTGAACCTTATGCTTTATTGGTAAAGTTGAAAATCTATTACAGAAATTTGACAGATTGTAGAAGCTTGATGTGCTGGCGTCTGTACAAGGACTTTTTGGCGTCTGAATTTCATTGACAGGGGGGCGTTGTTGGTATACATTTGTGAAATTATTACAGAAATTGTATTGATAAAACAAGATGGCCGCGATAGTTCTAATTTTAGCCACGCGCCGAAAGAACTTCGTAGCGTTGTAGGCACCCTATTAAGGCAAACTTTAATTTCGTGTGATGTTTATTGAGTTTAATCATTTCAATTCGGAAGATTATAATGTTAAATACGAATCTTCCAACAAACTATCACAAAAAGTAAAAGGGGAATCTATCTATTTGTGCCACCAGGGTATGCAGAAGGGATTGTGATCAGCAGTTTTTAGTTAAGGAAAGGAAAAGGGTAGAAACTAATGTTTTCTTTCCGTCAGGAAAAGAAAACGTTACTGTAATGTTACTGTCTACCCTATTTTGCAAAACTCTGAGTCTCCTTTTACATCCGTATGATTACTGATTTACCACACTGTCATGTCAATGAACTCTTTGGACCTAATCAATCTAGCCGCTCCTGCTTGGCATGGTTTTCACGACTTGACAAAGCAACGAGATTTCTTTATGATATCATAATCTGCCTAGCCTTTTCCCAACTATATTGGGGTCAACTTACAGTCTAGCCGGACGCAGCTGAATACCAGTATTTTACATGGATCGACTGCCTATCTGTCCTCCACAACCCAATTACTGGGCAATACGATTCCGCTTGGTAAGACTGGTTGTCATACTTTCGGGCTACTACCAACCCGCAACGACTGACAAAGATCTACAAATGGCAACCGGGGCCAACGGCTTAGTGTGCTTTCCGAAGCACGGGGGGTCTCGATATGTTTTGGATGGTTATCCACGGACCAACCTTGGCAAGCGTAGCTTTACCATCGATCGACGTGCGGCTGTTATTATTTAGCCACGAGTACCTCAAGATTTCTTTAATAAAAGTAAGTTGAAAATTAACCGGTCAAACTCCGCGCGTAACCTATGTAGTACTATACAATAGAAAATCAATTGTGTCACACATGACGTCATACATGACGGAGATGGTATAGTGTGTCTCGATATTATCAGCCATATTTTAACTAGTGTGGGCGTACGGGGGGTATGTGTTGGTTATTGCGCAATGGAAAAACGGTTTGCAGTTAAAATCTGATTATAATTTCACGAACAATTTAATCACACTAGCAAATTACACACTGTAGGTACACGACACAACGAGATACGGAACGCGGGACAGTTTCTGAGCACATGTTGTTCGTACGATGTCCAATGTCCAAGAACTCCACATCATTCGGTCGAGCAGTCGTCGAGGGTCGACTCCCCCCCGAACTCAGGCTAGACTCTGTCAAGCGCCACCAGATGGCGTTAGCGTTCCGAATAGTCAAACGAATGACCGGATGCGACATACACGTAATCCTTCCGGAATTAATTCTCTAAATGATGTTGAAAACCGCATCGAAATCCGTTGCGAAGTTTAGAAGAACAACGCGGTCAAAGACAGACACGAAAATCGACTTTAATTTATAATATGTATAGATTGGCAATCATCTTCTCCCACTCATTCGGCTACGTGAATGGCACCATCACTGGCGTCGATCAGTTCCTGTAATGTTCAGACAACAGGACGAGTCCCATCGTTTGTGGAACAGCACCACATTTGCAGTCCAACACTGTAAGAAATAAGCAGTAAATAAAAATGAAAAAAACATTAATCTGAACTGCTTTACAGTTTCCTATGAGCCTAACGTTCAACGAAGAATTTTTTACTGATCCGAAAACAGTTAAAGCTTGAGGCAAAATGTTACCATCACGACAGTAAACTTTAACGTTTTAAGTAGCTAAAAGGTCACAAAATTAACTGTTTTATTCATTTGGTGATATTGTTCAAACCATTGAAATTTACTGACAGTAATGGTGGTTTTCCTTTTTTTTGTTGTTTTTTTCAGTAAATGGTATGTTCAATCAGTAAAAGTTACTGTTTTGTCTTTTATTGTTTTACAAACATTTCTTCTTACAAGTCAGTAAGTCTTAATGAAACCGCTTTAGTGTCCTGTAGTAAGAAATTATTATTTTCAGTGAAGGCGCCGTCGTCTAGGAATATTTTTATTTTTATTTTTTTGAAATGGTTTTGCTCTTGGTTCTAGTCTAGGTCAGAGTTGACAGAGACAAAGTCGACGATGGAGTGAGCTCACCCAGAAGAATCTCCATCTAATATACTACCATTACACACTTATTTTGCCACCCAAAACCCAATTTATTTTCAGTCCCCAACTCGAACACAGTACACGCATCAGGAAACACGTCAACGTGTCTACCTCACTACTAGTTTCACACTTACGTAAGATCTATACGAGCCACGTCCATGGCATGCAAATCACTCGCGTTACCTGAATATCATACGCACTTGTAGGAGTTCTGAAACGGATAAGCAGAGCAGGACTATTCGAAAATGTAAGTTGGTGGTGACAAAATAATATAACGATACTGTAAATGTAGCTTTAAGAAAAATGAGATCTCTCTTTTAGTCGTCAGTAATTTGACTTTCGAAAGAAGAAGACAAAGCGTTGTGTAACTATACAGACGCTATAAAACCTTTATTATTAAGGGGGTATATGTTTAAAATCCTTGGTTCAAGGAAAACATTCCAGAAAAGTAAGATTTTTTGAAAATTCTAAGTCAGAATTCCATTTTTGTATTTTAAAAATTTATTTAATTATTTTTAGGTACCAATAACCTAGTTAAATGATTCTTTAGGACTTATTAACCTTCTCCTAAAACTTTAATAGATAATGGATGCTCGACCTATACTTTGGCCTTAAAAATTCTAGTGGTCTAATAATATTTTGAAAAAAAGTGGTTTTGTAGGCTTTGACGGAAAATACAAAAAAAAAAACAGTGGCAAAAAACAAAATACAAAAAAAAAAACAGTGCCGACAGAAGTGAAAACAAAACACAAACAGAATATAATACTTTGCCATCACTCACTGACATATCAGCTATACATTCACACAAACAAATACACAAACTGAGCACATCCTGAGGACAGCCGAACACTTCCGAAGCGGGTATTTTTTTAATCGTCATATAAACAAAAGGGGGAGCACATAACAACCGGACTCCCCAAACGTCAACCTCACCTGCGCGCGGTACACCCTGCCACTGACAGACGAGGCGCTGGCGACCGACCGATGGCGGTATAACCATCCCACAAGCCAACCTAAATCCTCCAGAACGATGACGGGCAGCAGTATCATCGTTGCGAAAGGTTTGGCTCTGCGGTCACCAACCCGCATGCCCAGCGTGGTGACTACGGGCATTAAACCTCCCACATGAAAAAAGTGCCAAAACAACGGCCCCCGGTTCCCGGTGGTCCCGCTATTCCTGGTCAAGGTAGCGGTCACGGTAACGGCGGGACGGGGGGTGCGAAGAATCCCCGGGTTACGGCAGGCTACCAACGACGATTATATATGGCTACGTATAATGGACGTTCGATGAGGCTGGACCATCACCTTGCCGAACTTGAGGTAGAGTTAGGTCGCATTAACTGGCATATACTGGGGCTATCTGAAGTCCGAAGACAGGGGGAGGACACGATAACCCTGGAGTCAGGCCACCTATTCTACTTCCGCGAAGGTGATCACCTCTCCCAAGGCGGGGTCGGCTTTCTAGTCAACAAGGAACTCACTAGCAGCGTTGTGGAAATCAGTAGTGTGTCGACGCGGGTAGCGTACCTTGTACTGAAACTCACTGACAGGTACTACCTGAAAGTGATACAGGTATATGCGCCGACTTCGACATGCTCTGACGAGACAGCCGAGGCCATGTACGAGGATATTGCCAAGGCAATGCATAGTACGACAAAGGCCCACTACAACGTTGTTATGGGGGACTTCAATGCCAAAGTGGGAGTACAAGAACGCGGTGAATCGAAAGTCGGGCCGTTCGGTTTGGGGCGCAGGAATCACAGGGGGCAAATGCTGGTCAACTTTTTGGAGTCGCAGGGGCTCTTCTTAATGAATTCGTTTTTCGAAAAGAAACCCCAAAGGAAGTGGACCTGGCAGAGCCCCGATAACGTGACAAGGAACGAGATAGACTTCATCATGACGGATAGAAAGCATATATTTAGAGATGTCTCCGTGATTAGTAGGTTTAATACCGGAAGCGATCACAGGCTTGTCCGAGGCACTTTAAATATTAATTTCAGAGCTGAGAGACTCCGCATGATGAGGCCTACACTCCGACCTACGCAGCTCCAAGCCGCTCTAGGATCCGAAAAGTTTCAACTGGAACTTCAAAATCGATTCACCCTGTTGGAAACCATAGGTAATATTGACGAGAAAGCTGACGAGGTGGTCAAAGCACTACGCGACGTGTCCCGCAGACTTTTCCCGCTGCGGCGAAAAAGTAAGGTGTCCAAACTTTCCTCAGAAACTCTCGGACTTATGAGGGAAAGGCGAGAGTTGCCATCTATGCAGCCGTCTTCGTCAGATAAGAGGGCCTTAAACCTGAAAATTAGAAAGCTGACGCGACGCGACCTTCGGTGCTCCAACACCCGCGACATTAAGGATGCGATTGAGCAAAACCGAGGGTCGAAAGTGTTCGCTCAGCAATTAGGGAGGTCCCATCTGACGAAACTAAGAACTGCGGATGGCAGAATCGTGACTTCGAAGTCCGAGATTCTCGAGGAAGTCGAGGATTTCTATGGGCACCTATACTCAACACGGGCGATGAAACCAGCGGGGCCTAGTGCAGATGACCATCGAGCCGAATTAACACGCCACTACACGGAGGACATCCCGGATATCGACCAATGCGAGATTAGGGCGGCTCTCGAGCAGCTAAAGAACAACAAGGCACCTGGGGATGACGGAATAACGACAGAGCTCCTTAAAGCGGGCGGGGCTCCAGTCCTGAAAGAGCTAGCGAGTCTCTTTAATTCCGTTATCCAAGAGGGTACAACGCCCGAGGCGTGGAGCAGAGGTGCGGTGGTTCTGTTCTTCAAAAAAGGTGATAAATCCTTGCTGAAGAACTATAGACCCATCTCACTTCTGAGCCACGTATACAAGCTGTTCTCGAGGGTCGTCACGAACCGTCTCGCCAGGAGACTTGACGAGTTCCAGCCGCCAGAACAAGCCGGTTTTCGAAAAGGCTTCAGTACCGTAGACCACATTCATACTGTTCGACAAATTGTACAGAAGACCGAGGAGTACAATCAGCCGCTGTGTATGGCATTTGTGGACTACGAGAAAGCCTTCGACTCCATCGAAATATGGGCAGTTCTGGCCTCTCTGCAACGATGTCAAATTGACTGGCGCTACATCGAAGTGTTGAGATGTTTGTATGACGCTGCAACGATGACTGTCCAGATCCAGGATCAGAAAACCAGCCCTATCCAACTGCTCAGGGGGGTGAGACAGGGGGATGTAATATCCCCTAAATTGTTTACCAACGCTTTAGAAGACGTCTTCAAGACGTTGGACTGGACTGGACAGGGTATCAACGTGAACGGCGAGTATATCTCACATCTTCGGTTTGCCGATGACATCGTCATAATGGCAGAGACGCTGGAACAGCTAGACCAAATGTTGCACAGCCTAAATGTAGCCTCCCGGCGGGTTGGCCTCGGCATGAATTTGGACAAGACAAAAGTCATGTACAATTCTCACGTCTTGCCGAGTCCAATCCACATCGAAGGGTCGCTTCTCGAAGTTGTGAAGGATTATGTCTACCTAGGCCAAGTCATCCAGCTCGGTAGACACAACTTTGAGAAAGAGGCCGACAGGAGGATCCAGTTGGGTTGGGCAGCATTTGGAAAACTTCGTCAAGTCTTCTCGTCGCCTATCCCGCAGTGTTTGAAGACTAAGGTCTTCAACCAGTGCGTCCTGCCCGTCATGACATACGGTGCTGAAACGTGGACACTGACGGTCGGGCTGGTCCACAAATTCAAGGTCGCTCAGCGCGCTATGGAGCGAGCTATGCTCGGAGTCTCTTTGAAGGATAAAATCAGGAATGAAATTATCCGGAAAAGAACCGGAGTTACCGACATAGCTTGCAGAGTAAGCAAACTGAAGTGGCAGTGGGCTGGCCATGTCTGTCGAAGGACCGATGGCCGGTGGAGCAGACGAGTCCTGGAGTGGAGACCGCGTATCGGCAAGCGTAGTGTGGGACGCCCCCCAGCTAGATGGACGGACGACCTAAAGAAGGTGGCTGGGGTAGACTGGATGCGGAAGGCGGAGGACAGGGTGCTGTGGCGCAGTCTGGGAGAGGCCTATGTCCAGCAGTGGACTGCGATAGGCTGAGTTGATTGATTGATTGATAAACAAAACACGCGCGGTGTCACTTACGGTAACAGTGGCGCGAGTTCAATGGTTTTTTCCCCATCTCAAAAAATTCCCAACGCGCCTAAAGAAATTTCACTTCAAAAAACATCTAAGGCCAATATTCTCGTACTTAATTAAAAACGAATTTAAAATCTAGTCACAATCTCATCTCAGCAACAGTCAATGTCAAAAGCTTGTTAAAAATTTAGGCAAATTAGGGGATTTTTTGACAGATTGACAATGAGACTGTGAACGCTAACGAGAATTGGCCCTCTGATTGCAAAATAAAGCAGTTACAGTAGGTAGCCATCATCGCAATTAGTTGTTTAGTTTTATGGTCACAGACAGGCGATAATTTAATGGTCTCAAGGTTCTCGGTAATCAATTTCCTGTAAATAGCGCCTCAGCTTTGGCGGGAAAGTTTACTTGTGATTATTTTACTCCTTTATTCCCAGATGAAATCAAAAGAGACTATTAAACAATAAAATGGTCACTTACTTTTATTACCAGATAATGTTTTTTTCATCAGTTAAATAAAGCAAAATTCTACCGCACTCCAGCTTGTTAACCGCCCACATGAAACAATTATCTGAATTCTAAACCAATTTATCATAAAATTGCTTTATCGTCTTCAACAATTAAATAAAATTGGCCGCAATTCGGGCCAGTGAAGACATCAATTCATTAATGGTACAAAATGATAGGGTTTCTGACGCCCCAGGCGTCTCCAGTCGTCGGCGCCTCTCGGTCGAATGCACTCTAAATCTCCAACCTGCATAGACAAAACCCCTACACTCTGATGCAGCCATTTCCCACCCCACCTGTGCGTCTGTCTCTCTCTACTCCCTACAATCTCTCACCTATCCCGTTTACACCTCAAAATTACATTCGGCCGTTGTCGTTTGTGCTCGGCTGCAATAGCCGGTGTGGCTCACAACTAAACATGATTTCAGCCAGTCGCTTACCGGCCGTCGGAGGAGGTGCATCGCTGCCGGCCGCCGTTCCCGCGTTCGAAACATCGCAACGGTCCGGCTTGTTTGTATAGGGATGTTTGTTCCTAGATAGTGCGCCCCACAAACCCTGAATGGAAGGATTCCTAGTGTTGTGAGACTAAGTGTGGACGACAGCGGAGTATATTGTGCAAGTGTTGTGTCGTTTGATGGTCAGTTACGATGTTGCAATACTCACGGTAGACGGATGTGGCTAATGCAGTTAGATCTGTTTGATTGGCAAAAGTAAACATGTGTATGACAGACGTTATTAAAGCTATGTTGCCGTCTGCCGACGTCGTTTTAATGGAACGTGTATTACAAACGGTAACGGAAACGTGCTATGATTTAGTTTCAGCGAAATGTTATGACTTTAACGTTCAGTGGAACATGATATTACCGGGGAAACGATGCTTTGAAAGCATAAAACTTTACGATGATCAGTCTGTAAAGTGGTGAAGGAATTGAAGCGACTGTTTCGTGTTGAAAAAGATTGAAAGTAATGTTTGAAATAGAAACAATTGAACAACTAATTGATTTAATTTATTTAAAAAACCATGTGGGTGGAATAAAAGATAACAATGATCAGGCAGTTTTATGTTGAACAAGCAACAAAACAATTCATTATAACAATGGAGTATTGTTTGTGATTGAGTTTGAGCTTTTTTCTTAGGAAATCACTTTTTTATTTTTGTACAAGCAAGCGTTAATAATTCATTTCGGTGGGCAAGGCAATACTGCACGCTTTAATGAAACAAAAGATAATTTGAGTTCATTCAATGGGCTTCCAATTGGAGTTCATAGTTTAAGTAATCATAAAATGATTATTAATGAAAACAGTACTCCAGTTCATTCTGTGGTCACTAAACTTTCATTCGCTGTTCAATATTTTTGTACAAGCAAGCGTTAATAATTCATTACGGTGGGCAAGGCAATACTGCACGCGTTAATGAAACAATAGATAATTTGAGTTCATTCAATGGGCTTCCAATTGGAGTTCATAGTTTAAGTAATCATAAAATGATTATTAATGAAAACAGTACTCCAGTTCATTCTGTGGTCACTAAACTTTCATTCGCTGTTCCAATTCAAATTGAAAAGGAGTCATTCTTTGAAAACTTTTTGTTCTAAACCTCAACATTATTAAAAAGAGCTGGCTTGAAAAGTTGGCTTTTATTAGACTTGTTCCGTGGAAGTTTTCCAGACCAATTACCCACTTTATAATTGTTGAAGAAAACTATCTAGGAAAGAATAGGAAGAATGTTGACGAACAACATTTTAAAGTAAAAAAGAAAGCCGGAAAAGCCAATGATATAAACAAAAATACAACACAAAGTGCGGTCGAACAGATCTAAACCCACGCATCGTGAGACCATCAAATTGACCATTTTATTTCTACAGTTATAATTGAGACAGTAACGATCAATGACAGTTCTTTGATACTTACTGAACATAAAAATAAAGTGACAAAGGATAAGGTTTGCAAAAAAGGCAAACATACGTCGGACGACTTTGCAAAATCCAAGGAATTATTTTCACATGTGAGTAAATGAAAAATATATTTTGCTTTCAACGAGTGTTTCCTTATGTATTTTATTAGTCTGTGCTCTTTGATGAAGATAATTATATTAAAGAAATAGACTTATCAGATTTTCTTGTATCATATTTTTAATTTATAAAACTGTCTTCAAGGAAGCTTGTGAAATTCCTGTTAGATTCTAGCTTCGTTATTAATTTTTAAAATGCTCGCTTATTGCGTTAATTATTATCAACAAGACGCAAGTAACGCCGAGCAACTAATTAAAAACCAGGTTTTGCACACATGGTGGATTGAATTTATAATTAGTACGACTTGCGCGGGAAAATAAGCAGCTGATTATATCTAAATGTTATGTCTTCTATTTGAAACGTCGCCTTTTTATTATTAAAGTCTGTTTCAACTATAAAATATTAAGAAAGTTTCGCGTCCCAATTACCTACTAATATTTTTGTACTCCTCTTGAATTTCATTTTCTATAAATATCTTGAATGACTAACATTCTCCCTGATTACTTCGAATTTATCTTTGACACAAAACTTTTTGGAAATTCAAGCTTGAGCTGGTAAAATTATAATTTACGTTGGAGATACTTATTTCCGAAATTTAACTTCCAATGAAATTTATTAAAGGGAAATTATTTTATCCATAGGCAGCAATTAGTAAGATACTCTGGATATTTATTGTATCCGCCGAAGCGAAAATACAAGTTATGAATATTAATTCAATCATTCTTGGTCTAAGTCGTAAGATATTGCGAAAATGGTGAGTCTTTTTTTAATTATAATAAGTAATCTAGAAATTAATACTTTTTTGGTCTACAATACAACAATAAACATGGTACAGCCACACTTAAACTTTTTCTAATGATTTTTTGAAGGTTAGCCCTTGAAAAATCATTAGAAAAAAATTAAGTGGGCTGATCTTGAGTTTATAGATCATTATTTTTCAATTGCAGCAGATTATAAAATTAACTTGATTATCCTTGACATATACCTAACTCTATATAGTTGACGAAAGCAACATAATTATGAAGCATGTTTTTACAATTCTATGAAAGAAATATTATAGGTACATGCTAAGCATTGGATAGACGCTAACGATATTAATAGCTCACAGACTAGTAACAGTATTTTCAGGAGAACTAGCTATCGTAAAAGTGCCAAGTAAAAGTACTCCGTTTCCCTTATTCGATTTTTCCAACGACTTCTTAGAGCAGCACGATGTTGCCATAAATGGTTTTAAGCGTTGCCAATACTTGTTTTCGCACTGTCTGTTATTTGACATAGCTTTTGCCCATTTTCACGTAAACCACTAGGTGCAAAATTACCGGAAGGTGGGTTTGCATTGCTATAAAGTTCTGCATTATTTTTTTACGTTTGTGGGGACACAATAGGTAATCTTATTTTTGGGAAGAAACCTCTAAAATGGTAAAATTATGAGTTGTTCTTATTATGAAACCCCTTTGCACTGGTCTATAATTTTGGAGGTTTCTAATAAATAGACTCCTCTCCTTTTAACTCCTTTTAACGACTTTGACCCCCAATTTTAATACAAATTCAATTTATTGTTTCGAAATAACATCTCAATTCATTATTTGGTCGTTGATATTTTTATCAGTCTGCACGTTTCAGTATGTTTTTAAAATGTGGGTGTCAGTATTTTTTAAAAATTTTCATCATCGTATTGTCCTTATTCCAGTTTATTTAGGATCGGATGCAAGTTCTTTTGAACCGATCAATCTGTCTCTATTAATCACAACGCGTCGATTTAACCTTTTAAGTTTCTACTTTGAATTACTTATCACTTTTTTTTCGCATTCTAATTAGAAAAAAGAAGAACATTATGATAGCACTTGATAACGCTTGTTCCAAATACTTTATACATTGATCGGCGTGTTCGCTCTCTTTTCTACATAGCGCTGAGTATACACGAGTTGAAGGTCGTACCGCGGCTATGAATTCAGCTTTGGCATAAGAAATTTTAACATAATAACGTAATTTTAACGTTTCTCGTATGAGTTTTGGATTATGTAGTAGCTATAGTTAAGATTATTTTATTCCGTATACTCATTAACAATATACATCCTAATGAAATAGCAATTATAATAATCAGAGACAATTTTTTTTTTATACCTGTCCATTACATACTGATGTTGGACAAAGGTCTCGCGCACTTCAAATAATTTTACCCAAAAATTTACATGGATGGGAGATGGATGCAAAACCAAATAATAAATGACTGTAGCTGCTACTAAACGGACCTCTCACATAACGATATCTAGTACGGAAGTTAATAAATATCGATTACTTACATACTTTCAACTTGTAGTCGGTCTTATAAAGATTTATTTGCAATTAGACCATCGACCGATAAATTGCTTCGTTGCTAAGTTTTAGCTTGTTCAAGGCGGGAAGTTCGTCTAAGTTAATTTCTACAACTTGGCAAGTTTTATGCCAGTACATCTACAACACTTATCTCTGACTGTTATTCTTTGGAATTTGATCAGCTTCGCTCAAGACTGGATTAGTAATTGTGGAAATAATGTGGAGTTCTGTATTATTTTATGGATTGTTGATAAAGTTGATAATAGCATTTTCTTTTAGAAGTATTTCATGTGTTTTATTACACTCCTTCCATCTTTGCTCTGATGTTTAAAGTGGATTGATTTTTTCTAATATTTTTTTAAAGTTGAAACTTGTTGGTATTCACATCATATCTAGATTGGTCTTTGGTACCTACTAAATTAATCAGCCGATTTCAATTAGTGCTTTTATTGATTCTCTTGTTAGTTCTCCTACAACGTTTCACTTTCTTTATAACCATAGTTTGAGCTTGTAGCAGGGTTTCTCATAACTGTGATTGGCTAAGTCTTCTAACATATTTGTTAGGAAATATTGTTACTAACATATTTGAGTCCATTGGTAGTTGTATATTAAATACAAATAATAATAAATAAGTCTACATTACTTGTAACCATCCCAAGTACTTTTTTATTTCTTTCTTTCTTGCATCAAACAAGTGCGTCGGTGTGTACTCCGCGTAGCATGCCTGACCGACTTGCGAGTTTGATGGATGTGGCACGATTGCGATGCCATTACATCGTTTTGTTAGGCTAACGTTTTTTGGATCTTCTTGCTTGGTACGCGGTAGTAGGTTGAGAATTTTCGGTTGGCATTGTAGTGAAGATTTAATTTTTTTTTAATTTATTCTCTTCGGACAACAGATAGTCCATTTTGTTAGTGAAATCCATACTAATATTATAAATTCGAAAGTAACTATGTCTACCTTTTCACGCCTAAACCACTGAACGGATTTCGATATAATTTCAGGGCCTTGGCCCTGGAGATGCAATCTATCTCTTTGCCAAACACATAGGATAGTTGTTATCGACATACCTCGCGGGCGAAGCCTCGAGCGGAAGCTAGTAATATTATAAATTCGAAAGTAACTCTGTCTGTCTGTATGTTACCTTTTCACGCCTAAACCACTGAACGGATTTCGATAAAAGGTAGAGAGATAAATTGCATCCCGGGGAAGGACTTAAGATCGTTTTTATCGACATACCTCGCGGGCGAAGCCGCGGGCGGAAGCTATTATCTTATAACTAGTGTTAGTAGTACACAAAACAAGGAGAAGAACAGTAAGTGACTGGCGCAGGATGTGCAGAGAACGATAACGCAAGGAATAAGCTATCTGACCATTCTCCCCACATAATGCCTCAGAAAAGGGGAGTAAGGACTCCCCACCACAGCTGTTTTCAGGATGCTATTGTCACTGCCCCGCGTTCTACGCATCAGTGATGCGACTTTTTGGGCATGGAAGCAGTCAGTTCAGTTTTAGCAAACATCTCCGATGCGCTACAGAAAAGGGCAGTTTCAACAGCATCCTAAAAACATTGTTGTATTCCAATGCGTAAGACATCTAGCGATCTTTTGGTGTAGCTGACCCATAAACCCGCGTACAAACCTTGACAAAACGCCTTGAACAGGGCGATTTTGACTTGGTCCGCACAACGAGAGAATGTACGGGCCAACATGTTCCCTCGGACCGCCAGTGCCCTACATTCCCTTTCGGTGTCTACATTATCCTTAGGGTCGTCGGTAAGTGTGTGACCCAAGTACGTAAATTGGTGGACTTTATTTATTAACTAGCAGCGCCCCGTGGTTTCACCCGCATACGTGTCGATCCCGAGGGAATATCGGGATAAAAACTATCCTAGGTCCTTTCCCGGGACTCAAACTATCTAAATCGGTTCAGTGGTTTTAGCGGTAAGATGATTCCGAAACTATTGAAACTATTGAACTCGCGCTACTGTTACCGTAATAATTAGAGAGCAGGGTGACGGCCGCGACGGTTCAAACCCAGACAGGCGCTTTACTTTGTGTAAATTATATCATCACCAGAATCACCACTTCTCTCAAAACGGTGAAGGAAAACATCGTGAGGTAACCGGCATGTCCTCGAACCAAAAATTCGAAGACATGTGACATCTACCAACCCGCACTGGGCACGCGTGGTGGATTACGGCCCACTCCCTCTCACAGAGAGGAGGCCCGTGTCCCAGCAGTGGGAACATTATAGGCTGATTATGTATGTATGTAACCTATCGAAGCACAGCTGGACTGGATAAATATCTATCTACATAGGCGCAGAAAGCTAAGGCGCAAACCTTTCTTGCTTTCACCGCTTTCAAAGAAAGTCCTTTCTACGCAAGCGTGCCAATACTGGAATATATAAACACTATCGAGAAATCTAGATACTCCGTAAAAATCGTCGTAATCTCAGAGATTTTTGTGAAACTGCGCGTTTACATAAAGGCATCTTGTAGATCTCTGAAAAGCCTTGGATTTTGAAAAGCGCTTTCAAATCAGATCCAAGACAAATTACATCAAAAATATTCACATCGACATAAGTACATATTCTTGATTTCTATAAAAAAAAATATATTCTATTGCCATTAGGTACACTTTGATCAAACTAGGTAAGTATAATAAAAAAAAGTGGCACTCCGGGAGTGCCAACACAAGTGAAAACTCAATTTACATGTGTATTCATATTTAGAGAATCGTCTTTTTTTTTGTGGATGGGAAATCATCAAATGACCCCTCCCGCTCTGGGTGGGTCTGGGTGGTGGTTGAGAATCGTCTTATAAACAAAACACGCGCAGTGTCGGTTACGGTAACAGTGTCGCGAGTTCAATGGTTTTTTCCCATCTCAAAAAATACCCAACGCGCATAAAGAAGTTTTCACTTCAATAAATAATATTAGCCTACAACATATAAGTGTCCCACTGCTGGGCAAAGGCTTCTTCTCATACAGAGAAGGCACGAGCATTGATCACCATGCTTCCTAAAGGCGGGTTAGCAAGATCAGCGGGATTGTCCGAAAGGGTTACCGCTGCCCCGGAACATAAAGGGTTAAGAAAGGAACACGGGTGGGTTTTGGTCAGTAAGAGTCTGACACTCCCTTCCGCTCCACCCAGAGCGGGAGGGGTCATTTGAAGATTTCCAATCCTCAAAAAAAAAAATGCGGGTTAGTAATAGCGCTACGTCGAAAATAAATCTACTAAGCGGACGAAAGTGATGCAATTACTTTTGAAACGCAAAAGAAGAGAGATGGCTATAATGTGCGTGCGCTCGGAATAAAACGACGTATTAGCCAAAACAATTTTACTCCTTTTTTAACAAAATAAATAAATTGATATTTAAAACTACTTTGAGTAAACTTTGATATGATAATTCTCTATGTTTTGAAGTAAATTCCTTTGAATAACTCTTAAGAGTTACGCCGTGATGTCGAAACAAGTAAAAAAAATAGATAAAACTTAAAAATAAAAAAATTATATCGAGAAAAATTTATTGAATCATGTATTCCTTTTACATGATACTAGACCAAAAAACATATACCAAAATGATAAATACCTATTCCACTTAACAGGTTCAATATATCAACATTTAATAGAAGTCCAGGGTTCCTCACGATGGTTTCCTTCACTGATATCTTCTTCTTCGTAGCACTCTTGTCAGAGCGGTCGTGGTCCTCATGTAGTTTCTTGTTTAGGGGCTGATGTGATTCGCCTCACGATTTCTCGCCACCTACTCCGATTTCAGGTGTTTTTTGTGCACTCATACAATGGACCACCCACCGCGGATTTAATCTGGTCAGTCCATCTCATGGGTGAGCGTCCGCGTGGTCTAGTACCCTCCACTCTACCCTGCACGACAAGGCGCTCAATAGAGTCTCCCTTACGCCTCGAGACATGTCCGAAGTATTTGAGGATGCGCGTTTGGACCATAACAGATAGACGCTTTTTGATGTTGAGTTCTTGGCTTATAGAGGTATTGCTGCGAAACTCAGTCCACGACACCCCAAGCATTCTTCTCCAGCACCACATTTCCAGAACGTCTATCTTCTTCCTCTCGATGTCTCGCAGCGTCCACGTCTCAGCAGCGTAAAGGAAGATAGGGAAAACCAGTGATTGAACAAGCCGATCACTGATATCAGTAATGTTCAAAATAAACTCAGAAAGTAGGTACAGACGCCAGCACGTTAAGCTACCCGAAACTGTCAAATTTTACCAATCAACTTTGAACCATATGCTTTAGCGATAAAGTTGAAAATCTATTAAAGAAATTTGACAGATTGTAGTAGCTTGATGTGCTGGCTTCTGTAGTTAAGAATTGAAAAAGTAACATTGGTACTTTCCTGGATTTGAATCGACAACCTCGTGCATGAGAGTCATCAATATCATTAAAAAAAATCTCGTTGTATTTTTCTTCTTATCAAAGATTCTGAACGTCATGTTTCAATCCTATTTTGGTTGCATTGCAGTTTCACGTCCAAAACGCGAGATGGCGCAATCTACACCATTCGAAGCACAACTCATGTTCACGATTAGAATTTATTATCGACTGGTGGATTTCATAGCAGAACTTGCTTCATCGTTATTTAAATTATGGTGGAACCTGTCACTTATCATTATCAGAGAAAGGTTGGCCTTTTAGCATGGGTTGGTTTGCAGTCTAATCAGATGAAGCTGCATAAATATCAGTGTTTTATAAGGGTAAGGTGATATCTCGGCTTGTCACCTTGCTAGTAAGTGAGGATGTCAATAAAAATGTTCTGTATGTATCGATGAACATTGAATCAACTACCAAAGTACTGAAAATAAAAATTAGTAAGTAGGTATTGGAAGTGTCCATTCTTTGACGTTCAAAAAGTGCTGAGTTTGACATTCAAAAAGTGCTGATTTTAACTTTCTGCTGAGTTTAACGGTCAAAAATTGCTCAGTTTGACATTCAAAAAGTTCTGAATTTGACGTTCAAAAATTCCGAGTTTAACGGTCAAAAATTGCTCAGTTTGACATTCAAAAAGTGCTGATTTTGACGTTCAAAAAGTTTGAGTTTAACGTTCAAAAAGGGCTCAGTTTGACATTAATAAAGTGCTGAGTTTGACGGTCAAAAAGTGCGGAGTTTTATATTTATAAAGTGCTGATTTTGACGTCCAAAAAGTGCTGAGCCTCAGCCTAGACTGACTTTGATTTTTAATACCGACCTTTCACTTGCATTCTTTTGTGAAATATGATTCGATATTCCAAAATTTGTTTCCACGAATATAAAAAATGAAAAACGATCACCGGCGAGAGGAAATATTTATAAACCAGTAGATATTGTTACGTCTAAACCTCATTCTAAAACACTCAAGTTTGACCAAACATCAAAGCATTTTCCGAATATCTGCTGCCACAGGCTCTTTGAGAACTTTTATATTTCATGTTTTATTTCGAAACCACTCCATCTTTCTGAAGCGATCCTGAAGCCACAGGTGCTCCCAAATCTGACCTTATAAGAAGTCGCTATATTTTATTTAAAAGCATTGGAGTATAAATAGTAGATCGGATATATTGAGATGAAACATTCGGAGTATACTGGTAAAAAAAAAGCGGCCTAGTGCGAGTCGTACTCACAGCGGAGGGTTCCGTCCCACCATCCAATTTTTAACACTACATAAACTACGAAAAAAGCAATGATACTTGTATGGGACAGCATTTAATTTTTAATTTTATTATTTGTTGTTTTATCAGCTATAGTGGTAGTAGTGGTACACACTCTGTGAAAATTTAAAACCTGATTAGCTTCTTTCCTTAGATTTCGCACAAACTGAAGATCTTTTTAATACCATAATAATATGCTAATTTAGTGTTCCCAAAATAACGCTGGTAACCTCCTAGACCCACCTCACTTCCACTTACTCATACGCACACTCTCACTCCCAACATACACATGCCTATATACACCCTCTTCTCTGCAATATTTCTATTAATATATTAAATAATTTTCAATACATGACATAATAATGAATGAATTTGATATAAAGACATTTATTTCTCAAAGAACTAATTACAGTTCACTAGGTACTGTGATTTCAAACAAAACGTCTTCAGTACAATACTTGAAATATATAAATTGATAAGTGGGCCTAGTGACCTAACTTACAGGTTTTGTAAAAAACTTAGTTTAGGCACCAGTCTTCCACAAATTAAGTACAAAATCGTATCTATAGACTAATTTAACTTTAAGCTGTAATTTGTGGTAGTAAAATTAAAATCTATTTTATTATGGTTCTTAAGATACAGACAGCCCTGTGACAGACGGACGAACAGTGAACTCTTAAAATAATAGGGTGCCGTTGGCACCCGTTGGGAACGGAACCCTAAAATTTAATGTTATATCGGCTCCTTTTCATTTAAGATCATTAGAGTTCGGAAGATGAGAAATGTAAAAAAAATAAAGTCTGTTCATTATGGGCTTCCGTGTTTCATTGAAAAGCATATTTTTATTTATATTTTGTGGGTTCACGTTGAGGTGCAGATAGATGTTTATCATTATGGTACAGTTTTTAAGGTTTTACTGGATTTAATGAGCTCGTAAAGGCGTATTCCCGTAGTTAAAAAGGTGCAAAATCTAGTCGCAATCTCATCTCAGCCAGCCCACAATCAATGTCAAAAATGTAAGGAAATTAAAGGTATTTTGACAGATTGAGACAGATCAGAAATCAAATGTAATCAAATTATTTATTTGCTTAATATAATAAAAGCCTAGCCTTTTCCTAACTATGTTGGGATCGGCTTCCAGTCTAACCGGATACAGCTGAATACCGTACAGCAGTTACTGGGTAATACATAATAATAATAAATAAATAAATAAATAAATAAATAAATAAATACGATACCCCTTGGTAAGACTGGTTGTCAAACTTTCGAGCTTCTGATTACCGGTAACGACTGTCAAAGATCCACGAATGACAGCCGGAACCAACGACTTAACGTGCTTTCCGAGGCCTGGAGGGGTCTCGGTATGTAAAGATGGTCACCCATCCACAGACCAACCGCGGCAAGCGTAGCTTAACCTGATCAATCGATCTGTGCGGCTGTTATTATTTAACCGGCCGTTTTTTTTTTATTTTGTGTATGCTATGTAGCTTTGTCACTACCGAGATGACGCCTAATGGAGGAGTATGAAATACAAAGATTATAAGACATGTTGCGCCGATCCCAAATAAATTGGGTTAGTGGCAGGAGAATGATGACGATAATGTAGCTTTGTCAAAAATTCAAATAGGTAAAATAATGGCCCACCCAAACGTGACATCTCACTCCCTTCAAAATCCTCAAAAACTTTTTAGACTTGGCTCGGGACTATTATCAAGTATATACGCGGCATATAAGATTTATAAGGAGTTGCCTGTCAGTAAGTCGTGCCCGATCTCCCTGTTAGGATAAATGTAGCGACACGTTTTGAATAACATTAAGTTAGTTATTTCAAAGTTGGTCAGATAAACCGATTATGCGTGCCAGTCGGGAATTTAAATCCGATACTGGCTGAAATATTGCTCTCGTGTCGGGATGATGTGATGGTTTTTCGAAGTCTTGGCAAATGTACCTACAGTCGATCTGATCGGCGATCGTTTCCTTATTTGCGAGTTGTGGAGGTTGATATTGAAAAGAGAAAGGTTATGTAGAAAGAGACAGAAGACGGCTTCTTTCTCTTTCTACATAACCGTTCTCTTTTACCCCGTGGTAGAAGATGAGGTAGGTAAATAACGTTTATATTACTCCTGGAGAGTAGGGTGATATAAAATTTTCGCTGTAGGTATTATTTTATAATTAAATGTATATGCTATGAACATAAAATATAGTTGAGTGCAAAATATTTAACAGTGTAGTATGTTAAGAAGAAAAAATGTAGTATAGTAAATTAATAAACCTTGAGAGATTATTCCACAATGTTTGATGAGTTCTAAATTAATTAATTTCTGTAGTCACCACAAACCACGATAGTCAAATTAAATACTTATTCTTATAAACATAAGTTTATAAGAATAAGTATTTAATTGGTGGGCTGCGGTATATAGCTATAAAGCTCTCTCCACTACACAGCCCACCGATCTAATTTAAAACAACCGCAAATTGAATTCTCATCGCACTAAGATATCTGTACTGAGACCGCGTCAGCCTAGAAGTTCACATTGCAGATAAAACGACGACATGGCATCGCCACTTTAAAGAGATAGCACTTAACAGGGCTGGCAAACTATCATAGCTTCTTTTGCAAATTAAACAGTAATAAGCTGAGACATACACGTAAGGATGTCTCAAGTAAATAAATTAATTGAATATTTGAATTCGAATGATCAGGGCAATTCTCGTAATTTTAAAAACTTTCACAGTCTGATCTCAGTCTCAATCTGTCAAACATACCTCTAAACACCACATAGATAGATATAGAACACAGAGATAGAAGATATAGTCCTAAAGTAGTTGATCTGTTAAAACAAGTGTCAAATTAAATTTTTCAGACGGGCAAAAGTACTTCGGGAGTAGGGACAACTGTCAATTCGTTTTATCATTCATTATTAGTTGAGGCCCTGAACTAACCTGATGTCCGTAAGTGGTACGGTGCAGTATAAGCCCGTAAATTCAGCCATAACTTATCTTCTTCTTCCTGCTTAAGGAGTAGGCCCACTCGTGTTAACAAGTTAGTCAAGAAACACTTGGAAAGGGAAACTTTACTGTAATAATTATTCTAACAGCGTTTTCTCATTTTATACGTTCCTCAAAAATGCTTAAACTGACTTGAAGTTAGATTAAATTTTTGTCTAAATTATATACGACGTTAATTTCCTAACTTGGAACATGCATTCACTCGACCGCCATTTTGAAACACTATTCAAATACCTCGCCGAGGTTTGAAGGTGTGATAACCCTGGCTAGGATAATGATGCGAGCCTCGAATGAGGCCGGCCAGTCATTAGGAAGATTTAACTCATGATTACTGAAGCTTGCCCGGTAATGCGAGAAAGGGACGATTAAAACTAGTTTAGGTGTTTAGACGGTTGGAGATAGTGATTATTTTAGCGCCATTGTTTAGGTTCACAGCTAAAGTCAATGGGCGAATTAAATGAGTTTGTTTGGGAGTTACTTTTTGGTTTTTTTGGCTGCCTTTTTAGTCGAGAAATGGTGATACCCCCGCGTCAGCGATTTGATCATTGAATCGTGTAAAATGTTAGATAGTGGGTTTTTTTATCTAAAAATTCTCAGTGGTCCAAAAGCTGGATTCAGTAGATTCCTCTTATGACCAATCCGCGCTGGGCCCACGTGGTGGATTACGGCCCACTCCCTCTCCCAGAGAGAAGCCTGGGTCCCAGCAGTAGTAAAGTTATAATCTGATTATATTATGAACTCTGCCTGTTTTGGCAATAGGTTAGCCCTTACACCTACACGGGTTATAATGACATTACTGGCAAGATGTGGGTGTCTATTGGCAAATAGTTTCTCATGTTTGAGGTCAATGGTTTATCTATTTGAGCTGAAGGGCGTCTCACGCCAATTCACCTAAGTGCTCATACACACGAGCTACACGTGTCATATGCCGAGGCAACTGCAGCCGTCGACAACATGTCGTTTGGGTATTTGAGCACTGTACTCAAATAAACTCAAACTCTTTATTGCATTCATGTATATGTCACGGCTAATAACCGAAGTGCGGCTACAACTAGTTTAAGCCGGCCGAAGTGCGGCTACACCTAGTTTTAGCCGGCCACATGCGGTTCGTGTGTATTTCAGGAGGCGACATGGGATGCAAGAGCGAGCGAAGGGCACCCCGAGGTTAGGTTAGGTTAAAACTAGGTGTAGCCGCACTTCGGTCATTAGCCGTAACATATACATTTCATTTTTGTTACAATATAATATTTGTAAGTTCCAACATGAAACCCGGTTAGGGCACGGCAACATAATAATAATGTTAACTTAATCTATCTATAAATATAAAAATGAATTGACGTTTGTTAGTCTCACAAAAACTCGAGAACGGCTGAACCGATTTGCATAATTTTGGTTTTGAAATATTTGTTGAAGTACAAGGAAGGTTTAAAAGGTGAGAAAATATAAAGAAATTGCAATGAAAGTAGTAAAGTCAACTTTAATTGGCGGTACGGAGTTCTGTTAATTATTTAATTATAACTACTAATTATTTTGTTCTAGGTATTCTGCGACCAAGTAAAAGCATTTTTGAGTTAGATATTCTTTTAATTTTCTGTTAATACCCATATATTTGATTTCAGCATTGTACTCAAATACTCATACCGAGCGGCACGTTGTCGACGACAACATAAGAACTTCTTCTTTGTTTCTTTCATACCATACATACAAGGCTCAAAACTATCACATTACACCGTGTATTAAGTTTGTTATAGTGATGATACCCCCATCACTAGGTGTCAAACACAGTTTGGTTTGACTAGCTCGTCGCTGTCAATTTCAATCTACTCTTAGCGTATGTATATTAGGCCAAGGATCCCGTCCTTACATTGAGTACTATAGAACACCGAATAGCCATGAGTGTTGTTGTGATTGATAACTAATATTATGTTTGTAAATACAAAAGAGACGAGAGAGGATATATAATGAAAATATTTAAAAAAAAACTTCATATTAATTTCCTACATTACCTACTTTTACGTAATAATTACATAAAATAATTAATATACTATACCTTTATACACAAACCTAATAATATATAAGTAAACATACATAATTATACACCCAATTAAGCACATCTAATAATAAATAATAATAAAGTATTAATTTCACAAAAACATAGCACTTTGCACTGTATACATTATTTGAAAACGATATTTACATTACTATGCAATTTACAATAATACTAGCTGACCCGGCAAACGTTGTTTTGCTCCTACACTACTCCTACCCAACTCCTACCCTACTCCCACACTACTCCTACCCTACTCCTACACTACTCCTACCCTACTTCTACCCTACTCCTACCCTACTCCTACCCTACTCCTACACTACTCCTACCCTACTCCTACACTACTCCTACCCTACTCCTACACTACTCCTACCCTACTTCTACCCTACTCCTACCCTACTCCTACCCTACTCCTACCCTACTCCTACCCTACTCCTACTATAAAAAAAAAAAAGTATCCTATGTCCGTCTCCTGGTTCTAAGCTACCTCCCCACCAATTTTCAGCCAAATCGGTTCAGCCGTTCTCGAGTTATAAGTGGTGTAACTAACAGACTTTCTTTTATATATATACGAGGGTGAATCAAAAAATTCTTGGAATCAATATTAAAAAATGCCAAGATTTAAACAAAAATATTTTATTTTTCTACATAATCTCCCTCCAATGCAATGCATTTAGAATAACGCGTTTCTAACTTCCTTATTCCTTGTGAAAAAAAATGTTTTTCTTGACTCGAAAAACTCCTCTACGGCAGCCATGACCGCGTCATTATCGTGAAATTTTGTTCCACGAATTTCCTCTTTTAATTTTGGGAATAAGTGGAAATCACTTGGGGCTAAGTCCGGTGAATATGGTGGGTGGTTAAGGAGGTTGAAGCCAGCACAGCGGATTGCATTGAGCGCAACTTCTGATCGGTGAGCAGGAGCGTTATCTTGAAGAAACAGCACGCCCAATGAAAGTTTTCCACGACGTTTTTCTTTAATCGCTTCACGCACTTTCGGGATTAAATTTGCATAATAGGGTCCAGTAATCATCTGGCCTTTTGGCATGTAATCAATAAAAAGGATTCCTTCACTATCCCAGAATACTGAGGCCATAACTTTGCCAGCGGTAAGAGCAACTCGAAATTTCTTAATGGATGGAGAGGATGGTCGTTTCCAAGACATGCTTTGTCTCTTTGTTTCAGGATCGAAATGGTGGACCCACGTTTCATCCATAGTAACAAGGCGACGGCAAAAATTATCCGAATCACGCTGGAACATTTCGAGATTACGCTTACAAATTTCCAAACGTCGCTTTTTGTTTTCGTCGGTTAACATTCGTGGCACCCATCTTGCCGACACTTTTTTAAACCCCAGTGAATCAATTAAAATGGATTGAGCGCTACCAAATGATATCTTTAGGATTTCGGCTATATGTTTTATAGTTATTCTTCTGTCTTCCAAAACCAGACTCTCAGCCTTTTTGACATTTTCTTCCGTAACGGAGGTTGAAGGTCGCCGAGAACGCGGGTCATCTTTACAGCTTGATCTTCCTCTTTTAAATTCAGCCACCCAGTACGCAACCGTAGAATAGGGTACAGCATCATCCCCTAATGTCTGCTGAATGTCCGAAAAAATTTCCTTCGTAGACATTTTTTTCAAACTGAGCTATTTTATCACCGCACGTAACTCACTTTTATCCATAATTTTGGGTTTTTATCAACTCGTTGCACAAAACAATTTATTACATGCGAACGAACTGACAAAAACAAGTGACAGTTTGCATAAATATTGTGTAATAGACACTCTTAAATTTGAATATCGAACTTCTCCCAAAAAGGTTTTATATATATGCATTTCTAAGAACTTTTTGATTCACCCTAGTAGATTGAATTGCTACTTAGCCCTCTTCCTCTCTCCTAATTTTACTGTGCCCGACAGGGTCCATATTGATCATTTACTTTGTAATACCATCTATGTAATACATATAGAATGCAATAAAGAATTGAGTATTGATAGGACATTGGTTCGCGAAACGATTTTTTTTGTGTTCCGTGTTCTCTGTTGCAAATGACACCGATCACATACTGCCAGAAATCAATCTAGCATATATTATGACAGATCCTCATCTGACACAGATCCGCAGGGTTTGTGGCTAAGTAATAACAGCCGCACGGGTCGATTGATCAGGTTAAGCTACGCTATCCACCACACGGGTCCGGTGCGGGTTGGTAGATTTCAGTGGTAACGGCCTCGACTTACGAGTTGTATGTAACTTGTACTTTACGTAATTTATTTCAGCACCATTGCTCTCAAAAACGGTAAAGGAAAACATCGTGAGGAAACCAGCACGTATTTTTTTTTGCGGATGGGAAATCATCAAATGACCCCTCCCGCTCTGGGTGGAGCGTACTGACTAAAACCCACCCGTGTTCCTTCCCTAGCCCTTTATGTTCCGGGCCAGCGGTAACCCTTTCGGATAATCCCGCTGAAACCAGCATGTCTTAGGACCAAAAATTCAAAGACATGACGTGACATCTACCAAATAGTTTAAACAAAGATTTTTCTAAAATAAAAAGCTCGCTATAAATCGGTTTCTAAGTTAACAACTACATGTTTACAAATGTTAATTACAACGTTATAGTCAACACAAAGAAGGAAATCCTGGCGAGACCCATTCATTAAAGATAGTGCGACTACGCGTAGGTTGTGCCACCTTCCAATTAAGGCATAAATACCACAAAATAATAGTTCTAGTACGACTGGTTTAGGTCTGTGACTAACTCATTCAAGTATCTTTACTTAAGGGGGCTTAGAGGACCTAAACGCAAGTTTAGGTCCAACAAAAAAAGTATATGATCGACTACAGTAAACAAAATCAGAAAAATATATGATATTCTTCAGGGTATATGTTAGGTAGATAGTGTGTTGAAAACTTAATACAACTAATTTGATATGATAGAATAAAATCATGAAGATACCTCTAAAAACTTTATTTTTACAATAAAAACCTTATACCTACATACAATCATTATGATTTTTTGTCAGATTATTCTACAAGCAACATACTAAATTATTAGTGTTTTAATTTTTTTAATCTAAACAATAGATTTTTTGTAAATAGAGAATTGCTTCTTAATTTGCAATAAATTACCAGCGTTGTGTCATCGCGCTTGTCTTTCTTTTTGATTGGATATACCTACAGGGTCATAGGTAATGTTGAACCTCTACAATACTCATAATCATTGTCAGCTATGAACATAGCTCTGCCCCGTTGATCTAGTGCAGCGTTATAACGGAGCGTGGGGTCCTCGGTTCGATTCCCGGGTCGGACAGTGTTATTGGGATTTTCCATTAGGAATTTCTTAGTAACAGCCCGGAGTTTGAAAATTGGAGAAGTGATAACCCCGTACCTCGAAAAGCACGTTACCTGCCGTTGATCCTGGGCCTGATCTCTCTCCGGTCGATCGGACCACGAGAGTGAAGGAAAAGAGAGTGCACCTCTGTCTGCGCACACACTTGTGCATTATACCATCTCCCGCGCCGAAGGCCAGTTTCCGTCGAGGTTAGCCGCCATTGCCCAATTACGGTCTGGAAGTCTATTCCTACTATTGATCCTAGGATATTACATACAGACAGTCCTATTTTCGCCTTATTTAAAATCAATACCTTAAAAAAAAACTTTATATTCTTGGACGTCCTTATGATCTTAAAAAAAAATATAGATCTTAAAATAAAAGATAAACTGAATAATGGTACAAATCAAAATAAAAACTCCAATTATTATATGTCAGTCAAAGCACCCCAAAATATAAAACAGAGAAAGAACGTAATCCAACCGCATAATTTATAGGGTAGAAAAATTCGAGACGATAATAATCTTATTTCGCATTTCTTAAACAAAGTTGGAAGATGCGAAAGCGATTTTAAAAGTAAAGTTAACTGATACTACAGAATATTACAGAAGGTCGACTCCAGACAACGAGCCAAAACAAGCGCACGCACACAAATATTATATCCTGCATTCGCAATTTTGTTTCCAAAAATGTAAACAAATGTGTTTTGGGAGAACAGTTTTAATTCCCTCAAATTAAAACTTGTATCAGTTATAACTCAAACAATCATTACTACGCCATTCGGATATATATGGCGCCATTCCATGACAAATGGCGCAGCAATGATTGATGTAGCTACAGTCCAGCCGACTAGCTATCATGCTAAGGATGCTGTTGGCGCTGCCACGAACTCTACGCACCAGGGATGCGCATCTTTTTGTGTATCCGTCTATACACAAAAAGATGCGCATCCCTGGTGCGTGCGTACCTTCTGTACCTATCTGTTCTGTGCCAAGGCACTGCTGACGTATGTATGATTACACAGCGTTGTTCGAAGTGTCTGACAACTTCGTCTTTCGTTTTGATGATAAGAAAATTAAGTATCTTTACTGCTTAAAATATTCTCCTTGAAGAGTGAATGTAAGCATGTACTTTTTTAAATATTTCATCATCTTGTTCGTGGATGTCTCTGTAGAGTATTATAGACGTGAGTCTGTAGAGCTTATGACATTAAACTATACACTGTAAAATCTATTCACAATTCTCCTTCACCACCTCATAAAGTCCACAGGTTTTGAGATTTGAAATAACAGGCCTGCATGAACTGAACCTAAAGTTCCAATTTTTTTTGGGCTCGAAACATTGCTTGATCGTATACAACGTGAGACAGTTACAGCAGTTAGAGTAATGGTGGCTTAGTGGTAACGGCCGCGACCTACGAGTTGTGGGTCGTAAGTTCGAACCCAGACAGGCGCTTTACTTTTTGTAAAAAAATTTCATCACCCGGTGAAGGAAAACATCGTGAGAAAACCGGCCTAGAACCAAAAAATCGAAGACTGGTCACCTCTACCAACCCGCACTGAGCCCGCGTGGTGGATTACGGCCCACTCCCTCTGACAGAGAGGACGCCTGTGTCCCAGCAGTGGGAACATAGGCTAATTCATCATCATCATCATCATCATCTGCCTAGCCTTTTCCCAACTATGTTGGGGTCGGCTTCCAGTCTAACCGGATGCAGCTGAATACCAGTATTTTACATGGAGCGACTGCCTATCTGACTTCCACAATCCAGTTACTGGGTAATACGATAGCCCTTGGTAAGACTGGTTGTCAGATTTTCGTGCTTCTGACTACTCGTAACGAATGTCAAAAATCCACGAATGACAGCCGGGACAAACAGCTTAACGTGCTTTCCGAGGCACGGAGGGGTCTCGGTATGTAAAGATGGTCACCCATCCACAGACCAGCCGCGGCAAGCGTAGCTTAACCTGATCGATCGACCTGTGCGGCTGTTATTATTTAGCCACGGACCCCTCGAACATAGGCTAATTATGGTAATCAAATTCATACTCGCCATAATGTTAAGACCACAATCAGAATCGAACCTTCGCTATAGGCCAATGGTATCCTCTGCTCCAACAGCGCTATCATCATAATATACCTCGAAGATGGACGAGTAATTTCCGAGTTTGGAAGTTTCAAACGACGTTACTTAAAAGTTTCCATCATATTTAATGAATCAACATTGGGAGTTATATTTTTCGTTTTTTAATTTCGAAGCTTTATGTCGCTCAATGGACCTGGTTTCAACTTCCCTTGTGGGTTTATTAAATATGAATGGACGTCTTTTTCTTCCGAGCTCCCTTCATTTCAATATTGATGGAGTAATTTCTTCTTGATTTCTTATTCGCTGATTTTACAACGCTGATTCCGTGCATATTTGTATACTAATATTTGAGACATGATGTCATTATCTATACATATAATAAAACAGTAACGGAAAAAAAACTGTACATTGAAAATTTTCGAGAAAAAATTAGTGGCTTTTGTTAGAAAAACGTAACTGATGACAAAAAGTGACTTTAAATACATACTTACAAATAAACAGTGAAGTGTCTGTTTGTAACGTCAAAATAACAGCTTTTTAGTAAATCTATAATGAAAATATATACGGCACATATAAAAAAAATAATTAATGTATTTCTGTTTGTTCCAACTAATCTCTGAAACGGCTGGACCGATTTCGATGAAATTTCGTATGGGGATACTTTGAACCCTGAAACAAAGGCTACTTTTTATCGACATACCAGGCGGGCGAAGTCGCGGGTGGAAGCATCATTTTCGTAGAGGTTGGGTTCATCAATAAACATAACGAAATCAATACGTTTCTTTCTAATAGATCTTGTTTTAAACCAAACCTCAAAACAATTGGGTGTCATATTTCAAGAAACCCAAAAATAAACGCTATCAGTTCAACATTTTCGTGGCTTCGTCATAAAGAAATCCTCCTACTCAATTTCGTGGATTTACGTCACCCACTGGACAAGTTGGGGACGTTCACACTGTCCTCCCTAAGAATTTGTTTGTAAAATGTTTCAATATAGAGTGAGATCGGCATCTCAAGAACTTGTAACGTCTGCGTTGTCGGTATAGCGAAAGTTTTTTAATAAAATATGTACCGAACCAAGAAGTGTCGTTTATATTTTATGACGTCATCCCAGGTTTATTATTCGCAATTTGTGTACGTCGTATTTTTTTGGTCCGTTTTAATTTAATTTTGCAATCCGTTGTGATCTAGAAGGAGCAAAGTTTTTTAGATAACATTATACTTATGGGCACACAGATGAAAAGGGAGGGTGATCTGCCAACCTTATGGCAGATCACCCACCAAGAACAGCTCTGGACAGGGATAACTGGAGGGAAACAGAGGATGCCTGTCGCAAGACAGCATGACCAGTTAGCTTATAATAGCTTCAGCTAATATGCTAATGTAGCAGAAATTATAATATGATTAAAAATGTTCTAAGTTTAAAAGAACTTGTTTATGTGTAAAGGGAAATAAAGACCGTTTTTTTTTATATTTTGGGTTTCCGTACCGAAAGGGTAAAACGGTCCCTATTACTAAGACTCCGCTGTCCGTCTGTCACCAGGCTGTATCTCATGAACCGTGATAGTTAGATAGTTGATACTTTCACAGATGTATTTCTGTTGCCGCTATAACAACAAATACTAAAAACAGAATAAAATAAATATTTAAGGGCTCCCATACAACAAACGTGTTTTTTTCGGCGTTTTTGCCTTGTGGTACGGAACCCTTCGTATGCGAGTCCGGCTCGCACTTGGCCAGTTTTATCAAATGCTCCTCCTAAATATAAATATACTTACGGGCGAGCGTTTGACAATTATCTCACCAGAGCCAATATTCTCTATGACACAATGAGCGAAACCTGGCGAAATAAACGAGTAGTTGGCATGATTTGCTAAGGAATTGAAGTGGTTTCTAAGTATCATTGAATGGTTATAGTGAATTAGGGCCCTGATATTAAGCAATGATAAAGCTGATTATGGTGCATGCTTTCATAGAATTCACCCATACATTCGCAACTTGAAAATACCCAGTCATCATCATCATCATTTCAGCCGAAAGACTGCTGGACATAGGCCTCCCCCAAGCACCTCCACTTCGACCGGTTCTGCACTTCTCGCATCCAACGGGTTCCAGCGGCATTCACAAGGTCGTCGGACCACCTTGTGGGAGGCCTTCCAACGCTACGTCTTCCGATACGCGGTCGCCACTCCAGAACCTTTCGGCTCCATCGCCATCTGTTCTGCGAGCAATGTGCCCTGCCGACTGCCACTTAAGTTTGGCAATTCATTCTTCGGGCTATGTTGGTTACCTTTGTTCTCCTGCGGATCTCTTCATTCCTGATTCGATCACGCAGGGAAACGCCAAGCATAGCCCTCTCCATTGCCCTTTGGGAGACTTTTAGCCTTCTTATAGGGCCCATTGTAAGCGACCACGTTTCAGTGCCATAAGTTATCACTGGCAAGACGCACTGGTCAAAGACTTTTGTTTTAAGACACTGCGGTATGTAGGACGAGAAGATATTTCGAAGCTTCCCGAACGCTGCCCAGCCGAGTAGGATTCGGCGATTTACCTTTTTCTCGAAGTTAGACCTACCTAACTGGACAGTTTGTCCTAGGTAAACATACTCGTCCGTCGACTTCGAGTGTAGCGTATCCGATCTTTATGAAAGTGGGTGTTACATAGGCATTTGACATGACCTTCGTTTTGTACATGTCTTTCGGAGGCTCTACTGAGTCATCGAGCATTGTACTGAGGAAAATACCCAGTAGTTGGTGTTAAATACAAGAAAGCAATGCTCTATTGATTTAGTCCTCAATGCCATTTAAATTGAACCGATATTAAATTCTACAACGTTGCTATTGTTTGCATTTCGAATTGTATTATATTTTTACAAAAAATAACAATAACTTATCAAAACCGTTTACACTAATACACCAACAGTAGCATTTTATCGCTTACGTGCGCCCTTAAATAAAACAAATTTATTTTCATAACTTGGTATACATTTCAAGTCCTTTCAATTTAAAATAACTCAACCATTCAAAGGACTCGCTGGCATCGCTCAGTTTTATATTCTAACTTAATCTGACCCATTAAATCTATATTGTAAATCAATATGTATAATATATCGTTCATTCACGACCATAATTGCTTACAGTTGCGTCAGTATATCCCTTTAAAATTGTTTATTGCAACCATATTTTAATCAGGATTGAAATATAATACCAGGGAAATTTCGAATAGAGGCACAGAGCCATAAAGTGTGCTTTACGACAAATTTTGTTCAATATTTGTGTCATAAATCACAGCCATGATCTGTTTTTCTGATGTTCTTCAACGGAAGTTTGATCTGTCGGGCGGGGAATATCTGTCTGGAGGCAACTTTTAGACGCTTCGCCTCGTGACGTAAAAATAACTCCTTAATCGTTAAAAATAATATGTTTGTGAGTTTCGGCGATAAAAATAATGTCGCTTTGCTGCCTGTTTTGCTTTGATATCGTTTAATTGATAGTTGGGCTGTGTTGACGTTTTAGTCGATAGTTATGACGTGTTTGAAATTTGTGTCTGCTAACATCGTTAGTCCGTTTCTTTGCAGGCTATCTATCATCCGATATGTCAAACAACTTGCGTATTTCATATATGTTTGAACGATCATGTCATTTTAAATCGTTCCTATATAGTTTATGGGGTACATCAATAAAGATATCATTATGAACTATCAAGCCATTTCCCAGCTACGCTGCGCTCGACTTTACATCAATATAATAGGTAATCATAATCGAATTAGGACAGAATAAACCTTTCATCAATCAAAACACATTACCATTCTTATTACCATTTACAAAAAGGAATGCAAATAAAACCAGCACTGATCAAAACAACAACAACGATAAACAATCCTTGTTTTCGACTACCTAACCTAACTCCGCCCAATATGCATTAAAATTCCTTATAAGTAAACCGAAATTATCACAAGGGGATCAAAGGCCTAAAATTAGAAACTTTCAAAGCTAAAACGCCGGATTGGATAAATGTTTTCGAAATTGTACGTAAACATACATCAGTGGCAGATTATTTGAGTGTGTGTAAAACGTTTATGACCGGAACTTTTAAAATAACTTTTGGAAACGCTGGTCTGAATGAGACTGACACTAATATGGCGATGGCGAAATTTGGTAAAGGTATCACTTTCCAAAAACATGTTACACGAGATTTGACAGGGATATTTAAGAAGGCATAATGTGTTGGCAGACTTTTTATTTTCGATTTATACGTCAAAACATATGGACTTATGCTAAAAGCTACAAAAAGAGGAGCTATATTATCAGCTATACCATTTCTTTGCTTATAATGGTTCACGTATTCATGATATTTTACTTAATGGAGACGTTACACTTTTAATAAAACTAACTCTCAAATTATTTTTATTATATTTGTTACCTCATACTGTCCTACTGCTGAGCAAAGCGCTACCTAAACTATTCAATTTGAATTGCACCAAACACTTGCATTTCCTGTAGGTACCTTGCTAAAGGATACACATGAAAATATTCATTTATTTTTAAAAATGCATAAAAGTTATGCTAGTTTGTTTGCGTTTTTTGAAACGCATGGGAATATTTTATGGTGCAGACAGCCGATGACGATTTTAATGAGCGCCTTTGATTTATGGCTTTTTGAATGGGGATCTTTTTTGGTAACGCAATATGGTGGAGGTAATTTTTGAAACGATTTTTGAGTCATCCTTTAGATCGATGAATAAAATATTATTATATTATAAGATTTAGTTTTGATTTAAATCCTTTTTGGTATTTTGTTCATGGCATCAGCTCAAATGACAAAGATATCAGAAAAAGGAAAGACAATATTAATGTTCTGTCCCAAAACAGAATTAAGAACAGGGTAGTCGACATCAGCCTCGGCCTTCGAAACAAACAATAAATATGTATAACCAAAGATATTTACAATAAATCTTAATTTAACATCAATTTGAATCCCAAATGAGGTGAGTGAACTTAAATTTTGTTTAGTTTGTGAACAACAGAATCTTCACAAACTAAACAAAATTTAAGTTCAGTGCATCTTTTTCTTTCTATTTCTTTAAGAAAAGGACAGAACATTAATTATAGTTTAGTCCTGTCAAATAAATCAGCGCCTGACACAATTCCATACAAGTTTAGACGTGATTAAAAACTTGCCTACTAAAATTACATTAATTAACGTCAGGCGCTGATTAATTTGACAGGACTAAACAAAAATGTAGCTTCTGTCCTTTTATGAAATAGAAAGACAAAGATGCACTGAACTTAAATTTTGTTTAGTTTGTGAACAAGGGAATCGGCACCAATGGCTGATGATGATAAAGCTGATGATCTAGAAATAGCAGATGTAAGGAAAAGGATGACAAAAGATCCCAAGGATGTTGATAAATAATAAGTTAAAAATAAATTTATTTATTTTCTCTCACAATGTTTTTGCAGCACATAGCAGTTTTGAACTATGTATATAAATTCATATTTTGTGAGCTGGTGTCTGACAAAAGCTTAGGAAAAACCTGTGTTACAGGTCACCAGGCCCCACTTAGTGATGATTAAGCTAAGGCTGCCACAAGGCTAGTACCTACTAAAGATAGTAGTTTAAAATCTAGAATTAAATCATTATTTACATCCTATAAATTAATGGCTAGAGTTACACATGATATTACACTTGAGACACATGAATAGCTCAAGATTCAGTCAATGTTAAGTTAGCAAGTTGAGAACTATTATATATTATAATCTTGGTAAGCTTGGGATTCAACGTTTGAGATTTAATACAATTGGTTAGCTTTGTGACAAGTGGAGCAGTGGAACTTAATGTATAACTACGATCTTATAGCTTATCACTTCTCTAGATTATCACTGAAGCTGTAAGTCGTAAATTATCTCCAGTCTAGACTTTATCTCAGAATAATAAAAACAACGGTCGATAAATTCCTTTTTATCATCATGTTTTACGTTTTCATGTGGAAAAAATGATGTCAATAGAACATATTATTGAGGCGTGAGTTAGGTTTTCGAATAAAAAATATGTGTACCCACGTAACATTATAGTAATTTAAACAGACTTTAAAACTAATTAAAAAATAATAAGAAAAAACGTAAATTTTATTACCCTAGGGTTGTTTAGATATAGTCACAGTAGGTACACACGGCTACACATCAAGCTATACATTTCCAGTTTTAACTGACCTCGCGTTGTATAGGTTTTTCGTACAATCAGAAGTCAGTTTATACCGGTTATGTATAGCTTGATGTGTAGCGCCGTGTGTACATGATATGTTTTAAAATAACAATCACCTTTTAATTGAAGATGTTGAAGATACACAGGAAATCATAAAAGGCCTCCCCCAAGCACTTCCACTTCGACCGGTTCTGTGCTTCTCGCATCCAAAAATATTTCAACCAACATTAAATTATCGTATTTTTCAAAAAATCTTATCTTCAAAATCAAACCCATTATCACCATTATATTCTGTATCAACTTCAAAGAGAAAAAAACCCACAAGACTTATTGTTACTATTGAACTAACAATAGTGGCAACAAAGCACCAGAAGTGCCAATAAAAGCAACAGAGATACCTACTCCAAGTCCATTGTGCATTGTCGCTCTAAAAATCACTTAATATTGAACGGGATTCTAAAACAATTTAGTACGGGAAGTGAGTTTGTACTATACAGCGTGTAGTGGTCATATTTAAGGGTGTGGTACAGACCATCAAACTCAATAACTTTCTCTATGGGACCAATATCGTAATCGCGAAAAAAATATCAGCCGCCCACACATTTGGGTCGAGTAGGTATTTAAATTTTGCTACTAGGTAGGTAGTTTGATGCGCCACTTCTTCTTCCCAGAGAAAGCAATAGGAAGTGATAGTTTTTGAGGACTGTATTATGTAATTTTGACGTTCGAAAACCGCTGATTCACAGCCTAATTTGAATAAATGACTTTCGATTTTGTATGGGACAGCGTGGCAGGCCCAGAATGGCGGCATGAACTGGACTCCTTTAACAAAGATTGGTCAACGGCTGTTTTAGATAGAGAGAGGTGGAACCTTTGCCCTGCGGTGGGACAATAATGGCTAGTAAAAATGGGACAGCAGGCAGCTGACAGTTTTTTCACTATTACGATATTGGTCTTTGTTGGGATTGTTGTTCAATTTAATGGTCTGAAGCACACCCTTAAATTTGACCACACAATTCTGATGCACTCTGTATAGAAAAGTCCCTTCTGTTTCTTTCACGTTATATAGTGGTTCTTTTCATTAAACCATGCTCTAATGAGTCAGTGTTAATTGAAGCTTCCTGCTGGATGTTTATAAAACCGGACCCTTTAATTTGGGTTTTTAGTTACGTTTCTTTTTCCTCTGTGGCCGTTTTTTGGTTAAATGTTTAGATAGCCTGAATTGAGCTTGTTAGTAGTGTGTCTTGTAATTTGAGTGTTGGGTGGGTCTTTAACGTGTTTCAGATCTAATACCTGCTAATTTGCTTTTTCGTTTTTGTTGTTAGTTCTTCTAGATTAAGTATCACTTCCTAATCATTAACTAGGTTCTTTTCTAGCTCGTTGCGTAGTATTATTTCTCTCCTAACTTACTTAGCATAATCTACCTATAATATTCCCACTGCTGGGATACAGGCCGTTATCCACCACACAAGCCCAGTGTGGGTTGGTAGATAATAAGTCAAGTTGCTAAGTTACTTATCGATCTTAAATTCTTGATTATTTAATACCTTTAATTAAGGGTTTAAAAACATCATCTGTTGGAACTCAAAACAGTTGATTGAGCTATACTTGCAAAAATAAAGTCCCTTGCTTAATTTCTTATATGTCTACAAAAAAAATTATTTATCAATAATCAGATTACGTTATGTAAATTGGCAACAAAATTGGATGGCACTAGTTAATGTTTACATCCAAAGTTTTCGATTTGTATAATTATATTTTGTGTATATTCACTTTTCCAATCATCATTAGAAAGTAAACGACTTAATTAACCCTAATATCTACTTTTACATAATTAGGTAGCTTCCATTTTGTAACGACACTTTTAAAATAATCTGGAAGATTGCATTCCTTATCTTGTGTTATCTTTTCAACAAGATACTTATCTATTTGTGAACCAGTCCTTTGCACTAAAGCTAGGATTTATTCGGGTTTAGGGTTTCTATTTTCCGGTGGACTGTTTTTATTTGTTTTGTCCTTTGTTTGAGATACTATGTTCGCTAGATTGAAAGCAATTAATTGGTTGCTCGCTGAGACGAGGCCTATATCCTCAGCAGTGGAAACAATAGGCTGATTATGTGTTTTGTTATGTAATTGCTTACTTAACTGCTATACATATAATTAATAACTAACGAAGAATTGTCTTCTTGGCTGAATAAACACGGAAACGGATTTGGATGAAATTTGGCACATATTATATAATTTATTAGCTGGATTAACAAATAGGATACTATTAATCCCGTTAGTACGTACCCGTGGGATATTTTAAGGCAAGCTACATTATTACATGAAAGACCAACAAATTAAATCTAAACTACGATTACTTACAGGTTTGTTATTACAGTCTATAATCAATAATATCTGGCCAGATGGTTTTTTCTCTTTAGGTAATTCAATTATACTGTATTCAAATTAAACCCTCGACCCCCATTGCCTCGTTGGTCTAGCGATAGAATAGAATAGAAATACTCTTTATTATGTACACCATATAAATTACAGACATAAAAATAGAAACTGTACACAGGGTGACATAATGGGCGGTCTTATCGCTAAAAGCAATATTTTAAAGACAACCTTTGGATGGATTAAAAAGGGGAAAGACAGACAAATACTGTAGGTAGTCTGTGGTGTACCATTTACATAATACAATAAATACACACATAACGTATATTATACTAATCTAAATAAATATATACATGTCTAATAATAAACACTGCAGAGCGACAGAGCATTTCCATCAGGAAGTACTTAGTAGCGGCCTGGAATCTGGATTTGTGTCTAGTGGATGGCAATAGACTGGAACTCTATATCATAGGGCTTTAAAACATAACTGGCGAAATGTGTATATACTTTAGTTTGACCTCTGCCTTACCCTTCGAGGATTACATGCGTGATGTTATGTGTCCAATAAAACCATAAACTAAAGAGCTAGCTAACAAAATACTACCACAAGCCCCAACTGATGCCTTTCCACAAAAAATCTTGTTATTCTTTGAGATAAATATCGTGTCTATTGTTATGTAAAGTACATAACAAGATGTGAAGCAATATAAGGAAGACCGTTCTTAGTATCGGAATATCGGTATATTGGAATAAAGGATACACGTACATCGTACAGGCATTTTATTATAATATCGCCATTAGTTTGTTTTATGCGCTACTCTGGATATCAAAGTGTTGTATATGATGTCTAGTTCCTGCAAAGTTGAAAGAGATAAAACGAAATAGGTCAAGCAAACGTTAAGGTTGAGTGTACCGACATCATTATAGTTTAGAGAATAATAGAATGACCTGGGAAAGATTTCTAAGAAAATGCTTGAATATGAAGTAGAGAAGAGGAAATAAAACTACAACATGGAGAGGATTCAACAGTAGCGACCGCATATGATTTAAAATGTAGTTATAAAAATAGTGTTACATTATTTTTTTGTAAGTAACATCAATCACACTAATATTATAAAGGCAAAAGTTTGTGAGTGTATGGGGGTGTGAGGGTGTGTTTATATTTGTTACTTCTTCACGCTCAACCGCCTGGACCAATTTTGATAAAATTTTGTATGGAGGTAGCCGACACTCTGGATTAACATATAGGCTACTTTTTATCCCGATATTCCCACGGGATCGACATTTATGCGGGTGAAACTACGGGGCGCAGCTAGTACAATATAAAGGCTTTTATATCAATGAAAAAGCCGCGCCCATATAAGTTCATGACAAGCAAATAAAAAATGCAAACAAAATGTTTCAGTGCGCTCCACGCTCGAATACATACACACATTTCCACCAGCTTTTAGTGCACTTTTAACTCCAAAAACTCATTTTTCATCATGCATCACATTCATGCGAAAACCCGCAGTCAAATCTAAAACCGTGATCAATCAATCTAGTTTGGCGAACATCCGATGGCTGTCAAAATGTGGGTAGCTGTAACTGTTATAGAACAAATGCGGGTGTAATTACAGGATCGAATTGTCGATACAATTTATCTAACAAAACAGGTGATTTTGTAATCGTTGTGTGTGAATTTGATTGTTGGTTTGACATCAGCAATGTTAATATTGTGCTAATTTGTGTGCGTGGTAGAATAACAACTATCAGGGATTTAGATACTGACTGCAGCCGTTGTTTGCCGCTCGTGTATGCACACTTAGCACTGAATTTGGGTAAACTCGAAACAATAAAAATACCTAAAATAATATTTCCAAATCCAACTCTATTCGTGAACGGATTGAGAAAACAGAACGAGCTTAACAGCACTAGAACATACTTATAATAATACAAACGTTCTACAATCTACAACCAACAGAAAACCAATATAAAAATAATTAAGGAAACTTCGCCGAAAGTTTATTCGATCTAATAAAATCTTCCACGATCACTAAAACAATTTAGCAAACTGCTAAACTAAGTAAAAGTTACCCTGAAACTTATAAGCTCAAATATCGTAAGTTTCCCTAATGAATGAGCACACGAGTTACTATGCAATTACTGCCTCGTATTTGCATAAAATCTATCCGGTTACGGCTGATGCATTAGGACGCGAACACAGAAACACGGTAGCTAGAAACACGATAGAAAATGCTGTGTAAGATTTTGTGGAATTTGATAAGGCTTTCGACTCATATATCGCGAAGATGGTTGGGAACTACATTTTCAATATTGATAAAGATTTTGTTGGTGACACTAAAATGATATGAAGGGACGCGCCCGACGTCAGGTGTACTGGTGGTCGCAGGAGCTGGAGGCTACGCAAGGCGTGCGTCGACGCGCGACACCGGTACACCAGGCACCGCAGGCTCCGCATTCGTCCTACGGATGTGGAAGCCATGTAGGCGGAGCTGTACGAGGGGTACAGAGCAGCGAAGACCGCCCTCCAAGAGGCTGTCCAGCGGGCTAAAGATATGGCTCGCGAGGAGATGGTGGAGACTCTGAACAGAGATCCGTGGGGGCGCCCTTAGAAAATGGTGCGGAATAAACCCCGCACCTGGGCCCCCCCGCTGACGCAGAGTCTCCGCCCCTAGCTGGTGGAGGAGGTGGTGAGCGCTCTGTTCCCTTCACGGGGGGAGCACACCCCCCCGCCCATGGTTCCGCCAATTGCGGTGCCCGAAGCGGACCACGCGGACGACGACGACGACATCCCTGAAGTGACCGGGGTAGAACTGAGAGCGGCGGTAGGAAGGCTGAAGGCCAAAAAAATACCGCCCCAGGACCCGACGGCTTGCCGGGTAAAGCCTGGGTCCTGGCCTCGAGAGCTCTCGGGCCTCGACTGGAGGCGCTCTTAAGCGCATGTTTGGAGAGAGGCTAGTTTCCACTCCGTTGGAAGACGGGGAAGCTGGTCCTCATTCGGAAGCCAGGGCGCCCTGCGGACTCTCCGTCCGCATACCGGCCCATCGTGCTGCTCGACGAGGTCGGCAAGCTCTTTGAGAGAGTGATTGTGGGCCGCCACGTCGGGCACCTGGTGAGGACGGGGCCGGATCTTGCGGACAGCCAGTTTGGTTTCCTCCTTCTGCGAAGCAGTCATGCTAGCGAAGGAGGTGGCGGGACGGCTCAGGGAGAGAGCCTCCCGTCCCAGCCGCCGCGGGAGACGCTCCGGGCGTCGGGAGCCGCGCGACGACTCCCGGCTACCGTAGGCGCGGGCCTGCGGGCGGAGAGTAATGGGTAGCTCACCGTCCGATCAGGACCAGGCCCGTGCAGGACGGCGCGTACGTGTTCCACGCGCGCCTCAGGGAGATGTCAGCATCGAGGAGGGGCCCCATAGGGCCGAAGCCTGCCGGGTCAGCGGGATTGTCCGAAAGGGTTACCGCTGGCCCGGAACATAAAGGGCTAAGGAAGGAACACGGGTAGGTTTTAGTCAGTAAGAGTCTGACACTCCCTTCCGCTCCACCCAGAGCGGGAGGGGTCATTTGATGATTTCCCATCCGCAAAAAAAAAAAGGGATACAACTAGAAGTTGCAAATAAGGAACTTGATTTCATTGAAGTTTATTTGATTGATCAACATTTGCATGTTATTTTAAATGATTTAGAGAAAAAATTTAAGACAGTGGAAAATTATATCAAAATATAAGTGATTGTTTAAACAATTAAATTAGTATCAAAAATAAAGATGGTGACATAACCCAGGTTGCTTTAACAAAATCCAAAATTGTATTGACACATAAGAATATGATATTTTGGAACTTCCAGAATCTTCTCAGCTCTTTGTCACTAGCTATCGCCAACGGGGCTCAGTCGATGTGGGAGATTGCGTCAGCATGTTATCGCTTGTTGCCGCATTGTGGACTGAACATGTCTAATTTTATGGTTTTCCGTAACATGTTAAACGGCAACATGCAAATTGACTTCATTAGGCGGATTGTGTTTCTGAAAATCTGATGCGTTTCGAGTTTAGGGTGTCATTTGGTACTTTTTAAATGGAACAGAAACCATTATGCTTGCTCTGAAATGGTATAGTATAGTATCACATGTGAAATAGTATTCTTTAACTGTATAAATGAAACAAAAGTTGGGTTAGTTACACCATTATAACTCAAGAACGGCTGACCAATTTTTATGATCTTTGATTTGTTGGATTTGTCTCCTTCCATCCCGAATAGCAGAATAACTATTAAAACACGAGAAAAATTCACGAAAAAAAAATTGAGATATTTTTTTTTTTCAGAAATACGTTTTTATTGATTTTGAGGCGGTAAGAAGTCCGCCGGGTCAGCTAGTTATATATAAATCTACCAACAAATAAAATCCATCAGAACACCTAGCTTTTTGCATTTTGAAGTTAGAATCAATGAATATATCCTTCCTCGGAAAGAAAATAAAGATACTGTCTACGCATCGTCATCGTGTATGAATGAACCCACTACCACTGGACGTCACGACTGTAGTTCCGAAATACTCTACGCGCGGCGCCTCGGTCATTCTAATAATCGCTCGACAAACGCGCACACGAATACGTTTAAAAATATTACCCAAACTTGTAATTATTGATTATACGCCTTAATACTATCGAAGAAGATTTTCATTCATCTCCAAACATATTTTGGACCTTCAACGCCGGATACAGCAGAAGAAATCGTCGCGACCAGCATAAATCGGACGCACGAGACCATCAGCGAAGTCATCCACGGTACCAGCATAAAACGGTCAGGTCAATCATCATTCTTTATCTTATCCCTTTTTTCTTATTCAGTGCTTCATTTGTGTTGATATTGTGTGAAATCCTAGTGTTTTATTCCCGTTAAATAGTTAAAAACGCGTAAAGATTTTTGTTTTGTCGCTACCCTCAACATAAAAATAAAATAATAAAAATATTTTGCTAATCATTTAAAAAACTATTTTCCACTGTCTTCCACAAACTCCAAAATGACTAAAACTCCATCAAAAGAAAGTCGTAGCGGTGGTGAGGATATATTTCGAGAATTAAATAAAAAAAGAGGTGTTGTTCGCGGTAAATTTCGACTATTCATGAAGCATGTAGACTCTGTAGAAGTAATGCCTATTACTGAAATCATAAAAACAGAATTACAAACGCGTTTACAAAAGGCAGACTTATTGTTACAGGAGTTTTCAGACATTCAAGATGAAATAGACTTAAAAATACCTGATAGTCAAATCGAAAAGGAATTATCTGAGAGGGAATCCTTTGAAACAAACTATTATACTTATGTGACTAAGGCTAAGTGTATAATTAACGTAGATAATGCTCAAAATTGTTCTAAAGTTTTTAGTAAAGTTCAATTGCCTACAATTTCACTTCCTTCCTTTGATGGCTCTTATGATCATTGGTTGGAGTACCGCGATACTTACCTATCTCTCGTCCATAACTCTAAAGAAATAGATAATGTGCAAAAATTCCATTATTTACGGTCTTCTCTTACTGGCAGTGCATTATCGGTTATTAAGTCATTAGAATTCTCCTCTGAGAATTACAGCATAGCATGGGAGTTATTGGAAAACAGATTCAATAATAACCGTTTACTTGTGCAAAACCATGTCAAGGCTTTATTTTCTATTGCGTCACTTAATAAGGAATCATCTAATCAAATTCGTAAACTTATAGATACCGTTCTCAAAAATCTACGTTCCCTCAAAAACCTCGGAGAACCGACCGAGTCTTGGGACACGTTGATTATTTACTTAATTACATCTAAACTTGATTCAGTTACCGAAAGAGAATGGGAGACTCATAAAAGTTCAATTATAAATAGTCATAATCAGTCAAATTCACGTACATCTCTTGATTATTTGATTACTTTTCTTAAAAATAGGGCTGACGTACTAGAAACTATTTATTTAGCACATAGTAGATCTTCCACAGACAATAACGCAAAGAAACCATCACAATCACAACAACCAAACAAATCACATAGTTACTCATCAACACAAAATAAACAATCTAATAATAAAAATTCCAAACGTTCTCGTATTTGCACTATGTGTCAAGCTAATCATCCGCTTTATTCTTGCGATTCATTCTTAAAATTAACTGTTAACGATAAAATTAAATTCATTAATGAAAAGAAATTATGTTGTAATTGTTTACGCGCTAATCATTCGGTAGATGAGTGTTGGTTCGGTCCTTGTAAGCAATGCAACAAGAAACACAACAACCTAATTCATGATAAATGTGACGATGGTGTGAGTGCATCCACATCGTCAGCGGTTGCGCTTAATTCACAGGCATCGTCGCAGGAAACAACTAGTGGTACGTCTTCAAATACTACCACATTACATTCTGCATCTCACACAACACATCAAAGTACTACTCATTCATTATTAGAGACTGTACTGCTGTCTACAGCTTTAGTTGAGGTTGCAGATAAAAGCAATAATTATCACACTACACGCGCTTTATTAGATAACGGTAGTCAGCATTGCTTTATTGCAGAATCTTTATGCAAACGACTTAATCTTAATTTAATACAGTCCACTGTGCAAGTCTCCGGAGTAGGTAACTCGGTGACTAATTCCACACAATCATGCGAAGTTAATTTGAGGTCTAAAACTACACAATATAACACACGCTTTAAATGTTTAGTTTTAAATCAAATAACAGCTCAGTTGCCATCTTTAGGTATAACATCACACATAAATATCCCTGATCATATACAGTTAGCAGATCCCAAATTTTATTCGCCATCAGGAATCGAATTATTAATTGGGGCAGACAAATTCTGGGAACTTTTAAATGACGGACTAATTCGACTAAGTAGTGGTCCATATCTTCAGAATACTAAGTTGGGATGGGTAATATCTGGCTCATTGTTGAATAATAAAACTTCACGCAATAATCGAGTTCAATGCAATTACTCACAATCATTAGACGCTCAACTTAGGAAATTCTGGGAGTTAGAAGAAATAGTTCCGCAAAATAAATTAACTAATGACGAGTCTTTATGTGAAAACTTGTTTGTGCAAACTACGTACCGCGATAACACGGGTCGGTTTTTTGTGCGCATTCCATTAGCCGAGTCTAGTGACACACTAGGAGATACGTATACACTCGCGCTAAATCGCTTTCACGCACTTGAACGTAAATTAGATAAATCTACACCTGAATATAAAAAATTATATTGCGATTTTATGAATGAGTATTTGAGTTTAGGACACATGAGTCGAGTCAATCATTACCCATCACCAAATTATTTTCTACCGCATCACGGTGTTTTAAGAGTTCATAGTAGTACTACCAAACTTAGGGTGGTTTTTGATGGAAGTGCAAAATCAACATCGGGCAAATCACTTAATGATATTCAGTATATTGGCCCTAGTTTACATAATGACGTTTTTTCAATTTTGTTACGCTTTCGACAATTTAGATTTGTTGCATGCGCTGACGTCGAAAAAATGTATCGACAAATTAATATTCAACCAGATCAAAGAAATCTTCAGTTAATTCTTTGGCGTGAAAATAAATCGGACGAACTCGGTGTGTACCAGCTTAATACCGTAACATATGGTACCGCGTCCGCTCCTTATCTAAGTATTCGATGCATCAAACAGCTGGCATCTGAGTGTAAGGATGACGTTATAAAACAAGTAATAGACGAAGATCTGTTTGTAGACGACTTAATTACTGGTCATGATGATAAACAATGTTTATTAGATATTTGTAACAAAGTAAATGATGTTTTAAAATCTGGTTGCTTCCATTTACGTAAATGGTTGTTTAATTCGGAGACTTCTACAACAGATCAACCAAAGGAATTAACTTTAGGCGAAAATTGTTTAACTAAAACTCTCGGTCTTGGTTGGTTGAATTATTTAGATTTATTATATTTTACTACGAAGATTGATCAAACCTTCACTCATGTGACTAAGCGGGTTATCTTGTCTGTTGTCTCACAGGTGTACGACCCATTAGGCTTATTATCACCCTCAATTATAATTGCAAAAATACTTTTACAAAAATTATGGCTTTGTAAGTTAAGTTGGGACGATCCAGTACCTAACGATATTTTGTTTATGTGGAAGAATTTTATTGACACGCTTCAACACTTACAAAACATAAAGATTCCTCGTCATGTCAGACAAGTAAATGCAAAATACACAGATTTACATATTTTCACGGATGCATCACAGGATGCATATGGTGCATGCGCATACATAAGAACATACAACGACAATTCACCGGTCACTGTTGGGCTGCTTTGTGCTAAGACCAAAGTCGCACCAATTAAACCAGTTACAATACCGCGACTTGAGCTGTGCGGAGCTTTAGTTGGTGCCAAGTTATATCAAAAAATAATTCAGTCATGGAGATTAACTTTTGATAACATATACTTTTGGTCTGACTCCACGATTGTCATAAATTGGATTAAAATTTCACCTAACTTGTTAAAATCATTTGTCCAGAACAGAGTAGTACAAATCAATGAATTGACTGGTGAGTTGCCGTGGTTACATGTTGCTGGTAAAAACAACCCGGCTGATCTTTTGTCTCGCGGGCTCACGCTCGACGCGCTTCAAAATTCAGATATTTGGTGGCACGGGCCAGCATTTTTAACCGAAATTAACACCAATTTTAAAAAAGATAATCACGATGAAATGATTATATCACACGATTTACCGGAAATGAAATCAAATGTTAATTCTTTATTTACACAATCAACTTTTACTAGCATTTTTACCTTTGAACGATTTTCAAATTTTAATCGCATGAGGCGTGCAACCGCTTATTTGTTACGATTCATTCATAATGCACGAATCAAAGTCAAAACAGAACGTAGCACTGGTCCGCTTACGTCTGATGAGTTAAATAAATCAACTTTAGTTCTAGTACGCTTAGCACAACAAACATCACTTCCAGACATTTATACTGCATTAATAAAAAACTTACCTGTTAAGTCGATGAGAAACATATCTAGCCTTGATGTGTTCCTAGATTCTGATCGCGTTATAAGAGTAGGAGGCAGACTTGTAAATTCCAACACTTTTTCCTATGGTAAAAAACATCCTATATTATTATGTTCGAAACATATTTTCACGCGACTTCTTTTTCAATTTGAACATAAACGTTTACTCCATGCGGGTCCACAATTGCTCTTGGCTACTATCAGAGAAAGTTGGTGGCCACTCAAGGGTCGTGATTTAGCCAAGCAGACAGTACATAAGTGCATTACATGTACTCGCCAGAAAGGGAAGGCACTGTCAGTAAAAATGGGTAACTTGCCACCTGAAAGATTGGAGCCGGGGTATCCTTTCTTGCGCTGCGGTGTGGATTATGCGGGACCTATGTTCATATTGAACCGCAAGGGTAGGGGTTCAAAACTTGAAAAATGTTACGTTTGCCTATTTATATGCTTTACTACTCGTGCGATACACTTAGAATTAGTCACAAGTTTAACTTCTGATGCATACTTATTGGCTTTAAGAAGGTTTTTATCTCGTCGTGGAAAACCCGCACAAATATTTTCCGACAACGGGAAAACATTTGTAGGCGCACTAAAGGAATTCTCTCATTTTTTAAATGCTAGTGAAAACGATATTTTAAACTTCGCTGCAGGCGAAAATATTAAGTTTAGCTTTATTCCTCCGTACTCACCACATTTTGGGGGTCTGTGGGAGGCAGGGGTCAAATCCTTTAAATATCATCTCCGGCGTGTAGGAAACGTAAACCTCACGTATGAGGAATTTTCCACCCTGTTAACACAAATAGAAGGTCTCCTAAACTCCAGACCTATGTATCCCATGTCTTCAGACCCAAACGACCTACTCCCTCTTACACCAGCCCACTTCCTGATTGGCCGGCCGCTCGTTGCACCTATCTACGAAGACCTCACAGCTGCAAACACGTCACGCTTGGTCCGCTACGAGCGCATCGAACAGATGAGGCAGAGCTTCTGGAAACGCTGGTCGCAGGAGTACGTTTCGGAGCTGCAGACAAGAAGTAAATGGCAATCCAACACCGACACAATAGCACCCAATACCTTGGTGCTCATTAAAGAAGACAACCTGCCACCTTTAAAATGGCGTCTTGGACGAGTCATAAGCACTTCACCTGGGAAGGATGGACTAGCACGTGTAGCTGACATCAAAACAGCTAACGGAATGATACGAAGATCATACCCCAGATTATGTCCGCTGCTAAAGGAGGAAGAACCTTAACTTCTCTCAACTTCTACATTCTTCTTCGTTGGAGGTTGTTACTCCAAGGCGGGCGGCATGTCTACGCATCGTCATCGTGTATGAATGAACCCACTACCACTGGACGTCACGACTGTAGTTCCGAAATACTCTACGCGCGGCGCCTCGGTCATTCTAATAATCGCTCGACAAACGCGCACACGAATACGTTTAAAAATATTACCCAAACTTGTAATTATTGATTATACGCCTTAATACTATCGAAGAAGATTTTCATTCATCTCCAAACAGATACGTTGAGGTACTTGTCCGCATGTGACTGCAATAAAAACAATTTTATCGTCTTCCGTATCGATTTTTTTATACCGAACGCTTAAACTTACGTCCTAATCTCGTTTAAACTAAACTTTATCGAGACGCCCAATCTAAAGCAAATTGCTAATAAATAAACCAACACAATCAACTAAATAGAAAAAGGTAATATAATACTCATTGTTATTTACTCACACGATCCGACGTAATGTGAAGATTCGATAAAGCGAAAACGTAGCTAACGTTTCGATAAACCTTTGTTACAACCACTCCAACCCTCGAGTTTTAATAGTGACGTGACGTGTGGAATACTCGAGTAGATTAGGGAAAATTGGGTATTATTGAATTCTGTTTGGGTAAAATTTTGTTATCTATTGTTTGTGGGACAATGGGTAATTGGAAAATAATCTGTCCTAATCAAGTAGAAAATGACTTGAAAAGTTGTCTTAAAATTATTCTTCAACTATAAATTAACCAATATTTTTTAAGAATATTTTTTAAGACAACAGATTTTTTTGTTTTATTATATTTTTCAAGTTTTTAGTTTTCATTTCGTTAGGTAGTTATTATTCCTCATTCCCTTTCAATATAGTGTAAATTATTCTACTTATCAAGCCCTTGCATTTGATACCCATATTGAGGGAGTTGAGAAAAAAAAATTGTAATTCGTCACTTTGTTGTGGCGGCCATCTTGGATTTAAAATTTGTTATAGTGTATAGTATTTTACTATTGAAGCCCTTTCATTTGATACCCATATTGAGGGAATTGTGAAAAAATATGTTATCCGCCATTTTGTAGCGGCGGCCATCTTGGACCGATTTTCATCAAACATAGCTAAGAACACTCCCAACTAATACACCTTTCAAACAAAAAAACTAAATCAAAATCGGTTCATCCGTTCGGGAGCTACGCTGCCACAGACAGACACACACACACACACTCACCCTTGTTTGTACAGACACCCTTACGAGGACCTTGTTAGTCCTAGAACCAACCGAGGACCCTCCAAAAAACTGGTTTAAATACCTCGTTGGCCTTTTAGAATAAGATAGAAAGAGACAGGTGAGTAAATCTATAGTGATGAGCCTACTGGGATAATGCTATCTCAACATTTTTCTGTATGAATTTCGGCTATCATACCGAGGACCTGAAATACACAGCTAAATGTGACCAGCGATGCACATACGAGGACTTTGTGTAAGCCAACCGAGGACCTCTTACGTAAGCCCTGCGACGTCCTTCCGAGGACGTATTTTTACACAATATTTCTTATAGCTTGTACAAAGTGCGGACGTTGTGTTAGACTTTATATCACTAAACCGAGGACAGTTTTTCGCGTAGAACTTGTACAAACCGAGGACCTGGAAAATACCTACCTAACTACCTAAAACATTTTACGTTTAAGATAATAATCAATGTTCCAATTTATTTCTTACACACTTTTTCTAGAATGAAGTACCAAGCGAGGACGAGTCAATGTCTTTACGTTTGTCAGCGCTTTATTTTGTTAAACACTCGTGATTGTTGCTTTTTAACGTAAACAGTAGGTATTAAAAATAATGGCATACATATTTATAAGGAAAAACTGACTGACTGACTGACATATCAACGCACAGCCGAAACTACTGGGTTTAGGAATGTGATTTTAGACATTACGGACGCTTTTAACGTTCTGCATCGTTCTCACATGCATAATTTTTTACATGAATGATTTAAACAAGGCTTTGTAACCATATTATTTTGATTTAAAGAGTGTCCATGGAGTTTCTTGCCCGTTCTTCTCCATAGGTACCTATGCTTTGGAATGGGCAACTACGAGTATCTTCATATTTCTGACTGACAGACCCCTTGACAATTCAAAAGTGCCTGTAATTGGTTTAATTGAAATAAATGCTTTGAGTTTGAGATTGTGAAATTTTGCACACGGCTTCCTTTTATAATGTAGGGGAGCACTAAGAAGGGGTTTTTGGAAATTCAACCTTTAAGGGGGTGAAAAGGGTGGATTTCGTTTGTATGAAAAGTCTTATTCCTTGAGTTGATAAACTTGAAACATGGCACAAATATTTATCTAAGTAAATTATGAAGTTTGGCATTTTTTGTTTTTCTAAACTAACCCCCAAAGGGGGGTTGTGGGGTGTCAAAATTTGTATGTAAGATGTTTAACTCGCGGTCCGATTAACTCGAAACACAGTATTTATACTTAAGACACAAAAAATAAAGAATAACGTGTATCAGGGTTTTTTAAAATCTACCCCTAACGGGGTGAAAAGGGGTAGTTAATTATACGGTTGAGGATTTTACTGCGTGGGTTGAATAACCCGAAAATTGGTATAAATAAATCTTCGAGTCAAGTCGTCAACATATCCCAAACGATTTTTCGAAATTCCACCCCTGTGGGGGTGAAAAGCAGGAATACAGTTTATATGAAAAATCTTATTCATTTGGTTAATAAACATGAAACTAAAGGGAGATTGGGGGTGTAAAATTTTGTATGGAAGAATTTTAACGCGCGGTCCAACTATTTCGAAACTCAGTATGTAAGACCAAAATAAATAATAAAGTATAATCAGGGTTTTAAGAAAATCTACCCCTAACGGGGTGAAGAGGGATAGTCAATTTCTTAGGGAAGTATTTTACTACGTGGCTTGATTGGATAATTGGTGTAAATAATCTATAAGTCAAGCTATAGAAACATCCCAGACGATTTTTCAAAACTACACCCCTATGAGGATAAAATATTTTTAGTAGCCATGTTTTTAATCACGTCTAAACTCGCTATGGAGTATCTTAATTTGACAGGACTAAACTAATATTTATCTTCTGTCCTTTTTTAATGAATTACAGAAAAAGATGCACTGAACTTAAATTTAGTTTAGTTTGTGAACAAGGGAATCGGCGCCATTAAGTTATTAAGTTTACATGCTTCCCAAATTATTTTGATCTCACTTGATAAATTTCTTTGTTGTTTTCTAACTAAGCATTGTGTTATGTAATTTTATGTTAAGTTTTTAGCCCAAATTATGTCGATTTCTTTTAATTATGGTTTCTTTAAGTCTTATTGTTTGAGTCGTTTTCTATTAACTGTTATGTAAGTTTTCTAATCATTCTTCTCAAAGATGTTACTGCAACTTAATGATTACTTCTATAAGTAGATCGTTGGTAAAACTTTGTTAAATAATTTGTTTCATTAAATAAACCTACTTTTATTTCAGTAAAGTTTATGACGTGGTTTTCTTTAGTACGTTCATGTTCTGTATTTCTTTGTACTTTATATTTGCTTCAAATCTTGCTGCAGACATTTCACCTAGGAAGGCATTTACTTTAGATTCTTTATGAAAAGCACACGTATTCAGCTCCTACCTCCAGACAATACAATATTTTATGGTGCAAATCATAATGTTGAATAATATAAGCGGGCCTAGGTACTTAGCACATACTGCAGAAGAAGCCTGATTATTCCTCATGCACCTAGTAGCTACTAACGGTTTGTTTAAGGATTCAGTCTACCTTCGATTTTCTCCTTCATAATTTTATTTAAATGATAGCATATAATTTGTCTTCTACACACAAGGAAAACTGTCGAAACGAGGACTAGAATACCACTGTTCGGAAAATCTAGCAAACCGAGGTCTTAAATACACATTGTCTGGAAAAGCTACCTAACCGAGGTCTTTTGTGTTAAAGTTAACACATCGGTCCTCGGATAATACAACAAACGTGAAATGAGTGTAAAGAGTCTGTGTATGAGGCGACAGTGGCACCATCTGGTGGATACACAAAGTCTGTGTAAGATTATGAATAATCTTGATCAAACCGAGGTTCGGACAACTTTTTCGTATTAAGTATATAGAAAGACTCAAAATCGCTTGCAGAATACGAATCTTTGGTCAAGTCAAACCGAGGACCCTCGAAAAGGTCCTCGCTTTGAAAAGGTCCTCGGTCGTGCCTTGTGTATTCATACGCACGTCCTCGGATGGTACTTAAAACAAACACACCCCCCCATACACACACACCCCACACACACACACACAGACACGTCAAACTTATAACACCCCGTCGTTTTTGCGTCGGGGGTTAAAAATCTTGAAAAGAGACTTAATGAAATTATTTGATTGTTATCAGTGGAATCTGTGTGTCTGTACCTTTACTAACGCTAGATGTTAAGAAAAATGGTTAATCATAATATGATTAACCATTTTTCTTAACATCTAGCGTTTCACCGAAAGAAAAATAAATAAAAAATATTTCTGACAATGTCAGAAATATTTTTTTATTATTATTATAACAAAAACTTCTTCGAATTGGCTTACTTTTGGTATCAGTTTTCTTTTAGTCAGTTAACAATATAATCTCTTTACTTTCATATTTCATACTTATCGGAAATTCTCTCTATTTAAAAGTCACAAACATCAAAGACAATTTTGAACATCTAAAAAATACCTCAAAATACCTTTAACAGCAGCCCCGCACTAGAATTTCCTTGAACGACGACGTAAAGTAAATTGCACACATCCTTATCTAAAACGCTGGGCCCTTCACCGCTTTCGGTAAGTTATGAATTTTCAATACGACCCAAATGATACGGCAATCAGATAGCTCCCGCATTAACATTTATCTGCTATATTATAGAATTGGGTCGGAAGAGTGTTGGTACGTTCAAGTTTTTGGGAACGTGATTGAAATTCGGTATTATAAGGTTTTTGAGATGGAAATTATCAGTGTCATGGCTGGGGTATGATGCATTCTTTGTTAATCCAGCTTTACCAGTAGGTATTGAAGTCTCAATATGCATTGCAAGTACCTAGGTACTCGAAAAGCATAAATCAATTTCATGTACAGCCATTACTAAAGCATCAGCATCATCATTATCACAATCCAGATCTCTCTTACTGAGGCACAACTAGATAAACTTGAGCGATTTCAAAATGTTTGCTTAAGATTTATATTTGGCCTACGTAAATATGATCACATAATATCTGAATTTCGTACAAACCTCAAGTGGCTTACCATACGTCTTCATCGGAATTCTCACAATCTTGTTTCAGCTCTACAGTATTTTGTTTAATCATAAAACCCCCTTTTATCTTAAAGAACGTTTTAAGTTCCTTCATGACACACATAATAGATAACTGAGGTCATTGGAAAACCCGAGACTAGAGATACCGATGCATTCCACCAGTTTCTATGACAAATCTTTTACTGTTCACGCAGTACGGTTATGGAATGACTTGCCCGTGTCGGTAAGGCGTGCTCAATCTTTGTCCACTTTTAAAATTATGTTTGAAAAAGAACTTTCTCTCTCCATATACATCTTCATTATATTTTATTTGCTCCTGTTTCGTGTTTATTGTTATATACATACATTTATTAATTTAGATTAGTATAATATACTTTATTATATTTATTGTGTTATGTAAATGGTACACCACAGCCTACCTACAGTATTTGTCTCTTCTTCCCCTTTTTAATCCATCCAAAGGTTGTCTTTAAAAGATCGCTCTTAGCGATAAGACCGACCATTGTGTCACCCTTTGTAAAATTTATATATCTATGATATTGACTGGCCTGTTGGTCTAGTGGTCAGTGACTATGACTGCTATGCCGGAGGTCGTGGGTTCGATTCCCACCCAGGACAAATGTTTGTGTGATGAGCATGATCATTTGTTCTGTGTCTGGGTGTAATTTATCTATATATGTATGTATTTAGAAATATATAAGTATGTTTATCAGTTGTCTAGTACTCATAACACAAGCTCTGCTTAGCTTGAGACTAGACGGCGTTGTGTGATAGTTGTGGAATATTATTATTATCTCCTTTATTACTTTACATGTCTTATTCTATTACATTTTTAAATATTTCTTAATAAATAAAAGTAAGTATAAAAAACATTTAAAAATATAAAAAAATAGTTGTCCGCCGGTGTCGGGAGCAGGGTCCAAGCTACCGGTGGTTAGGGCTCCAGAGACAGGAACCTCCTCACAATGCGAGCCGTATCGAGGAGCACTGCCTTCTGAATCAGGCCCTTGATCCAACCGCCTAACGAGAGCCTCGATAGATGTTGATCGAGGCTTTCGGCGATCAGTCCATTGGCTGATACGACAATCGGCACAATGATAGCCGAGCTCACATTCCACATGTCAACAACCTCGTGTGCTAAGTCGAGATATTTCATTTGTTTCTCTTTCTCAGCTTTCACGAGGTTCCCGTCGTGTGGAATGGTAACATCGACAATCATTGTGCGGCGCGCTAATCGGTCTATCACCACTGTATCAGGCTTATTGGCAACAATAGTCCTGTCAGTAATGATAGACCGATCCCAGTACAATGTGACATGGTCATTTTCAAGAACTGGGTCGGGCACATACTTGTAGTACGGTACCTCAGAATCTACAAGTTTATATTTCAAAGCAAGTTGCTGATGAATAATCCTAGCTACTTGGTTATGCCTGTGCAAGTACTCGCCGTTAGCTAGACGAGAACAACCAGAGATAATATGTCTGATAGACTCACCCGGACGGTGGCATGCCCGACACACGTCAACCGTCCCGTCCTTCATAATATGTCTCCGGTAGTTATTCGTTAAGATAACTTCGTCCATAATTGCACAGACAAAACCTTCAGTTTCCCCGAAAAGGTCACCAAAACGTAGCCAGGATACGGACGCTAAGAAGTCTACACCAGGCTCATGAAGAGCCCGGTAGAAGCGCCCGTGAAGCTCCTTGCTTTGCCATACCTTCTTGCGATCATCAGTAGAAAGTACTACAGGTTTGCGCCAGTTCTCTTTAGCCATGGAGAGCGGGGTGAGCCCCTTGTCCACTGCGACCACATTACGGTGCATACCCACTTCGGCTTTTAAAAAATATTCCCTGAGACTGCACACCTCGCGGTTGTGGAGGGTCTTCGCATTTAAAAAGCCTCGACCCCCGCACTTCCGCGGGATATACAGTCTCATCACCGATGATCGTGGGTGATGCATCCGGTTTGCGGTCAGTAGTGTACGGACTCTTCTATCCAGGGCGTCGAGTTCCGTCTGAGTCCATTTGAGTATGCCGAAAGAGTACATCAAAACCGGCATGACCCAACCATTGAAGGCGCGCACCTTATTTCCGCCCGAAAGAAGACTATTTAATACCTTCTTCAGGCGACAAAAGAAGCGCTCCTTCAACGATTGCTTCATGTTAGCATCGTTGATGCCTAACGCTTCCGACATACCCAAATACTTATAGCTTTCTGATGAGGAGAGGGATCTGAGGCTTATGGAATCGGAGAGTTGAATTCCCTCGGATTCCATAATCTCCCCTCGCTTTACATGCATGACTGCACATTTGTCCACACCAAATTCCATCCTGATGGCCCTACTGAAAGTTTCAGTTACCTTCAGTAGCTCCATCAGACGCAATTTGTTGGGGGCAAAGAGTTTTAAATCATCCATGTAAAGGAGGTGAGATATGACCTGACCACCTCTCTTCAACCGATAGCCTAGACCTGAATCCTCCAGTAGTGTACTTAGAGGATTCAGGGCTAAGCAAAACCAAAGTGGACTCAAACTGTCGCCCTGAAATATTCCCCGTTTAATCCATACAGGCTCATCATTCCCCTGGATCTGTCGACATCCTGGATAACGAAGGACCGTCTTCCATTGCCCCATACATGACTCAAGGAAGGTGCGTAGAGTTGCATCTATCTTGTACAACTCCAGCACCCTCATGAGCCTTGTAGTCTATCCAACATGTCGACAGATCCTTGCGGGATCGACGAACCTGTTGGCTAATGGCCATGTCTATGAGGAGTAGCTCCTTAGTACCGCGGGACCCATTCCTACATCCATTTTGAGAGGCAGACATAATCGAGTTACTCTCAATGTGTGTATTAATTTTCGTTCTCAAAATGGATGTAAGTTGTTTATAAACCGTCGACAAACACGTGATCGGTCTATAATTCTTGGGTTCCGCGGGACTACCTGATTTATAGAGCAGGTGGGTAACGCCTGTTGTTAGAAACTGCGGTAGCGACCCAGACTCTAAGGATGACTGGAACTGAGATGCCAGGCAAGTGTGTGAACTAATTAGCCATTTCAGCCAAAAATTGTGCAGTCCGTCCGGTCCCGGTGATTTCCAATTCGGTAACGGACGGACCGCTCTGGCAACGTCTGATGGCGTAATTAGCACTGTTTCCATTTCTGGTACAGACTCACACACTCGCTCGACATCCTGCATCCAGTCAGCCTCAGTGTGACAGACGGGCACCGACCAGATGCTACACCAGAATGCACTTGTGGCGGCATCATCCGGGCGGCATACATCTGTCACATTTTGTTCAGGTCGCTCCCAAGCTCTATACACCCACCTTTCATCGCTCTGGAACATGCGATTCTGCGTGTATCGATCAACCCGCCGCTTATACCGCCGAATTCGGCTCGCCCATGCACAAACTTTCTGCTTCAGGAAGTCGATGCGCTCTGTGACACGGGACATGTATTCTCGAGGGCTGATTCCAGTCCCCGAGAATGCCCGCCTTACAAAGCGCATCACACGTGGTCGTGTATTGCCCTCCCTGAAGCAGTATAGTTTGCCGATGAGTACCCTGGCCCCATCAATACGACGTTCGATCCTGCGCTGCCAGGCTGGTACGGCTGGTTTTGGTCGAATAGCTCCGTCACAATTTGAGAATTTGACGTTAGCTAAACGACATGCCGCCACAGCCGCACAGTACAGGATCGAATGTCTATCAACGAGATCCTCGCTGCTCTCGAAGAAACTCTTGAGCTGCGAGTCCAAGGCACACACCAGCGCCCTATTTTTTTTGTGCATGGGTAACCGTGGTAATCGGGGTCTAAGTTCGGTTGGAGTGGATCTATACTCGCGTAATGCATCCTCCAGTGCGCTCCTCAGTCGGACATTGCACTGGCTACTTACTGTGTCAACCCTATCATCGTCTTCTTCAACATGATTGGACCGCGGCGGGATGGCATCAATAATTGACGCTTGTGCCGCAGTTTGTGCCGAAGTCGAGACGATATGGTTGCTCAGTACCTCTGAGCGCAGCCTATCAAGTGCGATATCGTCCAACCTGTGATTGCGTTGGATGACCCGCACCTGATCCGACAGTCGTTGGGCCGAAACGTTGACGGTTGGTTATTATTATTATCTCCTTTATTCATTTAAATTCTTATAAATTATATTTTTAAATATTAGTATAAAGAAATATAAAAACATTTAAAAATATAAAAAATAGTAGCCCACCGGTATCGGGAACAGGGTCCAAGCTACCGGCGGTCAGGGCTCCAGAGAGAGGAACCTCCTAACTATTCGGGCCGTGTCCAGAAGTACGCCGCTGCCCAACGAGAGCCTCCTCAGGTGTTGGTCGAGGCTCTTGGCAATTAAACCATTGGCTGTCACAACTATCGGCACAATGATCGCTGAGTCCACATCCCACATGTCGACAACCTCGTGAGCCAAGTCAAGATACTTGATTTGTTTATCTTTCTCGGCTTTCACGAGGTTCCCATCATGCGGGACGGTTATGTCAACAATCATTGCGCGCCGCTCAAATCGATCCACCACCACTATATCAGGCTTATTGGCAACAATAGTCCTGTCAGTGATGATGGATCGATCCCAATATAATGTGATATCACCATTTTCGAGAACTGGGTCGGGCACATACCTGTAGTACGGCACCTCCGATTCCACAAGGTTGTATTTCAGAGCAAGTTGCTGATGGATTATCCTGGCTACAAGGTTGTGTCTATGCAAGTACTCTTCGTTAGCTAGACGAGAACACCCGGAGATAATATGCCTGATTGATTCTCCCGGCCGGTGGCATGCCCGACGACAGATGTCAACCGTGCCGTCTTTCACAATAAATCTCCGGTAATTGTTCGTCATCATAACTTCGTCCATAATTGCACAGACAAAACCTTCGGTTTCCCCAAAGAGGTCACCGAAACGCAGCCAGGCTACGGACGCTAATAGATCAACATCGGGTCCATGTAGGGCCCGGAAAAAGCGTCCGTGAAGCTCCTTACTCTGCCATACCTCCATGCGATCATTAGTGTCAAGCACTACTGGCTTGCGCCAGTTCTCTTTAGCCAAGGAGAGCGGGGTGAGGCCCTTGTCCACGGCGACTACATCTCGATGCATCCCCACGTCGGTTTCTAGAAAATATTCCCTGAGACTGCATATCTCGCGATTGTGGAGGGTCTTAGCGTTTAAAAACCCTCGACCTCCACACTTTCGCGGGATATACAGCCTCATTACCGATGACCGTGGGTGATGCATTCGATTTGCAGTCAGCAACGTACGGACCCTCCTATCCAGGGCGTCGAGTTCGGTCTGAGTCCATTTGAGTATGCCAAAAGAGTACATCAAAACCGGCATGACCCAACCGTTGAAGGCGCGCACCTTGTTTCCGCCTGATAGAAGACTATTAAGTACTTTTTTCAGGCGGCCAAAGAAGCGCTCCTTCAACGATTGCTTCATGTCAGTAACATTGATGCCTAACGCTTCCGACATACCCAAATACTTATAGGTTTCGGATGCGGAGAGGGTTCTAAGGTTTGTGGAATCCGAGAGTTGGGTTCCCACGGATTCAACAATCTCCCCTCGCTTTACATGCATGACCGCACATTTGTCCACACCAAATTCCATCCTGATGGCGCTACTGAAAGTTTGAGTTACTTTCAGTAGCTCCATTAGTTGCAAATTGTTGGGGGCAAAGAGTTTTAGGTCATCCATTTAGAGGAGGTGCGATATAACCTGACCACCTCTCCTCAGCCGATAGCCTAGACCTGAATCCTCCAGCAGCGTGCTTAGGGGATTCAAGGCTAAGCAGAACCAAAGCGGACTCAAACTATCACCCTGAAATATGCCTCGCTCGATCCTTATCGGTTCGCTATTCCTCTGAATATTTCGACATCCTGGATATCGAAGGACCGTCCTCCATTGCCCCATACACGACATCAGGAAGGTGCGCAGAGTTGCATCTACTTTGTACAACTCCAACACCCTCATGAGCCATGTATGTGGCACCGAGTCATAGGCCTTCTTATAATCTATCCAGCATGTCGACAGATCCTTTCGGGAACGACGAACCTGTTGGCTAATGGCCATATCAATGAGGGGCAGCTCCTTAGTACCCCGGGACCCGTTCTTACATCCATTTTGAGAGACAGACATGATGGAGTTGGTGTCTATATGTTTGTTAATTTTAGTTCTCAAAATGGATGTAAGAACTTTATAGACCGTCGGTAAACAAGTGATCGGTCTATAATTTTTGGGATCCGCGGTACTACCTGATTTATGGAGCAGGTGGGTTATTCCTGTCGTTGGGAACTGGGGCAGCGACCCTGACTCTAAGGCTGACTGGAACTGGGATGCCAAGCAGGCGTGCGACCCTTGGAACCATTTTATCCAAAAGTTGTGCAGCCCGTCCGGCCCTGGAGATTTCCAGTTAGGCAACGGTCGGACTGCACGAGCAACATCTTGGGGGCTGATGGTAAGTACCCCCATTTCTGGTATTAGATCGCACGCTCGCTCAATCTTCCCAATCCAATCACCCTCGGTGTGACTGACAGGCACCGACCAGATGTTTCGCCAGAACGAGCACATAGCGTCATCATCCGGTAGGCACGTGTCAGTAACACCTTGGTCCGGTCGCTCCCAAGCCCTATAAACCCACCTTTCATCACTCTGGAATGTGCGATTCTGAGTGTATCGCTCCACTCGCCGCCTGTACCGACGAATACGGTTCGCCCATGCATACACTTTCTGCTTCAGGAAGTCGATGCGCTCCGTGACACAAGACATATAGTCTTGAGGACTGATATCAGTCCCCAAGAATGCCCGTCTCACAAAGCGCATCACTCTAGGGCGAGTATTGCCCTCCCTGAAGCAGATTAGTTTGCCAATGAGCGCTCTGGCCCCACCAATACGGCGTTCAATTCTGCACTGCCAAGCTGGTACGGCTGGTTTCGGTCGTGTAGCTCTAGAGTCATTGGCAAATTTGACGTGAGCTACACGACATGCCGCTGCAGCCGCGCAGTACAGAATTGAATGAGCATCGGTGAGGTCTTCGCAGCCATCAAAATAGTTTGACAACTGCGAATTCAGAACCGCCACCAGCGCCCTATTTTTGTTATGCATGGGCAAACGAGGTAAGCGTGGCCTAAGTTCGGGTGACATGAAGCGATATTCCTGAATCGCATCCTCCAAAGCACTCCTCAATTCCTCATTACATTGGGTACTTACGTTTGTAGCCCTGTCATTACTCCCCTCGTCAACATGACTTGTATCAGACTGCGGTAGTAGTACAGCAGTCTGCGACTGGGGGGTGATGACATGGCTACTCTGCATTTCAATTCGCAGGCGATCAAGTACAGTGTCATCCAACATATGGTTACGCTGAATGACACGCACCTGATCCGATAATCGTTGTGCCGAAACGTTGACAGCTGGTTCAAGCACCTGAAACAGAGAGAGCATCCGAACACGGTACGCGGTCAGATTGTTTCCCCCCTCTGTAGCCCCATAGTATGAGCGCATGACATTTTCATTGATGGATCGTGTCCATCTCATGCGCTGCACACTTCCGCCGGGAGCTGGGACCCTATCAGAGGCCGGTGGGCCTCGAGGTCCTAAGCCGTCCGGCGGCCGGCGTCCTCCCCGTCGACGAGTAGGTGGTGGCGTCGTGGGCGGAGAGAAGTACTCGTCGCTCGAGCTCGACGCAACTGCCGCGGTCGGTGTCGTCACAGCGCTCACAGTGGGGCTGGGTACCGGCGGCGGCGAGGCGGAGCTGAGCGAAGAGTCCGGAGGTGTTAGGCGTGCACGTCTAGCGGCGCCAGATCTTGTCAACATTGTCTTGTCCTGTATTTATTTAGTTTTAACGGAGGTGACATGACAGATGTCACCTCCGGTTCGGCAGTTTTTGGTGTAATTTTGTTCGATTATGGTTCATTGTGAATATTTCTTTTTAGCGATGTATAAATGGCGTTTTTGGGCTATGGCTGTAGTATTTCCAGATGATTATCACTGATCTCGTATAACTGCTTTTAGAAAATAAATTAAACTGAAAATTGTTTGACTTGTTGACATTGGTGTTGCCAGTTTTTATTATTATTATTATTATATTATCTATGTCTGTAATTTATATGGTGGACATAATGAAGAGTATTCTATTCTATCATCGACAGCCCGACTTCAACCACTGGGCCAATTTAAGTTTGTGCCTATCTGTACGCTCTTGTGCTTGCTTTCCAGGTTCCATCCATATCATCATTAAATTTGATATTCCTACCATTACCATGTCCTGACATAATCCCCAATCACTACTTTTCCTTAACTTAGTCGTTTATGACATCCATATCAGCTACTACCGGAAAAATATTATAAACATTCTCAGACTCACTTAACTTCAACTCATTACTCAGTGATAAATAAACATTGACTTCCAACAAGGCTTTGGCGTTCTAAGAATTTATTAGCAAAACCACTATTGCTCGTATTTAGTACTTCTGTTTATAGCTATAAAACCTAAAAATTACAAGTCATAAATTATACCAATATAAAAACACGTAGAGTCCATAACTCCGAAAAATTCTTAGCCCACGTAAACAAGTTGAATGTTTAGGAGGAAAAATAAACTAGATATCAAGTTTCAATTAGAGATTTTGCTGATAATGATCTTATCTTGCCCAATTTAATTTGATACTTCGCTATAGGTTTATTGACTGTACTGCATGGCAGCTGCTGACAAAAAATCTTTAAAATTATACTTTTTAATATTATCTTCTGTTGAGGGGCTCGTGGCTAAGTAATAACAGCCGTACGAGTCGATCGATAAGGTAAAACCCACCTGTGCCTGCCGCAGTCGGTCCGTGAATGGGTGACCATCTTTACAAACCGAGATACCTCCGTGCATCGGAAACGGCTGTCATTCGTGGATCTTTGACAGTCGTTACGGAGAGTCAGAAGCCAGAAAATGTGACAACTAGTCTTACCAAAGAGTATAGTGTTACCCAGTAACTGGGTTATGGACGTCATATAGGCAGTCGCTCCATGTAAAATACTAAAACAGCTACATCAGGTTATACTGGAAGCTGACTCCAACATAAGTAGTTGGGAAAGGCTAGACAGATGATGAATATTATCTTCTGGTGTTGATGCTCTATTATCCTCTGCACTTGGTGGGTCAGCTGATAATGTTTGTATGGTTTAATGCTATGAAGCTGCCAGTTCTGAATTAAAATTTCTCCAGTTATCATATTAGTCATCCTTGTTTCTGGAAAATAAGGAGCGCTTTATTAAATTATTTACCTAGAAATTCTAGGTCTGGTTTCTACATATATAATGTAATTTGTTCAATCAGGTAAATTCTATTTTAATAAAGTTTAAAGAAACATCAGAGTTCTATTTAAAATGGTTACACCTAATTATTCGTTCTCGAAACCAGTTGTTTCGAATAAAACTTTCGTAATGTTAGAGATAAGCTTCCAAATTGAGGAGTCGTCGTTTCGTTCATGTAAAATAGGTATTAAAAAATATCTGTTTTGATATCTTGATGATCTTTGCCATAAAATGGTATCGATGTTATAACATCACTATCATTGATTGTAATCGAAATTGATTTAGGCACAGTATTATTTACATTTGAATTGGAGTTCTGAAATGTTTGCTACTGCTGTTAAATTGTATTATTATTATAATTAAATCAACCCAGAGAATTATTAACTCTTCTTGTGATCATCTACCCATTTCTTTATTTTTTATAGCTATTCACTGATTCTATGTTACACTTCAAACGTCATTGTTTTCTAAAAGTATCTATTTGGAACTAGTTCCTTTTTAAAGTTTCAAGCTTCAATTATCATACACAATATCCGATTCAATAAAGATAAAACTTGAACCCACGACAAACATGGCTCCATTGATTAACACTACTCCAAATTCTGCCCCACCCGTAAAGGAAAAATCGTGAACTTTCAATTCCTTATTGAACTAAACTAGATCACGTACTAAGGCTATCTTGCTGCTATTATTTTCCAACCAAGCATTACTTCCTGAAAGTGAGCGTTTGAAATAATAAAGAAACTGTGAGATTAACTTAATGTTGTTTACTGCGGAGAAAATATACGGGGAACGCTCTAATTTGGTTGGATTTTATTTATTTTCGCGCATGTTTTTCTTTCGAGGTATTTGTTTTGGTTGAAGACTTTAAGCTAAGACTAAAAGCTTGTTCAGATAAAATGTTTAGAGTAAAATTTACTAATTTGCTTGTCAACTAGTCGGTTACTGGTTTCAAAATCCGATAAACTATTTTGAATGTGATAGTTGCTCATGTTTGAACTTCTTCTGGCAAGAGCACGAACATATTCGAAAACGTTCCAATGTAGGTATACCAAATAAAATGGCTACTAAAAACTACGTATCCTGCAAATGGGAAGCCGCGCGGCTTGATTTTTAAGTGGACTACATATTTCACGATTCTAAATAATTTTGAAACTGTTTTGATATTTTTGCTAAACTAATTTGAAATCTTATGAAACTTCAGTAAATGAACAATGTATACAAAAAGTAGATAGAACGAACCTCTAAATTTCTTTATTAATTCAGGCCCAAAGTAATCTTGTAACGAACATTGTGAAAAATAAAGATACAACTTTCTGCACACACGGAAAATTTAAAAACTAAAAAGCTCTTCGGTGCATATTGGGGAACTATTCCTGTTACAGCAGCAGACATGCTATGTTTAGTCATGACTCCACGCGAGCCTAGACTATCAAATTATTCATGGTGTTTTGCTGCGCCATCAGCGTTCCTGATTCGGCCATATCTGGTTGCTTTTCACTGGAGACGTGTTTGCGGTGCCTCGGACGGGAAAGGTAATTTTGCATATAAAGTGAATAGCTGTGTTTTGGCGTTTTTTACGCGAAATTGATAGTGATACCTAGGTGTATTAAAATAAAACAGTTCTGAGCACACTGTTGGATGTTTTGATACTAGTCGGTACTTATAAAAACCTCTGTGACAGACTGACAATTAGTGTTACTGACTTTTTTCACGAAAACAAGTTTTTAATATTATAACATAACTTTAAATACCCCCACAACCTCTGTACCGTTGCATGCACCTACAAGCAAAATGTATTGTATGAACTACATTGCACACTACCGCAAACAGCTTTTCACACCAAAAATATAAGTTGTTTCCCAGATTTTTTTAAATTATTTTTTTCTTAGTTTCATATACAGAATGCGTAGTTGACGGCTATGTGATGTGTATTTTTACACCCTTTATATTCCTAATCACTAGTTCTACCTAGAATGCATATACGTAGTTTGGCAAAAAATCTAAAAACTTGAATTGAAGTAAAAGAAAATTTAAGTTATAAAACTGCGCCTACTTCGGGTATATCAAACAAACTAAGTTGGGAAAAATAAAAATAACTTCGTACTATTTCGGCTCGCTCCATTTCCGACGCTTATTTTCTGGGCACACACCCAGATGCCTATGATACTTTACAGGCAAACTTCTGCTGCTGCTCTGATTACCTCAAAATATAGGCTTACTATGCTCATAATTTTAAACTTTGGCAGTTTGCCTCGCATAAATTGAGATTATTTTTTATCCAAGCTGTTGTTTTTACTTTTATGTGCCTTATTTGATGAAATATGAATGGAGTCGTTTTTTTTTTTGTAACTGCGTTTTTGTTATGAAAATTGTCGTCTTTGCGGATATGTTTTCTTTTCTTATTACAAGTGCTTTTTTAAGAACTTGTGTTGTAAGTGAAACATTAATTCTTATAACTTTTTAATTCAGCCATTTTTGTAAAATAAGGTATTGACCTTGAATCGAGCTAGCTTTTGACGAGGATGCCTGAAAGTATTTTAGGGACGCCTTTGTTCAGCAGTAATACGGTGAAGAAAAGCTAAAAAAAATATCGTCATCATGTTGTTTTAATAGTTACATGACAAGTATCATTTGCCAACAAAAACAAGTGACATCTCAACTTATATTCCAGTGACATGTCTAAGGCCATTTACACATTATGCCGTAGCTGCAGCGGCATAATGTGTAAACGGCCTTACGGAGTGTAAAACTACCAAGCAATTTAAAAGACATGCAGGAGCCAGTAATTATCCACTATTAACATCACAAAACTTTATGACGTCCGATCACATGGCAAATGAAGTAATTTACCATTCTCATAACGTAGGAAAAAATCTTAATCGTCTCAATTATTTCCCATAATTTACAGCGGATGACTCGCAGCTGGTACATATAAAGAAATGTTTTATTTCCTTTTCTGATTCCCAGAAATCAAAATGAACAAAAAGCAGTTCAAATACAAAGTTTAACTTCCACAATATAAATTTGAGTACACCCAAAGTACCTTTCAAGAATTAATAAGAGTCTGAAAAGACTAATGGATTGGAAATTATTGGACTCAAAGTAATATTCGAGAGCCAGGCAATTTCTCGTCCATCTTTAAGATGCAATTAAAGTACTTTATTTCTTTCATTAGATCGAAGTTCCGAAGCACGTTTTATTTATGATGGCAAAGTTTAGGAACCTATTAAGGTGGATACATTATTGGAGGGTTGCTACAATCTGGGACAATATTGGAAGGTTGGGTGAGCTACGTGTTAAAAAACTGGGCAAACTAATTTACATTTATATTAAGTTTTTTTTTTCTGCACCTTCACTTATGGTCAACTTACAGCAGGCTTTTTAGAGATTTTAACGAGTCTCCTAGAAGTGTCTAATAGTAATAGGTACTTATCTGAGCGGAATTCAGATGTATTGCTAAGTGTAAGGTGTGCTAACCTACAGTCGGACATACAAACATCTTACCTACTTTAAAAAGGATTGTGCATATATGTAAGAATATTCTATATTTCAAATTCTTCTTAAATTCATTGTTCGTACACACATCCCTCCTTAGCTTATAGGTGTAAATTAAATTAAAAATGAAATCTAGCTCCTGTATGTGAATGCTTTTGAATCTTTTGTATTCATTGTCCAAGTAGATGGTGCAAGTAATTAAATGTTCATAGCAATTAACACGAACTGATCATTACTGAGGTGGATGGAACTGCATGTAATTTAATACTAGTTGAAAATTTTCAAGTAATCTTTATGCTACAAAAGTTTATAATTAACAGCAGAAATCGAACAAGAAATTATCAACATAGTTTTTGTTAATAGATCATATTCAAAGCATCTAAGAGAAAAAAATAAAGATATTATGAAATTATCTGTTTTTTTTTAAAGTAATAAAAGTAAGTTTGGAGAAGAAGTGATAAGTTGTAAGATCGAAACGAAACTCTTATCAACATAGCTCAAGGGTCTCGATAAGAAAAGGTAAAAAAGACCAGCCTTGAATTTTGTAGCAGTTATCTTGATCTAGGCTGGAGAGGAAACTTAATATGTAACGAAAAAAAAAATACAGAACAAAAATTTTCCGATCCGACTCTTTCGAGATATTTGAGAGAAATAACAATGTCAAACCCACAAAATTTGAATAGCCAAACCATATTGACACAAACCCAAATAGGACTTAGTCATACCGCTAAGTTCAAACCGTTTCACACACCATCTGCCCCGACCGATCTCAGTCCTCCCTCGAATACTAATAAGTTAATCTTTTATATCACGTTTTCGTGAAACAAAGAGATGAGGGCAAGTATGAGATAAAACATCCAATACAACATGACCCCTCGTTAGCTATACCCGCTTACCTATCTTACAAAAATTCTATATATAAAAGGGAGGTAAGGAAGGTCTTCAAATCTGGTTTTGAATCGCGGTGGTCGAGCATGGGCCCGTATTAAGCAGCAAGGGAATTATGAAGCATGTGCTCTTTGAATACTAAACGGCTATTTCCAAAGGCGGTGCGGTAGAAATAATCTGAGCAGCTTTGAAAGCCAGGGATGTGACTAATGTTTTTTTAGTTGCATAGACGGGAATTCGTATGGTAATCAGGGTGATGGAAGAAATGTAGGAGCTAGGAAAGAATGGGTTTGTAATTAGAATGAATTTTATGGTTTAAGAAATGAATGAAGAGTTGTGATTTATGGTGTGGAAGAAGTGGCATTAGTTGTAGGGAAAATAAAGATTCAGTATACAGAGACCACAAATGTAGCCGTAAATTTTCAGTAAAAAAAAAACTTGACCCAAAACATCCAAATCCAAATATTCCAATAAAATAAAAAAGAAATGTTTTGAAGCCTTATAAAACGACAAAAATAAAGATAACCTAAAAACCAATATCCCAATAGGAACCTCTTTTAGAATAATAGAATTCCTCCTCATTTATATGAAAGACGCGTCAGTAAACGGCTGTTTTGAATAAATCTTTAGCTTAAATACTAACTCAATAAGACCTCGTTTGGACGGAGTTAACGCTCTGTGAATTGAAAAAGGTTATGGATGGCTTAATTTGCATTTTGAGTTCTTCAATTGACCTCTTAGGCTTCGCTTTAATTTGTAACACATAACCCAAGAGTTCTTCTGAGAGATGGCAATGCTATACAACGTTACTTTTAGTATATGCGAAACCTGAATACAGTTTGTTCACAATAAGTTAACTGAATCGTTTCCAATAATTTTTACCCCATGTTATATTTTGGCCCAAAGATATTTAAAAAAGGTTAAAAGTTGGACACCGAGTGACACTAAGTAGGTTATCCAATCTCCGCGCCGAACGGTTAGCTACCTAGGTACTCAATCAATGAGCGCAAGACGGGCGCGTCGCGAGCGGCGCGGGTGAACATGATTTTGTATGGACAAACAGGTAACTTAACAAGCTTATAACTTTGTGATTTTTCATGATACAGTTTTGAAATCTTGTACATAGATTCTTTACATAAAAATACTAGACACGTGTTTCGGGTTTCGCATATACTGAAAATAATGTTGTATATTGCACAAGAGTTTGATTCGCTTCACGTGAGCTTTTTGTAAAACTCACGTACCTACCTATAGAATTGTTCGTATAGTCTAATTTTATGATTAAATATTCTCATAATGCACATTAATGTGCATTCGCGATTTTTTTGCCAAAAATGTAAACAAATATGAATTAATGGAAAAATTACTTTAATTCCTACACAATAAAGTTCAGTTTATTTTTATAACTTTTTCAACAGTGCTAGTCACTCTGAAATCAACTTAATTACCATTGAAATAAAGTTGATATCTGTTTAACTTGAAATAATATTAATTTGAAACTTAAGTTTGAAGACTTTACATGCAAACATAAACTCACACCTTCCCACGAGGGTAGACAGAAACTACAGAACGCCAACTGCTACGATCCTCACATACCTACTCCTTAAGCTTCGTTTATGCTCAAATATCTGAGGCTTAATAATTGTGAGTTTTTTCGACTCACCTTCGACTGCGAGCGCGTTAGAATTTTATATGGGAAAAAGTTATAGCGCCACCTGGTGGTCACTAGGAGAAACCTAATTCCCCATACAAAAATCTAACGTGCTCGCAATCGAACGTGAGTCCAAAAAACTTACACTAAGGCCACTGGCCTTACACATTACACACATGTCGGCTGTGAGCACTACGCACCTGACCTATTTAAAATAAAATTCTCATATGCCCCTGTAACACAGGTTTAGCCTAGCACGGGGTCATTGATCATTTATTTTGGACCAGGCAATTCGCACACTTAAAATAAGTGTCACTCTGTACCTTGTGTACTTTTTTATGTCAAATAAATTTATTATTAATAATAAAAAATTATAAAAAATCTTTTCGATTCGAATTTCTCATCATTATAAGACTATCCAACATTGGGCAGTGAGGAATGAATAGGATTGAATTGGAAATTACACACGATTTAACGATGCAATGTCTGGTTTGAATCCAAATGGCGTCATTTGGTTATCTATATACTTGTCCTAACATTTCGTTTGATGTCACTTTTGATATCTGCTGAACCAATTTAAATTCTTCCTGAAAACTATAAAATTTAGAATAACTAATTTTTTTTTAAAGTATTTTCAGGAAAACAGCGTAGGGAAACATGGATAGTTAATATAAGCCTAAAAAATGATGGGCATTTTTGTATGGAGCCTGGCCTGATGACCAATCGAGTTCTAATGCTGCTCAACTGATAAACTCTCATTTGATGTATAATTATGTGGTTTTTAGTGGACGTACCGGCCAAAACGCCCATCAAGCGTGGACCTTCAAACACATATATATATGTATATATATATAGTTACTATGCTTTTTCAAGTTTTCACTTTTGTCGGCACTCCTGGAGTGCCATTGATTTTTTTATTCCCAGAATCTTTACAACTAAAACTCTAACAATGACACAAGACTATGATTAATAACTTGACACATCGTTAACCGTATGTTAAAGAATTTCCAAAAAACCACATCATTCATTTAAATGATTACCTCTTCACTTCATTCAAATAAAAAAGGTGACTAACTAAATTAACAATGACTGTCATTTTGAAAACCGCAAACACTAATGAGTGCCAAAATACTCGTACAAAACGGAGGAAATACCAAGTACATGACTTCAGTCATTACCGACCCTCGTTTTAACTCATCATCATCAGACAAATGACGTCAACTGCTGAACATAAGCCTCTCCTAATCATCGTTACAAATGCCCGGTCTTCCACTTCCTGTATTCAGCAAATTCTCGCGACCTTCATTCCTCTGTAGGGAGCCTCCATCGGCCCCTCCGTTCTGTGAGTGATTGTATATGCTCCGTTCACTACCACTAGTTTATCAATTCTTCGGGATATTTTGGGTAAGTTGGTTATCCTGCAAATCTCCTCTTTATACATGAAGCATATAGTCCTTTCCATTGCCCTTTGAATGACTTCGAGCATTCTTCGTGCTTTCACAATGCGTACTGTCAGCGACCATGTAGCTATCAGTGTCATCACTGGCAATACATACTGGTCAAAGACTTTTATCTTGAAATACGGTATTTGGGACTAGAAGATGTTGCATAACTTCCCGATTGCTGACTCATACATGACAATGAGTATTAATGAATTGTCTAATTTCTTTTACAATACCGACGGCTTATTAATAGGCCTAGTTTTGTCTGTATGTATGTGTGCTTAACATACTTTTGAATGAGGAATGCTTTGAGAGGCTTCTGAGTGCATTTTGATACTCCTGGTTGGAGGTTCTATGATTGTTAAATGGTTTTTGATGAGTCTTGGATATATTGGAGGCGTTTGATTGATTAACCGGATTTCTGTTACAATTTTAATATTGTAAGTCTTCTTATAATACATATTCTCATTATGTAAGTTCGATAAGTTAAATCTCCTAGCAGTATTTTTTGTATGCATAGAAAACCTCTTCTATCTTTTAATTTCGCCACTGTGTAAAAAAATATCATATTTTTCTAGTAAGCTAGAAAATAGTTTGTGTTTCCATTATAATAATTTATAATATTTTTTTTTTTACTTACCACAAAACTAATTAATATATTTTATTGATATTATAAACGCTAACAGTCTTAAAATAATAATTAAGAATATGTATGTGTATATAAAAAGGAGGGGAAATAATCAAAGGGCATCAAAAAATTCGTCCGCATCGCTGTCAACAAGCAACGTGCTCAAAAGGCTGCTTTGCTAATAATTTAACATTAAAAGCTTTGTAAAGCGCAAATATTTTTATAACTAAGTATAATGAATAGTGTAATTTTGATATAATTTTGTTTTTTTATTTCTGACTGTGTTTAGTAATTTAGTTTGTGATCTTCCTGTACAAGTCGCAATAAATACTTTTTCTTTCTTTCTTATATTTTATAAAGGTACAGACATATTCTTTATCTAGTTGTTCAGTCATAAGTAGCAACCCAGACAGGCGCTTTACTTTGTGTAAATAATTTCGTCACCACTGCTCTCAAAACGGTGAAGGAAAACATCGTGAGGAAACCGGCATGTCCTAGAACCAAAAATTCGAAGACATGTGACATCTGCCAATCCGCACTGGGCCCGCGTGGTGGATTACGGCCCACTCCCTCTCACCGAGAGGAGGCCTGTGTCCCAGCAGTGGGAACATTAAAGGCTGATTATGGTTATGGTTATATAATATTATACTTATATGCGAAAGTACACGGGAGTGCGAAGGAACACAGGTGGGTTTTAGTCAGTAAGAGTCTGACACTCCCTTCCGCTCCACCCAGAGCGGGAGGGGTCATTTGATGATTACCCATCCGCAAAAAAAAAAAAAAAACCACTGAACTGATCATCCTGTTTTGCATATACGTTGTCAGGTGTACAGAAACGGACATACACCTTTCATCCCGGAAAAAAGTGCTGTTCCCGAGGAAAACCACAATAACTTTATTATGATAATAGATGGCGCCACGTGTCTTTCGAACGGTATCGACACTTATGCGGGTGAGACCGCGGGGCGCTGCTACTAACACATAATATCACGCCTATACGCCCCCAATGGTTAGCCAGAGGCCTATAGTACTCCCACATTTCGCCAGTTACGTGTAAGTCCCATGTAATAGGGGGCAAGCCTATTAGACATTATTATGTACTTAGCTGTAAAATGTAAAGTTCAAGTACCGCATAAATTAGAATAAGTTGACAACCCATCGTCTACGTGGTGCATCCCAATAAGGTAGTACCAATTTACCTTATAAGAATCTTATAACTGGCACGTACGAACTTTATTGGCTAGTATATGTAGTATGTTATTTTTTTAATATGTTGTTTTTTTTTGTGAATTTTTTCTTGTTTACTGTACCTGTCGTACAGTAAACAAGAAAAAATTCACAAAAGGACAATGCTCATTGATGTACGGAATCCCGTACCATGCTGCAGTAAAGTCAACTTTGATTTTTATAGATTACACATCTTATTAACTCACATATTAACTCCTACAAAAGTTCTTTTTGTAAACAAAACCCGGGTTTCGGAGATTTTCAAACGAACGGCCATTATTACTCTAAAAAAAGCCTATTCTATTCTAGTTATTTTTAATTAATGTAGAATCGAGAAAGTAATTTTTTTTAAATGTTTTTTGAAAAAAATCACAGCACTTTCAAAATTCAAGGTCATATCATTGGAAACGGAACGTCATGTAAAGGGAATAAAACAAAATCAACACTTTTTTACTTAAAATTAAATTCCCTGTTCAAAAATTAAATCCCCGACGCGTAATGTAAGAAAATATGAAAATAATAACTACAATATTTTGAACTTGATGCATGAGACTTTTTGGTACGAGTTTTGGTCATACTCCTTTCCAGTTGGGAACATCAGAATTTTCTAATTAGTTTATACCTATCATTTTATTTATAGCTTCAATCTAAAATAGCAGTCCTCCACAAAAACTCCAACAATTCCTCAATGATTACTCTATCACCAAAAAAGTGACGAAAAAAACATAACAATAACTAATAACAACTAATAGCCAGTCACAACTATACAAAAAAAAAAGTGGTAAAGTGCGCGAGGAACTCGCACACGAAGGGTTCCGTACAGTCACGAGCACTAAAATATGTCAACACTTGGCAACTTTCAATTGCGATTTTTTCGTGAAATAACGAATGCAACGTTGAAATACGACACTACACAAACCTATGGGTTCGAAAATACTTAATACTTTGTTCGTAATAACATAAAATTTCATTCAAAACTAAAGGAGAAAATCGTCTTTGAATAAAGCCAAGTGTATACATACCTACGCTCGTGATTGTACAACAGTACAATATTTTATTTTCATTTTTTTTTTGTTTTTTGATCGAGCAAAAAACGCCGACAAAAACATGTCTATTTACAAACTCTGTAAAAAATTAAAATATCTACGTATTACGGTTCAAAAGATACCTGTGACAGACGAACGGACAGACAGTGCGTCAGTGCGCGTGACTTAAGGTCCCGTTAGCATCCTTTGGGTACGGATCTCTAAAAACGATTATCAAAATGGCCGCGTCATTCCGCGAACGGTACCAGCGATCGTGTAGCGATTATCTACGATCGAGTGTCGATAGTCGATGAAACAGACAGTAATGTCTTCATTACTGCGGGCCAATTGATTCTGTAGTGGAAGATTGTCTGGGAATTATTTGAAGGATCGCCGCGAATGACGAGGACGGAAATCATTGGTTAGTGCTGTGTTTAACGTTTTTGCGAGCGCTATCGATAAATCGATTGACTGATATATGGCAGTACATTTCTTGGTTATTGTATTAGTTGTATAGTTTATAATAAACATATCATCAAGACTGTATTCCTCGCTAAGTTAAACAAAGGTGTACCCTGTAGGATTTGATTTTGGAACATAAACGCCCGTATCTTTTGATTGCGTTGACTTAAAAGTTTGATTTTTTTTTCTGCTTCAAGGGATTGCAGCCCTGAGTATTATATATTAATTTCAACTTGATAACTCCACGCGTTCCTGAGAAAAAGGTTCTTGACTGACAGACAACGAAGTGATCGTAATATAAGGGTGCTGTTTTTCCTTTTGAGGTACGGAACCATACAAAAAAATACAATAGTCAAAGCCTTAATTATGTTACTACATATATTTCCATTAATTCTTACTCTACAGTAACATCACAATAAATTATATACACATCATTGATCCCACTCAAACTGAAAACTTTAAACCGGCTTAACTCTGCGGCTGCAGATGTCCTTTGAAGCCAGACCTTTCGAACAGCTTATTAGTATTCGTTACAAAGTTTTGGGCCCATAGATTTGTATCTAATATATGTACAGATGTACGTGATTGGAAAACACATTTTATGTACCAGGCTTTCCAAAGGGTTATATTATGTTGAGTTCATTTTTTTTGCAGTTTTGTTAATTTTGGGTTTATTGATTTTGTTTGATGTTATGTTTTTAGAAAAGAACTGCCTATTAATTCAATTTTGAAAAATAAGTAGGTCCTTAATTTACAAAAAAATGTGCACATAAAAGTGAATTCGCTAGAGTTTTGTTGAATTTTGACAGTTATATTTAAATTTATAATATTTTGTGTTGAGTCTGATTTTATAGCATTAAAAAAAAGTTTTGTACTTTTAAAGTTTTGGATTTTTAAGTATTGTGTAAAGTGCTTTGTATTTTTTAAGTTTAGATTTTTAAGTATTAGGCGTAAGTTGATCTTTCATTTTATTTGATAGGTATGTGTTTGCAAACCACTATTGTATTGGGGTCATCCTGTAAAGATACTGTGTGTAAGTTTAATAAATAACAATAAAGGCTTCCGCAAACAGGCGCGATACGACGGCGCCAACGCGACTCTAGTAAAACAATTTTTATGAAAACTACATTCATGGAAATTGTTCTAACAGGATCGCGTCGCACGGTCGCGTCGTCGCGTCGCGCCTGTCTGCGCAGGGAGCCTTAAAGCTAGCTAAACCTAAGTAGGTACATATATATTTATAACTGTTGTTCTACAGATGGAGGGGTCCGTGGCTAAATAATAACAGCCGCACAGGTCGATCGATCAGGTTAAGCTACGCTTGCCGCAGTTGGTCTGTGGATGGTTAACCATCTACATACCGAGACCCCTCCGTGCCTCGGAAAGCACGTTAAGCGGTTGGTCCCGGCTGCCATTCGTAGAACTTTGACAGTCGTTACGGGTAGTCAGAAGCCCGAAAGTCTGACAACCAGTCTTACCAAGGGGTATCGTATTATCCAGTAACTGGGTTATGGAGGTCAGATAGGCAGTAGCTCCATGTAAAATACTGGCATTCAGCTGAAACTGGTTAGACTGGAAGCCGACCCCAACATAGCTGGGAAAAGGTTCGGCAGATGATGATGTTGTTCTACAGATAATAAATAAACACATAACATCACGCCTCTAATCCCCGAAGGATTAGGTAGAGATGTAAAGTAAACACTTATGGTCTAAGGCGATTAGCACACTGCACCGCATTATGCAGCGGGACGCAGATAACGTGCCCCCCGCACGTGATTTTTTACATACAAATTCAATAAAAACGCACTTCCGTGCGGGGAATTTGTCTTCGCTTCACGCACTCCGCTGCGTAAAGACTCCTTCAAACAGGCGCGACACGCGACACAAAGGCACCGCAAGTCGCGCAACGAGCGGTGCCTTTGCATCGCCCGCGATTATATCGCGTGTCGCGCCTGTTTGTAGGAGCCTTAATGCGGTGCAGTGTGCCAATCGGCTAAGGGCTGATTTTTCAATCATCTGATAACTTTATTCATGGAATTATTTTGAAATGTTGACAGTTATTTCATACAAAAACTGACAAAAATTCAAAACTGTTCCTCGGATAAAATTTTCTGGCGTTTGAAAAATCAGCCGTAAGTCTCATGTAATAAGAGCCGAGCCGATTGCCAACAACCAGTCACAAAACTAGACTTCGGGCTGCTACAAAGAAATTCTTTAAGAGAAACCTAAAAACACTATACCCGACCAGCAGTATTGCTTGCAACCACTCGACCAACAAGGCATTGTAATTAGTATGTCAGTTATTCAGCATCAAGCCTAATCAACCTTTTGTTCCCTGCTGAGACACAGGCCTCAGCTCGGTGAGAGGGAGTGGATCGTCCACCACACAGCGTTGGTACACATCAAGCTACCCGAAACTGTCAAATTTTCCCAATCAACTTTGAACCTTATGCTTCAGCGATAAAGTCGACAAATTGTAGTAGCTTGATGTGCTGGCGTCTGTACTTACCTAGATGTCACATGTTTTCGAATTTTTGGTTCTTGGACATCCCGGTTTCCTCACGATGTTTTTCTTCACCGTTTTGAGAGTAATGGTGATGAAATAATTTACACAAAGTGCCTGACTGGTTTCGAACCTACGACCTTACAACTAGTGACTTGCGACTGTTACCACCGAACCACTGCTGCTTGACAAAATTTCAGTTATTACTGTTCCAAAAAAAAAGAGTATTTTCTCAAAAAAAAATATAATCTATGTATTTATCGACCATACAACAACTTAACGTATCTATAGGTACTATGTTCGGCACCATTTCACCAAGTATCTTAGTAAAATCGACACAAGAATTAGCCTAAAGACATTTCCTTATCGCTTCAAATATTAAGAGCAGTTAGTTATTATACGAATCTTCAAGCAGCTATCACGTATAATATTACTGATATCGCCTACGGCATTTGGCGATAATCTATGCTTACCATCCCACACAATTAATGTATTGGAATAAGGGTCATTATTGATAAGCTAAATGGCTTGTAAGTGATAGAATGTCAAACCATCATTATGATTTATTGTAGGGATATTTAAATGCATCCTAAATATTATCACCGTTATTTTTATTTTTTTTCAATTTGTAACTGATTTATAATATTGATTTTTATTGTGCCACTCTTGGGGTAAATATAATCTTCCTTTAAAACTGCAACAGTAAACTCAAACTCAAAATCAAAGCATTTATTTCAATTAAACCATTTAGGTACAGGCATTTTTGAATTTGCAAGAAGTTGGTCTGTTAGAAAAATATGAAGCTAAGTTGCCCATTGCAAAGCGTCCTATGGAGAAGAACGGGCAATAAACTCCATGGACACTCTTTCAAATTATATTTTTACAAAAATATTAGTTAAGTACGTCATTAATGTTGAATTTATAATAAAAAATAATACACATATGAAGCACACATAAAAATACAGATGCATTTATTTATAACAATGACTACCATAATTTTTTTTTTGTTTCAAAGGTTAAAACATTTCTTAAACATGCACAATCACGTTAACATCAAGAATTACAAACCCATGATTTCGTATCGATCATAAATAATTCATTACACGTCTATCAAACCCTGTTCAGATCCCAAAACATCGAATTAAAAGGTTCCACAATTCAACATAACAAAAAGTCATTCTAACTAACAGTTTAGCAGAAAAAACCGAAGACAAAACGGCAATCAACACAAAAATAACAAGCCTTTTTGTACGAACACTCCAAAACTTTCAGCGTATTAAAAAAAAAAACTCATTGAACATTCCAAATTAACAGACAACTATGACATGTACAAGTGTTTCTGACAACCTTGCATATACTATCCAAAAACACACCGACTTGAAACTGGATCTTAAAGTGAACAAGATAAGGTTGAGGTTTTGCTGATTGAAGTGTCATAAACGCAAATTGAAGTTGGCATTCTAAAGGGTCATAGAGACTGGTCCGATGTTACAAAGACAATGAGCTATACAGAAATCTCTCAGCAAGTGGTCAGTATTTCTCGTCTTTCTAAGACATTGTTACACCGTTATTCTTCGGACGTGACTAATGTTGGCCACTTGTTACACAGCACCGTAACAGAATAATCTTTTGACTTTATGAATGCCTTTCCGGAGTCAAGTGGATGTGGACATGGAGAGTTTTTTTGGTGGAAGTAAATTATAGCAGTATAAGGGTAGTTCTTCGAAATTTGATTCTTTGACTGATCCATATGGCCAAAATTTAATTTCACTTTCAGCTCTGTAACACATGTTCATATGAAAATAGGTATACCAAATAACATATATTTGAATGAGGGACTCGTTTTTATAAACTAGTTTTCAAGATATTAATTTTGTGCCCAGATGAATCAGAATGTGTTACATATTAATCAGAAACAGAAATAAAAAGTAATAAATACACCGTTAGTTATGAATGTAAATTCTAAACAATAATTATTAATTCTTAAATAGGACTAAGACATATCAAAAGTATCATATTTAGAACAAGATTATACTCCTGTAATTTTTTTATTATTCAAAAGGTTATAGCTAAGTAAATAATAATAAATAAGATTAAAACTACTGTCTTGTACACGGTCAAAAATTGGACAAGGAGAATTACGCAACAAAAGCGCTCCTATCGTGCTGGAGAGGGGAAAAACTAATTTATTTTATTATTCATATGGGGTTTTGACCATACGAATCAGGCACAGATGAATCAGGATTTTGCCTACAATCAAGCATAACTCATCGTACATACAGACTTCATTATTTTCATTTTTCCACACGAATCTATAACCCAAAAGCGTCACACGAAACACAGATTGAAGTTTTAAAACAATAAAATAAATTTTATAAATTAGGCATTGTAATTAGGATGCCACCTGAACCAAACACAGATGAATCAGGTATTTTCCTTCGTAACACCGGATCTAAGCCAACCAGCCGCACGTCTACCTTCTAGGTCGTCCGTTGCACGACTGGCTTCCCCCCGCGCTGGAAGCCAGACTCTCATTATTATTACCCGACCAAGTACGGTCAAGCGCAGCTTACGCCACATTAATCAGTATTATACGCCGGACACTTCTTTTTTACTTATTTATAAACAGACTAACGTAGTTATAACTAATACACATTTTTTTTGTAAGAGGACAATTCATTTCCTTTCGATATAATAATAATTTATATTGATGTATCAAAGGGAAAATGCGACATCGACCATTTTGTTCCGGAAAATGGCAACCGGACGCGCTATATGAATCAGAAGAACGACCTTCAAATATTTTTATTTTGTACCTAGACAGCAATTATTAAAAAAAAATCATTTGTCCCAGTAAGGGATAAAGCTAAACTGTACAAAAAAAAATATTACATGCAGTTTTTTTAGTTGGTTACAGAAATATACCCACCCACAGACATCGAAAATTTTGTCCCTGAAGAATTACCCATAAATAGATTTTGGTTTTGTGATTGTAATTGATTAACAATAGTGATGTCAACAACGCATTCTCTCTGGTTTCGGCCACATGGTACGCAGAGGCGATGAAAGTTTGGAAAAACTGATTGTAGTTGGGAACACCGAAGGCAAACGATCGCGCGGTCGTACACCAACACGATGGACCGATCAGGTGAAGAAATCACCGTCCTTTAAATTCTACACGGTGATATGGGATGCGTTGGACAAAAACCGGTGGAGGCGGATCATCCACTCCAGAGGGAACTCCGAAGCTGTCCACGATCCTCAGACATGAGGGACCGACTACAAAGAGTCCTGATGAAGTGTTACATCTAAAAAGATGTCTTTCGGGTCTTCAAGTCGACTGTCTGATGTAATTTTCACGTTCAAAAAGTAGAAGACTTTTGATTTTGAGAGTGAATAGTTACTTCGAGGCAAGCGTGCTCCAACGTCGCATCTTCGCATAACTCGTCAAAATGTAGGAAACAGCTGATTCTCTTTTCGCAATTTCAGGTTACCTGAGTCCCATAGTAACAGTTGTTCACAACGATAAGTACAATGACCCCTTAAGAGGTTATCCATTAATTACCGGACATCCTGTATATTATACCTTAGATATACCTACCTATAAAGTACAAATTGACACTTTCTTAATATTCTTCGTCGCGAAAATTCGCGTCGGTATAACAAAACCGCCATTGATAGAGCAATCTACAGTAATATCAGTAATAAATATTTAAACTGTCGATTTATAAAGAGGGATCAGCTAATAAACCATCGTGACCGCTCCTCGGTTAGTCTGTTAGTGTATCACGTTTTGTGACGGGCGGCGCGGCGGTGGAGCGGTCGTGATCTCTTCCTTGGTACACTTTTTGTTTAGGGATCTTGTGCACTAAGGTGTAATTGGGCAAAATTGGAGCGTTTTTCTCTGGATGCATTCTGTAAATGATGAAATTAAAGATGATGAGTAAATACTTTTCTTGTTGTTGTGTTTGGATAGACTTTCTTTTTACTAACATTAGGTAGGTATTGAGTATGTGTTACTTGTTAATTAAATATAAATATTCTGTGCCACTACTGGGCAAAGGCCTCCCCGAGTCCTTCAAACATTATCTAACAGAACATTAAAGGCACCTAATTTGTTGTAAATGACATAGATCTTATGGGATATAGATATATATGTATATGTTATATGCACGCACAATGGTCCATTGAAAGACTAGGTGCGAAAACAAAACCCATAACATAGAACAGGATATAGATTTATACAATTTGTTTTATTTCAAAATCTTGTTGGAAGATTTGTCTAATAAGTAAACATCCTTATCAACCTGCGTATTGACCATAATATAATATAACATTAACAAAACATGATACAACATCTAAAGTCACCGATTACGCTATTCTGGGTAATTTTACCAAAAATGAAAAAGAAATACTACCTACAGTTTATTTACCTCTTAAAGAAACTAGAAAATAGCGTCGAAAAACTCATCCGCATCGCTGTCGACTGGTAATGTACCCAAGAGACTGGCGGCATTACCACGTTGTATGGCGATTCTTAGCCTCTGGCCAAGGTAAAAGCCAGCCCTTGGGTCACGGGAAGTGTCAACCAGCCGTTTCGAAATATCTTTAAAAAGACCATGAGCACTCGGACCCCACGGCCCGAGGGTTCAACCCCAAACGGCTCAAAAATCTACCTCTTATAACCAAACTAAATCCTTACCCCACATCTTCAGCTCACAACACAACTAAACACAGCTCCAAAATTAATCCTGACCGCAACACACCACTGCAGCCATTAATGTCGCCATGATCGTTACAGTCTAGTGCGCAAGCAGCCTAATGTTGCCGTATGATTTATACCAATGGTTCTGTAATGAATTTATTAAAACTGAACTCTACTTGAACTGGCCCTTGTAAAGAGAATTATGCATTGTAAGAAAGGAGTTTACTGCTATTTTTTTTATTTTTACTGGAACTTTTTGTTGGCAGAAACAGTAAGAATTAAAAAAAAATAGACTCTTGTTTGAAATCTGTAGACGTTGAAGAATTTAATGTCTATGTAAACGTGGTTTAAAAAAAATTATATATTTTGAATATTATTATCATTAAAAAAAACAAAATATTATCTGGGGGCACGGTAGTGCCCCGCCAAGTCGTATGTATATATTTTGAAATAACCTGTTCTGAAAAAAATATCTCAGTTATTTGCATTGTGAAATAAAGTTGACCTTTCAAATATTAACTTGCCTTGTTTCTTGAAAATGTATTTTAAGATTTACATTTTCTTGTTTGATTTGATTTCTTTATGAAATCGTAAATTTACTTTTCACGCTCAAATGTATTTTTAACGAAATACACTCTAGATCTGTGATTTCAGTCTTAGTAATGTTATTTTAATTTGCGAAAACCAATATTATTAAAGAACTTCTAAGCAATTTTAGTTCTTACAATTCAATTTTCTATACGAAAATGAAAATATAAGATGGAAGGTAGTTAGCCCTAAATGTAATTTTTAAACAAAATAATTTTCATAAGCACAGACCTACAGTTACATCAATGTCAATAGCATTATTTGAGACTTTATAAAATAATGCAAACCTACTGAGGAAGGAAAGTCTTTAAAGATTACTTTTTTTGCTGACACCCTAAAAAGTCTTACATCCCATTTGATAACTTAATATAGAACTTAATCCACTAAAGAAAAAACCATACTCCTATCCCAATTTCTTTTATATTCTGTTAAATCTTTTTGAACAAAACACAGGTCACGAATAATCGAAAAAATATTTTTTCAACCAGCTCCAAGGATTTTTTATTCAGCGGACCGATTTACCGTGAAAGCAAATTTAACCCCAAACGGATATAAAGGGTCTCTTAAAAAACTTTCGACTACCTGAGGCTTTGAATTTAAAAAAACTATTTGTGCATTAAAGTTTTAGCGAATTATAAACTTAGAAAAACACTCTAGACTTATAGTAGTTTAAAAATTGAAATGTTTTTTTTTCTTTTTGCAGATTTAACGGCAGTGAGCTCTGGTGGGAAAACTTATGCTCGGTAAGGAATATTAAATAAAAATATTATATATTATAAAGCTTAAAAAAACGGTTTTATTGTACCATTGAAGCCTGATATAAATAAATAATAGGTAAATAAATTTATTATTTTAGTGTATCGCATTCGTATGTTGCAGCTGAAAATCAACGTCAGGTGGTACACCTTATGTTGTCATCTGTCATATATAGTTGAGGCCCTTTTGGCATTTTAATCATCATTTTCTGTTTTTTTATAGTTTTAAGGTGTATTTTTTGCTGTAATCCCAATAAACGCATTATTCTTTAGTTACCAGAGCTTACACACGATTATCAACAAAACTTGATTTAATTTTGTTCACCTTGACTATGAACGTAAGTTACCTACGACGAAACGTAACTGAACATATCTAATAAATATGGAATACAAGTATCTTCACTTTGGTCTGCCAACTGCGAACCCATTCCGTTTACTTTAGTTTTTATTTGATCCTCTGTGGCATCCATCTTTTTCTCATATCGATATTTATTTCAGCACACTCTGCCTTCTATTTATGTTTATTCAGTCTCTCGTGCTCGCTCGTCTTTCTAGCCTTTCCGAAGTATATAAGGGCTGGCTTCCAGTTCAAACATTTGGCTAAGTGTTCTGGTGTAGGTTACAGGCTCTAACGAACCCACTTATAGGAGATTACGGTCCTGATTCATCGCATCTGGATAAGTACCTAGGTACTGTGTACCAGACAATTCGTGAAGTGGAACAGTGTCTGTCAAATTATCTGCCAAATAAATTATATGGAAATTAACCGGTGATGAAACAGGACCTAGTATTTTAGATTGAATATTGTCAGTGTACTGCTTAAAATTATGTCTCATGTTTTAGATTTTGAATATTTAGATTGCTGTCAGTAGTAAATTATTAAAGGTTTCTAATCCGAAAACTTAACCTTTACCTACTCTGCGTTTATTAAGAAGGGGGATACACTTTTTGACATTGACATGAAGTGAAAAAAATCGGCACTTTGACATTACTTACTTGGCAGAGCTTCGTCAGTTGTTGACTCTCATGACAGTCGAGACATGGTCGAGACTAACCTGCTAGGGATTACTCCATCACTCAAAAAGAAATATGATTTCGCAAAGATATCGCTGCAATCTTTTAAAAAATATGTCGTCATTTGAGACCAAAACTATTATAGCCTATAGTAGGATAAAAGCACATTCGTCGAGAGTACAATATCTCGTAATTTGATGCCTGGGATCAGCATGTTTGTTTATTTTGCCCTATGTTTGCCTTTTGTCGGATCGGGATACCCTCTGTCGGATGAAATGAGAATATGTGGATGGGAGAAATGTTATTGATGGATTGTGTATGATAGTTATGTGTATTATTCTGTATTTTTTTAATGGATGCTAGAGAGTTTTTTGAAGACTGATAGCATTGTGTTTTGCGTTTACTTCTGTTTTTGTGACACAAGTTCGTTTTAGATTTTCTTAGAGTCATGCCAATAGTGTAACGGTTGGGGGTCGAACTCACAATATCTTGTTTACTACTACTGCTTACTTGGGCTGTGACACTGGACACAAAAATATGTACAAAGGTGCTAAAAAACGCATGCAAAATCTGTTCTAGATGTTTCCAGAGACGATTCCATATATAAAAATAACTTGGTTATATTATAAAGAGCCAGTGTAAATAATCAATAGAAATTCAGGTGACACTGTCATATAATCTTTAAGCAAATAAACCCATAAACATAATTCCCAAATACTACACTTAATACTATAAACCTCAGCTTTTAGAATAAAAACCTTTACTCAGCAGTATTATTCAAATCAGGCCAGCAGTTTTGAAGATTATCTCAGAAACGGGAGATACACAAACAAACAGAATTTATATCTTTTTAATATTCGTATAAAAGTTTGGCTCTAAGAATATTCTTATAATTTATTTAAACGTGGGTGAAGTTAAGTAGGTACTTAGCTGTGATAATCATACCTGCGGTGCTATTCTGTAAGAATCTCACCGTGAAAACTTAGGTGAAGTGAGCGTGGAGTGAGCTGTCAATAGTGTCAATTCCTAGCAAAACCAAACTCACTTCACCTAAGTTTTCACGGTGAGATTATCACAGAATCGACCGGCTGTAGTCATTATGTGGAGATTCTAAAAAATGTTTATTGAAATCCCTATATCTTTAGGTACCCTATAATACAATTAGTTTAGTTTTTTTTTGCTAAGATTAGAAGAATTAGGGATTGTAAAAAATTGTGACAAACCATTCCTGGATTTCAATTTTGTGACTTGATGAATGTCTCTTAGCTGTCTTTAAATTCCATTTCTGCTACATAATGCATCTAATTAGGTGTATACCATCATTATTACCTACCTTTTTTTTAAAACCTACTTTTTTTCTTCTATCTCTCTATCTTCCTTAATCTTATTAACATCGACTATAATAAAACCATACACTACAGTATTAACCAATCCGTTTCTATTGACAAGCAATGTGCATGGTTCACACGCCACTTTGCAACGTCTGACCCAATCTGACCATTGTCCGGCGTGATGACAACTGTCTGCCTTTATTAGACGTGTAAGATTGTTTCGTCTCGATCTACGTACAGTCACGAGCATAAGTATGTATACACTTGGCTTTATTCAAAGGCGATTTTCTCTGTTATTTTTGAATTAAATTTTATATTATTACGAACATAGTATTTTCGAACCCATAGGTTTATGTAAAGTGTCGTATTTCAACGTTGCATTCATTATTTCGTGAAAAAATCGCAATTCAAATTTGCCAAGTGTTGACATATTATTGCTCGTCGTGGCTGTACTCGTGTGACTTATCTTATCGTCTCTTAGAGGATTGAGTCATGCATGACTCATGTTTGTTTACTTATATCACAATATGTTTAATTGTCCATACATTTGACAGGACTTGACATATAAAATGATTATTATATCTTATCACATATTTGGACCTCTATCCCTTTCACCTGCAATCGTACGATTTCTCTTAAAAACGCTCTCTTTAACCATCTGTATTCCAACACATTTGTTTCGTGAGGAAACCAGCATGTCCAAAAAACCAAAAATACTAAGACATGTAACATCTACGAACACTCACTGAGCCCGCGCGTGGTGGACTTCGGCCCACTCCCTCTCAAAGAGAGGAGGTCTGTGTCCCAGCAGTGGGAACGTTATAGGCTGATTATGATGCTACTGGATATATAAAAAAAAAACTAACAGTTTAGAAAAATCGAATAATCATGCTTAAGAGTATGCAGATCCGTAAGTGAAGCAGATTAGTAATAAACAACTCGAAAGACTGTGAGTGAGCAAAATTTGGTATTAGAAGACAGTTTCAGCCCTTGTATTATTATAGCATCTTTACAAACCATTGGCCTTATGAACTAAATTAAACTGTTAAGAAGCTAAGCCAAACAGTAGATTGTTGTCAATCTCTGATACTATCACAGCAGTCTTAATAGAGTGAGTCATAAAATGTATGTTAACGATGAGAGGAATGATGATGAATGATCTGCAACACTACTGCAATTAACTGATCGCAGTATTTTTAGAAGAGGACAATTGTTGACAACAGTCGCAACAGTGTTTATGGCAATTAAATTAAGGATAATGTAGTTGAATATAATAAATAAAAAAACACTATAAATAAGGGCCACGAAAATAGGTAGTACTTAGCATTATATTGTAGGTGAATATTAACATGACTGCGATCCTCAAAGAGTTTCATGCTTAAGAGAAGACTTTAATCCCAAAATACTGATTATCGTACCCATAAACGCGCGAATTTCTTATTCAAGACGAGAAATTTTGTAAGCCAAAATCCCCAGCCCTAAGGCTGCGTATTTAGTAGTAAAAAATTCATACGATTTCTCGATATGAATAGGGGGTACAAAGGGGTTCATTCTATAGCCGCCATAATAGGGGGCGTAAATGACTCGACACATGTAACTCGATTCCGTGATATAATGCTGTTTATTGTGCCGACGACACACTATCTTTTGTCCTGTTTTCGCGGGATATTTCGTTGGAGAGTCGGCAGACAAATATTCCATCATGTTTTGTATGGGTCAGAATTATGTTTGAATTGATTTTAATGACATGACATCAAACATGCATGAATTAAAGATTAATTTTAAAATGTGTTGTATCTTTGCTTGATTCAAACAAGTGACGAGCATTTTACATTTTTTTGTAAAAGTTTTTTAAGCCATTTATCACCAATCTGTAATAATAGGTTTTTTTTTTAATTTCTGTTCCCAAACTCTCGCTAAAATTCTAAACGATCTAACAAATTAACGTTCATCGTGTTTATGATACTTGGGTAAATATTTTAGCTTCACTTTCATCAAGAGACGCATTTTTGCCAACCGTACTTTCAACCCTCTTGAATATGACACCGGCTGGAGTGGATCGCTAACAAAAGCACGCTGATTTTGTTTTGACTAAAATCTTGACTATAGTAATATCTGATTTCAGTAAACCTGTTTTTGTTGATAGGTACAAGAAATAATACTGTCATTATTTCGTGTGCATGCTCAATAAAGTTTGTCTCGAAGGGATATGTTATAGAGGGGTCGAAGACGATATAGCTCTAACTCAGCTTGGTCAGAAACTGGTTTCAATAATGGCATAAATAACTGCTCATAAATAAACTTATGGGATCATTTGCTGTACGAAGGCTCCATGATAGTCGGATATCTATCATGATAGGTAACTGTTGATTAAGAGACGAATGTTTCGCCATTGATCAAGTTTAGTCTTAAAGAGGTGAGAAGAACTGTTTTTAAATGGTCTAAAAAAAGAAAAAACACAAGATATTTATTATACTTAATGTGGTTTGAGTTGAGTTCATGATATTTAAAAATCTGATTATAAATTTAATACAAGTTTCGTCATCAAGATTATTTATAGTATCACGTTACGTTTTATGGTTAATAGTTTTGGTGTTCATAATAGTAAATTTTTGATAGCCATCTATTTTTATTTCTGTAACGTATTCCTATTTAACATCGTTATTAGGAACATGTGGAAGCGTTTCAATTAAGTTTTCTTTATCGTAACCATAACCACTGTCTCTACTACTCCGATTATATTTATTATTATGATCTTCGTTGAATTTTACTATCAAACCATCTAGAACATTTGTAATGACGTCATTTGACGAGAGATGAGCTATTCCTAAATTTTAAGTAAAATGTTATTGTATGGATAGTACACAAGCTTTGCTTGTGGACTGCCAAGTCATGTGTCGCACGTTCAAACCCGGCCGTCGTCAGGATCGTCTTTTTGTATTTGCAATTATTTAAAAGATAATTTATCTACATTAAGAAATAGTTAAAAAGGCGACGGTGAGTTTGAAGGTGAGAGAGCAGCGCTAAGACTAGTCAGAAACAGACGTGTGTCGCTTTATATGCAAATGTTCTTGAGATACCGCCATGTCAAAATAATAAATATTGTGACCAGAAATAAATTCGGGAAATCTATTTTGTTTGCTTATGTGAATATCTTAGACAAGGAAGGGGTGAGTTGCATTATGAATTACCTAATAATCGTGTTGATCCATTCGGGAATGTTCTTATTGAGTTTACATATTGTGTCAATTGTTCCAGCATACCGACACGCCCTTTAATTATTGGAGAATTCTTGTGCAAATTTCCCCAAGTGCGCAGCTAAACCGTATGTACAATTTCTCATATCCTTCACTATCTTGTTTACCGTTCCGTGGCGAAGACTCACGCCAGCAGCCGGCAGTACTGAGGACTGGAAGGGTTTCATGCTCCTACCGCCATCTGTCTAAAACCCTCCTGGCGCCCTTCTTATTTAGTATTAAGTTAGTTTTAAGTATTTAGTTAAGTTTGTGTGCCAAGCTGTCACTGCCCCTCAGGCCGGCACATCTTGCAGTTATTTAATAAAACCGTGTTAATCATTAAGTAGTTTTACTGTCCAAACACCCACCATAATCGGTACGTAACATGGAGCCCAACGTTGGGCCCGAACATTCGTTGCATCTATTTCCTGCTCGAAATGCTTTGTTAGAGATAAATGCTATACATTAGTCGCTAATCATCCCGTGAAAATTATAAATCAATTGGGATTTAATGGATAGTTATGTGTTAACTGAATTTGTTTTTCATTCAAGGGTTTTAATCAGTTTTAGTATTACTGTTTGTTTAATTTTATTAAATGACAGTTAACGTATCTTTCTGTTACTCACTATGTCTGTACTCTAGTCACCAATTCTTCTGAAAAACGTTATAAGTTACAACGAACTTAGTTATTGCAAATTAATGTCTGTAGTTAAACAAACGTAACGTCTATTGGAATTGTTCGTAAATAAAATATGCGAATATTCTTTTACAACATTTAGGAAAAAGTTAGTCATGAAATTGCCAAAAGTAACGACCCCATACATCACAAAAACTCAGGAAGCACATGCGTCAAAATAAAAACCGTTCCCGCAGGAACTTCGCAAGTTAGTTTCTAGTGACCCAATAATATTTCATTCACCGCTTTCGCTACAAATGGGCTGGTACCTCCGATGTTGCGGTTAGTTACCTTAACGCAACTCCTGCGGCCATTGTCCCATGATTCTCCGCTCATAATGGCCCGGAAGTCCGCGGGACATTCGACATAATCCAAAGATTCCGCATAAAAATATAAATGACAGCAAATAAAGTTTCTTCTGTGATGGCCAACAATGGCCGATGTGAATGGTGCCATGTTGGACTCGCTTCGTTTTGTATAGCGCTTCCTTTGGATATCTTTTTGTGTGAGGCCAGGTGATGTTTCCTTTTTGATGGATTTGTATCAATTGGTTTATACTTTTTTGTAACAAATATGTCAGGGGTTGGATTTTCAATTTTGCCTTTGTGTTATTTGTATCTTATTGTTGCGATTGTCAATCATTCATTTGCAATAAGTATGTGAAGTTACGAGCAAAATTTGAAATCTAATTATATTAATTAGTTAAGCCTTTACAATAAGCCATTGTTCATGGAATTCAATTAGTATTTAATACAACAGACAGCGTTTCGCGCTGTATATTATCTAGTTCAAGGCAACTCCTATCAACTTATTGAAGACATAATTATGGGAACATTCCGTTGGCGCTATTATTGGGTATTGTTTTCATCATTCCTCCGACATGCCACCATTAACCATCTTGATAAATTATTAACACCACACCTAGATATATTTTGATACCTACAAACCACATACCTACACATCTATCTGCTTTTAGAGTCATCATTATAATCTTCCAACATTATTCAAAGCTCTATCAAATAAAATTTCTATCTTTGGCTTTAACGTAACAGGATAGTGATTAAGTTAACAGATATTTGATTTCATACTTATAAACTTAATTCACTTGCCATTTCAACTTATTGAGACGTCAATTTTAATTTCTCTTATACCTATCAAATTGTAGATTTATCGCCGCAAATCATTTAATTTTAATACTCTATCCTTCCGTTCTGTTGAATAATCATAAACCTGTTATCCCATTACGATTGTAAATGTCCATTCATCATTTTTAGGGTTCCGTACCTCAAAAGGAAAAAACGGAAACCTTATAGGATCACTTTGTTGTCCGTCCGACCGTCCGTCCGTCTGTCTGTCAAGACCCTTTATCTCGGGAACGCGTGGAGGTATCGAGTTGAAATTAAAACCATATACTCAGGTCTACAGTCCCTTGAAGCTGTGAAGAAATCAAACACCTAAGTTTGCATAAAAAAAAGATACGGCCGTTTATGCCGCAAAAAACGTATATTTCGGCACTCAAGGGAATCAAATCAAAATAGGACACTTCCTGTTGACCTAAAATCGTGAAATTTGGCAAAGAAAAAAATCCGAAAACCGTGAAGTTGGTACATTAAAAAATCCCGTAATAAACTATTTACATACCTACAAAGTACGGAACCCTCGGTGCACGAGTCCGACTCGCACTTGACCGGTATTTATTAAGTATTAGACACCCACGTTTAGCTGTTATAAACTTAATAGTATTACAAAAGAAACACATAAATTTCTTGAATTCATCTTTGATTTGTCTGCCGGCATTTCACAAAGTGGGTTTTAATATGTTTTCAAAACCACAATCGATGGGAATGAGAATAACATTATTGGCAAGCAAAATTACAACAGCATATATATCATCAATATTACGTTGTGGTTATTTAATTTCAGACACAATTATTTGTGCCAAAACAATTTTTGAAACCAATTACCGACTGTGGTTTGATAAAATTGCAATAATATTGATAATAAAATAGACTCTCATCTATTGGATTAGTATTACTTCTTTTCTTCTGTAGCTCTTTATGGTTGACAAGGACGTATTACCAGCTCTATTATTCTTCATTAAGCTTGACTCCTAGAACACTTTAAAAAAATACTTGCTCAACATTGAAATCATATTTTAATCTATAACTTCAAAGATCAAGGGGCCGCTTACTAGCCACAATTCGACCACCTGCTAGCTACTTGAACTAACCAGTACCTATTTGAGTATGATTTATTATTTAAGATATTTTCTATTCATTTCGAGTGGTTTCATAACAGACGCTCCTAATGGCCCCCTGTCTTGTTAAGGTTTTGAGATAACAGTGTTAGGAATTTTTAAAAGTATCATCGTGGGTAGAATGTTTTCCTGCATCGTTCTATGTTGGACTATAATTTTAATTTATTTAAACCTTAAAAACATTCTAAGGGTACTTTAGAAACTCGTACTTTAGAAGGTCGTGTATAATGATGTCCGTGGGTACTACCTACGGACATCAATAAACACAAACTTCCTTGACTGCTCATTGCATTAGAGGAAAGAGTAATTTCAATATTTAAACCATAGAGAGTATTTTCAAAAGATATATAATTACTTCAATAGACTCAAAAACAGAGTCACCGTCTTCTCATTTCATAATTAGATCAATTATACCTTTTGCATCAACAAATTATTTAGCCTTGACTACAACACAGGAAATAATTAGAAAAATCAAAACTTAAAGAAAAATCAAATCAAGGCTTGTGGCTAAACAGCGGCACGGGTCGATCGATCAGGTTAAGCTACGCTTGCCGCGGTTGGTCCGTGGATGGGGGATCTTTACATACCAAGACCCCTTCGTGCCTCGGAAAGCAAGTTAAGCCTTTGGTCCCGGCTGTCATTCGTGGATCTTTGACAGTCGTTACGGGTCGTCAGAAGCCCGAAAGTCTGACAACCAGTCTTACCAAGGGGTATCGTATTACCCAGTAACTGGGTTGTGGAGGTCAGATACGCAGTCGCTCCATGTAAAATACTGGTATTTAGCTGCATCCGGTTAGACTGGAAGCTGGCCATAACATAGTTGGGAAAAGGCTAGGCAGATGTACATTTCAAGTCAAATTGTTGAGTTAAACAAAACTAATTAAGAGTTTCACTTCTTAACAAGAATCGCAAATTAACCAATTTACTTATTTAGTTCATTGATGGCTGGTTTGCCTGTGAAGAGGTTGTTATTCTGGTGGTCTGGTTTTACGGAAATAGCATGAGTGTCTTTCTTTTTTTTTCCTCTTTTGTAATGGTAGAAAAAGACCTACTCACGTGGTTTAGTTTAACGTCATTCTCAAATATGACGGTGGACTCTGAACAATTCACCGTCGTGTTTATGAATGCAGATTATAAGAATACACATAAGTCTTGAATTGGGACTTTAAGAAATAATCTATTATTTATGTTTGTATCTTCTCTATGGTGACTGGTAATTAGTGACCGATACTTAAACACGTGATTTTACTCATCATTATGAACAACTTTTACTATGGAACCAAACCTGAAATCGCGAAAAAAAAATCAGCTGTTCCCTACATTTTGACGGGTTAAGCGAACATAAATGTAGGGAACAGCTGATTTTTTTTTCGCGATTTCAGGTTTGGTCCCATAGTAAAAGTTGTTCATAATGATGAGTAAAATCACGTGTTTAAGTAACGGTCACTAATTACCAGTCACCCTATAAAATCAAAAACAGATAAATAAATAAAAAGCACCCTCATTGCGTAACACAATATCAATCACAATCTGAATCATTTTGAAGGATATTGCTATTCCATTGTTTCAAATATTCGAAAAATTTGTCTCCTCAACAACGTACTTACATACTGCAATTAATGTTGTTGAACTGTTAAAATGAAAATCATTGCTACTGTTAGTATGTTACGCAATTATCCCGCTGTAATTTCTCCAGCTACCTTTGTTTTTTCATTTCTTTTTTTGCGTTAGGTAAATGTAAATTTCAAATACATCATAATATGTCCGGTTGTTCCTCCCTTTTATCTGTTTAAGCTGATTCTTAACAAAAAATCTACCTTTTCAATACTGCTGTTATGACACATACAACATTATTTTTAGTATAATTATGCGAAACCCGAAACACGTGTCTAGTATTTTTATGTAAAGAATCTATGTACAAAATTTCAAAATTGTATCATAAAAAATACAAAGTTATAAGCTTGTTAAGTTACCTGTTCGTCCGTACAAAAACATGCTCGCACGCGCCGCTCCTCGCGCCATGCCGTCTTGCGCTCATTGATAATAGTACCTAGGTACCTAGCCGTTCGGCGTGGAGATTGAATAACCTACTTAGTGTCGCTCGATGTCCAACTTTTAACCTTATTTAAATATTTTTGGGACAAAATATTTAAAAAAGGTTACAAAAAAGGTTACAATATTCAGGTTTCGCATATACTAAAAATAACGTTGTATAAAACCGGAAGAAAATGGTGTTGAAATTGTTATCCTGCATGCAGATAGGAATTAATTTCTTGTTTCATTCAGAAATTAATCTCTATTTTCGCCTTTAGTGTCAGGATAGATAAACAATTGAGTCAGTGCCAACTAGAACAGTTTGTTTCAAAATAGATATCTAGCTGTTTCTATGATAAACTTTATAGGGAAGACACACAGATTTTAAAATCTGATTGAACGAAAAGTTGACAGGCTTTAACAAAATACATAATCTAAGTATAATGTTCCCACTGATACACACAGGTCTCCTTCTTGTGAGCGGGAGTGGTCTGTAATCCAACACACGGGCCCAGTGCGGGTTGTAGGGTGTCTTATGTCTTCGAATGTTTGGTTCTAGGACATAGTTTCCTCACGATGATTTCACCTCCACCGTTTTGAGAGCTTGAGAAAATGTTGAAAGCAAATGGTGCCAAAATGTCTGATGATGATCCTCGTTTTGAAATGATGACGTCAAATGTCTGTTAGTGATGATGATGTTAGTCCAAAATAAAGTAAAATCTAGAAAATAGTATGATTTGACCCTCTTTCCTTTTCCTATAATAATAATAATCATTTTATTGTCAGGCAACTAAGGCCCATAGATAAAATACACAAAATAATCTTATAAAATAATAAACTAATACATAATTAAAAACCTTAAAACTATGAACTATACACGTAACATTGTCAGCGTCGTGTTTCGCTGCGTGGTGTCGCGTAACCGATGTTGTCTACAACTTACAGTTTAAACGAAAACACTTAAATAACTTTATAAGTACGAGCGGTCATCATCATCATTTCAGCCCGGAATCACAGTATCGACCTCCCCTGTCTTCTGCCATACTTGCCGGTTCCGCGTGTCTCTCATCCAGGTGTTTGCCGTGACTTTTGGACGGCTCTGGTTTCTTTGGTCACCATTCGGTCACAGCACAAACAGTGCTTCTGTCAAAATACTTATCCAACATCAAGTATAGGAGATTAAAGATAAAATAACAACAAATACGCCTATTTATATCACATTCATAGTTTATTTTCATTGCAACAAATCCCTTTTCAACCAAACAGCTACTATGCAAGCAGCATCCCAAACAAATGCTACCTACCTGAGTCTCTCGTTTGTCTACAGAAATAGATCGTGTATTAAAATGTCCTCGAGTGAGTAGGGACAGAATGGGACCAAAAAATTGTCATTCACTCCGCCTTGACAATTTGCTTCGGTCAAATATGACATTTAGGATCGTTGCTCTATTGTTACTTTCCACATGGTTAGGTTAAATGTGTTATAATATAACGTTTACACTTCTTAAGATAAGATGAAATCGACCAAACCTTTACACCTAGTTATGCTGCGTATAAATTTTGAATTTTTGACAGATTTTTTTATACAAATAGTGTCAGATGTCTATTTAATTCCACATAATATACGAGTAGTATATTAGATATCTAGACCTTGGATCTAGACTTTGCTAAAATCATAATCAGCCCTTGAAAGGGGTAGATCTGTTCTTAAGGTTTGTGCTTTTCTGATACGAAGATCAAGTTGCTCCATATGCTATATAATTAACTTAAATTTAAGTAATCTCAAGGCTGGGACTATAATACGATGTCAATCAGATTGAACATTTTATTAGTGTCAGAGCTAGACCGTTCTTGGTAGGTATAATTAAAGTCTAAATAATGACGGTCAGTTTTCCATTGTATTTTGACTCTGTTATGATTATTGTCAATTTCTCACTAACTAACACTATTATACAAATCACTATTATAGCTAGTCCATTTCCTAGGTTACTGACCACTCTAAACGAAATGTCGGAAATAAACAATAATAATCACTATCTTTTCAAAGAAACCTCTTAATGATTCTTTTATTTCCTACGATTATCATCACTTACTCCTGTAGTTCTGAGATATTTTATATAAAATCTAGAACGATTCCAAGGAATGATGCATACTTAATGTGCGTGAATTTCCCGGGAACGAGTCTCATTTTATTCAAAGTAGGTATAGATAGAATATCTGAGAAGACACTGAAATATGAAAACAAAGGAAAAATTCCTAGAAGAGATAGGAAAGGAAAAATGATCGGCTGATAATCTTGAAGTACTTTTTAGTCATAAAGGGAGTGTTTATTAGGTACGATATGAAACGGACATAAATAATTCTCTTAACAATTTAATTAAATGGCTAGATGAAATTATGAGAATATAAATTTAAGTAAGACTAAGATAATGCACTTTACACAACGTATGCCTGGTGTACCTAACCTTCATATACATTACAAAACTGACGATATTGATGAAGTAACAATTTTTGGGACTACAAATAGACTGCAGTTTAAATTGGAAAGCACATATAGGCAATACGCCAATATTATTAATAAATTACTGTATGCCTGGTTGTTCTTTATTTGATATTATGAAAGCAATTGTTAAATGTAACTTTAAACAGGAAACAACTTTATTAATATTTATGGGAAATAGGGGTAATTTAAATAAAGGAGAATTGCTCCAATATCATAGAACATTGTACAACCTTAGCTTAAGAAAAATTGTTTTGTTTACATTGCCTTACAGTAACAGTTTGCCACAGGAAGAAAATAACTTAAGATTTGATATAAACATGACATTGCACAATTTGACATATAATGATAACTTATTCCAGTTAATTGATACTAACTATTATATTGGTAATAATTTATATTTGACAAAAGATAGATATAATATTGTTATGTACTATCTTTCTAACTATCAAAAAAGACAGATAGCTGTGTCGCTATCATATTTTTTTTCTATTTCAGCCAAACATTTGGCTAAACAAATTGCTCCTATTGAGCAATGCAATGACTTTTTAAATTACTCTGGTAATAATTTGGTTGAAATTATTGACATTAATCATTTAAATTAGAAATTAAGACAATAGAGGCAACCTCTTGCAAAAATGTAAATAAGTCAAATGAAAGTGTAAAAAAATTAAATAGTATCAATCTGGTGCATCAAAATATTCAAGGTTTTTCAAACAAAGACTTAGAAGTAGAATTATTCCTGAATTGTTACAATATAGATATTCTTTGTATGACAGAACATTGGCTTAAAAGTCACCAGTTCATGTTCAATTTTAGTAATCACCAGGTTGGTAGTTCATTCAGCAGAGTAAATGCTATACATGGTGGCTCTTTAATTTTAATAAATAACCAGCTTAAGTTTAAAGACCGAAAGGATATTGTGAGCCTCTCTGTTGAACGGACAATTGAAATAGCCTGTATAGAATTGGAGCAGTTCATTATATTAAGTGTGTACAGACCTCCTTCAGGATTGTATGATTGTTTTGAAAAAGTTATGGATGAAGTGTTGCACAAAATCTGTAATACAAACAAGTCCATCATCATTTGTGGTGATTTTAATGTTAATTTGTTAGAAAATTCTGGGTTAAGTACTAAAATTATAAGTTTGTTTCAGTCATACAATCTTGCAAACCAATTTTTGGAGCCCACTAGAATAACTCCTACTAGTGCCACATGCCTAGATAACATTTATACAGATGTTATACCAACCCACAAAGGCATTATTAACCTAATAGACTCAGATCATTGTGGACAATTAATCACTATTCCAAATAAAAACAAAAAGGTTACTAAAAAAGATATCACTGTTAATCCAAAAACAACTAATCGCTTGGAAACATTTAAAACTAAACTCATGGGTAAATTACCACTTTTGTTCACTAATGATGACCCTAATCAACAATATAATGATTTTTTTAATATGTATTGCACACAATTTGATAACACATTTATTCCAAAAACATTATCGGTTAATAGTATTGCTTCCTTCAGTGACTGGGCCACCATTGGTATACATAAAAGTAGAAAACGACTTTATGAATTATATGAAGAACGGATTTGTATAAACACTGCTGAATTTAATTTATATGTTAAGAATTATTCTAAAATATTTAAAAAAGTTTGTAGTATTGCCAAGTCACGTTATTTGAGTTCAAAAATTAAAAATAGTAGTAACATTATTAAAACGACTTGGAATGTCATTAATAGCGAAACGGGAAGGTCATGCACCCGAAGTAGTGACTACAGCCTTGTTATTGATGACAATATAATTAAATCAGATTGTCAAGTCGCCGCGGCCTTTGAAAATTTCTTTGCAGAGATTCCCGTATCAACTACTAAATCTCTTAACTCATCACCCATTGCTGCAGAGTCTTTACTTAAAGAAAACGTTCCAGTTTGCGATTCTGAATTTCATTTCCAATATGTAACCTGTAAAGATATAATTAAAACTTTTCACACGTTAAATGTTAAAAAGACCGCAGATCTATGGGGTAATTCTGTGGATGTTGCTAAGTCGATTATAGACATTGTAGGTGCTACAATGTCTAGTCAACTTTAGCTGTTATATTTAATAATTGTATTGACCGTGGTGAGTTTCCTGATCTTATGAAAAACAGTAAAATAATACCGTTGTTTAAATCGGGTAGTACATCAGACCCTACTAATTATAGACCTATTTCAGTACTACCTACCTTTAGTAAAATTTTTGAAAAACTTATTTTAAATCAATTGCAAAGATTTTTTAATAAAAATAAATTACTGCATAACAAACAGTTCGGATTTACAAGGGGTCGTTCGACTACCGATGCAGGAGTTGAACTTTTAGGACATATTTATAATGCATGGGAGGACAAATGCGATGCTTTGGGCATCTTTTGCGATTTGTCCAAGGCATTCGATTGTGTTCTTCATGAAACATTAATCAGGAAACTGCACCACTACGGAATCCGGAACGCCTCTCTGGATCTTCTTACTTCTTACTTAAGTGATAGGATTCAGAGAGTTGATATTAACGGAAAAAGGTCACCCGGATCTGTAGTAAGAATGGGGGTCCCCCAGGGCTCAATTCTCGGCCCATTTTTATTTATTATTTATATAAATGATTTGCCTTACCTCATAAGGGATGAACATGATATAGTGTTGTTTGCAGATGACACTTCACTTTTATTTAAACTCAAACGTCAGCAGCTGGTTACTGACAATGTAAATAACGCCCTTGCAAAAGTAGTTAACTGGTTTAATGTCAATAACCTACTTCTTAACGGAAAAAAAACGAAATGTATTAAGTTTACCATACCCCACGTTAGACAAGTAGAAACTAGTGTTCTCATTAAGGATGAAGAGTTGAAACCTGAAGATACCACAGTATTCCTAGGCATAACGTTGGATGCCAAGCTTCAATGGGGCCCCCATATAGATAAATTATCAAAAAAGCTTAGCTCTGCAGCATACGCCGTTAGGAAAATTCGTGATTTAACTAATTTAGAGACAGCCCGTTTAGTATACTTTAGTTATTTTCATAGTGTGATGTCGTACGGTATTCTGTTGTGGGGAAATGCCACCGATATTCAGACAATTTTTATTTTACAAAAAAGGGCAATTCGTTCCATTTATAAATTAAGTCCCAGACACTCCCTCAGAGACAAATTTAAAGAGATTAATATAATGACTGTGCCTTCTCAGTACATTTATGATAATCTTTTGTATGCACATAAAAATATTAATCTGTTTAAAAAATACAGTGATATCCATAACATAAATACTAGGAACAAACACAAATTTGTTGTTCCTACAACAAGGCTCAAAAAAATAGGTGGCTCGTTTAGATGCCAATGTATACGTTTTTATAATAAACTTCCTAGCCACATTCAAGAACTAAGCCTTAATAAATTCAAATCTTTTATAAAGCGAAAACTATGTCAGAAAGCCTATTATACTGTAAAAGACTATATTGAGGACAAAAAGGCTTGGGATTGAGCTGCTCCAATAGGTTTAGAATGTTGTTTTTATTTTGCTATTTTACACTTTAATAATTTTCTTTTTTTTTTTAAGTATCTATTTACTTAAATAATGACATGTACATTTACTGTATAAAGTATTATATGATTTTAATTATTGTGAATGTGAGGACTATGTGGGTAATTTTTTTTGTTTTTTCTCTCTTCGTTTTAATCATGATCTGGCAGTTTGAGTAGTTTATGCGGCCTACCCAAATGTCCTGTCTTTGGTATTGTTCGTCGAATCGTTGAGCTCCTTAAGTTCTGAGTTGAGCTGCACGGTTACTGACAAATGCGTGCACTGACTGGACAGGTCCGCTCAATCTGTGTGGTTCTTTCCTCAAAAGACCATTTCAGACACTAATCTACATGGTCCTCAAAGATTATGTCCGGATTTTCTATATACACATTGACATTGATGAATTTTATTTAGACAATGACATGAATATTTACTTTGTAAGTAATTTTTATTATTATTTTTTATTTAATTATTGTGAATGTGAGGACTATGTGGGTCATTTATTTTTTCCTTCTTAGTTTTAATCATGATCTGGCAGTTTGAGTAGTTTATGCGGCCTACCCAAATGTCCTGTCTTTGGTATTGTTCGTCGAATCGTTGAGCTCCTCAAGTTCTGAGTTGAGCTGCACGATTTTTGACAAATGCGTGCACTGATTGGACAGGTCCGCTCAATCTGTGTGGTTCTTTCCTCAAAAGACCATTTCAGACACCAATCTACATGGTCTTCACACGATCTGACCAAGATTTTGTCTGGACTTTAAAAGAGACTGTGACTTCTGAGTTTGTTTCGGCCTTTCTTCTCAGAATAGTCAGTTAGGAAACGCCGACCTCATCTAGTTTAAAAAAAAAATATGATTGACGTGTAAAAGTGTTTGTACAAACCTACTTACAGAAATAAAAATCATTTATCAAAAATCATTTATCATTTATATAATTATTCTGATAGTGACAATTTAAATTTTTAACCATTTTATTTAATGTAGGTATATTGTTATAATTAAGTTAATGTTTTAATGACAATTTGAATTTTAATAATGTTATTTATTGAATGTAATAATTAATTTAATGTTTTAATGAAAATTTAAATTTTAACAATTTTGTATAATGAAAATGTTTGCATGCCGAATGGTGAAATATGGCAGAACTCTGATTTATACCTACTACTATCTACTTATGTATTACCCATATTTGCAAATAAATGCTATTCTATTCTATTCTACGAGTATTTAGTTTGTTCCTCTAAATTTCGTCAATTTGCCACCATTTTATACAACTGTCAAAGGAGGATGGGCAAAAATGTATGGAAGCTGGTACCCTAAAAATTTAGCAACCAATAAAAATAATTTATATACAGTTTTAAAGGTCTAATTATATAGAGCAATAGTCGTTAGGGGGGATAGTCTCAGTTCTCTGTCCGTTCAGAGATATACAAACTTTAAGGGTAAGGTTAGGTTATTGTCGTCGTCGTCCCCGGTGGGTTCCTGCATTGTCGAGGCGGGGGGGGGCTCGGTAGCCGTGTCTTGGTCACCCATGGTGAAGCGAAGAGGAACCCGAGGAGGGGCCGCTCGTCAGGGCTTTTGCTTGTAAGCCGACGACGTAGCGGCCAATAAGTAGGTTGCGGTGCCGCTTGGCCTCCCCCAAGCACAGCCATTTCGACCGATTCTGTGCTTCTCGCATCCAGCGGATTCACCAAGCATCGGTCGACCTTGTAGGAGTCCTTCCAACACCACGTCTAACGAAAGACCGATTAGATACGTAACGTAAGATCAAATGCATATCTCATATTATTTAGAGGATAGTCAAAAGTCCTTCCCAAAAAATAAAACTATTTTAACATGAAAATATATTCCGTAATCGTCGAAACAGTTCAGAGATAGGCTTAAACCGTTCCTCAAATAAGAATTCGAAAGGGAACCGTTCCGAACTGATAGTTGATCAGATAAAACTGTCAATAGTAACCCTCGGTGCTCAATCTGATGGAATGGAATACTTTGGAAAGGTCAGACTTAAGTACGTTGGACCAGACATGAGGAATTATAGTATGTGTATGTATGAAGTTATGTAGAGGGATGACACTGAGGAAACTATATAGTTTTAAAAGGAATTCTGCAGACAGGCGCGATACGATTAAAGCAAAACAATCTCTATAGAAACTTCGTAGAAATAGTTCCATTGCGCCTGTCTTTGGGAGCCTTTAGTTGGATTGGATGTCTTTAGAAAACGTGATTCATAAAAACATGTCTAGGCACACTGCATTTTTATTAAGAGCGCATTTCAAGAACGCGGCTGTATTAAACTGAACCGATTTACATGACAAAGTATAGTTTTTGCATAATTTGTTATAGTTTCTTATATAAGACAATGATTCTCTGAACTTTGAACACCATCATCATCAGCTTAGCCTGTTCTCAACTTTGGGGTCGGCTTCCAGTCTAACTGAATGCAGCTGTATACCAGTATTTTACATGGAGCGACTGCCTATCTGACCTCCACAACCCAGTGACTGGGTAACATTACCCCTTGACAAGACTGGTTGTCAGACTTTCGGGCTTCTAACCATCCGTAACGGCTGTCAAAGTTCTACGAATGACAGCCGGTACCAATGGCTTAACGATCTTTCCGAGGCACGGAGGGGTCTTGGTATGTAAAGATGGTTACCCATCCACAGACCAACCGCGGCAAGCGAGGCTTAACCTGATCGATCGAACCGTGCGGCTGTTATTTCTTAGCCACAAGCCACTCTAATTTCAATAAATTCTTAGAACTTTGAACACCAACTCTATAAAAATAAAGATCGGAACACATTTCACCCACACCCAACGGATATCCACGGATATTTGAGCTCACTAGAATGTATCAAACAATCAATATTTGTACGTCCACACTGCAAGCTGTTCAAATAATGTGACATCATGGGCCCCATTGATCAGGAACGGATTAATGGCTTTCTATAAACTATGTGTCGGGTATTCGATGACCTGAATAGCACAGGATCCGACATTCCTGTTAGCCTTATTATGGCTTTTATGTGTTACGCGATGAAAGCTCATAAAGTGTTAAAGTGTCTTTAATAATCTACTCTCTATTATTAAATATACGAGTACCTAATTTTGGCGTACAATAAAGTTTATTCCATCAATTTCATTTGTTATTAGCTAAAAAATTCCCACTGCTAAGTAATACCAGCCGCACGGGCTGATCGATCTGATTACGCTACGCTTGTCGCGGTTGGCCCGTGGATGGGTGACCATCTTTACATACCAAGACCCCTCAGTGAATCTTTGACAGTCGTTACGGCTCGTCAGAAGCCCGAAAATCTGACAACCAGTCTTACCAAGGTGTGTGTTTTGGAGGTCAGATAGGCAGTCGCTCCATGTAAAATTACTAGTATTTTATAGCTGCATCCGGTTAGACTGGAAGCCGACCCTAAATGAGTTGGGAAAAGGCTAGGCAGATGTTTAATGTCCCACTGCTGGGCTAAGACCTCACTTCTCTCTTTCCACCTCTCTCTGTTGTCCAGAGGTGCCAAGGAACCATGTCTTATAAAGTCCTGCCGTCCCTTCAGTCTGGGCCTGCCGCGATGACCCACTTCCCTTCTTCTCCATACGAAAACACCTTTTGGGATGAGCGGCTAGAATCAATTCTATTTAGTTGTAATTTTTGACGTTCAAAAGTGCCTTTAATGTGCCTATTTGAAATAAATGATTTGACTTTGACTTTAACCACTGGATCTTAGGTTTTATGCTTTCAAAACATAATAATATAAAATCAGTATTTCATAACGTTTTCTCAGTCTAAGTTTTTCGGTAGAAGCCCGAGAAACACCTTAAATTAATAATTAACAATTCAAACAATTAATTAGTTGAAACTTCAACAGCAAACATTTTAATAACAAGCATTGTTCAACGTTCATTATTCCATCAATTTAAATCTAAATTCGCTTTATATTTGTACAAACTTCACATTTCAGCGGCCATTTTAAATTGCACGCTAAAAGTTCGGTCAACCACTATTTTCGTTACGTATCTTTAACAGTAAATAGTAGAATTTATTTGCGGAAATACATTAATTGTTTCGTTCAATGAATGGTTAATAAAACAAACAATCTGTTTAAACAATTAATGTTTATGTATGTAGTTTTTAATGGATTGTTTAAATCAATTTAACGTATGCGTGATGAAAGCTTCGAGTATTGATTTTGTCAACAGAACCATTTATAAAGACCAATGTACGGAAAAGCATTCGATTTTTATAAATATCCGCACCCTGCGGGGTAACTCCATGACACACAAGAAATTGACAGCGTTTCATTTTGACAATTCGACAACATTCATTGCGTTGCGTTGTCAAGCTGAAGATTTTCTCAAAAATGAAGCAATGGATTAGGATTTTCGTGTATTACGCAATTAGGAAACGTGGACTCACGATACGGCTGGTCCATAAGTTCAAGGTCGCTCAGTGAGCTATGGAACGAGCTATCCTTGGAGACTTTCTGAGGAATAGAATCTGGAATGAGGTAATCCGGCAGAGAACTAAAGCTCGCAGAAAAAGCAAGCTGAAGTGACAATAGGCCGTTGGGGTAGACGTGTTCTTGAGTGGAGACCACGAATCGACAAACATAACGTAGGGCCTCAGGCTAGGTGGAGCAACGATCTTCGCAGGGTGGCTGGTAGCAGCTGGATAAGAGTTGCCGAGAATCGAGCTGAATGGCGTGCAACTGGAGAGGCCTATGTCCAGCAGTGGACTGCATTGATGATAATGACGCAATTATGGTACTGGATAATGCTGGGTATGCTCTAGCAATGCTTTTCTTTACACACAGACCTACAGACTAATATATTAATTGAAAAAAATAAACTGGTCAAATACCTAAATGAAGAGAATATTACCTACAGGTAATCGGCTCTTAGCAATCGTCTACGATGCAAATACTTTTAATTAACCCTTCCCACGATCTTCTCAAGCGTTGCATTTAATAAAAGCTGCAAAAAACGCGTCTCAATTTAATTCCAAGATCAGTAGGAAAAAGAAAGTCGGCTAACACATTGCGTACTTTTGTTTCATTCGACATGAAAATTAGAGTCTAAATAGCGTCTAGGGATGGGAAAATTTACATCGATATTTTTTATCGTCGGCTCTCGGGACGACGAAATGGGTAATTCGCGCGTTATCCAAGCGCTTTATTACTGGTAAGTGCGTGACAACTGTCGTTTACTTTCAGATGGAGATGTGAGAAAATTTTGTAGAGTGGCCGGCTAAATTGGGTGACGATTACGCGTGTTTGAGTGCGATAGTATTGTTGGCGTTTATTTTGATTGTACATTTTATTTGATAAGCTTTGTGATAATGATTATGCGGTAACTTTTTTTGTCGCTTTTCTTTTAGCGGGATGGTTTTAGCTTGTACTGATATTTCTGCGGTATTATTATTTTTTGACGAAACACATAATTTGAAGTACAATTCTGATTGACACAATAAATAATAAAAAGCCCATTAATTTTATCATTATTACAACACAGCTGCAATCAACTCACAAAAAGCAATAAATTATTTTATCAACCGTAAATAAAACGCTATCTATCCAACAAGCAACACGATTAAGTAATTAAGTCACGTAAAAACGCACAAAACTAATTAAAAAACAATCGACAATTCTAAGTTACATCCCTAAGCGTTTTCAAACGCGTTTAACAGTAATTATCGTGAACTGGTCTCAATTGGAACCGAAGGTATTTAAATATAGCACTTAATTACTTTAGTCCTGGTACTTTTATAAGTCCCTGAATACTTTTCCATAATTACTAAGGTGGAGAACGTTTAAATTCTCACTGCAAAATGACTTAATTATCGGATTTTGGTATTCATCGATATCGAGTTTAGTATTTATGTTCCACACTAGTTTGGAATGTTGTTGGAAGCATGTAAAGTAAAGTAATAATTGTTTTTCTTTGGTATGTGTAGGTAAGTACATACATTTATCCATGTTTGGTAGTAGGTATGCTTGAATAAAATTCGTCGTCGTATTCATACCTTAGTGTAAGTAGGTACAGATGCCAGCACATCAAGCTACTACAATCTGACAAATTTCTTTAATAGATCAACTTTATCGCTTAGGCATAAGGTTCAAAGTTGATTGGGAAAATTTGACAGTTTCAGGTAGCTTGATGTAATGGCGTCTGTACCTTGGTTGATGATGATTATGACATCTTCATAAAACGTCATCATTGCCTAGCCTTTTTGCAACTATGTTGGGGTTGGCTTCCAGTCTAACCGGATGCAGCTTAATACCAGTATTTTATAGGGAGCAACTGCCTGTCTGACCTCCACAATCCAGTTAGTAACTGAATTGTGGAGTGTGGAGTAATACTAGGTATACCCCTTGGTAAGACGGGTTGTCAGACTTTCGGGCAACTGACGACCCGTAACGACTGTCAAAGATCTACGAATGACAGCCGGGATCAACGGCTTAACGTGCTTTCCGAGGCACGGAGGGGTCACGGTATGTAAAGAGGGTCACCCATCCACAAACCAACCGCGACAAGCGTAGCTTAACCTGATCGATCGACCTGTGCAGCTGTTATTATTTAGCCACGGACCTCTCCATTAAAAAATATGTAGATCTGTTATTTCTTTTCTGTCGTGTGTTTTTTCTTGTTTGTTTTACTTCGGTATATGTGTGTTCATAAATGGTAAAATAAATATAATTATAACCGTACACCACTCTTGAACAAAACTTAAATCATATTATTTATGATTTTTACCAAAAAAATAATAAAAACAAAAATAATAAAATAATGAAATTTCGATGTTCCGCCCCTAAGACGACCCACTGACCGAAAATTTCTGTTTTTTTTTTTAACAAAACACTCGCAATATCACAACACGTCACCATAGCCAAACAAAATGATAAAACTCACAATCCATCTTCGTCCCATCCAATAACATCCTTCCTGCTAATAAGTGCTGTCTACCCTTATTTACAAAATGATAAGTGAAGTAACAAGCTACTTGTGACATTCTGATAAGCAGGCGTCACGGAGTAGATAGGTTACAGAAGGCCGGCTCCATACAAATGTAAACGCAATATTTGCTTTCGCAATTTAATTTCCAAACATGTAAACAAATACGAGTTTTTGGAAAACAACTTTAAAACGATGTAAACGCAAAATCTGCTTTCGCAATTTAATTTCCAAACATGTAAACAAATACGAGTTTTTGGAAAACAACTTTAAAACGTACTCTTAAAGTTCAGTTTTCGTTACAACTTCAACGCAATGTATGATATTTTCAATAGTATTACACTCTTAAATCAACTTCATTTAGACTAACATAACGTTGATACGCTACTGCTGACCATGCGGTCCTGGGTTCGATTCCCAGGTCTAGTGTTATTGGGATTTGCAACAGGAATTTCTCAGTAACAGCCCGGAGTTCGGATTTGTGCCCGGTTGATGGCAATCGTGCCTTGTGCCTATGCCTAACCTTCGAGGATTACAGGCGTGATGATAAGTTATATTCTGTGTAAAAATTGGAAACAAGGAAATTAACAGACCTTAGACAAGCTTCACATATTTATGAGTAGGTACAGCGAGTGCAAGTGCACTCGCGACTGTCATTTTGTTTTAGATAATCGTACAATCACGTCAATGTGTGCGTGCGCCTGTTGTCTCTAGTTGTGTGAAGCTGACCTTCTGTACCTTTCTATTTCGTGGTGATAAGTAGGCGTCACAATGTCGTGGTGATCAGTCAACGTTTTTATAGTTATTAATTAGGTAAGGACTACCTCAAGATTTTTGAGAGGTAGGTAGGTAGGTGGAATTGTGTCAGGAAGTTATCGAAGTGGGTAGTTGTAGATTACGGGTTTGAAATGTGGTGATAGTGATTCATTGTTCATACAAAAGAAAATGATTCATATGACTGGTGAGGTACGGAGAAAGGACTATATAATATACATGTGCCTCAATGAAAACTGAGGATTGTAATTGAACATTATGTGCAAGCACGATTACGTTTCGCTGTTGTTTAAACTAACGTCACACTAATAATATAAAGGCGAAAGTTTGTGAGTGGGGGTGTGTTTATATGTTTGCTACTTCTTCACGCTCAAACGGCTGGACCAATTTTGTTATCATTTATTGTTCACAGAAACACGTGCATGCATAAAAACGATTAACTCGAATAATAAAGAAAACTAAAAACAAAACAGACATGTAACCACGAGCACAGAATTATTCGGCAGCTGCACGTCGTGACTGTGACAACAAGACTTCCACTCAACATGATGTTGGGCTGAGTTAGTCTCTGCTCAATATAATTGTTATTAACTATTAGGGCCTGTGCACATCACGTTTTGTAAACGCACCGTTGACGCGCGTTTTAAAAACGTGCGTCGACGCGGACGGCGCGCTTTTATCCTACAGAGCAGTGCCTGCCAGTATCTGAATCGCGTGCATATCGCGTCTGTATCGCTACGAACGCGCGTCAACGGTGCGTTTAAAAACGTGGTTTGCACAGGCCCTTAGTCAAATCTAGTACTTTATTGTTTACTGTTTAAACTGTTCAAATCTTCCTACAATCTTCTTCTTCTTTTTAACGTGTCGATGGAAAAAATGGCACGAAAAGATAAATATAATATTTGTTTGGCACAAAATTTTGCAACGCGGATACTGTTCGCTGACGCAGCCATTAGTTCCTCACATGTGCAGATGATAGGGCGTGCGGTGCCAGAGGGAAGGCGAAGCATTTTCTGTGGAGAGACACCGCATACACACCGGAGGTCTGAGCCTTCCATGAACCCCCACTTGTGGAGGTTGTCCTTGCTGCGGCTACTTGGGTACGAAGTCTATTTAAAGTTTTCCAAGTAGGCCACGGTAACTTGTGCCCGGATGGGAGACTCTCTGATGCTTCAATAAATAACTTTACTAAGATAATGGATAAAACTCGTAAAGATAAACTGCAAACTAAACTAAAAAATACACAGTACATCAATTCGAAACCGTTCAATCCCGATGACTCCTTTTCCTCCCAGAACTCCATTAAACGACTTTAAAAATAAAAACTTAACATCAATAAAATGTGAACAGAACGATTTGGAATCCATATTTTGAAGTTAATAAAGTCGGCGACTTCAAGTCAGTAAAAGCCTCGAATCACGAGCAATCTATTTGAGAACCGCGGACTATAAAAATAATAATTCGTCTCAACTCGGTGTGGTATGGGTCATTCGGAAAGAGCGAGATGCAATTTTTATTTTTAAGGTACTCAAAATTCATTTTATGATGCATGTTACCTTGTTTTTTTTTTATTACATTATTCTTGGTAAATGTACAGAAAAATAAAAGAGCCTTACTTCGAAAAGTCAAAGTCAAATCATTTAAATTAAAATAGGCACTTTTGAACGTCAACAATTACAAAAAAATAGAATAGATTCAAGTCGCTCCTTCGAAAAGGTCACTTTAAAAAATATTTTACAATAGTTTGTATACATTAAAAAACCATAGCTATGCCATTCTGCTTTTTTATATACAAGTTTACACGAGAGATGATTTATAAAGTTTATCGTCAGACGCACCCTGGGGTAGCTGACCTCACTATCAACTTGCTGACACGCAAATCTTTTTACTAGGGCATAAAGTGTTACCGTATAAATATATGAAGAAACCGTCTTTCCTGGTCTTGACCACGGTCTCGGGGGGCTAACTTTATTTTCAACATTATATTTTGAAGTAGACTCTAATAAAAAACCATACCTACTAATATAAATACAATCGATTTCATTTTTTGTCAGACTATTCTACAAGCAACATACCTACTAAAATACTAGTGTTTTAGTTTTTTAGACCAAACAATATATTTTTTGCTTCATATTTTGCAATAAATTACCAGGGTTGTGTCATCGCGCTTCTCTTTCTTTTCTATGCAGTCCGACAATGACTGCGCTTTCGGTCATGCAAGCCCCTTAAGAACAAAACTAAAATCATATCGTCTCAGCTTATACCTTGGTCCAAACACGGCTCGTGATGCAGAGTGAGCGAGTGGCGACCCAATACTGCTGCGAGCCTGTGAGAGCACGCTGCCGACTTATCGCCCTGCTAGACAACATTATTCATGGCTCATGTATCATTTTGCACCTTTGACTAATGTTGCTAGAACATTGAATGTTGATTCCTTTTCTACCTTAGTTGTTTATAGAAGGTTGGGATTAAATTCTGTTTCATTCACCTTTATCGCGTAGTGATCTTCATTGATCAAAACCTGTTTTGAAACATTTTTGAAGAGGACCAATGTACTTGAAGCTTGAACTTGTCTCAGGTATTGTGGATAATGAAAAAAAATTCTAGGAGTAAAATAGATTTAACATAAAAAAGAAAATACAAAAAATAAAGGCTTTTTCTTGGAATCAATCACCAAAAAGGCTTCGCAGACACCAATAAATACACTATTGAATTACACGAGTGATACTAAAACTAAGCTACACAATACCGAGCGGCCATTTTTTGTTTTCTTTCCATCCCAAAACTTACAACACGTAAAAGATTATATAGTTCTATCTTAGAGACGTAATTCAAAATCGAAAGTGAAAGTTCCAATCATTTGTCGTTAATCTATTAGTTTTCTCACGTTTTTGTATGTTCTTCAAACGCACTTGGTATCCACCTTGACTTGGTCTCTTTCGAATTAAGCCGCACAATAAATTTTGGTGTTAGCACAGTCAATAAGGATTATAAATGAGAGCTTTTGCCTTTTTTTTTATTCTTGCTTCAGCGAATTTTGTGAAAAAAGGACTGTATATTTTTGACTCTGCATTTCTTTTCATGTTACTACTATACCTACAGGACCTTTTGGAGTCCGATTATGTAAGTATTTCGTTTCATTTATTTGTCACCAATGCTTGTATTGATCATATTATTATAAATCCTTCTCATTTTAGGGTTCCGTACCTCAAAAGAAAAAAACGGAACTCATATAGGATCACTCGTGTGTCTGTCTGTCCGTCCATCTGTCACAGCCAATTTGCTTCGAATCTAATGGACCGAGTAAGTTGAAATTAGGTACACATATGAATTTCTGTGACCTAAGCACAGACGTCTAACGTAAATAAATGAATTTTGAATATGGGGGTCATTTTTGGGGGGCAAATAGAAAATTAAAAAAAAAAAGTTTCGCAATCTGCACCGTGTGACATATTAAATGCAAGGGCCTAATGTGAGGATCTCAAATATATTTTTTAAATTGACCATTGCCCCCCTTATCTCCGAAACTACTGAGCCTACAATTTTGAAAAAAGTACAGAAAATAGTTTTATACCCTATAGATTACAAGAAAACTTATAAGAAGTCTGTGATCTTAAAACAACATGTTAAATCTCTCAAGGTCGTGCGTACAAACTTACATTTTCAGTTGGAATGTATGGGAGAACATGTTTTTCAACTACAATGTTAAGTTTGTTCTTGGGATAAATTTATTCCAACTACGGAACCCTTCATTGTGCGTGGTCCGACACGCACTTGGCCGGTTTTTTATGAGATACCCTCAAAACACGCAGAAATTGTATGCACCAAAAATATATTTAGTGACTACAGTCAACTTTTAACAATAATAGTTCAAGTCACATCAAAAAAACATTAAACCACCAAAGAGCTGACTGCGAAAAAGGATCCCACAAAAATTCACACCAAAATTAACGTCAGAAAGATCACAAAGAAACAAGAGATTTTTATGATACTCCCATGAAAACAATCACTGAGGTTCGGCATCCATCACAAACAACCCGGCTTGACCTCAGCGAACCGGTTTCAAGCCCACGATTAAGTTATCTCAAGTCTGTTTCACCGATTCCCGGTTAATTTCTTCATTTTGTTGCTCCTCCGTATCGTTTATTTTTTTCTTTTTTAACGGCCGTCAGAAATGGAACGAGCAATTTTTCTAATGGTCTATCTGGCTATCGATCACGCGACTCGATTTCTACTTTGCGGAAATTGATAGATGTGTCAAATATTTTTGGTATATTATGTTGGTATGTTGTGGTGTGGTGTGTTTAGATTTTTGATGGTATTGCTTCTGATAATAAGAACAGATTGCAATGTATCGTGTCTCTTCTGTCTCTAATTCCATAAATACTTATCATGAAACAAAGACACTTCGTGTCTACATGTGTGGCCGCGTTGTTATTATGAACTACGCAATCGATTTTGATGCGATTTTCAACATCATTTAGAGATGATTTCTCTAAATGATCTGGATTCTGGAATATTTTTTATTATACTTAAAACATAAAGAAATCCCAATGTTTTGTAAAAATCGTGCGAAGCAGAGATCAGCAGTATATTAATAAATGACAGAGTTATAATGAGTTCAGGTTATTCAATGACGTCACGGCATTTCATTAAAATATTTGTACCATATTTATCCGCCTTGTGAAACGACTCCGAGATTCCGAGATCAGCAGCTGTATTTATGCCCACTAGGCCGATGTAATCCATACTATAATAATATTGTAAATGCGAAAGTGTATCTGTCTATCTGTTACCTGTTCACACATAAACCGCTGAACCGATTTAGATGAAATTTGGTATAGAGATAGTTTAAGTCCTGGAAAAGGACATATTATAATTTTTATCCCGATATTCCTACGGGTTCGACACTTATGCGGGTAAAACCGCGGGGCGCTGCTAGTCTAGATTATAAAGGTGAAGGTTTGTGAGTATGTGTGTGTTTATAGTTTGTTACTATGTTCTATGTTCTATGTTCTATGTTAAGGGTTTGGTTTCCGCACTTAGTCCTTCAGTGGACCATTGTGCGTGGGCCATGGCGGCCGTCGGTGGTTATTCCAACCAGCCCACCTCCCTCCAGAAGCTGATCAAATCTCCTGGTCTGTTGAGAACATCTGTGTACGATCTGGGTGTCCCGAGGGTTTCTGACCTTATCTGGGTGACGCCTGTGCACTCAAAGAGCACATGCGCAATTGTTTCATCAGCCTCCATGCAAGCCCTGCACAGAGGACTGTCTGTTATGCCTAAAGTGTGAAAGTGTTTATTTAGTGAGCAGTGTCCCGTGATGGTTCCCGTCACCAGGCGCAGGCCTTTCCTGTCCAGTCGTAGTAGGCGCCTGGTTAGCCTGCCATTCAATGACGGCATGGCTTCTTTGGACTGCCTGCAGCCTGGTGACGACGTCCACCAGCTTTCTGCTTGTGTATGGGTGTGCTCCTGTAGCCACCTGCGTAGTTGGTTGAAGGGGATGGGCACGATAGGTTCCGGTCCACAGACTGACATACTGGAAGCCCGTCTGGCCAGCTCGTCAGCTGCGTCGTTGCCTAGCGATCCACTGTGTCCTTTTATCCATTGTAGTGTCACTGTATTGCAGTTCGATACCGTTATCCGCTCGAGCGCATTGTGACATTCTAGTATTAGATTCGATGTAATGCATTTTTTGTCCAAGGTAGTTTGTTACTTCTTCACGCTCAAACGGCTGGACTAATTTTGATAACATTTTGTATGGAGGTACCTGACACCCTGGATTAACATGTAGGCTACTTTTTATCCCGATATTCCCACGAGATCGACACTTATGCGGGTGAAACCGCGGGGCGCAGCTAGTACTATACATATATATCAGCGATGTTACCGTATCGTTTAAAATAGTACGCGCACGTTAGTAAAGCGTCCTTGGAATAAGGGCTACCTGTCGGAGAAATACTACATAAGTACTTCTGGAGAAAATGTTAAGTACCTTTTTGGTTCCGATGTCTTAGTACTAAGTCAAAGTGAATTTCAAGTAGTAGGCCATTAAAAGGCACTTTTGAACGTCAAAATTTGTTTGATTCAAGATGGTTTATTGATGGCGGTTCCAAAAGGTTGTTTCGTATGGAAAAGAATTGGCAAGAAACTCTATAGTTACTCTTTTAAAATGTTTTACATTATTTTGTAAACCTACATTAATATGATAAAAGGAATTCCTTGCTAACAGCCCGAAGTGTTTGTGCCCGGTTGATGCCAAAATGAGAGTTTACGCCGTACGGCATTTCATACAAACTTTCAAGCCCTTGTTTTTCGAAATGAATGAACCGATTTTAATGAAACTTCATACGCATAAGCAGGATACAAAGGTCTTAAAAGTTACTAAAGAACATTTTCGAAATGTCTTATTTAAAAAAAGATAACTGGAAATCTCTGTTTCTATGGAAAATTTAAAATCGGTCTAATTTGGCTGTAACACTATTTTTCTAAAATGTTCTTAAGTAACTTGTCATTTGTGGCTTAACGTGCTTTCCGAGGCACGGAGGAGTCTTGGTATATGAAGATAGTCACGCATCCAGAAACCAATTTCGGCAAGCGTAGTTTAACCTGATCAATCGACCCGTGCGGCTGTTTATAACCGACTTCAAAAAAGGAGGAGGTTCTCAATTCGACGGTATGTTTTTTTTTTTTGTGTGTTTGTTACGCGATTACTCCGCCAATTGTGGACCGATTTTCAAAATTCTTTTTTTTGTTCGAAAGTGTATACTCTCGAGGTGGTCCCATTATCATCAAGTTGGAATCTGATGAGAGGATCCCATGGAAATCGAGGGAACCCTCAAATTTTATAGGCAAAGCTATAGCGATTTGGGTATTTTTTAGAGTAACTTGAGCATTTGCTCTCGGAAATCATCATTTGGTAAAGTGGAGCTGACGATGAAGACCACAGATGGCCATCGGAACTTCTCAATGACAAATATTTCACGGGTTGCGATTCGATTACTGTAATATGGTTGCTAAAAGAGACTGTGACTTCTGAGTTTGTTTCGGCCTTTCTTCTCAGAATAGTCAGTTAGGAAACGCCGACCTCATCTAGTTTAAAAAAAAATATGATTGACGTGTAAAAGTGTTTGTACAAACCTACTTACAGAAATAAAAATCATTTATCATTATCATTAAACGATTTATCCTCGTCACAATGCGTATGGCGAGTGGTTGTTGAGGAGTTCTCCTGGTTCTTACTAGGAGAACTCCTCAATAATTAACGTCCCTGCATCGGGAATCACCTTTTACAAAATATTGCTATATTTTGTAAAAGGTGATGAGCAGTTGACATTAGGCTATTGTAACTTAGATAAATTACAAACTGACCCACTAAAAAGTGAAAAATAAAAACTTTTTTCCAAAAAAAACAACCGACTTCCAAAAAACACTATAAAGTGAAAAATAACTTTAATTCCGGAAGTCGGTGGCAACAACTAAAATACAAATCCAAAGACACCGACTTTCGAAATTAAAGTTATTTTTCACTTTACTTATAGTGTTTTTTGGAAGTCGGTTGTTTTTTTTGGAAAAAAGTTTTTATTACTTAGCCACAAGCCCCTCTCAAACATGCAATACCTACGCCGTCAAAACGTATGGCACAGCTACTTAAAAAAAACTCTTCTATTTAGAATCATGTACAGACGCCAGCAAATCAAGCTACTACAATCTGTCAACTTTATCGCTAAAGCATAAGTTTCAAAGTTGATTGGGAAAATTTGACAGTTTCGGGTAGCTGTGCTGGAGTCTGTAACTCTGTACCTAATGAATCCATGGTTGCAGTTTGCGCAATGTGCCTGCCACCCTGTCTATTTCAGTAAGTATAGTTACTTTAGCAAAAATTAATTTAGGTACGAACATCAAACAGAATTGGAATTGAAATATTAAATGCCTGGATATTAAACAATTTCAAATTCTATTTAACCTTTGTCTCTGGGATGGCAGCAAATCTGTTTTGTCTCTGGTATTGTAGATTGTCAGCGGTGACCACTTAGGCCCTTTGTATACACACGTTTTTCTTATCGTGGATAACTACGGTTTATTCGCCGTGTGTAGACACGGTCGTCAGTGTTCTATGGATCAGTATGGAACCTTGTTGATAAACACGTTTTTGTAATGAAAACTTCTTTAGGCGCTTTGGCCATTTTTTGAGATTAGAAAAAACCATTGAACTCGTGACACTGTTACCGACACCGCTACATTCGGATGTGTTCGGCTGTCCTCGGGATGTACTCGGTTTTAAATCCGATATGTCAGTGAGTAATGGCAAAGTATTCTGTTTGTGTTTTACGGCGCGGTTTATACGCCGCGTGTAGACACGGTCGTCAGTGTTGTATGGATCACTATGGAAGCTTGTTGATGATACATTTGTGCTACGGTGCTGTTTATACACCCCGTAGATTGGCCGTGTGTAGACACGATCGTCAGTGTTGTATGGATCACTATGGAAGTTTGTTGATAGTAACTGATAGACACGTTTTTCTGCGGCGAGGTTTATACGCCGTGTGTAGACACGGTCGTCAGTAACTCAGTGTTGTATGGATCACTATGGAAGTTTGTTGATAGACACGTTTTTTCTATGGCGCGGTATATACGCCGCCGTGCGTAAACGCGGTCGTCAGTGTTGTATGGATCACTATGGAAGTTTGTTGATAGACACGTTTTTCTGCGGCGAGGTTTATACGCCGTGTGTAGACACGGTCGTCAGTAACTCAGTGTTGTATGGATCACTATGGAAGTTTGTTGATAGACAAGTTTTTTCTATGGCGCGGTATATACGCCGCCGTGCGTAAACGCGGTCGTCAGTGTTGTAGGGATCACTTCACTATGAAAGTTTGTTGATAGACACGTTTTTCTGCGGCGAGGTTTATACGCCGTGTGTAGACATGGTCGTCACTGTTGTATGGATCACTATGGAAGCCTGTTGATAGGCACGTTTTTTCTACGGCGCAGTTTATACGCCCTGTGTAGACACGGTCATCAGTGTTGTATGGATCACTATGGAAGTTTGTTGATAGACACGTTTTTTTCTATGGCGCGGTATATACGCCGTGTGTAGACACGGTCGCCAGTGTTGTATGGATCACTATGGAAGTTTGTTGATAGACACTTTTTTTCTATGGCGCGGTATATACGCCGTGTGTAGACACGGTCGCCAGTGTTGTATGGATCACTGTGGAAGTTTGTTGATAGACACTTTTTTTCTGCGGCGCGGTTTATACGCCGTGTGTAGACACGGTCGTCAGTGTTGTATGGATCACTATGGAAGTTTGTTGATAGACACGTTTTTCTGCGGCGATGTTTATACGCCGTGTGTAGACACCGTCGCCAGTGTTGTATGGATCACTATAGAAGTTTGTTGATAGACACGTTTTTTTCTATGGCGGGGGTTATACGCCGTACCTTGAAGAAACCGTGACGGGAAAAGAGCCTTACGACCAAAAATCATCTAGTTTCTCCACAGCCTTTTGCTCACTTTATAATTAGATATTTCCATAAAAATAGGACAAAAGCCGCCATTTATTGAGTCATGAATAATGTTTGAATATTTCATTACGTTCTGTTCAATTGAGATTTATTTGATGAAGGTTTTGAACAAAGGCACGATAACGTGACAAGGTCTTAGAATTCAAATGTTATGTTGGTACTGTGTAAGTGACCTTTATAGTGGTTATATTTATTCTAGAATTTGCTTTACTATATTATTCTTTATTTTAGAGTTATTGGCTTAACCTGCCTAAATGACCAAACTTTATCTTTAGTTTTTGTCTCCAATCATCATCTACCTATCAATTATTTAACAAGTATTTCTTTGTAGTTTTTGCTGTACGAAAAGAGTCTTGTAATTGTCATGTTTATACTTAGTCTCTCTGTATGAATGTCGATGGCTATTTTCCCAATCAACATTGAACCTTATGCTTTAGCGATAAAGATGTAAATCTATTAAAGAAATTTGACAGATATTAGACTTAGTGCAACTAAGTGATACTAACATAGTTATTAAGTTTTATTTACGAACAAAATTGTTACTATAATTATTATTATGTATACTTAGGTTAAGGTATGTATCTATGGGTCTTTGTTACCTGATAATAAATAGTTTATTATTATTATTATTAGTAGCTTGATGTGCTGGCGTCTGTACATATCTACAATCTATAATATCGGTTACTGGCCCCAACATTTACATTTACTTCAGAATTCTCGGAGCTACATAAACAAAGTAAGACCCAACACTTTAATCAACAGGTTCCGTAGAGCCAGTAATTAGCTCTTTCATCCTACTCCGTATCAAAGTAGGATACATTAACTTAGATACACTCGTTTCGTGTGTTCATAGTGTTGTTTCGTGCAGTTTGTTGTAGCGAAACAACTTTTGTGCAAGACATTTTGACACTTTGTATGTTTTATTTTCTGTGCAATAAGTTTAGGTTATAAAAGATTTCATAGCTTTAAAATCATCTGCAATACAAGCTGTAAACTGGTTGGTAATCTTAAGCGTTTGGTCTTTAGATGTTAAAACATGGATAACATTTTGACACTTGGTAAATTTTAAATTTTACGAGTCGAAAAATTTTGAATGAAAAATATTTTTGAAATGTGGCTGTTGTTAATTTTTTTTAGCATATTGTGGTATCTTACGACTACCACACGAACGAAGTCGCGGGCAGAAGCTAGCTATAATAAAGGAAGATGTTACTGCCCGTTGAAGCACCAGCCCTTTGCTTTGTAAAGTAGTACTTAGTATCGCACTGATGTTTGCCCTAAAATAGTGGAACAATTCAGTAATGGCAGGTGTAATCGTTGTTACCTGTTAGCGATGATGGACGGCTCAGTGCTGTTTTTTAAAAAAGATATCAATGTAAGGAGGTACTTGTTGTTTATTTTAGACTAAGAATCCTTATTCAATTTACTGTTTGTTTCTGTGTATGTATGTGATAATTATTGTGTTTCTCTACATATTATTCTAATAAAAAGGCGGGGTGGTTGCGAACGTCGCGAGACAGATAGCCAATAGTATTAAGTGTGCGAGGGAGCAGGATCGTGGCGATCCCGCTCGCCCCCGCCGCCGAGGCGCCGACAAGTCGCCCGCGAGACACGACGTCGATGTGACGCCGTGGGGACGGAATCGTGCGCGCGCCGAAGACGTCTGCGCAGCTGCCCCGTGTAGCATCATAATTTCGTAGTTTCCTTTTAACAACAAACAGTGCAACGATCCGCTACAAAAGTGGTCATTCGAGCCGGATCAGTAGTGTTCAGTGTAAGGAAGCACAAAACCTGTGTAGCAGGATGCCGTTATTTCAAACGCCGCGTACTGGGAGAACGCGTGCACAATCGAGAGAAATGATGGCTACCGAAACGAAAATGAAGCTAGAATCGGGTTCAGACGTCCAGTACAACAGGAAAAGCGCTGGAAAGATTCTGTCCGACATCGTTGCGGCTCAAGATGGCGGCGTGCACAGCCGCGAACAAGTCGCCACGTGTACGAGCCACGCGTCTTCCTCATCGGCCACGCGGCAAAAGCAGCTCGAATATAAAGCAGCTCAAGCCAGAGCCATCATCGAATTGGAAGAAGCCCAAGCCGAAATGACGATGACTAAAGCTCAAGCCGAAATGACGATGACTAAAGCTCGCATAGAAAAGGAGTTATTAGAGAAAAAATTAGCCGCTGACTTGGCACACCTAGAAGATTCCAGATGTTCAAAGCAATCTTCGTCAATATCATGCAAAAGTAAAGTAGAAAAATGGCTGGAACAATCCGTTACCGCACCCGGGTCGTCGCTTGAACGGAACGTGGTCGGCGATGTTTGTGAAAACAGCGCCAGCCGCACACGGCAACCCACAGATCAGTCGGCCGGTACCCAACCTGCAATTGAGGCGCTCACTAACGCTATAAAGGATGCCATCAGTGCTTCAACCTCAAAATCAACAAACCATGAACTCTTGTCAAGGTTAGCTATCTGCAAAGACCTGCCCATATACTCCGGAGATCCGATGGAGTGGCTACATTTTAAAGGAGCCTTCTACGAGTCCACACGCCTCTGCAACTACAGGGATTCCGAGAATTTATGGCGCCTACGGAAGTGCCTCCGCGGCGAAGCAAAGGAGTCAGCCTCATCTTTACTGATGAGCGCCACTTCACCTCAAGAGATACTTGAGACATTGGAACTTCGTTTTGGTCGACCTGAAATCATAATGAGGACAGTTACGGAACAGTTAAGAAAATTACATCCTTTACCACAAGCATATCATACGGAGGTCGTAAACTTCGCCATCAAAGTAAAGAATTATGTTACAGCTACTCGCACTGTGCAACAAACTGATTATCTACGAAGTCCCGAACTAGTAACCATTGTTGTCTCCAAATTGCCCACCGAACTGATTAATAAATGGGCCGATTACCTATATCAGTATGATAATCAAGACGACACACCAAAATTAGAATTATTATCCAAGTTTCTTCTTCAAGAAGCCAAGAAAGTTGCAATAACAGGAGTGAGCTACGTGCACAGTCAAATCGATTCGAAACCGAGATCTAATACCGAGAAATAAAGAAATCACAAGCAATCAGTGTTAGTGTGTGCGGAGGTCAACAACCCCTCCACATCTGATAAATGTAAATACTGTAAAAAACCTATTCACAAACTAACAGAGTGCAACAGATTCAAACACGCTATGCGCAAAGACCGATGGCGCTATGTTCGCATAAACAAACTGTGCTTCAAGTGTCTCGGAGATCGACATGAAAATCAGTCGGAGTGCACCGCCGAGAACTGCGACGTCGACGCATGTGGTGGGCCGCATCATCGTTTGCTTCACTGGGTGAAACCGCAGGCAGCGCGCCAGGCCGCAACCGAGCCGCTCAGCAAGTCTCAGCAGCCCGACGCGGACGCGGCGCCGCGCGCCTGCACTAGCAGCGACGAACTCGTAGCCCACACGATCGAAACGCGATGTTCCGAAGTGTCCGTCCTAAATAATAACCCTGAAAAGTGTAAAGTGCTTAACGTGTCAAAAATAGTGCTTAAAATAGTGCCGGTTACCATACATGGACCCAAACAAAGTGTTCACACGCACGCGCTGTTAGACGACGGCGCGACGGTGAGCCTTATCGCAGCTGATATCGCGGATAAGGCTGGGTTACACGGTGAGTGCGTCACGATGCGTGCTACGAGTGCATGGGACTCCAGCGAGTTGGTATGTAAAACTGAAATGTTAAATTTGAACATTAGTAACAGTGACGGTAATAAGTTTAAATTACGTGCTCGCAAATTAAAAGAATTGAACTTACCTGTACAATCGACTTCTTGTATGGACTTTAGTGAATACGAAAACTTGTATAACTTTAAGTTCAATCCCTGCAATTGTGATATCATAAAACCTACATTGTTAATAGGTCAAGATAACTATGATTTGATTGCGCCAATTGTTTGTAAAAAGTTTGAACCTCATGGGCCGTTTATTACACAAACGTTGCTCGGGTGGTGTGTGCACGGAGCCTTATTTTATCAAAATGGTAAACAACGTGCGCGCGCACGCTCCTCAAGCGGCGCGAGCGACTCGCATTTACTTACCATCCCCGCGTGCACAACTTACCCACAGCGTCAGCCGCCCACATTCAAACCGCTAGATACCTACAACAGAGATCTTACTACCTTCAAACAAAATAACGATAATATAGATTTACACGAACTAATACGTCGTTCTTTCTCGCTTGACTCTATCGGGATTTGTAATAATCCGCGTCAAAATATCGAAGAAACAAGAGCTTTAAACATACTTAACGAATCAGCTGAGTTAATCGGGGGTCAATGGACAGTGGGTCTTCCCTGGAAATCAGATGTTTGCGTTATGCCCGATTCGTATTCCGTCGCCTTGAAAAGACTAAAATCAGTCGAACGGAAGATGTTATCCGACTCGGAATATGAATCGCGATATCGAGAACGGATCGCACATTTGTTTGAAAATAATTACGCTAGAAGACTTAGCGAGTCTGAGTGTAGAGCCACGCTCACTAATCGTACGTGGTACTTGCCTCACTTTGGGGTCAGTAATCCAAATAAAAAGAAGTTGAGGTTAGTATTTGACGCCGCTGCTAAATCTAATGATTTTTCACTTAACGATTTTTTACTGCAGGGACCTGATTTATTGAATTCCTTGTACGGCATAATGTTTAGATTTCGAGAAAATTACATAGGTGTAATTGGCGATATAAAAGATATGTTTTTAAGAATTAAAATTAAAAATGATGATCAAAACGCATTAAGATTTTTATGGAGAGAAAAAGGGAGCGATGAGGTCAATAAATACGTCATGACGTCACTCATATTCGGTGCTAATTGTTCTCCCTTTATAGCACAATTCATAAACCAAGACAAGAATGCTTCTCTTTTTCAAGAGCAAATGCCTGACGCTGTTAACGCGATTAAACTTAACCAGTATATGGATGATTATATAGATAGTTTTACCGATTTTAACATAGCTAGAAAAACAATAAAAGACGTTTCCTATATTCACAAACAAGGTGGATTCGAAATGCGTAATTGGTTAAGTAACGTACCGACCGTATTAAGTGAAGTCCCCAAAGAAACCCTTAATGACAAGGCAATAAGGTTCAATATGGATAACCAACCGGAACGAGCACTTGGGCTGTTATGGTTTCCAAGTACCGATATGTTGGCCTTTGATTTGTCCTTTAAACGGATACCGCAAGAGGTATTACTTCTGAAACGGATACCGACAAAACGCGAACTATTATGTATAGTTATGTCCATTTATGACATTCACGGTTACCTAAGTCCATTCACAATTAAAGGGAAAATTTTAATGCGTAAAGTTTGGGAACAGAATCTTAACTGGGATGATAAATTAAGCGATAATTTATATGATTTATTTAGAGAGTGGATTAGTCAAGCTCAGGAAATTAATAATATTCGAATTCCGCGATGGTATTTTTCGACTGACCTAACAAACGATAGTTTAGCGAGTTTGGAAATTCATATGTTTGCGATGCATCACCGAGTGCGTACGCCGCGGTCGCTTACTGGCGGCGCGAAAGCATCAATGGACGCGTTACCGTATCGTTCATCGCGAGCAAATGCAAAGTTACTCCCCTGAAACCAGTATCCGTGCCGCGATTGGAGTTACAGGGAGCCGTGTTAGCGTGTAAATTAGCTAATAGCATAAAAAAAGAACATCGTTTGCAACCGAATTCAGTACACTATTGGACGGATTCGACTACAGTTTTATATTGGATTAAGAATCAATGTCGAAACTATAAAGTTTTCATTGCAAATAGACTCGGGGAAATTGATGAGTTAAGCAAAGTTGACGAGTGGCACTATGTGCCTACTGACTTAAACGTAGCCGACTTAGGAACGAAGAATACGGATTACGTGCTTAGTAGTGATTCCACGTGGTTTTCCGGACCGTCGTTTTTGTACCAACCGCCTTCTTGCTGGCCTCAGCAACCGGAAATAAAAATAATTACTAGTGATGATAAAATATTAGAAAGAATAAACATCGTGTGTGATAATAATAATAAAATAATTTGTGACTTACCTGTACCGGATCCAAGTAGATTCTCCCGTTGGCTGCGATTATTACGTGCTACGGCTACAGTTTTATTATTTATTGAAAAATGTAAGAAAAGGTCAATTACCTGTATTACTGTAGATTTAATGCATAAAGCAGAGATGTTGTTACTTTCTCATTCACAGTTGCAGTCATTTCGTAGCGAAATTAATTTGTTAAAATCAAATAAAGAAATACCGCGTGAAAGTCGTTTACGAACACTTACCCCGATCATCGACAAAAATAATCTTTTACGTGTTGGCGGACGAATCGGAAACGTGAAAGATGTAGATCAGATGACTAAATTTCCTATTATTTTAGATGGTAAAAACCATATAGCGCGGCTCATAGTGTTGCATTATCACGTGAATGCTGCACACTCGTGTAACGAGATGATAATTAACGAATTACGACAAAGGTACTGGATCGTAAATTTAAGGCCTACTGTTAAAACTGTTGCCAAAAATTGTTTGATTTGTCGCTTTAGAAAAGCTTCACCTAACCCTCCACGCCTTGGTGACTTACCTGAGTGCAGGCTTACCCATCATCAGAGGCCATTCACAATGTGTGGTGTAGACTTGTTTGGCCCCCTGGAAGTAGTAGTTGGTCGACAAAGGGTACGCAGGTACGGTGTACTGTTTACTTGCCTTACAGTACGTGCTGTGCACTTAGAATTAGTTTCGTCCCTCACAACCGACTCTATGATATAATGGCTTTGCGCCGGATGGCCGCGCGCAGAGGTTGGCCACACACAGTGTTCTCTGATAATGGCACCAACTTACGAGGCGCTGATGTCGAATTAAAGAAGGCATATCAGGAGGTGATTGACCATCAGCCACAACTGGTGACAGAAGCCTTAAATAAAGGAGTCCACTGGGAATTTATTCCCCCTGCTAGCCCCCATATGGGAGGTGCATGGGAACGCCTCATTCGCAGTGTAAAAACTGCCTTAAAAGTTGTTTTGAAAGAACGCGCTCCTAGGGAAGAAGCGCTCTCCACCTTCTTATGCGAAGTGGAGAACATGGTAAACAGTCGACCATTATCTCACGTGTCCGTTGACCCTCATGACTCGGAGTCATTGACGCCCAACCACTTCCTTATAGGTTCGTCGTCAAATCTACCGCAACCTGGCAGGTTTGACGACAAAGATCTTCTTTTGCGTAAACAGTGGCGTATAGCTCAGCGGTTGGCCGATTTATTCTGGTCTAGATGGATGAAAGAGGTCCTACCTACCTTAGCTCCGCGTAAAAAGTGGAATCGCGAAGGCGCGCAATTGAAGGTAGGAGATCTTGTTGTAGTGGTAGACCCCGCTTCGCCGCGGAACGTATGGCCGAAGGGCATCGTTCAGAAAATATACCCTGGGCCTGACGGACGGGTTCGAGTCTTAGACATAAGGACAAAAACTGGTATCATGAAGCGTCCAGCATCGCGTATAGCTTTACTTCAGAGTGGTGATGAGTGTCGTAATGACGACACTGAGGGGCAGGATGTTAGCGATGATGGACGGCTCAGTGCTGTTTTTTAAAAAAGATATCAATGTAAGGAGGTACTTGTTGTTTATTTTAGACTAAGAATCCTTATTCAATTTACTGTTTGTTTCTGTGTATGTATGTGATAATTATTGTGTTTCTCTACATATTATTCTAATAAAAAGGCGGGGTGGTTGCGAACGTCGCGAGACAGATAGCCAATAGTATTAAGTGTGCGAGGGAGCAGGATCGTGGCGATCCCGCTCGCCCCCGCCGCCGAGGCGCCGACAAGTCGCCCGCGAGACACGACGTCGATGTGACGCCGTGGGGACGGAATCGTGCGCGCGCCGAAGACGTCTGCGCAGCTGCCCCGTGTAGCATCATAATTTCGTAGTTTCCTTTTAACAACAAACAGTGCAACGATCCGCTACATTACCCATTCACCTAAAAAGGTTTTAACAACATCCGCATATTGATAAGATAATGTTTGTTTTTGACATTTGTGTATGTTTACTTTGAAATCATTGGGGGAAGTAGGAGCAACGCTTTCTTCGTCTGTATGTTCTTCATTCTTATGCGGGTTGCAAACCAAGAGCTAAGCTAAGTTAGACTAGCTTAGCTCGCATAGCCGATGTAGTTTTTCATACTTGTGTTCATAATCATCCTATAATATTCCCACTGCTGGGACACAGACCTCCTCTCAGTGAGAGGGAGTGGGCCGTAATCCACCACGCGGGCCCAGTGCGGGTAGGTGGATGTAATATGTCTTAGAATTTTTGGTTCTAGGACATGCCGGTTTCCTCACGATGTTTTCCTTAACCGTTTTGAGAGCAGTAGTGATGAAATTATTTACACAAAGTAAAGCGCCTGTCTGGGTTCGAACCTACGACCTACAAACTCGTAAGTCGCGGCCGATACCACTGTGCCACTACTGCTCTATAATACAGAGATACATACTTTTGTACAGACTTCAAACTATGCCACATGTATGAAAAACTGGCTCAACTATGCGAGCTAAACTAAACTAACTTAGCTCAGCTTAGCTTAGCTCTTGGTCTGCAACTCGCATAAAGCATACCATTATTATTGTCAATTTGAGTTAATATAGAGACTTTTGAATTAGTTTTATGCGTATGGATAAAAAATCTAGTACCTATTTAAAAAAACGATATACCTATGCCACATTGGGCACCCGCTTTAACAGCACCTGAGTTAATGGCACCCGAAGTATTCCGCATACGGCACCTATCGATATTTTTTGCAGGTGCCATTGGTGGAATAGTTTATTATTTAAAATTTTATTCCACAAACGGCGCCTACGAACCAGTAGGTTAGGTGTTGGGACGTTTACTTTTTATAGGACGACAAAATTAAAAATTCGATCAAAATCAGTAAAATCAGTAAAGTTTAATAACAACTATAGTTTTGGAAATAGGTACCTAAGTGTTCATTAGATTGTAAAACATTATAAAGGAGTAACTATGGATTTTCTTGCCCATTCTTCTCCATGACTAAAATCAATTCTATTTTATATTGTAATTTTTGTCGTTCAAAAGTGCGCAATTGAAATAAATTACTTTAACTTTTATATTTGGGTAACTTTACACTACATATTTTTACAATAAGCTACGCGATATTACTAGATATCAAGTGACTTACAAATAGATCTTAACCGATAGATAACGCACAAAATAGACATAAAGCTTAGTACCCACTGTTACAACTTGACCCGCTGGATGAAGACTTTTTAAACTGACCTTGCCACGCCACCGTCACATTCAGTTCGAGCCCCGGATTCCTAAATAGTCGTGAGTCAGATGTCATTCCTTATCTACGAAGTTCGTGTATCTATTTTTAAAGAATAATACGGTTATAGTTCACCAGAAATTTTTGGGCTAGACGCTTGAGTGATACCTGTGTATCTAATATTGTTATCGAACTGTAAGATATAGTAAGAAACTTACCAATTGTTGTTGGTAGAAGGAACGACCGTGTTTACTTGCTAAGGAAATTATTTAACAACTTAAATTTATTGTCCATATACAGTGTGGCATCACAGCGACACACAACTGTAACCGTGAATTCAGCACATGATTCTAGACCCCCGTAGCGTAGAAATATTTCGACGGTTAGTTCTTTCATACAAAATCTGTCAGACACAAAAAATACCTGTCGATCGAAAAATCAGCCCTAAGGCTGCGTTTCCACGAATGCGGAGCCTGCGGTGCCTGGTGTACCGGTGACGCGCGTCGACGCACGCCTTTCGTAGCGCCTCCAGCTCCTGCGACCACCAGTACACCTGACGTCGGGCGCGACCTGGCCGGACTCGGGGCATTGCCACGTCGCAGATCTCGGACATGGCCTCCCGGAACCACTCCGCCTCCTCGTCGATATCGGCAGGCCTGTCCGGTGATGACACCCAGGCCTGCACGATCGAGGCTTCCAGGAGGAGCTCCCGGTCCAGCTGCTTCAGCGCCCACCGCGGACCACTCGGGGCTTGTTGGACCAGCGCGCTAGAGGTCTGGGCGGAGACGTCGAACCGGATATACCGGTGATCGGAGTAGGTCTCCACCTCCTCCATGACGCGCCAGTCAATTACACGCTGTGACAGAGCGGGGCTGGCGAACGAGATGTCCACCACGGACTCACCCCGCATCCGCACACACGTGGGAACAGAACCCCGATTTAGGACGACCAGGCCTGTTTCCAGAGCCCAGTCCTCCACCATCCTGCCCCGCACATCCGTGCAACGGGAACCCCAGGCCAAATTCTTGGCATTGAAGTCCCCGAGCACTAGCACGGGGAAGGGATGGCTTCCGGCGACGACGACACTCAACTCTGTTAAAGAGTTGTGGAACTCGGCGAGAGTTCGGCTCGGAGAGAAGTACACTCCCACGACTACAACCTCTCCGAACCGTGCTGCTACACACCCCTGTCCCTTCGTGACGCATTCCAGGGACGGGGTGCCGGCGGCGACCGACGAAACTATGGCCACTGAGCCGCTCAGGTCCTCCACCCAGTCATCCCTGGGCGGGACAAAGTACGGCTCAGCGAAAGGGTTACCGCTGGCCCGGAACATAAAGGGCTAAGGAAGGAACACGGGTGGGTTTTAGTCAGTAAGAGTCTGACACTCCCTTCCGCTCCACCCAGAGCGGGAGGGGTCATTTGATGATTTCCCATCCGCAAAAAAAAAAAAAAAAGGCTGCGTTTCCACCAGAAATGAGCGAAGATGTGTAGCGAGGGATGTGCATAAAACTAACTAATAAAAACACTAGCTTACCATTCTATAACTATTTGGGCTTTTCATTTATTGTTTCCTGACCCATCGGTCACCCGCGGAGCTTTACTGGTTAAATAAAATTTATCATCTTTGTCAAATCGACGATTTTATTAATATTAAATACCTAAACCTGCGACCAGAATTCGGCCACTTCGACAGCCTTAGCGTTGGCCTCGCAAAGGTCTTCCATAGTAGGTGCACTATGCACACTACTGCACTAGCACTATGCACTACTGCTGCACTATGTACTATGCACTGCTGCTGCACTATGGAAGACCTGTGCAGCTCTTTTCGTGCTCCCTGTGCAGTCACTGCACAGGGAGCACGACAAGAGTGAGGCATCGTTTGCGACGTGGCTCCACAGTCACACTGTGGCTCATTGGACCTCCTGTCCTGACTAAATTGTTCCTGCAGAGGCCACGTGGCTTCTTAACCGGTTAAGGGATTTCCAGGTGGGCTATGGCAGTTTGTGTCCTGTTGGAAGCTTTTCCGCAGGCTCAATATAGTCGGCTGGAAACCACAGCTTTAATCGTGCCGCACTGAATATAAGTCTGGATGAAAACTGCTTTAATGTCTTATTCGAACATAGACAATAATTAATATAAATGTTTTCATTACAATAGACACTAGAGCTACCACGGATATATCTTTGAGAGCTACCATCATCGTCGTTTTTATGATAGCTTATATTCAAATCATCGTAACAATGCACAATTTGGTGATGACGCCAATTTTCGTAATAGAACACATCCCAAACGGACCAAAATTATAATTCATCACATTTTGGAATATTTATCTCTGTCTACCTTTTCACTTTAAAATCAAACATTTTGATTTACTCTAGAACCAGGTTTAAATAATTCACAAGTGTTAATGTATTTCAATTCCGTACTTGAAGCATTCATCTCTTTGACATGAAATATTATTCATGGATTCAATCCATTTGTGGGCCACTCTTGCTATTTATATAATATTCTGGATTTCTTCATAATGTCCTTTGATTTATTTGCTTAGGTATTTAGGTACTGTTTGGTAAATTACTACTTACTGTTGTTGCACGTGATTTCACTCAGGAGTGGTCGAAAAATTGCTTCTTTGTTTGATCTGTGAATGTTGCTACATTTTGTTCACTTCGTTAAAAAGGTTCCGCACCCTAATTGCGTAACACACTATCAATCGGAATCTGAATCATTTTGAAGCAATTTGCTAATCCATCGCTTCATAAGTTCGAAAAATCTGCGTGCTCAATACGAAAAAATATAACGCAATGAATGTTGTTGAACTGTCAAAATTTTAAACAATTTGCTTATCCATTGCTTCTTAGGTTCGAAAAAAATTGCGTGCTCAATACGAAAAAATATAACGCAATGAATGTTGTTGAACTGTCAAAATTTTAAACAATTTGCTTATCCATTGCTTCATAAAGTTCGAAAAATTTGCAATACGAAAAAAAATAACGCAATGAATGTTGTTGAACTGTCAAAATTTTAAACAATTTGCTTATCCATTGCTTCATAAAGTTCGAAAAATTTGCAATTCGAAAAAAAATAACGCAATGAATGTTGTTGAACTGTCAAAATGAAACCGATTCCGATTGATAATGTGTTACGCAATTGCCCGCTGGTCTCGACCTAATTAAACAATCACTGGTAAATGCTGTTTTTTTTTATATGGCATCTCACATACCAACGTAGGAGATTATCAGCTGCTTAACTAGTCTATCTTGTGGATTGCCAGCCAGAGCATAAAACATAAAAAAACTGGCCAAGTGCGAGTCAGACTCGCACACGAAGGGTTCCGTACCACAAGGCAAAAACGCAGAAAAAAAAACGTTTGTTGTATGGGAGCCCCCCTTAAATATTTATTTTATTTTGTTTTTAGTATTTGTTATAGCGGCAACAGAAATACATAATTTGTGAAAATTTCAACTGTCTAGCTATCGCGGTTCTTGAGATACAGCCTGGTGACAGACAGACGGACGGACAGACAGCAAAGTCTTAGTAATAGGGTCCCGTTTTTACCCTTTGGGTACGGAACCCTAAAACTAACCCCACTGGTATATTCATAAAATATTATGGGTTTATTCCGAAAATGTGCCAGTAAGAGAAATTTTACTTTATTTGTCAAAATAACTTTTGATTTATCCACCCTACCTTCACCTTTCAGTAAGTTAAGAGAGAAATATTTTTATTGTTGTCACTAACTTAATAAAATCATTTTAAATACGATAATAGATGCATTCTATGTACAGAAACGAAATCGCACTATGCCGTTAACACGATGCATCAACGTCAACAACTCAAACATAACTGTCAAACGTTAACGAACACTTATGCGCTTGCGCATACTCTTGTACAGTCACGAGCATAATATCTTAAACTTACGCCAGATTCAAAAGCAATTTACTCCTCAAGTTTTGGTCGAAGTTTTATTGTGTTACGAACTGTGTTATTTTCAAATCCCTACTGTTATGATAGGTTGGTTTTATCAATATTCGAAATAGGTTATTTCATGAGAAAATAGCTTTTAGTGTAAGGTAAGGTAAGTGTAAGGTGTAAAGTATTTATGCTCGTGACTGTACAAATGTACATACAAGTACTGTACGAGTGTATTGGGAAATATTTATAAAGTGAATGTTGATAGCCGTGAGATTAACGTATTAAGTCTTTTACGGTTATTACGAATGAGTATTATCGGATGCTAATGATTAAAAGCAGCACAAAATAATGTATATCTTACTAAATAAGAATTTAAAAGACTGATTGCTGACTTAAGATTGTGGTTGATAAAACCCTCCTTATGACTATATTTAATTAATTTACTTTAGAGTCTATTCAAACGTATGTTTCAAATTGATATTATTTCAAGTTAAATAAATATCAACTTTATTTTAATGGCAATTAAGTTGATTTCAGAGTGACTAGCACTATTGAAAAAGTTATAAAAAAATGTTTGAAGTTGTAGCGTAAACTGAACTTTATTTTATAGGAATTAAAATTATTTTTCCATAAACTCATCATCATCTGCCTAGTCTATTCCCAACTATGTTGGGGTCAGCTTCCAGTCTAACCGGATGCAGCGAAATACCTGACCTCCACAACCCAATTAGGTACTAGGTAATACGATACCCCTTGGTAAGACTCTGGGTTGTTTATATAAATTGTTTATATTTTATCGAAACAGAATTAAGTGAACATTTAACTTAACCACTCAAACGTACATCGAAACAAATGCGCGCTGAAAACCATGAAACGTCCAATCGGAACAAATAGACGTTGAAAAAAAACTGTGACAGCAAGCACGTTCCACCCCGCAGTATTTAATTTTTAGTAAATGTTCGGGAACGTAACATATGTATGACGTAACGTCGTGCGGGACCTCTGAGTGGATAACAAATATATTTCCCAATACATTTTCCACAGATTACCTACAACTTAGATATTTACAAACTGATGGCAAACGTCAGGGCAAAATCAATTATTTATGCACAGAATAAATGTACCATTCCCAACCTAATTTATTTGGAGTCAGCACAGCATGTCCTCTTCTTCCATACAACTCTTTAAGTCATCATCTGAGCAGTAATCCACTTTCTAGCTGTATCTTCTTTCACAGAATGCATTCATCGTTTTTTTTTATTGCTGCTTTGGCCCACTCTTGACCTCGATCATGCCTGATGGAAAGCGATGGATGAGGTCTAAGATGGAACGAGCGTGCCCAGAAGATGTTTAAGGCACTGGAACTCCCGCATCGATGAAACACAGCCTGCAGGCTGCTTGACGCCGGACTCCGGTGGGAGGGTGGTCGCAAACCAGACGGCCGTTAGCCCTACCACCGCAAGGGAAGATTTGACCAGTGAAATCACGTGGTGGGTGACTGTCCAGGATGCGCCAAGTACTCGGTTCAGTTGTGTAACAGGCGGAACAAACTGCGCTATACGAGGAGGCTTCTTCATGCATTCCTTCTTCTTATCCGTTCGATGGTACTTTTTATAATTGTTGGGCCCAGTAAGTTGCCACGCTAATAGGTCAAATGCTAATATAACCTTGAAAAGTGCGGTGTGGATACTAGGGAAACTAGCAAGTGGGTCACAATTTTTAATGCCAAAAAAAACGTAATTTCTTTGGTCTTCCCCTACTCCTAAAGGAAGTACAGACGCCAGCACATCAAGCTACTACAATATGTCAAATTTCTTTAATAGATTTTCAACTTTATCTCTAAAGCATAAGGTTCAAAGTTGATTGGGAAAATTTGACAGTTTCGGGTAGCTTGATGTGCTGGCGTCTGTACATTAAAACACTATATGATCTTCATTCATCAAAATGCAGATAGCTGCTAGAATTGATTGCTTAAGGACGACATAAGGATGCTTATCGTAATGAGGGATTTTCCTTTTTTCTTTTTAACTCTTCCCTAGTCGCTGGATAGATGGCGCTGACCTAGGTAAGTTACTGCAAGGAACGGAACTTCACATAATTTTTTAATTATTTCACTTGGATGTAATTTTGAGATCGTAAAACGAAAGCAAACGAAAGTGTCAGTCAACGAGCATATGTGACGTGACGCAATGATTTTTTTCCAAGCGTTTTGGCTTTGTCACCTAGTAACATAGTCGGCACAACGCCATCTACAGAGTTCTTGGGAACGATTTTTTTTTTAATACTCAAAAGAAAACCTCTCATTCAAATTGAAATGGGACAACTTCTAGTACAGCAGTAAACTGCAAATTCAATTTGTAACTCGTAAATTCTTTCGTAGTGCATTAATATAGCCCCCATCAGAGACGAAATTTAAGTGTGCACCTGGTGTACCCTGGATAGTCAGTTTCGCTACCACCTTGCTGATTGGCTAGTACCTATTTTACCATGGAATGAGCTTATCTAGCTGTTGCCGGCGACTATATCCGAGTGTATTTTGTATTGCAACATTTTTAATACAAATATCCAGGTTAAAAAGTGAGAAGCTCGTGGGAAAATAATAACAGCCGCACAGGTCGATCGATCAGGTTAAGCTAAGCATGCCGCGGTTGGTCTGTGGATGGGTGACCATCTTTACATACAGTGACCCCTCCGTGCCTCGGAAAGCACGTTAAGCCGTTGGTCCCGACTGTCATTCGTGGATGTTTGACAGTCGTTACGGGTAGTCAGAAGCCCGAAAGTCTGACAACCAGTCTTACCAAGGGGTATCGTATTACCCAGTAACTGGGTTGTGAAGGTCAGATAGGCAGTCGCTCCATGTAAAATACTGGTATTCAGCTGCATCCGGTTAGACTGGAAGCCGACCCCAACATAGTTGGGAAAAGGCTAGGCAGATGATGATGATGATGATCCAGGATAAAAAGTCGCCTATGTCTTTCTCCAGATCCCAGGCTACTTGCTAGCATCATCAGCCTATATTATTTCCACTGCTGGGACACAGGCCTCCTCTCTGTGGGAAGCCCAGTACGAGTTGGTGGATGTCACATGACTTCGCTTTTGATGTTTTCCTTCACCGTTTTGAGAGCAGTGGCGATGAAATAATTTACACAAAGTAAAATGCCTTCCTGGGTTCGAACCTTCGATGTACAACATGTAGGCCGCGGCCACCACGCATATTGTGATGCTCTTTCTAAAGCTAGATGTGTCACATTTACACCCGATTTGAGTTTTGTATTTTGTCTATCACTTAAAAAATAATGTCCTCCAGACCGTATTTCGGCCACGGCGGCTATCTCAACAGAGACTAGCCTTCGGCACGGGAGATATTATAGTGCACAAGTGTATGCGCAGACACAGGTGCACTCCCTCCTCCCTCACTCTCATAGTCCGATGGGACGGCAATTCGACACGACCGGAGAGAGATCAGGCGCAGGACCAACGGCTTAACGTGCTTTCCGAGACACGGGGGAATCATACCGCCAATTTCCAAACTCCGGGCTGTTACTATAAAATGGAAAAACTCAATAACACTTTGTCCGACCCGGGAATCGACCCCAGGACCAGGACGCTCAGCAGTTGCGCTTGCGACCACGAGACCAACGGGGCAGTCAGCTATCACTTAACTAAGTGATCGTATCTACGAGCAGTACTATCGATTCACTGCACTATATTCCTATATCCTAAATTCTGTTATACTGTGACGGTTCCAGTAATAAACGAGGTGACAGCTCGTAAAGTGTTTTTGTGAGAAAAATATTGTGGTTTCACTGAGAGCGGAAAGTGGTCGTCTATGAAAACGCTTGTATACATTTCCAATTTTAGCTGACCTCGGATTGTATAGGCTTTTCAATGAAAAGTCAGCTTATACTGGAAATGTATAGCATAATATGTTGTCGTGCGTAACTACTAAGATCATGCTAAAGAAAGCCGGGATTTGTTTTTCTAGACAGCCGGGATCTGTCTCTCTGATTGCTCTAGTTGAAAAAAGCCTATAGATTTTCAAAATTCTGACATGAGGTATTATTCTCTCATTATATTTCGATTAAAAAGAGGGTCCTTGGAGTTTCTTGTCCGTTCTTCTCCACAAGTACTTACTACGCTTTAGAATGAGCAACTATCTTCATCTGTCTGACTGACGGACCTAATGACGATTCAAAAGTGTCTGTAATTGGTTTATTTGAAATAAATGCTTTGAGTTTAGCCCTTGTAACAACAATTTGAAATAATGAATTTGTGCCTCAAAGTCCAGGAAATCATTAGATTACAACAGCACATCAAGCTACTACAATCTATCAAATTTCATTAAAAGATTTTCAACTTTATCGCTAAATCTTAAGGTTCAAAGTTGATTGGGAAAATTTTACAGTTTTGGGTAGTTTGATGTGCTGGCGTCTGTACATTGACCTTCTTTTATTAACTAACATCCATAAATACAAAGTCTGCCTGTAACTGCTTAATAATCGACAGCTTATCATTTCCACGCTCCGCTTTCATTAGGACCTGAGCCCACAAAGATTGTTTACGATCGAACAGGATTACGTTTTGTGATTGATACGAATACCTCTTAATAAATTTCCTTAAGGATTAGAACTAGTACTTTGTCAATCTGTTTGTTTTATGTTACAGTATTAAATTTTGAATTGGACGGATCTCGATCAGATTTACGAGCCAAATCATCCAGATAAAGGATCTTATTAAAATAAAATTTATCTCTTTCTTCAACAGTTTTAATGTCGACTTTACGACGAAGGAGACCTTATGAAGGTATTTTAATTTAAACATGCATCACAATAAAGCATGTTGTGGTGTTATTTATAAAAATAAGCTCTAATCAAATCAGCCCGAAGCAAATGGATATTGGTTGCCGGCGCAACACATGTAAAGGGGCCGCTACTAATGAACTTTAAACGATAGGCGATCACGATTTGTCATCGTTAGCTTCTTCAGTCAAAATTCAACTCAGTTTATATACGACTAAAGTGTATTTTCAAACGGTGTGTTCTTTTCGTTAAACCCAAAGGTGGAACGTATGTCTGTCATGGTACGGGGTTCTCTCTCGCTTAGTTAATTAAGACATAGATTATCAAACGTTTTTGAGTAGTAAATAAAATTGTAATCTTTACTGTATGGAATAGGCGTCTGTAACACCACTATCTTCGTATAAGAAACGCATAATGTTCTCTTTGATCCCACACCTACGCTTAAAATCCTATAAATACTAATGCACTGTCAATTTTTAATGTACCGATAGGGGCCGATGTTTTTTTTTTTATAATTGTTTTTATATGTAATTTTTAACTTTGTCTTTACAGGTAAGTTGGTGTCTTGTCGTGTATGGAATTTTGTGAGTATGTCTTTGTGTTAAGGGGACTACAGGATCTAAACACAAAAAACGCAAGTTTTGTAATGCCTAAAAGTATATGATCGATTACAGTACACAAAAAAATCAGAAAAATATAGATAGTGTGTTGTAAACACAATACAACTAATTTGATACGATACAAAAAAAAATCATGAAGATACCCCTAAAAACTTTCTTTTCACAATAAAAACTATACTAATATACATACAATCATTCTGATTTTTTGTCAGATTATTCTACAAGCAACACACTAAAGCAAGTGTTCTAATTTTTTAGTCCAAACAATATTATAGATATTTGAGAAATAAATCAGCGGTTCCCTACATTTATGTTCGTATAACTCGTCAAAATGTAGGGAGGGCTGATTTTTTTTTTTGCGATTGCGGGTTTGTTCCCATAGTAAAATTTATTCATAATGATGATTACAATGACCTCTTATGAGGTTGTTAATGTTTTACCAATAACCCTGTATAAAAATATCCGATTTTAATATTTTTCTTTCATCGTCATGTATGAATATATCGATCAAATTCTTGGAATCTCTCGTTATATATCTCTATTTCACCGTATAATTGACTACTAACCAACCATCGAGACCAATTTCCTTCGCTCCGCTCCAAAAATCTGACAAAAAATAATATGTTCGCTTTGTTGTGGTCAAAGTTTCAGGACTTTAATTTGTTTTTCTTTCTTAAATTCCCCTTATTGCTCTTAACGTTAATTTAACCAAAAGTTCACAAGATATAAGTCATGTCGAAACTTTTAAAACAACGAGAACCAACTGATTAAATACTTTAATCTTTATTTACTCTGTCTGTTTTGTTTTTAAATTTATTGTGCTTTTAACTTTTGGGACGTGCAAGTCTGTGCTCTGTTTGTACTCCTAATTTTAGAAGTTCTGATAGATTTTGATTGGTTTTAAGTTTCTTAAAAGTATTGATTGTATCTTTAGAAAGGTCATTATTTTCATTGTCTATAGCATTAGCTTACATTGAAAATAATCAATGATTTGGAGCTAGTTCACTATAAAAATCCAATAAATAAATAAAATTTGTTTAGGTCCTTTTACAAAGTAATACATTTCCAAACTTAGAAGTACTTAATAGTACCAAGTTCTTGACAGATTGTCTTAAATACTTATATAAAAGCTAGTTTAATTAACACGTTTTTAATTATCTATGAAAGGTGCGTTCACAGATATAGATAGACCTAGATAACGCAAGTATCACGAACTGTATGAAAACCAAGCGTGCCATTTTTTGACTACCTACCATGACGTCACAAGCTCGCGCTCTCGCTCACGCTTACCCAGCCAGCAGTACACAGGACTGAGCGCGAAAGTGGCGGCTTACGATTCTTTATCGTAAGCTGTTGCGATTTTTGGCACGCGAAGTAGTTGCTCTTGCGTTATCTAGGTGTATCTATATCTATGGGTGCGTTGGTACTGACAATAAAACTTGTGGCGACCATTACAAAATCTACTGCGAATTTTGGGAGGTTATGAAATACTAACCTAACGTTAACTATTCCAAGTTATACAACATGCATCTTGAATTTTTATTACTACATTAAGTTTGAATGCAATTATCCCCATTAAAGCTTAACAAAGTTATTGGCTATTCTATTTAACTACATGTTGAGGTCAAAAGTTAATTCACTATTATTCCAATGCCCATTTACTTTGAGAAGTACTCTTACACTTATTCTTCTTGAGCATCTACTTAAGCTACTTACATAAAATCTATTATTTCGACTCGAACGAAATCATTACCAGAGACATTTCCAATGTCATCTTTTTATTTTTAATACTCAAAGCGATGCCTAATGGATCAAGTAGTCAAACACGCACACATACATGACCATCGTCATTAATAGTATCGACTTTATTGTTGAAGCTTTAGAGTTCATTTTCGTGTTTATTTTTGGTTTGCTTTAAAATTGTCTTAGTAAAGTGAAGAAGTCATTTCGTCGTTGTCACTGATGGGTTTTCAAATATTGACCGGGCTGGCCATTATCTGGCCGAGTGTGTCGGCGGCCTAACACCGCGTTGATAACGCTAGTTGTGTCGCCAGCCTAAAAAAGGTCTGTTTGTTTTCTGTCTGTGTTTGTATGGGGATATTATATGCGGGCCTTTTTGTAATTAAAAATGGACATTAGGGTTGAATTTCTCTATGGGTTGGGTTGAGGGCGTTTATGGAAAATTTATTCATTTGTATTTATTTTTGCGTGCATTCTTTTTTGTAGTAGTATCGCTACCTTTTTACTACGGATTTTATTACCTACTCAGCTAGAATAAAACCTTGTGCACTCTTTTCTTAGTCTACAGTAAATTCCATATAACACACTGAATTTAAGAATTGTAATAAATTAAATCCCCGTTAAATTTTAATTGCTCCTATTTTATTCTCTCCCTAAACAGCCAGTTTATGTTCTTTCACCAACATCTACATTAGAGCACTTCCTAAGAGGGTCTGCGCTATCTCTTATCATTTCCCCATAAAATTGCTGATAACGCCTGTTATATTATAATTAACATAAAGCACCATGGTTGCCGACAGTCTCCTCGAGGACCACTTGATAAGCACTTAGACGTCTTACTTAGTTGTATCTTGAATTTGATACATTGCATAGCGGCTAAAGAGAATTGTCTACATAGTGTCGGTTCTTCCACCCTTTTCGCCCGATAAACGGCTTTTGTGAAAAGTACAATCGTTGAATCCGATTGGTTTCATTATCTTTATGTATTGTTTGCTGGGTTTAATTCATAAACAACTATTTAGTATTTAACTTACTTTACTTAAAAAACAACAATCATTGAAGATAGATGGACTTAGAGAAGTTGGGATAGACTAGTATACTTATGCTCTAGCTTCTGCCCGCGACTTCGTCCGCGTGATATATCGGCCTCTGACTCACGCGTCCCATCCTATCGCCCGCCCGCGCTATTACTTCGTATTCTAACTATTTTACTTATTGCTCGGCTCCTAAGGGCCCTACGAACCGCAACCTGCGTGATGTTAAGAAAAATTCAAAAAGATTTTTCAAATCCGAGTAGTCCCAGAGATTAGCGCGTTCAAACAAACAAACATACTCTTTAGCTTTATTATTTTGTATACACACTATAATGTTAACTTGGCACCCAACAGCAGTGTCGTTCACCGAAATAACCTGTCTGCACTACAGTAAAAAATACGTTTCAAATGGGATTCACCATTTAGCAAAATTTCCAAAGGATATGAACCCCATGCATCATCGAAGACAAGGGGCTAGGCAGCAAAAAAACTAAGTTATGCAATAAATCCGTAAACCCACATGTGTTGAAAGAACGTTCAGGAGATATTAATTACGAGACTGACAAACATCCGTACGATTCACAGTGTGTACATCAACGATATAATTGGGAACAAATGTGGATGATTTTGAAAATGTTTTCGGTGATATGAGAGAATTTATTTTGACTGCCAGTCGTAAACGAGGGGTGCTTTTTGATGGGATAGTAAACACTTAACTTCAAAGGGTTGGTTTATTTTGAATGCACTGACGAGCTAATTGCGACTTCCTAAAAATAAGGTTTAAATTTTGTTTTGATGGCAACGTCAAATCATTGGGGCTTATCGTTTTTTTTAAGTTGATGAAAAGGGTTGCAATATCAAAGGGCATTCCAAAATCAAGTTGTCATAGTTAATTTTTGCAATTATCTAAACTAAATATTAAAAAGAGAAAAAAAAACTGTAGGTTTGTTTGTTACGCTTTCACGCTAAAACGGCTAAACAGATTTAGATGAAATTTAGCAAATGGTCTGGATTAGGACACTATATATACTTTTTATTCTGATATTCCCACGGAATCGAGATTTATATTATTATCAGGTGAAACCACGGGATGTAGCTATAGTTATTATTTTAACATATTTTAACAAACCGTGTAGTACCTATTTGCCAAATATAATTGTGATACCCTTGATAGCGTCTCGTCTATTTTCTATATTGCCATAATCATCAAGCACACACTATGGTACCGATATATCGAAGTACTACGTGTACAAGCTCACATACACAAAAAAGTTTTATTTAAAAATGAACGTCCGATTACCATCAGGCTTACACCGTACGATGCAATTAAGCATATTGTGTGTACAATCAGATCTCATACGGAGATACCGACCCGATGATTTGAGATAATAATCTTATTGGTTGTTTGCTTACAAGATTAATGTTCGTTCTTTATTCATAAACGATTAAAGCAGGAAATAATATAGTTGTTCAATATCGTATGATTACTTGCAGTTTTTTTGGTAGGACTCTTTGACTGTGTAGGGTTGTAGTAGATGAGTATATCAAGTTTGACAGTCATCATTTTCTTCATTAACTGTCCATTTTGCTTCTGACCTTTTCGATCCTCCCAGATTGATGAAGATGATGATGATGATGTCATTACTATAGAGATAGACACTGTAGCCATTCCCACAGAAGTACACCGAAGGTACCGTTATGGACATATTTCACATCAATAATTACATCTGACGTAAACACAGAATGTACTAGGTGACAATATAGACTTTAATATTGTCTGAAATACAATATTTATTATTTATTAAAACTGTAGACCAATGTCGAAGAAGACAACATTTCACAAAAAGCTCTCAAATTTAACAAAATAATGAAACTGATAAAGTTGTAAAACTTGACTCGTCTACAAAAAAAAATCGAAACGTGTAGAACCTCTAACTGACATATGAAATGCTACCAGTTATTGATTTTGTTAAATTAAAAAAGAAAATACAGTTCATAAGGCTGATGGCGGTAGCGGCGGCAGTGTTGCGAGTGTAACTGCGCAGTTATGTAACGTTACACCGAAGGTGGAGCCATAAAGATATGAGCTAAGCGAGTTAGGAGATAAAACACACGATGATATACTAAGAAAAGGGCTACTTATGAAATTTAGCGTTATACAGTATTGGAAAATAGGAGTCAAAACTGTACGGACTGTTCGTGATGTTGAATTATTAGTTAGTAATTAGAGTTTATGCACCACCAGAATGATGAAGAAGATGATGAAGATGCATGGCAAAGATATTTGAACAACTAAATGAACTTACCCATCCAAAGTTTAAATAAAGACCATAAACGCTGAATATTTATGTGAAGTATATGGGGTATTTCTAACCGAACCATCGAGAAGTGACTACTAGACCTGTATGATGGGGTCGGTTTCCAGTCTAACTGTATACAGCTTTACACTAATACTTTACATCGAGCAACTCCCTATCTCAGCTCAGCTCCTCAACTCAGTTACAAACAGACGATCCGATGGCACAAACATAATCATTGTCCTGTAAAACAAAATTTGTCAACCAATCGCCGTTTCCCTGGCCAAATCTTGGTCGCTCGTCTTACATCCCATCGGCTCAGTGCTACTGCATTCTTAAGTGTGGGCCATGCATTCAGGACGGGTTCGACGCAAAAACGAAGTTCAGTCCGGCATTCATAACAGTTTTTGTCACCTGTCTCCAACCTCCGGGCTTTATGTTCATAATAATACCTGCATGCTTTGTGAGACGAGAATTCTACGTGTTTTTCAATTGAAATCATATCTCGTGAATAGATTTTTTTGAATTGTATCATGTAGTGAAGTTGTGTTGATAAGGGACTGGGTTTGTGCTGTCGTGATAGGTTCCCCAATTAGATTAGGGTTACATTTTGATACAACTCACAAAACTAAATACCAAGAAAAGCGTGAACATAACTATCACCAAAGAAAAAACAAATCTCTCTATTAGAAAAACTTGAATGTTTTTGGCTATTGAAGGATGTTAGACAAATTATGTGGAGGTTTTATAACATTAATAGTATTATTATTTAATTAGTTTTATAGCATGAATACATAACTAATTTGCTAATAAAAACAAACTTGTTAGTTATCCGCCCATTGACATTTAATATTGCTGTGGTAGAACATATCTATGGGTAGAACGTAAAACACTTTGTTCGTATTTTTCTGATATATAATTAATACAATTAATATTATTACAATGTCAGCTTGTGTTGTCATGTTCGTTAAGGCAATTTAATGGCACACCAAGGCAAGCTTGGGTTTCATATCACATTTTTTCTACCTTAATCTTCGAAGATATCCATTTCATTTACATTTTCAAGTATGTATATTTTTATCCCATCACCACCATTATAATCAAGATCTCTAGTTATTTTAAGACACACGTAAAATGAAGCATCATAAAAATTAAGTAGAGCTAAAACTCGACAGAAATAATAATGACTTACTACAAGAACCCGCTACAGTAAAAACAAAAGATCATGTATTCAAGTCCAAGATAATGACTTTATTAAAATTCATAACTCAATTTAATAATAACCAGCACTTCGCTAGAAAGACGTTCTTCAACAACCCAATGACCTGATCTAAAAACGTCAGAACTTTAATTATTCATTACAACATAATCATTTGAATCGTGAGTGTTCAATGAACATAGGTATTAATAGCAACGGCTATTTTATCTTGACCTCTATCCACGAATTCATTGTTCCAACCTCCTCAGCTAATAAGTCGCTTGTTATCTTGGTCGTTAATACCAAGATTATTACGTTACCCTCACTGCGAGATACTAGTTTACTTGTCGGAACCACCCGCTGCGCTTGATGTGAGGCGTATATCCATCCACGCAAGTTCCATCATCATTCATAGAGCGTTGTTCATTAGCAACTTTATTAACAGCGTGTTAAGATTCAAATTCATCGTCTCTAACTTATGTGGTAGGTTGTACACCTCATGCCGTTTCATTACGATCCTTACCATCGTTTATCATACTTTACATTGCTATAATTTATTCATAAAAGCGATCTTATTTTATATCGTCCGAGATTATTTTACATGTTGTTCTCAAATTTCTCAATACGTGACAAGATTCAGTATAAAGTCGTTCTGCTCTTTGAATTATTGTAGTTTTATTATCGATAACAATATTTTACACGTCGCCAAGTCGTTGTAAGATGAGACCAACGCTTATTTATGTGAGGATCGCAGTTGTCTTTATCATGTATGCGGAGTTTTATTAATTTTTTATATCACCAGTTTGGGATCTTGTATCCAGCACTTAATTTTCATGACGTTCTTACTAAGGTTTCATTTTATGAACATGAGTATTGTTTCGCTGATTTCCCTTTAGTGTAAGAACAATATACGATTCCACTGTAACAATTTTAAACATAAAAGATGTAGATAATGAAAATGTTGAATGAAATGTCATTAAAAACGACTATTAACCACCTTTGCGTTAATAAATGACAAGTACGAAACATGATGAGGTGAGGCTAGATATAACTTATTAGCAACTGAGTAAATAAAATATCTTCAACTGACAAATTTTTTTTCTTCCAAAATTGAATTTATATGAAAATGAGCATCATTTTACTTTCTTTTACCAGCTCATTAATTCGATTTAAGCATGTTACCGATGCCAATTGTTTATTAAGTCGGCAAATAATGTGATTTTATAATCAGTAAGTCGGAATACTGAATAAATATTCATCGTCTGTTATCATCGCCATCTTTAATTTCTGCCTGAAGGCGTACTAAAGGGTCATATATTGTATCAGGATTAAACTTTTGGTCGTTTTTTGTTTTTAAAGGTTGTTCTCGCATAGTATTTATTGCTTCGCACGACCCTCTTGTGTATTTTAACAATATCATCAGCATCAAATTTCTAAATACCAAAAAGAAGAAGTGAGTATGATTACTTGTAAATACACAGTATTTTTTTTCCATATGGAATCATCGATATCTGTAAAGGTTGTTTAAGAGTGATACTGGCTGGTGACAGTGACTCCAGCAGAGCATTGCATCAATGGTTGCGTGGCAGCTGTCTTCTGAAGACACAGATCTCTCTTATTATTATTATACTCTTTGACACAGATGATGTCAAGGGAGCCGCAGTCGCACCACGTCTACGATGAACTGCTATGTTCCGGCACAATCCTTATGATATTGTTGCTGCTGAACTACTAATACGATGACTACTTCTGGTAAAGACTATCCTGCGCCGTTATACAATACATAAACAAAATAAATATCACTGAAACATTTTAGTCGTTTCATGATATATGAACATTGCTCTGATTCTTTCTCCTAACCCTTTCTAATCATCAACACTATAAATAAACTCCAAAAGAAATCAAGTTGTAACTCAATATTTTGTAGACGTTTCCGGCTCACCTTTATTAGTGGCTCCAAAATGATTAATATAAATATTAATGCATCTTCTACCTCATAAACTGACAAGACACATTAATGTCGACGTTGCTCTCGTACAAGATATCTATTTGTTTTAATACTGTTATCAATTTTATTACAGCTAGGTGTTCCAGTGATTGTAGTATCTCCATTTCATTTTATTTGACAGTTTTCGTCACTCGTAAACGGTGGTGTGAAAAGACATTTTGTGCAATAACGTAACTGGTTTCGTATTTCAATTTGATTAGGATTTTGTTGGATTCTGAAGTTATAATGGGAATTTGTTGATAAACTAGGTTGATTTTCATTTTTCCTGTTCTTTTTCCTCTTTCATTAAACGTTCTTTAAACGTATCGTCATGAATGGTCACAAATTAATATTTTCCAATTTTACGCTTTTCAACATAACCTGAGATAATTCTGCACTCACTCGTATTTCGATAGGCAGTAGGTAGTACATTAAAAGCATTATTAACAAATACTCAAACATCGATAAACGCTAAAAGCACAGCTGCAAAACGCTTAAACACGATCGCTAATTGAATTTCATGTACACAGCGTAATTACACATTTTATTAAAGAAAAACTTTAATATGCTTGTTGGAACTGCAGCTGTCAAAATTTCGCAGTAATACTTATTATTAAGTTTCCATGATAAACATGAAATGAAAGCATAACAGGATTCATTAAATATAATTGTTAAATTATTGCAATATGCGTCTTAAAAGGCAAGTGGATAGCACAGGTTGCGGACGTCATGATTAAAATTGATGAAGAATATCTGTGTCCAACTCAAACCTTATTAATATCTGAATTCAGATTCATCAATACTGTAATAGTGGATAGGGATATAGTTTCTATATCTTCTTTCGTGTAAAAAAACTACAATAACTGCCCAATTTCAAAACTTGCGTTTAGAAAACATGGGTTTTTGGGTAGTATAAAGTGTTGGGAGCTTCTATTCCTTTTTAAGGGCTATTATTAGTTTTTACCGACTTCACAAAAAGGAGGAGGTACTATGTTCGGGTGTTTGTATGTTTTTTTTTTTTTTGTATTTTTGTTCATCGAATACTCCGCCAATTGTCGACGGATTTTCAAAATTCTTTTTTTGTTCGAAAGTAGATAGTTCTGAGGTGGTCCCATTGTCACCAAGTTAGGATCTGACGATGGGATCTTAGAGAAATCGAGGGCAACCCTCAAATTTTATAGGCTCACTTATTGTTTTTCGCATATTTTATGAAGTATCTTGTGTATTTGTGTATGGCTGTCACCATCTCAGGTAGCTGGGCTGATGATGGAAGGTACAACTCCTTAACAGTAAGAAGTTACTCGAACAGGCAAGGACTGTTTTAGTAAATTGTTTTGATGTTTGATAAATTTGCCACATTTGGGCTCATGATCATCAAGTCATGACCTGATGCTGCAGTCAGGATAGTCTGCAGAGTACCTAACTCCTCGACAACTAACAGCAGATATATCGTGTTTAGGCTCATTGAAAAGGGCTCGATGTGTGGATAAACGTACTGTTACTGAGGAACACCGAAGACCTGATGCTGAAGCCAGGAGCATCAGAAAAAGTACAAACCTTGAAACTACAGCACCGTAGTCGTGTTTGGGCTCATTTTAAACAGGACTAATTTTAAGTTTAATGCAATGTTGACATAAGTCTGTCCTGATACTGCAGCCAGGATTATCAGCATCTAATCTAAAAACTAATAAAAGGAGAACTCCTCAACAATTAACGTCCCTGCATCGAGAAAAGGAATATTTTATAAAAAGGCGATGGGCAAGTTGACATTAGGCTATTGTAACTTAGATAAATTATAAATAGACCCACTAAAAAGCGAGAAATAAAAACTTTTTAACAAAAAAAAAACCGACTTCCAAAAAAAACACTACAAACTGAAAAATAACTTTAATTTCGGAAGTCGGTGGCAAAAACTAAAATACTGATCCCTAAGACACCGACTTCCGAAATTAAAGTTATTTTTCAGTTTGTAGTGTTTTTTTTGGAAGTCGGTTTTTTTTTTGTTAAAAAGTTTTACTTAATAAGATTCATCTTCTAGGAAACGTTATGCAGTTTCCAATCACACCCACGTTCCTCCTATTACCATGAAATTAACAGGTGCGTGTCTCTGATCAAGATTTACGCCAAAGTCGCCATACCTAGGCATTGCAGGCTATCTATTTCTGTAATAGATACTAATATCCCATAGTTACCGGTTTAACTCAATTTATTGGTCACGCGAATTCAGAACGGGACATTGCTAATGTCGTATTAAATGTTTTGATTAATTCCGGGAATTGGCTTGCAGTTAGATGGATATATTGTTACGGGGAATTGGATGCATTTAGTATATAATAGTAGAAGTTTCACTAGTATCAATATGATAAAAGACAAGGGGGCTCATGGTGAAATGATGAACAGCCACACGGGTCAGCTGAAGATGATGGGCGACCCATAACATATTGAGACCCCTACCGTGCCTCAGCAAGCATGTGAGGCTGTTGGTCCCGTCTGTAATTCTTAAATTTTTGACAGCCGTTACAAGCCAAGGGATATCGTGTTACCCTGTAACTGGGTTGTAGAAGTCAGATAGGTAGTCGCTATAATACTCGTATTCAGCTGCATCATCATCAGTCGGACGACTTTATTGACGATTAAAGACAGACTCGATCAGAATAGTAATATTAGGGCCAATTTGATTCTTGAGACAGAAGTCACGGAATGTGTTGGCATGCATATTAATCCTAAGCCACATCTTCTGACATGCATGCAATACTAACTAATCACACTAATATTATACAGGCAAAAATTTGTGAGTGAGCGTGTGTGAGTTTATATGTTTGTTACTTCTTCACGCTCAAATGTCTAACCCAATTTTGATAAAATTGTGTATGGAAATAGCTAACACCTTGGATTAACATGTAGGATACTTTTATCCCGATATTCCCACGGGATCGAAACTTATGCGGTTGAAACCGCGCAGCTAGTTAATAATAATTCTGCTCATAATGCTACTCATAACATAGGCAATACTAATTTAATAATAACTCTAAAGGACCAATAAAAACATGAACTAGACTCGACAACAGTGAACATTTATTTTTACAACCAAACGGTTGCTTATACGGCGGATTAAGATTATGGCGTCACATTCATGCGTAATCACGTTCCAGACATAGAAACTGTTTTATATCGTCGTGTTTATTGATTGGATTACAAAAAACACTGGTTGTTGAACAAGTACTTACATTAAATTCTATTGGAGAATCACTTATTCTGCTGTACAGTAATCATTTAACACGTTATAACGTATAACTTGGTCTGATATATGTATCTGAAGGCCGATTCCCATAAATAAACACACACAATACAGACGCGGTTTTTGAGATAGTGTAATTTCCAGTGTTATAACAGCTTTATATCATGAACAATACTCAGATAAATATTCGCATATTTGCATAGCTTGTGACCTAGCCATATCGAATGTGACATTTCAGTGAACCATATTCAGTATGGTAATAAGTCCTGCCCAGCTACTTTCGTTCATTTTGCTGAAACGTACTGAGGCAGAAAATTGTGTTTTTGCCTGCAAACCCAAATCATGGTTGAATAGGCTTGTAAATAGTATGAAATATTACCTCTTTTTGATTAGACTCTTTCGAGGTTCAAGAGGTTCCCATTTATTAGACGAGCCTTTGTAAATTACAACGTCTGGAATCAATAAAGATGTTGAAGAATCTAAACTCTTTGAGCTTTTGAAGTGAGTATCATAATTATAGTTTACACAAAACAAAATCAACCGGTCGAAGTGGCGGTGCTTGGGGGAGGCCTATGTCCAGCAGTGGGATCTTTCGCTGAAATGATGATGATAAATAAATATATAACAAAATATCAAGCCTGTATTTCTCCGAAGGGTTAGACAGAGGTGTACCTATAGTACACCCACATAATAACACCACCACCACAACCCACACCCACATAATCATATAGTTTGCAAAAATTAAAAAACTGGCCAAGTGCGAGTCGGACTCGTACACGAAGGGTTCCGTACCACAAGGCAAAAACGCCGAAAAAAACACGTTTGTTGTATGGAAGCCCCCCTTAAATATTTATTTTATTTGACAGACAGCGAAGTCTTAGGAATAGGGTTCCGTTTTTACCCTTTGGGTACGGAACCCTAAAAACAATGTTAGAGGTTTACCAAAACCAGATTTTCTAAGCACCACTCACGTAGTTAAAGATACAAATTCTAGTAACCATCACACTGAATTAATAAACACATCTCATGCTAACCCATCCAAAACAAACAGAGCAGCAGCCGCACTCCATTTCGCGTTGAAACGAAGCATCAGCGAATAAGACCTTTGAGATTTCACGTCATTAATTGAGCCGTCAGAGACGAAACAAAAAAGATAGGACTAATTTAGATATCAAGCGAACGAGCAGGACAAATTGTACGAAGCGGTTCGGGGAACCGAGCTCAGTCGGCGGCTTTGTATGGAGTTATTTTGGCTTGGACAGCCAAGGACTGGTGTGAACATAAGGGTTCGGTTATTGTTGGGCCAAATAAGTTTTTTCACGGTTGGACAATAAGTAAAAGTCCTGAGGATGTGGCGGTTAAGGTCGTTAAAGACATGTTGTATGTGTAAACGATGAAAGAAACGAAAGAGTAAATTGGCTTGCTACAGACTCTACACAGTTATATATTGATATTCTTGTCTTCCTATATGAGTATGGTAGTCTAACCTACCTAAAGAGAATTTTGATCACAACTCTGTCAATATTGGTTTGGTTGGCAGGATATCAACGCGCAAAATGTATGGGAAATATTTTTAGTGTTCCGTACCAAAATGGTAAAAAGGAACCCATAAGGTGCGACTCAGTCTGTCTCGCCGTCTATCACAGCTGGATACCTCAAGAACTACTAATGCCATCGACTTGAAAGGAATACTTTTAGATGACGTTGGTCAACTATTTTACAAATAAGAAAGAAATAATAATATACAGTGTTTGGAAGCTGGATACAAAGCCTTAAAGGGGTGATAGTTGACACCATTTTGAGCATTTTGAGCCATACATGTCCTAAACGAAGTATGTTTTTTTTTATTTTTTTTCGCAGTTAAAGTTGGTATGTTATTTTTGACTAATAGTTTGTTGAAAAATAAATAAAACATACTTCGTCTAAGACAAAGATTACAGGAAAAATAAAACGATGTCTCTAAATAGCACACTTTTTTAGAAATCATCAACAAAAGTTACATTAGTTCCACTTTCAGTCAAGAAAACTACAATATTCTACCCCGCAGTGTCAAAATTCTATGACGAATATAGGCCTCGTCGACGAAAATTTAAAAACATGATGGTACGGAACCCTCGGTGCACGAGTCCGACTCTCTCTTGACCGGTTTTTTTTATGATTGACTATATATTTTAACGCAGATTCAGAATCATGTACTGAACCCATGATAATTTTTTGTATTTTTTATGAACTTTTGAACTCTAAATAAAATCGGACCCTTTTACACTTCCGTAGAACATTGCACATTATTAATATACGTGTTAATTACTCCAACTAAATTAGCTAGTGTATAAAACCATGAGAAAATTATTTAATAGAAAAAGTGTATTCAATAGAATTTTCTGAATAGTTTGTTGCGCAACCACGTTCGTGTATGGTGAAGGTGATTGAACTTCAAAAGTGAATGAATGTGGAGTTTGTATGGTTTCTTGTGATGCAAAGTTTGATTCCGGTGTCACGTATAGTTTCAAGTATAATACATATTTAGAGCAGTTATCTCCGTATGAAAAATAAAATCGGTCACGAAAATTATCGATAGTTTTGAAAATTAACAATTTATTATATGTGGTAAAGTCATTGTGGATATAGGAGGGTCAAAAATACGACTTCTTTAAAAAAGAAAGTCAATTCTTGGCTTTTTATGCAATATTTGTAGGTACCAGTTACCTATATAATTATAATAGACACAATGATGTCCAAATAAAAAATTACAAAAATATTCATTAAGCATTGATACTTCATTATGTAGTGATACCTAACAATTACTCTCATAAATACACAAGGTAATCATCTACTTAAAGACCAAATTAAACCATAAAAGGTTGATGAACAAAAAACTACGAACTATAACATCAAAATTATTAATTGAATCAGTCTCAAATTCTAACTACAAAAACAGTCGACCATATTCAAACGACTATAATTTACGATCTCGAATCAAATTAATATGTTAATACCCACATGCAAGGGTTAATTGATGTAAATAATAAATAACCAAAAGATATATACGTTAAAGATTATAAAAATATATTTTACACCTTTGCTAACGGAATTGAGAATCAATTCAAATCGAATGGACGTAATGTAGTTCCTATAGATTAATAATCGTTCAAAATGACATTTCAAATGAGTTTTTGGTAATTGAGTCGCGATAGTGTGGCGATTTACAACAAATTTTGTGTTGAAACTTGTTCAAAATGATAATTTTATGAAAATGTACCAGAGACATATTCACATGGTCACATGATTAATCGTGGAAACTTATCGTTTTAGAGATTAATGGAGATTCTTGCATATTAGAGTGGTTTTAGAGAATTATGGCTTGTTTATGAATATGGAAATAGAACGGTTTTATAATCGAAACTAATGTGAGACTGTTAGTGATCGACGACGGTGAATAAATTTCACTAAATGAGGTAGATTTCGTTTCTGAAATCCATACTTATATTATAAATTCCAAAGTAAACTCTGTCTATCTGTATTTCACGCCTAAACCACTGAACGGATTTCGATAAAACTTGGCAATTAGATAAATGGCATCCTGGGGAAGGACATAGGCTATTTTTTGGTCCCGGCGGCAGCACGTTCCCGTAGCATCCACGCTGGTGAAGCCGCGCGCAGAAGCTAACTACAACTAACTAACGAACGAACTAACGAACTATAATCTCCAGTACCTACAGTGATCTTTTACGAAGAAAAAACTTAATAGAGACGTAGATTTTTAACAATAAAAATAGATATACCTAAGTAAGCTTCTTAAAAGATGCCAAACCCGTTTCAACAAAGAGACTTTAAAACATTTTCCTGTAAACACCCGAAGGAGAGGCGCAGACAAAACAAAACCACCGTCTTCCTGTTTCCGTATTATTTTCTGAGACGGTCTGGATTTTAAAGACACCGCCCACAAACACAAAGGAATAAAATTTTAAGTATACTAATTAAACTTAAAAAAAAATCCACTGACTTCAGTCTAAAGTATGCTTTGTCAAAAATAAATGCAAAATAATACAATTTGGTTGAGAGCGTCCGCGAGCGGAGGCACAGATTGTAAAAACCTTTTAGGGGTCTTACACACTGAGAGGGCTGATTTTGAGTTAATTGTCTAGGTGGCATTTTACTCTCATTCATGACCTTTTCATTATAGATACCTATTTAATGTCTCAATCTTTACCTATATTTTGGTACTGCTTGCTCTGTGTGTGTTAATTACTTTCATATTTCAAAATATCAAAGTTTATGTATGACATAAAAGTCGAGGCATAATATTTTGTTCGTTTTTTCTGTTGACTTCTATGGATTTTTTTTTAATTTGTCAAACATTAATTTGTATTTATTTATGATTTTCCTGTTTTGTTTTTTGATTAATTTGAATGTTTTCGTACTTGTCAAACTTTTTGTACCTACCTAGTTATTAAGTGAATGATGTGGTCTTCTATAATTGGATGCGCACACTTGTATTTGTCCCTGTTAATGTTAAAATGCATGTAATTGTGTAGCCTCTGTTGGCAATCCAAGAAATAAATAAATATTTGTCATACTCCAAACCTTTAGGAAGAAACATTTTTGGCCACAACTTTTTTTGTCAGTATAATGAAAAACTGCAACAGGTCAAACAGTATTTTTAATATCAGAAAACCTTTCACGTGCACACATACGGACATAAATTCACGTTGTATATTTGTGCGAGCAGAAAATAAACACGCAAGAAGCTAACTGTAAAAAAGTTGCTCGAAATACAGCGAGTGCAGGTGTAGTCCACTAGTTTATTTAAAACGGGCACTAGGAACGAACGGCATTTGCCGCGTGAAATCGAGCCCTATAGAGAACGTACTTGTTTATTTAAGTAAAGCATTAGACGCTCAAAGGGACATTGGTGATCACCCTCTGTGGACACACCGTGACACTCATAAAACGGGACACGTCTTTGCACATTTGCCGCGTGAAATCGCGTCTGCTTCGCTCTCAGTGTGTTTAGCACTTTTAAGTTGCCTAGCCTCGTTGTATTTATTTTAGAGCCTAATTTAAATAAGACCAGGGCTTAAGTTCTTTTGTGACTTCGTCGGCATTCGTAAACGAATTAGCTACAACGAAAAGGATATTTTTATTCGCCACATTATCATATTGTTTGAAGGTTTGTTTGTCGGTAAAAAGGATCGAAAAGAATGAAGACGTTGTAATTAATCGTTTGTGTTAAGAATTATGATTGTGGGTTTTGGAACGTTTATTGCATTGTTAGTGATTATAGGCTCATTTTCACTGACATGGATCACACGAAGATGAGTGGCAAACAAAAAAGCATGGCTAAGAAGCTGTGTAAAGATGGTCACCCATTCACAGACCAACCGCGGCAAGCGTAGCTTAACCTGATCAATCGACCTGTGCGGCTGTTATTATTTAGCCACGGGTCCCTGTTTAGGTCCCAATAACCAGCATATTATTGTCCTACTAGGTTAAATCCTTTTCTCATTCAAAGAAGGCACGAGACGAAGGCGATTGATCACCATTCTTGCTCAAGACGAGTTGGCGATTTCAGACTTGTAGTAACTACTAGCTGCGCCCGCGGTTTCACCCGCATAAGTGTCAATCCCGTGGGAATATCGGGTATATATATAAAAAATATCTTATGTGTTATTCTGATGCTATATTACTGTAAAGTTTCATCAGAATCCGTTCAGTAGTTTTTGCGTGAAAGAGTAACAAAAATCCATCCATCCACCCTCACAAACTTTCGCGCTTTTATTGTTAGTAGGATCTGGTTTCCTCACGATGTTTTTCTTTCACCGATGTCATCAAACTTGCCCAGATTTGAATCCACGACCTCGTGCATGAGAGGCGAGGCCTTACTAGAACACACGACATTTTAAAATTATTTTACACACTTTGTTAACCTGCATTGTCAATGAATGACTATTTTTTTGTAATGTTAGAACACAACACAAAAGGTTTCTGGTATCACAGTGACAGCAGAACACTGACTCCTAAGTCACAGGATCACCTAGTTTAGGAGTCAGGGTTTACATTATCTGTATGACCTTTAGTAAACCAACTTATGTATCCTAGTCTTAAGCAATGTCAAAGGTTTTTGTATCAATAAAGATTTTTATTTATTATATTTATTTATTTAAAACATTAAACTAAAGAGAAAACGTCAAACACCTTTCTTTTCTCAAGCACACAAGAGTACATAGAAAATTCTTTGCCTAATCGCTTCTAAGGTACCCACGTTAATGTACCAAAATCCCTCCAAGCGTTAAAAAGTAGCCGGTGAGAATCTACCCACAAAAACTGGACAATTCATCATAATAGTGCCAAGCAATTACTATGTATAGCGTTAATGACTGACGCACGTTATTAATCTAGAAGAAACCCGTTTTGGACAAGACTTAGCGATTCCGATAATAATCTTGTTTCCATAATTACTCACTCATTCTTCATACAATCTTGATTGTCTATTTGTACGTTATTTTTCTTACTTGTCTTAATTTGGTCGACAACTCTTTTAGTAGTGCTTAATTCTTGTTATTTTTTACGTTGACGTTATCAGGGATCGGGGCGTTTTCTAAGAAATTTTCTTGTTTATTTTTTACTGTTTTGTCTTTACTACCCGATTCGTCTTCGTTGTTTTGACTGGTTGGTGCGTTTCCAAAAGATATTTTTTTACTTTGGCGTGGAAAATATTCGTGGCATGCATTTTTGAAGTGTCGTTTCATGTTCTTTTGCAAAATGTTGCGAAGCTCTCCTTTCCATGTGTAAGAGATCTGGGAGATACCGACTGGAAATATGCGATTCTATTGCAACCACCTGTCCACTGACCTCTAGCATGACCCCTTTGAACTAACCAGATAGTTATCAATTCAGGTTTAGATTATCTTGCAGTTTTCCTTTCTACCTATATCACCCAATCATCATAAACGTGACTATTGAACGTCCTGGGTCCTGGGTTCCATTACCAGGTCGGGCACTATGTTATTAAGGTTTTCCATTAGTAATTTCTCAGTAACAGCCCGGAGTTTGGATTTTGGCAGTGTGATCCCCGTGCTCGGAAAGCATTTTAAGCCGTTGGTCTTGCACCGGATCTCTCTCTGGTCGTGTCGGATTGCCGTCCCATCGGACTATGAGAGTGAGGGAGGAGTGAGTGCCACTGTGCATTATAATATCTCCCGCGTAGATTGGCTAGTCTCCGCTGAGATTGGCTGCCATGGCCGAAATTCGGTCTGGGTGACTATTATATTTTCATTAAGAAGAAAACCACTGCTGCACAAAACCGCTGGCAAGACTTTTACCTTGAGCTGTCTAGCTTAGTACGGAGTTTCAATAGAATTAGAGGCCAGCTTATACCGGATTCTTCATCGGACGAAACTCTGCGGCCGAAACGCCTACTAAGCCACACTGACCTATGGCTTGCTGTAAACAAAAAGTAATTTTAATGCACTCCCCTAGCCACATTGTCCAACTACTTTTTTCTTCAAAATTTATTCAAAAAATTACCATTTCTCCAAGCATTCTCCTTGCCTATTCTAACGTACTGCGCGTAGTTTACTAATAAATGATAATCACTTACTAACTCATGCTTAAATGTTTCCTGCTACCGTCGTCGTGGCCAAACGGACTTAATTCTGTAGCTTCATTATCATATAAGAACCTCGGGGCTTGACTGATTATTTTTCGCTGTCTTGTTTGGGATAATTGGGGTGTCAAGAATTTAATGTTTGTGCTTTTATTCATTTGTAGGAAGGGTTATCATGGCTGAAGTTGCATTTGAATTGGATAAAGGGAGAAATAAAGACTTGACTGATGACAATCTAAGCTTAACGTTAAAAGAAAAATCTCAATATATAAAATTCAAAGTCCTGACTGACAGACTGATATATCAACGCACAGCCTAAACCGCTGATCCTAGAGACATGAAATTTGGAGGGTGTGTTCTTTGTGAAGAGTAGGTATCCACTAAGAAAGGGATTTTCGAAATTGGGTGGAATTTCGAAAAACCCTTTCTTAGTGGATACCTTAGTGAATTACAGGATGTGATTACCTAGTGTTCCTGTAGTACACTAGGTCACACTAGGTTATATTTATTTACCCCATAGAACCTTGGCGAAAATATGAATTTTTAAAAAAAAAACCCGAACCAGCCCAACCAAATTAGTCATTAAGTATCTTTATCTATTAGAATTGAATGGCCATTAATGCTATTTTATTTGTTAGTCATTCCTTACCAAAGGTTTCGATGTAACCATGTAGTCAAATGAAACTTCACCCTCTATAGTTGGTATATTAAAAGATATATTGTGAGCGACGAAATTGCGTCAAGAAAGATTTTCAAAATAAAAACAACTCAATAAATTTTAACGTACCCAACATTAAGTAACACAACATAAAATTAAAAATTCAGTGTAGCACAAGTAGTGCCGGGTAACACACATAACATGAACACAACCCGTTTCATCTCCCACAAATAATTACTAAGCGTGAATCCGAGACATAATTCCAATATCCGTATCCATCATTCAAACATCAACTTATTAAGCCTACACTTTTATTATACAAAAATAAAAATTGGCGGCCATTTTGCTTAAGCTCGTTACATCTCGACGCACGCCACTGGCGATGGCGCTCGTAATTATGATGTTAAAACGTGTGTGTGTAACAGGCCCTAATAACGCGAATAAAGTTTTTCTTAGTGTGTGTAAAAAGGTTTGTGCGTACGCGCCGCATTGTATTCGAAATTTGGATTTATGTGTGTGTTGTATGTAAATGTGTGCGTTTGAGTGTTTGTGTGTGCATGTGTGTTGATTTGTCGGCGTTTTTGAGTGCGATGCTTGTCTAACAATAATTATTATATACGTGCTGAGCCCGCGGCGCGAACGTCCCTTCATGTTTAGGGTTCCGCGATAAGATAGCTAACCCTTTTATGATTTGTTTGTGTTTGTAATATGTGGAGGTTAGTTATGGTTTCATTTTTTGTTAGGGGGCTCTGTTATGATACGGTATGATAATGAGGGTGGTACAGTTTTTATTTCATGTGCTTTAAAGCGAAATAAACGGAGTAGATACAAGTATGATGCAAAGATAAATTTAATAAGAATAGAGAATAATATCAAGACCAATATGTTTTTATTTTTATTTTTCCACGTTGTCACAAATGTTTGGTGAATATAAAAAAAAACCAAAGCACATCTTTATAAATAAACAAATTGTGACCGCTATTCCCAAATGCGCGTGTGGTCCCAGGAAATGAAAATTACGTCATTTCGTTAAAAGTTGACATTGCAGCTGTTTTTAACAAAAAATAAATGGAACCTGCGCAAATTTGGTTACCAAACGCACTTGACCGATTATTTTTTTTTGCTCTTGGTTGAATGAAAACGATATGCAGAGCTAAGCAAAAAGCAGTTTATTTGTATGGAGGGCTTGGAAAACGTTTTATTTTACGCATGTTATGGGACCTAAGTTAGTGAGGCGAGAGTGAATATCAACGATGCATAAAATATAAAAGTCATGTTGTACGTAGTCAGTTAAACATAGTCTTAGATAGTGAACGCAAGATATGCTTGATTAAAAACAAATAATAAGAGCACAAAATTTCCGTCTTTGAAAGGGATAGTGATTGTATATACTGGATCTAATGAGGAAAGATAGACAGCAAACAAGTCAACTTTAAATATTAAATAGTCATTATGCGGTTTTATTATTTTCTAACGTGACTATAATATCGTGGACGTCGTCGAACGTTATCGTGGGCGGAAATTTAAAAGCATCTTCACATATTATATCCATACATTTTACTTCCTTGTGTTATCGTGATGCCGCTGCCGTGGACGTCTACGATAACATCGTCACGTTAGAAATTATAAAAGCGTATATTAGCCATTAATATCTTGGATTTTGATGGATCTATTATCTTATGGAAATCAGAGCATTGTAGCAAGCTATATAAGGTTCAGCTAAAAATGAAATCGTAACTAATATATAATAATATGTGAAAATTTACCCCGATAAAGTATTGAAAATATTTTGCAGTCAACAAAAAATAAAGGTATCAGGAACCATCCCAAAAAACTACTCGACACACTCCGAATTTTTTATCGTATCATCTAAATCAAAAACTCCAGTTGGCGCGCACCCAAACACATCGATTTGCTGCAGAATTGTTAATCACCCATGTTGTTCGATAACAAGGTTGTTCCGAATATTGTGGACACTTGTTAGGTCAAGTTTTGCTGTAGTGTTTTGTAGAACAACGTTTTGTTTTGGGTTATCTGAAGTGTTTTTATCTTCTTTGTCTTTTTCAACTTTGTGTTGGGGTTTATTTGTTTTGGTTTCTTTAACTAGTTTGGTATCTAGCTATTTTTCTTGTTTTACTTCATCTTAGAGTGTTGTTCTATCTTCATGACTTAAAGTGGTTAGATATTTGCTATGTTTGATGTTATTAGCAAGTATACGCTTATGTTCGTTGTTTTCGTGAATGCCTCTAATATACTTACTGCACTGCACAATACTGGTCTTGTAGATCAGTATTTTGCAGTAAAACGTTGTCAGTGTCAGGGTAAATGCTTCTGTTTATTTATCTGATTTCATCATTATCATCATCTGCTTAGCCTTTTCCGAACTATGTTAGGGTCGGCTTCCAGTCTAACCGGATGCAGCTGAATACCATTATTTTACATGGTGCGACTGCCTATCTGACGTCCACAACCCAGTTACTGGGTAATATGATTTGGTAAGATTGGTTGTCAGACTTTCGGGCTTGTGACTACCCGTGACGACTGTCAAAGATCCACGAATGACTGATTTTATCATGCAAAGCTTACACCAAGGTTTCTTAAGGCCTATCATGTCGTCTTCAATTTAGTTTCCCATGTTTGTTTTACAAAAAGTATCATTTACTTCAAAACATTCGCAACATTTGCAGGATGGCTGCAAGTCTGCAACAACAAATTAACGAGCATTCTCATACAAAGTTAAACTTTTAAACCTAAAAAAGGTGAAGTAAAAAGAGCCATTATAGTTGAGGACTAAAAGAAATAAAACATCGGACCCTACAGGTTGCAAGACGGACTAACGTCTCAATCCACATCCATCTGTTTCACACAGGGCTGCCACAACTTTGTATTTTACTTTAGAACTAGCTTTTTAGTTCAAAAATGTGAGACGAGATTACAAATAATTTTCTACTCCAATTGCTCTGTATTTTCCGTTTATATTTTATGTTTCCTCGCCTAGAGTGAATAATATGTTTTCAGATAACTTTAATAAAACAGCGAACAAACTTCTTCATCAAAATTTTTGAAGTCGACTCTGGCTTTTGTTTTAAAAGGACATCAACCTGGCAACCCTATCTTTAAGTTAAAACAAGTTATCCAACTAAGCAAACGAAATGTAAATGTTGTGTAACGAACGCAAATACTATGAAATTGTTAAGTTACTAAGATAAATACGAAGGGCTAAGCTAGGTCCCTGATGAGTCTCAACTTAATGATGACGTCACGACTTTTAATCGGGACCAAACGTTTAAGAAAACATGTTCGTGATAAAATAAGTTCGAATTTAAATATTAAATTAAACTTTCATAACTTAAAAACCTTTAACTTTTAATGAAATTTTGTCTTTGATTTCTTTTGATTTGTCTTGATTTTGATTTTTATTATTTTTATTTGAGCGTTGCCAATTAAAAAGTTGAGCTTTACAAACTCAAAACACATTTCGAAGTTCCTACAACTTTAATAACTAATTCTTTCATAACAACAAAAAAACTGAATAACTAACCAGCTATAGAAATTAAAAACATGGCTGCGAAGTAAGCAATTTGCGAGCGAAAATCGACTTGGAATGATCAATCAGTTTTTTGCTTGCCTGCACATCAAGCTACCAAAATGTGTCAAATTTCTTTACTAGATTTTCAACTTTATCGCTAAAGCATAAGGTTCAAAGTTGATTGGCAAAATTTAACAGTTTCAGGTACCTTGCTGTGCTGGCGTCTGTACCTAGAGCCTACATTAAGATTGTACATGACAACAATCACTAGAAAATGCTCAAGGCTACAAAAAACGCTATGCAAAACTTGCACCCATACCAAATGGACGTATGAAATTAAGTCATCACGTCTCCCTATGAGAGGTCTTCATGCTACTTCTCTTGTATATTTTAAGCTACACTATACCATTACCATTACCAATGAAAATCCAACTCTAATAGAAGAAAATAAGGTTCCTAATCCTTTAATAAGAGGTTTATATTCGTTTTAATGGCGGAAAAAATCGCATCGTCATAGCGTCGACGGTAAAGCGTGACGAATCGCGATGGAGACGTCAATTCCTTTACATTCTTAACAAAACCAACAAGTGAAGTACGACAAAAAAGAGGAATAAAGGGAAGCAAAAAAGGGAATGGACGTATAGCTACTGAGTGACGCCGGTTGTCGTTCACGCTTTCTTTTAGTACAAGGGTGGGTTGAAGTGCTATCGAAAGTGTAGTAAAAGTGCCTTGTTTCGAACTTGGTGTTGATTTAGAGATTTCTATTCAGACAATTGTGTCTTCAAGTGTCTTTACTGGATTGACAAGAAACAATGAAGTGTGATAGATCTAATCTTTTTCGGACGAATAGTTACGGTACGGTAAAATAGTTACGGTTTTTTATGCGAGAATGTTTTCTATGCAATTTAGCAAATGTATTAAGTTAGTAGGGCAAGTAACAATGTGACCTTTTGAATTCTTATGTACAGACGCAAGCACATTAAGCTACCCGAAACTGTCATAATTTTCCAATCAAATTTGAACCTTAAGCTTTAGCGATAAAGTTGAAAATCTATTAAATATATTTGACAGAATGTAGAAGCTTGATGTGCTGGCGTCGGCACTTTCTAAGTTTATTTTCGATATCATTTTCGAAAACATCATGAGGAAACCTGAAAATGAATCATCATCTACCTAGCCTTTTCCCAACTATGTTGGGGTCGCCTTCCAGTCTAACCAGATGCAGCTGAATACCAGTATTTTACATGGAGCGACTGCCTATCTGACCTCCACAACCCAATTACTGGGTAATACGATACCCCTTGATAAGACTGGTTGTCAGACTTTCGGGCTTCTGACTACCCGTAACGACTGTCAAAGATTCACGAATGACAGCCGGGACCAACGGCTTAACGTGCTTTCCGAGGCACAGAGGGGTCACGGTATGTAAAGATGGTCACCCATGCATAGACCAACCGCGGCAAGCGTAGCTTAACCTGATCGATCGACCTGTGCGGCTATTATTATTTAGCCACGGGCCCCTCCTGGACTTATAATGAATATAAGTCTGAAATCGCCAATCCGCCTTGAGCAAGTGTGGTGATCAATGCTCGTGCCTTCTTTATATGAGTCCAGACCACAGATATAGATAGACCTAGATAACGCAAGTATCACGAACTGTATGAAAACCAAGCGTGCCATTTTTTGACTACCTACCTACTATGACGTCAAAAGCTCGCGCTCTCGCTCACGCTTACCCAGCCAACAGTACACAGGACTAAGCGCGAAAGTGGCGGCTTACGATTCTTTATCGTAAGCTGTTGCGATTTTTATCTAGGTGTATCTATATCTATGGTCCAGACCTTTGCCCTGCAGAGGGACGAACCAGTAAAACTATACCAGTGAATATTCCAACCGAGCAAAATAATAGTCCCATAGAAACCAACCCAACAAATAAATATGAAAACAATTTAATGCAAAAGCTTAAACACAAAACAAGGAAAACCCCGATGTTTGCTTAAATAACATTTCACAGAATTATCGGGTCAACAACGAAATAACTCAAGAGGAACTCCCTGTACACAGGATTCTGTAAGATTATATCTACTGCCGCATAAATTACACTTACTGTGTCTCCACAACGCACTTATTGTTTTTTTTTTTCCTCCAAATATCGCGTCGGCACTAAATGCGAGAATGTCACCCCAAATGAATGTATTGTCGACGATGACATTTGGAATTACATTCGAATTGTAGATTCGAAATTTGGAGTTTAAAAATAGAGTTCGCGGGTAAAATGGATTCTCGATGTCGATATTATATTTAAATATCAAGATGGGTATGTAAAACAAGCTTTAAATAAAAAAAAAATGGTTGCCTGTAAAGTCGGTTTTACGGGCGAAGATTTTACGTGACAACGACCGATCATCCGATCATAGTTGAGTGGGAGAGAGACGCAAGGCATTCGGCGGGCCTCTCTCTCGTTCGGTGACTCATCGTAACGTTACCGAGCGTTACACTTTTTCATAAGTGACTCCCAGTCGCAACCTAATTTAAGACGTTGTCACGTCAAAAATATATATATAGGTATAACAGTTCTTGCAATAAAACAAATATTACTTCCACTTATGTTATGCGATCAAATATGGCTATTTGCAGTGATGCTCTTCCAACTTTGTGGGTAATCAAAGAATCCAATGATATGTATTTATATACAAATGCGACTATTATGCAACCAATATTACGATGTTGGCATTGTAGAATCTCCAATATGAAAAAATATATCATTTAAATGATTAGTAGTTTATTTTGAGTTTTGAATTAACACGAAATATAGTACCTAAGTATATTAAAATAAATTGTTATAATAAATCAAAGTATTTATTAAGCAATCCAATTAATTTAAACAAAGCAAAACAAAAATATCAGATAAATTTTAATTAGTTACATGCAAAGTAATTGACTTTGCAAATAATAATTATCGGGATTGTGTGAACAATTTACATGAAATTGCAATAATTTGTAATAAGACAGGTTTATTGTTTGATGTAGGTAATTATGTAGTGGTTCAATTAAGTTTGATATTTAATTATGATGAATAGAAATTATCAAGGTTTACAGTGTCAGGTCCAGGACACGATAAATGAACTAGCTATCAAGACTAAACGACGCAGTAAGGTGTGTTATTATAACTCGGGTCTATAAATTATATCTGTAGTCTAAGGTACGATATAATATCACAGACTATAATCCAGCTTCTAAAACTTTTGCTGTCAACTCTCAAAAGAGGTTTAACTGTCCAAAATTCTTGAAATGTCCAACTTACTTAATAACAATCTCAAATTAACCGACAGACAACGCACAGCCTAATATTATTTTATTTATGTTTTAATATGAGTTGTTAATTGTCTTTTTTTTAATCATTTAGAACAAACATTATTAGACTGTTTGCTCAAGAGTTCCCTTTATATCGTTAATAAGTACTAAGGGAGACTTAAAATTCATCCCCTAAAGGGGCAAAATAGGGGATGAAAGTTTGAATGAAAGTCTGTCATTTTTACAGATATCTACAAAATCCCATCAGGCATATTGATTTTCCATTGAGTAATTAATCTTAATTAATGAATCTTAGTTAGGGGCAACATAGCTGGAAAGAGGCTAGGCAGGACGATATGATGGCCTAATTTAGCGCAAACACCAACCGACCAACCGTGATTACCTATGGCATTGAAACGTGGTCACTCACAATGGGCCTTATTAGAAGGTTAAAAGTCACCCAAAGGGCAATGGAGAGGGCTATGCTTGGAATTCCCTGCGTGATCGAATTAGAAATGAAGAGATCCACAGAAGAACCAAGGTAACCGACATAGCCCGAAGAATTGCCAAACTTAAGTGGCGGTGGGCAGTGCTCGCAAAACAGATGGCCGATGGGGCCGAAAGGTTCTAGAGTGGCGACCGCGTACCGGAAGACGTAGCGTTGGAAGGCCTCCCACAGGGTGGACCGACGACTTTGTGAAAGCCGCAGGAACCCGTTCGATGCGAGAAGCACAAAACCGGTCGAAGTGGAGGTGCTTGGGGGAGGCCTATGTCCAGCAGTGAACTTCTTTCGGCTGAAATGACGATGATGATGAGCCCGCAGTCTGGGCGTCTTCCGGAACCTTTCGGCCCCATCGGCCATCTATTCTGCGAGCAATGTGCCCTGTTCACTGACACTTAAGACTCCGGGCTGCTACAGAGAAAGTCCTGATAGAAAACCCAATAACGCTTTGCCCAACCAGGGAATTGAACCCAGTACCTCATGCTCAGCAATAGCGCTGGCGACCACTAAGCAACTGGGCAGTCATATTCATTATTAATATCAATATTTAATTAATCAAACAAATTGCCACCCTTCACCGCTCTAGTTCACATTTGGTACCAAACACTACACCAATACGATATTAATTATGAACGACACGCATTTCCGTCCTCATTATGACAATTTGCATTCTAACAAACGCAAATTGCGCAATGTAACACTAACTATTTTGAACGTTAATAGACTCTCTAAATTAGTACAAATTTTGTGTTCGCATTTGCATATTTAATTATGTTATTTAGGATTTGTGGGACGGTCATTATGATAATTGGAAATTAGATTCGCGAAAACAATAATTTTCAATATTCTGAAAATGAAGGACATTGCTGCGGATTTTCCATCTATTAATTAATACTCCACTTTTGGGCGTGTTTTGGGGGCGTTACAGCCGATTTATTAACTGTACTAACTATAAGAAAGCCTACAAAACCAAAATGACTGAAGGGCATGGCAGTAAAAGACGTGTCTCAAAGACAAAGAAGGATGTAAGTATGTGCTAGATCCTTCTAATATAGCTTTTGAAAGCGAAAGAGCAGATGAAATGCTGACAGTGCTGTTTAAGAGTAGACTAAATAATTTTATAATGGATAAAACGTACTAAAGTGTGACTAAGTTTTTATCAGAGAAAATAATTGGCTGAATGGCTCTAGATTGATGGATCTGGCTTTTAATTAAACTTATGTGAAAGTCAATATTATAAATGTTGCATGCCGAATGATGAAATATGGCTGAGCTTTAATATATTATTTTTATTACAAATTACCTATACATGCAACATAAATGTGTGTATTCTTTTCTATTTTAAATACTAATATTGCAAAATAAATCCCGCATTTTTTACTTGACGCTCCATTTTAAAATGCTGTCGGCTTCCAGTCTAACCGGATGCAGCTGAGTAGCTGCATCCGGTTAGACTGGAAGCCGACCCCAACATAGTTGGGAAAGGTTAAACAGATGATAATGAATCATAGCTTTATCCTTTAACATAATACCCTGTCCATGACACACTCACTGTACCCTACTGCTGAAGATATTCATAAACATCAGCGGAACGAGTTAGGTACTTAGATAAAAGTGCAATAAATAAAATTATCAATATTTACAAAAGTTCATCCTCATTTTATTAATCATAAGCCCAAACTTCAATATAATTTTTTTTTATCAAGCATAATACAAATTACATGGACGTTATATAATGACATTTCCGTTTTAAAACACGATACAGAATTTTAAACCAAAATTATGAATGCCTGTCGCGATTTATTTCAGTTGTAAAAGCCAAAATTGGTTTCAATTAATCAAATTGAAACATTAATTCAATTAAATGTTGCCGGTTCTATAAATTAACTTAAAGCATGCTATTCTAATTTTGTAGCGTTCATTTTTCCGGAGGAATTCCTGTGTCTCGAGATAATTGAATTTGAACTTTAATGTTTCGGGTCAGTGTTAGTATTCAATTGTTAAGTTTCTATTCTAATAATACTCAACACTTAAAATTGGACTTAGAAACTAATGTTGGTAATAGATTTGTACATAAAATGGATTGTTCAGGGCAAGTTTTAGGTCGAAAATACGTATAAGTAAAGACCAGAATCAAGTGGCTTCAATTTAAGCCGAGTAAAATTTGCATTCAGTCCTTTGATACTCTACAGAAAACAGCATCAAAATAACTGATTCTCCGTCATTGGGAAATCTTTTACCCCATCCATCATTCACCAACCCTTTTGGAACCAGCGGTAATCAAAATCGCAGCACATAATATTAAACGAACGGAGCCTGTGTTCATTTCAAAGCGATCTTAGAGGCGAAACCAATATACCATTGACTAATATTACCTGACATTCAAAATTTGCATATCAAACGTTGTCCCATATGACTACTATACAGCTAATGTATAGAGAGACAGAAATTCGGTCATATTAGTTCTCCCGAGCCGTTTAGCCAAACTTTAGGGGTTATGTTGTCAGACACAGCGAATACATCAGTTTGTTTTGCATTTTTAATTTTAGTTATAAGTTTTGGGGGGCTTGTGGCTAAATAACAACAGCCGCACGGGTCGATCGAGCTACGCTTGCCGTGGTTGGTCCGTGGATGGGTGACCATCTTCACATACCAAGGCCCCTCTGTGCCTTGGAAAGCACGTTAAGCCGTTGGTCCCGGCTGTCATTCGTGGATATTTGACAGTCGTTACGGGTCGTCAGGGGCCCGAAAGTCTGACAACCAGTCTTACCAAGGGGTATCGTATTACCCAGTAACTGGGTTGTGGAGGTCAGATAGGCAGTCGCTCCATGTAAAATACTGGTATTCAGCTGCATCCGGTTATACTAAAAGGGTCGGCTTTTAGTAACATAGTTGGGAAAAGGCTAGGCAGATGATGATGATGAGTTATTAGTATTGCCACCTCTGCTAACTCTTTGCGGAATACAGGCGTGATGTTTTGTTATGTTATGATAATGAACTTCCATCTCCAACAATAGCAGAAGTTCTAAAGGTGGGTGGGTAGGGAAAGACAAGTTTCAAAATTCACATCGCTCATAACTTGAACCCTCCAAAACCGAGTACCGTGGAGCAGAGTGATAATTCATCAAGACATGATAAGGCACTGTTGTGACTTATGACACGAATGTATTATATTACACCCACGTTACGTTACTGTGTCTAATGGTAGAACTGACGGCGTGATGGGTTTTGTTAATAATGTTAGTCTGCACTGTTTTTGGGAGAAATGAGGTAGTGCCATTATCGCTATAAAATGTTCATGGTGTTGGGATAAAAACAGAAATAAAAAAAAAACATTTTTCTAAAAAAAACACTTCAAAGTGTTAAATAACTTTAATTTCGGAAGTTGGTGTCGTTGTTAGCAATATCCAAGATACAATCAGAAAGTACACATGAATTAAATAAGTTACATTATCACTAGCCCGGATTTGGTTTAAAATAGAAACCAAATTAAATGTTATTATCGCAATTTATATTAGTGGACTATTATAGTGCGATATCTCATAATTGAAAATTAATCTAAGCAGCGAAATTTTTACAGCTATTTGCAGGGTTTCATTTTCCAGAATGCACCTTAAAAGAACGAAATAAAAAATGGATGTTGTCAAGAGTACTACCTATTACATAACTCAGCTAAAAGAGGAAGGTTGTGAAATCGTGACGCAAAAGGAGGTTAATACTTATATGCACTCAATAGAAATAAGTGGAAAACATTCAATTGAAATAGAAGTAAAGCAATTGAGAATATTCACCACACACACACACACACATCAGTCACAGACACAAAAAAATTTGACCTAATGCTAGCCAAGAATACTATAGAACCAAAAATACGAAGTGCTAAGTCTATAGAAAACCAAGATTCACTTGTAATTATTTTACAAACTCCTTAAACCATGAGTTTAAAAAACCATCTCCATTTTTTCCAACCAAGTCACCGCAATGGGCCAGAAAATCTTTGAGATAAAAATAAAATATTATTATTAAAGCTTGTATTTTATAAGACGCGTTAAAGGCTCCCGTTGTAAACTTGCCTTGTACTTGTTATTTTATTCCCACCGTTGATGGTGAAACATATATATTAACGTTGAAGGAACACTGTTAAATTAGATGAGCGTCATGTTAAATTTTCTAAACTTGGGTAATAACTTGGTTTCTGCGCAAAGTAATTTCACTTGCCACATTTAAGAACAATGTATGCAGCGTAGTTAGGTTTAATTGTTTACGACAAAGATAATAGGTAATAGTATGAAGATATAATTAATGAAACGACTCTTAAAAATCTCACAGTATGTCATCATCTGCCTAGCCTTTCCCCAACTATGTTAGAGTCGGCTTCCAGTCTAACCAGATGCAGCTGATTACCAGTATTTTACATGGAGCGACTGCCTATCTGACCTCCACAACCCAGTTACTGGATAATACGATGCTACCCCTTGGAAAGACTGGTTATTAGACTTTCAGGCTTCTGACTACCCGTAACGACTGTTAAAGACCAACGAATGACAGCCGGGACTAACGGCTTAACGTGCTTTCCGAGGCTCTGAGGGGTCTTCGTATGTAAGGATGGTCACTCACCCACGGACCAACCGCGGCAAGAGCAGATTAACCTGATTGATGGACCCGTGCAGCTGTTATTACTTAGCCACAAGCCCCTCCCGTACATTCATCAAAAGTTTATGAAACTATGTGGCCCGTTGACAATTTCTCTCCCGGTTTTCTGCACGCATTGTAATAATGAAAAAAAAAAATGGTTGCCTGTAAAGTCGGTTTTACGGGCGAAGATTTTACGTGACAACGACCGATCATCCGATCATAGTTGAGTGGGAGAGAGACGCAAGGCATTCGGCGGGCCTCTCTCTCGTTCGGTGACTCATCGTAACGTTACCGAGCGTTACACTTTTTCATAAGTGACTCCCAGTCGCAACCTAATTTAAGACGTTGTCACGTCAAAAAAACACATTTCCTGTCCCCACATTCACTGCAAATCCAATTATTCTTAATTCAAAACACGCACTTTCACCCCACATTCACACAACCAACACTTACTTAATTCCAAAACTGAATTTCGAACAATTATACCCACCGGAAACTTGGCTGGTTGGCGTGATAACAATCTATGATTTTTAATTACACCCAATAGACCCCGCCTTGTCTTGTAATATATACCAAAACGTCCAATCAAATTAGGCAACGTTGACGTAAAGTGTCATTGGAACAAACCCAGGGAACATTAATCACACCATTTATGATTTAAAATTTGTACCGGCTGTTGGAGTATATATTCTTTTTTATTTTAAAATTTCCACGTCGAAAAATTTAAATTCGAATTGACAACGGTTTCGAATGAACGATTGAACTGTCGAATGATTGATGAGTGAGAGGATTCTTGATGGTTTTTGATTTTATTCGATTGCTCTGAAGACACAATGTGTCTATTATTGAATGAAATCTGATATTTCATTTGTTTCGATTAACTTTTCGGTTTATTTTGAGCTCAAATGGGAATTGCATTTTGGAGAAACACTTTCGTTTGAAAAAACACGTTTCATAACCCTCCATTAAAAAAGACTCGTTTTTATCACAAAGGAGTTGACACATTCTTTGAAACGGCTCTTCAGAGTTGACGGAGTAAAACAGGTCACTAAGGTGCAAGAGACAAACTGCTACTCTAACGTCAGCGTAGTATTTAAACCGAATAAAAAACTTGTTACGTAATTTGTAAGCAACCCACAAACGTATAATTTCAAACCTCGCAGAAGAAGAAAAAACCAGAGATTAAAAAGCATGTACCTATAGTCTGCAATTAACTCCAAACAAGCATCCTTCGTAAGCGCAGAACAGTTTTATCCACGTAGTTTTTAACCGCTATATCTTTTTAATATAAAACCGTCTAACAAATTAAATAATAGATAGAAAAAATAACGAATTTATTACACATACAGCATATAATTCACAGCTGCTCAAGCGGATGCCTTCACACAATTATGATACGAAATAACACATTTCTCTCGCCGACACGACTCAACATAATATGGGGAGCCTCGAAATTAACCATAATTGCTTAATTCAGAGATGGACTTGGACACACCAAAGTCTTTGGTCAGAAGTTTAAGTTGTGGCCGTAAAAGGTGATGCACCAACACATACTCAAGGCTTGTATACCATAGACACTTGCAGTAGTGTGCGTTATGTTGTTAGCGCACCGGCGAGAACGCCAGTAAGCGATGAAACCTCGTCGCGGGTAGACGTACGCTAGGTTTTCCTGTTATGTGTGTTTTGTTGTGATTCGAGTTCGTGTATTTAAGTTTAAGTGACGATTTATGAATGAAAGTTTATGTATTTTATAAGATTGTTTTTACAGTGATTTGAAATGAATAGTGTGTGTTTTGGATTATTTGTCATATTTTAAATTGTAAGTATTAAAACAACTATTATCCTCCTATTTTAGAAAATGTTTTTAAAGATTTAACAATACATTGCATTTTAGTTAGGAATATGCGAAAAACTTTTTCTTCAGTAATTAATTGTTGTCGTCATTTTAAATTAAACCCGGGATGCAGGCTTTAATTTAAAATTTTGAGAATTGAGAACTCAAAATGATATAAAATTAATAAAATGAATCACTTCATGGTTTTTAAAAAATCCGTTCTACGTAATAAAAATGCGATAATACGCAATGAAATAACTTTAGAACCTAAAAATGGTATTACTGACACATACTCTCACATGAACATTGTTAAACAAGATCTTTGCGGCAAAGCCTTTATTTACAAAGAAGAAGACAAAAATATAAGAAATTACGATACAGAACGAGATGGAAACATAGAATTTCACGGGCATCTTCCAGGTAATGGGAATAACGTGTGAAGGGACTCCAAGTGGGTATCATTAGAGGATGTTTTTGTCTATTACTAATCATGGAAGATGCTCTATCATTGCTTCAAACCATATTTTCGGTTGGTGAAGAAAATGCTCTATTTTACATTGATAATTAGGCAGAAATTGATGTTACTCTGAATGAACATAGAAATCAAGATAGGACACAAAAAGTATATTGCTGCAATATTTATACTGTTATATTCGGTTCAAATAATCACTTACCTAGTAATAATACAAATGAACCAATGCCCGTCAATAAGACTGCATCTAAGTGATGCAGTCATATTGACCAACACTAATGAAACACTAAAATTCATAGTCAATTCAAGTAGAAACCTAGATTATTGCATCCATAGAGATCACAATATTCGTCCATCAAATTGTAAACGTTAGAGGGGTTAGACCGAGGATTGTGGTTAGTTATAGTGAGTGCAACCATGGTCTAGCTATCACCAATAACTTGTACGCAATTGTGGTCGGGCTCAACCATTTTGAAATAATGTTATGGTTGAAGCTTTGGAAACACGTCATTGCTTCTATGTATTTGCAAGGCAGGAAGAATTTAAGGATGATGATATCAGCGCTATAGCTCTGTCTCACATAGTATAATAGCATTATGTTGAGCGATGTCCGCTTTGCGTGGATGTGAGACATATTTTCCCCCAACTTGTTATTTTTTGTGTATATGTTTTTTTGCATCGTGTTTACCTCAACTACATGTATTTTCTTGTTTTTCATTGAGGTGATAAAAATATATATACCTACGTGATAAACAAACAGCCAACACAATGAGTAAATAACATAAGTATGCTAGGAAAATAGGAAAAGCAAGGAATTAGAAATTGGACTAGATCACTGACTAGATGATAATTTTAGATCGGATAGTATAATATATTATTTAAGTACTTACTAACTAAAATAATACTATCTAATATTTGAGCAGTATCCGGGAGACTTTCATTGCTATAGACACGGCTAAGTCTCTACAAGTAGTAAGAAAGTTTTCTTCTTACCTACGAAGACGAACAGTCATGCTCATGATATATTTGCTTATAAGAATTCTAGTTAAAAACCAAATCATTTGGGTGATTTGGGTTTAGTCCCGGAAATGCTTCGATTTAGACCAAAAAATTCTAATACTGTTAGTTATATGTCCCAAATTTTATACATATAGCAGTAATTTTCAAGCATTTTGACGGCCCAAAAATTCATTATGATGTAATTTTTAAGGAAAATACCTTAATTGTTGTCCATTCTCTTTTCAGATGCCGTCGCATTTCGAGATACATCGTTAACAGGTTCGTTAGTCAGAATAAAATTTGTTTTATGGCACTTGAGGGCCAGTATTACAAAGTAATAAGCGACTCATTATATTAAAATAATAAAACAGGCAATTAATATACGACAATTTATTTTATTTCGTATATACAGTCAACTCAATTCTACGGTGGTTTTATAAAACTTTATTGTCGTTTGAAGAATAATTCTTGATTTAAATGCGTTTACATACGTCCTAAATAGTTTCACTGAGTCTGTAAGAAGATTATGTTAGAATAAATCTTGTGTTTTTTTAATGAAATATATACATGATTCAAACTCAAAAAAATTGTGATTCATTTTCTCAGCAGTATCTTAGGCTATTACTATAATCACCAAATTAACGTTGTTTAAACTAAATTCTTCTCATTTCTTTATAATTATACTTATAAATGCTGTAATGCTGTGATTTTCAACTCGATGAGGATCAGCCGAGCTATTCTGTAAATTGTCACAGTGTCAGACTTATGTGAAGTCAATCCCTAGTTAGTTTTAGCTTAGTTTTCACGGTGAGATTTTTACAAAACATTTTTATACGAAGGAAAATTATTTTCTTAACATGGTCATGAAAATAATTTTACCAACCTACGCATTGTCTGCAAAGTTTACATTATCCTATAGAAAGTGCCCCCTCGTAAGAGAAAAACATTCACCCGTAACAAGAGGCCAGACTAACCCAATTTTTTATTAGTAGCCAGCGAAATTATCATAAATCCAATTTTTTCCAACCAGCTTATTTTACAGGCCATAAAATTTTGTATTCTCATCTAACGTATTTTTATTCATACGTTTTTGAACGTTAAATTTGCGGGTTTTAATGGCCGTCTGTAATACGAGTGGGAGTATTAAAGTGTCTTGTAAAATTGTTTGTTTTTCACTGGCTAGTTCTTTTATGGTAGTTTTGCGATTGTTTTGATCTTTATCTTTTAAGTGATTGGTATTTGCTTCAACTTTATTTCTTACAGCAGCTGTAATATGTTTATTTATAGCTTTTTTCTCGTGTTCTGTTTTTGGGTATAGTACTGCGCTGATACTTAATCGGTCAACTCAGAATTTTGTCTTATTAGATTTTTATGATTCAGCTGTCAAGCGTAGATCTTTGAGAGTCGTCACGGGTAGTTAGAAGCCCAAAAGTCAGACAATGGGTCTTACCAAGAGGTATCGTGTTACTCAGTAACTGAGTTGTCCAGGTCAGATAGGCAGTCGCTCCATGTAAAATACTGGTATTCAGCTGCAATTTGGTAAAACTGGAAGCCGACCCCAACATAGTTGGCAAAAGGCTAGGCAGATTATTTTTGGATTTTGAGTGATTCATTTTAAATCGAAGACATGTGACATCTCCCTCTCATTGAGAGGAGGCCTGTGTCCCAGCAGTGGGAACATTATAGGCTGATTAGGGTTATGGTATTTTCTATAGGTCCCTATTTTGCGTTATATAATATAACAAAACAGCTTATATGCAGCAGCTTACGTACATTACCGATATTATACTCAATTCGAATTACCAGTTACAAATACGTGCATAGTGTTAGTTGGGCTTCAGTAACTAATTTACCTACCTAAGTACAGAGCGATATTATTGATTACCATACCCAAGGGTTCCATCTATTATTTAAACTTGTTAGCTCTTGAGTTTCCGTTTATTAAGCTTAGCTTTGTAGTATTTGCAACTTTGCAAGTCATAAAGGTGAAGTTTTAAAATTGATTTAAGACACTTCTAAATTAATTTGACATTTGAACGCATTATTTTAGATCCTTGCCTAGATAGTTTCATAAAGTATAGATTTCATCAGCAAGGATATAATGTGACCTAATAATTATTCGTAGAACGTGTGAACAGAGTCACGGGGAATTGCTAGTTAACCTAAATTACTTCGCACCCCAGCGCGCAAAACTTCCGAAATACTTGGCCGAAAACAATTCCTTTTTCGGAAAAAGAACGCGAGAATTCTTTTCATAATCATTCTTGCTCTAATGTAGGTCGTACACAAAATATTTTTCGGTGAAAACAAGCTTACAGGATGACGAACAATCGAAGTTGCTCGAATATAATTATCTTGAGTTTTGGCAAAAGACAGTAGGCAAGCGGAAATTAAGCGTCGTCTGCTCCCTCCATTATACTTTTGTATTAACTTTATGGGTTGCTTTGAGATTTTTTTATGAAAGATGATGTACATTTCTCTTATCTGACGGTTTCTGGTCAATTACCGGGATCCAAGTTTGAATCAACTTGTGATTACGGTCTGTTGAAACAAATTACTGGATTTGTCGAAAGATTGACTGCTTTATTTTCAAGTACCTACCCTTAATTAAAATCGCAATCATAATCATTTATGTATTTTTGAAGCTGTACTGTACACATGCCAAAAGTAAATGATTTCATTAAAATCCCCAAAATATTTTTGCCTCAAAGTTTTTTTGTCTCTAGCATCAGATAAATCGTATTGCCAAGTTTTTACACTTTACGACGAAATGTCACCACTGTGGGCGGATAGTTTAGCCATATAAATTAAGTGGACAAAAAATTTGGTGACAGCACATCATCGTAAACCTCTTAAGTTTCTGGGAACTAATTCTTAGGTAAAAAAAAGTCCCATGAGTCTTTGCATCCTACCGACAGTGTTGCAAGCAAAGACATTGGGGTAGATTCTGGTAGTATCAGAGCATTTTTGGGTCAAATAATCTGTAACTTTAGGAATTGCAGTTATGTTGTGGACTTCGTTATTAAAACCACTTCATCAAATGTCTTCTAGTGTCTTTAGGGTAAGTCCTCGCTTTATACCTAACAAACATATCTCATATAGAGCTTAAGCAGTCCCATACATTTTTACCGTGCGAATCCTCTAATTTGACACAAATATTTCAACAATCAACCTTTATTAGGAACATCAAACAAATTCCCTAAACTTGCAACACCGCAAATTCTTCAAAAAAAATAAAAATGTTCTAAATTCGAGCGGGCTTATTACCCGCCAGTCGGACATGTTAAAACAGATGTTTCGTGCTTGACGTAAGGGTCAGACCGGTCGCCATCTTGGAAGTTCCCGCCAATCGCGTCCCTGTCAGGGGCGGGAGTAATAATCACCGGCTGTGATTGTAAATAGAAGAACAGATTATTTTCGAATTTTCGGTTATGGTAATATTCGAAAATTGGGTTCCCAAAATTGACGAAGATCTTAAAGGGTAAGATGTAGGACAATATACAATTATTGTAAATTTAAATATAATTGTATAAAAAAATATACAATAAAAAATATGTAGGTATTTAATATGAATGTTAAATTGCGGTAAGTTTAATATGAATGTATTTTGCACTAAAACCTTCCGGAATAAATTCTCTAAATCCGTTGCGTAGTTTAGACGAACACAAGAGACAGAGACACAAAAAAGCGACTTTAATTTATATAAAGAAACTTAGAATAGCATTACCATTGACAATAGAAACAAAACGGCAAATCATAGTTCTGTTTAGATTTACAAATCCAACCCAAGAGGTCTTCTTTTCTTCAAAATCAGTCCCTCCACTTAGTTCTACGTCAAATTAACTTCCTAACAGATGTTCCTAGGTCGGTTTGACGTATAGGTCAGCCGGGTCGGCCATCTTGCATCTTTCCTAGCATCCCTGTCAACAGCAGCAAAGTAATTACCGCCGATGGCTTCGTGGTAATACGAGATCTATTTTGAAATGAGAGAACTGGATTAAATTTGTTTTGACTCTTCTCCGTGAGATTGATTTTGAGACGGTTACTAGGTAAAGTTTGTGTGCAGACTAGTCTTTAGCTCAGGGACATTAGATTCTAGTTTACAAGTGTACGAATCTAAGAGATTATTTCTTGTAAATTCAGCGTCTTTTGGGATTGATCATGTTAATATTTTTTTCGATAGCCACAAGAGGCATTTTCGTTTAAGAAGTAAATCTTACTTTAGGCTAATAGCATCATTAAATATTAATCAAGTCTTAACTTTTTGTTTTCCACCTCTAATGAAGACTTGTTAGTATTCTAATTTTTTATCGTTTTCATAGATTCTTGAAACATAAAACAAATTATATTACCATATAAAATTCACCGTAGAATATTTTTTACTAATAGCAGCCAATAAACGAGTGTAGACTAGAAAATGCTAATTATGAACATAAATTATATGGTCCATAATTACTTACTAATAGTCCATTCGTAATTGAAAAAAATGAGAGATTTAACAGCACATAATTATCTTGTATGGCTAAACCAGTTGATTGACTATTAATCTTTGCCTTCAAAGAACTTGAGGTGGTAAAAAAGGTAACATTTCATTAAAGAAAATTTCAATCGTGATTGCTGAATTCAACGTGGAATTGAAGCATACATAATAATACAAATACAATTGTTTGTAGTTTGAAATTAGTAAAATAGCTGTTTATGTCAATACATATTAATTAGCCAATAATATTCTGACTGCTGAGACAGGCTCCTCTGTGAGATGGAGTGGGTTGGTAGATGTCACATGTCTTCTAATTGTTGGTTCTAGGACATGGCGCTTTTCTCCCGATGATTTCCTTCACCGTTTTGAATTTTAATTTTAGTATTTAGATGATACAAAAAAATCTTAGAATAATCTCTGAAACAGTGCTGAAATTCTTTTAGCACTTTATGTATTTAGACAAGCCTCCTTACTTGCTTAGCACGCCTTGTTTCCCAAAGGCTTGGGTAGAAGTGATCCTATAGGACACCCACACTGTGCCAGTCATGTTAAGTCCAATGTAAAGTTGGTGTTGTTAAAGTTATATTCCCTTAAAACTCGAACATAACATAAAGTGCCAGCACCAAGTCGGCATCTTTCGCACATAAACTAGTAACGAGCATCCCACTACATCGTTTACGAATACTACGTCATCACTTTCCTAGATCTGCGTAGACGGCGAATTTGAATCGAGACTGTATCGAGATGGTGTCTATATTTGTATACGTCGAGGTAACTTTTCTGATCATGTTTTAGAAAGCGCAATTTCTGAAGAAAATGTTCATAAAGGTAATAAAGTTGTATATGAAGTTGTTATTGATGTTAAAGATAGAGGACATGTTGATGTCAATAAAGCTAAACTAATTGTAAAGATAATATTAATGACGGAACAAAACGGAAACATTGGAAATTCAGATTAAAATAAAACTTTACAAAACATCCATGTCTCTGAAAGCGTGATTTCTAAAAAAACTGTTAATAAATCCTATAATGTATAAGAACTAAAACTAGTTCTTGATTATTTTATAACATCAAGGCAAAATATTGATGACAATAATGCTCACCTAAAAAATAAAAGAGACATTTTAAAAGATACAGAAGTTAAACTTTACAAATTATAATTGTCATATCCCTATGTATTTTACTGTGTGTACATAAACAATAAAATAAATAAAGATAATAATGATAAAGGGAACAAAACGATACAGATACATCGGAACGTCGGATCAACAGACATAGCGGATTTCGGAGCACCAATATTGGCACCTGTTTCACGTCCCTATTTCATTTTTAATGAAGACGTTAAATCCGCAGGTGTTCAATCTTATTATGTTGTTTAATTCATCCTGCCCTTTGTTTTCTTATAGACCTTTTTTATTCTTCTTCAACCGCAAAAGTTTTATTCCTATATAATTTATTACTACACAAAGGTGCATTGTAAATCGCGTCCGTGAGGTTTAACAGTTGTAGGTAATTAAGTTGTTAAGTTTGTACAATGTTTTATTGATATCTAGGGACTGTTGATGACGGTGATCTGTAGTCCTTTTAATTACGAATTCAACAATGGGCGCTTTATTGTGGTAACGATGTTGTAATAAATCTTTGAATGTGCTTTTTCGTTGTTCCTTTGTTTTTATGGGAATTTTGTTTTAAATTAGTGATGTGCTCTTGTTGGTCAAGTGTTTTCGGCGGCTTTTTTATAGCACTGAATATAACGTTTATCTAGAGTCTGTAAGTTTTGTTATTCTTCTAATCAACATCTTGCCTAACAAAACAAGTGAATAATATTACTAACCGTATCCAGTATTAATTAAAAATCCATCATTATCCATACAATTGTTACATATCTTGCTTCCAATAACAGATTTATCGTCACAAATTATGATCCTTCAATAATCGGATACAAGACACGAAAAATCACTGTTAATTATGACTGAGAGCCATTAAAAAATAAAAATAACAAAGTATACATATCCGAGCGTACTGCATACTGCATCTTTTTTTAACTGACATCTCTCCGGAGCAGCGTGTCTCGACATCGACATCGCTTTGAGTTTCGAATTTCGAATCCGTAGACGTTTTCCACATCCCTATAAAAATACGAACGTCATTTCAACCCCTACGGTATCAAACTAAAACGAATTTTACTTCGATAGAGATAAATGTCAAATTCGATTGCTTATGTTCTTCAAGCAGTGACACATTGGAAACGGAACGAACTTGAGATAACACTCTGGATTCGATTTGAAGTTTCTGGTTGTACCTGCAGTGTATTTTAAACTCTAGAGAAACGAAGTTTAAAGTTGAATTTATTTTGCAGTTGTAGGTCTGATCGGCTTGGAATAAAAGTTATTGAATGATCTCTGATTAGATGATTATCAGTACAGACGCAATGGGTCTTGCTCCGCGGTTGTAAGAACATTTTATATGGTAATTGAAATGTAATATAAGCATTGGATTTTGAGTTGCTTATCTGGTAGTTTACGATCGTATCTGTACGCGACAAGAGCGAACATTGTTTTCGATAATTACGATAGTAGGTATCGATTTCTCGTATGGTAATGAGCGAATCTGATACATTGTTTGGTGTAAACACGGAGAGATAATTATGGAGGTAACATACAAAGAGACTATGGACGGGACAATGAGTTCATATAATTAAAACCTTGGCGGGGTTTTGGTGTGCTTTTTGATTGAGATGACGTGAAAAGCCTTAATTATAATATAACTAGCTTCTGCCCGCGACTTCGTCCGCGTGAAATTTCACCCTTTTAGGGGTGGAATTTCGAAAAACCCTTTCTTATTGGATACCTACTCTTCACAAAGAACACACCCTCCAAATTTAATGTCTCTAGGAGCAGCGGTTTAGGCTGTGCGTTGATATATCAGTCAGTCATGACTTTGAATTTTATATATATATATATAGACTAACTAACTTTCGCCCACGACTTCGTCTGCGTGTATTTTATATATATTTTTTTAATAGAACCATGTAGGATAAAAAGTAACATTTGTGCTTCTCCAGGTCCTCAGGCCATCCATCTTTCAGATTTCATTAAGATCGGTTTTCTGGTTTAGGCGTAAAAAGTAACAGTCAGACAGAGTTACTTTCACATTTATATCTTTACTAGCTTCCGCCCGCGGCTTAGCCCGCGAGGTATGTCGATAAAAACTATCCTATGTCCTTCCCCGGGATGCAGTCTATCTCTCTGCCAAATTTTATCGAAATTCGTTTAGTGGTTTAGGCGTGAAAAGGTAACATACAGACCGACAGACAGAGTTACTTTCGAACTTATAATATTAGTATGGATGGATCTTGTATCACTGTGATTAAATTCTAGTCATTGTCTAAGTACCACATAACATCACGCTTGTAATCTCTGAATGGTAAGACAGAGGTGTAGGTACGTACCTATAAATAGTACTCCCACATTTGACCAGTTATTTAAATCCCATGTAATACCAATGAGTACACAGCAGAGGAAAAAGTCACGAAGCTCTTAAAAAACCGTAACGTAAAGTAAAAAGTGATTACAATTCGTAATGAAATGGGAAAGCGTGTGGCTTCACTCGACATAATAAAGCCTTCCTCGGTATTTTCGACTTACATGAAAGGAAAGCTTGGCTCTTAGCCACACCTTAGCATGTGTTAGCGAAATTGTGCATAAAAGTTTACAGCTCGTTCCACAGAGTTAGTGTTTATTATACCTAGAGCGAAAATACCTTCTAATCAGCAGAAAGTACTGTTAGACTCGGGCTTTGAGAAATTACGTACATAACTTAACGTTGAGTAGAGGTGTACCTAATAGGTATAGTAAAAAAAACAAAGGCACTCCGGGAGTGCCGACAGAAGTGAAAACAAAACACAAACTGAATACTTTGCCAGCACTCACTGATATATCGGATATACATTCAAACCGAGTACATCCCGAGGACAGCCGAACACATCCGAAGCGGGTATTTTTTAATCGTCTTATAAACAAAACACGCGCGGTGTCTCTTACGGTAAGAGCCAAACCACACGGTGCGGTGCGGCGTCAATCAACTCAGTCTATCGCAGTCCACTGCTGGACATAGGCCTCGCATCGCAAAGATTTTGCCGAATCGGCGGGCACACAAGCAGCTCGAGTGCCCGCCGATTCGTTGAAATCTATGCGGTGCGGCGCGGCGCCGCGCCGCAAAGATTTCGCACCGTGTGGTTTGGCTTTGACAGTAGCGCGACTTCAATAGTTTTTTCCCATCTAAAAAATGCCCAACGCGCTTAAAGAAGTTTTTACTTCACAAATCTGCCTAGCCTTTTACCGATTATGTTGGAACCTCCACAACCCAGTTACTGGGTAACAAATTACTCTTGGTAAGACTGGTTGTCAGACCGTCGGCCTTCTGGCGACCGGTAACGACTGTCAATGATCTAAGAATGACAGCCGGGACCAACGGCTTAACGTGCTTTACGAGGCACAGAGTGGTCTTGGTATGTAGAGATGGTCACCTATTCATGGACCGACCGCGACAAGCGTAGCTTAACCATGAGCTCCTCTGGTATACCTATAATACACCTACATTTTTCCATGTGATAGGGCGAGGCTATTGCCAACAACTGGGTATAGATCCAGACTCCGGACTGCTTCTGAGAAATCCCTGACGGAAAAACCCAATAACACTTTGCCCTACCCAGGAATTGAACCCAGAACTCCATGCTCAGTAGTACCGCTAGCGACCACTAAACCAACGAGGCAAAAATACCGAAAAAAAACATTAATTAATTAATTCTAGTTAGACTAGGGTTTTGAGAAATTCTTCCGCGAAAATGTTAAAAACCTGGTTGAAACGCGTAATGGAGACCGAAAACGGAAACTTTAAGCTGTTTAGACCTTTTTGCACGAAAAATAACATGTGAATAAGAAATTGGGGCACACAGACGATGGAGTAAAGAAGTTTGCAGCTTTTATGACTGCGGAAGCTGAGATTTAATCCTGTGTAGAAGTGGTCTACAGGTGATAATGGTTGTTTTGAAAGAAAAAAAGTTTTATCTCCACGGAAACCGCCTGTATTCTTTTAAAGACACATTCAAAGTGTCTGCAGAATATTTGATGTCTGTCGTATTCCTTGCTAAACTATATCATAGACCCTCTACTTTCTGTACTTCTTTTTCCCTTTATTTGTTTTGAGGTTTTTATCAAAAATCAGCCTATAATGTTCACTCTGCTGGGACACAGGCCTCCTCTCTTCGAGAGGGAGTGGGTCCGGTGCGGGTTGGTAGACATCCCATGCCTTCGAATGTTTGGTTCTAGGACATGTTGGTTTCTTCACGATGTTTTTCTTTAACGTTTTGAGAGCAATAGTGCTGAAATTATTTACACAAAGTAAAGCGCCTGCCTGGATTCGGACCCATGACCTACAACTGGTAAGTCGGGGTCCTTAATATGAGCATAGAATATGACCACAACATTTCTAAACCATAACCATAATCAGCCTATAATGTTCCCACTGCTGGGACACAGGCCTACTCTCGGTGAGAGGGAGTGGGCCGTAATCCACCACGCGGGCCCAGTGCGGATTGGCAGATGTCACATGTCTTCGAATTTTTGGTTCTAGGACATGCCGGTTTCCTCACGATGTTTTCATTTTTTGTGTTGACATTTCTAAACAAAATAACTTAATCAACAACACGCCGTTAAACACAAAACCTTGCCAAAACTAGTAGCCCAAGAATGACCCAAAAAACAACCAAACCAACCTGACCGTTTCGACCAAAAAAAGGGACAATAGGACGGCAGATGTTAAACACAATTAATTTTATACATCTCTATTCGAAGGAAGCCATTACTAAGATTTGACGCGTTATAAATTTTTGTAACGTTTTGTTCGCCACACATGCTATGTTTTATTCAGTTCGATGTATACTTGGGAGATTGAAGATGGGAAAGAGATTTGAAGAGAAGCTTTTGGGTTGGAACTGGATAAAAATATTGTTATAATGTAATGTGAATTGTTTCTACCTTCGAGAACGATTTGATATATTTCTAAATTGCTAATTGTTCATCTGTGAGAAAGGTTTACGACCGTAATGCATGAGATACATGAGACTAGTTTCTAAAGCTAGGATAAATAGAAATAGATAGTAACTTTGGCTTTGCCTAAACCGGTATAAAGAACTAGCTTCATTTCAAGGTTAGTAAGCTAGCGACTCAAGCTAGGATAATTTAATAGGATGGGGTTCTACTTTTTGAGCAAGTAGTACCCCCGTCACTGATTTTACTATCTTGGCTTGTGTTACTAGCTTCATGTGACCGGCAAAGCTAGTACTCGATTATCAGTGAGCAGTGGTACGCGTTTTGTTTTTCTGATCGCATACAAAATTAAATGTTGTACTGTACTGACTTAAAATTATATACATCATGTAAACAGCACAAGCATGTACCAAGCCAGGATAATATACCGAGATCTAGCTTGCTATTCCAGCTTTGAAAATCTAGCCTCGTGTATCTCAGGCATGAGCTAAAGAAGTTAAAGCCTACACAGTAGATTATTTATCTAACTATTGCCCAGGCAGACTATTGTGATATATTTAAATCTCCTGATGCTTCAAATGAATCGGAAATAGAAGTATTGATAAATGTAACTAGATTTGACTTAAATCGGAACAAGAATAAATCAAAGACGAAGTTTTGTCAATAGAATAGTAACTTATGTAGGTATAATCTGTTTCAAAGCATGTTCCAAAAATAACTTAAATAAAATCTCTAAACAGCCACACCACAATATTATTAGTATCTACTGCTGAAGTATGCAAAGAGCAATTACGAATATTTTAATATTCAAAAATTCCGACCAGTCAATAAACTCGAGAGTTTTAGCATCTATTAACACAATAGCTTCATTAACAGCAGTATTTTATTCAACACTAAAATGTCATTAATGTTCATAACTATAAACAAAAATTCGACAGATGGTCAAAAGTACCCCACGGTAATAATTTCTATTGTGTGAAACTTGTCGCTATTCAAATCTTGGGGTCAAATTAGCAATCTTATTTACCTTCAGTAAGGGTCATATTCCATTGTATGCTAGTAAAAGTTTCGCTTACAATAGAGTGATTTGCGCATGTATTCGTGCAAAATTATGAAAATCACAATAAAGTGAATATTGCATTAAATTTAATTCTATCTTAATGCAATTTACAGGGTGTGTTTTTGAATATGTTGCACACTATTAAGTAAATACGTTGATAGTTCATTATTATTATCCAAACGTTTAGCAAATAGTAGCAGTCTATTAATAATATATATTATTCATATCAATAGAAATTAGCTTTGGCCACTAATGTTACCAACAAGATGAATCATCAAATTTAGTTGTTGTTCGAAATATCTGAACTCCCAAAAGCTTGAAACAGGCAACCTTATTAGCAGGAACGGAAAACACAAAAAAAAAATTGTAACAATTTTATTAAAATCTGCTTTGTAACGTGTGAATTTCTATATTCAGAAGCTTTACACAAAAACAAAATGTTCGGTTCAACTAAAAAAAATCCGCACTACACCGTGGTGTTAAGCATTATTATTTTAGGAGCGTGGCGCCTATATAGCATATGTTGCTAAACAAACTGGTAACGTTTCAATAGCGCCCTGTTTACGACACACACTAAAAAAACTTGGCTAGCACGCCTTCTGTTCGGTTAGACGGTTCCTTACATTATGACAAAGAAAATTAAGCAGCATGTCGGTTGGACGATACTTTGGTCGCTTTGAAGAACGGTAGTAAAGTAAATGAGGAAGATGTGGCTACAGATACGGGTGTGGTCTTGGTCTAACAATAAGCCAGCCTAGTGTTGGAAATGATTATAAATGAATTATATCAAGAGGAAGACCAAACAAATAGTCTTCTACCTAATAATTTAGAAATTACAGAAAGCCAGCTTGCAGTCTCACTAAAGTCAGACGGAAACAGAGTCACACCGAAATTCTATATGATCGAACTGCAAGAAATTACCAAATGTAGATTTATTAATTGTGTTTAACATTTAACGCGAGCCATATTAAGTCTGTTTTAAAGTCCACGGAGCCCTAAAAATGAATAGTAAAATTCACCCCTCGGAACCATAAACCCTGTTTACCATCGCCACTTGTCAGGATGACTGTAAGAAAACAGTTTTGCTACCATTTTATTATCTTTTTTAAGGGCTTCGTTTAAGGGGCTTTAGCTGAGATTAAAAGTATTGTACGTTTTTATTGTAGTCGGAATTGATTCATTAGTCGACATGTGTTGAAGCAGGTCGTGTTGGCTGATGTTGATATGCTTCGGTTTTTTGGTCATGCTGGAATTTTGGACACCTTTTAATTGATTTAAAAAAAAGAAACGAAAAGTTTTGTAAATTGAATTTGAGTGAGGTGTCATCCTTCTGAAGCTGATTCTGCTTACTACTTTGATTTCCTGTGCCTTATTTCTTGATAAATTTATCATTGTGGTTCGAATATTTGTTGTCACTTGATTAAATGTGGTAGGTAATACCAGTAGTAACTGTGACAAACTTTTTCATTCTTTTCAATATTGCTTTCACCTTTTCTCGTACAAAGTTTTGTCTTTCCAACGTGTTTTCTTTGTAAACTGACAAAAGCTCAATTTTGTGAGGAATGTACCTATACACTAGCATGAACTTCTGTCACCAAGTCGAAGTTTTCAAAATTCATTTACACCTCAAAGTATAAAACCTTGGAACTTGTATCTCCACACCCACAAGGCTCATAAAATTAACTTTGCCGTTTTAAATGTAGAAACACGTTACATACCTTTCACTAGAACATTTCACCGAAGTCTTAAACAAAAACCCCATTGTTTCGTCAGAAAGTGTTTTAAGAGGAGAACCCTGAGTATTTATGGTAATCCTAGGCATAATAGTAAAACGGATGAGTAGGTAGTTATGTCTAAAATACAATGAATGCTTAAAATTGAGAGGCGGCGGGGTAATGGAAGTCTGGGAGGGTTTACATTCGCACAGACGAGCCGCTATCGAGCAACGCTGAAGCTGCAAAAAGTCATAAGTAGTTTTGAGTTGTGAGAATCAAAAAGTATAAATATATATACAATTATAGCATATGACAAGTGGTAAAGTTTAGGAATGTAAGCAAACGTATCATTTGAGAGTGGTTATTAACCGATCATTAAATTACGAAATAAGGTCGTTTTTATGATCCTTTTAATCCAAAATTATTGACACTAAAATTCTCTGTAGTTATTGCTACCGGGAACTTGCAGCAGTAACATTGAATCTAGTATTACAATTTACAACCATCTGAAGTGCTACTGATGCCGTAAAAGGAAAAATCCTAATAAAGGCTCATATGATGCCTTTCCTTCTTTATTACGAGCAGTCTATAACCGCAGAAATGTTGCCTCGTCTGTACTTGGTTCTCTCGTATCGTAAAATACTAACAATAGGAATAAAACCATTTAATTTATCTCCAAAGCGAAGGTTCCCGCTGTCAAGTCTCTTTTGTGTTGATCATTGTCTCTACTCCAGCTTCCATTCGTAAAATCTCTAGGTATTTTACATTTGGTATCGTAAAACAAGATATTTATCGAAACTTTCTTTTTAAATTCATTTTCAAAATTCAATAAGTATAAATGTCATTGGAAATAGAATTGTAAATAATGTATGGCACAATTTGTATGTTTAACTCACTGTTTGTATGTTTAACATATTGGTGGATAAAATTATTGTGAGAAAATATAAGCATGGCAATAGTAGAACATACACCGGATGTGATTTTAATTTTAAAATCAATCTTATTACCGGTTCGGTTAGTAATACAGCGACTTATAAATGTATATATTTCTTTTTTCCACACTAAAGATTGCTCCGTAAAGGTTTCCAGCAAAATCCTTAACAGCATCATTACTTTCTGCTCCCTCTACTAGTAATATCATTATCGACATAATCATCTGACGTGTATCATATTTAAACAGATCATCAACACTTCCAAGCCGTTTTTGTACAGATGCCGTCGATTTACTAATTTGAAACTCCATCAATCATCATTGTAAGAAACTCAATCTCAACCACATGCTATGGGCGAGATTTTACCTGAACCAAAAAAAAAGGTGACAATAACCTGAACGCTAGTAAAATAGTGAGACATCTCAATTTATTGGATACATCCCCCGGTTTTAAAGGAACCGATTTGTAGTTGGGAGTGGACAAAAGTTTCTGGAAATATATCTGTGGAACCTTTTGATAGCACCGATCGAGCGAAAATGTTGGAATTTTTGCCACATTATATTGGGACATTTGCGATTCTACGATGTAGTCATAAAATCTGTTTCGGTGACATGTATAGAAAGAAATACAATATAAGATTAAGAATATCTGTCTCCTTTTCAATGTCTATGACAATGAGTCAAACATTGAGAGCAATATTTGATTGAAACCGCGTAACAAAGGTGATGCTACTGTAATAATAGCGATAAAAAACATACATTGTGCCTAAAAATAAACCAAACGAAACAACAGTTAATGTCAGTCTTATGAAGCAACTCTTTGGAACAATCACCTAGGTTCTCACACAACCAAACTTAACATAAGCAAAACCGGTAGTTCAAACAAACTTCATCAAAATTTAAGTGCTTACACGGCCCATTGGCGTCCGCTCCTCCGTATCTCCGAATTCTCGCATATAAAACAAACTATAATTCACTTTATCGTTAATCTAGAAGCCGTCAAATAGTCTTGACAACTCATTCTAACGACCCGTGGCCGTGGTGTGAACAGTAAAGGATAAATTATTCGTCGGTGACCAAAAATTTCAACGCATCAAGTCCCCGGTGACTTCTTAGAAATTATATTATATAGATTCGTATCAGTTTTTTCGCTTTGTGTATCCGTACCGCTAACGAAGGCTTTGGTACCTCTACCTGTTTATTTTTTTGTGACATCCTCAGAAACGTTGGGTACCCCTGCCTTGTGAGGGACAGTTTTATCGATGACCACCGTATGTCGTTACGTTTTGTTACAGTTTTTAATTTTTCAACTGTCAATAGTGTTGCTTAGATAAGAGGGCCAGATTACGGGAACGAGTTTTTACTGGATAATAATGTAAATGATATAAACATAATGCTTACAATGAATTACGCTAGCGGTATTTATAATCGAAGTACAACAGGAAAGAAAAAATAAATCAATAAAGACGCAATAGAAAAGTTTATTCATACAAGACTTAAAGTACCTAAATAGAAACGAAGCCAAAAGTTAATGATCATATTAAATAAACAATAATTAAACATTTATGTAAACAACCAACAGATTTTAATCTAATTAAGATATCGTGTTCTTAATAACTACCACATTTCATAACGGATCCTAATTAAAATACAAAGCTAATCCTTTAAATCAAATTATAACATTATCAGCTAGTCACGGTCAGGACCAAATTCTCGAAAAAAATAAAACCCCAACCGTTACAACACATATGTCGCGGGTTAACACTCTTTTGTAGCCCATATCAAAATTAAGATAATTCGTAATGTCCGTTCTCTCTACATATATTCTGAACCTTTACATCTGTCGTTTTTTTTTTCGTAAATTTGGGCAGCGGCCGTAGTTCTGTCGGACGGGACCCATAAAAGAGAACAGGTAATGAGGCTCAGAAATTGGTAATGACTAAATAAACTCGTCCGTCTCTATGCTAGCCTGTTGTAATTTTGAATTATGACTTCATATCCTTCGTCTGTTTTATGATACGGAACGTGGATATAAATGTTTACTTTTCGTTGGTTTCGTAAATTATTGGGTATTGATTATCTGGGTTGTTTTTTGTGGTGTAAAATTTTACGTGCTATTATTTTTACGTGCAATGTTCTGCATAAGCAATTTTTTGTTTATTGTAACAGACACTATTGAAATTGTCTTACTATATAGATATTGCGTAATATTCATTATTTAATTCAAGATCAAAGTTAGTATAAACAAAAAACCAAAATTAACATGAAAAAACGCCACAAATCCGACTGTTGTACAAATTCTGTTTCAGAATAAAATGGTTCTATAGAAAACCGAAGAGACTATTTCATCGTTCTACATTGTTAATGTGGCCCGACACGGTCGCAGCTGACACATGTCATAACACCCTCGTATTCAGGCATGTTTGTTTCCTCAACGTGTTTAGAATTAGTGTGTACCCTTGAATTTGTAAGAGATGACTAGTTGGTAGAGTGGTGAGAAGAATACATTGAAATTAATGAAATTTTAAATAGTGAAAGCTGTTTTTACTTTTAATTTTGGTTTAGAGTCTTTCTCTCTAGTTGAAATTATTGTTATAGTTTTAATAATTATTATTTAAACACTAATAATTTGAAGTATTGACAGAATTAGGCTTAACTCATCTAACTACTCTGATTCAGTCCGATTCATTAGAATTATTAAAGTGGCACTATAGGTCAAGCTAATAAGCCTTTGAAGGTATTGGTTTTTAATACAATAATAATATGTACTTTGTAACAAAATCAGCAACACTAAAATCTACCCTCATTACGACCGGGTGTCGCGTGTGTCATTGCTAGTCCCTCATTGAATTTCATTTGTCTAATTGAGCAACCAATATTTGCTGTTCCGTCGTTAGTTTTGTCCTCATTCTGTCAATACGTCGCTAAACAGGACACAAAGCTTTATACATGATCAGATTTTGGACTTTATCTCTTCTGTTTTAGAGTGTATTTTGGTGTTGTAGCTTTGGGAATAAAATTGATGTAGGTAAAACACAACTTGTATTGTCGCTGATCAATACAGGCTTAATATTGTTTCTAAATTCTGTTGTCACTCTGTTACTGCTAATTACTGTTCGTTCTGCTAATTGTAGGGGAGCTAAGATGGGTTTTACGATTTATTCGACCGAGGAATTGGTTCTTTGTGATTACTGTGATTGGTATTTGTGGATTAGATTAGTTATAGTTTTATTAAATTTAGGTTCTGTGTTTTTCGCGGTAAAAAATAGTGTTACAGAGGGAACTTTGGCCAGCAGTGTCTTTCTATCTATCTGCACATGCAGATAAACAAAATAATATTGACGATTAGCATTTTATGGCTGACCTAACTGTCCATAGTTAGATGATGAAGATGTGTGTAACCTTATAATTTTATTAAGCTTAATAAGAAGATAGAAGCTGAAGTATTTTTAAATACATATTTTGAGGGAACAAAGAAATATACAAAACACGTCCAAATAATAAATATAGAAGTGACAATTTATATTATAATCTAAATTGAGAAATACTTTTTATATTTTTGTGTCTGTTTATTAAAATCCTAACCGAAAACGAATCTCTTTCTAGGGAATAGTTGAACAGGCATAATAAAAATGCCCAGGGCAACTTTCATCACCTATTTAAAACAACACAATATTAAACATGATTTATGTTTAGATTTACATATATACAAGTAGGTACTTTTGCATTCAGTAGATGCATCTATAACTCAAAACAAATTATTCATCAATCAATTTATACTACAAATCTAAACTCGACTCGAATCAATCCCAAATGTATTCGAATAAATCAGAATCGGAATCCAATATAATTGTTTCAACAAATACTTTAATGGAATTTGCTTCAGCAAATAAATGTAATCCCTTTTCATGTTTTTGGAATTGTAAAAATTTGATTGTTCTGTTTTATGTGTGACATGGTGTCTGAAAGTTTACTGGCCATTTTATGTGATCGTGTTCTGGGCATTGGACATGTCTTTGTGGAGCCATTCCGAGCGAAACTAAGATAGCATTAAAAGTGGTTCGACGTGACATTTGCCCCTTGTCGATTTGTTTCGAAGAAAGCTTTATTTTACTGAGGAACTTTATCTTTACCTGCTGAACTATCTATCACAGTATAATTTACATAGTCAATACCTACGTTGATCTTTAACATAAATTAAAGCTTTACAATGAAAATACTTAAGTCAGATCATCTGCAAGAATAACGAAACACGGTATTCCTCCCTTTACTAATATTCCAAATTCTGTCCAAATATCTATCCGGAAACAATTCTCAGATAAATTCTTCCTTCATTTTACTTATACACCCTTCTTCAATTTAATAAACATTCCTTTCTTAGACCTTGGCTCAAACCAACGCACTGTTTTAATTGATATTGCTTGTCCAGTAATGTTTTATGGCATTTCAGATATGAAGTAGCTGGAATCAGTAATAAATGTCTGCTGCAAAGTTTTATAGACTATCTTTGAACTGCGACTGGTTTGGTACTAATGTTCTCATCAATAATGCTACTAGTTTTATAATTAACTACTTTTGATTTTTATTGATATTGGAATAGTGACTTCATTCTTGCGTATTTGTAATTTTAATTTCGTTTATTACAGATTAAATGCCTGCTTATCTATCTTTAACATGTTTGCCATATAAATTATGATGCCTTTTAAAGCCTACCTGAACATTTTAAAACAAAAACCATGTTCATGTTTAAAAATCTTTACCATCAGACAAGCAGATTATTTATTCGTTACTTATCGTTTTTATACCTGTGTCAAATGGTTCCAAGACAAGCTTGACACGTCTAAAGGCCTTCCACAGCAGCGTTCGCTGTCAACAACGGCAATCCCCGTCGATATTTATCACCATATTACAAGCTGTCCCCAAACTCCAGCATGAACCTTCTATAAATCCCTCATAGATGAGAAGTATCACAATAAATATCCGATCTAACACCGTCTTCCTGCCCACGCACATAATTCACGGAGAATTATTCGTATATATTAAATAAACATATCAAGTAAGACGTTTTACAACGAATGCCCAAGCAACGCGAATTTATATATAGAAAATTCTCTAGTATGATGTTAATTGGACTTATTTGTGGGTAAAACGGGATGATAAATCACTATTGCATACAACATTTGCACTTAAATGAGACTGATGCACCTTAATCTGACTCAATTTAAACTTCGCTGCCAACAAAAGAAGCAAAAGATAGGATAGATATTTCTGTTTTACGTAAACTCTTGACACCTAATAAATTAACAGTAGTGCAGACACTACAACAGTAACATTTACACAAAACATTTATTTAGACGCACTCCCGCTAAATGTATTAAGCCATGTCCGAACACTAATAGAAATAAACAATAAAAGGAATAGAAGCGAAGCCTTTAATGTCCTCGATAAACACTCAGGTACTAAACTCGTAAATATTGCAATATCTCAAGCAAATATGCACTTAGTATTTGATTAGGCATCGTAAAACAATCGAAGCTAACCGAGTGGGTGTAAAATCTATCTCATTCTCTTGCGCCTAAACGAACTTGTACTCGATAAAAAGAAAGATTTTATGATATGGGGAACCTTTGGAACATTGTTCATCTTGGGTGGCCATATAACTGGCTCAACGTGATCTTTTGGTCTAATAAACATTTGATGTATGTTTTGCCAGCCGGTTCTCTTAATGTTTATTTTCTAATCGTAGAAAGAATAAGATCTTTGTGTTTAAAATTACTTTGGTATCTTTTTAATGAATATTGAAAATTTAGTTATTTAGGGTAACGACTCGTTTTAGCGCCGGAATCTAATTTTTAAATTAATTTAATGGCCCGAAGCGTCACCGAAGACCGTCTATCTTTATCTTCGTGAAAGGGTAACACTGCCTTCTAAGATATTAAAATATTAAAATGATCATAAAATACTCGGGCAGTAAATTACGTAACGGCTTTATTTCGCGCAGAATAAGTTGCAACTAGCAATCCGTCTTAATGTCATTCACCGGCTACTGACAGCTACTTTTCGTTTAGCATGTCGCTCGTATACAAATCCAACATCTCATTATACAAAAAGTGTCTACAAACGAATTCACCTTGCTACGTATTATAGTAGTTGTTTGAATTAAGTCTCTCACAAGTCTCCAACTGTCTCCAGTCATCTTGTCGACACAATATTTCATCTCGCAGACATCTGTCAAGACGAACAAGATCAACTTTGTCGCCAGCATTGGTATTAATTTCCCTTTGCCCTCTCTTTATTGCTTGTGATTGGATTATTTCCGTAGCAACTTTTCACTTCCCGAGAGTTCTAAAATAAGATTCGTTGCTTGAACGCTTTTATTTTAATCTGGTTGGCTTGTTTTAATATCTTTAAGCTTTTTATTTTTCGCTGAACATTTTCATCTTGAGTTTTATTAAAGATTTGTTTTGTTACAGCTATCTATCTTGTGCTGAGTATTGATGTATAAGTGGTAGATAAAAAATCGACATTAGCCATTTGTCCCTTCAACACTGTTAGCTCATAAATCATTCGTTTCTGATGGAGCGTGTTCACTACAATACGATTCGATGTAGCCATTGATTTTGATAAAAGCTAATGGTTGTAGACATTTATTCAATTTCCTTAAGCCATCAATATCACACATACGGCTGATAGATCACATAATGCTACGTCTGATAGAAGTTAGGACGAGGAAAGTAGAAGAATTTTGTTTAACATTAAGAATTAACAATAGGGAAACGAAACTTTTCCATCAAAAAATATAGATAATGAAACAATTAAGCCCAAGGAAAAAGTTCAGCAAACTCTTCAACTAAATACGACGAAAATCACTTAAAGCCCTTAAGTCCAAGCATTACAATCCCTTCAAAGTTTTTATACTTGTGCAAAAACTGGCGAGACGAACGCCGGTTGAGTGTCATACATTTTGATGCTACTGTTTTTGTCTTCCCTTGTTATTGCCGAAACAAAAACCGCTGTTGTTCGCCTGTCTACCGTTTTTGCGCACTTGACAAGTCACCCTTCCCCCGAACTTTAATTTGTCCTGAATAATTACATAATTACACGTCTCGCTGTGATTGTTTTATGTCGGCAATGTTTTGCCGAGCGCGATTCACGAGAAAGTTACGACTCTCAGTCGAGAGTTGATCCAATTTGAATTAAAAGTACCTAATTAGACGATGCTTAAGTTAACTAACTCAAAGCGTTTGTCCCCCTCTGAAGGAAATTACAACATAAATCTGCCTTGCAAAATTGCGTTACACCTAACTCAGTTTCAAAAAGGAAAAAGTTGGCCGTTTCTATAATTGGCTCTTATCCAAATTAGCCAAGGGAGGGTCCTTCTGAAATAATAACTTTTCATAATCTTAACGGTACATGTCAGGGGACGAAACAACGAAATGAACTGTCAACTTGGACGTCTAAATCCAATTATTGTTCGGCTTACAAACGCGGGGATTCAAATTGACCTACGTTGTCTTCCCTTTTTGCAGGCCATCGTCGGATTTTGCGGTGCTTAAAAGGCTTTTATTCCATGATACTTGTGATTAAGATTCATTTTTACTTGCCCTTTTCGCTGTAGAATATCGAAGCTTGTGATTGCTTTGTGGATAGATTTAACAGTTTCCTCATTTTCGTTGACGTTGTTTGCTTTGGTTTATATTAAAATTTTGTCGCGGCGGAGTAATTAATACTATCTTAGTGTATTAGCTTTGTTCCAAACTGGATGTCGATTATGACTAGGATAGGACAAATATTGTACTACATTTAATAGTGGCTTATGAGATAACTTACATCGTACTTGCGGATACCTAAAGTTAGTTTGTAGCGGGAAGGTAAGGTAAATAATTGCTGGCTGGGTTCCAAGAATTTGTACCTCAGAATGTTTCCTTGTTCAAAAAAGAATGTTCTCTTCAAATTGTGGATATTGCGTTGGGAAACTTAATTATGTTCCAGGGATAAATTCCAGGTAGAAGTTGTAGTAATATTGCTTTTAAAGTTTAGCAGACAAACCTTTTTAGCAAATACTGTTTTATTTGCTCGAGAGCAGTAGTGGCGCAGTGGTAACGGCCGTGCCGTACCGACGTTTAGCTCGTGGGTTCGAATCCAAGCAGGCACACTTTACTTTGTGTAATTTATTTCATCACCTCTGCTCTCTTAACGGTGAAGGAAAACATCTTGAACAAACCGGCATGTCCTAGAACCCAAAATTCAAAGATAATAATGTGTCATCTACCAAACCGCACTGGGCCCGTGTGGTGGATTATGGCCCACTCCCTCTCACAGAGAGGAGGTGTCCCAGCAGTGGGAACGTAAGGCTGATTATGTCTTTTACTCTATTTGCTTGGTCTTATTACGTGAGGCGTAAACGTAGGACACCGTTAAACGCTCAGTTATTTGACGTACAGTAAGGCGTATTTGGTACATAAATTACAAGCCTTCTCTCTAGTAGGTATTGTCAAATGTCACGTCATAAAATTAAAGTAGTATCATTGTACAACAATCGTAAAAAAGATTTAAAAAAAAAATCGTCGCTTATTCTTAAAGTTTTCTGAGTAGGTAAACTAACATATTATTTTATATAATTATATTAGAGGGAATTCAATCTACTAGAGAAATATCTAAAAATTATTCCACTGAGCCGTGCATTTATTTTTTAATTTAATTAAAACTGCAGAATTACTGTCAAGTATCTAAAATTTCCTTTTTACTGCGTTATTAACTTTTTCATTCCTCTTTCTATTATATAATATATCAATGAAAAGTAGCTCATTCATTAGTAGTTAGTATACAATGGTGTACTAAGTATTAATGAATACAAAATTGGAGCTTTAATCTCATAAATTAGACCAACACTCCAAGATATAATCAAAGTAAAGTTATAGAATCACAGTGTTAGTAACCAAAGCGTCAATCTCACTAATTGGTCCGACTTAGTTATCAGCTCAGTCCGTAATGGAAACGTTATCACTTTGCTAACTTAACGTTGTTACAACTTTGCCTTCAATTGAATCTTGCACGTGATTTTAATCTCTTATCTTTCGTCTTCTTTCTGTTAGTAACTTTGCTATCTTCTAGATTACCTACGTGTTTACCTACGTGTAGTTTTAATTATTATGTTATTACAGTTTAAACGTTTAGTTGAGCGTTTTCTGATTATTTATAGTTTAATTTATTAGGTGTTTTATTTTCTCCTAACTGAGGCGACTGTGGCTAAATAATAATGGCCGCACAGGTCGATGGATCAGGTTAAGCTACGCTTGCCGCGGTTGGTCTGTAGATGGGTGGCCATCTTTACATACCGTGACCCCTCCGTGCCTCGGAAAGCACGTTAAGCCGTTGGTCCAGGCTGTCATTCGTGGATCTTTGACAGTTGTTACGGGTAGTCATAAGCACGAAAGTCTGACAACCAGTCTTACCAAGGGGTATCGTATTACCCAGTAACTGGGTTGTGGAGGTCAGATAGGCAGTCGCTCCATGTAAATACTGGTATTCAGCTGCATCCGGTTAGACTGGAAGCCGACCTCAACATAGTTGGGAAAAGGCTAGGCAGATGTTGATGATGATGTTTTCTCCTGATTCAACAGACAACCGTGCTACTGGGGATTTTTTTTCGCCACTTCTTCTTCCCAACAAAGCACTAGGACAAGTGGCGAAGGCAAGCGTTTTGCGGGTCTGTCTTTTGTGATTTTGGCGTTCGAAAAGTGCTGATTCTCACCCTAGTTCAAAAAAAGGACTTTTGATTTTGATTATGTCTACTTTTTTTAAAACTTCAGTATCTAAACTTATGTTATCCGTAAAAAAAATAACTATATAATTTCTATTAACATCGTTTTTGTGGAGTTGTTTATTACCCTAAAAGCCTCTCACAGCAGTTACAGCCTCTTTCATAAAGAGGCTTATTTCTAGCCGGTATGTATTACGAAGAATTCGCAAGTATTTCTTAAACACCTAGTGATAATACTCCTTCAAGTGCCCACACCTCGCAAGGAATTAATGTGAAGATATTTTAACAGTCGTAAAAGTAAGGTATTTACACGTAAAGTTATTGCCCATTCCGTTTTTGTTTCTAGTATGTGTTTAGGGGCCTATGGGTATGTAATTACTTGGCGTGCACCTTTTACTGTATTTTAGCCAGAGTTGTGAATTTATGTGGTCCCACGGTCTTAAGAATTATGGATAGAAATAAATTAAAGTTTTGAAGGGTATTTAAGAATATTGTAACAGTTTTGTGAAATAATCTTCTTTGTCTTAAGCAATATTTTTAGGATTCCGTATCCAAATGGTGCTAACGGGACCGTATTTGTCTGTCCGTCTGTCTATTAGCGGGCTGTATCTCATGAACCGTAATAGTTAGACAGTTGAAATTTTGAGTGTTTTTTTCTATTGCCGCTCAGGCCGCTCTACCAACAAATAATAAAAACAAGAAAATGTTAAAAAAGGGTTGAAAAATACAAGAAATGTGTTTTTTTTAAACCCTTCGTGTGCGAGTCCGACTTGCACTTGGTCGGATTTTAAAATTATTTAACCTGAAAATGAATAGATTTCTTTTTTGAGGAACTTTTTCTTTCGGCATAGAAATTCTTTAAACATTAAATTTTTAATGACACCCAATTTCCGACACGTCCAATAAAAATACTATCACAAATTCTTTCCAAGAAATTCGGAAATTAAAATTTATTTAATTCTTCAACGTTTCAAATTCTCTTCGACTCCGTAATTTTATAGCGCATTTTTTCTTGGCAATGCCTTCGAGTATACACCGCGACCCAGATATCTTTGGGAACACAGCCAATCTTGATCTCAGAGTCATTTAAGATAGTTCGCTACCTACGAAGGAGGAAGCTCAAATGGCTAATCAATCAATCTAATCCCCTACTAAAGAAATCAAACTGTTGATGGGGGCAGTGACAAATTACACAGTAATTGCTTTGTGCCGAAGACAAAGGCTTTTTTTCTCTAAATTGTATTCGTTCGAATAACTGCGTTTTCGATTGATGAGTTGTTAGAGACAAATGATGAACGACGTTATACGGGTTTGATTAGGTAGAGGATAAGTCCGCCAGGATTTAAAGAAATCCTGCTGAATAGTTACAATTGCAATGCCATTAACTTTGTGTATTCATTTAGTGATGATGGTGGGATGAGCTGGACTCCTTCAACAAGAACTGGTCCTTAACAGCTTTGAACAGAGAGAAGTGGAAAGAGAGTAGGCCTTTGCCCTGCAGTGGGACATCACAGGCTAATAATAATAATAATTTATTTAGTAAAGAGCACCAACAGCATTTTGTGAATGTATGTCCTACATTCAACATAGGTTTAAAAGCATCATCTTCATTATCGTTTCAGCCAAAAGACGTCGACTGCAGCTGGACATAGGCCTCCCCGATGCACCTCCACTTCGACTGGTTCTGTGCTTCCCGGTCCACAATTGTATTTAGGAAAGGTATTACTGCTATTGTTTACACAAACTATAGGTGTCTGTATCATTTATAGAGAAAATACACTGAAGAGAAGCTGCTTACAAACTAGAATTAAAATTTGGATAGTTACTGTTCTTAAATGCGTTTCGTTTATTGCGTTATATACGTTGTCGAGTAATTCCGTGCCTCAGAAAGCAAGTTAAGCCGTTGGTCCTGGCTGTCATTCGTGGATCTTTGACAGTCGTTACGGGTAGTCACAAGCCCGAAAGTCTGACAACCAGTCTTACCAAGGGGTATCTATCGTATTATCTAGTAACTGGGTTGTGGAGGTCTGATAGGCGGACGCTCCATGTAAAAGACTGGTATTCACCTGCATCCGGTTAGACTGGAAGCCGACCCCAACAGATGTAGTTGGGAAAAGGCTAGGCAGATGATGATGATGATTATAATAATGTAAGTGCCACAGGGTTGAAAATACCTAGGTACTCGCGAAACAGGTTAAAATCAAAATAAACTGAAACCGAGCTAAAGTTCATTGAACTTACATCAAAACAGCTAAACTTTTCCCTCAGCTCGTTTCTACAACCATAACTCACGGGGAACTAATAACTTAAAATTTCAAAATTTCCCTTAGATTTATCGCCGCGCCATAATTCTTTTGCTAATGCAGATTTCAACCGGAATTGGGAGTGCACCATTCCACCATTAATTCTGGCACAGAGTGCCAGGTGTGACTTCTAACTCCTTGGAGGTCTGCACAATCCTTGTCGACCCTCACTCGACGAGGAAAAACGGAGATTTACGATCTGCGATACTTTAGCGTAGGGAGGGGACGTCGTCGTCGATAGACATCCAAGTATCGATAGCGATTATTGGTATGACTTGTCTGATTATTTCCTCATTATCATCACCAGCCTACAGCCGTCCACTGCTGGTATGTCCAGCAGTGGACGGCTGTAGGCTGGTGGCCTCTCTAATTGCACAACATTTAGCTCGATTCTCGGCAACTGCTACCTGATTATTTTGTTAACTAAAAATTTGTTATGTGTTGTCACTTTGCTTCATATTTTTGTGATATATGTCACAGTTTGAAATTTTTTGTCATCAAAGCAGACTGCTTGCTGACTAACCAAAATGGCAAATAAATCATGTAATCAACTTCATGGATTGATCACTTACAAAAATAATTTTATTGTCATACATAACTCATCGACTATCGACATCGATAACTTTTAAGAGACATATTTCCCCATCCCCACAAACATTTCGTTGGAAAAACTTGCGTTTAACGCCTTCGGATTTTGAACTGGCTATGAGGAATGTTGATAGGAGCCTTTTGGAGCTCAAAAGTGAGTTCAAAAACTTGGAATTGGTACGGCAACTCCAATTTAACTATAAAAAGTAGTTTTTTGTGACAATTTCAACGCATCGTCTTTCTTTTATTAGCCAGTGAAAACGGAAAGTTTTGTGATAGCTCGGTTGGGACTTCGTGAGTTATAGGGCCGTTTTACAAATTGGTGGTTTAAGAAGAATACTGGATCCTTTTTGGTGTGATAATGTGATTCTGAGGAATCGAGTAGAGTGATTCTCAAGTTTTTGGGTCGAAACAACTACGTGATATAATCATCAATGCTTTAGGGCAACTACATGGCCTAAAGCGCGGGCTTTGTCAGACTGCGTAGAAAACAAAGAGAAGCGCGTTGACACAGCGCTGGTAATTTATTTACAAAAAATCTATTTTTATTTATTTATTTTTATTTATTTCAGGCGACGCAGGCCCATACATATATGATATTTTTCAGGATATATGCTAGGTAGATAGTGTGTTGAAAACATAATACAACTAATTTGATACGATAGAAAAAAATCATGAATATACCTCAAAAAACTATCTTTTTACAATAAAAACCATACTAATACACATACAATCATTTTGATTTTTTGTCAGATTATTAAACAAGCAACATACTAAAACACTAGTGTTTTAATTTTTTTGTCCAAACAATAGACTTTTTGTAATTAAATAATTGCTTCATATTTTGCAATAAATTACCAGCGTTGTGTCATCACGCTTCTCTTTCTTTTCTATGCAGTCCGACATTGACCGCGCTTTAGGTCATATAAGCCCCTTAAACTAACCGTAAAGAAAAAGGTTTGTTTCTTCCAGAATTAAGTTTTTACAAAGCATCACAAAACAGCGGTGGCCCAGTGGTAACGGCCGCGACTTACGAGTTGTAGGTCGTAGGTTCGAATCCAGACAGGCGTTTTACTTTGTGTAAATTATTTCACCACCACTGCTCTCAAAACGGTGAAGGAAAACATCGCGAGGAAACCGGCATGTTCTACAATCAAAAATTCGAAGACATGACATATACCAACCCGCGCTGGGCCCGCGTGGTAGATTATAGCCCACTCCCTCTCGAAGAGAGGAGGCCTGTGTCCCAGCAGTGGGAACACTATATAGACTGATTATGATTATGACATCCCAAAACATATAACGTTTTCTAACTGACTTCAATATTTTCAACAAGCTTCAACTACCAATTTTGTGTTCTACCCTTCCAACCTCATTTCAACCTTCATTTTTTTTTCTTCTTCACTTTTTTCATGGTCACGGTAAGTATGCAGATATTTCCATCTAAGCAAACCTCATAAAGGCTACATTTCATCAAAACGTACGACCCTCATCGCCATTCAAGGAACTGAGTAATATTGAGAAAATCTGCGGCCGTAAGGCGGGTTAAAATGTTTGTAATCCAGTGGTAAGATGTAGATACTATCTATTTTTAGAAACAATATTTTCTTATAATCCGGTAGATGTAAGTTACACCTACGATTTTGACCAGAGGCATAAGTGTGAGTTTTTTCTCTTACGTTCGATTGCGAGCGCATTAGAATTTTATATGGAAAAAAGTTACAGCGACACCTGGTGGTCACTAGGAGAAACCTAATTTCCCATACAAAATTCTAACTCGCTCGCAATCGAACCTGGGTCGAAAAAACTCACACTAAGGCCACTGTACTGAGATGGGATTACTTGTGCTTTTTCCTTGAAAGGATAGGCAATATTTTCCATTGGTTATATCTCAAAGGATTACTTTAAGAAAACGAGCAACAACGTTTTTCTGTTTATAATAAAATGTCTCAAAGGTTTACTTTAAGTGCTTGGCCAGACTACAAACGCGGGCGCGGGGCGGGTGCGGCGCGGCGCGGCCGTACTCAAATTTAAAGAACTACATTTGAGCGTCCATAGTGGGTACGCGGGCACGGCGAGCGGCGCAGGGAGCGCGCAGGCAACTCACGGAATAGCTAGTTCATACAAGTGGCCGCAGTGAGTGCACGGGTGGCCCGCGCGGGGGACCAGGGCTCTCAAACTAGTTCGAGGTTTTTTCTAGTAAAAAAAGTCTTCTTTATCCATATTATACTTTGACAAACACTGGACTCGACAACACTCAGAACGAAGCCGCGCTCGACTAGTCGACTGCTGACAGACAGATCGCGCGCGTTCCCGCACCCGCGCCGCTTCCAGCACCGCACCGCTCCCCGCCCCGCGCTGCCAGTTTGACCAAGCACTAAGAGAATAAGCAATAATGTTTTTCTGTCTGCTTAAAATAAACTGCGATCACTAATACTCAATCAACCAGCACCCTAATAATTGTACGACACATTCAAACAATCCGAGGGTTTTGAAGGAAATTCCTAACCCATTGCTTCTTAGGTTAGAAAGTTTCGTCTGCTCAGCAACGTAGACAACGCAACGACTGTTGCTGAACTGTCAAAACGAAAGGCATTGCCATCATCATCATCATCATCATTGATTGCCATTTTATGCGTGTTGCGCAACCACCCCGCTGAGTTATGCATTTTTACTGTCCACATAATGTCCTTATATCATTGTTAATTTGTCATTTTGAGCACTGGACTAAGTTTGCCATAATAAGTTTATGTAAAAAATAACGGTTACCCAATCAGCTCAGTCTAAACGCATTTTTTTTCTTTCTTTTAGTCTAGTTGAAATCCACATAATTATGAATAAAAAACCGGTCAAGTGCGAGTCGGACTAGCGCACGCAGGGTTGCGTACTTTGTAGGTATGTAAATAGTTTATCACGGGTTTTTTAATGTACCTACAAATTTACGGTTTTTGGATTTTTTCCTTTACTTGTGCTACATGATCTTGCTTCTTGCTAAATTTCATGATTCTAGGTCAACGGGAAGTACCCTATAAATTTTGATTCCCTTGAGAGTGACGAAATATGTATACGTTTTTTGCGGCATATACGGCCGTATCTTTTTTTTACGTTAATTTCACAGCTTCAAGGGACTGTAGACCTGAGTATGTGGTTTTAATTTCAACTCGATACCTCCACGCGTTTCCAAGATAAAGGCTCTTGACAGACAGACGGACGGACGGATGGACAACAAAGTGATCCTTTAAGGGTTCTGTTTTTTTCTTTTGAGGTACGGAACCCTAAAAATGGATCCAACTCAATAACACCTGGTTTCATTTTCTTACCATAATGCAATATAGGCTGACAGGTGCTCTTCAAAACCAATGGGGTGACATGATAGGTGACTGTAAATTGCCTGTCAGTCAAACTACAGAAAAGCGATTATGAACACCAAGTATTCATCACGACGAAATTAATTAATTTAATTAATCTCACGCATCAAGTGGGGTACTGTTCGGGCGTCAACTAAATTAACTTCAGATTTTCATGTTTCGGTTTACATACAGTTAGCTTATGTAGGTTTCATAACTAGTAAAATATATCATCATTTCAGCCGAAAGACGACCATTGCTGGACATAGGCCTCCCCCAAGCACCTCCACTTTGACCGATTCTGTGCTTCTCGCATCCAACGGGTTCCTGCGGCCTTCACAAGGTCGTTGGACCTTCTTGTGGGAGGCCTCCCAAAAATATAGTTCTTGATTTTTACTTTATCTGCATTCGCGACGTATTTGCCAAAAATGTAAACAAATACATACTATGAGTTGATGGAAAAGTAACTTTAATTCCTACACAATAAAGTGTAGTTTACGCTACAACTTCAAACATTTTTATAACATTTTCAATACTGCTAGTCACTCTGACAATAAAGTTGATATTTGTATAATCAATTAGAAAGATAGATTTGACGAATTTAACTGCCTCGCTGGTCCAGTGGTCCCAAACGCTACCGGTGAGGATGAGGTCCTAGGTTCGACTTTCAGGCCGGGCAAAGTGTTATTTGTTGTTTGGGTTGATGATAATAAACTCGCCCACTTTTACATGGAACTTAACTATAACTGGTGAAATATGCGTCACGAGCACCAATATGTCAACACTTGGCAACTTTAAATTGCGATTTTTTCACGAAATAACGAATGCAACGTTGAAATACGACACTTTACATATACCTATGGGTTCGAAAATACTATGTTCGTACTAATATAAAATTTCATTAAAAAATAAAGGAGAAAATCGCCTTTGAATAAAGCCAAGTGTATACATACTTTTGCTCGTGACTGTACACCTCGGCCCAACCCTTTGGACAAGGCGTGATCATCATCATCTGCCTAGCCTTTTCCCAAACTATGTTAGGGTCTGTTTCCAGTCTAACTGGATGCAGCTGAATACCAGTATGTTACATGGAGCGACTGCCTATCTGACCTCCACAACCCAGTTACTGGGTAATACGATAGGTACCCCTTGGTAAGACTGGTAAATGAATAAAAAAAATATTTTATATTTTTTGCATAACGAACAAGGCGTGGTGATGTTATGCAAAAAATATAGAATACATTGTTGCCAAGAAGATGTTCAGTGCTGTCTTGAAATACATTTTCTCTATGTTTTTCTAAACAAAACCATTTGAAAAAAAGTTCTTTGGAATTGTAACCTCCTAACAATCATCAATTCTCAGAAGTGGTTTCTAGAAACTAGAAAAAAAAAAAAATGAAACTTGTTTTGTATCGCCTACAATTCCAAATCTCCTGACGATTCATTTTCAGACTTTTCGATATTTTTCATTCGTCGGAAAGAAACCGATGACACCAACTCATAATCGAACATACCTAGGGGCTTTAAGCCCAGTTTACCGGTCAATTTGGCGCCAGATACAGCGTCGGACAGAACAGTGGGTCACAAATCATGCATATTTCCGTTAGGCGCACGCGTGCAGATAGTCTGAACAAACAATACGGTGTTTATGGCTTGAAATCGCACAATGTGTGCCGTTGCTTAATAATGTATGTTTACAACCGTGTTAGTTATTGTCTCCATGGGAAATGTTCAGCTTTAGGCTAGATCAGAAACGCAGAAAGTCTACTATACCTAGCATACACGTATTTTTTTTTGCTTTTCAGAGTCATCTGCCTAGCCTTTTCCCAACTATGTTGGGGCTGACCCCAACATAGTTGGGAAAAGGCTACAGGCTTACAGTCTAACCGGATGCAGCTGAACACCAGTATTTTACATGGAGCGACTGCCTATCTGACCTCCACAACCCAGTTGCTGGGTAATACGATACCCCTTGGTGAGACTGAATGTCAGACTTTCGAGCTTCTGACTACCCATAACGACTGTCAAAGATCCACGAATGGACAGTCGGGACCAACGGCTAAACGTGCTTCGGAAAGTACGTTAAGCCGCTGGTGCCGCACGTTAAGCTGTTGTTGGTGCTTCGGAGGGGTCACGGTGTGTAATGATGGTCACACATCCACAGACCAACCGCTCTGCTTTTCAGAGTCTACTTGACAAAATTGAATTTGACATGTTCGTGTCGCCAATAATTAGATAAATATATTTCGATTAATTTGGTGTGCTTTTAGGGTAACGAAATGGGAACCTTTATATAATCACTTTTTGTCTGTCTGTCACAGAAGTTTTTATTTTTTTTATGGTATGTATTTTTATTTATAAACAGCATAGTTGCCGTGCTATTACAAGGGTCTTTGCAAAACGCTAGAATAGAACAGAATAGTTCTTAATTTGCACAGAAAGTAGGTACAAGTTACAGATGTTAAGTTTAAAATGATCCTATACTAACTACCTTAGCTAAGTCATGCAAACAGTTTTAGCTATAATAATAAAGACTCATTAATATTATAATAATAAGGCGAAAGCGCCAGAATTATATTCATTAAAGTCATCAACACAACTCTCTAAGACCAAGTAATCCTACTGAATGACTATTTCATGAAATCTGGACATTTTAGGATTATACTAACTTAACAAGTTGTATTACTGATTCTAATGGTTATAATTCTGTAAATACATATTTGTTACGGTCGCGAATCATATTTTAATCAACGTACAACTTAATACTGACCAGCAAACGGCAAAAAACGTAAGAAAACTTGTATTTCGCGGGCTACCTTAGCGCTTCCCCCATATAATCAAATCAATATAAGTTTACCATGTCAAGATGTAATTCATTACTTAGATAATTTAAAATAGGCAAACTATCACCTAACAATAAACTCCAACTCAATCTCAAATCATTTATTTTAATTAAACCTTGTACAGGCACTTTTGAATTGTCAAAATTAAATAGTCTGTCAGTTAGTCAGAAAGTTGAAGCTAGTTGCCCATTCCAAAGCGTAGATCTCTAAATAATATTATGAATAGTTGTAACGTATAGTATAGCTTCAACTACATCACAGTCCCAACTTTGCCCTCAATATCGTTTTCCACACTCCACCAGTAAATTCGATTTTGAAGTCGAAGAAAAAGCCAAAAGCGCCCCCTGACGAAATTTACGAGCTATTCGAGCGACTTGTTTTTGCCGCATAACCGACCAGCGATTTAAACTGGGAAATCTGTAGGCTTGTTTTGGGGTAAAAACTTTACCTCGACGCGCATGTGGCCCAAGCCATGAACGGAGGTTGGATTTTATATGGACAAAGAACAAAGAAAGAATGAACATGCGTTTATTAGTCCATCAACAAAAAAAACATCTTAATCACAATAATATTATACAGGCGAAAGTTTGTGAGTGAGTATGTGTGTGTGTGTGTTTGTTTGTTACTTCTTCACGCTCAAACGGCTGGACCAATTTTGATAAAATTTTATACGGAAGTAGCTTACACCCTTGATTAACATATAGGCTACTTTTTATCCCGATATTCCCACGGGATCGACAATTATGCGGGTGACCACTTTATCGAACAGAAAGAAGATGCTTTTAATAACAAGAAGGGCCATAACTAGCTTTAGTAAGCGAGGCTGCAAGTCTATGGTAACAAAACCAGGTGTAGCCTGGCCTCTTGTTACATTGAAACTCCGTAATACGCTAGGCCAGCTGAAGGTGAAAGTGTTAGCACTGACTTGCTGCCTAAATATCGCGAGGAAACCAACATGTCCTAGAACCAGAAATTCGAAGACATGTGACATCTACAAACTCGCACTGGGCCCACGTGGTAGATTACAGCCCAGTTTATCTTACAGAGAGGAGGCCTGTGTCCTAGCAGTGGGAAAATTATAGGGTGATTATGATGTTTTTAAAACTTCAAGTGTTCAACATTTCTCAAATCGCTACAATCCTCAAACATGGGACAGTCATGCGATCTCTTTTTCAATTTTGTGTCCGAAACTTTTCGCGTTGGTGTGAATTATTACCGCCGTAATGAAGGGACAATCATCTGTTTTTATACCCAAATGTGTATTCAGTAAACGTATTATCTTTTGAAAACGATTATTTAAAATGTCTTTGTTTGGATTTTGCGCAAATGTTTTTTTTATGAATTATGGTGTTGCACTGTGGTCCTTTGTGGAAGAAGACGAATTATGGAATAAGTTGGTGTTCAAGATTTTTGTACTGTTCTCATGAATCTGATGACTGAGATGTAATATAAGACACCAAAGGAAAGGCCGTTCTAGAGATTTCAATAATACGTTTATTATTCGTTTATTTATATAATGGGAGGTGTTTTACTAATATTACGTGATAAGTGTGAAGAATAGTACAGTCACAAATGAGAAAGTGAGGATTTCAGTCAAGTGGTAAGGGCGGGCTCGGATAGTAAACATAAATAATATTTATGAGTTAGAGTGAGAAAGACGATAGTTTTGAAGTAGGGTCGATTTGTTTTTGCTATACTCCAACACGCCCCCTTATAACAATTGCATGCTCAGCATTGATAAGTAACGGCCGGTTGTTTCAAACAGTTGGTTAACGTAACATATGTATAATTTGTATATAGAGGAATGAGGAACAGGGTGTAAAGTTCACTCATACTCTATAGAAAAGGGAGGATCCTCCGACCAGACGAGTGTTGTGTCTGGCGGGCAACTGCCCGATGATTCATGTCGGGCCGTTGTATCAATGCTAGTTGCGCGGTATACTCTGCTTGCGCGATGCAGGATTTGCGTGACGTCACTATGACGCGTTGTTCGCATGTGGCGTTGTAGATACCGCTACACGTACGTCAAATAATAACGATTACGTACACGTTTTTATTTGACATACGGCAAGGCCATAATTTTGTAATTGTAATTTGAAACAACGCTTTTTTTTGTTTAACGATAGTTAGCGCCATTTTGACGTGTACTCGTGCGTCAAGTGGACGTGAAACAACCCGCCCTAAGAGTTGTTTCGATCAGACTTTTGAAGATTCATTTTATTTTATGTTGTACCGAATGCGGAAATCTATACAAACATTTTGACTACTGACGTGTAAAAAAATACCGTGACGATTACTTTTTGCCTCGCACGAGACATGAGACATGAATATACAGAACAAGTCATCTCACTCCAACGAAGTACAATCAAGCCGTGAAAATCGGAACACAAATAGTGACTACTATTGTCCCTAATCTCACTTTTTTTCTTAACGGAATCACGAACTCGATCAGGAACGTAAGTACGTGCGTAGAAAATCTGTGACCAAGCTAACAGGCGATGTGCTTGACAACGTAATCGAGAACGGACTTTGAACTTCAGAATGCTAGTTTTTGTCAATCCCATGTTGATATTTCTCACGAACAAAAACTCGGTTTTCATTTACATTTTTTTTAGATGAATTCAGCGCGTGCTTTCGAGTCCCTACCAAATTTGAAATCACGATCTGTTTTTTTTGGTAGCGCTGAATGGACCAGTGGTTCAACTCGACGAAATCTAGACATAAAAAAATTTGCTAGATTTGCCTAGATCTTAAATCAGCAGCAGTGTTTGAGTTTACGGATCCTACATTTTTTGTTGAATTTCACGGCTCATTGGACATAAGAAAACCTAGGCATAATAAAAACGTGATTCAAATGGGTAGCATGACTGTTAGACTATTCAACATTTATGAGTCTTTGACTAGAGCAACTAAGCAAATTTGATACCTACAAACGGGGTGAATATGGATGCAGGGGTGAATAAACGACACTTTAAAATGGATTTAAGCTTTCAAATAATATAGTTTGTTTCCAACAGGGGCACTTCATCGTTAATTACAAGTAAACACATTAGTCCTTTTTGTCAACAAACTATATTGTTTCAACGTTAAAATACCTTTTAAAATTTCGTCGCGATTCACCGCTGCATCCTTATTTATTATGTTTATAGGCATCATATTTGCTTAGCTAATAAAAAATAATGACAAATGATTTTATTTCTCTAAGAAGATTTGTACAAACACTTTTACACGTAGAAAATAAATTATGTTTAAAAATAGATGAATTCGGATATATATCCGACTACTCTGAAGAATGTTCGTAACAAAATCAAGAGTCATAGTCTTTTTTTTTTTTTTTTTGTGGATGGGAATTCATAGTCTCTATTGAACTCCAGGCATACTCTTGGTCAGTCCATAATATGAGAACCATGAAGATGAACGTCTGAAATGGTAGTTTGAGGAAAGAACCCTATAGATTTGAGTGGACCACCAGACCACTCAGCGAACGCGCGTTCACTGAGTGGACTAGTAGTTCACTCAAATCAACAGTAATCGTGTAGTTCAACTCTTAGAACTTAGGGAGCTCAACCGTTACTACTTTATGTATTTATTTATTTATTAAAATCTTCCTTACAACTATAATTACAGGTCTATTTACATCCTTGTATTTTCTATGTTCATCCTTATTACTTACTTAGTTCTCATGATAAGATCATAAATTTATCATTAAGATCTTAAGGAAAATTACGGTAATTTCGTCTAAAATACGCCGAGAATGATCTTTTATACATCTTACGCGCGCCGTGCCCTAACGAGTATTAATTAAAATTTATTAATTAATATGTACACATCACCTGTGTACCTATAATTAACCCAATTTTGTGATAAAATTTCCGTTAAGAAATTATTTTGCAAAGGTCGTTCGAAGTGAAATATTAATATTATTTTTTAATTACCTACCTAATGTGAAATTTATTTATGTGCATTGAGTGGGATTATCGTGTGTTCTCTTATTAAGCTGTTTTATTATAAAATTGGAGTGATCGTAAATTAATGATGTGCCTATGGAATTAATATTATATTTTGTATTTTGAGCTGATATTGTGTGCTTTTTAATCTGATTCTTATAAAAATGCTTCTGCGTCTTCAGATTCAATAATTATCCGGTAACAAAAGTCACCCAAAGGGTAATGGAGTGAGCTATTTTTGGAGTTTCACAGTCTGATCGAATCAGAACTGTCTAAAATCCACGAATGACAGCCGGGACCAACGGCTTTTTTTTTGGTGGGTAATCATCAAATGACCCCTCCCGCACTGGGCGGAGCTGAAGGGAGTGTCAGACTCTTACAGACTAAAACCCACCCGTATTCCTTCAGTTGCCTGTGCCAGGGGCCACGGTATCTCTTCGAACAACCCGCGACCCTGGTGGGCATCGGCCCTAGCGGACCCCGTCAGTTGGTGCTGACATCTCCTTGAGGCGCGCGTGAAACACATCGCGCCGTCGACCCGGGTCTACGGCTTAACGTACTTTCCGAGTCACGGAGTCTTTTTTTTTTTCGGATGTGGAATCATCAAATGACTCCTCCCGCACTGGGTGTAGCGGAAAGGAGTGTCAGACTCTTACTGACTAAAACCCACCCATGTTCCTTCCTTAGTCCTTTATGTTCCGGGCCAGGGTTATCCTTTCGGACAATCCCGCTGACCAGTCACGGAGTCTTAGTATGTAAAGATGGTCAACCATCCACGGACCAAACGGCGGCAAGCGTAGCTTAACCTGATCGATTGACCCGTGCGCCTATTATTACTTAGCCACAAGCCCCTCTAGAAAGTTACGCGTTCGCCACGCTTTTAGTTCATTTGCTAGCATCAAAGGCAGGCGCTTGTCTTTTATTTCATTACAATGTGTCATACTCTCCCGAGTTTTAAAATAAACGAGTTGATTTGTCTTGCACTGTGGGCGGGATATGCCGATTATTCGATGTTATTAAGTATAATATTTACGGATGAAATTTGTTGAAGCTATATTTTAGGGCCATTTAGAAACAGTAACGCTATTAGATATTGTAAATGTTTGTAACCATATAGATATGGTAAGAAGTACATAATTATAGTATTATTAAGAAAAATACACTTTTTACATGTACACATACATATAATGTACGTGCTCTATTTATAGATAAATATACCTATATTAAAAATAGGGTTCGGGTCGAAGAAAAATATTCGTAAATTGTGTAACAGAGAATCCCGTTTCGGTGCACAGCCCACTTGACAGACGTCACACGACTAATGTCAAAAGGAGTGTGCGTCGTATGTTGTTAAAAGAAGTTTCTAGAATGTTCTAGAAGCTTCGACTCGCCCTCATTGGCCGAGCGGGAACGAAAGGCGTTTCTGCTAGAAACGCGCGGATTGTGGCGGGAGCGGTTAGAACTACTTTCGCGTTATAACTAGTATTATTAGAACATGATCAATTTCATAGAATAAGAATAAGATACATTCTATACGTTTTTCAAAAAAAAACATAGTTTTTCCTACTTTGACTTTTTTAGTTCTTATAAAAAAACCATAGGCATTATTAAACAGAATAAAGCAACCATTACGCAAATAAAAACCTCTAAATACACACTCAAAAGCAAAAACCATTACTAAAATAAATCATTAACTTTTTGTACCGTATGCAAAAAAAATACGTCAATCCAGAACCGCTCATCCGATACCAATTACGGGTATTAAAATGTGCAACCAATTTTACTTATAGGACTGCAAAGTCGACGATAAATTAAAGGGCTGTAGCTAAAATAGGGCTCCGGGCGCCAATTTCATTCTCTATAAATATGAACGGCTTGAGTCTTGTTTTTGCATCGTTTGTTTCATACCTTGTTAACATATTCGCAGTTTATTTGTACACCGTACAATATATTTTGTTGCTATCTGTGCAATAACGAAACGTTGCTTTGCGTGTAAAGTTGTAGCTTATAGTTTTGTGAATTGTTGGTTTTCTATGAGTTAGTTGGCTAGTTTTTGGCGCACTGCGTGTAATATATGAATTTTCGCGCATTAATTTACGCTTCGATTAAGTATTTAAATGGCAGAGGGTTATATTCATAACTGTTGTTACGGTTACTTCTAATCCCGCTAGCAGGTACGTAGCCGCAGGCAAAAGCTAGTGGTTATCGTCTGCCGTAAAATAATACAGTACTTAGGTAAAACGAGGGAAAAAAAACACACGGAGGGAGTGTAGAACTCATGAAAATGAACAACATTTTTTTTATAGGACCAACCCCTTAAATATGTACAAAAAGTGGCACTCCAGCAGTGCCGACCGAAGTGAAAACAAAACACAAACAGAATACTTTGCCATCACTCACTGACATAATTATCGGATATACATTAAAACCGAGTACATCCCGAGGACAGCCGAACACATCCGAAGCGGTGTCGAGAACTGTGACAGTGGCGCGAGTTCAATTGTTTTTTCCCATCTCAAAAAATCAGTCAAACAGTTCCCCACAAAGTCCACATATGCGGTCGAAATGTAACCCTAACACTCTGCATTATAATCAGATATATAATTATTATTAATAATATGTAGTAATAATATCATAAGAATAATTTATTCCACTTTGTTATAATATTTCCAATGAACTAAGAGTGTATCGTGCGGCACGGTTGGCGCAGCGGTTAAGCGATTGACTGCTGCGCTGCGTGTCGCGGGTTCGATTCCCGCACGGAACAAATATTTGTATGACCTACAAGTAGTTGTTCCGGGTCTGGCTGTTTGTGTACGTGAATTTAAATGTTTGTAAACGCACCCACCATACCATAACCATAATCAGCCTATAATGTTCCCACTACTAGGACACAGGCCTCCTCTCAATGAGAGGGAAACGCACCCACAATACAGGAGAAATTCCTATTGTGGGGCAACGTTTTTTATTAAAAGAAAGAAAAGAAAGAAGAAATTCCACTTTGTTATAATGGAATAATATTTCCAATGAACTAAGAGTGTATCGCTGCGTGTCATCTCGAACATGTTCTATGAGTAAATGCTCATTCCCGTTTAATTGAAGGGGATGAGCTGTAATGATAACCATGGTCGATTGGCTTGGTTGCCTTTCTAATAATTACAATACTAAACTTGTAGTTAAGGGGACTACAGGACCTAAACGCAAAAACACAAGTTTTATAATGCCTAAAAGTATATGATCGACTACAGTGAACAAAATCAGAAAAATATATGATATTCTTCAGGATTTAGGCTAGTTAGTGTGGTTGTAAAAACAGCTAGGGACGTTAGAAAAAAGCATGAAGATACCTCTAAGAACTTTCTTTTTACAATAAAAACCATACTAATACCTATACACACAATTATTCATATTTTTTGTCAGATTATTCTGCAACCAACATACTAAAGCACTAGTGTTTTAATTTTTTAGTCTAGGCAATAGATTTTTGTAAATAGATAATTGCTTCATATTTTGCAATAAATTACCAGGGTTGTGTCATCGCGCTTATCTTTCTTTTCTATGCAGTCCGACTGTGACCGCGCTTTAGGTCATGTAGTCCCCTTAACATATGATTTCAGTTCTTCATGTTCTTGCCCTTATACCAATTTATTTGGGATCGGCGCAGCATTTTTTGCTCTTCTAAATACAGGGTGACATACAACGACGCGCAAACTGAAACCATGAATTCTAGACGTAGAAAATTTTCGTCAGTTACCTATCCAAAAAAAAAATCTGTTGTTTCATTGAAAAATATTTTTTTAATAACTTACGCAAAATTGCAACGCATGGGGTTTCAGAATCAGTAAGTACTGAATCCACGATAACAAGTTGTGCGTATGTCCCTGCCACCCTGAATGTCTCTACTATCAGCGCCTCGCGGTTTCACCAGCATAAGGGTCGATCCCGTGGGAATTGGGAATTTCGGGATAAAACTATCCTATGTTCTTTTCCGGGCCTCAAACCATATCTACACCAAATTTCATCTGAATCGGTTCAGCGGTTTAAGCGTGAAGAGGTAACTGACAGATATACAGAAAGACACTTTCACATCTATATACTAATAATAATCTTTAAATATAATAATAATAATAAAGCTGAAGAGTTTGTTTGTTTGAACGCGATAATCTCTGGAACTACCGGTCAGATTTGAAAAAATCTTTTTGCATTTGATAGCCCAATTCTCGAGGAAGGCTATAGGCTATTTTATATCACGCTATGACCGTTAGGAGCCGAACAAAAAGAAAAAAAAGTCAGAATGAACGCTAAGCGAATACGAAGTGTTGCGACTGGGTGGGGGTACAAGAAATTTCACGCGGACGAAGTCGCGGGCAGAAGCTAGTTTATAATATTAATATGGATTAGTCGTCACCCCAGTTACCCCCTTTCTAGCCACACCTATTATTTTTCACAGTCCTTCCATCGTTTCGTCAAAGAAAAGTTTTACATTAGTCTCAGCGATCATTTTGTTCCCTAAAAACTAAAGAGTCGACGGCAAAACACAATTGTTAATAAACTACACAACTTCCCTCTCGAGGCTAGAGAATTCAGCAGCTTTATTCCGGATATCCCAATTTAACCCACCTAGACAAAACGCAGACAATGAACTACCTCACTCGAACTTTGGGGCCACCGGCATACAGACGTTACACTACTTCAAACTTGCACAATGCGCCAAGCGAGAATCATGCTGGACAAAAACGGCACTGGACTATTTCCATTCATGTTTATATCTCAGGACTCCCTGGCGACTCGCTGAGTTTTATTGACAACATAAATACTAGTGCCAGAGCAACGAATGTGTAGAACCGGCAATATTTAGATAGGTAAAGTGAATTTGCATGTAGTTATTTTGGCTAGTGGAGTGTAGAATTTTTTTATGGAGTTTTTAACAAAAATATGCTGAGTGGAATGTTTATTTTGTGGCATTTTTGGGCTTGTTCTATGAAAAATGGCAAAAAAGAACATATACACACAAAAAAAATCTCTGAAAAGTTATAGTACCTAACTTTTTTTGGGAGTTTTGAGGTAATATATAACGTGTTAAAAGCTTTAGGTATAGTACTTTTCTTCTTCGTGTCGCTAGCACTGCAGTCTTTCAAATCTTGTTAGCCAAAACTCAGCCACTTCCAGGGCGTTGTCAGTGGCAGCGCCAATGTCACGGTGACTGCATGTTTTGAGACACAGAGTGCAGAATAGGAGGTGCAGCATGGTTTGCGACATAGCTCCACACCTTTTTGCCATTCCTTCGGTAGCCCCACTTTACCAGGTTAGAGTTACATCTTCCCACTTGAGACTCTCAAGTGAACCACGAAAGGTAATATAGTATTGAAAATGGAACACAATTACATCTACAGTCACCCTTACCACCAACAACAGCTTTCCACGAAAAGCAATCAGGAAAATGTGAGCCAATTTCGAAAATGCATTCACGTTCGGAACTTCGGGAACGCCACTTGAATCGAACACGCTACGTGCAATTATGACAACCGGTGTAGAAGTTTCAAAGCCATACTTACTATACATTGCATAATACCGTATTAGCATATTACTTTACTTTACTTTACTTTGTATTTCGCAGGGGAATATGTTAATTTGTACTGTCTTGAAACCTTATTACTGTAATTAATGTGTTTATTTTGTTGCTTTAAATTATAGCTATGTGACTTGTCAAATGGAAATGGAATTTCATTGTGTTTGAGTTTCCTTTCATTGTTGTAAAACACTACTTCTTTCTGTCAGTAAATATTTTTCTGTCAACATACTTTAATATTCAATATTTATATTGAGCAGTAAATCCAACTCATTTAAATATTAATCTCTCCACTCAGTTTTAACAATAAACATAGTGTAGTATATTATTTCTACCAAACTTCTCGCACTTCTATAAATCAGTGGTGTATTAATCCTATGTACAGTCAACAAAGGAGTTAAGTATACAGGAGCGTCGGATATTGTTGAAGTTTATTAAGAAACCGATGGATATTCTCGAATAAACTTTTAGTTTATTAATAGAAAACAAACAGCTCATTTATTAAATTAAATTTCAGTCCAGGATATCCATCGGTTTCTTAGTAAACTTCAACTATATCCGACGCTCCTGTATACTTAACTCCTTTGTTGACTGTAATTAGTGGTATGTACTTACAAACAGTAACTGGATCGTATCTTATTAGCATTGCGATATCGGATAGCTTCTCAAGTCTGCGATCACATGCGGGATTCCTTGTAAATTGGCGACGTTCAGCTCTCTAATTAAGTCACATCAGTTTTTAGAGTGGCATTGCACGCACGCCACGGCCTAAGGGGTCTATCCATCTACTTATTTGGATGGGAAGTGCCTCGTTAGGTGACAATTTTGGATGGAAATAAATGGTAACACATTTAATGTGATATAGTTTTAAAAATCTTAGTTTGGTTTTACCAGCAGTACGATATTTAAGGGAGACATCCATGTACGCATTTAGATGGGAAGTGCCTCGTTAGATGATAATTTTGGATGGAAATATAAGGACACATTTAGTGTGATATAGTTTTAAAAATCTTAGTTTGGTTTTACCAGCAGTACGATATTTTTTTTATGACAGATTTATTCCAGAAGAAAAAAATGCAACTATATTTTTTTTATTTTATTGTAATGTTTTGAATTGTATTTTTGTTTAACTTTAGTAAAAACAAGCCTCAGAAAATTGTAAACAGCAAGGGAACTTATTTTAAAAAAACGACTCTCCATCCGACAAAACTAAGTGACATCTACAGAATAAATCCAAGAAAATACCGTTCCATTTAAAGTCGTAACCTCTAAATCACGTACGTCTATTCGTTATAAATTGGCGTCGTCGAGGTCTTAATTAAGCCGCTTCAGTTTTTAGACTGTCAGCGACTCAAGCGCTGCAGCGCTGCACCGCCGCGCTGGCGTGTCGTCAACTCGTGAAGCCTGTCTGAAGGCAACGTGACTTCCTTGTAGGACTATGTAGATTGATATTAGCTTGTGTAAGTTTAAAAGGTATGAAAGGAAGATTATTTTTTTTGTATTATTTTTAGATAACAAAAAAAGTGGCGAGTCATAGAAATATATTGTTTAAAAAAAAATTACTAGGTACAGAGTTTTAACATAAGAGGGAGAAAGAGTAATGGTACATTTCTTTTGTTTATTATCTAGCTTACAAAATGAAACCCAACGGTTAAATACCACAATAAACTCTAAAATTAATTAAAATAGCACCATTGAATTCTGAACCCACGCACAATCGCACGCACGGCAAACTGCTCTAGTTAGTTATATTTACTACTTCACGTCCTAATAAACAACGTTAATAGAGCCGTATTTACTTACATAAATAGTTTCCTAAGAATCTGTCGGTGGCGTTGAAGCAGAAAATATCGGAAGCTTGGCAAAGATATGCACGAACGGGCAGCTTCGTGACGTCAAATAGATGATTTTAGTACAGAAAGGAGAGAAAATGAAAATACTTACCTCTAGTAAAAAGAATAGAGCGATATTTTTGGTTTTTGTAATAAACTGAAGGGCAATTCTCATAATTTTAAGAACGTTCACAGTCTGATCTCAGTCTCAATCTGTCTGAGGTATTTTTATACTTACCTCTAATTTCCCTACATTTTTGACAAGTATTTGACATCGATTGTAGCTGAGATGAGATTGCGTCTAGGTTTTGAACATTTCTAATTATTTACGAGAATTGGCCTTCTGGCACCTTCTGACATAATAATAATAGTACTATCCAGTCATTATGTAAGTAGATAAATTATTTATAAAGTGTTGCAATTTTTTTTTAGTTTTTGTTTACAATAAAATATCAGTTTGTCCACTGTGTAACTTCCTGACTTCTAGTGACTATTGACCGTTATGAAGAATGAACGGTAAAAAATATGTACATACCACGGATATCGATGGTATATACCTTGTTAAACCTCACTTTTTTTTAAACTACAAAAAAATACCGTTAATTACTTAACATCTTTTCCTCATCTTTTCAGTCAAAGCTTTTACTTGTTATGAAAAAGAAGTAACAGATTTGTCTGCCAATGAACGGCCAGCTTTACAAGAGCTTCACATTGAAATTTTTTTTAGGAATGTTTCCGAACGCAATAATGGATAATAATGACGGAAGAAATGCTTCGTGAAATACCTTTGTATTCACTCTTGTATTTTTTAGTTAGAAATAAGACTGTGAAACTTTCTTTCTTGGGTTGGTGAGTTAAAAACTTGCGAGAATTCCTTTCATCTTCTTCACTTAAATCGTCATTGTTATGTTAATCATCATCATTTTTATTATTTATTTATTTGATCTCATGCACATGACACATTTTACAATAAATTATTGTCAGTTTTTGTACATGAACCAGGGCACTGCAAAATTTAAATGTTGATTTGTTGTTGAGTTTGTGAACAATTATTTAAAATAAATTGAGTATAAACTTATCACAAGATAATACAATTTTAGAAATTAAGTTCCGGCCATGTCCATAAACACACATAGTCTTGCGCTTGCTTAAAATCAAGTGACCTTTAATCTGGCTAGAATATTCCAATCCGGTAACGCTAAAATAAAAAGAAATGGCAAAGAAATTGAAATTGCCAAAACGTAAACCACTCAAATATCGGTTACAAACAAATCAGCAACGTTTTCCTTAAAAAAAACTCCTCACACACGAACGAACAATAACTTACCTTTAAACACAACATCTTCAAGTCACGAACAATGCTCGCTGCGATAAATAAAAGAGTTTCCAACGAAATATAAAAACTGGAGAGATACCAATATATTTGGCGAACGCCCTGCCCTCAAACAAAATGGGGAACTCAATATGCGCATCGAATTGTTGCCAACCCCCCTTCAAGGGGGTATGTTAGGTTCGTAACGAATGCCCAACCTTGGCAAGAGTCTCTTGGCAAATGCTTGCCAGTAACAGATACATACTTGGAGTTGGAACAGTGGCTACAATAGAAATGTTCGTCTCATTCGGGGTGACGGAAATTAGGTTAGCAGGTTATTCTCTGTAAGAACGTGTTTATGATAAGTAGGGTATTCTGATGGTATATTTATGTCTTGTGTTTTTTATTCTTTCTTTTCTGTGGAATACGGATCAGGCCTATTTTGCGGTTCATTACACTGTATTGACGATGATCTTATAAGATGTTTTGAAACGTTGTCAATGCTGGTATTGTACGGTTATATGTTTCCGTGTACGTAGAAGGTATTTTACTGCTATATACTCGCATAATCCCGTATTAACAGAAAATTCGGCAAATTAATATCGATGGAATGTGACTATTTCTATATGCATTCAAAACCAATTTCTTAAATTTTTCACTTTTTTTGTCAATCATATTTTAGGGCCTGTAATGTACATTTTCGATCTCAATTGCACCGTTCATGTACCTTTATAATCCCAAACTATGATTAGAGATAGGTTTACACTCTCTCCATAACCTCTTCGCCAAGACAAGGCATCCAGTCTGGTCACAACGTAAGTGAGTGGCCATAATCCGTCTGAACAAGGCAAGCAAGCAACAAAACCCACGAAACATCAATAACTACTATTAACACAACGTTAACAGACCAAGGAATCACACAAGCCGACGTTTTAGCCTCTTAGCTTGTTTCCACTGTTCGGATGAGTTTTCTTAGTTCAACAGTCAAATTTCAAATTTACTTACGTTTTTTGCAATTTGCAGGTCAGTGTCAGGTTGTATGTTGATTCGTGACCGTAACAAATATGACTTTATAGAATTATAACCATTAGAATCACACTATTATTTTAAAGGCGAAAGTTTGTGTGTGTGTGTCCGTTTATATTTTTGTTACTTCTACACGCTCAAACGGCTGGACCACTTTTGCTAAAATTTTGTATGGAGGTAGCTGATACCCTGCATTAACATATGTATATGCTTTTCATCCCAATATTCCCACGGGATCGACATTTTCGCGGGTGAAACCGCCGTGCGCAGCTAGTCAGAAATAACTCTGAAGTTTGCGGGCTACCCTGACGCTTTCGACATAAGACCACACATTCCAATGTCTGATATGCATTTTAAAACTTCATTCATAAATATGTAGTTTTACAGGTTATAATAAGCTTTTTTTCTAAATTAATGTAATTTTACTAGGCTGAATCTTTAGACTAGTATTGGACTATTGTAGACTATTTAGGATTTGTGTAAGCAACTCATGTTTATTTATTTTAACCTACATGCTCGACGAGTATGTAGGTTAAATAAAAAAAAAAGAAAAGAGTAAATCCTTGACATACCTACTCTATGGCTGTAACTTTGTCACCTTTGTCCTTCAAAAACTTAATAAAGATTAGTCGGAGATTACCGTCTCACCCAATGGAAACGCGCTCCAGGGTCATATTTACTAACATGTTTGCGTTAACGTTAGCCGGGCTAATGGTCGGTCCTGTTCTACCTACCCTCAACTGGCTTATGGCTTAACGCTAGTGCTAACTGCCGGACATGGAGCGGGTTACGCTGAGAAAATACTGGTTTTTTTTTGTGAAAGGACCACCAAGATGGCGGTCCCTTTGCGCAATGTTCATGGTTAAGATTTTTGTGTAATTTTTTGTAAGTATTTTTTGAGTTTTTGGTTGTCTTTACTTTAAAGGATTGTTTGTGATGTTATTAATACTCATAATGGGTTCGTTTTTTCTTGATATATTGTCTGCTTTAAAGCTGGCGTGCTTGGTCGTATCACTTAGTTTGAATTTTATAACCTTTTTTTTTCCGGATGAGAAATCATCAAATGACCCCCTCCCGCTCTGGGTGGAGCGGAAGGGAGTGTCAGACTCTTACTGACTAAAACCACCCATGTTCCTTCCTTAGCCCTTTATGTTCCGGGCCAGCGGTAACCCTTTCGGACAATCCCGCTGACCTTTCGGACAATCCCGCTGACCTTTCGGACAATCCCGCTGACCTTTCGGACAATCAAGCTGACCCGGACAATCCCGCTGAATTTTAGAACCTCATGATTACTTCATTATCGGTTGTCCGGTATATCTATACTAATAATAAAGCTGAAAGGTTTATTTGTTTGAACGCGCTAATCTCTGATACTACCAGTCGGTATTTTTTTTATTTTTTGCGTTTGATAGCCCAATTCTTGAGGAAGGCTAATAGGCTAACACCGTGCTCATCTCCCTTAGGACCCGAGCAAAAAGTAACATTCAGAAAGAACGCGAACGCGACGGGGTGGGTTGGCGGAACAAGAAATTTCACGCGGACAGCTAGTATAAACAACGTTATTTTAGTATATGCGAAACCTGAATATAGTTTGTTCAGAATAAGTAACTGAATCGATTCCAATAATTTTTACCCCATGTTTTTTATCCCAACATCCATCGATTTCTTACTAAACGTCAACTATATCCGACGATCCTGCATACTTATCTCTTTTGTTGACGGTACATACTCCAACCATTACTTTCTATCTCACAATATCCGCATTAAAACTACCGCTATCTGTTATCATTTTACTTGTTATTCACAAAATTGGATTAGTCAAACATAGGCGCTAGTTTATTTGTTTACGAGACTCCACCAAGTAATAATTTCAAACCTAAATCCTTAAATATAGAGTCCATAATCGCAAGCATTTCACTTTTCAAGCTCCCATTTCTCACCTCGCGAGTTGTTTCAAACCTTATTCCTAGCTAATAAAGTTGGATTTCGTTTGTTTTAATACAGTTGGGTTATCTTGTGTCTACATAATGAAAACTACGCAGATACAGACAACAAATCTTCATAAGAGGAAACTAATTAACCGATCACGAACATGCGTCGGATAATGTTATTACATTCGTATGTAAGTACGGTGGATGGACCAATTGTTCGCTGTGAAAATGGTGAAATATTTGCAGTTCCATTAGCATTGTATAATGTAACTGTGTATTGGGATCCGTACGTTTTTGTAATTTTATCGGAATGGGTTAATTGGAAATAATTCTTTGTGATTACTGTAAAGTCCAGCTTAAAGTAATGTTAAATAAAACTATTTATTTATTGGTTTAATGAACATTACAGTGCACAGAGGACAGTGGTGGCACTATGGCTCCGACTTACGAGTCGACGGTCGTGGGTTCGAATCCAGACAGGCGCTTTATTACTTTGTGTTAACAATTTCATCACCACTGCTCTCAAAACTGTGAAGGAAAACCGGTATGCCCTAAAACCTAAAATTCGAAGACATGGTGACTTCTACCAAACCGCACTGAGCCCGCGTGGTAGATTATAGCACACTCCTTCTCGAAGAGAGGAGGCCTTTGTCCCAGCAGGGAAAATGTTGATGTTGACAGGCTGATTATTATAACACTACAGTAAGTTAAACCATATTAATGTACTTAGGGCTGATTTTCCAATCATCTGGTAACTTTATTCGAGGAATAATTTTGAAATTTTGACAGTTCTTTCATACGAAAACTGTCAAACGTCAATTTTGTTCCTCGAATAAGAGTTATCTAGCGATGGAAAAATCAGCCCTTAGTACAATAAATGTGTCTTTCTGATTAATAAACGTCGAATCCAACTCTGGAGTATCACATCCAATATCAGTCTTGCTAATCTTTTTATCTCTAATTCTCTACTCCGATGGCAACACCTTTTTTTTCTTCTGTCTCTTATCTTTTCGCATGCACGTGTTTCTGTGACAAATAAACATATTTTCCTTTTTTTTTCTTTCATTGTCTATTATAAAAAAAAAAATCTAGAAACAATACTGCTGTTGCTATATGTCCCTAATTCTGTCACAATCACGTCTATATCCCCATAAGTGACAATACTACTTCCAAAGTTATTGTAGACAAGTGGAACGATGGATGTAATTCTCAGACAATGGCCCGCGTTAACATGCTGAGGGGGCGTTACAATCGGCATTATTACAATTTCACTACTACACTACACTACAGACAACAGTACCTTTCACCCTACGTGACTATAAATAGGACCAATTCCAATTACTATATTGTTTCTTAAGATGTAGGTAGGTTCTACTTCAATTATTACAATCGAAGTTCAACCGGCACGTATTAATAAGTAATTAAATTCCAGTTAAGTTTGAAATTCTATTTGGGGGTTTGTAGGTAAGGAATTTGCGGTTCGTGGATAGTGGTGAAGTTAATTGAGTTAAAAATTTGGCGGAAGGACTGAAAAATTTAGTTGTAGCATCACATACTGAAAGACCTTATTATGTTGACCGAAATTGGAAAATATATATGAGTTAGAAGAAGAGATAGACAAAATAGTTGATGATCATGAAACGCATATAATTCTAAATTTTAGTTTCATGTAATTTTTTAGACAAAGCCGAGGTTTTTTATTAGCTATTTTAAAAGTGACTTTCTAGTTAGAAGAAGAGAAAGACAAAATTGTTGATGATGACCATGAAACGCAAATATTTCTAAATTTTGGTTTCATGTAATTTTTTAGACAAAGCTGAGGTTTTGTATTAGCTATTCCAAAAAGTGACTTTCTGACGAAGAAATGGTTAAGATGCTTGCAATACTAAAGAGCCAAGTCATCACGTAGGAATGCCAAAGTGACTCATTTGTCTACATTTATTTTTTAAATGGTTGTCTACTTGGGTGGTAAGATAAGGTATCCTTCATACTTTTCTTACTTTCTCATATCTGTAGAAAACCATCTCGGAGTATTTACTTGTAGCATTCCATAGTAATTTTTATTTGCGTAGCATTTTTGAACTTATGTTGCTTTATCAAGCCTGTTACTTAAAACAACATTTTCTGCTTCTTTAAAAGGCTCTTCTATGATATAATTAGAATGGTATTTTTTAATTTCTTCTCCTCCTAGAATAATTATATTATCAAATGATTTTGGTTCTTTAAAGTCCATCACCCGAGGATTGTAATGTATTCTACTGTAGTTGTAAATTATTTTCGGAAAATTTATGAAAAAAGATTTATAGTTAAGTTGCGTTACTATCTATATTTAATTAAAGTAGATTTCCTCTGATGACACGCAAATTGTTGTTTAAAAAAACATTTATAAAAATATCTTTACTCGTTTTATTTTACCTGGAATATAATTACTTTAACTTTAAATTGTATTGTGGGGTCAGTGTCTACGTGAAGTATTGAAACGAATCCAGCCATTGCACCACAAGCATCCCGGAAGTTGATACAAAAATCAATTACTTGCATACAACACCAAATAGTACTTCAATCTTTTTATTTTAACACCACAAACAACATCTTAAAATCGTTCTTACAGAAGATTTTTCGTTTACATTATTATTAGGGTAACGGAAACGGCTTTTAGGACGTCCTATTGATTTTTTTTCGGTATACAGAGAGATATGTTAGGTAAAGGTAAGTAAGGAGGTAAAGGTAGGTAAGGAGCTTAGAGTAACTTTAGATACAACAAATGTTAGTGTAATGCTCGTTTTCAGTAACGCTAGCATAACATAGCATAATCAGCTTATAATATTCCCACCGCTGGGACACAGACCTCCTCTTGGTGAGAGGAGGCTGTAATCTTCCACGCGGGCCCAGTGCGGGTTGGCAGATGTCACATGTCTTCGATTTTTTGGTTCTAGGACATGTCTGTTTCCTCACGTTGTTTTCCTTCGAGAGCAGTGGTGATTAGATCATGTACCTGTCATGTGCCTGGGTTCGAACTCACGACCGTAACTCGTGGGTTGGGGCCATTACCACTGGGTCACCAATGCTCTACTGGGCCACCACTACTCTTGGATTGGATTATACCAGGGTTTACAAACATGGGAAATGGTACAGACGCCAGCACATCAAGTTACTGCAATCTGTCAAATTTCTTTAATAGATTTTCAAGTTTATCTCTAAAGCATAAGGTTCAAAGTTGATTGGGAAAATTTGACAGTTTCGGGTAGCTTGATGTACTGGCGTCTGTACACACGGAGTATTAAGTTCTTTTCGAACATAACACTCCGTGTGGTTTTTACTACCGGTTTTCAATTGATCATACATACATCTTTAGATAGTTTGTTTACACCGTCCGTTATACGGTGAACAGTTTTAGCTTCCTGTACTCAATGTCACAGTTACACAATGTTAAGCATTTAATTCTGACAATGAACACACTATAAACTAAAAATGACCACCTTATCTAAGCCTCTAACTCTTTGCACGATCATTTACATTACAGCTCCACCATCAATGGGAACTTTGATTTATTTCCTATCGATAACTGTTCTTTAGACAGTTACCTTTTCTTTTTTTTTTTTTTTTTTTCGGATGGGAAATCATCAAATGACCCCTCCCGCTCTGGGTGGAGCGGAAGGGAGTGTCAGACTCTTACTGACTAAAACCCACCCGTGTTCCTTCCTTAGCCCTTTATGTTCCGGGCCAGCGGTAACCCTTTCGGACAATCCCGCTAACCCGGCAGGCTTCGGCCCTATGGGGCCCCTCCTCGATGCTGACATCTCTTTGAGGCGCGCGTGGAACACGTACGCGCCGTCCGGCACGGGCCTGGTCCTGATCGGACGGTGAGCTACCTATTACTCTCCGCCCGCAGGGCCGCGCCTACGGTGGCCGGGAGTCGTCGCGCGGCTCCCGACGCCCGGAGCGTCTCCCGCGGCGGCTGGGACGGGAGGCTCTCTCCCTGAGCCGTCCCGCCACCTCCTTCGCTAGCATGACTGCTTCGCAGAAGGAGGTGACTGCCTTCCACTCCCTCTCGCCCCGGACCATGGCTTGCACCAGGGCCGGGCGCGTACGCCATCATCATTCAAATATTTAAGCAAGAATAAGTAGAGTAGTCACTACCGTAATAATTGCAATGGCATGGACTCGACCTTGAGACCTAACACGTAGTGTAACCGTTAGATCTTCTGATCCGCTGTCAAAAGGAATGAGTCGGCGAGCTATCAATGAGTCAAAAATTTTTAATTCAATTAATATCTAAAATTGTCTTATTCAAATGTTATTGAAAGGTAGAAAAGTAAAGATTTAGAAAAGGACAATAATAAGTTTTTGGCTGCATAAAAAAAAACCAGAGTTGAATTTTCATACTTTACTGTAGAATACAAAATTGAAATACGGGTATATCTCCATATTTTCACCCCGCACATAACTTTACTTCACAACACCAATAATATTCGTGTATTTATCTCTTCTGCTCGACTTCCATATAGGTATCACTGCTGGGATCCAGCAGAATATCAGCGTTAGAAATCAGCGTATACAGTGTGTCGATAAAATTAGGTTATCAGATTAATTGAAACCATAAAGTTAAAGAAAAAAGTTTATCATAAAGTTTGTGTTGAATTGTTGATACCATCGCATCGCCCCGTGCGTGTTTAGTGCCTTAATATCAATGGTAGTTTATTTTGTGTCAATTTTTACGCTATTTATTTTGTTTGAAAATAATCAGTTTTCTCTTTTTAGTAAAATTGTTTATTTTAATCAAGTGATAAAAACTTGTAATAAGCGTTGCACTCTTTATTGTGATAACCTAATTACCACTCTGTATACGCCTGACACATGCTGAGCGGACTCTCATTTGGTACATTCTTGCGAAGCACACCGCACTTTGCAACTATGTTCGATATTTGATTTAAAGTTTTTCCTAATTAATAGTGTCACTTTACTTTTTTTATTATGTCAATTGGCACCTTGTACATACCTACTTTCTTTACATTCACGTACCTACCTAATTTGTTGTCTTTTATTTGAGCTTCTGTGTGTAGTGTAATTTCATTTGTGTGCACCAAATAAAATATGGTTTTACTATCTATCTACTAACGTGATTGGTAATTACAATGTAATAGCCAATACACAAGTTGATGCTGCTGTCAATTCTCAGGATAAATTACAAATTCCTGATAACAATCGAAGACCCACATGATTGGTTGAAAGCTAATCTGAATTCTACTATTCGACCTGCCGAAGCAATGCCACCACAACAGCACTTAACCAATGAAGTGACTTAAATTGCTTACCTTATAAAGAAAATCGACCACAAGTATAAATAAAACCAATGAATGCTACTTATCTTGGGGCGAAGCTTGAAATTCGATGGATTTATTATGATGCTCAGGAGTAATAAACCTTCCTAGTGTGGGCAGTAGGCTATTACAACGCTCATGATAAACGGCCAAGTTTACGAATTACTTCTCAAACTTATTGTGTTATCCTGAAGTTGGTGCATTTTGCTGAATGTCTTTTGTGTGGGATGATGTTGTTCTTTCATGTTCTTTCTTATATTCTTCTCATAATTATTATGAGAAGAATGGGTTGGAGATAAAAGGGATGAAGTAAAACACAGCGCATGCAGTCTCTAATAATTTTATATTATTGCCAACCATTGCTGAATCATTGCTTCGAGGCATTTGAGGTCATACCTAAGTACCGTATTAGATAGGTAAATAATTCAGAGAAATTCGGATTTCTTTATTAATATTGTTTGACTCATATGTCGTTTTGGTGGCTTTGTGTGAATTCTGTTTCTAACTACTTAGGTATTTCTGTGATTCTCTCGTATTATTTATTTTGCTCAAAGAAATATTAATTGTACTGAAAACCCGATCTAACGCTACCATTAAAAACTCATAACCCACTGCTCCGCTATTTATTTCGCTCATCCCCTCCACGCGATCGATCGACATACGCATGCGACCCCTCGCAGACCGTTATCCACTAGCAATAATAATTCACGTGAGAAAATCCATAGAATGGGTTCGTTAAGTTCCTTAAGGGCTCTCGCCGAGTATTGTGTCGCTGTCAAAGTTCCTCTGACAGCTATCGAGTGGCCACTGAGCGCGCCAAATGTTAATGAGACATGGAGTATCGGAGATTACGCCTTCAATGCTGTACATTGATAGACTGCAATGAATATGCAAAAAGAAAATGATGTTATAATGTGTAATGGACAGGTAAGGTGTGAAGATGACGTTCTCATAATTACTGCTTATAATAGTACTGTTGTGGAATGTACTGAGAGTGGGCAAACGATATTTGAATAAAAGGCGCAGTCGACCAAAGAATACGGTATAATAGCTACACTGAGAAGCAAATTAAATATAGCTTTGTCTTCATGATATACAACTTAAGCTAAATAACTACACGGTGAAAGAAAACAGCCAACAATAATAAGTATCTACATTACTACGAAAGTACTTTATTAATTAACTGTACTTACAAGAAAACTTTGACATGAAACATAAAGATAATACAGTCTTCAATCGAGAAATCATTAATGAACTTACAAAAGAAATAAAAAGTACAAAGAGAATCAGCGTCAATCATGAAAATAAGTGTTCAAGAATGGTCATATTATTCACTTTCAAGATTTCTATTCAACGGTTCTTTAAACATTCATAAATTGCATCTAAAACCCTGTTTTGTATGCCATAACACCTCTCAATATTTTATTCGCTGGTACCTTCGGGTTATCTGACGTTGTTGACCCTAGACCTCGCAATCTTGCGGTACCTCCTCAGAAACGCCTTACGCATGCATAATTTCGTACTCAAGGCACATCTCTATCGAAAAACATTTGAACTAGCGCGGAAATGTTTGTAGAAAAATATTATTTCTTTCTGTTAAGAGTTACAATGAATGGGTTGACTATGTAAATATGATTTTGTAAGTGTTTTTGCTCGGTAGGTGTGTGTTTTATTACCTTTTCCATGAACTCGTATTTAATGAATTGTTTATAGCTGTAATTAATATTGACGTCAACCATTAATTTGTTCCGGAAGCCAAACCCATGTTAGTAACAAATCACGTTTGATAGTTTCCCTCTTTCTACAATGTCGCTATTCAACTTTTTGTTCAACAAAATAAGAAATCAAAACCCAATTATTCGCCTACACTCAACCGCAGTTTGATCAAAATTAAATATCAAAAAACGATGAACTTTAAACTTTCGAAACCGCCTCACTGACGGGTACATCGTGATAGCGGCGGAATACCGAGTGCATAGCTAGAAACCCGTCCATCCAATTTGATGCGATAAAAAATAAATTAAAATAACCGGAGAACGTAGCACCCGATGATATCGATACCAGTTCCTCTCCCATTGTACACACACCAATGGTAGGTTCTAATTGCGGCTGCTTTGTTAAACAAAATGAGGTGTTAGCTCTTCTATTAAATAATAAGTAGTTTGATACCACTGTAAAATCGATACGTTGTCCGTCAGATAAGAAATTGGTTGAGGCTGTAATGGCCTTTCGATTTAAGCGCTCGTTTATAAATAAATATGTTTTTATTGTTGCAGATAACTTGAAAGAAGACTGCGTATGGCCGAGAGATTCAACAGGAGTCCAATTAAAGCGTCATCGTACGCTGTTTGGACATACCAAAATGTTTTCAATAGAAACGACAAATATAAGCAAGCGCATGACTTGAATGCTGACGGTGAGAAAGAAAACCAAGATGTTCTTGGAACTAAAGTTGAAGGAAACAAAGACTCAGACTACACAGACAGAGTCAGCGATAGTGTTATAGCGCCACTATATGATTCTATAGAAGACACTTTGGAAGATGAGGAGGTTAGAAAAAACGTATGGAGCGACGTGGACGACGAACTTTACATAGCGAATTTAATTAAAGACAGGACTTCAAATGAAGTGAAACGCGACAAACGTGATACTAGTGGTTATATAAGTGACAGTGATATCAGTGAGAAGGTTGTGAGTAGTGTTAAGTTAGATTACGCGATGTGGGAGATTGAGCCCACAGATCTGACGGAGTGTGAGTGTCTTGGCCCACCGCCGGAGTTCCTGTTGCCGCCACCTCCTAGACCACCGTTCCTGCAAGCGGAATACTATTGCGGGGACGACCCTATTCCGGATTTGGAGACTTGCGACACGGAACCAGTAAGTGTTTTGATTTTTCCAGTAGAATATAATTTACTTTTCAAATCATCGAATGCTTTAGATGATTTTAGTGAGTTTGTCTTTTGAGGGAGTAGTAAAGAACATAAAAAATTAAGTTCAGGGAAAAAAACGGTCTATTAAAATTGTAAGTTTACTAGACTAATCCTAGCATGTTTAGTTTCAACAAACGTCACTATCTTACTTTATCTTTACACTTTGTTCCACAATTAAGCAGTCAGGCCTCTCAATACACCATTTTTAATTAGTCCTTATCTCTGGGCCTAACAAAAACGGTCTAAGCGACCCGGATTAACATAAAGGTCTTTAAAAATTCTCGCTTTAATCTTGAATATTTTAAACGAATATGCCTAACGTTTGACGGTATATATTTTATCTAATCTGATGTTGGCATTTAGTTTTGTTTTAGTCATGAGTAAACAGCTTTGCCACGTTTTATCAAGTTAGTAAATATTTGTTATAATGTGGGTACTAATGAAATAGTGTGGTGTTTCATCTTAGGATTAGTTTTGATGAATCTTAATTTTGTATGCACTTCGTCAACCGAGTTTTAGTAATGAAATTGTATTTGTGTCAATGAAATTAGATTTATATAAATATGTATCTTAATAAAAGCCTATGTACGATATGATTATTAACAGGGTTTATGTTTTGAGATGAAATTAGTGAAAGGCTATCCATAAAAAATGTTGATGTCGGTATCAAAAACTGAAAACGTAATATGATTTTGACCAAATATTATTTTGTATTAAGACTTATAAGTTCAGCTACATGGTTTACTTGAGTGTGTATTACGAGTAAGTTAATTCATTCAATTACATTTTACTCCATAATAAAGGCAAGTCTCATCTAAATTGACTTAACAAAATCTTCCAGCAAAAGGTTTCACAATCCCTTTGTCTTTTCCGAGAACCGTAGAAATTAAAATTCTCAGTACACATCTTTGTAAGTTTGTCAGTAAACATTCTTGAGAAAACTCCGAATCCGCCGGCAGTTTAACTGTAACTGTTTCGAAACACTCACGTTCTGAGTGCAAGATTCACAGACCGCGTTTTGACTTTACATTGTTAAGTAAACTAAACATTCCAGATGATTCCTTTTTCTTATGGATACCTATATACATTTATCTGTTCGCCCATACCTGTTAAGGGGCTTACAGGACCTAAACACAAAAAACGAAACAATAAAAGTATATGATCGACTACAGTACCTAAACAAAATCAGAAAAATATATGATATTCTTCAGGATATATGCTACGTAGATAGTGTGTTGAAAACATAATACAGAGAGATAGAAAAAAGCCATAAAGATACCTCTAAAAACTTTCTTTTTACAATAAAAACTATACTAACTAATATACATACAATCATTCTGATTTTTTTTTCAGATTATGCTACAAGCAACATACTAAAGGACTAGTGTCTAATTGTTTTTTCCAAACAATAGATTTTTTGCATAGATAATTCCTTCATATTTTGCAATAAATTACCAGCGTTGTGTCATCGCGCTTCTCTTTCTTTTCTATGCAGTCCGACAAAGACCGCGCTTTATTTAGGTCATGTAGTCGCCTTAACACTGTAATTTTAAATGCCCATATTTTTAAAGTGTAACCGTGGAGTTACTTGCCCGCACTTTTCTATAGGAAACGACCTATTGGAACCGTGCAACCAGGTTCTGCAGTTTTATAAGTGACCGTGTAGGTTTAAATGAAATAAAATATATTATGAATGTTTTTACTGTTTTATATTCGTACAAGCGAATGTGAGAAAGCGTTTCATGCGATTATGAACAGTAATACAATATTAATAGTGTTCACATTCGCTTATGCTTTACAGTATGCACGACTCATAATGCGAAGCATTAGAGAGTGCTTTACGATCGAAAAATTTCTTTGGCCTCCTTTCTGCTACTGTTTCTATTGTTATACTCCTGCTAGTACACAAAACCTACTTAATTTAATTTATATACCATTGTTTAAATAATTTAATGGAGATTAATTCTGTACTTTTCAAAAATTGATTTAATGCAGTAGAAACGAAATAAACATCAAAATATTTGAAAAAAAAATCCCATCAATCAAGTGTGAAACCTGAAAATATTGTAGCTTGCGAAAAAATTAATTAATTGAGTAATTTTTTTTTTAATAGATTCGTTTCACCCCTAATTAGAACCCTATTTAAAATGGCTCTTTTATTCAAAGTAGTTTAATTATAATAAATAAAAAAATAACTATTATATCTATATCTATGGTTTCTTATACGATCAAATGAGCATTAAGAACCGTGCACTTTTGAATTTTCCAAAAAAAAAAATTCGGACAATCCCGCTGACCCTCTCCATTGCCCTTTGGGTGACTTTTAGCCTACTTATAAAGTCCAAATGCGATCTGAGAATCTTGCCCTGATAGTCGTACAGTCGCATCTGTCACTATAGTGTTGTTATATAGCTTTCTCTTTACTTTGCTTCTCAATTTTAAATAGCGGAACGGTAATGACTTGAAAATTAGGCGTTCTGTGTAGTTTATACGTTCTTGTATGCTAATCTTTGTGTACGTTTGGATTAAGTTGGAATACTTGATGTTTTGGGGATTCGTATTTCCTGTTTGATGGAGGCAGTGTTATTTTACATCGTTTTTTCTTCTGTTATGGTGAACATAATTCGACGTAGTTTCTCGCATTAATTATTAAGACCTTTTCTATGCCATCTTCGAGAGACGTCCACTGCTGTAGATAGACCTCTCCCTTCAAGCGTCAACCCATGGACCGGTCTTGCGCTTCTCACATCTAGCAGATTCTTTTCTCTGTTCTAAATGTCAAATTTATGATTGTTATATGATTATCAAACAATCGATTATCCAATAGACGATTCGATTCATGTCGTGTCAAAGTATTTGACACTAGCTCTTCGTCTCTTCTGCCCGCGACTTCGTCTTGTTCCCCCGACCCACCCCGTCGCATCTCATCGCCTGCCCGCGCTATTACTTTTTTTCTTAGCATTCTTTCTGACTTTTTTACTTTTTGCTCGCCTCCTAAGGATCATAGCGTGATGTTAAATAGCCTATAGCCTTTCTCAAGAATTGGGCTATCAAATACAAAAAGATTTTTTTAAATCCGATTGGAAGTTCCAGAAATTATCCCCTTCATATATACTTACAAACTCTACCTCTTTATAATATTAGTATAGATGTGTCGTGCAATCCCATGCATGCTTTCCTAAACAGTTTAGATGTAGGTATAAAGGAAAGTTATTCTTACCATTTCTGTAAACCAACTGATTATTAGCTAATACTCACTATATTTTGATCACCAGATCACCATATCTTTTATAGCGTAAATACCAAAATACCACGGATTTAATATGAATTTATTTTATAGCCCCGATACATCGTAATTCGTAACATCTCGCATAAGCTACTGAATTATGTTATTAATCATTGGCATTAAAAGAAATCGTTGCTATAAATATGGTGATAACGAGGCTTATTCCGTTATTATATAAATAAGACATTATAACAGTTGAATGATCTAGTGTCGTTGGTCCGGTGGCCGGAAGTGCTACTGCTGAGCATGAGGTCCTGGGGGTCGATTCCCGGGCCGGGAAAAATGTTATGAAAATCAATTTTTGTTTTCCTGTCTTGCAGTAATCACTATGTCACTGTCTTGCAGTAATCACTTTGAAAATGTCGCAACTCTGACTCCCAAGATACAGGCAAATGCCTAGTTTGGGGGTCACCTTCCAATCTATTCTAATAAAAATTATGATTATGAATAAATTGATTTCCAAACTTATTGGTACATTAAATAAAGCCTTCTAAGAATCGCTTGGCTTCTCAGTATCCATTTCAAAAAGATGACTGTGTCAGCAGCCCTTGCGCCAAGAAAGTCGAGAGGTGTCGTGGAACACCCGTTTGGAACAAAGTCCCTTTCGTTGTATATAATGTATGTATTAAATAACAGGCACAATGAAGTAAATTAACAAAGATTGAGAGTAAAAAAAAAACAGTGGCACTCCGGGAGTGCCGACAGACAGTGAAAACAAAACACAAACAGAATACTTTGCCATCATTCCCTGACATATCGGATATATATTAAAACCGAGTACATCCCGAGGACAGCCGAACTCATCCGAAGCGGGTATTTTTTTAATCGTCTTATAAACAAAATAGGCGCGGTGTCGCTTACGGTAACAGTGGCGCGAGTTCAATGGTTTTTTCCATCTCAAAAAATGTCCAACACGCCTAAAGAAGTTTTCACTTCAAAAATATAAACATCTAAATTGAGAACCTCCTCCTTTATTGAAGTCAGTTAATAATAAGAAAATTTATTTATGTCAGACACAGAGATCCATATTTATGTTAGTAAGTACAAAAAAAATTATCTTATTAACCAAGAAATAAAATACATGCCAAATTATTAATATTCTTACTAAATTGAAAAATTGAATTACCTACATAAAAACAAATTCTTAAATTAAATAGCAAAACATATTTAAATCACATACTTACATTAAACATTTAAGTCATTATTGTCAATATTTTTTTTTTTTTTCGGTCTAGCTCTCATTGACCAAGTGTGTAGAGATAACATGCGATAAGGTACCATAACCTGTGTAGTGTTCTTAGACGGTTATAACTTACGCGGGCGCTCGATATCCTACCCACACCCGGCTCAACCGGCTTTGTATCTATAGTCTATCATAATTAAACCTAATATTTGTAACGTAGTTCTTCTTTTATTTAATGTCATCTACCACTACACACTACATAGCGTCCTAAACGTTACAGTCACATAAATATAAAATTCAATCATTTGAGAATGAACATACCTCTGACTCATCCGACTACGCGTCACCATCACCACTCAACAAGATCACCTACCGCGCTATATCCTGCGGTCAGACCTACCTCCAACATGATTAAGACATCAACAACTCCACATAATTACTTATCGATAAAAACTGACACCTCGCTACGGGTGTCCCGATCCGAATTTTATCGATACGAATCAAAAAGAAATAAAATCGATGAAACTGCTTAACCTACCACGCTTGAAATTTGCGGTCGTAACCTCCGAAAGAATGTTTTTAATAAGCAACGTTAATGGCGACACCTAAAACACACGGAGATTTTTATTACGACACTTCTTTAAAATTAAATCGTTTCGGTATTGTTTTATATACCATTTTCTTGGAATCAGAGCAGTGGCGTCTCAATTCTGTGGTTGGCTCTACCGACAAAATAATTAAGATGTCAACCACTTTATAATTATGCCTAATTCAGACCAGACGTAGGTCCTAGAAACTGGATATTTTATTAGTAAAGAATAATTAACTTTATGCAGTGCTAAATATGGTTGTAATTTCCTCGTGCGAGAAAACATCTTAGCGAATCCGCGTACGTTTGCAAATCTTTGGGATGCTCTTTATAACTAAAATTAGAACGTAAATGCTTTTCTGTAAGGTTCAATTTTCACCGATTTATGGTTAAGTTTAAGGTGCATTGTAGACGTTCATTATTATTTAAATATCGACACCTATTTTACAAGGAAAATAAGTGTAGTAGTCGGACTTCTTTGATATTCGTCACCCTTCGTAGAACCGTCGGGCGGGCGAAGTTTATCGGAAAGTATTTAGCAGTGTGGGATAATCTTTACCTTTAACGATTTTTGTATATATTGGTTATTTGGTAAAATGCCTACGTTTATTTGTTGGAACAGATGGACCACCTCTTTGCTTCCTGTAGGTGTCAAAATCCGCCTGAGTGGGTTTGTGAGGTGGGTGAGTGGCAGCATCCGCTTTGTGACTAAAATCGTGTGAGTTTTAGGTAGTGTAGGTAAAAAAACTTAATACAGTAGGTAGTCAAGAATAACGAATGTTATTGATCTTCAGAGCAGTGGTGGCGTAGAGGTAAATCCCGCAACTTGCGAGTTGTAGGTCGTGGGTACGAACTTTGTGTAAATTATTTCATTACCGCTGCGGCTGCTCTCAAAACGGTAAAGGAAAACATCGTGAAGAAAATGTCCTAGAATTTAAAATTCGAACACATGTGAAATCTACCAACTGGGCCCGCGTGACGGATAACGGCCCACTCCCTCTCACAGGGAGGAGGCATGTATCCCAGCTGTGGGAGTATTATAGGCTTATAATGCTTTAGGCACCTTTTCTTCTTCTTTGAGTCGCTGGCACGATAGATTTTAAATATTGGTGGCCCACTCACTTTCACGGGCGTCGTCGTTGGCAGCGCAGAGGTCACTTTCATTGCGTGTTTTGGGACACAGAGGGCAGGATAGGACATAGAACCTAGTTTGTGATACAGCTCACGTCCATAGAAGTCATTAAACTTAAAAAATAAATATTTCAGAAATTCCGTCAAAGAATTTCCCTCGCTCGTGCGACTTTAACTCATGCGTTAAGTGAACGGGTTGTGAGCCTTTCCTTAAAATGATCCTGAACTCTTTTTGGGACCTTTTTAACGCCTCGTGACATCCTCAAATCACAAACTCAAAAATGAAGAAATAATAGGGAAAAAAGCGGGTGGATAAAATATTACATACGAGGTGTAAATTGAAATGTCTGAAAGCCTGAAAAGGGGTCATTGTACCCATCATTATTCTAATAGACTAAACAGGAAATCGCGAAAAAAATTCAGTTTCTCCGATTCATTTATGTTTGCATAACTCGACAAAATGGAGGTAAAAGCGGAAAAAATTTTTTTTCGTGATCATTTCTAGTCGTCATCATCACCAGCCTACAGCAGTCCACTGCTGGACATAGGCCTCTTCTATTTCACGCCATTTAAGGGTAGTTCTTCGAAATTTGATTCTTTGACAGATCCATATGGCCAAAATTTAATTTCACTTTCAGCTCTGTAACACATGTTCATATGAAAATAGGTATACCAAATAACATATATTTGAACGAGGGACTCGTTTTATAAAGTAGTTTTCAAGATATTGATTTTGTGCCCAGATGAATCAGAATGTGTTACAGATTAATCAGAAACAGAAATAAAAAGTAAGTACACCGTTAGTTATGAATGTAAATTCTAAACAATAATTATTCATTCTTAAATTATTATTTTTTATTTTTTTAGAACAAGAGTGTACTCCTGTCATATTCAAAAGGTTATAGCCATTACAGCTAAGTAAATAATAATAAATAAGAATAAAACTACTGACTTGTACACGGTCAAAAATTGGACAAGGAGAATTACGCAACAAAAGCGCTCCTTTCGTGCTGGAGAGGGGAAAACACAGATTGAAGTTTTAAAACAATAAAATAAATTTTATAAAGTAGGCATTGTAATCAGGATGCCACCTGAACCAAACACAGATGAATCAGGTATTTTCCTTCGTAACACCGGGATCTAAGCCAACCAGCCTCACGTCCACCTTCTAGGTCGTCCGTTGCACGACTGGCTTCCCCCCGCGCTGGAAGCCAGACTCTCATTATTATTACCCGACCAAGTACGGTCAAGCGCAGCTTACGCCACATTAATCAGTATTATACGCCGGACATTTCTTTTTTACTTATGTATAAACAGACTAACGTAGTTATAACTAATACATATTTTTTTTGTAAGAGGACAATTCATTTCCTTTCGATATAATTATAATAATTTATATTGAAAAGGGAAAATGGCAAACGGACGCGCTATATGAATCAGAAGAACGAACTTCAAATATTTTTATTTTGTACCTAGACATCAATTATTTAAAAAAAATCATTTGTCCCAGTAAGGGATAAAGCTAAACTGTACAAAAAAAATATAACATGCCGTTTTGTTAGTTGGTTACAGAAATATACCCACAGACATCGGAAATTTTGTCCCTGAAGAATGACCCTTAACTCGATTTTCGGCAAATCTCATCCAGCTGCTACCAGCCATCCAGCGAAGATCGTCCCTCCACCTATCCAGAGGGCGTTCTACTTCACACGTCAAACCCAACGGTCATCTGTTCGACGGCTAATATGGCCGGCCCATTGCCACTTGAGCTTGCTTATTCTGTGAGCTACGTCGACAACTTTGGTTCTCTGCCGGACAACCTCGTTGCGGATTCGGTCCCTCAGAGAGACTCCAACCATAGCTCGTTCCTTAGCTTGCTGAGCGACTTTTAATTTATGGACCAGCCATACCGTGAGTGTCCACGTTTCGGCTCCGTAAGTCATAACTGGCAAGACGCACTTATCGAAGACCTTAAACCTTTAGACTCTGTAGAATACGCGACGAGAAGACTCGACGAAGCTTCCCAAACGCTGCCCAGCCCAGCTGAATTCTTCTGTTAATCTCAAAGTTGTTCTTACCAAACTGCAATGTTTGATCGCATAGTCAAAATTGTTCATAATGATGAATACAGTGACCCCTTTTCAGGTTTTCAATCCTCCATTTAAACAGAACTTCAATAAAATTCAGATCTAATAAAACCCAAAGGTTTCAGAAAAGTACTTAGTAAATGGTTATCATAGCTTGCAGTTAGCACGGCTATCTATTCTGTGCTATTAGTACATAGTATAATCGGCAAATAATCTGCTTAATTACATACAAACGGACTGGCATATTGACATGTCCGGATAGCGTGAGGTAGTATTAACTATTAAACTGTATCAATATTTGAATAGTCAATACACACACATACAGATAGGAGCCTGCGATTGCAGAATGTTTCTATCTGGCTTGTTATAAAGATGTAACAGCCATCAGTAATAGTTTATACTTATTTAAATACTTAGTAAAATGTGCAACAGAATCAGCATATAATGTTCCCACTGCTGGGACACAGGCCTCCTCTTTCTGTGAAAGGTAGTGGGTCACGCGGGTACATTGCGGGTTGCTTGGTGGATGTCACATTTCTTCGAATTTTTGGTTCTAGAACATGCCGGTTTCCTCACGATGTTTTCCTTCAACTTTTTGAGAGCAGTGGTGATGAAATAATTTACACTGAATAAAGTCCCTGCTTGGGTTTGAACCCACAACCTACAACTCGTAAGTCGCGGCCATTACCACTGGGCCACTATTGCTCGTCGAAAATATGCAAACTTTCACAAAGATCAGTATCACTATGTCGACTTTACACTATACAAAATCTAGTATTACTTTCTTCAGAAAATAACGAGAAACTCAATTCGAGTCCTGAATGAAGAAACATTTTTTAGCACTGCTAATAATCCATACTAATAATATTAGTATGGATTATTTGCAGTGCTAAAAAATAATATGATCTATTATAAAAGCGAAAGTGTGTCTGTCGGTCTATCTGTCTGTCTGTTCCCTCTTCACGATTGAACCGCTGAACCGATTTAGAATAAATTTCGTATATAGTTTGAGTCCCGGTAAAGGACATACATATTATAGTTTTTATCCCGATATTCCCACGGGATCAACCGATCGGGCACGGGATCGGGTGAAACCGCGGGGCGCTGCTAGTGATTTATAACTTGACTGTTAACATATAAAACGCACTTCAGGCTGTCCTCCAAAATACTGCTCCAGTTCCCAAAAAAACACTATCCCCACTTATTACAAAGACTAGCTTATGCCCGCGACTTCGTTCGCGTGAAATTTCACCCTGTTAGGGGTGGAATTTCGAAAAACCCTTTCTTAGTGGATACCTACTCTTTACAAAGAACACACCCTCCAAACATGTCTCTAGGACGAGCGGTTTAGTCTGTGCGTTGATATAATTATCAGTCAGTCAGTCAGGACTGTGAATTTTATATATTTAGATTTAGATTAGAGAGACAATAATTCGCATTCTAAATCTGTCTTAAATTATTTTAATTTCTCTAAATTTTTGACAAGTTTTTGACATTGGTTGTCGCTAAGATGAGATTCTGACTAGATTTTCTATCCTTTTAATTACGAAAATTGGCCTTCAGATTAATAGCAAGATCACCAAAAAGTCTTACTTACTCCACTTCATCCCGCCCTAAACCCTTTGGGACTTTAAGGACCCAAGACTTAAAACAAAGAATGTAAAACACTAATTGTTCTAGATGAGACAGCACTTCTTAAGTATGCGCATATTATACGAACTGTGCCTATGTCTCGCTCAAAAAGGCCGTATGTAAATCCAGACAAGTTATTATTTAAATACTTAGAACCTTTTTTTCTTTTTTGTGGGTTTAAACTTGTCTTTCAATAATGAGTTAATTTGGCTTTGTGCGTCGTATATCTTGGTTTAGCATGTGTGGTCTCTATTTGAAAATTTCTATCATTGTACTGCAGGCCTCTTTACAGTTTAATATCAGATGAGCATCTCATATTCACACCTGAATCATCATTATCATCAGCAGTCCACTACAGGACTTAGGCTTGTCTAATTGCACGCCATTTAAGTCGATTCTCGGCAATTAACTCTCATCCAGCTGCTACCAGCCTCTCTGCGAAGATCGTCGCTCCACCTAGCCTGAGGGCGACTTGCCTTACGTTTGCCGATTCGCGGTCTCCACTCAAGAACACGTCTGGCTAAATAATAACAGCCGCACAAGTCGATCGACCAGGTTAAGCTACGCTACCGCGGTTGGTCTGTGGATGGGTGACCATCTTTACATACCGTGACCCTCCCGTACCGTGGCTTTCCGTTGGTCCCGGCTGTCATTCGTGGATCTTTGACAGTCGTTACGGGTAGTCAGAAGCCCGAAAGTCTGACAACCAGTCTTACCAAGGGGTATCGTATTACCCAGTAATGTGGAGGTCAGGTAGGCAGTAGCTCCATGTACAATACTGGTATTTAGCTGCACCTGGTTAGACTGGAAGCCGACCCTAACATAGTTGGGAAAAGGCTCGGCAGATGATGACTCGAGAACACGTCTACCCCAACGGTCATCGGTCGCACCTGAATGAAATAATTTAATCAGATAGCTTTTAATGTGCTAACTAGCTTCTGCTTGCGACTCCTTCCGCCTAGAAGCCAATTATACCATAAAATTTGTACTATGGTACTCGGCATTAGTGTAGCTTTCAATCAGTGAAAGATTTTTTTAAATAGGATGAGTAGTTTCGGAGATTACATCCTACATAATATTTTTTTTAACATAAATATGCGTAGATTAGCCAAAATCAAACAACAACCCAAACGTAACATAAACTCACGCCTTATTCACATGGGGGTAGGCAGAAACTTTACAAAGCCAGCGGCTACGACCATTACATACTCCTTTAGACTCAAAATCAAACAAATCCTTTCCTTAATCCATATTCCTAATCAAACATGTTTTCTTAAACACCAACACTTTTCATTAAGCAAAACGAACCTCCCCCAAAATTTTATCCAACCAGTTTTATTTCAATATCCTCACCAAAAAAAAACCTTACCACTGCAAATCTTAAAGGACAACCGATGATCATAATTTACGAAACTTCGGCCGACCCAAATTAATTAAGGCTTTCATTAATTTTTTTTCCTCTCTCAAAAGAAAAGACTCTTTTATTAATTAAAGAAGGGGCATTGACGAATCGGCTACCGTCGCCAGATAGACAAGTCGATAAACAGAGCTTCCTTTCTGAATATAATTTCGGGGATCTTGGGGTCCCGTGTTGGTTAAAGAAAGCCATTTTGGGTTTTTTGTAAGTTTTATTATTAAGTTTCACTGTTTGAACTGCTTTTGTAGGTTCGACAGGTCTTGGTAAATAGTTTAACAAAGTAACTACTACAATTTTGGATAATAATCGTAGCTATAACAGTAGTTCTGTAAAAATCTCACCGTGAAAACTTAGGTTGAGGTGAACTTGAAGTGAGCTGTCATTCCACCTGATGCTAGGGATTGACACTATTGACAGCTCACTTCGCTTTAGTTTTCAAAGTGACATTTTTACAGTATAGACTGACTTTTAGCTTTCATATTTTTTGACAAAAATCTCCAGCATATCAGAAAATCTAGTGACAAACTGCCATACAACAACTACAGAGAATAAACCATGATTCAATCTGACCCAAAAACCAAACCACAACCAAACCAAACCAAAAACTGATAGATCCTAACCACTTACCTCAGCTCACGCTTACCAGATTTTTTACCAAGATATTGTTTGTAAGATTCCGTGAGATATGCCCAATATATTGTCGCAGTCCCGATGACGGATTCCCGTACCGATAGTGCCACATTTTGACAAATGGACGACCCTTTTTCAGACTTAATGCATTCTGGGGACATGCGCTTAGATTGTTATCAGTCTAAAATAGGGCTGTCAAACCACCCAAAATTCAAAGCATCCCAAAAAAGACGAACATGCGTTGTAGGAATCGACTTTATGGAAAGTCCCTAAAATTTAGTGGTACTAAGAATCTGGGTATATGTGTCCTTAGCTAGAAAATTGGGGTTCTAACCTTTGATTTAGCTTGACGGATTACCTTAACCTTATACCTGGGATATCTTGAGCAATTTTGTTCTATGACAACAATGACAACCCTACCATAAAGTTTTTATGTCTATGACCGCTGACTCCGGGCCGTTCATCTTTGCTCGCATTTGATCTGTTTCATCATCTGATATTGTTCCTGTATATTTGTTCTTGTTCGCCTTTTTTCTAACCTTAGTTTCACCTATTATGGGTGTTAAAGTAAATTTAACATAAATGTATTTATTTTAATCCATATCACGATAATACATATTTACATAATCTATGGTAATATTAGGTAGCACTGTTCCTGTTGACAGCGATGCGGACGAATTTTTTGATGCCCTATGATTATTTTGCTTATTTTTTCATATAAGTGTACATATTATTATTACATAAATATTATAAACTTAATTTTGTATCAATTTAATACTCAATCTGCAATAATTTGTCATTTTAGTAAGTTTAATTGCAATCGATTATTAAGTAATTTATTAAGTTGCAACATTATTGTGATCAAGCTTACTATTTTTGATGTCTAGCAACACTCTCACTCCCTCTGCATTCATGTTTCCAACCGACAAATCCATTTTACTTTTTTCACTTTTGTAATTTTATAAAAGTAACTAGAAGAAGTAACACACATATAAACACACCCCCATACACACACACTCACAAACTTTCGCCTTTATAATATTGAATTATATTTTAAATTGAATTATATATTTCGTGAAAAATAGGTTGAATTTATTACTTTTATAATAAATTCAACCTATTTTCCACGCATGAGTTTTTATTATACAATGGGATCAGTTTTGTTTTTCTCCAAATGTTTTACTTTGACTTTTTATTGGTGTTTAGTCACAAATGCGGTGACACATCATGCTCTCAAACAATCTTCAAATACTAAATACAAATCGTGGCTATACAACAAAGGTTGCCGAAGGAAATTCGAGATTTTAATTGCTTTTTTCATGAAGACACGATTTCCAAACTCCCACACGTCATGTTTATCCATAACACGGAACAAACCCGTCATCCATCATTTTTCAGACCCGCACTTTACTCCGGTTTTCTACTTAAATTCAATTAAGTAAAACAAAATGATAGACACAAGGTAGGGCGGGGATGTAAATGAATAATACATTCGGCTTCGATATGATCTATCCAATTAACACAAATAAATAATCGCTATTCTTCCCTTCTCGGTCGGAACAATAAGCTATGGTGATTGTGGCTAAGTAATAATAGCCGCACGGGTCGATCAATCAGGTTAAGCTACGCTTGCCGCGGTTGGTCCATGGATGGGTGACCATCTTTATATATACCAATACTCCTCCGTGGCTCTGAAAGCACGTTAAGCCATTGGTCTCGGCTGTCATTCGTAGGTCTTTGACAGTCGTTACGGGTCGTCAGAAGCCTGAAAGTCTGACAATCAATCTTACCAAGGGGTATCGTATTATCCAGAAACTGGGTTGTGGAGGTCAGATAGGCAGTCGCTCCATGTAAAATTCTGGTATTCAGAACCTTTCGGCCCCATCGGCCATCTGTTCTGCGAGCAATGTGCCCTGCCACTGCCACTTAAGTTTGGCAATTCTTCGTTCCAATGCCAATAAAGTAATAGCTATACCAAAAATAAAAAACCCTATGCCATAAACTCGCCCGTGCCCCTTTTAATCATACATAGCGTATATGGGTTATAACAATTACAAAAAAAACAGTATTATTCCAACCCCATACAGATCTTACTGATATTATAATAACCAACTAACTTGACCCCTTTAACCCTATCATACATTTGAAATAGCTTACAAATATTGTTATTAAAGCTCGTTTACTGGGGTCTGATTAAGTTGGACTGTGGAATTAAATACATTGTTTGTACCAAGATTCGTTTTTAGGGTTCCGTGCCTCAAAAGGAAAAAACGGAACCCGTATAGGATCAATTTTTTGTCCGTCCAACCGTCTGTCTGTCAAGACCCTTTATCTCAGGAACGCGTGGAGGTATCGAGTTGAAAATAAAACTATATATACTCAGGTCTACAGTCCCTTGAAGCTGTGAAAAAATCGAACACCTAAGTTAACGTAAAAACAAGATACGGTCGTTTATTAACGTAAGTTAACGAAAAAAACGTAAATTTCCGTAATTTAACGTATTTTTTTTTATAGGGTATTTACTTCCCGTTGACCTAGAATCATGAAATTTGGCAAGTAAAGGAAAAAATCAAAAAACCGTGAATTTGTAGGTACAAAGTACGGAACCATCGGTGCACGGGTCCGACTGGCACTTGACCGGTTTTTTACGGAATGAATTGTATTTTTTTGTGCTGTTTCAATTTACTATACTGTTATCTGCCTGTCATTATTAAATTATTAATGTAAGCAAATATAATCAGTTACAAACTAGGAGTCTTAGAGTTAACACAAAAAGTTCTGAATTGCCATTAAGTAACAATGTTTGATAAATGATAAATGATTTTTATTTTGTAAGTAGGTTTGTGCAAACACTTTTACACGTCAATCATATTTTTTTTAAACTAGATGAGGTCGGCGTTTCCTATCTGACTACTCTGAGAAGAAAGGCCGAAACAAACTCAGAGGTCACAGTCTCTTTTAAAGTCCAGACATAATCTTGGTCAGGTTATATGAAGACCATGTAGATCGATGTCTGAGATGGTCTTTTGAGGAAAGAACCACACAGATTGAGAGGACCTGTCCAGTCAGTGCACGCATTTGTCAGAAATCGTGCAGCTAAACTCAAGACTTTTAGTTTAGAGAAAGATACCAAATCAACAGATATCTGAAAATATCAAATCGATACGAAACACTGCAGTTTTGTTTTCTATTAGTACTAATAATTACAGGATTATCTAACGACTATCTGTGCCCCGCGGTTTTACCCGCGTAACTTTCGATCCCGTGGGAATATTGGGATAAAAAGTATCTGTCCTAATCCAGGTCTACCCGTGTGCCAAATTTCATCCAAATCTGTTCAGCCGTTTTAGCGTGAAAGCGTAACAAACATACAAAAATCAAATCTGTCATCTTTTTAATAGGTATTAGTTTAAATGACGTAATTCAAGAAGCCAACAAACTCAAGTCTCATTGGCTAATAAATCAAAACGAAACAATTTTTGCTCAATAAACTGTATGTCCCAATTTCATAGCACTTTTATTAACCACCAAAAACTATTTCATCGAATCTGGACCCGTATAACATAATAGGCAATTCATGTAACGTCCGACGCAGTCGCTCAGTCCTCAACTAGTATTATTGTGTATCGAAAAATAAATCAGTTCTTCACAGAAAAATAACGTTAGTTGAACCCGAAAGCAAAGAAATAAAATATATGATTCAGAAGGCCAGCTCCGTGCAACGAACAGGTCCGTTTGAAACTTGTCTGTTCTGGATCGTCGAAACATCTACTAAGGTTTTCTTTAGGTCACACAGACGCGGACGCGTGACGCGGGCCCGTGGCTAAATAATAACAGCCGCACAGGTTGATCGCTGGCCGCGGTTGGTCTGTGGATGGGTGACCATCTTTACATACCGAGACCCCTCTGTGCCTCGGAAAGCACGTGCTTTCCGTTGGTCCCGGCTGTCATTCGTGGATCTTTGACAGTCGTTACGGGTAGTCAGAAGCCCGAAAGTCTGACAACCAGTCTTACCAAGGGGTATCGTATTACCCAGTAACCGGGTTGTGGAGGTCAGATAGGCAGTCGCTCCATGAAAGATACTGGTATCCAGCTGCATCCGGTTAGACTGGAAGCCGACCCCAATATAATTGGGACAAGGCTAGGCAGATGATGATGACGTGTGGCCTATTGTAAATACGGCGAACATACGGCTCGGATACAGCTAATCCGTCATCTGCCGAATTATGCTCGTACGTCGTCGGCCAAATTAGGCCGATTGATTTAAACATATAACAACAAATATTATGTAAATAAAAGACATCGTACGATGACGTCCGATAAGTGGGTTTGAACGCCCGATTTCGGCCGACCATGTACGAGCGTAGTTCGGCCGATGACGGATAAGGTGTACGCGTCACGTCATCTCAAACAAAATGCCAGTCGCGAGTGTGGGGGGGGGGTTGGTTGCACTCGCTGTACGTGAAGCGTGTCTAGAATACTGCAAAGATCTTTTGACGATAGAATGACATTGTTATGAAAGCTTTCTTGGTACCGTCCTTTTAAAGTTATTTTACCTCTGAATTTTCATCACTGTCAAAATCACAGCGATCTCTTTTGACGTTACAATAAGGTTGATGTTGCGTTGCTGCTACTGACATGTCTGTCAAAAGACAGTGATCTTTATTTCCGTTTAAATAAAGTGGCTATTGATTAGCTGCTGTCAGTGGTATTTTTTTTTTGTGAAATTGTCGCAGAAATTGTATTGACAAAACAAGATGGAGGCGGCGTTAGTTCAGATTTTGGCCACGCGCTAAATTGACCTTGTAGCGTTGTATGTATGCTTGCATTCTCGCTCGTTGTATGAAGCCAACCTTCTTTATCTATCTCCTATGTGCCCAAACCGATTTAACGGAAAAACGTGAACCATTTCACCTTTTTATTTTGAAGAAAAAATAAATAAAAGTCAAGTTTCGAGGAGTGTGATGGCTTTTGAGTACTCAATTCCTTTGATAAAGCATCTTCATGCGTGGTTTCGTGAGTGTAAGTGAAGAATTTTCATCGAGTGCCAGTAAATTAGGCAGATTCTGTTCGTGTTGTATTTGTTTGGGCTTTTATTCGGAGTTTTCTTTTACATACTTTCAAGCTGTTCACGGACAGACTTTTCACTTATTTATGCACTCTTTAAGTGAATTGTGTAAGTAAAATGTTCCTAATTCTTTATTTCAGGTAGTTCTTTATGAATTTGTATAAATGTCATCATCATCATTAGCCTATTATAGCAGTCCACTAGAAGTTCACACTTTAAAAATAAAAAATACCTGTGCAAGGCCAGAAAGGCTCCTATCTCAGCGTAGTGCTGCGATATTTAAAAAATAAATACCGCTGCGCTTTTATTCCGACAGGGAATTGGGATAGAAGAAGTCTTTGAAGTGAAAAGTTCTTTAGCTGCGTTGGGCAATTTTTGAGATGGGAAAAAACCATTGAACTCGCGACACACTGTTACCGTAACCGACACCGCGCGTGTTTTGTTAATAAGACGATTAAAAAAATACACACGTAATTGTTCAAGTTTTCACTTCTGTCGGCATTCCCGGAGTGCCACTTTTTTATGACTTTCTTTCCTCGAACAACTCAATCAATTGACAATTTAAATTAATTCTCCAACGGCACAAAACTGCAATTACTTCAAACTAAAAAAAAACATTGTATTTCCAAAAAGAAAAGCTATTGTGTCAAAATTGGCTTTTTTCAAACAATTTATCAGTTGCGTGACGCTTATTGCACCAAAAAATTAATACATAAAACCCGCCTACCAGGTTCCCCCATACACCTTGCTACCCTCGGAATAACGCCTATGGTGTAATTATGTGAATTAAAAATATGCCATATGCTGTATCAGTTGATTTTTTCAATTTGCTTGTCGTGTTTTTCAATTTTAGTAAGTACGTTTGGTAACGCCTACCTTGCATGTACGTAATGGATACGTTTATTATAATTATGAAAGTATTAATAAATATTGTGTGTTATTTTTTGGGGATCGTGACTTAGTATTAACAGCCGTACGGGTCGATCGATCAGGTTAAGTGACGCTTCCCGAGGTCGATCCGTGGATGGGTGACCATTTATTTCATACCGAGATCCCTTCGTGCCTCGGAAAGCACGTTAAGCTATCCCGGCTGTCATTTATACATCTTTGACAGTCGTTACGGGTAGTAAGAAGTCCGAAAGGGATATCTTGTTACCCCAGACTGGGTTATGGAGGCCAGAGAGGCAGTTTCTCCATGTGAAATACTGGTATTCAGATGCATCCGGTTAGACTGGAAGCTGACCTCAAATTAATTAGGAAAAGGCAAGGCAAATGATGATGTTTTAGGGTAGAACATATTCTTTTGTTATACCTATTCAAAGAAGATTTTGGTTATTGGGAGATAATGCCTAGTGGCATACTCGTAAAATCTGACATAACTATCAAAATTTACAAAACTATAGTTTATTCTGGAAAAATAAGTGTTAATCCATTTTCACATCACTCAGAAAAAACAATATCTCTTCATCATAATATTATTCTACAAATTAAACATTAAAAACATTTTATTAAAATAATTAATCCTTCTTTTGTCTACAAGTCGCGTTGTCACATCACTATTCGCTACAATATGGCGCCCACGTTAAGCACAGAAAGAAATAAAATCCACATTAAGCCGTAACTCGTAGAGAATGTAAAATTAAAGTCTAAAGTGGTTTTATATTATAATGCACATGAAATCATTTTATGATAAGCTGAAAAAGTAATTTCGTTAATGTAGTTTACTGCGGCTCTGCTAGATATATGCTAAGTATTAGATTGAAGCGATATGAATGAAATATTGCGGTTTCATCCTTTTGAAGGCAAAAAGTTCAGCCGATTGCCAGATGTTTTTGATATGATAAAGTTCATTTTAAATTATTTCAATTATATTTTCATACAATTTTCATTATTTGCGCTGGGATTTCTTTTTGAATGTATGTACTTACATTGACATTTATGGTCGCGATTATTTGGATTATAAGCAATACTATTAACTACAGCATTTTAAGTTTTTCACATTTCAATGCTAACTTGCTAAGTGTTTTAAATGAGTGAGTGAGTGTTTTATCATTTGCAATCGTTCCAGTACTATTTTGATGCAATCATATTATAATACGTGTCCAATAACAAAAGCTGCTTTCCTAAATTATGTTATTTTAATTAGTAGATCTTATGATTCCTCGTCATCTTCTAAAACTTCATCCTAGTCCAATCGGTTTGGTGTTTCCTATGCAATTTCAATGTAATTATTTTTACCTACTGTCATTTCTCGAAAGCTAATCATTGTCACAACCATTTTCTCATTCCATTCCATTAAAAGGCACAAAATTAGCGAAATGATCCGCGAAATTCTCGATATATAAAAGAACGCCAAATACATTTGGCAAATATACATTTTTTGCTTATAACACAAATTAACTATGATTCTTTACGTCTCTTGGATAGGATCCAACGTCGTTTGTGGAGCCACTTATTATCATTATTGATACACTCTCCCTGATTGATATTTTATGAATACTATTGTTTTGTGTTATACATTTTTTTTGTGGTAATGTATAATTATTACTTACTACTAGCAGTACCACACGGTTTCACCCGCATAAGTCTCTATCCCGTAGAAATATCGAGATAAAAAGAATCTTATGTGTTAATCTTTGTTATAAAATATATATGTGTGCCAAATTTTATTCATATCCGTACAACCGTTTTTGCTTGATTGAGTAACAAACATACAAACTTTAACATTTATAACATTTCTAGGATAGTAGGATTTTTCGCAACCATTATTTAATATCAGTGACATTTGGTTCATAATTGGTCGTTTCTCTTAAAAAATGTCATTAAAACCTTAAAGATAAAAGTGTATAATGTGATTACCGCTGTGTGAGTTTTTCCAAAACCCTAGTGATGATACTAAAAGTTTCATATCTACTGTATTTATCCCCAAAATTAATTAATGACTTTATACTCGAATCGTATAAATAATATTATAGAGGTATGAGGAACAGGGTGTAAAGTTCACTAATACTCTGTAGAAAAGGGAGGATCCTCCGACCAGACAGGTATTGTGTCTGGCGGGCAACTACCCGATGATTCATGTCGAGCCGTTGTATCTATGCTAGTTGCGCGGTAAACTCTGCTTGCGCGATGCAGGATTTGCGTGACGTCAGTATGACGCGTTGTTCGCATGTGGCGTTGTAGATACCGCTACAATATTATTAAAATGCCGTAGGACAAAAATATTTAAAATATATTGTGCAATATAAAGTGCCCAGTACACGGTTTAAATTTTGATTGACACTAATTGAGAACGGGCTGCGATGATATGTGACCGCATCTGTTTAATTCAAAAGTAGACCTCAACATAAAATTTAAATCTGGGAAAAAATATTTTTCATTGGTCTGAATTGTAATATTACTAGCGACCCGCCCCTGCTTCGCACAGTTTTTACGACTTGACCCGACATCGAGATACCTATCTTTATTGTATGTGAGTTTAATAATCATTTATTATACATATAAACCTTCAGGAATAAATTCTCTTAATTATGGTGAAAACTGCATCGAAATCGACACACAGACAGACACGAACAGTTACTTAATTTTTATTAAGTATATATGAAAAATCGTATGCTCTATGCACCCGTTTTTCTGCACAAGTGGATCGCAAACTAGCGTAGTACTCGTAAAGTGTGATGTTTCGATGTAAATATTTACATCGAATGAAATCCATTCATCCATTTTTGCTATTATGAAATAAAACAATGACAGATCAAAAACTGAAGTAGTTCTTTCAGGTTAGGGTTTAAACTTCGAATAACTATTTATAGCATTCTGTAAAGACATTCTTTAATATTTTTGGGACAAATTCTTCCTATAATACATACTTTCAGAACCCCTTTTCATGTTCTATTTGTAAAAGTCTTCTAACGTATTATTTTCTTTGTTTTCCAGAAGATAGACGCATACAACCACACTGGGCCTTCATTGCAGACGTCAGCGGTGATCGCACTGTGCTCCATAGTCCTGGTCGTCGGGGTTCTCATCGGTGCCCTCCTTGTTTGGAAGTAAGTACATAATAATTAGCTAAGAGAATAGAATACAATAATCTTTATTATGTACACCATATAAATTACAGACATAAATATAGAAACTGTACAAAGGGTGACACAATATCGCTAAGAGTGAGCTTTTAAAGACAACCTTTGGCATACCCATATACTGCAGTTAATATTAAGTGATTTGTAGGACTATCTATGAACTTATCAACTTCATCCGGGTTTCCTGGTAGGTTTTAAACTCCATCATGAGCTGTTCAATCAGCGATGTTACAAATGGAATTCAGCTCAGTATAGAGCAATATGGCTAAATTTATTGTAGCGAATAGTTGCTACTATATATATAGCCATATTGACATTGGTCCTATTATGATGGTGTTGATGCATATTTTAATTCTTTTAATGTGATGTAATTTTGCCGTAGGAATAAAATAATTACTTAATCTAATAAAGAGCTGACAAAAAAGTAGTCATATAAAATATTACACTAATATTGTGTGTATTGGCGAAAGTTTGTGAGAGGGTGTGTGGGGGTGTGTTTATATGTTTGTTGCTTCTTCAAGCTCGATCGGCTGGACCAATTTTGATAAAATTTTGTATAGAGGTAGCTGACACCCTGGATTAACATATAGGCTACTTTTTATCCCGATATTCCCAAGGGATCGACACTTACGTGGGTGAAACCGCGGGGCGCAATTAGTGAATACATAAAGCTATATCAAACAGTTGGCCGTTCAGAGTCACTAGGTATAAAAGTATAATGAGCTAAAGCATTATTTCCTTCCACCATCAAAATCTCTTCAGACCCACCTAATCAGCCACCAAAGTTATGAAACTACAATAGAAACAGATTTAATTCAAACGCGTCAACAATGTCTGTGACAGTTTAATCGTTAGAGCCGTCGTCACATATGTGGGGAGGCAATGGTTCGAGAAAGTTGATTAGAGTAGCTGTCACCTTAAGATTAAGGTGCAGACTTATTGTTGTGTGGAGCAATTGTTGGGCTGGTGTGGTAGCGGGTTTAGAGAGGTGTTCTTTGTCCTTGGGTCACATAGCTCCAGTGGCAGCGACCGTAGGTACAGCGGGCATAGGTGATAACGATGATGAAACATGCAGTAGACATAGCAATATAATCAGTATAGGTATTGAGACAAGACTTAAAAACCTTTATTGCCCCACTGCTGGGAAAAGGTCTTCCCTATTGTTTTCCTAGACGCGTTTGCAAGAGATTAGTCGGGGAAGGTAACGTACAAAGAGGAGATTATGAACGACAAATTCATTTGTTTGCTTTATGGTGTCCAATTGAGCATAAAGCCATTCAGGATCGAGACACGGGAGGATAATAAGGGGTGACTCATTGCAGATTAAGGAACAGCTAAGTAGTATATGTAACATAACTCCTTCTCATAAAGAAATCAGTGTAGATTTCTATAGTCCTCTTGTGATGTGTGATTTGCGAGTCAGAACTCGAAGACAGAGCAGATAAGATGTAACCACAATCTCCTGTCTGACAACTTTAGCCATTAGTAGCTAGAAACAAGAGAGGTTGAATCAGCACGACTTTGTTTAGCGAAGGACTCATTCCACGTAATCCGTCCAGACAACATTACAATTAAAATTATAAATCAGATCCTCATCAAAAACTAATTTAAAATTAACACCCGCCAGATCTCGGAAATTAAAAAGCCAAATAATAAAATAATCGTTGGTGTCACAATATCCTTGTCAACGAGTCAAACTGACGGCCGTCGGGTGGATTTAGAAACCCAACGCGTTGAGAAGGTAGCTGTCTCGCGTTATGTTCTGTTAATTAGATGGTGAAGAGATTATAGGGGCCATTGGAGTTGTATAAATAACAGTGTAAACACAGTAAAGGATTTTGCTGTTTGGCTTTGAATAAAGGATATAAAGTTGAGGTGAGTGCGTGGTTCGACACTGACTTGGCCGGTAATTTTTTTACTAGCCTACACTGTCCCACTTCTAGGCAAAGGCTTTCGAGAAGGGAGGCTACGCCCTAGACGCTTGAGAGCCTCGCTAGTCGGTAGTGCCCTAAATATTTTCTTTTCGGATTCCTCTATTTCATCTTACCTTACTTCAAAGAAGGAATAAATTGATTGAATTCTAATTTTATTTCTCCTACAATAATTTCTGTATCCATTAACTTTCGAACATTTCTCTAACAGCTTTTACTCCAATACAAAATCACCTCCACCTTCCAATAAACATTTCAAAATAAATAACACGACAAAGTAGAAACAATAATAAACGTCCCACTTTCTGTAACGGCTTAATTGTCCACCTACGTCCTCTCTCTCACTCACAGTTTGTAAGACAAGGATGAAAGATTTACACCCACGTAGAATGAAACACGCAATCTTGAGGAGCGAGCGAAATCTATCAAATAATGACACAACCGGGAAGTGAGCCCGGAATAGATAGTAAGGCTGTGATTGTTAGGATTTGGTCCTGTATGGTAAAGCTATAAGATATACCTAAGCTATATTTTTGGAAAACTCTACTGACACCGTACAATAAAAAAAAATAAGCTGTAGTAGACAAAAAAGCGCATAATTGTGTTGTATTTATGTCGCAGCCAACTGGTTAAATTACCCGTTTAGTTAACCGCCTGGCCTTTGGAAGTAGTGCTCGCCTCGCTTCGCTCTCTCGGCTCGCACGCGATTCTAACCTAACCTAACCCATTTGGTCGAGGTGCCCAGGGGGTCTACTCCGAAGCGGTTAACCACTGTATCGGCCGAATGTTCGGTCATTTTCTGATTCGAATATTGTTGTCCTACTACGAATTTAAAAGAAAAAAAAGGTAAAAAAGGGTTAAGGGTTCTAAAAAGGTTCGGATTGGCACAGTTTGGTCGGGACCAATAGTCAATATAGGAAATTAATGGTAGTAGAAAATGACCGAACATTCGGCCGATACAGTGGTTAACCGCTTCGGAGTAGACCCCCTGGCTTGTTTATGCTACCAATTCGGATCGCGCGTGATTGGTTACAGTTCCAACCTAAACTATAATTGAATATCATTCAGGCCGTTAGTTGAGCGGCTGCCGTTTAGTTAATAGGCTAGGCGGTTAACTAAACGGCTAATTAAACCAGTTGGCTGCGACATTTACATGTTGTATTTTTTGTTTCATAATCAGCCTATAATATTCCCACTGCTGGACCACAGGCCTCTCGGTGAGAGCAGCTTTTTGTCTAGTAAAACATATTTTTCTACTTATATGTTTTGTTACGACAGCAGTGTGTGCGATTGCCTCATTGGTGGCTGGTGATCGCAAGTGCAACTGCTCAGCAAAGGTCCAGGACCTTTGCTGAGCAGTTGCACTTGCGTTTCACGTTTGATTCCCCAGGTCGGAAAAAGTGTGGCTTTTTCCATCTACAGTTTCTTTGTACAGCTCACAGTTTGGGTTTGTGCCTAATTGATGGCAATAGGCTCACATTGAGACTTAAAACATAAGTGTGTAAAATGTTGTACTAATACTCCTCTGCATATTCAAATGTACGTGCGATGTTATAAATGCCATGTATCTTTGTTTACCCGAAACCCATCTTTATTCCCTTAAAACAATGCCTCCACATCACGCCACAACTCACTAAACACAATGAAATAAAGCAATCGTATACCGGAACACATCAGCAGTTCAGCACTATAACACACGTATACTGACGCAAATAAGAGGGTGGGCAAACTCGCAACGAATCTCTAATCAAGTCGCCGCCTTCTGTAGTTAGCGGAGCAGAACTCGCTCGGAACAACTCGGACGTGTTCGGGGGATTTCGTGGGTATTCGTGACTGTTCGTTGAGTAGTGTGTCGTGATTGTAGGGTTCATGTGTTCTGGGATGAGTTTTTCGTGTTTAGGTTTTAGTTTAGACTCTTTGCTAATATTGCTGGCTGGTGAGAGAGCAAAGGGCATCGGACGGGTGACGTAGAGGTTGTCAGTTCGAAGTTTCGAACCAACCTCCTTTTCTATGTTGGATATCCATGAGACAGATAGGTGTAGTGGAGGCTGGCGCACGATGACCAGCCTCAGAACATATGTAGGGAGATAACGACACCTGGATGTCTCGTGGGACGCACAAAATCATTGGTGGTTCCTGTGTTATACTGAGGGCAATGTCTCCAGAGAAACTAATTTTCTTCCAGCAAATGATCTCTTCTACCGTTTCTCCGAAGGTTGTACAAGAGACGCTTTCCGTCTTTTTTAAAACGACTTCTAACTTTAGACCAAAACCTTCGAGCCAGTTTGTATACTGTATTCCGACAAACGTAAAGTTCTTAATGCAAAATTGACAACTTAGACTCGGATTTAAAGCCAGTTTTTGTAATAAGAACTTTGACTTTATCGGTTTATAGTTCGAAATTTAAAAACGGCTCAAAATTAAAAACCTGGGTCTAAAGATACACGTTGTTATATAAAAGATTCCTTCGGCCTGAAACGTTAAAGTTAATCACACACAATAACAACAATTACAAACTAGAATTCAAAGTCAAGACTCCATCACATACTAATTCTAAATTCATACTCAAAACTAACTCAAACAATATCGCATCGCTATCGAATCGCATAAGACACTAACCTATTTTAGAACAATATGGTTGCCAGTGTTTATTGTTCATAAATCATATGGAACGTCAATATTACATGGCTAAATCGGTAGCCCCGCGGTTACAGCGCCCTCTCTGTAATCTGAGCGGAGATAACGTTAGTTCTGTAAGTTAACACGAATTATATTGGGTCCTGTATGATTTACTGCGTGAACTATTGATTTTCGGTGTTCTTTTTGATGGTAAGGCTTTTGATAATAGATTGAATACTTTGTATAGTAATGTAGTGGGATACACAGGACTGTAAAGTGTTTGACAAAAAAAAATGGAGGAAAAATAAAACGTAAAAAATGTTTAGTTCTCTCAAACACCTGCATACCTTGATTGACAGAGCTTCAATTTGTTTTTTTAGTCCCGAAGTATTACTAACTTACCTCTAAAATGCTAACAAACTTTTATTCGAGGAATAAAATTGGCGTTTGACAGTTTTTGTATGAAAGAACTGTCAAAATTTTAAAATTATTCCTCAAATAAAGTTAACAGATAATTGAAAAATCAGCCCCTAATTTTATAAAGGATCAAAATTAAGTTGAGAGACTAGTTAATTAGTCCCAAAACGAAACCAAGGACCTAAAAGGTCATGAGTCGTATCAGATTCCATTTTAGATTTCCAGAAAGCCCTTTGATTAAACGTTGTACAAGGTCAAATTAAAATAGCTAGCAAAACTCATCAGACATTATGCGTATTGATTTTTATACACGGTAAAATGATAATAAAAAAGATTTGATTTTTTCTAGGGGTCAACGACTGCTGGTAGTGTTTTCACTTCAGGTACGAGTTGAGTAAATATATTTTATCGTGTTTAGATAGGTATCGATACTAATCACATCTGTGAAGTTTACCTACACATAAAAAACTGACTTTTACACTGATATTTCAAGTGAATACAGTAACTGCGGTCGATAACCCCACTACAACAATCATGAAATTAATTTATTTTTGTTTTATCGAGTTTAGATATCGACTGGGACTGGGCAGGTCACAGTTATAGGATGCATCCAGACAGATGGGCCCAAGTCGTCTCACAGTGGGTGCCTGAAGACGGGAGTCGCCACCGAGGCAGGCCTAAGAAATTAGGCCTGGCTCGGTGACGAGCTGGCGTGACGATTTAGACTCCTTCCTAACCGACTTGACGTAGACGGCACAGCATAAGGAAATGTGGAAGAAAATGCGAGAGGCCTTTGCCCAGCAGTGGGAAAACACAGGCTAACGAAAAAAAAAAGATACCTATCGATACTTACCCATCACGTATGCGAAGTTTATCTAGCAAATTTAATTTGACCCTCTAATATAAGTTTTAGGTATCCCAGAAAATTACAAAAGAATAAATAATGAAGTGGATCATAAGAACTAAGATAAAAAAATAGTTCCACAGCTCCTAAGATAGTTTTCTTTTAAAAGTCTTGCAAAAACCTCACCTTTTTCCCTATAAGTTAAAAGAGTTGACTCCAGGAAATTATTTACCGCGGGCAACTGACTAGCGAGTAAAACTTATCGCAATCTTCATACTCTGTGAGGTTTTTATTATCCAACTTGTCTACCTGAATATTAGTATCTAGGATAACTTTAGTACTTAAATTTAAACTGGCATTTTCTTGAGGTTTTATACTTAGATAACTCTGTTTGTTTCATGGGTCTTGTGAATGTCGTGAGGAGAGTCAGGTTCTGTCAGTCAGGCTCAGAGTTAGGCTGTCATTCGTGGATCTTTGACAGTCGTTACGGGTAGTCAGAAGCCCGAAAGTCTGACAACCAGTCTTACCAAACCATAACTGGGTTGTGGAGGACATATAGGCAGTCGCTCCATGTAAAATACTGGTATTCAACTGCATCCGGTTAGACTTGAAGCCGACCCGTAGTTTGGAAAAGGCTAGGCAGATGATGTCGTGAGGAGAGTTTCGGGTATGAATGTGGTAGGCTATTTTACACAATACATGACACATAATTATAGTAAAGGGCAACAGGTATTAAGTAGGTATCACTGGTCTCAGCTAGTAAGAAGGGTCTCCTATAAGTGAAGGAATGTATCTTCACTTATAAGAGACCAAAGCATGCACAATAAAATTAACAACTAAGCTATCAAAGTTAAAGTATTAATAATAGGTAACATTTGGAAAAGTTACAAATCCCATTAAAATAGATAGACAAACCTTTAGAAATCATTCAGACCACCAAAATAAGGACGATGGTAAAAAAATATATAAGAAAAACGCATAGATACTTACAAGAAAAATAATCAGCCAGCGAAAATACACTAATTTGCCGATAATTTATTTTTGTAGGTCAAAATAAATCACTTTAGTCAGTGTTTTTTTTGCATGAATATTATCTTTGGTTAGACGAACTGAGTGCTGTGTTAAAATTTGTCCATCTATTTTAATGGGCATTTTAATTCCCGACCCTGTATAAGTTAGTTTAGTTAATTAGTTTAAATTAAATCTAAGAATAGGGGAAGACCAAAGAAACGATGGATGGATTGTTTAAAAGGCATATCATATGCCTAGTAAGGGGGTGATTACCGAAATGACGATTAATAGAGAAATACTTATCGTTGTACGTAAGTACGTTGCCCCGACCCTAAATAATATGGGATAAGTGCATGAGAATGATGATCCAATCAAGGCCATGCCTATGTTGCCTACATTACAAACTCGTTGGAGTTAGTACTACGAGATACGGCTCAGACGGATATAGGATTGGCATAAATAGTTATGGTTAAATCAATACTAGTTTTATATAAAGTAGGTATTTAAGCCTAAAGCCGTGGCAAAAATACATCAGTAGCTGACCTCAGCGACTTAACATAAAGCGTAACGGAGATTTTTCGTAACAAAAACTAAGACACTCATCCTCGATGACTTTTCTAGGCATCAAGGAGTGGGGGGATGGAGGGGGGTTCAGACCGGAATAATAAATAGATATTTCAATGTCTTCAAAACAATATAACAATTACTCTAGAAACAATACAACATAAACTAGCGGTGCCAAACAATGGATCCTGTCAGTCAACAAATATATGGATATTTTTTGCGGAAAGCACAACCTTACTACTCCAATGCGTGACTAATTATGCTAAAATTACACGTAACGTTTCCCGCGCCAGCGCGATTGGCCAATTCAAAATTGGCCGGCCAATCAGCGTCGAGGGCGGGCCGACTCTTGCGCACGTTCTAGGCACACTTATAGCTTTCGGCGTATGAATATTCAAGCTGATTTGTAATTGAAATAAATGCGATTGAGACATCAGTCCGTTGTCTTTTTGCGAATTAATGCTGGGAAAGGTTTAATTGTATATTCGCAAGAGGGCTCCGGGAATTTTAAATTAGGATGCGGCTTTTTAGCGTGGAAATGTTAAGTGAAATTCGTTACTCGTATTTATTTATTCCTTCGTTTTAAAAGGTCCACTTAACAATAATATAAAACGTGTAGATTTTAATTTTGCAAAATAGAAGAATATTCTTTTATTTTATTCCTGAAAGTCAAAATCAAATCATTTATTTCAAATAGGCTCGTAAAGGCACTTACGAACGTCAAAATGTACAGAAAATAGACTTGATTGTAGTCTAGACTTCAATAAAAACACATTTTCATTCAAGGGTCCAGACATAAACGTAAGCTCTCCAGCCTTAGCTAAAACTTATCTAATACACAACAACTATAGTATTTGATACTGAACTACAGATAGGTACCTACCGGTTACCTAGTTGAAAACAAACCCATAACTAATTTATTTCTAATTTCACATGTTTACCCCAACTCTTTCTTTTTTTTTTTGTGTTTATGTTCTTTATTGCGTCATGTTTGCCGCAAATAAACATATTTTCTTTCTTCCTTAGATAGAAATAACCTCCTGCTAGACTAACCTCGGCTACAAATAAACTAGGTTGTCACAGCACTTGATTTATCCTCTCACCACTTCAGCCTACCCTAGTAACCTTTTTAGGTCAACACTCCTAGGTCTTGAACCTCGCTAAAATACAAAGGAATAGGAACCACAGAAAAGCTAAAAAAACAAAACACGGTCCCTTTCAGAAAACCTTTAAGCTTACTTTAAAATACGAACTTAACAACCCCTTTAGAATAAAAATTGTGATCTTGAAAACCCCACAAACTTGTTAGGGGCTCTCTGGCTGGGGCTCTAGAACAATGCACTATTTACGGCTCTTTGTTTAGGCCCTCTCTACAAGAGCCGACCTGGGATATAAAGGCTTAGCAGTCTAGTGGCTGGAACGTTTATTTTTTAAAGTAAAAAACGCTATTTTATCGTTTTGTTTCTAACTAGGCAGAGAAAGTTGTTGGCTTGCAATTTTGAGGTGGTAATTATGTTTTAGATTCAATGTGCAATTAAATTATTTTTGTTAGGGAAATAATTAATGTGCTTTTTTGTTTTATATTTTTGCTCCAAGACTGGACTTTGTTTTAATATTTACTGAGGTTTAATGTGCATGCAATTGATTAACTGCAGCTGCTTCAAAATAAATAATATTTTTATTAATCAAGATTATATTTATATAAAATAAGGCAACAGCCTATGTTTAGAAACGTACATGTAAGTGTGACCCACCTAGTCGTACGTCAGCCTCCAGCCTTGGACGGAGAAGGCACAGGACAAAGAAAAGTGGGAAAATATGGGGAAGACCTTTGCCCAGCAGTGGAACAATATAGATTAAAGGAAAAAAATATTGTTCACTGGTTACTATACCTATTGTAATATTTTGTTTTTTTCGTTCGTATTCACATAAGCATGAATACGCCTAAATTCAAAAACATCACCCCTTTGTTTGGGTCTTCGAACTTATAACCAAAGGTTTTAACAACATCATTAAAGTCACGCCTGAGGTACTCAAATGATACAGTGTTTCGTATTCTCTCAATCATACACCCAAGTTCGGCCATGCCGATATTAGGGCCCACCTACATGCAGAAAAAAACAAAATAATTACGGAATATTCCAAGCAACGTTTACAAAACTCACATGATATGTAAATTATGTACCGAAAAACGTTATATTATATTCTACCCCTGACCCCAAATAGCCACTAGAGCATAACGTTTTTTGTGAACAATATCCACATGCCATGCAATTTCTTAACCACGCCCACCTTAGGCCAATTACCGGCACTATCTTGATCAAAACCTTGTATAGTCAACGGCTTTATTAAGCTTATTGTCTCACTCATTATGGAGAATTGAACGTCGATTTCAAAGTGTAGCCTATTATCGACCATCTGCATACAATCAGGTATTTGCATAATATCTCAATTCTGTTTTTGTGGTCTGCGCTGATTTGAATAGCTTGGGTACGTTTCACGCATCGTGGGTTGGACACACAGCTTAGATGTTTGGGCGGCATAATGTTAGTGATTTAGCGTAACAACATCTACCTTACTTTGTACTAACTTATGTTTCCTTATACTCAAACCATTTATTTCAATTAAACCTTGTACAGGCACTTTTGAATTGTCAAAATTAAATAGTCTGTCAGTTAGTCAGAAAGTTGAAGTTAGTTGCCCATTCCAAAACGTAGATCTCTATGGAGAAGAACGGGCAAGAAACTCCATGGACACTATATAGGTTTAAAGAACTTTATTTCCCATAAGAACTTAAAAATAACAGTTCGCTTATAATGAGATCTTAGTACTATTAACATTAGTTGTCACCTCTAGGGTGTTTGAGACATTATATTAGCATATTCTGTTTTATATCATACTTCATTAACAGAAAATCAAGGAATCGGATGAGAGATTATGAAAACAACATTTACAATTCGGCAAACCTGCAGAATTTAGTACATATTTTCTTGAAAAGTGAGAATTTATTTCATTTGAAATGCAATTTTCGTTGTGTTGTGACTGTCGTTTGAGACCCATGTACAGTAGTAGTCGTCTGTCAGCTGTCATCTGCGACACCACAAGGCCTTTTGCACACACACGTTTTTCTTGTGTAGGCACGGTTGTCAGTGTTGTATGGATCACTATGGTAGCTTGTTGACGGACAAACGTACGAGGCTTTCGACTACGTTGTGTGTGTATATTTTGTCTTTTTTTATTTTATTTGCAATGTGCGTTTTGTTTGTGCAGAATAAACAACTTTTCTTTTTTTAGATACAATGAAGAAAAATGTGACAAAATACTAAAATAATAATTTTGTTCACCTAACTCCTCGCACCTGTGTCTCAGTGCAATGACACGCTATATTCAAAGCAGTCGGTTTCTACCACCATTGTTCGAACCTTTGGTTTTAAAAGTAAATATTTTGTTTTGTTTACAACTTATTTTTATGGTAATTAACAAACTTGAAATAGCAGTTGTGTTTCGAGGAGGTCATAACAGGTGAAAATCTTGTTTTAAACTTCTATTTCGAAATAGGTAGGTACAGAGCTTAAATTAGTAATATTGCCTGTCATTTGATAGCAACAAGTGACAGTGACTTCCATAGACAAATGTTATCTGACATCAAATTCAATTTTTTTTTTCACAAACAATGGCATCATCCATACAAATGATATTATAAATTCGAAAGTAACTCTGTCTGTTTGTCTGTATGTTACCTTTTCACGCCTAAATCACTGAACGGATGTCGTTAACATTTGGCATAGAGATAGATTGCATCCAGGGGAAGGACATACGATAGTTTTTATCGACATACCTCGCGGGCGAAACCGCGGACGGAAGCTGTGTCTGCACTAGGAATACCTGTGGGTATAGCAGATCACAAGGATCCCGCCACACGGTATCTACATTAACCAAACCAACCAACCCAAACCAACCTAACCAACCCAACCTAATATTATTTCATAATAATTTCAGTTATAGATTATATATACATCCCATAAACCTAGTTTATAATAAGGTTGCGCAAAATATTGTATCTGCTTAGATACTGACAATATATGTTAACTTCTTGTCCTATTTAACAAATACTTTCGTAGGAAGATGGCCTGAAACACAGGTTTAAATAAACCTAGATCAGGCAACGCACTACATTACCATCAGAGATCTATTTTTGACTGTTATCTCATATTTTTGACTGTTATCTCACATTTCTCATACCATAGTCTATCCAGATTATTATAATCCTATTATAGGCCTAAATTAATATATACTACTGAACTATATGTACACTTTTTGTAAACTTATTATTTCAATATTTTTTGATGATGATCAGTCTAAAGTCAGTAAGTTAGCCTTTGAGGCAACTAAAACTTATTTAACGCCTCTAGTTTTCAAATTCCTTGCAAAACTATTCAGATAACACATTCAAAAACAATACAGAGCAAACACAGCTGAACGAAACAAAACTTTTTATAAAAATATCAAAAGCAATTTAGAATATTTTATAAATAGCTCCAACAATCGCACGAACTTCGATTTACCAATTTCCTCTTTGAAACTTTCTCGACAAAATATAATAGTGTTTGTGGAAATTGTAACCGCTGTATTTTATTTCCACGTGTTGTTATAGCGTGGGTTAGTTTAAATAAAGTTTTTGTATATTTTTCTACCTACTATTTTTCCAGGAATTTGGAATACACAGTTTAAAAAAAATACTGATCTTTTGGTTCTCCTGACATAACATTTTTGACGTTAATTAATTTACTTACATTAATTTGTTTGGCAGGTATGTGGTACTGCTTTTAACCGAATAATTCTACCAGCTACAGAAACCTATTTTTTATTATAAATACGGGTCATCACAAAGTCAATTCATTATGAAATTTATTTACAAACATTGCCTAAAGTATGATTACCGTCTCCTTACGTACTTTTTTACGTTTAAAAAGTAATAAAAATTATCAAACGTAAAGTACATGTCGCGTCATGTAAAAAAACGCTGGCTGTCAAGCTGTGCATTAGACGATTTATCGGTTTTTTTATTTACCACGACTACTTATTGGAAAATTATATATATATTTTTCAATGTACTTACCAAAACTAAAACAATAGGCCTAGTACTTTCGTGCGCGAAAGTGGTGGGGGTGTGTTTGTGCATGCGCAAAACAGTCCCCCCCCCACTTTCTTCCAGCGTTAATTTTACATGACGCGACCTGTATTCTTACATTAGCCTTATATAATCTAATTTATAATAAAAGAATATATAAATTCACTCACTGACAGATTACACATAGCCTAAGCCGTTGTGTCTTCGTTCGAATAGGGTATGAAAGCTTGTATAGAACTTCGTCATTTTTGCCGATCGAAAATTCTATCGAGCGTACGACTTGTTATTCTAAACGTCTACATGAACTACAGATGAATAGAATTAAAAACTTTCAAGTTAGTCGTATTACAGAGAGGGTCTTACTTAAGGCATCAACTAGGGTCGTTTAATCAATTTAGGAGCTTAGTATGTACCCACAGAGAGCTTGGTCGAGGTTTATAATAACGGTATTTAGGTTTATGACACTTGTCAGCCTTTAAGACGTTTGACAGCCTTAGGGCTAAACACTGGCTCCTAGTTGACGTGGATATTAACGATGAATGGGGATCCGATAAGTCAAGCTCGGCGCCTTAATTGCATAACACACTATTAATCTCAATCTGAATCATTTTGAAGGATATTGCTAATCTATCCATACTATATACAATACTAGCTTTCGCCCGCGACTTCGTCCGCGTGAAATTTCACCCTCCCCCCAGTCACCCTCTCAGGGGTGGAATTTCGAAAAACCTTTTCTTAGTGGATACCTACTCTTCACAAAGAACACACCCTCCAAATTTCATGTCTCTAGGACCAGCGGTTTAGGCTGTGCGTTGATATATCAGTCATTCAGTCAGGACTTTGAATTTTATATATACAATATTATACTATAAACTATACTATATAATACTTTAATAATATAAATGCGAAAGTGTGTCTGTCTGTCTGTTACCTCTTCACGTTTAAACCGCTGAACCGAATTTGATGAAATTTGGTATAAAGATAGTTTGAGTATCGGGAAAGGACATAGGATAGATTTTTATCCCGATATTACCAGGGAATCGACACTTGCGGGTGAAACCGCGGAGCGCTGCTAGTTGCCTCATAAATGTTCGAAAAATGTCTTATCGACTACGATTCGCACGAATTTACTCGCCCGAAACGGTACCTTTTTCTTAATTTAATTGCATAAAATGTGCCAATTCCTGCGAGTCGCCGACTATAGAAAAAGAATATTATTTAAAAGTGACGATTCACCCATTTCTGGCGAGTAAAGTGCGAATCAACTAATAAGCCCTCAACAACGTAAATAATGCAATGAATCTTGTTGGACTGTCAAAATTAAAGCCATGCCTACTGCTAGTGTGTTACACAATTACCTCTCTGGTCATGATTTGGGACTTCCATCTTGGTTTATAATGTGTTATTTATATATGGTTGAGCTGGATGGTGCTGATCCACGCGTCATGTTCGTGTACGGGCGCCGTCGGTTGAGACCGCAAGCCTTATTTTTAGTCTTATATTTTGAATTGTTTCCTCATTTGTGTCTTTTTTTACATTGTTCTCACATAAAGAAGCAACAAGAATAATGTACCCAGGATTTTGTAATATCTTGATTTAAAAGAGTGTCCATGGAGTTTCTTGCCCGTTCTTCTCCATAGAGATCTACGTTTTGGAACGGGCAACTAGCTTCAACTTTCTGACTAACTGACAGACTATTTAATTTTTGACAATTCAAAAGTGCCTGTACAAGGTTTAATTGAAGTAAATGCTTTGAGTTTGAGTTGAGTTTGAAATACAATATTATCATCATCTGCCTAGCCTTAGGGAGATGATGATAATAATTATTAGTACATACTGCAACTTGTCTTTTTTCATCTCTGTGGATTTTTTTTGCTCTCGTTTCTATGATATGATTTTTCTGCTTAAATCTTTCTCTATTTTGTACTGTATATACAAAAACCGACTCCAAAATCTCCACCAGTCTATTGGCTTTGAAAATATGTGGTTTGCCAATTCTCTTTACTGAATTTAAAAGGAAATCCCACATCGCGTTTACCTACCCATTGTCTCCGTTCCCGAGCGCAAAATCCCATTTGCAGTACCTTTAAAAGCGTTATTCGGCGTTCGGAATTTTCCGTCGTGAAAATTCTCCTTGAAAGCGACATCCAGAGCAAATATTCACCTTCACTAATACACTTAACGAAGTCTCTTTGCTAACCGTTGAACAAGTGATGCTACTTTAAACTCGCACTCGGTAGGTACTTCGAACTCACACTCGGCTAAGTGCCTACAGAAGTACAGACTACGTTGTCAGTATCACGCAAGGAACTTAACGGTAATTTAATCTTCTTTTGTTTAAGCTGCGACTCAGTTCAACGCTTCCAACCCCCTGTAGAATTTTGACACCAATTATGTGTGTGTGAATTTGATGGCGGGTGGTTGTAATTTGATAGACATTGGGGCTGTCATAATTTTGACGTTTTGTTTTAAAACTCGCCCTACAAACAAAAACTTTCATTCTAATCGCCGTCTTTAACTGCGGTCCTATGTATAAATAGAAATAAAATTATTATTTTAAGGATATTTCCTCACCCATGTAAAGGGAAGTGAAATAAGCGTTGCATTAATCTTTCTGATTACTCGAGTAGTTTATTAAAGCAGTCGGCAATAAAAACTGTATATTTACGAGCTACTAAGTCCATTAGTGTGGCTGGAAAAGCTCCACATACCATGGCTTAATGACTTCATTAATTTATTATTCTGAATTTCAGTGTCTATTCTAATAATGTTTTGAATAAGTTCTCATGCACTTAAATTTTATCTGCATTTCTTTTGTTGTTAAGAATTTAAAATTGAGGTACAAAAATTATTATGAAAAAAATCCTATAGCAAAATAAAAAACCTAGATAGATACTACATATTTCGGGCAACATGATTTTATAATAAATGCCCAATTTGGCTAAAAATCTCAACATAGGCCCATCTATAGCAATGACACGTCGAATTCCTATCAATTTCCATTCGACACGTAATAATGTGTCCAACTAAAGGCACTCTCACACTTCCCAGGCGCCACCTAACGCGTGTTCAGTGAACTGTTATCAACGGATGTTGCTCTAATTGGACCCCCATCAATGTTGGGATCCTACCTGATGGGATTTTATGGTGTCAGAGATAAGATTTGTTAACATGTAAGACTAGTAGATACGATGAGGTAGAAAGTTAATCTCCGTACATCTAAGATCGATGGCAGTGGTCGGGCAATGTATACATTCCTCGAGTTACAGTAATATTTTCATTTTTACCCAACAGTGCGACAGCCAAGACGGAGTTATGAAATGAAATGAAATGAAATGAAATGATTTTATTTTGTAAGTAGGTTTGTACAAACACTTTTACACGTCAATCATGTTTTTTTTTTTAAACTAGATGAAGTCGGCGTTTCCTATCTGACTACTCTGAGAAGAAAGGCCGAAACAAACTCAGAGGTCACAGTCTCTTTTAAAGTCCAGACATAATCTTGGTCAGGTTATATGAAGACCATGTAGATCGATGTCTGAGGTGGTCTTTTGAGGAAAGAACCACACAGATTGAGAGGACCTGTCCAGTCAGTGCACGCATTTGTCAAAAATCGTGCAGCTCAACTCAAGACTTAAGGAGCTCAACGATTCGACGAACAATACCAAAGAAAGGACATTTGGGTAGGCCACATAAATTACTCAAACTGCCAGACCATGAAAAAAAAAAAACAGAACAGAGAGAATAATAAAAAATATATATATAAGTACCTATGTAAAAAGACCCACATCGTCTTCACATTCACAATGAAAAAATAATATAATACTTTACAAAGTAAGCAAATGTCATTGTTTAAAAAAAAAAATTCATCAATGTCAATGTGAAAAAGAAAAAAATCATTCAAAATGCAGAAATTGGAAGCAGCTCAATCCCAAGCCTTTTTGTTATGTTTTACATCAGTGTTACAAAATAGTAGAAAGCATGTTCAACCTGTTACCATGAATTCAGTACATGATTCTGAATATTTTTTTTATATGAATTGTACTTGTTTCTTAGCTTTACATATTTACTTGCTCCGCCTTGCGGTTTCACCCGCGTAAATGTCGATCTCGTAGGAATATCGGGATAAAAAGTAGCCTATATGTTAATCCAGGGTGTCAGATACGTCCATACAAAATTTTATCAAAATTGGTCCCGCGGGTTGAGCGTGAAGAAGTAACAAACATATAAACATATTAAACATATATACTCGAGTTACAGTAATATTTTTATTTTTACCCGATAGACAGTGCGACAGCCAAGACAGAGTTATGTTTTACATCAGTGTTACAAAATAGTAGGTAAAGCATGTCCAACCTGTTTCCATGAATTCAGTTCATGATTCTGAATCTTTTGGTTATAATGTAGGTATGCCTTCATTGAATTTGTTTCTTAACTTTAAATATGTATTTATTTGTTAGACACTTCAAGCACACAAATGTACAGAGGCGAACTTAATGCCACAGGCATTTTCTACCAGTCAACCTTTGGGTGATGTAGAGACAAACAGTGTTATGTGCAATCGTGAAAATTGAGGTACGGCAGGGACGTCTACGCGCAAACTTGGCACTTGGACGGCACGCTTGGCGCAGTGGTTAAGCGATTGACTTCTGCGCTGCGTGTCGCGGGTTCGATTCCCGCACGGAACAAATATTTGTATGACCTACAAGTAGTTGTTCCGGGTCTGGCTGTTTGTGTATGTGACTTTAAATGTTTGTAAACGCACCCACAATACAGGAGCAATTCCTAGTGTGGGGCAACGTTTTATAAAAAAAAAAAACTGTAAATAATTTAGTAGCCCCTAGCTTTGAAATTTTTCATCGGTTATTAGAACTTCACATTTTTTGTTTTTTTAAGTGTCCCGCTGCTGGGCAAAGGTTTCCCTCATATTTTACCACTTTTTTATGCTTTGCCTTCACTGTTCAATCGGTAAGCAACGAGTCCAAATCGTCACGCCAGCTTTTCTTAGGCCTGCTTTGGTGACAACGCCCGTCTTCAGGCACCCACTGTGGAACGATCTAGATTATATACTGTTACTGTTAGCATGCATCATCCCACTGCTGGGCAAATTCCTCTCCCCATGACATCCAACTCTTTCGATCCAGGGCTAAAGTGGACCACTGGTCGTTTGTTTTGTCCAGATCTTTTACGGGGTCTGCCGCGACGCCTTCTACCTGTGTCAGGGCTCCACGTGGTGGTTATTTTGGCCCACAGCTTATTAGGCACACGGCAGACGTGGCCAGCCCAGTTCCAGATTATTTAGGCTAAAGTTATAAACCTAAATATTCAAACACTCTAACTATAGCCGTTAATTCAACCTACCACGCTCGAGATAAAGCTTGAAGATACCAGTTAGCAAGTTACCTACTCCTTTGTGCGGTTACTTTGACGTAAATCTAATTACATTAACGTGTGCAGTAGGTAGTACGTATATAAGAGTATGTGTAGAAGAGAGTAGATAGTGTAGTGTGTACATAATATGTATGTATAAGAGTAACCACAACTTTACATGGAGAGGTATCTTATACGAATACTGTGACATTAATTAACTAGAGGAGATTTGTAATTACTGATAGGTACATCTAGGAATAATAATTTGGAAGCAGTTAAAGATGGATTTTGTTTTCAAACACTCGGCTCATGGGAGTGGTCGATCGAAAGTTAAGCTACGCTTGTCAAGGTCGGTTGTGGATGGGTGACCATTCATTATATGTGTGGGAAAATGCTACGCAGATTGTTCAGCTTTACGATGCACAAAAATACTGTTTTCTGTTGCCCTAAACTTGCCTCGTGTGATCCGTTTCAAAAACATGACACTGCATTTCATTACGTCAGACCTACTCATAATATTCTGAAATATTTAACATGCAGCACACCTCCTACTTTACTCGTACCTACCTGTAGTCTCTGGAAGTCTGGAGTTTAATTCCACATTCTTTCAAATAAAACTTTCGTGGGTTTAATTCAAGAAAAGATGCTTATCTACCATGAACATTATATTAATGAAAGGTGACTAACAGAAATAATAAATTAAGTTTATCAAGGACCAATCAAAAAGCAACAATACGAAAATTTTAATAATTACCTGTAACAAAAAATACTCAAACGAACAGAAAACGTGACAAGACCCAAAAAAAATCCAATACGATATTACGAAAAAAAAATTAAACAAAAACGCGTGACAAGCACGTTACGTCATTTCACGCGTCAAGCGTCACGGATCACACCTGTCACGCGATGAACATGTCCTTACAACTTGAAGTATACGTCCATCAACCTCATAACACGTCGTATAGACTTAGTGACGTGTCAGTAAACGGATCGAGTAACGTGACACCTGCGGTTGGCGACAAAACGCTAAGTCTACATCGATTTAGCAGTACTGTGATTAGCTAAGCAAAGGCAGGTTGTTAGACAGAGTTGCTGTGAGTACTTGTAAGCCGATTATTAAGCTTCTGGGGTAGATATGTATTTCGACCTATATCTGCAAAGTTATATCTTTTTTTTACTTTTTTCGACATTACGGCGTAACGCTTAAGAGTTATTCAATGGAATTTACTTAAAACATAGAGAATTATCATATCAAAGTTTCTTCAAAGTAGTTTTAAATTTCATTAATTCATTTTGTTAAAAAAGGAGTAAATTCGTTTTGGCCCATACGTCGTTTTATTCGGAGCGCACGCAAAATAAAGCCATCACTCTTCTTTTGCGTTTCAAAAGTAATTGCAGCACTTTCGCTCGCTGAGTTTTTTTAGTAGCTCGTTTAGACTAAGCACTTATAATGTGTCATTAACGCCGAAATAACTAGATCCTACGACACAGTCTATCCTAGTGTGGGGTCTAGCGCTACCTTACACTATATCTTTCACTAGCTGCGCCCCGCGATCTCACCCACATAAGTGTCGATCCCGTGAGAATATCGGGATAAAAAATAGCCTATATGTTAATCCAGAGTCTCAGCTACCTCCATACACAATTTTATCAAAATTACTCCAGCCGTTTGTGCGTGAAGAAGGAACAAACATACACACACACTCACAAACTTTCGCCTTTATAATATTAGTGTGATTATTATTACTATCGCAGTCCACTGCTGGACATATCAAGCCTTTCCCAGGCTGCGCTACAACACCCTCTTGTCTGCCTACCGCATCCAGTCTGCCCCAGCCACCTTCTATAAATATGATCTGTCATTTCTTTTATATAGTTAGGTAAATAAAGCACATCTAAAAGTTAGTTTAAAACTTAGACACTTCAGTACCCATCTTGATATTTAATGCATTCTCATTAAGTTTAAAACTGATGCAAATAAATACGTTATCAAATACTTTCGACCTTTCCTCTTAAATACCTAAATATTGTAAACTTACCTTATAAACCCACCACTAAAGTCACCGATTCTAATATTCACGACTGTAAAGGTCAAACATTTGTATGTACAAATGGATAAAAACGTTCATTTCGGGATATTAAATAGACATAAAATTTAATATCGCAAATGGCCTTTTCAGCCTATTTTTTTTCAGAAATATTTTTTGGTTACTCGTATGTTGTATTAAATATTGGTGGGACTTTTTGCCCTTACTAGAATATGTTGAAGTCTCTAGAGGCTAAAATGTGTGTCAATCCCAAATTACATTTTCGTAGTTTGTATAATTTGTACATAATTGATAAACAAAACTAAATTGATGTTTCGAAAATGTAAAATTCATTTTGGTAACATCACGAAGAAAATATTTTCTGTTTAAAAATTATTGAGTGTTTACCAGAGAGTTTATTAGAGAGCAGTGGTGGCCAAGTGGTAACGGCCGCGACTTACGAGTTATAGGTCGTAGGTTTGAACCCAGACAGGCGCTTTACTTTGTGTAAATTATTTCATCACCACTGCTCTCAAAACGGTGAAGGAAAACATCGTGAGGAAACCGGCATGTCCTAGAACCAAAAATTCGAAGACACTCGCACTGGGCCCGCGTGGTGAATTACGGCCCACTCCCTCTCACCGAGAGGAGGCCAGTGTCCCAGCAGTGGAAACATTATAGGCTGATTATGGAGTGTTTACCAAAGGGGTATCGAGTTACCCAGTAGCTGTGTTGTAGACTTCAAATAGGCAGTCGTTCCATGTAAAATACTCAGATGCATCCGGTTAGACTGGAAGCCGACCCCGACATAATGTAGTTGTGACAGATGATTAGTGTTTACCATAGTTTTGGTATAGGCTTCAATTAGGTATATCTTCCGATTTTTAATAAAAAGATCACCGTGATAACTTAGGTGAAATGAGTTTAAAGTGAGCTGTCATTCCACCTGATGCTAGGGATTGACACTATTGACAGCTCACTTTGAGCTCACTTTACCTGAGTTTTCACGGTGAGATTTTTACAGAACAGCATTACAGTATGTATGCTGTTTGTCCTTAATACACTCTACTAAGTAACCTAGCTAGGACATCAGATCGTAAAATTGTATTGTTACCTACTCATCTCAGATTTAAACTATTCCTAAGTTGTCATCCTACTTTGTAACAGACTGAACAGTCACGAGCACTAATATGTCAACACTTGGCAACTTTCAATTGCGATTTTTTCGTGACATAACGAATGCAACGTTAAAACACGACACTTTACATAAAACTACCTATGGGGTCGAAAATACTATGTTCCTAATAATAAAAAATTTAATTCAAAAATAAAGGAGAAAATCGCCTTTGAATAAAGCCAAGTGTATACATACTTTTGCTCGTGACTGTACCACTATTATGTAATATTTTTTTTTATTATAAAAAAAAAGTATCCCGTATTTAATTACATTTATTCCGTTCTTATGAGCATCCTTAGGCCATTTCCTTTAAATTCGAAAACCAGCCCAAACGTCCTAAATTTTCTTATAAATATTTATAAAATTAACCATCTACTTTAATATAACCAGATGAAACAGGAACAACAACAAGCATTCCTAATCGATTAAAATCGGAATCGAATAACCTAATCGATACCCATAAATTGGTCCTAATATGAACGGAATTAAACAATCGAATAATCTAGTGTACATTAATAACAGCCGTTTCATGTATATCGATGGAATCGCGACATGGAATCAAATTATTTGTATCTACTGGTAACTGTCCGTCGGTATTAACTTGATTTATCTTATTGACTTTATCGATGGGCGACAGAAAGTTTCGCTTTCCACCACTAGTTTGTATAAGTCATATGTCAATGTGGAAGTTCAATGAATTACCCACTTTATCTGGATGATTATAGAGATTAGTTTGGATTAATGTTTTAAGGAAGCTAGAATAGTTTTATCTTTAAAAAATGAGATAACAGAAAAGGTATGCGACGTGGAGTTCGTTGTGTCTATCGTAGTCTGCGTGCAACGGATTGGACTATCGAACTACAGTATAAAGATACTGTAATCGAACTAACTGACTTTTAAATACAAGTAGAATGCTACAAATACATGTATATCTTTTGGCGCATGAATGGCGTTGTTGATAAACATTTGTAAAATTGTCACAAAAGTTGTAGGCACCTACTAACAAAACAAGATGGCGGCGTTAGTTCCGATTTTGGCCACGTTCCAAAAGAACCTTGTAGCGTTGTATGCTGTTTGCTATGTCACACAAAAATAGCAATTTTAGCTTTACTTTTGCATGGCTGCATTGAAAAAGTCCTCCAAGCAAGATGATATTAATTTGCAGAAGCAAAGTAATATCATCACACCATTGGTAGACAGCCGAGCTAACAAGTTAAGTAAGTTATTATCCACTACACCAAAAGAAAAGAAAAGGAATGATCCTATTGCAAAGATTATGTAAACGTAGAATTCATCTTCTTTCTAAAACTGCAAAAAAAACGTTTCAAACAAAACAAGACAACCAACCGAAAAATTGTCACTGGCCATTCCTCTTCTCTGCGACTACGATATCCGCGGGTCGCATTCAGTGGGTGGTCGACACGACTTGTCGAGCGGTTGCGTCTTTGTCGCACCGACATGTCGCATGTCGCATGCAACAGACGCCATTTGTACACGAAAAAAAAAACAAGTGATAAAGGATTACTTAGAGTTTATTGTTTGGATTTGGTTTTTAATTTTATGATTTTTTGAGCGGTTTAGAGGGTTTTTGAAAGCTTAACGTGTTAAGCTGTTTTAGTGAAATTGAAATTGTTTGTTAGTGTTTTATTTTAGATCCTGGATAGAGCAAAAACATGCAATTTTATGTACCTACCTAGGTAAAATTTATGGCCTTTTGGCGCCGACCAGGATAAAAAAAGATTTTATTATTATGTATTTCGGATTGTGTTTAGTTTGTGATCTTTCTGTTCTAGAATATATTTTTTTTCTTTCTTTAGGATTGGGTTTATTTTTCATATCATCGTATAAGTAGGTAACTCCGATGGTTATGCTCAAATCCCGTAAGTATACAAAGTATACACCCATTCCGACCAACCCCAAACCCGAGCCCCAAGCAGTGGCGTTGCATTGGTTTTCAGAATACCTAGGCAGGCACTAGGCAGGGTCTAGTCTAGGCAGACGCGATCACTAATCAGAAACATAAAACAAAAATATCTAGTAACAAAAAAAAGTTTTACAGCCGCCATCTTGGATTTTTATTTTGACTTTATTTTCGGTTCCAGCAACCTCCAAAACCATGAAAACGACATCATAATGAAAAGTTTTTAAATTTTCGCAGCCGCTGATTTTTACCCCACTATCGGCGACTTCAATATCCATTTCTTTCTTCGCACGGCCAAATTACGAACGAATTACAAATTACGATTTTAACATTCATATTCGGTTGGTTATTTGAGTAGGCATGCCAAATTTAAGGTGATAAATTGCGAAGGTTGAACGTCATGGTATTACGCGTGAGACGTACGTATTTTTAATTTCGTCGTATTAACTTGAACGAGTAAAGACCAATGACAATGTGCGAATAATACGAGAGCCGAGTAGGCCGTCTGATGACTGCCTACTGCCGCGCATGTTTGTATGAAGATTTTGTTTAGTGAGTTTCATAACTGTGGGGAACACACACTAAAGTGTAATTGACAGGCTTATGGTGATTTATCGAGGTAGGCACTGCTTATGTGCCTATATGTAATCCACGCCACTGGCCCCAAGATACAGACTAGACTAGTTTGGGGCTCACTGGCAATTAATATATTGTAACCTAGCTATAGATAATATTTTAAGGTACTTATGTCGTCCTAACTTGCTGATAAACTGTGGACCTGCACCCTTATTGCATAACACACTATTGCTATTAATTTGAATCATTTTGAAGCATAGGTATTTCTAATCCATTACTCCATATGTTCAAAAAATGTGTCTGCTCAACAACGCAAATACCGCAATGAATGTTGTTGAACTGTCAAAATGAAACACATTGCTACTGATAGTGTGTTACGCAATTACCCTGCTGCTTACTGTATTACCTGGACAATAAATAAAAAGCTATTTTCTATTGCATGATATAAAATCCTATTGAAAATAATCGAATTACATACAAAACGAATCTGTGATATTAATACCAACAAGAACCACAACATCCTCCACTCATAATTCAAAAGCTTTTAATATTTCTGAGACTAATACCATCTTCAAATCACAAAGCAAATATCAGCAAAAAAAGTAAACCGCAAAAACGAGAAGCATATGCCATTTTTTTACCGCAACATCTCAATCAAGTGGACCGTACTTTATTCCAATTATACCAATTATTCCAATCATAACTACCCTACGATTAGTCCTTCGTATAATAAAATCATCCGTACTTAATAACTGCTACCTGAAATTAGCGATCCGTAATAAAAAAGTAAAAGACTTGGGATGAGGTCTCATTTTTTTTGGCAGGGGATTTTTAAATTCTATATCAGGACTAATATAATAATAATTCATAACAATATTATAAATGCGAAAGTAACTATCTGTTTGGGACCTTTTCTCGCCCTAACGGCTGAACAGATTTCAATGAAATTTGGCAAACGGGTAGACCATGACTCAGGTTAGTACATAGGATACTTTTTATCCTGGGCGTTAGTACGTCCTCGTGGAACAGTTTTCAACCTCCACACGAACAATGTCGCGGGCAAAATCTAGTATATAATATTACTAGCTTCCGCCCGCGGCTTCGCCCTCGAGGTATGTCGATGAAAACTATCCTATGTAAGCCCCGGGATGCAATCTATCTCTCTGCCAAATTTTATCGAAATCCATTCAGTAGTTTAGGCGTGAAGAGGTAACATACAGACAGACAGACAGAGTTACTTTCGAATTTATAATATTAGTATGGATAACTTAAAATTTCTAAGACATGGTCACTAGTGAGATATATCTTAGAACTTTTGCCAGTCATTTAATTATAAAATAATTACCTTATTTGCATACATAGATAGGCTGCCTGCCACTGATGACTGCAAGGGCCACTGATACCCTTGTATATAATTCGAAATCTCAAATGTTCCCATTTAATCCTGCAGAACCCATAGAAAGTCGTATACACACACTTTTGTCAAGTTTTTTACACAAATATTAGAACATCTGCTTTGAGAAATGAAGTTACCGTATCTAATGTGTTTATAATAAGTTCCATTTCTATTATTATTGAAAGCTATAGCAGAACCGGTGTGGAACTAATGTACTATTGATAGTAGGTATATTACTGCCGATATTACGAATAAAAATTACGAATAAAGGCCGTACGACACTGGCCTATTCTCTTGAAACTTCGTACTGCGCTAGACCTGCACTCTAATCGCGTAACACACTATCGGAATCGTAATCGGAATCTGAATCATTTTGAAGCAAATTGCTAATCCATTGTTTCATAAGTTCGAAAAATTTGTCTGCTCAACACGTAAATAACGCAATGAATGTTGTTGAACTGTCAAAATGTACCCGATTCCGATTGATAATGTGTTACTATCAACCACAATCTGAATAATTTTGTAGAATACCTATTATTGCTAATCCATTGCCTCAGTACGTTCGAAAAATGTGTCTGCTCAACACGTAAATAACGCAATGAATGTTGTTGGACTGTCGAAATGAAAGCCATTGCTGCAGAATAATTAAATACCAAAGTTTCCAAAACTCAATTCTTCTTCTAAACGTCGCCGTCGCACTTAGTAATGAATTGATTTTAACATCAAATATTTCAGCAATCTAAACTCAATCACTTCGTAAGTGCTTTATAATAAAATGATTTCTTTCAATTAGTTCTAAAAGCTAATACCTATTCAATTCAAAGGCACAACCTTTTACATCATTAGTATGGCTCCTGACTTTACTGAAATATAATTTATGTATAGTTTTGAAGTAGCTATAATATTTTTTACCGCAAAATATACCTGAGACGTGTATTAATAGCCATCTTTTATGATACCATACACAATAAAACTCACGACCGGTGTTGCCGTATCATTGTAGATAATCTTGTTTAAATAAAATAACTGAGCATTTTATAGTAATATATTTATTTGGGGTTCATCTGGGTCATCCACTGATCTTAAATTGATTAAAAAGTAGTGACGTCTTCAAGAAAAATTACAGAAATACAAAAAATATTTTTCGTATTAGTTAGTGATTTCATTTAATACCTAATACTGCGTAATACAAAATGTCCAGGAATTAACGCACATCACGAAATAACACAAGATTTTTTTTAAGTTATAATCATAATATACGCTGCGTTTTTACTATTATGTTTACCATAACCATAATCAGCCTATAATGTTCCCACTACTGGGACACAGGCCTCCTCTCTGTGAGAGGGACTGGGCCGTAATCCACGCGGGCCCAGTGCGGGTTGGTAGATGTCACATGTCTTCGAATTTTTGGTTCTAGGACATGCCGGTTTCCTCACGATGTTTTCCTTCACCGTTTTCAGAGCAGTGCTGATGAAATAATTTACACAAAGTAAAGTGCCTGCTTGGGTTCGAACCCACGACCTACAACTTGTAAGTCGCGGTCGTTACCACTAGGCCACCACTGCTTCCCATGCTATTATGTTTAAGACATTGTTTATTTATTACAGCAAACAAACTGTAGAAGAAAATTGTTTTCTCATTACAAATCTACGCACGCACACAGTCGCACACATGTAAGGGCCGGGCGTAATAGGTACTTCGTCCTTTTTCGTTTGTTTTGACTGTACAGAAACGTGACTGTAATTAACGTAGTTTTAATTATTTTTGTGGTAAAAAAATACCTTTATTAAAAATGACAGTAATCGATTCAGTAAACGATTCTGAACAAAATACATACTTTCATAATTTGTTTAAGAAAAAATTTTTGTAACAATTTTAATAAAATAGATAGGGAAATGTTTTATGAAACATTAAAGAGCATATTATTATGACAAGATACCTCTTTTGGTATATAAAGGTTGTGTAAATAAAACCTGGTGACATCATTGTTATCTTAGAGAAACTGATCTTAGTAAACAACAACACCCTTGGGAAAATTACAGCATGTTCGAAAAGTGTTGGAAGTGACTAACAAAAGACTGCTGTAATCAATGCCAAAACTGTTTGTGTTGGCATCATAATAACAAGAACATTTTCCCGGAAACTATTTGTATCATACAGGGATTTCGACATGCAAACTGAAACCATTTAATCAGCACAATATTCTAGACGCTTTTTTTTCCCATCCCGCTTTTTTTTACCATTTTTGCTTTTTTGCTTAGCGTTCTTTCTCCCTTTTTTATTTTTTTCCGGCTCCTAAGGATCCTAGCGTAATGTTAAATAGACAGAGCCTTTATCAAGAATTGGGCTATCAAAATGCCATATATATAATTTTTCTAATCCGACTGGGAGTTGCAGATATTGACGGGTTCAAACAAACAAAAATATACTCATGCCCGGTTCATATAAACAAAAACGAATCGTTTTGCTTACCAATGGTAGAATTTTTTATTGCCAAATTGGTCATGTACAGTATTAAAATAATAATAAGAATATGTACAAGTATATAAAAAGGAAAGGAAATAATCAAAGGGCATCAAAAAATTCATCCTCATCGCTGTCAACAGGAAACGTACCCAAAAGACTGGCAGCATTGCCACGTTGTATGGCAATGCTGATTCTTTGGCCAAAAAATAGGCCAGCCCTCTGGTCACGTGAAGAGTCGACCAACCGCTTGGCGATGTCTCGAAATACTACGTGGGCACTCGGGCCCATTGGGCATACAATTAGATTCGTCAGCAAATTTTACCTGTGATAACTGATAGCTACTTCCATAATATGGAAGGGTCTACTGTGCAAAGCTATGAGGTATTTGCTTAATTATTGGTAAAGATACAAGAGTCTTCATTTTAACCAATAACTCTCCGTGAATTATAGGAATCGGCCATTAGACAATAACATATAAAACTTACACTTTATATCAAAACAAACAAACATCAGTCAGAAGAAGACCCATGATATCTTTAACAATAAACTAACAGAAAATGTTTTTTCACAGACACAAACGGAAAGTCACCAACCTGCTTCCATCGAAGTCATCGGCCCCCACGCAGAGCAGCGGCTCCCAGCGCAGGGCACCACCACCAGCACCCTTATACGAAGACCTGCAGGACATGCCAAGAAGGCCGCCCCTACCGCACAGGCCTGAACTGGAACCACAGTTGGAGGTAAGATTTTTAAAATCCTATCGACGCTTGAAAGGCAAAATTTACTAAGCGACATTATAACCCTGTGTCGCTTGGTCAATTTTGCCTTTCAAGCGTCGCTATGTATAATTTAGGGAAGAAGGTTTTAGTGTTTCATTAATAAAAGTGTGGAACTCTCTACCAGCATCTGTTTACCCTTCCACATATAACCCATCAGCCTTCAAAGCAAGAGTGAATAGGTATCTTCTGGGCTTGCTCGTTTCATCATAGACCTCATCTATCGATTTCCAGCAGGCGAGATTGAGGTCAAGAGACGGCCCATTTTGCAATATAAAAAAAGCGTTTTACAAGATTTATAACTCCTTGCAAAGATTCTCTATAATACCCCACGACCGAGACAAATATAATTTATAATATTCAAGTGGAAACTGTTAGCTAAAACATAGATCAATGCCTTATATAATTACTCGAACCTGTTATAAATTAAGTGAATTTCGTAGTATTTTTGTTGTATTACATAACTAGTTAGCCAGTCTACAAGGCTAATACATAGAGTTGCTTTAGTAAAGAAATAGTGGTCGGAAATAAGTGATTGCTAGTCAATCACTTCGGCAGGATCAATTTTATAAATAAAATATCTCAGACCGAGAAAACAGCTCCAGTGTTGAAACATTTTGTTTCAGTGAGTCGGGAACAAGACAGGACGTCTATTTTTATTTCGATAGTACTTAGATTATTGACGGCGCAAAATTCTTTAAAAGATGACCAAAATAGTATCAATGGACACTTATTGATAAGAAATATTGGTCCTTGGAAACTCTGGAGATATTCCTAGCTGTTATTGAAAATGGTAATTATTAACATAAAGTTAAAAAAGTAAAAGTTTTTTTTTTATTTTGGAACAAAAACAAATGGAGGTAATAACAATGGAAACGATGATAGGTACAAAAGATAAAAACTGTGTCGCAGCTATCAACGTCCGTCTGAACATACGAAATACATTAACTAGACTTAACTACATAGATAAGACTGAAAAGTTATAATTATAACTGTTACTAAAATTCGTATATACATTATTAATAGAAACTTGAAGGCAAAGCTGTCAAAAACAATGTTACTACAGCAAATAAATCGTATCGACCAAAACCTAGAAAATTATCTCATTACAAAACCAACGCACGATTTTCTCGAAAGTACTACTTTTGGGCTCCCGATATTGACAGAGCCCAAACTAAAAACTTCCAGACCGAAACTGTATGCCTTACTCAAGACGAGGGTCTAAGGGCCTTCAAAGTTAATCTAGTAGATGACCTGACATATCTTTGTGGAAGAAGTAATGAAATGGCTCGTGTCGCTCAGTGTTAGTGACTCCATTTGTCCCGTCCATATTCATTGGACTCATTATTTGGTTAAGTGTACCCTTTTCAGGATGTTGACATTGATGATAGGCGATGGAATATAATTCTAACACGAAGCGACATCAAATATTAAAACATGTAAGAGCATGGGTGGCCTAGTGGCAACGGTCCTCGACTTACGAGTTGTAGGTCGTGGGTTCGTATCCAAGCAGGCGCTTAACTTTCTGCAGATAATTTCCTCACCATTGCAGGCTCACAAAACGGTGATGGAAAAATATCGTGAGTATCGGCAAAATCGTCCTAGAAAAAAAACCAAAGACCTGACTTTTACCAACACGTACCTACTGAGCCTGCGTGGTAGATTATAGTCCACTCACTCTCGAAGAGAGGTCTGTGTCCCAGCAGTGGGAACATTATAGGCTGATTATGTTAAGTTATGCTATTGTAACATTTCTAAAGTTCGAATAAATCAACGTATTTTTACTAAAATTCACAGTAGGCCAGAACCTAATATCAAATTCAAAAGACAAAAGAAGGGCAGCTTCTATCTCATGAATATAACAATACCGCACTTAGGTTTGTTATAGTATAATAGTCTACAACGAAATGTGAACAATCCCAAAAACCTTGTAGACTTGAGGCCATTAGTAGTGTCAAAGTTTCACGCTATATTCAACGCCGACGAAAACTGTCCACATCAATTTGCCACAACTAACACGACTGTTGGGACGTAGTGTAGTTTCACCTAACATCTGTCAAACAACAAGCTTAATTTCGTCTAAACATTGAAACGACCTGTAAACTTAGTGCAGGTTAGCTATAAAATTTTGAGAATCAGCACTAACTTTTGAGATTTAGTTAAACTGTCAAAAGTTTCCCTTTTTGGTCTGTACTTCGGTCTAGTTATTTAACTTGCGATGTTTATAATTGACTTTCAAATAGATGCTGTTAGGGCTTTTCGTTATAATTCACTTTGAAAAGATTTGTATGATTAGGCTTCAAAAAAATTATTAACGATTTAAATATTAGTTTGTCGAGAATATTTGCCGATTGTTTATTTATCTAATATTGTCTGGCTTTTGAGATAATTTGTCGTATTTTAATATAAAGTTATTGGTCTGGTATGCAATCACTAATCTGCAAAGGTTATTGTAATATCTAGAGCAGACAGTATGTTTCATTTCAAGCTAGCTAAATCTATGTCGGCATTCTCCAAAATACTCTGAAACGAAATTGTTTTTGCTCAATGTCACTACAAATCAATCTTCCGAGAATTTTTTAGTTTTTCCTGCAAAAACACTAATCAAACCCAATTTCTTCTTAATAACTTCAATCTGTCAAATTTCTTTAATAGATTTTCAACTTTATCGCTAAAGCATATGGTTCAAAATTTATTGGGAAAATTTTACAGTTTCGGGTAGCTTGATGTACTGGCGTCTGTACCTATGTAATGGTGTCCAAGATACAGGCTATGGCTAGTTTGCAACCAACGATACGTCTTTAATGTAATTTAAATTGTTGAAATAAACGATTTTATTTCTTCTTTACAGATGGTGGAAACGAAAAGACCGAACTGCCCGAGCCGAGTGTTCGTCTGCGGCTCCGGTGGTACCTGGCGAGGTGGGAACAGCTGTGGTGGTGACACCTGTGGGGCCCCACTTTACGAGGAGCTGCCCCACAGGTCAGACGACTCCCTCCACAGTGACGACCATTTCGCCGAAGACGAACTCAGCCTCGTCGGAGAAGCAGCGCCATGTCGAACCTGCTCGAGACCACCAGCGCCACAGTCGCTCCCCCATCGGCCAAGACAACAGCGAATGGACAGAAGACCCAAGTCTTTGGAGAGACGACGGGCACAACATAGAATGCAGCAGCGTCATATCCATCCACCCGGACCACCTGATCCTACGGAGTTTCATGAAGGAGTACTTTTGGATGCTCTCTTGAGATTGTATCCTCAAGTTGGGACGGTTGGTGCGAGGCCGCAAGGGCCTCTGCCAATGAGTGCAGGAGGTGCCTGGCCTGGTGGTGAGCTGCCAGGGATTGCCTGTTGGAGAGGACCCCGGGCTTCACCGAAGCCTCCAAGTGGTGATTCCTCATTCGGCTCCGATTCCGGCTATAGTAATAATACGTGCGGGACGTGTGGTACGAGGGCATCCTCCAGACACCGATTGTCTGCGGAGATACCGATGTCATGAAGGGACATGTCGTGTTCACGGCTACTTATGTGATAGTCGTGCCATAACTGTTTCAGTGACGAAGTGAATATTAAAGAATCACAGTTAATGTAATCAATTTTGCATTTAGTAGTTTTACTTTGTCTTTCATGGCCTAACTTATTCAGCGGCCTCAATTCTCTCATGCCTTCCGAGACGGTGAATTTAATCGTTGAGTATTAGTTACTGTCGAATATTTATGAACCTTAGGCGTCTTAGGGACTACTTTTCTACACAATTGTACAAAAATTTATTGCTTCGTAGAAGGTCTGTCCCTCTAGATTTTAGCGATACGATATTTTGATGAAATCGTTATTTTTATTAACTGGTATAGCGATGATTTTGTACAAAATTCATGTGAGCATATATTTAGGTAGCTATAGCGGTTTCGTCCTAGTAAGTTTCGAGCTAGTCCTTAAATTATCACAATTATTGTGAAACCTATCAATTAAATGATTGAACACGTGTAAAAACTATGAAAGGATGATGTAAATGAATTTCTGAATTTGTAGATAATGTACAAAATTGTAGGTAAATGAATTATTTAAGAATAGTAAGTTGAATTTTATAATCATATCATATTAAAGGTACCACTTTTCATTCGAATATATCACACAGATTTTCTTTGAAGGGATTGTACATCTGATTTTGTCATTTGGTGCTAAAGTTAATGTATCGAATTCCTATCCGTCGATTTGTTTTTACAGCTCTTAAAAGTATTCAAAGTTCCAAGCTCTTTGTTTAGCATCAATTTTATTAAGTCTTTCGTTCTGCTTTTATATTTCTCCTTTAACGTTTCTTTCCTATCGTAAAACCAAGCATTTCGGTTGTATTGTAAATGGAAAATATTATTCGGTCGTCAAAAATGTTGTTTTTGTTTTTATTTCTGTTTTCTTATTTAATTTAAGTAATAACTATTTATTTTTTATTCAATTTTATTGTTTCATTTTGTATAGTATCGAGAGTTGCAACACTTATGTAATTAAAATTCATGGACAGAATGTCCGTTTAATAAACATTGAAGAGCACAATAAAATGAAAAATAAATACATTTTTAAGAAAAACGAATCGTTTTATTGAATTCTCTTGGAATCGTTACCTATAAAACTTTTACGATCTTCTGATAACACGAGCGTAGGATTTCCCGTATTCAGGAAGGTATTAATGTTTTTAGAAATGGAATCGCATTGATTAGTAGGTAAGTGGGTATATACAATAAAGATGATGAAAATGAAAGCTATTCAAGTAAGGTCACCCTATAACAGAATTTACCCCGTAATCATGATAATGAGCCAACTTAACCTGTCTCTTATCAAAGAGAGAAATAAAAAAGCCTCTACCAAAAATGGATTCTTAAGTAACGGTAGATTTATACAGTAAAATGTTCGTAAACATATTGATACAATTTCATCCATTGCTGAACATAGGCCTCTCCTATTTTGCATGCTATTCAACTTGTAGCGGTATCTACAACGCCACATTGCGAACAACTCGTCATACTGACGTCACGCAAAATCCTGCATCGCGCAAGCAGAGTTTACCGCGCAACTACCATACATACAACGGCCCGGCATGAAACATCGGCACTTGCCCGCCAGACACAACACCCATGGAGGATCGAGATCTGGTCGGAGGATCCTCCCTTTTCTATAGAGTATGAGTGAACTTTACACCCCGTTCCTCGATTTTTGGAAACTTTCATCCAGCTGCTACCAGCCACCCTACGAAGGTCGCCCCACCTGAACATCAACAACACATCTACCTCAACGGACATCGTTTCTACGGCTAATAAGGCCCATTGCCATTTCAGCTTGTATCATCTATCAATTCTCTTCAGTCTTCTATAGATATTTGCAGAAAAAAGAAACGTGTGACTTATCCTCAGCCATCAACGTGTCACTGACCCTGGCAGGGCCACCATCACGGATTTTAATTTTGATAGCACAAAAAAATTGTCGCTAATTAGTCGAAATTTGTCGCCAAATATCAGAATTTGTCGGTCACTGGTTCAAAAGTTATAAGGGTTTATAGGTGGCCGATCTGGAGAAAGTTTCCCCAGCAGGGCCACATTTATATCTCAAAAACTAGGGCACCTAGCGAAGATCTGTTTTCTCCCATATTTAGTCGCCAATTAGTCGGGATCAGTCGCCAAGTCACAGATTTAATCGGGTCTTAGTTTAGGAGATATAATGGAGTTCAATTAGTAAGGTATAGTCCAAGAGCTAGTCGAAGTTTTTTCGTGAACTATTCGATCTAGCTCTTGGACTATACCTAACACATATAAACCCTAATATCTTTTGAACCAGTGACCGACAAATTCTGATATTTGGCGACTGATTCCGACTAATTGGCGACTAAATATGGGAGAAAACAGATCTTCGCTAGGTGCCCTAGTTTTCGAGATATAAATGTGGCCCTGCTGGGGAAACTCTCTCCAGATCGGCCACCTATAAACCCTTATAACTTTTGAACCAGTGACCGACAAATTCTGATATTTGACGACAAATTTCGACTAATTAGCGACAATTTTTTTGTGCTATCAAAATTAAAATCCGTGATGGTGGCCCTGCCAGGGTCAGTGACACGCCATCAACTTGTATTTAAGTCATCATCTGCTTAGCCTTTTACCAACTATGTTGAGGTCGACTTCTAGTCTAACCGGATGCAGCTGAATACCAGTATTTTACATGGATCGACTGCCTATCTGACCTCCACAACCCAGTTACTGGGTAATACGATAGCCCTTACTAAGACTGATTGGCTTCTGATGGCCAGTAACAACTGTAAAAAATCCACGAATGATAGCCGGGACCTATCGTTTAAAGTGCTTTCCGAGGCATGGAGGGATTTTGGTTAGTCAAGATGGTCAAACCTTCACGGATCAACCGCTGCAAGCGTAGCTTTACCCGATTTATCGATCCGTGCGGCTGTTATAACTTAGCTACAAACCTCTCCAACCACAACCACAGAACACAAACAATATCTATGCACACATTGAATTATCTACTTACCCAAACACGCACCAATCAAGCCTCACTCGAGCAAACTGTTTTGAATCCATTCGCCTTTTGTTCGTCATTCAATTGTGTCTAAATTATCCCATACCTAAGTAATTTCTAACGGAAAACCCCTTAAATTTTATCTTTATTGCGTTTACACAAAGGATGGCTTTTGTCACGAAATAATATAGTTTGGAGGGGTATTATTAAGCTGTGAAAATAAATAGCAAGATCTTTTTGATAGTGGGTAATATTTTTAAGTGTATTGCTCACGTATTCAGCCTTTTAGAAAAGGCTTCTGAAATGAAAATGCTTTGCTTTTGTACTTGAAACAATCAAAGCAAGGCAGGCATTTCTTTTTATTGTTACTTTTGAGCTTAAATACAAAGAGCGGGTTGTTTCAAGGCCATTAGACGTACGCGTATACGTCAAAAATGGTGCTAACTATCGTTAAACCTAAAAAAGCGTTGTTTCAAATTATAATTACAAAATTATATAGCCTTTACTTACGCCAAACACTTAAGATTACGTGCTCGTTATTACTTGACGTACGAATGTTACGTTAACCAACCGTTTCGAACAACCGGCCCTAAGCACGTCTGCGTTTTCTAGCAAGAACATAAAAGAGGTATTAGTAGTTCACCTCGGGGGCTGGACTAATTAGTTGCTGTGTCCCCCGCGGTAGGGTGTTGGATTTGGGCGCCATATTTTAGGGGATTACAGGACCAAAACGCAAAAAATGCAAGTTTTAGAAGCAATAAAAGTAGTTGATCAACTACAGTAAACAAAATCAGAAAAATATATGATATTCTTCAGGATATAATGCTAGGTAGATAGTGTGTTGAAAACATAAGACATACAACTAATTTGATACGATAGAAAAAAATCCCCGTTGTACCGTATGCACCATTGACCTGCACCATCAATGGTGCAGATGAGACTAATAAATCATGAAGATACCTCTAAAAACTCTTTTTACAATAAAAAAACCATACTAATACACATTGTTTTCATGGTTGCAAACACGACTGCTGGGCTTGGGGTCCGATTCTCAGGTCCGGCAAACCGTTAAAAATACCAACCGTTTTAGCATAAATTCAAAAATGGGCCACATAAAAATTAGTAGAACTTGGGGGCATAGTTCCAATGGAATACCTACTTGAGTGCGAAAGCCGTATCATCGAATTTTGTTTCTTCGAAAACCTTTCAACGACATCTCTATACTGCGACGCCTTGTTACTGCGATATTTCGTTACATCGAAAAACTGTACTGCGAACGATTTTACTGCGTAAATATCATACTGCGAAGCCTTGTTCAATCGATGTCTCGTTCAATTGTAGTTGTTTACTATGGAAAAGGAACAGCTTGAACAAATAAATAAACAAGAACAAGATAAAGTCGAAGCACCGTCTTCCTATTTTGGTCACAATTCATAACATTTTGCGCGAAACAAGTTTTTAATACACCCTCCTACCGTCTTTGCGAGGCGGATACAAATAGAGTCGTCCTTTGTGCACTTGTACAGTCGGCAGAGAAGAGATGAAGTTGATTCGACTTGTTTTTAGTTATGGTGTATTCAAGTAGAAAGCTGGTAACCGGCGTGGATATCACGATATGCCAGCGTGACAAGTTCCTATCTGCACCTTAATTGCTTAACACACTATCAACCACAATATTAATCATTTTTAAGGATGTTGCTAATCCATTGCTTCATATGTTCGAAAGATTTGTCTGCTCAACAATGTCAATAACGCAATGAATGTTGCAATTAGTATTGAACTGACTTATTGAAAGCCATTGCTACTGTTAGTATGTTACGCAGGTACCCCGCTGAATTAGTCTTAGGATATTTATTGGAATCACATGTAGTACCTAAGTGTTAATAAAAACTATAATTTGCTCTGAATATCACTTAATGTATCTATGTAACCCTAAGATCAGAGAAAACTATTCAGCTGATTGTTTTTATTTAACCTCCCTATATATTTGTGACGTCGGCAGTAGGTATTTACCGTCACAATTTTTACAAAACCTTGGTCTTGAAAAAAAACGGAAATTCATCAAAGAATTCAGAAAATAACGTCGTAAATTCAAGTTGCGAAAATGGCAAACTCTCGCCGAGTGTACCAGAAATCTTGAATCTTCCTCGGAGTGCAAGCCTCAACAATCGCACCTCAGATACAATCTTATATTATTACCGTCACATTTCATATAACTACTGGATATGACTCTTCTATGCAGAGACACATTGTACAGTAGGTACAGCGGCTATTAAAAGTTTTTAACAGTCTGTCAAAATAATAAAAATAAACAATTTTACTAAAAATAGAAAACGGAATTTTTCAAACAAAATAAATTGCTTAAAAATTGGTACGGCATAAACCTCCCTTCATAATAAGGCACTAGACATGCGCGGGCGATGGTATCAACAATTCAACACAAACTTCATGGTAGGTATGGTTACCAAATAATCACAAATTAAACGAAAAAATAGGTCCCACTGCTAGAATGTTGTTATTAATTATTTTAGTTTCTGTATAGTTTTAGTTAAGTTAGAATTTAATTTTGTTATTCCCATTATTTTAATTATTTATGTTTAAAATACGTAACGTAGAATACGTGGATTCAATTAATGTGATAATATACTCGCTACATTGTGTAACAAAACGTGTACATTGTGTAAAAAAATGTGTCATCAGCAACCACAGACAGAAGGGAGTTGTGGACTGAGACATAACTCAAGCACACCGAAGGCTGTATAAAATATCAGAAGTAATATATACATGGAGAATTTGAGATGTTACCTATCAGATTTGAAATTGAACCTCGAAAAAGCACGTTTAGCCGTTAGTCCGACTATCTGTCGTATATTTTGACAGGCGTTATGGGTAGTTGGAAGCCCAAAAATTTTGCTACTAGTCTTACCAAGGAGTATCATGTTACCTAGTAACAGGATTGTGAAGGTCAGATAGACAGTTGCTCCATTTGGGAAAAGTATCTTTGACATTTTTTTTCAGCTTAATGTTATTAAACTTGATGGAGCCAACATTTAACTGACAATCTCTTTAACTTTCACAAAACCCACTTTCGTAGAGATCCTAAGAAAGTGGGTGGGTCCTACTCAAAATTAAGATTAAAATTTTCAAACAGATGTCTGATGGAAAGCTTAAAATGCACTTATACGAGTACACCTCACTGATCGGACCACATCGTGAGGGGTTCAGAAGCCAAGATTTTATTTTGTCACTACTTAAACTTTGGATCCCTCCGAAAGCGGTTCCATCATATTTTAACATATCTCGGTACCATGGGGTCCCGGTCCTTTGGAAGGCGTACGAGGGGCCGAAGCCAACTCGCAGAGGCCCGTTAGAGATTTTCAATGAAATGAGGCACCAACCGACGATTATCCCTGTATGCACTATGCAAGTGCACCCAAGGACAACCCCCGATTGGTGTAGGACTATTGCAGGATATGGAAAAATAAAAAGTTGGACTATTGGTTTGGGTGGCTAAAGTGGACCGGTTTCCAGGAACTATGGTAAAACTATGACCCCTGCCTGATCAATGCTTTATATATACACAGATAAAATAGCAGGGGGTGACTTGCACACTCAATAATGGGCCCCCGAAACGGCCGCTAGCACATAGTGACGTAGCGACAAGGGGGCAACACGTCCTGAGGTGCTTATGAGGAGTGGAGAGGTCTTATGAGGAGTGGATAGGTCCATCATATTATTACTAAGGCATTTTCAACAGTATCTATACTAATTACTAATAATAAAGTTGAAGAGTTTGTTTGTTTGAACGCACTAATCAAAAAATCTTTTTGTATTTGGTAGCCCAATCATTGAGGAAGGCTAGAGTCTATTTAACATCACCCTATGACCCTTTGGAGCCGAGAAATAAGAAAAAATCAGAAAGAACGCTAAACAAAAACGAAGTAATAGTGCGGGCAGGTGATGCAATGCGACGGGACGGGTCGAGGGAACAAGAAATTGCACGTGGACGAAATCGTAGGCAGAAGAGTTTGACTTATAGGTGGCAAAAAAAAGCTCTATGTTTGGACATCCGTTATTGTGTGACCGTTCATCGCTTTCGTAGGAATCCAAAGCTTTACAATTATTCCAAAAGAGTATTTTTCATTACCCAGCCAGATGTTGAAATTTTGTGTATTTAGGGTAGCTAAAAGCAATAATATCACTGTATACAAGGCGCACATAATTATGTAATTAAGTAGGTCCATTCACCCGAAAATTTTGTTCAGGTGGATGAAAATTAGGGCAGCGTGCGTACATTTCCCGGGCACATCCAGCACAGAAACATCATAAAATTAATAAGCCAGTAGGCAGTGTTGATTTATGTGCAAGCTGGAGTGCAAGAACTCGTATATTTTAACAACACAGACAGACAAACAAACTAAGAGATATGATGCATGTCCTGTCACCGGCAGAATTGTCGCTGCTACTAAATGAAGGTATTAATTGTCTACTGGATGTTTTGAAGAGCTTTTCATGTTTTGAGTTTGTGGGAGAGTATATATTACTGATTAGTTTTGGTTTTGTAGGTGGTTATTAATGTTTACTTATATGAACAGTCACAGGGAAGGACCATTAATTTTCGGGCAAAAAAGGTCTGTTTTAGCAAGCATAGTTTGATCTCCTATTCGATCTCAATTATGGGTTGAACGTCGGATATCTATGGTTGATCGGTTGTATTTTGATTACTCGTTATAAGTTAGTTAACTGCCCCGTTGGTCTTGTGGTTGTGTTCGATTCCCGGGTCGGGCAAAGTGTTATTGAGTTTTTCTATTAAGAATTTCTTAGCAACATCCCGGAGTTTGGAAGTCGGTGGTGTGATACCCCCGTGCCTCGGAAAGCACGTTAAGCCGTTGGTTCTGCGCCTGATCTCTCTCCGGTCGTGTCAGATTGCCGTCCCATCGGACTATGAGAGTGAGGGATGGAGTGCACCCGTGTCTGCACGCACAATTATGCACTATAATATCTCGCTCGCTAGTCTCCGTTGAGATTAGCCGCCGTGGCCAAAATACGGTCTGGAGGACTTTATTTATTTATAATTATCTAACCCGACGAACTTCGTACTACCTCAGAATTAATAAATACAAAAGGTATGATAAAATAAATTATCTTCAAAAATTTTTTGCTTTATGAATTTTTCCCATGTTTTAATAGGTGGTTATTCTGCTATTCGGGGCGGAGACAAATCCAACAAATCAAAGATCATATAAATCAGTCTAGCCGTTCTTGAGTTATAAATGGTGGTAATAACCCGACTTTGTTTTATTTATATAGAAGATTTGAGTAAAAAATAATCGAAAATAAAAACCGATTTCTGGTTAAAATGGACTTTGCCATGCTGATCGAAGTTTGGAAAGCAGTGGTGGCCGCAGTGGTAACGACCGCGATTTACAAGTTATAGGTCGTGGGTTCGAACCCAAGCAGACACTTTCTAACTAGCCTGTATTGTCCCACAGCAGGGCAAAGTCCTCCCTCTCCCTTTTCCACATAATTCTGTCTTTCTTCTCCGGCCAGTCCCTACGGTACGAGTGAAGCTCGTCCCGCCATCTTCATCTTGGCTTGCCGCGATGGCGTCATGCGTTTAGTGGGACAAAATCGGTGGTTTTCTTAGCCCTATTGTCATCCGACATGCAGCAGACATGTCCGGCCCAGTCCCAATTAAGTTTAGCGGTTTTCTGGGTAACGTCTGTTATCTTGGTTTTGGCGTGCAGTATTGTGTTCCTTATACAGTCAGAAATTCGGACTCCTAGGATACTGCGCTGCATGGTTCGCTGGCAAACCTCGAGCTTGGACCTCTGCTAAAGTGTCAAAGACCAGATTTCAGCACCATGTGTGAGAATGGGGAGATTACACATGATCTCCTTTTAGAAGATCTTTCATTGACCAATAGCTCCTCCAGGCGCTCTTGGTGCGTCGAGCAACTTCTTTGCTTTGCAGCAGACATTTTACTTTGTATAAATTATTTCATCACCAGTGTTCTCAAAACGGTGAAGTAAAACATCGTGAGGAAACCGGCATGTCCTAGAACAAAAAAATCGAAGACATGTGACATTTACCAACCCGCACTGGGCCTGTAAGGTAGGTTATGGCCCACTTCCTCTCACAAAAAGCAAGTTTACGTCCCACTAGTGGGATCATAATAGGCTGATTATGCTTTCGCATGTTTAACAGTGGCGTTTATAATAATGATATTAAATAGGGGTCATTATGACATTTGCCTGTGAGATCAAATAATAAGTACCTAATAATATCGAGACTAACAAAATTGTCTTAGAGTGTGTGTGTGGGGGTGTGTGTGTCTGGGGGTGTGTGTGTGTGTGTTGTGAACGTGAGCGAGAACGTAGGGGGGTATATTGTTGCTTATCAGACTAAATGTACTCCTGTTGATTAGAATGATGATTATTCTAAACGTGTAGTGATTAATACATGCTATTTATAACTCTGTTTCTGGAGTCTTTCTAGGACATCTTATCTTTTCTTGCCCATCATGATTATTGTCCATTACGGATGTTGGCTACAAGAATTTACTTTTAGCGATAAGACTGCCATTTGTACTGTTCAAATGTTTGCATACATGTAGATTTCCCCTATCCTCATATCTAATACATATCACTTAGGTATTTGCTTAAATGGCTAATGGTTTACACAGGTGTTAAGGCACAGAGCTTATTCTAATACATTGTGACGTCATTGTTATTTGTCTATCTAGGGGACCTCTACACCTACAATAAGTTTGTGCAATATAATTGGATCACGCTTGACGTTTGATAGAGAGCTATGGAACGGAGTATTCTGGATACATCAAAGTTATGAACCGGGTTTTTTTTTATATAGGAGCTCGGTCAACAAGACTAAGTCACTATCTACGTAAAGCTTTCATATTCTATTACACGTCATTATTAACGGGTTTTTTTAGCGTTATTCAATGTTCTTTTACATTTATTTGACAACCTCTGTCAAAAAACATTAAATGAAGAAATACATAGAAAAAGGTCTTATATCTAAAATAGACATCAGCAACACCGACCGCACCGCACCGCTTTGAAAGCTAGCATTAAATTATATTATTCTATTATGTACTGTTCATCATCATCATTTCAGCCGAAAGACGTCCACTGCTGGACATAGGACTCCCCAAGCACCTCCACTTCGACCGGTTCTGTGCTTCTCGCATCCAACGGGTTCCTGCGGCCTTCACAAGGTCGTCGGACCACCTTGTGGGAGGCTTTCCAACGATACGTCTTCCGGTACGCGGTCGCCACTCCAGAAGCTTTCGGCCTCATCGGCCATCTGTTCTGCGAGCAATGTGCCCTGCCCACTGCCACTTATGTTTGCCAATTCTTTGGGCTATGTCGGTTACCTAGGTTCTCCTGCGGATCTCCTCATTCCTGATTCGATCACGCAGGGAAACTCCATGCATAGCCCTCTCCATTGGTCTTTGGGTGACTTTTAGCCTTCTTATAAGACCCATTGTGAGCGACCACGTTTCAGTGCAATAAGTCATAACTAGCAACACGTACTGGTCAAAGACTTTCGCCTTGAGACAGTGCGGTATGTGGGACGAGAAGATATTACGTAGCTTCCCGAACGCTGCCCAGCCGAGTCGGATTCGACTATTGACCTCTTTATCGAAGTTAGACCTACCTAACTGGACAGTTTGTCCTAGGTAAACATACTCGTCCACGACTTCGAGTGTAGCATCTCCGATCTTTATGAGAGATCATATTTTTGCTATATGTACTGTTAATAAAACAAATTCGAGAAACTGAAATACGGTAAAGTAAAACAGTATTTCCGATAATTTTCTCCCAAAGGACTTTTCAGTTACTCTCTGATGACTTTCACCGGTTCACTGGACAATCGGTAGATTACTCTCAATCTTAATTAAAAACTAACTAACTGTAGCTTAGTGAGACTCCGTGAAGCTTCGGGAATTCACGGGAATCTTCGGGCTTGGGTTTAAGATGGCTGGCGACTTGTCTGATAAAAGAGAAATTTCAAGAGATGTAGTTGTATACTGAGTAACTTACGTACCTATGTGTGTTAGCAACTGAGAGCGAGATCTTGCATTTTATGCTCGAGTAAATAATTTAAATGTAAAGAAAAAATAAAGCAAATGTGAGGATAGATTTCTTGAAGAAATAAAGCAATAGTTTGAAATTTCTGCAGGACTGTGTCTCATAATTGACGATAGGTATTCTTACCTCGAGGTTGCCTCTGTATACTCGACTCCTCTTCTTTTTCGTAGCAGTTTTGTCAGAGCGGTCGTGGTCCTCATGTAGTTTCTTGTTTAGGGGCTGATGTAATTCGCCTCACGATTTCTCGCCACCTACTCCGATTTCGGGTGTTTTTTGTGCACTCATACAAGGGATCACCCATTGCGGATTTAATTTCGTCAGTCCATCTCATGGGTGAGCGTCCGCGTGGTCTAGTACCCTCCACTCTACCCTGCACGATAAGGCGCTCAATAGAGTCTCACGCCTCGAGACATGTCCGAAGTATTTGAGGATGCGCGTTTGGACCATAACAGACAAATATACTTGAATACAGCCAAGCAAAAGGAAACATAAGGAAGTTTTTATTATGCAGCTCATTATGCAGCTCGAAATGGCACATGCCATGCATGAAAGAGAATTCGATAGAGAAAAAAGATGAATAAAGATAAAACAGAAAATGAAGAGTAAATCAAATGCAATTCATGAAGTGTACTTAAATAGCTAAGCTTTATTTCTAAAATTGTTTATAAGAGAACGACAAGAACATTAATATTACACATATGTAGATACTCGCAAATTAGTTATCATCAATTCTACATTCGCAACACCCTCAGCTCCCCATTCCCTACCAGATATTTCTAATCCGTACAAATTATTTGTTTTGCAAACTCGAATATCTGTTGTACATTCACGCCATTCCATTTGCTTTTCTAAAATAATATAACAACTCATCTCGCAGTTTAATTTATTAGTACACGTGTTAATAATTTCATTAATTATGGAGTTTAAATCTTGTGTGGCTGAGGATAAGATTCAGAGTCCTTTGTTTAAACTCCCGCTCTTAACTTCGCGATTTGTCGCCCAAGTTTGCAAGACCCGCTAATAGTGTTACCAAACGTTTGGATTATAGCGGGAATATGATTTTCAGTTAAACATTATAATGATCGTAATTGAAATTATTAATAGACAAAGACATAGGACTATCATACACAGGAGAATAACGGTATGTGGCAGACATTTCGTCGACCGTAGGTTCAATTGAGGTAAGGGAAAATACGATTTTTCAGGAGAGGCCGACAAAGTTTTTTTTCGGACTAAATCGCCTGTAACTTTTTTTGTTATTAACCTTTTTCGGATCTGATTTCACACATAATCTTGTATTTTAGTGCTCTATCTACCTGTGTAACATTTATTTAAATAAGTTAGCTATCTAAGAAAATAGATGTCCCTTACACCAACGTATTTTGTTAGTAATGTCCCTTACTGACCAAGTATCTTGTAGTCCTGTCCCTTACATTAAATTGATCTCTAGAATCTCTACGTTGGATCCAATCTATAATGAAAAAATAGTGTAAAGGTCTTGTTGAAAAAATGTGTGAAGAATAATTCGTTGATTGGGAAGACCCTTACCTTATGTGAAGTGGATTGGCGGCGGTAATTACACCATTTCAAGTTGCTATATTCCATAGTTTTTCAGATACATTGTTATTATGGGGCTGATTCGAAATTCGAATCCAAAAATCAGTAGGGTAAGGGACATTTTTTTTAAGCTAGAATTTTTCATATACACCATTCGAAAGAGCGCAAAATTCTGAACAAAACTGTATACTCAACTCATTTTGGGTATTTTGTCCCTTACCTCAATTGAACCTTCGGTCAACGATTATTGCATCTATACATATGACATTATAAATTAAAGTCGCTTATCGTATAATGTCTGGGTGACTGCGTTGGTTTTCAAAACTACGCAACGGATTTTGATGCGGTGCGATGATTTGCCGATAGTTATAAAATATAGTGTAAAGGGTCTAGAGTTGAGACTACAAACTGTGAATCTTTCTGCAATATTTATATAGGTAACTGATCATGCTACATATTCGATTACAAGATTTTCACGACAGGTGCAGTTTCATGAAATAAACTGTCAGTTTTATTAAAGAGGCTCCAGTGGAGTAATTGTGAAATAACAGTAGCAATGGCTTTAATTTTGACAGTCCAACAACATGCATTGTGTTATTTACGTTGTTGGGCAGACTAATTTTCCGAACATATATTGCAATGGATTAGCAATATTCTTCAAAATGGTTCAGACTATGATTGCTAGTGTGTTATGCTTGTCATTCGTAACTCATCTCTTCCACTGTCTAGACACATCTATAGAATGTTTTCCAGACCAGTAAAAAGTCCAGCAAATATAATAGAACTGTCCATCTTTCCCCAATCACCTGGTACCCATACCCACAAAGTATAACACGTCTTACATTAAAGTAGAGTTGACGGTACACATAAGTACGAGGATGGCTCATCTTAAACTGGTTGGTTATTCGTATGCCTGAATTCATCAAATAGGACGTGAAGCTATAATTCTTGTTCCACGTACAGGCCACAAGGAATGTCATTTATATGAGTTTATATGAGGCAAGTTTGTCTCAAAATTCAGTGTAAGCCGGTGAGTCTTTAAACTGAACGATTATAAATAGCTGGTTGTGGGACGGCGGTCGTAATCTCTTGGGAATTTTCGAGCGGTGATAAAGTGTTAAAGTCTTTTAGTTAGGTTTTGGCATGAATAATTTGAAAGAAAATTGCATTTCTTACTTCGTTGTCTTAACATAAATCGAATACTAAACGAATCAAAATTTCTGAAACAGCACTCCAAAATCCTGCCAAGGGATTGGATTCCGTAGCAAAATGATAAGCAGCATAATGAGTCTAAACGTTCCCACAGATGGGACACGAGCTTCTTCCTTTTCTATGGGAGAAGGAGTGGGCCATAATTCAACACGCGGGTTGTTGGACCGAAAAGTAAAACGATAAAGGTATATTAGAAATTTGCATAATAGGCGCTTCTTTCGATTGAAGCCTCCGGTACTAAATCATTCTTTGTCAATTCTACGCAAAAGGGGGCATCCTCATGGCTCGATACAATTTTCTCTGGATCTTTGGTTACCATTTCCAGTATGTTTTTCTTCTTCATGCAAGGCGTTTTTCATCGTTAGACGGATTGCGCAACACATTAAAATGCAAGAAAAAAAATGTTTCCGTCGCTTAATTGGTTTTTAACCTTCGCCTGAAAGACTCATCCTTCCTTAACAATATGATAATCAAAAAAGATAGAATATGATATTTATTTCTGTGATTTGGTTTGAAAACACTTTTACACGTCAAAAATAAATTATGTTTTAAAACTAATCTAAGTCTGGTATTTCCTATCCGACTATTCTGGGAAGAAAAACCGAAACAAACCCAGAGGTCGCAGTCTCTTTTAAAGTCCAGACATAATCTTGGTCAGGCCATTATGAGGTCCACGCAGATAAGTGGTCTTTTGAGGAAAGAAGCACAAGATTTCAGTGGACCGGTCCAACCAGTGCTCGCTTTTGTCAGTATTCGTGTAGCTCAAACTCGGAGCTCAACAAAAACTTTAAATCTTTTACCTCCTTCTAACAAAAATTTAAAATACCTTTTCCCCTCTTTCCTTCAATCAGTTCACCAGTAAATCTTCACACAATTTGCCCGAGAATAGGCGCTTGGCTTGATTAAGGAGCTCACCATTTAATTTTAGTACTAAGACGTTTACGATCTTTGTCGCGTCTCCTTTGTGACGACAGAGATAGCAGTGTCGTACTTTTTCACTGTAAAAGTAAGCTTCAGAAGTACAGACTTGCCATAGTAAAGTGTTCTAACCATAGATATAGATACACCTAGATAACGCAAGAGCAACTACTTCGCGTGCCAAAAATCGCACCAGCTTACGATAAAAAATCATAAGCTGCCACTTTCGCGCTCAGTCCTGTGTACTGCTGGCTGGGTAAGCGTGAGCGAGAGCGCGAGCTTTTGACGTCATAGTAGGTAGTCAAAAAATGGCACGCTTGGTTTTCATACAGTTCGTGATACTTGCGTTATCTAGGTCTATCTATATCTGTGGTTCTAACATTTGAGCCCGGTATAACCCACTGCTGGGTATTATACTCAATACTCAATTCTTTCTTGAATTCCATATGTATATATAGATGGTATTACAAAGTAAATGATTGATATGGACCCTGTCGGGCACAGCAAAATTGAAAGGAAGAGAGAGGAAGAGGGCTAAGTAGCAATTCAATATTATTATTAATTGCATAATAATGTAAATATAATTTTCAAACAATGTATTGTATACAGTGCAAAGTGCTATGTTTTTTGTGTAATAAATACTTTATTATTATTTATTATTAGATGTGCTTAATTGGGTGTATAATTATGTATGTATATAGGCCTCCCCTTTTTTCTGCCATACTTCCCGGTTCTATGCGTCCCTCATCCAGGTGTTTCCCGCGACTTTGCGGTATCATCAAACCAATGCGCTTTTGGACGGCTATGGTTTCTTTGGCCCAACATTGGATACCATTCAGTCACAACTTTACTCCATCGGACATTTCCTCGTCTAACTAGATGTCCTGCCCAAAGCCACTTGAGGCGCAATAACTGACTATGCAAGATAGAAACGTGAAAAGGCACTAAGATTTTTCGAAACCACTGCCGGGAGAGAGCCGAAAACGGGGCTGTGGTTGAAAAACGGCCAGACAATGGATATTATAATGTTTTAAAGAGTGGGTAAATTGAAAGAGTATGAGAAATTATCTTTGAACAATGTATGTAGAAAAATATTGATTTTGAATAGAGATGAATGATGAGCGACGACAGTTTTTCATAAAGCTTTATCTACAAAAGTAGGTATTTCTTCATCATTCATGAGATCAAATTCCACAAGAAATATTAAAATTTATACCCTGATAGCATTCTGTTGATCTAAATTCTTCTATTGTTTTTGTGATTAAAAACCAATTTGACCTTTTATTTAGAGATACATCCCACCAGTTGATGTCATCACGTCAAGGCCAGCTGTCGCTGTCGCTGGGGCTCTGTCTCGCATAGGGTCTTAGCATTATGCTGAGCGAGCTATGGCCGTTTTGCGTGGAAGTGACGCATATTTTCCACAACTAGTTCTTTTTACGGTTCCGTACCCAAAGGGTAAAAACGGGACCCTATTACTAAGACGCCACTGTCCGTCTGTCACCAGGCTGTATCTCATGAACCGTGATAGCTAGACAGTTGAAATGTTCACAGATGATGTATTTCTGTTGTCAATTATAGAACAGCAAATACTAAAAACAGAATAAAATAAATATTTAAAGGGGGCTCCCATACAACAAACGTTTTTTTTCGGCGTTTTTGCCTTGTGGTACCTTCGTGTGCGGCACTTTGCCAGTGTTTGTTTGTGTTCTTTCTCTGCGTCATATTCACCGCTAATAAACTTATTTTGTTTCTTTCTTTTTTTAGATCCAAGTGGGATATGATGTGAGAGTTAATGCATCTTAAACTTCTGATTCAATTTCATAGTGTCTCTAAAGTTCCCTTTGATACGTTTTATTTTTAGTCAATTTCCATGACACGCTAACTTGCCAGGTGCCGCCAGTGTTTTGTTCTCAAAATAATGCCACCGACACACTGTTTATTTCCCCACTACATTTGTTAAAATTGTTTGTTTATCTTATTGCAGCCAAACGAAATGGAGCGATTGGGAATTACTCAACGTTTTGTTAATGGGTCGAATAGTTTTGTAATTCATTGAGTAAACTTCTTGTAAGCTCTGGTAATCTGTGTTCTTATAGCTGCGTGGAAATGAATTGTCAAACTATTTAATTCAACCGTTTTCTTCTGTGTTGTTTCTGGTTTGATCATTTTAGGTCTTCCTGTCTGTGTGAAGTCCTAGAAAGCTGAAATTTGGTATGTAAGCTAGTAATAGTACACAAACAACAAAAAAACTCTAAAACTTGGAACTTTTACCCTCCAACCCCTTAAACTAGGGGATGGAAGTTTGTACGAGACTTCCGCAAATTTTGATGCTAGAGTTCTGAAAATTGATATAGGGACGCCTTGTTATAACTTCACAAACTCTACACCTTAGTCAAAATATGTGGCTTGGCCGTTTCGCTACCGTCACATGGGCGTAAGGTGAAAATTTTATTCACTGTTCATTACTTTTCTGTTATACAATAGTTCTTGTAGTAACGAAATGGCCAAGCCTCATATTTTGACTAAGATGTAGGAGTTTGTGAAGTTAGGGCGTGTAGAGTTAGAAGCTTGGCTCTACATGAGATCTGATAACTTTTTGACAGTGCGAGCCATATGTGGTCTCGTCTTGGCAACATTTTACATGAAAATGTTTTTGGTGGGATCAAATTCTGCGGTATAGGTTAGATCCACGTTCCAAGCATAAGTCGAAAATAGCCTTCTAGTTTATTTTAAAAGATGTTGTTGATGTTGTTGTTGTGTTTGTTTTTTCTTACCGAGCTTTCTTTCAGTTCCAACTTTTTGCAGCCATCTAAAGATATTCTGACCTTTCTTATCACTATGTAAATGCCAACTAGAAATAAACCGTTTCAACTTAAAATATGAATTCTTTGAACTTTATTCTCGTCTCTTCACACCCACCTGCTTCCGCGTGGGTGTGGGCTGGAAGTTGCTAAAGGTTATGTCAAGTGGGTGAGCAGTAACGATTTAAAACATTGAAAAGTATAATCACGCATGGAATTATACAGGGTTGTTGGTAAAACATTAATAATAATAGCCTCCCCAACCGTTTTCGGTCACGGTGGCCAATCCCAATGGAGATTAGCCAGGTACGCAGGAGATATTATAGTGCACAAGTGTGTGCGCAAACTCAGGTGCACTCTCTGTTCCTTTACTCTCTTAATCCGATGGGACGGCAATCCGACACGACCGGGGAGACTTCAGGCGCAGGACCAACGGCTTTACGTGCTTTCCGAGGCACGGGGGTATTAAACCGCCAACTTCCGAACTTCGGACTGTTACCAAGAAATTCCTAATGGAAAATCCAATAACACTTTGTCCGACCCGGGAATCGAACCCAGGACTCCACGGTCAGCAGTCGCGCTTGCAACCACGAGACCAACGGGGCAGTCAAAACAAAGTAAAACAATAACAACCTCTTAAGAGGTCATTGTATTCGTCATTATGAACAACTTTTACTATGGGACCAAACCTGAAATCGCGAAAAAAATCAGCTGTTTCCTACATTTTGACGAGTTATAGGTACGAACATAAATGTAGGGAACAGCTGATTTTTTTTTTCAATGTAACCATGAATTCAGCACATGTTTCTAGACCCCATATCGAAGAATTTTTTCGTCGGTTATGAAAACAAATCAGCTGTTTCATAGAAAAATGCAATAACTACACGGTCAAAATGTACGGAACAGCTAATTATATTTTTTATGAGGGGCCCGTGGCTAAATAATAACAGCCGCACAGGTCGATCGAATATTTTGTGAACATCGTCGAGATGATTCGGATATAATACAGTTTAATATTCAGAAACAGTCGTCAATTTAACAGTATAAAATTAAGACAAAGGACATGGCTAAATTACTGCCCTAAGCATACCTCGTAACATTCATAAATTCATTCATTATTACGTGTTTCTTATTCTCCTAGAACTATTGTAAAATAATCAAATAATTAAATGCTTTTTAATTGTTTTCCCATGTTTTTTGTTTGACAAGGCAAACATAAGATTTTGATGTTTTATTTTTCGAAAAATCTGGACAATAAACCAACTTTATAATATATTTGCATAAGCTGAAATAGACACTATTATATTACTTATTAATTAATTTTAGCAGTTATTTACCTTGGCTTCGCTATGTACACCACATCTCATTACAATAACAAATATGGTAACTACTCGTTCCATATTTACACAAATCAAACAAAAACACCAAGCTCCGCAAAAACATAACTCAAAATCAATATCATTGAATTCAATCTATAATATAAAAATGAATTGCTGAATGTCGCGCAAATCTCAAGAACAGCTTAACCGATATTCGCTAATTCTTTTTTTAGAATATTCCTTGAAGTACGAGGATGGTTCTTACGCAGAGAAAAAAATAATATATCTATAGGAGTAGGGTAGAAGTAGGGTAGGAATAGGATAGGAGAAGGGTAGGAGTAGTGTAGGAGTAGGGTAGGAGTAGAGTAGGAGTAGGGAAGGAGTAGTGTAGGAGTAGGGTAGGAGTAGGGTAGGAGTAGGGAAGGAGTAGGGTAGGAGTAGAGTAGGAGTAGTGTAGGAGTAGGGTAGGGTAGGACACCACGCAAACGAAGTAGCGCCGCCGGTCAGCTAGAAATAATTTATATGGCAAAACAACGTTTGCCGGGTCAGCTAGTACCTAAATATATTCCATTCCAAAATAACCAGCTAATCAGAAAAACAACAACACATCAATGATTAACATAGTTTAAAACCCACAATAATAATTGAATTATTATCTATACTTAGGTATATATCCCAACTACTATTATAAATGCGAAAGTAAGTCCATTTGTTTGTTAAACTTTCACGCTAAAACTGCTGAATGGATTTGGATGATATTTGGCACAAAGATAGACCATGACCTATGTAAGGATATTGGCTACTTTTCATTCTGCATAGCAGATGAAGTAGTGGGCAACAGCGAGTATTATATTAAAGCAGAAGAAGAGAAGAGAGAAAGAAGTGAAGAGTTTGTATAATAAAACGATCTAACCTCTCTAGAAATCCTACTGATAGCAGTATGATTCGAACAATTCTTGAGGAAGGTTATAGGCTATTTCACATCATGCTACGACTGTGAGGAACTGAGAAAAAAGAAAAGCAGTCAGAAAAAACGCTATGTAGAAACGAAGAATAAAACTTATAAGAGTTTGTTTGTTTGAACACGCTAATCTCTGGAACTACTAGCAGAATTTGAAGTTTTCTTTTTGCATTTGATAGCCAAATTCTCGAGGAAGATTTTGAGCTATTTAACATCACGCTACAACTCTTAGGAGGTGAGCAAAAAGAAAAGTCAGAAAGAACGCCAAGCAAAAACGAAGCAATAGTGCGTACGGGTGATGCGATGCGACGCGGTAGTTCAGGGTTCGAGGGAGTTTTATAATAATGTAACTGTTATTTGATTATTTTGTGTATCTTACGATGTCCACGCAAAGGGCCGTCTTAACCATATTGGGCGCCGGGGTGCGAAAAACAGTCTGGGGGCGTAGGCTGTTTGTTTTTTGGCAACAAAAAAAACTTGCTTTTGGAGTCCAATTTTTTGGGAGAAGCACCAAGGCAGCCCGCCAAATTCAATTTTACGTCTTATTTCTTACGTTTTTTGCAATTTGCAGGTCAGTGTCAGGACTGTCAGGTGTATATTTTGTCTTACAATTGACTTAGAGGGTTGTATTGATACAGATATATAACCCGGTTGTATTGATATACAACCCTCTAAGTTCTTATAACCCTATTGATTGATATTTCATGAAATAGTAGTTTTGAATTTCACTGGCCTGACCTTGGCGCCTCCTAAGACCCTGCGCCTGGGTGCCACGCACCCCTTGCACCCTCGGGTAAAGACGGCCCTGTCCACGCAAACGCAGTCGCGGGCAGAAGCTAGTTACTTTCTAAAATATCCAGCTAGACAGAGAAAACAACACATAAATTAACAAAACAATTAAAACCCACAATAATAAATCAATTATAATTTTATAGAAGACCAAAATGGCGGATCGTATACACACCGCGTCCACCGCATTTTAATCAATATAATTGGAGTTAATTGCGCCAAAATTATATGCTACCATGACAGGGTATTGTATCAGCCAATCAGGGGCCGGAGAAAAAAAATACGACATGCAACCTCAATTTAGAGTGAATTGTTTAATTATTATGTCGTGTTCATTGTAATTTGTAGGTAGCCGTCGAGTGTTTGGGGCTATTGATTAATTTATTAATGTTTGGTGTGGCCTAGCCGTTTAGAAGGCTGCTTTTCTGTTTTGTTTTCGGGTTAGGGGCTAAATAATAACAGCCGCACGGGTCGATGGATGGTCACGCTGTGCCTGCCGCGGTCGGTTCGTGGATGTGTGACTATCCATTTCATTATCGAAAACCCTCCGTGGCTCGGAAAGCCGATGGTCCCGGCTGTCATTCAAAGATCTATGACAGTCGTTACGGGTAAAGACAGGTTGTCAGACTTAAAAGCAAGACATGAATCAGTTTTCGAGATATCGTCAATAAAACCGTTCCATACAAAATGTATGAGAAAATGAATTATCTTCATTTTTTTTTCCTGAATTTTTACCATGTTTAAATAGTTATTTTGCTATTCGGGCAGGAGACAAATCCAACAAATCAAAGATCATAAAAATCTGTCTAGCCGTTCTTGAGTTATAAATGGTGTAACCAACCCGACTTTGTTTTATATAGATAGAAAATTATATATACCTAACGCTCATGTCCATTTTTGCCATGGAATAACAGACTTAGGACTGAAAACCAGCGAATCACTAACTGTCTTCGTATGGCTTCCCGATTAAGAGTCGGGGAATTGATTGTAGACTTTCGCTATAATAGTAAAAAATGCTCAAGATGTTATTTCCCATATGAAAACAGAACTTTTTTTTTCTGGCACTTTAATGTTTGGGTATAAAAGGTTCAACACTTGAAAGTTTGAATGATGTCCTTTGGCACCTACTTTTCGACCATTACGTGGGCGCAGCGATAGGTAAACGCTAGTTCTAGTATCAGCCCACTTGAATGATTGAATGATGTCCTTTGGCACCTACTTTTAGACCTTTAGGTGGGGATAGGTAAACGCTAGTTCTAGTATCAGCCCTTAAAATGTAACTACTAAATATTAATAATTATTTAAAACTCCAAAATCAACGTTCTTACAACCAAGATTCACAAAGCCGTAAAAGAAATGGTAACGGAATCTGATCTTCTTTTCTAATATAATATAATCTTTTATGCGAATTCTGGTAAATAGAAGTGCCTAGCTACTTACGTGAATAAGAAAGGAAAACTCCCGGAAACCTGACAGGATTGAATATAATACCTTCTTGTGTGAAAGATACACAAAAGCGTTGATAAGTACGTACGTTGTAACAGAGACGTCGTGTCTCGTCGAGTTATTTTAAGAACTTCCTTACACTTATTATTTAATACCTACACAAAACATACATACTTATGTTAATTTCCATGTTGCTAAAATGGCTGTTTTCACCACAAAGGTAAATAAAGAATTAGCCGATAAATTTTGTTAAAATCTCACCGCGAAAACTTAGGAGAAGTGAGCTCTAAAAAATATAAAATTGTTTATTTGATAACCTTATTATTTTGTACAAAAAATTTGAGATTGAAACCTCCTTTTATAAGCAAAATATGCCTATAAAAGGAGACTCCGCTCTTTCATAAACAAAAAGTGTCTAATGCGATCGGAGAGATTTTTGAAAAATAATAAATAAAAAGACGTAATTCGAGGTTTGGCTCTCGTCTATTTCCTCCTCTAATATTGGACCAATTTAAAAGATATTTCATATATACAGTGTCCCTATGTTTTTCTTTTTCATTAATAGTTGTCTTTGTACACTAGGCCTCTGTTGACAGCGGTTTAAGTCGGCATTTTTTGAGGGTTCTATTGCTTATAAAAATAATGTATCACCAAAAGGACATACAAGTAGTTAATATTTATTATTCTGTAAAAAATCATTGCTTTATGGTCATTAACCAGAAAGAAAACAGGCGACAGCGTTTCTATGTAGAAACGACCGTGCATTTCCTTTTAAGGAACTTTGGGCCTACCATCAGCGCGCGAACAAAACGTAACGTCAGTTGGAACGATTTCAAAATTGAAAATAATCAACTCAGCCTATCGCAGTCCACTGCTGGACATAGGCCTTCTAGGCAGCGCCACAACACCTTGTCCTCCGCCTTCCGCATCCAGTCTGTCCCAGCCACTTTTTGAAGGTTGTCGGACCATTAAGCTAGGGGGCGTCCCACACTACGCAAAGAGGCGATACTTATTCTGCTTGACGCAAATTTAAACCAAAATGCTAAAGGATAGTTTTGTTTGCAATTTAAAAAATCGTTCGAATTTATGTTACAGCTACGTCGTAGGTACGTTCGGGCTAGGGTTTCTGGCTGGTTTAGTTATGAGTTAAATTAAATTACTGCATCGTCGGTGAAGACGCCTTTCTTCACCGAGGATGCCATTACTATTGCTTCAGATCATCATCTACCTAGCCTTTTCCCAACTATGTCGTCTTCCAGTCTAACCGAATGCAGCTGAATACCAGTATTTTACATGGAACGACTGCCTATCTGACCTCCACAACCCAGTTACTGGGTAATACGATTACACCGTAGTAAGACTGGTTGTCAGATTTTCGGGCTTCTGACGACCTGTAACGACTGTCAAAGAAGAATGACAGCCGGGATCAACGGCTTAAAGCACGGGGTTTGCTTCAGATAGTGTGACGAATGTATCTAAACACCGCTTCAAAAAACTTTTTGTAAGGTAACGTTAGAAAGAAGAGTCAAAATATATTTTATAAGGTACTAGTCTTAAGAAATATAGCTAGTAAAGTTGTTGTCTATGGTATTATTTTAAAATAAATAATAAATTATCCGTACCTTGTATTTGGTTCGTAGCTGTTCAGCGGTTAATTTGTCGCGTCAGTACTAATTACATCAAACTGGTAATTATACGCGTCGCCGATATATTTCCAATGGCAAACGACACCCCGACTATGTCTGCTTCGTGTAATTAAATTAATTATGGGGATGGTATAAAATTATGCAAACTGAGGGAGTGACATTGGCTGTGGCGAAATTAAAACAAATGAGTAAATTAACATATACTATTTGGTCAGTGACGAGACGGTAGTGTGGGGTGATGTGCGCAAACCAATTAAGTAATTAAAACAATACAAATATGTAATTAAAATTTGCTGAGAGCAGGGGTAGCCCAGTGGTAACGGCGTCTAGGTCGCGGGTTCGAACTTAGACAGCCGCTTTACTTTGCGTAAAAAATTTCATCGCCACAAGGAAAACATCGTGAGGAAACCGGCATGTCCTAGAACCAAAAATTCAAAGACTTAAGACATCTACCAACCCACACTGGGCCCGCGTGGTAGATTACAGCCTCTCGAAAAGAGAAGGCATGTGTCCCAGCAGTGGGAACATCATAGGCTGATTATGTGTATGTAATTTATGAGTGTGAATTTGTCGATAATGTAACATTTTAACACTATAATTTCTAAGTATTATTTTTAATATCCGTGCCCACCCTTACCACTTGACTGAAATCCACTACTTTCTCACACGTCTCACGTAATATTAGTAAAACACTTCTTCCAATATATAAAGAAAAGGATAATAAATGTATTATTGAAATCCTTAGAACGGCCTTTCCTTTGGTTTCCCCTTTCAGTTTGTTTTTAGCTACTTGATAGTGGCATACTTTACTATAAATTTACAACTTGCGAGATCTATATTATGAAAAAGATGTGTTTAGTTGGTAAGGCTTTATATAAATAAATAAACCTAACAGGCCCTGAAAATTCGAGATATTTATCAAACGAGTTGGATTCGCGCATCGAGGGTTCCGTACTTTACCATAACCATAATCAGCCTATAATGTTCCCACTGCTGGGACACAGGCTTCCTCTCGGTGAGAGGGAGTGGGCCGTAATCCACCACGCGGGCCCAGTGCGGGTTGGCAGATGTCACATGTCTTCGAATTTTTGGTTCTAGGACATGCCGGTTTCCTCACGGTGTTTTCCTTCACCGTTTTGAGAGCAGTGGTGATGAAATAATTTACACAAAGTAAAGCGCCTGTCTGGGTTCGAACCTACGACCTACAACTCGTAAGTCGCGGCCGTTACCACTTGGCCACCACTGCTCTTCCGTACTTTGTAGGTACGTAAATAGTTTATCACGGGCTTATTGACTGTAGAGCTGAGTATATGGTTTTAATTTCAACTCGATACCTCCACGCGTTCCCGAGATAAAGGGTCTTGACAGACAGACGGACGGATGGACGGACGGGCAACAAAGTTATCCTATAAGGGCTCCGCTTTTTCCTTTTGATTTACGAAACCCTAAAATTTTTTTTTCTCCATAAAACATTAGTTTAGATGGAGCGATTGTCTATCTGACCTTCCCAACCCAGCAGCTGGGTAATACGGTACCCCTTGGTAAGACTGGGGCTGTCAGACTTTCGGGCTTCTGACGACCCATAGCGACTGCCAAAGATCAAAGATTGATCGCCGGGACTAACGGCATCTCGGTATGTAAAGATGATCACCCATCCACAACCGTCGGAAGCGTAGCTTAACCTGATCGGTCGAGCCGTGCGACTGTTTTTACTTAGCCACGAGCCTCCCACATTTCCACGACAGCTGTTTAATAAAGCAGAAAACTATGCAAAAAATGGTCTGGTTGTCGTCTGTCGGTTTTATTGAAATAGGCCCCTGATGGCCTGTCTTTCAGCAAAAAAAACACGAACTATTCATGTACCAATACTTACGAGAGAAAACCAGTCAAACACTACTGCAATAGGCTTAGCAACGTGATGACTAACGACTCATGTATTGCCCATAAAACAACCAAAATAAATTTAACTATTTCATAATTTTATTGCAAAATCAAATTTAATTTAGAGCCACAGCGTGGTGATTTAACGATGGTCATAAATATAAAAGATTTAATTGAGTTATTATTACGGGGATGTTATAATCCCCAGTTTAATGTCTCTATGTCATTCGTGATTATTGTGAAGTGATGGGCAAAGATATTATCGATATTGCAAATTATGAAACAATTTATTGGTTTGGTTGGTGGTGGTTGGTTGGTTTTATTGGTTGGATCAATTTATTGATTGGTTTCTTTACGAATTTGTTTATTTTTTTTTGTGGCAATCCGCGATCAATTTTGATCGATCAACAAGCAACAAACATTTTTTTATTGTCTTAAAAATCTTTTTATTTCACACATTTTTCAGTTGGTATAGTAAGATAATTAATCATATTAAAATATAGATTATGAATTTATGATTAATAAACTTCCAAGAATTCGTGTTTATGTTGTTTATTAGCTGAAGGAAAACTAAGCAACATGCAGACGCTAGCACATCAAGCTATCCGAAACTGTCAAATTTTCCCAATCAACTTTATACCTTAAGCTTTAGCAATAAAGTTGAAAATCTATTAAAGAAATTTGACAGATTGAAGTAGCTTCATGTGCTGGCGTCTGTACTCTGTAAGTATTTAAGAGCATACAAATATAATTAAAAACGGGTCTTTGGAATACAACAAAAGATCAGATAAACATTAATTTATAAATTTCTTGGAAGGCGACAGTTGCCTTGAAGTATTTTAAGTAACGAGGTACGCACGACGACATTTTAAGCCATAAATTTCAAGTTTAAACTGACATCTCATTGTACGGAAATCCTATACAATGTGAGGTCAGCTAAAACTGGAAATGTTTAGCTAGCGTCGTGTGTGCAGTCAGCAACAAAAGTCGATTAACACTTCTGTTTTTTAATCTCAGTTATTGAGTAAAATATTTGTTTAAAATTTCATTGTACTTATGCTGCAATTTTGAACAAATATTTTTCTGCCATTTGATAGAATCAAGCGGCATAAATAACCAAAGCCACAGTGGGCACGATTGAAAAATTAAACGAGGAATTTTTCTATCTTTCGAAGAAAAACCTCGTTCCAAACAATGACTATATCAATAAACAAGTACCTATAAATTAGTAACGTTGATATTGATAGCAGAATTGCCTAATTCTGCTATCAATATCAACGGAAACCACTAAATATAATTTCAGCATGCATGATGTCCGCTGGACAAAAGCCTCCACGCAATGGGTCCCTGAAGATGGACGGCACCGCCGATGTCGGCCCAGAAAGTAGTGGCGAGACGACCTGGACGCGTACCGCGAGGAATGGTTCAAGGTGGCGCGGGAAAAGAGTTCCTGGAAGGACTTGGGGAAGCCCTTTGACCAGCAGTGGGACAGTATTAGGCCAAATTACAAAAAAATATGTGTACCGTTAAAATCTCCAATCCAATCTCCAATCTTCATTGCTACAGCCAGTAAATCAACCTTACTTTAACTCAGATCACAAAGCCTAAAGCATTTCTATCTCTATCGATGCTACAAACATCGATACTAACAAACCATTGATGCACCCACCTCCCTATGCATCGTATTTCGGTCGACGGCGCAGCTGTTACAATTTGTCCGTACTGACATCACGACGCGTGTCGCGGGCGCCGACCAGAGATGTTAACAACCTTGTTTTGACGTCGCCTCTGTTTTCAGAATAGAGCTTGTAGGAGAGACTGAGGATTAAATTGGAATTGGATTCTCTTGGAGTTGGAGAAAGATTGTGTGACACCTGTCTGTTGGAAAAGGTTTGTTAATTGATTAAAATGTTTTGCACCTCTGACAAGGGCTTCTCTTAAAATGGAACGGCTTTATTGAAAGTGAAACGAAACACAGTGAATTATTTGTTGTTCGCTGATTTTATTGAGAACATGGCCAGTCATTAACACAATTTTATTTGTATCTGTGTTTCTTCATTATTCAGTAATCGTCTTTACAAACGATGCACCTTTTTATCAGTGATTATCAAGTCGTTTCGGTTCAATCACTATTTTTGGTTCCTTTGTGTGAATAACTAGCTGTTCCCCGTGGTTTCACCCGTATAAGTCTCAATTCCATGGTAATATCGGGATAAAAACTCTATGTCCTAATCCAGGTCATGGTCTACCCATGTGCCAAATTTCATCCAAATCAGTGCAGATGTTTTAGCGCGAAAGCAAAAAAAAACATGCAAAAAATCTAATCTTTTCTCTATAAAAAACAAGTTTAGATTAATATAATATTTAGATTGTATGTAGAATCCATGATGAATATTATAATAAAATGAATGCGAAAGTTATTCTCCGTCTGTTACATTTTTACGCCTAAACCATTAACCGTTAAACGTTATCAAAGTCAAAGTCAAAAGTCAATTTTTTTACCTTACATCCCGGATATCTGTATTAAACATTAAAAAGGGTCTTGACAGACAGACAGACGGACAACAAAGTGATCGTATAAGGGTTCCTTTTTTTGCTTTTGAGGTACGGAACCCTAAAAAACACGCGGTTGAAGTCGCGGGCAACAGCGAGTATTTACTAGAAGCTAATGACTTCGCAAAACAAAAAAAAACTTCCGTAAAAAAAATTGGTGCCAGAAAAACACAATGAATAGAATAACAAAAGGTTGGGGAAAAACTCAATTAATAGAACAAAGCCATACTATGGCACACGCCTTAAGTACACTCGAACCTTAATCAATATTGAAAACCAATACTTATCTCCCTTATCAAATTAACAGAACTAAACGCCCTAATCTAAAGGCTCATCGAGATAAAGACAATAATCGGGAAAACGTAAGAAAATTTCCATTGTTACGGGGAAAATCTTCATTGTCCGAATTACGTGAGGGGCATGTCTGCTCGGGATGGCTCCCCGGAATTATTATTTCTCTAGATTTCTTTATTCAGCACATTACTGTGACGATAAATTGTTTGAACAGTTCAATGGAAGTGGCTTCAGTAGGTTTCTTTTTTATTGCTACGAGTATGTTTTCGGCCGAAAGGTTCTCTCTACTTCCTTTTTTTCTTCGGCGTTGTGAAAGGCGGAAAGGGATAGAATGTTGATTATGTGGGACCGAAGTGATGAGGATATTGTAATGAAACATGATCGAAAATACACAAATACAAACGGATCTTTAATAGCCATGTCCTCAATTCGATATTGAGCTTCAGTATTAAAACTGCGGCAACATCTTTGAGAAAGAACCCGACAGAAGAATCCAGTTGGGTTGGGTTCACGTATCGGCAAGCGTAGTGTGGGACGCCTCCCAGCTAGATGGTCCGACGACCTCAAAAAAGTGGCTAGGATAGACTGGATGTGGAAGGCGGAGGACAGAGTGTTGTAGCGTAGCATGGGAGAGGCTTATGTCCAGCATTGGACTACGGTAGACTGAATTGATAACAACTGAATCTTGCATGATATGACTGGGTACGTAGGCGTGATTAATTTCAGATACCAAATTAATGGTTTGTTTGTCACTGACATTCTGTAGTATGTATGACCAGCACTCCTTAAGGATTTGGAAATCCATTGATTCATTTGTTTAAGAAAAATCGTCAGCTCAACAACGTAAATAACGCAATGGATATTGTTTAGCACATTGATTTTGTGTGTTACGCAATTACTCCGCTGATGAACTTAAGACTTTGAGCTTGTGTTAAAGGGGCTTACAGGACCTAAACGCAAAAAACGCATGTTTTAGAAACAATGAAAGTATATTTATGATCGACTACAGTAAACAAAATCAGAAAAATATTTGATATTCTTCAGAATATATGCTAAGTAGACAGTGTGTTGAAAACATAATACAACTAATTTTTTTTTTTTTTTTTTTTGTTTTTTTTACTTATTTTGATTTTCAAAATCAAAATAAGTATTTTATTTCACATAAACCTACATAGGCACTTAAAAATCGTCCGAAGCTAGGTACACGGTTCCAATTGGCCGTTTCCTATAGAGAAGAGCCGGCAAGAAACTCCACGGCTACTCTTTTAAAAATAATTAGCTTTTACAATGTTTTCAAATTACAGTATTAATAGGTATGGGAAGATAGTGTAGGCTTGTCAACAAGCCCAAGATCAATATTAGGTATTTTAGATGCCCCTTCTAGAGCTAAAACTTCTAGCCTCTACGCCCACTCTAATAGTACCCTCATTAGCACCTATCACCATTATCATTATTTGTATGGAAATCATCATTTTTTATCACAAGCAACCTTGGCACATAAGTCACGGGAATAACGACTTTATTTCCAAAGTTATTATCATTATATTAGGCCGTTTTAATATGAAATACCGCTATAAAATCTAAGTGGTCTTCTTATGGCAATTAGAAAATTGATGTCGTAACTTCAGAAGATATTTTTAAGTAAGTAAAAAATTGGGAGTTATTTGTTATTTTAATGCTGTAATTTTGAGGTTGTTAAAATAACCTTTATTGTGGACATATTTTTATCAAATAGTTTTTTTTTTACTTTTAATACTTATTAAAATGTTAGGAAAATGATGAAAATAACTGAAAAATGGTTCATAGGTCTCTCTATTTGCGGAGTCAGCTCGGCCTTAGCATAATCAGCCTATATTGTTCCCACTGCTGGGACACAGGCCTCCTCTCTTCGAGAGGGAGTGGGCTGTAATCTTCCAGTCGGGCCTAGCGCGGGTTGGTATGGCACATGTCTTTGATTTTTTCTTTCAAGGACATGTCGGTTTCCTGACGACGTTTTACTTCACCGTTTTGAGAGTAAGATTAATTTTATTGATGACTAGCTGCGCCACGCGGTTTTACCCGCGTAAATGTCGATCCCGTGGGAATATCGGGATAAAAAGTAGGCTATATTATGTTAATCCAGGATGTCAGCTACCTCTATACAAAATTTTATCAAAATTGGTAAAGCCGTTTGAGTGTGAAGAAGTAACAAACGTATAAACACACCCCCACACACACACACTCACAAACTTTCGCCTTTATAATATTAGTGTGATGGTATTTAATAAAATCGTCCACAGGCCATCCCCAAACGGCTCAAACATATAGCTCCAAAATTAGTTGTTTGAAATCCATCACAGGTCTATTGATGATTAGACCTGTGATGGATTTCAAACAACTAATCTTCGGCTCAGCATATGCCTATTTCATGACTTCTCAATACCTAAACCATTTCAACGACGTAATTACAATATTGTTACTTACAAATCAGCCTCTCACACACCAGTTTCGTGTTCCCTCAGCCAGTGTGTTATAAATTACACACAATAGCATGTCATATAATATACATTACGGTACATATTTAGATTTACATAATACTCTACCTACGTGTCACTACAGCAGCGCTTAATTAAGCCCGTCACACACAACGTCAAAGCTAAAACAATGTAATATTATGTGTATCATGCTTGATAACAAAATTAGCTTCTAGTTGTATGTTGTGTAGCAGTTTGAGGGACTTGAAATGTTGTGTTAATTATTGTTATAATTACGTAATGATAGTTTGGTGGTTAAGGCGGGGACTCCTTCTTAGCGTGTCGATCACAATCTAAGACACTTGATGAAGCCGTCGTCGTACGGAAAATAGAAGGCCAAAACTTCAACTTTTTCTGACTTTTTTTACGGAGATGAATACCCCTACTACCCTTGTACCGTTGCATGCACCCATAATCACAATGTTTTCCGTGTGTTACATTGCGCACTAATAATAATAATAATATAATTTATTTATTCAGACAACCAAACATCCATTACATTTATAATATTGTTAGTATGAACTCAAAAACTATGTTAGTACCTAATAACTAAGAGAGACTTAGTCCTCTGGATGAGGCTCCACACCAGCGGGCTACACTGCACACACAATTACAAAAAAAAATGCTATTAGAAAAAGTGTACAGGACAATGCTGTTTAGCTGCGTTTTCAGTTGGTGGGAGGGAGCTGAAAGCTAATAACATTTTGATGATTTCCATGATCCTGAACCAAGACTCTGAACTGATTCGTAGGTTGTAAAAAAAGAAATTGCTGTTCCATACATTTTGACCGCGTAGGTATTACACTTTTACAAGTAAACATGGGATAAGGGCAGGAAGATGATGAGGTATTACACTTTTCTATGAAACAGCAGATTTTTAAATAACTCTAGAATCATGTGCTGAATTCATGGTTACAGGCTGCGCGTCGATGTGGGATGCGACTCTTTATGAACAATCGTGAAAAAACCAAAACTTTAAATGATCTAAAATCGCCAAACCGCAATTACCAACCGTGGTGATAAATGCTAGTTTCTTCCCCAAATAAAAAGATGCCTTAGTATGCAGACAAACACAGACCGATGGAGCAGAGTATACTTACTATAAATACCTTGACGAGAAAGCCCGTTTGTCCACCACCACGTCAACCGGACGTCAACAAGAACTAGTTGACGGTGCCGAAGTAGCGATACAAATATCTACATTTAGTATGGCCGCGTGTCCACCGCACGTCCGTCAACGGGACGTCACTTTCGGTTTGAATAATTTTGTTGACGTCCCGTTCACGGTGGCGGTGGACTAACGCTGTAGCGATAATATTACCTACTTAATAACATCCGGCACACGCTGGGCAACCGCCCAGGAGAATTAGATTGCCAAACTAATCTTACTATGTACTAACCTTGGTAAATGGTTAATCAATTTACGTTCATCTCTTGTCGAAGACTATTATTATAAAATTAGGCTCCTAGCCAGGATCCAGAAATCATAACTCATATTCATATTTTATCTACGTTTCAATAGCGAACTAGTCAAAAGGTTTAGAAGACCATATTCTGGAAGATAAATGATTATTTATGAGTTATGATAAGATAATTTATTTACATAACATACATACATAATCAGCCAATCAGTACAATGTTTCCACTGCTGGGACACGGGCCTCCTCACTGTGAGAGGGAGTGGGCCGTAATCCACCACGCGGGCCCAGTGCGGATTGGCAGATGTCACATGTCTTCGAATTTTTGGTTTTAGGAAATGCCGGTTTCCTCACGATGTTTTCCTTCACAGTTTTGAGAGCAGTGGTGATGAAAATAATTTACACAAAGTAAAGCCTTTCTGGGTTCGAACCTACGACCTACAACTCGTAAGTCGCGGCCGATACCACTTGGCCACCACTGCTGCTCACTGCTCTGGTCATAGCCTATATTGAATTTTTAATCAAATGATTACATTCTACAGGTAGCCTATTGCACCATTTTCCCCATTTTCTACTCACAAACTTACACATGAAGTAAGTGCTTGTGAAGTGGGATGTTCGAAAATTTCATATCGGACTAATTCGTATAAGTTTCGTCAAATTACCGGTAAACTTTCCGATGATAATATTCGCAGTTTTCACTACAACCCCTAAGGCAGTTCAATAGGGATGTGCCGAATGAATACGTTTTGTGGTGTAATTATTTATATAAATAAATAAACACACAAAACCTAAAAGGAACACCACTACACTTTGAACACCACCTTTCCCTCCGCACCATTGCATACAAAAGCATGTAAATATTCTCAAATATTCACCCGACAACTTGTTACAACACTATTATAAAAGCACTATGTAGGCACTAAAATAGTTAGAGCGTGTACCTGAAGTTCGGAGCGATTTAAACTTTCCCAGTTTTTGATTGGAGTATCATGTTTTATTAAGAACTTGGGATGAACTGGCGAACTTTAATTTATACTAGTATGCAACGTGGTACAGCTTTAATAACTGGGTTTTCATGTGTTGTAAAATAGGATAGTATAATTTTGGACCGGTGTTATTTGTTTATCGTACATACTATTTTATAGCACTGTGTGACCTACACCACGCTTTTCTGTGTAAAAATGGACTAATTGAGTCACAAAAAATTGTGACTAAAGTGCGGGCTTAGCTCACACAGTGGTTTAGAAGGTATAAATTAAATGAAGACACACGCAGATGCCGAGAGAATTCGTTTTGAAACTAGAAATAATTAGCCAGGCAATAGGGTCGCCCCCTATTACATGGGACTTAAAAGTAACTGGTGCTATAATGGAGTAGGTACCTCTCTCTCGTTATCAACAGTCATATTTTAACTACTGTGGACGTACTATACTTAGGTATTAGGTAACCATAGGTAGTGTTAGTTATTGCGCAATAGAAAAACCGTTTGCAGTTCAAATCAAATTATAATTTACGCACGAATTAATCATACTAGCGAATTCCACACTGAGGTCAACAACACATCTATACAGAACGCGAGACAGTTTTTAAACGTGTTCTCTCCTCGACCGCCACCGACAAAGTGTACTTCACTCTGGTCGAACGGTATGTTGTAGACTCTGTCAAGCGTCGCTTGGTGGCGCTAGCGTCCCGAATAGTCAAACGATTGACTAACGCATTTCCGACACGTAAATGTAAATATTATTTTGGAAATTGATATAAAGACTATTGATATAATGAAGACTATATTATATTGATTGTAAAAAAGTAGGTTTTCTATTTATCCACAAGATTTGATATTCTTTGTCTGTGACTTAATAACAACAGTTTTTATTTAGTCAGTTTTTTCTCGATAATAATTATTATATTCCCAATATTCTAAAATTAGCAAACACGATAATTCCTTTCTAAGTTTCTAACAACAAAGCCCGATCTTAATCAAACCGGAATTTTTGTTTATTTGTTCTGGCTTAAAATGTTTATCGACAATAAGTATTTAAGTAAGAAGCTTTTATGGGATTTGCGTTTGAATAACAATTACTTTGTTCTGTTTCCTTAACATTCCTTAATAAGTCAATCTTGTTTATATTTTCACTTCCTTGTTTCCTGAGGGTTGCTAGTATAATGAACCGTTCACATCGAGTATTGGAAAGTTGTAAACAGTTTTTTGGGTGGTCCCTGGAGACTTATTTTCGTGCATGTAAATGGTGGAGGTCCCATGCTTAATGTTTTGGTTAGTAAGTGTTATTCTATGAGGTGGATTACAAAAGGTAACTTTATGGAACGGCAATTAGGCAAATATTATTAAATGTGTTGTCAACAAAATACGGGCACAAAACTAATTCTATTATGTCTGGAAACCAATAAGGGTCACAATAGCTTAATGTGGAATCGCAGAAATCTTACTTGTTTATTTAAAAACCGTGCCTTTCAATGTACACTGCACAGTACTAGCCTTGTTAAAAGAAGCCATGCCCATGCTAATGTTGGTGTAAGATTACTTCAGTCATTTAAAAAGAACAGCCTATAATGTTCCCACTGCTGGGAAACAAGCCTCTTCTCTATGAGATCCCTCATCCCAGGCTTCGTCCCAATTCTCGCCGATCCCGACTCTACACGAGTTGGTAGATGTATTCGATTGTTTTTGGTAGTTTTCCTTCACCGTTTTTGAGAACAGTGGTGATGAAATAATGTACACCAGGTAAAGTTTCACTTCAATTGTCCGCATATTTAATTCACAACTGCCATGGTTTGACAGTTAGTAAAAAAGATTAAAGAAACAAAAAAAAAGGCCTGTGTTAGGCCCGAAAGGCTCCTATTTCAGCATAATGCTACGATATTTAAAAAAAAAAACTGCAGCGCTGGTATTCTGATAGGACCCGTTTATTATTGTTCTTCCATGTTTTAACCGAACGTAGCTGATGCTACACCAAAAGAAGACAACACTAATATATACACTTTATAACCAGGAAAGCTAGGTAATAACTTTCCCTTACATATCCACGAGCGTAACCACAAAACCCATAGAACGCTCACCGATAAATATCACCCGATCGCTAAACTCCTTACTGCCCACACAAATACAGCCAGATTCCTCCTGCAAATATCATTAGGCTCCTGATTTGGCGTGAATAAATAACGAGGATCGATGACCACTGGCCATCAGTTGGCGATTAGTGTCCAAATCACTAATGATATGGAGGTGCAAATTGCTGGATTCCGGTTGCTATGTTTTGGGTGTTTGGTGCATGGCGGTAGATGAAGCGAGGTTTGTATGACCCAAAATGAAATGAATGAAATGTTTGGTTTGTTTTTATTCCAAATGAACAAAAACTCAGGAGTAGTGACCGCGAAGTGGAGGACGCGTTGGAAGACCACAAGATGGACCGATGACCTGGTGAAGACCGCAGGTATCCGCTGGATACGAGAAGCACATAAACGCTCTACGTGACGATGTTGAGGGGAAGCCCGTTTTTCGGCTAATTGACAGAGCGACTAAAATCCCATCTCGATGGAGGTCTTGCATAGCTTGCTGCGGTGCTATTCTGTAAAAATCTCACCGTGAAAACTTAGGTGAAGTGAGCGTGGAGTGAGCTGTCAATAGTGTCAATTCCTAGCAAAAACAAACTCACTTCACCTAAGTTTTCACGGTGAGATTTTTACAGAATCGACCAGCTGTTCTTAAATTTTCGCTCAAAGAGATTGGGATTGGATTGATTGGTACTTTAGCACAGACAAAAAAAAAATAATTGAAAAATCCTTCACCAATGGGATTTGATACGATTAACTTAACAGTTAACTGTCCATTATGATTCATAATGTTATCCTTTTATGATTCTGCCAAAGTGTCCTTTTTACGCCCCCTGGTGTGATGTTATGACGTCTCTGTTTGCAAGAAGGCCATTCGGCTCTAATCTCTTGCAACTTGAACCAATGCCAACGTCGTTAGGATAGCGCGTGTCCAGAATTTTATGAAGGAACAAAATGAGCAGCAACTGTTATTCCTTGGAACATCTGTATAATTATTCTGAAAGACCTTAGATATTGCTTTAACATGGAAATTGTTTTTCGCTTTCCCAGAACGTGTGGAGCTTTTTATTAAAAAAGGCTTTCAAGATTACTTGAAGCCACCGGGAAAACGTTAAACCTCTTTTTCGTCAAATCCCTTTATCCTTTGATGGTTTTATTAAATCCTGAGTATTATGACGTAATCATATTTTTTGTTTCTTTGCGGCTGTATTTTAGCCAATTGTAAAAAACTCTCAAGTTAAGATAAGACTAAGTATGTCTATTGTAGATTCCTATGTAAATAATGATGTTCATAAAATATGTAGTGACAATGTGATCATGACGGCACAGTCCGGTTGGCACTGTGGTTATGCTATTGACTGCTGGGCTGCGTGTCGCGGGTTCGATTCCCGCACGGAACAAATATTTGTGTGACCTACAAGTAGTTGTTCCAGGTCTGGCTGTTTGTGTATGTGAGTTTAAAATTAAATGTTTGAAACTCACCCATAATACACAGAAGAAATTCCTAGTGTGGGACAACGTATAAAAAAAATCGGACCGTATAAGGCACACCACGCTACGAGCCAAAACCAAGATCACGGACGTTACCCAGAAAGAAGCTAAGTAAGCTTATGTAAGCGGGACTGGGCTGGATGAGAAATGGGCTAAAAGAACCACCGATTGCAAAAAACACGACGACATCGCGGCAGGCCAAGACAAAGATGGCGGAACGAGCTTGACTACTACCGAAAGTACTGGCCGGCGACTAGCAGATGACAGATTTGTGTAAAAAAGAGACAGCGCCTTTGCCCTGCAGTGAGACAATACAGGCTTAGTTTTTGGGATGCATGGAAAAGCCTCCTGCAGCGTGTCACTGACTCTGGCAGGGCCACCATCAGGGATTTTAATTTTGATAACAATAATCGAAGAGTTCAAGAAAAAACTCTTCGACTAGCTCTTAAACTATACTTTACTAATTTAACTCATTATATCCCCTAAACTAAGACCCGATTAAATCTGTGACTTGGCGACTGATTCTGACTAATTGGCGAAAAAATATGGGAGAAAACAGATTTTCGCTAGGTGCCCTAGTTTTTGATATATAAATGTGGCCATGCTGGGGAGACTCTCTCAAGATCGGCCACCTATAAATCCTTATATCTTTTGAACCAGTGACCGACAAATTCTGATATTTGGCGACAAATTTCGACTAATTAGCGACAAATTTTTTGTGTTATCAAAATTAAAATCCCTGATGGTGGCCCTGCCAGAGTCAGTGACACTCGTGTAGCGCAGTTTGTTCCGCCAGTTACTCAACTGAACCGAGCTGTCAGCGCATCCTGAACAGTCACACCCTCTTGTATCTGTTATGTGGTCTTAACCAACTTATGCTTACATGTTAGAATAATGAGGTATTCCATGCAGACCACTGATCTTAACGGCACTTGACCGAACGGCACCTCTATAGCCTAATTTAAAAGGTACAACAGTAGAAACAAGAAAACGCAGAATAAACAAAACACTACCAAACATAAAACAATTCGTTTTCAACACTCCTCCAAACTCAAAGTCTTGTATTTCATTCCAGTCATCAACAAATTACGTAGCAGAGTGTAATATCCAGCTAAGTTTTAATTAGGCATTCATTAAGGGTAGACTTCAGGACTGTTTTATTTGCAAATGGTTTTTGCAACGTCTGCATTTTATGTCTTAGATGTTGGGTTGTATGCTTTTAAGATTTTGCCGGGTGAAGTCAAGATTAAATGGATCCTTTTAGAGTATTTTTTTTGTTTTTCTTGTTTTATTCATTAGTTTTAATGTTTCCGAACCTTTTATGTTATGTTGCGTCACAGGTTTAGTTAAATAAATTGAAGTACTTATTCAAGAAGTCTCAAAGTCTAAGGTAAAACTTACAAATTATCTTCTGAGATTTAAAAGCGTCACTAACTATGACGCACATAATGTAAATAAGAATCTGGTAATTAATAAGAGTGATTCTTTCAAATCCTGGACGCTAAAACCCCTTTTTTAAACCATAGTCTGTACCAGACTCATCAAGAATGTATGAACAAAAAATCATAAAGTACGGGCTTACAAAAAACAGAAAATATCAACCTCAAATGTTACTTTTGTCCTTCAATTCACAAACCAGTACCACAATAAATATATTTACTTCTTCAGGAAATGTAGGGACCATAAATAATTCAATATTCCGCAATGGATTGATATAATACAAGTCAATTCTATACGAGTATCATTGCTCACTTTTATCATATATTTCACGTATTTAGTAACAAACTGAAACAAAAGGCGGTTATACATAATACGTTTTGCTTTCCTTTTTTCCCTTTCTACTTATATTTAATGGAAAAGTATGAAATCTTAAAGGATGTAAAACCGAAAACCGTTATAGCATTCATTTATTGACCGTCTTCAAAGCGCCTGCCAAATATGTTATAGCATGTCGAGAGAAAGAGAATTGAATATCAAGTTGTACGCAAAATTTTTGTACTTTTGTACCACTATAATCTTTTACAACTTCTTTTTTAACTCTTTCTTTAGTAGTTGTAATTTTTTTCTTGATAAAGATAGTCCAATTATACATATTTGTTTCAATTTGAATAACATACAGTTCTTGTATCGTTCTTGTTGTGTTGTGTTGTTGTTGTTCTTGCCTTCATTGTGGGAAATCCAAAAATTTACTACGCGCTTAAAACTCTACTCTCCTAACGCAGGTATGCTGGAAGAGATTTCCTTAGAAATAAACATCACCAATGTACGTACCTATTTTTTTCTGTTCCTTTCAATCTTGTCTGTGTGTGCAATAGTTAAACAAAAAAAAATACATGATACTTTATAAGAACTTTTTATTTTAATGCACACAATTAAAACCAATTAGAAGATACTTACAGATAAGCTACTTATAGATAGGTGTCTTACGACAAAAAACAACACACACAAACATTTCACACAAAAAATAATAACTTTCCGCTTTAAAATGAATACCACAATGAACCTAAACCTCGCTAACAAGTTGCCTAACATGAAATAAAAATACAATATGCATAAGCACGTACATAATTGCATCCCCAAAATTTACAACTTCCGCAGCATTACATAAAAAATTCAAATGGCGAAATTAAGCGTAACAAACGGCTGACCAATTACAGTTTGCCTGACCATAACGAAATTAAGTCTTTGGCGATTTAGCTGCTACATTGTGGTGGGCAAATGTACACCACAACAGCCTAATGGGTCATTCTGTAATGTACTGAGGCCTGTTAATCCGTATTAAATAAATGGACATGGTTATTCTGAGCAAATGTAGAATGGAACGGCATTAAACGCCTTTGGAAGTTATTTGGGTGAAACACGAACGCCTGATAAAAAGGTGAGAGCAATTGCATTTTGTGGCGTTAATATACTAAATATTACAAGGAATGTTTTCATCTCATGCTTTCTTTTAATCGTTATTGTCTAAAGATTTCTGTGGGCATTATTTTTTATTGATATTAAAATATAAATAGTACCTAGTACTGGGGCCGTATGCTCTTTATCACAGTGAACGGCGATTGGCGTGTTTAGCTAAAGAATTGATGTGGATTCGAAGTAAGGAATCATTGAGTGGTCATAGTGAATTACGGCCCTCCTAGTAGGTTCGTCAATATTTTTTTTTTATTTTTTTTTCTTACACTTTTTTTTCTTTATTTACTTTTTTTTACCCCCCAACTTAAACATAACTTAAACATAACTGGCGAAATGTGGGAGTACTATTATAGGTAGGTACACCTCTTCCCAACCCTTCGGATAAACAAGGCGTGAAGTTCTGGTAATTTTCTTTCTGTTATAACGATTTGTTGATATTTTAGTAATCAAAGACACAGACAGAACAGATCAGTGTTACTGTTAGACTGCATCATCCCAATGCTGGGCAAAAACCTCTCCCTATGACTTCCAGATCTTTCGATCTAGGGCTAAAGTGGACCATTGGTCTTTCGTTCAGCTCGTCCCGTCATCTTCTACGGGGTCCGCCGCGCGACGCCTTACCTGTGTCACGGCTCCACGTGGTGGTTATTTTGGCCCACAGCTTATTGGGCATACGGCAGACGTGGTCAGCCCAGTCCCACTTCAGAGTTTTGAGCAAGACGTAGGTAATTGGAAAGCCACGTTTAATAGCTAACATATTTTTTAGGAACTTTTATACTTACTTCAATTTATTTACAAAACTATAATTTATTATTTCACTCGGTCGGGTCGTACTGTTTTACGTTTAATGTTATGGCGTCAAAGTCAAAGTCAAAGTCAAATCATTTATTTCAAATAGGCACATTAAAGGCACTTTTGAACGTCAAAAAAAAACTAAATAGAAATGATTCTAGTCGCCCATTCGAAAAGGTAGTTTTCGTATGGAGAAGAATGGGCAAGAAACTCCACCGTTACTCTTTTAAAAATGTTTTACAAGGTCTTGTATACATAATAAAAATTATATGTGAACACGATGCACCCATAATAAAATTAGTCTACCACAAAAGGTAAAAATAATTAAAAATTAAGCAATGACAGGTAAATCAAATAAGTGATAGATACATGGTGCTCACATATTTACAAGTTATTTAAAAAAAAAAAATGCAAAAGTAGTTGAACTTTAACAAGTGTGTGAGCCACTGTAGTCGCAGATTGTAAAAATGAATTAGAATAAGATGTCATAATCAAAAATATATATATAAATTAAATTAGGAACAAGTTTGATTTTGTCTAGACTTTTAGATTGTCCTATGGAGCAGGACCAGCATGTTTCCAAACATTCTTATCTTGGATATAATCCTCTAATTTGTAATATCCTTGTTTACAAAGTGTACTTTTAAGAGTTTTAAATTTTCTTTCATTTAATTGCAATATGTCACAAGGTATTTTGTTGTAGCATTTAACACAGTACCCCATAAAAGATGTATGTACTTTAGATAATCTAAAAAAAGGTTGATCTAATTTATCTTTATTTCTAGTATTAAAATTATGCCTATCACTTATTTTATTAAAAAGATGTTGATTTTTTCTTACATACATAATATTTTCATAAATGAATTGGCAAGGTACCGTCATGATATTAACCTTTTTAAATAGTTCCCTAAGAGATTCGCGACGACGTAGATTGTAAATGGCTCTGACAGCTCTCTTTTGTAAAATAAAAATGGATTCAATGTCAGCAGCCCGACCCCATAGTAAAATGCCATATGACATAATACTGTGGAAGTAACTAAAATAGACCAAACGCGCGGTTTCTACATCTGTTAACTGTCTTATCTTTCTAACAGCATAAGCGGCGGAGCTTAGCCGCCCCGCAATAGATGTTATATGAGGTCCCCATTGTAATTTCTCGTCTAGCGTGATTCCTAGGAAAACTGTCTGATCAATAAATTCTAGTTTTTGGCCATTCAATATGATTTCACATTCGCTACTTCTAACATTCGGTAATTTAAATCTAATGCATTTGGTTTTTTTTTCATTAAGTACTAAATTATTTACCGTAAACCAATCTTGGACCTGAAGAATAGAGTTATTCACGTCGTCAAGATTTTGTGACCGTCGGTCTATTTTAAAGATTAACGATGTGTCATCTGCAAATAACACCATCTTCGGTTGATTTTGAAGTAATTGGGGTAAATCATTAATGTAAACTAAAAAGAGGAATGGACCCAATATCGAACCTTGAGGAACACCCATTGTCATTTCAGACCCTAATGAGTTTACGCCGTTTACTTGAACTTTAACCTTTCTATCTTTCAGGTATGATCTTAGCAAGTCAAGTGCTGCTTTTCTAATTCCATAGTGCTCCAGTTTCATCAGAAGTGTCTCGTGGTTTACGCAATCGAACGCCTTAGAGAGGTCGCAAAAGATTCCAATGGCATCTTGTGCTTCTTCCCAGGCGTTAAAAATGTTCTTTATTAGGGTAACACCGGCGTCAGTAGTGCAACGCCCTTTGGTGAAACCGTACTGGTGTTCATGAAAGATGGAATTTTTATTAAAGTGACGTAACATTTGATTGAGCATCAACTTTTCAAACACCTTACTGAGAACTGGTAGAATTGACACAGGTCTATAATTATTAGGATCTTTACTATCACCGGATTTGAACAATGGTACTACTTTACTATGTTTCATAAGATCCGGAAAGACTCCTTGGTCAACACTGGTGTTAAATATGAAAGCTAAATAGGGCGCAATAGTTTCGATAAAAGATCTACATACTTTTACAGACATTCCCCAGAGATCTTCTGTTGATTTAATGTTAAGATCTCTAAAAGCTTTTATAACAGCCTGGGGGCTTGTATGCTGAAACCTAAACTCCAAAGGGCATGCCTTTACATTCTTTTTAAGTAAGGCAGCAGAAAGCGTGGGGGATGAATTTAAAGCTTCAGTAGTTTTAAGGGGAATATTAGAAAAAAAGTTTTCAAATTCCTGAGCTATTTCTACATCTGAGTTGATGGGGCCATGTGCAGTCTCTAAATTAAATTCAGTGTTAGGCTGTTTTTTCCTACCTGTTTCATTATTTATTATTTGCCAGGTAGTTTTTATTTTATCATCAGCTGATTTTATTTTATTGCTAATATAAAGAGCTTTAGCTTTTTGGCACACACTTTTAAAAGTTTTTGAATATTTTGCAACATACTGATGAAAGTTTGTATTATTCATATGTTGCTTTAAGCCATAGAGTTCAAAAAGTTTTTCCCTGCTTTTACGAATACCTGGAGTCGCCCAGTCACTAAATAAAAACTTTGTGTGAATATTTTTAGTTTTTAGTGGAAAAGTGTCATTAAACTGCGCGTTTAATATTGAAAAGAACTCGGCGTAGAATTCATTTGGGTCACCTATATTATTAAAATTCTGATCACATAACTTACTGGCCAAAGAATTATTTAATTTCTCTAACTTTTTACATGTAATTGTCCTAAACCTTATTTGAATTTTTTGTAAAGGCATGTAGGAGCTAAATGTTATTTTTTGTCCACTGTGATCAGATGGCAACTTATTTACAATTTCTTTGTGTAAGTAATCACAATTACAAAAAACATTATCAATACAAGTGGCAGAAGAAGCTGTCACTCGGGTTGGTTCAATAAAAACATTTGACAAATCAAATGACCTAAAAAGATTTAACAATCTGACAGTATTCGAGTTATTTTCCAATAAATTAATATTAAAATCTCCACATACTATTATTGACTTACTACTAGTACTAAGTTTCTTTAACACATCTTCCATTACAGAATCAAACACCGATAGATTCTGGTTACTTGGAGGTCTGTATACACATACTATAACATGCTTATCAAGCTCAACACAGGACAATTCAATGGTGTGTTCAACAGACAGTCCGATTATGTCTTTTCGTTCTTTTGATTTAATAGAATTTTTAATTAATATTAATGATCCGCCATGTATCATACGTTTTCGGCTGAAATGGCTAATTACACAATAATTTTCATAATTAATTGACTTTACTTGATGATCTTTCAACCAATGCTCTGTTAAACAAATGACATCAAACTTGGTGTTTTCCAAAAACAATTCTATTTCCAATAATTTGGAAGCGCAACCTTGGATATTCTGATTAAATAATTTTAAAATATGTTGCACTCCCTTTGGTTTTTTATTATTATTAATTATATTGCCAGAAGATACCTTTTTATTATTCTGTAATAATAATTTGGTATTTGAAGGGGTAACTTCTGTTGTCTCACTGACTAGTTTAAATAGTTATCCGGAGTGACCTCCACAACTACAACTGGAGAGTCTGGATTGCCCGAGTATGTTCCAGCGGAAGGAGAATATCCTATCTGACTGGTAGTAGTCTCCAAGGATGTTGGTATTATAGGTGGTGGTGGTGGTGGTGGTGGTGGATCCTCCTTCGTACAACATGACGATCCATAATTAATCACCATGTTGTTAGTATAACTAGGCAACACGGACTCGTCACTAATACTAGAACTCGTTATATTAGCTATAACCTCGTTAATATTATATGCTATCAACATAGCAATCATATGTCTACATTCCCCAGACAGAGATATAGTTCTCTGAGTTAACTTAATACCACTAACAAACTTGTTAGTGTCAAAAAACAATAATTTGTCTCTATGACAACATGTCAGATTGTGAATAGTATTATTCAACTTATAAATATAATTATTTTCATTGTATGATAAAGTATCTGAGTAAGGAAAAGCACACAACATTAGCTTACCTATGTTTAACTTTAATAAGGTGTTTACACCATCCACTATGTCCTTTCTGGTAATACCAGTGCTATTACCTAATAGCAAAACCATAGTACAATAATTATCAAGGTTTGCATTGGCAATTCTTTTTATCATTTGTTTAAAACTTATGTTATGGTAACTATGATTGGTAAAACTATGGCTTAGGTAATTGAGTAGAATTTTTCCAAAGCCAGAACCTAACTCGTCACAAAAAAATATTGATTTGTTTATCTGTGTGGTCTCTGCTGGGAGAGCTAACACCGGAAGGGGTAAGTCAGACTGAGGTTGAAGAGGTGGTGGTTGGTTGGCACCGCTGCATGAAAGATCATTTGTCAGAGACTCATACCTCTCAGCATTGTACTTCACCAAATCCAGGAGTTCTCCAGCCTCAAACAAGCGTACCGAACAATCATTTGTGGGTTTAAATCTGACCGCGTTGTTTAGATAAGCGATGGTTAGATCTAATGCAATTGCTGTAACTGTATATAATGTACTAGAAATTACCTACATATTTATCAGAGCAGAGAACACGCGACTTCGTCTGTTGTATTTTTGACAGATTGAGAATGAGATCAGAGTGTGAACGTTCTTAAAATTAAGAGAAAGAGAGGTTTTCTTTTTGAGTATTAAAAAAAAATAGTTTCCAAGAACTCTGTAGATGGCGTTGTACTGACTACGTTACTAGGTGACATAGCCAAAACGCTTGTAAAAAAAACATTGCCACACGTCACATACGCTCGTTGACTGACACTTTCGTTTGCTTTCGTTTTACGATCTCAAAATTACATCCAAGTGAAATAATCAAAAAATTATGTGAAGTTCCGTTCCTTGTAGTAACTTACTAAGGTCAGCGCCATCTATCCAGCGACTAGGGAAGAGTTAAAAGAAAAAAGGAAAATCCCTCATTACCCCTCGAATATTGGCTTCCTTTTTCGAATATTTTGACGTTCAAAAAGTGTAGATCCTCAGCCTCCTTTGAATAAATCACTTTTGATTTTGTATAAAAACTTTTCCTTTTTATCGCACGTCAGTCGATCAGAAGGTCGGTTACCCATACCCTTCGAGTATTTAGAAGTAAACAAGATAACAGATCATACAGTGTGTTTCTCAATGTCAGTTTACGCATGCATTATTTTATTCATAAGATTGAGCTCTGCCATACTAATTTCGAGCGCTATATACAAAACTAGCTTCTACCCGCGACTTCGTCCGCGTGAAATTCGTACTGTCCTCAAAAAATTTCGAAAATGTACGTTTATGATCTTGAAAAACCCTTTAACACTTTTTTATTTTTAATAGACTTCAAAAAAAGGAGGACGGTCTCAGTTCGTCGGAATCTTTTTAGGGTTCCGTACCAAAATGGTAAAAACGGAACCATCGCATTGCATCTCATCGCTTGCCCGCTCTATTACTTCGTTTTTGCTTATCGTTCTTTCTGACTTTTTTTATTTTTGCTCGGCTTCTAAGGGTCATAGCGTAATGTTAAATAGTCTATAGCCTTCCTCAAGAATTGGGCTATCAAATACAAAAAGATTTCAAATCCGACTGGTAGTTCCAGAGATTACCCCTTACATACAAACTTTACCTCTTTATAATATTATAGTAGAGATATTATATATTCTGACACATTGGTTGCTATCCGAATTTTCCTTTTCCACGCACAAATACGGGCTTACGCCTTAGTTAAATAAATATTTGAGTTTTGTATTTACCTACACGTGGCTCCGGTTGTTGCATCGTCCCTGAAGGAGGGTCGGCAGAAAAAGTTACATGTCTGTGTGAATTAAAATGTGTCGGGAATGTTTGTTGGAAATTCGATGTCGTGGTATCTAGGTCTGTCGATATTGGTAGTGATAGAAAAATGCAAAGAGAATTATTATCGTCGTTGGAAAAATGTGACTACAATCAATTCTATTTTGTTGTATGTAATTTTTGACGTTCAAAAGTGCGTTATACGTGCCTATTTGAAATAAATGCTTTGACTTTGACTTTAAGGGTGAGAGTGTTTTTCCTCAAAAACTATATTAACAGTCCCCGGCACGTAACTTGGCAAGAATCGTTAGATTAGTTTTTCCTTTCTTTAACTTTCTTGTAAACAGACATCTTTAAAAGTAATCTATGGCAATAACCATAGTATAATGACAAACAATAAAAGTGGCCATTTTCTTGTTGCACTAAGTGTACATGCGCTAACTTAATTCCAATACACCAAAACCTTGCCAAGTTACGTGCCGGCGACTGTACTAGCAGCGCCCCGCGGTTTCACCCGCCCAAGAGACTCAAACTATCTATACCAAATTTCACCTAAATCGGTTCAGCGGTTTAAGCGTGAAGAGGTAACAAACAGGCAGACAGACAGACACACTTTCGCATTTATAACATTAGTATGTATAATGAAGGAAAATGTGGTAGTTGTATGGGAGACGACAGGAGTCACCACTCCTGTCGTCTCCCATACATAGCACCCAGTGGTGTCGGTCCCGACTTTCGAGTTGTAGGTCGTAGGTTCGAACCCAGACAGGAGCTTTACTTTATGTAAATTATTTCATCACCACTGCTCCCAAAACGGTGAAGGAAAACATCGTGAGGAAACCGGCATGTCCTAGAACCTAAAAATTTGAAGACATGTGACATCCACCAACGCGCACTGGGCCTTACTGGTGAATTACGGCCCACTCCCTCTTACAGAGAGAAGGCCAGGTTTCCCAGCAGTGGGAACATTTTAAGCTGATTATGATGATGATGATAGTTGTGCCGATTGGAACATTGGTAATAAATTAATACAATGACAATGTTATTTACTCGAAAAGTGTCGAACTACATACATTAGAACCTTAACAGAACCCTCATTAAAGCTAGTCGACATCACTCGTCTAAACCGATATAAAACAAAAACCAAATCTGAAAAAAAAATAGATATTCAATTTGATTTACCTGCTAACGGTACATATCCTTCCTTTATATGTTGCAAACATAAGAAATTCTGTATAAAACATTTATCTTCGTCAAATGCGAATTACTTTCTTAATATACTTTGTAAAACTTATTTTATCAAAGTGAACAAAGATAGAGAAAATAACGAAAATAAAAGTATCAAGTTTCCGTTCAATGAATTTTGTCTGTTTACTGTATTACCTAGTCAAGTCAAATACCTACTTACGCATTTATGATTTTACTGATTTATCTAATTATAAATGTAACCTGTCTAAATTAATAAATTATAAATGAAGTAGGTAGTGTAGGTACCTAACTCAAAATCAAAAGTGATTTATTCAAATTAAGCTGAGAATTAGCGCTTTTCATCTATCCATACTAATATTATAAATTCAAAAGTAACTCTGTCTGTCTGTATGTTACCTTTTCACGCCTAAACCACTGAACGGATTTTGATAAAATTTGGCAGAGAGATAGATTGCATCCCGAGGAAGGACATAGGATAGTTTATATTGACATACCTCGCGGGCGAAGCCGCGGGCGGAAGCTAATATTACATAAGACAGTGCCTCAAAACGCACAACCCTTCACCACTACCTAGTACACACGCCAGCACATCAGGCTACTACAATCTGTCAAATTTCTGTAATAGATTTCCAACTTTATCGCTACAGCATAAGGTTCAAAGTTAATTGGGAAAATTTGACAGTTTCGGGTAGCTTGATGTGCTGTCGTCTGTACAATTAGCTGGGAAGAAGAAATGGCACAATGAACTCCTCAATAACCCAGCTGTTCTGTTAAATTAGAAGAACTTAATTCTATACAAAAATACCTGTAACTACGTCAAGTTAAAATTACGTCACTAGCTAAATTATTAAAAAAGAACTTAGCAATACTTTTCAAGCTCGTTTATCCTGTTATATTTAATACTACCTGCGCCCCGCGGTTTCACCCGCATAAGTATCGATCCCGTAGGAATATCAGGATAAAAAGTAGCCTGTATGTTAACCAAGGGTGTCAGCTACCTCCATACAAAATTTTATCAAAATTGGTCTAGCCGTTTGAGCGTGAAGAAGTAACAAATATACAAACACACACACACACCCCCTCACAAACTTTAGCCTTTATAATATTAGTGTGATCTTTTGCAAGAAAACCAAAAGAATTACAGCATCGTCTGCCTTTTCTAAAAAAGCTGCCAGTCTAACCAGATGCAGCTGAGTACTAGTATTTTACATGGATCCAATAATATCTGACCTCCACAGGCCAGTTACTGCGTACGATACCTCAAAGATGTACGAATGACAGCCGGGACCAACGTATAATATGAACGTGTTTTCCTAGAAATACATACTTAATACAAATTGCATCTCCTTAGTAAACCTAATAACATTTCATCCCCTACCCTATCTCATCTTTGAACCCATAAAAACTCCAACGCCGAACATGGTCCCCCATTCTCCCCAATCCTGGAGGGAAACAGGGGTAAATGCAACCGATTTAAATGCATGCATCTTGCCTACGACTCGTAATTAGGTGAACCTAAATTTCGACGAGCAACCGTTAGTAAAATGTTATTGTCTCCAATTGTCGTTTTAAAAGCCTTCGTACAGCAGTGTTAGCATTCGCATGCTGGTAGAATAAGTAATTTTCATGAAGAGCCATTATTATTATGAAATGCTATATGTATGATTATTGCTTGGCAAGTATTCATAGCAGAAATAGATTATTTTCTTTTTATTAGATTTCGTTTCATTGGTTTGTTGGTGGTGGCTTGTAGTCGATCTTTATCTGATTATCGATTATGAAGTCGTTTATCTTGAATTTTTGTCAGAGCTTATAATAAGTCTGTAAGTACAAGTTGTAAATACTCGTCCAAAGAGGCCAGCTATGCTGGGATCCTTGCAGAAAGACAGCATTAGGAGGGGGAGGATGTTGACAGGGAGCGGAGGGCGCTGTGTGTGAGAGCTAACATGATTGCCCGCAGATTCAGGCGTGCCTCTAAAGAGGTCAAGCGCACTATATTTAGTGCTTACTGTACGTCCTTCTACACTTGCAGTCTGTGGGTTCATTATACTCAAAAATCATACGGCGCCCTTCGCGTCCAATACAATAATGCATTCAGGGTGTTGATGGGGTTGCCCCGGTACTGCAGCGCATCAGGGATGTTTGCTGAAGCTCACGTGGACAGTTTCTAAACGGTGATGCAGAAGCGGTGTGCATCCTTGGTCCGTAGGGTACGGGGCAGCGCCAACAGCATCCTGTCTATGATAGCAAGCAGGCTTGATTGTGCGTTTGTGAATCATTGCTGCAAGGTTTCGGCTGGGCCTGTCACCATGCAGCAGTGATGTCACAATCTGTTTTTCTGTGTTTCGTATTGTTTTTGTCCTTGTATGTATATTACTAACATAGTTTGTAAGTATATTGTTACTAACACTATGAGTCTTGTTGCTCGAAATAAAAAAAATATTATTATTATTAAACGATTCCCATAAAGCTAATTATCTACATGAGAATTTTCGTACATAAATTGTGGTTTTAAGTAAGGTAGGTATACCTTTTCTCATCCCATTCTGTCATAAAAAGCGACTTAGATCAATTGCATGGGCAGGTAATGGTCTGATTGCTGTAAAAAACAGCCATCGCCAATTTTTGTCAAAGGCCCCTATTATTATTAGAGGAATTTTTCTAGAAGCCCATATGGCGTTCCTTCTATTAACCATACCAAAACAAAAACGAATCAACAAACAAATCAACACTAGGTCACAAGTTGAAAGCTGAAAAAAAGACACGGAAATGCTTTTGCGAGCATCGGCAAACATTGACATAAAACTGGAAAGCTCTCTGGTTCACGTAAAAATGCAACATTTTATCGAAAAACGGTTCTCGAACTCGTCGATCGATCTTCGCCACTTCAACAGGCGTTTCGAGTTGGTTTGCCCCCATTTAGGGGAGCTGGAGGTCAAAAATGTGTGTGTTGGAATAGTTTGCAGAGCCGAGCTCAGGAAACTGATTAAGTCGAAGACTGTTTTCAAAGTCGGATTGGAAGAGCAGAGGGTACTAGGGGACCTAGTGTAATATAAGCAGTACTTTTCTTTCTTCGTGTCTAGTATTTTGAATTCTTTTGAATTCTATAAAATGTTTTGGAATTCTATTATTATTATTTATTTTAATTCAGACACAGTGATCCATATTTATGTTAGTATACTTAAAACTTACTTGTATATAGAACTGCTACTTACGATGGTATGTCCATATTTTTGATTATTGTTTATATTGTTGCGCACCACAATAAAAGCCTGGTACGTGGTGACATTAGTTACCACTAGCGCCATCTAGTATCGAGTAGCTGAACTAGTCGAGTCACGATCGTTCTAGAAATTTCGATGCTGCGAATGCGATTACTGCAGGCGCTGATTAATTTGACAGGACTAAACTAAAATTCATCTTCTGTCCTTTTCTTAATGAAATAGAAAGAAAAAGATGTACTGCCGGTCGATTCTGTAAAAATCTCACCGTGAAAACTTAGGTGAAGTGAGCGTGGAGTGAGCTGTCAATAGTGTCAATTCCTAGCAAAAACAAACTCACTTCACCTAAGTTTTCACGGTGAGATTTTTACAGATTCGACCGGCTGAACTTAAATTTAGTTTAGTTTGTGAACAAGGGAATCAAATCAAATCAAATCAATCCAATCAAATCAATTTTGTCCATCAGCATCATTAACAAAACATTTTAGGTTCTTGTAAGAAAGCGTCATTATTCAATGGTATTTTTCAATTTCCGGTCTTTTGATAACAAAATCAAAATCTGCAATTTATTTTTGTTCACGCCTCCGACAAGCAACAAATGCAGCAAACATTTTTAACTTAAATCTACAATTTGAGCCCTTTAGATATTTTCATGAAATCACCTTTCTCAGCGTCATTCACCTGCCCTTATCCTATTCTATTCGGGGTCGGTGCAACATGTCTTTTTCTTCCATACCTCGCTATTAGTTGTATCATCTCGGTAGCCACATTAAATCTCCTTTTAGTCGGTTAAAATAAAAATCCTCCAACTGTAGTCTTTACAAAGCTGAAAATCTTAACATCTTGACCGAATTACACTTCGAATTGCCTGGTCAAGGGTAAGCGGTCTTATAAGAGCCAAATATTGGCTCGTGCTAGCGCAGCCACTCGAGCGAAATGTGTTCAAAAGCCTCTTAATTTCTTGACACACATACAAGATACAATAAAGTCATGGCTAAGAATCTTAAACAATAAAAATACACCTACTTCATCACTTGAAGTTGAGGACCAGTTTAAGCCCAGTGGTAACGGCCCTGACTTACTAGTTGTAGATCACAGGTTCGAACACAGACAGGCTTTACTTTGTGTAAAGTAAATAGTTTACACAAAGTAAAGCGCCTATCTGTATGTCTGTTTGAGAGCAGTGGTGATGAAATCATGCCAAAAAAAAAATCTGAAGGATCATCGTGAGGAAATCGGCATGTCCTAGAGTCAAATGTTCGTAGACATGTGACATTGGCATTGTTGGGACCGCGTGGATTGCGGCCCACTCCCTCTCATCAGGAGGAGGCCTGTGTCCCAACAGTGGGAACATTATAGGCTGATTAGATTAGTGAAAGACCCGAAGGCCTAGGCAAATGGAAATCGCTTTCAAACGTTTCGTATTTCTGCACTACTTTTCAACTGTATAGACATAATTTCGGCTGTCACCACTGTGCCACCATTGTTGATGCCAATCTCTTAGCCACTGCAATAACAATGTCATCTTTACTCACAATATTTTAAAATAAACACAGCACTGCAGCATTTAATATATCATTACAAAATGGAAGTTCTGAAGGAACAAAATGGCGCCGATGTCATTGAGCGATAATCGTCAATTTCTTTGAGGAAATTCGATTTCCTCTCACATCTAGCGATTGTTTCTACAACGTTCGCGATCCTTCGTGCTCACTCGTCCATTCATTCATTCTTCATTCGGTTCGCTTTCCTCAAGATATTAAGCTGAGATTGGAAGAATTCATAATTTTAAACATCGAAAAATTTCGCTCTTTCATGTTGGAAATGTTTGCAGGAAATTCAAAGGTTTGCACTGACGATTGATTTTGATTTATTTTGTGGGAAAAGCTTCTTTAAATTCTTATCATTTTGTGAACACCTGAACTTATAGGTAGCTGCGTAATTCTTAGTACATACCTATGATACAAGAACATGTGTCTGTGTGAGTATATCCTAAATACAGTTTACATACTGTTTTTCTTAAATACGAGTACATAATTATTACTTGGCTATCTAGCTAGGAGAGTCACCAATTCCTTGTAACTAAACTAAAAAAAAAAGTACTGGAATTTGTACATCATTTTTTGTGTAGCTAAGTGACTGGAATTACGAAACTGTTCATAATAACTGCAATATTTCTCGTAGCTCTTTCGGTTTTTTGGGGCAGAAACCCTCATTTATATGTTCGGGGTTGGGAAAGTATGGGTATTGGGTAAGTCGGAGAGCAGCTATATTTATCGAAATGTTCTATGTGAATGAAATTTCACTAGCACTCAAACTCGTTGAAAAATCATCTTTCGTCTTCATTAGTTTTGGCGCGCGCTATATGGAAAACCACAGAGCGGAGCTATCTACTAACGCGCACTCGGCCCGCATGGTGGATTACGGCCCATTCCCTCTCATAGAGAGGAGGCCTGTGTCCCAGCAGTGGGCACATTGTAGGCTGATTAATTGATTATGCTATACGAAAATCAGAAAATTATATCTGTAATATTTACCCACTTTTTTATTTTTTTTTATCGTGTGGAAATCTCATGGATGTCCACCACCCTGGGGTGGATGGGGGGGTTTGTCAGACTCTTACTGACTAAAACCACACGGTGTCCTGCTGCTACCTTTAGCCGGGGTGCTGGAGTGCTTGCGCATTTCGTCACGCTCCCCCGGCCAGGTGTTAGCCCGCATGAATCCATACGGACCTCGTCACCCTCAGCGGCCGCATACGGCCACCATTCCTCTAGAGAGAGGCGCGCGCGGAACACGGCGCGCCGCCGTCTCGGGCCTTTCACTGTTCAGGCAACAATAAACTGTAATATTTACCCCCTTACTAATAAACGTTGAATAGTGTCTGTATAGTTACACAACGCTTTGTCTTCTTCTTTCGAAAGTCAAATTACTGACGACTGAAAGAGAGAAATCGGTGTATAACTATTCATCTGATAAAATACGTTTATTAGTAAGGAGGTTATGTTGTAAATAATAAAGAGTATTCTATTTTTTATCTATGACAGTGGTAGGTTATAACAAAAAATACATTTAATTAGTTACAATTCTCAATTACAAAGTAACACAACCGATCTCAATTTACGTAACAAAACTTCCATTCAAACCTTTATAATAATATAAATGAAGTACCCACCCTTTACCGTTTTATGAATTTAGCGTAACCCCGAGCAGATGGCGCCACCGACTTGGCTTATTAAATTCAACCGTTGTTATTTTAAGTTAGCCCTGAAGTTTAATAGCTCATATTTCCCTATGTAATTTCATAGTGAGTTTTGTATTAGTTCGCTTTCAAATGACTTTCGTTTAGGGTCAAGTCGGGGGACGCAATATGTGTTGAGTTTTAGTTTTGTAAGTTATTAATATAATATACCTACTAATCCATACTAATATTATAAATTCGAGTGTAACTAATGTGTAAACACAATGTTTTGCATGCGTTACTATGCGTTACATTGCGCACTAAAAACTCCAAAAATAAAAGTAATTTCCTAGCAATTATTTTTGTGCAATTACTTAGTTTGGTGTTGACGGCTATGTCTTTGTATACCCTCTATGGTTCGAAGGAGGTTATTTCCGATCGGCAAGACTATTTCAGTATTCCTATTAATTATTGCAATTTCAAGTATTCATTATCGAAATTAAAAAATAACCAACTTCCAACGAATCAGGTCCGTAGTAATATTCATTAACTAAACCTCGCTGCCATTACTTGATTAAAAAATTCTCACCACAAACGCAAACGGGCCCCCAAATCGACCATTTAGATACCGAAAAATGTGCCGTATTCCGAGCTAATGCTTTTACATCAATACCCAACAACTCCACAATCACATTAACTGCAATCGAAGTAAATACAGGATGGTAAGGATACCGACGAGCAACCTGTTACCATGAATCTATATAAATAAAATTCAAAGTCCTGACTGACTGACTGATATATCAACGCACAGCCTAAACCGCTGGTCCTAGAGACATGAAATTTGGAGGGTGTGTTCTTTGTGAAGAGTAGGTATCCAATAAGAAAGGGTTTTTTCGAAATACCACCCCTAAGAGGTGACTGGGGGGAGGGTGAAATTTCACGCGGACGAAGTCGCGGGCGAAAGCTAGTTCAGTATAAGATTCTCAACTCCCCTTTTTTGAAGTGAAAACTTCTTTAGGCGCGTTGGGCATTTTTTGAGATGGGAAAAATAAAATTGAACTCGCGCCACTGTTACCGTATGCGACACCGCGCGTGTTTTGTTTATAAAACGATTAAAAAAATACCCGCTTCGGATGTGTTCGGCTGTCCTCGGGATGTAGGTACTCGGATCCGATATTTCAGTGAGTGATAGCAAAGTATTCTGTTTGTGTTTTGTTTTCACTTGTGTCGGCGCTCCCGGAGTGCTACTGTTTTTTGGTGCGCGGTGGAAATCCTCATGTACATCCTCCATCGTGGGGCTGAGAGTGACTCTTACCGGCTTAAACCACCGCAGTGTTCCACATCGGCCTATGGCCGGGTGTGCGGGACTCGCATAAGCATTCACCGCTCCCCTCTCTCTTCCTTTTCTCTCAAGCCCCCTGCGTTGCAATTTTTCGTCAGTTATTAAAAAAAATTGCCGTTCCGTCTATTTTGACTGCGTAGATATTGCACTTTTCTAGAAAATACCTAGCTGATTTTTTTGATAACAGACCCAACATTTCGACGTTGGGGGTCAACCGATTTACGGCGGGACGTCATTCGAGAGGTAGTTGCTGAAAATCAGCGCTGTGTACATTGGTTCGTCCGAAGTCACAGCATTTTGCTGAGCAACGACCTGTTCTTGCACAGATGCGACGCACGGCTTAATTGTCCTTAATATTGTTGATTGTTACAAAAGTACTTAGTTAATTTTTTCCTCTCTGCAATTGGCATTTTGTTTTTGTTTTGATTGTTGTTGTTTTCACTTTGTTTTGTTGTCATAATTAGGCCAGTGACGCGGGCGCATCACCACAGAACACAACATATACTCCTATCGGATTGATTTGTGATTTGTATTGTCAAATGTCAATCTCAAATTGTCAATGTCAAGTAATAAAATTATGTGTGTTGTCTTTGGTCCCAGGCCCTGACATCAAGCAAAATTGTCAACATTTTTTTTGTTTTTTTTAAGCTTGAGTACGAGGCATTTGATTACGTCGCCGTCGTGTGTGTATATTTATCTTTTATTTTTTTGTTTATTATTTTATTTTTTCTTTTTATATGCAATGTGCGTTTTGTTTGTGCAGAATAAACAGTTTTTCTTTCTTTTCTTTTTCTTCTAAATTATGTGCTGAATTCATAGTTTTTTCCTACCACCCTGTATACAAAATAACTCTTATGGTTGCTTATACACGATCATCTTACCTCCAGCGGGCTATAAAGTAAAATGGCAGGGTAATCGTGTAACACACACAAAATTGCAATCGATCGCAATGCCTTTTATTTTGACATTAGTTTGGCTTCATATGTTTGATAAATTCCTCTGCTCAACCACGTCAATATCGCAATGAACGTGGCTGAACTGTCAAAAGGAAAGGAATTGCGATCGATTGTCATTATACGTATGTTACGCAATTATGGCGGGGTAATTGCGTATGCTTTTTAAAATGACAGTCTATCATTCTATTTATGAAGATGATGGAAAAGTCAAAAATGTATGGGACTGACTTTAGCTTTATGTCAATACCGTTGAAAGTCATTGCAAAATTACAGAACGCTTTGAAAGCGTTTGCCACTTGGCAAGGTCCTGAGGTCAGTTCAATCTTCAGATCCACTTGATTTCGCCAAAATCTATGACGACGACGGCCGGAGAGTTCACTACAAAGGTACTTGAAGCAAACCGTTTAAACTTAACCTTATCATAGTTTCTTTGGATTTACAGGCATCTGATTAAGCCGAACTGACCCTGCTTCGCCCTTTCAGCGGGGTAATTACGTAACACACTAACAGTAGCAATAACCTTCATTTTGACAGCAAGTCAACAACATTCATTGCTTTATTAACGTTTTTCTTTATTCAAATTTTTCGAACATAATGACGCTAGGATTTATAATATCCACATCCAGATTCAAAATTATTCAGATTGTGATTACAGAACGGCCTTACCATGTATACCTCACCATGGGTAGCTTTTAAACCATAACCATAAGCTTTCCAAACAAGGGGGCATGAAAAAATCCACAATAATATATTTTTATGGTGCACCTATAAAAATATATACGAACATTCAACTACCATAACCCTTTGGGTTTGCTGTAAAGATCCGAATACCAAGATGTTATTAGGCATAAGTGGATTGCTTTTGCCTTTTAATCAGGTAGGCGGTTCTTTTGTTGGAGAAATGTTGCGCTGTAGGCACGTCACTACTTGCGCCCTTGTTGTAAAAATTTACTACTAATTCATGTTTAGTGCTTAGAACGTTGATATCGTAATGAGGGGCGCGTGGCTAAATAATAACAGCTGCACAGGTCGATCGATCAGGTTACAGGTACGTTTGCCGTGGTTGGTCTGTGGATGGGTGACCATCCTTACATACCAAGACCCCTCCGTGCCTTGGGAAGCACGTTAAGCCCTTGGTCCCGGTTGTCTTTCGTGGATCTGTATCCGGTTAGACGGGAAGCCGACACCAGCATAAACTATGTTCGGGTCAGCTTCCCGTCTAATCGGAAAAGGCTAGGCAGATGATGAAGGTTGATATCGTAACGGGCGATGGACTAATTGTCTGTACATTATGCAAAGTTATGATGAACTCAAAAACATAATGACGTAGTTCATTTTTGGTAGTGCCTATTTGAAATGATGACTGTGAACCTTACATAATCCTATAATGTTTCCACTGCTGTGACACAGGCCTCCTGTTAAGAGGAAATGTGCCATAATCCACCACGCGGGCCCAGTGCAGGTTGGAAGATGTCACATGTCTTCGAATTTTTGGTTCCACGACATGTCGGTTTTCTGACGATGTTTTCCTTCATCGTTTTGAGAGCAGTGGTGATGAAATAATTTACACAAAATAAAGCGCCTGTCTGGGTTCGAACCTAAGACTTCATTTACTTATTTTCTTTAATTTACGGTTTTTGGATTTTTTCCTTTACTTGTTACCGACTTCAAAAAAAGGAGGTTATTCTACATGACATTGCTTCTTGCCAAATTTCATGATTCTAGGTCAACGGGAATTCCCCTTTAAATTTTGATTCGCTTGAGAGTGTCGAATTATACGTTTTTTGCGGCTACGTAACCTTAGAAGTTTGATTTTTTTACAGCTTCAAGGGACTGTAGACTTGAGTAATATGGTTTTAATTTCAACACGATACCTCCACGCGTTCCCGAGATAAAGGGTCTTGACAGACAGACGGACATCACAGTAATGCTATAAGGGTTCCGTTTTTCCCTTTTGAGGTACGGAACCCTAAAAATAGAACTCCGTAAAAAACCTGTGTTGGTGCTGTTGATAAAATTAGGATCATTGTTGAATTATATCGAAAAAGAAAAATACAATTTATTTCATAACTGAATATGAACACGAAAGGGTCCTTGATTTGATTACACTTCAGCTCGAATGCATCTCCACAAAGCAACAATAGGTACCTATCTACTAGATATATATTATTAATATTACTTCATCTTGTATGCTGTCCATCGATTATGTTAACTGGCCGCAATTCCAATTACTTAGCCGCAGTCTATTCAGATAATAATGGATACGGTTGGATTAAACTGAGTAGGTAAAATGTATTAAAATCATTGTGTTGAGTTAAGCCAGGAACACACAAGCAGTAACTTGCAGTGAAGTATGCAAATAACTTCTGATAGGTAATGACAGTATGTGACAATAACATGCAACCTTCTAGCATACAGATCTCCCAGAAAAAGTATACACTTCGGCAATCATCGTCGCTGCTTCGGAAATTCGAACACGCGATGACGAAATCCAATATAGAGCTGTTGCAACTATGGAATTATTTTGTAAGTGTATTTGCCAGGGTTACAAAATTAGAGAATAACAACTCTATGCAATTCCAAAAACCTTTTCAAAACATTTGAGTGACAGATGACGATCAGCGACCGGAGTAGGTAAATCAACAGAGAAAAAGCTTAGAGGCGCAATGATAGGTGCACTACCACAAAGCTCGGCAGTACAAAACTTAGAACTTTGAAGCATTGCCACTGTGGGCTTAGCTGCTGGTGTGTTACTCTGTGGTGCAACGTTCGTACCAATTCGGAAATACGAAGATTACCGAAGCGCATAATGATCTTTTCGGTTTTACCTTTAACTGCTTTTGTGCAAGTTATTGGCTTATTGTGTAGTTCTGGCTTTACGTAGATAGAAATGAATAAATTGTTGGTCAGAAGGATTAAGGGTATCATTTAAGCTATCACCAATTTAATTAGTTTTATGTTTCTTAAATAATAGGGTTTGTCCTCCAAATAGTAGATCTGTCACCAAAATGTAGTCACCAAACAATGCAAAATCAGTTCCACAATAAATCACCTAAAATCCTGAGATATAAGGTCTATAATATTTTTTTTTTTAAATAATCTCTTTTTCCATATTTTTTTTCTTAAAAATTTAGTCGTTTCTGGCACTCGCCGGCCGCTGCCGCGGCACCGCTCGCTTCGCTCGCTCGGCTCGTGCGTAGGAGGTCACAATTTTAACCTAACCTAACCTAAGCATTTTTTTTAAAATAATTAACCTCGTAACTAATTCGGTTCTCGATAATGTCCATTTCAAGTAACAAAACTGTTATTATAAGAACGAAGTTTATATTCATGTAATGCAATATAATTTTATTGGTTATCGATCTCTTATTTTACACATACATATATTAACATTAATTTGATAATTCATACCTGGGAACAATTTTTGTTTATCTGAGAACGAAAATATTTCGTGGCGATAGATCTATTTATTAGGTGATACAACTTGATGACAAATATAAATTTTGGTGATAGAAAATATAGTTCCCAAGGATTAATAATATGAGCTCCAAATGCCGGTCACGTCAATGTCAAAAGCTGTCAATTTGTAAATCGAAAGTGACAGTTTGCGTGACTGTTGAAATGATTCTAGGCTACATACAGATATTACCGTAATCACCAAGGTTGGTTGATAAATCGGTCATTAGTCATTATCTATACATATAATAAAACAGTAACGAAAGAAAAACTGTACATTGCGAATTTTCGAGAAAAAATAAGTGGCTTTTGTTAGAAAAACGTAACTGATGACAAAAAGTGACTTTTTAGAATTTTTGTCTGTTTGTCTGTGTGTATGGTACGGCTTCACGCCAAAACTACTGGATAGATTGAATTGAAATTCAGCAAAAATGTTCTTTGTAAACCAAGGAAGGCTTTAGGCTACATATTATCACGCCGTATGTTATGGGAGGTAAGCAATATTGATTTTAAAAGGTTTTGGTTCGTAATTGAATGCACAAAATAATTGAATGCCCAAAATGACATTTTATTTATTTAGTTAATAAAAATTTAACCCTGGAAACATAACAATCACGCTATTTTTATAAAGGAGCGGGGCAGTAATATTATAAATTGCAAAGGAACAGCTATTTCAACAATATGTCATAAGGAAATTTAGCGGTATGGTCAGGCGACCGTTTACCACACTAAATGGTGCGAGTTCAAATCCCGTATTATAATTTTTTTTAAATCGTAAAATTCTGTTTTTTTTAGTTTTTGCATTTTTTATGTGCATTAGGAACGATACTGTTATGAAATCTGAGAACTATACATGTCCTATCTAATTGTTTGGGGAGTTTCACACCAATGTTATTAAACAGATTGATTGGTGGTACAACAAGCTACACTATCATAAAGTCAAGTCAAACTTTTGGTTCTAAGTTATATCTTACCAAGTACATTTGTTGTTTGTGGAGTTGACACTCCAAACGCAACAGCAACAGCGACAAAGGGCGCGTGCTTAAAGATTGCTGTATAATCATGTGGGATGAATGCACTATGGTGAACAGAAAAGCAGTAGAGGGGGTAAACAGGACTTTGCAGGACATCCGCAGGAACCAGCAAATGATGGGTGGCGTTACAGTTCTGTTAAGCGACGATTTCCGACAAACGCTGCCTGTGGTGACGCGAGGAACTAGGGCTGATGAGGTGCATGCTTTGTTGAAATGCTCTTTCTTATGGCCACATATTCATAGGTTGCGCTTAACGATGAATATGAGAGCACAGCTTGGCGGGAATGTACACGCCCAAGAATTTTCTGATGTTTTCTTAAAATTGGGTGAGGGAACGCTACCAGTAGACGGTGGCTAGGTGGTTATACCTGAGATACTTGGGAGAGTGGTGTCCACCTTAGAAGATTTGATACGCCTGGTGTACGGGGACATCAATAGGATACCGCACCAAGATAATTCTTGGGTGTGTGAACGAGCCGCGAGCGAGAGACAATCCCGCTGACCCGGCAGGCTTCGGCCCTATGGGGCCCCTCCTCGATGCTGACATTTCTTTGAGGCGCGCGTGGAACACGTACGCGCCGTCCGGCACGGGCCTGGTCCTGATCGGACGGTGAGCTACCCATTACTCTCCGCCCGCAGGCCCGCGCCTACGGTGGCCGGGAGTCGTCCCGTGGCTCCTAACGCCCGGAGCGTCTCCCGCGGCGGCTGGGACGGGAGGCTCTCTCCCTCATCCGTCCCGCCACCTCCTTCGCTAGCATGACTGCTTCGCAGAAGGAGGTGACTGCCACCCACTCCCTCTCGCCCCGGACCATGGCTTGCACCAGGGCCGGACGCGAGAGGTCACCGCCGCTGCCGATCGACTCTACGAGGACACGGCGGTGCTCCGCCCAAGCGGGGCAGACCTCCACCGTGTGCTCCATCGTGTCTCCTGGGCGATCCTGGCAATGGTGACACCCGGCCACAATTACCCCTTTCAATTCAAGCGCGTGCAGTTTCCTGTGAGCGTGTGCTTCGCAATGACAATAAATAAGTCACAGAGGCAGACACTGAAGGCTACGGGTGTCGACCTCAGGACGAGCAGCATCTCACACGGACAACTGTACGTCGCTTGCTCCCGCGTCACCAGTCCTGACTCGCTGTATTTACATATTGAATGAGACCGAGGGAAAAACAACGAACGTTGTTTACACAGAAGTGTTACAGTAAATTATAACACTTCTGTTATTCGACGTCTCTTAAATTTCCTTATTAACCTGTCTCTTACCATTAAATTATCTACATAACTTTCAAATTTTGAGTTTACTAAGCCAAATAGTTTTTGAGGGATCTAAGCTATAGTACAGTATGAGACGCATCGTTTGAGTGTTTCTGTAAATCAACAAACTATCACTAATTTATTTTGGAAAATGGAACACCTGATGCAGAACCGCAACAGATTAGCAAAAAATATTCCACGTGAAGAGCATTTTCTGCTGTGAGAATAAATTTGAAGATCTGGAACACCTGTTGTGGAACTCCAAAGCCCAGCGACACTATAACATATAGGAATGACGTCTTAGCAAAAGTTGTTTAGTCTGATGGGCATTTCCTGTTGACTTACAAAAATGAAAGATCTGAAACGTCTCGAATCGTCTCGCGCATCACGCTGTTTTCCCGTCCCCGGGCTCTTAGAATTCGACGTCTGATCGTTTCAGATCTTCGATTTTGACGACCCCGTTGTCGCTGGCATAAGCAACAGGATCCGCGTACGAAGTCGCGGGCAGAAGCTACTAGTATTATATTACTGATAATTTACTGAAAACGAACTAAAAAAAATGTGCATAACTACTTTTTTATTCTATAAAGTATCACAGTCGGTGGTACTTTATTCACATTACAATCTAGCCCATTAGCTAATAAGTAATTCAAATATAACTTAAACTGCTAAGTAGCTACAAAAAATAAATACACACAAAAAAAAAATATTTCTTTTTCTAAACCAGCTTTTATTTAAATATAAACGTAACCTAAAAAAGATAAAATAACATCATCATCTGCCTAGCCTTTTCCCAACTATGTTGGGGTCGGCTTTCAGTCTAACCGGATGCAGCTGAATACCAGTATTTTACATGGAGCGACTGCCTATCTGACCTCCACAACCCAGTTACTGGGTAATACGATACCCCTTGGTAAGACTGGACGGGTGCCATTATGTTGCGCGCGATTTTATCGCGTATCACGCCTGTTTGAAGGAGGCTTAAAACAAACGAGTGTCCTTTGTAACAAACACTTAAAATTCCTAATTTTATTCAACACGGTAACCCCCGAAAGCTAATATTATTGATCTTTCCCAACCCTTATCACACCACTCACTGATGACACGCTAGGGTCGAGTTTATGAGTACACATCCCGACTCCCGTTACCAAAGCACGGGTCCGTTAGGCCCCGATGCTAATTGTGAGGGTTGACTGAAATTAGAAGCGGCAGGCGACGGGTTAAATTGACTATTTCTATCGATGTAGCTTGTTTGTGTTTGTACCCGTTGTTTATTCTTAGGTGGAGTGTAGACACGGCTGTATATTGTATTTCGATTTTACTGGTGAACAGAAATAGAGTTTTTATGTGAGTTGTTATCAAAATCTTGAAATGCGCAAGTACTTTTTACGCATTTTTATTGATTTACTAGCTGCGCCCCGCGGTTTCACCGGCGTAAATGTCGATCCCGTGGGAATATCGGGATAAAAAGTAGCCTATATGTTAATCCAGGGTGTCAGCTACCTCCATACCAAATTTTATCAGAATTAGTCCATCCGTTTGAGCGTGAAGAAGTAACAAACATAAAAACACACCCCCACATACACTCACACTCACACACTCACAAACTTTTGCCTTTATAATATTAGTGTGATTATTATAAAACTTTAAAACTATCTTTCCAGGTTTCCCTAATGTGATAGTTAACTGTAAATATACGATTATAAACTAAATTCACAATAAAATAAACAAACATAACACCTAAAAAACTTAATTATAGGTTTCGTTTTACCCAATAACTGGGTTGTGGAGGTCAGATAGGCAGTCGCTCCATGCAAAATGGTATTCAGCTGGATCCGGTTAGACTGGAAGCCGACCTCAACATAGTTGGAAAAAGGCTAGGCAGATGATGATGACTATTTAAAAAAAAAGTGTAATAGGGCCCGCGGGTTCCTTTTGGATGAAGTTTCTTTGATGAGATTAAAAAATCTCACATCTCCGACTAGTAAATAGTTATCTGTGGCGTTACTGCACTAGTGCGGTAACATAAAGTAAAAAGCACGCGTGTTTAATACACTGCATTATGGACTTAGAAGCGGTTCATTATGAGCCACTTTACGAGGAAGTGTGTTGAAAATTTGGTTTTTAACTCTTGATTGCACTTACTACAGGAATCTCTGAAATTTCGAAACTGGTTCCATAGAGAGCTTGAACTCGAATCGGATGAAACACTATAGTGTCCAAACAAACGGCAGTGTGACTACATAACTTCGAATCGTGTTTGCTTGGCTCGAATCGGACGCAGTGCATATACACTCTTAGCTAACTCGATCATGTTGCTCATAGATATCGCCATAGAGATCTAAAGCTTTGGTTTCCTCAGACAGCGGTGAACGGTCACGATTCAACAACGATTGTCCAAAAACAGAGCGTTTTTTCTTAAATCTACTCAAATACTAGTGAAAATAACGGATCTACGTCATGGCGGCCGTTATAATATGACGCCACCGCTTTCGTAGGAAACCAAAACCTAACGCGCTACCTAAAATCGCTCAAAAGTTGAAAACTTTTTTTTTTCGAAAAAAAAATACTGGCGCATTTAAAAAAATTCATTCGATTTTTAAATCTACAAAACTGCAGGTCATGAATATAACCAATTAGAGTTTCAAGTAACAACTAATTGATATCGTTTTCCAGGAGAAAAAATGCCATTCCAATTAATTATATTCTCTTGGAAACTAGATGTTTTCCAACTGACTAATTGATTCAGTTATTTTTCCAGTTGTTGCAACTGTTCATAGAACTTTATGAAGGAGGTAATATTTGCCAATAAAATAATTTGTGCTCTTGTAAGTCAAACGTAAATTGAGCATTTATTTAACGCCATTTTGACGGCACGGTTGGCCTGCTGCGCCGCGTGTCGCGGGTTCGATTCCCGAACAAATATTTGTATGACCTACAAGTAGTTGTTCCGGGTCTGGCTGTTTGTATATGTGACTTTAAATGTTTGTAAACGCACCCATAATACAGGAGAAATTCCTAGTGTGGGGCAACGTTTTATTATGAGAAAAAAAAAACCCTAACCAACTAGCTTCTGGCCACGACTTTGTCTGTCTGAAATTTCTTGTTCACGGACTCACCCCATCGCATCGCATCGCCTGCCCGCTTACTTCGTTTTGGCTGACTTTTATTATTTTTGTTCAGCTCCTAAGAATCCTAGCATGATGTGAAATAGCCTACAGCCTTTCTCAAGAATTAGGCTATCAAATACATATATTTTGTTCAACTCCGACTGGTAGTTCCAGAGATTAGCTCGTTCAAACAAACAAAAAAAACAATAAACTCTTCTACTTTTTTATTATTATAGATACATACTATCCATACTAATATTATAAATTCAAAAGTAACTCTGTCTGTATGTTACCTTTTCACGCCTAAACCACTGAACGGATTTCGATAAAATTTGGCAGAGAGATAGATTGCATCCCGGGGAAGGAAATAATTATAATAGTTTCTATCGACATACTTCGCGGCCGAAGCCACGGTCGGAAGCTAGTAGATAAATATTCTGAAGTATTCTTCTATGCCTAATTTTAGTTGTGAAACAGCAATGCATCATGCGACTGTATTATTTTCCACTTTTATTTTTGTACTTATTAAGATAGTTTTATAAGTTTTTTTTTTTAATAATGTCCTCCAGACCGTATTTCGGCCACGGCGGCCATCTCAACGGAGACTAGCCTTCGGCACGGGAGATATTATAGTGCACAAGTGTATGATATGATATATATGCAGACACAGGTGCACTCCCTCTTCCCTCACTCTCATAGTCCGATGGGACGGTAATTCGACAAGACTGGGGAGAGTTCAGGCGCAGGACCAAAGGCTTAACGTGCTTTCCGAGGTACCGGGGTATCACACCGCCAACTTCCAAACTCCGGGCTGTTACTATGAAATTCCTAATGGAAAAACTCAATAACACTTTGCTCGACGCGGGAATCGAACCCAGGACCCCACGCTCAACAGTCGCGCTTGCGACCACGAGACTAACGGGGCAGTAAATATTTTTTTGTAACTAACATTATGGGCCCAGGTTGACTGAAAATATATCTGTATATATCTGTATATTTGTATATTTTGTATATTTGTGTATATGTGTATATATCTGTATATTTTCAGACACACATAAAAATATATATATATACGGTCGAATTGAGAAACCTCCTCCTTTTTTGAAGTCGGTTACAAAGGTGATCCTTTTTTTTGCTTCAGCTTTGACTGTCCCACTGCTGGCCAAAGCCCCCCCACCATATTTTCCAACTTTCCTTGAGCTGTGCCTTATCCGCGAAAGGAGGAGGAAGGAGTCCAAATGCGAGGTGAATGAAGATGATGCTTATTTCTGAAGAAATCTCTTCCAGCATACCTGCGATAGGAAAGTAAATAAGGAGCTGTAGACATCGTGTGTAAGAGTAAAAGAGAAAATAAAATACATTTAATCAATAAAAGTTTCATTTAATAAGTAAAATAAAACAGATAATTTATTTCTTAATTTTATTTATTTATTTATAATTACCTTTACAACTATCATAGCAGGATTAACCTAATGCGTTGGTGTGGTATTTATATACTTAAATATTAAATTCACCTAATAAGGAACTTCTAAAACATAATACTTACCTATCCTAAATTATACATTATATACTTAAATAAATCTCTTGCATAGCACACAGAACAACTATTATATAACTTAGTAACATTTAATACATAGGACTACACATTAGAATACAAAAACATATTTTGCCTACCACAACTTATGTGTAGCATAATATAAATAATAATACCCTTGCGAGTTCCTTTACACTTACATACCTATCATACAAATAAACATACATACGTCTAAAATAAATATTACAAATGAATATTGTTTTAAGTTAGAAGATAAAATATTGGGTAGATAAGTCCAATTCAAAAGAAATATTGATTAACCAATCAATAAATTGTATCTTTGATCATTTGTCACGTTTGACTTCGAATTAAGTAAAAACAAATATTGTTTATCTTTCTAATCATAGCCTATAATTCAAATTTTCTTTTGTTTATCCACACGTCTCATCAATTACCTATGCCACGTCCCGACATTATCATGATTAAGAATGTATTGTATATTTTTGAGTTGATTGAATATACTTAGTTGGTATTAAATAACAAAAAACAATTGAAAATTGTAAAAAAAACAATTATACGGAGTGTAAAAAGATACATCACATAACCGTGAACCACACATTCTGTACATCAAACTAAGCAACATTGCACAAAAAATAATTAATGGGAAACGACTTTTATTTTTGTCGTGAAAATTTGCTGTTTGCGGTAGGTAGTGCGCAATGTAACGCACGCAATACATTGTGCTTATGCATGCATGAAACAGTACAGGGGTCGCGGGGTATTTAAAAATGTGTAATAAGTTATAACATTAAAAACTTGATTTCGTAAAAAATTGTCAGTAAAAGTTGTAATTTTGACCTTCAGTATCCGTAGCCAGAAGGTTCCCAGGTATGGTCCAGTACAAAAAAAATGTCCACAATGACGGGGAGTACAAGTGCCTTTTGGCTTCGCTAGGTTTTTTTTTACACCCGTTATTTAACCAAAATTGTTTTAATAAATAAATATCTATACATAAATCGTTGTGAAGAATTTGTCTTCAAAAGGATTTTTACAGATAAAAGAACTGCAGCAGTACAATAATGTAAAAGTCCTCCAGACCGTATTTCGGCCACGGCGGCCAATCTCAACGGAGACTAGCCTTCGGCGCGGGAGATATTATAGTGCACAAGTGTGCGCGCAGACACAGGTGCACTCCCTCTTCCCTCACTCTCATAGTCCGATGGGACGGCAATCCGACACGACCGGAGAGAGATCAGGCGCAGGACCAACGGCTTAACGTGCTTTCCCGGGTTCGATTCCCAGGTCGGGCAAAGTGTTATTGAGTTTTTCCATTAGGAATTTCTTAGTAACAGCCCGGAGTTTGGAAGTTGGCGGTGTGATACAATAATGTACTCAGTCATGAGCCCTATCAAAGGTATCGGTAGAGTGGCGTCTACAGTAAACAGTCCACACGCCGTCATCTTACTGAAGGTCCGGTTAGCTTGTAGCACGCGCTTGCACAGATGTTTCACACTCACTGAAAAGAAAAATGTAAAGTTCCTAGGGTAAATCCTGAATAAATCATTAGTTTTACAAAGTAAACGCCTGTATTATTTCAAAGGTTTGGACCAGGAGTGTACACTTTGAAAAGTACACCCACAATTCGCCAACAAGTTCTAATTACAGACGGACTTTAAGACGATAGTAATAGTAGGTTTTTTTATTGTACTTTTTTGGTTTTTAGTTTATTTTTATTCATTTATCAACAACGATGTAGTTTTCATAGTTTTGAATCCATTGACAGCAATCAATATTCAAGTCTTAAAAACTATAGTTCTTACTTGGACAGTTCGTATCCATTACGCGCTGTATACACGCCACCCCAGCTTCCTCCACAGATACATAAAAATCCTCACATTGCAAGCTTGTCGTAATTATAAGTATCATATCCTTTATAATCAATGCGACTATTAAACCGGTGAGGAGTGAAAACAGCACGTCAGGCTGGAAAAACCGAATGACACAAATGAACACAAGAAAAGAAAGACTTTCCGTCAGGCGTGATCGAGGTCAAGAGCAGAAACATTCGGTAAATAAAAAAAATAAAAAAAGAAGAAGTGTACCGTCCGAACTGTAAAGGTTGTCCGCTTAAGTCGATCTTATTTAGTGCAGGCTGGCAATAAATTAGCTCTGGTCGCATTCGAACAGTCAAACAAGTTAAGAACGAGGTATCAAATATTTTGCATTAAATTTTTTGTTAAGAATAAAACAATTATATTTTAATCGAGGAAATGTAAACACTTTCACTGAAAATATACGTAAAAAATCGTAACGTTGTTTGTTCTTAGAAGAGCTCATCAGCTCTTCACAGTACCGTGTCATAGTTGAGAGATATGCCTGGTACACTACTTCACTTCGTCTTTTATTATTTTTTTTAAACTTTGCCCCACACTAATTTTCTCCTGTATTGTGGGTGCGTTTACAAACATTTAAACTCACATACACAAACAGCCAGACCCGGAACAACTACTTGTAGGTCATACAAATATTTGTTCCGTGCGGGAATCGAACCCGCGACACGCAGCGCAGCAGTCAATAGCTTAACCACTGCGCCACCCGTGCCAATCGTCCTTACCAATGGTAGTTGGAGCAAATATAGTTAGTCAGTCAAGCCATGCACAACAACATTGTACTTAACTCGTGTTCCGACGCCGCTCGTCTTTGCAAAAATACTAAATTATTCTCGAAATATATTACACCACGTAAGAATGTGTCTATTGTTCGCCATAATATCTAAGAATATTAAAAATTATCATTAGGAAGAAAGCAACAAGGACAAATCAACAATTGAATACACCTACTGACTTTTATACCGACTGGACAAAATCAGGAATTTCATTTTCTTTTCTCAAAAAAGAAAAAAAAACTGGTAATTCTATAAATAATATCAAATTTCAACTTAAAGGCGCGCGCGGAAATGTTCAATAAATTCGTAGTGACACGAAATCCTTGAAATTACAAAGAAACAAACTTTTAATTAATTTTTTGTAAAAAAATAAAATCTGTGCCATTATGCTTCTACTCCGGTCACCTTTTATACCCTTTTTCTGTCCAGACGCCAAATAAAGTCAGCCGGTATGTATCAAATTTTAGCACACACCGACTTACCAATGTTCGGAAACAAGTTTTATACAATGAGAATGCTTCCAAAATATTTAGATAAATCTTGAACAACTTCTCACAATATTCATCATTTTCTTCTTCAATGTCTAGCAATGTATTTTTAACCCATTCTTTGAGATACATTTTTAGCAATGACACAAGACGAATACTATAAACTAGATTTATATCTAATGCAAAGATCACTAAATCTCTGCTAATATCAAAGAAATGAATTGACTTCAGTACCACATCAAAAAAGGTTGCCGTGAAAATACAAAAGCTAAATAGAGACAGAACTGAGCTCCAATTCCAAATGATATAAGTTCGGACACTCATGTCAAAGCTCCTATGAATTCCTTGGATACTCATAATAAGGGAAATATGGCTACGACTATGGATAATGCTACAAATGATCAGTAGTATGTACCCGACCACATGGAAAATTAATAAAGAAAAAATTATGGTACACGTCATAGCGTTATAAATATCAGCGGAATCAGAGAATAAACGATAAGCACTCAACGCATTAAAAAATAAAATAATGAAGAACAGCAATATAGAATACTTTTGCCCACACGGAGTGATATTACTATCTTTTATTTTGTATTTGGATAAAAATAATATAGAGAGCATAATGTTGAAAGGTTGAACAATTTTTTTAATATATTTGTCAAGTTTATTACTCTGTAACAATTCAACTGGAGTCAGTGAAGGTTTCCACATGATTGTGTTTTATTCTGCTGTTGGACTAAAACTGAATAATATTAGGGTATTTGTATGTTGACCAAAGCAATTACTGTTAATGTTGATTGTTGAACATTAGTTTTATTTCCTGCCCAATCACGTAAAAAGATTACTTTTTTACTCCATCTATATAGTTACTATAGAAATAAAGTAGTTATATAAACTTCATAAAATAAAAATAAAAATACTGATCAATTACCTATAAAAAAATAATTATTTACTCTCAAAAACCATTATGGCTCCCCTACAAATAACCTATATTTGAACGTTTCTTTTGTCTATCCACATGTTTTATCAATTATACAGGGTGATTGGAAGATGGGTGCAAAGCTTTAAGGCGAAGATAGTACAGGCAATTCAGAACCATTTAAGCCATGGTTGTCTTAGACGAAGTCTTACCACTTTTTTTTTACCAATTTCTTAAGATTTTTTTCGAAAATTCCCAAAGTTTTAACTAAACTACTTATTTATGGCCAAATTGAATGATAAACGAATTCATTTTTATTCTATTTAATTAAAGTAATGTGTAAGCAATCTAGCAAAACATGTTTTAGGCCTCTGTGTCGTTAGACATTTTTTTTACAGACATTTAAAGTTCATAAAACATTTTAAAATTCATAAATATTTTTTGCAAACCTTATTTAAAAAAAAACGGAGCGTGCTTTTTTTGTTCAAACCTTTTTGAAAACATGCTTGATAATCGCTTTTTCTATTGAGGTAACATTTACGCGGATATCTTACAAATTAATGAAATTAGGACCTAAAACCCAATTTGAGGGAGAAATTTTAAATTTTTGGCAGACTAAATAAAACAACATTTGAATTTAATTTATTTATGTTTCATGTTCAAAATGTTGTCCGAGATTTCTAATACAAGCAAGGCTCCGTCTTCTCACTTCTTTTGTTGTTATTTTCAACATCATCTTCAGCTTCATTGTTTCAAACTCTGAATTCATTCTCTCTATCAGTTCTTCTCTCGTGTTTATTTCCACATTCGTATACACTAGCTCCTTGGCCCGGCCCCACACGAAAAAGTCCAGCAGGGTCAGATCTGGTGAGCGAGCGGGCCAAGGGATGGGTCCATCTCTGCCAATCCAGCTGTCAGGAAAACAATTATTTAAGTGTTCCCTTACATTTAACATCCAATGCGTTGGACAGCCGTCTTGCTGAAAGATGACTGTACTGTCTCTTGCGAATATCGGGACACCGGTTTCCTCTATCAGCTCTGGTAAATCCACTTGTAGAAAGTGCAAATAATTTTCACCATTGAAAGTCTCCGGTAAGACCCAATCAACGTCCTGCAAATTACTCCAGCCCAAACATTGACAGAGAATTTCCTCTGAAACGACACCTGCTTCTTAAAATGTGGATTGTTGTCTTTGGCGGCCCATTCATGAAGGTTATGAAAGTTTGTAATGCCCTCCCTAGAAAATTTAAATTTGAAATCAATCTTGTGGACGGATGAAAGCAAATTTTCTAGGGAGGGCATTACAAACTTTCATAACCCACACAACACATGGGGAACACTTAAATAATTGCTTTCCTGACAGCTGGATTGGCAGAGATGGACCCATCCCTTGGCCCGCTCGCTCACCAGATCTGACCCTGCTGGACTTTTTCGTGTGAGGCCGGGCCAAGGAGCTGGTGTATACGAATGTTGAAATAAACACGAGAGAAGAACTGACAGAGAGAATGAATTCAGAGTTTGAAACAATGAAGCTGGAGATATGATGTTGAAAATAACAACAACAGAAGTGAGAAGACGGAGCCGTGCTTGTATTAGGAATCACGGACAACATTTTGACCATGAAACATAAATAAATTTAATTCAAATGTTGTTTTATTTAGACTGCCTAAAATTTAAAATTTCTCCCTTAAATTGGTTTTTAGGTTCTAATTTCAATAATTTGTAAGATATCTGCGTAAATGTTACCTCAAAAGAAAGAGCGATTATCAAGCATGTTTTCAAAAAGGTTTGAACAAAAAAAGCACGCTCCGTTATTTTTAAAATAAGGTTTACAAAAAGTATTTATGAATTTTCAAATTTGTTATGAACTTTAAATATCTGTAAAAAAAATGTCTAACGACACAGAGGCCTACGACATGTTTTGCTAGATTGCTTACACGTTACTTTAATTAAATACAATAAAAATGAATTCGTTTATCATTCAATTTGGCCATAAATAAATAGTTTAGTTAAAAATTTAGGAATTTTTGAAAAAAATGTTTATAAATTGGTAAAAAAAAAGTAGTAAGACTTCGTCTAAGACAACCATGGCTTAAATGGTTCTAAATTGTCTGTACTATCTTCGACTTAAAGCTTTGCACCCATCTTCCAATCACCCTGTATATGCCACGTCATCATTATTATTAAGTATCTTTTGTACATATATATTATACTAGCTTCTGCCCGCGACTTCGTCCGCGTGAAATTCGTACTTTTTTCTAAAAATTTCGAAAATGTATGTTTATGATCTTGTCATCTATTTAGATAAATAATTATTCGGACCAATTTTTAAGTTAAAAAAACAAGGTTTAGACACGCGACGCGATTTTTATCGTTTGAATGAATATTCAAAGTGCAATAAAATCAAGTTTTAGATAAACGTAAAAAAATGAAAACGTTAAATATTGATAAACTGAATAGACGGAGCCAAAACTATAAAATAAAAATATTAAATTGATTCGATGTTGATATTTGAAAACTATAAACATTAAACATTCATTTTATTTCACTTTCTCGAAGTAGGCCAAAAGCTAAATAAGAGAGACATAAAGGCAATCAATACACTGCGCAGCACTCGTCAAAGTGTGACAGTCGGCCTTCAGTGACTTTTGTGAAGTGAAGTGTAAATAGTGAAAAATTGGTTTTGTAGTTTATTTTTTTTTCTTTGTTTTTAGTGCATTAAATTACACTATGTACTATAACAGTCAGAAGTCGACTAGCAATCTCACAAAACTATGGCATAAGAATATTAGTTGTACTTATGACCTTCTTCTATAAGAACGTTTGACAACACTACACATTGGCAACTTGTTGGCCGCTTAAGATTGTTATTACAAATTTCAATAAGTTAAGTGAGCGTTACGGTGGCCAAAGTAGTTAGCATTGTGCCTCGCATGGCGAACGTTCGGGTTCGAGTCTCACATCAAACATGAAAAATATTTTTTAAGTATTACAATCATGTGAAATAAGAATTCCGAGTTGCTAACAAATATTTTAAATATTCCACAACTAAACGAATATTCTTTCGTTTTACAATTATAATCTTAGCGTCGTTATTAAAATATGAGGGTAGATTTGAAACAAAGTGATAAGGTCACTTTGTAAATCTACCCTCATATTTTAACTACTTTACTAGTTTACCTAAATTATTCCACTATTCGCTATTGTTGGTTGGTGAACATAGTTACGAGCGTTTGTGTTATCTTGTTGTTGCTATTTTAGTATTCTTTTGAATTCAATATGCAGGATAATATTAGTATTGAAGCCAAGGCAAATATTATGGCCCTATAATAACATAAATAAGTGGAAAGGATTTCTTTTGTATACAAAATATTACAATGTTACCATATCAAAATTTGTTTCATTTATTATCATATTATAATAATAAATTACCTTTATTGTAATATCTATTTGTTCAAAGTAATTTACTAAAACAAATTACTAAAACATACAAATAATAATAATTATATAAAACATTAAAAAAAACTGGCTCAACTAGGATTCGAACCTATACCTATCCCGTTCACATTAGCGGGTGCAGCCTCGTTACCGATCTAGCTAATGTTAACTTATTGTTACGAGCTTCGGGTTCGTGACAATAAAAACTGCCGATTTAATAACCAAAAAAATAAGACTTTAATTAAAAGCACTAATTACAACTCAAACACACTAATTAAAAGAACACAATTTCACTACTGATCACTCTTAATTCGCACTTGAAGATCGCTTGATGTTTTCGCTCTTGTCGCTTTATCCAAACTGTGTCGGTCGTCGCGCATCCCGGCCTTATATAGTGCCGCAGATAGTTCTAGAACCTTCCATTGTAGAAACATCTAGAATGTTCGAGTACATACCGGCCCCGACCGACTAGGTGTCGATAGTTCGAGAAAGTTCTACAAAGTTCTAGTATCGAATTTTCTAGAACGATCGTGACTCGACTAGTTCTGCTACTCGATACTAGATGGCGCTAGTGGTAACTAATGTCACCATGTACCAGGCATTAATTGTGGCGCGCAACACTGCCCCCTCCTAAGACATGCTCGTCCCGAGCATTATCAGCCCCATAATAACGCGCCAGTCGGTCCACATGGACGATCTTAGGAGTACCTCTTGCACCTTTCTGTATCCGGTAGGTAACGTCATTGATCTTTGTCACAATCCGGTACGGTCCGTCCCATTTAGCTTGAAGCTTAGGAGATTTCCCTTTGCTGCGGACTGGATTGTGCAACCACACTAGTGAACCTTCGTCGAACCCTTTATTGTTCATTTTGCGGTCATAACGGGTTTTCATCTTTTCAGACATTTGCTGGCCCGATTGTCTGACGTGCTCATAAATGTCATTCATTTTGTTCCGCAAGTCATTCGCATAATTGGTTATACTGCGTGGGGCATCAGGTGGTATTCCGGTGATCAGGTCTGCAGGCAGCCGTAATTCTCTTCCAAAGTTTGCGAAAGCTGGTGTCACCGATGTACTTTCGTGAACAGCGCTTCGATATGACAACAAAAACGGTTGTATGTGCTTGTCCCAATCTCGTTGCCGATTTTCCACAACTTTGGCTAGGTACCTCTCCAATGTCTGATTAAATCGTTCCACCATTCCATCCGACTGTGGGTGGTAAGAAGTTGTTCTGGTTTTATGAGTACCCATAACTCGACAAGTTTCCTGGAATATTTGTGACTCAAAATTCCTTCCTTGATCACTGTGAATCTCTAAAGGTACTCCAAAACGACAGAAGACTTCATGAACTAATTTATCTGCAACTGTCGAAGCTTCTTGATTTGGAATGGCGAAGACTTCCGGCCACTTGGTGAAGTAATCCATCACAACCATGAAATACTTGTTGCCACTTTCACTTTCCGGAAACGGCCCCGCAACGTCAAGGGCTATCCTCTCCCATGGTGCACCAACATTGTACAATTTCAATGCTCCTCTACTGCGAGTCTGCGGTCCCTTTACAGCTGCACAACTTGTACATTTGCGACACCAGTCCTCGACAGCGTCCCGACAGTGGACCCAGTAAAACCGTTCTCGTATCTTCAGTAGAGTGCGTTTTACTCCCAGATGACCTCCTGAACAACCATTATGGTACAGCTGTAGAACATCCGGTACTTGAGCTTTAGGGACTACCATTTGCAAATGACAGCTGTCTCCCCGAGTATTTTCCCATTTACGGCACAGGACTCCATCCTGAATCACCAAGCTGTCCCATTGGGCCCAATAGCTTTTTGTGATCGAACTCATCGCTGAGACGTCGCTCCACCTGGGCTTAGGAGCTCTGGCCTTCATCCACTCCAGAATCGGCTTGATGTCCGAATCTTCCTGCTGTGCACGTTGTAGGATTTCCTTCCACTCGTTGCTGAGGTCTGTCCTGAGCATCCTCACAGGTACCACTTCCTTACCCTCTTGCCTACCATGCTTACGGTCTTCAGGACAAGGTCTTCTTGAAAATGCATCTGTGTTGCCATGGGGTTTCCCGCTGCGATGTTTGACCACAAAGTCGTATTCCTGCTGCTGCTGGGCGGTGCTGTTAGCCGCACTTCTCTCTGGAGACCAGACATCATCCCTTTCTGCAGTTCGCTTAGGGCAACTGGATCGAAGGTGGCCCTTTTCCCCACAGCCGTAGCACCTAGGGCTGTACCTTCTATTACGATCGCGAACTGTAGCCGCTACAACCTCCCTGACGCGATGGGAACGATGATCCTGCCGCACAGCTTCCACCTCCAGTGCATGGGCCAAGGCGTCCTTAAGCGTCCCGTGGTGACCGAGCCTCACAGCAACTCTCACTTCAAGATCGCGGATGCCGTCGATGAATGCCTGCACCAGGTTTCCATCAATAAGCGCAGGTACAGACTGGTAAGCTTTGCGAACCAGCTTCTCCACTTCAAGGGCCCACTGCTGCAGGTTTTCGTTACTGCGTTGTACGCGATCCTTGAGCTGCGCACGAAACACGTGTTCCAGGTGAGCGTCACCATACCGAGACTCCAATGCCTCAAGGAGCTGCTCGTAAGTCACTTCCTTACCGAGAGCTTCCAGAACGGTTAAGGCCTGGTCGCGCAGGCCTAGGGTGAGGGCAGTCATGGCCTGACTTTTATTCCACCCGTTCGCCTTCATGACAGCCTCAAACTGGATTTTGTAGGCCGACCAGGAAGAAGTACCGTCGAACGGTGGCACTTTGAATCCACGTAGCGAAGGTGTTGTAGCTACGGGAGCTGCGATTCCATCCCCAAGTTTGAGGTAATCCAGCGTTTTCTTCACGTCAGCCATCACGGTTAGCTTCACGTCAGCCATCACGTTGTCAACCCGATTATTTACTTGGTCGATTCGGGTTTCAGCTTCCGACAGGCGGTTGTCATATTGAGCAACCTTATCCTTCACCTCCTTCATGTCTTTCCCGAAGGTAGCGTGAAGGTCCTTCATAAGGAGCATCTGCTCTTCCTGGCGGCGCGACTGCTCCTCCTGTCGGCGGGCCTGTTCCTCCTTATCATGCTGGAGCTGTTCTTCCAGCCGACGAGCCTGTTCCTCCTGTCGGCGAGCCTGTTCCTCCTGTCGACGGGCTTGTTCCTCCTTATCCCGCTGGAGCTGTTCCTCCAACCGACGAGCCTGTTCCTCCTGTCGGCGGGCCTGCTCCTGCAGCATCATCATCAGAGCAGCCAAATCTGGTGCTGATGATGCTGGAGCAGCTGTGGACGGGCCGGCCTCCGTGGTCGGTAGCTGGCCTTCCGACCTCTGTAGCGTTGCTCCACCGAATCGCCTCTGGTCCGTCTCCTGCTGTCGTTGACTCCGGGTACGGATACCCTCCGTGTCGTCTTTGGGTAAAACCGGCATAATCCTTGCTTCTGACACCAATTGTTACGAGCTTCGGGTTCGTGACAATAAAAACTGCCGATTTAATAACCAAAAAAATAAGACTTTAATTAAAAGCACTAATTACAACTCAAACACACTAATTAAAAGAACACAATTTCACTACTGATCACTCTTAATTCGCACTTGAAGATCGCTTGATGTTTTCGCTCTTGTCGCTTTATCCAAACTGTGTCGGTCGTCGCGCATCCCGGCCTTATATAGTGCCGCAGATAGTTCTAGAACCTTCCATTGTAGAAACATCTAGAATGTTCGAGTACATACCGGCCCCGACCGACTAGGTGTCGATAGTTCGAGAAAGTTCTACAAAGTTCTAGTATCGAATTTTCTAGAACGATCGTGACTCGACTAGTTCTGCTACTCGATACTAGATGGCGCTAGTGGTAACTAATGTCACCATGTACCAGGCATTAATTGTGGCGCGCAACATTATATTCACTTGTTGAAATTTTGCATTACTATGAAAAAAATAATCAGACTGCGATAAAGAAACAAGTTACTGATATTGTCATCCTTGTCTAGCATTGACCACATCTATGACTACTCGTAGCGCGATGCTACACGACATGTTAGTTTGTTAGCGTTGGAACATCACTCACACGGATAAAAATGCGTATGTGTGTCTAAGCGCCGCAGCCCGTATAGCGCAGGCGATAATGATCATTGCGGTGTAAGTGGACTTCTGGCCGTGACTGTACGTACTATACGTGTATAGTAATAATTCTATACGGTGAAAAATAAAAAGCGCCAAAAATGAGTTTTTTTTTTTAAACAAACTGAATAGCTTAAAATTCAGAGTAAAACGCAACCACCCTTTATAAATAAATTTGACTGACCGGTGATCTTAGATGCCTAGGTAACAAAGTGGTAACGGCGTGTGTTATCTCGTGGCGGGCGGGCGGCGGTGGCGCGGGAGCGGGCGGCTTAGGCCGCTCGCGTTGGCTTTTATGTTAGGTAGGTTTTATAGTTAAGAACACACAAAATTTTTAAATTCTCGATGTGTCTTCCATTCATATTAATGCACAAATTATACCGACGGAGAATATTGTTATTTATTTTTCTAATTAAATCACTGTTCGTCGCTAAGCACTTTAAATTGTGAAATGCTAAAATAATCCTATTTTTTAGTTCAACAATTGTATTTACCTCTGAGCCATACACTTCACCCTTAATGTACCCCCACAAAAAGAAATCCATGGGAGTGAGGTCCCGAGATCGTGGTGGCCACCGAACAGGTCCGAATCGACCGATCCATTGTTGCCCAAACATTCCTGTGAGCCGCTTCCTGGAAGCCACCACAGAATGTGGAGGCGCACCGTCCAGCTACCAGATGGTACCAGAACTTGCGATGAACGGCTAAGGGCAGTTGGTCAGTATCATGTCAGTGTATTCTGACGCCGTGTTAGTTACACGAGGCATTGTTGAACACTTTAATTACACACACACACACACACAACCAACGTTTAATTACGAGTCCTCTCAAAATTTCAAAATCGTTCCTCGAGTAAAGTTATCAGATGATTGAAAAATCAGCCCTAAGAAGTAGTTTAATAAAGCCAAGAGTTATTTTATTTCAAAGTCGAACCTCAAAAAATCGTTGGTCGTGTAGCAATAAAATCTTTTAAACTATAATTCTTCAGTCTGGGCTCTCGTGACGACGTCAAATTGAGTTGACGGCGATGTTTGATGCAACTCCAGTTAATGTCAAAGAATTAGACCCTTATGTGGTACAATCAGTTGGCAGGTGAAAAGTTAAATTGTCGTGCCGCGTTAAAATATTTCAAAAGGATGTTATGCTTAGAACACATCTCATAGGGGGCAATCCTTTTGTTATTACCGGGCAGGGGACCCACCTTTTAGGCCCCCATTGCAAGATTCCTGATGCAAAAACCTGAGGCAAAGCCTCTCCGGTTACTCTTTTAAAAATAATTGGCTTCAAATCACACAACCTTAACCGGAGCACAATTTTCTATCGTCACAGCATTCGCAGCCACCATTTTTTTCTTACTATTTTCGGATAAAAACTAATTTTGTGCTTTGTTGACTTTAGTTATGTTATATTTTCATTCCGATCCGCGCCCGGCTGTGGTCGTCCGATAACGCTCCATTCGAACGAAATTCATTTTACGATTTTCATTAGATTTTTTTTTTGTTTTGCTTTTTGGCTGAGACTCAGAAGGGCTGGTTGAATTTATTGTTTGTATTTCTTTAAGAGGTTTAACTGAAAGTGTGTAGTTAGCCTTATGTGGTAACTTATACGTTAAGATGCTGATTAGGAATTTTAATGTTCGTAAAACTAATGTGTGATAACATAACATAATTGGTCAGGTAGGGGACATAGTTCCATAGTTCAAAGGAACCAATCCACTTTGACTTTAGTGGATTGGTTGGACAATATTAGATTATTGGGGGGTACCCAAACTCATACCTACCCCAATATATTTTCTTTCTATATCCTGCAATAGTCCTACACCAACCCGGGGTTGTCCTTGGGTGCACTTGCACAGTGCATACTCATCGGTTGGTACCTCATTTAATTAAAAACGTCGAACGGGCCTCTGCGAGTAGTTTTTGGCCCCTCGTTCGACTCCAGTGGTATCGGCCGCGACTTACGAGTTGTAGGTCGTAGGTTCGAACCCAGACAGGCGCTTTACTTTGTGTAAATTATATCATCACCACTGCTCTCAAAACGGTGAAGGAAAACATCGTGAGGAAACGAACATATCCTAGTACCAAAAATTCGAAGACATATGACATGTACCAACCCGCACTGGGTCCGCGTGGTGGATTAAGGCCCACTCCCTCTCATAGAGAGGAGGCCTGTGTCCCAGCAGTGGGAACATCATAGGCTGATTATGATGACGCCTTCAAAAGGTCCGGGTCCACAGGGTCTCGAGAAATGTCAAATAAGTAAAACTAAAATATTTAATAAAATGTTATCTTTTTTTTTTAAATAGAGGATTGTAAGTTTAGTTGAACTTTTAAAGTTTATTTTGCTTTTTCAGTTTAGCTGGGGAGTTTGTTGCGCCACTTCTTCCCAACGCACTAGGAAGTGGTGAAGGGCAAACGTTATGAGGGACTATCCTAACAAGTAAATTTGACGTTCAAAAAGTTTTGATTCTCAGCCTAGTTTGAATAAAGACTTTTGATTTTCAAGCTAGTGCTAAAACATATGTATAGGTAGGTATCTCGATCGTATCATGGTCTTTTTATTTTAATTAAGAGCGTTTACGCCGTAAGGCATTTCGTACAAACTTTCAAGCCCTTGTTTTTCGAAATGAATGAACTGATTTTAATGAAACTTCATACGCATAAGCAGGTCTAAAAAGTTACTGTAGGAAATCTAGGTTCAGGCACTTCAATAAAACGAGTTATAGGCTTTTTATAACTGTAAGTATATTATTAGCCAATTAGAAAGTCACTAGGAAGGATATGCAACCATCTTTTATAAGGCTCAAAAGGCAAGTGAAGAATATTAGAGATGGCGGTTAAAGGAGAATTTTATTTTTTAAATAAGTACCTTCATATCGATTATTACAGAATCGACTAAAGATTGATTTTTGTAAATAAGTAAATCGAATAAATCAACACGCCCCCTCAAAAATTAATCTACCAATTGTACAAATAAAATAAATTAAAGTCAATACCTAATTGACCGGAACATATTCACTTCCTAGTGGCTGCTGGGAAATACATCTCATGGCCCAACATTTGTTGCTAAGGATTAAGGGAAACCCAGAAAACCTTAATCAGACCATTACTATATAATAATTAAATTAATCACAACACAAAAATACTCAGTCTTATTCTAAGAGTTTAATTCTATTGGTTGGATTATTTGCAATGCTTAAATAGCCATTGTTATCCTCATAAATTATGATAGGTTTATCAATGTCTATCTCAAGCCATAATGCCTCAATATGACATACATTAAACATCCTATAACGTTTCGACATGGCGCGTTATATTTTTCTTCAGAGTTTAATGCGTCATAATTAAGTTTATTTTCAATGTATTAACAGGTTTACAGTCGTGCATATTAAATTTATTTAATATCGTCTTTATGTATGCACTTTGATCTAATGTAATATCATTTGCATGCCTTTTAATTTTTATACCAAGAAATAATTTTATCTCTTTCAAATCAGTCATTTTAAATTTACTCTATAGATACCTTTTAAAATTATTCATTATTTCAATATCAGCGCATACTATAACTAAATCATCTACATAAAGAACGACATAAATATTTTTATGTACATCTCCATTGTCTTGCAAATATATATCCACACCTATCAACTGAAGAACTTTGAAAACCTTCTTCTTTATTCGAAAACTTCAAACCAACACCTAGCTGCCTGTTTCAGCCCGTAACGGGCTTTATTTAATTTACACACATAATTATCTGGACAAGAGATACCCTCAGGGACTTTCACTTAGCTTTTTTTTTTTTGCTTTAATTCGCCATTTAAGAAGGCAGTTTTGACGTCCACATGATGAACTAGCAAATTAAATTGATTCGCAAAACTAAGTATAAATCTGAAACTAGCTATTTTTGCTACAGGTGTAAAAGTTTAATTATGGTCCGTGAGGTATTCTTTACTGAAACCCCTTGCAACAAGTCGTGCTTTGTATCTTATAGGTTTTCCAAATTCATCATTTTTTATAGTGAATAGGTATCCATTTACAATCGACAATGTTTTTATTTTCTGGTATTTTGGTACTAAAGTCCAAATATTATTTAACTTTAGAGAATTTAATTCATCCCTATTTGCGCTTTCCCACTGAGATCTATCGTCTGGAGTTTTGATCTCTTGTAATGAATTTGGTATTTTACATAGAATAGACTGAGCAGTGAGCACACAAAATGTAATCATCATCATCGTCTTCATTATACGAAATAGGTGTAAAATTTTTGAGTATATTGCTTATTCTATTCTCAGGATTATTATCTGTGTTTTCTTTTGGTGAAGACGGGTTATCAGAAAGTGTATCAACTATTTGTTCCGATTCAATTAAATTATCATGGTTTAATTTGCGAATTTTACTAGGACACTCGTGCCCATCAGGTTTAGATGTATCTGATATTAAATTATCAGAGTTATGAGACTGACTTAGATATTACATCATCAGTTTTGCCGTCAGAGTTTTTAATATTCCCTTCAGACTTGAGGTCTGGCCTGGATTAAAAAAAACCAGTCTCATGAACAATAACATCCCTGACTTCTACGTATTTTTCGCATTCTGGGTTCCAAACTTTATTACCGTTTGGTTCATAACCCACTAGTATCTCTTTCCATGATTTTTCATCAAACTTGGTCTTACTGATTTTAGTATGAACGTAAACAGTTGAACCAAATACCTTCAAATATTTAATTTGAGGTTTTTCATCATGCCACATTGCGAATGGTATTTTTTAATGTTTCAAAGCTTTAGTTAGGGTCAAATTAATTTTATTTGATAAACAGCAGTCAGTACTGCATCGCCCCAAAACACTTTGTCTAATTTAGCACCGCTTATCATGGAACGAGCTTTTTCAGTAATGGTTCTGACCATACGTTCAGAAACGCCATTGAACTGTGGTGTTCTCGGAACTATTAAATGTTGATATCCCTTGTAACGTTGCACCTAGCAAGTTACACTTTAAAAGAGTTTATTCTAAGTATCCTTAATAATAACTAACCTATATACACTGAAAACTATACCATTTACTTACACATAAAGCTTAAAAAAAAATAACCAAGTGTAATAATTAAAAGTAAACATAACACTTAAAAACAACAATAAACTTAAAAAAATACTATACGGAACCTTCGAGCGGTCATTAACTTAAAGGTACTCTACCCTTCAACCCTTTCGCCACGTCGTGGTTCCGGCGTGAAGGAGCACGCTTGGTGAAGATCATCTGCTGCAGAGTGATTCACGTCTACTACCATACACTGAAGTTTTATCACAGAACCTGGAACTGGAGCCGGCAGTTGCGGAAAAAGTCTGGGACTACGAGACGGTTCAGGCCAGTGTTCCCTACTCCATTACTACCCTCTGCTATCGGGACTTGAGAAGGCCACGGAAGTTAGGCAATAAATAATAAGTATACTTATCTTCTAGTTCTTATTATTTACGAACCTCCTACATTCCTACCTGCTGGCAACCCCCCTAAGGGAAGAGTCACGCCCTCTCTCTACACAATAACTTTTCATTTAAGTCGTTAGATATTCGCCACCGTTAAGTATCACAGTATAAGTTGACTAATTTTAAATTAAACTTAGCCTCAATTTTAGCCACAAAATCTTTAAAAACAGCAAACACGCCTGATTTATAGGTTAATATATACGTAACGCAATAATGTATAGTATACTCTTCAACAAAAAACACAAAATAGTTTTTGTTGTTGTTAGTTGGGGGAGTAATAGGTCCACAAACATCTGAGTGCACAATATACATATAATGGCCGTTTAACATGACTTTTATCTTTAACCAGATTGAATGGAAGTCGACTCTGTTTTCCATTTATACAGGCCTCACACAACTCATCATCTAGCATCACAGTTTCAATTTGGCTGGTGTCATAAACCATTTTATTAGTTTTAATTTCAATAAAATTATTTTTACTAATATTACCAAAGTTATGATGCCATAATTTTTACATATTTTTATTACTGCATACTTGAGAAACAGATTGACACTTATTTACAGATGCCATTAAGTCTACAGCAATTAAATTATTTTTCAACATACCTTACTTAATAGTTTTACTATCCTTACGTATTTGGACTCCTTGCTGGTCGAAAATGACTGTCAACGCAGCACGTTGCATTTTTGATACAGATAGCAGGTTGCATGGTACCTCAGCACAGAAGAGCACGTCCTCTAAAACTCCTTGAACGCCCATGTTGCTGGTCACATACATTGTTCCCTTTTTGGTACCTGAAACATAAATTCACCATTTTTAGCAATAGAAATTTTTAATGGCGTTGGTGACGGTGTGACTAATGAAAAGAACTTCCCGGTTTATAATATGGTTCGATGCTCCAGAATCCATAGGAAAGTAACTTTGCTTCCATCATCATCCGCTTGATAGTCTCCCATCATAAAAGCAAATCCAGAAAAATTATTTGTTGTGGTCCAGTGATCTTAACTGCCTGGACCGTCCTTGTCCTTTCCGTATTTTAGCTGCTGCTGTTGTTGAGCTCTTTTGAAGTAGAAACAGTAGTTTTTCACATGCCCCTTGCGGCCACAGTGATGACACTTCAAGAACTGACACTTCTTCTTCTGCTTGTTATCCTTTATAATTTTGAAAATGATCGAAGTTTCTTTTTCGAAATTCCTGTCCATTTTTCCACTCAACTTGCAAAACTTTGACACTGGTATCACTAGACTCATTTTTCAACTTGACTTCATGATCCAAAAACCTTGTTTAACAAATGCTAGCGTTAAATTATCCTCCGATAAAGTTTCGATCGCAGTTGTCACGCCATCATAAGTTGCATCCAATTATCGGGTCTTCGTCAATAACTTTTATCATATCCATTACACTTAACAATGCCCGTATTCATAACTTCTAGACACTGCATATTTCACCATCGAATGGCTTGATATTACGTTTGTTTATAGATTATCCATTTTAAAAAGTTCGTAACGGACTTACTTTTTGAACCACTTATATTGCAGTAAAAACGTAACCTGGTCCCATAACCTGTAGGAAATCTAGGTTCAGGCACTTCAATAAAACGAGTTATAGGCTTTTTATAACTGTAAGTATATTATTAGCCAATTAGAAAGTCACTAGGAAGGATATGCAACCATCTTTTATAAGGCTCAAAAGGCAAGTGAAGAATATTAGAGATGGCGGTTAAAGGAGAATTTTATTTTTTAAATAAGTACCTTCATATCGATTATTACAGAATCGACTAAAGATTGATTTTTGTAAATAAGTAAATCGAATAAATCAACAGTTACTTTAGAACATTTTCGAAAAATAATGTTACAGCAAATTAGACCGATTTTAAACTTCGAAAAACAAGGGCTTGAAAGTTTTGTATGAAATGCCGTACGGCGTAAACGCTCTTCACCTACACTGTTCCACTGCTAAGTTTCCTCCACCAAATCCTTCCAGGCCTTTTTTTTAGAACCACCTAGATCCTTTTGTCATTTACTTCCTAAAATTGGTTTATAAAGAATTTCTACAATATAAAATTTTGATAAAACGAGGAGTAAGGTATCGTGTGAGTTCGGACTTCAAAAGCATCATAACCGTCCTATATTTACTTTATCTTCTAAGGCCAGTCTTGTGTCACTTTAGTACTGAACGTATTGGAAATCCTACTGGTCTACTTTACTGTTATTTTGTTTGATCATAAAACATAACTTCACGCCTACACTCCATAAGCTGTGGGCAGGGGTATAAAGACTAGCTGACATATGGCAAATAATAATTTAATTTCATGTCACGAACACATCTCGTAATGTTAATTAGTTTGCATACCTACTATTGTATAGAGAGGGGCCCGTGGCTAAATAATAACAGCCGCACAGATCGATCGACCAAGTTAAGCTACGCTTGCCACGGTTAGTCGGTGGATGGGTGACCATCTTTACATACCGTGACCCCTCCGTACCTCGGAAAGCACGTTAAGCCGTTGGTCCTGGCTGTCATTCGTGGATCTTTGACAGTCGTTACGGGTAGTCAGAAGCCCGAAAGTCTGACAACCAGTCTTATCAAGGGGTATCGTATTACCCAGTAATTGGGTTGTGGAGGTCAGATAGGCAGTCGCTCCATGTAAAATACTGGTATTCAGCAAGAAAAGGCTAGGCAGATGATGATTTACTATTGTATAGATCCCGACCCGACCCCTACATAGTTGGGAAAAGGCTAGACAGATGATGATTTACTATTGTATAGATCCCGACCCGACCCCTACATAGTTGGGAAAAGGCTAGACAGATGATGATTTACTATTGTATAGATCCCGACCCGACCCCTACATAGTTGGGAAAAGGCTAGGCAGATGATGATTTACTATTGTATAGATCCCGACCCGACCCCTACATAGTTGGGAAAAGGCTAGACAGATGATGATTTACTATTGTATAGATCCCGACCCGACCCCTACATAGTTGGGAAAAGGCTAGGCAGATGATGATTTACTATTGTATAGATCCCGACCCGACCCCTACATAGTTGGGAAAAGGCCAAACAGATGATGACCTACTATTGTATAGAATCAAGTATTTCTGACTGAACAGACAGCTGTGCTGCTGGGGAGTTTGTTGCGCCACTTCTTCTCCCCAGCGAAAGCACTAGGAAGTGGTGAAGGGCTAGTGTTTTGGGGGACTTTCTTAGTGCTGATACTCAGCCTAATTTGAATAAATGAAAGTGATAAGGCAGTATCGTATACTACCTTCTGCCCGCGACTTCGTCCGCGTGAAATTTCACCCTCCCCCCATTCACCCTCTTAGGGGTGGAATTTCGAAAAACCCTTTCTTCACAAATAACACACCCTCCAAATTTCATGCCTCTAGGACCAACGGTTTAAGCTGTGCGTTGTTATATCAGTCAGTCAGGACTTTGAATTCTATTTAGGGCTGATTTTTCCAACACCAGATATTTTTATCCGAGGAATAATTATGAGTTTTTGACAGTTCTTCAATACAAAATCTGTCAGACGTCAATTTTATTCCACGAATAAAAAAATATCTGTCGATGGAAAAATCAGCCCTTAGTTATATAGATATTGTAATGTTTGATGTAGGTAATTTTTATGTTTTGTATTTTTGTGGTGTACAATAAAGTGTAAATAAACAAATAAGTGAATTTTGAAAGTACACTCAAAATTCGCCAGTTATGTAAATAAAAACGGGTCAAATTGAGAACCTTTTCCTTTTAAAAGGCTCCTTCAAACAGGCGCGACACGCGATAAAATCGCACGCGACACAAAGGCACCGCAAACACATCAAGTCGCGCAACGAGTGGTCCTTTGTGTCGCGCGCGATTATATCGCGTGTCGCGCCTGTTTGTCGGTTTAAAAGCACGTCAATTTCTATTTTTATTTTACCACTAGGCTTTTCTTAATTTAATCCATTTCGTGCCTACGCGAGACAAGCTCATGTCATGTTGTAAAGACTAACCTCCCCGCAATTTATTTTATTGAACGCCCAGAGGGCTCTTAGGTACCCATAACATAAACTCCATTCGGTACTAAACAAAATCCAAAAACCTACCTGAAATTCTACCCGTCAAACAAGCAAAATACTATGCGGATAAGTAGTAAATCGCTCCAGTGAATATATTAGTTGGGGCAAAACGGTACAAGTCTTAAGTTCCAATACGGACGCTGACTTATGAACGCTAAGGTTTTCGCTAACTTTTCTTGAGAGTTAACCCGTAACTGGGTTCCGTGGAGCTATAAAGCATGAGCTGTTTGGAGGGAGCTGTTGTTTTTTAATAATTAGCCTTTTTTCTAAGAAAGACAAATTCAGTGTGTCTCAGAAATGAATGTGTGGTCATATTTAAGAGGAAATGCGGTCGGAGAAACTTTTTGAAAAAGCCTAAGTCTAGTCTTAATTCGAGGTTTGGCTCTCGCCTATTTTCTCCTCCAATATTGGACCAATTTAAATATATTTCACTAGCTTTTGCCCGCGACTTCGTCCGCGTGAAATTTCATCCTCCCCGCGTTCACCCTCTTAGGGGTTGAATTTCGAAAAATCCTTCCTTATTCCTTGTCTACATTATAAAGGGAACCTCTGTGCAAAATTTCAGCTTTCTAGGTCCAAGGGTTTGGGCTGGGCGTTGATGAGTCAGTCAATCAGTCAGTCAGGACTTTTCTTTTTATTTATGTAGATAAATAGAAGAAGAAGTATATAATACTGTGTCCCTATGTTTCCTTTTTGATGATACATACTTTTTATAAACACTAGAACCCTCAAAAAATTCTCAAATTTGCCGCTGTCAACAGAGGCCTAGTGTGCAAACTTGACAACAATTAATGAAAAAAGAAACGCACAACGCAACAACGCACTACGTATATGCGAAATTTCAGGATGATCAGTTCAGTGTTTAAGGCGTTAAAAGGTAACAAACAAACAACTACTTTCGCATATACATCCCTTTATGTGTTAACGCGGCCGAATCGGGTAGAAAGTTAGGATGTCGACAGCAAAACTCAATGCGACATTATTTGCGTTTAAGAGACCCATCGTGATGAAACCCGAAGCTTCACATCCGATCCGAAGCCACACATCCTTGGAATTACGGTTATTGGCGAGATCTGTCAAAAAAAAATTGGCCTAGCGCTTTTTGACATTCATCCGTGACAACTTTACTAACATAAAATTACTCAATATTTCCATGCGAGTTCACAGCCAGCTTACATGTGCCTAAAATATCGAGAAGCGATTCCCGTATCCGAAATATTTATAGCTCGAAGTAACCAGGAGCTCGAACAGCAGTGACGTACAAGATTTATGTGGAAATTCACTTAATGTACCGACTCTAATTTTATTAGTTTATACTTTTCAATCACACTTCGCGAGATTAAACTTCCTCCTTCACATAGCAAATTGCATTCGTGAAATATTCTGCTTACTGTGATCATGATAATTTGGTTGGTTTACAAAGGTTACAGAATTAATTAGTTCCAGAAGACTAATATGTATAGGTCGACCGCTTAAAGCTCATTTCAGACTACGCTGTAATATATAGCATATACCTAGTTTATAGCACAACAATATCCCTCGGCATACATTTAAATAATAATATAGTTTAACAAAGTGTGAAAGAGTTCTAAATAAATGTATGGCGAACGATGTTGTGCTATAAACTATATGCTATTATTTATAGCGTAGTCTATCGACACCCTTGCATGAGGATGTCGATCACTTTACGGTAGTAAAGTGACTTTCCGTTAGTATTGTGAAACTTATAATAATTTATTATGTTTTTTTAATTCATATTTTGTTATAAATAAGCAACTACTTCATTTTAGTCACTTTAAAGGATTAATGCTAAAGATTTTGTATTTGGTACAAAATTATCCAACACCCAAGTTCAACAACTATTACTGCTAAACTAATAAAGATATCTTAACCGCTATAGTTTTCCTATAAAGATCATGAAATGCACTATCTTTGAGAATTTTTCCAGATTTTTCAAGCCCGCAGTTTAGCTTTTAGAGGGGGGGACGCCCTACTGGAACAAAAATTTGTACTTTAAAGTTTAATATTTCGTAAATGGAGCATTAAATCGAAAAATAATCTTAGCAACCCCCAAGACATTTTAATTCCTGCAATTCCTTGAAGCAGTGAAAAAATCAAACTTCTAAGTCAACGCATTCAAAAGATACGGGCGTTTACGTTTATGTTCCGTTTATTAAATTCCGCATATTTTGACACTCACAAGCATCAAAAACTATAGGGTACTTCCCGTTGACCTAGAATCATGAAGTTTGGTTAGAAACAATGTCATGACAAAAAAAAAATCGAAAACCGTTGTAGTTACATTACTAAAAAAACGGTTAAAATATTCGAGACAGGATTCCTATGATAAACTATTTACATACCTACAAATTGGTACGGAAGCCGGACCGACTCGCCAGTTTTTAACTTCACCAGTTTTTAACTTCTTTCGTTGCTCGAAAACCCATAACATATAAACAGTACCGTAATCTCTACAGGTTTCTAAAGATAAAACATTTACAAGTAAACACAAATAAAGCAAGTTTATTCAACACTGTAATAAAAATAGCGACGCGGAAGCTGGGGGATTTCCTTTGACGAAAACGTGGCTGTTGAAGCTACTGGGACCATGTACCGACGGTTTAATCAAACCAGGAACTTACATAAACTTAGTTACATTGACATTCTGGACGACTGGAAGGGAAACTGGTTTTTTTTATTTTTAATACGTGAGTTCGGTAGAGCAGTGGTTGCCCGAGCAGGCACATTACTTTGTGTAAATTATTTCATCACCACTGCTCTCAAAACGGTGAAGGCAAACATTGTGAGGAAACCGGTATGTCCTAGATCGAAAAATTCGAAGACATGTGATATGTTACCAACCCGCACTGGGCCCGCGTGGTGGATTAAAGCCCACTCCCTCTTACTGAGAGGAGTCCTGTGTCCCAGCAGTGGGAACATTATAGGTTGATTATGCACGCGAGTTCGAGGACCCTTGGCATCAATTTACGTTGCCACCTTGTAGGCTGTACTTATAACGTAACATATCACCATGCCGGTTTTTCGAAAGTTTAGGCAGGGGTAACTTATAGTACACCAACATATTGCGGGGTATTCCTCAAAACGCACCAACTTTGAAACGCACCAAATGAAACGTCTATCGATATAATTTATAACGAATCCTTCATGCTCTTCTCTTAAAAGCAAAAAAGTGGTTAACACCAACTGTTTATTGCAGCTGCCATATGTCATGCCAACAACGCAATAGAATTCAAAATCGGTTGAACGGAATGTAAAAAAGGTTTCTCTAATCTTATTTAAAATGGAGTATACTTCCCCATTAGATAGCTCCAAAACGTGATATAATTTATATTTTCCTCAAAATCTAAAATGTCTCTTCCAGTCGTTCTAACTCAATGATGTTAGTAGATCTTGTCTGAACGTTAATACCTCTTATCTGGACATAAGCTCAACTACACTGGTTATAAGCGGTTAGTTACCGGTTGAAATCGGTTTTAGTGCAATATGTTTGTGTAAACTAGCACTAGAATTTGGGTTGTATAACTTAATTTACTTACCCTTTATTTATAAACGTGGCATAAAAGCAAGGACCAAATGTTTAGAACCGCTTTTTTTTACGATTTTGCTTTGGTTCCATTATGAATGTTGTTCATAACTACATCATCATCATAATCATCATCTGCCTAGCCTTTTCCCAACTATGTTGGGGTCGGCTTCCAGTCTAACCAGATGCAGCTGAATACCAGAATTTTACAACTACATATGAGTTCAATTATCCTTTTGAGTTACAGTGATTTAAATCATTAACATATTTTATACAAAGAAGTATAACAAATAATTAGTAAATTTTTTTAGATACATTTTCACGTGATACCATACCATACCATAATCAGCCTATAAGGTTCCCACTGCTGGGACACAGGCCTCCTCTCTTCGAGAGGGAGTGGGCTGTAATCTACCACGCGCGCCCAGTGCGTGTTGGTAGATGTCACATATCTACGAATTTCTGGTTCTAGGACATGCCGGTAAAACTTTAACGTAAATCATTTGTATAATCTAAAGGTAGAAAATAAGTACTAAATATGAATACTTCATAAACAAAAAACCATCCATTAGCTTGTCTACCAAATTGTTGAATCGTCATTATGGAGGGTCAAACATTTATGGTCGATAAAACAATTTATATGATTCCTATTCTAAATTATAAATGTCTGTTGTAGTAGTAAGTACGTTTTAATACAATTACCTATTACGAAAATTTCAAAACAACTTATCCATAAAATTATTTGTTTACCCAGGAATCCTTTTTACTGAAATCCCAAGAGAAAGTGACATTTATTTATCTAAAGTGCTAAGAAATCCATTCCGTATTATAATAAAAAAGTGATAAAAATCGGCGGGCGACATAAAAAGTTTCGTCTAGACATAGGAAAAAAATTGGCAACATCATTTTGTTGAAATTGAAAGAACTTGTAATATTTCTTTTAGAAATAAAACTGTCCCTAAGGGCATGTGCACACGACATTTTTTAAACGCGCGTATCGCGTCTGTATCGCTGCAAACGCGCGTCGACGGCGCTTTTAAAAAACCGGGCAAGAGCGAGTCGGACTCGCACACCGAGGGTTCCGTACCATCATATGTTTTTAAATTTTCACCGGCGAGCTACTTACTAGATCTCGTTCAAACCAATTTTCGATGGAAGTTTACATGATAATGTACATCATATATTTTTTTTTGTTTTATCATTCTCTTATTTTAGAAGTTACAGGGGGGGGACACATTTTACCACTTTAGAAACCTCAATCATTTTTGAAGACCTATCCATAGACACCCAACAAGTATGGGTCTGATGAAAAAAAAATTTTGAATTTCAGTTCTAAGTATGGGGAACCCCCATAATTTATTGTTTTTTTTCTATTTTTTCTCATCATCTACTTACCAAGTTTCAACAGTGTAGCTCATAAAGTTTCGGAAAAAAGTGGCTGTGACATACGGACGGACAGACAGACAGACATGACGAATCCATAAGGGTTCCGTTTGCCATTTGGCAACGGAACCCTAAAAACGTGGTGTGCACAGACCCTAAAAGTACAACTGAACTGTGCCTAAAAGATTTAGATGAAAGGATGAAAGTAAGTAGGCTTTTGTGTCGTAAAAGGTGGGCTAAGTGATAACAGCCGATCGAAGGTTAAGCTACGCTTGCCGCGGTCGGTTCTTGGATGGGTGACCATCCATATCAAGGCCCCTCCGTCTCTCGGAAAGCCCGTTAAGCGGCTGGTTCCACCTGTCATTCGTAGCTGTTTGACAGTCGTTAGGAGTAATCAGAAGCCCAAATTCTGCCTACCAGTCCTACTAAAAGGTATCGTGTTACACATTAACTGAGTTGTTGAGGTCAGATAGGCAGTCGCTCCATATAAAATAGTGGTATTTACCAGTCTCCGGTTAGACTCTAAGCCGACCCCAATGAATAATAATATATATCACTACTTCGGCACCGTCATCTTGTTCTCGTTGACGGTGGTGGTGGACAAACGCTCTTAGGACCAAGTAAACACTACCCGGTTTATTACACTACTACAACCAAGCTAAAACATCTCCTCCTAAATGAAAATTAACTTCATCAAAAATTAACATTCCGAAATCCAACAACAGAGCAACCAAAAAGTACAATCGTCAACAAAAGTGTTACAGAAATAATTAATTTCTCTTGCCCACTAGGTCCGGGGAACTGGGTCAGTTGTGGCCGTTATTAATGCTAAAACTGTCACCGTCACTCGCACTGGCAATTTGCACCAATTAAAATTCCGTACGTGTCGCCTGCCATACATTTTGTTTGAACATCCGCTGAGAAATACAGCGCCAGTATTGTCCTGTGTACTTAAACGGACGTGTTTAACGTTTACACACGCGTTCAGGGTTAAGTTACAGGCGACTTGGTTATACTTTTTACATAGACTTTTCTTCACATTTTTTGAAGTGAAATCATTTTTGGGCGCACTTTGTGCTCTTTCTAAACAGTGAACGAAACGGAACCGTCACGCTCGGGTCGCTGTCACTGAATCGCTTTTACTCGGTTCCAGTCGTAAGTGTTTTACCAGATGCTTCAAATCAGTGTATATGGTTGGGGAAAAGCCTCTTTAAATTATGTGGTATCGGGCCTGCGGGCGGAGAGTAATGGGTAGCTCACCGTCCGATCAAGACCAAGCCAGTGCCGGACGGCGCGTACGTGTTCCACGCGCGCCTCAAAGAGATGTCAGCATCGAGGAGGGGCCCCTTAAGGCCGAAGCCTGCCGGGTCAGCGGGATTGTCCGAAAGGGTTACCGCTGGCCCAGAACATAAAGGGCTAAGGAAGGAACACGGGTGGGTTTTAGTCAGTAAGAGTCTGACACTCTCTTCCGCTCCACCCAGAGCGGGAGGGGTCATTTCATGGGGATCCTGCCGTTTTGCCGAATAGATTTTGCCAAAATTTCAGTACCCAAACAAATTTTCGCAACCTTTTATTATACCAATGCAATGTTTGGAATAATTTTAGTATGCACATTTTCATTTGGTCAAATTTTTACTTGGCAGAATATTATTAAGGATAATGTCATTTAGGCATTTGGTCTTTAATCAAATTATTTATTACGGCAAACAATCTTTAGACAATAAACGTTTGGTCAAACGATTTGTTATGACAAAAAATATATAGGCATAAATAAGATTTTTTGAGAATTTTTTTTTTGGGAATTAAATAATTAAAAAATGCAATTTTATTTTAAAATAATCATTTATTTAATACAAAATATTTGTAACTTACTATTTATTTTTTTTTGCAATGGACATTATCGAGAACCGAATTAGTTAAGAGGTTAATTATTTTAAAAAAAATGCTTAGGTTAGGTTAGGTTAAAACTGTGACCTCGCTCGGCTCGCACGCACGAGCCGAGCGAGCGAAGCGAGCGGTGCCGCGGCAGCGGCCGGCGAGTGCCAGAAACGACTAAATTATATAGAAAAAAAATATGGAAAAAAGAGATTATTTTTAACAGGCTTACGAGAACCGAATTAGTTAGACGAGGTTAATTATTTTAAAAAAATGCTTTAGTTAGGTTAGGTTAAAACTGTGACCTCCTACGCACGAGCCGAGCGAGCGAAGCGAGCGGTGCCGCGGCAGCGGCCGGCGAGTGCCAGAAACGACTAGATTATATAGAAAAAAAAATGGAAAAAAAGTCTACCCGAAACTGAACTAGTTAGACGAGATTAATTATTTTAAAAAATACTACCAGAATACTTAATATTATTATTACCTGTTTAGAATTTGTCCCAAGTGGAAAAAACACCCTTGTAATAAAACGTCTTCAAAGTTAGATCTTATGCTTGAAATGGCTGCCTTAAAACTGCGAAAACTGACGATACTAAATATTTGGCAAATGTAATTTTGCGTAAAATGAGTTATTCCAACTGAAATATTTGACTAAATAAAAATTGGTAAAAGTACTAGTTGGTAAACAAGGTATTGTTTAAACGTTCACTTGCCAAACATTAGGTTTGGGTTACAATTATTTGTGAAGAGATTTTTTGCTAAGTAATAATTTGGCAAATGAAATTATGCGGAAAATTGTTTGGGAAGTGATAATTTGGCAAAATCTTTTCGGCAAAACAAGGGAGACCCCATTTCATGATTACGCATCCACAAAAAAAAAATGTGGTATATAAATATTAGAGCACGGGTTTTAGTGGTGAGTGGTGGTGGTGGGAGTGGTGTGATCCTTTAACTTGCGCCACAAACAAGAGAGCAGAACAGCCAACATAATTAAAGTATATTTTGTGTAGACAATAGGTAAGAGCTGCGCACACAGAATTTTAATTCTAAGCTTATGCCCATTTAGATTTGTCGTCGGGACTGTACTTACGTGGTTAGAATAAGCCCGCGTAGGCCGTCATAACCACTTTTTGTCTACATTTTGGGTAATTTTTTCAGATGAATATTTTGTAGGATTATTTCGGGGGTTATTGTCCTCTGAATTAAGAGGGTTATTTTATTAAACGACGGTTACATTTTGAACGAAAGAAGAGATGTAAGTAAATAATTTAATGTCTTTGGTATTAAGTGTCGTTTTCGAATACGGGGTCGACTTGTTTTTAACATAACTAAATACATAGATTGTAAAATATATTTCGTTGATAATGTAAATAAGATAATATTTATTATCAGTTTTGTACCCGTACCTTTTTTTACTAAACCAATAAATAAATGATCATTTCGTTTTCATAAAATCTCTTGCTAGTTCTGCGCTACGAGCTACGGGCTACGCGCTACGCGGCTACGGCGTAGCAAACAAATGCCAACCTAACATAAACTGAAAACCGCAGACTGTCTGGCTTTACTTTGATCACAAAACAACATAGTAAGCACCAAGTTGAAGCTTAGGCTGAATTTTAGGCTAAATATTGTTCTAGTTCAAATTACTTTTGCTAGAAATACCTTAATAGGAAACTAGCCGACGCAAAAATACCAAAGGACGAAAACATTAAAGTAAATACAGGTTTCATTACCAAAAACATTTACCACCATTATAACACCAGCAGTCGGTTAAGGGATAACGGCTGAACCACTTAAAGAACACTTATAACTATTAATTAAACATAAACGTGTGGGGATTACGTTGGATTGCGGCTAATGTTGCCATTACTATTATCTTTTAAGACTAATCATTTTAATAGGCATTTTAATAGTCTTATTACCGCTATTAACTAAATATGTTGGTTTTAGGGATATTGTTACAAGGGTTAGGTTTTGTTTGAATTCATGAAATATTTTAGACTAGAAGCGCCCCGCGGTTTTATCCGCAGAAGTCTCGATTCCGCGGGAATATCGAGATAAAAACTATCCTATGTCCTTTCCTCGAACTCAAACTATCTCTATACCAAATTTCATCTAAATCCGTTCAGTGGTTTAGGCGTTAAAAGTTAACAGACAGACAGTTACTTTCAAAGGAGATAGTTTTTTATTTGTTCGACGATTAGGCCCATCAAAAATGGCTGCGTCTATTAATGAAACGCATGTTAATTTGTTCCTTATGATCTCTAAATTAAAGTAGTAGTAATAATTATGCTTTATCTGACGGGAATACTGAGAAATACGAATAATATTAATATGGATTCAGAAATATAGTTTCTCTGGTATATTTTTAAGAATAGAATAGAATACTCTTTATATACACCATATAAATTACAGACATAAAAATAGAAACTGTACATAGGGTGACACAATGGGCGGTCTTATCGCTAAAAGCGATCTTTTAAAGACAACCTTTGGAACCTTTGGAATATCATCAATTCAGCCAAAAAACGTCCACTGTTAGTTACATGACTCTTCCAAACATTGCCACCAAAGAACTGGCCTCAATCTCAATCTGTCATCCCTTTCCGTTCCTTTTCCCTACTATTTTGGAGTCAGTTTCCTGACTAACCGGATGCAGCTTAATACCTTATTAACCGACTACAAAAAAAGGAGGGGTTCTCAGTTCTTTCGAATCTTTATTCTCCGACTACTCGAAGACGACTGGTCTGATATGGAAAATTCTTATTTGTTCATGAGGATACATCAGGATCTGATGATGGGGTCCTGGAGAAATCGAGGGAACTCTTCAAATATTGTAGTGGTGCTAATCCATGCGTTATGTTCGTGAACGGGTGCCCTCAGTAGGGACTGGTCATCTCTTTGCTGCCATGGCTTATTTTTATTTAATTTAATAGGTATTTGAATTGTTTTTTTTATCTTTTCTTACAGACGGTTTTAACGTTAGATAGTTCTCACATGCATAATTTTTACATTAATGATGTAATCAATATTTTGTAACCTTAATATTTTGATTTAAAAGCGTGTCTGTGGAGTTTCTTGCCCGTTCTTCTCCATAGGTACCTATTAGGCTTTGGAATGGGCAACTAGCTTCATCTTTCTGACTGACCGACCCATATCCGTGGACCGACCCCTTGACAATTCAAAAGTGCCTGTAATTGGTTTATTTGAAATAAATGCTTCGAGTTTGAGTTTATAACCATATTCAAATTCTTGTTTCCAATTGATGTTATTTCTACTTGAACAAATACCAACTTACTCACTTTAACATATACTAGTGCTTTGTATACTACGGTTTAATCATCAAAAAGAAGAAAAGGGCTTTGATCAAAAATCAGGACATTTTATTTCACACTAGCTTCCGCTCGCGGTTTCGCCTGCAAGGTATGTCGATAAAAACTATTCTATGTCCTTCCCCGGGAGTCAATCTATCTCTTTCCAAAATTTTATCGAAATCCGTTTAGTGGTTTAGGCGTGAAAAGGTAACATACAGACAGACAGACAGAGTTGCTTTCGAATTTATAATATTAGTATGATTAAACCTACATGGGCACTTATGAAAAGTCGGAAGCTAGGTGCAAAAGTAACCACGTGTAAAGTACGTCCGTAAAAATTATCTTACTCTAATAATATCACAAGAATACAGCTCTCTCGTTTTTATCTTCCCACAACTAAGAATAGAATTACAATATAAATCCTATTTGGTATAATAACAGTCTTTATCTTTAACAAAATACGGAGCTTAGGCAAAAATAATATAATTCATGCCAACCGTTTGCCTACAAAGGGCCAGCCCTCTTCAAGGCTAATTTAGACCGCTTCAGGCGACCCTATAGTTAGTTATTAATTTACGACAAATCGTATAAACTTTGTACGGGGGGAGGAGTTTTGTTTCGAAGCGGTATTATGTAATGGAGTAATTGAAGGTTATTATTTGAGTCTGAATGTGGGAGTGAAGTAGAAAACTGACTTAGAATTTACTTACATACACATCATCACCAACAACCTACCCTTTTCTCAACTATGTTGGGGTCGGCTTCCAGTCTAACGGGATGCAGCTGAGTACTAGTATTTTACATGGAACGACTGCCTATCTGACCTCCACAACCCAGTTACTGGGTAATACGAAGCCCTTTGGTAAGACTGATTTTCAGACTTTCGGACTTCCGACGACCCGTAACGACTGTCAAAGATCCACGAATGGCATCCGGGACCAACGGCTTTACGTGCTTTCCGAGGCACGGAGGGTTCTTGTTATGTACAGATGGTCACCCATCCACGGACCAACTGCGGAAAGCGTTGCTTAACCTGATCGATCGACCCATGCGGCTGTTATTACTGAGCCACATGCAGTTAAAAGAATATGTAGTGATCAACATTGAAAGGAATTTGCTTAGATGGTTTGCTCATGTTGAAAGGATGAATAACTGGATTGCGGAGGTCACAATAATAATATATAAAAAATTAAAGCCCAAAAATAGTAATAATAATAGACTAGTAAGAGTAATTTTTCATACTTCTGTTCATAGTTTGCGGTCTGTACACAAAATAAGATATCACATGATAATTATCATCCTACAAGAAGATGAATAAGATAAACCAAAAAAATAGAAACGGCCGAAAAACTACATCAGCTATGCGAGCTAAGCTAGACTAACTTAGCTTAGCTATTGATCTGCAACCCGCATAATGCAGGTGAAATCATGGGGCGCAGCTAGTGTAGAATAAACTACAGTTCTTTTAGGCAGGATAAACATGGAAACAAATGTAATCAATCATTTTCCCGAAGGCAACAAAGCCACTTCAAAATATTATTATTATTATTATAAATACGTAAAGAATTAGGATGACCCAGTAACAATAAATATTTAAGAATTCAACTCTCGAATTATTATTTCGAGGACGATTTGGCAACATTAAAAATGTAAGACCATTTACGATTGTCAAGCAATTTGTATGATTTATTCATAAAAATGGACAAGCTTCTGGGTCTCTTGGGTTTGTCCATTTTTCACCAGCCACTTCCGAAAAGGGCCGTTTGCCTAAATCATTATATCGAATACGACGATTTGTTTAATTTAAAACGTTATTTAACTTAAACAATGGACAGTGGAAGTGGTTTTTATTTTTGGAATAATTGGAGTGTTTTATGGGTGTTTTGTTTAAAAAAAAAAGAAAGAAAAGAAAACCAACATGACGAACTGACAATAGACGTCAATGACGAGTCAGTAGTCTTCCACATAACAGGTGATACTATTACTACGGACAAAGAGGTGAAAAAAAACCTCCTCCTTCCTCCTCCCTCCTTAAAATTCCTCCTCCTTAAAATCCTCCTTAAATTTTTTGAAATGAAACTCTCTCGTTTCGTATCATCTCTAAATACAAAATCGAAGTGTCTGTTACGTGTAAAGTCAAAATAACAGCATTTTACTAAATGCATAGAAGAAAAAACAATTTACAAAATTTTTGTTTGTCTGTCTGTGCAGTGTTCCGGCTAATCACCGAAACGAGACTTTCACTAGCAGATAATTGAAGTTATAAGGAGTAGCTTAGGCTACTTGAGACACATTATAATTGTTTTCCGACATTCACGCGAACGAACTGGTGGGCACAGCTAGTAATTATCTAAATATCTTGGTTATAAATACCTTGGTAATAGGAATAAGAAGGTAGGTAAGGTAAGGCTACAATATTGCGATTCTGATTGCTAGAAATCTTTGTCCATATTTACAAGTAAAACAAACAGTACTTAATCATAACTTTCCAAAAAATATTTGTAATGTTTCTGTGATCCCTATTATATTTTGCATATTCTACCTCTTATTTATTACAAAGTTTCTGACAGTATTGCGTTACAAAAGTAATATCAAATAGTCTGAACAACATAAATAATCGAGAAATAAGTACAGACACGTACATTTGGGAAATAAATATTTGGGTTGTAACGTAGTAAATAAGAAACAGCGGAAAACGACTAAGCCGGATTTACATTACGAAACTAATTTTGCAAACTCAGTTATTCATTGATAGTTTCGCGTGGATATAATTATTTATTTTAGTTTGCCATTCAACGTGGCAATGCTGCCAGTCTTCTGGGCACGTTTCCGGGTGACAGCGATGCGTCTGCGTGATATTTCACCCTCTTAGGGGTAGAATTTCGAAAAACCCTTTCTTATTGGATACCTACTCTTCACATAGAACACACCCTCCAAATTTCATGTCTCTAGGAGCAGCGGTTTAGGCTTTGCGTTGATATATCAGTCAGGGCTTTGAATTTTATATACAGAAGAATGATAAGTCAAAGGTACTTGAATTAGTCAATAATAACGTTATAGCAGTTCAAACATTTGGATCACTAACACTCACAACACTCACTCACTTTGGATTTTGTTTTTATTTTTTGGATGTGGTGTGTCACAGCTGAAGTGGAGAAATGTCAACTAATTCTTGGAGACCATCGTATGTGCAATATCTACATTGTAGTACATTACATCGTCTGGTTTCAGACATTGTAAATAAATAATGTATCGTAAATAAATGATTCACAATTATATAGGTACCCAAAGCCAGGACATGTAGACAGCCAGACTCGCGACTAGGAAAAGCACTTAAAATTCCCCATCAAAATAATTATAAGCAATAAGGGGCTTACAGGACCTAAACGCAAAGTTTTAGAAACAATAAAAGTATAAAAATCAGAAAAATATATGATATTATTCAACATATATGCTAGGTAGATACTGTGCTGAAAACCTAATACAACTAATTTGATACGACAGAAAAAAATCATGAAGATACCTTTATAAACTTTCTTTTTACAATAAAAACCATACTTATACATTTTTTTTTTTTTTTATAATTTTTTTTCTTTTTATTTGTTATAGGCACACCAAAAACTTATTTACAAATAAGACATGTACAGACATTCACGATGGGATTCTGTGTAAATAAGTTACTTATAGGCATGCACATCATTCACAAAAAAAAAGATATACATACAATCATTCTGATTTTTTGTCAGATTATTCTACAAGCAACATACTAAAACACTACTGTTTTGATTTTTTAGTCCAAACAATAATTGTAATTAAATAATTGCTTCATACTTTGCAATAAATTACCAGCGTTGTGTCATCGTGCTTCTCTTTCTTTTCTATGCAGTCCGACAGTAAACGCGCTTTAGGTCATATAAGCCCCTTAACACCGCTGCCTCTTCTCAGTAAACTACTACCCTACGCAGTTCCATTCATTATTTAGACCTTCTCGATACCTTAAATTTAGTTTTGTTTATGCTCCCTTAGTAAAGACTACGTGAGGTGTTGCCCCGATAAAAATGTCAGGAGTAGGTTTTTTTCGATACGCATGCCCTGGAGTAATGTGTTGTACGTTCTGTATTTTTTTGGGGGAAAACGTGTGTGTCAGAATGTTACGAATGTTTACATTGTTGTTACGTTAGATATTGTGACTAGTTGAACAGGGGGCATAAAAAGGCCACTTTGGCAGAACCATAAAAGGATAACATTATGAATCATACATAACATACATAATCAGCCTATAACGTTCCCAGTGCTGGGACACAGGCCTCCTCTCTGTGAGAGGGAGTGGTCCGTAATCCACCACGCGGGCCCAGTGCGGGTTGGTAGATGTCACATGTCTTCGAATTTTTGGTTCTAGGACATGTTTCCTCACAATGTTCTCCTTCACCGTTTTGAGAGCAGTGGTGATGAAATAATTTACACAAAGTAAAGCGCCTGTCAGGATTCGAACCTACGACCTATATCTCGTAAGTCGCGGTCGTTACCACTGGGCCACCACTACTCCGATTATCTGTCCATTATGAATCATAATGGACAGATAATCGTATCAAATCCCATTGGTGAAGAATTTTTCAGTTATTTTTTTTTTATCTGTGCTAAAATACCAATCAATCCAATCTAAATCCAATCTCAATCTCTTTGATTATACCTACGTAGTGTAGCGAAAAAAAGAAAAACACCGACTATCTACGCCATATTGTGATTCATAATTTCCTATCCGTTTATGATACTGCCAAAGTGGCCTTTTTAGGCCCCCAGATCATCAAAAGCAATACTGTTCAGCCACATTATATTAGAGGTTGCCAAAAGAGAGTTAAAAGCCTTCATACAACGATGTTGATCAGCTCTTCTGAACACGGTGTAACCTGAATTTCAAGACCAAATTAGCGTGGGACGCTGTCACTGGATTAGGTGAAGAGGAATACAACTATACCTATATAAGAGAGGGTATTTTGTTCAATAAATTTACCTTCAGAAACCGGGGTGTAGTGTCTTATGCAGTAAACATAATTATAGTTAAGTACTAGTATAGTTAGGAAACCGGCGTGTCCTAGAACCAAAAATGCGAAGACATGTGAAATCTACCCATTTACGGCCCACTCGCTCTCGCCGACAGGAGGCCTGTGTCCCAGCAGTGGGAACGTTATGCTAGTAATAAGTTATTTAAGCCTTCGTCTCAAATGCAAAAAGGTATTTCGATACTTAGGCAATAACGTATTGTACAGAATATGAACTATTGGTCTACATCTCTAAGCACTGTAATAGTATACGCATACTTTAAGTTGAGTAGTGTACTGAGGGGCCCGTGGCTATATAATAACAGCCGCACAGGTCGATCGATCAGGTTAAGCTACGCATGCCGCGGTTGGTCTGTGGATGGGTGACCATCTTTACATATCCATACTAATATTATAAATTCGAAAGTAACTCTGTCTGTCTGTCTGCCTGTTACATTTTCACGCATAAATAACGGAACGGATTTCGATAAAAGGCAGAGAGATATATTGCATTCCAGAGAAGGACTTAAGATAGTTTTTATCAAAAGGACATAGGATATTTTTTATAAAGCCGCGGGTGGAAGCTAGTTATCTATATAAATTTATATGTAAAAAAGCAACAAAGATTGTCAAAAAAAAACCTTTTTAAAACCCCATCATCACACGTCACACCACATAACATTTATTTTACCAAACAACAAACATAATTGCATTGACGATGGGGACTTAAATGAAAGCCCATAATAAAGGTCGCTGTACATGTATACAGCGTTTGATCGATGCGTGACCCGTACTTAGGAGGCTGTGGGTCACACCGAACTGTATTTTGTGTATGCTGAGTACGGGTGGAAGATGTGAGATGGGTAAGGTTCCTGTCCCACAGCCAACAAGGAAGCAACGAGGAAGCGACAATTTTTTTTTTTGCATTGCCTCTCTCATTTTAATCTAGGAGGTTGTCGTCTGCGTTCTAACATAGGATAAGACTATTGTTACTAACCCAATGGACCTCAGTTATCTGAATAAGACCTGATTTTATCCGAAGAATAATTTTGAATTTTTGACAGTTCTTCCATACAAACACTGTCAGACGTCAATTTTATTCCACGAATAAAAATAATGAGGTATTCCACTCAGAGCACTGATTTCAACCGCACTTGGACGAATGGCACCTTGAAAAATCAGCCCTAAATGAATTACATACGCTTTGGCAGAATCATAAAAGGATAACATTATGAATCATAATGGACAGTTAACTTTTAAGTTAATCGTGTCAAATCCCATTGGTGAAGAATTTTTCAGTATTTTTTTTTTGTCTGTGTTAAAATATCAATCAATCCAACCAAATCCAATGCCAATCTCTTTGATTATACCTACGTAGTGCAGCGAAAAAAAGAAAAACACGGACTGTCTTCGCCATATAGGATTCATAATGTTATCCTTTTATGATTTTGCCAAAGTGGCCTTTTTAGGCCTCCAGATCGCTAATTGTTCACATTGAAGAGAAGGTTCTCGCCTGCAAGAACCTTCTCTTCACTACCTACTTTGTCGCAGCGACAAGAGTTGTCAAAAAAAAATACTCGCTCGGCGGGCAGATCACTTGACGAGAAACTCTCGCTAGGTACTTATATGCCCGCACCAGCCAGTGACCGGGAAGTCATTCTACTCGTGCACTCGCTCACAGCCTATCGCCAAAACTATCCGAACTACACATTAGCTGCTCGTTGCTCGCCAACTCCTTTCTAGTTGCTAGTTGTAGTAGTGTAGTTGTAGTAGCTCTTTTAAATTCGCTAATCGTTAGCGGTGGGATACCTTACGGAACGCACAAACCAACAGTTTCCTTATACGATGATGTGATGTATAGATTATTATAGTGTCTTGAAGATACTTATGGGCCGGTTGTTTCAAATGGTTGGTTAACGTAACATACGTACGTCTAATAATAACGAGTACGTAATCGTAATGACGTAGGAAGGCCATAATTTTGTAATTGTAATTTGAAACAACGCTTTTTTTGGTTTGACGATAGTTAGCGCCATTTTTTTTTTGACGTATACGCGTGTGACAAGTGGACGTGAAACCACCCGCGGTTAGGCTGCTTTGGGTATTTTTGTGTAAAACTGTAAATTGTAAACACAACATCTAAATACTATAACAAGATACATTAGGCTACATGCTTAAAATCATGGCGAAAGGAAAAAAAAAACTGGCCAAGTGCGAGTCGGACTCGCAAACGAAGGGTTCCGTACCACAGGGCAAAAACGCCGAAAAAAACACGTTTGTTGTATGGGAGCCCCCGTTAAATATTTATTTTATTTTGTTTTTAGTATTTGTTGTTATAGCGGCAACAGAAATACATAATTTGTGAAAATTTCAACTGTCCAGCTATCGCGGTTCTTGAAATACAGCCTGGTGACAGACAGACGGACGGACGGACGGACAGACAGCGAAGTCTTAGTAATAGGGTCCCGTTTTTACCCTTTGGGTACGGAACCCTAATAAGAAAAATGTGTGTTATTGGCATTACCTACTGCAAAAAAATACACCCTAAAACTATAAAAACAAGAAACAATGATTATAATGCCAAAAAGGCCTCACTCAGCTCAGCATAATGCTGATTTTCAAGTAGGGGTTTAACAATGATGGTTTCTACATTTAAATATTTAGGAGAAGGTAAATTATACTTATCTAAACCTAATAACTTACTTCAAACACGACCTTTTGAGTTATCAACCTCATTTATTAACATAACATTGCTCACGACATATTAATTCTTTGGTCTACGTGTAGCTAGAAAACTCGCGTAATTATGTTGTTTGAATATGAAATCAAAATGAGGGGCCCGTGGCTAAATAATAACAGCCGCACAGGTCGATCGATCAGGTTAAGCTACGCTTGCCGCAGTTAGTCTGTGGATGGGTGACCATCTTTACATACCGTGACCCCTTCGTGCCTCGGAAAGCACGTTAAGCCGCTGGTAAGCTGTCATTCGTGGATCTTTGACAGTCGTTACGGGTAGTCAGAAGCCCGAGAGTCTGACAACCAGTGGCTCCATGCAAAATACTGGTATTCAGCTGCATCCGACCTCAACATAGCTGGGAAAAGGCTAGGCAGATGATGATGTGTATACCAATTGTGCTTGCTGCCATTTAAACCACAATGCTATTAAATTTTTGTTCTAATTCACGTTACGTTTATTTCGCGCATTCGTGCTAGAATCTCTGATTACGATGTACGAGTATCCTCCCACTGGAACGCCATAGAGCAATTACACCAACGAACTAAAAAATCGATCAATCAAAATATTTTATTTCACATATACCTACATGAGCCCTTATGAAACGTGAGAATCTAGGTGCACGGTTCGTCGTTTCCTATGGAGAAGAGCCGGCAAGAAACTCCACGGTTACTCGTTTAAAAAATAATTGGCTTTTACAATGTTTACATCCAACATTCAACCTGTGCGCGGTTGACATCGAACGGGCGGCGATAGACCACACACGCTCACGCACCGTCAAGACACTTCTTGGTTCCATAACACCATCTACATGATAGTATCGTTCTCGTGCCGACATTACAACATTTTTCCAACATTATACTGCGGTGTAAATGCCACCCGGATTTGGGCATTTGCCTACGGAAAATAGACTTTATTATGTGTCCCTATTTATGCCTAATAGAATCACAATTTAATGTAAAACACGCACGCCCTCTATATAAATACATTTACTTTTGTTGAAAACGTTATGGCGTGCGTCCATTTTTCTTCATTTTAACCTTTTTGGGGCGTTTTACTGTCAGTTATGCTTTATTCAATATAACACATTATGACGACATTCTTATTTTAAAAGGAGAGACGATGGTGCTGGAAAATGTCAACAGCTTTTCTGTCCGTGACTCCAGTAAAAGTGACTTGTGTTATCATTTGAAAATAATAAAAAAACATTCTTTGATCGCTAATCCTTTTGTTAGTCGTGGTATTCAAAGTCAAATAGCTAGCTCTATAAATGTCCAGCAGCAAACATGTGAAGTAGATAATTTTGATGAAAAGATGACCGTCCCATTTTCTCAACCAAGCCCTACGGGTGTCCTAAGTTCAGCCCGCTTTTGTCCGACGTTTTCGGGCTTAAAGCCACCTTATCAAAAATTCAAAAAGGGAATACCTAAACAGATCCCGGACGGTAGCGGTCGGCTAAGTCTTTCATAAACTACCCTACTTTAGAACAAAAACGTTCCACATTCTAAAGTCGAGATTAAAGCCAGTAATTTCTAACTACCCACAATCTAATTGCCCCATGTCTAGTTGTCAGTCGGAGGTACGCCTTTTGCTCATTCTGCCTTAAGTGCCTGAAGACTGTGACGGGACTTAATTAACTGCGGCACAACTTTGTCGCGGCGACAAATGCGACAAACACGACACGACTGGAGCGACAAATGCGTTACCTGCGTGTGACGAGAATAGAGTACCTTGTGACGGTCTTGATAATGCAACTCCTATACCATTAGTTAGATACCGTTCAGTGATTCCACATCAACGTTATTTGAGGAAATATATTAAGTTAGTTTGGTCCAAAGAGTTACGTATTTGTGATTTTGAGAGAAGGCTAACTATTTTCAGCACACAAATAAATAAAACGTTTAGCTTTTAAGCGTTTGACAATTTTGTTTTACGTGTACCATCCTCTTTTGTGATAAATTCGGTTCCACGAGTATCTCTGCGGTTCGGCCCGCGTTCATATAAATTCTACCAAACGGATTAAAACTTAAAGGAGCATTGATCTAAACTACGAGGACTTGCGGAAGATTTACTGGGGACCCCTTTTGGGTGCATTTAAAATGTAATGTATGTGAGAATAGGAAAAGGTAATTATAGCCTTTTTTTTTGCGGATGGGAAATCATCAAAGGACATACCACTCTGGGTGGAGCGGAAGGGAGTGTCAGACTCTTACTGACTAAAACCCATCCGTGTTCCTTCCTTACCCCTTTATGTTCCGGGCCAGCGATCGATAGATCTGTAGACCATTTTTTATTTTATCAAGTACCTGATACTTGTTGACAGGCCTACGCTATCCTCCCATACCTACTGTAATTTGAAAATATTGTAAAAGCCAATTATTTTTAAAAAGAGTAACCGTGGAGTTTCTTGCCGGTTCTTCTCCATAGGAAACGACCAATTGGAACCGTGCACCTAGCTTCTGACGTTTCATAAGTGCCCATGTAGGCTTATGTGAAATAAAATATTTTGATTTTGATTTTGAGCGGTAACCCTTTCGGACAATCCCGCTGACCCGGCAGGCTTCGGCCCTAACGGGCCCCTTCTCTGATGCTGACACTCTTTGAGACACGAACAAGTACGCGCCGCCTGCGTCTCCCGCGGCGGCTGGGACGGGAAGCTCTCTCCCTGAGCCATCCCGCCACGTCCTTAGCTAGCATGACTGCTTCGCAGAAGGAGGTGGCTGCCTCCCACTCCCTCTCGCTCCGGACCATGGCTTGAACCAGGGCCGGACGCGTAATTATAGCCTTGATAATACCATGAGTTGACTGCCTCGATAGTCTAGTGGTCGAAAGCGCTCCCGCTGCATGCATGAGCATGAGCTCCTGGGTTTGATTTCCAGCTCCGGCAAAGTGTTATTGAGTTTTTGAAGTGAAAATTTTTTAGGCGCGTTGGACCTTTTTTGAGATGGGAAAAAACCATTGAACTCGCGCCACTGTTACCGTAAGCGATACCGCGCGTGTTTTGTTTATAAGACGATTAAAAAAATACCCGCTTCGGATATGTTCGGCTTCCTTGGGATGTACTCGGTTTTAATGTATATCCGATATGTCAGTGAGTGATGGCAAAGTATTCTGTTTGTGTTTTGTTTTCACTTCTGTCGGCGCTCCCGGAGTGCCATTGTTTTTTTTCCAATCAGAATTTCTCAGCCCGGAGTCTGTGCCTGGTTGATGGTAATAGGCTCGCCTACTGTTACATGGGACTTTAACAAATCTGGCAAAATGTGGATGTATGTACTGATGTACACCTTTGCCTAACCCTTAGGGGAAAAACATGCGATATGTTAAGTAAAATCGCAGAACATCAAAACATAAACTTACCGTTGTGTTCATAAGGAAAATGCTACCTTTGCGTCTTATTTTGTTTTTTTTTTCAAACCTAGCTATTAAGAGTTATTCCGGTCTGATCACCTGAACCCCCCATACAACCCCCTCCTCGACCCCCTGCTTGTTCGTCTTCTGTTTTAATCTCTGTCTTATCCACTATAAACTTTCTCATTCCGGTTTGATCCGCTTTTTCTTCCATAAGGAAACGTAATCACTGTTATTTGGAAATAAACGTTCTGTTATCTATCTTATCGTATAAATTAAGGCTACAACTATGTACTACGTAGATAGAACCGTATGAAATATTCCTTAGAATGCTATACAAGTACTTTCTAAATGCAGCCTTCCATTGCGTTACGGAAAGTGGGTTGTTTTTATTAAGTACCTTTTTTTTCTTTCGCGAGCCCGTGCGTCCTCCTTCCAGTCTTATCCAACTCGTCCCGCCATCTCCTACGTGGTCTACCGTAACCCCGCCTCACTGTCTCAGAGCACCAATTCTGTGCTATTTGGGCCCACTGTGCGGCAGACATGTCCTGCCCAGTCCCATTTAATTTGCGCAGCCTTTTGAGCCACGTCAGCTATCTTTGTTTTGGAGCGCAGTATTGTGTTTCGAACACGATCCGTTAATTTAACGCCAGCTTACTGCGCTCCATTACTCGTTGGCATACCTTGAGTTTGGACATCTGAATGTTAGTCAAAGACCAAGCCTACCTATCTAATATTACATGAAGTACCTAGTTAAAACAAAAGAACTCCTTTAACGACAGAAAAGAAAATAGCATAAATAGATGTATGCAGTTGAACATAAAGCGTACGCGAGCTTAGCTAAAAAGCGCTTTTCATTAGCGGTTCGCTGGAAATTCTACCTTGCATGCGCCAGATGTTTAGAAACCCCGAGTTTTAAGATCAAAATGAGTTAATGAGTAATAAATAGCCGCTTTAAATCAAAAGCTTAAAGGGTTTAATATGGGGCGCTTAAGCTGCTGAGTTGTGGCCTATTTTAAAATAGGGTAAGTAAACGTTTTCTTGGTTGTGTTTAGGTGGAATTAGAAGCACGTTTTTTCTTTGGAACTTATTACATTCTGGCTGTTTGAAGGTTGGTAAAATTATAAAACCCAGATCCAGGTTCCGTAAGACCAAAACTACTAACTTACCTTCTTTCTATCATTAAATTGCCATAGACTTGTAGGGTGCATTTTTAGTCGAGAACTTGGTAAGTTTAGCTTAGATCGGTGTCTGAGTAGATAGCGTGTCTGAATGTCTTCACGTTTAGAATAAAATTCTTGAATGAAACTGCCTTCTATTTAGATAGTTTTAGAAATTCAGCCTAGTGACAGACAGCATACGAATATTAAAGTAGTGTCCCACGGGGTATTTGCGTAACACACTATCAGTAGCAATGGCTTTCATTTTGATAGTTCAAAAACATTCATTGCGTTATTTACTTTGTTGATCAGACAATTTTTTCGAAATTAAGAAGCAATAAATTAGCAATATCCTTCAAAATGATTTAGATTGTGATTAATAGTGTGTTATGCAAGTAGGGTGCCGTTTTCACCCGAACTGTAAAAACACATGACAACGACGAGCTCCTCAAGTTTTTAGTTGAGCTGCACGATTTTTGACAAATGCGTGCACTGATTGGACAGGTCCGCTCAATCTGTGTGGTTCTTTCCTCAAAAGAACATTTCAGACACCAATCTACATGGTCTTCACACGATCTGACCAAGATTTTGTCTGGACTTTAAAAGAGACTGTGACTTCTCAGTTTGTTTCGACCTTTCTTCTCAGAATAGTCAGTTAGGCAACGCCGACCTCATCTAGTTTAAAAAAATTGACGTGTAAAAGTGTTTGTACAAACTTACTTACAGAAATAAAATCATTTATTCACCAAGGTGTTTACCAAGACAACATTTCATTGCACCGTAGCTATGCAAACTCATAAGCAACTATACCTACAGGGTTATTGGTAAAACATTAACAACCTCTTAAGAGGTCATTGTACTCATCATTATGAACAACTTTTACTATGGGACCAAACCTGAAATCGCGAAAAAAATGAGTACAATGACCTCTTAAGAGGTTGTTAATGTTTTAAATAACCCTGTATAATAGGTTACTTTCTCCGAGTAGCAATTAGGGTGTCGTTTTCACCCGAATTGTAAAAACACATGACAATGCAAAGGTGTTTACCAAGACAACGTTTCACTACGTACCGTAGCTAAACAAACTTGTCTATAAGCAACTATAGGTGACTGTTTCTCAGGATATTCCAACAGAAATTAACCCTAGCTAAACCGAACTTAGGGTAATTTCCATTACAAGATAGACCATCAACCCTGCACATACACCAGTGACCCGATACGTTATGTACGCAACAAATTAGCATATTGCAATTAATCTATCCGGTGTAATTTATATACAACTATTAGCGCCCCGTGGTTTCACACGCATAAGTGTCGATCCCGTTCGAAAGACACGTGGCGCCATCTATTATCATAATAAAGTTATTGTTGTTTTCCTCGACAGCACACAACACTTTTTTTTTTGCGATGAAAGGTACCCTATGTCCGTTTCTGTACCGCCTTTTTTTTTTTTTTTTTCGGATGGGAAATCATCAAATGACCCATCCCGCTCTGGGTGGAGCGGAAGGGAATGTCAGACTCTTACTGAATAAAACCCACCCGTGTTCCTTCCTTAGCCCTTTATGTTCCGGGCCAGCGGTAACCCTTTCGGACAATCCCACTGACCCGGCAGGCTTCGGCCCTATGGGGCCCCTCCTCGATGCTGACATCTCTTTGAGGCGCGCGTGGAACACGTACGCGCCGTCCGGCACCGGCCTGGTCCTATTCGGACGGTGAACTACCCATAACTCTCCGCCCGCAGGCCCGCGCCTACGGTGGCCGGGAGTCGTCCCGTGGCTCCCGACGCCCGGAGCGTCTCCCGCGGCGGCTGGGACGAGAGGCTCTCTCCCTCATCCGTCCCGCCACCTCCTTCGCTAGCATGACTGCTTCGCAGAAGGAGGTGATTTCTGTACCCCTGACAACGTATATGCAAAATTTCAGGAGGATCGGTTCAGTGGTTTAAGCGTGAAATTTAACAAAGAAACAAACAAACTTACTTTCGCATTGAGGACTAGCTGACCCGGCGAACTTCGTACTGCCTCAGAATAAAAAAAGCCGTTCCTTACAAAATATATATATGAGAAACTGAAACATCTATATTATTATTATTTTCGTGAATTTTGCCCATGTTTTAATAGTTATTCTGCTATTGGGGGCGGAGACAAATCCAAAAAATCAAAGACCATAAAAATAGGTCCAGCCGTTTTTGCGTTACAATTGGTGTAACTAACCCGACTTTCTTTTATTTAATTTATCCATAAAAGAAATACGTATATGAAATAAAGTCGTGTTAGTTACACTATTTATAACTCAAGAACGGCTGAACCGATTCGGCTAAAAATTGGTGTGGAGCTAGCTTAGGACCAGGAGACGGACATAGGATATCTTTATCTATCTTTTTATCTTTTTTTTTCCTTATAAGAGTAGGGTAGGAGTATTGTAGGAGTACGGTAGGCGTAGTGTAGGAGTAGGTTAGGAGTAGGGTAGATAGAGCAGGAGTAGTGTAGGAGTAGGGTAGGAGTAGGGTAGGAGTAGGGTAGGAGTAGTGTAGGAGTAGGGTAGGAGTAGTGTAGGCGCATAAGTGTCGATTCCGTGGGAATATCGAGATAAAGACTACCCTATGTCCTTACCCGGGACTCAAACTATCTCTATACAAAATTTCATCTAAATCGGGTCAGCGGTTTAAGCGTGAAGAGGTAACAGACAGACAGATACACTTTCGCATTTATAATATTGAAGTATGGATTCTCAAACGGAATTCAATAGAACCTCAATACGTAATGATATCGCATTCCTACAAGTTTTAGCTTTAAATGTGCTTAGACGTGTATTCTGAAATAATCCACGTGTAAAAGTTGCCTAGCAACGCTTGCCATTCAACTCCCGACGTAGCTATGACACAGTTTAATGGAATGATCAAATCAATATTCTTAGTTCGCAGTATTAACCCGTGTTTACAACAAGGTATAAGTGCTTGGCCAAGGCTTGGCCAGACGTGCAGCGCGGGGCGGGGAGCGGCGCGGGTGCGGGAACGCGCGCGATCTGTCCGCAGTCAAACGCGGCTGCGTTCTGCGTGTTGTCGTGTCCAGTGTTTTTCAAAATATAATATGGATGAAGAAGACTTATTTTTACTAGAAAAAAGTTCGAACTAGTTTGAGAACCCCGGTGCCCGCGCGGGCCGCATATCCACTGCGGCCACTTGTATGAACGAGCTGTGGCGAGAGTTGCTTGCGCGCCCTCCCCGTACCGAGCAGCCCGCGTGCCCACTATGGACACTCAAATGAAGTTCTTATGTTTGAGTACGCCACGCCGCGCCCGCCTCGCGCCCGCGCTTCCAGTCTGGCCAAGTACTTCTACTTGTTGTGTCTACTGTTTTCGTTCATGTTTACACTTTACAAGTTGTAAACACTAGTTCTAAATAAACCTTATCAAAAAGGTGAATAAGAGAATAAGTAACTGGGTTATGGAGGTCAGATAGGCAGTCGCTCCATGTAAAATACTGGTACTCAGCTGCATCCGGTTAGACTGGAAGTCGACCCCAACATTGTTGGGAAAAGGCTAGGCTGATGATGAATTTCACTTAGCATAATCAGCCTTTAATGTTCTCACTGCTGCGACACAGACCAGCTCTGTGATTGGGACTGGGCTATGATCCACCACGCGGGCCCAGTGCGGGTTGGTAGATGTCATAAGTCTTCAAATTTTCGGTTATAAAACCTGTTTCTTCACGATATTTTCCTTCACCGTTTTGGGAGCAGTAGTAATTAAATAAGTTACATTTAATATCACTGAGAACTCGATGTCGTTTCCACAAAATTTACATAAAAATACACTTTTTATAATCATTCGAAATACCGTGTCTACTTTTATTACCACAAAAACTTAAACACTGTTCAACGTGTGTCTAATGTCAGTGTTACGTCAAAGTCCATATAAATATATGTCGTGTTTAAAAGGTGTTTAGCCTAAATAATCACTGTTTTGTGGTAGTGTTTTTTAACTCGCGTGGTGAATCACCTCGACAGACCTTGAACAGTTTGAGCGCGGATGACTAAGCATGACGTCATTCTGACGATAGAGAACGCTGTTTTCGACACTAAACAACAAGACTCGTTAGCTCAGTAGGTTAGAGCACCGATTTAATAGGAATCTTGACCATCGGAGGGCGGAGGTTCAAATCCTTCACGAGTCAACCTTATTAGCACGTTTTATTAAATTTTTTTCGATGTTTTTTTTACATATTCCTATGTTTGACGTACAACGGCAATACAAGTATGATACTGCACTGACCTCTATAATACAAGTCTTGTATTACAGAGGTCAGTGGATACACGACATGTTTTTGACAAGTCCGAAAGTCTGACAACCAGTCTGATACGATACCCTTACCTTACCCTAAGCCAAGAGGTATCGTATTCCCCAGTAACTAGTTTGTGGAGGACAGATTGGCAGTAGCTCCATGTAAAATACTGGTATTCAGCAGCAACCTTTCATACTGGAAGCCGACCCCAACATAGCTGGGAAAAGGCTAGGCAGATGATGATGACGTTTTTGACAAGGCTTTTACGAGACTTGCCAAAAACATGTATCACAGCTTGCCTAAAAGTGTCGCGCGGTTATGATGAATGATAAACGGCGAACGTGTAGGTATTTGATTAGTTTGTATAAGTAATTCATTAAAGGTTAAAACGATGAGGGTGTTCCTTTGATAAAGCATTTTATTATAATAATAATAATAATATTCCACAAGTATCACACAACGCCGTCTAGTCTCAAGCTAAGCAGAGCTTGTGTTATGAGTACTAGACAACTGATAAACATACTTATATATTTCTAAATACATACATATATAGATAAATTACACCCAGACACAGAACAAATGATCATGCTCATCACACAAACATTTGTCCTGGGTGGGAATCGAACCCACGACCTCCGGCATAGCAGTCATAGTCACTGACCACTAGACCAACAGGCCAGCAATATTCACTATTATTGTTTTGCATTGTAGACTCATCTTTACGTTAGCAACTTCAGGTCAATTAAATGAGCACACTTTAAAATACTGAAGAAATCATGTTGTTTCCGGGTAAAATATGCTTTTAGAGAGACTCTCATATTTTAAAGAGACTCTCAAAAAAAGAGACTGTGTCTTCTGAGTTTATTTCGGCCTTTCTTCTCAGAATAGTCAGATAGGAAACGCCGACCTCATCTAGTTTAAAAAAGATATGATTGACGTGTAAAAGTGTTTGTACAAACCTACTTACAGAAAATAAATCATTTATCATTTAAGTTGCAAGTACTTGATTACTTTTTTTGGGAGATAGATTGATAATTCTTATCAACATGCGAACATACACAATTGTGGTGTGTTAAAAAAGAATCTTATTACTCCCTTAGCAGTACCTGATTTTTTTTTTATTTGAAATCCTAATGTGGCGTCACAGCTGAAGTAGAAAAATGTCAACTAACTTTTTAAGGCCACTTTCAGGTTTCCCCACGATGTTATCCTTCACCGATGTCTGTGATAAACTCAGAGACTACAGCCGAACTGAAAATGTCACATTTGACCCCCCATACCCTCGTAAAAAATAACCCTAGGCTAATAAAATTTTAATTTTCCCGAAATATGTAGTTTCTAATAATTAGTCTTAGGATCAGCCTCCCCTTTTATTATGGGAAAAATCCTAGAGTTCTTCAAATTAAACTGGGGGCCTAAAAAGGCCACTTTTGCAGAATCATAAAAGGAATTCATCAAATCATTATAAATCATAATAGACAGTTAACTGTTAAGTTAATCGTATCAAATCCCATTGGTGAAGGATTTTTCAGTTATTTTTTTTTGTCTGTGCTTAAATACCAATCCAAATCCAATCCCAATCTCTTGCAACGAAAAAAAGCAAAATACGCTTATGATTCTGCCAAAGTGGCCTTTTTAGGCCCCCTGGTAACATTTGCTATGTGCCTGGTGAGCCCCGGTGAGCCCCGGCGAGATATTCGTGTACATCGCTTAGCAGTCACCCCGTGTCTCCTCGTTACAACTATCGTTCTGTGTAATTACTGAATCGTACTATGTTACGCCCATTGTGTTTCCCTGTGTCTTGGGTAAACTTTGGCCGCCTGTCACACCGTTGGATGAATGATTGTCTTGATTATAATACATTATTACTTATTATTTGTGAATTAATTGCTATTCTGTTTATTTTTGTGGTTATTGATTTCTTTTTGTTGTTTATTTTTATTGTTTGTTTGTGTTCGAAATGTATTTTTGAAGTGAAAACTTCTTAAGGCGAGTTGGGCATTTTTGACATGGGAAAAAACCATTGAACTCGTGACACAGTGTTCTGGAATATTCTACATTGACGTCACGCGGGGAGTGGGACTTGTAAGTGGTTAAAGGGCGACTAACTATTTGCTATTAAGAAATAACTCGGCAGCGATTAAATATTTTAGCAATAATTATATTAGATGAGCTTCAAAATGTAAGGAATTAAAAAAACTAAAAAATGGCTGCTACTTTAAGGTAGCGAACATAATAAACAAGGCCAATTGAAATCTTAGGCGAGGTACTATCAATAATGACATGCCGACTAATATTAACAGTGGGATAACAAACATTGTATTATAGGCAACTATATAGGCATCTCTGAAGACTCATTCCTAGAAACACACAAGATTAAACTTGAGAACTTAGATGCAAGAGCGAGCGAAGCGTGCTCGGGACTTGGGGCACCCCGACTCGGACAGGTTAGGTTCGAAGGGGATGACGGGGGCTCAAGTGAGCAAGCAAAGCGAGTGCGAGCGGGTTGCCTTTGAACCCTGTAGGCAGAAATAGGGAACCCGCAAAGCGGGGCTCCTTTGACTACGTCTTATTATTATTACAATTAGTTAACTTTTTAGACAACCTCATTGTATAATTTAAGAATGCCATTGTATAATTTAATCTTTTTGCGCAAAAAGATTTATTCTCCAGATGGCCAGGGGCCCTAGTCTGCTATTTTTATAAATTCGTCATTCCAACACGATCCCATTGTCATTTTGCTAAAATTTCGTAATCTGCTAAATTCATAATGGTCGATCAGTGGTCGATCAATGGCACAGAACATATACGATAGTCGTAATTAATTAAAAGCAATGACTGCACAATGACGTTCTAATGGTAGGTCACTCAAATCATAGGAAGATCAAATTAACTGTCAAAATTTTAGCAGATTAACGCATAAGTCAGTAATTCATTTGTACGATGTACGAGATTACCATTCTATGCCATTTCTTTCAATGGAGTGTCAGTGGTTGACCATTGGAATATCATAATGACGCCATTATATTAGTAGATTACCAAACTTGTCAAAATCAACAATTATGAAATCAATGATAGACCATTCTGACACTATTGTAATAGCAGACTTGAGGCCCAGCTAAGCCTCGGCAGTGTATGCTACGGTGCTACGAATCGAATCTATCGATGACAATGGTTGCGACGTAAGATATTGCTACGGTTGCTACGGATTCGTAGCAGATCATTGGGTATCGGCCTACACTACCGTAGCCGCGTAGCCGTACCGAAGCCTGAAAGTTTAATATAAAAATATAGGTACTAGTACAGACGTCAGCATATCAAGCTACCCGAAACTGTCAAATTTTCTCAATCAACTTTGAACCTTATGCTTTAGCGATAAAGTTGAAAATCTATTAAACAAATTTGATAGATTGTCGTCTGTACACGATGCTTGTGCAGTTTAATATTATGATAGTAAGGTGCTGCTACTCATCACCTTAATGATTGGCCAATTTCACGAACGAAATGCCTAGATTTTTATAGTTCCGTGGTAAAATAAGGTATCCTTACAGTTTTGCGAAGTCTGCCTGCCTGTCTGTCTGACCGTCAGTCTGACCGCGGTTTAACTCAGAGACTTGGTACTTTAAAGCTGTAATTTGGAGTGGTTATATCCATAGATTAATCACGCCAACAAGGTGGTGTAAAACAATCTTAAAAAAAAAAAACTGGCACGCTTTTGGACGATTTTTAGACATGAGAAATAACATGTAAGTGTTCACAAAACACTCAAAGAATTTCAAAATATAAAACCCTCATGAAATTCTAAAACATAATCGCGCCAAACTAAATTAAAGCTAAGCCATTAAACTAATGAACACTCATATTTCTATACAGCAACGTTAGTCTGTTTAAGCACTAGCTAAGTACTTAGTAAAAGCTAAATCCTAGCATTTAAGTAGCCAACTTTGTACTCCATAATCCTTATTTAATATTATAAATCTGAAAGTGTGTTTGTGCCGTTTTCACGCCTCAAGTATTCGACTGAACTTTGCGGAATATCATCAACATAATATATCTATAAAACATTTGAAGTGTTTGAATAAAAGTTTTTATGCATTTTATTTTTATTTTGCCCAGTTTGGCCGACGAGAGAATGATCCTGAGTAAGAAATTCTTTTCTACTTTATTGTAAACTAGCTGCGCCCCTCGGTTTCAACCGCATAAACCTCTGTCCCGTGGAAATTTCGTGATGAAAATTATTCTATGTACTAATTCAAGTCATGGTCTACCCATGCGCCATGTGACAAATATCATCCAAATCCGTTAAGCCGTTTCAGCGTCAAACAAACATTCAAAAAAACTAATATTTTTTCCCTAAAATACCTATTAGTTTAGAAAACAATTGGGCCAGTTTAGAAAAAAACACTTGATTTAAATGTAGCAAAATTGACTTCTAAATACAACTGCAAAAACATAACCCTCCTTCTGGCGCAATCTGGTAAAAAAGTGGACTTAAATTCTCATAATCATTGTTAAGCCGTGACACGTCGGTGTGACATCCTCCCTACTAATGTTCAAGCCATTGTTTTTAATGTCAGTAACAGAGTTCGGTTTGGGCCGCTACATTCATTCTAATTGGCACTCCGCTTCCCCTGTTTAATGCGCACTCGGACATCGAAAGTGATAAAAAGGGTGTCTATTGTCTGTCTACCTTTGTACTTATGTGGTGAGAGGAAATTTTGGCTTTCTCGGTACAAAACTCTTCGGCTTAAGTTCCGAACGCCATACCGCCCATATGAATTATCTTAATTTTTTTGTCCGTGAATTTTTTCAATGTTTTCTATGGGTCAACTACACTAAGAGATCGCTGGATGTTCTGTGTACAATATAATAATGCTTTCAGGGTTTTGTTGCGACTGCCCCGTTTCTGTAACGCCTCAGAAATGTTTGCCGAGGCCCACACAGACGGCTGTCAAGCGTGTGGAAAGTGCGGGGTAGTCGCAGCTATATCCTGAGAGCTGTGGCGGAGAGCTATACAGAAAATACCTAAGCATTTTGGTGCGGAGGTTGATTAGGTAGGAAACATATTTTCCTGCTTGGTCATCCTTTGTTTTAATTATACTATTTTTATATCAATGTTACTGACACTAGAATATAAGCTGTTTGTAAAAACTAACAAAATGTATGTTGTCTGAAATAAATTATTTTTATTTTAATATAATTTTTTATTGTTATTCTCATAGATATCCGGTTATTCTGCTATTCAGGGTGAAGACAAATCCAACAAATCAAAGACCTAGCCATTCTAGCTGTTCTTGAGTAATAAATCCGTTCTTGAGTAATAAATCCGGTCTTGCGTAATAAAACCGGTCTAGCCGCTCTTGAGTAATAAATGCTGTAACTAACCCGACTTTGTTTTAGTCAATCTTACCAGGGGTATCGTATTACCCAGTAACTGGGTTGTGGAGGTCAGGGGGCCTAAAAAGGCCACTTTTGCAGAATCATAAAAGGAATTCATCAAATCATTATAAATCATAATAGACAGTTAACTGTTATGTTAATCGTATCAAATCCCATTGGTAAAGGATTTTTCAGTTATTTTTTTTTTGTCTGTGCTTAAATACCAATCCAAATCCAATCCCAATCTCTTGCAACGAAAAAAAGCAAAATACGTTTATGATTCTGCCAAAGTGGCCTTTTTAGGCCCCCAGATAGGCAGTCGCTCCATGTAAAATACTGGTATTCAGCTGCATCTGGTGAGACTGGAAGCCGACCCCAACATAGTTGGGAAAAGGCTAGGCAGATGATGACCTTTTAACTAAGTACTTACCAAAAAGAGGTGGCGAGACGACCTGTATGTAGGCTAATTCTCGTACTTAAAAAAAGGTCAAATTCAAATCGCAATCCCATCTCGGCGACAATCAATGTCAAGAACTTGTCAAAAATGTATGTCAATTGATTTTATTTTTGACAGATTGCGACTGGGACTAAAATGTGACGGGGCGTTGTGTTCCACGCGCGCCTCAAAGAGATGTCAGCACTAACTGACGAGGTCCGCTAGGGCCGATGCCTGCCAGGGTCGCGGGTTGATCGAAAGAGATACCGTGGCCCCTGGCACAGGCAGTTGCCTGTGCCAGGGGTCACGTTTTAGTCAGTAAAAGTCTGACTCGCCCTCCCGGTCCGCCCAGAGCGGAGAAGTTATTTGATAATTTCTCACCAAAAAAAAGACTTAAATGCGAATGATCGCATTTTAGTCTTTTTTTGGGTGGAAAATACGGGAAATACGGGAATGGCCGCTCTGGACTCGTATCGCGAGGGAGAAGAGTTTCTGGAAGGACGTGGTGAGGCCGTTGCCCAGCAATGGGACAGTTTATGTTAAATTAGAAAAAAAAACTACATATGTATAGACGAAAGCACATCAAGCGACCCGAAACTGTCAAAATTTCCCAATTAACTTTGAACCTTATGTTTTAGCGATAAAGTTGAAAATCTATTAAATAAATTTGACAGCTTGTAGTAGCTTGATGTGCTGGCGTCTGTAGCTACTGTCTTCTTCACACAAAGAAATCGAACATGAATTGAAAAGCCAAACATAGCAACTAATAAAAATAGATTGATCAAATATATCAAAATGTAAAACCGGAACAATATTAAAATATAAGCTTTTAAAACGATAACAATGTCAGAGATAACAACAACGAAATCGTTTTCCATTAAAGTTGCGCCATTTTCAATTTGGTAACAGTAGGTACAGAAACGAATGATTGGAAAAGATTACCGTACAGGGTGCGTTTTATTTGGTTTACTGGATTTTGAATAGGTGGGGTTTTTTTTATTAGTTATTTTTAGGTTCTATTTTGCTGACTGAATGGTATTTAAATTGTTGAGATTGTGTTTTTTTTTTGAGAATTTATTTTATCAATATGCTTTTCGATTGTATATGCTTTTACAGTCGAAATCTGGCATGCACCATTACTAGAAACGGAATAACTACAATGCGACTGATAAGAGAATACGACACCCCTTTTCCCGCGCCACCTCGAACCACAATATTATCTCAGTAAAAACATAGACCACAATTCTCAGGCATATTGATTAGGCATTAAGTCCGACTTTTACAGTAAGTGTTTTACCCATGTATAAAATATGAATAAATTAATTAGTAAATTCTCACACCTCCCTGTGTAAACTCGTCTATTATTATATTGTAATAATATCTTTATCTTAAGTAAATACGTATCAAAGTCCTTTGTGGCGGCGTCTCGTTACCAACTTAGATTGATTAAGTTTGTTCTGCTCTTGATAATCACTTTCGATTGCGAGACCCAGTGAGGATGCTGTTGTCTTTGGGAGTTCACTTAGTTTTAGTACCTACCCACATTGTATATTATCTTATTATTGAAATACTTATGTATAGATATAGATGTGTATTTATTGTACTGGTATTTGAGTTATATAGGGTGTTTGGAAGCTTTATACAAAGTCTTAAGGGGGTGATAATATTTGACACCATATATAGCATTTTGAGCCATACATGTCAGAGACGAAGTATGTTTCAAAAAGGAAAAATTACATCGTAATTTTTCCGAATCGTTATTAATTCTTATAAGTGGCTCAGAAGGCCAATTAGCGTATTTGAAAACTTTGAAATTCAAGTCACAATCTTATCTTAGCGACAATCAATGTCAAAAATTAGGTACATACATAAGTAAGAAAATAAAATCAACCTTTTCTTTTCCCAACTACGTCGGGGTCGCCCTGCAGTCTTACCGGATGCAGATGAATACCAATATTTTACATGAAGTGACTGCCTATCGAACCTCCGTTACCCAGTTTCTGGGTAACACGATACCCCTTGGGAAAACTGATGGTCAGACTGTCGGGCTTCTGACTACCCGCAACGACTGTCAAAGATCTACGAATGACAGCTGGAACCAACTGCGTAACTGCTCCAAGGCAAGGAGGGGTCACCCATGCGGCTGTTATTATTTAGCTACGAGCCTCTCCTCTTCTAACAAGGCGTTGATACCTTCAATGCGGCCGACGAGATTGTAGCGGTATCTACAACGCCACATGCGAATAACGCGTCATACTGACGTCAAGCAAAATCCTGCATCTCGCAAGCAGAGTTTACCCCGCAACTAGCATAGATACAACGGCCCGACATGAATCATCAGGCAGTTGCCCGTCAGACACAACACCCGTCTGGTCGGAGGATCCTCCCTTTCTCATAGATTATGAGTGAACGTTATACTCGGTTCCTCCTTCTCTTGATAATTCCATACCTATAAGTTAATGCGTTCTTAACACCTGTCAGTTTCTTAAAAACGAACACGTGTTTTGCGAATTTTATATTTATTCGCTACTAAAATTGTCGTACTGACAGGTATCGCGACGACTGGACTGTTTAAGTAAATAACGTACTTACCTACCCTTAATTCCATATTTGTTAAAAAACTAAAATGTTTACTTCCTTGCTTTCATATATCTATGAAAATCAAGACGTTTAACATTGCCATCAATCCATCTAAACGTTACAGACAATCCCACCAATTTCTCTTTCGCTTAAAGTAAAAAAAAAACCTTAAAAAAAGGTGTTCAGAAAAAGCCATTTCTCTTATCGACCACTATTCATTGGCGTCAATTCCTAATGCCGCTATTTAATACCTAATATTGGCTTAACACCTCTATCCGTCACGGACAGGGTTGGCAATCTGTTTGTTTATTTGTTAATTTTTTAGTTTTAGATTTTTTTATGCGCAATGGATCCTTACCTCGATTTCGCCTAATGGAAAGAGATGGATGAATTTTATGATAAAACGAGCATGTCCAAAAGATGCCTGTACAATCTTGCTTTGAAGGCATAGGAGGGTCCAGCGCAGAGCACGCCACGATAGTGGTGATAAGACCCCTCTTTGAGTAGTGGCTAGAGAGGCGTCACGGCGCCCTCACCTACCGCCTGACGCAGGTCCTCACCGGACACGGATGTTTCGGGAGGTTCCTGCACATCATCAGGCGGGAGTAAACAGCCGGGTGTCATCACTGCGAGGATCGCCCAGAGGACACGGTGGAGCATACAGTGGAAGTCTGCCCCGCTTGGGCGGAGCACCGCCGTGACCTCGTAGAGGCGATCGGCAGCGGCGGCGACCTCTCGCGTCGGCCCTGATGCAAGCCATAGTCTAGGGCGAGAGTCCCCTCCTTATGCGAAGCAGGCATGCTAGCGAAGGAGGTGGCGGGATGGCTGAGAGACAGAGCCTCACGCCCTAGCCGCCGCGGGAGACGTTCCGGGCGTCGCGAGCTGCGTGACGACTCCCGGCCACCGTAGGCGCGGGCCTGCGGACGGAGAGTAATGGGTAGCTCACCGTCCGATCAGGACCAGGACCGTGCTAGATGGCGCGTACGTGTGTGTAAGGGAGATTGTGGAAGTACAGTACCGATTTTGGACCTTCATGCATGACAGAAACACCAATAGGGTTTTAATGTATCAACAATGTTAATATTATATAATCAAAGTAAGCAGTCTCGTCAAAGTAAACCTTCTTTAATCACACTAATCTATATACATATAATAAAACAGTAATCTATACATATAATAAAACAGTAACGAAAGAAAAACTGTACATTGCGAATTTTCGAGAAAAAATAAGTGGCTTTTGTTAGAAAAACGTAACTGATGACAAAAAGTGACTTTTTAGAATTTTTGTCTGTTTGTCTGTTTGTCTGTTTGTCTGTGTGTATGGTACGGCTTCACGCCAAAACTACTGGATAGATTGAATTGAAATTCAGCAAAAATGTTCTTTGTAAACCAAGGAAGGCTTTAGGCTACATATTATCACGCCTTATGTTATGGGAGGTAAGCAATATTGATTTTAAAAGGTTTTGGTTCGTAATTGAATGCACAAAATAATTGAATGCCCAAAATGACATGTTATTTATTTAGTTAATAAAAATTTAACCCTGGAAACATAACAATCACGCTATTTTTATAAAGGAGCGGGGCAGTAATATTATAAATTGCAAGGGAACACCTATTTCAACAATATGTCAACAGGGAATTTAGCGGTATGGTCAGGCGACCGTTTACCGCACTAAATGGTGCGAGTTCAAATCCCGTATTATAATTTTTTTTAAATCGTAAAATTCTTTTTTTTTTTAGTTTTTGCATTTTTTATATGCATTAGGAACGATACTGTTATGAAATCTGAGAACTATACATGTCCTATCTAATTGTTTGGGGAGTTTCACACCAATGTTACTAAACAGATTGATTGGTGGTACAACAAGCTACACTATCATAAAGTCAAGTCAAACTTTTGGTTCTAAGTTATATCTTACCAAGCACATTTGTTGTTTGTGGAGTTGACACTCCAAACGCAACAGCAACAGCGACAAAGGGCGCGTGCTTAAAGATTGCTGTATAATCGTGTGGGATGAATGCACTATGGTGAACAGAAAAGCAGTAGAGGCGGTAAACAGGACTTTGCAGGACATCCGCAGGAACCAGCAAATGATGGGTGGCGTTACAGTTCTGTTAAGCGGCGATTTCCGACAAACGCTGCCTGTGGTGACGCGAGGAACTAGGGCTGATGAGGTGCATGCTTTGTTGAAATGCTCTTTCTTATGGCCACATATTCATAGGTTGCGCTTAACGATGAATATGAGAGCACAGCTTGGCGGGAATGTACACGCCCAAGAATTTTCTGATGTTCTCTTAAAATTGGGTGAGGGAACGCTACCAGTAGACGGTGGCCAGGTGGTTATACCTGAGATACTTGGGAGAGTGGTGTCCACCTTAGAAGATTTGATACGCCTGGTGTACGGGGACATCAATAGGATACCGCACCAAGATAATTCTTGGGTATGTGAACGAGCCATTTTAACACCCAGAAACGACCAACCTTCAGCGATCAATGAATGCATTCTCGCGGAAATTGAGGGAAATGAAGTGATCTACACTTCAATAAACACTGTTGTCGACCAAGATGACGCTACACATTACCCCGTAGAATTTCTCAATTTCCTCAGTGCAAGTGAACTACCAGCGCACACCATTAAGCTAAAGGTCGGTGTCCCAATTATGCTTCTTCGGAATCTCACTCCGCCGAAACTGTGCAATGGGACCCGGCTCAAAGTCGTCTCGCTGCAGAGAAATATCATTGAGGCAGAAATTATAACGGGTTGTGGTGTCGGCGAGACAGTGTTTATACCACGTATACCACCGATTCACCACAATTACCCCTTTTTTTTAGGATGGGAAGTCATCAAATGACCCCTCCCGCTCTGGGTGGAGCGGAAGGGAGTGTCAGACTCTTACTGACTAAAACCCACCCGTGTTCCTTCCTTAGCCCTCGATGCTGACATCTCTTTGAGGCGCGCGTGGAACACGTACGCGCCGTCCGGCACGGGCCTGGTCCTGATCGGACAGTGAGCTACCCATTACTCTCCGCCCGCAGGCCCGCGCCTACGGTGGCCGGGAGTCGTCCCGTGGCTCCTGACGCCCGGAGCGTCTCCCGCGGCGGCTGGGACGGGAGGCTCTCTCCCTCATCCGTCCCGCCACCTCCTTCGCTAGCATGACTGCTTCGCAGAAGGAGGTGACTGCCTCCCACTCCCTCTCGCCCCGGACCATGGCTTGCACCAGGGCCGGACGCGGGAGGTCGCCGCCGCTGCCGATCGCCTCTACGAGGACACGGCGGTGCTCCGCCCAAGCGGGGCAGACCTCCACCGTGTGCTCCATCGTGTCTTCTGGGCGATCCTGGCAATGGTGACACCCGGCCACAATTACCCCTTTCAATTCAAGCGCGTGCAGTTTCCTGTGAGCGTGTGCTTCGCAATGACAATAAATAAGTCACATGGGCAGACACTGAAGGCTACGGGTGTCGACCTCAGGACGAGCTGCATCTCACACGGACAACTGTACGTCGCTTGCTCCCGCGTCACCAGTCCTGACTCGCTGTACTTACATATTGAATGAGACCGAGGGAAAAACAACGAACGTTGTTTACACAGAAGTGTTACAGTAAATTATAACACTTCTGTTATTCGACGTCTCCTAAATTTCCTTATTAACCCGACGTCTCTTACCAGTAAATTAACTACATAACTTTCAAATTTTGAGTTTACTAAGCCAAATAGTTTTTGAGGGATCTAAGCTATAGTACAGTATGAGACGCATCTTTTGAGTGTTTCTGTAAATCAACAAACTATCACTAATTTATTTTGGAAAATGTAACACCTGATGCAGAACCGCAACAGATCAGCTAAAGTATAAGAGATATAAAAAAATGGTGCCATAGCAAAAAATATTCCACGTGAAGAGCATTTTCTGCTGTGAGAATAAATTTGAAGATCTGGAACACCTGTTGTGGAACTCCAAAGCCCAGCGACACTATAACATATAGGAATGACGTCTTAGCAAAAGTTGTTTAGTTTGATGGGCATTTCGTGTTGACTTACATAAATGAAAGATCTGAAACGTCTCGAATCGTCTCGCGCATCACGCTGTTTTCCCGTCCCCGGGCTCTTAGAATTCGACATCAGACGTTTCAGATCTTCGATTTTGACGACCCCGTTGTCGCTGGCATTCAACAGGATCCGCGTACGAAGTCGCGGGCAGAAGCTAGTATTATTATAAAGGCGAAAGTTTGTGAGTGTGTGTATGTAGGGGTGTGTTTATATGTTTGTTACTTCTTCACGCTCAAACGGCTGAACCAATTTTGCTAAAACTTTGTATGGAGGTAGATGACACCCTGGATTAACATATAGGCTACTTTTTATCCCGATATTCTCACGGGATCGAAATTTACGCGGGTGAAACCACGGGGTGCAGCTAGTGATTCAATAATCTTTAAACTAACATAAAAGCCAAGTATCAGAGTAGATTACTTATTCCAGTTTGGACCTTCGCTTTCCAATAGATGTAAAAAATGATATTAAATGATTTTATTTCTGTAAGTAGATTTGTACAAACACTTTTACACGTCAATCATTTTTTTTAAACTAGATGAGGCGTTTCCTAGCTGACTATTCATCATCATCATCATTACAGCCGAAAGACGTCCATTGCTGGAAATAGGCCTCCCCCAAGCACCTCCACTTCGACCGGTTCTGTGTTTCTCGAATCCAACGGGTTCCTGCGGCCTTCACAAGGTCGTTGGACCACCTTGTCGGAGGCCTTCCAACGCTACGTCTTTCGATACGCTAATCTATATTTAAGAAGCACAACTCATCGCACAACCTCCGTTATTAGATATTGGTTATATCTTTCCCCAATAAAGACAACTTTAACACGGAAACAACGCTATATTTTCATGGTATCTTTTAAACATCTTTTGCCAACCCTACAGGGACCCTCGAAAGATAAAGAAAGCCTCCATAACGTAATATCGACAGTGGCTATTTGTATTATCGAGCAAGTAATGGCCTATTGACTACAGTTTATCAATCAATTTAGTTGATTATTTACAATGTAGAGGTTGAAGTAAGTGGTCGTAAAAAAGAACGTAGGGTTTAGGGTTCCGTAGTACCTACAAGGAACCCTTATAGTTTCGTCATGTCGGTCTGTCTGTCCGAGGTTTTGCTAAGAGATCGTTAGTACTAGAAAGCTGTAATTTTGCAGAAGTATGTACAGGGTGTCCAGTAAATAGCACGACATACTGCAGGGGGTGATAGCTAGGGTCACTACCTATCAATACAACACAATATATGTTCAGCAAAATCTTACGGATTTACAGTTTTACAAAATTTTCCGAAATACCGAAAAATCTCTACCTTGAAACAGATTTTTAAGCATCTCGTAATGAAAAAATCCTTTTCTAGTACTTTTTTTTACATCAAATTATTCGTGAATAGTTACTTTACTCGTTGATAAGTCTTTTTTCTATCAAAGACAAGAAAGTTTTGATGAAATAGTTTTTTTTGTTAAAATTTTCACAGAACAATTTTCTTTTCGCATAACTTTAACCTACAGTGGTGAAAAAAAAATGTATGTGGCAGTTTTGTACAACAAACTTAAAAGATAGCCTGTTTAATGGTGATTTAGGAAAGATACAATACTAGTGCATTTTCATTAAAAAAATACAAAAAAATGCTATTTTAGTTCCAGAGAAGCTGATTTTGTTGAAAATGTAATTAACGTAATTTTGACAAAAACCACTATGAGAATAAGTAATAGCTGCTCATTTACGCGAATTATTATAAAACTAGTTGTGACACGTAAAATGCGACATGCACGCGTAATGACTAAAGGTTTTTTCCTGCTCGCCGACCGACCCGACCCGACCGGTTACTGTCTAACAAAAGAAGCGCATGTGCTATCCCGCTCTTTCTTGCATTGTGATTTTGTGTCTCACTCTCAACCTTATTTGCGACACTTGTCAGTACGCTACCTTAAACCGTGCGCAACGCATCTCTGTGTTCACAAATTATTGAGCATACTCTCGCTGCGTATAACCAGGAAAAACGCGGCGGTTGGCCATGTCACAGTATAAAGATATACAGTATTTCGACTTCATACAAACGGACGAAACGCGAGCTATACCTACGCGCCTCGACCTCGGCATGCGCTTGGCATGCAGACAGTCGCGACTGTGCCGCAGTGACGAACAGACGGTGTGTTGTTTTTTTTAACAATAACCGCGCAAAATAAATTGAAGTACATAATTAATATGACGAGTAGGATATATTGTGCTGTTTTTGGTTGCATGAATTCGTCAATAACGCATCCAGAGATAACTTTTTTTAGATTACCTGGAAACTCTGAAAGGTAAGACTATAAAATAATTTTACTTACTAGTAGGTAGGTACATAATGTGTGTCTTTTTAATGGATAAGTATTTCCTTTTATCTCCCGAAAAAAAAGATGTCTGGATTAAAAAATAAAGTGAATAGAGTAAAGGAAAGTGATAGACACGAGTGAAATAGGTAGTTATAGGCGGTTCATGAATCATTATACGGTAGGTACGCTTGTGTTAAAACCTCGGGGCATGTGTGTTTTGTTTTGTTAGTTTGTAAAATTCAAAGTAAAGACGTGGTTTTTATTATTAATATTTATGTACACACAGTAAAATACAATAACAAAACTAAATGGAAACACAAAGTAGGCAAATGTAATTAAAATGCTGGAGGCGGGCAGCCCTATCGCATGTTTACGTACCGCGCGGCTGTAGGCATTTATTTCAAGGTTACGGCCGAGTTACAATACTGTATGATCTTTATACTGTGGCCATGTTATAAAACACAAAAGTCCAGGTGGTCGCCAAGTCGTTGTAGTGATCACAATAAAAAATCCAAATCGTAAGGCAAACAAAGTCCGGGGTCCAAGGCACAAAACAGTCGTTAGTACGAAACAGTAATTTGTGAACACAGAGATGCGTTGCGCACGGTTTAAGGTAGCGTACTGACAAGTGTCGCAAATAAGGTTGAGAGTGAGACACAATATCACAATGCAAGAAAGAGCGGGATAGCACATGCGCTTCTTTTGTTAGACAGTAACCGGTCGGGTCGGGTCGGTCGGCGAGCAGGTAAAATCCTTTAGTCATTACGCGTGCATGTCGCATTTTACGTGTCACAACTAGTTTTATAATAATTCGCGTAAATGAGCAGCTATTACTTATTCTCATAGTGGTTTTTGTCAAAATTACGTTAATTACATTTTCAACAAAATCAGCTTCTCTGGAACTAAAATAGCATTTTTTTGTATTTTTTTAATGAAAATGCACTAGTATTGTATCTTTCCTAAATCACCATTAAACAGGCTATCTTTTAAGTTTGTTGTACAAAACTGCCACATACATTTTTTTTTCACCACTGTAGGTTAAAGTTATGCGAAAAGAAAATTGTTCTGTGAAAATTTTAACAAAAAAAACTATTTCTTCAAAACTTTCTTGTCTTTGATAGAAAAAAGACTTATCAACGAGTAAAGTAACTATTTACGAATAATTTGATGTAAAAAAAAGTACTATAAAAGGATTTTTTCATTACGAGATGCTTAAAAATCTGTTTCAAGGTAGAGATTTTTCGGTATTTCGGAAAATTTTGTAAAACTGTAAATCCGTAAGATTTTGCTGAACATATATTGTGTTGTATTGATAGGTAGTGAACCTAGCTATCACCCCCTGCAGTATGTCGTGCTATTTACTGGACACCCTGTATATTAATTACGCCGACAAAATGGTAAAATAAAATTCATTGAATAGGTCTTCTAAAATGACTCGAGGGTTGCTAAAGATATTTTTCGATTTAATGCTCCATTTTACGAAATATTAAACTTTAAAGTGAACATTTTTTTCCAGTAGGGCGCCCCCCCCCTCCCCCCCCCCCCTCTAAAAGCTAAACCGCGGGCTTGAAAAATCTGGAAAAATTTAAGATGATTGATGTGCATTTCATGAACTTTATAAGAAAACTATAGGAAATAAGATGACTGTTAGTTTAGCAGTAATAGTCGTTGAACTTTGGTGTTGGATAATTTTGTACCAAATACAAAATCCTTAGCATTCATTCTATATGGTGACTAAGACGAAGTAGTTACTTGTTTATGACGACTGAGACTTGCATTAAAAAACAAAATATGAATTAAAGTGTTAAAGTTTTGTTTTGCTCTGGACACCCCTGCATATATTGTTATTATAACCATTAACTCCTAATATCTTTACCATTACATAATTCATTATATTCAGAACTAGCTTCTGCCCGCGACTTCGTACGCGGATCCTGATGATCCTGTTGCTTATGCCAGCGACAACGGGGTCGTCAAAATCGGAGATCTGAAACGTCTGATGTCGAATTCTAAGAGCCCAGGGACTGAAAAACAACGGGATGCGCGAGACGATTCGAGACGTCATTTTCAGGCAATAATGAACCAATAAGGTGGTAAACTTGGCCTTGCACTTTGAATGTTGGCATAAATGGGCCTTCTGAAATCTGTTCTGCACCAAAAGATGTCATTTGATAGGCATTATTGTACGAACGTATGTTGTCCAAGAAAAGTTTTGACTGTGGATGGTCACCGATTAGCAGTGATCTTAATATTTCTTGAGGATTTTGTAATATTTTAATATGTACACACAGCTCCTTTAAGTAGTTACCCCACCAAAAGACATGTGCGTTCAAATCCGTGATAGGCCCAAGTTGGTTTTTGTATTTTGCAAAAACATTTTATTTTAAATAATGTATTGTTTTAGTGAATAAAGAAGTTTAAGTAAGTTTTTTTTTTTTAATTCTGTTTTTATTATTGTTTTTTTCAATAAAACAATACTTTTGCGACGACAAGTAACAATAATAGGGTTAACATTTACGACAACTTATTCATCGTCTAAATAGACTGGAGGTTTCAAGACCGCTTACCGTGCATAAGATTGGAAGTTCAAATCCTATATAGGCACGAAATGTGCTTTTTGTTCATTATATTATTTTGATATATATTTCTATTTTGTTTTAAGTAGTAATTATTTATAAAGAATTAAAAAATCAAGAAAAATAAAATACTTTATTAATCATTTAATAATATTTATTATTGCTATTATTTAACAAAACTATGATCTTATTTTACAACAAACAGAACAACTATTTTAGTTCTCATAAAATCAGAAATCATTTAAAAAAATAATTGATAAAATTAGTAGTCGTTTACTCTTCGCCGTTTTAAGTGAACGTATACAAAGTTATAACTTGAAGGTATGGATTAATTTTATAAAGACAACGTAAGTAAGTAAAATTAATGGATACCCTCAAATTATAACATCTTTCGATTAGACAGGGACCTAAAGATATAATGACTCAGCCGATAGTAGATAACAATTTCATCGCAATTCATATGGGCTCGCTGGCTAGTTCGTCAAACTGCCGGTATGAGTATGACGACGTTCGGTGATGCGATGGTTCGAATCCGAGTCAACACAATGGACTCTTTTTGAAGTATTCTTTAGATTATTCGTAAGGAATTCAATGTTGTAGCAGTGTAACATTTTAAAACTTGAGGGGTTAGGACATAGTGACGCTTTCTGTACTTTCCCACCTGAGCAACACATACCGTTTGTTTCTTTTTGCCATTTTACAGCTTCACAAAAAGTACAATTTTGAACCATACATCCGATGGCGGAATATGTGGCGGTGGCGTAGTCAATCATAGGAGTATACGTAAATGCACTCCGTTCCTTATCAACCCAAGGAAGGTTGCCATGCCCTACGGCTATATCTTGAGACACATCCGATTCTTCAGATGATATCGACATTCTGTTCAGAGAATGTCGAAGTCGATCAGAATTCAAACGTTCGTTGCGCTCTTCTTAATCTGTCTCTTCATGCCGTACTCCAGCAATTCTTTCTTTCTCACTTTCTAACTGATTATGAGTATTTTGTTGTGTGCGTGTTCGGGACAATGTATGATAATCTCACGTTCATCTCTTGTTTCAAAAGACCTGTTAGTAGATGTGCGAATACGCTGAGAACTCAAGCGTGATTCTGTATCGGTAAACGTTTCCGATTCGCGAGACAATGCATGTCGCTCACGATCAGCGGACAGTCGCGCATCACGTTCCGCACTTGTCTCTAGAGACCTAGAAGCAGATGCGTAGATATGCTGAGAACTCAAGCGCAATTCTCTATCTGTGAACGTCTCCGACTCGCGAGATAATGCGTGACATTTACGATCAGCGGTCAGTCGCACATCACGTTCCCGACTTGTCTCTAGAGACCTAAAAGTCGATGCGTAGATACGCTTGGAACTCAAGCGCAATTCTCTATCCGTGAACGTCTCCGACTCGCGAGACAATGCATGACGTTCACAATCAGCGGTCAGTCGCGCATCATATTCTTCACTGGTCTCTAGAGACCTGGATGTAAATGCGTAAATACGCTGAGAACGCAGGCGTGCTTCGCGATCCGAAGAGGTTTCCACGGAGCGAGTTGCAGCCTGATGTTCTCGAACAGCATCAAGTCTCTCCTGGCGCTCTTCGGTAGATTCTTGGGATCTTATGATCCGCAATCTTTTAGCTCCTTTGGAACATTGGAAAAGATTTGACCTTTTTCTAGGCATGGTTATAGTTTTATTGTGAAGAAGATACCTGATCAATTAAAATCTAAGTGACTGATCCCCTACCAAGGGTGCCCAGACACGGGGTCGTCTGGCGCCCATGTGCTGGTTTGGTCCCTGGGGTGGTCACGGCGTGCTATGTGTTCTGGTGCGCCGGTGATGGGGAGTACTCCCCAGAGGAGGGTCCGGTGACGGACAGCCGCGGCGGGTTCACGGATGAGTGCTAACGCGTGCCCATATTCCCGCCGTAAGCGGCAGAGGAGGACACCGTGGAGTTTTAGTGGGTTAGAGTCCCACATAACTGTACTATCTCCCCGTGGTAGTGCAGAAAGCATGAGCATTTATTCACGTTAAAAAAAAATAATGGGAGTTTTGGCCAGTAGAGTCAAATTTTCAATGATATACCATCGTCATCGAAAATCAGTCCTAAACTGTTACCGCCTTCACCGCGTGGAGGTGAAATTAGTGATAGTTTTGATTTCCACATCAGATGTTTCTGATCTTCGATTTTTAGGGTTCCGTACCCAAAGGGTAAAAACGGAACCCTATTACTAAGACTTCGCTGTCCGTCCGTCCGTCCGTCCGTCCGTCTGTCTGTCTCCAGGCTGTATCTCAAGAACCGCGGTAGCAGGACAGTTGAAATTTTCACAGATGATGTATTTCTGTTGCTGCTATAACAACAAATACTAAAAACAAAATAATATAAATATTTAAGGGGGGCTCCCGTACAAAAAAACGGGTTTTTTTCTGCGTTTTTGCCGTCTGTCTGTCGCCAGGCTGTATCTCAAGAACCGCGGTAGCTAGACAGTTGAAATTTTCACAGATGATGTATTTCTGTTGCCGCTATAACAACAAATACTAAAAACAAAATAAAATAAATATTTAAGGGGGGCTCCCATACAAAAAAACGTGTTTTTTTCGGCGTTTCTGCCGTCTGTCTGTCGCCAGGCTGTATCTCAAGAACCGCGGTAGCTAGACAGTTGAAATTTTCACAGATGATGTATTTCTGTCGCCGCTATAACAACAAATACTAAAAACAAAATAAAATAAATATTTAAGGGGGGCTCCCATACAACAAACGTGTTTTTTTCGGCGTTTTTGCCTTGTGGTTCGGAACCCTTCGTGTGCGAGTCCGACTCGCACTTGGCCAGTTTTTATAAGTCAAGAGGAAATGCCCATCAGACCGAACAACTTTTGCTAAGACGTCATTCCTATATGTGTTATGGTGTAGCTGGGCTCTTGGAGTTCCACATCAGGTGTTCCAGATCTTCAAATTTATTCTCTCAGCAGAAAATGCTCATCACGTGGAACAATTTTTGCTATGGCACCGTTTTTGTATCTCTTATAGTTTAGCTGGTCTGTTGCGGTTCTGCATCAGGTGTTCAAGTTTCCAAGATAAATTATAGCCTATATGTTTCCCAGACATAATACCTATACAACAAAAAAAAAATCATTCAAATCCGTCCAGTAGTTCCGAAGATTAGCGTGTACAAACAAACAGACAAATTTTTTTTTTGGATTCGTGCTCTATTACTGTTTCTAAACCCCCCTCAGTTATTTTTTTTTTAAATATATTCAATGTACAGACACAGTTTTTTTACTGTCTTATTATATGTATAGATAAAGAACAACAGAATCGTACTATATATGATAACGGGGCTACTACGGAACCCTTCACTGTGCGTGGCCCAACACGCACTTAGCCGGTTTTTTATTATAGAAATTCTCTGATATAATAAAATTAGTAAAAGTTTGGTTTGAGGATCATTTTATAATGTGCAACAACGTTAGTAAACCCAAATGAAAGACATAATTTCAATGAGTTATGATATATTATATGCTTTATTTCTATTATGTGACGGCAGGGTTTGTAAAAGCCAAAGTAAGGATTAACACACATCAGCACTGTCCTTGCAAATAAAGTAATATTAAGCTGGTACTGGAATTTAAAAAAAAAAATCGTTGTAATTGCCATCGAAGAACAGAAGGGGTGGGACATCGACGCGAAAACTGTAACCATAAATTTTATTCAGCACACATGATTCTAGAACCCCTATACTCCATTTATTATAGCATTAGAAAAAAGAGGCTCGCAGAAGCAGGAGTACGAAACCTTTTATTTTCAAGTTAAGTTCAAACGATTTTAATAAATAATGTATGTGCTTTTTTGTAAGTAACAATGTATGGCATACAATAAAGCATATTCCATCCATCTACTCGTCACAATGCTTGGATAGGTACATAAAATGAAACAATTTTTAGTAACAATCAGTTTATTAAAAACAACTTTATCACAATGGCATGTCCTTATTATGTTTTTAACAAACCAAATAAATACGACACAAAACGCTACTTGACTGATGGTAACAAGTCATAATTTTAACTATAATAATTTAGAATGCCAGAGGATTAACAAAAATACACTTTCGCAAGCTAAATACCAACTATAAAAACATTTTCCAGAGACATAGAAGTGTGAGATGAGATTTATTGCTATTAAAGAAGAGAAAAAGTTTTGCCACCTTAATGATATAATGGAGATGATAGATGTTCCATTCCCAATTATTCATCATCCTCTGATGATGATGATGAAGAAGTTTCACCAACGTTAATAATAAATCTTTCTACAACATTATCCATTATACCATCAAGTTGGCAAAACCTTTCCTCTTCTTTAATTGTATGAGCAATGCAAGATTGCCATTTCTCTGCAGTTATGTTTATGAGTGCTTGCCGCTTCAGTTCTTCTAATTTAAAACTTTTATTGTTTTGGGCTACATACCCCTTCATTTGAGCCCAAACTAATTCTATTGGGTTGAGCTCGCAGTTGTAAGGGGAGGCGCAATACTAATATATTTTTTTCTTTAGCCATCTCATCTACAGCAAACTTTTGGTACAAATGTTTTATTTGTTTCACTTTTTCTAATAAAGTGGCCCTAAGGTCTTTTTCCTCAAAAGGAATATTTTTGTTTTTTAGCCACTCTTGAATATCTGCCTTTCGTGTGGCTGTAGTTGGCAGCTTCTCCACTTTTCTCGAATGATATGGCGCATTATCCATAACAATAACAGCACCGTTCTCAATTTTTGACAATATTAATTTGAACCACTTTTCAAAATTGTGTGCATCCATTTCAGAATGGTACTCTCCATCACCCTTTTTGGCTTCAAATTTTAATTCACCATCCATTAAAAACCCTTCTGTAGATCCTGTGAAATGAAATAAAAGCAAATCAATAATTGTGCACCGGTGGCATAGATTACTTGACTGCTGGAAATAGATCTCAACCTTTAAATAGCAACCGAAATTGACTGCATCATTACTGTTCTTGAACAGGTAAATCTACTACCATAAACCCATAATCTACCCATAAACATCTTTCTCCGAGGGGAGGCATTAAGACTTAATTTCAGTGACAACGGAGAGATTATTTTATTCATGGTTTGTTATGTAACAATGGTAAAGTAATTTAAAAAAAAAAAACATATAAATCAAGTTTTACCAATATGGCCAATGATAAGCCGCCTTCCTTTTCCAGTTAGCTTGCAGAATCTTGTCCAACGTTGGTAGCTCATTATCAAAGAAAAAAGAATGAATTTTTCTTGGTATTCCACTTAACGTAATATCATCATAATCATCAGATTTTGAGTATTTCCGTTGACGAGGAGGTGGCAATTGCAGGCGACCTTCTGTATTGTACTCTTTGAGTACATTATAGACTGTTGCACGAGATATGCCTATAAATTAAGATTAGTAATGTATGTTATTACCTTACAATGCATGTTAGTTTCAAATACATTTATTTTTTAAGGTAATCATTTTATGATCCTTACCCGCAATTTCTGCAGTTTTGTTAATTAACTGCGTTCTATAAACAGGAGTACCTTCGGGCCCCCTTAACATCTTCATAAATATTTATCACTATTCTTTTTTCTGTAGAACGAAGCGGTGTTTGCTTTATTCTATTTTTCTTAGGAGACAATATTTTAACATCGTGATCTACTTTGAGGCCTCGTTTTTTTCGCTGTTGACACTGATCAGCGCTACTAGCAGTTCCAGAGTGCACATGTTGCGCTTGCAAGCCACTCGGGCCTGCCCCGGGATCGTCCGTGTCCATAGTTCAACAAAACGTACCGCTTTGTACGAACAACACAAAACTAACACTAATAACGATAACAAAACAATAACAACAGAAAAACAGTAACAAATAACAACTAAACCACGAAAATTCAACAATAACAAGTATCCACAAGTGAGTGAATGACAATTTGACAACTGCAGATTATTTACGCAATTTGACGTATGGACGGATGATATCATAAACCGACAAAATAAAAAAACACGTGCTGCCACCAGTCCACCACTTAGAAGGGAATATGTAACATTTCAGATTTGGTAGAGTTATAGTGACATGAAAAACGTTCCGGGTCCTGTCCTCCCCTGCTTCTTTTAGATTTTAAACCTTGACACGACAATATTTTATGTAAAAACTAAATAATATTAAATGAAAGCCTTGTAATTTCAGAAGGTAGATAGGTTAAATAAGTACAAATAAGTGTGACAGCTGTTACTTACATTTATTATATTTAACTCCACATCTATCTTGACTGTAATAATGTTTGTTGTACTTTTATTACAAAGTGTGCCCCTAAAAGAGTCTTTTTTAACTTCTGTCTAATGCTATTGTAAATGGAGTATAGCATACAAAGATCCGTCGGTTAAGTGCAACCTTCGTGGTCAAAATGTATGAAACAAAACAAAATTTTCAACTCACTGCTTAGCGCCAAGAGTTGAAAACCCAACAGTGTGTTTCTTTACGCGCTGGCATACGCTGTGTTGGATTCTCAATGTTCAGTTCAACATTGTGAGTCGAAAATCCATTACGCGATAAAATCCCACCACGATATTTTTACGTCCGTGTGACATAGGCTTCCCAGAAATAAAACGATGGATAGCCATGGCTAAAGATGTTATGACACGCCTCCAACATCTGGAAACATCGCTCTATAAGTTATAAAACTAAAGCCCGTTTGGTCAGAGCATTAGTTTTCCCGATTTTCCTCTATGGAGTTGAGACGTGGACAATCCGAGCAAGAGAAAGACAGAGGATAGATGCATTCGAAATGTGAACCGAATACCACGGACAGCCAAACGCACAAATGTGTCTATCCTTTCCCAACTCGATGTCAAGACCCGATTGTCTACAATATGTCTACAGCGCATTCTGAACTATTTCGGCCACATAATGCGAAGGGGAGATAGCAGCCTTGAAAAGCTGGTTATTGTTGGCAATACCGAAGGAAAGAGAGCACGAGGCAGGTCGCCAACACGATGGTCCGACCAAGTAAAGGAAGCTACGTCCTCAAGCAATTTTCAGCAGGTGGTGATGGCAACTTTGGACCGGAGTAGATGCAGGCAGATTGTCCGCTTAAAAGCGTCCAGTGACCACGATCCTCAGTAATGAGGGACCGATTGAAGAAGAAGAAGTGACAGGCTTAATGTTATTCAGTTACAGTATTGGGTCTTCCTGAACCATTACTAAATTCCTGGAAACTGTGTGTCGAAGTTATTCCAGGAAGGCTCTGCCTGAAGTACATAACTTTGTATTCATTCTTCGTGACATTTCCTTGCTCAGGTACATTCTCATATATTATTATATACTGTTACTGTCAGCCTGCATCATCCCACTGCTGGGCAAAGGCCTGTCCCCATGAGTTCCAGTTCTTTCGATCCAGGGCTAATTAGATATTTATAATCATTCCGTGTGGAAAACGATGTCCCAGATTGCTGTTTCTGATTGTTACATTTTTAAATACTCTTTTTATGTATCATAATTATGGTACCCGATGCACACAGTTATTTTGCAAAATACAGTAAAAACACAATCTCACCAACCGTTTTTAGGTTCTTTATCACTGTCTATTTCCTGTATTTACAAGGCAGATGAAAGTGGAAATATAAAACATTAGATCCGATATTACAATTAGTATTATATTGGCCACTCTTGCTAATGTTGATACTTTTATGAATTTTTTGTATTCTCAAACTGAGCTATTTTACAAATGAACAACAGTATGTAGCTAAGACAATAGACAGTGATAATAAACAACCTAAAAATGGTTAGTGAGATAGTGTTTTTACTGTATTCTGCAAAATTACTGTTTGCATCGGTTACCATAATTATATTAGATCAATGATTTCAAAAGTAAGGATACGCCCGTCTGAACATTTTACATAGAAGTTCTTCGTTCGAAATTCGAAGTTCGCGCGCACCACTGTCAACTGAGTCGCGTTGGCCCTAAAACCGTCATTTTAGGGCCAGCGCGTTGGTGCCATTTAGTCGCGCCGTTAGCCCGGTCCTTACGCTAGTAATATATATGTCAATGTATTAGATACACAGAGTTTTGAAAAATGTAACAATCAAATACAGCAATCTGGAATATCGTTTTTCACACGGAATGATTATAACTATCTAATTAGCCCTGGATCGAAAGAGCTGGAAATTATGGGGAGAGGCCTTTGCCCAGCAGTGGGATGATGCAGGTTGACAGTAACAGTATCCATACTTATTTTATAAATTCGAAAATAAATCTGTCTGTCTGTCTGTATGTTACCTTTTCACGATTAAACCACTGAACGGATTTCGATAAAATTTAGCAGAGAGATAGATTGCAATCCGGGGAAGGACATAGGATAGTTTTTATAGACATACCTCGCGGGAGAAGCCGCGGGCGGAAGCTAGTACAATAATATATGAGAATGTACCTAAGCAAGACAATGTCACGTAGAATGAATACAAAGTTATGTACTTGAAGCATAGCCTTCCTGGAATTCTGTAAATGGTACGTTTCCTGGAAACTAACTAACTTCGACACAAAGTTTCCAGGAATTTAGTAATTATTCAGGAAGACCCAGTACTCTAACTGAATAACGTTAAGCCCACGTCGCATGGACGTAAAAATATCGCGGCGGGTTTTTATCACGCATTGGATTTTCAACTCTCGGTGTTGAACCGAACATTGAGAATCCAGCAGAGTGCATCCTATTGCGTAAAGAAACACACTGTTGGATTTTCAACTGTCGCCGCTAAGCAGTGAGTTGAAAATCCAGTGCGCGAAAAAAAGTCGCCGCGGGAAAAACGTGCTCGTGCCTACCTGGGCTTACAACAGTCACAGCCGCTCCAAAAAATATAAATAAAATATAAAAGCGTTTGATATTTTTTCGGTTTCCCCAATTTCGCCCGAATCTCTCAATAATAATAATAATAATATTCCACAACTATCACACAACGCCGTCTAGTCTCAAGCTAAGCAGAGCTTGTGTTATGAGTACTAGACAACTGATAAACATACTTATAATGTATCTGTTTTCGGTTATGTTTGTATAATCTGTCTGCTGTGTAGCGCACGCGCACCACATATGTTGTCTAAATTATTCAATGCCTGTCAACTGAGAATCAGTGATATTGCACTTATGACGTGTGTTGTAGAGAAGTATTGAATGGAGACTTCATTCTGGTATTTTTGGTTAGGTTAGGTCTTTTTTACGTGCCCGTGTTCCCGCCATAAGCGGCAGAGGAGGACACCGTGGAGTTTTAACTGCACTATCTCCCCGTGGTAGTGCAGAATGCATGAGCATTTCTCCACGTTAAAAAAATAAGGTCTTTTTTACTTAAAGTTAGGAGGCATAATAAAGTCCATGTGTTGATTGTGACTAAATTTTCAGCGACAGTAAAATATTATAATGTTTAGGTGAGTATTTTGTTTATTTCTTTATTTATTTTACTTAAAACGGGTAAAAACTAATTACAATCATAAGGGAAAATGAAAACAAATAAACAGTAGACACAAATAAACTGTGTAAATCAAATATTTTTTGATTATTGTTTGTTCTCACAATAGTTAAGTGTCGGGACATGTCACAACGGCTTTAAATGTTACTCTCAATGACGACAAAAGTCTTTTCCTAAAATACTGTCACAAGCACATAAATCCTTACTTTGAAATAGCACGTCCTATAATTTACTAGCCCCTGCTTCGCCCGGTTTTTATGACTTGACAAAATACCGAATTTTAAGTAAGTTTAATATTAATGCCCGCGTGGTGGATTACGGCCCACTCCCTCTCACCGAGAGGAGGCCTGTGTCCCAGCAGTGGGGAACATTATAGTCTGATTATGGTTATGGTTATGGTAATATTAATTTACTATTATTATATTAATATACTAATAATAAAACTAAAGAGTTGGTTTTTGTTTGTATATTTGAACGCGATAATCTCTGGAACCAGTCGGCTTTCAAAAATGCTTTTTGTATTAATTGAGAAAGGCTTTATATTTTCATACTATTTATAGATCTGAAAGCTCATTGCTAACACTACCAAGTCCCACTTACTCCTTTCTAGGCACTCTGGACTTTAAAAGAGACTGTGACCTCTTAGTTTGTTTCGACCTTTCTTCTCAGAGTAGTCAGATAGGAAACGCCGACCTCATCTAGTTAAAAAAAAACACGATTGACGTGTAAAAGTGTTTTTACAAACCTACTTACAAAAATAAAATCATTTATCACTGCAAGGGTGAACTGCGAGAAAAGATGCCATCCCAAAAAAAAAATATTGCTCCATTTTGTCACTCCTCCGTGTACAGTACTCGGCCACAACTGTGTGATATTGGTCGCTCGTTTCTCCCTTTTGAGATTACCGGGGCTTTTTATAAAGCCTATCTGTTTTTAGTTCTGTTTGGGAAAGTTGTCTGCGAGTGCAATTTTGTGCGTTGAAGTAGCATTATTGTGTGACTATTATTATTGTGTTTGTATTATTCACTAGCTTTTGCCAGTAGCTTTGCCCGCGTGGTTGTCGTAAATTATCCCACAGGAATATACTACCGGGATAAAAAGTAACCTATGTGTAAATTTAGGTTTTAAACTATCAACGTGCCAAATTTCATCCAAACCCGTTCAGCTGTTTTTGCGTAATTGAGTAATAAACATCCAAACATACCAACTTTCACATTCATATAATATTATAGTAGGATATCCTCAGTAGCAGCTCAGAATTTGGATCTGTGCCCGTATGTTAGCAATAGGCTCCTTTGACACGGGACTTAGACATTGTAGGTCTTACTCTACATCTCTGCCCATCATCATCATCATCATTTCAGCCGAAAGACGTCCACTGCTGGACATAGGCCTCCCCCAAGCACCTGCACTTGAACCGGTTCTGCGCTTCTCGCATCCAACGAGTTCCTGCGGCCTTCACAGGATCATCGCGGTCGTCGGGTCGGACCACCTTGTTGGAGGCCCTCCAACGCTACGTCTTCTCTGCCCATACCTTCAGGGAATACAGGAGCGATGTTATGTAATTATGTTTGAGTTTTACGCAAATATACAATGGAAGCAACATTTTCCAAATGGTTATTTTATTTTTAAATCATGTTATTCTATTGTATTTACCAATGAACTCAGCCTATTACAGTCCACTGCTGGACATCGCCTCTCCCAGGCTGTGCCACAACAACCTGTCCTCCGCCGTCCACATTATGTCCCGGCCACCTTCTTTAGATCGTCCGTCCGTCTAGCTGGGGGGCGTCCCACACTACACTTGCTGATACGCGGTGTCCACCCCAGGACTCGTCTCTCCACCGGCCATCGGTTCTTCAACAAAAATGGCCCACTGAGCCACTTCTTTCTAGTTTTATTTACCAATAAAACTAGAAATATCTATAACAAAGAGAGACACAACTCGATTATTCTCTTGTAATTTAATGAAACATAAAAACGGAAAAGTAAATCAATTGTTTGCAATCAACTCCATTTGGTTTTACTCATGACATAATGCCTGTTATCTTCAAAGGGTTAGACTAGAGGTGTAACTATAGTATACCCACACTGCCATTTACTTTAAGGCTTTTATTAATGCACTAGCTTCTACCCGCGACTTCGTCGTGAAATTTCACCCTACCCCCATTCACCCTCTTAAGAGGTGGAATTTCGAAAAACCCTTCCTTAGTGGATACCTACTCTTCACAAAGAACACACCCTCCAAATTTCATGTCTCTGGGACCAGCGGTTTATATAATAGATGCAAATATTTTAAAGCAAAAAGAGTATTTTAAGATAATGGGAAACTTCATGCTATAGAACACTTCTGTCTAACCCTTTGGACCAGGCGTGATGTTTGGTCGTTAGCGAATTAAATTAAGCCAAGCACATCAAGCTACCTGAAACTGTAAAATTTTGCCAATCAACCATCTTACTCTTTTCACCTTATGTGTAGCGATAAAGTTGAAAATCTATTAAAGATGTTTGACAGATTATAGTAGCCGTGAACTGTGGCGCACCTAACGGGACCCCATTACTAAGACTTCGCTGTCTGTCCGTCCGTCCGTCTGTCACCAGGCTGTATCTCAAGAACCGCGAACGCCAGATAAATGAAATTTTCACAAATTATGTATTTATGTGAGAGCAGTGGTGGCCAAGTGGTAACGGCCGCGACTTACGAGTTGTAGGTCGTAGGTTCGAACCCAGACAGGCGCTTTACTTTGTGTAAATTATTTCATCACCACTGCTCTCAAAACGGTGAAGGAAAACATCGTGAGGAAACCGGCATGTCCTAGAACCAAAAAATTCGAAGACATGTGACATCTACCAACCCGCACTGGGCCCGCGTGGTGGATTACGGCCCACTCCCTCTCACCGAGAGGAGGCCTGTGTCCCAGCAGTGGGAACATTATAGGCTGATTATGGTATAGTAGCTTAATGTGCTGGCGTCTGAACAAAAATAAACGAGAACCTCATAATTATATAACAATTTTATTTCCGTCCGTATTTAATCCAAACCACGTTCAATAAAGAACTATAGTTAAAAGCGTACCTATTGACAAAATAATCAAAAGTGAACCAAATACTAAAAGCGTTCCCGAACTTTGCAGCACAACACTAAAAAATTCACCTCACTATTTTTATTCAACTCCAAACAATTTCACAACTAAAACCAATTCGTTGCCTAAAATTAGATTTATCTATCGAAACAAGGGAAATACGTTAATTTTTATTGGTATTAAAAAATACGAAAAAAAAAAATGGTTGCCTGTAAAGTCGGTTTTACGGGCGAAGATTTTACGTGACAACGACCGATCATCCGATCATAGTTGAGTGGGAGAGAGACGCAAGGCATTCGGCGGGCCTCTCTCTCGTTCGGTGACTCATCGTAACGTTACCGAGCGTTACACTTTTTCATAAGTGACTCCCAGTCGCAACCTAATTTAAGACGTTGTCACGTCAAAAAACCAGAGAAACAATACGAGTAACATAAAACAAAGGGTATGAAAATTTTGCGCGAACGAACTACGGATAAATAATTTAGACGAAAAAGTTTAGTACAGTATCTACATTCTAGTTTTAACGTTGGCCTCAGCGTGCGGACGAGGAAGTTTCTTTATATAGAGGATTAACTCGAAATGAGTTTTTTCATGGATACACTGCGTATAAAACCTTAAATGAAGTTTTTGCGAAAGGATTGCTTCGAGTATGTGTTCGTGTTGGTATTTTTGCAACATTCATTGGTGCCTGAGTTCACTATTCTCTGGCTTAGTTGGCGTTTGAAGCACTGAACATCCGATTAGTTTTGCTTTGTTGTGAATTTGAAGAAGCCTATTTCCAGCAGTGACTGGAGTTTGGTTATTGTTGCATCCACATCGGCTAAACTTCAATCAATATAGAAAAGACAGTTTATTTCTTATCTGTAAAAATCATGATTACACTACATTAACAAACACACTAAATTCATTCCACTCCGACCGGTTCTGTGGTTCTTGCATCCAGCGGATTCCTGCAGCTTTTACCAGGTCATCAGTCCACCTTGTAGGAGGTCTTCCAACTCTACGTCTTCTGGTACCTACGCGGTTGCCTCTCCACAACCTTTCAGCCCCATCGGCCATTTGTTCTTCGAGCAATGTGCCCTGCACACTGCAACTTCAGTTTTGGCGGTTCTTCGGGCTGGGTCTTGGTTCTCTTAAAGATGTCTTCATTTCTGATTCAAACGCGTAGGGAAACTCCAAGTATAGACCTCGCCTTCTATTAAATTACCACATCAGGAAATCATAACAAATCGGAATGAGAAAGTTTATAGTGGTTAAGACAGACATTATAAGAGAAGAAGAACTAACACGGGATCTTTGTTGGAGGGGGGTTTCAGGGGATCAGACCGGAATAATTCTTATTCTTTGCTTATTCGTTTGAAAAAAAAACTTTCTCGAGTTTCCTTAAACCTATACCATAAACATTCCACCATTCTAGATGAATCATTAACGTGAACTAGGAAATATATTAATAATTGATGGTACACTTTATACCTACTACCAAAACTATGACGCCGTCATCGTAAACTACGATTTACTACCGTTAAAGAGCAAGACACGTGACGTCAGAGGTAGTGACTATACTTCTTTAAAACGCAGGACTTTTTCTAGACCCAGGTTATATACAATGTGTAAAAAAATCCGACCCAAAGGTAGTAAAAAACATTCCCAAAAATTAATAAAATTCTTATCTATTGAAAATAAAAAGTATATTATAGATATTAAAAATTTATTACATGTAGTACCAAAATTACCCCAATCTCGAGAAAACGTTTCAATTTCGGAAAATGAGCAAATTTTGAAAAATTATCTAATTCTGAACAAAGTACCTAAGTTACGTTTTGGCGATGGCCGCCCGAGTCTCACCAGACAAAATTCCCCATTTAAAAAAATGTTACTTAATATTTAATTATTATTTTTTTGGATTTAAAGTATTTCAAAATGCTCTCAGATCGGTCAAGGTTTTTTTACATACTATGTAGGAGCACTGCTTTTTTCCATATTGACACCCACAAAGTCTAGAGTGAGAGGGTGTTTCTGAGCTGACAAAGGAGTTTTGTTGAGAAGCAAGGTTGGCCAGGTTGGCCGAAGAAAGGAAAACCTGCACCCCAATTGCGTAACACACTATTACTCTCAATTTGAATCATTTTGAAGCATATTTCTAATCCATAGATCCATATGTACGCAAATAACGCAATGAATGTTGTTGAACTGTCAAAATGAAAGCCATTGCTACTGATAGTGTGTTACGCAATTACCCTTTTTTTTTTCTTTTTTTTTTTCGTATTAGAATTCATCAAATGGCCCCTCCCGCTCTGGGTGGAGCGGAAGGGAGTGTCAGACTCTTACTGACTAAAACCCACCCATGTTCCTTCCTTAGCCCTTTATGTTCCGGGCCAGCGGTAACCCTTTCGGACAATCCCGCTGACCCGGCAGGCTTCGGCCCTATGGGGCCCCTCCTCGATGCTGACATCTGTTTGAGGCGCGCGTGGAACACGTACGCGCCGTCCGGCACGGGCCTGGTCCTGATCGGACGGTGAGCTACCTATTACTCTCCGCCCGCAGGCCCGCGCCTACGGTGGCCGGGAGTCGTCACGCGGCTCCCGACGCCCGAAGCGTCTCCCGCGGCGGCTGGGACGGGAGGCTCTCTCCCTCATCCGTCCAGCCACCTCCTTCGCTAGCATGACTGCTTCGCAGAAGGAGGTGACTGCCTCCCACTCCCTCTCGCCCCGGACCATGGCTTGCACCAGGGCCGGACGCAATTACCCTGCTGTTCATAGATGACTCCGCTTCGGAGTGTAAATGTGGTGCTGTTCCACAAACCATGGGATAATATCGTGTCCTGCGTGTCCTGTCAGCTGCACGTTACAGGAACTGGTGGACGCTGGTGATGGCGCCAAACAAGTAGCCGAATTCTGGGCCGAGTTCATTTATATTGCTATCGACACGCTAAGAAGAAGAATGTACCTATGTAACAGTATATTTTTTTTAATAACTGACTAAAAATTTCAACCCCCTGCGTTGAAAGTTTTAATCGGTCGGTTATTTTTGGTTTAGAATCATGTATTAAATCCATGGTAACAGTTTGCGTATTGATACCCTTTCCATCCTGTATGTTAAGATAATACAGGGTGTCCGGTGGCAATTTTCACATTTGAAAGTTTTGTTACTTAAGAACGCGAATAGCTAGAGGGGCGCGAGGTGGGGGGTTAGCTTCGTCAGCGTCGTGAGTTTTTTAGTCGCCATGCCGCGTTGGTCAGGAGAGGAGCGTGCTTTCGTGATCGAGGCATTCTTAACAAGCAATTTTTCCCAGGAAAAATTATCTCTCGGCACGGTGACATCCCCTGGCCAGCACGATCGCCCGATTTGAGCCCATGTGACTTTTTTTTATGGGGCTACTTAAAGAGCATCGTTTACCGAAACCAGCCGACCACCACTGCTCAACTGAAAGAAAATATCCGGACCGAAGTTTCGAGGATTTCCAGCGATCTCTGCAAACGTGTTTTTGAAAATATGCGTGTGAGATGGGAAGAGTGCTTGCGTCAAGAAGGATTTTTAAAAAATGAAACTCACATTAATGTACCGTAAATAATAATAAAAATAATTCAGGAAACTTTTGTATTTATTTTATTATCAACCTTTGAAATGTGAAAATTGCCACCGGACACCCTGTATATAGATGCCAGCACATCAGCTAATACAATCTGTTAAATTTCTTTAATTATATTTTCAACTTTATCGCTAAAGCAAAGTTGATTGGGAAAATTTTACAGTTCCGGGTAGTTTGATGTGCTGGAGTCTGTACAGAGTGCTCTAAATAGCAGTAACTTATTAGGTCTGAAGATATTGGAAGAATGGCAGCAGCACAGAAACAGAGAAAGTAACAGTTTGAACGATTTCAAAAACAACTTCAAATTAGCACGCAACCGGGTATTTTCCTAGTTTCTTTGATACTCTACGCGTACCATGCATTGTTTCTTTAGTCAACAAACCATAAATAATTTTAACAAAATCCACCAACTCCACGTCTTCTGGTCCCTCCATTTATATCACTAATATAATTTTATGGGTCATACTTCACCTGTTACATCGTGTGGTGGGGGGAGGGGGGGGGGGTCCAATTTGGCGGTTTATTAAGCATTTCCTCCGTTACATGTTGGTTAACTTGGACGGTAGTCGTTGTGATTGGATCAATGGGCTTCACTGCAGCTATTATGGGAAGGGACTTACGATGGAGAATTATTTATAAATGAGAGATTATGGGCTCGAAATGTTGGAAGTTATAGGTCAAAGATTAAAGGTCACTTATTGTTATGTTAAGGTTATTATGTTCAGGCTGTAAACTAACTTCAACACAAAACATTGTAATCTTTAAAACAATTTTGCAGAGTTATGAGGAACAGGGCTTCAGGGCCCAGGCAAGTTCACTTACCTTCCATAGACCTAGATGGGTATTGTGTCTAGTCGGATACTGCCCGACAAGTGATGTCAGGACATTGTATTATAGTCGCGTAGTAAACTTTGCTTGCGCTTTGCAGAATTTTTCGTGACGTCAATGTAATGCGTAAATTGGGTATGGCGTTGTAGATATGGGAGTAACTGGAGAGGCCTATGTCCAGCAGTGGACTGCTGTAGGCTGATGATGTTGTAGATATCGCCACAAATTTTATTGTATGAAAGAAAGAAAAATGAGTTTATTGGCATTACAGCAAAATAAATACATCTTAAAACTATAAAAACAGAAAACAAAGATTATAATACCAAAAGGGCCTCAGCAAACCTTGGCGTTTATGCATTGAGGACTTCTAGTAGTATAAGCACTCTCTTCGGAACAAAGGAAATATGTGCGGAGATAAAGAAATAGGTATGTAGATACTTATCGTGCGATATCCACTATCTGTAGGTTACCATCCCACAGCAGAATTTTAAGAAAATATGGGACACTTAGTTCTTAGCCAGCCTGGCAGCGCGGGGTGGTGAACGGCGCGGGTGCGGGAACGCGCGTGATTTGCTTGTCCGCAGTCGAGCGCAGCTTCGTTCTGAGTGTTGTCGTGTCCAGTGTTTGTCAAAATATAATATGAATGAAGAAGACTTATTTTTACTAGAAAAAAGCTCGAACTAGTTTGAGAAGCCCGGTCCCCGCGTGGGCCGCCCGCGCGCACTGCGGCCACTTGTATGAACTCACGCTATGGCGTGAGTTGCCCGCGCGCTCCCCACGCCAAGCAGCCAGCGCGGCTCACCGCGCCCGTGTGCCCAGTATGGACGCTCAAATGAAGTTCTTATGTGTGTTTGCATTCTGGCCAAGAACCTAAACTAAACAAAAATCCATTAACACATAATTATATCACATTTATAGTCACACTACTTCACGTGTTGTGTGTTTAGGCGCCATCTTGTTCGTTCCCGCCATGTCCGCTAAGGGTTACTGAACACTTTACCCCATGAAAGTAAATAATATAATCGTTAAAAGGCTTATTTAATGTTTTAAGTAATTAAAATTACATATTACCAAGAGTTACGTGGTTAATAAACTTAAAATTAATACCATATCATACATACATACACAGAACGCCTCCGACTACGATCCTCTCATACTCCTTGTGCCTCGTATACTTTAACCTGTTCTTGAATCCATACTAATATTATAAATGCGAAAGTGTGTCTGTCTGTCTGTTACCTCTTCACGCTTAAACCGCAGAATCGACTTAGATGAAAATTTATATAGAGATAGTTTGAGTCCCGGGAAAGGACAGACGATAGTTTTTATCCCGATATTCCCACGGGATCGACACTTATGCGGGTAAAACCGCGGGGCACTGCTAGTAATAAAATAAAATTTTAAAACTTTGAATTTTATTTATTCTGTAAAACTCACCGTGAAAACTGAGGTGAAGTGAGTTTGAAGTGAGCTGTCAATAGCGTCAATCCCTAGCGTCAGGTGGAAAGACAGCTAAGGTTTCAGGGTGAGATTTTTACAGAATGCGTCGGGACTCGACAGCCGATTCCCGGCCACTGTAGGCGCGGGCTTGCGGACCGCGAGCAATGGGCAGCTCGCCGTCCGGTAGGGACCAGACCTGGGTCGACGCGACGGCGCGTTGTGATCCACGCGCGCCTCAAAGAAATGTCAGCACTAACTGATGGGGTCCGTTAGGGCCGATGCCTGCCAGGGTCGCGGGTTGTTCGAAAGAGATACCGTGGCCTGGCACAGGCAACTGAAGGAACACGGGTGGGTTTTAGTCAGTACAAGTCTAACGCCCTGCCGCTCCGCCCAGAGCGGGAGAAGTTATTTGATTAGATTGAATAGACCAGCTGTTCTTGTATTTTGTCAAGCAATAGCTTGACGAAGTCTCTTCACAGACAATCAATAAATAGCCTGTGCTTCAATATGAGTGTAATTACAGGCCGGTCGTGGTACCTCGATAGTGACATCGACGTACCACGATGACGACAGCCCGCGATGTGTCTCAGTGAGGTAAAATATTGATTGGTACTCAAATGGAAATACCTTTGTTGCTCAATGCATAGGTGCTCAAACGGGAATACCTCTATCCTTCGGCATGTGCGTACGTATCTATAAAACATGCATTTGTTTTACGCGTCTTCGGCATGTAAACTCGATAATTAAGTAAGTCTTTATAACGTTAACAATATCAAGCTTACTCATTTTATTAAGCAAATTAGATAGGTACCTACCTACATTTAGAAATTCCACTCATTACCTCAAAACATTGAAATTAACGCCAGAATACGCCATTTTCCCAGAAAGTTACACCAAAAATTGAAGAGGTCTTTTGTGTAAGTTTCGTAGACGCGTATTGTGAATGTACCAATACATACGTAGAAGTTGATAGATGTGATGTGGCCGTGACGTACTCAGCTCACTTCAAGTAATTCGTAGAACGAATCTTTTTTGTAGGGTAACTATGCTTTTTGCTAGTATCGCTTAATTTGTGTTTTTTTTTTTGTTGTTGGATATATATATGTATGGCTAATTTTATTCTTCTAAGGGCTGATTTATTAATAGTCAGATTACTTTTATCTGAAGAAAAAATTATCAATAATTATCAGCCCAGCAATGGGACAGTATAAGCTAAACAAAAAAAAACAGGCCTAAGACGGTGATTTAAATATTGATTTTTTAACTCGATCTAAAAAATGGGTTCTAAAAAGGTCTTAAACTAAGTCGTTAAAAGTAATTTTTTATGCTTTTAAATTATTACTAGCCGTTTGTGATAAAAAATATTAGTAAAGAACACATCGCATACATTTCCTAATTGTTAATATTATAAATAATAACTGATACATGAGTTTCTGTAGCTCTCTGCCGAATGCGCATTGGACATAATGTCACTAGCTTTATTTATGTTCATAGTATAATCAGGCTTTAGTGTTCCCACCGCTGGGACGCAGGCTCTCTGTGAGAGGAAGTGGGCCGTGATCCATCACGCGGGCCCAGCGCGGGTTGGTAGATGTCACATGTGTTCGAAATTTTAGTTCTAGGACATGCCGGTTTCTTCACGATGTTTACCTTCCATAGCTCCAAACCGTTTTGAGAGCAGTGGTGATAAAATATTGCATACAAAGTGAAGCACCTGTCTAGATTCGAATCTGCGACCTACAACTCGTAAGCCGCGGTCGTACTGGACAACCACAGCTCACTTATTCATGTTCATATGAGACAAAATATAATCGCGGGACTACCTCCCTTTAACACAGTCACAGTACTCCAAACTCATCCATATCGCGAGACGTTGAGTAACTCATGCAATGTACCACTCGCTCGAAGCCACCTTTATAACGTGTGTACGTGACCACCCCGCTGTACCTACCTCACGACCGTGGACGCTATTACACGATATTTTTGTCACCCTAGCCTTAGTAGCTGTCCCCATTTGCGTTACATTTTCGAAGACATTCGGGCATTTTTGTCCCGGAATTTGCGCGTGAACTGTGGCGCACCTAACGGGACCCCATTACTAAGACTTCGCTGTCTGTCCGTCCGTCCGTCTGTCACCAGGCTGTATCTCAAGAACCGCGAACGCCAGATAAATGAAATTTTCACAAATTATGTATTTATGTTGCCGCTATAACAACAAATACTAAAAACAATATAAAATAAATAGTTAAGGGAGGCTCCCTTACAACAAGCGCGATTTTTTTGCCCTTTTTTGCTCGATATCAATAATGGCAACAGGTAGGCACTTGAAATATTCATAAAAAAACTCAGTTGTATTTTTACTTTAATAAAAAAATTAAAATAAATATTTATGGGGGCTCCCATACAACAAACGTGTTTTTTTCGGCGTTTTTGCCTTGTGGTATGGAACCCTTCGTGTGCGAGTCCGACTCTCACTTGGTCAGTTTTGTATGTTTGTGTACAATAGTATATTTCATTACAAGTGCGGAAAGGCTGTCATTGCAATGACGGTTCCGCAGGTGTACTGAACAGCTATTTTTAATACAGTTGCGAAAAAATTAAGCAATTTAATAAAATAATAAAAACACAATAAACTCAACTAACTAATCATTTTTTCTGGAAAATGGCGCCAACCGTAGAATATAAGCAGAGTTTTTTTTCTTCACCCATTTTGGTAAGCAAAGGGAACTATCCACACAGCTTAGTCTTCAGTATATTTTTTTTATTGATATGAAATGAAAATTAAATTTAATGAGATAAAATGAAATGAAACCTAACCTAACTCATTCAGTTAAATCATTAAATCTGATATTGAAATAAATTAGTAGCTTCTTTTTAGAAATATACGTATTTGTATGAATCACAAAAACTCTTTAGTAAAAACTTCATGGTTGGTTTTTCTTTATAACAGACATTATTTTGACAGTTGGGAAAGAGAATGCACGAGTTCGGGAAAGTTTAGTGAATGGGCCACTGCTGGCATTAGAAAAAGCAGAGATATTTTATATAATCTGTATCACGAGAAATCATTAACTTCAGGGGGCTAACTCTCCAAATTAATTTTAATTCTAATGAAAGGCCAATACGATTCCGATGTTAATTTTACAGTCACGTGATTCGGTACTCTTGAAAACAATATTGTGACCATTGAAATGAAATTGACATTGGTCTGCCATTATTTTGTTACACGTGAAGTTAGCTACGTAACGGGCTGCAATAGTGTGGTTCAACTCATTACGATAAACCGGCAATGGGGCTTTAAAATGCTTTATCCTTTAAATAACAAGGCTAATAAATAAAAATGATATAAATAGTTCTTTAATTGATTAATTATAAAGTAATTAATTCATTTGGGCGTAAGAAAATGATTAAAATCATAAAATTAACCATGACTTTGGCTGCATGCGGTAGGATCGTTGCCTACACTTCTAAAAAAAAGACTGCGTGTACCGCTAGGAGTAATAGTGTTCTGTGGTGTAAGTTCTCCAATTTCAAACATATTTTTTGTTTGTTTATGACAATATTGTTCGCGTTTGGTTCTTTTTAGTAAGAAATAATTACTGTCCGCTAACTTACTTAACTAATTTGTATTACAGTTTTATACAAATGATGCCAAGTAAATAGATAAACAACTGCTTTATAAAGTACTTAATGTTTTTGTAACGAACGCCGAACGTGTTTATGTGAATAGTGAACATTACTGAGATACCAGTGAAGTGTTAATAGAATATGTAAAAGTGATAGTTAGAATAGGATAATTAAGACCATAGAATACCTAGCGTGGGTGTCGATATGTGCTACTACTGTTTCACTGAGTAAGATTTTGATTTTCTAATTAAGTAAATTTTAAGTGTTTGTATTGCTCTAATTAGCTTTCTAACTGGTTTTTATTATTAGTTTTCGTATTAGAATCTGATATCAATATTTAACGTAGAATTTTTTATAATTTTAATGTACGAAGAAAATTATAGAATAATTACGTAACTTGAAAACGAGGATTTTTGTTTATAGGAATATTTGCGAGATTTTAGTGTCAAATAAGAGGATTATGTTCAAAACTGATATACTAGTTTGAATTATGAAAATCGGTCTACGGGTTTTAGAGATAGAAAGAATTTTGTATAATGAAAACATGCCGAAGTCCGATTTTATTAAGTTAATGTTCTAGAAAGTTTTTATTGTATAGAGATAGGATAAAAATGTTGTTATGTAATACGAAAGAGGAGTAAAATCCTTGCTCACTCCGTAATTTGCTGTATATTCGTATTTATTCATAGAAAACGCTTTGTTCATATAACGCATCATCCGACGCTCATCTCGTCTTTGTTTCACTTGTTTTTTATGGGAATTACGTAAAACACTATATATTACTGCTTATCGTGCCATATTATACTCATAGAACCCACAAAAAACCACTTAAAACGCAAAATAATTTCTAAAAAGTTACACTTTTGTTATTGGAAAAATCACTATCAACAAACTATCCCAACGCAATATTGACGCAATACACAGCTGTCAAAATACACTCAAGAGTACCGTTTACGCCACGCCAAGCCCGTTCCCAATTCCACTTAGTTCCTAAAAATGGACACCCAATATAAAAATCAATTGGCGCTAGCATCGAACTCAATAGTACGAAACGTCACATTTCCAATGTCGATCTATCGGAATTAAACTCGAGAGTAAGCACCATGATCAAGCCCTTCATAATTATGTAAGAAATTATTCTAAAATATTCAAAAGAGTCTGCGCTGAGTCTAAATCTAAATTAATAAGTAACAAAATGAGTATGTCTAATCTATACTAATACTAATATACTAATATACTAATACTAATAATATTATAAAGCTGCAGAGTTTGTTTGTTTGTTTGTTTGTTTGAACGCGCTAATCTCTGGAACTACTGGTCCGATTTGAATGATTATTTTAGTGTTGGGTAGTCCATTTATCGAGGAAGGCTATAGGCTATTTGAAAAATAAGGGAAGTGTCATTTGCGAATAAAATGATATCCGACAAGTTAGCCAGTTAAACTAGAAATAGGAAAGGGCCAAGAATTGAGCCTTGAGGCACGCCCATCTTAACTAAAGACCCCGATGACGTCGCCCCATTAACGTTTACTTTTTGCTGCCGCTTTGACAGATAGGAAAGAACAAGATCAGCAGCTTGTCCACGAATTCCGTAATGGTATAATTTACAGATCAGTGTATTATGGTCAACGCAGTCAAACGCTTTTGAGAGGTCACAGAAAACGCCAATTGCATCCTGGGACTTCTCCCAGGATTCCAAAATGTGACTGATGAGTTTTACTCCCGCGTCTGTCGTCGACCTACCTTTCGTGAAACCAAACTGGCGACTATGTAAAATCCCATTTGAATTAAAATGTGACAACATCCAGCATGATTTTTTCATAGATTTTGCTCATAGCTGGTAGCACAGATATAGGTCTATAATTAGAGGGATCAAACTTACTACCCGATTTGAAAATTGGTACTACTTTACTATGTTTCATTAAGTCAGGAAACGTACCGCTGTCTAAACATTGATTAAATATGCCTGTTAGGGCAGGAGCAATTGTGTCAATAATATCTCCAAGAACCTTAACAGAAATCCCCCATAAGCCTTCAGTGTTTTTTATGTTATGACTTTTAAATGCTTCTTTAATAGTGGCAACAGAAATGGGCTGGAATTCAAAGCTTGGAATATCCTTATTAAAGTTTTCTTAATTCAATAATAATAAATCTTTAAGAAGAGCTTCAGCTAATATAGGTGATGAGGGGACTTTGTAACCTCTATTGGGATGTTGGTAAAGAAATTTTCTAGTGTCTCAGCAACTTTTAACTTATCTGAAATGGTTTCATTATCAATTTTTAGGGACAACTCATTCTGATCTCGCTGTTTTGTGTTTCCAGTTTCTTTGTTAATTACCTGCCACACAGCTTTTACTTTATTACTAGCTTCTGCCCGCGACTTCGTCCGCGTGAAATTTCTTGTACCCCCACCCCGTCAGGTCGCAACACTTCGTATTCGCTTACCGTTCACTCTGAGTTTTTTTCTTTTTGCTCGGCTCCTAAGGGTCATAGCGTGATGTTAAATAGCCTATAGCCTTCCTCAAGAATTGGGCTATCAAATGCAAAAAGAATTCAAATCTGACCGGTAGTTAAAGAGATTATCGCGTTCAAACAAACAAACTCTTCAGCCTTATTATTAGTATAGATAAAAAACTCTATGGCCCATAACTCCGTAATAGGTATCCGTAATGAGGAGATCCGCAGGAGAACCAAGGTAACCGACATAGCCCGCAGAATTGCCAAACTTAAGTGGCAGTGGGCAGGGCACATTGCTCGCAGAACAGATGGCCGATGGGGCCGAAAGGTTCTGGAGTGGCGACCACGTACCGGAAGACGTAGCGTTGGAAGGCCACCCACAAGGTGGACCGACGACCTTGTGAAGGCCGCAGGAACCCGTTGGATGCGAGAAGCACAGAACCGGTCGAAGTGGAAGTGCTTGGGGGAGGCCTATGTCCAGCAGTGGACGTCTTTTGGTTGAAATGATGAGGTACACCAACTCTTAACATCTTACACACGTGATAACTTTTAAACGAAATATCCGATTGAGATGAAACAAAAAGTATTTTACTTATTCATAAATACTCTTGATAACATAATGCTTAATTTCGATAAAGATTAATATTACGATACATATTTAACGTAGTTTTTTTTTCTTCAGACGATTTAATAATTATTTTGAACACAAAATCGGTTATTGTGATTAAACCATGATAGCTAGACATATGTTCTCGCGGACTTTTTTGTAGGTCTTAATGGGCTCTACAAACCCGTAGTACATTATTTTGTTCTATTGTAATAGTTTTTGCAGCGCACGCAAAAATAGGTTTTCGATTTTACACCTTGTGTTACAAAATAGCAATTTTATTACGGATCCCTAATTTTGAAGAAAAAAAATATAGCCTATAGCCTTCCTCGATAAATGGACTACCCAACACTAAAATAATCATTCAAATCGGACCAGTAGTTCCAGAGATTAGCGCGTTCAAACAAACAAACAAACAAACTCTGCAGCTTTATAATATTAGTATAGAAGTATAGATAAGGATTTTTATTTTACCGTTATTGTCACCATTCAATGTTTGATGATCAGTTTGCTTTGCTGAAAAATTATGTTGATGATCGGTGCTTTAAGCTGCAAGACCTGCGGTGGCCCAGTAACGGCCCCGGCTTAGAAGTCGTAGACTGTCGTTTCGAACCCAGCCAGGTGCTTTACAAAGTGTAAATAATTTCACCACCACTGATCTTAAAACGATGAAGGAAAACATCACGAGGAATCCGAGTCCTGGAACCAGAAATTCGAAGACATGTGACATCTCCCGCACTGGGCCCGCGTGGTAGATTACAGCCCACTCCAGAGAGGAGGCTTATGTCCCAGAAACGGGAACATTATATATTAATCATTCTATGCTTATTCGATGTGAGAGGCTTGTGGCTAAGTAATAACAGCCGCATGGGTCGATTGATCAGGTTAAGCTACGCTTGCCGCGGTTGGTCCGTGGATGGGTGACCATCTTTACATATCAAGACCTCTCCGTGCCTCGGAAAGCACGTTAAGCCGTTGGTCCCGGCTGTCATTTGTGGATCTTTAACAGTCGTTACGGGTAGTCAGAAGCCCGAAAGTCTGACAACCAGTCTTACCAAGGGGTATCGTATTACCCAGTAACTGGGTTGTGGTGGTCAGATAGGCAGTCGCACCATGTAAAATACTGGTATTCAGCTGCATCCGGTTAGACTGGAAGCCGACCCCGACATAGTTGGGAAAAGGCTAGGCAGATGATGATGATGATGCTTATTCGATGTGTTCTGAATGTAATGAATGTTTATTGAAGTACTCGTATTTGATGCCAATGGTAACTAATATACATTAGGGAATATTTTTACGTCATTTGACTTCAAACAATCAACATTTAAAGTGATTGCTATGGTCGAAATAAAATTAACCTAATTAGGTTCACCTTTTATACCTACCTTGTTAGGTTAGGCATTCAGTTGTAGTCTAACGGCAGATTATAAAACCACAAAAGCAATCATGTGGAAACCTTCAATGGCTCCAGTGGAATTGTTTCTTAATAACAGACTGGACAAAGATATTAAAAAAATTGTTCAACCTTTCAACATGTTGTTCTCAATATTATTCTCATCAAAGTACAGAATAAAAGATATGTATATCACTCCGTGTGAGAAAAAGTATCCTATAATGCTGTGCTTATTTTTTTTATTTTTAAATGTGTTCAGGGTCTATCTTCTTTCTACCAATTCTGTTGTTATGCATGACATTATGGAGTATACAATTTCTATAACTTACTATTGTGTCGGCTCCACAATGCTCATCATTTGTAACATGGGCCATAGTCGCAGCAATATCTCCCTCATCATGAGTATCCAAGAAATTAATAGAGGCTTTGACATTCGTTTTAGCAGTGTACGAACTTATATTATTTGGAATTGGATCTCAGTTCTGTCTATAATAAGTTTTAGTCTTTCGGCAACCTTTTCCTATACTAAGCTGATGTCAATTAATTCCCTTGATTTAACCTTTACCTTAATAATTATTGCATCCGATTTAAATCTAGTTTATACTATTCGAATTATGGTATTGCTAATAATGTATCTCAAGAATTGGGTTAAAAATGTACTTATTGTTATAAATGTTGAAGAAGAAAATGATTTATATTGTGAAAAATTGTTTAAAATGTATCTAAATATTTTGAAAACGTACTCTCTGTATAAAACTTGTTTCCGAATATTGGTAAGTCGGTGTCTGCTAAAATTTCATACGTTTAACTACTATAATTTGAGTTGTTCTTCATGCTTTCTTCCTAATAATAATGTTTGAATTTTTAGATATTATGGACAACTATCTTCTCATTCCTTCGTACTTTATTATTTTTGGAGGATCATTTAATGCATTTGCAAGTAATAATGGCGTCAAAAAACAAAGTAAGTACTATAATACAAACACACAAACACTCGCTCACACATTCACTTACACATACAGAATCACTCACCTGTGCACTCTTGACGCCCATGCACAAATGTTCAACGTAGTAAATAAGTAGCTTAATTTTTAAATTACTATTTATTTTATTACCATATATTTTTAACGAGTTTACTGTTTAGCACGTTCGAATTTTTATTTTTTTATGTGACCTATCTTGGAAGGCACTGGTGTGTATGATACAATGATTTTCATTCATAGGCACCTACGATACACTTTTTTCTGTAATGTTATTTTTTTATTGGAAAATTGTTTTTGTGAACCTATTGTATTTTCTGAAAAAATAAATTATTATTATTTATTATAATATTTATTGTCAAGAGTTTATTTACCGACTTCAGCTTTTTTGGAGACGATGGCATCGAGGAACCCTTATGGTGAGTCTGTCTATCCGTCTGTCAGTCACAGTTGCATATTTCAGGAACTAGGTACTAATGATATCGACTTGTGGAATAGTTATAAAGAAAGAGAGAAAAGCTCCGGTAAATTTGATAATATGTAGTTCGTATTGTTACATCCCCTACTTTGTAATATTAAACGCTGACAATAACGCATAATCAGCACAGCACCGGCTCTTCTAGAATATGATTGCACACCGGCTTTCATCTAGTTCGGAATTGGTATTCAATGAGTTGGGGGCTTATACCTCGTTTTCCCTAAATATCTATATTGTACAATATTTTCGGAAATCTAAATCTGTTTTTAAAAGATTCGGGAATTTGTCACAAGCAATTCCAATTGGTCTTTTCCTATGGAGAAGAGCCGGCAAGAAACTTCACGGTTACTCTTTTAAAAATGATTGGCTTTTACAATGTTTTCAACAGTGTTAATAGGTATGGGAGGACAGTGTACGCCTGCCAACATGTACTTACAAAATAGAAAATGGTCTACAAATCTACAGTCTACAAGGCATACAACGTTCTCACATTCACAAAATATGAAATAATCTTTTTAAAAAGATAAATAATAAAAATAAAAACCTATTTAAACCAAATGGCATGATTGCCATTAAATGTAACTATTATACTAGGTGTACCCCAACTAGCATTGGTCTCTTGACAGACATATCAACTTCACTTCACTTTCACTTCATAAAAAAAATATTATGTTTCTCATTGTGATAGTTTGTGTACATTTAAGTTATTTATTCTTTCCAGCCTGACTTGTCCTTAATACTCGTCTTCGGTCTAATATTCGTATTGACTTTAAAGGATATAACAATTATATATATAACATGCATGCAATGTGAGAAGTTTTATGTATCTGTGGAGGAAGCTGGAGAAGCGTGTATACAGGGTTTCATGAATACCAACTGTCCAAGTAAGATTTTTTTTTTACTTTTGTCTATTGATTCATGTAAAATAAGACAGATATTAAATTGATAAGCTAAGGGAAAACCAAAGAAACGATGGAAGGGCTATGAGAATGATGATATGGGTTCCTCGAAAAGGGGGTTTTTAAGGAAAAGTTCGAAGATGGGGTCGGTAATATTCACTTTGTAAAACAGTAGGTATTTAGTCTTGTTTTATTGTTTCCCTTTATTCAGGATTTATTAGCCTACACTGTCCCACACCTGGACAAAGGCCTCCCTCCTCTCCTTCCATCTTTCACAAGCCCGAGCGTCCTCCTTCCAGTTTTGACAGAACCTATCCATATCTTTCCGCCATCTCCTACGTGGTCTGCCGCGACCCCACCTCACTGTGTCAGAGCACCAATTCGGTGCGATTTACACCCACAGCCTGTATGGTACGCGGCAGATATGTGCTGCCCAGTCTCATTCCAACACTAACATGTATGTTCACACACAACTATCGCTCGACCTTATTGTTAATGCGAAGACACTGCCTCCCAAGATACAGGATTTTCCTAGTTTGGGGGGCAGGGTTTTTAATTCTTACAGGACTTTTGACCCCACTACCATCCTTTTGTATCCAACCTCTGTAAAATTCTACTTATGTCTGCATACCTTTCTGTTACTCATTATTGTCAAAGTTTATGTTTTTGTGAATAAATTATTGTTATTATTATTATTATTCCAATTTGGGCAGCCTTTTGAGCCACGTTAGCTATCTATGTTTTGGAGCGCAGTATTGTGTTTCGAACAAGATCCGTTAATTTAACGCCTACTGCGCTCCATTGTTGCATTGCTCGTTGGCAGACTTTGAGTTTGGACTTCTGGATGTTAGGAAAAGACCAAGTTTGTGCAACATAGGTTACCTGGGAACTTTTCATTTTTTTTTTTCAGAGAGTGTGAAACATCTGTGCAAGCGCGTGCTACAAGTGAACCGGACCTTCAGTAAGATGACGGCTTGTGGCCTGTTTACTGTAGACGCCACTCTACCGATACCTCTGCTGGGACTCATGTCTGAGTACATCATTGTACTGCTGCAGTTCGCTTTTCTGTAAAATTCCTTCACAACGACTTTATCTCTCTATTAATGTTTCTTGAGTGAAATATTCTATATTGCAATTGTATGTTGTCAAATTATTGATTTTTTTAACTAGGTACTTAGTTACCTTATAGTTTTGATTCCAATTTAGTAAAATTTAAAAAATTCGTGACACTAAGGCCCATTTTCATGTTTAGTCAAGTTAAATGAATAAATGCAGAGTTTTATAAAAACTCGGAGTTAAGTAACTAACATTTTAACTCTTATTACGCGTTGCGCCATTAAACAGTAACATCGGGTTAGTTAACGAGACATTAGTGTTTTATGAGATGGGAAAATTGCAGTTCAATCGACGAAACATAAAAATAGAATTGCAATGTCCATTCAACTTTGCGAGGGCTCCCGCACCTCTCGCGCCCGGCCCTGGTGCAAGCCATGGTCCGGGGCGAGAGGGAGTGGGAGGCAGTCACTTCCTTCTGAGAAGCAGTCATGCTAGCGAAGGAGGTGGCGGGACGGATGAGGGAGAGAGCCTCCCGTCCCAGCCGCCGCGGGAGACGCTCCGGGCGTCGGGAGCCGCGCGACGACTCCCGGCCACCGTAGGCGCGGGCCTGCGGGCGGAGAGTAATGGGTAGCTCACCGTCCGATCAGGACCAGGCCCGTGCCGGACGGCGCGTACGTGTTCCACGCGCGCCTCAAAGAGATGTCAGCATCGAGGAGGGGCCCCATAGGGCCGAAGCCTGCCGGGTCAGCGGGATTGTCCGAAAGGGTTACCGCTGGCCCGGAACATAAAGGGCTAAGGAAGGAACACGGGTGGGTTTTAGTCAGTAAGAGTCTGACACTCCCTTCCGCTCCACCCAGAGCGGGAGGGGTCATTTGATTTCCCATCCGCAAAAAAAAAAAATGTCTATGCCCTGGTATGCAATCCGACCAAAAATGAATGAACGGAAATTGTATACCAATCTCATAAACTACAGACGCCAGCACATCAAGCTACCCGAAACTGTCAAATTTTGCCAATCAACTTTGAACCTTATGCTTTAGCGATAAAGTTGAAAATCTATTAAAGAAATTTGACAGATTGTAGTAGCTTGATGTGCTGGCGTGGCGTCTGTACATTACGATGCGTAATACTTTCTTGTGTTTAATTTTTGCCTATATCATGACATTTCATTTAAATCGTATTGTTTGTGGTTTCCATGGAGATTTAGTTTATTGATTGACGAAAACGTTAGATAAGGAAACATTATGTTTTAAGTTTTTTTTTATAATTTATATTTATGTTACATGAGTTCATGAATATATTGCCTGCTATTATAGAATCGAATTTTCACTTACTACAACGTCGAACAATATAAAATACAAAATAAGATAACAGCGCTACCTCATAACGTCAATTTATTTTGACATTACTAACACTGACCCAGAGTTTAGCTACTTAACTCTCCCACATCGGTGGGTTTAATATTTATAAGTTTAACTTCTAAATCTTGGTGGTGCAAGATGAATTATTTGATTAACTCTGAGTTAGCTGTTAACTCCGAATTATTTAGGATAGGATAACCCATGAACGTGCAAGCAGGCCTGAACTAACTACTCTAAGTTTAATCAATCAACTCAAATAATATACATATAATACGTACAAAAGATACTTAATAATAATGATGACGTGGCGGCATATATAATTGATAAAACATGTGGATAGACAAAAGAAAAGTTCAAATATAGGCTATCTGTAGGGCAGCCCAAATGGTTTTTTAGAGTAAATAAAAAAAATGTAAGTATAGGTACTACATTGATCAGTATTTTTTATTCTTGTTTAAGAAGTTTATTTAACTACTTTATTTCTATATAGATAGAGTAAAAGAGTAATCCTTTTAAGTGATTGGGAAGGAAATAAAATTAATGTTCAACAATCAACATTAACAGTAATTGCTTTGCCCAAATACAAATACCCTAATCAAATTCAGTTTTAGTCCAACAGCAGAATAAAACACAATCATGTGGAAACCTTCACTGACTCCAGTTGAATTGTTACACAGTAATAAACTTGACGAAGATATTAAAAAAAATTTTCAACCTTTCAACGTTATGCTCTCTTTATTCTTTTTATCCAATTACAAAATAAAAGATAGTAATATCACTCCGTGTGGGCAAAAGTATTCTATATTGTTGTTCTTCATTATTTTGTTTTTTAATGCGTTGAGTGCTTATCATTTTTTGACTGATCCCGCTGAAATGCAAAACGCTATGGTGTGTACCATCGTGTTTTTTTTATTAATTTTCTATTTTGTCGGGCACATACTACTGATCATTCGTAGCATTGTCCACAATCGTAGCCATATTTCCCTTATTTTGAGTATCCAAGGAATTCATAGGAGCTTCGACATGAGTGTCAGAACTTATATCATTTGGAATTGGAGCTCAGTTCTGTCTCTATTTAGTTTTTGTATTTTCACGGCAACCTATTTTGATGTGATACTGAAGTCATTTCATTTCTTTGATATTAGCAGAGATTTAGTGATCCTTGCACTTGATTTAAATCTAGTTTATAGTATTCGTCTTGTGTCAGTGCTAAAAATGTATCTCAAAGAATGGGTTAATAATATATTGCTAGACATTGAAGAAGAAAATGATAAATATTGTGAGAAATTGTTTAAGATTTATCTAAATATTTTGGAAGCATTCTCATTATATAAAACTTGTTTCCGAACATTGGTAAGTCAGTGTGTGCTTAAATTTGATACTCGGCTAACTTTATTTAGCGTCTGGATAGAAACAGGGTATAAAAGGTGACCGGAGTAGAAGCATATGGCAAAGATTTTATTTTTTCACAACAAATTCATTAAAAGTTTGTTTTTTTGTAATATCAAGGATTTCATGTCACTACGAATTCATTGGAAATTTCCGCACGCGCCTTTATGTTACAATTTGATATTATTTGTCGAATTACCACTTTTTTTTTTCTTTTTTGAGAAAAGAAAATAAAATTCCTGATTTTGTCCAGTCGGTATAAAAGTCAATAGGTGTATTCAATTATTGATTTGACCTTGTTGCTTTCCTGCTAATGATCATTTTATATTTTTAGATATTATGGCGAACAATCGACTCATTTTTTCGTGGTTTAATATATTTCAAGCATAATTTAGTAATTTTGCAAAAACAAGCGGGGTCGGAACTCGAGGTAAGTACGGTCTGCAACAAATTTGCTTAAGCACAACAAAGTTGAAATTTCTGTGAACATTCTGTGCGCCATCCCCGCGCCCGCGCCGCGCAGGCCCGTACCTACATCTGTGTGTGTACACTGGCTAACGTCGAACGAAACAAAAATAATTATACCGTCGCTTTTTCACACGCGCGGTGTAATTACGTATGACCTTGGTTGGTTCATACGATTGCTAAAATTTACCTCTTCATAACAAGTACCGCTAGCGGATAGCGTTGCGTATTGGATTATTAAACAAGTTGGCCTAGGTTCGAATCTCGAGGTTGAAACTTTAATTTATCTTTTCAACAATAATCTTATCTTTTTTTATCATTATTCGATTAATTAATACACGAGAATAATAATGTAATATTTATTTTATTTGTATTATTATATTGTTATTGAGATATGGGATTAAAAATAAAAAAAGATTTTTAAGTGATTTCAAAATTTTTATTCGTTATAATTTTATAAATAAACTTTTAAAACAGTTAATTTTCTCATAAAGAACAATTTATTGAAGTAAAGCAAGTGAACTACGACCATTAGACTTAAAATATTGTAAGTATCTTTAATAAAATAATATTGTTCTATAATTGCGGTTATAGCTTAAGTATTCATTTTCATTATGAAAAGAAGATTGAAACTATAAACCTCAAAATAATCCTTAATACGGTTAAGACACAATATTATTTTAATATTACTAAAATCAATTTGTAATTTATAACTTAATACGTTGTATAACCCCCATTATTATCCATGCTATCAAGTAAACGCTGGCGTATGGATCCTATAATATTTAAACATATATTTGCATATTTCCTTGCAATGCAACTTCATCTGGTAACTGGTTGGTTAAAACCAGTGTTTCTTATTCACTGACCAGCTGGGGCCTTCCACTGTCGCGTTCGTCTGGCAAGGACCCTCCGACCTTTTGACCTTCCTACTCACAGTAGGTAGGTAATTTCTCTAAAACAAAAAAGGAATATTGTAAGGCTACCAACAAAATGATAAAATATTATTACCTACTATTTTGAAACAAAATTATTTTGAAAATAGTTCAAATGTTACAAAATGATTAGATTATAATTTATACTTAGTGCTATATTCATCATTCCAAAAGTAAATAAATTAAACTCTTGGAAATATATTTTTTTCTTCTATTTAGACCCTATGGTAAATATAAAACGTTTAATAAAATAACTACAAGGATCAGCAATTATACATTAATTAAATAAATGTTCGATAAAAGAATTAAATCATAATACTCACAGTCAGTCCGGTTTCATCAAATATTTGTGGTATAATATTAAGTCCACTTTTACGCAGCGCGATAATATCCGCTTTCATCTCAATATTTAAATTTGCTTGCGTTTCAAAATGAACAACACCGCTAATAGATTAAACACACTTCACTAACCCACAATATCAAATTATTATCAACCAACAAAGAACCACAACATTCTTTCGCGGTGAATGGTGCATCTGTCCACCTTATAATTTATTTATTAAGATTTCTGTGGGTATAATCATAAAGTTTTACGAACTATGTGAACAAGACGAACATGATACGGAACTATATTCAATAGCGTGATTATTCGAGTAATATGCGGGTGTGTGTGTCAAATTACTCATTAAAAGAAGGTCGTAAGTCACTAACTAAACTTCAAGCTATAACTTTGCGACTTTGCATAAGGACTTTTGGTCGACACTGTACAATGTTGTTGTGCATGGCAAGATTGACTGACTCTATTTGCTCCAACTACCATTGGTAAAGACGAAGTGAAGAAGTGTACTGGGCATATCTCTCAACTATGACACGGTACTGTGAAGAGCTGATGAGCTCTTCTAAGAACAAACAACGTTACGATTTTTATTACGTATTATTTTCAGTGAACGTGTTTACATTTCCTCGAATAAAATATCATTGTTTTATTCTAAACAAAAAAACCTAATGCAAAATATTTGATACCTCGTTCTTAACTTGTTTGACTGTTCGAATGCGACCAGAGCTAATTTATTGCCAGCCTGCACTAAATAAGATCGACTTTAGCGGACAACCTTTACAGTAAGGACGGTACACTTCTTCTTTTTTTTATTTACCGAATGTTTCTGCTCTTGACCTCGATCACGCCTGATGGACAATCTTTCTTTTCTTGTGTTCATTTATGTCATTCGGTTTTTCCAGCCTGACGTGCTGTTTTCACTGACCGGTTTAATCGTCGCATTGATTATAAAGGATATGATACTTATAACTACAACAAGCTTGCAATGTGAGGATTTTTATGTATCTGTGGAGGAAGCTGGGGTGGCGTGTATACAGCGCGTAATGAATACGAACTGTCCAAGTAAGAACTATAGTTTTTAAGACTTGGATATTGATTGCAGCTGTCAATGGATTCAAAACTATGAAAACTACATCGTTGTCGATATATGAATAAAAATAAACTAAAAACCAAAAAGTACAATAAAAAAACCTACTACTGCTATCGTCCTATAATCCGTCTGTAACTAGAACTTAGCTGGCGAATTGGGTGTACTTTTCAAAGTATACACCCCTGGTCCAACCCTTTGAAAGAACCCCGCGTTTACTTTGTAAAACTTTAATGATTTATTCAGGATTTACCCTAAGAACTTTACATTTTTTTTTTCAGAGAGTGTGAAACATCTGTGCAAGCGCGTGCTACAAGCTAACCGGACCTTCAGTAAGATGACAGCGTGTGGACTGTTTACTGTAGACGCCACTCTACCGATACCTCTGATAGGGCTCATGACTGAGTACATTATTGTACTGCTACAGTTTACTTATCTGTGAAATTCCTTTTGAGGACAACTTCTTCACAATGATTTATGTACAATGTATATGGTCAAATTGATGTGTATGTATGCTCCCTAACAGTGCATAGTGTAGTATGTACGCTCCTTTAGAACATAAGTATAGGTTTAAGCTAAGTAAGCACTTTACTTTAATGCACATTATAATTATATTCCTTTATTAGCACAGATTAAAGTACTTTCGATCGAGTTGGTTGTCTGATCTAAATACCCTATGACCCCCAACATTTCATGGCGACCCTGCCTTAGGGCAAAACGTAACGTGTGTAAAAATACACTTAACAAAGCCGAGAGGCACTTGTACTCCCCGTCATTGTGGACATTTTTTTGTACTGAACTATACCTGGAACCTTCTGCCTACGGAGATACTGAAGGTCAAAATTACAACTTTTACTGACCTTTTTTTTACGAAAACAAGTTTTTAATGTTATGACACATTTTAAATATCCCCACGACCCCTGTATCGTTTCATGCACATATAAGCACAATGTATTGCGTGCGTTACATTGCGCGCTACCGTAAACAGCAAATTTTCACGACAAAAATAAAAGTGGTTTCCCAGTATATATTATAACTGTATAATAATATAATACTGTATAATTATGATTTATTAAACATTTTCTTTTGTGTTAAAATACCAACTCTAGTCAATCAACTCAAAAATATACAATACATACTTAATGACCTAATGATGTCGGGACGTGGCGTAGGTAATTGATGAGACGTGTGGATAATCAAAGGAAAATTTGAATTATAGGTTATGATTTGAAAGAGAAACAATATTCTATTTACTTAATTTGAAGTCAAACGTGACAAATGATCAAAGATACAATTTATTGATTGGTTCAATATTTCTGTTGTATTGGACATAACTACCTACATATTATTTTATCATGTAACATAAAATATCATCATTTGTGATATTTATTTTAGAAGTATGTATGTTTATTTGTATGTACCTATTGGTATGTAAGTATATAGGTACCCTTATTATTTGTTTTATTTTATTAAATGAAATTGATAGTGATGTTATGTATTTTAATTTCTCTATTACTCTTACACACGCTGTCTACAGCTCTTTATCTACTTTCCTATCGCAGTACCTACCTCACGACCGTGGAAGCTGTTACTCGATATTTTTGTCACCCTAGCCTTAGTAGCTGTCCCCATTTGCGTTACATTTTCGAAGTCTTTGTTTTTGAACTGTGGCGCACCTATTGTGTGATCTTAATGAAAAATGAATATTAGTTCCGTCACTACTATAAACTACTGTCACTATGTATGACAGTGAACAAGAACATACCTAGTCATAAGCTAATTAGGTAGCTAGTTTATTTTTTTATTTACTAATGATTAGTTATTTGTTTTGTTAGTTGAGGAGCCTGTGGATAAATATTAACACCCGCACAGGTCGATCGATCAGGTTAAGCTACGCTTGCCGCGGTTGGTCTGTGGATGGGTGACCATCTTTACATACCGTGACCCCTCCGTGTCTCGGAAAGCTGTTGGATCTTTGGCAGTCGTTACGGGTAGTCAGAAGCCCGAAAGTCTGACAACCAGTCTTACCAAGGGGTATCGCATTACCTACCCAGTAACTGGGTTGTGGAGGTCAAATAGGCAGTCGCTCCATGTAAAATACTGGTATTCAGCTGCATCCGATTAGACTGGAAGCCGACCCCAACATAGTTGGGAAAAGGCTAGGCAGATGATGATGAATTATTAGTTATTTTATTTACTAATTAGATAATAACTTTATTTCAGGCCATAAATCCATTACCTACAAACATACATTCATATTTGTATTAGTACCTAAGTGCTAATATGGTCTAAAATAAAGTTAATAAAAGCTACTACATTATTTTTGAGGCAAATTAGTCGACTTACATAAGAACATAAACTCGCGCGTTATTCCTATGGCAGAGTAGGCAGAAACACCAAACCTACCAGCAGGTTGATCTGAAGACATTTAGCAACTACCTTTCAGCAAAGTTCACAACATAACACACGAAATTAACTCAACAAATGGCCTCAATACCCTCTTCACAAAGTTTGTTAAGTAAAAATCCCGAAAATCCTTGATTACGTAAGGGACGATACATTTTGTAAATCTATTCACGCATTAAAAAGTTTGTTGCCGTTTTTTCCCTTCAACAATTCACTAACAAAGGACGTGATGGCTTGTTGCTGTTGACATACGGGCAAGAAGAAAAGCGAGCTTTTTTTTAAAAAAAAATTGTCGCTCTCATTGCATGCATGTAAGATGGTTGTATGTCGAGACTAAACTGTATATTTTATACTAGATACGTATTTGCAGACAAGATTATTACGAGTAGTACAGATACACTGACACTCTTTACCCTACAAAAGAAATTAGTTAGAATCTTTGCTAAACATTGGTCAAACTGACAGCTGCAAACCCTATTTTTCTAAAACATAGTATACTAACCCTCCCCTGTTTTTACATTCTAGAAATATGTAAATTTGTCCGTAACCATCAAAAGTTCTACACAAAACGGGAAGACATCCAATCACAGTACACACTTAGGCAGCGATCCAGGCTAAACATACCAACATCCAAGCTAAAAATGCATTCTACAAGCCCCTACGTAATGTCCATAAAAATATATATACATATAAATATATATACATATTTTACAAAATATTGCTTTTCCCGATGCAGGGACGTTAATTGTTGAGGAGTTCTCCTGGTTCTTACCAACTCCTAAACAACCACTCACCATACGCATTGTGACGAGGATAAATCGTTTAGCAACCATATTAAAGTAATCGAATCGCAACCCGTGAAATATTTGTCATTGAGTAGTTCCGATGGCCATCTGTGGTCTTCATCATCAGCTCCACTTTACCAAATGATGATTTCCGAGAGCAAATGCTCAAGTTACTTTAAAAAATACCCAAATCGCTATAGCTTTGCCTATAAAATTTGAGGGTTTCCCTCGATTTCCATGAAATCCTCTCATCAGATTCCAACTTGATGATAATGGGACCACCTCGAGAGTATACCCTTTCGAACAAAAAAAGAACTTTGAAAATCGGTCCTCAATTGGCGGCCTAATCGCGTAACAAACACACAAAAAAAAAAAAAACATACCGTCGAATTGAGAACCTCCTCCTTTTTTGAAGTCGGTTAAAAATAGTAGTAGAAAGCTCCATCCGCTGCCCGTCAGTATGTCACAGCTATTTTTGATCGACCACAAATAACAGGCAAGTTGCCCGGAAGGTTAGCATTCTATCGGCGAACGAGAGTTAATACAAGTCCAGGCCGCGGCTCCTACTGGCACTGAATAAGTTCTTCGTGGCGCTCAGTTTTTTCTCAAACTTTTTGGAATTTTCCCTATTATGGGCAAACAATCAGACGATCCACCTGATCACAGGTCTACCGTTTAGGGATGCACAAAGGTCTTTTGGCGTGTGGTCCAAATCGGAGCTAACGCCGCCATCTTGATTTTTAATACAATTTCACAGAGCAATTCCACTAATGTTTACCAACAACGCCCCCCTTCCAATGTCATTCAAATGCCAAAAGATCTTTGTAGCACTCTAGCTGCGCGGTGACGGACGGCAGTGAACGAATGACTGAGCTCTCGCGACACGTCACCTCGGAGCTATCTCAGGCAACATCTCAGTTAGCCCCCATACCACCGGGCAAGTTTTTATCGAGACGACTTTTTACGCGCACTGGATTTACAATGCACTGCTAGGGCCATTGGGGATTTTCAATGCTCGCCTCAACACCGAAAGTTCAAAATCCAGTGCACCATAAAAAATCCTCCGTGCGTACGCACGGCTACACATCAAACTACACATAACCAGTATAAGCTGACTTCTGATTGTACGAACGTTTTTCCTATATAATGCGACGTCAGCTAAAACTGGAAATAATTATACAGCTTGATGTGTCGCCGTGTGTACTTGGGCTTAAGCGGTTGGTCTGTTCAGTAGTCACGATTACAGTCCGAATACCAATATTCGGACTGTAATTGTGACTACTGAACAAACCAACCGCCGGAGGCATTGCAGAAGCGTAACCATTCAAGAGAAAAAGCTGAAATATGTACTAGGCCAAAACCATCAACCGGCACCCATACGAGTAGGTCTGTGCCCTTGAAACCGCATCAAAGCAACGCTGCTGAGCGTTAGAAATGTGTGGTTCATATCATCATAATTATGGCGGTATTAAGCAACTTTCCTGATAGAATGGAGCAGAGCCTTGATGGCATACTTGCCGAGTTACGGAAGAAGGAGCATTGGCAGACCATGATAAGCCACGCGCAGACCAGGGAAGCTTGGCACAAAAGGAAATTATTATATTCAGCAGCTGTGGGTGGATCAAGGCTGCCAATGATGACGATGAAGTGACTTCCCGAGCGGGCGTTTCTTTGAAATGCTTTCAACAGAACATGTTTCTCATCCCACTTTTGAGTTGATTGATTGAATTTAATCCATAATCCAATAAGGAGATATTGAAGGTCAAGATTTTAGCCATTTTTAGGATTCCGTACCCAAAGGGTAAAAACGGGACCCTATTACTAAGACTTCGCTGTCTGTCCGTCCGTCCGTCTGTCACCAGGCTGTATCTCAAGATCCGCGAACGCTAGATAGTTGAAATTTTTACAAATTATGTATTTATGTTGCCGCTATAACAACAAATACTAAAAACAATATAAAATAAATACAACAAGCGCGATTTTTTTGCCCTTTTTTGCTCGATATCAATAATGGCAACAGGTAAGCACTTGAAATATTCACAAAAAACTCAGTTGTATTTTTACTTTAATAATAAATAATAAAATTAAAATTAAATAAATATTTAAGGGGGGCTCCCATACAACAAACGTGTTTTTTTCGGCGTTTTTGCCTTGTGGTACGGAACCCTTCGTGTGCGAGTCCGACTCTCACTTGGTCAGTTTTTTATGTTTGTGTACAAAAACAAGTGCGTGCAAACGCACAGTGATTTGCGTGCGGTATATTACGCACTACCGCAAACAAGTCCTTAAGGCGTAAAAATCGTGTCCCAACAATTATTTTTGCACAAAGTTTACTTAGGTTGATGTACAGAATGCGTAATTTGACGGCTTCGGAAAGGATCTTTTTATACCCTATAAGGATTTTTTTTTTACCGTTATTGTCACCATTCAATGTTTGATGATCAGTTTGCTTTGCTGAAAAATTATGTTAATGATCGGTGCTTTAAGCTGCAAGACCTGCGGTGGCCCAGTAACGGCCCCGGCTTAGAAGTCGTAGGCTGTCGGTTCGAACCCAGACAGGTGCTTTACTAAGTGTAAATAATTTTACCACCACTGATCTCAACGGTGAAGAAAAACATCATGAGGAAACTGACATGTCCTGGAACCAGAAATTCAAAGACATGTGACATGACATCTCCCAACCCGCACTGGGCCTGCGTGGTAGATTACAGCCTACTCCTTCTTGAAGAGAGGAGGCCATGTCCCAGTAATGGGAACATTATAGATTCATCATACTATGCTAATTCGACGTGATCTGAATGTAATGATGTTTATTGAAGTACTCGTACTTGATGCCAATGGTAATGAATATACATTGAGGAATATTTTTAAGTCATTTGATTCGAAACAATCAACATTGAAAGTTATTGCTATGGTCGAAATAAAATTAACCTAATTAGGTTCACCTTTTATACCTACCTTGTAAGGTTAGGCATTCAGTTGTAGTCTAACGGCAGACTATAAAACCACCAAAAACAATCATGTGGAAACCGTCAATGGCTCCAGTGGAATTGTTTCTCATTATCAGACTGGACAAAGATATTAAAAAAATTGTTCAACCTTTCAACATGTTTCTCTCAATATTATTCTCTTCAAAGTATAAAATAAGAGATATTTATATCACTCCGTGTGCGAAAAAGTATCCTATATTGCTTTGCTTATTTTTTTTATTTTTTATTGTGTTGAGAGTCTATCGCCTTTCTACCAATTCTGTTGATATAGATGACGTTATTGGGTATATCATGTCTATCACTTTCTATTGTGTCGGCTCCATAATGCTAATCATTTGTAACATGGGCCATAGTCGCAGCAACATCTCCCTCATCATGAGTATCCAAGAAATTAATAGGGGCTTTGAGATTAGTAACCTTGTACGAACTTATATTATTTGGAATTGGATCTCAGTTCTGTCTATATTAAGTTTTCGTCTTTCGGCAACCTTTTTCTATATTATGCTGTCAATTAATTTGCTTGATGTATCCAATATCTTAGTGGTCGTTGCGTGCGATTTAAATCTAGTTTATACTATTCGAATTATGGTATTGCTAATAATGTATCTCAAGGAATGGGTTAAAAATGTACTGATTGTTATAAATGTTGAAGAAGAAAATGGTACCTATATATTGTGAAAAATTGTTTAAGATGTATCTAAATATTTTAAAAGCGTACTCTCTGTATAAAACTTGTTTCCGAATATTGGTAAGTCGGTGTCTGCTAAAAATTTCATACGTTTAAAGAATATTTGAGTTGTTCGTCATGCTTTCTTCCTAATAATAATGTTTGAATTTTATAGATATTATGGACAACTATCTTCTCATTCTTTCGTACTTTATTTACTTTGGAGGGTCATTTAATGCATTTGCAAATAATAATGGCGTCAAAAAACAAAGTAAGTACTACATCATTTTTAAAGGTTTGTTTACCGAATTCACCTTTTTTGGAGACTATGGCTTAGAGAAACCCATAAGGTGAGCCTTTGTCTATCCGTCTGTCTGTTACAGTTGCTTATTTCGGGAACTACTAGTGATATCGACTTGTTGAATAGTTATAAAAAAGAGAGAAAACTCCGGTTCTTTTCTTCTTTTTTCTTTGGGGCCTATAAAGCCACTTTGTCAGAATCAAAAAATGATAACATTATGAATCATACTATGGCAAAGACGGTCCGTGTATTTCTTTTTCTCACTGCACTACGTAGGTTTAATCAAAGAGTTTGGGATTAGATTTGGATTGGATTGATTGGTATTTTAGCACAGACAAAAAAAATTACTGAAAAATCCTTCACCAATGGGATTTAATACGATTAACTTAACAGTTAACTGTCCATTATGATTCATAATGTTATCCTTTTATGATTCTGCCAAAGTGGCCTTTTTAGGCCCCCTGTAGTTCGTACTGTTACATCCCTACTTTTTACTATTAAACGCCGACACTAACACAGCACCGGCCCTTCTAGAACATCATTGCACACCGGCTTTCATCTAGTTCGGAATTGGCATTCAATGACTTGGGACTTATACCGCGTTTTCCCTAAATATGTATACTGTACAATATTTTTGGACGTCTAAATAAATCTGTTTTTAAAAGATTCGGGAATTTTCCATTCTAAGGCATCGTCTTAATAGAACGCGAATGCGCGATCATCGTAGGTTCGCGCGAATTTTACTCGTACGAACGCGCGATCAAACATATTGAACTCGAATAGGTGTCCTAACTGACAATCGCAGGACGCGATCGCGCGACTCAACTGTTTGAAAATCTATTCTCGGGAACTTAGTTCGTACGAACGCGCGATCAAACATACTGAATTCAAATAGGTGTCCTAATTTTGGTACTGACCGTGCCAGTGCCAAATTAGGTACTCCACGATCGCTCGCGTCTTAAATTCGCACGATGATCACGTATTCGCGTATTACGGTACGAAAAACGTTCGCGCGAACTTGCGATGGTCGTACAGGTACCTACTTTCTGTTAGGACACGGGGACAAAATTGAATTGTGTAGTATTAGGTTTCCGCCTTTTGCATCAAGTCTGTCCCAGCCGACTTTTTAAAATCGTCGTTCCATCTGGCTGTGGACTCAACAGAGGCTGCTTGTGCTTGATTGACTATGATCTGATCCAAAATTAAAATCAAAATTTTATTTCACATAAACCTGCATGGGAACATTTATAACGTCACAAGCTAGGTGCACAAATTCCAATTGGTCGTTTCCTATGGAGAAGAGCCAACAAGAAACTCCACAGTTACTCTTTTAAAAATAATTGGCGTTTACAATGTTTTCATCAGTCTTAATAGGTATGGGAGGACAGTGTACGCCTGCCAACATGTACTTACAAAATAGAAAATGGTCTACAAATCTACAGTCTACAAGGCATCCAACGTTCTCACATTCACAAAATATGAAAGGGTATCATTTAAGCTATCACCAATTTAATTAGTTTTGTGTTTCTTAAATAATAGGGTTTGTCCTCCAAATAGTAGATCTGTCACCAAAATGTAGTCACCAAACAATGCAAAATCAGTTCCACAATAAATCACCTAAAATCCTGAGATATAAGGTCTATAATAATTTTTTTTTAAATAATCTCTTTTTCCATATTTTTTTTCTTTAAAATTTAGTCGTTTCTGGCACTCGCCGGCCGCTGCCGCGGCACCGCTCGCTTCGCTCGCTCGGCTCGTGCGTAGGAGGTCACAGTTTTAACCTAACCTAAGCATTTTTTTTTAAATAATTAACCTCGTAACTAATTCGGTTCTCGATAATGTCCATTTCAAGTAACAAAACTGTTATTATAAGAACGAAGTTTATATTCATGTAATTCTTCTTCTTCGTGTCGCTGGCACGACTGTATTTTAAATCTTGTTTTCCCAAAACTTTGCCACTTCCACGGCGTTGTCGGTGGCAGCGCAGAGGTCACTTTGACTGCATGTTTTGGGACACAGAGGGCAGGATAGGAGGTGGATCATGGTTTGTGACATAGCTCCGCAATCACACCCTTCTGCCGTTGCGTCAAGGTAGCCCCATTTTACTAGGTTGGACTTACATCTTCCCACTTGTGTCCGGAGACGGTTCAGAGATTTCCAAGTGGGCCACGGAAGGTTACACCCTGCAGGGAGATGCTCCTTTGGCGGTAAGTAGTGAGTAGGAGGGGGAAGAGTATCCTGCCACAGTTTGCAACGGGCGTCGGCCGGGTTTCCTGACAGAGACGCTGTCGATTTCAAGAAGCTGTGTCTGCTTTTTAGCCGTTGCGTTGGTAGCTGTGCGCCAGATAGTGGGTGTCTGGTATCAGATTCCTGTTTGAATTTCTCCACTGCGCATGCAACTTCTCTTCGGACTTGTGGTGGAGCTATGCCAGCTGTGGGATAAAGTGTGCTGATCGGGGTCGATTGCAGGCAGCCTGTAATCGTGCGGCAGGTTTCATTTAGAGCAACATCTACTTCCTTGGCGTGGGCGGAACGGTGCCACACTGGGCACGCATGTTCACCCGCAGAGAAGCAGAGTGCTAGGCCAGTAGTCCGGAGGACCTGAGGTGAAGCACCCCAGGTGGTTGAAGTTAGGCGCCTGAGCAAGTTGTTACGAGAGCCGACTTTTTTCTTAATTTTGAGACAATGGTTCTTAAATGTCAGCGCCCTGTCAAGGGTGACTCCCAAGTAGGTAGGGTTACTGTAGTGTTCAATGTTGGCACCCATCCACTTGATGTTCAGAGTGCGTCTTGCCGAATGGTTGCGGAGATGGAAAACGCATGCCTGAGTTTTTGTGGGGTTCGGTCTGAGAGCGTTATCTGCGTAATACTTTCCGAGGACTTCTAAGCCTGCCTCTAGGATGATTTCGGCGTCCCCAAATGTATTTGTTTGGGTAGCCAGGGCGAGGTCATCAGCGTATAGGAACCTCTCGCAGTGTTCAACAGTAGGTTGGTCGTTGGTATAGATGTTGAAAAGAATGGGCGCCAGAACACTTCCCTGAGGCAGGCCATTCTTCTGTGATCTCCATCTGCTCCTTTCCGAGTTTAGGAGGACTTGGTAACGTCGATTACACAGCATCTCACCCAGTACCCGGATAAAACCCTGGTCGTCGATCATGCCAGACAATTTTGCCAATAATCTCTTGACATTGACAGTATCATAAGCCGCTGACAAGTCTACAAGGACGACGCCAGTGATCTTTCGTGCCTCATAGCCATCCTCTATATATTGCGACAGTCGGAGGATTTGCCCGGAGCATGACTTACCTGGTCTAAAGCCGGCCTGCTCGGGAATCAATTTAGGGTCGATTACGGTTTGAAGGCGATTGAGTAAAAGCCGTTCAAATAATTTGAACGTATGGCACAGAAGAGATATAGGGCGATAGTTCTTCGGGTTATCAGGCAGTTTTCCCGGCTTGAGCAATGCTGTAACTTGGGCTTTCCGCCAGATTTTGGGGATCATCGAGCTTTCAAGACAGGCATTAAATAGGGTAAGGAGCCACGGAACGCCTACCGGACCCAGGTTCTTAAGTTGTTCTACGGCAATATAATTTTATTGGTTATCGATCTCTTATTTTACACATATATTAACATTAATTTGATAATTCATACCTGGGAACAATTTTTGTTTATCTGAGAACGAAAATATTTCGTGGCGATAGATCTATTTATTAGGTGATACAACTTGATGACAAATATAAATTTTGGTGATAGAAAATATAGTTCCCAATATGAAATAGTATTTTTAAGAGATATACAGGGTTATTTGTAAAACACCAGCAACCTCTTAAGAGGTCATTGTACTCATCATTATAAACAACTTTTACTATGGGACCAAACCTGAAATCGTGCTTGACTGACTATGGTCTGATTCAAAATTAAAATCAAAATTTTATTTCACATAAACCTGCATGGGAACATTTATAACGTCACAAGCTAGGTGCACAAATTCCAATTGGTCGTTTCCTATGGAGAAGAGCCAACAAGAAACTCCACAGTTACTCTTTTAAAAATAATTGGCGTTTACAATGTTTTCATCAGTCTTAATAGGTACCTATGGGAGGACAGTGTACGCCTGCCAACATGTACTTACAAAATAGAAAATGTTCTACAAATCTACAGTCTACAAGGCATCCAACGTTCTCACATTCACAAAATATGAAATAGTATTTTTAAAAGATATACAGGGTTATTTGTAAAACACCAGCAACCTCTTAAGAGGTCATTGTACTCATCATTATAAACAACTTTTACTATGGGACCAAACCTGAAATCGCGAAAAAAATCAGCTGTTCCCTACATTTTGACGAGATATAAGAACATAAATGTAGGGAACAACTGATTTTTTTTTTCGCGATTTCAGGTTTGGTCCCATAGTAAAAGTTGTTCATAATGATGAGTACAATGACCTCTTAAGAGGTTGCTGGTGTTTTACAAATAACCCTGTATAATAAGAATAAAAACCTATTTAAACCAAATGACATGATTGCCATTACATTACATCTGTAACTATCATATTAGCTGTACTCTAACTAGCATTGGTCTTTTGACAGACATATCCAGTACACTTTCACTTCATAAAAAAAATATTATATTTCTCATTGTGATAGTTTGTGCACATTTAAGTTATTTATTCTTTCCAGCCTGACTTGTCCATAATACTCGTCTTCGGTCTAATATTCGTAATGACTTTAAAGGATATAACAATTATATATATAACGTGCATGCAATGTGAGAAGTTTTATGTATCTGTGGAGGAAGCTGGAGAAGCTTGTATACCTACAGGGTTTCTTGAATAACAACTGTCCAAGTAAGATTTTTTTTCTTTTTACTATTAATTCATGTAAAATAAGACAGATATTAAATTGATAAGCTCAGGGAAAACCAAAAAAACTATGGAAGCGCTGTGAGAATGATGATATGGGTTCCTCGAAAAAGGGGTTTATAAGGAAAAGTTCGAAGATGGGGGTCGGTAATATTCACTTTGTAAAACAGTACCTAGTCTTGTTTCATTGTTTCCCTTTATTCAGGATTTATTAGCTACACTGTCCCACTCCTCGACAACGGCTTCCCTCCACTCTTTTCATCTTTCACGAGCCCGCGCGTCCTCCATCCAGTTTTGACGGAAACTATCCAGCTCGTTCCGCCATCTCGTACGTCGTCTGCTGCGACCCCACCTCACTGTGTCAGAGCACCAATTCGGTGCTATTTACACCCACAGCCTGTATGGTATGCGGCAGATCCCATTCCATTCCAGTCCCATTCCAAGTTGTGCAGCCTTTTGAGCCACGTCAGCTATCTTTGTTTTGGAGCGCAGTATTGTGTTTCGAACAAGACCCGTTAATTTAACGCCTACTGCGCTCCATTGCTCGTTGACAGACCTTGAGTTTGGACTTCTGGATGTTAGTAAAATACCAAGTTTGTGCACCATAGGTTACCTAGGAACTTAACATTTTTTTTTTCAGAGAGTGTAAAACATCTGTGCAAGCGCGTGCTACAAGTGAACCGGACCTTCAGTAAGATGACGGCGTGTGGACTGTTTACTGTAGACGCCACTCTACCGATACCTCTGCTGGGACTCATGACTGAGTACATTATTGTACTGCTGCAGTTCGCTTTTCTGTAAAATTCCTTCACAACGACTTTATCTCTCTATTAATGTTTCTTGAGTGAAATATTCTATATTGCAATTGTATGTTGTCAAATGATTGATTTTTTTAACTACTTAGGTACCGTTTAATTAGCTGTTTTTAGTTTCCAATTTAGTAAAATACTAAGGCCCACTTGCATGTTTAGTCGGGTTAAATTAATAAATGCAGAGTTTAAAAACTCGGAGTTAAGTAACTAACATTTTAACTCTTATTACGCGTTGCGCCATTAAACAATAACATCGGGTTATTAGGATAGGGATAAGTGGAAGGAGGGCAGGGAGGCCTTTGACCTGCAGTGGGACAGAAATGGCTGATAATAATAATAATAATCGGGTTAGATAACGAGACATTAGTGTTTTTTGATTTGGGAACATTGCAGTCCAATCGACGAAATATAAAATATAATTGCAATGTCTATGCCCTGATATGTAATCCGATCAAAAATTAATGAACGGGAATTATTATTGTATACACATGTCATAAAATAAATTACGATACTTAATACTTTCATGTGTTTGATTTTTATCTCTAACATGACATTTCATTTTAATCGTATTGTTTGTGGTTTCCATGGAGATTTAGTTTATTGATTGTCGAATACGTCAGCTAAGGATACATGGTTTAAGTTTTTTTTATGTTTGTAATTATTTTTACATCAGTTCATGAATAGATTGCTTGCCAATATAGAATCGAATTTTCACTTACTACAACGTCGAACAATATAAAATACAGAATAAGATAACAGCGGTACCTCATAACGTCAATTTATTTTGACACTAGCTGCGCCCCGCGGTATCACCCGCATAAGTTTCAATCCTGCAAGAATATTTGGATAAAAAGTAGCCTATATGTAATCTAGGGTGTCAGCTACCTCCATACTTAATTTTATCATAATTGGTCCATCCGTTTGAGCGTGAAGAAGTAACAAACATATAAACACACACACTCACAAACTTTCGCCTTTATAATATTAGTGTGATTAGTGTGATTGTGATTACTAACACTAACCCAGAGTTATTTAGGAAATTAGGATAACCCATGAACGCGCAAGCGGGCCTAAAGGGCATGATCTAGCTATTTAGTCGCTCCGGGCAAAAAAAACATTCGCTGCCATTTCGCCGCCCTTTACACTCACTCTATATCTCAATTCAAAAATAATTACATAGCCACAGAATAACTAATATGACATAGCGAAAGAGTTTGTTCCTTCTTCCGTATTTAGGTATTTCTTCTTCTTTCTTTCGACTTGGTTTGCTTAGTGCTGTCTTATACTTGTCTCAGGAGACAGCATTAAGCAAATTATAAGACACTAGCACTTTGCCCGCGACTTCGTCTGCGTGTAGGTATTCCGTACTTTTCTCAAAAATTTTCGAAAAGGTATGTTTACGATCTTTACCATTTATTTAGATAAATAAGAAGTAGGTATTCGGACCAAAGGTGGAATTTTGAAAAATCGTCTGGGGTGTTTCTATAACTTGACTTAAAGATTATTTATACCAATTTTCCAGGTAATCAAGCCACGTAATAAAATAGGTACTTCCCTGTGAAATTGACTACCTCTCTTCACAACGTTAGGGGTAGATTTTCGAAAAACCCTCATACATCTATGCTCATACACTTTATAATTTATTTTGGCCTTACATACTGAGTTTCGAGTTAATTGGACCGCGCGTTAAAATTCTTCCACACAAACTTTAACACCCCAAAATAAGGGGGTTTTGGGGTGTTAAAGTTTCTTTCTTAAATCGTTAGAATGTAAATTACTCACTTTCGATAAAAAAAATTGTATCTTGCACTAATGTTAGGAAGCTATTTTTTTATACTTAGATGAAAGGGTATTTGATGATAGTCCTATCGCAAAAAAAAAACATAAATTTTTAAAGATGTCCCATAAGAATTTGCCTGAAAATTAAAAAAAATATTCATATATATAAAAATCGCTATCTATAAACTAATAAAAATCGCGGAACATACATACTTGGGGTATTTTCGGATAATTCTTAGGTTATATTTTTTTAGGTTTATTATTATACAAAGAGATCTATACATATTGAGTCTTCGTTCTCCGGGTTCATCACAAATGTTCGCGTGGCGTGGATGGCAGCCTACAATGCGGTAAGTAAAGGGTCAGGGTCTGGTGGAAAAGTGAGAGGACGTGAAGGATCGGGATGCTTGAGTTTTAATGAAGCCAATGTGTCGGTATCCTCCTGAACGAACGAGTCGAGACATCAAAAGTCGAACCGCCCCTCTTAAGTAATACCTTTGCTTCAATGCTACTTTTTATAGACCGGGACCCTGACCTCCGCCCCGCATCCAATACGCTATCATGACACTGAACAGGTGACATTATGTTGGCTTTAACATTAGATGTCACGTTACCAGGCAGCTCTTTTGCTGGGACTCTTCAAGCTGTGTACGCAAACGAAAGAACAGCACTCCATTCATCTACCCCATTACTAGCAATACAAGAATCTATAATGTCGCAGAGTTTCCCTGCCGCCTGATTTCTGGCACCCTTAGGTATATGTCGGAGAACGGGGACACTTGCCTTGAAACCAGCTAGCCTGTCCAAGGGACCCTGGGCTGGTGAATGCGCTGGCGGCACTTGTCCAGACGACGAGGTGTTAACTGCATCGACCGGCAAGGCTTGCGAAGCAGCACCTGAACGCATTGCATGTTTGTGCATGCGCCCAATATGCACCCTCAGACCGTGCGCAGAGAAAACGCGGGAAGACCCACGGCAGTGAGGGCAAGTTGATAATGAAGGTAAACTCATATCGGGCAAAAATAGTAATAGTGCTCGGGAATTGGGAAATACAAATTATTATACTGTTAATTAAAATCGCGATAAAAAACATCAAAATAAAATCGCCACAATAATCAAATCTCAATAAATCTCAACAAAAACAAATCATTATTCTCTGATAAAACCAGCAACAATAATCAAATCTCAATAAATTTCAGCAATAATAAATCATTAATCTCAGATAAAATCACAAATTAAAAACAAACACAATAATATAGTTAAATATGTCTAGAAAATAGCAACAACATAATTGACTTTCCTATTACCAATAATAGCAAAATGTTGTCATTAAATATCAATCAACTCAAATAATTTATATGTACATAAAAAGTATTTAAAAAAAATTAAACCGACTTCAAAAAGAAATTAACTCAAAATTAACTTTAATTTCGGAAGTCGCTGTCTTGGGATCTGTATTTTAATTTTATGCCACCGACTTCCGAAATTAAAGTTATTTCATAATTTTGAGTTATTTTCTTTTTGAAGTCGGTTTAATTTTTTTTAAATACTTTTTATTTCGTAATTTTTAGTTTTTGCACTAGAATTTGACCAAGGTTTTGAGATGTTTTCCCTTTGACACTACACCCGTAGCTCGTATTAGTCCATATCTTGAAAATTACTGAATCGATCTTGATGAACACTGCACTGATGAGCACTGTTCCCTAAGTTGAAGTAAATGTAAGCCAATAAAAAAAAAAGGTCATGATCCGATTAATAGTTACGGAGATATGCGTGGACAAACATACACACATACATACGTCTATAAAATTTTGTATATTGTTTGGAAGCCCTAATAGATTGTCTTATGTGAATATCATGCAGTACCAATAATATTATATACATACGTGTCGAATTGATAACCTCCTTTTTTTACCGACTTCACAAAAAGGAGGAGGTACTATGTTCGGGTGTTTGTATGTTTTTTTTTTGTATGTTTGTTCATCGAATACTCCGCCAATTGTCGACGGATTTTCTTTTTTTGTTCGAAAGTAGATAGTTCTGAGGTGGTCCCATTGTAACCAAATTAGGATCTGATGATGGGATCTTAGAGAAATCGAGGGCAACCCTCAAATTTTATAGGCTCACTTATTGTTTTTCGCATATTTTATGAAGTATCTTGTGTATTTGTGTATGGTTGTCACCATCTCATGTAGCTGGGCTGATGATGGAAGGTACAAACAACTCCTTAACAGTAAGAAGTTACTCGAACAGGCAAGGACTGTTTTAGTAAATTGTTTTGATGTTTGATAGGGCATTTGCCACATTTGGTCTCATGATCATCAAGTCATGACCTGATGCTGCAGTCAGGATAGTCTGCAGAGTACCTAACTCTTCGACAACTAACAGTAGATATATCGTGTTTAGGCTCATTGAAAAGGGCTCGATGTGTGGATAAACGTACTGTTACTGAGGAACACCGAAGACCTGATGCTGAAGCCAGGAGCATCAGAAAAAGTACAAACCTTGAAATTACAGCACGGTAGTCGTGTTTGGGCTCATTTTAAACAGGACTAATTTTAAGTTCAATGCAATGACATAAGTCTGGCCTGATGCTGCAGCCAGGATAATCAGCATCTAATCTAAAAACTAATAAAAGGAGAACTCCTCAACAATTAACGTCCCTGCATCGAGAAAAGGAATATTTTATAAAAAGACGATGGGCAAGTTGACATTAGGCTATTTTAACTTAGATCAATTACAAACTGACCCCCTAAAAAGTAAAAAATAAAAACTTTTTTACAAAAAAAAACAACCGACTTCCAAAAAACACTATAAAGTGAAAAATAACTTTAATTTCGGAAGTCGGTGGCAAAGAACAAAAATACAAATCCAAAGACACCGACTTCCGAAATTAAAGTTATTTTCACTTTATAGTGTTTTTTGGAAGTCGGTTGTTTTTTTGAAGTCGGTATAGAAGTCGGTAAAAAGATACTTAACTATTAATAACACTAACGAGTTACAATTAGAACATGAAATAAACAAAACTATCCAATCAATTGTCACATGGCTAGATGATAATAATCTTAGAATAAACATTGACAAAACAAAATTAATGTTGTTCAGTCAACGGCCAAAGGCATCTAATATGTTGTTAATAAAACACGGTAGCAAAATTATTGAAAACGTTGGTACTACCAAATTTTTGGGTTTAAATATAGATAAAAGGCTGGATTGGAAAGTACACACAGAGGAATTAAGCAAAAGATTAAGCAAATCTGCTTATGCTCTTTATAAACTGTCTTCGGTCTTAGGTACCGACGCTTTGCTCACTGCATATCATGGCATCGTTGGCTCAATATTAAGATATAGGGTTATTTTTTGGGGCAACTCGTGTAATAGAGAACTAATCTTTAAGTTACAGAAAAGGTGTCTCAGAGCAATGTTTGGACTATTATGTACTGATACGTGTAAGCCATATTTCATCAAAAATAAAATATTAACACTCCCGTCATTATACATTTATGAGGTTGCGGTCTTCGTTAAAACAAACCCAAATCTTTTCAAGAAGCTATCAGATACTAATTACCCGAAGTCGACGGGACTATAGTACATTATGTGTAAGACAGTCCAAAACAGCACTGATGCATAAAAGTGTCTTCTGCATGGCGCCAAACATATTCAATCACATTCCGCCACACATTAAAGAATTGAATGTTAACTTATTTAAGAAAAAATTAAAGCGCTTTCTAATTCAAAAAGCCTACTATAATATTTCCGAGTTTTAAACAGACAAAGTATTGATATAGTTATTTACATTCTGTGTTAACATTTGTTTTTTTTATTTATATTTTTTATTCATTATTATTGATGATATGTTATGTTATACGTTATATTCAAGTAAATTGATCTGACTTGTGTGAAATAATAATTATGTAGATTTTTTATTCCTAATTACTTTGACTTTTTGACTGATTAATTTTATTTTATTATACATTTCGATGACGAGTTGATGACACTATTCTGTGGTATATTTGTTATAATTTGATTGTTTACTTTTGTTTTTTAATTGATTTGTTAATTGCTTTGAATAATGGGCAAACCACTAGTAAAAATGACCTACCTGTTTATACTTGTACGCCGTTAAGGCAAAACATGACTGTGCTATAATTTTATGTAACATCTTGCATGCCATATGTGTGTATACTTATGTTTTGGACAAATAAATGATCTATCTATCTATCCATCTTAATAATAATGATGACGTGATAAAACATATGGATAAACAAAAGAAAAGTTCATATATAGTATATTTGTAGGGGAGCCCAAATGGTTTTTGAGAGTAAATAAAAAAAAATGTATAGGTACTACATTGATCCGTATTTTTTATTTTTATATTATAAAGTTTATTTAACCACTTTATTTCTATATAGATAGAGTAAAAGAGTAATCCTTTTAAGTGATTGGGAAGGAAATAAAATTAATGTTCAACGATCAACATTAACAGTAATTGCTTTGCCCAAATACAAATACCCTAATCAAATTCAGTTTTAGTCCAACAGCAGAATAAAACACAATCATGTGGAAACCTTCACTGACTCCAGTTGAATTGTTTCACAGCAATAAACTTGACAAAGATATTAAAAAGATTGTTCAACCTTTCAATATGTTGCTCTCAATATTATTCTCTTCGAAGTACAAAATAAGAGATATTTATATCACTCCGTGTGAGAAAAAGTATCCTATAATGCTGTGCTTATTTTTTTTCATTTTAAGTGTGTTGAGGGTCTATCGTCTTCCTACCAATTCTCTTGATATGCATGACATTGTGGCGTGTATCATTTCTATCACTTTCTATTGTGTCGGCTCCATAATGCTCATCATTTGTAACATGGGCCATAGTCGCAGCAACATCTCCCTCATCATGAGTATCCAAGAAATTATTAGGGGCTTTGACATTAGTAGCAGTGTACGAACTTATATTATTTGGAATTGGATCTCAGTTCTGTCTGTATTAAGTTTTAATCTTTCGGGAAGCATTTTCTTTATTATGCTGATATCAATTAATTTATTTGATATATCCAGTACCTTAATGATCATTGCATGCGATTTAAATCTGGTTTATACTATTCGAATTATGGTATTGATATTAATGTATCTCAAGGAATGGGTTAAAAATGTACTTATTGTTACAAGTGTTGAAGAAGAAAATGACATATATTGTGAAAAATTGTTTAAGATGTATCTAAATATTTTAAAAGCGTACTCTCTGTATAAAACTTGTTCCCAAATATTGGTAAGTCGGTATCTGCTAAAAATTTCATACGTTAAATTGATATTTGAGTTGTTCTTCCTAATAATAATGTTTGAATTTTATAGATATTATGGACAACTATATTTTCATTCCTTCGTACTTTGTTACTTTTGGAGGGTCATTTATTGTCTTTGCAAGTAATAACGGCGTCAAAAAACGAAGTAAGTACTATATTATTGTTAAGGATTTATTTACCGACTTCATCTTTTTTGGAGACGATGGCATAGAGCAAACCATATGGTGATTCTTTGTCTGTCACAGTTGCTTATTTCAGGAACTACTAATGATATCGACTTGTGGAATAGTTATAAAGAAATAGAGAAAACTCCGATACTTTTGATCAAAGGGCCTAAAAAGGCTACTTTGGCAGAATCATAAAATGATAACATTATGAATCATAATATGGCGAAGACAGTCCGTGTTTTTCTGTTTTTCGCTGCACTACGTAGGTATAATCAAAGAGATTGGGATTGGATTTGGATTGGATTGATCGGTATTTCAGCACAGATAAAAAAAAACACTGAAAATCCTTCATAATGGGTTTTGATGCGATTAACTAAACAGTTAACTGTCCATTATGATTCATAATGTTATCCTTTTGTGATTCCGCCAAAGTGGCCTTTTAGGCCCCCTGTAGTTCGTACTGTTACATCACTACTTTGTAATATTAAACGCTGACACTAACGCTTAGTCAGCACAGCACCGGCCCTTTTAGAACATCATTGCACACCGACTTTCATCTAGTTCGGAATTGGTATTCAATGAGTTGGCACTTATACCGCGTTTTCCCTAAATATGTATATTGTACAATATTTTCGGAAGTCTAAATAAATCTGTTTTTAAAAGATTCGGGAATTTTCAATTCTGAGGCATTGTCCTAATAGAACGCAAATGCACGATCATCGTAGGTTCGCTCTCGGCTCTCGTAGGTTTACTCGTACGAACGCGCGATCAAACATATTGAACTGGAATAGGTGTCCTAACTTACAATCGGTTCAGGTCGGGTTTATATGTTGTACGTAATAAAGATTACTTCTATTCTACTCTATCGCACGACGCGGTCGCGCGGTCAAATGTTTGAAGATCTATTCGCGGGAATTTAGTTCGTACGAACGCGCGATCAAACATATTGAATTCAAAATTTTGGTACCGACCGTGCCAGTGCCAAATTAGGTACTCCACGGTCGCTCGCGTCGTAAATTCGCAAGATGATCACGTATTCGCGTTCTATTAGGACGATGCTTTATAATACGAAAAATGTTACTTTCTATTAGGACACGGGGACACGATTTAATTGCGTAGTATTAGGTTTAGGCCGCAGGAACCCGTTGGATGCGAGAAGCACAGAACCGGTCGAAGTGGAAGTGCTTGGGAGAGGCCTATGTCCAGCAGTGGACGTCTTTCGGCTGAAATAATGATGACGATTATGATTAGGTTTCCGCCTTTTGCATCAAGTCTGTCCCAGCCGAGTTTTTAAAATCGTCGTTCCATCTGGCTGTGGACTCAACTGGGCTGCTTGTGCTTGACTGACTATGGTCTGATCCAAAATTAAAATCCAAATTTTATTTCACATAAACTAGCACTTTTAAAACGTCACAAGCTAGGTGCACAAATTTCAATTGGTCATTTCCTATGGAGCAGAGCCGGCAAGAAACTCCACAGTGACTCTTTGTAAAATAATTGGCTTTTACAATGTTTTCAACAGTCTTAATGGGTATGGGAGGACAGTGTACGCCTGCCAACATGTACTTACAAAATAGAAAATTTTCTACAAATCTACAGTCTACAAGGCATACAACATTCTCACATTCACAAAATATGAAATAAACGTTTTTGAAGATAAATAATAACAATAAAAACCTATTTAAACCAAATGACATGATTGCCATTACATCTGTAACTATCATACTAGCTGTAACCAACTAGCATTGGTTTCTCATTGGGTTTCTCATTGTGATAGTTTGTGCACAATTATTAAGGTATTTATTCTTTCCAGCCTGACTTGTCCTTTTCACTCGTCTTCGGTCTAATACTCGTACTGACTTTAAAGGATTTAACAATTATATATATAACATGCATGCAATGTGAGAAGTTTTATGTATCTGTGGAGGAAGCTGGAGAAGCGTGTATACAGGGTTTCTTGAATACCAACTGTCCAAGTAAGTTTTTTTTTTCTTTTTGCTATTGATACATGTAAAATAAGACAGATATTAAATTTATAAGTTAGGGGAAGACCAAAGAAACGATGGAAGGGCAATGAGAATGATGATATTGGTTCCTCGAAAAAGGGGTTTCGAAGATGGGGGTCAGTAATATTCACTTTGTAAAACAGTACCTAGTCTTGTTTTATTTTTTCCCTTAATTCAGGTTTTATTAGCCTACACCATAGAAATGTAAAAAACAGGAGAAGTGGCATGGGGGCGTGTCTGTGTCCACGCGCCATGAGCAACATGGGCCTGAACTAGGCAAATGGCCGTCTCCGCGAACTAGTGCGATTTCGACCGTGATCGTGATAAGATATAAAAATGCCGAGTTGTTCAGTGGTTTCCTGTAAAAACCGAAGTAAAAATAAATTACTGTATTCGTCTTTAAAATCATGAAAAACATAAAATCGTAAAATATTTCTTGCTTTTACTACGTTATTTTTGTTTTCAAATATCGCAGCGGCTGTACTATTTTTGCAGCAAATACATTGCTCCTTATCCACTATCTAAGTATGTCGCTAAGTGACTGGACAAGCAATGTAAAAATTACAAAACGATACTTTATTTTTGCGGAGCGTCGCATAGTACAGCCGCTGTGTCTTGCGGCGAGATAGTGGTTGAGAAGATCCACTAACGTAGGCTATCGACAACAATGTCGATTACCCAACGAATACAGGGTGTTAATGAATTAACCCAAGACCTCTTAAGAGGTCATTGTACTCATCATTATGAACAACTTTTACTATGGGGCAAAACCTGAAATCGCGAAAAAATAGTATGTGACCCTGTGTGAGTACAATGACCTCTTAAGAGGTTTTGGGTTAATTTATTAACACCTTGTATATTGCTATTGTAGTTAATGTTTCAATGTACAACCGTTTTTATCCGGTTTATAGAAGACCTGAAAGATTACGTTTAAATCCGGTTGGTAGGTCCTTGAGAAGATGTAAAATAATGTTTTTTTTTATTTACTTCAATAGTTTTTTTAGCTACATTTTATTGATTTATAATTATTATGTATATCTTCTGGACATATCGTTTTTTATTTACTTAATTTTCATGATCCTAATTTTTTTTAAATGCAATAATGAACGGAAGAATCGATAACTTTCCGATTTAGTCAATCACTAGCGTTTAATATGTAAATTATATGGCGTTTGCACAGCACTACGATAGCAATAGATGTTTTTGTGTGTGTAAGTTGTACGGTGCATGGTAAATGCACGCTGTGTTTGATGAGTTATGTTTTATAATTGATTGTGTAGTACGTTCTGATTTATGAATTGCAAGTATGTGTGCGACTTTGTATCTATTGCTTTTACTGAACTACACGTGTAGTAGTGGCGCGGTGGTGGAGCCAACCTAGCGACACGGGTTCTGGTACATTTTCAACTATACTCCTTCTATCATATTTCTATGGCTTACACTGTCCCACTTCTGGGCAAAGGCCTCCCCCCACTACTTCCATCTTTTGCGAGCCCGCGCGACCTCCGTCCAGTCTTCCAGTTTTGACGGAACCTATCCAGCTCGTCCCACTATCTCCTACGTAGTGTGCCGCGACCCCACCTCACTATGTCAGAGCACCAATTCAGTGCTATTTACGCCCACAGCCTATACGGTATGCGGCAGATATGTGTTGCCGAGTCCCATTCCAATTTGGGCAGCCTTTTGAGTCACGTCAGCTATCTTTGTTTTGGAGCGCAGTATTGTGTTTCGCACAAGATCCGTTAATTTAACGCCTACTGCGCTCCATTGCTCGTTGGTAGACCTTGAGTTTGGACTGCTGGATGTTAGTAAAAGACCAAGTTTGTGCACCATTGGTTACCTAGGAACTATATAATTTTCTTTTCAGAGAGTGTCAAATATCTGTGCAAGCGCGTGCTACAAGCAAACCGGACCTTCAGTAAGATGACAGCGTGTGGCCTGTTTACTGTAGACGCCACTTTACCGATACCTCTGCTGGGACTCGTGACTGAGTACATTATTGTACTGCTGCAGTTCGCTTTTCTGTAAAATTCTTTCATAACGACTTTATCTGTCTATTAATGTTTCTTGAGTGAAATATTCTATATTGCAATTGTATGTTGTCACATGATTTTTATAACTACTTAGGTATCTTTTAGTTACGTGATTTTAGTTTTAAATTTAGTAAAATTTAGAAAATTTGTGATATTAAGGCCGTGGTTGCATGTTTAGTCGGGTTAAATGTATAAATGAAGAGGTTATTCAGAGTTAAGTAACTAACATTTTAACTCTTATTACGCTTTGCGCCAATAAACAGTAACATCGGTTTAGTTAACGAGACATTAGTGTTTTTTGAGATGGGAAAATTGCAGTTCAATCGACGAACCATAAAAATAGAATTACAATGTCTATGCCCTGACATGTAATCCGACCAAAAATAAATGAAAGGAAATTGTAGATCCATCCCACAAAGTACATTACGATACGTAACACTTTCTTGTATTTGATTTTTACCTATAACATGACATTTAATTTTAATCGTATTGTTTGTGGTTTCCATGGAAATTTAGTTTATTTATTGACGAAAATGTCAGTTGGAAACATTATGTTTTAAATTTTTTTTTTATAATTTGTATTTATTTTTACATGAGTTCATGAATATATTGCCTGCTAATATAGAATCGAATTTTCACTTACTGCAACGTCGAACAATATAAAATACAAAATAAGATAACAGCGCTACCTCATAACGTCAATTTATTTTGACATTACTAACACTGACCCAGAGTTTAGCTACTTAACTCTCCCACATCAGTGGGTTTAATATTTATACGTTTAACTTCTAAATCTTGGTGGTGCAAGATGAATTATTTGATTAACTCTGAGTTAGCTGTTAACTCCGAATTATTTAGGATAGGATAACCCATGAACGTGCAAGCAGGCCTGAACTAACTACTCTAAGTTTAATCAATCAACTCAAATAATATACATATAATACGTACAAAAGATACTTAATAATAATGATGACGTGGCATATATATTTGATAAAACATGTGGATAGACAAAAGAAAAGTTCAAATAAAGGCTATCTGTAGGGCAGCCCAAATGGTTTTTTAGAGTAAATAAAAAAATGTATAGGTACTACATTGATCAGTATTTTTTATTCTTGTTTAAGAAGTATATTTAACTACTTTATTTCTATATAGATAGAGTAAAAGAGTAATCCTTTTAAGTGATTTTAAAGAAAATAAAATTAATGTTCAACAATCAACATTAACAGTAATTGCTTTGGTCAACATACAAATACCCTAATCAAATTCAGTTTTAGTCCAACAGCAGAATAAAACACAATCATGTGGAAACCTTCACTGACTCCAGTTGAATTGTTACACAGTAATAAACTTGACGAAGATATTAAAAAAAATGTTCAACCTTTCAACGTTATGCTCTTACTCTTTTTATCCAATTACAAAATAAAAGATAGTAATATCACTCCGTGTGGGAAAAAGTATTCTATATTGTTGTTCTTCATTATTTTGTTTTTTAATGCGTTGAGTGCTTATCATTTTTTGACTGATCCCGCTGAAATGCAAAACGCTAAGATGTGTACCATCGTGTTTTTTTTATTAATTTTCTATGTAGTCGGGCACATACTACTGATCATTCGTAGCATTGTCCACAATCGTAGCCATATTTCCCTTATTTTGAGTATCCAAGGAATTCATAGGAGCTTCGACATGAGTGTCAGAACTTATATCATTTGGAATTGGAGCTCAGTTCTGTCTCTATTTAGTTTTTGTATTTTCACGGCAACCTATTTTGATGTGATACTGAAGTCATTTCATTTCTTTGATATTAGCAGAGATTTAGTGATCCTTGCACTTGATTTAAATATAGTTTATAGTATTCGTCTTGTGTCATTGCTAAAAATGTATCTCAAAGAATGGGTTAAAAATATATTGCTAGACATTGAAGAAGAAAATGATAAATATTGTGAGAAATTGTTCAAGATTTATCTAAATATTTTGGAAGCATTCTCATTATATAAAACTTGTTTCCGAACATTGGTAAGTCAGTGTGTGCTAAAATTTGATACTCGGCTAACCTTATTTAGCGTCTGGATAGAAACAGGGTATAAAAGGTGACCGGAGTAGAAGCATATGGCACAGATTTTATTTTTTCACAAAAAATTCATTAAAAGTTTGTTTTTTTGTAAGTTCAAGGATTTCATGTCACTACGAATTCATTGGAAATTTCCGCACGCGCCTTTATGTTACAATTCGATATTATTTATCGAATTACCACTTTTTTTTTTCTTTTTTGAGAAAAGAAAATAAAATTCCTGATTTTGTCCAGTCGGTATAAAAGTCAATACGTGTATTCAATTGTTGATTTGACCTTGTTGCTTTCCTGCTAATGATCATTTTATATTTTTAGATATTATGGCGAACAATCGACTCATTCTTTCGTGGTTTAATATATTTCGAGCATAATTTAGTAATTTTGAAAAAACGAGCGGCGTCGGAACACGAGGTAAGTACAATGTTGTTGTGCATGACTTGATTGACTGACTATATTTGCTCCAACTACCATTGGTAAAGACGAAGTGAAGTAGTGCACCAGGCATATCTCTCAACTATGACACGGTACTGTGAAGAGCTGATGAGCTCTTCTAAGAACAAACAACTTTTTACGTATATTTTCAGTGAACGTGTTTACATTTCTTCGATTAAAATATCATTGTTTTATTCAAAACAAAAAAACCTAATGCAAAATATTTGATACCTCGTTCTTAACTTGTTTGACTGTTCGAATGCGACCAGAGCTAAATTTATTGCCAGCCTGCACTAAATACGATCTACTTTAGCGGACAACCTTTACAGTAAGGACGGTACACTTCTTCTTTTTTTTATTTACCGAATGTTTCTGCTCTTGACCTCGATCACGCCTGATGGACAATCTTTCTTTTCTTGTGTTCATTTATGTCATTCGGTTTTTCCAGCCGTACGTGCTGTTTTCACTGACCGGTTTAATCGTCGCATTGATTATAAAGGATATGATAATTATTACTACAACAAGCTTGCAATGTGAGGATTTTTATGTATCTGTGGAGGAAGCTGGGGTGGCGTGTATACAGCGCGTAATGAATACGAACTGTCCAAGTAAGAACTATAGTTTTTAAGACTTGGATATTGATTGCAGCTGTCAATGGATTCAAAACTATGAAAACTACATCGTTGTCGATATATGAATAAAAATAAACTAAAACCAAAAAAGTACAATAAAAAAACCTACTACTACTATCGTCCTATAGTCCATCTGTAACTAGAACATAGTTGGCGAATTATGAGTGTACTTTAAAAAAAAAGGAGGTTATCAAAGTATACACCACTGGTCTAACCCTTTGAAAGAATATAGGCGTTTACTTTGTAAAACTTTAATGATTCATTCAGGACTAGCTTCTGCCCGCGACTTCGTACGCGGATCCTGTTGCTTATGCCAGCGACAACGGGGTCGTCAAAATCGAAGATCTGAAACGTCTGATGTCGAATTCTAAGAACCCGGGGACTGGATAACAACGGGATGCGCGAGACGATTCGAGACGTCATTTTCAGGCAATAATGAACCAATAGGGTGGTAAACTTGGCCTTGCACTTTGAATGTTGGCATAAATGGGCCTTCTGTAATTTGTTTCGCAACAAAAGATGTCATTTGAAAGGCATTATTGTACGAACGTATATTGTCCAAGAAATGTTTTGACTGTGATGGTCACCGATTAGCAGTGATCTTAATATTTCTGGAGGATTTTGTAATATTTCAATATGTAATTTCCCACCTGAGCAACACATACCGTTCGTTTCTTTTTGCTATTTAACAGCTTCACAAAAAGTAAAATTATCAACCATACCTCCGATGGCGGAATATGTGGCGTAGTCAATCATAGGAGTATACGTAAATGCACTCCGTTCCTTATCAACCCAAGGAAGGTCGCCATGCCCTACGGCTATATCTTGAGACACATCCGATTCTTCAGATGATATCGACATTCTGTTCAGAGAATGTCGAAGTCGATCAGAATTCAAACGTTCGTTGCGCTCTTCTTAATCTGTCTCTTCATGCCGTACTCCAGCAATTCTTTCTTTCTCACTTTCTGATTATGAATATTTTGTTGTGTGCGTGTTCGGAACAATGTATGATAATCTCACCGTATCAGCGGTCAGTCGCGCATCATTTTCTGCACTGGTCTCTAGAGACCTAGATGTAGATGCGTAAATACGCTGAGAACGCAGGCGTGCTTCGCGATCCGAAGAGGTTTCTACGGAGCGAGTTGCAGCCTGATGTTCTCAAACAGCATCAAGTCTCTCCTGACGCTCTTCGGTAGATTCTTGGGATCTTATGATCCTCAATCTTTTAGCTCCTTTGGAACATTGGGAAAGATTTGACCTCTTTCTAGGCATGGTTATAGTTTTATTATGAAGATACCTGATCAATTAAAATCTAAGTGACTGCTCCCCTACCAAGGGTGCCCAGCCACGGGATCGTCTGGCGCCCATGTGCTGGTTTGGTGATGGGGAGTACTCCCCAGCGGAGGGTCCGGTGACGGACAGCCGCGGCGGGTTCACGGATGAGTGCTAACGCGTGCCCATGTTCCCGCCGTAAGCGGCAGAGGAGGACACAGTGGAGTTTTAGTGGGTTAGAGTCCCACATAACTGCACTATCTCCCTGTGGTAGTGCAGAATGCATGAGCATTTCTTCACGTTAAAAAAAATAAATGGGAGTTTTGGCCAGTAGAGTCAAATTTTCAATGATATACCATCGTCATCGAAAATCAGTCCTAAACTGTTACCGCCTTCACCGCGTGGAGGTGAAATTAGTGATAGCTTTGATTTCCACATCAGATGTTTCTGATCTTCGATTTTTATAAGTCAACAGGAAATGCCCATCAGACCGAATAACTTTTACTAAGACGTCATTCCTATATGTGTTATGGTGTAGCTGGGCTCTTAGAGTTCCCCATCAGGTGTTCCAGATCTTCAAATTTATTCTCTCAGCAGAAAATCCTCATCACGTGGAACAATTTTTGCTATGGTACCATTTTTGTATCTCTTATAGTTAAGCTGGTCTGTTTCGGTTCTGCATCAGGTGTTCAAGTTTCCAAGATAAATTATAGCCTGAATGTTGTCCAGCCATATAATAACTATATAATAAAAAAAAATCATTCAAATCCGTTCAGTAGTTCCGAAGATCGGACGCGCAGGCCCGAGGCGTGTACGTACTCTGATAGAATACCTTAACAAATGTTCGCCGTGATTCTTTAAATTGACATAACTTTTTTATTTATGAACCGATTGACATGAAAAAAATACTAAATGTTAAGTGAAGCCTACTACAATATATTAGTGAAAACCGCATCTAAATCGAATAAGCCATTTCTGATATTAGCGTGCACAAACAAACAGACAAACAGACAAACCGACAAACAGACAAAAAAAAAATTAATTACAATTTCGGGTTCGGCATCGATATAATAACAACCCCTGCTACTTTTTTTTATTTATATATTTCCATTGTACAGACACCACTTTTCTACAAATTTATTATTTATAAAATAATTATATATGTATGTATATAATATATATAGATTTACCCTAGGAACTTTAAATATTTCTTTTCAGAGAGTGTGAAACATCTGTGCAAGCGCGTGCTACAAGTGAACCGGACCTTCAGTAAGATGACAGCGTGTGGACTGTTTACTGTAGACGCCACTCTACCGATACCTCTGCTGGGACTCGTGACTGAGTACATTATTTTTTTTATTATTTATTACTAAATGGGCCCGCTCTTGACCCCGATCACGCCTGATGGTAAGCGATAGATGAGGTCTATGATGGAACGAGCGTGCCCAGAAGATGCCTGTTCACTCTTGCTTTGAAGGCAGACGGGTTAAATGTGGGCGGGAACACAGATGCCGGCAGAGAGGCATATTATACTGCTGCAGTTCGCTTTTCTGTAAAATTCCTTCACAACGACTTTAACGCTCTATTCATGTTTTTTGAGTGTAACTAGAACTTAGTTGGCGAATTGTGGGTGTACTTTTCAAAGTATACACCCCTGGTCCAACCCTTTGAAAGAATACACGCGTTTGCTTTGTAAAACTTTAATGATTTATTCAGGATTTGAAATGATTTATTCAGGACCCTGGGAACTTCACATTTTTCTTTTCAGAGAGTGTGAAACATCTGTTCAAGCGCGTGCTACAAGTGAACAGGACCTGACAGGGCTCATGACTGAGTACATTATTGTACTGCTACAGTTTACTTATCTGTAAAATTCCTTTTGAGGACAAATTCTTAACAATGATTTATGTACAATGTATATGGTCAAATTGAAGTGTATGTATACTCCCTAACAGTGCATAACGTAGTAAGTACGCTCCTTTAGAACATAAGTATAGGTTTAAGCTAAGTTAGCACTTTACTTTAATGCACATTATAATTATATTCCTTTATTAGCACAGATTAAAGTACTTTCGATCGAGTTGGTTGTCTGATCTAAATACCCTATGACCCCCAACATTTCATGGCGACCCTGCCTTAGGGCAAAACGTAACGTGTGTAAAAAGACACTTCACAAAGCCGAGAGGCACTTGTACTCCCCGTCATTGTGGAAATTTTTTTTGTACTGGACCATACCTGTGAACCTTCTGGCTACGGAGATACGGAAGGCCAAAATTACAGAAGGTATAATTAAGATTTTTTTTAAATTTTCTTTTGTGGTAAAATGCCAACTCTAGTCAATCAACTCAAAAATATACAATACATACTTAATCATACTCGTAATGATGTCGGGACGTGGCATAGGTAATTGATGAGACGTATGGATAAACAAATGAAAATTTGAATTATAGGCTATGATTTGAAAAAGAAACATGTTTTTTTTACTTGATTTGAAGTCAAACGTGACAAATGATCAAAGATTCAATTTATTGATTGGTTAATCAATATTTCTTTTGAATTGGACATAACTACTTATTATTTTATTATGTAACATAAAATAATATTCATTTGTGATATTTATTTCAGAAGTATGTATGTTTAATTGTATGTAAGTATAAAGGTACCCTTATTATTTGTTTTATTTTATTAAATGAAATTGATAGTGATGTTATGTGTTTTAATTTCTCTATTACTCTTACACACGCTGTCTACAGCTCTTTATCTACTTTCCTATCGCAGTACCTACCTCACGACCGTGGAAGCTGTTACACGATATTTTTGTCACCCTAGCCTTAGTAGCTGTCCCCATTTGCGTTACATTTTCGAAGTCTTTGTGCGTGAACTGTGGCGCACCTATTGTGTGATCTTAATGAAAAATGAATATTAGTTCCGTCACTACTATAAACTACTTCACTACTACTACGTCACTATGTATGACAGTGAACAAGAACATACCTAATCATAAGCTAATTAGGTAGCTAGTTTATTTTTTATTTACTAATGATTAGTTATTTGTTTTGTTAGTTGAGGAGCCTGTGGATAAATATTAATACCCGCACAGGTCGATCGATCAGGTTAAGCTACGCTTGCCGCGGTTGGTCTGTGGATGGGTGACCATCTTTACATACCGTGACCCCTCCGTGTCTCGGAAAGCTGTTGGATCTTTGGCAGTCGTTACGGGTAGTCAGAAGCCCGAAAGTCTGACAACCAGTCTTACCAAGGGGTATCGCATTACCTACCCAGTAACTGGGTTGTGGAGGTCAAATAGGCATTCGCTCCATGTAAAATACTGGTATTCAGCTGCATCCGATTAGACTGGAAGCCGACCCCAACATAGTTGGGAAAAGGCTAGGCAGATGATGATGAATTATTAGTTATTTTATTTACTAATAAGATAATAACTTTATTTCAGGCCATAAATCCATTACCTACAAACATACATTCATATTTGTATTAGTACCTAAGTGCTAATATGGTCTAAAATAAAGTTAATAAAAGCTACTACATTATTTTTGAGGCAAATTAGTCGACTTACATAAGAACATAAACTCGCGCGTTATTCCTATGGCAGAGTAGGCAGAAACACCAAACCTACCAGCAGGTTGATCTGAAGACATTTAGCAACTACCTTTCAGCAAAGTTCACAACATAACACACGAAATTAACTCAACAAATGGCCTCAATACCCTCTTCACAAAGTTTGTTAAGTAAAAATCCCAAAAATCCTTGATTACGTAAGGGACGATACATTTTGTAAATCTATTCACGCATTAAAAAGTTTGTTGCCATTTTTTCCCTTCAACAATTCACTAACAAAGGACGTGATGGCTTGTTGCTGTTGACATACGGGCAAGAAGAAAAGCGAGCTTTTTTTTAAAAAAAAATTGTCGCTCTCATTGCATGCATGTAAGATGGTTGTATGTCGAGGCTAAACTGTATATTTTATACTAGATACGTATTTGCAGACAAGATTATTACGAGTAGTACAGATGCACTGACACTCTTTACCCTACAAAAGAAATTAGTTAGAATCTTTGCTAAACATTGGTCAAACTGACAGCTGCAAACCCTATTTTTCTAAAACATAGTATACTAACCCTCCCCTGTTTTTACATTCTAGAAATATGTAAATTTGTCCGTAACCATCAAAAGTTCTACACAAAACGGGAAGACATCCAATCACAGTACACACTTAGGCACCGATCCAGGCTAAACATACCAACATCCAAGCTAAAAATGCATTCTACAAGCCCCTACGTAATGTCCATAAAAATATATATACATATAAATATATATACATATTTTACAAAATATTGCTTTTCCCGATGCAGGGACGTTAATTGTTGAGGAGTTCTCCTGGTTCTTACCAACTCCTAAACAACCACTCACCATACGCATTGTGACGAGGATAAATCGTTTAGCAGTTCCATATTAAAGTAATCGAATCGCAACCCGTGAAATATTTGTCATTGAGTAGTTCCGATGGCCATCTGTGGTCTTCATCATCAGCTCCACTTTACCAAATGATGATTTCCGAGAGCAAATGCTCAAGTTACTTTAAAAAATACCCAAATCGCTATAGCTTTGCCTATAAAATTTGAGGGTTTCCCTCGATTTCCATGAAATCCTCTCATCAGATTCCAACTTGATGATAATGGGACCACCTCGAGAGTATACCCTTTCGAACAAAAAAAGAACTTTGAAAATCGGTCCTCAATTGGCGGCCTAATCGCGTAACAAACACACAAAAAAAAAAACATACCGTCGAATTGAGAACCTCCTCCTTTTTTGAAGTCGGTTAAAAATAGTAGTAGAAAGCTCCATCCGCTGCCCGTCAGTATGTCACAGCTATTTCTGATCGGCCACAAACAACAGGCAAGTTGCCCGGAAGGTTAGCATTCTATCGGCGAACGAGAGTTAATACAAGTCCAGGCCGCGGCTCCTACTGGCACTGAATAAGTTCTTCGTGGCGCTCAGTTTTTTCTCAAACTTTTTGGAATTTTCCCTATTATGGGCAAACAATCAGACGATCCACCTGATCACAGGTCTACCGTTTATGGATGCACAAAGGTCTTTTGGCGTGTGGTCCAAATCGGAGCTAACGCCGCCATCTTGATTTTTTAATACAATTTCACAGAGCAATTCCACTAATGTTTACCAACAACGCCCTTCCAATGTCATTCAAATGCCAAAAGATCTTTGTAGCACTCTAGCTGCGCGGTGACGGACGGCAGTGAACGAATGACTGAGCTCTCGCGACACGTCACCTCGGAGCTATCTCAGGCAACATCTCAGTTAGCCCCCATACCACCGGGCAAGTTTTTATCGAGACGACTTTTTACGCGCACTGGATTTACAATGCACTGCTAGGGCCATTGGGGATTTTCAATGCTCGCCTCAACACCGAAAGTTCAAAATCCAGTGCACCATAAAAAATCCTCCGTGCGTACGCACGGCTACACATCAAACTACACATAACCAGTACCTATAAGCTGACTTCTGATTGTACGAACGTTTTTCCTATATAATGCGACGTCAGCTAAAACTGGAAATAATTATACAGCTTGATGTGTCGCCGTGTGTACTTGGGCTTAAGCGGTTGGTCTGTTCAGTAGTCACGATTACAGTCCGAATACCAATATTCGGACTGTAATTGTGACTACTAAACAAACCAACCGCCGGAGGCATTGCAGAAGCGTTACCATTCAAGAGAAAAAGCTGAAATATGTACTAGGCCAAAACCATCAACCGGCACCCATACGAGTAGGTCTGTGCCCTTCAAACCGCATCAAAGCAACGCTGCTGAGCGTTAGAAATGTGTGGTTCATATCATCATAATTATGGCGGTATTAAGCAACTTTCCTGATAGAATGGAGCAGAGCCTTGATGGCATACTTGCCGAGTAACGGAAGAAGGAGCATTGGCAGAACATGATAAGCCACGCGCAGACCAGGGAAGCTTGGCACAAAAGGAAATTATTATATTCAGCAGCTGTGGGTGGATCAAGGCTGCCAATGATGACGATGAAGTGACTTCCCGAGCGGGCGTTTCTTTGAAATGCTTTCAACAGAACATGTTTCTCATCCCACTTTTGAGTTGATTGATTGAATTTAATCCATAATCCAATAAGGAGATATTGAAGGTCAAGATTTTAGCCATTTTTAGGATTCCGTACCCAAAGGGTAAAAACGGGACCCTATTACTAAGACTTCGCTGTCTGTCCGTCCGTCCGTCTGTCACCAGGCTGTATCTCAAGAACCGCGAACGCTAGATAGTTGAAATTTTTACAAATTATGTATTTATGTTGCTGCTATAACAACAAATACTAAAAACAATATAAAATAAATAGTTAAGGGGGCTCCCATACAACAAGCGCGATTTTTTTTCCCCCTTTTTTGCTCGATATCAATAATGGCAACAGGTAAGCACTTGAAATATTCACAAAAAACTCAGTTGTATTTTTACTTTAATAATAAATAATAAAATTAAAATTAAATAAACATTTAAGGGGGGCTCCCATACAACAAACGTGTTTTTTTCCGCGTTTTTGCCTTGTGGTACGGAACCCTTCGTGTGCGAGTCCGACTCTCACTTGGTCAGTTTTTTATGTTTGTGTACAAAAACAAGTGCGTGCAAACGCACAGTGATTTGCGTGCGGTATATTACGCACTACCGCAAACAAGTCCTTAAGGCGTAAAAATCATGTCCCAACAATTATTTTTGCACAAAGTTTACTTAGGTTGATGTACAGAATGCGTAATTTGACGGCTTCGGAAAGGATCTTTTTATACCCTATAAGGATTTTTTTATCATTATTGTCAACATTCAATGTTTGATGATCAGTTTGCTTTGCTGAAAAATTATGTTAATGATCGGTGCTTTAAGCTGCAAGACCTGCGGTGGCCCAGTAACGGCCCCGGCTTAGAAGTCGTAGGCTGTCGGTTCGAACCCAGACAGGTGCTTTACTAAGTGTAAATAATTTTACCACCACTGATCTCAACGGTGAAGGAAAACATCGTGAGGAAACTGACATGTCCTGGAACCAGAAATTCAAAGACATGTGACATGACATCTCCCAACCCGCACTGGGCCTGCGTGGTAGATTACAGCCCACTCCTTCTTGAAGAGAGGAGGCCATGTCCCAGTAATGGGAACATTATAGATTCATCATACTATGCTAATTCGACGTGATCTGAATGTAATGATGTTTATTGAAGTACTCGTACTTGATGCCAATGGTAATGAATATACATTGAGGAATATTTTTAAGTCATTTGATTCGAAACAATCAACATTGAAAGTTATTGCTATGGTCGAAATAAAATTAACCTAATTAGGTTCACCTTTTATACCTACCTTGTAAGGTTAGGCATTCAGTTGTAGTCTAACGGCAGACTATAAAACTACCAAAAACAATCATGTGGAAACCGTCAATGGCTCCAGTGGAATTGTTTCTCAATAACAGATTGGACAAAGATATTAAAAAAATTGTTCAACCTTTCAACATGTTGCTCTCAATATTATTCTCTTCAAAGTATAAAATAAGAGATATTTATATCACTCCGTGTGCGAAAAAGTATCCTATATTGCTTTGCTTATTTTTTTTATTTTTTATTGTGTTGAGAGTCTATCGCCTTTCTACCAATTCTGTTGATATGGATGACGTTATGGGGTATATCATGTCTATCACTTTCTATTGTGTCGGCTCCATAATGCTAATCATTTGTAACATGGGCCATAGTCGCAGCAACATCTCCCTCATCATGAGTATCCAAGAAATTAATAGGGGCTTTGAGATTAGTAGCCGTGTACGAACTTATATTATTTGGAATTGGATCTCAGTTCTGTCTATATTAAGTTTTCGTCTTTCGGCAGCCTTTTTCTATATTATGCTGTCAATTAATTTGCTTGATATATCCAATACCCTAGTGATTCTTGGATGCGATTTAAATCTAGTTTATACTATTCGAATTATGGTATTGCTAATAATGTATCTCAAGGAATGGGTTAAAAATGTACTGATTGTTATAAATGTTGAAGAAGAAAATGGTATATATTGTGAAAAATTGTTTAAGATGTATCTAAATATTTTAAAAGCGTACTCTCTGTATAAAACTTGTTTCCGAATATTGGTAAGTCGGTGTCTGCTAAAAATTTCATACGTTTAAAGAATATTTGAGTTGTTCGTCATGCTTTCTTCCTAATAATAATGTTTGAATTTTATAGATATTATGGACAACTATCTTCTCATTCTTTCGTACTTTATTTACTTTGGAGGGTCATTTAATGCATTTGCAAATAATAATGGCGTCAAAAAACAAAGTAAGTACTACATCATTTTTAAAGGTTTGTTTACCGAATTCACCTTTTTTGGAGACTATGGCTTAGAGAAACCCATAAGGTGAGCCTTTGTCTATCCGTCTGTCTGTTACAGTTGCTTATTTCGGGAACTACTAGTGATATCGACTTGTTGAATAGTTATAAAAAAGAGAGAAAACTCCGGTTCTTTTCTTCTTTTTTCTTTGGGGCCTATAAAGCCACTTTGGCAGAATCAAAAAATGATAACATTATGAATCATACTATGGCAAAGACGGTCCGTATATTTCTTTTTCTCACTGCACTACGTAGCTTTAATCAAAGAGTTTGGGATTAGATTTGGATTGGATTGATTGGTATTTTAGCACAGACAAAAAAAATTACTGAAAAATCCTTCACCAATGGGATTTAATACGATTAACTTAACAGTTAACTGTCCATTATGATTCATAATGTTATCCTTTTATGATTCTGCCAAAGTGGCCTTTTTAGGCCCCCTGTAGTTCGTACTGTTACATCCCTACTTTTTACTATTAAACGCCGACACTAACACAGCACCGGCCCTTCTAGAACATCATTGCACACCGGCTTTCATCTAGTTCGGAATTGGCATTCAATGACTTGGGACTTATACCGCGTTTTTCCCTAAATATGTATACTGTACAATATTTTTGGACGTCTAAATAAATCTGTTTTTAAAAGATTCGGGAATTTTCCATTCTAAGGCATCGTCTTAATAGAACGCGAATGCGCGATCATCGTAGGTTCGCGCGAATTTTACTCGTACGAACGCGCGATCAAACATATTGAACTCGAATAGGTGTCCTAACTGACAATCGCAGGACGCGATCGCGCGACTCAACTGTTTGAAAATCTATTCTCGGGAACTTAGTTCGTACGAACGCGCGATCAAGCATACTGAATTCAAATAGGTGTCCTAATTTTGGTACTGACCGTGCCAGTGCCAAATTAGGTACTCCACGATCGCTCGCGTCTTAAATTCGCACGATGATCACGTATTCGCGTATTACGGTACGAAAAACGTTCGCGCGAACTTGCGATGGTCGTACAGTTACCTACTTTCTGTTAGGACACGGGGACAAAATTGAATTGTGTAGTATTAGGTTTCCGCCTTTTGCATCAAGTCTGTCCCAGCCGACTTTTTAAAATCGTCGTTCCATCTGGCTGTGGACTCAACAGAGGCTGCTTGTGCTTGACTGACTATGGTCTGATCCAAAATTAAAATCAAAATTTTATTTCACATAAACCTGCATGGGAACTTTTATAACGTCACAAGCTAGGTGCACAAATTCCAATTGGTCGTTTCCTATGGAGAAGAGCCAACAAGAAACTCCACAGTTACTCTTTTAAAAATAATTGGCGTTTACAATGAGGACATGGGAGGGCAGTGTACGCCTGCCAACATGTACTTACAAAATAGAAAATGGTCTACAAATCTACAGTCTACAAGGCATCCAACGTTCTCACATTCACAAAATATGAAAGGGTATCATTTAAGCTATCACCAATTTAATTAGTTTTGTGTTTCTTAAATAATAGGGTTTGTCCTCCAAATAGTAGATCTGTCACCAAAATGTAGTCACCAAACAATGCAAAATCAGTTCCACAATAAATCACCTAAAATCCTGAGATATAAGGTCTATAATAATTTTTTTTTTAAATAATCTCTTTTTCCATATTTTTTTTCTTTAAAATTTAGTCGTTTCTGGCGTGGTGCGTAGGAGGTCACAGTTTTAACCTAACCTAAGCATTTTTTTTTTAATAATTAACCTCGTAACTAATTCGGTTCTCGATAATGTCCATTTCAAGTAACAAAACTGTTATTATAAGAACGAAGTTTATATTCATGTAATGCAATATAATTTTATTGGTTATCGATCTCTTATTTTACACATATATTAACATTAATTTGATAATTCATACCTGGGAACAATTTTTGTTTATCTGAGAACGAAAATATTTCGTGGCGATAGATCTATTTATTAGGTGATACAACTTGATGACAAATATAAATTTTGGTGATAGAAAATATAGTTCCCAATATGAAATAGTATTTTTAAAAGATATACAGGGTTATTTGTAAAACACCAGCAACCTCTTAAGAGGTCATTGTACTCATCATTATAAACAACTTTTACTATGGGACCAAACCTGAAATCGCGAAAAAAAAATCAGCTGTTCCCTACATTTTGACGAGATATAAGAACATAAATGTAGGGAACAGCTGATTTTTTTTTTCTCGATTTCAGGTTTGGTCCCATAGTAAAAGTTGTTCATAATGATGAGTACAATGACCTCTTAAGAGGTTGCTGGTGTTTTACAAATAACCCTGTATAATAAGAATAAAAACCTATTTAAACCAAATGAAATGATTGCCATTACATTACATCTGTAACTATCATATTAGCTGTACTCTAACTAGCATTGGTCTTTTGACAGACATATCCAGTACACTTTCACTTCATAAAAAAAATATTATATTTATCATTGTGATAGTTTGTGCACATTTAAGTTATTTATTCTTTCCAGCCTGACTTGTCCTTAATACTCGTCTTCGGTCTAATATTCGTAATGACTTTAAAGGATATAACAATTATATATATAACGTGCATGCAATGTGAGAAGTTTTATGTATCTGTGGAGGAAGCTGGAGAAGCTTGTTTAAAGGGTTTCTTGAATAACAACTGTCCAAGTAAGATTTTTTTTCTTTTTACTATTAATTCATGTAAAATAAGACAGATATTAAATTGATAAGCTCAGGGAAAACCAAAAAAACTATGGAAGCGCTGTGAGAATGATGATATGGGTTCCTCGAAAAAGGAAAAGTTCGAAGATGGGGGTCGGTAATATTCACTTTGTAAAACAGTACCTAGTCTTGTTTCATTGTTTCCCTTTATTCAGGATTTATTAGCTACACTGTCCCACTCCTCGACAAAGGCCTCCCTCCACTCTTTTCATCTTTCACGAGCCCGCGCGTCCTCCATCCAGTTTTGACGGAACCTATCCAGCTCGTTCCGCCATCTCGTACGTCGTCTGCTGCGACCCCACCTCACTGTGTCAGAGCACCAATTCGGTGCTATTTACACCCACAGCCTGTATGGTATGCGGCAGATCCCATTCCATTCCAGTCCCATTCCAAGTTGTGCAGCCTTTTGAGCCACGTCAGCTATCTTTGTTTTGGAGCGCAGTATTGTGTTTCGAACAAGACCCGTTAATTTAACGCCTACTGCGCTCCATTGCTCGTTGACAGACCTTGAGTTTGGACTTCTGGATGTTAGTAAAATACCAAGTTTGTGCACCATAGGTTACCTAGGAACTTAACATTTTTTTTTTCAGAGAGTGTAAAACATCTGTGCAAGCGCGTGCTACAAGTGAACCGGACCTTCAGTAAGATGACGGCGTGTGGACTGTTTACTGTAGACGCCACTCTACCGATACCTCTGCTGGGACTCATGACTGAGTACATTATTGTACTGCTGCAGTTCGCTTTTCTGTAAAATTCCTTCACAACGACTTTATCTCTCTATTAATGTTTCTTGAGTGAAATATTCTATATTGCAATTGTATGTTGTCAAAACTACTTAGGTATCTTTTAGTTACGTGTTTTTAGTTTCAAATTTAGAAAATTTGTGATATTAAGGCCGTGGTTGCATGTTTAGTCGGGTTAAATGTATAAATGAAGAGGTTATTTAGAGTTAAGTAACTAACATTTTAACTCTTATTACGCTTTGCGCCAATAAACAGTAACATCGGTTTAGTTAACGAGACATTAGTGTTTTTTGAGATGGGAAAATTGCAGTTCAATCGACGAACCATAAAAATAGAATTACAATATCTATGCCCTGACATGTAATCCGACCAAAAATAAATGAAAGGAAATTGTAGATCCATCCCACAACGTACTATAACAGTCAGAAGTCGACTAGCAATCTCACAAAACTATGGCATAAGAATATTAGTTGTACTTATGACCTTCTTCTATAAGAACGTTTGACAACACTACACATTGGCAACTTGTTGCCCGCTTATGATTGTTATTACAAATTTCAATAAGTTAAGTGAGCGTTACGGTGGCCAAAGTAGTTAGCATTGTGCCTCGCATGGCGAACGTTCGGGTTCGAGTCTCACATCAAACATGAAAAATATTTTTTAAGTATTACAATCATATGAAATAAGAATACCGAGTTTCTAACAAATATTCCACAACTAAACGAATATTCTTTCGTTTTACAATTATAATCTTAGCGTCGTTATTAAAATATGAGGGTAGATTTGAAACAAAGTGATAAGTTCACTTTGTAAATCTACCCTCATATTTTAACTACTTTACTAGTTTACCTAAATTATTCCACTATTCGCTATTGTTGGTTGGTGAACATAGTTACGAACGTTTGTGTTATCTTGTTGTTGCTATTTTAGTATTCTTCTGAATTCAATATGCAGGCTAATATTAGTATTGAAGCCAAGGCAAATATTGTGGCCCTATAATAACATAAATAAGTGTAAAGGATTTATTTTGTATAAAAAATATTACAATGTTACCATATATCAAAATTTGTTTCATTTATTATCATATTATAATAATAAATTACCTTTATTGTAATATCTATTTGTTCAAAGTAATTTACTAAAATAAATTACTAAAACATACAAATAATAATAATTATAAAAAACATCAAAAAAAACTGGCCCAACTAGGACTCGAACCTACACCTATCCCGTTCACATTAGCGAGTGCAGCCTCGTTACCGATCTAGCTAATGTTAACTTATATTCACTTGTTGAAATTTTGCATTACTATGAAAAAAATAATCAGACTGCGATAAAGAAACAAGTTACTGATATTGTCATCCTTGTCTAGCATTGACCACATCTATGACTACTCGCAGCGCGATGCTACACGACATGTTAGTTTGTAAGCGTTGGAACATCACTCACACGGATAAAAATGCGTATGTGTGTATAGGCGCCGCTGCCCGTATAGCGCAGGCGATAATGGTCATTGCGGTGTAAGTGGACTTCTGGCCGTGACTGTACATTACGATATGTAATACTTTCTTGAATTTGATTTTTACCTATAACATGACATTTCATTTTAATCGTATTGTTTATGGTTTCCATGGAAATTTAGTTTATTTATTGACGAAAATGTCAGTTAAGGAAACATTATGTTTTAAGTATTTTTTTATAATTTATATTTATGTTACATGAGTTCATGAATATATTGCCTGCTATTATAGAATCGAATTTTCACTTACTACAACATCGAACAATATAAAATACAAAATAAGATAACAGCGCTACCTCATAACGTCAATTTATTTTGACATTACTAACACTGACCCAGAGTTTAGCTACTTAACTCTCCCACATCGGTGGGTTTAATATTTATAAGTTTAACTTCTAAATCTTGGTGGTGCAAGATGAATTATTTGATTAACTCTGAGTTAGCTGTTAACTCCAAATTATTTAGGATAGGATAACCCATGAACGTGCAAGCAGGCCTGAACTAACTACTCTAAGTTTAATCAATCAACTCAAATAATATACATATAATACGTACAAAAGACACTTAATAATAATGATGACGTGGCATATATAATTGATAAAACATGTGGATAGACAAAAGAAAAGTTCAAATATAGGCTATCTGTAGGGCAGCCCAAATGGTTTTTTAGAGTAAATAAAAAAAATGTATAGGTACTACATTGATCAGTATTTTTTATTCTTGTTTAAGTAGTTTATTTAACTACTTTATTTCTATATAGATAGAGTAAAAGAGTAATCCTTTTAAGTGATTGGGAAGGAAATAAAATTAATGTTCAACAATCAACATTAACAGTAATTGCTTTGCCCAAATACAAATACCCTAATCAAATTCAGTTTTAGTCCAACAGCAGAATAAAACACAATCATGTGGAAACCTTCACTGACTCCAGTTGAATTGTTAAACAGTAATAAACTTGACGAAGATATTAAAAAAAATGGGGTCACTATCAGAATATCCACGTTGCAAAATGACCACATCGCCTGAACGTCTTAATATTAAATCGCCATGGTTACTAAATAGACATTAACGCTAAACGCCTTAGTAGCAAAACGTCTGGATCTTAAAATGTCGTAATTCACAATACTCTAGAAGCAAATCGTCTTGATATTAAAACGCCATAGTTACTAAATAGACATGAACGCAAAACGCCTTAGTAGTAAAACGTCTGGATTTTAAAATGCCATAGTTACATAATAGACATGAACGCTAAACGCCTTAGTAGAAAAACGTCTGGATCTTAATTAAAATACCACAGTTACTAAACAGACATGAACGCTAAATGCCCATAAGATGCAGACTTTGTTGATATATGATTGTTTTGTCAAACAATATTTTGTAGTACCATATTTTGCATTCAAGTATTTAACTATCCTAATATTTTTTGAACAGATTTCTGCCATTTTTTTTGCAGCACCTTATTAAATAAATAAAGTCCTCCAGACCGTATTTCGGCCACGGCGGTCAATCTCAACGGAGACTAGCCTTCGGCGCGGGAGATATTATAGTGCACAAGTGTGCGCGCAGACACAGGTGCACTCCCTCTTCCCTCACTCTCATTGTCCGATGGGACAATGCACCTTATTAACCTTGTCCATAGAGACCATTTAGGTTCTGAGAAGCATGGCACTACGACGCGAAAACGCGGGAAGACCCACGGCAGTGAGGGCAAGTTGATAATGAAGGTAAACTCATATCGGGCAAAAATAGTAATAGTGCTCGGGAATTGGGAAATACAATTTATTATACTGTTAATTAAAATCGCGATAAAAAACATCAAAATAAAATCGCCACAATAATCAAATCTCAATAAATCTTAACAAAAACAAATCAATATTCTCTGATAAAACCAGCAACAATAATCAAATCTCAATAAATTTCAGCAATAATAAATCATTAATCTCAGATAAAATCACAAATTAATAACAAACACAATAATATAGTTAAATATGTCTAGAAAATAGCAACAACATAATTGACTTTCCTATTACCAATAATAGCAAAATGTCATTAAATATCAATCAACTCAAATAATTTATATGTATGTACATAAAAAGTATTTTTTTTAAATTAAACCGACTTCAAAAAGAAATTAACTCAAAATTATGAAATAACATTAATTTCAGAAGTCGGTGTCTTGGGATCTGTATTTTAATTTTATGCCACCGACTTCCGACATTAAAGTTATTTCATAATTTTGAGTTATTTTCTTTTTGAAGTCTGTTTAATTTTTTTAAATACTTTTTATTTCGTAATTTTTAGTTTTTGCACTAGAATTTAACCAAGGTTTTGAGATGTTTTCCTTTTGACACTACACCTGTAGCTCGTATCAATAAGCCAGGCCGTCACACTTACACGTATTAGTCCATATCTTGAAAATTACTGTATCGATCTTGATGAACACTGCTCTGATGAGCACTGTTCCCTAAGTAGAAGTAAATGTAAGCCAATAAAAAAAAATGGTCACGATCCGATTAATAGTTACGGAGATATGCGTGGACAAACATACATACATACATACGTCTATAAAATTTTGTATATTTGTTTGGAAGCCCTAATAGATTGTCATATGTGAATATCATGCAGTTCCAATAATATTACACACATACGTGTCGAATTGATAACCTCCTTTTTTTTTAAGTCGGTAAAAAGATACTTAATAATAATGATGACGTGATAAAACATGTGGATAAACAAAAGAAAAGTTCATATATAGTACATATACTTGTAAGGGAGCCCAAATGGTTTTTAAGAGTAAATAAAAAAAACTGGCCAAGTGCGAGTCGGACTCGCACACGAAGGGTTCCGTACCACAAGGCAAAAACGGGCCCTGACTCTAAATTTAATCAATCAACTCTAATAATATATATATAAAAGATAGGCACTTAATAATAATGATGATGTGCAGGACACATTTGCTACCGCTGGATTGGTGAGGAATAAAACCGCTTGAGAAGTTTTCTTGAAGTTTATTTCTTCTAGTGTTTCTTCTAGTACTGTTGCTTGCCGACTGTGTCGAAAGCGTTTTTTTTTTTTTTTTTTTTTTTTGATATGGCATCTCGTAGTTGACCTTGAGAGGTCGTGACTACTTAACCGGTCTATCCTGTGGTTGCCTTAAGAATACTCAAAGCCTCCAGCCAGGGGCATTTATCTACTATATACTAAGCGACTGCGCTAAGGGCACCCCCTGTGGGGTACGAACCTCGGCTTAGGGCGTCGCTGGGGAGAGGGCAGCAAGATGGGACAGGCTGGGTCATATTTTGATTATTTAAGATTGATGGGGCCGGCTTTTCCTATTTGACTACTCTGAGAAGAAAAGCCGAAACAAACTCAGAGGTCATAGTCGGGAATTTAAGTCTACAGGCTCAGCTGCGGCGCGGGCTGGCACTACATCGAGCAAGGGTCGGTGGGGGGTATTTACTGGGGGGCATCGCGTGGGACCTCGACGGCGAGGTCGGTATGACGGTTTCCTGTTTTTGTGTTTATGAACTGTGCTGGTTGACTTGTTACTCTCCTGGAGGAGGGTTATGGGGTCATCAGGGTCGGTGAGGACGTGCCTTGGACGGCGGCATTTACTGATTTGGGAGGGGGTATAGTTGGCGGCCTCGACAACCAGAGGGTTGCGATGTTTGGCGGCGGTATCGAAGAAACGCTTGGAAAGGCGTTTCATGAATTGATGGATGGTGGGGATTTTGAGGTCAACATGGAGGATCTCATTACGTACGAACCAAGGGGATCCCGTAGCCTTTCGGAGGAACCGGTTTTGTAGGGTTTGCATCCTATGGATGTGGTGGGGCTTTGCGTGGGCGAAGACTGCACAGGCATATGTCATTATGGGTCGAATGCACGCTGTGTAAATTCGCAATTTGCACCGGTCAACGGGTTGTGTGCTAGGCGAGCACTGGGTTTCAAGGCTGTCGGCCAGGCATTCGGCTTTGTCTATATCGTCAAAGGCGATGGTTTTGTCGGGGCGGACCAGTGGGGGCATGGAGACTATGTCCCGAGATCTTAGTTTTCTTTGGAGTTCCCAGAAAGCCAGGTGCGTGGGTTCTAGTTCGCTCAGCGTCTTGTCCCATTTGACTTCACGCCACTCCGCTATGCGGGTCCTTACAGATCTCTGTAAGTAGCGCATATGGGCTTTGTTCGCATCGCAGGGAAAGCTGCTGTAAGCACGGACAGCCGCGTTCTTCTCACACAGCAGTTCACGCAAGTCGTCAGGCAACTTCCAGCGATGGTCATCCATCTCCGGAATTTCCCTTGAACAGTTGTTCAGGACTGACTGTACGTGTTCCGTGAGTGAGTTGATCGCGGCCGTCGTGTCCGCGATAGAGTCGAACTCGTTTGGTATGGAGTCTAAGTGGGGGGATGTGGTGGATTTCAGGCACTCGCTTACTTTCCTCCAGTCCGTTACCACTTTAGTTCGGGGGGGTTGGTTGGAGTCTGGGAGACCTATACGGGGGGCCATTCTAATGATGACTGGTCGGTGGTCTGAGGTGAGTTCATGAACTACCTCGATGTCAACTAATCTGAGGTTGACGTTCTTTAGGAGCGCTACGTCTAGGACGTCGGGGGTGTGATTGGGGTCGTGTGGGAAATGTGTGGGAGTCATCGGTCCGATGATATCGAAGTTTAAAATGGGGGAGAGGTCAAACAGGTGTTTGCCTCTGGTAGTGATCCTGGTGCTGTTCCAGGCTGGATGCTTGGCGTTGAGATCTCCCGCTATGATAACAGAGTCACTCAAGCCTAGGATAGTAGAGAGATCGTTTGATAAGAGTTGTGAATTCTCTATAGAGTTTTGGGGAGGGAGGTAGACTGAGACTATCGTGATTGGTTGGTGACCTGACATGCCTAGCCGACAGATGGACACTTCAAGTCGTGATAGTGGGGGAGGATCTAATGGGATGCAGTATAGTTCCTTTCTATAATAAATGAGTGTGCCGCCTCTGTGACACCGCTCTCTGTCGTTTCGCACCATGCGGTAATTTGCTATTGAGGGGTTGCGATGACTAGGCTTGAGGAAGGTCTCTTGAGCGAGGAAGATGTCAATTTGATGATCGCGAAGGAAGGTAGCGATTTCATCTCTTTGACTTTGAATGCCGTTGGCATTGAAGTAGGCTAGGTTAAGTGATCGGAGTTTGGTTCTCGTAACGATTTCTTTATCCATTACTGGGTTTAGAAACAAAAGAGGTGAGGGCTTGAGTTATATCAGGATAGGCATTGTAAATTGCCTGGATCCTAAATAGATCTCCGGAGTTCCTGGCGGCAACGATTTCGTTGGCCATTTTCCTGGCGCGAGGGGTGAGGAAGGCTTGGAATGTGCCTGCAATAATATTAAACGGGTCCAGAGGGTTTTGGCCGACTGCTACAGGAGTAGCTGGGGTTTGGGGGGCCGTAGTGTGGGTGACTGGAGCGGCCACGAAAGTAGGCATGAGGGTAGAGGGGGGCGCGGTTGTGCGGATGAGAGGATCCGTCCTAGTGGGGGGAGTGGGGGGGAGGGGTTGGGATGCCACTAGAGCTGGGAAAGCTCTTTGGTGGTTTAGTAGATTCCAAGGGCTAGGCCTTTGGGGGCTTAGTCTCTCGGGAAGCTGATTGAGGGAGGGGGTTTCCCTCTGTTGACGTGCATCTGCTCGCTTTGTTAGCTTAGGAGATGACGATTTTGGTGCTTTGGGGCATCCACGGTAGTTGGCCGGGTGCCCTGATTCTCCGCACAGGACGCAGCTAGGCGGCTCTGTGCAGAGTGCACGGTCTTTTGGCCGAGAACAGTTCTCGGTGCCATGCTCACCCAGACACTTCACGCATCTGGGCTTAGCATGGCAGAAATTCTGCGAGTGGCCGTATAGTTGGCAGCGGTGGCACTGCCCTATGATGCCGCTCTTTCTGGGTTTTTCGATCTCTATGCCCGTGAGTGAGCATAGGGATCTGATTTTGAATATCGGGTGGTGACCCTCGGTGGGGGGACAGACTACTAGGACCATGTCATAGGCGACTTGGCCCCTGGAACGGTGCATCCTATGCACCTCAGTCACTGGGACGGACTGGGCTTCTAGGTCGTCTTTAATTTCGGCGACTGAGATCTCTTTGACACGCGTCATGCGTTCCTCTGGCAGGGCATATGTATGGAAGGACACATCCCTTTGGCGGAGCAGGTGAGTGAGCTCCCTGTAGTCTTTCGACGTGGGGATGGTCACTTTAATACCCTGCTGGGTTGATCTAGCGTTGGTGAAGCCAATCTTGCGATCGGCGCACCATTTGGACACGTCGGTCCATTTCCCCTTGTCCTGGATGTACACAGGGGGGGGAGGGGCTATTTTCCTCGGGGCGGAGGAGGATGGTCCAGCTGTGGGGCTGGGAGTGAGATCCTTCTGCGAGGATGAGATAGCCGGAGCGGTGGCTTTTTGGGGGGGGGGCGATGAGGCGGGAGCGGGGTGGGGGGGGGGTCGACTCGGTCGCGACCAGTTTCCTTGCTTGGGAGGAAGTGAACTTCTTCCTCCTCTTATTGCTCTTTCCTGACGCCAGCACGAAGCCGTCGTCGTCGTCTGAGGGGGGGGGGATGAGGAATTTTGAGATTCCACATCAGAGGGGGCGTAAAGCAGGCGTTTAGCCGAGAATTCCTCGGCGTCCATTGCTTCGGGTGAATAGGGGGCGTCAGGTGACTCGGGAGAATCGAGCAGCTGCGACGTCTTCGGTGGGGGGGGATGGGGGGTCTGCTGCATAGCAGCGAATTTATCCCCATACTTGGAGATAAACTCCGGGTCCTTGAATAGGACTTCCTTGACGAACGCCACTATAATGGCGTCCGTCATGGTGTCCGTTTTTCGGGGGATAGGGGTTTTCTAGGTTGGGTACCTAACGGGTACCTAACTCTAACTTGGGTACCTAACGGGTACCTAACTCTAACTCCCCGGGTGGGTGAGCCCGGGGATGTGTTCACTCCCTGTCGGTGTCACAGGGAGGTGTGTCCTATTGTGTGCCCTAAGCTAGAATGCCTACCGCCAATCTCAATGTGCGGTAGGGCCCTATGGGTCTTGCGACCGATCCGGGCCGCTGGGGTAGACACACCCAGACGTCCCGGGTGCAGCTGTAATAAAAGGGGGGTTAGGTACTACCAGACTGCGACTAGGAGTTCCCCCAAGGCCGCAGTCGGAGCCCTTCCGACTGACTGCCTTCCCCTGAGGGGGGGTCGGCGGGTGTGGCGGGTCACCACCCACTTGGGTTCGTTGTCACCGTTAGGTTTCCCCCAAGTACCACCAGAAATCAGGTGGATTTTGCTCGTAAGGAGCCAAAGATGTCGCGAGACGCGGGCGTAACAGACAGACTACGAATGCTTGGCACTCGTATCCGATGTGCTACGCCTTATCTTCCGCAGCAACACTAGGTCCGTGCGTAGCACAAACCGTAGCGCTGCTACGAAAGGGGCGGGGCCAGGCGGCCTACGCGGCGAGTCGTAGCCGCGAGTGCTACACGTAGCACTGCGCGAGTACGAGACTGGGGGGGCGCGCGGGGCGCGGGAGCAGGCGAGCGATGCGGGGCTGTAGACACGGGTGTGCGCTACGGCGGCGGAACGTCGAATGTGTGTCGAAAGCGAAAACCCCCCCGATATTTATACAAAATTTCATAAGAAAATCTAAAGTCTCTGATTGGTCGACCAATCTGAACGCACGAATTTTAACCAATCAGAAAAAGGGCGGTTTCGACGCAGTTTGCTTAAGTACGGCAGAACTTTACCGTAAAGAGAGCCGCGTGACAATATTTGCGTTTTTCGCTAAGTTTTTCTATGAAAACATATGACAAATTATATATTTTCTTATTCTACTATCTTATTTCTATCTATAAAAAATAAATTCAACATGAAAACTAAACATAACATACATCGATAAGCAACAATCAGAACATCATGTTAAACAAAACTATCAAACTATCAAAGTGACAAATTAAAATAAGATTTCAAACTAAGGTATTAACGAAACACTATAAACTATCTTACTATATACACTATTGTTCACTTGTCCCGCACAGATGACGTGATATGTAATTGATAAAACATGTGGATAAACGAAAGAAAAGTTCAAATATAGGTTATTTGTGGGGACCCAAATGGTTTTTGAGAGTAAATAAAAAAAAATGTATAGGTACTACATTGATCCGTATTTTTTATTTTTATATGAAGTTTATTTAGCTACTTTATTTCTATAGTACGGTAACTATATAGATAGAGTAAAAAAGTAATCCTGTTACGTGATTCAACAGGAAATAAAATTAATGTTCAACAATCACCATTAACAGTAATTGCTTTGGTCAAAGTACAAATACCCTAATCAAATTCAGTTTTAGTCCAACAGCAGAATAAAACACAATCATGTGGAAACCTTCACTGACTCCAGTTGAATTGTTTCACAGCAATAAACTTGACAAAGATATTAAAAAGATTGTTCAACCTTTCAATATGTTGCTCTCAATATTATTCTCTTCAAAGTACAAAATAAAAGATATTTATATCACTCCGTGTGAGAAAAAGTATCCTATATTGCTTTGCTTATTTTTTTTTCATTTTAAATGTCTTGAGAGTCTATCATCTTTCTACTAATTCTGTTGATGTGCATGACCTTATGGGGTTTATCATTTCTATAACTTTCCATTGTGTCGGCTCCATAATGCTCATCATTTGTAACATGGGCCATAGTCGCAGCAACATCTCCCTCATCATGAGTATCCAAGAAATTAATAGAGGCTTTGACATTAGTAGCAGTGTACGAACATATATTATTTGGAATTGGATCTCAGTTCTGTCTATATTAAGTTTTGGTCTTTTGGCAACCATTTTCTATATTATGCTGATATCAATTAATTTCCTTGATATATCCAATACCCTAGTGATTGTTGGATGCGATTTAAATCTAGTTTATACTATTCGAATTATGGTATTGCTAATAATGTATCTCAAGGAATGGGTTAAAAATGTACTGATTGTTATAAATGTTGAAGAAGAAAATGATATATATTGTGAAAAATTGTTTAAGATGTATCTAAATATTTTAAAAGCGTACTCTCTGTATAAAACTTGTTTCCAAATATTGGTAAGTCGGTGTTTGCTAAAATTTCATACGTTTAATTAATATTTGAGTTGTTCTTCATGCTTTCTTCATAATAATAATGCTTAAATTTTATAGATATTATGGACAACTATCTTTTCATTCCTTCGTACTTTGTTATTTTTGGAGGGTCATTTAATGTATTTGCAAATAATAATGGCGTCAAACAACGAAGTAAGTACTTTATTATTGTTAAAGGTTTATTTACCGACTTCACCTTTTTTGGAGACGACATAGACATAGGGCAAGCCTTATGGTGAGTCTATCTTATTTCAGGAACTACTAATGATGTCACATCCCTACTTTTTACTATTAAACGCAGACACTAACACAGCACTGCCCCTTCTAGAACATCATTGCACACCGGCTTTCATCTAGTTCGAAATTTGCATTCAATGACTTATGACTTATACCGCGTTTTCCCTAAATATGTGTATTATACAATATTTTCGGAAGTCTAAATAAATCTGTTTTTAAAAGATTCGGGAAATTTCTATTCTAAGGCATCGTCTTAATAGAACGCGAATGCGCGATCATCGTAGGTTCGCGCGAATTTTACTCGTACGAACGAGCGATCAAACATTTCGAGCATGGATAGGTGTCCTAACTAACAATCGCACGACGCGGTCGCGCAACTCAAATGTTTGAAAATATATTCGCGCGAACTTAGTTCGTACGACCGTGTGATCAAACATATTGAATTCAAGTAGGTGTCCTAACTTTGGTACCGACCATGCCAGTGCCAAATTAGGTACTCCACAGTCGCTCGCATCGTAAATTCGCACGATGATCACGTATTCGCGTTCTATTAGGACACCCAGTTTTTGCTATCGCGCGAACACGCGATGGTTGCGTTGCTTACTCGCTCGATGATCGCGCGTTCGCGTTCTACTAGGACGATGTATTTTTTTTTTCGGATGGGAAATCATCAAATGACCCCTCCCGCTCTGGGTGGAGCGGAAGGGAGTGTCAGACTCTTACTGACTAAAACCCACCCGTGTTCCTTTACAATACGAAAAACGTTCGAGCGAACTTGCGATAGTCGTACAGTTACTTTCTGTTAGGACACGGAGACACTATTGAATTGTGTAGTATTAGGTTTCCGCCTTTTGCATCAAGTCATTCCAGCCGACTTTTTAAAATTGTCGTTCCATCTGGCTGTGGACTCAACTGGGCTGCTTGTGCTTGATTGACTATGATCTGATCCAAAATTAAAATCAAAATTTTATTTCACAACCTGCATGGGCACTTTTAAAACGTCACAAGCTAGGTGCACAAATTTCAATTGGTCATTTCCTTTGGAGAAGAGCTGGCAAGAAACTCCACAGTTACTCTTTCTAAAATAATTGGCGTTTACAATGTTTTCATCAGTCTTATTAGGTATGGGAGGACAGTGTACTTACAAAATAGAAAATGGTCTACAAATCTACAGTCTACAAGGCATAAATAATAAAAATAAAAACCTATTTAAACCAAATTACATGATTGCCATTACATCTGTAACTATCATACTAGCTGTATTCCAACTAGCATTGGTCTCTTGACAGACATATCCACTTCACTTCACTTTCACTTCATAAAAAAATATTATGTTTCTCATTGTGATAGTTCGTGCACATTTATGTTATTTATTCTTTCCAGCCTGACTTGTCCACTTCACTCGTCTTCGGTGTAATATTCTCATTGACTTTAAAGGATTTAACAATTATATACATAACATGCATGCAATGTGAGAAGTTGTATGTAACTGTGGAGGAAGCTGGAGAAGCATGTATAAATGGTTTCATGAATACCAACTGTCCAAGTAAGATTTTTTTTTCTTTTTACTATTGATCCATGTAAAATAAGACAGATATTAAATTGATAAGCTAAAGAAAAACCAAAGAAACGATGGAAGGCCCATTATAATGATATGGGTTCCTAGAAAAAGGGGTTTTTATGGAAAAGTTCGAAGATGGGGTCGGTAATATTCACTTTGTAAAACGGTACCTAGTCTCGTTTTATTTTTTCCCTTAATTCAGGATTTATTAGCACACTGTCCCACTCCTGGGGGCTAACTCTCCAAATTAATTTTAATTCTAATGAAAGGCCAATACGATTCCGATGTTAATTTTACAGTCACGTGATTCGGTACTCTTGAAAACAATATTGTCACCATTGAAATGAAATTGACATTGGTCTGCCCTTATTTTGTTACACGTGAAGTTAGCTACGTAACGGGCCGCAATAGTGTGGTTCAACTCATTACGATAAACCGGTAATGGGGCTTTAAAATGATTTATCCTTTATATAACAAGGCTAATAAATAAAAATGATATAAATAGTTCTTTAATTGAATAATTATAAAGTATTTAATTCATTTGGGCGTCAGAAAATGATTAAAATTAACCATGACTTTGGCTGCATGCGGTAGGATCGTTGCTCTTCTAAAAAAAAAGACTGCGTGTAAGTTCTCCAATTTCAAACATGTTTTGTTTGTTTATGTCAATATTGTTCGCGTTTGGTTCTTTTTAGTAAGAAATAATTACTGTCCGCTAAATTACTTAACTAATCGGGGAGCACGGCAGTGCCCCCGCCAAGTCGAGCGCGAAGCAATCACTGTCGTACCATCCTTTACTGGAACCATTTCGCCACATTTTCAGGCCCCTATTTGAGAACCTCTGGATAAGACCAGAACGCAGAAATTTTCGTCATCCAGTAAGCTATAATCAAATACTTATAATCCAAAATTTCAAGTCTGCAGGTTATTTGGTTCCAAAGTTAAGCGAAAGCAAAGTTTCGCATTTATGACACTCACTCACTCACTCACTCATCATCAAAATAGAACTAGTACTTCCCATAAACTCAGAGTCTTCTTCTGCTTTTAATACGCATATAAATAAAATTAAAGGAAAACTCTGCATAAGACTAGACTGGCTTTTATACTTATACTTACAAGTTTACAAGAAGAAATAGTCGAACGATTAACTTTATTCCACTCGAACATTACACAAATTAAATAAACAAAGGAGGATGGACAAAAATTTATGGAAGCTGGTACCCGAAAAACATGGCAACCAAACAAAATAATTTATATACAGTTTTAAAGGTCTAATTAGATAGAGCAATAGTCGTTAGGGGGGATAGTCTCAGGTCGCTGTCCGTTCAGAGATATACAACCTTTAAAGGTTAGGTTAGGTTATCGTTAGGTTAGGTCATAAGTAACAATAATAGACTCTTGCTATAACGTGACGTGACTGAATGTTATCAACCTTTTTTTTTACCCCGTTTTTCCATTTACACTACGCTAGGGGTCGCGAGAACGTACAATCCTTCCTTTTTTTTTTTTTTACGTGGACAAATGCTCATGCGTTTTGCACTACCACGGGGAGATACTGCAGTTATGTGGGACTCTAACCTACTAAAACTCCACGGTGTCCTCGTCTGCCGCTTATGGCGGCGTTAGCACTCATCCGTGAACCCGCCGCGGCTGTCCGTCACCGGACCCTCCTCCGGGGAGTACTCCCCATCACCGGCGCACCAGAACACATAGCACGCCGTGACCACCCCAGGGACCAAACCAGCACATGGGCGCCAGACGACCCCGTCTCTGCCACCCTTGGTCCCCCTGCGACGGGTCAGGTCATTGGCCCCGCCGCCTGCCAATTTTCGGCCGCAGAGGATAGGGAGAGTGGCCAACGTCATACCAACACTCCTCTTCCCTTTCATTACTTTTTAGAGATAAACAAGCAGCTCCATTGAGACTTGGCTAGTTTTTTACAGAATATTTTTGGTGGGATTAGTATTACAGTTTTATAAATGATAAATGATTTTTATTTCTGTAAGTAGGTTTGTACAAACACTTTTACACGTCAATCATATTTTTTTTTAAACTAGATGAGGTCGGCGTTTCCTAACTGACTATTCTGAGAAGAAAGGCCGAAACAAACTCAGAAGTCACAGTCTCTTTTAAAGTCCAGACAAAATCTTGGTCAGATCGTGTGAAGACCATGTAGATTGGTGTCTGAAATGGTCTTTTGAGGAAAGAACCACACAGATTGAGCGGACCTGTCCAATCAGTGCACGCATTTGTCAAAAATCGTGCAGCTCAACTCAGAACTTGAGGAGCTCAACGATTCGACGAACAATACCAAAGACAGGACATTTGGGTAGGCCGCATAAACTACTCAAACTGCCAGATCATGATTAAAACTAAGAAGGAAAAAAGAAATGACCCACATAATCCTCACATTCACAATAATTAAATGAGAAATAATAATAAAAATTACTTACAAAGTAAATATTCATGTCATTGTCTAAATAAAATTCATCAATGTCAATGTGTATATAAAAAATCCGGACATAATCTTTGAGGACCATGTAGATTAGTGTCTGAAATGGTCTTTTGAGGAAAGAACCACACAGATTGAGCGGACCTGTCCAGTCAGTGCACGCATTTGTCAGTAACCGTGCAGCTCAACTCAGAACTTAAGGAGCTCAACGATTCGACGAACAATACCAAAGACAGGACATTTGGGTAGGCCGCATAAACTACTCAAACTGCCAGATCATGATTAAAACGAAGAGAGAAAAAACAAAAAATTACCCACATAGTCCTCACATTCACAATAATTAAAATCATATAATACTTTATACAGTAAATGTACATGTCATTATTTAAGTAAATAGATACTAAAAAAAAAAAAAAAAATATTAAAGTGTAAAATAGCAAAAATAAAAACAACATTCTAAACCTATTGGAGCAGCTCAATCCCAAGCCTTTTTGTCCTCAATATAGTCTTTTACAGTATAATAGGCTTTCTGACATAGTTTTCGCTTTATAAAAGATTTGAATTTATTAAGGCTTAGTTCTTGAATGTGGCTAGGAAGTTTATTATAAAAACGTATACATTGGCATCTAAACGAGCCACCTATTTTTTTGAGCCTTGTTGTAGGAACAACAAATTTGTGTTTGTTCCTAGTATTTATGTTATGGATATCACTGTATTTTTTAAACAGATTAATATTTTTATGTGCATACAAAAGATTATCATAAATGTACTGAGAAGGCACAGTCATTATATTAATCTCTTTAAATTTGTCTCTGAGGGAGTGTCTGGGACTTAATTTATAAATGGAACGAATTGCCCTTTTTTGTAAAATAAAAATTGTCTGAATATCGGCGGCATTTCCCCACAACAGAATACCGTACGACATCACACTATGAAAATAACTAAAGTATACTAAACGGGCTGTCTCTAAATCAGTTAAATCACGAATTTTCCTAACGGCATATGCTGCAGAGCTAAGCTTTTTTGACAATTTATCTATATGGGGGCCCCATTGAAGCTTGGCATCCAACGTTAAGCCTAGGAATACTGTGGTATCTTCAGGTTTCAACTCTTCATCCTTAATGAGAACACTAGTTTCTACTTGTCTAACGTGGGGTATGGTAAACTTAATACATTTCGTTTTTTTTCCGTTAAGAAGTAGGTTATTGACATTAAACCAGTTAACTACTTTTGCAAGGGCGTTATTTACATTGTCAGTAACCAGCTGCTGACGTTTGAGTTTAAATAAAAGTGAAGTGTCATCTGCAAACAACACTATATCATGTTCATCCCTTATGAGGTAAGGCAAGTCATTTATATAAATAATAAATAAAAATGGGCCGAGAATTGAGCCCTGGGGGACCCCCATTCTTACTACAGATCCGGGTGACCTTTTTCCGTTAACATCAACTCTCTGAATCCTATCACTTAAGTAAGAAGTAAGAAGATCCAGAGAGGCGTTCCGGATTCCGTAGTGGTGCAGTTTCCTGATTAATGTTTCATGAAGAACACAATCGAATGCCTTGGACAAATCGCAAAAGATGCCCAAAGCATCGCATTTGTCCTCCCATGCATTATAAATATGTCCTAAAAGTTCAACTCCTGCATCGGTAGTCGAACGACCCCTTGTAAATCCGAACTGTTTGTTATGTAGTAATTTATTTTTATTAAAAAATCTTTGCAATTGATTTAAAATAAGTTTTTCAAAAATTTTACTAAAGGTAGGTAGTACTGAAATAGGTCTATAATTAGTAGGGTCTGATGTACAGACGGCAGCACATCAATGTAAACTCTATACATATCTATAACTACGACGCGTCGTATAGTGTTAGAAAGAAAGTATCCTTGCTATGATTGGTGGAGTTTTCAACGTTTCTAAAATTGCCCAATGGTTGCACATACTAAGAATTGGCAGCCAATTATCATGTCTCACTAGGAATAAGCCACACCCACCGCTCCCGAGATCGTTTGACGTTTATTCAGTACGTCACTTGGAGTCGTGTTGTTTGGTACTGTGCGTTGTGTGTCCGGCGGGATGTCTTCTGTCCCCAGACATTTTTGACTGCGTTTTTTAATTATTTTTACCAAAGTTTTTGAGTGGATCATGCCGGGTGATTGATATTTGTCGGTAGACGACGATAACGGTGAGTAATATTTTTTGTATTTATAATTTTTAAAGTGAAATAAAATAAACAAAGGTTAGTATTGAAAAAATGTGTCAATGGTGTTTTTCTATAGAATTTTCGAATTAATAGAAGGGATAGGTAGGTAGGTATCTCTTTGGGTCAGTAGGTCGTCTTAGGGGCGGTTCTTTCCTAATGATGGGTGCGCGCTGTAGGGTAGGTAACCGTGAAAGCTTAAATTCAGAGTTATACCTACGTGAGCATAATTCGATGAACTTATTGTTTTTGATTCCATTTAGGGCTGATTTTTCCAACGCCAGTTAATTTTTTAGCCAGCCAATTTTTTACTATTGGAGGAATAATATTGAATTTTTGACAATTTCTTCAATACTTACAAAAACTGTCAGATGTCAATTTTATTACAATAACCAATGATATTCTAAAACAAAAATTATCTGTCAATTGAAAAATCAGCCCTTGGTCATGGAACATCCTAAACAAAAGTTATTCCAGCGGTGCTATTCTGTAAAAATCTCACCGTGAAAACTTAGGTGAAGTGAGCGTGGAGTGAGCTGTCAATAGTGTCAATCCCTAGCAAAAACAAACTCACATCACCTAAGTTTTCACGGTGAGATTTTTACAGAATCGTCCGGCAGTAGTAGTGATTGGATTTTAAAGTAAATACCGTAAACGCAGGTTACTTTAGCTAATTTTTTCATCTTTTACTGACTTCAAAAAAAAGGAGGTTATCAATTCGACACGTATGTATGTAATATTATTGGAATTGCATTATATTCACATATGACAATCTATTAGGGCTTCCAAACAAATATACAAAATTTTGTAGACGTATAATGTAATAGTATGTTTGTCCATGCATTTTTCCACAACTATTAATCGGATCGTGACCATTTTTTTTTGTATTGGCTTACATTTATTTCAACTTAGGGAATAGTGGAAGTTTCATCTAAATCGAGTCAGTCATTTTCAAGATATGGACTAATACGTGTAAGTGTGACGACCTGGCTTATTGATACGAGCTACGGGTGTAGTGTCAAAGGGAAAACATCTCAAAACCTTGGTCAAATTCTAGTGCAATATTTAAAACAAAACTATTGCCTACTTATTACAAACAAATATTCCAGTTTTTACTTAAAACTAAAAATATCAAAATAAAAAAGTAATTTAAAAAAAATTAAACCGACTTCAAAAACTCAAAATTGTGAAATAACTTTAATTTCAGATGTCTGTGGCAAAAAACTACAACTAAAATAAAGATCCCAAGACACCGACTTCCGAAATTAAAGTTATTTCACAATTTTGAGTTTTTGAATTTGGTTTAATTACTTTTTTTTTAGAAACCCTTTGATAGTAGGGATTATGGTGGATTTCTTAGCATTTTAAATATTTGTTTTACAAAATATAGGTATGTGTATATTTTCTTTTTTTTTACTTTTGAGCCAATGTTGTTCTTTGAAGAGGGTTAGTTTGACTTGACCTGCAGATTTTGTCGACACAAAAACAATATTTATGCATTGAGCCAATGTAGCCCTATACAACAATAGAAAATAGAAAACCCTTTTTTGTATTGACCCAAAGTTCCCCCCCAGAGCTAAAGTAACCCGCGTTTACCGGTACCTACGCAATTATGCAACGAACGCCGGGTGTGCGAATAGTGAATGTTATTAAAAGTGATAGAATAGGAATATCGTTTTTAATAGTATTCGTAGTAGGTATCTGACAGCAATTTTTGAGAATTTTAGGCCGCTTTCCGAATTAGCTATAATCGCTCACAGCGCTCACCTCACATCATCTCACATGCGTTCCGATTTAGGTATTACGATTATGACAGCTGAGAGCTGTCCACAATTCGGAACGCCCGCGCCCCCGTGAACGCGCTCACAGTGCTTACTCAATGTAAAAACGATATTATTACACAGTACCTATTTCCTAAACACCACATTTCTTCTTCTTTGGTTAGGTGGCGACTATCAGCCAGAAGCACAATTTCGAAAATGCCACGTTAGTTTAATTTTATGTTAAGATGCAAATCTAAACAAAACACACACTGACACATCCTCACACACACACTGTCATTTTTGACAGCGCTCACGGTGATATTATTCTAGGGTCGGCGTTATCGCAAGATGGCGCATGTCATGACGTCATCTATGACGATTCACGGGACATCGTTATCGCGCTCACGCTAATTCGGTACGGGTTTAAGCACGCTCACATCGATTATTTCCTAACTCGGAACGCAAGGTTAATGTGAAGAAAAATTATAGGCAGAATAGTTCTTTACGTAACTTGTATCTACTTAAATTGAAAACGTGATTTTTTGTTTATAGGAATATTTGCGTGATTTTAGTGTCAAATGAGAGGATTATGTTTAAAACTGATATTCCCGTTTGAATTAAGATGTAAATCGGTCAACGGGTTTAGAGATAGAAAGAATTTTGTATAAGTAATGAAAACATGCCAAAGTTCGATTTTAGTAAATTAATGTTCTAGAAAGTTTTTTTTATTATAGATAGGATAAATGTTGTTACTTAATACGAAAGAAGATTACATAGGCTACACAATATAATGAAATTGTAACGATCGCCTAGGCATAGGTACAGAACATAAAAAACTGGCCAAGTGCGAGTCGGACTCGCACACGAAGGGTTCCGTACCACAAGGCAAAAACGCCGAAAAAAACACGTTTGTTGTATGGAGACCCCCTTAAATATTTATTTTATTTTAATTTTATTACTTATTATTAAAGTAAAAATACAACTGAGTATTTTGTGAATATTTCATGTGCCTACCTGTTACCACTACCTATTGATATCGATCAAAAAAGGGCAATAAAATCGCGTTTGTTGTATGGACCCCCCCCCCTTAAATATTTATTTTATTTTGTTTTTAATATTTGTTGTTATAGCGGCAACAGAAATACATAATTTGTGAAAATTTCAACTGCGACAACTATCGCGGTTCTGGAGATACAGCCTGGTGACAGACAGACGGACAGACAGCGAAGTCTTAGTAATAGGGTCCCGTTTTTATCCTTTGGGTACGGAACCCTATAAAACAGGGCTTTATAGTGTCAGAGCCAAGAGAAAATTAGATGTAGGTAAAAGTGGCTTAAAATCAAGGGCCTCTTTGCCTTATAGTAATTGAGTAATCGTGGGCAAATAAACTAAGCTATTTGTTTCGTTCCAGAAAAGAACAGTTTACTTCGGGCTTCGGCGGTGGGAAGAAAGTGGAAGCATTGAAGCCCACCACCGCCAACTTTACGCGAGAGCCACTACGGGGCGGCAGACGATGCGGCTATGGTCGCTGCACACTCTGCCGATCCTTTTCTGAGCACACGAGTAACCTCAACTTCTTACAGCGTGAGTCCATGTGTAGCTTGTAATCACACTTACCTATCACCTTAGCTTATTCATCACTAACATAAAACATGGTTTCCTTAAAAATAATAACAAAATTGATTAAAATAATACCTACTCCCTAAGTGTGCGTCTTGCCTGAGTGAAGGCGGCGCACCGCGCAGGCGGAATGAACGGCGCATTAGGCCGGTCGCACACGTCCGGTTTCCTGATCAGGAATTCAGATTCGGAGACCCTGAATGCACGCATTTCATACAAAATCGTCTCTAAGCGCATACGTTCTTATATATCATCGGTAAAGAAAAAATCTAAATCTAAACTTCTTACTCTTCTTTTTTTTGCTTTTTTTTCTTCTTCTTCTTGCTTCTTTCTAAATATTGTAAACGTTTGAGTTTTGATATCGACATTATTATGGCCTAAGTTAAATGGACGCGTAACTAAACATGCGCGCACGCATCAATTTCCCGCATGCACTAAGGACAGTTATCGACGAGTAAATCCGCTCCGCAATCCGTCATACGTGGTGCGCTGTCACTCAGGACCCACACTGATAGACAAAATAATGTTTCCGGTTTTATGCATACCGCGCGGCCAGACTCAGCTAATATTATTTCAAGTTAAAGAAATATCAACTTTATTTTAATGGTAATTAAGTTGATTTCAGAGTGACTAGCACTATTGAAAAAGTTAAAGTTGTAGCGTAAACTGAACTTTATTGTGTAGGATTTAAAGTTATTTTTCCATAAAGTCATTTTTGTTAACGATTTTTGGCAAATAAATCGCGAATGCAAATTAGTTAAGTTAGCCCGTATAATTTCTCATAACAAAGAATCCCATGTAAGTATTGAAATTGACAAAATTTTCTTTGTTTTAGATATCAATGGACACAGTCAGGAGGCGCCTGAAGGACGTCGGAAAGAAATACCGCCGCCCTGCTAAGAAAATTCAAATGACCCAGGCGCAGGTCACAGACGTAGCTATAATATTGAAATTGTATACTTCTTTTCGCATCATTGTTAAATTCTTGAGAATTTGTCCTTTACTATTGTTAGTGATAATTTAAGTTTGGGCCGTCACCCACTGTCGTGGCGGCATGACACGACAAGGAATTTTAGGAAGCGCAAATGATTTGAAATCTTATTTTATCGTGATTAGCGTTCACAATGCGGCATGCCAGAACGTGCCGAAGGAAACCAAAGCAGGCTGTGACGTATTAATGAAATGTTTTTGTTAACAGTGTTTAATTAGATTCGAGATCATCTGTAAGTATTACAAAAATCCCTTGTCGTGCCGTGCCACCAGTGGACAGTGGGTGCCAGACCACAGCCCAGTCAAATTATACGAATCTGGGTAAAAGCTTATTTTTACTTGGCAATCAAATGCTACCGCATTTTTTTTTTACCGACTTCAAAAAAAAGGAGGTTATCAATTCGATACGTATGTATGTAATATTATTGGAATTGCATTATATTCACATATGATGATCTATTAGGGCTTCCAAACAAATATACAAAATTTCATAGACGTATGTATGTATGTATGCATGTATGTATGTATGTTTGTCCACGCATATCTCCGGAACTATTAATCGGATCGTGACCATTTTTTTTTATTGGCTTACATTTTCTTCAACTTAGGGAACAGTGCAAGTTTCATCAAGATCGATTCAGTAATTTTCAAGATATGGACTAATACGTGTAAGTGTGACGGCCTGGCTTATTGATAAGAGCTACGGGTGTAGTGTCAAAGGGAAAACATCTCAAAACCTTGGTCAAATACTAGTGCAAAAACTAAAAATTACGAAATAAAAAGTAATTTAAAAAAATTAAATCGACTTCAAAAAGAAATTAACTCAAAATTATGAAAAAACTTTAATTTCGGAAGTCGGTGGCATAAAACTAAAATACAGATCCCAAGACACCGACTTCCGAAATTAAAGTTATTTCATAATTTTGAGTTAATTTCTTTTTGAAGTCGGTTTAATTTTTTTAAATTACTTTTTTTGTTTTGCGGGTGGGAAATCATCAAATGACCCCTCCCGCTCTGGGTGGAGCGGAAGGGAGTGTCAGACTCTTACTGACTAAAACCCACCCGTGTTCCTTCCTTAGCCCTTTATGTTCCGGGCCAGCGGTAACCCTTTCGGGCAATCCCGCTGACCCGGCAGAATGCTACCGCATTTGATTTTGCTTGGTAGGCATTGGTGGATGTAACTTTATAATTAATGTTACAAATAAAAATAAAAGTTTGTGTAAAATAAATATTATCTACTTGTTTTTAATCTAAGTATACTTAATAATAATAACGCCTTCCAAAGGTCCCCGAGATGTGTTAGGCATTTAAAAAAAAAAAATCTTTATTGACGTATTATGTTACAGGAACTTTTATGTGAAGCATGTTTATTATTACCTAATTAAATAAATAAAAATATTAAATTGTAGGTTATTTAAAATTAAACTATGTAAATGGCTGAATGAAAATGATTTCTATAATATTAAGGATTTTTTTAACATAAATTATAATGTTTATAAATTCAAATTTGTTTATTTGTGAAGTTTGCATGCTTTAATTTTTAAGCAAAACTTGTATGATTTATTAACACCTGTGTATACCATGTTTTACGCAAATAAATTATCTTATCTTATCTATGGTATAGTTTGGTTTTATAAACTTTGTTGTAAGTATATTTTAATTTAAAGTAGGTAGGTATTTGTGTGTTTTCAATTATATTTATGGTTAACATTAAAAAGATTGTGATTGTTATTCCGCATTTTATTTTGATATTTTTCCAGGGTTTCACACGCGTTCCTGTAGGAACATAATATCTTATGTCCTTTTCTGATTGGTAGGTCTGCAAAATTCCATGATGATCGGTTGTGTAGTTATGGCGCCAAAAGCAGTGGGGTAGCTACCGCCGTATCTGTTATACAGGGGGCCCCGACCGACGGCATATTTATTTCCTACTTAAAAAAACGTCACCGACTCACCGTCCGTTAAAAAAAAGCTTGTCGCGAGATTTAAGTAGGTACTCGTATTTACTTAGTTTGAAAATTTATAAAATTAAAATCAATCAGATATTTAATTTATTTGTAACACACAGGTAAACCTCGCGACAAGCTTTTATATCATATCAGTTGTGTAATGACGTTAAAAGTTGATAGTAAAAGTTTCAAAGGAAAAGTTTATTTTATTATTTTTAGCGCATTGAAATAAAAGCTTGTTTTAAAAAAAGATTTCTACTTTTAATTTATTTTTTAGTTACTGGACAGGTTTCTCAGTCTGTTCATCTCATTCACGACATCATGTTACACCTTGATGCCACTCAGTCCTCGGCATGGCCTCACCTTGACTTGAGTGTTTGGAGGAATGCGCCACTTATTTCAGCTGGAAGCTTACTTCTGCCTTACGAAACACAGTTCCAGGTTTCATTTTGGAGTTATCATTCTCCTAGACAGGTTGCAAACCAATGCTGTTGACGCCAATCTCACCAAATTACACAAGTAAAAGTTAACCAACCGATGCTACAGACACGAACAATTCGACCTTAATATCATAATCGAGGACTCCAAAAACCCCAGTACACCAAAATTGCAGACGGATTGGAGCAACGGAGTTTAACTCGCATTCGTATTCTCACCTTTCATTTGATACCCATTTATTGTAGGAAAGCAAAAAAAACTGCGCAACGTTGGCGATATGAAATGTTTATACACCCTCATACCATTCAGCCCTCGGCACGTGCTCATCTTGGCATTGGGTCATCCATCTAATCAATCAGACATAATCCACATTCATAACAAACGGAACGAACTTTTTTCCCAAATTTGTTGGAGTTGCATATTCGTCAAGACGAATCAAACGAGCCTAAATTCGATGGGGTTGCGTCGTTAAATTACGGAGTTCCTATGGCCACCTTCCGGCTCCATCATCAGACCCTGGTTACCATGTAGTATCAAAGTACTCGTCAAGACGAATCAAACGAGCCCAAACTCGATGGGGTTGCGTCGTTTATTAACGGAGTTCCTATGGCCACCTTCCAGCTCCATCATCAGACCCTGGTTACTATGTTGTATCAAAGTACTCGTTAAGACGAACTAAACGAGCCCAAAATCGATAGGGTTGCGTGGTTTCATTACGGGTTCCTATGGCCACCTTCCAGCTCCATCATCAGACCCTGGTTACCATATAGTATCAAAGTACTCGTCAAGACGAATTAAACGAGCCCAAACTCGATGAGCTTGCGTCGTTTAATTACGGAGTTCCTATGGCCACCTTCCAGCTCCATCATCAGACCCTGGTTACCATGATTGTAGTATCAAAGTACTCGTCAAGACGAATTAAACGAGCCCAAACTCGATGAGCTTGCGTCGTTTAATTACGGAGTTCCTATGGCCACCTTCCAGCTCCATCATCAGACCCTGGTTACCATGATTGTAGTATCAAAGTACTCGTCAAGACGAATTAAACGAGCCCAAACTCGATAGAGTTGCGTCAGTTAATTACGGAGTTCCTATCGCCACCTTCCAGCTCCATCATCAGATCAGCTCTATGTCATAATAATATTGCATTGTCATCCGATTTATACATGCATGCAAAATTTCAGCTTAATCGGATACCGGGAAGTGGGTCAAATTTAACTTTCAAGAGTCCACCTTCACATACATACAAGTCAATAATAATAAAAGCTTTTAAAAATCGTTTATTTTGGAACAATAACATATACAATAGGTATTATAAAAATAGTTAAACGATGGTAAGTAACTACAAAAGTTAATAACTGGCGCAGCTATCAATAAGAACGCGCTAAAACAGGTGACCGCCATCGCCAGCCCGTCAGTAAGTAGGTAACAAAACCCGGAAAAGGTCATTAAACCCTGCTTGAAATTTAAAAAAAGAAATGTTTTTCTGACTTCAGATTAAACCTACCTACCTGTCTACTTAACAATATTCATCGAGAGCGTGAAATTTCGCTAATTAATTGTGTAACAGTGTATACCGTACTTACCTACCAGGTTAAATGTAATATGAGTAGGTAATACCTACTTAACGTAATTTTCCGACAAATACGTAAAAATGAAGGATTAAGTAATTAAAAGATCATTTAAATAAAAAATATTGATTATAAGCTTTCATACTATTTAGGCATTGCGCGGGCCACGGCCGCCTGCTTTTATATTATTTCGATCGCATGGCCATTATTTCGATTCGATTCAAGTGTTCAACCTGCTACGCTATTTCTTATCGCACAGTACTTTATTCTACACCACGACGATCATACGCACACACCCTCACGTACGCACTGCAGCACGAAACATTACAAGTAAGAACAGACAAAAAGCTATATATCTCTTTCGCACGATTCTCGCTGTTGCGCGCATAACGCGTTCAAGGTCAATGTGGGGTAACCTGATGTGCTGGCGACTGTACTACCCGATTTAAACAACGGTATTATTTTACTGTTTTTCATAAGATCAGGAAACTCACCACGGTCAATACAATTATTAAATATAACAGCTAAAGTAGGTGCTACAATGTCTATAATCGACTTAGCAACATCCACAGAATTACCCCATAGATCTGCGGTCTTTTTAACATTTAACGTGTGAAAAGTTTTAATTATATCTTTACAAGTTACTTATTGGAAGTGAAATTCAGAATCGCAAACTGGAACGTTTTCTTTAAGTAAAGACTCTGCAGCAATGGGTGATGAGTTAAGAGATTTAGTAGTTGATACGGGAATCTCTGCAAAGAAATTTTCAAAGGCCGCGGCGACTTGACAATCTGATTTAATTATATTGTCATCAATAACAAGGCTGTAGTCACTACTTCGGGTGCATGACCTTCCCGTTTCGCTATTAATGACATTCCAAGTCGTTTTAATAATGTTACTACTATTTTTAATTTTTGAACTCAAATAACGTGACTTGGCAATACTACAAACTTTTTTAAATATTTTAGAATAATTCTTAACATATAAATTAAATTCAGCAGTGTTTATACAAATCCGTTCTTCATATAATTCATAAAGTCGTTTTCTACTTTTATGTATACCAATGGTGGCCCAGTCACTGAAGGAAGCAATACTATTAACCGATAATGTTTTTGGAATAAATGTGTTATCAAATTGTGTGCAATACATATTAAAAAAATCATTATATTGTTGATTAGGGTCATCATTAGTGAACAAAAGTGGTAATTTACCCATGAGTTTAGTTTTAAATGTTTCCAAGCGATTAGTTGTTTTTGGATTAACAGTGATATCTTTTTTAGTAACTTTTTTGTTTTTATTTGGAATAGTGATTAATTGACCACAATGATCTGAGTCTATTAGGTTAATAATGTCTTTGTGGGTTGGTATAACATCTGTATAAATGTTATCTAGGCATGTGGCACTAGTAGGAGTTATTCTAGTGGGCTCCAAAAATTGGTTTGCAAGATTGTATGACTGAAACAAACTTATAATTTTAGTACTTAACCCAGAATTTTCTAACAAATTAACATTAAAATCACCACAAATGATGATGGACTTGTTTGTATTACAGATTTTGTGCAACACTTCATCCATAACTTTTTCAAAACAATCATACAATCCTGAAGGAGGTCTGTACACACTTAATATAATGAACTGCTCCAATTCTATACAGGCTATTTCAATTGTCCGTTCAACAGAGAGGCTCACAATATCCTTTCGGTCTTTAAACTTAAGCTGGTTATTTATTAAAATTAATGAGCCACCATGTATAGCATTTACTCTGCTGAATGGACTACCAACCTGGTGATTACTAAAATTCAACATGAACTGGTGACTTTTAAGCCAATGTTCTGTCATACAAAGAATATCTATATTGTAACAATTCAGGAATAATTCTACTTCTAAGTCTTTGTTTGAAAAACCTTGAATATTTTGATGCACCAGATTGATACTATTTAATTTTTTTACACTTTCATTTGACTTATTTACATTTTTGCAAGAGGTTGCCTCTATTGTCTTAATTTCTAATTTAAATGATTAATGTCAATAATTTCAACCAAATTATTACCAGAGTAATTTAAAAAGTCATTGCATTGCTCAATAGGAGCAATTTGTTTAGCCAAATGTTTGGCTGAAATAGAAAAAAAATATGATAGCGACACAGCTATCTGTCTTTTTTGATAGTTAGAAAGATAGTACATAACAATATTATATCTATCTTTTGTCAAATATAAATTATTACCAACATAATAGTTAGTATCAATTAACTGGAATAAGTTATCATTATATGTCAAATTGTGCAATGTCATGTTTATATCAAATCTTAAGTTATTTTCTTCCTGTGGCAAACTGTTACTGTAAGGTAATGTAAACAAAACAATTTTTCTCAAGCTAAGGTTGCACAATGTTCTATGATATTGGAGCAATTCTCCTTTATTTAAATTACCCCTATTTCCCATAAATATTAATAAAGTTGTTTCCTGTTTAAAGTTACATTTAACAATTGCTTTCATAATATCAAATAAAGAACAACCAGGCATACAGTAATTTATTATTGAGTGTCCCGGATATTCATCTGTCAACAAGTGACCTAACTCCTTTCCAATCTCATCACAAAATAATATAATATCATGATTTACAATTTCTTTAGATGGTATAATGGTACTATCAACAGAGGGAATTGCCAAATCAACACAAGGCTGCGGTATTGTGGTATTGCATGCCGATAATGAATGGTCTGGTGTAGGTACATTGGATGGTGTTTGACAGCGCTCACAGCTGTTCGTTTGTGAGTTCACCAGCTCATTCATTGCCAACACATATTCCCTCATTAGATCTTCAGAGGTATTATATTTGTTAGTCATTGATCTTAGTTTCTCCTGCAGCTGGTCAAGTTGAGATTGCAAGTCCTGTGTGTCAATGTTGTATTTCCTAGTACTTTGCTCCAGATTAAAAGAATACATATCTAGCTGTTTAAGTAGATTTAACCTTTCCCTATTAAGTTTAACATTTTTAATAAAGAACTTTTGTCTTTTTACCATTTTTTGGGTTTTAACAATGTATTTATTAATTTTGATGTACTTTTTAAGTTTATTTTTACTAGTGACTACCCTCACTGAATTACATGATTTTGATTCATCATCACCTGTCAAATCAATAGTGGGGTTTATGGCAGAAACCATTGACGGGGCAATAGACACCAACTCATTGAACAGACTTTGATTCAGCGAGGCGGTGATGTTAAGGTTTGTAGTCTCAAGTTGTGTAATCTGACTTTGAGCCTCATGTAGCTGCTGTTGTAATAAGTGTTTGTGGCTAAGAGCTTGTTCATACTCTACGCTACACTGGCTGAACCCGTCCACAACAAGCTGAAGTCTATCCCGTTCTTCTATGGCATCAGTGTATTGAGTATATATCTGAGCCATTTCAATTTTTAACTTCCTATTCTTTTCATGGGCATCAAAGAGCACCCTTTCATTGTCATCTATTTCCTTAATTAGTTGGTCACAGGACTCCTTTGACGCCTTTAAAGCGCTCAAAGCCTCATTGAGTTTGGACTCTTCGAGGCGAGCACGGGCGCTGCGAGTCATAATCATGATTAAAAGTAAGGAAGCGAAGCGACAAGAAATAAGAATAGAGAAGGTTGTTGTGGCAGCAGTTGAAAAGGTGATTAGTTTAAAAGGAACATATATAAGTCAATGGGAAAAATAAAATTTAGATGTAAATAAAAGGAGTTCTGTCACCAAACCTAAGTAAGGTTATGTTTACGTTCAAAGGTCATTGGCATCAAGTAGCCTTACTAAAAGTGAACAAAGTAGGTAATTGCTGGTGTAATTGAACTAATTGTAGTACGTAAACTAACTAATAGCAAGTAAAATATAAAGTATTGTACCTGATATCAAGATGACAATGCAAGTTTCCTTGTGCCGGCAACTGTCACCGATTTACATTGAATTATGTACACTTAATTTGCACTAGCTATGTGAATCTAACACAAAATACACATTATTATCATAATTACTTGAAGAGTAATTGGAAAATAGGCCTAAAAAACAATGAAATATAATATTTAAAATAAAAATTTCGAGAACAAATTCTAAACAGCTGTTAGCTGTAGTGTTGCCACAGGAAAAAAGTCAACAAAAAGTATACAAATGATACCAAGTAAATAGATAAACAACTGCTTCATAAAGTACTTAATATTTTTGTAACGAACGCCGAACGTGTTTATGTGAATAGTGAACATTACTGAGATACCAGTGAAGTGATATTGAATATGTAAAAGTGATAGTTAGAATAGGATAATAAAGACCCTAAAATCCCTAGCGTGGGAGTCGATATGTGCTACTACTGTTTTACTGAGTAAGATTTTGATTTTCTAATTAAGTAAATTTTAAGTGTTTGTATTGCTCTAATTAGCTTTCTAACTGGTTTTTATTATTAGTTTTCGTATTAGAATCTGGTATTAATATTTAACGTAGAATTTTTGATAATTTTAATGTACGAAGAAAAATTATAGAATAATTACGTAACTTGAAAACGAGGATTTTTGTTTATAGGAATATTTGCGAGATTTTAGTGCCAAATGAGAGGATTATTTTCAAAACTAATATTCTAGTTTGAATTATGAAAATCGGTTTACGGGTTTTAGAGATAGAAAGAATTTTGTGACAGGATTTGGATGAAATTTGGCACACAGATACTTTATTCTAACCTGAATTAACACATAGGCTACTTTTTACCGACTTCACAAAAAGGAGGAGGTACTATGTTCGGATGTTTGTATGTTTTTTTTTTTGTATGTTTGTTCATCAAATACTCCGCCAATTGTCGACGGATTTTAAAAATTCTTTTTTTGTTCGAAAGTAGATAGTTCTGAGGTAGTCCCACTGTCACCAAGTTAGGATCTGATGATGGGATCTTAGATAAATCGAAGGCAACCCTCAAATTTTATAGGCTCACTTATTGTTTTTCGCATATTTTATGAAGTATCTTGTGTATTTGCGTATGGTTGTCACCATCTCAGGTAGCTGGGCTGATGATGGAAGGTACAACTCCTTAACAGTAAGAAGTTACTCGAACAGGCAAGGACTGTTTTAGTAAATTGTTTTGATGTTTGATAGGGCATTTGCCACATTTGGTCTCATGATCATCAAGTCATGACCTGATGCTGCAGTCAGGATAGTCTGCAGAGTACCTAACTCCTCGACAACTAACAGCAGATATATCGTGTTTAGGCTCATTGAAAAGGGCTCGATGTGTGGATGGATAAACGTAGTTAATGAGGAACACCGAAGTACAAAGAGAACTGATGCTAAAGCCAGGAGCATCAGAAAAAGTACAAACCTTGAAATTACAGCACCGTAGTCGTGTTTGGGCTCATTTTAAACAGGACTAAATTTTAAGTTCAATGCAATGTTGACATAAGTCAGGCCAGGCAGGTAAAAAGTAGCCTATGTGTTAATATTCAGGTTAGAATAAAGTATCTGTGTGCCAAATTTCATCCAAATCCTGTCACAAAATTCTTTCTATCTCTAAAACCCGTAAACCGATTTTCATAATTCAAACTAGAATATTAGTTTTGAAAATAATCCTCTCATTTGGCACTAAAATCTCGCAAATATTCCTATAAACAAAAATCCTCGTTTTCAAGTTACGTAATTATTCTATAATTTTTCTTCGTACATTAAAATTATCAAAAATTCTACGTTAAATATTAATACCAGATTCTAATACGAAAACTAATAATAAAAACCAGTTAGAAAGCTAATTAGAGCAATACAAACACTTAAAATTTACTTAATTAGAAAATCAAAATCTTACTCAGTAAAACAGTAGTAGCACATATCGACTCCCACGCTAGGGATTTTAGGGTCTTTATTATCCTATTCTAACTATCACTTTTACATATTCAATATCACTTCACTGGTATCTCAGTAACGTTCACTATTCACATAAACACGTTCGGCGTTCGTTACAAAAATATTAAGTACTTTATGAAGCAGTTGTTTATCTATTTACTTGGTATCATTTGTATACTTTTTGTTGACTTTTTTCCTGTGGCAACACTACAGCTAACAGCTGTTTAGAATTTGTTCTCGAAATTTTTATCTTAAATATTATATTTCATTGTTTTTTAGGCCTATTTTCCAATTACTCTTCAAGTAATTATGATAATAATGTGTATTTTGTGTTAGATTCACATAGCTAGTGCAAATTAAGTGTACATAATTCAATGTAAATCGGTGACAGTTGCCGGCACAAGGAAACTTGCATTGTCATCTTGATATCAGGTACAATACTTTATATTTTACTTGCTATTAGTTAGTTTACGTACTACAATTAGTTCAATTACACCAGCAATTACCTACTTTGTTCACTTTTAGTAAGGCTACTTGATGCCAATGACCTTTGAACGTAAACATAACCTTACTTAGGTTTGGTGACAGAACTCCTTTTATTTACATCTAAATTTTATTTTTCCCATTGACTTATATATGTTCCTTTTAAACTAATCACCTTTTCAACTGCTGCCACAACAACCTTCTCTATTCTTATTTCTTGTCGCTTCGCTTCCTTACTTTTAATCATGATTATGACTCGCAGCGCCCGTGCTCGCCTCGAAGAGTCCAAACTCAATGAGGCTTTGAGCGCTTTAAAGGCGTCAAAGGAGTCCTGTGACCAACTAATTAAGGAAATAGATGACAATGAAAGGGTGCTCTTTGATGCCCATGAAAAGAATAGGAAGTTAAAAATTGAAATGGCTCAGATATATACTCAATACACTGATGCCATAGAAGAACGGGATAGACTTCAGCTTGTTGTGGACGGGTTCAGCCAGTGTAGCGTAGAGTATGAACAAGCTCTTAGCCACAAACACTTATTACAACAGCAGCTACATGAGGCTCAAAGTCAGATTACACAACTTGAGACTACAAACCTTAACATCACCGCCTCGCTGAATCAAAGTCTGTTCAATGAGTTGGTGTCTATTGCCCCGTCAATGGTTTCTGCCATAAACCCCACTATTGATTTGACAGGTGATGATGAATCAAAATCATGTAATTCAGTGAGGGTAGTCACTAGTAAAAATAAACTTAAAAAGTACATCAAAATTAATAAATACATTGTTAAAACCCAAAAAATGGTAAAAAGACAAAAGTACTTTATTAAAAATGTTAAACTTAATAGGGAAAGGTTAAATCTACTTAAACAGCTAGATATGTATTCTTTTAATCTGGAGCAAAGTACTAGGAAATACAACATTGACACACAGGACTTGCAATCTCAACTTGACCAGCTGCAGGAGAAACTAAGATCAATGACTAACAAATATAATACCTCTGAAGATCTAATGAGGGAATATGTGTTGGCAATGAATGAGCTGGTGAACTCACAAACGAACAGCTGTGAGCGCTGTCAAACACCATCCAATGTACCTACACCAGACCATTCATTATCGGCATGCAATACCACAATACCGCAGCCTTGTGTTGATTTGGCAATTCCCTCTGTTGATAGTACCATTATACCATCTAAAGAAATTGTAAATCATGATATTTTAAGTTCAATGCAATGTTGACATAAGTCAGGCCAGGCTTATGTCAACATTGCATTGAACTTGAAATTTAGTCCTGTTTAAAATTAGCCCAAAAACGACTACGGTGCTGTAATTTCAAGGTTTGGACTTTTTCTGATGCTACTGGCTTTAGCATCAGGTCTCTATGTACTTCGGTGTTCCTCATTAACTTCGTTTATCCATGGGCAAAGGCCTCCCTTCACTCCTTCCATCTTTCACGAGCCCGCGCGTCCTCCTTCCAGTTTTGACGGAACCTATCGAGCTCGTTCCGCCACCCATCTCCTACGTGGTCTGCCGCGACCCCACCTCACTGTGTCAGAGCACCAATTCGGTGCTATTTACACCCACAGCCTGTATGGTATGCTGCAGATATATGCTGCCCAGTCCCACTCCAAGTTGTGCAGCCTTTTGAGCCACGTTAGCTATCTTTGTTTTGGAGCGCAGTATTGTGTTTCGAACAAGATCCGTTAATTTAACGCCTACTGCGTTCCATTGCTCGTTGGCCGACCTTGAGTTTGGACTTCTGGATGTTAGTAAAAGACCAAGTTTGTGCACCATTGTTTACCTAGGAACTATATAATTTTATTTTCAGAAAGTGTGAAACATCTGTGCAAGCGCGTGCTACAAGCTAACCGGACCTTCAGTAAGATGACAGCGTGTGGACTGTTTACTGTAGACACCACTCTACCGATACCTCTGATTGGACTCTTAGCTAATTACGTTATTGTACTGCTGCAGTTCGCTTTTCTGTAAAATTCCTTCACAATGACTTCATCTCTCTATTAATGTTTCTTGAGTGAAATATTCTATATTGCAATTGTATGTTGTCAAATGTTTGATTTTTAACTATTTAGGTACCTTATAGTTAGCTGTTCTTAGTTTCAAACTATAGTGAAATTTTGAAAATTCCTGACACTAAAGGCCCACTTGCATGTTTAGTCGGGTTAAATGAATAAATGAAGAGTTTACTCGGAGTTAAGTAACTAACATTTTAACTCATAATACGCGTTGCGCCACTAAACAGTAACATCGGTTTAGTTAACGAGACATTAGTGTTTTTTCAGTTGGGAACATTGCAGTTCAATCGAAGAAACACAAAATAAGAATTGCAATGTCTATGCCCTGATATGTAATCTGACCAAAAATGAATGAAAGGAAATTGTATAGCCATCTCATAAATCTCATCATTACGATACGTAATACTTTCTTGTGTTTGATTTTGCCTATAACATGACATTTCATTTTAATCGTATTGTTTGTGGTTTCCATGGAGATTTAGTTTATTTATTGACGGAAACGTCAGATAAGGAAACATATCTTTTAAGTTTTTTATTATAATTTGTTTATTTTTACATGAGTTAATGAATATATTGCCTGCTAATATAGAATAGAATTTTCACTTACTACAACGTCGAACAATACAAAATAAGATAACAGCGCTACCTCAAAATTACAATTTATTTTGACATTACTAACACTGACCCAGAGTTTAGCGACTTAACTCTTCCACATCGGTGGGTATTTATAAGTTTAACTCCTAAATCTTGGTGGCGCAAGATGAATTATTTGAGCTGTTAACTCCGAGTTAATTAGGATAACCCATGAACGCGCAAGCGGGCCTAAAGTAACTACTCTAAGTTTAATCAATCAACTCAAATTATATACAATATGTAACAGCAGAATAAAACACAATCGCAGTTATTAATAATTTGTAAAAAGTGTCAATCCCTTAAAAGTACACTGTCCTTCAGGATACAGGATTTTCCTAGTTTCAAGGGCAGGGGTCTTCTCAAATGTAAAAGTCATTCCCATCCCATAATGAATGTCTTTTAGTAAAAAAAAAAAAAAAAAAAAAAAAATAATCATGTGGAAACCTTCACTGACTTCAGTTGAATTGTTACACAGTAATAAACATGACAAAGATATTTAAAAAAAAATGTTCAACCTTTCAACATTATGCTCTCTATATTATTTTTATCCAAATACAAAATAAAAGACAATAATATCACGCCGTGTGAGCAAAAGTGTTATATTTTGTTGTTCTTAATTTTTTGAGTGTTTATCGTTTTTTCACTGATTTCGCTAATACGCTTATCGCTATGACGTCTACAATGTTTCTTTCTTTATTAATTTTCTATGTTGTCGGACTTAGACTACTGATCATTTGTAGCATTGTTCATAGTCGTAGCCATATTTCCCTTATTATGAGTATCCAAGGAATTCACAGGAGCTTTGACATGAGTGTCCGAACTTATATCATTTGGAATTTGATCTCAGTTATATGTCTATTTAGTTTTTGTATTTTCACAGCAACCTCTTTTTAATGTGGTAATAAAGTCAATTTTTTTTTTTATATTAGCAGAGATTTTGTGACACTTTCATTTAATTTAAATCTAGTTTATAGTATTCGTCTTGTGTCATTGCTAAACATGTATCTCAAAGAATAGGTTAAAAATATATTGCTAGACATTGAAGAAGAAAATGATAAATATTGTGAGAAGTTTTTCAAGATTTATCTAAATATTTTGGAAGCATTCTCACTGTTTAAAACTTGTTTCCGAACATTGGTAAGTCGGTGTATGCTATGGCACAGATTTTATTTTTTTATAAAAAAATAATTAAAAGTTTGTTTTTTTGTAAGTTCAAGAATTTCATGTCACTACGAATTTATTGAAAATTTCCGCGCACGCCTTTAAGTTGAAATTTGATATTATTTGTCGAATTACTAGTTTTTTTTTCTTTTTTGAGAAAAGAAAATGAAATTCCTGTTTTTGTCCAGACAAAAGTCAGACAGGTAAAAAGTCAGTCGGTATAATCAATTGTTGATTTGTCCCTATGTAATCAATTGTTGATTTGACCTGCTTTCTTCCTAATGATCATTTTATTTTTTAGATATTATGGCGAACAATCGACTCATTCTTTTGTAGTTTATTATATTTGGATAATCATTTAGTACATTTGCAAAAATAGCGGCGTCAAAACACGAGGTAGGTAAGTACAATGTTCATGGCTTGACTGACTGAGTATATTTTCTCCAACTACCATTGGTTAGGGCAAAGTAAAGGACGAAGTGAAGAAGTGTACTGGGCATGTCTCTCAACTATGACACGGTACTGCGAAGAGCTGATTAGCTCTTCTAAGAACAAACAACGTTACGATTTTTTTACATTTCCCCGATTAAAGCATCATTGTTTTATTCTAGACAAAAAAATATAATGCAAAATATTTGATACCTCGTTCTTAACTTGTTTAACTGTTCGAATGCAACCAGAGCTAATTTATTGCAATCTAATGTAGTGCAGACTACATAAGATCGACTTTAGCGGACAACCTTTACAGTACGGACGCTACACTTCTTCTTTTGTTTTTTTTATTGTATTTATTGAATGTGCCTGCTCTTGACCTCGATCACGCCTGATGGAAAGTCTTTCTTTTCTTGTGTTCATTTGTGTCATTCGGTTTTTCCAGCCTGACGTGCCGTTTTCACTCCTCACCGGTTTAGTATTCGCATTGATTATAAAAGATATGACACTTATAATTACAACAAGCTTGCAAGTGTGGATTTTTATGTATCTGTGGAGGAAGCTGGGGTGGCGTGTATACAGCGCGTAATGAATACGAACTGTCCAAGTAAGAACTATAGTTTTTTAAGACTTGAATATTGATTGCACCTGTCAATGGATTCAAAACTATGAAAACTACATCGTTGTCGATATATGAATAAAAATAAACTAAAAATAAAAAAAGTACAATAAAAAAACCTACTATTACTATCGTCCTATAGTCCGTCTGTAACTAGAACTTAGTTGGCGAATTGTGGGTGTACTTTTCAAAGTATATACCCCTGGTCCAACCCTTTGAAAGAATACACGCGTTTACTTTGTAAAACTTTATTGATTTATTCAGGATTTACCCTGGGAACTTTACATTTTTCTTTTCAGAGAGTGTGAAACATCTGTGCAAGCGCGTGCTACAAGTGAACCGAACCTTCAGTAAGATGACAGCGTGTGGACTGTTTACCTATTGTAGACGCCACTCTACCGATACCTCTGATAGGGCTCGTGACTGAGTACATTATTGTACCGCTACAGTTTACTTATCTGTAAAATTCCTTTTGAGGACAAATTCTTCACAATGATTTATGTACAATGTATAATTATGGTCAAATTGAAGTGTATGTATACTCCCTAACAGTGCATAACGTAGTAAGTACGCTCCTCTAGAACATAAGTTAGGTTTAAGCTAAGTAAGCACTTTAATGCACATTATAATTATATTCCTTTATTAGCACTGATTAAAGTACTTTCGATCGAGTTGGTTGTCTGATCTAAATACCCTATGACCCCCAATATTTCATGGCGACCCTGCTTTAGGGCAAAACCTAACGTGTATAAAAAGACACTTAACAAAGCAGAGAGGCACTTGTACTGACTCCCCGTCATTGTGGACATTTTTTTTGTACTGAATCATACCTGGGAACCTTCTGGCTACCGAGATACCTACTGAAGGTCAAAATTACAACTTTTATTGACCTTTTCTTTACGAAAACAAGTTTTTAATGTTATAACACATTTTTAAATACCCCAACGAGCCCTGTACCGTTGCATTCATACATAAGCACAATGTATTGCGTGCGTTACATTGCGCACTACCGTACAGCAAATTTTCATGACAAGAATAAAAGTCGTTTACCGGCAATTATTTTTGTGCAATGTTGCTTAGTTTGATGTACAGAATGTGCGGTTGACGGTTATATGATGTATGTATCTTTTTACACTCTGTTTAATTATGTTTTTTTTAAATACCATCTCTAGTCAATCAACTTAGAAATATACAATACATACTTAATCATAATGATGTCGGGACGTGGCACAGGTAATTGATGAGACGTGTGGATAAACAAAAGAAAATTTGAATATTGTTTCTCTTTCAAAAAATATTGTTTCTCTTTCAAATCATAGCCTATAGCTATGATTTGAAAGAGAAACAATATTTTTTGACGTGACAACGTCTTAAATTAGGTTGCGGCTGGGAGTCACTTATGAAAAAGTGTAACGCTCGGTAACGTTACGTTCTTATTTTAAATTAGGTTGCGGCTGGGAGTCACTTATGAAAAAGTGTAACGCTCGGTAACGTTACGTTCTTATTTTCATTTAATTCCTTGTTCCTATTGTGCAATTTAATTATATTCATATCAATAAATATTCTACCGAGAAAAAGACGTTGTCACGTAAAATCTTCGCCCGTAAAACCGACTTTACAGGCAACCATTTTTTTTACTTAATTTGAAGTCAAACGTGACAAATGATCAAAGATACAATTTATTGATTACTCAATATTTCTTTTGAATTGGACATGACTACCTATTATTTTATCATGTAACATAGAATGGCTGGGCAGCGTTCGGGCAGCTACGCAATATCTTCTCGTCCCGCATACCGCAGTGTCTCAAGACGAAAGTCTTTGACCAGTGCGTGTTGCCAGTGATGACTTAAGGCACTGAAACGTGGTCGCTCACAATGGGCCTTATAAGAAGGCTAAAAGTCACCCAAAGGGCAATGGAGAGGGCTATGCTTGGAGTTTCCCTGCGTGATCGAATCAGGAATGAGGAGATCCGCAGGAGAACCAAGGTAACCGACATAGCCCGAAGAATTGCCAAACTTAAGTGGCAGTGGGCAGGGCACATTGCTCGCAGAACAGATGGCCGATGGGGCCGACAGGTTCTGGAGTGGCGACCACGTACCGGAAGACGTAGCGTTAGAAGGCCTCCCACAAGGTGGACCGACGACCTTGTGAAGGCCGCAGGAACCCATTGTATGCGAGAAGCACAGAACCGGTCGAAGTGGAAGTGCTTGGGGGAGGCCTATGTCTAGCAGTGGACGTCTTTCGGCTGAAATGATGATGATGATAGGTTAATGAATATTGTAGGTTCTTTGTCGAATTCTGATTAAAATATGGCCGTAAGGTTTAAATGACTGATTCTTTTTAAATTCGTTCCGTTCTAAAAGCCTATCTTTGTTATATTTTTTTAAGGTTGCTTTAAATTTACAAACAATAAATAACTTTCCCTTAAAAATGTACATTATTCTTACATTATTTATTATAATCAACATGGTACATAGCATGTCATGATTGTTTTCATAACTTACCATATTTTGCGATACAGTTTGTAACTGTATGCAAACATGGCCACAGCGTCATACAACATACCCGAAAAGCTATGTCTCGGTGGGGATGTGCCAGGCAATTAGAAAAGGTTAAAACAACAGCTAAGTATTCTAGGCGCCCCGTCGACAAAGTATGTTTATTTATGTTCGAGGACATTCCATATGACGTCACGCGGGGAGCGGGCCGGTTAAGCAGACGACAACCTCCTGTGTTGAACTGCGAGATGCCATTAAAAAAAAACCTAATTACATCATATGCCCCTGGATTTGATGATGAAAAGGATCAAAGAAACAAATACGATTTTCTAAATGTCATTAGCAAGGAAGGAGTACAAATATTTAATGATTTTGGTTTCGACAAGCTTATTGATACTGACGGGGAAAAAAGGTGGCGACATTTGATGACGTATTGAAGTCTTTCGATGAATATTATGCACCCTAGAAATCTACAGGTATTAAGATAGCAATAAGGAGATGGACTAGCGTTGGGAGGCCTCCCACAAGGTGGACCGACGACCTTGTAAAGGCCGCAGGAACCCGTTGAATCCGAGAACCGAGATCCACAGAACCGGTTGAATTGGAGGTGCTTGGGGGAGGCCTGTGTCCAACAGTGGACGTCTTCCTGCTGAAATGATGATAAATTAGATAACTCAAGATTCAGCCAATAAATTAACACGACCCCTCGAGTCCCAGCAGCGGGAAACTTGGGCTGATAATGTTAACTTTAAGTGCCTAAAGTCACACGGTTGAATAAAACATGGAACTAAAAGCTAAATTTAAACAAAATACTGGTCAAGTGCGAGTCGATTTCGCGAAACTAGAGCTCCCCACAGATTTGTAGGCATGTAAATAGTTTTAATATTTTTTTTGTAATGTAACTACAAAATTTATTCATTTATTAAAACTTTATGCACAAGTAAAAGAAATACTGTAAAAATGGTAAAAACGGGACCCTTTTACTAAGACTCTACTATCCGTCTGTCCGTCTGTCACCAGCATAGAAATGTAAAAAAACAGGTCACCAGGCTGTATCTCATGAATCTTGGTAGCTAGACAGTTGAAATTTTCACAGATGATGTATTTCTGTTGCCGCTATAACAACAAATAATAAAAACAAAGAGGGGTATAAACGAAACGCTTTTTTTTGGCGTTTTATGTCTTGTGCTACGGAACCCTTCGTGTGCGAGTTCGACTCGCACTTGGCCGGTTTCTTTCATTACGATTTCTACAAATTTACTCCTACTGCAAGTCGCGCTAAAGAACTTCGTTCCAAAATGTCAATAATATAATATGGAAGAGTAAATGCATGCAGAGATCTCTCCATTTGAGATTTAAATAAACACTTTAGTTCTCCATGATAATAATTCAAATATAAATGTTTGCCTCTTGAACTGTTTATGAAACAAAATTGCGTTGGATAATAAATTAATTTTATTTATAGTATTTTGTAATTAACCTAAATATAATTAAAATATTGGTCGCAGTAGATATGCTAGCTGACATTTGGAAAATAATGTTGTGTTGTATATCGTTCATTTCCGTGAATACTATTGTATAGAATCCGTATAGAATCCGAGGGGCCCGTGGCTAAATATTAATTGCCGCACACAGCGATCGATCAGGTTAAGCTACGCTTGCCGCGGTAGGTCTGTGGATGAGTGACCATCTTTACATACCGAGACCCCTCCGAGCCTCAGAAAGCACGTTAAGCCGTTGGTCCCGGCTGTCATTCCCGGATCTTTGACAGTCGTTACGGGTAGTCAGAAGCCCGAAAGTCTGACAACCAGTCTCGTATTACCCAGTAAGTGGGTTGTGGAGGTCAGGTAGGCAGTAGCTCTATGTAAAATACTGGCATTCAGCTGCATCCGGTTAGACTTGAAGCCGAACCCAACGTAGTTGGGAAAAGGCTAGGCAGATGATGACTATTGTATAGAATCAAGTTCTTCTAACCTAACTAAACAGACAGCTGTGCTACTGGACAGTTTGTTGCGCCACATATTTCCTGCTAAACACTCTTAATCCACTAGGATGTGGTGAAGGGCAGGCGTTTTGGGGACTGCCTTTACTTCAGAGCGGCAAAGTTATTTGACTCTAACTGTACAAGTGGCCGCAAAGGGTGCGCGGCGCGGGCGAGGGCAGCCCGCGCGGAGAGAAAAAATAAGTCTTCTTCATCTATATTATACGAGTATTTTGACAAACACTGGACACGACAACACGCAGAACGCAGCCGCGGACAGACAGCCTGCGCGCATTCCCACACCCGCGTCCGCCCCGCGCCCCAATCTGGCCAAGCAATGACAATCCCTGAGTGCAACGCACCCGGGCGAACACTGGATAAACAGCTAGTACGATAATGTAATCCGTCATACATAATTCAAGGAACCATAGGAATTAATTCGAAAGCTTTTTATTTCATCCGCCATGTTGTTTTAGTTGAGGAATTAGAAGTTAGAGTTCTTTGTGAGAATTGACCAGAAGGCCAATTCCCGTAACTAAAAACATTCAAAATCTAAAACTCAGCGACAATCAATGTCAGAAACTTGTCAAAAATGTAGGGAAATTAGAGGTATTTTTGACAGATTGAGACTGAGATCAGACTGTGAACGTTCTTAAAATTAAGCCTCAGTTTCTTGAAGTGAAAATGTAGATACGTAATGCAAATAAAAATGTTGTGTTAATTTTATTAAAAAAACAAAAACCAATTGTCTTTAGATTTTCGACATTGTGAGTATTTTTAATTGTATATTTGTGTCTGTAACCTACGAACACTAGAAGTTAAATAAAATTGTTACTAACCCTGTGGACTCCTGTCTGAAATAGAAGTTTTCTTTATACGACATTATCGTAAACGTTCACGTCTATAAAATGCATGAAAAAACGCACATTATAACGTTTTCGTGGACGGAAAAGTGGCGTCTTATCTACATTTCTATACACATTACTTTCCTGTGTTATCGTGAGGCCGTGACGTGGACGTGGACGGCCACAATAATATCGTCATGTTAGAAATTATAGAAGCGCACATTGGCAGGATAAACGACATCGGCTTTGCTTTTAATATAAAAAAAATGCTAAAATGCATTAGGGATGTGGAAGAACCCATTATCATCATCTGCCTAGCCTTTTTCCCAACTGATCATGATGACATGATGACATGATGATCGATTATTACTTAGCCACAATCCCCTTGATGTGAAAGAACCATAGATATAGAACCCATCAAAAGTAAATGATAATTAAGAATTTTCAATATAACTAATTATTTTTCTCACTTTGCCTATCCTAAAGACCATAAGGTTGGTCTTGAGTCTGTACTTTATCTATGACTAGCTTCTATACCTATATTATAATATTTTCTTGTTCCCCCGACCCACTTCGTTTTCACTCTTATTTAGGGTTCCGTACCCAAAGGGTAAAAACGGGACCCATTACTAAGACTCCACTGTCCGTCTGTCTGTCTGTCTGTCACCAGGCTGTATCTCATGAACCGTGATATCTTGACAGTTGAAATTTCACAGATGATGTATTTCTGTTGCCGCTATAAGAACAAATACTAAAAACAGAATAAAATAAATATTTAAGGGGGCTCCCATACAACAAACATGTTTTTTCGGCGTTTTTTTTTGCGTTTTTTCCTTGATCAAATTCAAAAAGATTTCTTCAACTATAACTGATAGCTACAGAGATTAGCGGGCTAAAACAAATAAACAGATATTAATAAATACATTACAGATATCTATCCATCATTTCAAAACCGATACAACGATTGTGAATAATTCCAAAAATAACAAAATTAAATTCTAACATAACTAAAACTATACAGAAACTAGAAAATAGCGTCGCAAAACTCATCCGCATCGCTGTCGACTGGTAATGTACCCAAGAGACTGGCGGCATTACCACGTTGTATGGCGATGCTTAGCCTCTGGCCAAGGTACAAGCCAGCCCTTGGGTCACGGGAAGTGTCAACCAGCCGTTTCGAAATATCTTTAAAAAGACCATGAGCACTCGGACCTCACGGCCCGAGGGTTTCAACCCCAAACGGCTCGAAAATACAGATATTAATTAAAATGAATTCTTTTCATTACATAGACTTTCATACTTAGACTTAGTGTTCACTAGCAGCGCCCCGCAGTTTCACCCGCATAAGTTTCGATCCCGTGGGAATATCGGGATAAAATGTATCCTATGTGTTTATTCTGGTTATAAACTATCTGTGTGCCAAATTTCATCCAAATCCGTTTAGTAATTTTTGCGTGAAAGAGTAACAAACATTCATCCATCCATTCTTACAAACTTTCGCGTTTATAATATTGTAGTTGGATGAAAATGCATTAAAATCCTAATTTCATCCACACTTGGATTAAATCAAGTTTTACACATTAAGTAACTAAAACTGACAACTACATCAAATTCTCATTTTAGCATCACCACGAGTCCAATTTAATTCTATCCTATTTCTAAGTCAGACGCCATAACTCAGCGTTAATAAAATGGCTTAATGTATTAACATTAGTAGCAGAGAAAAGAATTAAAACGAGTAAGGTAACCTTTTATGATCTCAAAATGTACTTACATACGCTTTTGTGGATATTAAAAATGCATAATTGTAGACTGTAAATCTTGGATTATGGTATTAAATAATTAGATAAAGAAGAGTAGGTACCTAATGGTATTTTTATAATACGATAAAAACATAATTATCGTCATCCTACATCTTTATCTGCTTAGCCTTTTCCCAACTACACACATCAAAAAAGTCTAAGCAACACGCATAATTTACAGAAACTGCATGTTTGATTTATATACTAGGTACTAGCTGCGCCCCGCAGTTTCACCCGCATAAGTGTCCATCCCGTGGGAATATCGGGATAAAAAGCCTGGAAGTTAATCCAGGGTGTCAGCTACCTCCATACAAAATTTTATCAAAATTGGTCCAGCAATTTGAGCGTGAAAAAGTACTCACAATTTTTCGACTTTATAATATTAGTGTGATCTAAAAAAATTTATGAAGTAGTACTCACCACATCCATCGCCTCACACATCAGGTCCAGCTGAAAATCAGCGTCAGGCACTAGTTTTCTGGCATTTTTGCTGAACTGGGCCTTTTTGGCGCAGCCGTGAGGCACACTTTCCTGCTAATTTCTTACATCGGACTTTACCATTTTAATTTGATGTTTATTTTATGTTTTTATAGGTGTAATGTGTGTATTTAAGGCTAAATTAATGTATTTCATTTCTTTTTCTTTACTCGTCAAGTCAAATAAAAATACATCACATCAAAAAAACCATTTAGTTATTACAAACAACTCTTTCAACCCCGCTTGCACCACAACACGCAGCTCGGGTTCGTACGCTTTCATAAGGGAGTGTATGCACCTGCATTAACAAAATGGCTGTCCGTAATAGCATTACATTCTTTTCTCGGATGCGCTTTTCCGTGTCCGGAGCGCTTTGTCCCGGTTAAAATACCTGCATAGATACACATAGGTACAGGGTAAAAAAAGGTTATTAGAGAGCGCTGTTGGTTTTTAGGGTTCCGTAGCCAAATGGCAAAAACGGAACCCTTATAAATACGTCAAGTCTGTCTGTCCGTCTGTCCGTCCGTATGTCACAGCCACTTTTTTCCGAAACTATAAGAACTACACTGTTGAAACTTGGTAAGTAGATGTATTCTGTGAACCGCATTAAGATTTTCACAAAAAAATAGAAAAAAACAATAAATTATGGGGGTTCCCCATACTTAGAACTGAAACTCAAATTTTTTTTTTCATCGAACCCATACGTGTGGGCTATCTATGGATAGGTTTTCAAAAATGATATTGAGGTTTCTAATATAATTTTTTTCTAAACTGAATAGTTTGCGCGACAGACACTTCCAAAGTGGTAAAATGTGTCCCCCCCCTGTAACTTCTAAAATAAGAGAATGATAAAACTAAAAAAAATATATGATGTACATTATCATGTAAACTTCCACCGGAAATTGGTTTGAACGAGATCTAGTAAGTAGCTCTCCAGTGAAAATTTAAAAACATATGATGGTACGGAACCCTCGGTGCGCGAGTCCGACTCGCTCTTGCCCGGTTTTTTCTATAAACATTTTGTTTTTGTTGTCCTTATGGGACTTATTGACAGTGAATCCATACTAATCCATCAAAAATACTAATATTATTAATTCGAAAGTAACTCTGTCTGTATGTTACCTTTTCACACCTAAACCAATAAACGAATTTTGATAAAATTTGGCAGAGAGATAGATTGCATCCCGGGTCCTTACATAGGATAGTTTTCACACAGACAGACAGAGGGACTTTCGAATTTATAATATTAGTATGGATATATCCATACTATCCATATCCATCCATATCCATACTATCCATACTAATATAATATTATAAATGCGAGTGTGTCTGTCTGTCTGTCTCTCTGTTACCTCTTCACGCTTAAACCGCTGAACCTATTTAGATGATATTTAGTACCTATAGAGATAGTTTGAGCCCCGGGAAAGGACATAGGATAGTTTTTATCCCGATATTCCCACATGATCGAAACTTACAAGGGTGAAACCGCGGGGCGCTGCTAGCATATTATTATAAACGCGAAAACAAACTTTGTCTGTGTCAGCTTTCACGCTTAAACCACTGAACCGATCGTTATGAAAGACAGATAGGTAGCCTCGGACCTGAAGAAGGACATAGGCTACTTTACATCCTGGATCGCAGACGAAGTCGCGGGCAACAGCTAGTTGCAAATATTATTTATCAGATCCTTCGTGTGTTTAATTTAGGTATCACAATGTGATGATTTTCGAACCTGTCTTTGAAGAACTTTAGGTTTCCAATTGTTTAGGCATTTGGTATAAACGAGTAGGTACACAAGGCCAGCCAGTATAGTTTAAAGTAGCTTACATGGAGATTCGTGCCTTAAATGCACCGGCGGTGTGCACAATGCTTAACAAGACCGGGACTTAGAACAAAACAAAGTACCAGAATAAATCCTATTCATTGAGCCCAAATAATATATAGGTAATGAACAAACGCTCCCAACCACACAGAACACCCGGAAAAGCTTAAACGGAACTCGCTGATATCCGGATTTATTCGGAAATAACCGGTTCAAACCGGTTCCCAGTACTAATGGGTTCCTAATTCCGATCCAATATGCGTTCTGGGAAGTTGAATGTAGTAGTTTATTGCGGGGTGATTTAGGAGCTGTTTTCCGTTGTTAGGTTGGCAGATAGGTGGGAAATTCAGTGTGCTCTTGTCGAGTTTTAGTATAGCAATAGCGGTCATTACCCTTTACCTAATATCTCTCCGTAGGAACCCAAACGATTAATTTTCTACTATGTATTGTTTTCGTTATTGGAACATTTTGACGATCACGATAGATATTAATTCAGGACTGTAACGGACTTTATTTCAGTTTTTTAAATGAAAAATGCTAAGTATAGAAAATTGCCCAGGAGTGGGACAGCGCAGGATAATTAAAAAAAAACTGGCCAAGTGCGAGTCGGACTCGCACACGAAGGGTTCCGTACCACAAGGCAAAAACACCGAAAAAAAAAAACGTTTGTTGTATGGGAGCCCCCCTTAAATTTTTATTTTGTTTTTAGTATTTGTTGTTATAGCGGCAACAGAAATACATAATCTGTGAGAATTTCATCTGTCTAGCTACCGCGGTTCTTGAGATACAGGCTGGTGACAGACAGACGGACGGACGGACGGACGGACGGACGGACAGCGAAGTCTTAGTAATATGGTTCCGTTTTTACCGTTTGGGTACGGAACCCTAAAAAATATAAAATGTGTGAGGGTCAATGACCGCTATTGTCATGCTTAAATGCGACAACTATAACAAATTATCACTGAATTGCCAGCATTTGATATTCAGATTTTTTTTACTACGACTGGCATATGGACCTTTGCTTAGAAGTAGATTTTATTTGATTTGGAGTTGGGCAGGACACCTGGCAGGACGCAGTGATGATAGGTGGAGTAAGGCAGTGACTGAATGGCGTTCAAGGACGTCCATCGGCGAGATGGGCGGACGGCATTGTTACCATGGCGGGTATAACCTGGATGAGGCTGGCACAGGGGCGAGGGGATTGGCACATGAAAAGAGAGGCAGTGGGTAAAGTTGGGCTGTCGATGACGATGATGATAAGATTTTATTTGATATAAAGAGGTATGAGGAACAAAAGTTACTACAAAAGTTCACTCAACCTCCATAGAAAAGGGAGGATCCTCCGACCAGACGGGTGTTGTGTCTGGCGGGCAACTGCCCGATGATTGATGTCGGGCCGTTGTATCTATGCTAGTTGTGCGGTAAACTCTGCTTGCGAGATGCAGGATTTTCCGTGACGTCAGTATGACGCGTTGTTCGCATGTGGCGTTGTGGATACCGCTACAGATTTATTCATACAAGGAGTTATATGGAAACAGCTGAAATAGAGCAAAGTAGTTTGGACGTGACCAAACTGTTTGGTGACGATGTTTGTTGATCAATACCAACCAATATTCTAGATTTCTAATGACATCAGGGGGCCTAAAAAGGCCACTTTGGCAGAATCATAAACGTATTTCGCTTTTTTTCGTTGCAAGAGATTGGGATTGGATTTGGATTGGTATTTAAGCACAGACAAAAAAAAAATAACTAAAAAATCCTTCACCAATGGGATTTGATACGATTAACTTAACAGTTAACTGTCTAGTATGATTTATAATGATTTGATGAATTCCTTTTATGATTCTGCAAAAGTGGCCTTTTTAGGCCCCCAGGTGATCATTTATTTCCAATTCTCTCTTTATAAAACACCTACCCTCCAGAAAATCGAATTTGTACCTCAAACTCGGCAGCCGATTCTTCCGCGTCGCTTCCATATCGTAGTATTTTTGTAATTCCAAATAAATAAAACAAATTGTAACAATGATTCACTTTGCCGCAAAAATTCTGCAGCTAACACAAATTTCACTTATCCTGACTTTTGGGCCACTTTTATGGGACTCAGTACGCCCATAAAAATAACAATAGCGCACGTAATAATTTTAGTATATTTTGGTATTAACCGAAATTTAATTAAATATACTATATTTCTGTATTGAACTGAGCCCTGAACCTCATCATCATCTGCGTAGCCTTTCCCAAATTATATTGGGGCTACGCAGATGTAGCATAAATGCAGTTGAATACAAGTATTTTATTTGGATCGGCTGCCTATCGGACCTCCGCAATCCAGTTACTGGGTAATACGATACCCCTTAGTACCTAAGACTGGTTGTCGGACTTTCGGGCCTCTCACTACTTGTGAAAACTGTTAAAGATCTACAAATGATAGTTGGGACAGGATATCGATGGGTATCTCGTCCACTCACCCGGCCCGCAGCAGGTGCACCGGGCGTCGGCGGAGGGCGGACAACGCCCTCTTCCAGCCCCCCTAAATGGGTCCAGGGGCGACGGACTCGGGGACGTCCGTCGCCCCCCACACACCAGGACCCGAGGTGGCGGCGCGTAGTGTTCCACGCGCGCCCCTCTTAGACGTCACGGGGGGAGTCAAACACCTCACTCCCCCCCCTGACCCGACGAGGCCCGCAGTGGCGGGCCGGCACCAGTCGGGGGTTGCGGAAGGATCGTACGTTCCCGCGACCCCCGGCGTAGGTGTGGGACGGAACACCGGGGTGGTTTTTAGTCAGTAAGAGTCTGACAGACCCCGTCGCCCACCCCAGGGCGGCGGACATCCATGAGGATTTTCCACCCCGGAACAAAAAAAAAAAAAAAAAAAGGATATCGATGGTTGGGACGGGATGGTTAACGTGCTTTCCGAGCCACGGAATGGTGTCATGGTGTCGATACTCGGTACCTAATGGATGGTCACCCATCAACGGACCAACCTCGGCAAGCGATGCTTAACCTTGAAGGTTATTATTTAGCCACGTGTTTGCAAATGCATTTTTATTTTTTTTCTTTAGTTCCTTGTAGTTTAAGTATTAAGAGAAAGGTAATAAAAAATCGGTCAAGTACGAGTCGGCCTCGCGCACCTAGAGGGCTCCATACAAATGTGTAGGTATGTACCTAAGTACCTAAATAGTTTTTTTTTTTTGTAATTTATCTACAAATTAACGGTTTTCGGATTTTTTCCTTTACTATTGCTACATGAAATGACTTCTTGCCAAATTTCATGATTTTGATTTCGGAATATTCAAACGCCCATATCTTTTGATTGCGTTGACTAAGGGCCTGTACACACCACGTTTATTAAACGCGCCGTTGACGCGTGTTTTAGAAACGCGCGTCGACGGCGCGCTTTTATCCTACAGAAGGTCTACGGGCTGCGTGTGACTCGCGTGCGTATCGCGTCTGTATCGCTGCAAACGCGCGTCAACGGCGCGTTTAAAAAACGTGGTGTGCACAGGCCCTTAGAAGTTTGATTTTATTACTGCTTCAAGGGATTGCAGCCTTGAGTATTTGAAATTAAGTTTAAATTGATAACTCCACGCGTTCCTGAGAAAAAGGGTCTTGACAGATGAACAGACAAACGGACAACGAAGTGAGTGTTATTATAAGGGTTCCGTTTTTTCTTTTGAGGTACGGAACCCTAAAAATACTGAATTCCTGTATTGGACCTTAGCCCTTATAATACAATTTTTTATTTCTATGCACCTCGCCGCTATTTTTCTGACGAATGGTCAAAGTGTTCAGTCAACTGAAAAAATACTTGTGCGTTAGATTTTTTTTTCACGATATTGTTTTACTTTTTTTCTGGTTTCCGGTTCACGGTATGCTGGATATTGGTTAAAATGTTATGGTAAAATAGGTACCTACGTCTTGTTATAGTAAAGGCTGTCATGGTTTTTTATACCCGAAATCATAGTACGCTTTAGCTTAGTCTAAACTTAGAATAATGGGGTAATTTCTTTTGGTTGTTGATTTTGCATGGTGTCCATGTAAAGTAAGAAACGGTGAAGGAAAACATCATGAGGAGGTCTTAGAACCAAAAATTCTTAGACATGTGACATCTGCCAACCCGCACTGGACCCGCGTGCTGGATTACGGCCCACTCCCTCTCACCGAGAGGAGGCCTGTGTCCCAACAGTGGGAACATTATAGGCTTATTATGTAAGTATATAATTTATTACCTTAAGTATAATAATGACATTACGATATAAAGGCCGCCATCCAGTAACAATGCCACCCGTACTGTTGATACTGTTTATCAGTAGGTTACTATAGAATATAGATACACTTTTGTGTTTGGCCAGACTGGTAACGCGGGCGTGGGCGGGCGCGGCGTGGTGAACTCAAACATGAATTTCCTTTGAGTGTCCATAGTGGGCACGCGGACGCGGTGTGCGGCGCAGGCTACTCAGCGCGGGAAGCGCGCGGGTAACTCACGCCATAGCTCGTTCATACAAGTGGCCAAACAGGGTGCGCGGCGCGGGCGTGGGCGGCCCGCGTGGATACCGGGGTTCTCAAACTAGTTCGAGCTTCTTTCTAGAAAAAATAAGTCTTCTTCATCCATATTATATTTTGACAAACACTGGACACAAAAACACGCAGAACACGCTCCACTGCGGACAGCAGACGACGCGCGTTCCCGCACCCGCCCGCTCCACGCCTGCTCCGCGCCCGCGCCCCAATCTGGCCAAACACTTAGCCTAACCCTTCGGGTTCAAACATGATGAATATAGCCACTACTAAAAGCTATCAAATATCAAAGCTACCACTAAAACTCTAAACCTCACCCTTCATTACATAAAATACCTTACCTCAACCCTTTTAACATGCACAATAGCATACACCATATATTGTAAGAAGATACATTTAACTGGCCCTTTATTTCTAATGGATCAAAAGATTATCTGGAGGCCATTAATTAATTTAAGGCCTATCTAGTTTACAGTCCAGTGGTGTCTTTTGTCCCAGCAGCCTATCGCGCCACCGCCACTGTTGGGGCATAGATTATGCCGTAAATAGGGTAGACGGGACTGTTTGGCTGATTTGTGTTGGTTACGTAAAGTGGTAGTCTGAACTATATTGTATGGTTTTTCGTTACTGATAAATGCTGAACATCACGATAGATATAATTTATAATGATTTAGGATGTATTTCAGTTTTTGTAATAAAAATGCTAGAAAAGTGAGGGTCAATGACTGCTATTGCAAAGCTAAAACGCGACAACTATAACACAAATATGGTCATTACTGATTCGTTTGACAGCATTTGAAACTTGGTTAGGTTACCTCCGTTGTTTGTTTTAAGGCCCTAAATTGAAAATAAATAGTAGTTTGATGGGCTCAGGCTTATTTTTCCAGTATCCGAGGAGTAGCGGTTCCATCTTCCGCGGCCGGTTGACAGTGGCAGATACCCAATTAATTAATAGCCACCAAATTAGTCGATACAACCAATTTAGCATTTTATAAACAACTAGCAGCGCCCCGGGGTTTCACCCGCATAAGTGTCGATCCCGTGGGAATATCGGGATAAAAACTATCCCATGTCCTTTCGCGGGACTCAAACTATCTCTATACCAAATTAATCTAAATCAGTTCAGCGGTTTAAGCTTGAAGAGGTAACAGACAGTCAGACAGATACACTTTCGCATTTATAATAATATATATATATGTATATGTTACCGACATAGTGATTAAATAGCTATTATACATAATGACTGGACATTATATTTAAAGTCACCTAACCAAACTGAACCTCGGGGTGCCCTTCGCTCGCTCTTGCATCCTATGTCGACGTAGCCCCGCTTCGCTAATGTGATTAATTCTGTGTCAATTATCACTTTATCTAAATTGAGAAAACATTATAAATAATGGCTAGATAATATATATAATATCCGGATTTATTACTTTGGCTGTAATATATATATATAGTATGGATTGGTAGCCAAGAGTTAAGACTAAATCTGTTCAGATTATTTTATGAATATTTCGCTCTTCATAATTAAGATTTCAAAACTTGAAGTGTTAGTCGACTTTGCTAATGCACAAAGCGGACTTAAACATTTATTCTGATAATCTTTGACTTTTAAAAACCACAAGAAAAAGAAATGGCGCTGGATAATCTTTTGAAGAGTTTTTTTTTTTTTTGTAAAATTGAACTAATCATTCATTAAAATGCATAATTTTAGTTTGTTGAAAATGAAAGAAAAGACACCCTCGTATCGTTACCATGAATTCAGAAAAATCATGATGACACCCGCAGTCTGGAAATTATTTGTCGGTTATTTCAAAAATCTGTTGTTTCATACAATAGTGCAATACCTACTCGATCAAAATCTATGGAACAGCTGGTTTTCTTTTTATAACCTCGCAAAATTTCAATCCTGGCGGGTCCTGGAATCATCAAGTACAGAATTCATAGAAGCAGTAGTGCTTATCTGTAAAAAATCTCACGGTGAAAACTTGGCGGCACGGTTGGCGCAGTGGTTAAGCAATTGACTTCTGCGCTGCGTGTCGCGGGTTCGATTCCCGCACGGAACAAATATTTGTATGACCTACAAGTAGTTGTTCCGGGTCTGGCTGTTTGTGTATGTGACTTTAAATGTTTGTAAACGCACCCACAATACAGGAGAAATTCCTAGTGTGGGGCAACGTTTAAAAAAAAAAAAACTTAGGTGCAGTGAGCTTGACGTGAGCTGTCAATCTGCCCCCAGATTCATGTAAAATGTTGCCAAGACGAGACCACATATGGCTCGCACTGCCAAAAAGTTATCAGATCTCATGTAGAGCCAAGCTTCTAACTCAACACGCCCTAACTTCACAAACTTCTTCACAAACCTTAGTCAAAATATGTGGCTTGGCCGTTTCGCTACCATCACATGGGCGTAAGGTGAAAAATTTATTCACTGTTCATTACTTTTCTGTTATACAATAGTTCTTGTAGTAACGAAACGGCCAAGCCTCATATTTTGACTAAGGTGTAGAGTTTGTGAAGTTAGGTAGCCTCCCGTTCCCCCCGCCGCGGGAGACGCTCCGGGCGTCGGGAGCCGAGCGACGACTCCCGGCCACCGTAGGCGCGGGCCTGCGGGCGGAGAGTAATGGGTAGCTCACCGTCCGATCAGGACCAGGCCCGTGCCGGACGGCGCGTACGTGTTCCACGCGCGCCTCAAAGAGATGTCAGCATGGAGGAGGGGCCCCATAGGGCCGAAGCCTGCTAGGTCAGCGGGATTGTCCGAAAGGGGCTGGCCCGGAACATAAAGGGCTAAGGAAGGAACACGGGTGGGTTTTAGTCAGTAAGAGTCTGACACTCCCTTCCGCTCCACCCAGAGCGGGACCACTCCCGCTCTGGGTGGAGTGGAGGGATGGGAAATCATCAAATGATCCCTCATTTGATGATTTCCCATCCGCAAAAAAAAAAAAAAAGGCACGCGAAGTAGTTGATCTTGGGGTGCACGTTGAAGAGCCTCCACGTGGCGCACCCTGGGCAACGTCGGCTCCAATTGCCCACCAGGTTTTGGTGGACAATTGGGGCGGGCGGCAAATCTTCGACAGGCGGAGAAGGTCATGGTTCCAATCACCGATCATCCTCGATGGTCGGTGAAGGGAACCGGGCTATAGACGGACGGTCATGCGTCTACTCCCCCTCTGCTTACAGAGGTAGGTGAGTGGGCGTAGACCGTCACGGGGCGGTTAGCGCCGCTGTACCCACGAGAGGGTGGGCGGTGGAGGGTGTCCCATGCCTGCGCTGCGTCTGTCCGGCATCCGGCGGCAGCGTGGGGACGCCGGGGCGGCGGTTGGTTCTGCCCAGCCGTCGGCCACCCCGTAATCCTGAACTGACAGGACCGGGGGTCCGGGCCACTGAGGCCCGGGCCGCGAGGAAGACAACCTCTATAAAAAATTACCCCAATCCCAAGGTCTAGCGTGCCGAGGGGATGAATGGCCGGAGGGTATCCGGTCGTTAGCGCGGCTAAAAGGGACCTCACCCTTTAAAAAAAGAAAAAAAAACCATGGAAAATAAGACAGACGGAAATAAACTACCCCAGGGCGGTACCGGCTGCTCAGCAGTCGGAGAATCCGCCACGTTCCCTTCGGGAACGTCAAGCCCCCACTCGTATTCTGGGGGGGGCAACGAATGTCTTCCGCTTGCCAATGGCAACAAGAGCCGAGGAGGCTCCCGTCCCTTAGAGGACCGAACGATGTCCGACCAGGACTTGCGCGAGCGCTCCAAATTCTGGAGAAAACGGCCGCGCGAGGAAGACTCGGACGAAGCAGGGTCGATGGGTCGCACCGCAAGTGCGGAGAACCTATCGGCGGCCAAAGTGCCGACGACGAGAAGGGGCCGAGGTCGTGCGGTGCAGCGCGGCGGAGGGGCCCGCTTTGAGAGGCCCAGCACTCCTGGAGCCTGTGGAGAAAGCGACGCGGAGGGGTGTCACCCTGGAGAGACCGGCCGCAGGGCGGCCCTCTCAGAGTCGTCAGGCGGTGGGTCGGACGCCGCTGGCGGCTCCAATCCCGGGAGCGTGAGCAGGTTTGCGGAGGTCGTGGCCGCCGCTATGAGGAGTGTGACCTTGAAGAGGCTTCAAACCTCCAAAGACAAGGCCATATCTGCAGCCACGGCCTCCATTATGGCGGCAGCAGAGGCCGCTTATTCTGGGCCTCCGCCGGACGGCATGTCCGAAATGCGGGCGGAGGTTGCCCGCCTGACAGCGCAAATGGAGCTTCTCCGAAAAGAAAATGGGGAGCTCCGAGCGGATCTAGGCAGGCTCCAAGGAGCCGGCCCCCAGGAGGTGCTGCAAGGAAGGGCGCGGCAGGGGCAGGGCGGGACCGTGTCTGCAGAGGACCGGGTTCTGGCTCTGGTGCGGCAGGAAATGGCTGCCTTCCAGAGTCGGTTCTCCACTCTCGAGGCCATTGTCCTGCGCCCCCCTCTAGCAGCGAGCCAGCCGGCCTTGGGCCAGCGGAAGAAAGCGGTTTCGTATGCCACCGCCGCGGCTGCCACGGCCAAATCGAGTCCGTCGGGTCAAAGCGGCCAAAAGGCCAAAAGCGGGGCCGTGCCGGAACCCGCGAGGGCCCCAACCCAGGAGGCAAGACAGCCGCCCCCGCCTCCTAAAGCTCCTCTGACCGACGCCGAATGGCAAGTAGTCGGGGAGAAGAGGAAGGCGGGTAAGGCAGCAAGGGCGGCCAAAAGAAAGGAGAGGCGGCAGCGGCGCAAGGAGCGAAACGTCGCGGCTAGGCTTCGTGCCCCGAAGACCGCAGCTGTAGTGATCACACTACAGCCGGAAGCGGAGAAGAAGGGCATGACCTACGGCGACGTGCTCGCCAAAGCGAGGGCGGCGGTGAAGCTCGAGGAGCTCGGGGTCACCGGTGGCGTCCGGGTAAGGGTCACTGCGACTGGTGCCCGGATGCTGGAGGTCCCCGGTGCGGCCAGCGGCCCGACCGCAGACGCTCTGGCCGAAAGGCTTAAGGCGTCCCTAAATGCGGACGAGGCCCGAGTGTCCAGACCCACCAAGTGTGCGGACGTGCGCATTTTGGGTTTGGACGACACCGCGACGGCGGAGGAGGTGGTGGCCGCCATCGTTAGGACTGGGGGGTGCTCTGCCGAGCAGGTGAGGGCAGGCACCATCCGTCCTGACTACACGGGGATGCGAGCCGTTACGGTGAGCTGCCCCGTGTCGGCGGCCCGGAAGATAGCCGAGGAGGGCCGAAGGCTCCTGGTGGGCTGGGTTTCCGCGCAGGTGAAACTGCTGGAACCCAGACCTCTGAGGTGCTTCCGCTGCCATGTGGGCAACCACGTGGGAGTGAAATGCCCCTCGGAGGTGGACCGCAGCAGTCACTGCTTCCGCTGTGGTCAGCCCGGTCACAAGGCCGGCTCGTGTAAGGCCACGCCGCACTGCTTCGTATGTGCGGCAGCTGGCAAGCCGGCCGATCACCGGGTTGGGAGCAAGGCCTGCGCTCCACCCGCCAGAGCCAAAGGCAAGGGTAAACCCTCCGCCACCGCCGTCACCGCCGCAGCCGCAGCCACCGTCACCGCCGCTGCCGCCTCTACCGTCGTCGCCGCTGGAACTGCCGCGGCAGGGCCCTCACAGGGGGCTAGGGAGGGGGCTGAGATGGAGTGCCAATAACGGCCCCATTACGCCTCCTCCAGGCGAACATCAACCACTGCGCCGCCGCTCAGGATCTGTTGCTCCAGAGCATGGCGCAGTGGTCGATTAACATCGCCGTGGTCGCTGAGCCGTATTTTGTCCCGCCCAGGGATTACTGGGTGGAGGACCTGAGCGGCTCAGTGACCCTAATTTCGTCGGCCGCCGCCGGTACCCCGTCCCTTGAGGCTGTCAAGAGGGGACGGGGTTGCGTAGCAGCACGGTTCGGGGAGATTGTTGTGGTGGGGGTATACTTCTCCCCGAGCCGAACTCTCGCCGAGTTCCACAACTCCCTTGCGGAGTTGAGAGTCGTCGTCGTTGGGTTTCGTTCCCTCCCCGTGCTCGTCCTCGGGGACTTCAATGCCAAGAATGTGGCTTGGGGTTCCCGGTATACGGACACGCGGGGCAGGATGGTGGAGGACTGGGCTCTGGAGACAGGCCCCGAGTGGTCCGCGGTGGGCGCTGAAGCAGCTGGACCGAGAGCTCCTGCTGGAAGCCTCGATCGTGCAGGCCTGGGTGTCACCACCGGACAGGCCTGCTGACATCAACGACGAGGCGGAGTGGTTCCGGGAGGCCATGTCCGAAATATGTGATGTGGCAATGCCCCGGGTCCAGCCAGGACGCGCCTGGCGCCAAGTGTACTGGTGGTCGCCGGAGCTGACGACCCTGCGAGAGACATGTGTCGCTGCGCGACGCCGGTACGCCAGGCACCGCAGGCTCCGTATCCGCCCTCCGGATACCGAAGTCATTCAGGCGGAGCTGTACGAGGGGTACAGAGCGGCGAAGACCGCCCTCCGAGCGGAAATCCTGCGGGCCAGAGGACTGGCCCGCGAGGAGTCGCTGGAGACTCTGAACAGGGACCCGTGGGCTGCTCGGCGCGGCTGCTTCGGGAGGTTCCTGTTCCGAATAAGGCGGGAGGAAACGCCCGGGTGTCACCATTGTGTGGATCGCCCGGAGGACACGGTGGAGCATACGGTGGAGATCTGCCCAGCTTGGGCAGAGCACCGCCGTGTCCTCACGGCGGCGATCGGCGGCGGCGATCTCTCGCGTCCGGCCCTAGTCCGGGCCATGGTACGGAGCGAGAGTGCATGGGAGGCTATCGCCTCCTTCTGCGAAGCAGTGATGCTCGCGAAGGAGGAGGCGGAGCGCGTGAGGGAGAGGCAATCCTTGCGCCCTCACGCCCCCAGCCGCCGCAGGAGACGCCCCGGGCGTCGGGAGTCGATAGCCGATTCCCGGCCACCGTAGGCGCGGGCTTGCGGGCGGCGAGCAATGGGCAGCTCGCCGTCCGGTAAGGACCAGGCCCGGGTCGACGGCGCGTTGTGTTCCACGCGCGCCTCAAGGAGATGTCAGCACCAACTGACGGGGTCCGCTAGGGCCGATGCCCGCCAGGGTCGCGGGTTGTTCGAAAGAGATACCGTGGCCACTGGCACAGGCAAGTGAAGGAACACGGGTGGGTTTTAGTCAGTAAGAGTCTGACACTCCCTTCCGCTCCGCCCAGAGCGGGAGGGGTCATTTGATGATTTCCCACCCAAAAAAAAAAAAAAAAAAAAAAGTAGTTGATCTTGCGTTATCCAGTACCTATATCTGTGTGTGAATCTCTGGCATCAGATTGATAACAGCTTACTTTACCTAAGTTTCACGGCGATATTTTTTTTTTTTAACCTTGAGTACGAGGCTTTTGACTACATTGTATGTGTATATTTTGTCTTTTTTATTTTTTTTATTTGCAATGTGCGTTTTGTTCGTGCAGAATAAACAGTTTTTCTTTTTTTCTTTTTCTTTCTTTATATGAAAGGCAGGATTGTGCGTCAATGCCCCTGTAGAATCCAGTTTGTCATATCTGCTCGTGTCTACTCTACAATTGAGCGACCCCTACAATATAATAGTTGTACACTGCTATAACTGCGACGTATAGGTCAGTTTGCTTGAATGAGCCTATTATACTAAGTAATCACGTGCGTATTTGCAAAGTTAGATTAGAAATTCTATTGAGGACAGATTTGTATGTGTATAAATGATTAGTTTGTACTTGGAGTTCGTGTTAAATTACAATTTGGTTTGGAAATACTGCGTGGGAACATTATAGGCTGAATATGTATGATCAAATTAACTGACCGGCTTAACCTGAGTAACTTATATTTTTATTCCAAAAAAAAATAAACAAAAAATAAATTAAGGATATCTTCATCGGTGACGCATACTTTGCGGTATTAGGAACTCGCCTAAATTATCATTAATTTATCAAAATTTAAATTGCAAACGGAAACTCCAGTACCAAATGCGAGGGGGGAGGGGGGGTTGTGCGTATAATTTATTCTAAAAAATCTCTTATCTGGATGGTAAAGACGGACGAAAAATTAGTTATCATAAATTTACGTAAACAGGGATATCTCTTGGATATGAATAAGTAATAAAAATCTTTAATTCGGCGATTTGAATATTTTGTTGATATTTTTAATGGGACTGTTTTAATTTTGTTATTATTTATTATATTAACTGTGGTTTAAGTGACTATTACAATTTGAAATGTCAAAATCTTCAAAACTGGCAACAAATTCAGAGTATAAACATATCATAATCATTATTCAATTCAATAACTACCGTTCATACAGGCGTAGCAGTGATGTAGCTGTTACTACGCAGTGCTACGTAGAACGAGCTACGAAGTGCTACGCAACGTCTACGATTAACTGATGCGGACAATCCGCAGACCGCAAAGACAACAAACCAACTGGCGTGAACAACGTTGAATTTGAAATTACAACGTTGAAATTATTAAAACCATAGTAAAAAAAAGAACAAAAATTGCTAGAATTCGTAGTAATCTAATGTAGTATTGGAATCTAGCAATTATTGTTTTGTTTTACGTTTTTTAGGGTTCCGTACCCAAAGGGTAAAAATCCTATTACTAATATTCCACTGTACGCCTGTCTGTCACCAGGCTGTATCTCATGAACCGTGATAGCTAGACAGTTAAAATTTTCACAGACGATGTATTTCTGTTGCCGCTTTAACAACAAATACTAACAACAGAATAAAATAAATATTTAAGGGGGCGCTTATACAACAAACGTGTTTTTTTCGGCGTTTTTGCCTTGTGGTACGACGGAACCCTTCGTGTGCGAGTCCGACTCGCACTTGGCCAGTTTTTACAGTAGTAGTAGTTTTTGTAGTTGAGGATAGATACTAAAAACATTGAAAAATGAAACAATGAACAACAACAATGTGATACTTCTTTTCACATGGAGTGATATACCTAACTTTTTCTAATTTTATATTTTGAAGAGAAACGGAGGTCTTTGTCCAATTTATTATTGAATAACAATTTGTCTTGAAGAATTGATTAGATCCACTTGTTTCGTATCTTTATTGTACTTTCTGCTATTTGGTGACAAATGAACCATATTTCGTTAATGTTACGGTGACCATTCCGGTTTCCGAATTCATTTAATTATTTATGGTAAGGAAGTTGAACATTAATCATCTTTGCTGTCAAATTACATTAAATATATTCAATAAAGAATACAGAAATATATTACACTTTTATTGAACTTATTTCTCGTTGATTTATTAGTGTTTACTTCTTATTATGAACTATTCTTCCTTGGAAAACCCGAAACCCGGAAGACCCAGAACTGTGTGTTTAATCATCTGGGTGCCTAAAAAGGCCACTTTGGCAGAATCATAAAAGGATAACATTATGAATCTTATTGCACAGTTAACTGTTTATCGTATCAAATCCCATTGGTGAAGGACTTTTCAGTATTTTTTTTTGTCTGTGCTAAAATACCAATCACTCTAATCCAAATCCAATCCCAATCTCTTTGATTATTCCTACGTAGTGCAGCGAAAATAAGAAAAACACGGACTGCCTTCGGCATATTATAATTCATAATGTTACCCTTTTAGGATTCTGCCAAAGTGACCTTTTTAGGCAAACATGTTTCTGAAAACAATTTGAAGATTCTGCCCTTCCGCACAGAACAAATCAAAATTACGCAATTCAATCTGGGACACACATTTGATTCTCAACCCCACCCCAAATTAATCTAAAGCACTGAAATCCTACTTCAAACGGTTAGCTATCAATCTAGTTATGCATTTGCAAAACTCAGAAACTAGCACGAAGGTAACTCGTTACGTCAAACTTGTTAGTTACCAAGATTTGTCGCTTACCCGTTAGAATTAATGATAATTAATTAATCGTGCGCAGTAGCTGCAAGATACTTTGTTACGTGAGAGCTGCGGAATATGTTCACGACTGGCGTCTTAAAAGGGTTTAACAGAATATGTTAAGTTATACCCAGATTGTTAGGTCGTCAGCAACATTGTTACTAAAACAAGCCTCCTGGAACGTCACCAGCCCGTTTCTTTGGGCAGTCAGCCTTGCTAAAGAATTACTATTATTATACCATACCATAATCAGCCTATAATGTTCCCACTGCTGGGACACAGGCCTCCTCTCGGTGAGAGGGCTGTAATACACCACGCGGGCCCAGTGCGGATTGGCAGATGTCACAATATCTTCGAATTTTTGGTTCTAGGACATGCCGGTTTCCTCACGATGCCGATGTTTTCCTTCACCGTTTTAAGAGCAGTGGTGATGAAATAATTTACACAAAGTAAAGCGCCGGTCTGGGTTCGAACCTACGACCTCCAACTCGTAAGTCGCGGCCGTTACCACTTGGCCACGACTGCTCTCTACTATTATTATGGTGTGCTCCAATAGTATCCGATGATACTTTAAATACTTAAACCCTGTGTATATTCAATTCTTACGCAATCTCACGTTTATAAGGGAATTAGTAACACATTCATCTATATTTAGAAGGTTTCAACTGTGCATCTGCCACTTTTTCCAACAATTATTGTTTTGATAACATTCAATCAACTCAGCCTATCGAAGTCCACTGTTGGACATAGGCTTCTCCCAGGCTGCGCCAGAACACTTTGTCCTCCGCCTTCCACATCCAGTCTGCCCCAGTCACCTTCTTAAGGTTGTCGGTACATCTAGCTGGGGGCCGTCACATGCTACTCTTGCCGATACGTGGTCTCCACTTCAGGACTCGTCTGCACCACCGGCCATCACCTTAACATTATGAAATATGTTACATAAAAAATTGCCAGCATTAAGTCATATGAATATATGCAATGAATATGAATAAATGAATATATGTATGAATATGTTATGAATATATGTATGTCATATGTATATATATGTTCGCAGTCTAACATAAACTAGATTACTTCAGGCATAAAAAAAGTGTAATTTATGCGAAAAAATAAAAATTAACATTGTATTTGAGGTTATTATTAGTCTTATTATTAAAACATAAATGGTAGAAATGGTTACCATAAATATGTTACAAAAAACAGTTAAATTTCATTGTTTTAATAATAAAGATTGGCAAAAATGTTTTTTAATTTTTGTTTTTCTGTCCTGGAAACCTATTTATAGATACGACCATAGATATGCTTTTCATGTCCAATATTATCATGGACTTATTGAAAACAAGTTACCTACCATCAATCTTAGTCTACAGCATAATTAAGTTAACATGGTAACTTGTAACTGGTAACCATGGTAACGCGGCGACAAACTAATCCGATTTGGGGTTTTAAAAATAATTAAAATGGGTAGCAAAAATAATAGGTTGGCAGATACAGTGAAGAAGCATTTTAAGTATAAAGTAGCAGCTTTATCTTCAGTTGTAAGCTTCGTTTGAATTTAAATTGGCGGTGATTTTTTGGTGTGAATTTATTGTTAGGCGACAATTTGACGGCGGATAAAAAGTAGAAAAGGGGCATTCTTAAATAATATAATGAGGTTGTATATAAAGTTAACTAATTGTCATTAATAATAATAGGACGTAGTCGACGGAGCCCCGCCTGGCGGGGCTCCTATTTCTGTCTACAGGGTTTAAAGGAACCTAACACGAAGGAGATCCCCTTCGAACCTAACCTGTCCGAGTCGGGGTGCCCCAAGTCTCGAGCTCGCTTCGCTCGCTCTTGCATCCTAAATTATCTAGTTCAATCTTGTGTGTTTCTGGGAATGAGTCTTCAGAGATGCCTATAGTTGCCCAATGTTTGTTATCTCACTGATAATATTAGTCTCCATGTCATAATTTATAGTACCTCGCCTATGATTTCAATTGGCCCTGTTTAATATGTTCGCTACCTTAAAGTAGCAGCCATTACTTAGTTTTTATAATTCCTTACATTTTAAGCTCATCTAATATAATTATCGCTAAAATATTTAATCGCTGCAAAGTTGAATACTTCAATATTAAATATCTCTTCTTGTTTGGTAGGTAATAAAATTCTATTTACCTCTTAAATAAATTGCAAACTGTAGTTTTGTATAATTTAGAAGCATTTTTTTTTTTTTTTTTTTTAATTTTGTAAATGTAAGAACCATGTTTCCGTTTATTATGATTTTTGATGTTGACTTGAAATAGCATGGCAGTTGAGAACGTGTCATGCTCACTTAAATGTCTCACCGATGGTGGCGCGTGTGTTGGATCATTCGGTTCCCTACAAAATGGTTGAGCTGGATGGTGCTGATCCACGCGTCATGTTCGTGAACGGGCGCCGTCGGTTGAGACTGGTCATCTCTTAACTGCCAAGGCTTATTTTTAATCTTATGTCTTGAATTGTTTCTTCATTTCTGTCTTTTTTACATTGTTCTCACATATAGAAGCAACAAGAATAATGTACCCAGGATTTTGTAATATCTTGATTTAAAAGAGTGTCCATGGAGTTTCTTGCCCGTTCTTCTCCATAGAGATCTACGCTTTGGAATGGGTAACTAGCTTCAACTTTCTGACTAACTGACAGACTATTTAATTTTGACAATTCAAAAGTGCCTGTACAAGGTTTAATTGAAATAAATGATTTGAGTTTGAGTTTGAGTTTGAGTTCTTTTTTTAGTAGCAAATAGTTAGTCGCCCTTTAAGTTATTAGTTGCCTGGAAAATAATTTGCCGTTAATAAGTTCTTTTTCGTTCTTTGGCCAAAGAATGAGCATTGCCATTCAACGTGGCAATGCTGCCAATCTTCTTTGCACGTTCCCGGATGACAGCGATGCTGACGAGTACTTCGACACTTAAAGTGTCCTTGTTATTGTATTTATTTGTACACTAGCTGACCCGACAGACGTCCTATTTTTGATTCGAAAGACACGTGGCGCCATCTATTATCATAATAACGTTATTATTGTTTTCCTCAGGAACAGTAGGTACTTTTTTTTCGGGATGAAAGGTACCCTAAGTCCGTTTTTGTACACCTGACAACGTATATGCAAAATTTCAGGATGATCGGTTCAGTGGTTTAGGCGTGAAGAGATAACAAAAAAAATGTTTAAAATAATCGGTTTATATTCTTAGTCACTTTTCTAAATTTTAATATCATTCTCGCCTTGTAATATAATTAGTAAGAAGCGGGTTGTAATGCATTTAGCAATAATAATTTACCTTTAATTTCAAAAGCTGTTTGAATATTATTACCATAGTTACCAATACAGCTTAGGTGCTTTTCAATCGATGTTGTACGTGGAATCCTAATAACTAATCACAATAATAATATTATAAATGCGAAAATAAATTTGATTGTTTGTTATGCTTTTACGCTAAAACGGCTTAACGGATTTGGACGAAATCTGGCACATGAGTAGACCCTGATCTGGAGAAAGACAAGGACTACTTTTCAACCTGGATCGTAGACGAAGTCGCTGGCAAAAGCTAGTATTTCATAAAAACCGGTTGGTTGGTAGGTTTCTTCTATTTTCTAGAAATATTTTAGGGTTTCTATAACAATATGCAACATCGTGTAAATGTTTGATTAATTCCAGCACTGTGTGTGCTGGAATTAATCAAATATTTACACGATACACCAACCGATACAGCAAAATGTATGATTAGAAGTACCAACAAGTAGGTGGGTACTCGTAGTTATCAATGCAATAAATCAAAAGGCATTAGAAACACAGTGCTACAGTGGATAGGTTCTACCACAGACTGCTCAAATGTCAATTGGAAATAAATTCTTCTTTGTCATGTGACTGTTTGTTTACCTGGGGTACTTGTGTAATCCACTTCCAAATCCCAATGGCAATGCCTTTCATTTTGATAATTCAGCAAAACTTATTGTGTTAATTACTCGATTGTCGATCAGACGATTTTTTAAACATAGCTATGAAGCAAATAATTATATATGAATTTTCTTCAAAATCCTTGGGATTGTAAGTGTGTTACGCAACTGGGGTGCTGAAATGGTAAAAACCTTCAGTTGGAGTGGAGGTCCTTCCGTGGAGTTTCTTGCTCGTTCTATAGGTCCCTACTACACTTTGGAATGGGCAACTAGCTTCACCTTTCTGACCGGCCCCTTGACAGTTCAAAAGTGCCTGTAATTGGTTTATTTGAAACTAGCTGACCCGACAGACGTTGTCCTGTTTTTGATTCAAAAGACACGTGGCGCCATCTATTATCATAATAACGTTATTGCTGTTTTCCTCGGGAACAGCACTTTTTTTCGGGATGTGCGTTTCTGTACATCTGACAACGTATATGCAAAATTTCAGGATGATCGGTTCAGTGATTTAGCCGTGAAAATGTAACAAACTTACTTTCGCATTTATAATATTATATATATGTCGTGGATAGATGGCAACACAGTACAGCGAACAGCGCCATCTAACGATTTGTTTGGTAAACGAAGAATCATGTGATCGGAAACGCAAGCGAGCCCTACCGCTTGGACACGATCGTCGGTAGAGGGGATGCAGCGAGGACTGGTGGAGAGACCGAGTGTTGCGACAGTCAGTCTACAGTCGACCGTCGAGCTCGGACAGTCTCGGCAATCGCTCAATACCAACGCACGTGTTTGTTTCCGACGCACGTGTGCGTTTCGGTTGTAAATAGCTAGTTTATTAAAGTTACTGTAAATTCAAATAATCTTTTCGTTCGAGTACCCACTGCAGTGCCCACACCTATCTAAACTATGTCGGATCGTGAAGAAGACCCGATGTATCGCATCTCGGCCACCCGCTGATGCGACATCAGAAGTGGGATACACTCGAGCTGAAAAAATTATGGAGAATTGAGCGATGACGTCACGGTGCGATATTTCTTTGCTTGGATTTGACCTGGATAAGGACGTTGAGTGACTAAGAATCGAGCCAAGCAGCCTCGCAGCCGTCAGTGAAACCCTTCGTGTGCTGCAAGTGAGAAACCAGGACATATCGCGGCCCTGCACGAGCAGTGGCAGTAAGCTGATGGTGGACAACGTGCTGGAAGTAGTGAAGGGCGAGTAGATGTCGTTTATCTGCCCTCAGGCACGTTACAAAATAAAGGTGAGCTGTATTGTTTTGTTTAAGATTCTGGTGCTGAATGCTCGTTAGTAAAAGTGAGTTGTGCAACCGAAATTATGTGGCAAACGAGTTAATAACGTTGTTGCGTTGACTGGTATTGGTCAAACGCGTGTATTCAGCACAGAACAAATCATTTGTAGCGTTGCGATTAGCGACCATTAACTTGAGATTTTATTACGTTTCTACCCGGCATTTACTTACAAAGTTAATAAATAATAATATCTTTATTTATATAAAACAGAATGTAGTACATGTAACAGTTTTAACAAAGTGGGTAGTTTTAAATTTCTGGCAATCAAGTGGGTGACGTGCTGCTCTCCTTGCTAGGCTATGACATAGCCTGTATTAAGGAGTAACAGTGCCGATCCCCTCCAATTGTATTACTACAATTTTATTTTACATTTTACAAATCATTATTTTTAAATACAATTAGTGCGCGAGCGCATTTGTGTGTGTGCTTGTGAGTGTGAGTGTGTGATGTGTGTGGGGGTGTGTGTGCATGTGTGTGGTGTGTGTGCGTGTAAGGGTCTGTGTGTGTATATGCGTGAGCGTGCGGCTGTGTAAGCGTGCGTTAGTAAAGGGATTGGATTAGTGTGGGTCTATGTTTTGGGTGAGTGGTACAATATACAAACTTGTCATAACTTAATTAAGTTAAATATTTTTCTGTTTCGTCGTAGGTTTTATTTTGAAGGTATGTACGGACAGTCTTTTTACAAGTGTGATAGGGCAATTTATATATTGGGCATTTTCTGTTTATTGTGTTGTAAAGAGACGGACCTAAGTAATAAAAGAATCTTTTAGTAAACGACAGTCGGGTTTTTGGAGGATTACATATTTTATCTTTTCGGCGTTTATTTATTTCGATATAGGGGGTTATGCGGTGTTGCAACAGGATTGTTTGCAAAATAAAGTGTTGCCGCACATTGAGGACGTTGCAGGTTTGGTATAACTGATTAGTTGGATAAATTAGTGGACGGAAGGTAGCCACTTTCAGTATGGCGCGATGTGCAACTTCCAATGGTTTAATGATGGTTTTTGCAGCACCACCCCAACAGGAAATACAATAGGTGATAATAGATAAGCTTATGGCAAAATAGACATTACGTATAATTATAGGATTAGCAATATTTCTTAAGGTTTTAAATATATATATAAGTTTGCGAACTCTGCCAGTAAGGAGATTAATATGAGATTTAAATTTAAGATTCTTATCTATGACTATACCTAGGTATTTGATTTCATCCGTAGATGATATAGGTTCGCAGTGGCAAGAAACTTGAGTTTGCAAATTAAATGTGTGAGCTTTAAGTGATATTGGTGAGTTTGGTTGGGTGGCAGAACTGATCGAGTAGATAATGAACTTGGTTTTGGAGGTATTAAGAGTAAGCTTATGGAAGTTAAGCCAGTTCAACGCTACATCAAAGCCATGCTGTGCTTTGTCCTCGAGTTCAGACCATGTGTTGGCGACAAAAGTTATAGCAGTGTCATCTGCAAAGGATGTTATCTTAGCATTTGGGATATTTAAATTGCATAGGTCATTTATAAAAACTAGAAATAAAGTGGGACCCAATATGCTTCCCTGTGGAACGCCATAGTAGATGGGGAGCTCATTGCTGCTGCTGTGACGATCAATCTTCACTACTTGGGAGCGATTTGTAAGGTAGCTTTGAAAGAGATCCAGTTGCAACCCCCTGACACCCATCTTTTCAAGTTTGAGTAAGAGAGAACAGACTGGGACCGTGTCGAACGCCTTCGCAAGGTCTAGAAATATTGTTAGGACCTTTCTATTAGTGTTCAGGTTTTGTATTATATTGTTAGTTAATGCCTGAACTGCGTCACAGGTTGACTTGTTTTTACGAAATCCAAATTGTTGTGTTGATATTAGTTTGTAATGTTCTAGGTAGTATACAAGTCTTTTATTGATTAGTCGTTCGCCTTATCCAAGGTACTAGACCTTGGATAAGGCACTCAGAACAGCAATGGGACGGTAATTATTCGGCAAGTTCCCGTCGCCTCCCTTGAAGACTGGGTGAATGATTGCCTTTTTAAAAGAAGAGGGAAAGACGCCAGTCTCGAAACAGAGGTTAAAAATGTGGCACAGTATGGGTGCCAGGGAAGTTGAGTACCTCTTCAGGATGTAGGGTGATATACCATCCCAGCCAGTTGCAGCATCAGAGCGCAACGAGTGGATGACTGTTGTAATTTCGCCAGGGTCAGTAGGGTCGAGAACGAATGATGAGGTCGATGTGATATCAGAAGTGGGTTGAGTGACTGTCAATGGCTGAGTAGTAGTAGTGTGAATTATATCATTTGCAAGCCTCTCGCCAATGTTAACGAAGTATGAGTTTACAGTGTTGCAAGACTCAATAGGTGAAGATGACAAAGTTAGTAATTGAGCAGATGTATTGTTAGTTTTAGTAGTGTTAGTTACCCGTTTAATAGTGTCCCATAGTGTTTTTGGGTGTTTACTAGCTTTATTTAGTTCCTCTGTGTCATAAATTCTCTTTGCTTTCTTTAAAATACGAATACAAAAATTTCTGTACCGAAGGTAAGTAATTTTTAGAACTTCATTTCCTGGGAATTTTTTTACTTTCTTGTGTAGAGCATCCCTGTTTCTTATGCACCGCAATAAACCAGGTGTGATCCATGGTTTGAGAATTTTCTTTTTTGATGAAACTTTTTTAACTGTGGTATTTTCAGAAATGGATACAGTTATTAAATTCAGTAATTTATCGGTAGCTATATTTGCGTCTTTCGTACTCAAAATAGGGGTCAAATCCAGTTGTGACATTGATTTGTCAAGCCCTTCATAGTCAATTTTTGTTATAAGGGAGTTTACGACCGTTCGTGAACATTTATCGTGAATGCAAAGTAAGGAGGAGGAGTGATCAGTTATTGTGGAGCTTAAGACAAATGTGTGGCTGGGGGAAATTGTTTTGAGGAACGTGTGGTCCAAACAATTGCCATCCCTGGTCGGTAGGGTGTGGGCAGGAAGATAACCGTGAAAGGCAAGGCAATTTAGGTATTCGTGGGAGCGGATGTCAGATATGGTAGGTTTGATGTCCACGTTCAGGTCACCTGTTATAACTACCGATTTAAATCTATGCAGCGATGGAAGAATGTTGTTCAGAACTGTGAGAAAGCTGTTTATATTGTCTATTGACGGCGAGCGATAGATACAGATTATCGCCAAGTCAAAGTTAATTTTTATAATAAGACCAGATGCAGATCGGTGGAAATCTGGCTCTTCGCATGTAACAGATAGGTCCGATTTTGAATACACCACTACACCATCACTTTGATTTATATGTTTGGTAGTCTTGAACGTGGAGTAGTTATTCAGAATCGGGATAGTGCTATTGCTAGAGCATGGTAGCCAGCATTCAGTTAGTACAACTAGATCGCAATCGAAAGAAATTCGGTGCAGAAGCGTTTGCAAGTTTAAAAAGTTACGGTTTACGGAGCGAATGTTTTGTGTCAGGATTTTAATAAAGTTATTAGGACACTTCACAACGGATAGTGTTTCCTCAGGTGTGCATGTATAGGTAGTTGATACAGATAGTTCGTCGATGTTGTCAATTAAATTGTTTATGTTAGTAGACATTTTTTCGGTAAAGTACAGGCAGTTTGATGGTTACGACAAAATAGGGTGGTATTTATTTTAGGAACGTGTGGGAAGCTTATGATTGGGGGTAATAAATTTAAAAACATATTTTTTATGATATTGAGGTAGCTAGGTAGGGAATAATAGGGATGAACGCAAGCATATGTAAGGAGTATATATGGTGACATGATGAAGTTGTAATAGGTAGGTGTTGAGTGATTCATGTGTAAGAGTATGTTGTGGTGATAGTAATAGCTAAGTGTGTGAGTTTTGTTTGTGTTTGTATTTAGTGTTTTAACATAGTAATTAGAGAAAATAGCAAAAGTAATAAAATAATACGAAAGATATAGCAGGGTATACTTAAATGCAAGTAGTCATGCTCTGATGATAGTCGCCAGCTGCTTCAGTTGTTCTTCGCTTTTTACCAAGATAGTCTGGCTATCAGGATCCTTTTTTAGCATAACTCTTCCATTTGACGTCCAGCAATAGTTGTACTGGTGTAGCTTTGCATGGTTTCTAGTAAGGTAAAATAACCTTTTAGAATTCGCTGTTAAAAGTTCGTTGATGTAAATTGGTGTTTCCTGTGCGGATTTTAAGTTTAGATGGGTTGATTTTATCTTGTCTTTCGGATTGCGTTTATTATAGTCTTTAACAGCAGCAAGAAAATTCGTTTTCGTTAGTGTATTACAGAACTCAACTGATAAACTCGATGTTAAGTTTTCCTTTTTTGAGGGTAATCTTATAATATCCCGGATACTAGCTGATTCTGTATCAAGGCCTAGATGTCTTGATAGGTGCGTTATAGTTTCATACAGCATGATTTTAGTCTCATTCTGCCTTTTGGGTACATTGCGTAATTCTATAGAGGTTTTCACGAGATTGTGGTCGAGAACTTCCAACTTGTTTTCCAGTGTAGCTAACTGGATTGCCATGGAGCCACGTTGATTTTCTAGTCCCGTAATTTTATTTTCGAGTGACTGTAATTGATCGGAGATCGCTGTCATTGCCTTTTCAAGCTCAGTATTTGTAACCTTAATATCCGTGTAGTGATTTTTTATTTCCTTAATATGACCTTCCAATTTGTCCAATCGGGTGCTCTGAGTACACATCAACTCACTAATCATCTTCTTGATATCATTCTTAAACATATCCAGGTCATTACCGGTGACGTCATCCGAAAGGCATCTGCGTTTGGCTCTCTGAGTGATGTTCCCTCCTGAGTCTTCGTCTGCGTGCAGCTTCCGGATATCAGACTCCGAACGCGATGAGAATTGATTCGTAGGAGTTTTGGGTGGTGTTTTATACATGTTACCTTAACTTGTTAGTTTGTATAAACAGAACCACAAATCAAGACAAAGCAAAGTAATAGAAATAAGTTACTCGCTAATCGCTATCGCTCTTAAGTTGTGGCAGCCGACAAGGATGACGCACGCACGGCGTACGCGCAGCAAGCTCCGCCCTCTATCTCCGTCTTGACTGTTGCCGGCCCGTTTCCACCAGTACTCTGCGTTTCGCGCTCGCTTCAAACTTTATGCGCGCCTAGTACTTTTGCGAAATATATTTGACGTTTAATTTCGAAATAACTATTATTTTATAATAAAAATTAAAAATACTTTTACAGAATGCACGTCTAAACGCTTTCGCGGTCCGAGGGGAAGGGGTACGTGCAAAGTAATATTATGATAGGACAATGGCAGCTATAACAACATTTTCGGTTGGCGATTTCGTGTTATTAGAAAACGAAGAGCAAAATTAGATTATAAGACGTAACGTTACACGTTATTTCTGTTAATTATTTTTTAACAAAAATAACTCTTATAATGGATCTTGAAGGAATTATAGTGGCAACACTCCAGCTACGTCCTGATTGGCTGTGTTCTCCTTCCACCAAAATATTGCTAGAACTATCCAACCTCGGGCTATATAAAACCCGGGAGCTCATTTGACGGGAACGCGGCTGAAGAAACCATTATCTAAAAACTTCACGACAGTTATTTGTTGAAGTACTAACTTTTTATAACTACTATGTAATAATACTCGTACCTAAGTGTTGTGAAAAAACCCCAGACGAGTGAGTGTCGCAAACACCTATTTCTTCGCCGCTTATAGTTGTTCCAACTCTCTTTATAACTTAGATCTACCTACAGCTCACTTTTCTAAGCGTTCACAATGTAACCGTTATCCGTACTGGTACCTATCAATTATGCTCCGTAATCTCGTCCTCATTGTTCCTTATTTACTATGTAGTTTGCGCTTCTTGCAGACTCGCCAATCACATTATTTAAAGATTTTTTCTTCATCAAGAAAAAACAAATGTTATCTATGGTTCACTCGTTGGCGCGTTCTCCTGACATCTGTCAATCCAATCATTGTACTTTTTTGTGCCGCGCGCTGATCACGTTTTCGTATATAAAAGTTCAGAAAAATTTTAACGAGATGGGAAATCTTAGAAGAAAACGAGACAAGAAATGAAGGAGCTGACCGAACGTCTGCGAGAACTGGAAAATCGCTTGAAGAAGCGAAAACGGAGCCGTCATCGAAACTCAAGGTATCGGCAGTTGAAATCATGTTCCTAAAATAACATAGGGTACCGTTATACTATACGCACAACAGTCTCGAGAGTTTTCACGAGAGGTTAACCATGAGAACGTAACTGTGCCGTATACTTACACAAGAACGACACCACATGAGCTTTCACGAGAGGTTAGCCGATGGTACATACGTTCAGTGTTATAAACACGTTTCTGCTGGATTCCTGGCCGTCTCTAAGAGTTTTCACGAGAGGTTAACCATGATAACATTCAACTGTGCCATATATTTACAATAGAACGACACCACACGAGCTTTCACGAGAGGTTAGCCGATGGTACATACGTTCAGCGTTGTACACACGTTCCGGATGGATCCCTGGCCGTCTCTAAGAGTTTTCACGAGAGGTTAACCATGAGAATATTCAACTGTGCCATCAACACCATACAAACTTTCACAAGAGGTCAGCCAATGGTCTGTAATAATAATTTATTTATTTCAGGTAAATAACCATTGCCACAAAACATAAATTAACAGAAAACATAATAAATAATTCAAAATAAAATCAGATAAAAACCAGTCTATATGTCCAGTATTAAAACACATGCTGTATCCCTGGAGCTATCACGAGAGGTTAGCCGTGGATTTAGATCTAAGCAGTCTGGGACTTAACTCTAATTATTCTTCATAGATGAGTACAAAGGTCAAGTAGGCAGTCGCTCCATGTAAAATACCGGTATTCAGCTGCATCCAGTTAGACTGGAAGCCGACCCCAAAATAGTTGGGGAAAAGGCTAGGCAGATGAGATGAGTACTAAGCCCTCTTCCATGGAGGGTACTACAGTTGGACTGTGACTGAAGTCAACGCAGCCGGACTGAGAATATCCATACTCAAGGCCGCTAATTATAATCTAATTCCAAAATGCTTCATATTTCTATATGTTAGTATAGAATGTAACTTACATATGCTATGTTAGTACTTCAATTCTACTAAAATACAGTCTGAAGGAGGCTAAGAGTGAAACGGTATACATACATACCCCAACCTACTTGTGAATGAAAAATCTACTTGTGAGATGCTGGGGTACAGTTAGTTACTGTACCTATGGAACTGTATGGCAGAAAATAAATATGAAACACGCATAATCTGTAGCATAATGAACCCACCAAAATTGAAAAAGGAAGGGTTGTAGCAATACTGAACCCACCAAAAATGAAAAAGAAAGGGTTGTAGCATAATGTAGTAAATAGGAGTGGAATCAAATGGAACCACCATGATCAGGGAGCAGCGAATTACAGTGGCTGCTGCTATTACACTCATTGGAAAAGTTTATAACAGTCTAATAACCTCCCAAGTGTTTGTATAGTGCAGATCAAATCGAAATATTAAGTTACCGAGCTAGATTACTGTGTGACATTTATCATGAAAATTGCAACACACAGATCCTTAATCCTACCCAGCCTTAACGAGGAAATGCAAGAATTGATGTAAGTAAACACCAATATCAGAATACCAGATAAATTCAATGCCAACAAATCATCGCCAGAACCAACATCATCACTAGCTCAGGTACAGACTGGTAGATTGCAGTATTTCTCTGAAGTATGGTATTACTAATCCAACTATACATGAGTTGGATCAAGGGTTATAAAGTACCTTTTACCGAGTTCCAGTTCAAGCTTCTGAATAACAACTTCAGTCAGAAAGAAAGCAATCTATCTCCATTGAATAATCCTTTACCAGGTGCCATAGAAACATGCTCCTGTCAATAATCAAATTTATCTAGTAACTGTATAATTTTACCAAACTCACATGGTACTTGGAGATACATATTAAATCTCAAAAACTTAATATTATGTAGTATGTTACTACTTACATAAGTTTTTGTCTACAATAATATATAGATAAAAAAAAAAAAAAAAAAAAAAAAAAAAAAAAAAAAATGTATCTGCTACTTAAACAAAGACGAGTGCCTAGACAGTGCTGCCAGTGTCTAGGATAATAAAATTGTTGGATTCAGTCCAGTCTGCCATTTCACTTTCTCAGGAAAAGATAGAGTTATCCTACAGTCCATAATATAAAGAATATTAAGTCTGAAATTAGATACAAGTAATAGAGTTTATCTAATTACTAGGTATTCTAGCATCTGCACCGGCAGCAGCTGTAGAATATAGTTATCTTTCCAATTCCAATTTATAGTAACGGCTCCATCGTTTTATCAATGATTCTACCAATGTCAAGGTTGAAGGAAACAAAGTGTATTCGCTGAGGTTGACCGGTTGTACTGCCTTAAGCACAGTTTAATTGCAACTGGATCTGTTTGAATAGCCTGTAAGGACAACACAATACATTTATTAGGATAAATTGTTAATAACCAGACAACACAAATTAATTTTATTATGGGACAAACACAATGAACCACCACTATGATGGTTAAATTTATACCAAGATAATGGAAAGTAACAAAACAACAATGAAAATAATAAAGTTAGAACTAGATTAAAAATCAATTATTGCAAATACAACAAAACTAGAAACAAATTTAAAATCATTTATTTGCAGAGATTGTTGGTTACCTTACATTCAACAAACCATAATAGAATTAAACAATTTGACTTTGTTCTTGAAATATTGCCTGATACTTCTCAAACTGGCTGGGGACTGGTATGTAATGACATCAAAATCCACAGGCACTGGACAGCTAATGATGAAAAGTTCCTTACCATACCTTGAACTAAGTACTAGCAGCAATTATGGGGCTCAAAACATTTGCAAGCTAAGTCAGATATTGTGAGGACTTAGAAAAGATATCACAATGGCCATAGCCCGTATCAGTCAGATGGGTGGTACGCGCTTTACTCATGTAAATAGCTTGGCTTGACAGTTTTGGCAATGGTGCGAGGAAAGACAAATATGGGTTTATGCATGAACCCATGAACCTGTTGTAAACAGGTCCAATACTAAACGTCAACATAACATGACTTCCTGATCCAAGTGCATGTTTATAGATCTATTTACTGTCAAATGAGATCTTCACACCCAATGCACAGGAGTCACTCACTGATTGCTACCATAATATTACCAGAGACGCTTTCCTGAGAGGAGAAAGACTGATCCCTTCAATTGATATAGTGCTAGCTTCCTTGTCTAGCAAAACAAAGGAAAACTATTTATGGATTTGCTCTAAATCAGTGGATTCTCTTCTGTTAGAATCAAGACATTGGCCCCTAGGCTCAGTCATGATAGTTATATAATTTTTACCACTAAGTTTAATGAAGCACTGTCATATAGCTCACTCAACATCCTAATGGTATTGAGTGAGCTATATAATAGACAGCAAATTCTCTAGTTTTAGCCCCCACATTGACACAGATGACAAAGGGGCAATATTTATATTAAGTAGTAAATAGTTTGGGACCCCAGTATCGTTTGGGTTATTTAATTTATTTCCTAATCAAAACCTTGGTTTAGAGTTACTAACCAAACAATTAGTAACCAGAATAGCTCCTGTGATTGCATACAGAATTCAAACCTTGTCATTTATTAGTATAAATAACATTCTTGTAATGAGGATAATATTAACACAAACATTCCAGATATAATTAAAACCTGGTAGATCTCAACTCAACTTGATACTACCATTATAAAGAGAATTTATCTATCTGTACTGCCCACAACCCTTAAATCGTCCTATCTAGATTTTATTATGAGTATACCTAAGACAATATTGTAAATCATTAATTACAACTATAAAAAAAAAAAAAAAAAAAAAAAAAAAAAAAAAAAAAAAAAAAAAAACCTTATGATGTCACCTCTACTGTAACCAATAGTAGATGGATAAAACAAATTTTAAGTAATAGTGGAATAGATATTTCTAAATAAATCCAATACAGACATGTCTCTACTTCAAAGGGCTCTGAAGAAGGTGTCAATATGCTGGTTGGACCACAATTCCTCAACCCTTGCTCGGTTTTATAAGAGTCCTTTTATTAGTGATTCTAATGATTTTGCTCCAGCTGTGTGCTATACAGAGTGATTGTTCATAGAACTTATTACATGTGCCTTAAAGGATTATTAATTAAACTAGTTGATTCAAAACGGAATAAGAATTCCAGAAACTAATAGTAATTAGAGAATTATAAATTAAGTTAAATAGTTACCCTATTTACCTTAATGGTAGACTGATTCTTAAATAGAAATACATATACAATATTAAGTAACAAACTTAGAATAACATGTTAGGTTACAATGTTCAAATATTGAACAATGCTCATTTTATGTATTACCAACACAATTGAACAATGCTCATTTTATGTATTACCAACACAACTTTATTCTTTGAACATCTACATAGTAAATAAGGAACAATGAGGACGAGATTACGGAGCATAATTATACAGATCGGACTAACTTACCTAGTGACGTCCGATCCTCAATTATGTGAAGTAATCTCGTCCTCATTGTATCCCAACCCTTCCCAGATAATCATCCTACTTGTATGTGTAGGATTGGATTCACCCCTTCTAAAAGTTGTGTTGTGCTGTATGCACTATGCCGGGACTATAATTATGATGCCCATATAGATCATCATGAAGTCCCGTTTTTATGCTTTGAAAGAATGATTGGATTGACAGATGTCAGGAGAACGCGCCAACGAGTGAACCATAGATAACATTTGTTTTTTCTTGATGAAGAAAAAATCTTTAAATAATGTGATTGGCGAGTCTGCAAGAAGCGCAAACTACATAGTAAATAAGGAACAATGAGGACGAGATTACTTCACATAATTGAGGATCGGACGTCACTAGGTAAGTTAGTCCGATCTGTATAATTCTCTGTTATAATAACTTCTTAAGCGGCCTACAATCTTGTTATCTTATTTCTATTAACCATGTATCCAGCGGAGGATATCCAGATCTATTCGTAGCGTAGGTTTAAAAGTGAAAAGAAAGTCTATAATTCTTCTTCACCTACTTACACATTTGGATGTCATTCTTTACCTTTCTTTATTCATGTGTTTCTATTGTAACGCACCACCTGGGCTGCCACATCTCGATAACCAGTGGATGCCAGCTCACTGCTGTCCACCGTAGACAACTCCGACTACGGTTGTCGGGATGTCAGTCGGTCGCGTGTGTCCGGACATCACCTCAACGGACAAACCGACTGATTACAGGGTTTTTTTTCTTCCTTCCTTCCACCTTTCTGCCTGCCTACTTTGCTTCTGCACCTGCACCTGCACCTGCACAGACGTACGTGTCTACGTGCGCTGTTGAAGGCTTGAGGCCCGGAGGCGGTTACTAATACTGCCACCACCGTCGCCGCAGGGGAGCGGCTGGACGACCCTGCCGCGGCGCTACGGGACCCTGGACATCTACCTCCAGTTCCCGCTACCTACGTCTGGAGGCTCTATAGGGCAGTAGTGTTCTTAGACGGTTATAACAATGTTAGATCGAAAGTTCAGAGGTCCGTTTCTGGTAAATGATTTTTAGCTATGATTAAACAATCAAAGTTTGTTTACATGGCTCTGGTAGATGATTTTAGCTATGATTAAATAATCAAAGTTTGTTTACATGGCTCTGGTAGATGATTTTCGCTATGATTAGATAATCAAAGTTTGTTTACATAGCTCTGGTTGATGATTTTCGCTTTTATTAGATAAAATCAAAGTTTGTTTACATGGCTCTGGTCATTGGATGTTTTTGCTAAGATTAATCAAAGTTTGTTTAGTTAAATTAGAAGTAGTTTTGACATTACGAACAGGATTAAAGTTTTCTTATTTCAAAAGTTAGAAGCCGTAAATGGTCAGAATTGGCCGAGTGGAACATGCACTGCTGTTGAATTTTTGGTTACAGGTTAACACAGGAACGTGTGCAAACAGGATGGCAGTGCCCCACAGCATCTGTTTTCGATGCGGCAACACCAGACATGTTGCTTCGAGATGTCCACGAAGCAATGATGTAGGCGCCAGTATGGTGGGGGCCCAGACGGTTTCGGGCTAGCGTTTGCAGCAGCTGCTAGTAGCGAGTGATACGGTTCAAGTTTGCTATGACAGTAATCCGAGCAGTGTATTGATGAATACTGGGTGAGTCACAACCATTTTATTACGATTCTGTCACTCTATCATCAATGATTGTGTTGCGTCAAAGTTGGCTTAGCTTAGTGACAACTGATGTTGAGTTGACTGATATTCACTTAGATGAGATAATAGACCACGAGACACAGGGTATAAAAAAAAATGCAATTACGATAACATTCGATTTGACTAAAATAAAAGTTAGTCTCTTATTATTGTTGTAAAGGCGCTTGACTTAGCGAGCCTAAGAATACCCTCATGATTGTGTGAGAAGGATACCCGATCACCAAGTTACTCGAGAATTAGATGTCATAGTTGATAACAGTGGTAGTGAGACCACCTCTGATTAAGAATGGCTTGTACACTCAAACTCAAAACTTAAGACCGCACCTCATGAGTAACATGTGGCGACGGGTCTATAAGAAATCGTTGGTGTGATTCTTTTCTGTGTTGGTGCACAGAGCCCCTCATGTGTTGTAGCATATGTGGCGGCAGATGTCTAAAGAGTCGTTGGTGCAATTCTTTTCTGTGTTGGTGCACAGAGCCCCTCGTGTGTTGTAGCATATGTGGCGGCAGATATCTTAAGAGTCGTTGGTGCGATTCTTTTCTGTGTTGGTGCACAGAGCCCCTCATGTGTTGTAGCATATGTGGCGGTAGATATGTAAAGAGTCGTTGGTGCGATTCTGTTCTGTGTTGGTGCACAGATTACAATGAAAGTTTCACGAGTTGAGTATACATTGCCTATGAGTTTGATTTCGGTAAAGTCTAACTGATTTGTTACAATTTTTATGGTTGAACTTGTTGATCGGTCGAGTCCTGTCTGTGTTGGTGCACAGAGCGGTTCAGGTGTTGTAGCACATATTGCGCTAGTTTTCTTTTACCGAGTATCAATGGGTCGAGTCCTGTCTGTGTTGGTGCACAGAGCGCTTCATGTGTTGTAGCACATATTGCGCTAGTTTTCTTTTACTGAGTATCAATCGGTCGAGCCCAGTCTGTGTTGGTGCACAGAGCGCTTCATGTGTTGTAGCACATTTTGCGTTAGTTTTCTTTTTCTGAGAATCAATGGGTCGATTCTAGTCTGTGTTGGTGCACAGAGCGCCTCATGTGTAGTAAGCACATGTGGTGACTAGTCTCAACCGCACCTTATGTGCAGTAGCTTATGTGACAACTGATCTAGTAAGAATCATTGGTGTGATTCTGGACTGTGTTTTTGCACAGATTTTGGTAAATAGTAACTGATTCGTTACAATTTTGATTTTGTTTGGTTCAACTTAATGATCGAACCTTTTCTAATGATTAATGTTGGGAGTGCGAAACCTTGACATCAAGGCATTGTAAATGAAGACTAGAGAAATTAAAGTAACAATGAGATAGATTTACCTGAGTTATAAGGTAATGGCAGGATAGCCGAGTTACCTTAGATATTTGGCAGGATAGCCGAGCTTGTTTACTCTGTGAGTATATTTGGTCCGCAGGTACTACACCCGAGGACGGGTGCTAGTCAGGGATGGCCGTGTCGTGGATAGATGGCAACACAGTACAGCGAACAGCGCCATCTAACGATTTGTTTGGTAAACGAAGAATCATGTGATCGGAAACGCAAGCGAGCCCTACCGCTTGGACACGATCGTCGGTAGAGGGGATGCAGCGAGGACTGGTGGAGAGACCGAGTGTTGCGACAGTCAGTCTACAGTCGACCGTCGAGCTCGGACAGTCTCGGCAATCGCTCAATACCAACGCACGTGTTTGTTTCCGACGCACGTGTGCGTTTCGGTTGTAAATAGCTAGTTTATTAAAGTTACTGTAAATTCAAATAATCTTTTCGTTCGAGTACCCACTGCAGTGCCCACACCTATCTAAACTATGTCGGATCGTGAAGAAGACCCGATGTATCGCATCTCGGCCACCCGCTGATGCGACATATATATATTCCCTCAATTAATTTAATTTTCCGTAATTAAATTAATTTTCCCTCTTTGGGGGCTCTAAAATATTGACAATGACGTTTAGTATTGCCAGGTGGAGATTTTTGTTTTCTGCTTTTGCTTTTAAATTCGCGTATAAAGAGTGTGGAAATTCAAGTACTACATCAGTTATCTCGGACTAAGTACGAATATAATCAGGATTGAACTTCACTTCAGGTAAGTTCGTTTAATCCTATCATTATAATTCAGATGAAGTCATTACAAAATGTCGCAAAACTGCATCTAACTGTGGAAAGAAATTAATAAAAGTACTAGGGCCGCATCATGAGTAAGGAATTGTTATTGCCGAATTGAAAATCGTTTGCTCACAGAACCCTGATTACGTCGTTACACACACAATGTAAGCATCATTGTGTATGGTTAGGGTCTCCCCGAGATCTCATAGTGATAACAAGTAAATAAATAGTCTTCAAGCAACCAGGAATTTTATTGGAACCAAGTGATCTCCTCCAATCCAGCGCAAATAATAATTTGGTGGTGAGAACACAAGAACTCTCATCCCGAACATCGGGTACGTGAACCAATTGCAGTATTTGCAGTCCGTGTAGTTTCAATTACTCCTGGTAAATACAACTTCTAATTCAGACTTCTATCGAGATAACGCAGCCCCATAATATTATGATCTTTGGATTGAAATGAATGATTTTCCGGTTGTGGGAATGTTCTAACGAGATAAGGCGGCCCCGGAATGCAAGGGCAACTGAACGAACAGGGTGGTTTTTTTAGTCAGTAAAAGTCTTTTCAATTTTGAATTTGAATTATGTAATTAGTTTGCTCCGGTGTGTTAGATTTACATAAAAGTTTAACGGAGTTTAGTTGAAATTATTATTAGGCTGTAAAATAATCTTGAATTCTTGAACAATATTTTTTAATAGTAGTGGACATCTAATAGGACAGTTACCCTAGTATCTAAATTTAACGAAATAATATTTAGGTACCAGGATATTATATTATTATATTATATATAGGAATTTATTTAGCGTTATTGTTTGTTTTGCTCGTCAGTCGACATCTGTTCCGTGTCTATTGCACTCGTTTCTACGCGCATCAATTCAGTACGGCTACACCTTGGAATTGACTTTTTTTGTTGTGTTTGCAAAATGTCGTTAAGTAATAGCGAATATTACGAAATGATGTTGTGTGTCGGAGCAGAACATGGTGATTTGCGAGCTGCCCGAGAACTGTACCGTCGCCGTTTTATTGAGGGTAGACCAGATGCTGAGTGTCGACAGCTGCCTTCGCCGGCATGTTTTAGTCGGATGGTACATCGTCTGCACCAAACTGGGTCATTCCACGCACCTGCTTCAGAGGGTCGCCCGAGTACTACCGATCCAGAATTTGAAGAAGCCGTATTGGAGCATTTTGAAGCCAATCCACGCACTAGCACACGTCGAGCTGCATTAGCGCTGGGTGTCTCTAACCATATGCAGGTATGGCGAGTGCTGAGCAATGACGGTCAGCACCCCTACCACTTCCATCGCACCCAGGAGCTGATACCCGCAGATTGTTTGCCTCGCGTGGCTTTCTGCGAGTGGTACCGAAACCAGATAGAAGCTTCGCCAGATTTTGGTTCAAAAGTACTATGGACCGATGAGGCATCCTTCACGAGAGCAGGAATAAGCAACATCCACAACGAACATGTTTGGTCTCACACGAACCCGCATGCTTCGACAGAGTCGTCATTCCAACACCAATGGCGACTAAACGTGTGGGCAGGTATAATTGGAGACGTCGTCGTAGGACCAGTTTTCTTGCCGCAAAGCTTAAACGGCCAAAATTATTTAAGCTTCCTGAGGAACGAATTAGACGATGTCCTCACAGTGCTGCCAGTGTTAAGTTATGTTAATCTCGTGATGGGGAATAATTTAATTTTTCAACACGACGGTGCCCCGGCTCACTTTGCGCGAGATGTGCGCCATTATTTAGATGCGCGTGTTAGGAAATAACCATATAAACTATCTATAAGTATATATTATTATGTAGGTATATTACCCAAAATAAAGCTTTGAATATCAGAATGGTTACTAGTTATTTAATGTGTGTAGAAAGTACCCATGAATATGGTATGTGTGTAGGGAAAGGATTTTATGAAATAAAGCACAGAAAGACAAGACCAGATGTTTATTTCAATTTAGGCTTGTCAGTAATCAGAAAGCTAGTCGTCCGTTCGAGATCTAAGTCAGCATGGAGAAGAACGGACAAGAAACTCCATGGAATCAGTATTATAGTATTCTATCAACACATTTATTACATTGTCATACATTATCGTTATTTTAAAAACAATTCTATCTCTTGGACAATGGTCCAAGGAACTCAGAATAATAGCATACTAACAGTAGCTAGGAATATTACATTATACACCTTAAAACATTAGCAATATTATAACAATACAGAACAACATAGTTATTAGCAATAATAAAGATAATAATATCAATTAACTTATATGACATCTGGTCGATCTATTTCACATAATAACGGCACTAGTTATCAACTGAATATCTAGCAAACAACAACTGATTTGATAGTCATTACAATCCTTTTTATATCCTTTAAACCAACGTCTTATAAGTCAAACATCTACCGCCATTTTGAACCAATCACAGATCATCATATATTTTGGCTTAATATCTTCTAACACAGGTAATAATAAATAAATCTTATTAAGTGAAACCATTTTAAAACATTACAAAGTAATTAAGCAATTTTATAAGAGTTAATTCGTATTTCTTAGCCATCATTAAAAAGAATATCAACATCAACTGACAGTATTGTGCCGATCGTTTGAAACAGCTTATTATATTAAATTAGCAATATAAAATCTAAGATATACTACAAGTATAATCAAATATTACATAATCATTTATAGTAATAACATTTAAGTGATTTTGAAAAGTTATGACTATTGTTTTGTTGTAAACACAGTATCTAGTCAAATTAGGTATACTTCTATGTTGGTCTCAATCTTCGTAAATGTGATATTCTAATATTATAATTAAATAAAATGTTATGTCTAACACGCGCTTTCCTCAGTGGGTTGGGCGTGGTAGTAGGAGCGTGGCTTGGCCTTCGCGATCCCCAGACCTAACCCCGTTAGACTTTTTGTGGGGGTACATTAAAAATCTAGTGTACGCAGTGCAGTGTGATACAGTAGACCAAATGAAAGTGCGGATTGAGGCCGCTTTCAGGACAATAACACCAGATATGCTACGCAATGTTCAGTTGTCCATGAACAAACGAGCGGCCTTGTGCATACAATACCAAGGTCAACACATCGAACCCCATCTTTAAAAATGTAAGTCAATTTACTAAATTAAACAAAGCTTTAAGATTTTACTGTTTACTCGGTAATAACTTAATAAGTAATAATAAGGGATGAAACTAGTTAACCTACCTAAACTTTGTTTCGATTTTTTACGTAAATTTTGTTATCTCAGTTTTTACGTGCAATTTCAGGCTTGATATTAACGAGTAAACTGAAAATCAATAATTACGCATTAATTTTTAAATCACGGTAAAGTAGGTATGTATGGAGTAACGCGCGCGCGCGCGCCATCGCTACGGCGCGGCGGCGGCGTCGCCCAAGGGGGGCGGCGCGCGCGCGCAATCGCTTTGTCGGCGCCGCTCAAAGGGGGCGGCGCTCGGCGGCATGTTTTATTTCGTCAGTTCGCGCCGACAAAGGCGGTAGGTTACTACCTACAGTACTAGGCGCACAGAATTACGGAAGAGATTTATCGTGATATTGGCAAGTAACGTGGAAAGTCATTGACCTAAATAGTGCGGTGACATGTTTGTTATGATTTGAATTTAAGAAACCTAGGGATACCGAAAATTTGGTATCAATTCTTAGAGTACCTATTTTATTTTGAGTTGAAACTGTGGTATAGTGATTCTATACCATTAAAAGAAGCCGTCTGTTTTGGATGATTACATGGTTTAAGTTACACGTTGTATAATGAAGAAATAATTAATTTCACAGGAAAGCAAACTCCAACAGTACAATAATGTAATTAGATAGGAGTCCCGTCAGAGGTATCAGTAGAGTTGCGTCTACAGTAAACAGTCCACACGCTGTCATCTTACTGAAGGTCCGGTTAGCTTGTAGCACGCGCTTGCACAAATGTCTGACACTTTCTGTAAGAAAATTAAAAGATGAGAGAGAGAGAGGGTAAGTTACAATAAAAAAACAATTCCTCTGATTTCGATATTGATTCTGAAAGGTGGGTAAAAATAATTTAGATATTACAGTCGAAATTGTTGTTGTTCTTACTTGGACAGTTTGTATCCATCAACCGCTGTATACACGCAGACTCGGCTTCCTCCACACAAATATACAACTTCTTACATTGCCAACAAGTGATAAATACAAGTAATAATCTTTTTACATTCCAGAAGACGATAAAGATGGTCGGAGGTGGAGGCCACTGAAATCAGCAAGCAGCAAAATATTAATAGCTGGCTGTGCTCTGAAATGGAACAGTTCTTCATCGTGGAAAACTTATTCATTCAATAAAATTAAATTGACATTGAGTAACTGAGTCAGATACCAAAAATTGAGTAGCACACTCTACATAGAACCTTAATGAAATTAGGATTGCGCGTGCAGTACCTACCGTACATGATGAAAAAACAAGAGAAGCTTCTACAAAAATAAAGTAGACGAGAGATTTAGTGTGAGAGACAGAGAGAGTTATATCTTTCTTCTGTCTCATTTATCTAAATGTGCCTGAACGTGACACGTGCTTGAAATTTCACTCTTGATTCTCGTCCAATAATGCTGCTGCTGCTGCTTAAGAAGTTTCATGCTTAAATAGTTTAATATAATGAAGGAAATTAAGGCTGAGGCAGTACAAATGCAGCATTTAGTCTTATAAATCATATAATTTAATATAAAAGCAAAACGTAATGGGATAGATCTCAAAAGCAGGAGCTAGAGAAGTCACAGAATAAAAACTGGCCAAGTGCGAGTCGGACAAACTTACGAAGGGTTCCGTACCACAAGGCAAAAACGCCGAAAAAAACACGTTTGTTGTATGGGAGCCTTTTGTTGTATGTTCATGAGATACAACCTGGTGACAGACGGACTGTGGAGTCTTAGTAATAGATTCCTGTTTCTACCCTTTGGGTACGGAACCGTAAAAATGAAAATGACAAAGAAAAAATTCCTGTTACCACATGAAAACTTATGATACATTATGCATATACTCACTTGGGGCGACGATGCTTGCAAATGCATTAAGTATGCCTGCACAGAACATAGAACACAAATAAACGAGTTGCATGTTCGGTATAATACCTAAAAAAGAAGTGGGAAATGAAATATGTATATTATATAACAATTATTGCAATGTAAGCAATTACCGACTTACTAATACTCGGAAACATTTTGTATACAGTTTGTATGCTTCTAAAATATTTTGATACGTCTTAAAAAACTTGTTACAGTATTCATCATTCTGTTCTTCATTATTTATTGCTAGTATGTTCTTAATCCACACTTTCAGATTCGTTTTCAACAGTGTTGTGAGGCAGATACCATAAATTAAATTAAGATTATATTGTGTAGTTAGTACATCGCGGGAAACTATAAAAAAATTAACCGACCCCTTTAAGACGTACAAAAAAATAGTCGGTAAATTAAAAACTCCGACTACAGCAATAAGTGAGATCCAGTTCCGAACAATATAACTGCGGACACTTTTGCTAATGTCAATGCTCCTATTAATGTCTTGGAGCTTCAATATAAGGGAAACGTTGCTACGGCTATGAACAATGTTGCAAATGATGAGCAAAATGCAGTCGACGAAAGATAAAGTGTTAAGAATCCAAAGGATTGTAAGCGTTATACCAGCTTTATCCGATTTCGTTAAATTGTAGTTCAAATCGTTGGACTGGTGATACACGATACAAAACACATTGAAAAAAGAAAAAGTACAGAGCAGTAATATGTGATACTTCTTCTCACACGGAGTGATATAACTATTTCTAATCTTGTATTTTGAAGTAAAGAATAAAGAGAGCATAATGTTGAAAGGTTGAAATATTCTTCGGACGTCTTTGTCCAGTCTATTATTATTTAGTTTATTGAGTAACAATTTAACTGGACGAATGGAGTTGTTGTTCCACATGATTACTACGCAACTGTTCGATGTTATATGAACAATAATCTGTCATTTTTACAAGGGGCAGTCTGGAAGTTTTTCTATTAGTGTCGCTTGAGGGTACGTAGATTGAAGATTAATCGTGCCTGCTGTCAAATTACATTAAATATGCCTTTTTTGTGTATTTGAAAAGTTTTATTTAATTCAAAATTAATTAAGGGTCTCGTGTATGTCTAGTTTATTTGTTATCTATAACTTAATTTATATTACTATAAACTCAAATCATGTGGAACAATGATATAAATATCATTGTTCTATAATGATTTGAGTTTTCCCATATAATGAATTTTTGACGTTTTTTTATTTTCTAATGATAATTATGACTAATTCAGAAGGTACATAAATAAATTATATTCGTTACATTTATTTATTTTTACCATGTGCGCCCAGTGCGGGTTGGTAGATGTCTCAATCACAATCATTGTCGGCTTTTCTCAATCACAATCATTTCGGCTTTCGGAAGCTTAACGGTGTGGACGTGTGTCGGTTGTCCTCGGTGCTATCCGTCCCTAACTTCAGTGATTGGTTACTTGAGTAAATTTTGATTCCTTGTCTCACTTACCGATTCCTTACCTGTGGTTGACGCCCACTGGGCGGTCTTAGAGAAAGATGCAAATAAGTTTGGAAGTGTAACACTAAATCGGTTTTGGAAGTGTATCTGTGATTCGTCGGATTCGAACTCGTGCCCGGTGGTGTGGGTCGAGCCGAGCGTTCTGCCTACGCGCCACTCAAGCAAGTGCCAGCGGTCTCTACATAGCGATCCGCTACGTGCGGCTAACGTCACTGCTACGCTGCTACGACCATCTGCTACGGGTCGGCTACGAGCATCGCATCGGCTACGCCGTCGCTCAAAACAACTAAGCGTGCCGTTCGCTAGACTTGTGATTCCTGGTTGAGTATTTTAATATTACTGTGGCTACTATTATTCTGTAACTCAACTAGAAGCATGTCCACCCCGCGCACCCCGCCCAAAACTCCCATAACTCGGACAACTAACCCGATCCCAATCGTAACTCAATCGGAACCAGATATCAGCTCGGCAATCATTATGAGCGAAAATGTAAATATGAGTAGATATTATAAACGTCCCCGACCTGCGGACGACATTTCGCCGCAAAGGGATGCCTTTCCATCTCCGCAAGAACTCCGGGATACGCTTTATGAGTGGAAGGAAGAACAGAATACCACGATCTCTAAGCTGATTGCGGATCAGACGGCGGCTATGACCAAACTCACGACTGAAATTGGTGAAATAAAATCTCAAAATACCCAGATACAAGTTTCAAATACAGAAATACGCAAATCTAATGAAGAGCTTGTGAAATCGATGACTTTCATGAATCTTCAATTTGAAGAATTCAAAAAGGAAATCGAGGATCTTAAGAAAGTCCGTCAAGAACAAAGACATCATATAGAAAATTTGGAAAGGAAAATTCAGGACTTGCAACAAAAATCAAGGTCATCTGGTATCGAGATCCGGAACATATCACAATCGGATTCGGAATCCAGTGGCAGTCTTGTTAAAACTGTCTGCAATCTCGGTAAAGCCGTGGGGTTACAAATAACAGAATCTGAGATCCGGGATATCTATCGCCTACCTGGGAAATCATCCTCCACCCCCGTCACCCCTCGACCGATTATAGCGGAATTTTCTACCGTTCAAAAAAAAGAGACCCTGCTATCAGCCGTCCGTTCGTACAATAAGGACAAGGGAAAGGATAATAAAGTAAATACTGCGCTCATCGGTATTCCAGGAGCACGCCAGCCCGTATACATCGCGGAACAACTTCCCTCCAACACCAAAAAGCTCTTCTACTTGGCACGGCAGTTTGCCAAAGACAATGATTTCAAGTTTTGCTGGATATCAAACGGCAACATCTTCCTGAGAAAAATTGAAGGTGCAAAGCAAATATTGGTTAACACGGAAAAATGTCTCCTGGATGTCAAAAACGTAACTATGTGACTATCCGTACTACTTAATGATTGTTTTAAATCCGTCTTTAGTTATAGGCAAACTTGTATAATTTACATACACTCACTCTCATGCACCTTGTACGAATATCCCTTACACAACTCATTTCTACACAATCACCCCATATTTCTATTAATTATATTTAAGCAATGTTTCTCCAATTTTGAGCCCATCCATATAACAGCCCCATTCAAGATTCACACAACTATGTTACGACTTGTAATTTCTGCTCTGTTCAAATGGCTATCATAAATAATATTAACAGCGAACTAGACTCGCTTAACGTAGGTAACTCTTTCACCTGCAGTCCAGAGGACTGCCCAAAATTTGTAAACAATACCGACAGCAACTTAAATTTCATACACTTAAATATACGTAGTATAAACAAAAATTTTGACCAACTGCAAGTTCTGTTGCACTTAACAAAAATCTCACTTGATGTCATAATCCTGACCGAATGCTGGCTCAGTAAGGTTTCTAATTTACCTGTATTGCAGGGTTTTCAATCTTATTTCACGAAAACAAATTCCAACCAGAACGATGGAATAGTCATATACACAAAGCAGGGTCTGCAGGTCTCTGTCTGGGAACCTAGCTTTTTGGGTGGCAACTGCCTGGTTTGTCAAATAGACAAAAAAATGGCTATTGTTCTTGTCTATCGCTCCCCATCATATAATACTAAAGATAGTTTTGATAAGTTTTTAGAAAGTCTAAATACTGTTTACAGCAAACTTTCTTCATGGCAGAACATTGCCCTCATTGGCGACTTAAATATAGATATAAAACAGAATAGTAGTAATGACCGAAGCGTCGACTATCTAATACTTAACACTTCTCACGGGCTCCTGCCAACTCATTTGTTTCCTACTAGGCTTGAAAATTGTATTGATCATGCTTTCGTGAAAACTAACTTAGCCATCACCACATTAGTTCTGGATTCTCATATCACGGATCATAAACCCCTCCTCCTTAGTATTGCTATCACCAATCCCAAACGTGAAACTGGGCACATTTCTACTTCATTGAATTACGCTGCAATTAGGTTAGAGCTGGAAAACTTGGACTTTACAGTCGTTTATGGTATAAACGACCCTAACACATCTATGAACACTTTCATAACAATCTTAACGTCTGTCATCGCTAAACATACGAAGCAAACAATAATCCCGAGGAAAAAAAGAACTATTAAACCATGGATTACCCCTGGACTTCTGAAGTGTATTTTAAATCGAGACAAGTTGCACGCGAGATCTAAAAAAGAACCAAATAATATTATACTCAAAACTACGTACACGCGCTATCGTAATTTTTGTAATGCCCTATTACGAAAGCTAAAGATTGCCTACGAAAAAAATGAACTTGATAAAGCTAAAAATAATCCAAAAGCCCTCTGGAAAACGATTAAAGAAATTACTAACACAGGTAAAAGTAAAAATAGCCCTGTTGAGCTTCTAAAAATATCCGACAATCCTAAATCCTCCATAAATGAAGTGTGCCAATTCTTCACTAATGTAGGGAAAGGGATGGCCGCCAACATCACACCTCAGTCCCACATCTCCTCTAGCCAGCCTTGCAGTGAACTTCCGAAAATCAGAGACAACCCCCTCTCCCCCGCCAATTCCATGGCGCTACTGGAGGTTGATGAAACCGAAGTGGAGTCCTTAATCCTACAATTACGCAATGACTGTGCATTGGGTTGGGATGGTGTATCGCCCTTATTATTGAAAATGTGCCGTCAGACATTAACACAGCCTTTGACGCATATTTTCAAAGGCTGTTTACAAAAGGGTGTCTTTCCTGATGCACTCAAAAGAGCTATTATACATCCAATTTATAAGGCGGGGAACAGAGGCTGTGTCAACAACTATAGACCCATCTCGGTTCTGACAGCTTTGTCCAAGATACGTGAAAGGATTCTTAGTCGCCGTCTGAATAACTTCTTGGACAAGTACCAGATCATAGCCAAAAACCAATATGGCTTTCGTGCTGGAGTCTCAACCGAAGATACAGTCCTTGACTTGACGCAGTTAGGTTCTGGGAACCTGGACAATAAAAAAAAATGTCTTGGAATATTCCTAGACCTTTCGAAGGCATTCGACACAGTGTCTGTTCCCTCACTTTTCACAAAATTGGAACAGATTGGTATAAGAGGCATCGCTCTTCAAATCTTTAAGGATTACCTAACCAATCGGACTCAGATTACTAAAATAGGTAACCTCATTAGTGATGAGGAACTCATCTCTTACTTGGTGCCACAGGGAAGCATCCTGGGTCCCATTTTATTCCAAATCTATGTAAATGACTTGTGTAGAATGACCCTGCCTAATGCCAAAATATTTGCATATGCTGATGACACCGTTATTATAGTTGATGGGCCAACGTGGGATAGCGTTAAAAATAGTGCAGAATCAGCACTTACTGAAGTAATAAAATGGCTCAACCTAAACTTGCTAACGCTCAACTTTGACAAGACGTCCTTTATGCCTTTCTCTATTCGCCAGAACACTGCACCAGCCCAAACATTCTCGATAATTGCTCACACCTGCTCACGGCTATCATCTCCGTGTCAATGTCGAATTCTTACAAGAACTGAGAAAGTAAAATATCTTGGTGTGCTGATAGATGCAGGGTTACGGTGGGATAAGCAGCTTAGTGCCTTGACCTCCAGGACTATCAGAATGATTCCCATTTTTAAGTCTCTTAGAGAGTCGGCTGACCCTGACACTCTTAAAATGATCTTCTATGCTCTGTGTCAGTCTGTAATAGGGTATTGTATCACGGTATGGGGTGGCGCAACTAAAACCGGTTTTGTCAGAGTTGAAAGAGCACAGAGAGCTGTATTAAAGGTAATGCTGCGTAGCCCTTACCGCTATCCTACAACACAATTGTACTCGGAATGTAAGGTCCTTACTGTCCGTCAGCTATATGTGCTCCGATCGGTACTAAAAAGACACGCTTTCGTCCCTCCCTCTGATCCCAAAAAACGTACCAACATTCCCCCAGGCACACAGCATAAAACATCGTTCGCCAGACACCAGTACAACACACTCAGCGCCTATATTTACAAAAAAGCTCACAAAGACCTCAACATACGTGACCTCAACAGATATCAAGTTAAGTCAAAGGTGACTGAATGGCTACTTCAACAAGACTATTTACAAACCGAGTCTTTACTTACATACATTGCTTAATAACAATAACTATTTCTCGCTGCACACTCATAATTACGCTCACCCATACTCTCCACATACACATGGGTGTGCAGTTACAGTTACATACATTCACACACACTCTCCTACATTTTTGAGTTGCATTCCCTTCTTCTCCTGTTTACCTAAAATACATGTTTAAGAAAAAATACATACTAATATAAGTAAGATACATAATAATATATACAAAGTAAGATATTGAACAAACACAAACATGGCAAACTGACACACTTCACAAGTTTTGTGTATTTTATAAGATTCCTTATAGCTGATCACTGTCTCTTAAGATACAGGTCACCCTAGTTTAAGAGGCAGGGCTCACCCAATTCATGTACAGACCTTGTGGTTACAGCACAGTTAAGTAGTATCTGTTTTTACTCTTATGCCTACTAGTTGTAATCAAATTGTACTATAACAACTACATTTTATGTATTTTCTCGTCTGTAACTTATTTTTGTGTATTAAATAAAATTATTATTAAAAATTATTATTATTATTATGTCACAAACACTCCGACTCCTTCGAGTATAAACTTAGCTAAGTAAAAACTTAGCTCACGCTCCTCGCCTAGCGTCACCTGAGGCCGGCCTGGCGCGCGGCGCAGCTGTGGGTAGGGCTCCGCTCCGATCACACGGTGACACGGCAGGCGGCCCGACGCGCGGCTTTGCGTTACACGAAGAGATCGGCCTGGAATGTTCGGCGAGGTGGGTGAAATATATGCTTATAGTACAGCTATAAGCCTATTGTGAAACACGGATAGAAATAATGATAATATCATAAGAAATAGCCTACTATTAGGTATATTCGTATGGACAGTAAAAACGTTTACCAATAGATAACGTTAATTTAGGTACTAATGACCTGCCTATGGTGTATTGATGTGATTATTTTAAGTCACTACAATGACTACAGACACTAATGCACTTTTAAAAGCTATTTTAAATAGGTATTGGATAGATTTATTAAGGATAAAAAGGTAAGGGTGATTAGGTAATAGGGAATTCACAAGGAAAAATGGGCACTTAGCTGCATTGGCCGAGGCTGCGGTACGATGCTGATGCTGCTCGTTGACCGGCGGTGGCTGCAATGGCTGGTACACCTCCAAGGAACCCAGGTTTGAGGTTATGGATGATAAGTAGCTGCGGCACAATAGTTACACCGGCAGCGCGTGGTAGCAATGATTGAACTTGTCTTTCGCCAAAATTACAGGTCTGTCCTGGTCGCCAGATGTTGGGGCTTCAAGTATCTTCAATGAAACTCCCGTATCGAGGTAGTTATTTAATTGCGGATATAAAACTGTATTTACAATAAGGCTGTACAAGTTTCGATGATCATACTATCAGTTTTAATAGCTTATTATACTGCACCTTACCATTTTCACAGTTGCGCAAATGTACTATTATTGAATTATGCAAGAAAAATATCTTATTTTCCGTTTAATCGCGGTGTATTATTTTATATTGTTGCGCGCCACAATTAATGCCTGGTACATGGCGACATTAGTTACCACTAGCGCCATCTAGTATCGAGTAGCAGAACTAGTCGAGTCACGATCGTTCTAGAAAATTCGATACTAGAACTTTGTAGAACTTTCTCGAACTATCGACACCTATTCGGTCAGGGCCGGTATGTACTCGAACATTCTAGATGTTTCTACAATGGAAGGTTCTAGAACTATCTGCGGCACTATATAAGGCCGGGATGCGCGACGACCGACACAGGATTCACCTGCCGTACCGTATGGTAGCGGCGCTGGCGCGCCTGTTCACGGGGATACTGCGCACGGGGGCCTTTCCCGCCTCGTGGAAGGAGGGGCGCGTCATTATGCTGCCCAAGGCGGGAAAAGATATCCTGAAGCCGGAGAGCTATCGGCCAATCACGTTGTTGCCGACAGTCTCCAAGGTGTTCGAAGCACTCCTGCTGCGACATCTCCAGCCACATATCACGCCGCGCCCGGAGCAGTTTGGGTTTCGGGCGGAGCACAGCACGACGCTCCAGCTGTCGAGGGTACTGCACCACCTCGCAGCCGCGCACAACAAGAAGGAGTACTCGGTGGCAGTATTCCTCGACATGGAGAAGGCCTTCGACCGTGTATGGCATGACGGCCTGATCTACAAGTTGGCCACCTCAGGCACGCCCCGTCGCGTCGTCATGGTGGTCTCTACTTTCCTTGCCAACAGGACCTTTAGGGTGGTGGTCGACGGGGCGCTCTCCAGCGCCCGCCCGGTGCTCGCGGGTGTACCGCAGGGCAGCTGCGTGTCGCCGGCGTGTTACTCACGTTACACCGACGACATCCCCACTACCTCGGACGCCATGCTCGCGCTGTACGCCGACGACGCCGCGTACATCACTACATCGCTTAATGCGAAGTACGCGGCGGTCAAGATGCAGCGCGCGCTCGACTTGCTGCCCGAATGGCTGTCCAGGTGGCGGCTTTCGGTTAACGTGGGTAAGACGCAGGCCATGGTCACCGGCCTTGTGCCCCTCCCACCACCCTTGAAGCTGCAAGGAGCCGACATCGCGTGGTCGCCCTGGGTGAAGTACCTAGGGGTCACCATCGATCGTCGGCTCACGATGGGGCCACACGTCCGCTCGGTCGCCGCTAAAGGTAGGGTCGCCCGCAACCTACTTAAACCGGTGCTCTCGTCCCGAATACCGGCGCGCGTCAAGTTGGGCGTGTACAAGCTGTACGTGCGCCCAATCTTGACGTACGCCGCCCCGGCCTGGTTCGCCCTCACGAGCGAGTCGAGCCGAACGCAGCTCCGCGCGCAGCAACATCTGGCGCTGCGGACTATTATGGACGCTCCTCGCTTCGTGAGGAACGATGTCCTGGAACGGGACCTCGGGATTGAGAGCCTGGACCAGTTTGTGCGGCGCCTCGCGAAGGGAATGTTCGCGCGTGCCGACGCATCCGCTTGCCCGCATGTGCAGGACATTGCGCCCTGGCACGCGCGCCCCCCCGACGCGAGACCCCTACCCCGCGACCTGGTAGCGGACGATGACCCCATCCACCACCGGATTTGACGCCTCGAGTGAGCCGTACCCAGCCGTACCCACTACGTACCCTGGTTACACGCGGCTCACTCGACCCAAATAGCACTCCACACACATTACACACACTCGTCGCGTGGCGTGTGCTAAGTTAATATAGGCACGTTACGCGGCGAACTCAGCCATTCACTACTACACAGGCGCCTAAACTCACACGCGTATGCGCAGCGCGGGCCGCGGTACGCGTTGACACTGGGCGGTGTTACACAATACAATACCGCTCACACATACATGACGCTCCTTAGCCCGGACCGTGGACGGCTAGCTCTGGAAGCGGGGCGGGCGGGAGCAATATCACCCAATTCTGTAGGAGCGTCGAGTCGGCACCTCCGTCGCTGGTCGTCCCCCGCCGGGCCTCCCCCAGGTAACTGGGGGTCTCACCTGGCGGGGACAGACCGCCGAGGTGTCGTGAAGAAAGCGGCGCTGTGAGACAGCGTCGTGGCGCGCCTACAGAAAAACAACATGCAATCACTCACATGGGCGCGCGCAATATACGTGCGCCCAACATTGCCGCAGGCCAATGTAGCCGACCTAGGGAGGGGCCTGTATTGGCAGGCCACCGCATGGCCTCCGCGGCCGGGGGGCGAAGCCCCGGCACCGCTCGCCACGCCCCCTGACGGGGGCGTCGCGATATCCACACGACCGACACAGTTTGGATAAAGCGACAAGAGCGAAAACATCTAAGCGATCTTCAAGTGCGAATTAAGAGTAATCAGTAGTGAAATTGTGTTCTTTTAATTAGTGTTTTGAGCTGTAATTAGTGTTTTTTTAATTAAAGAGTTATTTTTGGTTATTAAATCGGCAGTTTTTATTGTCACGAACCCGAAGCTCGTAACAATTGGTGTCAGAAGCAAGGATTATGCCGGTTTTACCCAAAGACGACACGGAGGGTATCCGTACCCGGAGTCATCGCCAGCAGGAGACGGACCAGAGGAGATTCGGTGGAGCAACGCCACAGAGGTCGGAAGGCCAGCTACCGACCTCGGAGGCCGGCCCGTCCACAGCTGCTCCAGCATCATCAGCACCAGATTTGGCTGCTCTGATGATGATGCTGCAGGAGCAAGCTCGCCGACAGGAGGAACAGGCTCGTCGGTTGGAGGAACAGCTCCAGCGGGATAAGGAGGAGCAGGCGCGCCGCCAGGAGGAGCAGATGCTCCTTATGAAGGACCTTCACGCTACCTTCGGGAAAGACATGAAGGAGGTGAAGGATAAGGTTGCTCAATATGACAACCGCCTGTCGGAAGCTGAAACCCGAATCGAACAAGTAAATAATCGGGTTGACAACGTGATGGCTGACGTGAAGGTAACCGTGATTGCTGACGTGAAGAAAACGCTGGATTACCTCAAATTTGGGGATGGAATCGCAGCTCCCGTAGCTACAACACCTTCGCTACGTGGATTCAAAGTGCCACCGTTCGACGGTACTTCTTCCTGGTCGGCCTACAAAATCCAGTTTGAGGCTGTCATGAAGGCGAACGGGTGGAATAAAAGTCAGGCCATGACTGCCCTCACCCTAGGCCTGCGCGACCAGGCCTTAACCGTTCTGGAAGCTCTCGGTAAGGAAGTGACTTACGAGCAGCTCCTTGAGGCATTGGAGTCTCGGTATGGTGACGCTCACCTGGAACACGTGTTTCGTGCGCAGCTCAAGGATCGCGTGCAACGCAGTAGCGAAAACCTGCAGCAGTGGGCCCTTGAAGTGGAGAAGCTGGTTCGCAAAGCTTACCAGTCCGTACCTGCGCTTATTGATGGAAACCTGGTGCAGGCATTCATCGACGGCATCCGCGACCTTGAAGTGAGAGTTGCTGTGAGGCTCGGCCACCACGGGACGCTTAAGGACGCCTTGGCCCATGCACTGGAGGTGGAAGCTGTGCGGCAGGATCATCGTTCCCATCGCGTCAGGGAGGTTGCAGCGGCTACAGTTCGCGACCGCAACAAAGGATACAGCCCTAGGTGCTACGGCTGTGGGGAAAGGGGCCACCTTCGATCCAGTTGCCCTAAGCGAACTGCAGAAAGAGAAGACGGCCGATCTCCAGAGGGCAGTGCGGCTAACAGCACCGCCCAGCACCAGCAGCAGGGAAACGAGTAATAGCCAGGACTGCGGGGCGGGTGCTGGCTGATGTTCAAAGAGCCCCAAGGGTTTCTATTACACAAACCCATGACGGGAACAGCCTAATCATCAAGGGCGAGGTCAACGGAACGCCGTGTAAGCTGACCATAGACACTGGAGCCTCTCGCACGGTTGTCAGTTCCCAGCTAACAAGACGGTCCCTTGGGGACTCAGCATACAACAGAGAACGCATTAATTTGGTAACAGCCACCGGTCAGCGTATACCCGTCCATGGAGAGAAGAAGATGGAGTTGAAGCTAGGCAACAGAATCTACCTGCATAATGTCATCGTGGCCGATATAATGGACGATTGTATCCTGGGCCTTGACTTTATGAGGAAGAATTGTTGCGAGATTGATGTCAAGCAAGGTGTTTTGAAATGTGGACAAGAGGAACTTTTCGTGGAAGGGGCGTTACCAGGGAATGTGTACAGCCTTAAGAAGATTGTTCTTCCGCCGAGATCGGAAACGATTGTGCCGGTTAGTCTTCCTCGGAATCCTAGGCAAACACATCGTTGTGTACTCGTGGAAAGGGTAGACAATGACCTTCCATGGAAAGTGGCACGAACTTTGGTCAGAGCCACCGACATCTCAGGGGTACGTGTGCTGAACCTTTGTGATCAGGAACAGATAATAGAAAAAGGCACACTAGTCGGTACTTGCGAGGAAGTGGATTGGTTGCGTCGATGCCAATATCTATCGACTGGGACCCTCAGCAAGGATGCACAAACGAAAGTGACCACACTTTTAGACGACTGCCGCAGCGCTCTGTCCCACAATGAAATGGTCAAGGCGAAGAAGATGTTACTCAAGTACGCCGATGTTTTCTCGTCAAACGATGCTGACATCGGGAAGACTGGTTTAGTTCAACACAAAATAAACACAGGAGAAGAATTGCCTATCCGTCAGCGGCCAAGGAGATTGCCGGTAGCACGTGAAAAGGAAGTGGAAACCATGATTGAGGGAATGGTGAAGGATGGTGTTATTGAACCTTCAGCTAGTCCATGGTGTTCACCTGTAGTGCTGGTAAGAAAGAAGGACGGCAGCATGCGGTTTTGTGTTGACTATCGTCGTCTGAACGACGTTACAAAGAAGGACAGCTATCCTTTGCCAAGAATTGATGACACGCTGGACATGCTTACTGGGGTAAAGTGGTTTAGCATGCTGGACCTGAAAAGTGGCTACTGGCAAGTCGAAATTGACCCTAAGGACAAGGAGAAAACTGCATTCTCGACAGGAAAGGGTCTGTGGCAATTTAAAGTTATGCCGTTTGGATTGTGCAATGCTCCGGCAACTTTTGAAAGGTTGATGGAACTTGTACTTACTGGACTAATTGGCGATGCCTGTTTGGTCTACTTGGATGACATCATCATTGTAGGCCGCACGTTTGAAGAACATCTTCAAAACCTGGAACGCGTGCTCATGAAGATCCAGAGTGCCAACCTCAAGTTAAGTCCGAAGAAGTGTTCACTATTCAAACGACAGGTTAGCTTTTTGGGATATGTAGTGTCTGAAGAAGGTATCCGCACGGATCCAGAGAAAATCGCCGCTGTCAAGGATTGGCCAGTTCCAAAAGACAAGACGCAGGTCAGAGCATTTTTGGGTTTGTGCTCCTATTATCGGCGATTTGTCAAGAACTTTGCAGACATAGCCAAACCCCTGCATAAGCTAACCGAAGAGAAGCGACATTTCTGCTGGGATGAAAGTTGCGACATCGCATTCCAGGAGCTAAAGGACCGTCTGTGCAAAACACCTATTTTGGGGTACCCTGATGCGGGCAAGGAATTTATAATTGACACAGACGCAAGTGACATAGGACTTGGCGGTGTGTTGTCTCAACGGAATGGTGATCAAGAGGTTGTGATAGCGTACTTCAGCAAGTCGTTGTCAAAGCCGGAAAGGAACTATTGTGTCACGAGACGGGAATTGCTTGCTGTGGTAAAGTCATTGCAGCATTTTAGCAAATATCTTCTGGGGCGGAAATTCCACGTCCGAACTGACCATGCTGCACTGAAATGGCTACTGCAGTTCAAAAATCCAGAAGGACAAGTTGCGAGATGGATTGAGCTACTACAGGAATACGACTTTGAGGTCGAACATCGCAGCGGAAAATCTCATGGCAACGCAGATGCATTGTCAAGAAGACCTTGTCCTGAAGACTGCAAGCATTGTACTAGGCAAGAGGGCAAGGAAGTCGTACCTGTGAGGATGCTCAAGACAGACCTCAGCGACGAGTGGAAGGAACGCCTACAACGTGCACAGCAGGAAGATTCGGACATCAAGCCGATTCTGGAGTGGATGAAGGCCAGAGCTCCTAAGCCCAGGTGGAGCGACGTCTCAGCGATGAGTTCGATCACAAAAAGCTATTGGGCCCAATGGGACAGCTTGGTGATTCAGGATGAAGTCCTGTGCCGTAAATGGGAAAATGCTCGGGGAAACAGCTGTCATTTGCAAATGGTTGTCCCTAAAGCTCAAGTACCGGATGTTCTACGGCTGTACCATAATGGTTGTTCAGGAGGTCATCTGGGAGTAAAACGGACTTTACTGAAGATACGAGAACGGTTTTACTGGGTCCACTGTCGGGACGATGTCGAGGACTGGTGTCGCAAATGTACAAGTTGTGCAGCTGTAAAGGGACCTCAGACTCGTAGTAGAGGTGCATTGAAATTGTACAATGTTGGTGCACCATGGGAGAGGATAGCCCTTGACGTTGCGGGGCCGTTTCCGGTAAGTGAAAGTGGCAACAAGTATTTCATGGTTGTGATGGATTACTTCACCAAGTGGCCGGAAGTCTTCGCCATTCCAAATCAAGAAGCTTCGACAGTTGCAGACAAGTTAGTTCATGAAGTCTTCTGTCGTTTTGGAGTACCTTTAGAGATTCACAGTGATCAAGGAAGGAATTTTGAGTCACAAATATTCCAGGAAACTTGTCGAGTTATGGGTACTCATAAAACCAGAACAACTTCTTACCACCCACAGTCGGATGGAATGGTGGAACGGTTTAATCAGACATTGGAGAGGTACCTAGCCAAAGTTGTGGAAAATCGGCAACGAGATTGGGACAAGCACATACAACCGTTTTTGTTGTCATATCGAAGCGCTGTTCACGAAAGTACATCGGTGACACCAGCTTTCGCAAACTTTGGAAGAGAATTACGGCTGCCTGCAGACCTGATCACCGGAATACCACCTGATGCCCCACGCAGTATAACCGATTATGCGAATGACTTGCGGAACAAAATGAATGACATTTATGAGCACGTCAGACAATCGGGCCAGCAAATGTCTGAAAAGATGAAAACCCGATATGACCGCAAAATGAACAATAAAGGGTTCGACGAAGGTTCACTAGTGTGGTTGCACAATCCAGTCCGCAGCAAAGGGAAATCTCCTAAGCTTCAAGCTAAATGGGACGGACCGTACCGGATTGTGACAAAGATCAATGACGTAACCTACCGGATACAGAAAGGTGCAAGAGGTAGTCCTAAGATCGTCCATGTGGACCGACTGGCGCGTTATTATGGGGCTGATAATGCTCGGGACGAGCATGTCTTAGGAGGGGGCAGTGTTGCGCGCCACAATTAATGCCTGGTACATGGCGACATTAGTTACCACTAGCGCCATCTAGTATCGAGTAGCAGAACTAGTCGAGTCACGATCGTTCTAGAAAATTCGATACTAGAACTTTGTAGAACTTTCTCGAACTATCGACACCTATTCGGTCAGGGCCGGTATGTACTCGAACATTCTAGATGTTTCTACAATGGAAGGTTCTAGAACTATCTGCGGCACTATATAAGGCCGGGATGCGCGACGACCGACACAGTTTGGATAAAGCGACAAGAGCGAAAACATCTAAGCGATCTTCAAGTGCGAATTAAGAGTAATCAGTAGTGAAATTGTGTTCTTTTAATTAGTGTTTTGAGCTGTAATTAGTGTTTTTTTAATTAAAGAGTTATTTTTGGTTATTAAATCGGCAGTTTTTATTGTCACGAACCCGAAGCTCGTAACAATATATTCCTTCATAAACGTCAAACTTGTTGTGCACATTAATGTGCTTAGCCGACAAAGTCAAAGTCATTTATTTCGAAACAATATACATTGTGTAGAAATTTTGTGAAATAAAACAGTACCATTTAAATAATAACAAACGAGAAAAAAAAAAGAACACGTAAAGATAATAAAAATAACAAATTCAAGACGATAATAATCCACATTCATTTTAAAATAAAATAATTAATAATACAATAAAACAAGTAGTCAAATAAAAAGGAAAACTAAAATCAAATTAGTATAAAAAGATCAAGATCAGTGATTTATGACATCAAATTTTTGAAGAATATTGTAATTAAAAAAAAAAAAAAAATAGTGTAAAAAGATTAATAATATGTCATCTAATTTTCAAATAATAAAGACATAAGACACGCAGTAAGGGACAGAAATATTCTTACTCCGTCTCTTTTCTTTGCTAGTGACGTTAATATACCTATTTCTCTTTTTCTTGTGCGAATGAATAAGAAGATATGCAGCAGTCTCAAACTCAAATCATTTATTTCAATTAAACCTTGTACAGGCACTTTTGAATTGTCAAAATTAAATAGTCTGTCAGTTAGTCAGAAAGTTGAAGCTAGTTGCCCATTCCAAAGCGTAGATCTCTATGGAGAAGAACGGGCAAGAAACTACATGGACACTCTTTTAAATCAAGATATTACAAAATCCTGGGTACATTATTCTTGTTGCTTCTATATGTGAGAACAATGTCTGTTGGGCCCGGTCCGCTATATTGATAGCTGGATCCCTAAGCCTCGTTAAATAATGACAATTGGATTGTACGAATAAATATTATATTGCAAAATTAAATTAAAAACGGTTACAATGTTTGAACCGGCGCGACAATGCTATAAGCGTGCGTTCGTCCGTGAGTCGGAGACGAGTCTGTCCGATGATGGCCGAACGGGAGCGCGAGCGCCGTCACTGGCGGCCCGCCCCCGCGTACCCCGCTGTGCGTCATCATACTCCCCCGGTTGAAGTCCCTTCAACTGCTTGAACTGGCAGGGGGCAAATTGTGTTGTAGGCTCGGCGGACGATCCCCTTCTTCGTCTTGATGTCGGCAACACGAGCGACGCCGTCCTTGCCTGGAAGAACCTGTACTATACGGCCCAGTAGCCACATGAGGGGTGGCTGCGCCTTCTCCTTCAGGACCACCAAATCGCCGGTCTTGAGATTACCGTACGAAGTATGCCATTTGGTTTTCTGCTGAAGCAACGTAACATACTCATTAGAAAACCGGTTCCAAAAGTGTTGCTTCAGATATTCGATCCGTTGGAATCGCTGCAGTGAAGTTATGTTAGCTTCTGTCATCTGTGGATGAGGCACAAAGATTAGCGATCGCCCAATAAGGAAATGAGACGGGGTGAGCGGGTACAGGTCAGAAGGATCATCGGATATAGGAGTAAGAGGTCTGGAATTCAGTATAGCCTCGATCTGTATCAACAGTGTGGACATTTCTTCGAATGTTAGGTGTGCTAACTTTAATATTCGCCTTAGGTGATGTTTGACTGACTTAACAGTCGATTCCCATAGCCCGCCAAAGTGCGGAGTGTATGCCGGAATAAATGAAAATTGTATTCCTTGTTCGGCCACCTGTGACGACAACGTGAGATTGAGGAGTCTTGATAGCTCATTGAACGTACCCACGAACGTAGTACCGTTGTCAGAGAAGATATGCTGCGGCTTACCTCTGCGACCTATGAATCGATTTAGAGCTGCTATAAATGCTTCTTTTGTCAAATCTGAAACAAGCTCCAAATGCACAGCCTTTGACGCTAGGCAAACGAAAATACAAATATACGATTTTACTAATCGTGAGCCCCTTCCTCTACGGTCACTTATCATCACCGGCCCGGCATAGTCGACCCCGGTGTTAAGGAATGGGAATTCAAGTTCAACCCGTTGTTCCGGTAAGTTTCCCATCACAGGTTGAATTGTGTGGCCCTTGAACCTGCAACATTTGACGCAGGTTCGAACTGTGCGCTTGGCTAGCGCCGTACCTCCTATCACCCAGTAATTAGTTCTTACTAAAGCTAATAGTAAACGGGGACCAGGATGTAAATGTGTTTTGTGTAACATCTCAAATAATAGTTTTGTTAAGGAATGTTTACCGCATAATAAAATTGGATGTCTTACATTATACTCGTAATTAGAATTACCAAGTCGACCACCGATACGAATGATATTGTTAGCATCCATGAACGGAGATACTGATAACAATCGATTTTTATGTGGCAACTTTACATTCGAGAGAAGACATTGTTTTTCAGTGGGAAATGACTCTTGTTGAGCCATGCTCAATAAAAACGTCATTGAATTATTTAATTCTGACGTAGTAAGACTGCCGCTACTGTTTACTCTGACGACAGTTGTTTATAAATCTAAATAAGTAAGCAATTACTCTCTGTAGAGAAGTAAATTTAGAAACTTTCGAAATTAATATTTTTACTAAATTCATTTGCTCAGGTTCTGTGTCAGGTTGTGTGCATGTTGTGTGGAGTGAAATTAGTTCAGGTAGTTCTGAATTGCAACTTCTACCAGGAATACTCGGCCACTGAGACATGTCACCTTTTAAATAGTTAGGTCCCGACCACCAAATGGAACTACTACCCAATTGCTCGGCACTCACACCGCGAGATACTAGGCTAACGAGTTTATTATCCCCTGACATAAGTCAACTGCATCTTGAAATGACTCATGACCAGTCAGAAGGTCATCCACGTAGAAGTCGTGACAAATAGCTCGTTTGACTTCGTCATCTGTTGCTTCTAAGCCTAGCTGTCTTAAACATCTAGTGGCTAAGAATGGGGCTGACGCCGTACCATACGTGACCGTGTTTAGTGTGTAAACCTTCAACGGATGTGACGGGTCTGAACGCCATAGTATTTGCTGGAGAGTACGTTGTGTTGGGTCAACTTCTATCTGTCTGTACATCTTTTCGATGTCAGCGGTGACGACGAACTTGTGTTGTCTAAATCTAATTAATATCGACAATAAATCATCTTGTACTGTTGGCCCAACACGCTGTATGTCATTTAATGATTTTCCTGATGACGTTACAGCGGAAGCGTCAAATACAACCCGTAACTTGGTTGTGATACTACTCTCCCTAAGTACCCCATGATGGGGAAGAAAACATGAAATTGTTTTCTCTGAATTGACTGTTGTTTCACTCATGTGACCCAAGTTAATATATTCTGTCATGAAATCTGTGTACATCCTTTTTAGTCTCGTGTCTCTTTCTAACCTTCGCTCAATTGAAAGAAACCTACGCTTAGCTACTTGAAAACTATCGCCTAAAGCGCTAGGTGACTCCTTTAAAGGCATGGACACTATGAAGCGACCTTGTGAATTGCGTTTTGTAGTTTTTGTGAAATGTAGTTCACATGCCTTTTCATCAGCTGTAAAATCATGTTCTGGTGGAATTGTATCCAGTTCCCAGAACTTGGATAGTTCTACTGGACTATCCTGACAAAGATGACTCATAACAGTAGATGCTTTGCCATTGTAAATTGACCCTGAAACCAACCAACCAAGCGTCGACTCAATTAACGTTGGCTGATTTTTACCTAACTGGATGCGATTTGTGCCTATGATATCCCAGAATATGTCTGCCCCGATGAGTATGTCGGTGGATGCAGGTGTGTAATATTTAGGGTCGGCTAAACAAATCCCAGATGGTATTTGAACGTCATGTATATCAATGTGTGTAGACGGGATAGAAGATGAAATTGTAGGTAGAACAAAACATGTAATCTTCGTTTTGTAGTTACCCTTCATAGACTCTATAGTGAAGGAACATGATCGTGTGCTTTGTGACGTCAGCCCACTAATACCAGTCACCTTAGAGCTATTGTAAGAGCTAGGTAAACTAAGCTTACGGCAGAGATCCTGTGACACAAAATTGGCCGTGCTTCCATTGTCCAACAAGACTCTGGCGACATGCGGCTTTCCTTTGTTGTCTCTCACCTGCACCAATGCTGTGGAAAGTAAAACATGTACATTAGACCTTTCCTTAAATGTGTTGGTGGATAAAGCTATAGTTTCAGTTACAGCAGGCTCATTCGGGGTATCAGAATGTAGCAACGTGTTGTGCCTTTGCGAGCAATATTTGCAATTGCCAAATTTACAAGTGCGTTCAGCATGACCTGAATGAAGGCAGTTTAAGCACACTTTACATTCCTTAGCCTTTTGTATGCGCATATCCACAGGCAACTTTCTAAATTCTTTACAAGCAAATAAGCTGTGTGATTTATGACACAGACCACAAGAAAACTTTGTCTTGGTGTCAGCAGTTTTGCTGGTTGAAGCATGGAAACTTTTACTAGCTTTTGTTTGATGCGTGTTGGACTTACCCTGTGAGTGTGCCTCTTCTAGTGTTTCAAGTATGTCTGCTCTGTTAGATAGAAATTTAATGAAAAGGCTAAGCTTAGCCGGATCGTCAAAGCTACTTCGACGTTCTTCCCATTCCCTACTAGTAATGGAATCTAATTTGGAGTTCATCAAGTAAATTATTAAAGTGTCCCAGTGTTCTACGGGTTCATTTAACGTAGACAACGCTCTGAGGTTTTTATTAGTGATGTCCACTATGTACCTCAAGGCTTTGCTCGACTCTTTAGTTATAGGCTGCACAGTAAAGAGCGCGTGAACATGGTTATTCACGAGTAAGTGTTTGTTATCATATCTCTCGCAAATTAATTGCCAAGCTGAGAGATAGTTATCAGCCCTGAAATCAAAACTCTTTACCACCAACGCTGCGCCACCTTGAAGAGATGCGCGCAGATAATGAAACTTATTAATATTATCTATTTTATCATTTGTGTGTATTAAGGAGATATAAGTGTCTCTAAACTCGAGCCAGTGTTGATAATCACCGTCAAAGGTGGGCAAGTTAATTTTGGGTAGGCGAACGAAATTCTGAGCGTGAGAGGCAGATGCATTACAGAAGCTTACCTCAGCTTGTTCCGCGTTTTTGTAAGTCTCAAGCATAGCACGAGCAGAAGATATTAGCGAAAAGTACTGCGCCTCACATATATCTCTCTCCTTGAACTGCTCCTCTGGGCTATCTGAGATCTCCTCCATCTCACTCTGCAAAGTGTCAAAGTCGTCGAACAATGATTCAATTCTTTTAAGACGCAAATCGAGTTCTATCCTGCCTTCTAGTTTGCTAAGTTGTTCACTTTCCTTAATACTTGATAAATAAGTGTTAAAATTTGTGAGTTTGCATTTGAATACTCCACGTTTCTTGACTAATTCTTTAAGTTTACTCATTGTAATGCTTCTAATTTTATTAAATAGATGTAATGCAAACTAGTATTAATGTGGATTTAAGTCCTGGACTAAGGACGCTATAAATAACAACACTGACACTATATTAACTACTGTACAATACTGCAGTGCTGTAGGTACTATGCTAGAAGCTAAACTCACACACAATTTCGCACTAATATACACTACGAACACTAACTCGTTTTTTAACAATAAAAATATAAAGTATACTGATCTGCAATGGTTTTTACACTCCGCAACGGTCACTTCTGTACAATCGCCAAGGTTATCCTATAAAATTACAAAATTATTAGCATATGAATACAATATTATCAAGATTAACCAATGATTATTAGTTATTTTGTATGTTTTCTAACCTCGATAACAGTATGATTATGCTACGTCTGTTATAGTGAACTTTAACGAACGAAAATGAATGAAATAACGGAACTAATGAATGAGCTGTGACTGTACGAATGTATGCTTCTACCAATGAGCAGTTAAGTATCACATTATCTGTGCTAAAAAACTTAGGTTGAATGAATGAACGAATGTATGAATAACAGTATTGAACGATAAGCAGAGAACTAGTGAATTTGCAATGACTGAATGTATGAACTTGAACGGAATGAAACATGTACGACACCGTTTGAATAAAAAGAAAAATAACGAATGAATTTTTAAATTACAACGATCAACAAAATGATTATTTGTATGAATGCACAATAATAAATGTTACGTTATTGCAATGTAAACGAAAAATGTGTCTGACTAATGAAACAGATGATGACTATGGGACATGATAGGAAAACTGAATGATAATTAAAGGAATATGGAACGATCTCACGGTCTTTTATGCACTGTCCTGATTAAAATCTTCGCCACTGATGCAATAGTATTTATGTCCGGAAGTGAAGTGATGACCGCCTATAGTGGGCTGTTCAACCGCTGATGCCTCTTGAGTGCCAGCTGTGGTGTTGAAGCGCAATCCTCAGCAATGTTTCCCAACGACGAGCAAACAGGATGATGGTTGAAACTTGTAGTTGCCCAGGCTTGAGTCTGTAACCTCAGGTTGCCCTCCGGTGAACTTGATGCTGATTCGTGGCGATGGATATAACTCCGTTGGATTCCTTGAATGCAGGCTCCGTTACGTTAGCTCGAAGGACCATATGTTGGGCCCGGTCCGCTATATTGATAGCTGGATCCCTAAGCCTCGTTAAATAATGACAATTGGATTGTACGAATAAATATTATATTGCAAAATTAAATTAAAAACGGTTACAATGTTTGAACCGGCGCGACAATGCTATAAGCGTGCGTTCGTCCGTGAGTCGGAGACGAGTCTGTCCGATGATGGCCGAACGGGAGCGCGAGCGCCGTCACTGGCGGCCCGCCCCCGCGTACCCCGCTGTGCGTCATCAATGTCAAAAAGACAGAAATGAAGAAACAATTCAAGACATAAGTTTAAAAATAAGCCATGGCAGTTAAGAGATGACCAGTCTCAACCGACGGCGCCCGTTCACGAACATGACGCGTGGATCAGCACCATCCAGCTCAACCATTTTGTAGGGAACCGAATGATCCAACACACGCGCCACCATCGGTGAGACATTTAAGGGCCCCTTTTCCCGAAACTTTAGGCATTTTACGCGCTGAGTCGGCTTGCGCCCGCGTTGCACAGGAGCCGTCGCGGTATGAACTCCGGTGACCTATGGCGGCGGACGAGCACGCCACAGTACAAATAAATCAGTAGTACAAATATTACACTAGTTTACAAATTTTTATTTTTTTTCGTTCACAGGAAAAAACCGTTGGATTTGTTTTGTGACTACCTTCTAATCAGTAAAAATAAATGTAAAATGTTTTTATCAAGTCTGGTTTTTTTATAACACTCACAAGAAGTTTTGGCTTAATCTGGTTACGTAGTGATCAATTAATTGTCTTAAACTCAAAAAGGAAACATTTAATGAAATTCTATTTTTACCGACTTCACAAAAAGGAGGAGGTACTATGTTCGGGTGATTGTATGTTTTTTTTTTTTTTTGTATGTTTGTTCATCTAATACTCCGCCAATTGTCGACGGATTTTCAAAATTCTTTTTTTGTTCGAAAGTAGATAGTTCTGAGGTGGTCCCATTGTCACCAAGTTAGGATCTGATGATGGGATCTTATAGAAATCGAGGGCAACCCTCAAATTTTATAGGCTCACTTATTGTTTTTCGCATATTTTATGAAGTATCTTGTGTATTTGTGTATGGTTGTCACCATCTCAGGTAGCTGGGCTGATGATGGAAGCTACAACTCCTTAACAGTAAGAAGTTACTCGACCAGGCAAGGACTGTTTTAGTAAATTGTTTTGATGTTTGATAGGGCATTTGCCACATTTGGTCTCATGATCATCAAGTCATAACCTGATGCTGCAGTCAGGATAGTCTGCAGAGTACCTAACTTCTCGACAAGTAACAGCAGATATATCGTGTTTAGGCTCATTGAAAAGGGCTCGATGTGTGGATAAACGTACTGTTACTGAGAAACACCGAAGACCTGATGCTGAAGCCAGGAGCATCAGAAAAAGTACAAACCTTGAAATTACAGCACCGTACTCGTATTTGGGCTCATTTTAAACAGGACTAATTTTAAGTTCAATGCAATGTTGACATAAGTCTGGCCTGATGCTGCAGCCAGGATTATCAGCATCTAGTCTAAAAACTAATAAAAGGAGAACTCCTCAACAATTAACGTCCCTGCATCGAGAAAAGGAATATTTTATAAAAAGGCGATGGGCAAGTTGACATTATTCTATTGTAACTTAGATAAATTATAAATAGTCCCACTAAAAAGCGAGAAATAAAAACTTTTTAACAAAAAAAAAACCGACTTCCAAAAAAAACACTACAAACTGAAAAATAACTTTAATTTCGGAAGTCGGTGGCAAAAACTAAAATACTGATCCCTAAGACACCGACTTCCGAAATTAAAGTTATTTTTCAGTTTGTAGTGTTTTTTGTTGAAAATGTTTTTTAGACAGTGCAAATTAGATCATAACATTTTTTGTTTTATTTACAAGAAAAATATGTAGTAAAAAAAACAGATCGGTTACAGAAGCTATAAAAATGGATGCACTACTTTATTTAACTTCAACTTTCGGAAGCAAATTTTAATAAAAAGGGTTTTTCAAGTAGTAGATGAAAAGTACTAACAAATTCGGTAGCAAGAAATAAAAAATACGTGCAATTTAGATTGTCAATTTTGTGGCAAGACCTAACAAATCACGAAACTAGCTGTTATTTTTGCCTAACTAAATATGTAGCCTTTAAAAACCAGAACAAGTGGTGTTACATACAATATAATGATGACCCATGGGTCAAAGAGTGTGGTACTTAAGATAGAAACACGTTTGTATGATACAACTACATACAGAAAGCATGGCTAATAGAAATCTCTATTCCTAGACAGCTCGTTTCGCCGAAAACTTTGTTGATAGAAAACATTGTTCGTAGATATCTCGGTTCTTATGAAGCACTTTTGACAGAGATCTCTGTTCATAGATAGCATTTCTTGTCGGAAACTTTGTTCATAGAAACCACTGTTTCACCTTGGTTCACAGAAAGCACTTTTGGTTCACGGAAACCAATTAGATCATTATTTTTTAAGTAAGCTGTATTCCTATTCACTCGCTCTTGCATCCTATGTCGACGGAGCCCCGCTTGGCGGGGCTCCTATTTCTGTGTAAAGGGTTTAAAGTAACCAAACCGAACCTCGGGGTGCCCTTCGCTCGCTCTTGCATCCTATGTTGCGCTTTTTTAACCAAGGGAAACAGTGGTTTCTATGAACAAAGTTTACGGCAAGAAGTGCTATCTATGAGCAGAGATCTCTGTCAACAGTCCTTCCTATGAACCGTGATATCTACGGACAATGTTGTCTATCAACAAAGTTTTCGGCGAAACGTGCTGTCTAGGAATAGAGATTTCTATTAGCTGTGCTATCTGTATGTAGTCGTATCGTACAAGCGTGTTTCTATCTTAGGTTCCACACCGTGGGTCAAATCCTATGCTACATTCGAAAAGAATGCCTTACCCGATGTTGCCTAGTAGTTTCAGTCAATAAAACGAAGCAAAACCCACAGAATTGGAGACAGAACCTAAGACCCCATTTCGAGCCAGATGTATGATTTTGATTTCGAAGGATCTGAATTGAAGGATGGCAAAGTCAAAGTCAAGATTTCTGGTATAAAAAAAAGTAAGCAGATTACTGTTGGTCTAATTTAAGAGATACTGATACAAATCTGAATTAAAACAGAGTAAAATTTGCAATATGTAATACTTTCACTAAATGGTAATCTTAAAATTAACAAAAAAAAAGTAAAAATTTTGAAAACTAGACGATCTAAATTTTTTCCACTTCAGAATCTCATTAAGCATTTTATCCTCTATGCAAACACATGGTTTTCATCTCATGAACAAAAACGCTGTAAACTAGTGTTATTGGCGTTGGCGACAGACACATAAATTCATAAGATTTAACGTGGGAGATAAAAAATTAAATTAAAAATTTAAAAAACCCCCGACAAAAATAAAATTAAGGAATCCCTACAAAAAGCACGAAATAAAAAAATCACAAACACACACACGTTAAACTTAGAACACCCCGTCGTTTTTGCGTCGGGGGTTAAAAATTAGATAGGAAGCATTGTATAGTGTTTCTTAAGTTCGTGGTTCTCTTTGTGCTCTTTTTGAAGGTTTCACTTCTACCACGTGTGAATTGCACACATGTTTTTTTTCATACACTTTCAAATTTCCACGCGAGCGAAGTCGCGGGCAACAGCTAGTAAATAAATAAATATCGTTGGCTTGTGTCGTGGACACCAGGTAGTTGATATAATAAATATATACTTTTTTTGTAAATACATAGGTACCTACTTCTTATGTACAAACATCCATGACTCAGAAACAAAATAATGTCCATGCTCATCACACAAACATTTGCCCCTACCGAGATTCGAACCCGGACCCTAAGATCGTAAGGCGGCCTCACTACCGCTGCGCCATTCGGATCGTCAGTTTATGTAAAAATATGTAAAGGTGAATGTTTCCATTAAAAATATTAAAGATTTAAAACTCTAGTCATACTGACTTCGCTAGTCTGTGTAGAGAACCACAAGTTTTCTTCACTTCAGATGCCCTTTTTTTCTTAATTTTGTTTTTTTTATTTGCCATTTTAATTACTTCTAATACAACACGTTTTTACTCAGGTAAGTAGGCACTATTACGCGCGCGAAGACGATAATGTGGTTGCGAGCAAAAATTGCATAGGTCCTCCCTCGATGACGTCCGGCAGGACACTGGCGCGGTGCGCGCGAGTCGTTTTTCACGCATTTATTTTATATGGAAAAAAATAAGTGCCATATTAAAAATCTATCCAATAATATCCCTGTTAAACCTGATTAGTAAATGAAATGTAAAATTTTCATAAAAATTGCGTTCCCCCAAGTCTCATACAACTTAAAATCCTTTCAAAATCGACTTTACTTCTGATTTTTTTTTTTGTCGAGCCAAATGTTAAATATTGTGTTTTTAACCAAAAAAGTCACTAGATTAAACATGTATCTGTACTATATATTTTTTTGCGAATTTAAATATGGTGATTTCTATGAAAACAACTCGATCTAGAAACGTAAATTTCGGAAAAGGGGCCCTTGAGCATGACACGTTCTCAACTGCCATGCTCTTTCAAGTCAACATCAAAAAATCATAATAAACGGAAACATGATTCAACATTTACAAAATTAAAAAAAAAATGCTTCTAAATTATACAAAACTACAGTTTGCAATTTATATAAGAGGTAAATAGAATTTTATTACCTACCAAACAGTTAATATTGAAGTATTCAACACTTAAAACTTGATTGAATAAATTAAAAAAGTTATGTTCGTAATGACAGAAACACAAAAAAAAGAAAAAGGGAAGCACCTCTTCCAAATATTGAAATTAACTACAAAGATAGACTTACAATCTTCAGCAGCTCCAACAAGTATTCACTTAAAACTTGATTGAATAAATTAAAAAAAGAAAAGTTATGATCGTAATGTCAGAAACACTTAAAAAGAAAAAGAGAAGCACCTCTTCCAAATATTGAAATTTTAACTAGTGAGTCCAAGTGTCTGTGGAGCAGGACCAGCATTAAGCCAAGCATTTTTATCTACAATATAATAATCGTCGTGGGTTCGATTCCCACCCAGGACAAATGTTTGTGTGATGAGCATGATCATTTGTTCTGTGTCTGGGTGTAATTTATCTATATATGTATGTATTTAGAAATATATAAGTATGTTTATCAGTTGTCTAAGTACTCATAACACAAGCTCTGCTTAGCTTGAGACTAGACGGCGTTGTGTGATAGTTGTGGAATATTATATTATATATTATTATATTATCCAACTTGTAATATGCTTGTCTACATAGTGTGCGTTTAATGCATCTTTTAAATTTCTTCTCATTTAATTGAAGAATATCGAGTGGTATTTTATTATAACATTTTACACAGTAACCCAAAAAAGAAGTTTTTACTTTAGACAATCCGAAACGCGGTTGATCTAATTTGTCCCTATTTCTAGTGTTAAAATTATGCCTGTCACTTATCTTACTAAAAAGGTGTAGATTTTTTTCTATAGTTTACTCTGTTTACGGTAACTTTACATCAGCGTTGTATTAAGTGGTTATAGGACAGACGCCAGCACATCAAGCTACTACAATCTGTCAAATTTCTTGAATAGATTTTCAAGTTTATCGCCGAAGCATAAGGTTCAAAGTTGATTGGGAAAATTTTACAGTTTCGGGTAGCTTGATGTGTTTGCGTCTGTACATAGTGTTGACGAAAGAGGCTGTGACCACAGAGCATGTAACATAATAATATATAATATAATATTCCACAACTATCACACAACGCCGTCTAGTCTCAAGCTAAGCAGAGCTTGTGTTATGAGTACTTAGACAACTGATGAACATACTTATATATTTCTAAATACATACATATATAGATAAATTACACCCAGACACAGAACAAATGATCATGCTCATCACACAAACATTTGTCCTGGGTGGGAATCGAACCCACGACGATTATTATATTGTAGATAAAAATGCTTGGCTTAATGCTGGTCCTGCTCCACAGACACTTGGACTCACTAGTTAAAATTTCAATATTTGGAAGAGGTGCTTCTCTTTTTCTTTTTAAGTGTTTCTGACATTACGATCATAACTTTTCTTTTTTTAATTTATTCAATCAAGTTTTAAGTGAATACTTGTTGGAGCTGCTGAAGATTGTAAGTCTATCTTTGTAGTTAATTTCAATATTTGGAAGAGGTGCTTCCCTTTTTCTTTTTTTTGTGTTTCTGTCATTACGAACATAACTTTTTTAATTTATTCAATCAAGTTTTAAGTGTTGAATACTTCAATATTAACTGTTTGGTAGGTAATAAAATTCTATTTACCTCTTATATAAATTGCAAACTGTAGTTTTGTATAATTTAGAAGCATTTTTTTTTTAATTTTGTAAATGTTGAACCATGTTTCCGTTTATTATGATTTTTTGATGTTGACTTGAAAGAGCATGGCAGTTGAGAACGTGTCATGCTCAAGGGCCCCTTTTCCGAAATTTACGTTTCTAGATCGAGTTGTTTTCATAGAAATCACCATATTTAAATTCGCAAAAAAATATATAGTACAGATACATGTTTAATCTAGTGACTTTTTTGGTTAAAAACACAATATTTAACATTTGGCTCGACAAAAAAAAAATCAGAAGAAAAGTCGATTTTGAAAGGATTTTAAGTTGTATGAGACTTGGGGGAACGCAATTTTTATGAAAATTTTACATTTCATTTACTAATCAGGTTTAACAGGGATATTATTGGATAGATTTTTAATATGGCACTTATTTTTTTCCATATAAAATAAATGCGTGAAAAACGACTCGCGCGCACCGCGCCAGTGTCCTGCCGGACGTCATCGAGGGAGGACCTATGCAATTTTTGCTCGCAACCACATTATCGTCTTCGCGCGCGTAATAGTGCCTACTTACCTGAGTAAAAACGTGTTGTATTAGAAGTAATTAAAATGGCAAATAAAAAAAACAAAATTAAGAAAAAAAGGGCATCTGAAGTGGGACATTATTTTGTTTCTGAGTCATGGATGTTTGTACATAAGAAGTAGGTACCTATGTATTTACAAAAAAAGTATATATTTATTATATCAACTACCTGGTGTCCACGACACAAGCCAACGATATTTATTTATTTACTAGCTGTTGCCCGCGACTTCGTTCGCGTGGAAATTTGAAAGTGTATGAAAAAAAACATGTGTGCAATTCACACGTGGTAGAAGTGAAACCTTCAAAAAGAGCACAAAGAGAACCACGAACTTAAGAAACACTATACAATGCTTCCTATCTAATTTTTAACCACCGACGCAAAAACGACGGGGTGTTCTAAGTTTAACGTGTGTGTGTTTGTGATTTTTTTATTTCGTGCTTTTTGTAGGGATTCCTTAATTTTATTTTTGTCGGGGGTTTTTTAAATTTTTAATTTAATTTTTTATCTCCCACGTTAAATTTTATGAATTTATGTGTCTGTCGCCAACGCCAATAACACTAGTTTACAGCGTTTTTGTTCATGAGATGAAAACCATGTGTTTGCATAGAGGATAAAATGCTTAATGAGATTCTGAAGTGAAAAAAATTTAGATCGTCTAGTTTTCAAAATTTTTACTTTTTTTTTGTTAATTTTAAGATTACCATTTAGTGAAAGTATTACATATTGCAAATTTTACTCTGTTTTAATTCAGATTTGTATCAGTATCTCTTAAATTAGACCAACAGTAATCTGCTAACTTTTTTTTATACCAGAAATCTTGACTTTGACTTTGACTTTGCCATCCTTCAATTCAGATCCTTCGAAATCAAAATCATACATCCCCAACTAGCACACTAGTGGCAATAGCAGCCTATTTTGCAACTTTTAGCTGTACAGCAGCGCTTTAGGGGTTCAGAAAGTGGTTTTAAGTTCTATTATTGCTTCCGTAACTGCTCATAGCTGTAAATATCACTAGCGGTAGCAGAAACTGAACCAAATGCCACTCTAGGTTTTATAAGAGTTCATTTTACAACCCATTTGCCGTCTATAGCTTTAAAAGAGAGTTTAAAAATTTACGTTAAAGCTTAAAGCTGCTAAAAAGCTTCTGTTGCCCCTGCTGTACGCTTCAGAACTGCACAAAGACTTTAATTGCAGACTTTTTAACGGAACTGTTTATAAGATATATTTATCACTGTTCTGACACTGAAAGTTTCATTGCAGAAGTGATTTGTTCTTTTGCGCAGACTTAAGTAGGAATTTGATCGACTGTTTTACTAATAGTGACATTAAGGCTTCACAGTAGAAGCAGAAGAGTAATGGACATTGCCTACTCATTTGGAAACATTCTGCTATTTTTATTGGAGAAATCACATTTTGTAAAATATTTAAGCCAGTTTTAGAGAAATATGGATCTGAAAGCATGGAAGTTCTAACAAAGAACTGGTGGATATCGTAAGAAAGTACGGAGAGTTTATCAGAATATGCAGAAATTAAAACCGGCCAAGTGCGTGTCGGGCCACGCACAGTGTAGGGTTCCGTAATTATAGCCCGTTATCACAATATAGTACGTTTCTGTTGTTCTTTATTCTGAATATAATGAATATATGTAATGGTAAAGATATTAGGAGTTAATGGTTATAATAACAAAAATCGACTTTAAATTTGTATACCTTGCAAGAAAATCTTAACGTACCTCTTGTATAATTGTATTGGTGAATTGAAATAAAAAAAATATTTCAGATAAAATCAACTTGTTTTATTGGCAAATTGGCCCATAATTGACATTATTAAAATAATTAAACTAGGTAAATTCTAAAATAACAACAGTATAAACAATATTTGCACAACATTGTGTCTTTTGTCTCATTCTCTTCATGTGTCTGATATGGTGAATCGAAACAGACCAAATATTTGAATCAAAAACAACATGTTTCTTTGGAAAATTGGCCCTTACTTACATAATAGACAAAGTCAACACGTTTATTAATAATAAAAATAAATATTCTTGACATTTCACACACACAGACGCACTACGAACTACGCCAACAGGCCGGTCAAACTAGGATAAGTCTAAAGTAGCAATATAAATTAATCTACGTGTATGGCTATAAATTTCAGTCTTATTAGTTATACCACCTCTATATAATCAGTGTTTTTGTTCGGCCAGTGTAACATTCCATGTTTTTCCCACTTAGATGGACAGATGCAAAGTTCTTGTTTATTTTGTTGTTCATTATAAGTTTGAATTATTTTAAAAGGCATTCTGAAAACATGGTAAGACATAGTAAGTGTTAAACAATTGAAAGAGCGAAAGTATAGAAGCAGCTACAAAATGATCATCGTATTTTAGGGTTTTCAACGAGTTCTACGGATCTCTAAACAAATAACCATTAGTGTGGTTCGATATCTGCAGTAAGTACGAAATAAAAGTGATTGTAAAGACTTGAACTGCATTAGTGGTACAGGTATTACTTGGACCTTCAGAAGAGAGAAACTTAACGCTTTGACGCGCAGAGAGGAAGTATTAAGGTTGAAGTTGCAAGTTAGAGCTGCTTCTCATAGACGACATGTTTACAAGACAATTATTTATCATTACTTGAGAAATTTATAGGTTTTTATCGCAATTTGTAGTTAAATATAACTAAACATAGAACCAGCAACTTACTAAATACAAATGTAGTCAAGTATGTAATTTCAATATCGTGTAGTATGTGACATAATAATATTTATATAATAATATTTTTCGTCCGTGTAGTGCCGGACTTAAAGAATAGCACCACCCCATACTTCCCGTGGGTGTCGTAAAAGGCGACTAAGGGCCGTACCGGAGAATGGGCAGCAGCGTTCTCTGTGCATTCCACCACCATACCATACTGCGATCGCCAACCCGCCTGCCAAGCGTGGCGATTATGGCAAACCCCCCCCCAAAAATGACAAGCACAAAAAACACTTGGCCCCTAGTACCCGGCGGCCCGCCTACCCTTGGTTACGGTAGCGGCCAAGGCCACGGTGAGGCAAGGGGTGCTAAGAATCCCCGGAAGAGATCCGGCTACCACAATCACCGAAAACTGGACCTGGCAACATACAACACGCGTACACTCCGGACCGACGAGAAGATCACCGAACTCGAGGAAGAATTGAGCAAGATACGATGGAGTATAGTCGGGGTATCTGAAGTCCGAAGAGAGGGGGAGGACTCGATAATCCTCAAATCCGGAAACTTGCTCTATTTCCGGGAGGGCGACCAGCAGTCCCAAGGTGGTGTCGGGTTTATCGTCCATAAGTCCCTTGTGAGCAACGTGGTGAAGATCGAGAGTGTGTCGACCAGGGTGGCGTACCTTATACTCAGAATATCCGAAAGGTATTCGCTGAAGGTAGTACAGGTTTACGCCCCGACCTCTTCACACCCCGACGATGAGGTAGAGACCATGTATGAGGATATTTCCAGAGCCATGCATGGGTCTAAAACTCACTTTACCGTTGTCATGGGGGACTTTAACGCGAAACTGGGTAAACGAAACGATGATGAGCTGCGAGTGGGGCAATTTGGAGTTGGACGCCGGAACCACCGGGGCCACCTACTGGCCAGTTTTATGGAGAAGGAAGGCCTCTTTATGATGAATTCCTTCTTCAGAAAACGCGAGCACAGAAAGTGGACCTGGCAGAGCCCGGATGGTGCAACTAAAAATGAGATTGACTTCATTATGTCGACGAAGAAGCAAGTGTTCAATGATGTCTCTGTGATCAACGCGGTGAAAACCGGAAGTGATCACCGCATGGTAAGAGGCACATTGAACTTAAATATCAAGCTGGAAAGATCTCGACTGATGAAGTCTACGCTCCGTCCTGCACCGATCCAGGTCCATAACCCCGAGAGCTTTCAGCTCGAACTTCGGAATCGTTTCGAATGCCTAGGGAGCTCCGTGGGCGATTATAACGATGGGTTCGTGGAAACTGTCCATACGGTCGGGTCTAAGATCTTCAAGACCGGTCGTACGAATTCAAAAAAGAGGCTCTCTGATCCTACTTTGCGGCTCATGAAGGAGAGGCGCGAGATGATCTTGCAGTCTTCGGATGATGCGCAAAATTACCGGCAAGTCAATAGACAGATCTCCAAGTCCTTGAAAAGCGATCTTCGCCGCTTTAATACAGACCGTATTAAGGACGCGATAGTGCGAAATAAAGGCTCCAAGGTCTTTGCTAGAGATCTGTCTATTGGGCAGAGCCAGCTTATGAAACTGAAGACCGAAGATGGCAGGATCGTATCCGCCAAACCTGAGCTGTTGAGAGAGATCGAGAGGTTCTATGGACAGTTATACACGTCAACAAGTAACCCCGTTATGAATCTGGTAAACGAACCGAGAGCTAGATTGACCCGGCACTATACCGAAGACATCCCGGACGTCAGCCTGTACGAGATTAGGATGGCTCTGAAGCAGCTCAAAAACAACAAGGCGCCGGGTGATGACGGAATTACGGCCGAGTTGCTGAAGGCCGGCGGAAAACCCGTTCTTAAGGCCCTTCAGAAGCTGTTTGGTTCCGTCATACTCGAGGGCAAAACACCACAGGCATGGAACAGAGGTGTGGTGATACTTTTCTTTAAGAAGGGCGACAATGCCCTTCTTAAGAATTATAGGCCCATCTCACTCCTGAGCCATGTCTACAAGCTGTTTTCGAGAGTCATCACGAACCGTCTCGCGCGCAGGTTTGACGACTTCCAGCCTCCCGAACAAGCCGGATTCCGTAAAGGCTTTAGCACCGTAGACCACATACATACGCTGCGACAAGTTATACAGAAGACCGAAGAATATAACCTGCCTCTCTGCTTAGCGTTCGTGGACTACGAGAGAGCCTTTGATTCGATCGAGACATGGGCTGTGCTGCAGTCTCTTCAACGGTGCCAGATCGACTATCGGTACAGCGAGGTGCTGAAGTGTTTGTACGAAAACGCCACTATGTCAGTCCGACTCCAGGATCAGACCTCGAAACCTATCCTTCTGCAGCGAGGTGTAAGACAGGGAGACGTTATCTCTCCGAAACTGTTCACCGCTGCACTGGAGGATGTCTTCAAGGTTTTGGACTGGAAAGGGGCTGGCATCAACATCAACGGCGAGTACATAACTCACCTTCGGTTTGCCGACGATATCGTAGTCATGGCTGAGACTATGGAGGACCTCAGTACAATGCTCGATGACCTCAGTAGAGCCTCCGAAAGAGTGGGTCTTAAAATGAACATGGACAAAACGAAGGTCATGTCAAATGCCCATGTAACACCCACTCCCATAAAGATCGGAGACGCTACACTCGAAGTCGTGGACGAGTATGTTTACCTCGGACAAACTGTCCAGTTAGGTAGGTCTAACTTCGAGAAAGAGGTCAATCGTCGAATCCGACTCGGCTGGGCAGCGTTCGGGAAGCTACGCAATATCTTCTCGTCCCACATACCGCAGTGTCTCAAGACGAAAGTCTTTGACCAGTGCGTGTTGCCAGTGATGACTTATGGCACTGAAACGTGGTCGCTCACAATGGGCCTTATAAGAAGGCTAAAAGTCACCCAAAGGGCAATGGAGAGGGCTATGCTTGGAGTTTCCCTGCGTGATCGAATCAGGAATGAGGAGATCCGCAGGAGAACCAAGGTAACCGACATAGCCCGCAGAATTGCCAAACTTAAGTGGCAGTGGGCAGGGCACATTGCTCGCAGAACAGATGGCCGATGGGGCCGAAAGGTTCTGGAGTGGCGACCACGTACCGGAAGACGTAGCGTTGGAAGGCCTCCCACAAGGTGGACCGACGACCTTGTGAAGGCCGCAGGAACCCGTTGGATGCGAGAAGCACAGAACCGGTCGAAGTGGAAGTGCTTGGGGGAGGCCTATGTCCAGCAGTGGACGTCTTTTGGCTGAAATGATGATGATGAATATTTTACATATTTTACGATATTCTGAGCTAATTATTGAGGCGCGTTAAAAATACTCCAATAATATCAACTACATGCACGATAAACTGATCTGCGTTTGTAGCCACTTGCATATAATACAAAATATATCTCAAAAACACTTACCTTCACTTCACATAATATTTATTTGTATTCAGTAATGTCTGACTCAGGAACAACAGATGTATTTAATAAATGATAGACTAGAAGGTGAATGATCAGTGATACTTTATTCGTTCAGTTATACCTGTCATTCATTCAATAAGCGCCACAAGAGCTTTAGTGTGGTGTTAATTATTAGTTGCAGCTCCTGTAGCGCTTTTATGCCACTATTATGAAGTTCTAATGGAACTATAGATTGCAAAAAGTTGTGCCCCTTTGGCTCCAAAGCGGCTGCATAAGGTCTGTAGTGCACGCTCTGGCGCTTGAGCTTGGCGCCTTTGGGAATAATTGGATTAGCTCCAAAGCTCTTAAGCAACCAGTTTGTGCTAGTTGGGTCTGGCTCGAAATGGGGTCTTAGGTTCTGTCTCCAATTCTGTGGGTTTTGCTTCGTTTTATTGACTGAAACTACTAGGCAACATCGGGTAAGGCATTCTTTTCGAATGTAGCATAGGATTTGACCCACGGTGTGGAACCTAAGATAGAAACACGCTTGTACGATACGACTACATACAGATAGCACAGCTAATAGAAATCTCTATTCCTAGACAGCACGTTTCGCCGAAAACTTTGTTGATAGACAACATTGTCCGTAGATATCACGGTTCATAGGAAGGACTGTTGACAGAGATCTCTGCTCATAGATAGCACTTCTTGCCGTAAACTTTGTTCATAGAAACCACTGTTTCCCTTGGTTAAAAAAGCGCAACATAGGATGCAAGAGCGAGCGAAGGGCACCCCGAGGTTCGGTTTGGTTACTTAAAACCCTTTACTTTACTAAAAAGGTGTAGATTTTTTTCTATAGTTTACTCTGTTTACGGTAACTTTACATCAGCGTTGTATTAAGTGGTTATAGGACAGACGCCAGCACATCAAGCTACTACAATCTGTCAAATTTCTTGAATAGATTTTCAAGTTTATCGCCGAAGCATAAGGTTCAAAGTTGATTGGGAAAATTTTATAGTTTCGGATAGCTTGATGTGTTTGCGTCTGTACATAGTGTTGACGAAAGAGGCTGTGACCACAGAGCATGTAACACTTGCTGTGAAGGATATCAGCAGCCCAATTGCGTCACACACTCACGATCTTTCAGTTACAATTCTATGAAATATGTTACATAAAAAAAAGTAATTTAAAAAAATTAAACCGACTTCAAAAAGAAATTAACTCAAAATTATGAAATAACTTTAATTTCGGAAGTCGGTGTCTTGGGATCTGTATTTTAGTTTTATGCCACCGACTTCCGAAATTAAAGTTATTTCATAATTTTGAGTTAATTTCTTTTTGAAGTCGGTTTAATTTTTTTAAATTACTTTTTATTTCGTAATTTTTAGTTTTTGCACTAGTATTTGACCAAGGTTTTGAGATGTTTTCCCTTTGACACTACACCCGTAGCTCTTATCAATAAGCCAGGCCGTCACACTTACACGTATTAGTCCATATCTTGACAATTACTAAATCGATCTTGATGAAACTTGCACTGTTCCCTAAGTTGAAGAAAATGTAAGCCAATAAAAAAAAATGGTCACGATCCGATTAATAGTTCCGGAGATATGCGTGGACAAACATACATACATACGTCTATGAAATTTTGTATATTTGTTTGGAAGCTATAATAGATCATCATATGTGAATATAATGCAATTCCAATAATATTACATACATACGTATCGAATTGATAACCTCCTTTTTTTTGAAGTCGGTAAAAATTGTCAGCATTAAGTCATATGAATATATGTATATGTGTATGTATGTATGTTATGAATATATGTATGTAATATGTATATTATGTAAGTTCGCATTCTATCATAAAGTAGATTATTTCAGCCATTTAAAAAAGTCTAATTTAAGCGAAAAAAAAAATAATAATTTAACATTGTATTTGAGGTTATGATTAGTTTGATTATTAAACATGAATGGTAGAAATGGTTACCCTAAATATGTTAAAAAAAACAGTTCAATTTCATTGTTTTAATAATAAATATTGGCAAAAATGTTTTTTAATTTTTGTTTTGCTGTCCTGGAAACCTAATTATAGATACGACCATAGATATGCTTTTCATGTCCAATATTATCATGCGACTTATTGAAAACAAGTTACCTACCATCAATCTTAGTCTACAGCATAATTAAGTTAACATGGTAACTTGTAACTGGTAACCATGGTAACGCGGCGACAAACTAATCTGATTTGGGGTTTTAAAAATAATTAAAATGGGTAGCAAAAATAATAGGTTGGCAGATACAGTGAAGAAGCATTTTAAGTATAAAGTAGCAGCTTTATTTTCAGTTGTAAGCTTCGTTTGAAATTAAATTGGCAGTGATTTTTTGGTGTGGCCACTGAATTTAATGTAAGGCGACAACTTGACGGCGGATAAAAAGTAGAAAAGGGGCATTCTTAAATAATATAATGAGGTATAAAGTTAACTAATTGTCTTTAATAATAATAAGACGTAGTCGACGGGGCTTCTATTTCTGTCTACAGGGTTTAAAGGAACCTAAACGAAGGAGATCCCCTTCAAACCTAACCTGTCCGAGTCGGGGTGCCCCAAGTCTCGAGCTCGCTTCGCTCGCTCTTGCATTATATAGTCTTCAGAGATGCCTATAGTTGCCTATAATACAATGTTTGTTATCTCACTGATAATTACAAATCAAACGAACTTACCTGTGAGTGAAGTTCGATGTTAATTATGTGAGAGTGTTGGTCCAAGACGTCGTTTTCAATTTTTAACTTGTAGTAGCGTTATCGCGTCGCCATTGTCCACGTATTTCACAGTTATTTCAGAAAAAAGCTTTTTCTGAACGCTTTGCAACTGAACGCACCCTTTGCCTGCTTGCATTGCGTTATCTGTGTCACCTGTCATGTCATTTAGTTTGAAGATACCAAATTTCACGGTCTGAAACTTAGGGTATTTGTAAACAAATAATGGGTTAATTTGGGTGGGATCTAAGACGTCTTGGACCAACACTCTCACATAATTAACATCGAACTTCACTCACAGGTAAGTTCGTTTGATTTGTAATTATGTTTCGTGTGTTGGTCCAAGACGTCGTTTTCAATTTTTAACTTGTAGGATGTTCAAAGTATCGTGAAATTTTGGTCATAAATTTTGAAAAGAAAACAATGATATTTCTTACAAATTTAATGTATGTTTAATCAGTCTCATCGATTTTGACTTTAACAATAAATCTTTTATTGTTGTGTTAATAACTTGTTACACAAAAAAAAAAAAATAACACTATAAAACAAAAAGGTTAACATCCATACTCAACTTTTAATTGAAAACTGTTTTTTCAAAAGTTAATCATTTTAATCCTATAGGTATAAATTACAATTATACTTATAGTACTTTGATTATTATCAAGAATTGTTCTTGCAAATAGTTCAGATGAATCCAGTATTGGTCTATTATAGAAACGGGCAACCACAGAGGAAGACTCACTCCAGCCTGCAGTCTTTCTAATTAGGTCAATATTTAACTCACTCGACTTTGCTTTAGAGGAGGAAGCATGTCTAGTGCTATGTGAGGAAAAAATGTTGGTGTCAATATCACTTTCAGTCATGGTTTCCTTAATCCAACGACTAATTGACTCTGATCCAATAGCAGAATAAGGTCTTCTAAAACTAATAAATAAGTTACCTGTTTTTAAGGGCCTGACTCTTTCTGTCACTTTTATGTAATCTAAAAGTGCTTGAGCCGGGCAAATCTCAGGCTTATTCAAGAAGAATGGGATTACTAGTACAGGCTGGGGTGTGCCCTCTCTGGTTGTCTTAACAGAATCTGTAATTTTAATTATGATTCTACTATTCTGATAAATTATGTTTTCCAGTTTAACTAGACTAAGGGATTGTACTCTATGTGCTGTTATTAAAGCTAGTAGGGTAACCACTTTTTTCCCTAGCATTTTTTGGGATATTTGTTCATTGGGAAAAAATGTGCTAAGATGGTTTATTACAATGCTGGGATCCCGTGTATATATCATATCTAGGAGCATTTGGTTTTAGTTTAGACACACCTTTTAAAAATCGTTTGACCAATTCATGGGATCCAATTTGAGGTCCTAGCAAAAGAGAGTACATGAGTGAAGGAAGGAGTGAAGGCAACCTGAGTTAAGGCTGCCATACTTTAAACCCTTGTTGTTAAGTATTGTCAGAAAATTTATAACATCTGATGGTGTTGCAGACGGAGGATTCATATTTTTATATAAGCAATGTTCCCACCATTGTTTAAAACAAGTATTATATTGAGTGAAAGTGTTATCTGTAATTGAAGAAATTATCATGATTTCGGTTGATATTCCTGGGGTTCCCCGGGATATCAGTGCTTGCCGCATAAGATCCCTGCCACCAGGGTAAGATTGGGATATAGTGGGTGTGGCTGGCCATTGATTGATGTGAGTAACATCATCAATATGTTAGGTGAAAAGAAAACTGGTTCAGAATCAAGAAGATTTACAAACATAGGGTACCAGGGCTGTGTCGGCCAGTAGGGGGCGACTAGAATACCCCTAGCATTTTCATTTTCTATCTTTTTTATAGTTTTGAGTAATAATGAGAATGGAGGGAAGGCATAGAAAAAACATTTGGTCCATGGTATTGTAAAAGCATCTATTGAAGTAGCGTTAGGATCGCTTTTCCATGAGATGTAAGTATCACATTTTTTATTTTCGTTTGTTGCAAAAAGGTCTACCTCGGGTTGACCCAGTAATAATACTATGTGTTTGAAAGCATAGTCAGCCAGTTCGAATTCTATATTGGAGTGATCTCTTCTTGATTCTTTATCAGCTATAAAATTATCTTTGGATTGTATGTAGGATGCAAATAATTAAATATTTCTTGCTTCACACCATTGCCATATGTTTTGAATAATTTCATTTAGATGAGCATATTGGACACCACCCATGCGGTTGATGTATGAGATGGCGGTGGTGTTATCAATTCTTAGAAGAATTTGACAGTTGGAGCAGTGTGTAGCATAAGCTTTCAGATCCATAAAAGCTGCAAGTAATTCCAAATAATTTATATGTTTCTCGCATTCTGTTTGGGACTTTACTTTGTTATAATTATCATTGTTAATAAGATTAAGATATTTTGCTCTCTCGAATAATTTAGTGTATAACCACCCATACTTAATAGCCGGACATGCAGATGTAAGGAGGCCGAGAAAATGTGCGAATTGTCTTATTTTGCAGCGCTTTAATTTTGAAAATTGAACTATCTCCATTTTTATTCTTAGGCGTTTCTCTTGTGGTAGTTCTATTGTCATATCTGATGAATTGAGGACAAAACCTAGGAACTGACATGTATGTGAAGGTGTTAGTACACTTTTGTCATAATTTATTATGAATCCTAATGATTCTAGTAGATTGATTGTGATATCAATTATTTTAATTAGGTCATGGTATGACTTAGAAATAAGAAGTGCATCATCTAAATAAATAGTACATAAAATTCCCATAGAACGAAGGTGTTCTATGACAGGTTTCATTATTTTTGTAAAAACATAGGGTGCTGTGTTAAGGCCGAAAGGTAATACTTTGAATTCATATATTTTCCCCTGCCATAAAAAACTCAAAAATTGTCTCGAGTTGTTTTCTATGTTTACTGCAAAGTATGCATCTTTTAGGTCAATCTTAGCCATAAAGTAATGGGGTGATATCAATTTCATAGCGGTTCTAATGTCTTCAAGCTTAAAGTGTGATGTAGTCACAAATTTGTTAAATGTTTTTAAATTGAGTATAAATCTGAAATCCCCATTGGGTTTTGGTGTTAGAAATATAGGAGACAAGAATTGGCTGCTAAGTGGTTGACATTATGTGATTGCACCAATTGTTAATAGGTGTGCTATTGCATTGTGTGTGAATTTGATACCTTTATGTTTAGTGATTCGTTGGATTGGAAGGGTAAGCCAGATATTGGAATATGGTACCCCTTAATCCAGGATAAAAAAGTTCTATCATTGGTAATAGTACACCAATTATCATAAAAATAAGGAAGTTTTTCCAGCACACTGTACCTCTATCTCCTGTAGCGCTGTATCCTCTGCGGTGGAGGGCCCCGCGGAACATGTTTGTTGGCTTGTTTGGTGTTGGTTGCTCTGCCCGCACTCGGTTGTGGTGTTCGCTGTTGCTGTGGTTTGCGAGGCAGGCCCCGGTAGTTTAAAGACTGGTTTTGACTTGAGTGTGGCTTGTTAGGTGGAGGTTTTGAATACCTTATTTCTGAGCCAGTTTTTGTAATGGCTTTTCCTGCTCTTAAAGCCTCACCAAGGTTGTCACCAAACAGCTGTGTTCCAATTTTAGTATGTTGTACAATGCATTTTGTTTCTTTGTTTAGTGCAAATTGTATTAGGGAGCGTCTAGCACTACTGTGCATGTTGAACAGTTCACACAGCATGCGGCCTGCATTGCTTATTGTTTTTGTGTGTTCGATGTTACTGTTATCTTTTAGCATGTTATTAAGGGCTACTGCTATGCAGGCAGTGGCTTGACCCAACAAGTTTTGTTGAGCAGCTAACGTATTGTCCCTTTTAAGTACAGTGTCAGATATGGCTGCTACTATTTCCGGGTTTTTAACCGGCGCTTCTAAAAATTTACAATTTTCTGGGATGAGAGCTGTCTTTAAAAGATCTGATTTGGTGTCTTTTTGTAGACCTTCCTTAGTGATGTGTTCCCAGCGAGATGCTATGTCTTTGTGAATGTTGGCCCCGTATTTATTTGTTTTAGTGGGGTCATCTCCCAAGACTTCATCAATAATTTCATCTGGCTCAGTTTCAGCTGAGTGCTCGAGTACTGGTTCTACTTCCATGTGTTCGGCCCCAGGCTCGACAGTTTGTTCTAAGACTGGTTCCGCAATTTGTTCTGGTACAGTGATCATGTTGTTTGTTGGTACCTGCCAATGTTCAGGCGAATGTTCTGGAAAAATGACAATTATTGTCATTTACTGAGCAATAACAATGTATACGAAATATACCTCATCGAGTATATTCTCATATTATGTTTCAGCTTGGTATAAACCACGACGTACTTCCAGTACGTCTGTATTTGTACTCGAGTATATTCTCAAACGTTTTAAAATTATTTATTTATTTATTTATTTAAACTTTTCGCACAAAAAAGGTACAAAGGCGGACTTAATGCCTTAGGCATTCTCTACCAGTCAACCAAGGGTGGTGAAGAGATTGGATGGCAGGTGCTTTGGTTGAGAAGAACAATGATAAAAATTAAAAAAGCTAATAAAACTAGGCATATACTTACACAAATACATAAATAGGTTATATACACATACATACTATTTAATATAATATATACTTATAATATATATATATATACATACAAATTCAAGGGAGAGAGGTGTTGAGATTACACTACGCTATTTATTTTGAAAATAACTCTGCAATTTCCGCTTAAATGCATACCGACTGGTGGCCGTCCTGATATCTAGAGGAAGTGCGTTCCAAAGAAGAATGGACTGAATATGAAAGGAAGAATGAACAAAGTCAGAAGTATGAGAAGGACAGAGTAGGAGAAGATTGTTAGAAGAACGTAGATTCTTAGCGTGGGAAGAACATAGATATTGGAAGTGAGATACGAGATACGAAGGAGGAGTAGGCGAGTTGAGAAGGGAGAAAAGCGTGGTCAAAGCGCGCAAACTTCTTCTTTGGCGAATGGACATCCATTTGAGCTCAGACCTGTAGCTCGACACATGGTCATATTTCCTGAGGTTGAATATGAACCGGATACCATTGTTGAGTAATCTGTCGAGTTTATCCAGCAAAACCGCGTTCAAGTCAAAGTAACACACGTCACCATAGTCGATTATAGGAAAAATCAAAGTCTGCACAAGCATGGTTTTCGTCTTAGCAGGCAAAAAGTTCCTCAGACGATACAGGGATCGCAGAGTACCGTTGACCCTTTGACTAACACTAGAGACCTGGCGTTGCCAGCTAAGTGTAGAGTCAAGATGCAAACCGAGATCTTTCACAGTAGGGGTAATGGGTATGACGGTACCATTGAAAATAAGAGGAGGAAGAGAACTAAGCGCCACCCTACCCATCATGCGTGAGCTTCCAATTAAAATGGCCTGACACTTCGAGGGGTTCACTGACACCCCGAAACTATCAGACCATTTCTTGATAGCATCTAAGTCTCGGTTTACATCTGCTATAGCGTCCGACAAACCTTCTACCCGCTCAGCAGTATATAATTGAAGATCATCAGCATATAGATGATACGAACACCGAAGACAGTGAGTTATAAAATTAATGAAGATGGAGAATAACAATGGAGAAAGAATACCGCCTTGTGGAACACCAGCATCCAGGTCACGCCAACTTGACGAACTCTGATCAACGCGAACCGACTGCTGACGTCCCCGAAGATAAGAAGAGAACCATTTCAGAGCCTCGGACGAAACCATAAGGTGAGAGAGGATAGAAAGGAGAATATCGTGACTGACGGCGTTAAAGGCGTTGGAGAAATCAATTAAAACCAATACAGTAACTTTGGTATCCTCCATCGCTTCTCTAATGTCACCAGTCACTTTAAGGAGAGCGGACGCTGTACTGTGCCCAGGCCTGAACCCAGATTGAAAGGAGCTAACAAGGTTGTTTCGATGAACAAACTCCGTAAACTGCTTGTGTACACAGGCCTCAAGCACTTTAGACAGGAATGGGAGAATGGAAATGGGTCGAAAGTGACTGGGTAGGGAGGTATTTGAAATTTTAGGAAGTGGGCGGACGTAGGCCATACGCCACTGGGATGGGAATTGTCCGGAATCAAGGGAAAAGTTAATAATGTGGGTGATCGGAGAGAGAAGGCTATCAAGGATCCAAACGACCATACTACGACTGATGCCGTCATAGCCCACAGCCTTGGATTTTATGGACAGAATGATCTTTTTAATTTCGTCCAAGGTCACCGGAGAAAAGTGAAATGGTTCTATGATGGGACTCGCTAGGCCATTGATGAAATCGACCGTCTGGGACAACATTTGGGAATCCAAATGACAAGTGGATGTGAAGTGACGGTTGATATCATCAAGGCCAATTGTATTGGGAAAATCCACATGCCGTGGTCTGCCGATACCAAGAGTACCAAGGAACTTCCAGATATCAGCAGGTGAAGAAGAAGAAATGTTCTCGAGAATATGGCGGCGTTTAGCGTTGCGTATCATCTGATTACACCGATTTCTGGCAGCTTTGAATAAGTTGCAATTTTCATCACTGCGATCCTTTTTAAATTTACGAAAGGCCCGATCCCTGCGTCTCATCGCCATTCGAACCCCTGTCGTCATCCAAGGAGCTGGAGGACGCCGAAGTTTAATCTGTTTAACAGGAGCGTGTTTGTCGTAGAGAGCAAGGACCGTCTGATCAAAAATGCGCAGTTTCTCGTCTACAGCTGTCGCCGCTGCCAGGGGTTCCCAACTGAGGTCTGACGCATCCTGACGAAGCATCTCGACGTCCATACGTGCAAAACACCGCATGTGCAGAACTTTTGGGATAGGTTTAGGTGGTTTTAGGATAATTATCAAGAAATAAGTCTCACGGGTGGTAAGTTCACCGCACGGAACAAATTCTCAAGATATTTGCTTTAGATTTCAGGTTACAACACCAGATTAAAAACCGTTGGCGGGTAGAAAATTTTCTTGTTCGTGTAGGTACCCAGACACGTTTCACAATTTACTCACCTGCTGTTCTGTGTCTTTTCTTCAGGGATTTCTTTAGTTTCTTTATTTGTTTATATAAAACATCGTCATAATCCCTGTCTCTGCGTTTGTTCTTACCCATTTTAATTTTTGACGATTTTTTCCGTGGTTCTTTGGCGCGCACGAAAACGTTAATTTACTAGTCTTATCAAAGTACTCTGTGACGTTAATGACATGACAGGTGACACAGATAACGCAATGCAAGCAGGCAAAGGGTGCGTTCAGTTGCAAAGCGTTCAGAAAAAGCTTTTTTCTGAAATAACTGTGAAATACGTGGACAATGGCGACGCGATAACGCTACTACAAGTTAAAAATTGAAAACGACGTCTTGGACCAACACACGAAACATAATATTAGTCGCCATGTCATAATTTATAGTACCTCGCCTATGATTTCAAATCAATCATCATCAATCAATATCAATACATATAATAAATTTGTAGAAAAGTGGTGTCTGTACAATGGAAATATATAAAAAAAAAGTAGCAGGGGTTGTTATTATATCGATGCCGAACCCGAAATTGTAATTAATTTTTTTTTTGTCTGTTTGTCTGTTTGTCGGTTTGTCTGTTTGTTTGTGCACGCTAATATCAGAAACGGCTTATTCGATTTAGATGCGGTTTTCACTAATATATTGTAGTAGGCTTAACTTAACATTTAGTGTTTATTTCATGTCAATCGGTTCATAAATAAAAAAGTTATGTCAATTTAAAGAATCACGGCGACCTATCAGAGTACGTACACGCCTCGGGCCTGCGCGTCCGATCTTCGGAACTACTGAACGGAATGTTTTTTTTTTTATTGTATAGTTATTATATGGCTGGACAACATTCAGGCTATAATTTCTCTTGGAAACTTGAACACCTGATGCAGAACCGAAACAGACCAGCTTAACTATAAGAGATACAAAAATGGTACCATAGCAAAAATTGTTCCACGTGATGAGGATTTTCTGCTGAGAGAATAAATTTGAAGATCTGGAACACCTGATGGGGAACTCCAAGAGCCCAGCTACACCATAACACATATAGGAATGACGTCTTAGTAAAAGTTATTCGGTCTGATGGGCATTTCCTGTTGACTTATAAAAATCGAAGATCAGAAACATCTGATGTGGAAATCAAAGCTATCACTAATTTCACCTCCACGCGGTGAAGGCGGTAACAGTTTAGGACTGATTTTCGATGACGATGGTATATCATTGAAAATTTGACTCTACTGGCACAAACTCCCATTTATTTTTTTTTACGTGAAGAAATGCTCATGCATTCTGCACTACCACGGGGAGATAGTGCAGTTATGTGGGACTCTAACCCACTAAAACTCCACTGTGTCCTCCTCTGACGCTTACGGCGGGAACATGGGCACGCGTTAGCACTCATCCGTGAACCCGCCGCGGCTGTCCGTCACCGGACCCTCCGCTGGGAAGTACTCCCCATCACCGGCGCACCAGAACACATAGCACGCCGTGACCACCCCAGGGACCAAACCAGCACATGGGCGCCAGACGATCCTGTGCCTGGGCACCCTTGGTAGGGGAGCAGTCACTTAGATTTTAATTGATCAGGTATCTTCATAATAAAACTATAACCATGCCTAGAAAGAGGTCAAATCTTTCCCAATGTTCCAAAGGCGCTAAAAGATTGAGGATCATAAGATCCCAAGAATCTACCGAAGAGCGTCAGGAGAGACTTGATGCTGTTTGAGAACATCAGGCTGCAACTCGCTCCGTGGTTTCCACGGAGCGAGTTGCAGCCTGATGTTCTTCGGATCGCGAAGCACGCCTGCGTTCTCAGCGTATTTACGCATCTACATCCAGGTCTCTAGAGACCAGTGCAGAATATGATGCGCGACTGACCGCTGATACGGTGAGATTATCATACATTGTTCCGAACACGCACACAACAAAATATTCATAATCAGAAAGTGAGAAAGAAAGAATTGCTGGAGTACGGCATGAAGAGACAGATTAAGAAGAGCGCAACGAACGTTTGAATTCTGATCGACTTCGACATTCTCTGAACAGAATGTCGATATCATCTGAAGAATCGGATGTGTCTCAAGATATAGCCGTAGGGCATGGCGACCTTCCTTGGGTTGATAAGGAACGGAGTGCATTTACGTATACTCCTATGATTGACTACGCCACATATTCCGCCATCGGAGGTATGGTTGAAAATTGTACTTTTTGTGAAGCTGTTAAATAGCAAAAAGAAACAAACGGTATGTGTTGCTCAGGTGGGAAAGTACATATTGAAATATTACAAAATCCTCCAGAAATATTAAGATCACTGCTGATCGGTGACCATCACAGTCAAAACATTTCTTGGACAATATACGTTCGTACAATAACGCCTTTCAAATGACATCTTTTGTTGCGAAACAGATTTCAGAAGGCCCATTTATGCCAACATTCAAAATGCAAGGCCAAGTTTACCACCCTATTGGTTCATTATTGCCTGAAAATGACGTCTCGAATCGTCTCGCGCATCCCGTTGTTATCCAGTCCCCGGGTTCTTAGAATTCGACATCAGACGTTTCAGATCTTCGATTTTGACGACCCCGTTGTCGCTGGCATAAGCAACAGGATCCGCGTACGAAGTCGCGGGCAGAAGCTAGTGTTTAATATGTTCGCTACCTTAAAGTAGTAGCCATTATTTAGTTTTTATAATTCCTTGCATTTTGAAGCTCATCTAATATAATTATTGCTAAAATATTTAATCGCTGCAAAGTTCTTTTTTTAGTAGCAAATAGTTAGTCGCCCTTTATTTATTTATTTATTTGGTTCACCAACAATTGTTTACACTAACATCTTGATAAAAAATAACATTAAGTTATTAGTTGCCTGGAAAATTATTTGCTGTTAATAAGTATCGTTCTTTGGCCAAAGAATGAGCATTGCCATTCAACGTGGCAATGCTGCCAATCTTCTTTGCACGTTCCCGGATGACAGCGATGCTGACGAGTACTTCGACACTTAAAGTGTCCTTGTTATTGTATTTATATGTATACTAGCTGACCCGACATACGTCCTATGTTTGATTCGAAAGACACGTGGCGCCATCTATTATCATAATAACGTTATTATTGTTTTCTTCGGGAACAGTACTTTTTTTTCGGGATGAAAGGTACCCTAAGTCCGTTTCTGTACACCTGACAACGTATATGCAAAATTTCAGGATGAACGGTTCAGTGGTTTAGGCGTGAAGAATGTTTAAAATAATCGGTTTATATTCTTAGTCACTTGCCTAAATTTAAATATAATACTCGCCTTGTAATATAAATAGTAAGAAGCGAGTTTTAATGCATTTAGCAATGAATAAGTTACCTTTAATTTCAAAAGCTGTTTGAATATTATTACCATAGTTACCAATACAGCTTAGGTGCTTTTCAATCGATGTTGTACGTGGAATCCTAACTAATCAGAATAATATTATACAGGCAAAAGAGTGAGTGAGTTTGTATGTTTGTTACTTCTTCACGGCTGGACCAATCTTGATTAAATTTGGTATGGAGGTAGCTGACACCCTGGATTAACACATAGGATACTTTGTCCTTTTATCCCGATATTCCCACGGGTTCGAAACTTATGAGGGTGAAACCGTGGGTGCAGCTAGTATTATAAATGCGAAAGTAAGTTTGATTGTTTGTTATGCTTTTACGCTAAAACGGCTTAACGGATTTGGACGAAATCTGGCACATGAGTAGACCCTGATCCGGAGAAAGACAAGGACTACTTTTCAACCTGGATCGTAGACGAAGTCGCTGGCAAAAGCTAGTATTTCATAAAAACCGGTTGGTTGGTAGGTTTCTTCTATTTTCTAGAAATATTTTAGGGTTTCTATAACAATATGCAACATCGTGTAAATGTTTGATTAATTCCAGCACTGTGTGTGCTGGAATTAATCAAATATTTACACGATACCCCAACCGATAGAGCAAAATGTATGATTAGAAGTACCAACAAGTAGGTGGGTACTCGTAGTTATCAATGCAATAAATCAAAAGGCATTAGAAACACAGTCTATTACACAGTGCTACAGTGGATAGGTTCTACCACAGACTGCTCAAATAAATAGAAATGTCAGTTGGAAATAAATTCTTCTTTGTCATGTGACTGTTTGTTTACCTGGGGTACTTGTGTAATCCACTTCCAAATTCCAATGGCAATGCCTTTCATCTTGATAATTCAGCAAAACTTATTGTGTTAATTACTCGATTGTCGATCAGACGATTTTTTAAACATAGCTATGAAGCAAATAATTATATATGAATTTTCTTCAAAATCCTTGGGATTGTAAGTGTGTTACGCAACTGGGCTGCTGAAATGGTAAAAACCTTCAGTTGGAGTGGAGGTCCTTCCGTGGAGTTTCTTGCTCGTTCTATAGGTCCCTACTACACTTTGGAATGGGCAACTAGCTTCACCTTTCTGACCGGCCCCTTGACAGTTCAAAAGTGCCTGTAATTGGTTTATTTGAAACTAGCTGACCCGACAGACGTTGTCCTGTTTTTAACCGACTTCAAAAAGGAGGAGGTTCTCAATTCGTCGGAACCTTTTTTTTTTTATTTTTTTTTTTTTTTTTTTTTTTTTATGTATGTTCCCCGATTACTCGGAGACGGCTCGACCGATTTCAAAAATTATTTTTTTGTTTGAAAGGGTGTTGGGGAGATAACTGAAACGGACGCAATGTTAATAAATATGGATTTATTCAGGATAGCCGAGCGGTTTACAAATGGTCTATATAGACGCGCGCACTCGGTCCGTGCTGTCGTCCGAATGGCGGCGGCGGCCGGGGCTCGCGCCCGCGCCGCCCGCCTGCAGTCCCCGCGCCCGCGCTGCCCGTTGCTCGCCGCGCCTCCGCCGCGGCCCCCGGTGTGACGTGCGCGTGTACATCTTCCCAGCCTTGAAAGAGCTAACTTTCAACAGGTTCTTCTTCACCCGGCAGCCGGACAATGTAATGGATGGCTCTGCGGATTGTTCCCTTGGATGTGTAGATATCTACCACACGACAAGTGTTGTCTGCGCCCATATGTAGACGGGTAATGCGGCCAAGCCGCCAGCGTTGCGGAGGCAGATTCTGGTCCCTTATTAGAACCATGTCCCCGATTCTAGGGCCGAGAGATCCAGTTTTCCACTTTGACCGCTGCTGGAGTTCCGCTATGAACTCTTGAGACCATCTTTTCCAGAACTCGAGGCGTAGTCTGCAGATGAGGTGGTACTTCGGTCTGGAGTCTTCTGCTGCAAAAGAGGGCACCGACGTCAGTGGCCGTCCGATTAGGAAGTGCCCGGGGGTCAAAGGGGTTAGATCTAAGGGATCAGAAGACAAAGGGGAGAGAGGGCGAGAATTCAGGATTGCCTCTATTTGTGTAAAAAGAGTAGACAACTCCTCAAAAGTGAGGGAAACATTGGCTGCCGTTCTTCTTATATGATATTTGGCTGCCTTTACGCCTGCCTCCCAGAGCCCACCAAAGTGCGGTGAATAGGCCGGACTGAATTTAAATAAAATGCCTTCCGTCGTAGTATAATCAATGACTGAGTCACGACTGGAGCGTAGCACCTTACCCAGTTCATTGTTTGCCCCAACGAAGTTGGTGCCATTGTCACACCAAATTTCATAGGGCTTACCTCTGCGCGACACGAATCGACGCAAACATAACATGAATGCTGCTGTGGTAAGATCGCTCACCAGCTCTAGGTGAACCGCTCTGGTACTTAAGCAAACAAATAGACAGAGGTAACATTTATTTATTCGATTACCTCTTCCCTTTTTACTAGAGATTTGAAACGGTCCTGCGAAGTCAGTACCAGTCGAGTGGAAAGGGAAAGTAGGCCTCATCCTAGCTGATGGTAAGTTGCCCATTATAGGCTGTATAGTCTTACCACGAAATCTAGTGCATACAATGCATTGTTTATTTACCTTACGCGCTAAGGCCCTCCCGCCTACCGGCCAGTACCTTTCTCTCACAGAATATAATAATAATTGCGGACCTGCATGAAATAAACGTTGGTGTTCATTTTGCATTAATAAAAGGGTAAGTCTATGTTTACAATCTAATATGATTGGATGTTTCTTGTTATAATCAAAACTTGAATTGTCAAGACGGCCTCCTACTCTTAATAAACCTTCAGAGTCAAGAAACGGATTTAAATTAGATATTTTGGATTTCTTAGGTATTCCTAAACCTTTACTTAGAGATTTTAACTCTATATCAAACGATTCGTTTTGACATATTTTAAAGAGAATGGTATGTGACTTATTTATTTCGCTAGTTTGTAGTGAATCATATAATTTAGTTTTGTTCCTACAGTTGTGTAAAAACCGCAATACATATGCCAACACGCGACTTAAGTGATTAAACTTGGAATAATTATTAAAATTAATGATAGAATTATGACTGTCATCGTGAGCCATCTTAGTTTGTACATGAACCTTTAGCTCAGGTAATTCAACTGACTTATGAGGTTGCTGTGGCCAAGCAAGTGATCCCTCCTTTAAGAAGGAGGGTCCTTCCCACCACAAGGGCTCAACCTGCAGACGCTGAGGATCTACACCTCTGGAAGCTAGATCTGCAGGGTTGAGGTGAGTGGGAACATGCATCCACGTGAAGCCCTGTGTCAACTCATTAATTTCGATTACGCGATTGGCCACAAATGCCTTTAAAAGGTTTGGTTGTGCATTAATCCAGCCAAGTACTACTGTTGAGTCAGTCCATATTACCTTTTGTGTTATCTTATTACATCGAATGGACTGGATTACCTTTGTGGATAACTGAGCACCAAGTAGTGCACCACACAATTCAAGGCGAGGTATGGTCATGGCTTTCAGAGGTGCAACCCTAGCCTTCGCACATAACAATTTAACATATACAGTATTTTCATTATCAATTGACCGTAGATAGACACAGGCCCCGTACGCTTCCTGGGAAGCATCTACGAAACAATGTAATTCAACTGACATAGGAAAATCACATACTGTATATCTAGGCAAATTAATTTTAGATAGAGTATTTATATTCTCTGATATCTTTACCCACTTTTTTTCAATATGGGGTGGCACAGGATCATCCCAGCCTAACTTTTCATTCCATAATTGCTGTAAAATCATTTTAGCTTTAATTATGCATGCACTTAACAGACCTAATGGGTCGAATATTTTACATGTTAATGATATTATAGTACGTTTAGTAAGTTTCCTACTCATATCCATATCAACTGTAAAATGTAACGTGTCCGGTGTAGGTGACCAGTTTAGTCCTAAAACTGTGGAATGTTTACTCAGATCAAGAATTTTAGAAGTGGTCTCTGTTTGTAACACCTTGGGACAGTTTGTGCGTATTTTATGAAGAGGGAAACAAGCTGATGATAAAATTCTAGTGACCTCATCATATATTTCTTTAATTTCTTTCTCTGACTGACATCCAGTATTTAAATCATCCATGTAAATATCATGTTCTAATATATTAGAAATTGTGGGATTAGAACATTCGCGAGCTAACTGAACAAGGCTCCTAGTGCTCAAGAAAGGTGCAGACGCTGTCCCATAGGTGACAGTGTTTAGCTGCAAGACCTTTATAGGCTGAGAATCATCATCCCTCCATAAGATTAGTTGCAAATGTCTCTGAGATGGATCTATTTCTATTTGTCTATACATTTTTTGTATATCTCCAGTTAGCACATACTTATAAGTTCTAAACCTTAATAAAATAGACAACAAATCATCTTGTACCACTGGACCTACATACTGTATGTCATTTAATGATTTCCCTGAAGTTGTTTTGGCAGAAGCATCAAAAACAACACGTAACTTTGTGGTTTCACTTCTTTCTCTCAATACCGCATGATGTGGTAAGTAATAACCAAATATAGGACGCTTAATCTCACGTAAATGACCTAAGTTCCTATACTCCTCAATAAATGCAGTGTAACTTTGTTTGAGCTGATAATTATTATTTAATTTTTTCTCAAGATTAAGAAAACGTTTTTCCGCTAAAAAATAAGAACTACCTAGTGCCTGTTCAGGAATCTCCTTGAATGGCATTTTAACAGAAAATCGACCATTTGGAAGACGCTTCATATTTTCTAAAAAATGTTGTTCACATAATTTGTCTTGGGGTGAAGTGTTATTGACTCCATTAATTTCTTCAACTTCCCAAAACCTTTTAAGGTCATTATGAATTTCCTTTGTGAAACTACATGTCAAGTGACTAAGGCTACATTCCCCTAAACGGCCACTGACTAACCATCCAAACTGTGAATTTTGTAGGATAGGTTTACCTGCACCCAATGAAATACGCTTTGTCCCTACAATGTTCCAAAAAACATCCGCGCCTAGTAAAATATCAATATTAGAGGGGTAGTGGAACTTCGGGTCTGCTAGCACGATATCTCTGGGTAAATTAAGTTCCTGAATATTTACAGGTGCGCTCGGTAACATTCCTGTAATCTGTGGTACAATTAGACAATTTATACTCATATCGAATGAGTTTAATCGCGATTTTATATTTACATTGCAGCGCTCGGATATATTAAAAGAAACATTATTAATACCAGAAATCCGTAAAGGTTCTGTAATTTTAATTGATAGTCCTAACTTTCTTTTTAGGTTTTCTGTCACAAAAGAGGATTGGCTGCCTGTGTCTAATAGCGCCCGCACAAGGTATGTCTGTTGAGTATTTTCATCTACTACTTCTACCATAGCGGTACACAACAGAACCTGGCTGACGGAGACAGCAGACAATGATACTGGTAATGGTTGAGTTGATGTAGAAGGTGTAGCGGTAGTCGAGTCTTTGTCAGTACTATTATTATTTTGAGGTTTACTTACATGTAATAAACTGTTATGTTTTTGTTTACAAAACTTACATGAACTCTTCATACGACAACGAAATGAATTGTGACCCTCACGCAGACAATTTGAACACAATTTTAATTTAGATGCTTCTTTAAGCCTGTCTTGTACATTCATACTTTTAAATTTAGTACATTGGTGGACACGATGACCCTGCTCACTACACAATAAACACACATATTCACACAAGTTCTCAACCGAAGAGACAAGGGAATTAGATTTATCTAGTTGTTTATTTTTCCAATTATTTTTATTAGAATTCCCCTTATTTGGTTGTGAAGTGACTGATGTAGTTTCTAAAATATCCGCACGACTACGAATAAAACTAAAAAAGTCATTGAGCGTTGGCAAGTCAGGTAAAATATTCCTATGTTCTTCCCACTTAACGCCCGTACTGGTATCTAACTTCCCAGTGACCATAAATATTAATAAAGTGTCCCACTGATTAGTAGGTTGCCCTAGTGTGTTGAGCGCTCTTAAATTCTTTGAAACAACGTCTACCAAGTTACGTAATTCTTTAAACGATTCCTTAGTTAGGGTATCAATACTGCATAATGCTTTAAGGTGATTGTTAATGAGGATTTTCTTATTATTATATCTATCACAAAGTAACTCCCATGCTACAATGTAATTCTCCGAGGTAAACTCTAATGACTTGATGACTTCAATGGCACCACCTTCTAGTGAGGATCTCAGATAGTGAAACTTATTGATGCCTGGTATTGATTCATTGCAATGGATTAAAGATTGAAAGGTGTCTCTAAATTCTAGCCATTTTAAATAAGAACCATTAAATGTAGGCAATTTTATCGTAGGCAATTTTATTGACTGTAGGCCATGTGCTTGGCAACATGAATGAGAACCTCTGCTACTACATGCATCACCAAATTTTTCCTTTTCAGAGCCTCGCCTATCAAGAATATCCTCAATAATCGACATAACTGAAATAAACTTTGTTTCTATCACATCTCTCAATGTGATTTGTTCATCCGTAGCGGATTCATCACAGCTGTTTTCAATTAATGTTTGAACTTCATTGAACTGTCTAAATAATTCTTGACTATTGTCCAAACGTCTACCTAACTCTTTTATATTTACGCTACTAAGAGCATTAATGTCTTGCTTTTGTATTTCCTGTATATATTCGTTTAATTTAGTTAAACGCCCTCTAATATTACCGCGTTTCCTAATTAATTCACTTAATTCACTTTTGCACTCATCCTTATCTATGATCGGCATCTTGAAATAATCACAATAACCGAGCTTACACAAACAATGAAATAGATAATAAAATGTGCATCAAACCAAACAGTCGTTAAAGGTATGACTGTACGCTCCAGGCGCAGCTTGCAGCCACGCGGTGTCACGGCAGGCACGCCGCACGGCAAGATGGCCGCTCTGCTGCTTATTTCGCGGCGACCGCGGAGCCCCGGTAGCCACGCGGTGTCGTATGTAGACGGGAACCGGGAGGCAGCACGCAGTCGTAGCCGACGATTTTCTGAAATTGTTCGGCAAATCTATTTGAAGCACGGATGCAGTGCAAGGCTTGAAGCTGTGCAATTGGTGCACGAGACACGGAATTGGGATTTTATTACAGGAATGAAAACATCACTGACCAAGAAATTGAAGTGGATAGGTAGATATTTAAGCATAGGCAAACAGCGAATGCTGTGGCACGATTACCAACATGCTGGACATGAATAGTCGCCTATTTATTATCTCAATTTTATTAATATGAGTTATGATAAATAGGTATATCGATATAGGTATTACCTATAGAATTTAAATGACCACAGTGCAATTATGCTAGCAGTTAGCTGCCCTTTTACACCAGAGGAAGCAGTAAACTCCTTACACACAAATAAAAGCGGAAATCGGGAACGGAAAATAGAATAGGAACGAGCTTACTTCCCTCGGATCGACCACCTGACGCGATGCCCGCTATATCCAGGTAGATCTTCAAAATAGGTAGCAGTAGCCTCCTTGAGTTCCAGCAATTTCGCAGTTGCACGTGGCCGCGATGAGCGGCGAGAAGCGGCGCCGGCGCGTCGTTGCACGCGGCCGGTTTGAACAATCGAGAACACGCCGCAGAGCCACAGATTGTCTTCGCTCCAACAACTTGCAGTTTCTTGTTGCACACGGTCGCCAAATGTTGGGGAGATAACTGAAACGGACGCAATGTTAATAAATATGGATTTATTCAGGATAGCCGAGCGGTTTACAAATGGTCTATATAGACGCGCGCACTCGGTCCGTGCTGTCGTCCGAATGGCGGCGGCGGCCGGGGCTCGCGCCCGCGCCGCCCGCCTGCAGTCCCCGCGCCCGCGCTGCCCGTTGCTCGCCGCGCCTCCGCCGCGGCCCCCGGTGTGACGTGCGCGTGTACAAAGGGTATACTTTCCAGGTGGTCCCATTGTCAGCAGGTCAGGATCTGATGATGGGATCCTGGAGAATTCGAAGGAACTCTTCAAGTATTATAGGCACACCTATAGCGATTTGGGTATTTTTTGTAGTAACTCGTGCATTTGCTCTCGGAAAGCATCATTTGGTGAAGTGGAACTGATGATGAAGACCACAGATGGCCACCGGAACTACTCAATAATAAGTATTTCCCGGTTTGCGATTCGATTACTTACTTTAATATGGTTGCTAAGCAAGTTATGCTCGTCACAATGCGAATGGTGAAATGGAGCTGATGGTGGAATACCAGGAGAACTCCTCAACAATTAACGTCCCTGCATCGGGAAAAGCAATATTTTGTAAAAGGCGATGAGCAAGTTGGCATTAGGCTATTGTAACTTAGATACATTATAAACAGACACACTAAAAAGCGAGAAATAAAAACTTTTTAACAAAAAAAAAAACCGACTTCCAAAAAAAACACTGCAAAGTGAAAAATAACTTTTATTTCGGAAGTCGGTGGCAAAAAACTAAAATACAGATCCAAAGACACCGACTTCCGAAATAAAAGTTATTTTTCACTTTGCAGTGTTTTTTTTGGAAGTCGGTTTTTTGATTCAAAAGACACGTGGCGCCATCTATTATCATAATAACGTTATTGCTGTTTTCCTCGGGAACAGCACTTTTTTTCGGGATGTGCGTTTCTGTACATCTGACAACGTATATGCAAAATTTCAGGATGATCGGTTCAGTGATTTAGCCGTGAAAATGTAACAAACTTACTTTCGCATTTATAATATTAGTTAGGGTATTTACCATAACAAGCTTTGTATTGGCTTGTAAAGGTCTTAGCAGCCCCACTCGGTATCCGAAAGTAAAAGCACCACTACCTATATTATAGTCTAGTCTTTATATCATCGTATAAGTATTCAAATTCTTTCCTTAATCAAGTGGGGACACATAACTCCTTTTGAAGCTGAGCACTGAGCAGACTGGTTGTACAGAAAACTCTAATTTAATTACTTGTTATCAAAGATCAAAATAGCAAACTCCTTTGACCAATGTCAAGTTTACATCATTCAAAAACCTTTTTAATGGCCTGGCCATATTATTATGTGTAATATAAATATTTTTATTTAACTTATTGCCAAAGTCTGTCAGTGACATATTTTTAATTCGGTCTGACATGTAGAGAAGATCTGGGGGCCTAAAAATGCCACTTTTGCAGAATCATAAAAGGAATTCATCAAATCATTATAAATCATAATAGACAGTTAACTGTTAAGTTAATCGTATCAAATCCCATTGGTGAAGGATTTTTCAGTTATTTTTTTTTTGTCTGTGCTTAAATACCAATCCAAATCCAATCCCAATCTCTTGCAACGAAAAAAAAGCAAAATACGTTTATGATTCTGCCAAAGTGGCCTTCTTAAGCCCCCTGTTCTATTCTATGTTTTTAAACGATGGCAAACAAAGCCGATGTCGACCATTCTGCGAATCTCTAAAGAGAATTGGAAAAGCAATTGTTGTAAATAAAAAAAATAGGTTGGACGATAAAAATCTTCGATGATATACTTAGTTGGTCTTCTGGGGTTAGTACTGCACTGAAACTTAGAAAAGATCTGAATGTCATTCTGTGTTACTAACATTACAACGCAATAAATACTGCGGTGCTATTCTGTAAAAATCTCACCGTGAAAACTTAGGTGAAGTGAGCGTGGAGTGAGCTGTCAATAGTGTCAATTCCTAGCAAAAACAAACTCACTTCCCCTAAGTTTTCACGGTGAGATTTTTACAGAATCGACCGGCTGTTGAGTCAGTAAAGCAAATTCTGTCACGCAAGAAGCAGTGAAAAATTAAGCTGCGTGACTACATTCTATAGAAGTTCTGGAAGATGAAGATTGGAATTTTCTAGTTCTTGAGAAATTTCCGTAAAACCATCGTTGTTGAACGTTGTCAAAGTTTTAATGGGTTTCTCCATCTGAAATTTCTCAGTGGCACTCCGAGTCTCCGTCAAAGTTGATGGAAATCGGCTCGCCTTCTATTGGAAAAATTTAGGGGTACTAATTCACAAATCTCTTTGCTGTTATTACCTATTGCTTGCTTGATGACAACAAGTCCGTTTCCTTAGCGCTTGAGAACTTATTATTGCATTAACTCTATGGTTTCTAAGCTCTATGTCCAACGCATCGCACCGTGTCCACCTATGATTTACAGTATCGCCACTGAAAATAACGTGCACGTGTTTTATTTATGACCTGCACCTACTCGTATATGGGGCAGGTTTTAACGGAGCTACATGTAAACTTCATCTGCAAACCTCGCAGGTGAGCTCGTGAAAGTATGAGCGTTTTGTTTTTTTTAATAAAGGGCGTTTGAGTAAAACCACGTTTGAAATAATTTTTCAGTTGGCAACAGCATAAGCATGATCAGTCTATAATTCCCACTGCTGGGATACAGGTCTTCTCTCTGTGAGAGGGAATGGGTCGTAATCACGCGACCACGCCGGCCAAGCGGCCCAGTGCGGGTTGGTAGATGTCACATGTCTTCGAATTTTTTGTCCTAAGACATACAGAGGCCCGCGGGAGACGCTCTGGGCGTCGAAAGCCGCGTGACGACTCTCGGCCACCGTAGGCGCGGGCCTGCGGACGGAGTGTAATGGTAGCTCACAGTCCGATCAGGACCAGTACGTGTTCCACGCGCTCCTCAAAGAGATGTCAGCATCAGAGAAGGGGCCCCGTTAGGGCCGAAGCCTGTCGGGTCAGCGGGATTGTCCGAAAGGGTTACCGCTGCCCCGGAACATAAAGGGCTGAGGAAAGAACACGGGTGGGTTTTAGTCAGTAAGAGTCTGACACTCCCTTCCGCTCCACCCAGAGCGGGAGGGGTCATTTGATGTTTTTTTTTGTTTTTATTTGTTTCTAAAGTGGATATCATCATCTGCCTAGCCTTTTCCCAACTATGTTGGAGTCAGCTTAAAGTGTAGCCGGAAGCAGCTAAATACCAGTATTTTACATGAAGCAACTGCCTTTTTTTTTTTTTTTTTTTTTTTTTTTTTTTTTTTTTTTTTTTCGCTGAGAAATGACTTTACGCATCTCCGCTCGACGGGGGAAGAGACGGAGTATGTGGGACTCCCTGCCAGGGTGGCAGTATACCCACTAAAACTCAGCGGCGTTCCCTCATCGCCTTGATGGGGAGGTCATGGGAATCCGGCTCAGCCTTTGCATCCACAACCCCCCCGGCGCATGCCCGCCTAGCTGGCGGGCCCCGCATGTCCCCCCGTCTGGGGGGCTACGGGAATGGCCGGGAACACCTGGCCATTCCCGTCCGGCACTGGTGGAAGCCTGTGCAATACAGGCGAGGGTGCCCCCGCACCCGTCGCCTGCTGGCTTCCCCCTGGGAGGAGTCGGAGATGACTGTCATACTGACGTCTTCTTCGACCCCTCCTCCGCCTTCGGAGCGGCGCCGCGAGAGGGTCTTCCTCCCGCACGCGCTCCGCCGCCTCCTTCTGGGACATGACGTGTTCGCAGAAGGAGGCGACTGCCGCCCAGGACCCCTCATCCCCTAGCATGGCGTTGACCAAGCCGGGGAGCGAGAGGTCCGTTCCGATCGCCGCGGTAAGACTGCGGCGCGGCCCGGACCACGACGGGCACACCTCGAGAGTGTGCTGCGCCGTGTCCTCCGCCGCGCCACAGTCGTGACACGACGGCGTCTCCTCCCGCCCGATACGGTGCAGGTACGATCCGAAGCAACCGTGTCCGGACAGCACCTGCACCAGACGGAAGGAGAGGAACCCGTGCGACCGCTCGAGCCAGTCTCGCAGGACCGGCCCAATCGCGTCGAGGGTTCGGCGGCCGAAGGCTGCGGCGGCGAGGTCCCGCGTCCAGTGGACGACTATGGCGTCCTTTGCCTCCCGCCGGACGGCCTCCCGCTCTTCCGGGGCTGGGCGTTCTCCTCTCGCCCTTCGCCCCGCCGTCCATTCATATACTCTGGCGAGCACCCACGCCTCGAGTTCCCAAGGCGGGGTGCCGGCCAGAGCACATGCCGCGGAGAAGCCGACCGTGCGGTAGGCCCTCGCCGCCCGCTGGGCTATGACCCTTTGGGGGGCCCGCAATGCGGCGGCGTTCTCCCTCCTGTGGAGGGAGTCCTCCCAAATAGGGGCCCCGTAAAGATGCCGGCGTAGAGTTGCCGGCATCTCACGCTGGGCCCCCCCAAGTTGGGGAGCAGCCACGAGAGGGCGCCCGCAGTCTTCAGCAGGCGCGTCGATAGCCCGCTAAAATGCGGGCCGAAACGCCACCTGCTGTCGAGTACAAGGCCCAGATATTTCATCTGGGCCTTCACCTCGATTCGGACGCCCTCCACGAAGATGTGGGCGTCTGGTGGTTGGCGCTGCCGAGGCCCGTGGAAGAACACGGCCTCGGTCTTGTGCAGCGCCACCGTTAATCCTAGGCGGCGGATCCTCCCTGCGACCAAAGATCCGCCCGCCGAGGCCAAGTTGGCCGCCTCCCTGAAACTCTCCCCCCGGGCAGTGAGGAGAGTGTCATCCGCGTAGCAGACGACACTCGTGCCTCGGAGGAGAGTTCCCCGCAAGAGCCAGTCGTAGCCGACGTTCCAGAGGAGAGGTCCCACGACTGACCCCTGTGGAACGCCGGCCTCGACTGCGTACCGCCGGACTTGGCCAGCCCTGTTCACGAGGACGATCGCCCGATCCTCCAGGTAGCTGGCCAGTAGACGCCGCATGTATAGAGGCACCCCGTGGAATCGGAGCGCCTCTAGGATGGTGCTGTGGGGAACAGAGTTGAAGGCGTTGGCTATGTCGAATGACACCGCCAACAATCCGTCCCCCACCTCCATCGCCTCCTTCACCTGGCCCTTAAGGCGGGCCAGCGCGTCCACTGTGGAACGCTCAGCCCGAAAACCAAACTGAGCGTCCGACAAATCCGGCCCCACATTCCGCAGGTGGCTCTTTAGGCGGGCAGCGATTATCCCCTCGAACATTTTGCCGACCTCATCGAGCAGGACGATGGGTCGGTATGCCGAGGGCGAGTCTGCAGGGCGGCCCTCCTTGCGAAGAAGGCACAACTGCCCCTCCTTCCACGGCTTCGGGAACCTCCCAGACGCAAGACATGCGCTAAAGAGGTCCCGAAACCGCTCCTCCATTTGGGTGGCGGCAATTGCCACCACCCTCGCCGGGACACCGTCGGGGCCCGGAGCCGTCTTCTTGGCGCGGATGTGCACAATCGCCGCGCTGAGTTCCGACTCCGTGACAGGAGGGGCCTCCTCTTCCTCCTCAGCTGGCGGAGCCATCCCCCGCGGAGGGTCCATCACTGGTGGGGTGAAGTTGTCCCTGCACGGGAACAGGGACTGAACCACCCCATCCAGGAAAGAGGGCTCCAGGGTCTCGGCCACCGGGGGACCAAAGGGGCGCAGCTTGTTGCGCGCCACCCTGTATGGCCTCCCGTAGGGATCGTTGTCGAGACCCTCCAGCATCTCCGCTCTCGCCGAGTCCCTGGCGTCGGCGATGGCCCGCTCGAGGACCAGTTTTGCCTCTATGTACACCTCATAGAGGTGGTCCTCGTGGGCGTGGTCTCGTCGACGCCGCCGCCGACTCCGCGCGTAGGCCCTCCTGGCCCCCACGCACGCCTCCAGCTCCACCGACCACCAGTACACCGCCCGATTGGGCAGCGGTCGGCCTGACCGAGGCATGCTAGAATTGCACACCTCGGTCAGAGACTCCCTCAGGTGTCCCGCCACGGTGTCCACGTCCAGACCAGCGGAAGGCGGCGAAAGCCAGTCCTGGATAAACGCCGCCTCCGCCGCCGCCTCCCTGTCCAGGCGGGTGAGAGCCCACCGTGGAAACGCTGACCGCCCCGAGGGGGGCCGCGTCTCTCCGGAGCCACCAGTGGAGATGTCGAACCGCACGTAGCGGTGGTCCGACATGGTCTCCACCAGATCCACCCGCCAGTTCAGCACGCGCGCGGCCAACGCAGGGGTGGCAAAAGTGACGTCCACTATCGAGCCACCCCGTCGCCGCACGCATGTCTGGACGTTCCCTCTGTTGAGGAGGGAGAGCCCAGAGAAGGCTGCCCACATCTCCACCGCCCGCCCGCGAGGGTCGGTGACTGGGTTGCCCCAGGTCACCGACTTGGCATTCAGGTCTCCCAATACGGAGACCTGACGCGGCCGCCCTGCCGACCACTGCGGCCAGGACTCCGAGATAGTTCTCGAAGTCCTGGAGAGGGCGGTTTGGGGAGAAATAGATGCCCACGAGGGCTACCTCTCCCCACGCGGCGGCCACGTATCCCGGCCCCCTCTCTAATAGCGAGAGGGGAGGGGAGTCTGTGGAGGACCGCGCCGCTAGTGCCACCAAGCCGTCCTCGTCACCCAGCCAACTGCCGGGGATCGAGTAGGGCTCGGCGACCACCGCTACGTTCACCGACCACTCAGCCATGGCCTGCACCAGCAGGTCCTGGGCCGCTCTGCAGTGGTTGGTGTTCGCCTGGAGGATGCGATGATTAGAAACCATTATTCTGACATCGCACCCCCCTCCTCAGTTACCGCCGCTGGAGCTGGAGTTACAGCAGTGGTGACAGGGGCGGTGGCGGCGACAGGGCGAACCTGCGCCGGCACTATGCCCTTCCTCGTGGGCGGCTGGCAACTCCTGCCCCCCATTCTGTGCCCCGCGGGGCGGCCACTGGCAGCACACGCCGGGCAGTGTGGCGTGGCGGCGCTACAAGTGGCACTCCTGTGTCCCTCCTGTCCGCACTGGAAGCAAGACTCTCCCCAGTCGGACTTGGAGGGACACGTAGATCGGGTGTGGCCCGGCGCGAAGCACTTGAAGCACCGCGCAGGCTTGTCCTCAAGCGGCCGGACCACAGCCGAGCTGAAGCTTCGAGCCGAGCTGAAGGTCGCTTTAAGGGCGGCCGCCGCCGCGGCGACTGGGCACTCGACGCGGATGACGCCCATGCCGCGGCGACCGGGCCTGATGGCTCCCCCCTTCACCGCGCTAGCGCTGCAGCCTCCCGCAGCGGCGACGGCCGCCACCACATCCTCTTTGGTGACCGAATCGTCCATATCGATCACCTCCAAGGATGCGGTCTTGACTGGTCTGGCGACCGTCGCCACATCCGCGATGACCTCTTCCAACTTTTTTGCAAAGAGGTCCGCGTTTGCACCGCGCTGCTCCCCCCCGAACTCAAAAATTCGGGCTCCGGCCTGGGTGCGGCGGCACGTAATGTTGCCGATCCCCAGCCGGGAGGGGTCCGCGTTAGTACGAGCCAGTCTTAGGACGGACTCGTACGTTTCGCCCCGCTCCGCGGCCTCCGGGGTGATGGTCACCACTACCGCCGCAGTTTTGGGAGGAACCAACTTCCTCCCTCCCGCCGGAGCCTTCTGGGCTACCGAAGCAGTCGCAGCGGGCTTGGGCTTTTTGGCCTTTCTCCCCCTGCCCACCCCCGTCCACGCCTGGTTGGACGGCGTGGTAGAGGGAAGCATGGCGTCCTCCCGCTGCGTGCTCTGGGGAGCTGCCGGAGTGGCAGACGCTCCCTCCGCGCTTGTGGTGGGGGTTTGAGGGGCCACAGTGCTCCTCTTGCCCTTCCCTTTGCCCTTGGAGGGCTTCGAGGCCTGGGTCTGCGCACCCGATCGCAGGTCTCCCGCAGGCTGCGCAGGCACAGGCACTGGCTCCGTCGGTGGCGGACTCTTATCCGCCGCTAACGGCGGGCGGAGCCGCTTTTCCGGCAAGAGCCGGTCCTCAATGCCCGCGAAGCAGCCTCTGATGAAGGCCCTCTCCTCCATGACAACCCCGCGGATTATTTCCACGAGGCTGCCAGGGGAGGAGGAGCCTCCGTCTGCCAGACCAGGGGCAGGGGCAGGCGCAGGTTGGGCGTGCCGGGCCGTGGCCTCAGCCAGCTTCTGGTGCAGCTGGCTGACCTCCAGCTGCAGGCGATCCACCTTCGCCTGCAGCTGCCGCGTCTCGTCCGTGGCTGTGCGCTGCATCAGCTCCAGGACAATGCCGTGCATGCTCACAGCCCGGCATTTGAGGGCCTTCTGGAAGGTCCCCTTCAAGTTCGAGGACTTGGAGGTGACCTCCAGTACCTCCTCCTTGTCCTGGAGCGCCATGCGCTCCAGCTCCGCCAGGGAGTGGTCGGCGTACAGCACTGTAGACGTGCCATAGCCAGCCCTCGACCTGGCGGCCCGCGCCTGCCGCTCCCTGGCAGCGACCTTCTCCTCCAGGTCCTGCTGGAGCTGCTCCCTCCTTGCCAAGCCTAACTGACGCTCGGCGTCCACCAGGCCCACATCGTGGGTGGGAGTCGAAGCAGGACTCGAAGCCTTTTTTGACTTCGCCTTCCTCCCCGACTTGCCCACCGACTCCGAGGAGCCCCCGGACCCGAGCCTCAGGTAGGCCCGCTTCCGCTGGAGGCGGTCGTTTTCGGCCGCCGACGTGTCCATGACGGACTCGTCGGAGTCCGAAAACTCCGCCCGCAGGCTGGATAAGCTGGCCGCAGATGGTGCGCGGTCAGCTTCGGCGTGGCCCTTAGAGGGGCCGGTGGATTGGCCCTGGTAAGGGCCACTGCGTTGGCCCTGAGAAGGGCCGTTTGGATCGTCCTGGGAGGGACTTTCAGATAAAAACCGCCCGGAGGCGTCTCGCCTTAGTTTTTTCGGCATCCTTGCAGTCGTCCGCCTTTTGTCTGCAAGTCACAGCACACTTTTGCCGCCGGTCTGCCACTCCGTTACGGTGGTCAGACACGGCGTTGCCCGGGGATCACGACGAGGACGTAAGTGCTGTGTGGGGACCCCCTGAAGCAACTGCCTGTCTGACCTCCACAACCCAGTTACTAGGTAATACGATAACACGTGGTAAGACTGGTTGTCAGACTTTCGGGATTCTGACGAGTCGACTGAAAAATCCAATGATAGCCGGGACCAACAGCTTAACGTGCTTTCCGACGCACGAAGGGGTCTTGGTAAGTATAATGATCACCCATTTACGGACCAACCGCGGTATGAGTAGCTTTACCTGATCGATTAACCTGTGCGTCTGTTATTTCGTAACCACAACCCCTAGAAAGTGGATATCTAAAACAAAACATAACCACTTTCATAATCCCGAAGGATCGAAGAATATTGTATGTAGGTATGTGTCACCACAATTATTTTTAGAAAGGTATTTTCTTTCTTTCTTAAGTCTCAAGGGAAGTTTGGTTTGCGCATAGTGTCTATGTTTTTGCGGCTTTAGTTTATTTAAAAGCTTTTATTTAACTTGTAAGTTGTCCTTATCAGAAGAGACTGGGCAAAAATGGTCTACGGACCAATAACGATACAGTTCAGTTGCGAATCTGGTGAGTTGAGAATCTGGTGACTTGCTCATGCGGGGTTCAATATTATTTTTCTCAAAATTGCCGATCCTTGATACCCCATCCGATTGAGCTGAAACTTGGCATAAAATTCAGTGACAATGCAATAATATGGCACCATCGAGCTAAGCTGATGATGGAAGCGGATTGTAGAGGTTGGAACTGCCTGATGTCAAATGGTAGGACACTGGACAGTCGAATTTTTCGAACCTATGAAACAATGGATTAGCAATAACCATTAAAATGATTCAATTTGTGATTGATAGTTTATTATGCAATTAGGGTGCAGGTTCGGTCGTTTCTGCGCGTGAGACAATAATTCATAGTTTTAGCTATTTTGTCACCACAATACCACAAATAGCTTCCCAAATTCCTTAGCCATATGTCTTCAATCAACTCAGCCTATCGCAGTCCACTGCTGGACATAGGCCTCTCCCAGGCTGCGTCACAACACTGTCCTCCGCCTTCGTCATCCAGCCTGTCCCAGTCACCTTTATAGTCATACAGTCATACTAGCTGCGCCCCGCGGTTTCACCCGCATAAGTTTCGATCCCGTGGGTATATCGGGATAAAAAGTAGCCTATATATTAATCCAGGGTGTCAGCTACCTCCATATCAAATTTTATCAAAATTGGTCCCGCCATTTGAGCGTGAAGAAGTAACAAACATATAAAAACACACACACTCACAAACTTTCGCCTTTAAAATATTAGTGTGATTTCTTAAAACAGGTAAAAAAAAAAAACCTACACATGCTCATGCGTTCGAGTGCTGGTTCACTAGCGATTCAATTTCAGAGTCTATAGAGATTTCTGAACTAGTTTCATATTTCTATTTCACGCTTAGATTTTAGCTCTCAATGGTTTCACGTAAACGACTTTAGTTGTGTTGATATGAAACTGAACACGATAGATGTTTTGCTTTTGAAACGAAAAGCGATTTTGCCTTTCAGAGTCCTATACTCTTACTTTGGGCCTTATGATATACGTGCTAAAAATCCCGTACTGGGCCCGCTTGGTAGATTACAGCCTTTCCAAGAGAGGAGGCCAGTGTCCCAGCTGTGGAAACATTAAAGGCTTATTATGTGTATGCTTATACTTAATTGCCATTTAGGATTGTTGCTTTCACACTGTGTGTTGGCGATTCCAGTCAGATAAGCTCGGGTTTCGTCGCGACTTTTTACCATGACCATCAGCCAATGATGTCTAATAGCCCATTCCTATAATTTACAGACCATTATTGGTTAAAATTAAGATTCTTGTATCTTTACCATTAATGAAACAATAGTTAGTAGACCCCCATATGGAAGTAGCTATCCCAGGTAAAATTAACTTACAAGTAAATCTATTTATATGGCCAGTTGGGCTATAAAAAATGCTACCATATTTTGTAAGCAAAACGATTCGTTTTTGTTTATAGGAACCGAGTCTTTGATTGAGTAAGAAAGTAACCAACATACTCTCTATGCAAGTGTTGATCTAAAACGTGCTACACAGTTATTCGGGTCATTCACATTTGATTCGGCACTATTTGTAAAGCAACAAAGCCGACCTGAAACAATTACTAAAAATTAATTAAATATTCGACTACCTTCTGCCCACCGCTCAGCCCGCGTGGATGTCGGAAAGTAAACTAAGTATAATATCAGCTATCTGACAGTGAAAGTCTCTTCAAAATCGATCCAGCCTTTTCAAAGATTAGCCGGCAGAAACAGACAGACAAACATTTAACAAATGTTTGGTTGAGATGTGCCATATAGGCATTGCACAGGGGGTTCTTTTAAGAGGAACCGGGACCACCCCTATGTGCTGATAGTGATCACCGGGGTGGTTTTAGTGAGGTAAAAATCCCATACTCCCCGACCTAGGTTTCTCCCTGACAAAAAAAAAGATATAAGTTACCGCTTACTTTCATATGCATTTAGTAAAAAGCGGTTATTTTGGATATTACAAACATACAGTTCAATTTTGTTTATATGAATTGAAGATTTTTGCAGAACAGGGGGCCTAAAATGGCCACTTTGGAGAAACATAAAAGGAACATTATAAACCGTAATTATGGCGAAGATAGTCCGAGTTTTTCTTTTTTTGCTGCACTACGTAGGTATAATCAAAGAGATTGGGATTGGATTTGGATTGGCTTGACTGGTATTTTAGCACAGACAAAAAAAAAATACTTAACTGAAAAATGTTTCACCAATGGGATTTGATACGATTAACTTAACGGTTAACTGTCCATTATGTTATCATTTTATGATTCTGCCAAAGTGGCCTTTTTAGGCCCCCAGAACAAGCGTAGCGCCTTAAACATCCAACCCACATTATGAAATTTAAAATGTCACCATTAGTTTTGTCAGATTCGAATATGCAACCTTATTCTCGAGACGCAGATCCCTTAACCTCCATACCATCGCAACGTGAAGCCCATGTCGCGATACATGACCTTAGTACTGTAGGTAACTTCACAAATGAACTCAATAATACGACAAAATCGTACCGAAAACACTTGTGTTTGAAATTCTACAAATTCCGAACACTCATGTTTTCAATTTTCTCCAAGTCTTGCGCTGCACTTGAAGCCAAGTCCTCATAAGTTTACCGAGTGTGTGTGTGAAACACGGAGGCAATATCCGGTGATAGCTATTTTCGTGAACAATTAAAAGTAGTTAGAGTTTAGTTTAGTATAGTTAGCGGATGTCGGCTGCAGACGTCTTTGAAGTTCTTAGTTTTAATGTGGGAAATATTGTGGCGTAGGGGTGTGAAGTGTGTCGGGTAAAACGTAAATATAGGTGTTAGAAATGTTCATTTTGTGTGTTGTGTGTTTACTAAGTTCAACTTAATTTTTTCTTAAAAAAAAGGTGGCCCACACTAGGAATTTCTCCTCTATTGTAGGTGCGTTTCCAAACATTTAAACTCGCATACACAAACAGCCAGACCCGGAACAACTACTTGTAGGTCATACAAATATTTGTTCCGTGCGGGAATCGAAACCGCGACACGCAGCGCAGCAGACAATCGCTTTACCACTGCGCCAACCGTGCCGTCAAAGATCATTTGGTGAAGATCAAATATAGCTGCTGTCGGAGACTTTTGCCTTAAGTAAAAGCCTGTTTTTTTACTATATTTTAGTTTGTTTTAATTAATACACGCGGTAACTAGAGCAGTGGTAGCCCAGTGGTCACGGCCGCGACTTACGAGTTGTAGGTCGTAGGTTCGAACCCAATCAGGCGCTTTACTTTGTGTAAATTATATCATCACCACTGCTCTCAAAACGGTGAAGGAAAACATCGTGAGGAAACCGGCATGTCCTAGAACCAAAAATTCGAAGACATGTGACATCTAACAACCCGCACTGGGCACGCGTGGTAGATTACGGCCCACTCCCTCTCACAGAGAGGAGGCCTGTGTCCCAGCAGTGGGAACATTATAGGCGGAGTATGTACGCGGTAACTGAAAAGTTTTCGAAGGATATAAATTAGTAACTAATTCATAACATTTATCGTTTCGTATTTTAATATGGTTTATCGTGTATACAGTCCTTTCACAGTTATTGTACTGATTTTGCATCATTGTCAACGTTACAGTGATCTTTATTGTCATTATAATATGGTTTCTATTGAGTTGCTGCCACTGACAGGTTTGTCAAAATCATTGTGATCTTTATTGTTGTTACAATAAGGTCAGAAGTAGAATAACGGTGAACGGAGTGTACTGCATCATGACCAGTGTACCAACTCATAATGCTACCAAGTTTACAACCCGCTAAGGGAAAACATGTATAAAACATCATCATCGGCCTAGCCTTTTCCCTACTATGTTGTGGTCGGCTTCCACTCTAACCGGATGCAGTTGAGTACCAGTATTTTACATGGAGCGACTGCCTATCTGACCTCCACAACCCATGGGTAATACGAAACCCATTGGTAAGACTGGGTGTCAGACTTTCGGGCTTCTGACGACCCGTAACGACTGTCAAAGGACCCGTATTACAGCCGGGACCAACGGCTTAACGTGCTTTCCGAGGCACGGAAGAGTCTTGGAATGTAAAGACGGTCATCCATCCACGGACCAACCGCGGCAAGCTTATCGACCCGTGCGGCTGTTATTAATTAGCCACAAGCATGCGTAAAACATGAAAAAACATTACCAAACTCCACTCTTTTATAAATTTTGTTATTCAAAGCGAAAAATGATCGCTAATTGTACAATAATGTGAGTTAAGCACGTGTCCAGTTATCTCCATTTTTATACCGCGCATAATCCATTTTAGCGAGGGCTGTGCAAACACGTACGGGGCCTCCCATTGGACAATTTACTGCTTAGCACCCGGACTATCCCACGTACGATACCCTCGTATCGTGGATGTATGGGTCACTTTGCTTTTTTTATGTCGGGAAAAAAATTGCCCGAATTTACATACGGTCCCGAAAGTTTGGATTGTATGTAAAAGTTGCGATGGAGTGTTGATTTTGTGTATTTGTATTCAAATGTTTGTGTATAAAGTGAGTATTGGTGTATTCAGTGATGTAAGATACTGTCTATATTGTGATTTCAGGGAGCCATTTCACCGACGTCTGTTACCGTAATTTGGTTATGACTAGCCAATTGGCGTGTGGCGTTATCGATTAGCAGTATGTGAGCTGATATAATATTCTCTAGAAATTACGAAACAAAACTTGAAATCCCTCTAAAATAATATAGTTTGTTCAGAATAAGTACTAAAATACTAAAGTACTAAAATGTCTTTTATGACAACCTCCTGAAATTCGACGAGGATGCAAATCAACACCTTGTACTACTTGTAACTTGTAACACCTTGTAATATACTTACATAATTATTATTTACGATTATTCCTGAGTAGTCTCTAATGAACAAAATGGCGTCTTTACAGGGGAGGGATTTCAAGTTTTGTTTCGTAATTTCTAGAGAATATTATATCAGCTCACATACTGCTAATCGATAACGCCACACGCCAATTGGCTAGTCATAACCAAAGACGCCGAGAGACGTCGGTGAAATGGCTCCCTGAAATCACAATATAGACCAGTAGGTATCTAAAAATTTTTTCTTCCGTTCTTCTCTATTAGTCGTCATCTCAGTAGTTACCCCTTTCTAACCATTTCAGTCATCATCATTGGAGAATGATGATGACTCAATAACTTTACTTTTTTTTAATAACTTTACTTTGTGATCAAGGCTCACCCTGATCTCAATTTATTTGGAGACATGTTTTTTTCTTCCATACTTCTCTATTAGTCGTCATCTCAGTAGCCAACCCCATCATCCCATTATCGTCATCCCTTTCTAACCATATTATTCACACAGTTCATTCATAAAGTTATTCAATCAGGCATTTAAATCATACACATGAACCCTGACACCTCTTATTACTTAAAAAACACTCAAAATCCATTTTATACCCCAAATTATTAACCCTAATCCGCCATACCACAAACTTCACAGCTACACGTCTAATAATTATTTCAAACTGTTATTATTTGGCCCACTTTAAACTGGCACAAACTATCTCAAGCATGGTTTATTGGCACTATATTAATATCAACTGTCTCTCCTCACTGCCAACTTTGCCAATCATAGAGTTATGTTATGCTAGAAATATTATATAGTATGAAACGCTCACTCGAGGATCAGGCGAGAGGTAAAGCTCTGCTTGACGATGTTGGTGCGCGGATGGGAGGAAATGCGGTCGGAGAGACTTTTGAAAAAGCCTAAGTAAAAAGTCATAATTCGTGGTTTGGCTCTCGCCTATTTCCTCCTTCAATATTGGACCAAATTTAAAGATTTTTCATATGCTGAATATGAAGGATATATACTGTGTCCCTATGTTTTTATATTTTCATTAATAGTTATCAAATTTGTATGTATACAAGGCCTCTGTTGACAGCGGTTTAAATCGGCATTTTTTGAGGGTTCTAGTGCTCATAAAAATAATCTTTTGCCTCTGACAATAGCAACCTAACATCAACCTTATTGTAAAGACAATAAAGTTTACAATGGTTTTGACAGACTTATCAGTGGCACCAACCCAACAGCAACCTTTTAGAATGAGAATAAAGATCACTGAGATTTAGACAGAGCTGCAAAATCAGAGGTGAAAAGAAAAAAAACATGAAAATACCTCTAAAAACTTTCTTTTTACAATAAAAACCATACTAATATACATACAAACATTCTGATTTTTTGTCAGATTATCGAGCAACACAATAAAATACTAATGTTTTATTTTTTTAGTCCAGACAATAGATTTTTTGTAATAAAATAATTGCTTCATATTTTGCAATAAATTACCAGCGTTGTGTCATCGCGCTTGTCTTTCATTTCTTTGCAGTCCGACAGTGACCGCGCTTCTGCCGTTTTTGGGTGATCAGCCATGGGACGACTCCCGGCCACCGTAGGCGCGGGCGGAGAATAATGGGTAGCTCACCGTCCGATCAGGACCAGGCCCGTGCCGGACGGCGCGTACGTGTTCCACGCGCGCCTCAAAGAGATGTCAGCATCGAGGAAGAGGGGCCGAAGCGAGATTGTCCGAAAGGGTTAAATTACCGCTGCCCGGAACATAAAGAGCGAACGAAAGAACACGGGTGGGTTTTAGTCAGTAAGAGTCTGACACTCCCTTCCGCTCCACCCAGAGCGGGAGGGGTTATTTGATGATATCCCGAAAAAAAAAGCCCCTTTAACCCAAATTGAAGATTCAGATGAAGCAACCAAATACGTTGGCAAGTGTAAATCTTGTATTAAAGACAATATTATACTATTTGGAAAAACTGAAAACAAACCCAGACTCAAACGTCCATGGAAATAGTTCCGCTACACAAACAATAATAACAACAAACTATAACTTAATTTACTTACTTAGCGTTTGTACATCGGTCTGCGTTTTTCCAAGAAAATTCATATTATTTTCAGTTTCGCCCTTTGAAAGATTTCTTTGAAGTGGATGGTACTCGGAATACCCCGGGTTGCCCGAGTTCCTCCGTCTTCCCCTGATTCTTCCTGATTATCCGGACTACCGGGTAAAGGCTTCCTTTTGACCGTGTAGTTATAGCTTAAAAATAGATTAAACCGAAACGCGCTAAGCGGTATCGGTTGGAAATTGCTTTAAGAATACCCTCTTTGTGGTTGTTTGTGTTGTAACTAGCTTTTGTTGAGATACGATATTAGATATTATATTCGTTTTCGGTAGATTGGCTGCACAAGAAAACAATATCCTTCAGGTGATTTTTAAGACTGTAATTTTTAGGGTTCCGTACCTCAAAAGGAAAAACGGAATCCTTATAAAATCACTTTGTTGTCCGTCTGTCCGTCGGTCAAGACCTTTTTTATCAGGGACGCGTGGAGTTATCAAGTTGAAATTAGTATCAAGTACCTACTGCAATCCCTTAAAGGAATGAAAAAATGAAACTTCTAAGTCGACGCAATCAAAAGATACAGGCGTTTAGGTTCCGCAATCAAAACCTATAGGGTACTTCCCGTTGACCTAGGATCATGAAATTTGGCAAAAAGCAATGTCATATAGCACAAAACACGGAAAAAATCCGAAAACCGGTAGTTACATTACAAAAAAAAATCCCGTGATTTTGTACGGAATCCTCGGTGCGCGAGTCCGACTCGCACTTAACCGGTTTTTTTCCACTATAACAGCTGTCTGTAGTAGCCAATAATTGTGTCTTTAGATTTGATTTCATAATTAATTTTGGACCTTCTTCATCTTTCTGCCCTTTTTTTTTTTTTTTTTCCGGATGGGAAATCATCAAATGACCCCTCCCGCTCTGGGTGGAGCGGAAGGGAGTGTCAGACTCTTACTGACTAAAACCCACCCGTGGTCCTTCCTTACCCTTTATGTTCCGGGCCAGCGGTAACCCTTTCGGACAATCCCGCTGACCCGGCAGGCTTCGGCCCTATGGGGCCCCTCCTCGATGCTGACATCTCTTTGAGGCGCGCGTGGAACACGTACGCGCCGTCCGGCACGGGCCTGGTCCTGATCGGACGGTGAGCTACCCATTACTCTCCGCCCGCAGGCCCGCGCCTACGGTGGCCGGGAGTCGTCGCGCGGCTCCCGACGCCCGGAGCGTCTCCCGCGGCGGCTGGGACGGGAGGCTCTCTCCCTGAGCCGTCCCGCCACCTCCTTCGCTAGCATGACTGCTTCGCAGAAGGAGGTGACTGCCTCCCACTCCCTCTCGCCCCGGACCATGGCTTGCACCAGGGCCGGGCGCGAGAGGTCGCCGCCATCTTTCTGCCCGTCCCATATTACTTGGGGTCAGCGCAACACTTGTTCTTAGTTTCGTGAATACTATTCTATGTCCAAATAGTCCACCGAAAAACATGTTTGCGTCACTTTTTTCATTTTCTTCTTCTTTCCTTCTATCTCCCAAGACATAACTTTCCCCTGCGAGAATTCCAAAGACTGGATCATCGCACTCTATTTTTGTGTCATGAATCCTCATCATTTCAGCTGAAAAACGTTCACTGCTGGACATAAGCCTCCCCAAAGCACCGCCACTTCACCCTGTTCCGTGCGTGCATAAATCCTAATAGTTCGAAAATAAGGACTGTATGACATACGTAGAAAATTGGAACACTTGTGCAACTGTTCCATTTTGTTTATGAATATCAATAGAAGCATAGTCCATTTAACCTCAAGATACCTGCAAACTCAAATCAATCCATAACCGCATATCTAAGGACTACCACACTCATTATCTCGATGCTTAAGATTTGATTTAAGCCAGCATAGACCGACATAACTCAAAGCCGGGGCACTCAACTGAACCGACACGCTGTAACTCGATTAGTCGGCACATCTGAAGCCAATCGATACGATACTACATATTCCGGACACGGTAACTTGATAACGCATACTATACTAACCCAAGATTACTTAAATTATCCGACAGGTGACGTTGTTACTAAACATTCGTAAAAAATGCGACATAGAAATCCATCTGTTTCCCTATAAACATATTTAACATTGAAAGAAACATCTTACCAGGATTTGAAGGCACTTGGAAAGTAGTTGTATCTACTTGGAAACAGAACAAACCCAAAACTTAAAAATTCTTTCCTCGAACGCTTAATTACGTAAGTGCTTTTAACAATATACTGCACATCTATAATGAATCCAGCTGAGCTTTCACCCAAAGCTAAACCGAAGCCTCTTAAAAGCCGTTTATTAAACTTTATTACAATTCCCTTTTCTAGCCAGTTCTGAGCGGCTAAAAGCTGGTGCTGGCCTAATGACCTAGCCTGACCTAACGCCTTGAGCAACTTTGGCGTAGCTCAGACCATCGAGAACAGTAAAGGTCAGGTCATCATTTTGGGTCCATAAGATATTGGAGTGCGGGATGACCTTTGAGTGTTTTTATTTATGGGATTGGAAATTCTGAAAATTGAGTTGGTTTTGCTAACCCCGCATTTTCCCATATATTGTGATACTTGTTTTCGACAAGTATTGTAAACAGTTGTGTTTATAACATGTACCATACATGTATTGATGTTATTTAAAGACAATGTATTGTTAACTTTTTTTTTTTACGTTGCCCTGCACTAGGAATTTCTCCTGTATTGTGGGTGCGTTTACAAACATTTAATCTCACATACACAAACAGCTAGACCCGGAACAACTACTTGTAGGTGATACAAATATTTGTTCCGTGCGGGAATCGAACTCGCGACATGCAGCGCAGCAGTCAATCGCTGCGCCAACCGTGCCGTTTTTCGTTTCGTTCACCTTTTTGGCAAGATTTTTGTAAGTTTTGTATAGTGCAGTGCGATTCTCTATCTCAACGTGAAAACATAGGTGAAGTGACGTGGAGTGAGCTGTCAGTGTCATCCCACCTGATACTAGGGATTAACCAAGCATACATTTACAATCATAATCGAGATTTTAATAATATTTTGTATGCTAATTCTATTGATTATTTTATATAATTTCAAAGCTAGTACCTATTTTAGTTGTCAAAACATTACTATTTTATGGGGTTTTTAAATAAAATAGCAATACAGAAACTTAGAATCTCAATGTTGTTTTTTTTTCTTTTTTTTCCTAGTCTAGTAACTAGTCCATAAATAGCCTGACGAGCGCGTCACGCACGAACAATAATTAAAATAAAACATTGACGTATAGGACTAAAATAATTAACATAAAAATATTATTAAAATCTCGATTAAGATTGTAAATGTTTGCTTGGTCATCCCGAGTATCAGTGGGATGACACTGACAGCTCACTCCACGCAAGTTTTAACGTTGAGATTTTTAGTACAGAATCGACCGGCTGGTTGGCAGGGATATCATATGAATTCAGTACCTTTTGACCGCGTAGGTATTCCACTTTTCAATGAAAGAGCAGTTTTTTTTTTTTACCGAACATTTTCTACGATGGGGGTTTAGAATCTGCTGAATTCGTGGTTACAGTTTGCGAGTCGGCGTCCTGCCACCCGTGAGGTACACAATAGGTACTATATAAAGTTTTTTTTTTCTTTGTCAAATAAACTTTTTTTTTCTTTCTTTAAGTATATGAAAACAGAAGACATTGTTGTGTCTTCGGTTTTTATTTTTGTGGAATACATGTTTTATACGTTGGTGAAAATAGACGCGTCACAGAATTAAATACGTGCTTATAACAGATTGCTTTACCAAGGTGGTGAAAATATATAACCACTTAGCCGAAGAATTTAGAAGTGCTACAGATTTAGAATGTATTTAACTGGTTGTGTGAGAGATGTTTTTATTCCATCAATGACTATTTTGAGTGTAAAATGTAAAACTTGTTTATTATAATTATTATGACATGTACATATTTACATTACCTAGGTACTTAAATAATCTTGAAACATTTTCATTACCTACTCTTGCTATTTTTTATTGTCATGACATCATTATTATTTATCGCTATTTTTAATATAAATTATTATTTTAAATGAACAGAATTTTAAATTAATAGATTAATTGTATTTAATTTTATTAAGTATTTGCATTGCAATCCAAATTTAAATTTTGAAATTATTATTAAAAAAATTATGTTATTGAAATGTGTACTGCATGTTTTAAGCATAACCAAGATCTAAAATCTAAATGTTTGCACAACTACCGGTCGATTCTGTAAAAATCTCACCGTGAAAAATAAGGTGAAGTGAGTTTGTTTTTGCTAGGAATTGACACTATTGACAGCTCACTCCACGCTCACTTCACCTAAGTTTTCACGGTGAGATGGTTACAGAATAGCACCGCTGAAATGCCGAATATAGTGAAACCCATAGATCTTAAGAGATGTTAGCTATCCATATTCTTGCAAATTAATATATAATTCATTTAATCAACCATTCAGCTAGATCTTTTAAATGTTAAATTACCTTGGAATGCAGCGACTGCACAAATAAATGGTATTGTCGGTACGTGTTCGCATACAATTGCAACTTATGGTCTAGCACTGAATGTAAACAGGTTGTTGGTACTGAGGACATTATTTGCTAAAGGTTGAGGTTTTACTCCCCTAAGAGAATATCTTGAAGGTTATACGACAGTCATAGATTGGAAAAGGGTGAAATATTTACCGAACACACAGAAAATGCACGTCATATCACAAAAATGTGCCCATATTTTCGTCAATTTTGATCTGTGCCGACGTACAGCCATCCGCGCAACTTCAAATTTGATTTGTAGGTACGTATTTACTGTTGAGACTCAATATTGAGTTCCAAACTCAATAAGACAAAGCAGATGTTACTTGTTTATGTCATAAACTTGCACAGCGAGACTTGAGTCCGCTGTTGTACACTGCAAGCGGTGCGGATGCGATACAATGTGTTTGAAAAGGGTGGTTGGAAAGAGTATTTTCTTGGAAATTATTTGGTACATTAAGATGAGGGGCTTGTGACTAAGTAATAACAGCCGCACGGTGCGATCGATCAGGTTAAGCTACGCTTGCCGCGGTTGGTCCGTGGATGGGTGAACATCTTTACATAACAAGACCCCTCCGTTCCTCGAAAAGCACGTATCAAACCGCTGGTCCCGGCTGTAATTCAAGGATATTTGACAGTCGTTACGGGTCGGAGGTCAGAAAGTCTGACAACCAGTCTTACCAAGGGGTATCATATTACCCAGTCACTGGGTTGTGGAGGTCAGATAGGCAGTCGCTCCATACAAAATACTGGTACTCAGCTGCATCCGGTTAGACAGCCGACCCCATGGGAAAAGGCTAGGCAGATGATGAATAAAGATCTAACTTTAGTACGTATCATTGTAAACACAATATTCAATTCAATTACGCCTGTATTTATAGTCCAGACTGCTACTGGAAAATTCCTGATAGTAAAATTCAGTAACAGTTTCTCCAACCTAGGAATAAGAGAACTAGAAAGAAGAGAAGAAGAATGAAAGTACTTTTATTTGCGCTAAACATGACGCAGAGAGAGAACACAAACACATAAAAAAACAATTTGAGGAAAATATATCCACGCAAAATTAAAATAAAAAAGTTATTAAAAAAAATAAAAACCCGACTGCGGTAAAAAACTTAAGTTAAAAGAACTGAAAAGCTAAAAACAAGCCCATTTTAAATTAAATAAAAGTTGGAAGCAGGCGGGACCCATACCATTTTTAATATATTTTCAAATTCAAATGGGTCCCGCCTGCTTCCAACTTTTATTTAATTTAAAATGGGCTTGTTTTTAGCTTTTCAGTTCTTTTAACTTAAGTTTTTTACCGCAGTCGGGTTTTTATTTCCAGCTTTTTAGTTTACAAATGTGAAAGATTTCGCTGACGATTTAGTTCTTGGTACGTGTTTTTTACGATTTGTCACTTCGAATTACTTTTAAACATATAAGTTGTTTATATTTTTGAAATCATATTTTAAAGCTCTTTATTTTGATACCCCACTCGATAGGTTTTGAGAAAAAAAATTTTTTTTGAAGACATACATACATACATAGTAATCGCCATATTGAATTTTCACTAACGTCATGTCTTTAGTGACACTCGCCGGACTAAGAGGAATGGATTGACGTTTGAATCATATAAATCGGCCCAGGCGTTTGGTCTGTATAGTGCTTCAAAGGAACATACAAACATACATACATAGGCTGATGAACACATTACCACTCCTTTGCGTCGCGCAGTCGGGTAAAAATGCTCACATGCTATGCCGTGGCCTCAACAGTCGTGTTTTAACCAATTAGGCAAGGCGCAATCTGGCCTGAGAATTTTACTGTCTGTTTGATTCCAGCGCGCTATGACCGTCTTGAAACCACTCCAAGTAAGTACAAACATTGATCCGATAAATATTTATAGCCTATCATTATTTCAGCCGAAAGACGTCCACTGCTGGACATAGGCCTCCCCCAAGCACCTCCACTTCAACCGGTTCTGTGCTTCTCGCATCCAACGTGTTCCTGCGGCCTTCACAAGGTCGTCGGTCCACCTTGTGGGAAGCCTTCCAACGCTACGTCTTCCGGTACGCGGTGGCCACTCCAGAACCTTTCGGCCCCATCGGCCATCTGTTCTGCGAGCAATGTGCCCTGCCCACTGCCACTATAGCCTATCTATAGCTTATAATCTACTACCCCACTTCCCAAATCCCAATATTTCACATAAACGCAACAGCATTATTCAAATGGATGTTCAGTGCAGCGCACACAGCGCTACGCTGAGCGCCGCGCAAATTATACAATATTCCGATACTATACAGCTGTGCAGTTGTTCGGTCGTAGTCATCGGGGAATGGCAGCGTGGCAGCGAACCAGCATGGCAGCCTGTCAGCTGATTATCTGCTAGTTAGATAATGTGGGTGGGAACGAAGCGAGTATGACAGACTTTGCAAATTAGGTAGGATAATTTTGGTGGTATATTTAGCTTATGCTAGAGGCGAAATACGGTGTAGGACCATTCGTGTCATAGGGTATTTTTGTCTCAAAGAGGTGGTCTGCAGTATGTACGCCTTTATGGGAGGATGTGCTGTCGTGAGATCGGCCGGATTTGGTGATGGGGTCCGCTAGGCATGGCGGGCTGATACCAGTCGGGAGTGACGCGAATGTACAAGTATCTCCCGGGCCCCCGACTCATAGTACTAGAAGAAACAGTGGGATTTTAGTCGGTAGGAGTCTGACATAGCCCTCCGTTCTTCCCAGACGGAGGATTTCCCCACGGAAAAAAAAACAAAAGGAATGTTTCAAGTTCATTTCTAGAATTTTCTTGTTATTTTAGACGGCGGCTTCTGGAAACAGCGGGGTAATTTCGTAACACACTATCAGTAGCGATAGCTTTCATTTTAACAGAGAGCCTATACTACCTCAGCTAAAATTCACTCTTTATCTCGCTCGCACGATACTGCTCGCGGACTGTGTGAAAGCGAGACAGAGTGCGGTGCTGGGCGGGAGGCAGCGCCAATAGTTTAGGTATTTGCTTTTTACGGTGAAAATAAAGGTAATTCAAAAAAACTAACTAACATATGAAATGAAATGAAATGATGAAATGATGATGAAATGATTTTATTTTTTGTAAGTAGGTTTGTACAAACACTTTTACACGTCAGTCATGTTTTTTATAACTAGATGAAGTCGGCGTTTCCTATCTGACTACTCTGAGAAGAAAGGCCGAAACAAACTCAGAGGTCACAGTCTCTTTTAAAGTCCAGACATAATCTTGGTCAGGTTATATGAAGACCATGTAGATCGATGTCTGAGGTGGTCTTTTGAGGAAAGAACCACACAGATTGAGAGGACCTGTCCAGTCAGTGCACGCATTTGTCAAAAATCGTGCAGCTCAACTCAAGACTTAAGGAGCTCAACGATTCGACGAACAATACCAAAGAAAGGACATTTGGGTAGGCCACATAAATTACTCAAACTGCCAGACCATGAGAAAAAAAAACAGAACAGAGAGAATAATAAAAAAAAATATATAAGTATGTAAAATGACCCACATCGTCTTCACATTCACAATGAAAAAATAATATAATACTTTACAAAGTAAGCAAATGTCATTGTTTAAAAAAAAAAAATTCATCAATGTCAATGTGTATATAAAAAAGAAAAAAATCATTCAAAATGCAGAAATTGGAAGCAGCTCAATCCCAAGCCTTTTTGTCCTCAATATAATCTTTAACGGTATAAAAGGCTTTCTGGCACAACTTACGTTTAATGAAAGATTTGAATTTATTAAGGCTTAGATCTTGAACGTGGCTTGGTAGTTTATTGTAAAAGCGTATACATTGGCATCTGAACGAGCCACCTATTTTCTTGAGCCTGGTTGTAGGTACAACATATTTGTGTTTGTTTCTAGTATTTATATTATGGATATCACTGTATTTTTTAAACAATTTTATATTTTTATGGGCATATAAAAGATTTTCATAAATGTACTGAGAAGGCACAGTCATTACATTAATCTCTTTAAATTTGTCTCTGAGAGAGTGTCTCGGACTTAATTTATAAATTGATCGAACAGCTCGCTTCTGCAAAACAAAGATAGTCTGAATATCGGCGGCATTTCCCCACAATAGAATACCGTACGACATTACACTATGAAAATAGCTAAAGTACACTAAACGGGCAGTCTCTATATCAGTTAAATTTCGAATTTTTCTAACAGCGTATGCTGCAGAACTTAGCTTTTTTGACAATTTATCTATATGTGGACCCCACTGAAGCTTAGCATCCAAAGTTATGCCCAAGAATACTGTGTTGTCTTCAGGATTCAATTCCTCGCCCTTTATCAACACATTAGTTTTCACCTGCCTTACGTGGGGTAGCGTAAACTTAATGCATTTGGTTTTCTTCTCGTTTAGAAGCAAATTATTAACATTGAACCAGTGGACTACTTTCGAGATCGCGCTATTTACATCGTCAGTAACCAACTGCTGACGTTTAAGTTTAAACAAAAGAGAAGTGTCATCTGCAAACAACACTATATCATGATGATCCTTTATGAGGTACGGCAAGTCATTAATATAAATGAGAAACAAGAAAGGACCAAGAATTGAGCCCTGTGGGACTCCCATTGTTACTATAGATCCGGGTGATCTTTTTCCATTAACGTCAACGCTCTGAATCCTTTTACTCAAGTATGAAATAAGAAGATCCAGAGCAGTGTTTCGGATCCCGTAGTGGCGGAGTTTCCTGATTAACGTTTCGTGAAGAACGCAATCGAATGCCTTGGACAAATCACAAAAGATGCCCAAGGCATCGCATTTATCTTCCCATGCATTATAAATATGTCCTAATAGTTCAACGCCGGCATCAGTAGTTGAACGACCCCTTGTAAAACCAAACTGTTTGCTATGTAATAATTTATGTTTATTAAAAAATCTTTGCATTTGGTCTAAAATTAATTTCTCAAAAATTTTACTAAAGGTAGGTAGTACAGAAATAGGTCTATAATTTGTGGGGTCTGAGGTACTACCTGATTTAAACAAAGGTATTATTTTACTATTTTTCATAAGGTCAGGAAACTCCCCATTGTCAATACAACTATTAAAGATAATAGCTAGAGTAGGCGCTACAATGTCAATAATAGACTTGGCTACTTCTACAGAATTACCCCACAGATCTGCAGTCTTTTTTACATTTAAAGTGTGAAAGGTTTTAATTATTGTTACGTTGTTTTTTTTTGTACCTACACAGCTGCGTTACTAATAAGTAAAGTAGCATTTACCTGAAAACATCAGTAGTACATTTTGAGGTTTCCGAGTATTATATTTCATTGTAGTTTGTACAATTGACTTTGGCCTGCACTTGATAGAAGGACTCATTCCTTCAACTGTATCTTGTCACTAGACTCTTTAGGTATCACTTTCTCACAATTAATTACTTTCCTAAAACCTATTAAATGGGTTTGCACAATAAATTAGATTAAATATTGAAAGGTTAAGTTGCAATGTTTACATACAAAATTTCATGTCACTCAGTCGAACGTCAGTTTGACAGTTTAGAGGCGACCTCTGGCGGTCGCCGATTCACAGTTGTAGTTTAATCGATATTCTAACATATTGATTGCTGACCATCGAAATAATATCGTATGGAGCAATCCTTCATAATTTTCAGCTTTCAGTAAAAATTCATAATAAACTAAATAACCGAAAGCGGAAATAAAAGTAGTTTTTTCATTAAGCATAGACATATTTCTAGAAATTTTTAATCTGTGGATTGTCTTTGACATGGGGTGGCGAGAGGAGAGAAACGAGTCTGGCCAACTAATGTAATTAATTAATTAGACAGGTTTTTAGGATTGGGAATTGAAAATAATTTGTTTGTTGGTCTGGATCAGGAAGATTCTTAGTGTTTCAGCGTTTAAACGTCACGTTGTGTAGTTATTAGTGATTTTCAAGAATTAAGTATCTTGGTGTAATGTTTATCTGCAGTGAACGTCTTCCTCAAATGTGTGTCATTTTACCGGCAATATGGGAAATTTTAGAAATGCTCCGTCTATTTCCGGCTGATCTCCATGACAGGATGAGGAGAATAACTTAGCGTCCTTTTTACATTGAGACGTGCTCGATACAGGAGCAAATTCTGTTCCCTGTTTTATAAGGTAAGGATTTGTTGAAATAGTGTTTGGAAGTGGTCTGTGAGCCCTTCTCTGGCTGTTAAAAGGATATTGTCGTGATCCATGAATATTACTTACAGGATTATAATTGCGCACACGCAGACAACTGTCCAGCCAGTCGAGGATCACAGTCAAGTGCTTTCTTCATCGATCAACCGTGAGTATTTCACCCGCTGACTATTAATCATGGATTCCTCAGTGTTAACCACGGGATTAATATTGAAGAGAAAAATAATATTGTTCAAGGGAATGAGCCCAGCCACGTGGGTAACCCTCGTAGCTCCTATAGTTACTGGCTAATGTTCTAGCCTTCTAGATTTCCAAGCCCGGTCACCTCAAGGAATGTTAATTAGTTTCAAACTATATTATTAGGTCTCCGTATTGTCGTTTCCAGGAGAGGCACCTCGAGAGGTTCGTCTCGCCGCCAGGATCGAGAGTAGCGTCTGGGGCCTGGACGCGAGACCCGTCCCTCGAGTCAGCTGCGAGCCTCTTGCTGATACGACTGTGCGGCAGGCGGAGTCCGTCTAGCGAAAGCGCAGGCGGGACGGTTTTTTTTTTATAATAGAACATTTAAATACGTTTAATACGGTTTGTATAAGAACCGGTTATGTACTATAGTCCGGTTTTCAATAGTGGAACCCGGTCTTCTACATAAGGATCTTGGGTTCGACATTCGGTGTGCATCAGGAATTATATGGTTGGACACCTTCATCGGCTCCGGGATCCGGGACCCTTATTGTCCCTGGCGCCCATCTATAATTTAGTAACGTTTTTTATAATAACTGGAAGGTTAGGTATCTTGAACTTTCAATTTATAATATTTAATTTTAATAACCGAACAGTACTGGGTTTATCTCCACTCCCCACGCCCATAGCTCTTTCAACTGAAGTTTAAGCTGGCTGGCAATCATCTAAATAATTTAAATTAACCTACCTAAAGTAGATTTGTTAGAGCCATTATAGTATCGTTTAAGATTATTTATATACCAAATTTAAACCTTTTGTTAATATACAGTGTATGACTTAGTGTGTTGTTTACTTTTATTTTAATACCTAACCACCTACCTAGATTGTCGTAAGAGGTCACAAATATTAATTTGTAACATTATATCTCTACAGGTAATATATTCAAAATGAAATTCTGAATCGCAACCATTAACATTTTCTTTAAGCAAAGACTCAGCAACAGAAGGTGATGAGTTTAGTGATTTAGTAGTTGAAACGGGAATATCTGAAAAGAAATTTTCAAATGCCTCGGCGACTTGTGTGTCTGATTTTATTATGTTGTCATTAATAGACAGGCTGTAGTCAGTATTTCGGTTACTAGATCTTCCCGTTTCACTATTAATAATATTCCAAGTCGTTTTAATTACATTACTGCTGTTTTTAATCTTTGAACTCAAATAACGTGACTTGGCCATATAACAAACTTTTTTAAATAATTTTGAATAATTTCTAACATACAAATTAAATTCATCAGTGTTAATATAAGTCCTTTCATTGTACAGTTCATAAAGCCGTGTTCTACTTTTATGAATACCAATGGTAGCCCAATCACTGAACGATGCATTACTATTAACCGAAATAGTCTTGGGAATAAAGGTGGAATCAAATTGTTTACAGTATACATTAAAAAAATTATCATAAAGATGATTAGGATCAGCATGAATAGACAAAACTGGTAATTTATCAATGAGTTTAACTTTAAAAGCCTCCAAGCGACTTGCAGTTTTGGGGTTAACAGTGATATCCTTTTTAGCCACTTTTTTGTTTTGATTTTGAATAGTAATCCTTTGCCCGCAATGATCAGAATCTAGTAAAGTTATAATTTCTTTGTGGCTTGGTATAATATCTGTATATATATTATCTAGGCATGTGGCACTAGTAGGGGTTATTCTTGTGGGCTCCAAAAATAGGTTTAGAAGATTGTAGGACTGAAACAGACTTAAAATTTTACTACAAGAACCTGAGTTTTCTAATAAATTGACATTAAAATCACCGCAAATGATAACGGACTTGTTTGAGTTACAAATCCTGTGTAACACTTCATCCATTACCTTTTCAAAGCAGTCATACAAATCCTGAAGGGGGTCTATACACACTTAATACAATAGAGTGCTCCAATTCTACACAGGCAATTTCAACCGTACGCTCAACTGATAGGCTCACAATATCTATACGATCTTTAAATTTGAGCTGGTTACTTACTAAAATTAATGAGCCACCATGTATAGCATTTGTTCTGCTAAACGAACTACCAACCTGGTGATTATTAAAATTGAACAAGAACTGGTGGCTTTTCAGCCAATGTTCTGTTATACAAAGTATGTCAATACTATTAAAATTCATAAATAATTCTACTTCTAATTCTTTGTTCATAAATCCTTGAATATTTTGATGCACTAGGTTGATACTATTGACTGATTTTAAGCTTTTTTTGCGTACATTATAGCTAGAGGTTGCCTCTATTGTCTTAATTTCTAATTTAAATTATTAGCAATGTCATTAATAGTGACCAAATTATTGGCAGAATTATTTATAATGTCATTGCATTGCTCAAAAGAAGCAAGTTGTTTAGCCAAATTTTTGGCTGTAATAGAAAAAAAATAAGATAGCGACACAGCTATCTGTCTTTTATAATAATAGTCAGAAAGATAGTACATAACAATGTTATATCTATCTTTTGTCAAATAGAAATTATTACTAACATAATTGTTAATATCAACTAAATGGAACATGTTATTATTAAATGTCAAGTTATGCAATGTCATATTCAATTCAAATCTTAAGCTATTTTCTTCCTGTGGCAAACTGTTACTATAAGGGAATGTAAACAGTACAACTTTTCTTAAACTAAGGTTGCATAATGTTCTATGATACTGGAGCAGTTCTCCTTTGTTTACATTTCCCCTATTACCCATAAAAATTAATAAAGTTGTATCCTGGGTAAAGTTACATTTAATATTTTTTTTCATAATATGAAACAAAGAACAACCAGGCATACAGTAATTTATTATTGAGTGTCCCGGATATTCAGCTGTTAACAAGTGTCCTAAGTCCTTACCGATCTCATCACAAAATAACACAATATCATTATTTAAAGTTTGTTTACACTGTTTATACGAACTATTAGTAGAAGGAATCATCAAATCAACACAGGGCTGCACTAAGGTGGTATTGCAAGTTGTCAATGAATGGTCCGGTGTGACATTGGTTGGTGTTTGACAATGCTCACAGTTGTTTTTTTGTGAGTTTACCAGCTCATTCATTGCCAACACATATTCCCTCATTAGGTCTTCAGAGGTATTATATTTGTTGGTCATTGAACTAAGTTTCTCCTGTAGATGGTCAAGTTCAGATTGCAAGGTCTCTGTGTCAATGTTGTACTTCCTAGTACTCTGCTCCAAATTATAAGAATACATGTCTAATTGTTTAATTAAATTCAACCTTTCTCTATTCAATTTAACGTTTTTGATAAAGAACTTTTGTCTTTTTACCATTTTTTGTGTTTTAACAATGTATTTATTAATTTTAATGTATTTTTTAAGTTTATTTTTACTGCTTACTACCCTCACTGAATTATATGATTTCGATTCATCATCAGCTGTCAAATCCATAGTGTATGTGGGGTTTATGGTAGAAACCATTGACGGGGCAATAGGCATCAACTCATTGTACAGACTTTGGTTCAGCGAGGCGGTGATGTTAAGATTGGTCGTCTCAAGTTGTGTTATTTGACTTTGAGCCTCATGTAGCTGCTGTTGTAATATATGTTTTTGACTAAGAGCTTGTTCATACTCTGTGCTACACTGGCTGAACCCGTCCACAACAAGTTGAAGTCTATCCCGTTCTTCTATGGCATCAGTGTATTGATTATATATCTGAGCCATTTCAATTTTTAACTTCCTATTCTTTTCATGGGCATCAAAGAGCACCTTTTCATTGTCATCTATTTCCTTAATTAGTTGGTCACAGGACTCCTTTGACGCCTTTAAGGCGCTCAAAGCCTCATTGAGTTTGGACTCTCCGAGGCGAGCACGGGCGCTGCGAGTCATAATCATGATTAAAACTAGTAAGGAAGCGACAAGAAATTAGAAGAGAGATGGTAGTTGTGGCAGCAGTAGAGAAGATGATTAGTTTAAAAGGAAAAATGAAATTTAGATGTAATAACTAAGGAGTTCTGTCACCAAACCAATGCAAGGTTATGTTTACGTTCAAAGGTCATTGGCACCAATTAAGTCTTACTAAAAATGAACAAACTAAGTGCTGGTTAAATTGTAGTACGTAAACAAACTAATAGCAAGTAAAATATAGAGTATTGTACCTGATATCAAGATGACAATGCAAAATTCACTTACGCCGGTAACTGTCACCGATTTACATAGAAATATTTACACTTAATTTGCACTAGCTATTTGAATCTAACACAATATACACATTATTATCCTATTTACTTGAGGAGTAGTTGGAAATAGGCCTAAAAAACAACGAAATTAAATATTTAAGATTAAAATTACAAGAACAAATTTTTAACAGCTGTTAGCTGTAGTGTTGCCACAGGAAAAAGACCTGCTTTATAGTTAGTTCGGTTAGTATGCAAAGTTTCATGATCTAATTTGAAGTATTTTTTGAATACCAGCGGTTTATTGTTCGGTTTGGAGGTAACTGTGGAATTTTTTTCTATCGAGAAAATTTTATGGAATCGTGTTTTCGTCTAACATAAGACCAAACATTAATCCTCAACTTTAGCATATATTTATTTCAAAATTAATGCTGCGGAATTTTCGACATAACGGAGGATCATGCTAAGCCATTTGAGGTAGTATAGGCTCTGAAAATCCTTCAAAATGATTCAGACTGAGATTGGTAGTGTGTTACACAATTCGGATGCTGGTCTCGTAACAATTCGTTGTGTTGCGCGCCACAATTAAAGCCTGGTACATGGTGACATTAGTTACCACTAGCGCCATCTAGTATCGAGTAGCAGAACTAGTCGAGTCACGATCGTTCTAGAAAATTCGATACTAGAACTTTGTAGAACTTTCTCGAACTATCGACACCTACCTACCTACCTACCTACCTAGTCGGTCGGGGCCGGTATGTACTCGAACATTCTAGATGTTTCTACAATGGAAGGTTCTAGAACTATCTGCGGCACTATATAAGGCCGGTGTGGGCCGCGTGCCGACACAGTTTGGATAAAGCGACAAGAGCGAAAACATCTAAGCGATCTTCAAGTGCGAATCAAGAGTAATCAGTAGTGAAATTGTGTTCTTTTAATTAGTGTGTTTAAGCTGTAATTAGTGTTTTTAATTAAAGAGTTATTTTTGGTTATTAAATCGGCAGTTTTTATTGTCACGAACCCGAAGCTCGTAGCAGTTGCATTAAAAAAAAAATGAAAGAAGAGACTTTTTTTTTTAAGAAAAATGTAACATAATTTTCGAATCTTGCAATGTAGTCTCCTTCACTGTTTTAAATATTATTAACTAGCTACGCCCCGCGGTTTCACCTGCTTAAGTGTCGATCCCGTGGGAATATCGGGATAAGAAGTAGCCTATATGTTAAAATGTTAATCCAGGGTGTCAGCTACCCCCCCCCCCCCCCCCCAGTGGGTTCCCGCATTGTCGAGGCGGGGGGGCTCAGTAGCCGTGGCTTGGACACCCACGGTGAAGCGAAGAGGAACCCGAGGAGGGGCCGCTCGTCAGGGCTTTTGCCGACAAGCCGACGACGTACCGGCCAACATGTAGGTTGCGGTGCCGCTTGGGCGACATCGCAACTGAGGCGGGCCGCGATGTCGTACCGGAGGCATCGCGGCTGAGGGTTGGAGGCCGCGGCGGGAGAGGAGTGCCGGTATTACGGTGCGCCGCTCTCCCTACCTTCCGCGGCCTTGACGGGGTCGCCACCGTTCGATGGCGGACGCGGTGGGGCCGCAGGGGAAGAGGAGTGTTGGTATGACGTTGGCCACTCTCCCTATCCTCTGCGGCCGAAAATTGGCAGGCGGCGGGGCCAATGACCTGACCCGTCGCAGGGGGACCAAGGGTGGCAGAGACGGGGTCGTCTGGCGCCCATGTGCTGGTTTGGTCCCTGGGGTGGTCACGGCGTGCTATGTGTTCTGGTGCGCCTGTGATGGGGAGTACTCCCCGGAGGAGGGTCCGGTGACGGACAGCCGCGGCGGGTTCACGGATGAGTGCTAACGCGTGCCCGTGTCCAGCGGTTTGAGCGTGAAGAAGTAACAAACATAAATGAACACACAAACTTTCGCCTTTATAATATTAGTGTGATTTACAACTTATCTGACATCAAATGGCTTTTCCAAAGCTGACTGACAAGTCACCCTAATGCTTTTGAATAATACAATAAGCCAAAGATTACCGCAAAAGAATCCTTACAGATTCGTGTCTGAGAAGATTAACATCCTCCTAAGCCTCTCAAAATGGCTGCTGTTTAAAAAACTGCCATTACAGAGATAGGAACGCACAAACGGACGAAATCAAGATGTCTGCCTAATTACGTCATTTTTCTCTCCCCTTCCCCTTGGTTTTTCCATTTGCTGTAACGCACTAATTTTAAGAAAAATCATTATGCAAAATAGGGGTGGGGAGGCAATCGGTTATGTTTAAGTAAAGCTTTATGTCCGCGACGGGGATGAAAGACGGACGCACCCCTATTAATTTATGGTCTTGTTATAAAAATAAAAACAAAAATTTTTGGAGAGACGCTATAGAAAAACATACAGTGACCTTATTGCTGTCGACGTTCAAAAGTGCCTATAATGTGCCTATTTGAAATAAATGATTTGACTTTGACTTTGAAAGCCAATTTCTGTAATTAAAAACGTTCAAAATCTAGACGCAATCTCACCTCAGCGACAGTCAATGTCAAAATTGACAAAAATTTAGGGTAATTAGAGGTTTTTTTTAGACTTCCCATGCGGGTCAGAAGATACCACAGAACTAAATAACGATATAATCGTTATTCTTACAAATGATCAAACATTTTGAAAGATGAAAAATTTAATATCATAGCAAAAAAATAGTTTTTCTCAGAAACAAACAAACACCTAAAAAGGCTACTTTTTTGGAGAATCATAAAAGGATAACATTATGAATCATAATATGGCGAAGACCGTCCGTGTTCTTCTTTTTTTCGTTGCACTACGTAGGTATAGGTAATCAAAGAGATTGGGATTGGATTTGGATTGGATTGATTGGTATTTTAAGCACAGACAAAAAAAAAATAACTGAAAAATGCTTCACCAATGGGCTTTGATACGATTAACTTAACAGATAACTTTCCATAATGATTCTGCCAAAGTGGCCTTTTTAGGCCCCCAGACCTCTGAGAGATAATGCATTTGCCATTGACATTAGAAATTAATACTCTCGTAAAACCAAAGACTGATTAGATTTTTAGAGACTTATATCACAAAAACAAAGAGTAAGGAAGAAAAAGCAATCACTTAGGTCCTTACCCAAATAAAAGTCAACTTCAGCAGTAAAATGATATAGCCAGCCTTGACACAGTGGAGAGTTTTACAGAAGACCCACGCTATGCCACAGTGTACAAAATACAGTCTACCAATGGAAACATTGCAGAAATTACGGAGCAAAATGACGGAGCTTAAATCCGTGATATTCGGACGGACATTGTCCAATTTAGAATGCCGTTTGACATTTAGGCCGATTGAATAGGACACAGTGGCATTACGATTCCCTTCTGAGCAGAGTAATTAATTGAAATATTCGTTTTCTAGACACATCTATCTATAAAAACTGACCAAGTGCGAGTCGGACTCACACGCACACGAAGGGGTCCGTGCCACAAGGCAAAAACGCCGAAAAAAACACGTTTTTGTATGGGAGCCCCCCTTAAATATTTATTTTATTCTGTTTTTAGTATTTGTTGTTATAGCGGCAACAGAAATACATCATTTGGCATTGACATTGTGTAGCTATCGCGGTTTATGAGATACAGCCTGGTGACAGACGTGCAGACGGACAGTGGAGCCTTAGCAATGGGGTCCTGTTTTTAGCCTTTGGGTACGGAACTCTAAAAATGATGACAAAGATATTATTAGGAGTGTATTTGACCTTGGAATACCGGGCCTTTGGAGGGCGAAATGCTTTTAATTAAATGAGCGTACCAGGTATATTATTTGTATTATTATGATTAACCTTTTCTGTTTAAATTTATTTTTCCATTAAAACATCAAGGGAAAAATAAGCTCAAACCAAAAAGGTCAATGATTTATCAAAGGTTACCGATACTTAATAAATTCAATTGCCTAGTTTTCAATCGCCGAGAAATATTCCCGCCAAACACTCGTCATCTGCCCTGCCGTTTCCCAACTACGTTAGGGTCGGCTTCCAGTCTAACCAGCTGCAGCTGAATACCAGAACTTTACATGAAGCGACTGCCTATCTGACCTCCACAACCCAGTACTGGGTAACACGATACTCCTTGGTAAGACTGGTTGTCAGATTTTCTGGCTTATCGCTACCCGTAAGACTCAGATCTACTAGACTAAATCCTTTTCCGAGGCACGGAGGATACGATAATGGCTGGTCACCCATCCACGGACCTACCTCGGCAATTGAATATTGACCCAGATGGCTGTTATTATTTAGCCGTGAGCCCCCCTGCCAAACACTGCAACCCATAATACCCCAACTGAAAAAACAAGACACTGTGCAAATCTTTCCTCTCTCACTTGACCTTCTAGTTTTTTTTTCCCATGGCTAATACGAATAAAGGTGGCCATCCCAGTGCAATAGCCATAGATTACAGTAACAACCACCGTACAGATTGCACGGGTCATAACAGATAAACGCTGGTTGTATTTCAAGTTCCCTTCTCCTCAAAAGTGTGCGAGGACGTCCCTTGTGTAATGGGCATAGAGTAGTTTGGGTAGCAGAAAGGACAGTTTGGCTGTGGGAAGTTTTATATGTATTCGTATTTCGACTGAAAATACGACTATAGGGAAACCATCCGTTTTTAATAATCAGCCCATTATGTCCCCACTGCTGGGATACAGGCCTCCTCTCTTCGAGAGGGAGTGGGTGATAATCTACAACGCGGGCCCAGTGCGGCGGGGTAATTGCGTAACACACTATCAGTAGTAGCAATTGAGGGGCCCGTGGCTAAATTATAATAGCCGCACAGCTCGATCGATCAGATTAAGCTACGCTTGCCGTGGTTGGTCTGTGAATGGGTGACCGATGCTACACATACCGTGACCCCTCCGTGCCTCGGAAAGCACGTTAAGCCGTTGGTCCCGGCTGTCATTTGTGGATCTTTGACAGTCTTTGCGGGTAGTCAGAAGCCCGAAAATCTGTCAACCAGTCTTACCAAGAGGTAACATTGTTGGGAAAAGGCTAGGCAGATGATGATGATGACTACCAGTAGCAATGGGTTTCATTTTGACAGTTCAACAATAATATTCATTACGTGATTTACGTTGTGGAACAGACACGTTTTCCGAACATATGAAGCAATGGATTAGCAATATGCTTTAAAATTATTCAAATTTTGATTGTGTTCGAAGTATTGGTATTAGGAGATGCCGGTTTTCTCAAGTTTTTTTTTTTTCACCGTTTTGAAAGCATGGTGATGAAATTATTTACACAAAGTAAAACGCCTTTGCAGGGTTCGAACCTACCACCCACAACATTCATTAATTTTCATTCCACCGTCAAAAAGCCTCGTACTGGAAGGCGTAACGTGGGTTTTCCTCCCACAAGGTGGAACGATGACCACCCGGTCGATTGCGTAAAAATCTCACCGTGAAATCTTAGGTGAAGTGAGTTAGTTTTTGCTATAGGAATTGACACTATTGACAGCTCACTCCACGCTCACTTCACCTAAGTTTTCACTGTATATTTACAGAATAGCACCGCTGGTGTAGTTTGCAGAAATCTGTTATATGCGTAGGACCGATCAATGTGGCGACGCTTAGAAGAGGCCGATGTAAATAAAATGAAATGAACCGCAGATAAATAAATATTTTTTTTTTTAGAACAAACACATTACAGACACATTACAGGTCGGGATTTTCCAAAACAATTCGCTAAAAAAACAGGCAAAATTATTAATTAAATAAATGAAGCTATTTTAATTTGTACATATATACGTATTTATTGTAGTTGTACAACCTACAACAGTGGACGTCTTTTAGCTAAAATTATGATGATGATGATCAAAAACAAAGAAGGTTTTAAAAGGCGTTTCTAAAAACGTGAAAATAAAAATAAATATCTCCACGTGTTTACATAAAAGAAGGTAAACGGCTTCAATGTCTGAGAATATTAGCTTTGAAGTTTTCGCCTGAGGCTAAGTGATCGAATCGAGATGGGTTTACGTGCTCTCCGAAGCAAGAAAGTCTTGAAGTGTGAAAAATGTGCACACATCTAAGATTTGGTTATGGAACTCGGTGTGGTGTATGGTTGTGTGGGGTATTTATTTAACAACTTACTTATGCCAGCGGCTTCGCCCGCGTGGTACGTACTACCGGGATAAAAAGAACCCTTTGTGTTAATCCAGGTTATAAACTATCTGTGTGCAAAATTTCATCCAAATCCGTTCAGTAGTTTTTGCAGGAAAGGGTAACAAACATCCGTCCATCCATTCTCACAAACTTTCGCATTTATAATACTAGCTGACCCGGCAAACGTTGTTTTGCTCCTACACTACTCCTACCCAACTCCTACCCTACTCCCACACTACTCCTACCCTACTCCTACACTACTCCTACCCTACTTCTACCCTACTCCTACCCTTCTCCTACCCTACTCCTACACTACTCCTACCCTACTCCTACACTACTCCTACCCTACTCCTACACTACTCCTACACTACTCCTACCCTACTTCTACCCTACCCCTACCCTACCCTACTCCTACCCTACTCCTACACTACTCCTACCCTACTCCTACACTACTCCTACCCTACTCCTACACTACTCCTACACTACTCCTACCCTACTTCTACCCTACTCCTACTATAAAAAAAAAAAAAAAAAAAATCCTATGTCCGTCTCCTGGCTCTAAGCTACCTCCCTACAAATTTTCAGCCAAATCGGTTCAGCCGTTCTCGAGTTATAAGTGGTGTAACTAACAGACTTTCTTTTATATATATAAGATTAGTAGGATAGTAGGAAGTGGGATATGTATTCAGTTTTTGTGTTTCATAAAGAACTTACCATAATTATATCGGGGTCGGCTATCCTGACTAAGGTAAATGGTCTGGATACCTTTCTCTGGGTGTTGACCTGGTATGACTGTAATATTATGTATTATATTTAATGTCTTTTGATATTTCTCGACCTTCGGGTCCCTGACCTTTGGAAGGCGTACGGGGGGCCGAAGCCAACTCGCAAAGGCCCGTTTGACACTTTTAATGAAATGAGGCACCAACCGACGATTATCAGCAGTTCGCACTATGCAAGTGCACCCAAGGACAACCCCCGGTTGGTGTAGGACTATTGCAGGATATGGAAACAAAGATATTGGATTATAGGTTTGGGTGGCTAAAGTGAACTGGTTATTGAGGACTATGGAAGGTCCCATTGGTCGGGCCCCTGCCTGACCAAAGTTTTATATAAATTACACAGATAAAAATGGCAGGGGGTGACTTGCACACTCAATAATGGGCCCCCGAAAACGGTCGCTAGTAAATAGTGTCGTAGCAACAGGGGTCAATTATGTATTACTAGCTGCGCCCCGTGGTTTCACCCGCGTAAATATCGATCGCATGGGAATATCGGAATAAAGGGAGGATACACCAAGGATCGAAACTTATGCGGGTGAAACCGCCGGGCGCAGCTAGTGTAAATTAAAAGTACTCATTGGCTGATTCACCGACATCCAGCCTTTGGGCTGGATGTCGGTGAATCAGCCAATGAGTACTACCCTTGGACCTAGAAATCTGAAAATTTTCCACAGACGTTCTCTTTACAATGAAAACAAGAAACAAGCCCCCCATAATTCATAGGCGAACGAAGTCGCTGGCAAAGTGCAGGTTAATTTTTATTTTTAACTAGTTGTACCCGCGACTTAGTTCGCGTCCATGTTGGAAAACAAATGGAATTTCATGGGTTTCAATTGTTTTGCGCGGAACCCTAATTCTTTTCCTGAAATAAAAGAAGCTTGAGGAACGCAATTATCTTTTGATTGCGTTTGACTTAGAAGTTTGATTTTTTACGGGCATATTATGTTCCGTTTATGCCACATATTTTGACACTCGCGAGGGAATCAAAACCTATAGGGTACTTTCCGTTGACCTAGAATCATGTTTGGCAAGAAGCAATGTCATGAAGAACAAGTACCTAAAGGAAAAAATCCGAAAATGGTAAATTTGTAGTTACCTACAAATTTGTACGGAATCCTCGGTGCGCGAGTTCGACACGAACTTGACCGGTTTTTTTTTTCTTTATCACGCCTGTAATTACAGAAGGGTTAGGCAGAGGTATACGTACTATAGTATCTATACCCACCAGTGTTCTCTCTCTAGTAAGAAACTCATTCTGTAAATACATAAAAACACAACAATACCTAAACCGTCAAGATCCGCGCGTATCCTATGTCATCATCACCATTTCAGCCGAAAGACGTCCACTGCTGGGCATAGACCTCCCCAAGCACTTCCACTTCGACCGATTCTGTGCTTCTCGCATCCAACGGGTTCCTGCGGCCTTCACAAGGTCGTCGGTCCACCTTGTGGAAGGCCTTCCAACGCTACGTCTTCCGGTACGCGGTCGCCACTCCAGAACCTTTCGGCCCCATCGGCCATCTGTTCTGCGAGCAATGTGCCCTGCCCACTGCCACTTAAGTTTGGCAATTCTTCGGGCTATGTCGGTTACCTTGGTTCTCCTGCGGATCTCCTCATTCCCGATTCGATCACGCAGGGAAACTCCAAGCATAGCCCTCTCCATTGCCCTTTGGGTGACTTTTAGCCTTCTTATAAGGCCCATTGTATCCTATGTAATACGATACAATAGCGGAACTTGACAGATCACGTCAAAACTGTCGAATCTGTCTAATTCTATTCTATGGTACAAGGGTGGATCCCGGTAGTGTAACTACGGCTATTGTATACCTATCTGTTATGGGTTCTGGCCTATAATACATTGCGATATCGTCTTACGGAGGGAAACCGCTTTCATGTATCCTCTTTGGGATTATGACAGGACGAAACAGTGGTTTCGTTTAAGTCTTGGAAATAATTGGGAAACTAAGTTGAAGATGAAATGGTTCGTGATGAACGATGAATGATGATGAAACGAGAAGTGATATCCTCTCAAACTACTACGGGTTTACTCACCATTTTTTGGGTTATTCGCACTTCGTACCGCGTTCGAAGTTGGTCCCATTCGCATTTTGTCACTTTTCGGTCTTTGCACTGTTTGTATTTTTTACTGTGACTTTGATAAAAAACAAAAGTGGCACTCCAGGAGTGCCACTTTTGTTTTCATTTTGTTTTCATTTCACACATCCGAAGCGGTGTCGGTTACGGTAACAGTGGCGCGAGTTTAATAGATTCTTCCCATTTCAAAAAATGTCCAACGCGCCTTAAGAAGTTTTCACTTCATAAATATTCGCTCACTAAGCAGTTCAAAGACATGATGCAAGAATAGACTTGTGTCTCTTGAATAATACCAAGACTGTCTCTATTTATCTCACGGAACCGAAGTAGCCTAATTCAGAGAAAAAATATGCTGTACCTATCACAGTGGCGAAGGTTCCATACAACTATATTCCTACCGGCTTCCCTTTGTAAAATCGCACAGTCAGTATTCTATAGACAAATTATATAATCATATTAAAGATATCTAACATTATTATACTTTGTAAATGATTTCTAAGACTTTATGTAATCACTAGCTGTGCCCGCGACTTCGTTCGCGTGGATGTCGGAACACAATAATGTGTCGCTTAGGAAAGGTGTAAAAGGAAGAATCTTCCGATATTGTCTGGTAACGCTTCCCTTGCCTGGGGTTCTCAACCGGCTATGGTTGAGAACCCCAGGCAAGGGAAGCGTACCATAGCCCTTTTGACTGCACAGCAGTCACTGCGTCTTCAGGGTTCATAATGACAATGCGACGAAGTGTCACTTTGATTTTTGAGGATAAATAAAAATGAAAGCGCCTGCTCGAGGCTGATTGTCTGACCAAATAGCCATATTATGTCCATTTTATTTTGCATTTGTTTTAGAATACTAAGTTAGACCGGAATAAATCGTAAAATCATACCACCATTTTATCTAAAGTATATCTGAGATTAGTAGGTGAAGTTTGAAGTTAGTTTTTATTATAAGTCTTGTCTTCTTCTCTGCCGCTCTGCGATAAATTTAGAAATTCTTAACTTGGTATTGTAGATATCTTACATACCAATATTAAGATTTTATCATAGCGTCGAGATATCTAGAAGATAAAAAGAAGAATACATCAATAGTGTTACCTACTCTTAAATTCGTAAGTACCTACTGAAGTTTATCTGAAAAGTAGTTTGAAGTCTTTCTTAACTTATTCTGTAAACCTGTGCCCACATTTGCTAACTCTCTCTTGGTGGATAGCCATAAGATACCTTGAGGGTCGATATGGTGCATTTCCGACGTTTGGCCCCCAAACTGGAACGGGCCGGGGCCGCCATGGGATCTGGAGGCGATGTCCTCGCGCGCCTGTATGAGTGGCGCGCGGAGGCAATACGACGGGGGGAAGATCCGCTTCCGCGGCAAATCGGTGCGGAGCGGACAGATCTCCGGCGCGATCTCATGGCGGCATGGAAAGAGCGACTGTCGCTACCCAGCGCAGGGCATGCCGCGATAGCGGCGATAAGCCACTCCTTAAAGAGAGGTCTTTAAGGAGTGGCTAGAGAGGCGCCACGGTGCCCTCACATAACGCCTGACGCAGGTCCTCACCGGACACGGAAGTTTCGGGAGGTTCCTGCACATCATCAGGCGGGAGGAAACGCCCGGGTGTCACCATTGTGCACACGGTGGAGGTCTGCCCCGCTTGTGCGAAGCACCGCCGTGTCCTCCTAGAGGCGATCGGCAGCGGCGGCGACCTTTCGCGTCCGGCCCTTGTGCAAGCCATGGTCCGGGGCGAGAGGGAGTGGGAGGCAGTCACCTCCTTCTGCGAAGCAGTCATGCTAGCAAAGGAGGTGGCGGGATGGCTCAGGGAGAGAGCCTCCCGTCCCAGCCACCGTGGGAGACGCTCCGGGCGTCGGGACCCGCGTGACGACTCCCGGCCACCGTAGGCGCGGGCCTGTGGGCGGAGAGTAATGGGTAGCTGGGTTTTAGTCAGTAAGAGTCTGACACTCCCTTCCGCTCCACCCAGAGCGCCCCTCCCGCTCTGGGTGGAGCGGAAGGGAGTGTGATGTTGTGATGATATCCCATCCGAAAAAAAAAAAGGGTCGATATGGTTTTAACCAAGACAATGGCTAAAAATTTAGTTATTGTCTCGAAGACATAATTTATAATACTTTTTTACGACATGGCAGTGCTACTTGTATTGGGTGTGCACCTTGACGTATCACTGCCGGCCGTAGTCGAGTCGACGGCAGCGAAGAGTCCTGGGACGCGGTGGTTTCATTCTGCGAAACGGTCGTCTCGCAGAAGGAGGCTGTGGAAAGGGAGAGGGAGATCTCATCCACTCACCCGGCCCGCAGTAGGCGCATCGGACGTCGGCGGAGGGCGGACAACGCCCTCTTACAGCCCCTAAACGGGTCCAGGGGCGACGAATTCGGGGACGTCTGTCACCGCCAACACATCAGGACTTGAGCTGGCGTAGAGTTCCACGCGCGCCCCTCTTTGACGTCACCTGTCGGGGGTTGCGAAAGGATCGTACGGTCCCGCAACCCCCGGCGTAGGTGTGAGACGGAACACTGAGGTGATTTTTAGTCAGTAAGGGCCTGACAGACCTCGCCGCCCGCCCCAGGGCGGCGGGTATCCATGAAGATTTTCCACCCCGGAAACAAAAAAAAAGGGTGTGCACCTGGCGAACCTATACTCAATAAATCAACAGCCCGTCTGGAGGTGTGCGTTGAAGCGTTATCATGGTAAAGAAATGAAAAAAAAATCGAGAAAAAAAAGGCAAAAAACTATGAAAGTATGATATGATCTTAAAAACCTTATGTCACTAAGAAAATGCTTCTCTGTTAACAATGTTAGAAAGGTTGCTTGCCCCTCGAAAGAGCTCCTACATAAAGTTGCCCGTGTGTGTGCCTTTCTTCTCAGAGTAGTCAGATAGGAAACGCCGACTTCATCTAGTTTAAAAAAAAAAAATCACGATTGACGTGTAAAAGTGTTTGTACAAACCTACTTACAAAAATAAAATCATTTATCATTTATCATTGCAATCTTTATCACTCAGAACACCACATCACATAATATTATCTTACATTATCCTCACTTTTTATTTGAAATTCTTTTAGCGCCACTAATCAACCAACAATCGAAAGCGATTATCATTATATTATGTAATCATTATCATTACTTTTTCAAATAACACAGGCAGAAGTGACTGTGATAGTCATCTTATAGGTAAGCCTGCATGACGTGATTATTCACATAATAATGTTAGTACTATAAAGCGCCAATAGATGTCATTACGTGTATCCAACTTACGTAATGAAAGTTGTTGTAGAATACTTTAAATTGATTATATCTTTTGATACAGTGAAGCGATTGCGATGAAACAAAAACTAATCACTACTCCGAGTTCTACACTATATTTGAGTATAAAAATTAACCATATTGGTTTGGTACTTTTTACGTTGAACCTGTTCAAATCAAATTTTGTCACATCCAAACAGACAAACAGACAAAAATTCTAAAAATTGATGAAATGGCATCTGTTGGTTATCCTATAACACCCCAACTATTTTTTTTTAATATTTTCAATGTACAGAAACGCCTCGTCTACAGATTTATTATATGTATAGATTATACCAATTTTAATACTGAATAAAACATTTATTTATTTTATTTTTATCTACTCCGGCTTACCTCTTACAAAAATTTACCCTTCGCTACTGCTGTACCAAGTAAACGTAAACCATTTTACTAGCGTTGCAAAACTTTTTTGATCACATTGTCCATGGATGGAAACTCGCTGAAAACTGGCCAAAAGCTCAATGGATTTGCATTGAAAATGAGACTAGAGGTTTAATGCTTTATAAAATGTGCTAATACCCTCCCCCCCCTGGACGGCTTAATACTTTAAAATCGTTAAAAGTGAACATTGCTTAAAGTTTCTACGTCGTCGGGTAAAGGTAGGGTTGAATATTTATTTTTATTTGGTCTATTTAGAATTTACATAGTTTTTTAGACTAAACTAGAAAACAATAAAGGTAAAATACGAATTTCAGATCCTAATTTTATCATTACATACATTTAACAGTAAAGAGAAGAGAAGTACTAAGGCCCGTGGCTAAATAATAACAGCCGCACAGGTCGATCGATCAGGTTAAGCCACGCTTGCCGCGGTTGGTCTGTGGATGGGGGATGGGTGACCGTCTTTACATACCGTGACCCCTCCGTGCCTCGGAAAGCACGTTAAGCCGTTGGTCCCGGCTGTCATTCGTGGATTTTTAACAGTCGTTACGGGTCGTCAGAAGCCCGAAAATCTGACAACCAGTCTTACCAAGGGGTATCGTATTACCCAGTAACTAGGTTGTGGAGGTCAGATAGGCAGTCGCTCCATGTAAAATACTGCTATTCAGCTACATCCGGTTAGACTGGAAGGCGACCCCAGCATAGTTCCAACATAATTGCGAAACGGCTAGGCAGATGATGACGAACAGTCAGGCGTGATCGAGGTCAAGAGCATAAAAAAATAAAAAAAGGTCTTCAAAAATATATGGTTAAACCGTTCCTATTTGCTTTTATCTCAAATTACATCTAGCTTCGTCGATCTCCACCGCCACATCTTGCGCTAAACGGTCTCCTGGGCAATGAGCATACTGCTCATAAATGAAAAGCTTCCCGTCATTATTTACGTCCGTACAATGGCTGCGCGTGGCTTCAATGGAAACTAGTTCGTCTTCTATTGCTACAGCTTGTTCAATACCTAGGGGGAACTTGTGGTATAATATTGGTAATGTGTTGTAATATCTTTATTTATTTGTGTTGGTTCTTTTATTGTCGGCAGCTAGAACAGCCCGATCAGACCGGAATAAATCCATCTATTCTGTAAAACCGGGCAAGAGCGAGTCGGACTCGCGCACCGAGGGTTCCGTACCATCATATTATGTTTTTAAATTTTCATCGACGAGGCCTATAAGCGTTAGGGAATTTAACACTGCGCACTGCGGTGTAGAATATTGTAGTTTTAGGTCAGCGCCGTCTCTTGACCGATAGTGGAACTAGTGTAACTTTTGTTAATGAATTTATTCTAGTAATTAAAAACGGTCAAAATTTAGTCTCAATCTCATCCCAGCGACCATCAAATTCAAAAACTTTTTGAAATTTAGGGAATTTAGAGGTATTTTTGACCGATTGAGACTAAGACCTCACTTACGTTTTCTAAAACCTACAATGTGGTTAGCCTGACATCATTGTTGGTTTTCATCGTCAACAAAGCGTACCTAGTAAAACAAAAAAATTTCAGGAACACACACAAAGCTGGGTAATAGATTAGAGGGGCAATTTCCGTATTTTTAAGAACGTTAACATTTCTTTTTTTTACCCGACTGCGGCGAAGCCCAAAAGCAGGCGGGACCTATTTGAGTTTGAAAATATAATAAAAAAATGGTATGGGTCCCGCCTGCTTCCAACTTTTATTTAATTTAAAAAGGCCTTGTTTTTAGCTTTTCAGTTTTTTTTAAACTAATTTTTTTTACCGCAGTCGGGTTTTTTGTTTTTTTAATTACTTGTTTTTTATTTTCTATTTATATGGGCCTGCTCTTGACCTCGATCACGCCTGATGGAAAGCGATGGATGAGGTCTATGATGGAACGAGCGTGCCCAGAAGATGCTTGATTCTGATCTTAGTTTCGATCTGTCAAAAATTGTATGGGGTTTTTTACATTGTTTTTCCCTGAGATGAGATTGTGACTAGATTTGGAACGTGTTTTATTACGTGAATAAGCCATTGCAATAAGTTTTAGAGGACTTTGCAACTTATTTTTCTTCTTGTAAACCTTATCATACTTTTGTAACCTTATATATAACTAGCTGCGCCCCGCGGTTTCACTTGCGTAAATGTCGATCCCGTGGGAATGTCGAATGAATGGATAAAAAGTAGCCTATATCTTAATCCAGGGTGTCAGCTACCTCCATACAAAATTTTATCAAAATTGGTCCTGCTGTTTGAGCGTGAAGAAGTAACAAACAAATAAACACACACACCCAACACTCACAAACTTTCGCCTTTATAATATGAGTGTGATTAAAGAAGAGAAAATGTTGCCTATTACTTGCTTTTTCTTCTCAACGTGTGTAAGAGAAGAATATTACTTGCAGGGAACCAAATACTAAATACTGTAGGTACCTATATTATTAGATACAATTTAGTACTCGAAAAACTTCACATTCTTCAAAAATCAAACTGCCTTCATAAACTACAGTATCACCGCCACACATCAGCTTAACCCACATCCTCTAGTAAACTCAATTTACCAGTCAAAATTTATCTCAGCATCTAAAATATTACACATGGAGGGTGAAAGCGCCCCCTAGCTAAAATCTGAGTTAAAAGGGACCCTCGAACTAAAGCCCTGTAACCTTTAAAATTTCCCTGTATGTTTAATAATAAAAAAGGCAAGTACAGATTTGAATATGCATTAACGTTATTTTGTTTGCGCCCCTCCGAGAATCGTCCCCAAGGCAGGGCTGCCCCACTCTGCACCTTGGGTTTGAATATTTTATTTTTATATCGACCACTCATGGCTAGATTTGGGACAGAAAAGTACTGTAATGTTTCACTCCAATGAATGTACTCATATGATGATCAGTAGGTAATATCCAAGACTAACTCAGAGTAGCCTTTTGGATTTGTATTTATGATTTGAGGACCTTATGACTATTACGAGACCTACCATACAAAAAACTGGTTGTGGAGGTCAGATAGGCAGTCGCTCCATGTAAAATACTGGAACGAAGCTGCATCCGGTTAGGCTGGAAGCCGACCCTAATATAGTTGGGAATCGGCTAGCGGCTAGGCAGATGTGTGATGATTATTCGAGAATATTACGGTCAATCCTAACTTAATTAAAATTAGATTTAAGTTGAGACTGATCGCTTGATTGTTTCGTGAAAAACTAGTTACATTTATCAGTAATATTTTCGTTTATTTATTTATAATTTTCTTAAAATAATAATAGAATATGTTCAAGTATATAAAAAGGTGGGGAAATAATCATAGGGCATCTTTTTTTTATGTTAATGTTAGGTATTTTATTATTCTGTGTTTTAATGTTTTACAGAATTTATTGTTTTTCTTTTTGTTCCTTTGTCAAATTTTTTCTTTTATTATGTCTCAGGTATTTAATTTGTTAGCTTAGTTGTTCTTTTTATTGTGCATGCTGTGGTCTCCTGTAATTGAAAGAGTACACCTACCAAATACTTTATCGTCCATTAACTATTTAAATGTTTAAGTGTATATCTTTTGTTGGAGATCCTAAAAATAAATAAATAAAAAATTCGTCGGTCTCACTGTCAATAGGAAAAGTGCCCAAAAAGCTGGCAGCATTGCCACGTTGCATGGCAATGCTGATTCTTTGGGCAAAAAATTGGCCAGCCCTCTGATCACGTGAAGAGTCGACCAACCGTTTGGCGATGTCTCGAAAGTTACATTTTGATTATTTTAACTACAGTTTGATTTTGACCATTATATTCTATATCTTTCTACTCATATTGCCTTGCCATGTGATTGACTTTCATATTTTACAAGCTGACCCTGCAAACTTCGTACCGTCTCAGAATCAATAAATGTTGTGTTAACTTATTAGCTGAATTAAATGCAGTTGTAAATGAATTTTCTTCATAATTTTTTTTTCGTGTATTTTTCCTGTGTTTTAATATGTAGTTATTCTGCTATTCGGAGCGATAGACAAATCCAGCAAATTAAATAACACAAAAATTTGTCCTGCCGTTCTTGAGTTATAAATGGTGTAACCATAGGTGTAACTAACCCAACTTTGTTTTATTAATATAACTAGCTGCGCCCCGCGGTTTCACCCGCGTAAATGTCAATCCCGTGGGAATATCCAGGGTGTCAGATACCTCCATACAAATTTTATCAAAATTGGTCCAGCCGTTTGAGCGTGAAGAAGTAATAAACACATAAACACACCCCCACACTCACAAACTTTCGCCTTTATAATATTAGTGTGTTAATAGATTGAAAAATAATATCCTAAATTCTTTCATTGGTCGACAACGCACAGACTCAACCGCTGGATCTAAAACTGTGGTCTAAAAGCTTTTTTTTACACTGCAATTCATCCTCTAAATGGGTTCTTTAAGGTATGAAAGTTATTTTCGCCGATAGGAAACCCCTTCGGGCATGACTTGTCTCAAATAAAAGTTTAAATCAAAATCTCAGTTTTCCTAATTTTTTATGCTATCCAATTTTATTATTTTAACTTCTTGCAGCCCTACTAAAAAGCCCCATTAGGTGGAGCGTTATTTTAACGCCTACAAGTTCTGAAAGTGAAGTTTTGTACTTGGCTGTGTCATTAAGTGGCTGGAGCTGGTTAATTATTACTGTTTTAGATGGTCCCCCCTTTCTGCTAAGAGTTTACGAACATCGTATTGTAAAGGCTATTTTCCCTTATGGGAGGATAAAGTTACGGTTTTCCTTTGTATCTACATACTCGTATATTATGTGTGACTGAATTCTCTGTAGGTTTATTCTGTACTAGCTGCGCCCCGCGGTTTCACCCGCGTAAATGTCGATCCCGTGGGAATATTGGGATAAAAAGTAGCCTATATGTTAATCCAGGGTGTCAGCTACCTCCATACAAATATTTTTGCATTTGATAGCCCAATTCTCGAAGAAGGTTATACGCTATGTAACATCAAGCTACGACTCTTAGATTGCCTAACAAAAACAAAACAAGTCACAACGAACGCTAAGCGAAAGTAAAGTAAAAGCGCGGGTAAGTAAGCGATGCGATGCGACGGGGTGGGTCGGGGGAACAAGAAATTTCACGCGGACAGAAGTCGCGGGCAGAAGCTAGTTTGATATACATTTTTAAGCAAGTCTATTTTGCACTGAATATTATAGAATTGTAACTGAAAGAGATCGTGAGTGTGTGACGCAATTGGGCTACTGATATCCTTCACAGCAAGTGTTACATGCTCTGTGGTCAAAGACTCTTTCGTCATCACTATGTACAGACGCCAACACATCAAGCTCCCCGAAACTGACAAATTTTCCCAATCAACTTTGAACCTTATGCTTTGGCGATAAAATTGAAAATCTATTCAAGAAATTTGACAGATTGTAGTAGCTTGATTTGCTGGCGTCTGTCCTATAGCCACTTAATACAACGCTGATGTAAAGTTACCGTAAACAGAGTAAACTATAGACTGCTGCATATCTTCTTATTCATTCGCACAAGAAAAAGAGAAATATATTAACGTCACTAGCAAAGAAAAGAGACGGAGTAAGAATATTTCTGTCCCTTACTGCGTGTCGGCTAAGCACATTAATGTGCACAACAAGTTTGACATTTATGAAGGAATATATAAAATAACTAGCTTCCGCCCGCGACTTCGTCCGCGTGAAATTTCACCCTCCCCCCATTTGCCTTCTTAGGGGTGGAATTTCGAAAAATCCTTTCTTAGCGGATGCCTACGTCATAACATCTACCTGCATGCCAAATTTCAGCCCGATCCGTCCAGTGGTTTGGGCTGTGCGTTGATAGATCACTATGTCAGTCAGTCACCTTTGAGTTTTATAGATTTAGATTGCCGGACTTTTTGTCCCTTTTGGTGACACGGATACCATGAGTCTATAGACTACTCTGTCTATGAAAGTTACGCTCTCTAAACAGTCCGATCATTAACCCGACACACGCTTAAGATACCGCAGTAAAAACTGGAACGAAATTTAACTGCTGTTACCGTTTTGTTGAACGATCGTTCCAAAGCACTCAAAGCACTGTGGAAGACATTATCCACACGTTCGTGGCGTAATGACCCTTCAAGAATGGGGGATGAGACTCGGGATGGAATGAATTGCATTTTTTTTAAATTATGTTTTTTAAACGATCTGTTACACTGATTTTATTATTACCGCGCTGTTGTTGGAGTATTTTTATGGGCTGGCAACTTTGGTGTCATGTGTGTGAATGTATCCGAACGTTTCGGGTTTCTATTTTAGTAAAATGGTGTGAAGTGTGGCTAAGTTACGATACATCGAATGCTAAGTAACGATCAAAAATCGTTTAACTACTATTGTTTACGCCTGGCTTAATTGTGAAGACGTTCAGTGCGTGTCTCGTTGCTAATCTAAAGAGCCAGGCGCCCCATATCTACGTATTTTTTATTTTAACAACCTACCTTCACTATATTATAATATCAATCAAAAATTTTCACCATCATCGAAACTTGTACAGCATTATTGTAAAATACAGTTTATATCCGCAATTAAATAACTACCTCGACACGGGAGTTTCATTGAAGACACTTGAAGCCCCAACATCTGGCGACCAGGACAGACCTGTAATTTTGGCGAAAAACAAGTTCGATCATTGCTACCACGCGCTGCCGGTGTAACTATTGTGCCGCAGCTACTTATCATCCATATCAAGCTCAAACCTGGGTTCCTTGGAGGTGTACCAGCCATTGCAGCCACCGCCGGTCAACGAGCAGCATCAGCATCGTACCGCAGCCTCGGCCAATGCAGCTAAGTGCCCATTTTTCCTTGTGAATTCCCTATTACCTATCCACCCTTACCTTTTTATCCTTAATAAATCTATCCAATACCTATTTAAAATAGCTTTTAAGAGTGCATTGGTGTCTGTAGTCATTGTAGTGACTTAAAATAATCACATCAATACACCATAGGCAGCTCATTAGTACCTAAATTCACGTTATCTATTGGTAAACGTTTTTACTGTCCATACGAATATACCTAATAGTAGGCTATTATTTTCTTATGATATTATCATTATTTCTATCCGTGTTTCACAACAGGCTTATAGCTGTACTATAAGCATATATTTCACCCACCTCGCCGAACATTCCAGGCCGATCTCTTCGTGTAACGCAAAGCCGCGCGTCGGGCCGCCTGCCGTGTCACCGTGTGATCGGAGCGGAGCCCTACCCACAGCTGCGCCGCGCGCCGGGCCGGCCTCAGGTGACGTTAGGCGAGGAGCGTGAGCTAAGTTTTTAGTTTTTTATATTATCATCATCTAGTTTGTGTCTGTATAATTTCCATAGTCAAACCTATTTCAAACCAAATTGTTTATTCAATCCGATTTAACATTTACAATATTAAACAAGGTTTGAGTTCACAATGGGTAAAGATTATGGAGGTGAATCTAGCACAAACAATCCTCAAGAATTACAGGATCTTTTGGTGAAACGTAGTTCCATAAAAGGTCAAATCACTAAATTTAGAAACTTTTTATCAAATGTTACTTCTAAAGAAACGCTTACTCAGATTGAGTTAGCTGAGTTAACATTAAAACTAAGCAAATTTGAATCTATTTACAGCCGTTTTGATGACTTGCAAAATCAGATAGAAGTATTAAACTCTGACCATTTATCTAATGAGATTGATGAACGTGATACTATCGAACAATTATTTATATCCAACATTGCAATTGCTCAAAGTATTACACAAAAACATAACTCGAACCGTCATGATGAAAGTAATTATAAGGATTTAAATTCAAGTCAGATAACCACAGGTCCATGTAATCATGATCATCATGATATAGGTTTTAAATTACCTCAAATTCAAGTTGCTAAGTTCGACGGGTCTTGCTTTCGTTGGCTTGAGTTTCGTGACACATTCTTGTCTATAGTACACAATAACGACCGCATCGCGCCCATACACAAATTTCATTATCTTCTTTCGTACTTGACTGGCGATGCAGCGCGCATTATTGCTAATTTAGAGGTATCCAGCGCAAACTATGCGTGTGCTTGGAAATTATTATGTGACAGATATGACAATGCACGACAATTAATAACTCATCATATAAATTCATTATTATACATAAAACCAATCACAAGCGAGTCTGATAAATCATTACGATTTCTTGTGGATCATATTAATAAAAACTTACGTGCTTTAACCAGTCTCGGTCAAAGTTCACGTGACTGGGATATTTTACTCATTCACATAATGATCCCCAAGCTTGATAGTAACACCAAAGCCAAGTGGGAAGAATACCGGGGCACGTTGGATACTAATATACCTAATTTGCAACATTTTTTCAAGTTTCTTATTGATCGCGCTGACGTACTTCAGTCAATAAATAGCAGCCATCCATATTCTAAACCTAAGACTCCGGCAACGTCTAGGCCTATAGATTCTAACAATAAAATAAAATCTCATCAGTCATACATTTCTAATAGTGAAACCAATAATACTTCTGATATTACATGCGGCGTGTGTAATGGCAATCATCGCCTTTATGATTGTCCCACCTTTTTGGCTAAGAGTGTGGATGACCGTATCAGTGAAGTCAGCAGATTGAAGCTTTGTCATAACTGCTTAAGATCTGGTCATTCTGCACGCAATTGTCGCATGCATCCGTGTCGCTTGTGCAATACAAGGCACAATAGGCTCTTGCATAAACAATCTGGTACCAAAAATATTTCCAGTGTGGTCACCATTTCACCCGACACCACTGACGACACTATCGTTAATTTTTCAAATCAAAATAACCATCAAGTTTTACTTTCTACTGCTTATATTGAGGTTGTTAATCCTGTGAATAAGCAGACACAGAAGGTTCGTGCTCTTTTAGATTGCGGTAGTCAGTCATCATTTATTACTCAATCTCTTAAAACAAAACTGCTTTTAGAACCGACTACCACTTTGCATGTCAATGTAATTGGCATAGGCAATAAAACTACCACTCAGGCTACGGAAACTTGCGTAGTTCAGTTGAAATCTTTGATGAAGCATTTTACCGTCACTTCTTCTTTTCTGGTGTTGCCAGTGTTGACCGGTAATATACCTAGAATACCCGTTGACGTTAAAAGGCTTAATATTGCGAGTGATTACTTTTTAGCGGACCCTTACTTCCACCAACCAGCACCTGTTGATGTTGTCATCGGTGCCGATATTTTCTGGGACATTATTGGCCGCGATCAACTCTCTCTCGGTCTTAATTCACCTGTATTGAGAAGTTCTCAGTTCGGTTGGTTGGTTTCAGGTCCAATGTATTTTAATTTACCCACAAAAAACATGTTAACGGAAATTGATAATAATATAGATTCTAATCATTCAGTCGTTTCTTATGTGTCGTCTGTTGACAAAATACATCAAGAACTAACAAAATTCTGGGACTTAGAAAATGTTCCCGAAACTAAACCACTTATGAGTCATAGCGAGAAGGCATGCGAAACACATTTTTTATCGCACACCCTCCGTTTAGAAACTGGTAGATTCTCAGTCAGTTTACCTTTAAAGGATACACCTGACTGTCTTGGTGAATCCTATTCACTAGCTAAAAAACGCTTGTTAAACTTAGAAAGGCGATTTCGCAAACAACCACATGTGAAATCACAGTACGTAGAATTTATGCGTGAGTACGCAGACTTAGGTCACCTTTCAGAATCCGCTGTACCTATACCTTCTACATCTTACTTCCTCTGCCATCACGCTGTCTTCAAAGACAGTAGTGAGTCCACGAAAATAAGAGTCGTATTCGACGGCTCAGCTCCTACTTCATCGGGTCAGGCTGTCAATGACATCCTCATGGTTGGGCCTAATATGCAGGACTCACTGTTCTCCATCTTAATAAGAGCTCGACAACATAAGTTTCTCCTCACGGGTGACGTCGAGAAAATGTACCGTCAAGTCCGGGTCCATGAGGAGGATCGCAATCTTCAACTCATTTTATGGAGAGAGGATGAGTCTTTGCCCATTAAAACGCTTCAGCTGGGTACTGTGACTTACGAAATGGCAAGTTCTAGCTACTTAAGCACTCGGTGTCTATGGCAGATTGGAGAAGAATCTTCTGATCCTATGGTTAAGGACATAATTCAACACGATTTCTTTGTGGACGATCTCATCACCGGTTCTGAAGGTGAGGATACCCTACGTTATATTCACCAATCTGTAACTGAAGAATTAAAGAAAGGATGCTTTAATCTTCGCAAGTTTAAGACTAATTTACCATCATTGTTCGATTCAAATAGTCAAACTGATGATAATCTTTTATTAAGTGAGTCAACTAGTACTTTAGGCATGGGATGGAACCCATCAACCGATCAGTTACATTTCCCTATCGAATACCCACTTTCCTCTAACAGTAATTTAACTAAAAGATCTTTTCTATCGTCTCTTTTTAAAATCTTTGATCCATTAGGACTGATTAGTCCATGTGTAATTAAAATGAAAATGTTATTACAACAATTATGGCTACATAATTTGACTTGGGACTCTCCAGTCCCACATGAAATTCAAAGAGACTGGAACAATTTTATGCAGTATTTACCTTCTCTTTTAGATCTAGAAGTTCCGCGGCGTGTACTCTGTAATGAACCCGTATCTGTGGAATTACATTCGTTCAGTGATTCATCACAACACGCATACGGTGCTTGCATTTATTTACGTTCAGTTAATGCTGCGAACGAAGTCACAGTCAATTTGCTTTGTTCTAAGTCCAAAGTAGCTCCGATTAAAAGTACGACTATCCCTCGTCTTGAATTGTGCGCTGCCCTACTGGCAGCAAGGCTATGCAAAGCTGTCAGAAAAGCACTCCGATATGAAGTTCAGCATCAAGTACACTGGTGTGATTCGTCAGTAGTGCTAGCCTGGCTCAACACCAGGTTTATAAATTTGAAAACATTTGTAGCTAATAGGATTTCAGAGATCTGTGAGCTAACAGATGCCTCCTCGTGGCGCTATGTGCCCACATCTGTCAATCCTGCAGACCTCATATCTAGAGGAATTAGTCCAGATAAGCTTGGCAGTACCCAGCTGTGGTGGTCAGCGTTTTAATGGGCAAAGACTCATCCTCTCTCCATAAAATGAGTTGAAGATTGCGATCCTCCTCATGGACCCGGACTTGACGGTACATTTTCTCGACGTCACCCGTGAGGAGAAACTTATGTTGTCGAGCTCTTATTAAGATGGAGAACAGTGAGTCCTGCATATTAGGCCCAACCATGAGGATGTCATTGACAGCCTGACCCGATGAAGTAGGAGCTGAGCCGTCGAATACGACTCTTATTTTCGTGGACTCACTACTGTCTTTGAAGACAGCGTGATGGCAGAGGAAGTAAGATGTAGAAGGTATAGGTACAGCGGATTCTGAAAGGTGACCTAAGTCTGCGTACTCACGCATAAATTCTACGTACTGTGATTTCACATGTGGTTGTTTGCGAAATCGCCTTTCTAAGTTTAACAAGCGTTTTTTAGCTAGTGAATAGGATTCACCAAGACAGTCAGGTGTATCCTTTAAAGGTAAACTGACTGAGAATCTACCAGTTTCTAAACGGAGGGTGTGCGATAAAAAATGTGTTTCGCATGCCTTCTCGCTATGACTCATAAGTGGTTTAGTTTCGGGAACATTTTCTAAGTCCCAGAATTTTGTTAGTTCTTGATGTATTTTGTCAACAGACGACACATAAGAAACGACTGAATGATTAGAATCTATATTATTATCAATTTCCGTTAACATGTTTTTTGTGGGTAAATTAAAATACATTGGACCTGAAACCAACCAACCGAACTGAGAACTTCTCAATACAGGTGAATTAAGACCGAGAGAGAGTTGATCGCGGCCAATAATGTCCCAGAAAATATCGGCACCGATGACAACATCAACAGGTGCTGGTTGGTGGAAGTAAGGGTCCGCTAAAAAGTAATCACTCGCAATATTAAGCCTTTTAACGTCAACGGGTATTCTAGGTATATTACCGGTCAACACTGGCAACACCAGAAAAGAAGAAGTGACGGTAAAATGCTTCATCAAAGATTTCAACTGAACTACGCAAGTTTCCGTAGCCTGAGTGGTAGTTTTATTGCCTATGCCAATTACATTGACATGCAAAGTGGTAGTCGGTTCTAAAAGCAGTTTTGTTTCAAGAGATTGAGTAATAAATGATGACTGACTACCGCAATCTAAAAGAGCACGAACCTTCTGTGTCTGCTTATTCACAGGATTAACAACCTCAATATAAGCAGTAGAAAGTAAAACTTGATGGTTATTTTGATTTGAAAAATTAACGATAGTGTCGTCAGTGGTGTCGGGTGAAATGGTGACCACACTGGAAATATTTTTGGTACCAGATTGTTTATGCAAGAGCCTATTGTGCCTTGTATTGCACAAGCGACACGGATGCATGCGACAATTGCGTGCAGAATGACCAGATCTTAAGCAGTTATGACAAAGCTTCAATCTGCTGACTTCACTGATACGGTCATCCACACTCTTAGCCAAAAAGGTGGGACAATCATAAAGGCGATGATTGCCATTACACACGCCGCATGTAATATCAGAAGTATTATTGGTTTCACTATTAGAAATGTATGACTGATGAGATTTTATTTTATTGTTAGAATCTATAGGCCTAGACGTTGCCGGAGTCTTAGGTTTAGAATATGGATGGCTGCTATTTATTGACTGAAGTACGTCAGCGCGATCAATAAGAAACTTGAAAAAATGTTGCAAATTAGGTATATTAGTATCCAACGTGCCCCGGTATTCTTCCCACTTGGCTTTGGTGTTACTATCAAGCTTGGGGATCATTATGTGAATGAGTAAAATATCCCAGTCACGTGAACTTTGACCGAGACTGGTTAAAGCACGTAAGTTTTTATTAATATGATCCACAAGAAATCGTAATGATTTATCAGACTCGCTTGTGATTGGTTTTATGTATAATAATGAATTTATATGATGAGTTATTAATTGTCGTGCATTGTCATATCTGTCACATAATAATTTCCAAGCACACGCATAGTTTGCGCTGGATACCTCTAAATTAGCAATAATGCGCGCTGCATCGCCAGTCAAGTACGAAAGAAGATAATGAAATTTGTGTATGGGCGCGATGCGGTCGTTATTGTGTACTATAGACAAGAATGTGTCACGAAACTCAAGCCAACGAAAGCAAGACCCGTCGAACTTAGCAACTTGAATTTGAGGTAATTTAAAACCTATATCATGATGATCATGATTACATGGACCTGTGGTTATCTGACTTGAATTTAAATCCTTATAATTACTTTCATCATGACGGTTCGAGTTATGTTTTTGTGTAATACTTTGAGCAATTGCAATGTTGGATATAAATAATTGTTCGATAGTATCACGTTCATCAATCTCATTAGATAAATGGTCAGAGTTTAATACTTCTATCTGATTTTGCAAGTCATCAAAACGGCTGTAAATAGATTCAAATTTGCTTAGTTTTAATGTTAACTCAGCTAACTCAATCTGAGTAAGCGTTTCTTTAGAAGTAACATTTGATAAAAAGTTTCTAAATTTAGTGATTTGACCTTTTATGGAACTACGTTTCACCAAAAGATCCTGTAATTCTTGAGGATTGTTTGTGCTAGATTCACCTCCATAATCTTTACCCATTGTGAACTCAAACCTTGTTTAATATTGTAAATGTTAAATCGGATTGAATAAACAATTTGGTTTGAAATAGGTTTGACTATGGAAATTATACAGACACAAACTAGATGATGATAATATAAAAAACTAAAAACTTAGCTCACGCTCCTCGCCTAACGTCACCTGAGGCCGGCCCGGCGCGCGGCGCAGCTGTGGGTAGGGCTCCGCTCCGATCACACGGTGACACGGCAGGCGGCCCGACGCGCGGCTTTGCGTTACACGAAGAGATCGGCCTGGAATGTTCGGCGAGGTGGGTGAAATATATGCTTATAGTACAGCTATAAGCCTGTTGTGAAACACGGATAGAAATAATGATAATATCATAAGAAAATAATAGCCTACTATTAGGTATATTCGTATGGACAGTAAAAACGTTTACCAATAGATAACGTGAATTTAGGTACTAATGAGCTGCCTATGGTGTATTGATGTGATTATTTTAAGTCACTACAATGACTACAGACACCAATGCACTCTTAAAAGCTATTTTAAATAGGTATTGGATAGATTTATTAAGGATAAAAAGGTAAGGGTGGATAGGTAATAGGGAATTCACAAGGAAAAATGGGCACTTAGCTGCATTGGCCGAGGCTGCGGTACGATGCTGATGCTGCTCGTTGACCGGCGGTGGCTGCAATGGCTGGTACACCTCCAAGGAACCCAGGTTTGAGCTTGATATGGATGATAAGTAGCTGCGGCACAATAGTTACACCGGCAGCGCGTGGTAGCAATGATCGAACTTGTTTTTCGCCAAAATTACAGGTCTGTCCTGGTCGCCAGATGTTGGGGCTTCAAGTGTCTTCAATGAAACTCCCGTGTCGAGGTAGTTATTTAATTGCGGATATAAACTGTATTTTACAATAATGCTGTACAAGTTTCGATGATGGTGAAAATTTTTGATTGATATTATAATATAGTGAAGGTAGGTTGTTAAAATAAAAAATACGTAGATATGGGGCGCCTGGCTCTTTAGATTAGCAACGAGACACGCACTGAACGTCTTCACAATTAAGCCAGGCGTAAACAATAGTAGTTAAACGATTTTTGATCGTTACTTAGCATTCGATGTATCGTAACTTAGCCACACTTCACACCATTTTACTAAAATAGAAACCCGAAACGTTCGGATACATTCACACACATGACACCAAAGTTGCCAGCCCATAAAAATACTCCAACAACAGCGCGGTAATAATAAAATCAGTGTAACAGATCGTTTAAAAAACATAATTTAAAAAAAATGCAATTCATTCCATCCCGAGTCTCATCCCCCATTCTTGAAGGGTCATTACGCCACGAACGTGTGGATAATGTCTTCCACAGTGCTTTGAGTGCTTTGGAACGATCGTTCAACAAAACGGTAACAGCAGTTAAATTTCGTTCCAGTTTTTACTGCGGTATCTTAAGCGTGTGTCGGGTTAATGATCGGACTGTTTAGAGAGCGTAACTTTCATAGACAGAGTAGTCTATAGACTCATGGTATCCGTGTCACCAAAAGGGACAAAAAGTCCGGCAATCTAAATCTATAAAACTCAAAGGTGACTGACTGACATAGTGATCTATCAACGCACAGCCCAAACCACTGGACGGATCGGGCTGAAATTTGGCATGCAGGTAGATGTTATGACGTAGGCATCCGCTAAGAAAGGATTTTTCGAAATTCCACCCCTAAGAAGGCAAATGGGGGGAGGGTGAAATTTCACGCGGACGAAGTCGCGGGCGGAAGCTAGTTATTTTATATATTCCTTCATAAATGTCAAACTTGTTGTGCACATTAATGTGCTTAGCCGACACGCAGTAAGGGACAGAAATATTCTTACTCCGTCTCTTTTCTTTGCTAGTGACGTTAATATATTTCTCTTTTTCTTGTGCGAATGAATAAGAAGATATGCAGCAGTCTATAGTTTACTCTGTTTACGGTAACTTTACATCAGCGTTGTATTAAGTGGCTATAGGACAGACGCCAGCAAATCAAGCTACTACAATCTGTCAAATTTCTTGAATAGATTTTCAATTTTATCGCCAAAGCATAAGGTTCAAAGTTGATTGGGAAAATTTGTCAGTTTCGGGGAGCTTGATGTGTTGGCGTCTGTACATAGTGATGACGAAAGAGTCTTTGACCACAGAGCATGTAACACTTGCTGTGAAGGATATCAGTAGCCCAATTGCGTCACACACTCACGATCTCTTTCAGTTACAATTCTATAATATTCAGTGCAAAATAGACTTGCTTAAAAATGTATATCAAACTAGCTTCTGCCCGCGACTTCTGTCCGCGTGAAATTTCTTGTTCCCCCGACCCACCCCGTCGCATCGCATCGCTTACTTACCCGCGCTTTTACTTTACTTTCGCTTAGCGTTCGTTGTGACTTGTTTTGTTTTTGTTAGGCAATCTAAGAGTCGTAGCTTGATGTTACATAGCGTATAACCTTCTTCGAGAATTGGGCTATCAAATGCAAAAATATTTGTATGGAGGTAGCTGACACCCTGGATTAACATATAGGCTACTTTTTATCCCAATATTCCCACGGGATCGACATTTACGCGGGTGAAACCGCGGGGCGCAGCTAGTACAGAATAAACCTACAGAGAATTCAGTCACACATAATATACGAGTATGTAGATACAAAGGAAAACCGTAACTTTATCCTCCCATAAGGGAAAATAGCCTTTACAATACGATGTTCGTAAACTCTTAGCAGAAAGGGGGGACCATCTAAAACAGTAATAATTAACCAGCTCCAGCCACTTAATGACACAGCCAAGTACAAAACTTCACTTTCAGAACTTGTAGGCGTTAAAATAACGCTCCACCTAATGGGGCTTTTTAGTAGGGCTGCAAGAAGTTAAAATAATAAAATTGGATAGCATAAAAAATTAGGAAAACTGAGATTTTGATTTAAACTTTTATTTGAGACAAGTCATGCCCGAAGGGGTTTCCTATCGGCGAAAATAACTTTCATACCTTAAAGAACCCATTTAGAGGATGAATTGCAGTGTAAAAAAAAGCTTTTAGACCACAGTTTTAGATCCAGCGGTTGAGTCTGTGCGTTGTCGACCAATGAAAGAATTTAGGATATTATTTTTCAATCTATTAACACACTAATATTATAAAGGCGAAAGTTTGTGAGTGTGGGGGTGTGTTTATGTGTTTATTACTTCTTCACGCTCAAACGGCTGGACCAATTTTGATAAAATTTGTATGGAGGTATCTGACACCCTGGATATTCCCACGGGATTGACATTTACGCGGGTGAAACCGCGGGGCGCAGCTAGTTATATTAATAAAACAAAGTTGGGTTAGTTACACCTATGGTTACACCATTTATAACTCAAGAACGGCAGGACAAATTTTTGTGTTATTTAATTTGCTGGATTTGTCTATCGCTCCGAATAGCAGAATAACTACATATTAAAACACAGGAAAAATACACGAAAAAAAAATTATGAAGAAAATTCATTTACAACTGCATTTAATTCAGCTAATAAGTTAACACAACATTTATTGATTCTGAGACGGTACGAAGTTTGCAGGGTCAGCTTGTAAAATATGAAAGTCAATCACATGGCAAGGCAATATGAGTAGAAAGATATAGAATATAATGGTCAAAATCAAACTGTAGTTAAAATAATCAAAATGTAACTTTCGAGACATCGCCAAACGGTTGGTCGACTCTTCACGTGATCAGAGGGCTGGCCAATTTTTTGCCCAAAGAATCAGCATTGCCATGCAACGTGGCAATGCTGCCAGCTTTTTGGGCACTTTTCCTATTGACAGTGAGACCGACGAATTTTTTATTTATTTATTTTTAGGATCTCCAACAAAAGATATACACTTAAACATTTAAATAGTTAATGGACGATAAAGTATTTGGTAGGTGTACTCTTTCAATTACAGGAGACCACAGCATCGGCTAGCGGCTAGGCAGATGTGTGATGATTATTCGAGAATATTACGGTCAATCCTAACTTAATTAAAATTAGATTTAAGTTGAGACTGATCGCTTGATTGTTTCGTGAAAAACTAGTTACATTTATCAGTAATATTTTCGTTTATTTATTTATAATTTTCTTAAAATAATAATAGAATATGTTCAAGTATATAAAAAGGTGGGGAAATAATCATAGGGCATCTTTTTTTTATGTTAATGTTAGGTATTTTATTATTCTGTGTTTTAATGTTTTACAGAATTTATTGTTTTTCTTTTTGTTCCTTTGTCAAATTTTTTCTTTTATTATGTCTCAGGTATTTAATTTGTTAGCTTAGTTGTTCTTTTTATTGTGCATGCTGTGGTCTCCTGTAATTGAAAGAGTACACCTACCAAATACTTTATCGTCCATTAACTATTTAAATGTTTAAGTGTATATCTTTTGTTGGAGATCCTAAAAATAAATAAATAAAAAATTCGTCGGTCTCACTGTCAATAGGAAAAGTGCCCAAAAAGCTGGCAGCATTGCCACGTTGCATGGCAATGCTGATTCTTTGGGCAAAAAATTGGCCAGCCCTCTGATCACGTGAAGAGTCGACCAACCGTTTGGCGATGTCTCGAAAGTTACATTTTGATTATTTTAACTACAGTTTGATTTTGACCATTATATTCTATATCTTTCTACTCATATTGCCTTGCCATGTGATTGACTTTCATATTTTACAAGCTGACCCTGCAAACTTCGTACCGTCTCAGAATCAATAAATGTTGTGTTAACTTATTAGCTGAATTAAATGCAGTTGTAAATGAATTTTCTTCATAATTTTTTTTTCGTGTATTTTTCCTGTGTTTTAATATGTAGTTATTCTGCTATTCGGAGCGATAGACAAATCCAGCAAATTAAATAACACAAAAATTTGTCCTGCCGTTCTTGAGTTATAAATGGTGTAACCATAGGTGTAACTAACCCAACTTTGTTTTATTAATATAACTAGCTGCGCCCCGCGGTTTCACCCGCGTAAATGTCAATCCCGTGGGAATATCCAGGGTGTCAGATACCTCCATACAAATTTTATCAAAATTGGTCCAGCCGTTTGAGCGTGAAGAAGTAATAAACACATAAACACACCCCCACACTCACAAACTTTCGCCTTTATAATATTAGTGTGTTAATAGATTGAAAAATAATATCCTAAATTCTTTCATTGGTCGACAACGCACAGACTCAACCGCTGGATCTAAAACTGTGGTCTAAAAGCTTTTTTTTACACTGCAATTCATCCTCTAAATGGGTTCTTTAAGGTATGAAAGTTATTTTCGCCGATAGGAAACCCCTTCGGGCATGACTTGTCTCAAATAAAAGTTTAAATCAAAATCTCAGTTTTCCTAATTTTTTATGCTATCCAATTTTATTATTTTAACTTCTTGCAGCCCTACTAAAAAGCCCCATTAGGTGGAGCGTTATTTTAACGCCTACAAGTTCTGAAAGTGAAGTTTTGTACTTGGCTGTGTCATTAAGTGGCTGGAGCTGGTTAATTATTACTGTTTTAGATGGTCCCCCCTTTCTGCTAAGAGTTTACGAACATCGTATTGTAAAGGCTATTTTCCCTTATGGGAGGATAAAGTTACGGTTTTCCTTTGTATCTACATACTCGTATATTATGTGTGACTGAATTCTCTGTAGGTTTATTCTGTACTAGCTGCGCCCCGCGGTTTCACCCGCGTAAATGTCGATCCCGTGGGAATATTGGGATAAAAAGTAGCCTATATGTTAATCCAGGGTGTCAGCTACCTCCATACAAATATTTTTGCATTTGATAGCCCAATTCTCGAAGAAGGTTATACGCTATGTAACATCAAGCTACGACTCTTAGATTGCCTAACAAAAACAAAACAAGTCACAACGAACGCTAAGCGAAAGTAAAGTAAAAGCGCGGGTAAGTAAGCGATGCGATGCGACGGGGTGGGTCGGGGGAACAAGAAATTTCACGCGGACAGAAGTCGCGGGCAGAAGCTAGTTTGTAGAGAAAATTGTACATCCTTCTTATCATCCTCAAAACCCACAAAGAGATACCATATGATCCTAAAATACTAGAAAAGAGAAATAAACACTGCATAGTAAACGTTCCCATAACAAAAACAGAATTTGCCAGCAGACAATATAAAAAACGCTCAGCCTTTTTATACAATAAAATCAATAAACACATATATATTTATGATAAAAAAAAAATGAATGCAAGAAAAAGTTATTAATTTGGCTAAACAATTTAAATTATGATGATACTGAGTTACTTTTGCAACGTGTGACTTAAAAATAAATAATATACACATGCACTCAAAATCAGTCTGTCTCTCTCCCACACACACACACACCCTCACACACGCACACACACCCCTCCTAACCCTCACACACACTCACACACCCTCACTCACGCGCGCACACACATATACCTATATAATTGTGGTTAAAGAATCTTTATTTTTACTCAAAAGAAATTTACAATAAATTTCACTTAATGAGAAACATTTTAACTATAATTAATGATGACATTCATGAGCAGAGCTAGTATAGACATGCACAAATATTAAAAGAAGACAATATTAAATAACGCACTTAACATAACATTGAAGGTCGCAGTAAAAGATTCATGCGAAACAAAAATCAAAATTTTGTGGGTAAATTAAAAACATGAACCAGGGCCGGATTTAAATTTTGTCAATAATAAAAGATTTTAACTGAGTTTTAAATTTTTGTAAACTAGTAGTGGTTTTTATTTCTCGTGGTAGTTTGTTGAACATCTGTGCCCCTTCGTATGTAATACTTTTCTTCCCGTAATTTGTACGTGTTCTCGCAAGACAAATATCGTTTGCGCTACGGAGCGGTCTTAACCCTTCTTCGGTGTTAGTTTTAAAAATTAGTTCAGAGTGTAGCTTTTTATCTTTAATTTTCTTAATTAAGATGCATGTATTATAGTAATAAATTTGTTTTATATTCATTAATTTAGTTTCCGAGTAAATTGTATCTGTTGGTGTGAGAAAGTCATAGTGAAATAAGATTTTTATTAGTTTATTTTGTATTCTTTGGATGCAGTTTAGGTTAGTTTTGGCTGCGCTACCCCATATTTCTATTAAATAATCGAGATGCGATCTGACGAGGGAGTGATAGATATTCAGTCTAACCTGTCGTGGCAAGCATCGAACAACACCGTAAAGACTTCCTGATAATGACGATAACGTAGTTCTTATTTTGTTTATATGAGACTTCCATGTTAATCCACTGTCCAAAATTAGCCCTAGATATTTTTCTTCGATCGATTCCTTCAATTGAATACTATTAATATAAAGCTTAGGGCAGCTTTGTAATTGTTTGTTTTTTGCCTTAAATATAATATAGCTCGTCTTTAATATATTGATTGTGAGTAAATTATATTGAAACCAGTCGTGTAATTTGTCTAAATCTCTTTGTGCATAGTCCATCATTTCGTTTATTGAGGAACCATAATAAAATATACATGTGTCATCTGCATATAGACTAATTTCGCCATTTAAAGGCACCTGACATATGTCATTAACATAGATTAGAAATAGCAGGGGCCCGATAATTGAGCCTTGTGGTATACCGCATGTAATAGGCTGGGTAGTACTTTGATATTTACCTATTTTTACGACTTGAAAGCGATTCGTTAGATATGATTCCAAAATTTTGAGCGCATTGCCGGTGATTCCAATATGTTCTAACTTTTTTAAAAGGAGGGAATGACTCACGGTATCGAAGGCTTTTTTAAGGTCTATAAATATGCCAAGGACTAGTTGTTTTCCATCAATATGCATTCTGATTTTGGTGATAAGATCCACAGTGGCGGATAAAGTGTTTGATTTTGGCCGAAAGCCGTATTGTCGTTCAAAAAGGAATTTTATTTCGTTTAAATAGCCATTTAATCGATCACAGACAATTCGCTCAAAAACTTTAGAGATTACAGGTAACACTGACACAGGCCTGTAGTTACTAGGATCTGTCTTCGTCCCTGTTTTATATATTGGAGTGACTTTTGCTATTTTAAGCTCGTCTGGAAAGTGGCCTGCGCATAGGCAATCATTTATAATAGTTGTTAAGCCTGGAATGAGAAATTCTTTTATACATTTAACTACTTTTGTACTGATTTTGTCTATACCTGTACTGCAATTTGAGTCTAAGGCATTTATTATTTTCGCAACTTCTTCCTCAGTGCATGGTGTTAAGTTATCTAGTTTGATTTCTCCATCAGCCTTGCTTTTTAAGTTAAAATTATTGGTATGATATTTTGAGGGAATTTGCATTGCTAATTGGGGACCTATTGTGGCAAAAAAATTATTAAACTGTTCACATATTTCGTCACCTTCTGTAACTAAACCTGCAGTCGTCATTAGTTTTGGAGGGATAGGGTCTGGTTTAACTGTATTTTTGCATAAGGTATTAATAAGTTTCCACATATGTTTAGGATCGTTTTTTAGCTTTTTAAAGGCTTGATAATAGTAGTCCTTTTTTGTTTTAGCAATTAATGCGATAGTTTCATTTCTGTGTTTTATAAAAGAGGTTTTTAAAATTATATTTTTCGGATTCTTTTTTAGTTCTCTCCAGTATTTATTCCTTGTGTTTATTTTGTTTATTATATTTTTGTGAATCCAGTCGTCCTGTGGTAAATTTTGAATTTTGACTTTTTGAGTGGTATTTGCCTTTATTAAGGTTTTGATAACTTGTTCTATCATACTATAATCGTATAATATATACTAATAAATGTGTTGATAGAATACTATAATACTGATTCCATGGAGTTTCTTGTCCGTTCTTCTCCATGCTGACTTAGATCTCGAACGGACGACTAGCTTTCTGATTACTGACAAGCCTAAATTGAAATAAACATCTGGTCTTGTCTTTCTGTGCTTTATTTCATAAAATCCTTTCCCTACACACATACCATATTCATGGGTACTTCTACACACATTAAATAACTAGTAACCATTCTAATATTCAAAGCTTTATTTTGGGTAATATACCTACATAATAATATATACTTATAGATAGTTTATATGGTTATTTCCTAACACGCGCATTTATATAATGGCGCACATCTCGCGCAAAGTGAGCCGGTGCACCGTCGTGTTGAAAAATTAAATTATTCCCCATCACGAAATTAACATAACTTAACACTGGCAGCACTGTGAGGACATCCGTCGTCTAATTCGTTCCTCAGGAAGCTTAAATAATTTTGGCCGTTTAAGCTTTGCGGCAAGAAAACTGGTCCTACGACGACGTCTCCAATTATACCTGCCCACACGTTCAGTCGCCATTGGTGTTGGAATGACGACTCTGTCGAAGCATGCGGGTTCGTGTGAGACCAAACATGTTCGTTGTGGATGCTGCTTATTCCTGCTCTCGTGAAGGATGCCTCATCGGTCCATAGTACTTTTGAACCAAAATCTGGCGAAGCTTCTATCTGGTTTCGGTACCACTCACAGAAAGCCACGCGAGGCAAAAAATCTGCGGGTATCAGCTCCTGGGTGCGACGGAAGTGGTAGGGGTGCTGACCGTCATTGCTCAGCACTCGCCATACCTGCATATGGTTAGAGGCACCCAGCGCTAATGCAGCTCGACGTGTGCTAGTGCGTGGATTGGCTTCAAAATGCTCCAATACGGCTTCTTCAAATTCTGGATCGGTAGTACTCGGGCGACCCTCTAAAGCAGGTGCGTGGAATGACCCAGTTTGGTGCAGACGATGTTCCATCCGACTAAAACATGCCGGCGAAGGCAGCTGTCGATGCTCAGCATCTGGTCTACCCTCAATAAAACGGCGACGGTACAGTTCTCGGGCAGCTCGCAAATTGCCATGTTCTGCTCCGACACACAACATCATTTCGTAATATTCGCTATTACTTAACGACATTTTGCAAACATAACAAAAAAAGTCAATTCCAAGGTGTAGCCGTACTGAACTGATGCGCGTAGAAACGAGTGCAATAGACACAGAACAGACGTCGACTGACGAGCAAAACAAACAATAACGCTAAATAAATTCCTATCCCCTGCTATCCTGGTACCTAAATATTATTTCGTTAAATTTAGATACCTATAGGGTAACTGTCCTATTAGATGTCCACTACTATTAAAAAATATTGTTCAAGAATTCAAGATTACAGCCTAATAATAATCTATACATATAATAAAACAGTAACGAAAGAAAAACTGTACATTGAGAATTTTCGAGAAAAAATAAGTGGCTTTTGTTAGAAAAACGTAACTGATGACAAAAAGTGACTTTTTAGAATTTTTGTCTGTTTGTCTGTGTGTATGGTACGGCTTCACGCCAAAACTACTGGATAGATTGAATTGAAATTCAGCAAAAATGTTCTTTGTAAACCAAGGAAGGCTTTAGGCTACATATTATCACGCCGTATGTTATGGGAGGTAAGCAATATTGATTTTAAAAGGTTTTGGTTCGTAATTGAATGCACAAAATAATTGAATGCCCAAAATGACATGTTATTTATTTAGTTAATAAAAATTTAACCCTGGAAACATAACAATTACGCTATTTTTATAAAGGAGCGGGGCAGTAATATTATAAAATGCAAGGGAACAGCTATTTCAACAATATGTCAACAGGGAATTTAGCGGTATGGTCAGGCGACCGTTTACCGCACTAAATGGTGCGAGTTCAAATCCTGCGTTATTATTTTTTTTAAATCGTAAAATTCTTTTTTTTTTTTAGTTTTTGCATTTTTTATGTGCATTAGGAACGATACTGTTATGAAATCTGCGAACTATACATGTCCTATCTAATTGTATGGGGAGTTTCACACCAATGTTACTAAACAGATTGATTGGTGGTACAACAAGCTACACTATCATAAAGTCAAGTCAAACTTTTGGTTCTAAGTTATATCTTACCAAGCACATTTGTTGTTTGTGGAGTTGACACTCCAAACGCAACAGCAACAGCGACAAAGGGCGCGTGCTTAAAGATTGACCAAAGACGACACGGAGGGTATCCGTACCCGGAGTCAACGCCAGCAGGAGACGGACCAGCGGCGATTCGGTGGAGCAACGCCACAGGGGTCGGAAGGCCAGCTACCGACCACGGAGGCCGGCCCGTCCACAGCTGCTCCAGCATCATCAGCACCAGATTTTGCTGCTCTGATGATGATGCTGCAGGAGCAGGCCCGTCGACAGGAGGAGCAGGCCCGTCGGCAGGAGGAGCACTCCCGCCGACAGGAGGATCAGGCTCGCCGACAGGAGGAACAGGCTCGTCGGTTGGAAGAACAGCTCCAGCGCGACAAGGAGGAACAGGCCCGCCGTCAGGAGGAACAGGCCCATCGATTGGAAGAACAGCTCAAACGGGATAAGGAGGAGCAGGTGCGCCGCCAGGAAGAACAGATGCTCCTCATGAAAGACCTTCACGCAACCTTCGGGAAAGACATGAACGAGGTGAAGGAGAAGGTTGCCCAGCATGACAACCGCCTTTCAGAAGCTGAAACTCAGATCAGCAAGTTTAGTGACGTCATTGCTGATGTGAAGCAGGAGTTGGGTAACCTTAAACTTGGGGATGGAATCGCAGCTCCCGTAGCTACAACACCTTCGCTACGTGGATTCAAAGTGCCACCGTTCGACGGAACTTCTTCCTGGACGGCCTACAAAATCCAGTTTGAGGCTGTCATGAAGGCGAACGGGTGGAATAAAAGTCAGGCCATGACTGCCCTCACCCTAGGCTTGCGCGACCAGGCCTTAACCGTTCTGGAAGCTCTCGGTAAGGAAGTGACTTACGAGCAGCTCCTTGAGGCATTGGAGGCTCGGTATGGCGACGCTCACCTGGAACACGTGTTTCGTGCGCAGCTCAAGGATCGCGTGCAACGCAGTAGCGAAAACCTGCAGCAGTGGGCCCTTGAAGTGGAGAAGCTGGTTCGCAAAGCTTACCAGTCCGTACCTGCGCTTATTGATGGAAACCTGGTGCAGGCATTCATCGACGGCATCCGCGACCTTGAAGTGAGAGTTGCTGTGAGGCTCGGCCACCACGGGACGCTTAAGGACGCCTTGGCCCATGCACTGGAGGTGGAAGCTGTGCGGCAGGATCATCGTTCCCATCGCGTCAGGGAGGTTGCAGCGGCTACAGTTCGCGACCGCAACAAAGGATACAGCCCTAGGTGCTACGGCTGTGGGGAAAGGGGCCACCTTCGATCCAGTTGCCCTAAGCGAACTGTAGAAAGAGAAGACGGCCGATCTCCAGAGGGCAGTGCGGCTAACAGCACCGCCCAGCACCAGCAGCAGGGAAACGAGTAATAGCCAGGACTGCGGGGCGGGTGCTGGCTGAGGTTCAAAGAGCCCCAAGGGTTTCGATCACACAAACCCATGACGGGAACAGCCTAATCATCAAGGGCGAGGTCAACGGAACGCCGTGTAAGCTGACCATAGACACTGGAGCCTCACGCACGGTTGTCAGTTCCCAACTAATAAGACGGTCCCTTGGGGACTCCGCATACAACAGGGAACGCATTAATTTGGTAACAGCCACCGGTCAGCGCATACCCGTCCATGGAGAGAAGAAGATGGAGTTGAAGCTAGGCAACAGAATCTACCTGCATAATGTCATCGTGGCCGATATAATGGACGATTGCATCCTGGGCCTTGACTTTATGAGGAAGAATTGTTGTGAGATTGACGTCAAGCAAGGCGTTTTGAAATGTGGACAAGAGGAACTTTTCGTGGAAGGGGCGTTACCAGGGAATGTGTACAGCCTTAAGAAGATTGTTCTTCCGCCGAGATCGGAAACTATTGTGCCGGTTAGTCTTCCTCGGAATCCTGGGCAGACTCATCGTTGTGTACTCGTGGAAAGGGTAGACAATGACCTTCCATGGAAAGTGGCACGAACTTTGGTCAGAGCCACCGACATCTCAGGGGTACGTGTGCTTAACCTTTGTGATCAGGAACAGACTATAGAAAAAGGCACACTAGTTGGTACTTGCGAGGAAGTGGATTGGTTGCGTCGATGCCAATATCTATCGACTGGGACCCTCAGCAAGGATGCACAAACGAAAGTGACCACACTTTTAGAAGACTGCCACAGCGCTCTGTCCCAAAATGAAATGGTCAAGGCGAAGAAGATGTTACTCAAGTACGCCGATGTTTTCTCGTCAAACGATGCTGACATCGGGAAGACTGGTTTAGTTCAACACAAAATAAACACAGGAGAAGAATTGCCTATCCGTCAGCGGCCAAGGAGATTGCCGGTAGCACGTGAAAAGGAAGTGGAAACCATGATTGAGGGAATGGTGAAGGATGGTGTCATTGAACCTTCATCTAGTCCATGGTGTTCACCTGTAGTGCTGGTAAGAAAGAAGGACGGCAGCATGCGGTTTTGTGTTGACTATCGTCGTCTGAACGACGTTACAAAGAAGGACAGCTATCCTTTGCCAAGAATTGATGACACGCTGGACATGCTTACTGGAGTAAAGTGGTTCAGCACGCTGGACCTGAAAAGTGGCTACTGGCAAGTCGAAATTGACCCTAAGGACAAGGAGAAAACTGCATTCTCGACAGGAAAGGGTCTGTGGCAATTTAAAGTTATGCCGTTTGGATTGTGACAAAGATCAATGACGTAACCTACCGGATACAGAAAGGTGCAAGAGGTACTCCTAAGATCGTCCATGTGGACCGACTGGCGCGTTATTATGGGGCTGATAATGCTCGGGACGAGCATGTCTTAGGAGGGGGCAGTGTTGCGCGCCACAATTAATGCCTGGTACATGGTGACATTAGTTACCACTAGCGCCATCTAGTATCGAGTAGCAGAACTAGTCGAGTCACGATCGTTCTAGAAAATTCGATACTAGAACTTTGTAGAACTTTCTCGAACTATCGACACCTAGTCGGTCGGGGCCGGTATGTACTCGAACATTCTAGATGTTTCTACAATGGAAGGTTCTAGAACTATCTGCGGCACTATATAAGGCCGGGATGCGCGACGACCGACACAGTTTGGAAAAAGCGACAAGAGCGAAAACATCTAAGCGATCTTCAAGTGCGAATTAAGAGTGATCAGTAGTGTGATTGTGTTCTTTTAATTAGTGTTTTGAGTTGTAATTAGTGTTTTTAAATAAATTGTTGTTTTTGGTTATTAAATCGGCAGTTTTTATTGTCACGAACCCGAAGCTCGTAACAGTATAAACGCAAGTCCTGAAATTAGTTTATTCATAGGTTATTAACGTCTGAATCGAATTCTGTAAATTTTACAGGTATTTTTTTTCAAAAATTATGTATTTTGCCATACTGACCGCCGAATGAGGCAAATAAAATTAAATCTTATATAAAGGGTAAAAGACTCAATTTTAAATGCAAACAGTAATGCTTTGTTACATCTATACTGGCCCGCTAAGACGCTGGCAACACTGTCGGCGTGCCCTCGCCACTGCCAAGCCCCTCCACGTACTCCAAGACGCCATGACGGGAAATCTAAATACAGGGTGATTGGAAGATGGGTGCAAAGCTTTAAGGCGAAGATAGTACAGACAATTTAGAACCATTTAAGCCATGGTTGTCTTAGACGAAGTCTTACTACTTTTTTTTTACCAATTTCTTAAGATTTTTTTCAAAAATTCCTAAAGTTTTAACTAAACTATTTATTTATGGCCAAATTGAATGATAAACGAATTCATTTTTATTGTATTTAATTAAAGTAATGTGTAAGCAATCTAGCAAAACATGTTTTAGGCCTCTGTGTCGTTAGACATTTTTTTTACAGATATTTAAAGTACATAACAAATTTTAAAATTCATAAATACTTTTTGTAAACCTTATTTTTAAAAATAACGGAGCGTGCTTTTTTTGTTCAAACCTTTTTGAAAACATGCTTGATAATCGCTCTTTCTTTTGAGGTAACTTTTACGCAGATATCTTACAAATTATTGAAATTAGGACCTAAAAACCAATTTAAGGGAGAAATTTTAAATTTTAGGCAGTCTAAATAAAACAACATTTGATTTAAATTTATTTATGTTTCATGGTCAAAATGTTGTCCGTGATTCCTAATACAAGCACAGCTCCGTCTTCTTACTTCTGTTGTTGTTATTTTCAACATCATATCTCCAGCTTCATTGTTTCAAACTCTGAATTCATTCTCTCTGTCAGTTCTTCTCTCGTGTTTATTTCAACATTCGTATACACCAGCTCCTTGGCCCGGCCCCACACGAAAAAGTCCAGCAGGGTCAGATCTGGTGAGCGAGCGGGCCAAGGGATGGGTCCATCTCTGCCAATCCAGCTGTCAGGAAAGCAATTATTTAAGAGTGCCCCATGTGTTGTGTGGGTTATGAAAGTTTGTAATGCCCTCCCTAGAAAATTTGCTTTCATCCGTCCACAAGATTGATTTCAAATTCAAATTTTCTAGGGAGGGCATTACAAACTTTCATAACCTTCATGAATGGGCCCCCAAATACAACAATCCACATTTTAAGAAGCAGGTGTCGTTTCAGAGGAAATTCTCTGTCAATGTTTGGGCTGGAGTAATTTGCAGGACGTTGATTGGGCCCCACTTCTTACCGGAGACTTTCAATGGTGAAAATGATTTGCAATTTCTACAAGTGGATTTACCAGAGCTGATAGAGGAAACCGGTCTCCCGATATTCGCAAGAGACAGTACAGTCATCTTTCAGCAAGACGGCTGTCCAACGCATTGGATGTTAAATGTAAGGGAACACTTAAATAATTGTTTTCCTGACAGCTGCATTGGCAGAGATGGACCCATCCGTTGGCCCGCTCGCTCACTGACCCTGCTGGACTTTTTCGTGTGGGGCCGGGCCAAGGAGCTAGTGTATACGAATGTTGAAATAAACACGAGAGAAGAACTGATAGAGAGAATGAATTCAGAGTTTGAAACAATGAAGCTGGAGATGATGTTGAAAATAACAACAACAGAAGTGAGAAGACGGAGCCGTGCTTGTATTAGAAATCACGGACAACATTTTGAACATGAAACATAAATAAATTAAGTTCAAATGCTGTTTTATTTAGTCTGCCAAAAATTTAAAATTTCTCCCTCAAATTGGTTTTTAGGTCCTAATTTCAATAATTTGTAAGATATCCGCGTAAATGTTACCTCAATAGAAAAAGCGATTATCAAGCATGTTTTCAAAAAGGTTTGAACAAAAAAAGCACGCTCCGTTTTTTTTTTTAAATAAGGTTTACAAAAAATATTTATGAATTTTAAAATGTTTTATGAACTTTAAATGTCTGTAAAAAAAATGTCTAACAACACAGAGGCCTAAAACATGTTTTGCTAGATTGCTTACACATTACTTTAATTAAATACAATAAAAATGAATTCGTTTATCATTCAATTTGGCCATAAATAAGTAGTTTAGTTAAAACTTTGGGAATTTTCGAAAAAAATCTTAAGAAATTGGTAAAAAAAAAGTGGTAAGACTTCGTCTAAGACAACCATGGCTTAAATGGTTCTGAATTGCCTGTACTATCTCCGCCTTAAAGCTTTGCACCCATCTTCCAATCACCCTGTATATAAAACTCAAACGTGACTGACTGACATAGTGATCTATCAACGCACAGCCCAAACCACTTGAGGGATCGGGCTGAAATTTGGCATGCAGGTAGATGTTATGACGTAGGCATCCGCTAAGAAAGGATTTTTCGAAATTCCACCCCTGAATGTGAATGGGGGGAGGGTGAAATTTCACGCGGACGAAGTCGCGGGCGGAAGCTAGTAGTGCATAAATAAGCCTGCACGTCTCATTCTCGGTCTCTTTTCACAAGGACAACTGACCAGGTCGAAGCTCTGTCAACTCCGAATAAACTCCACACCTGGCGCGCCCCCAGCTGGTGGAGGAGGTGGTGAGCGCTTTGTTTCCTTCACGGGGGGAGCACACTCCCCCGCCCATGTCTGGCGATGGCAGTAAGTAAATAATTATCGAAGGTATAAATGTAAGGTAAAAATATAAGGTGGCGAATACACACGTACCTACGTGACACATATTACATTAACTCACCCACGCGTGCCTACCCAAATTAGGAAGGTAAGTGCATCACAAATTGGATATGTGCCCGAACGAAATCACTTTTCAAGTGAATTCAAAATTCAAATCACGATCGGGGCACGTTCGTCCCACCATGCCCTCGTCAAGCGATGCATCCCGAACGCACTCGCGACGCACTCGGCGGTACTTTACTAGATCAATTGACAGTTGACAGCTCAAACCCTTGTTACAAACGGAAGGTGTTCGAAAAACATTTAAAAATTGGAAAAAAAAGAAAAACTTAGTAACTGTCTTAATTTTCTTTCCATTGAAAGTGAAAAATAAATGAGGTGACTTAAAGTTTCTAGTAAACACCAAAATATAATTTATTTATGTACTGAATTAGTCATAACAATCATTATAAAATAAAAAAACGTCAAAAAATTATGAAGGGAAAACTCAAATCATCATTTTTATAACAATAATATCATTTAATGAATAAACTAGACAAAGATGAGACCCATAATTAATTTTGAATTAAATAAAAGACGTTGGTTTTCAAATACACAAAAAAGGCATATTTAATGTAATTTGACTGCAGGCACGATTCATCTTCAACGTAGATATTATATTTGTAATTAATTTTGTAATTTATCTGTCGAATAATTATTATCGTGTAACAGTGCACCAAAAGTTAAAAACAGTTACCAAGTTTATATATGTGTATATTTGAGTAATTCCTTTTTATATTTTACCGATTGATGAATTAGTCATTCCCTTATCCTTTTGTCTAATTTGACAGCAGGCACGATTAATCTTCAAAGTAGATACGATTAAGCGACACCAGGTAATAGAAAAACTTCCGGACTGTCCCTTGTAAAAATGACAGATTATTGTTCATAATATAACATCGAACAGTTGCGTAGTAATCATGTGGAACAACAACTCAAATCGTCCAGTTAAATTGTTACTTAATAAACTAAATAATAATAGACTGGACAAAGACGTCCGAAGAATATTTCAACCTTTCAACATTATGCTCTCTTTATTCTTTAGTTCAAAATACAAGATTAGAAATAGTTATATCACTCCGTGTGAGAAGAAGTATCACATATTACTGCTCTGTACTTTTTCATTTTTCAATGTGTTTTACATGTATCACCAGTTCAACGATTTGAACTACAATTTAACGAAATCGGATAAAGCTGGTATAACGCTTACAATCCTTTGGACTCTTAACACTTTATCTTTCGTCGACTGCATTTTGCTCATCATTTGCAACATTGTTCATAGCCATAGCAATGTTTCCCTTATATTGAAGCTCCAAGACATTAATAGGAGCATTGACATTAGCAAAAGTGTTCGCAGTTATATTGTTTGGAACTGGATCTCACTTATTGCTGTAGTCGGAGTTTTTAATTTACCGACTGTTTTTTTGTACGTCTCAAAGGGGTCGGTAAATTTTTTTATAGTTTCGCGCGATGTACTAGATACACAATATAATCTTAATTTTATTTATGGTATCTGCCTCACAACACTGTTGAAAAGGAATCTGAAAGTGTGGATTAAGAACATACTAGCAATAAATAATGAAGAACAGAATGATGAATACTGTAACAAGTTTTTTAAGACGTATCAAAATATTTTAGAAGCATACAAACTGTATACAAAATGTTTCCGAGTATTAGTAAGTCGGTAATTGCTTACATTGCAATAATTGATAAATAATATACATATTTCACTTCCCACTTCTTTTTTAGGTATTATACCGAACATGCAACTCGTTTATTTGTGTTCTATGTTCTGTGCAGACATACTTAATGCATGTGCAAACGTCGTCGCCCCAAGTGAGTATATGCATAATATATCATAAGTTTTCATTTGGTAACAGGTAATGCCCAGGAATTTTTTCTTTGTCATTTTCACGGTTCCGTACCCAAAGGGTAGAAACAGGAATATATTACTAAGACTCCGCAGTCCGTCTGTCACCAGGTTGTATCTCATGAACCGTGATAGCTAGACAGTTGAAATTTTCACAGATGATGTATTTCTGTTGCCGATATAACAACAAATACTAAAAACAGAATAAAATAAATATTTAAGGGGGCTCTCATACAACAAACGTGTTTTTTTCGGCGTTTTTGCCTTATGGTGTCCGACTCGCACTTGGCCAGTTTTTATTCTGTGACTTCTCTAGCTCCTGCTTTTGAGATCTATCCCATTACGTTTTGCTTTTACATATGATATGATTTATAAGACTAAATGCTGCATTTGTACTGCCTCAGCCTTAATTTCCTTCATTATATTAAAATTTCTATTTAAGCATGAAACTTCTTAAGCAGCAGCAGCAGCATTATTGGACGAGACCCTTAGTTAATTTTGAGTGAAATTTCAAGCACGTGTCACGTTCAGGCACATTTAGATAAATGAGACAGAAGAAAGATATAACTCTCTCTGTCTCTCACACTAAATCTCTCGTCTACTTTATTTTTGTAGAAGCTTCTCTTGTTTTTTCATCATGTACGGTAGGTACTGCACGAGCAATCCTAATTTCATCATGTACGGTAGGTACTGCACGCGCAATCCTAATTTCATCATGTACGGTAGGTACTGCACGCGCAATCCTAATTTGTAGAAGCTTCTCTTGTTTTTTCATCATGTACGGTAGGTACTGCACGCGCAATCCTAATTTCATCATGTACGGTAGGTACCTACTGCACGCGCAATCCTAATTTCATTAAGGTTCTATGTAGAGTGTGCTACTAAATTTTTGGTATCTGACTCAGTTACTCAATGTCAATTTAATTTTATTGAATGAATAAGTTTTCCACGATGAAGATACTGTTCCATTTCAGAGCACAGCCAGCTCTTAATATTTTGCTGCTTGCTGATTTCAGTGGCCTCCACCTCCGACCGTCATTATCATCATACTAAATGTAAAAAGATTATTACTTATATTTATCACTTGTTGGCAATGTGAGAAGTTGTTTATTTGTGTGGAGGAAGCCGAGTCTGCGTGTATGCAGCGGGTGATGGATACAAACTGTCCAAGTAAGAACAACAACAATTTCGACTGTAATATCTAAATTATTTTTACCCACCTTTCAGAATCAATATCAAAATCAGGGGAATTGTTTTTATATTGTAACTTACCCTCTCTCTCTCTCATCTTTTAATTTTCTTACAGAAAGTGTCAGACATCTGTGCAAGCGCGTGCTACAAGCTAACCGGACCTTCAGTAAGATGACAGCGTGTGGACTGTTTACTGTAGACGCCACTCTACCGATACCTCTGCTGGGTCTCTTAGCTAATTACATTATTGTACTGTTGGAGTTTGCTTTCCTGTGAAATTAATTATTTCTTCATTATATCTTCAATTGCAACGATTTTATGTAGAATTTATATTCAATAGTTAAAAATAAAAAGTATCCTTCCAGAACCTAAGCCTTTTATGTAATTTGACAGCATACATATTTATACTATTAATGTTCAACTCCGCTTCGATCAATACGTACCTAATTAAACAGACATTTCTGATTTCGTCGTCATAAAAATGAAATGACACTGAAAAATGAAGTAGATCAGTAATCATGCAAAATAACTCAAATCGTCCGGTTGAATTGTTACTCAATAACAGACTGGACAAAGAAGTCTGAAGAATAGTTCAACCTTTCAATATAATATTCACTGTAGTCAAAATACAAAATCAGATGTTAATTATGGTTTAAGCCACACAACGAAAACCTCTCAGGGTTTATATCTGTGTGCTGGCGAGCCGGTCATATAAATTACAAAAAAATTAATTACTACAATAACAGTTTTCTAATGACAATTAATTTGTAGGTACATTAATACATACGTACAATAATATAATTAGATATATCACTTCGTGTGAAAATAAATATTAATATTGCTGCTCTTCAGCTCAGAAAAGCAGTAGAGGCGGTAAACAGGACTTTGCAGGACATCCGCAGGAACCAGCAAATGATGGGTGGCGTTACAGTTCTGTTAAGCGGCGATTTCCGACAAACGCTGCCTGTGGTGACGCGAGGAATTAGGGCTGATGAGGTGAATGCTTTGTTGAAATGCTCTTTCTTATGGCCACATATTTATAGGTTGCGCTTAACGATGAATATGAGAGCATAGCTTGGCGGGAATGTACACGCCCAAGAAATTTCTGATGTTCTCTTAAAATTGGGTGAGGGAACGCTACCAGTAGACGGTGGCCAGGTGGTTCTACCTGAGATACTTGGGAGAGTGGTGTCCACCTTAGAAGATTTGATACGCCTGGTGTACGGGGACATCAATAGGACACCGCACCAAGATAATTCTTGGGTGTGTGAACGAGCCATTTTAACACCCAGAAACGACCAACCTTCAGCGATCAATGAATGCATTCTCGCGGAAATTGAGGGAAATGAAGTGATCTACACTTCAATAAACACTGTTGTCGACCAAGATGACGCTACACATTACCCTGTAGAATTTCTCAATTTCCTGAGTGCAAGTGAACTACCAGCTCACACCATTAAGCTAAAGGTCGGTGTCCCAATTATGCTTCTTCGGAATCTTACTCCGCCGAAACTGTGCCATTGCACAGTTTCGACAAACGACAGACGACGACAAACAGTCGGACAGACATTTGGCAGACGACTTTGAGCCCGGTCCTATTAGACCCGGCTCAAAGTAGTCTCGCTGCAGAGAAATATCATTGAGGCGGAAATTCTAACGGGTTGTGGTGTCGGCGAGACAGTGTTTATACCACGTATACCACCGATTCCCCACAATTACCCCTTTTTTTTTCGGATGGGAAATCATCAAATGACCCCTCCCGCTCTGGGTGGCGCGGAAGTGAGTATCAGACTCTTACTGACTAAAACCCACCCGTGTTCCTTCCTTAGCCCTTTATGTTCCGGGCCAACGGTAACTCTTTCGGACAATCCCGCTGACCCGGCAGGCTTCGGCCCTATGGGGCCGCTCCTCGATGCTGACATCTCTTTGAGGCGCGCGTAGAACACGTACGTGCCGTCCGGCACGGGCCTGGTCCTGATCGGACGGTGAGCTACCCATTACTCTCCGCCCGCAGGCCCGCGCCTACGGTGGCCGGGAGTCGTCCCGTAGCTCCCGACGCCCGGAGCGTCTCCTGCGGCGGCTGGGACGGGAGGCTCTCTCCCTCATCCGTCCCGCCACCTCTTTCGCTAGCATGACTGCTTCGCAGAAGGAGGTGACTGCCTCCCACTCCCTCTCGCCCCGGACCATGGCTTGCACCAGGGCCGGACGCGAGAGGTCGCCGCCGCTGCCGATCGCCTCTACGAGGATACGGCGGTGCTCCGCCCAAGCGGGGCAGACCTCCACCGTGTGCTCCATCGTGTCTTCTGGGCGATCCAGGCAATGGTGACACCCGGCCACAATTACCCCTTTCAATTCAATCGCGTGCAGTTTCCTGTCAGCGTGTGCTTCGCAATGACAATAAATAAGTCACAGGGGCAGACACTGAAGGCTACGGGTGTCGACCTCAGGACGAGCTGCATCTCACACGGACAACTGTACGTCGCTTGCTCCCGCGTCACCAGTCCTGACTCGCTGTATTTACATATTGAATGAGACCAAGGGAAAAACAACGAACGTTGTTTTCACAGAAGTGTTACAGTAAATTATAACACTTCTGTTATTCGACGTCTCCTAAATTTCCTTATTAACCTGACGTCTCTTACCAGTAAATTAACTACATAACTTTCAAATTTTGAGTTTACTAAGCCAAATAGTTTTTGAGGGATCTAAGCTATAGTACAGTATGAGACGCATTCATTCATCACTAATTTATTTTGGAAAATGGAACACCTGATGCAGAACCGCAACAGATCAGCTAAAGTATAAGAGATATAAAAATGGTGCCATAGCAAAAAATATTCCACGTGAAGAGCATTTTCTGCTGTGAGAATAAATTTGAAGATCTGGAACACCTGTTGTGAAACTCCAAAGCCCAGCGACACTATAACATATAGGAATGACGTCTTAGGCTGGTTTTAGAGTCGCGCTGACAGCGAAACGTATGAGCCGTCAGCGCTGAGCGGTCAGCATTACTCAGAAACGCTACCTTACTACATAGCATATCGACCCATCAGCGCTGACCATTAGCGTGCGGTCAGTGCGACTCTAAACCCGCCTTAGCAAAAGTTGTTTAGTCTGATGGGCATTTCCTGTTGACTTACAAAAATGAAAGATCTGAAACGTCTCGAATCGTCTCGCGCATCACGCTGTTTTCCCGTCCCCAGGCTCTTAGAATTCGACATCAGACGTTTCAGATCTTCGATTTTGACGACCCCGTTGTCGCTGGCATAAGCAACAGGATCCGCGTACGAAGTCGCGGGCAGAAGCTAGTTGATAATATAAATGCGAAAGTGAGTCTGCCTGTCTGTTACCTCTTGACTTTTAAACCGCTGAACCGATTTAGATGAAATTTGATAAAGAGATAGTTTGAGCAGGCCTCCGTCACTCCATGTACTTGCGCGCTATAAGTGCCTACCGCCCAGCCGAGCGGTCTCGGTCCGCCGGCGGATCAAATTCAGTGCGGTTTTCGCAAGCGAAGCGCGCGCACGCCGTTCAATTTTAATAGTGCTGTTCGTTCGTACGCGTATTACGATGCCGTGTGGTGCCTTATGTGCAGTAGATGGGTGCAAATCAAGTAAAAGAAGGGGTAAACATCTAACATTTTTCCATTTACATGTCAATGAAGATGTCATGTCATGTTTTAGATGTACTGCACAGTCGGCACCAATTTATAAAAAACATATTTTATAAACGATACCATTTTAAACTACCACCTATAGTCACAACATATTCACAGTTCTCAATAAAATAGACACAAATAGTTATGTTAATTTAATTTTAATGAAGAGGCAGCCCTGCGATTGCTGTGGGATCGCGCGGTGCGAAGCAATCACAACTGTACGCTTGAGCATTTAGGCACATTTTAGCATGCAGCGGTTGCTGACGCGACGGAGTAGGCTATTATAGCTGTAGGTATTGGAAATTTTCTACTGAGTGAAGTATCTGTTACGTAGTAACTATTTAGTAATCTGTGGTTTGAGTCCCGGGAAAGGACAAAAGATAGTTTTTATCCCAATATTCCCACGGGATCGACACTTATGTGCGTGAATCTGCGGGGCGCTGCTAGTAAATAAAAAAGTAATAAACTTTCCAAGCTCCAGCAATCGAAACTATTGAAAAAACCTCTCTTCGTCTCCAAGATTTTAGAATTCCTTTCCCGTTCTTAAAGAGATAAAAAAAAACAATTGTTTCGGAAAGGTAGTTCTAAATTAACATGCATTCTGCCATAATGTTAATCCGTTATTGCTGTTTTGGCCCTAATTTATTAATAGCCAATTTATATTAACAGTTTGCACCACACATACAAGTTATTAGTCAATATCTAATTACACAAATGTCATACAATCATAAAATTAGGTTGTATCTCTTAATAAAACTGGAAACATGAAATTAAATTAAATGAAACAAAATTGGTCAAAATTAGATAAAAGTTTCCACACAATGGGTGCCTGAAGATGGACGGCGCCGCCGAGGTCGACCCAGAAAGCGGTGGCGAGATGACCTGGACGCGTACCGCGAGGGTTGGTTCGAGGTGGCGCAGGAAAAGAGTTCCTGGAAGGACTTGGGGGAGGCCTTTGCCCAGCAGTGGGACAGTATAGGCTAAACAAAAAAAAAGAAAAGTTAGTATTTGATGAAATAAGATAAAATTAGACAAAGTTAGAATTAGGGTAAATTGGAATAGAATTATTAATAACAAGTTACTTTTTTATTTAATTTATTTACTCCAAGAAGATGGAGTGGCAATGGACTCCAGGTATCGAGTAGCAGTGTTCAGGAATCTCAGTTCAGTACTCACGAAGACATCTGAGGACTCGTCATTTAACAGAATATTGTTGATATGGGTGAGGGCTAGTTACAATGGACTGATCTTAAGGGTTATGGTACCAGAAAAGAGTAAAGTAACTATGGTACCAGTTTGAGGTATTTTGAATAGAGGACGTCGGCAAGGCGAAGTGTGTGTCTAATGGCTAGTGGGATGTTAAAGGAGATGTACTGAAGTAAGGAGGAATTGAAATGGGTACCACAAATTAGGCGAATGAAATATTTTACCAGGCTGATATTTCTCCTTGAGAGCCTATACTACCTCAGCTAAAATTGATTCTTTATCTCGCTCGCACGATACTGTTCGCGGACTGTGTGAGAACGAGGCAGAGTGCGGTGCTGGGCGGATGGCAGCGCCAATAGTTTAGGTATTTGCTTTGGTGAAAATAAAGGTAATTCAAAAAAACTAAATAACATAAGACCTGCTTTATAGTTAGTTCAGTTAGTATGCAAAGTTTCATGATCTAATTTGAAGTATTTCTTGAATACCAGCGGTTTATTGTTCGGTTTGGAGGTAACTTTGGATTTTTTTTCTATCGAGAAAATTTTATGGAAACGTGTTTTCGTCTAACATAGTACTTAACATTAATCCTCAACTTTAGCATATATTTATTTCAAAATGAATGCTGCGGTATCTTCGACATAACGGAGGATCATGCTAAGCCATTTGAGGTAGTATAGGCTCTAAACTTTAGTACCACACCTTAACTGGCACAAATGGCGTTGGATACATGTACAGTCAACAGCAAAAGTAGATGATCAAAGTCAGAAATTCAATACATTAGTATTGAATTTCTGACTTTGATCATCTAACTCCGTTCATTAGAACGGAGTTCGCGTCAGAACTGTGTGGCGTCGAAGTGATTCAAAAGTATTCTACGTAGTAAGTATTCTAAGTAGTAGTACTTCGACGCCACACAGTTCTGACGCGAACTCCGTTCAATTGAATTTCTGATTTTGATCATCTACTTTTGCTGTTGACTGTACAGTCACGAGCATAAGTATGTATACACTTGGCTTTTTTCAAAGGCAATTTTCTCCTTAATTTTTAATAAAATTTTATGTTATTACGAACACAATTTTTTCAAACCCAAAGGTTTATGAAAAATGTCTTATTTCAACGTTGCATTCGTCATTTCACGAAAAAATCGCAATTGAAAGTTGCCAAGTGTTGAAATATTAGTGCTCGTGACTGTACGGGTAATAACCATAAAGTTTTAAGTAAGTACCGGTAGCGGACAAAAGACTTCTGAATCTTTCCGATGACCAGTGTATACACTTTTTCATGAGGGTTCCAGATTACGCTGTTATCAGTATATCAGTGTGATATCAGTATAAGTATCAGATGTCTGTCAGTATCTTTTTGACGTGTAAAAGTGTTTGTACAAACCTACTTACAAAAAATAAAATCATTTCATCATCTACGTACTGTCTGCTAAGTATAGTTTACATTTCGAAAGGTTGAGATCAAGGCCAATGGAATGGAAATAATTTTTTAAGAATTGTAGGTATTTTAAAACAGTTTCTATATCGCTTCCCAAGGTTTCATCATCAAGATACCAAATGTTAAATTTGGAATTTAGCTGTCGAATAATTGTCGTGTTACCCTGCACCAAAAGTTAAAAATAGTAACCTAGTTTATCTAAGTGCATATTTGAGTAATTCCTTTTTTATTTTACTGATTGGTGAATTTTTCATTCCCTTTTATCAAATTTGACAGCGAACACGATTTATTATTTTCAACTTAGATACGATCAAGACCCGCTAATAGAAAAACTTTCGGACTAGCACATAGAAAAATAACGGATTATTGCTAGTATAACATCGAACAGTTGCGTTGTAATCATGTGGAACAACAACTCCATTCGTCCAGTTAAATTGTTACTCAATAAACTAAATAATAATAGACTGGACAAAGACGTCCGAAGAATATTTCAACCTTTCAACATTATGCTCTCTGTATTCTTCACTTCAAAATACAAGATTAGAAATAGTTTTATCACTCCGTGTGAGAAGAAGTATCACATATTACTGCTCTGTACTTTTTCATTTTTCAATGTGTTTTATATCATGTATCACCAGTCCAACGATTTGCCCTACAATTTAGCGAAATCGGATAAAGCTGGTATAACGCTTACAATCCATTGGTTTCATAACACTTTATCTTTCGTCGACTGCATTTTGCTCATCATTTGCAACATTGTTCATAGCCGTAGCAACGTTTCCCTTATATTGAAGCTCCAAGACATTAATAGGAGCATTGACATTAGCAAAAGTGTTCGCAGTTATATTGTTTGGAACTGGATCTCACTTATTGCTGTAGTCGGAGTTTTTAATTTACCGACTGTTTTTTTGTACGTCTCAAAGGGGTCGGTAAATTTTTTTATAGTTTCGCGCGATGTACTAGATACACAATATAATCTTAATTTTATTTATGGTATCTGCCTCACAACACTGTTGAAAAGGAATCTGAAAGTGTGGATTAAGAACATACTAGCAATAAATAATGAAGAACAGAATGATGAATACTGTAACAAGTTTTTTAAGACGTATCAAAATATTTTAGAAGCATACAAACTGTATACAAAATGTTTCCGAGTATTAGTAAGTCGGTAATTGCTTACATTGCAATAATTGATAAATAATATACATATTTCACTTCCCACTTCTTTTTTAGGTATTATACCGAACATGCAACTCGTTTATTTGTGTTCTATGTTCTGTGCAGACATACTTAATGCATGTGCAAACGTCGTCGCCCCAAGTGAGTATATGCATAATATATCATAAGTTTTCATTTGGTAACAGGTAATGCCCAGGAATTTTTTCTTTGTCATTTTCACGGTTCCGTACCCAAAGGGTAGAAACAGGAATATATTACTAAGACTCCGCAGTCCGTCTGTCACCAGGTTGTATCTCATGAACCGTGATAGCTAGACAGTTGTTTTCACAGAATATGTATTTCTGTTGCCGATATAACAACAATTACTAAAAACAGAATAAAATAAATATTTAAGGGGGCTCCCATACAACAAACGTGTTTTTTTCGGCGCTCTTGCCTTGTGGTACGGAACCCTTCGTGTGTGAGTGCGACTCGCACTTGGGCAGTTTTTATTCTGTGACTTCTCTAGCTTCTGCTATTGAGATCTATCCCATTACGTTTTGCTTTTACATTAAATGATATGATTTATAAGACTAAATGCTGCATTTGTACTGCCTCAGCCTTAATTTCCTTCATTATATTAAAATTTCTATTTAAGCATGAAACTTCTTAAGCAGCAGCAGCATTATTGGACGAGAATTAAGAGTGAAATTTCAAGCACGTGTCACGTTCAGGCACATTTAGATAAATGAGACAGAAGAAAGATATAACTCTCTCTGTCTCTCACACTAAATCTCTCGTCTACTTTATTTTTGTAGAAGCTTCTCTTGTTTTTTCATCATGTACGGTAGGTACTGCACGCGCAATCCTAATTTCATCATGTACGGTAGGTACTGCACGCGCAATCCTAATTTCATTAAGGTTCTATGTAGAGTGTGCTACTCAATTTTTGGTATCTGACTCAGTTACCTACTCAATGTCAATTTAATTTTATTGAATGAATAAGTTTTCCACGATGAAGATACTGTTCCATTTCAGAGCACAGCCAGCTCTTAATATTTTGCTGCTTGCTGATTTCAGTGGCCTCCACCTCCGACCGTCTTTATCATCTTATGGAATGTAAGAAGATTATTACTTGTATATATCACTTGTTGGCAATGTGAGAAGTTGTATATTTGTGTGGAGGAAGCCGAGTCTGCGTGTATGCAGCGGGTGATGGATACAAACTGTCCAAGTAAGAACAACAACAATTTCGACTGTAATATCTAAATTATTTTTACCCACCTTTCAGAATCAATATCGAAATCTGGGGAATTGTTTTTATATTGTAACTTACCCTCTCTCTCTCTCATCTTTTAATTTTCTTACAGAAAGTGTCAGGCATTTGTGCAAGCGCGTGCTACAAGCTAACCGGACCTTCAGTAAGATGACAGCGTGTGGACTGTTTACTGTAGACGCCACTCTACCGATACCTCTGCTGGGTCTCCTAGCTAATTACATTATTGTACTGTTGGAGTTTGCTTTCCTGTGAAATTAATTATTTCTTCATTATATCTTCAATTGCTATGATTTTATGTACAATTTATGTTTGTACAGTGCAAGCACGTACAAATTTGATATCATTGTGTCAGCACTTTACTTGCTACGTGCGGTCTACTACACTTTAATACACGAATGTCATTCAAATCGCGTGCACTCGTTGTTATCATTCAACTAATCCCATCATCAATAAAATCTATTATTACGTATTCTTGCGTATCACTCAACTATCATCATTAGGGATAGGGATGGGGGTTACTAACTTTAATTTGAATGAATTAGTTGTATCAAACTTAGATTGTGTTACAAAATCGAAAAAGTCCTATAAAAATAGCTCATAAAATCAATCAATTATTGATGTAATGTAATGTAAATCAATCAGTTACATTTATAATATAAGGATCGGTTTCCAATATTTACGGATGGTTCTAAGAATGTGAACGGTCAAGGAGCAGCATTTTATGTACCGAATACACCTATGTCTCGTCATGATAACTGTTTTAAAATTGATAAAAACGTTTGTATTATGACCATGGAACTTGTTGCGATTTCGGAAGCATTGTCTTATGTTCGTAATGCTGGTGCACACAGGAAGGTGGTTATTTTGACAGACAGCAAAAGCTCACTACAACACATAGCTCGTTGCGCCTCTGGTGGCAGAGGTGCATCGATAGCTTATGTTATCCTATGTAAGATGGATGAACTTACAGAACGAGATGTGCATCTGAAATTGCAATGGGTTCCTTCTCATACTGGCTTAAGGGGTAATGAAGAGGCTGACACATAAGCTAAATTTGCTGCTACCTCTGGTAAACAAATAAATATTGTACCAGATTATTCAGAGTTTTTGCATAAGTACAAACAAGTAGGTATGTTTTGAGAGTTGGAAGGAGTATTTCAATAAGCGCTTATTAGAAAAGGGAATATGGTACAAAACCATCCAGTGTCAGCCCCTTCGTATCCCCTGGTGCGCAAATACTAGCTTAAATAGAAAACTGATTGTTACAGCTCACAGACTCAGATCTGGACACATACCATGCAATAAATTTAATTTTATGATGAGGAAGACTAACTCACCAAACTGCGAAGATTGTGGCGTCTGTGAGCATCTATATCATTTATTGCTGGAATGTGTCCGATTTGAGTCTGGGAGGACATGTCTCTGCTGCCTTTGAACTAAACAGACTAGATGTTGGTACATTCAATGTGATTCTTAGTCAACCCAATTCTAAGGTAGAAAAGTGTCTGTTTGAATTGACGTAAATTGTAATATTTATAATTTTAGTATAATAAGCTATTGGCAGTCAGGTGTGGTCCTAACCACACCTGACTGCCAATAGCTAGACGTCCCATTATACCCTAGTATAATGGGACTGGTGTCTGTTGTGTGTCTGGTGTCTGGTGTGGATTCCGGTGTCTATAAACGATTTACAAAGATGCGTTCCTTGCGATACCGACGAGTACATTTGTCCACTGAAAAGGCCCGTCTATCAGATGACGTCAGACACCAACCTATGTCTAAAACACCAAGCCTCTAATGTCAGACTGAAACAAAAGAAGAACAACTCAGCAAAACAGGTGTGCAGCAAAACTGGGAGCAGGGAGGGTTGCATTATTAAAAAAAAATGTTTACGATCTACGCACACAAATCTTTATCAAACTCAATTAAAACGAAGATCGATGTCATGAACATAGAGATTCCACCAATAAACCATATCATTAATCTGTCTACACCTCTCATCACTCCACTGAATGAGACAGATGATATCTCCGAGCAACGGGAAGACATAAAGGCGATTGAAAAGCAATCAAAGAGATGAAAATAAATCAGGAACTGGCGGATGGAGTGACATTCCATGACATTCACCATTATGTCGCCATCTACGCCTTAGCTGGGGTTATCGTGGTTTGCGCCATCTTGTATGCATGGCGAAGCGTGAGAGCGCGCCAGCCGCGTCCAGCGGCCGCACCTCCCACAACAGAACAGGCTGAGGCTAGCGTGTGCTATGTAGCTCCCGCCGCCACCGCTGCGGGTCGCCCTACCATCGCCACCACCAACAGAGGGTCTTCACCGTCCGTTCGAACTCAATTCAATGAAATACTTTAAGCTTAGTTTATTTAAGCTTGTAAGCCCAATTGTTAATTATCATCTTGTAAATCATTAGCCTTTATCTCATTCGCATCTTATCGGGCCCCGGAGCATGTACAGTGCAAGCACGTAAAAATTTGACATCATTGTGTCAGCACTTTACTTGCTACGCGCGGTCTACACTTTAGTACACGAATGTGATTCAAATCGCGTGCACTCATTATCATTCAATTAATCTCATCATCAATAAAATCTATTATTACGTATTCTGGCGTATCACTCAACTATCATCATTAAAAGGTATAAAGTGTAAAGTGAAAGGCGTGCTCCGTTGACGCGAATTGATAAACACGGGCTAGTAGAATTCCGTACTAATACAAAAGCGTGTAGATTTCGCGAGACCGGTGTCGCCAGTTGGACACGGAAACGGAATTACGCGTCCGTCACACAATCACAAATTGAAAGGTTAAACTATTCTTCAGACTACTTTGTCCAGTCTGTTATTGAGTAACAATTCAACCGGATGATTTGAGTTATTTTGCATGATTACTGATCTACTTAATTTTTCAGTGTCAAATGAAAACTTTTCTGTTATTTTTATGATGACAAAATCAGAAATGTCTGTTTAACTAGGTACCTATTGAATAGTATAAATATGTATGCTGTCAAGTTAAATAAAAGGCTTAGGTTCTGGAAGGATACTTTTATTTTTATCTATTGAATATAAATTGTACATAAAATCCACCTCTTCGCCGTACGGTGTCTGGTGCTAATTCGCCTATACCCCGCATGTGCAAACATAGAAACGAACGCAGCGACCTGGTTGACCTCCACGCAGATTCAATGTCGACGTTTGTTGTCAGGAATAGTTAGTATATAATATAATTATCTAGAATGTAAGTACATTTAAGTATATTATATCTTTAAAATTAAAATAATTCAAAGCGCATTGTGCAAGTGCATGTGGTGTTTGCCTGTAATTGGTTGTGCAGTAAGATCTAAGACATAAGCACTTGTATGTTCCTATCTGTGTAATATCTGTTACAACTGTTGGTGAACCTTAATTAAATAAATAAATAAAATAGTTGCAATTGAAGATATAATGAAGAAATAATAATTTTCACAGGAAAGTAAACTGCAACAATACAATAACGTAATTAGCTAAGAGTCCAATCAGAGGTATCGGTAGAGTGGCGTCTACAGTAAACAGTCCACACGCTGTCATCTTACTGAAGGTCCGGTTAGCTTGTAGCACGCGCTTGCACAGATGTCTGACACTTTCTGTAAGAAAATTAAGAAAAGATAAGAGAGAGGGTAAGTTACAATAAAAAAACAATTCCCTGATTTCGATATTGATTCTGAAAGGTTGATAAAAATAATATAATTAAGATATTACAGTCGGAATTTTTGTTGTTCTTACTTGGACAGTTTGTGTCCATCACCCGCTGCATACACGCGGACTCGGCTTCCTCCACACCAATATACAACTTCTCACATTGCCAACAAGTGATAATTACAAGTGACATTTTTTTTACAGTCCATATGATTAGAGTGACGGTTGACGGTGGAGGATACTGAAAGCAGCAAATAGCAAAATATTAAGAGCTAACTGTGCTCTGAAATGGAACAGTAACTTCACTTTATTCATTGAATAAAATAAAGCTAACATTGAGTAATCAGATACCAAAAATTGAGTAGCACAATCTACAATCTACATAGTACCTACATGAAAATAAAATTGGGCGTGCGGCATCGTAAACGATGATAAAACAAGAGAAGCTTCTTCAGAAATAAAGTAAACGAGAGATTTAGAGTGAGAGACAGAGAGAGTTATATCTTTCTTCTCTCTCATATAACTAAATGTGACTAAACACACGTGCTTGAAATTTCACTCTCAATTCTCGTCCAATTATCGAATCGCTGCATAAGCTGTTTCAGTTTAAAAAATGATATTTTAATATATAATGAAGAAAATTAAGACTAAGGCAGTACAAATGCAGAATTTAGTCCTACAAATGATATACCATTCAATAGAAAAGTAAAACATAATGGGATCTTGCTAGAGAAGTCACAGAATAAAAAATGACAAAGAAAACATGTTCGAAGTACCTATTTAAAAAAACACTCAGAGTAATAGAAAGAACATAGATATATAATTTATTCTCCAGATTTTTAATATCATGATAATATGGATGTTGAAGCTGGTTAAAAAATATCCAAGAAAAGTTTACAAAATTTCTGGGATAGATTAAGCATAATTATACTCGTACTCACTTTGGACGACGCCTCTTGCAAATTCATTAAGTGTCCCTGCACAGAACATAGAACACGAATAAACGAGCTGTATGTTCGGTATAATACCTAAAAAAGAAGGGAATGTGCACGAGTCAGTTAGAAGTGAAATATGTATAATGTAACAGTTGCAATGCACGACCAAGACAAGTACAAGTTGCAAGTACCGACTTACTAATACTTACTAATACTCGGAAACATTTTTTATACAGTTTGTATGCTTCTAAAATATTTTGATACGTCTTAAAAATCTTGTTACAGTATTCATCATTTTGTTCTTCATTTTTTATTGTTAGTATGTCCTTAATCCATTGTTTCAGATAAGTTGTCAATAGTCTTGTGAGGCAGATACCATAAATTAAATTAAGATCATATTGTGTATTTAGTACATCGACGGTAGCCTCAACAAATTTAATTGAACCCTTTGAGATATAAAAATAAATTGACGGTAAATTAAACATTCCGACTACAGTAATAAGTGAGATCCAGTTCCAAACAATATAACTGCGGACACTTTTGCTAATGTCAATGCTCCTATTAATGTCTTGGAGCTTCAATATAAAGAAAACGTTGCTTTGGCTATGAACAATGTTATAAATGATGAGCAAAATGTACCCGGCGAAAGATAATGTGATAAAACACAAACCAATTGTAAGCATTATAGCAGTTTTATTCGATTTCGCAAAATAATAGGGCTCATCCTTGGACTGGTGACACATACAAAAAACATTGAAAAATGAAATAGTAAGGAACAGTAATATGTGATACTTCTTCTCACATGGAGTGATATAACTATTTCTAATCTTGTATTTTGAAGTGAAGAATACAGAGAGCATAATGTTGAAAGGTTGAAATATTCTTCGGACGTCTTTGTCCAGTCTATTATTATTTAGTTTATTGAGTAACAATTTAACTGGACGATTTGAGTTGTTGTTCCACATGATTACTACGCAACTGTTCGATGTTATATGAACAATAATCTGTCATTTTTACAAGTGACAGTCTAGAAGTTTTTCTATTACCTAGTGTCGCTTGATCGTATCTACTTTGAAGATTAATCGTGCCTGCTGTCAAATTTAGACAAAAGGATAAGGGAATGACTAATTCATCAATCAGTAAAATAAAAAAAGGAATTACTCAAATATACACATATATAAACTAGATAGCTGTTTTTAACTTTTGGTGCACTGTTATACGATAATAATTATTCGACAGATAAATTACAAAAATCTATACATATAATAAAACAGTAACGAAAGAAAAACTGTACATTGCGAATTTTCGAGAAAAAATAAGTGGCTTTTGTTAGAAAAACGTAACTGATGACAAAAAGTGACTTTTTAGAATTTGTCTGTTTGTCTGTTTGTCTGTGTGTATGGTACGGCTTCACGCCAAAACTACTGGATAGATTGAATTGAAATTCAGCAAAAATGTTCTTTGTAAACCAAGGAAGGCTTTAGGCTACATATTATCACGCCGTATGTTATGGGAGGTAAGCAATATTGATTTTAAAAGGTTTTGGTTCGTAATTGAATGCACAAAATAATTGAATGCCCAAAATGACATTTTATTTATTTAGTTAATAAAAATTTAACCCTGGAAACATAACAATCACGCTATTTTTATAAAGGAGCGGGGCAGTAATATTATAAATTGCAAGGGAACAGCTATTTCAACAATATGTCAACAGGAAATTTAGCGGTATGGTCAGGCGACCGTTTACCACACTAAATGGTGCGAGTTCAAATCCCGTATTATAATTTTTTTTAAATCGTAAAATTCTTTTTTTTTTAGTTTTTGCATTTTTTATGTGCATTAGGAACGATACTGTTATGAAATCTGCGAACTATACATGTCCTATCTAATTGTTTGGGGAGTTTCACACCAATGTTATTAAACAGATTGATTGGTGGTACAACAAGCTATACTATCATAAAGTCAAGTCAAACTTTTGGTTCTAAGTTATATCTTACCAAGCACATTTGTTGTTTGTGGAGTTGACACTCCAAACGCAACAGCAACAGCGACAAAGGGCGCGTGCTTAAAGATTGCTGTATAATCGTGTGGGATGAATGCACTATGGTGAACAGAAAAGCAGTAGAGGCGGTAAACAGGACTTTGCAGGACATCCGCAGGAACCAGCAAATGATGGGTGGCGTTACAGTTCTGTTAAGCGGCGATTTCCGACAAACGCTGCCTGTGGTGACGCGAGGAACTAGGGCTGATGAGGTGCATGCTTTGTTGAAATGCTCTTTCTTATGGCCACATATTCATAGGTTGCGCTTAACGATGAATATGAGAGCACAGCTTGGCGGGAATGTACACGCCCAAGAATTTTCTGATGTTCTCTTAAAATTGGGTGAGGGAACGCTACCAGTAGACGGTGGCTAGGTTATACCTGAGATACTTGGGAGAGTGGTGTCCACCTTAGAAGATTTGATACGCCTGGTGTACGGGGACATCAATAGGATACCGCACCAAGATAATTCTTGGGTGTGTGAACGAGCCATTTTAACACCCAGAAACGACCAACCTTCGGCGATCAATGAATGCATTCTCGCGGTAATTGAGGGAAATGAAGTGATCTAAACTTCAATAAACACTGTTGTCGACCAAGATGACGCTACGCTACACATTACCCCGTAGAATTTCTCAATTTCTTCAGTGCAAGTGAACTACCAGCGCGCACCATTAAGCTAAAGGTCTGTGTCCCAATTATGCTTCTTCGGAATCTCAGTCCGCCGAAACTGTGCAATGGGACCCGGCTCAAAGTTGTCTCGCTGCAGAGAAAAATATCATTGAGGCAGAAATTCTAACGGGTTGTGGTGTCAGCGAGACAGTGTTTATACCACGTATACCACCGATTCCCCACAAATACCATTTTTTTTTTTCGGATGGGAAGTCATCAAATGACCCCTCCCGCTCTGGGTGGAGCGGAAGGGAGTGTCAGACTCTTACTGACTAAAACCCACCCGTGTTCCTTCCTTAGCCCTTTATGTTCCGGGCCAGCGGTAACCATTTCGGACAATCCCGCTGACCCGGCAGGCTTCGGCCCTATGGGGCCCCTCCTCGATGCTGACATTTCTTTGAGGCGCGCGTGGAACACGTACGTGCCGTCCGGCACGGGCCTGGTCCTGATCGGACGGTGAGCTACCCATTACTCTCCGCCCGCAGGCCCGCGCCTACGGTGGCCGGGAGTCGTCCCGTGGCTCCTGACGCCCGGAGCGTCTCCCGCGGCGGCTGGGACGGGAGGCTCTCTCCCTCATCCGTCCCGCCACCTCCTTCGCTAGCATGACTGCTTCGCAGAAGGAGGTGACTGCCACCCACTCCCTCTCGCCCCGGACCATGGCTTGCACCAGGGCCGGACGCGAGAGGTCGCCGCCGCTGCCGATCGCCTCTACGAGGACACGGCGGTGCTCCGGCCAAGCGGGGCAGACCTCCACCGTGTGCTCCATCGTGTCTCCTGGGCGATCCTGGCAATGGTGACACCCGGCCACAATTACCCCTTTCAATTCAATCGCGTGCAGTTTCCTGTGAGCGTGTGCTTCGCAATGACAATAAATAAGTCACAGGGGCAGACACTGAAGGCTACGGGTGTCGACCTCAGGACGAGCAGCATCTCACACGGACAACTGTACGTCGCTTGCTCCCGCGTCACCAGTCCTGACTCGCTGTATTTACATATTGAATGAGACCGAGGGAAAAACAACGAACGTTGTTTACACAGAAGTGTTACAGTAAATTATAACACTTCTGTTATTCGACGTCTCCTAAATTTCCTTATTAACCTGTCTCTTACCATTAAATTATCTACATAACTTTCAAATTTTGAGTTTACTAAGCCAAATAGTTTTTGAGGGATCTAAGCTATAGTACAGTATGAGACGCATCTTTTGAGTGTTTCTGTAAATCAACAAACTATCACTAATTTATTTTGGAAAATGGAACACCTGATGCAGAACCGCAACAGATTAGCTAAAGTATAAGAGATATAAAAATGGTGCCATAGCAAAAAATATTCCACTTGAAGAGCATTTTCTGCTGTGAGAATAAATTTGAAGATCTGGAACACCTGTTGTGGAACTCCAAAGCCCAGCGACACTATAACATATAGGAATGACGTCTTAGCAAAAGTTGTTTAGTCTGATGGGCATTTCCTGTTGACTTACAAAAATGAAAGATCTGAAACGTCTCGAATCGTCTCGCGCATCACGCTGTTTTCCCGTCCCCGGGCTCTTAGAATTCGACGTCTGATCGTTTCAGATCTTCGATTTTGACGACCCCGTTGTCGCTGGCATAAGCAACAGGATCCGCGTACGAAGTCGCGGGCAGAAGCTAGTTACAAATATAATATCTACGTTGAAGATGAATCGTGCCTGCAGTCAAATTACATTTATGCCTTTTTTGTGTATTTGAAAACCAACGTCTTTTATTTAGTTCAAAATTAATTATGGATCTCGTCTTTGTCTAGTTTATTCATTAAATTATATTATTGTTATAAAAATGATGATTTGAGTTTTCCCTTCATAATTTTTTGACGTTTTTTTATTTTATAATGATTGTTATGACTAATTCAGCAGGTACATAAATAAATTATATTCGTTGCATTTATTTATTTTTACCATGTGCGCCCAGTGCGGGTTGGTAGATGTCTCAATCACAATCATTGTCGATGTCACAAACCACGGAATAGATAAATAAGGTTGGAAAGGCCCTCGCTGCAATTTTGTACTAGGACCAGTGTCGCCGCTTGACTCCCACTATTTTAATTTCCACACATACGCAATACTATGTTTACAAATATTTCGCACACAACCAAATCACACACACATAAATCTCAGGGCAGATATTCGTTCGCCCACTAGCAATACGCTCCCGTAGGCATAGACACTCATACACGCATAAATGCAATAAAAAAAATTATACACGCTAGTGCTTGACAAAGCCGATATTCTTTGTCGATAAATTATCTGATGAATTTATGGGGAAAAATTAAACATTAAATAAATATTAAGAAATTATTTTATTTTATTTTGATTAATTACAAATAATCACTGTCCTTGGAATAAAACATATTTATTAAGTAATTGGCGCTTGCTATTAATTGCGAACGAATTTAGTACTCGTCTTTGTCGGCATCCAGTTTCCTCTACCTGTCACGTTAATCCATTGTTCCCTGGCATTAGGTTCTTTAGGAAACCTAAAATTTATAATTTATTGCATAATTAAAATTCCTCAATTTAATTTTACTAAATGGTGTAAATAAAAGTTTTAAGAATATAAACGTAAATATAACAAAATAATACACATAATGCATAAACTTAAATAAAAATCAGAGATTAGTCCCTTTATAACACGGTAGGATTCATTCAATGATTAATATAATATTTAATTTACCTACTCAAAATACGTCTAAATAAAAATATACAATCATTAATTAAATATAAAATAATCCAAAAATTATCTTTGTCAAACGTAAATATAGTCGAGAATTCTATCGATGATTTTATTTAACCTCACTATCGATAAACATGCGCCGTGCATCACAGCCAATCAGAGCAAAGGACGAAACGTCAACGGTTGAAGTGTAGAGGACGCAATGCATGCAGTACATTGTACGCGTACTTGGTCATTGTGTTGATTGAGCGAGTACACAGTGGGCAATGTATATTTTTTGTAAATTGTTGCAATAATGTTGTTAATGTTTGGTATTTCATAATGATCATTATATTTTTATGTTTTTGACAAATAATATTGTAATTAAATGTTATTTTGGACTTACCGATGGAAAGATATACCTCCTCGCTTTATACCTGAGGTCTGACTTTTTGTCTTACATGTTATAATTGCACAACACGGCATTATTAAGCAGAGTTCTGTTCTCCGAAGTATTCCGACGCGCACTGAACGCAGTGAATGTATGAATCGGTCGAGTTATGATTGTCGAATCATAACTGTGGCGCGCTTGCCCCGCCCACATTACCATTCCAGTGTCACAAACACTCCGACTCCTTCGATTATCAAAAGAAAAAGAAATAAAAAATATGTTTAATCCACTGAACTGGTATTTCTATTATACAAGGTATAATAGAGGTCAGTGGTTTAATCGCATCGACATGACACTCGAAAAACCGTGACGTGATTTTATAATTATAAACAAAGGAAAGCAATACCCATGTGGTTTTCAAAAACAAATACGCTTAGAAAAAGGCATACAAATCCCGCTCGAAGTTGGTGTACATAAAACAACCGAGTATCGATCACCACACACGTTAGCTCAGGGAATGGCGGCGAGGACTTCGTACCATAAAGAGTGTGGTTCCTTAATTCACGTACACTTAGACAAGTCCAAAATTAAGTTATAGTGGCCATGCACACTATGGTCCACTGCAAAGGTGTATATGTGCAGATGTGGTGTGGGGTTGACTTGAGCGTGTATTAGAATAGACCGTCTTGTGCAATTCTTGAACCATACGACATGTACAGCCCTATAGAGGTATGAGGAACAGGGTGTAAAGTTTACTCATACTCTATGGAAAGAGGAGGATCCTCCGTCCAGACGGGTGTTGTGTCTGGCGGGTCGTTGTATCTATGCTAGTTGCGCGGTAAACTCTGCTTGCGAGATGCAGAATTTTTGAGTGACGTCAGTATGACGCGTTGTTTGCATGTGGCATTGTAGATACCGCTACAGCCCTATTCAAACTTTGTGGCTTGGATCATGAGTTTAGTCGCTGCGCAGCAACAAATTCATGGGTCAGCGGGGCTGAAGGGTGGGGTGCTACGCAGCGAGCAGCGCACATCAGAGCCGCCATAAAGTTTGACGCGAACCAATCCAGTGGATCGTAGCGTCTATGGCTTACATTACATTACAGTCCGATTTATGCCAAAATGAAAACAAAAATCCCTTTATATCTCTTTTTCATTATATAAGCAAAACAGCCAGATCGCAACTAACATTTATTTTATAAACAGCTATCGGCTCTACTTTATAAAGCAAGTTTACGCGGTAAACTAGGTTTACCCGGTTTATCACGGGAAACTTGTCATTACCTCGGCCCGGAGCGACGCGTGGGGACTACAACTTTTAATAACTTGTCCCGGAAAAACCTAGTGTATTGGAAATATACTGCGATATATTGTTGGATACCAGGAAAACTGGTCGATAGCAAAATGACAAGAGCATCGCGTTTAAAACAGACTGTAAGTTTTTCTTTTATCAGGAGTTTTTGTCATGTTTATGTCGAGAATCGTTCGTTGCAGTTAGCTCTTTGATAAACCCCTTTATTTATTACTAGCTACGCCCCGCGGTTTTACCCGCGTAAATGTCGATCCCGTGGGAATATCGGGATAAAAAGCCTATATGTTAATCCAGGATGTCAGCTACTTCCATAGAAAATTTTATCAAAATTGGTCCAGCCGTTTGAGCGTGAAGAAGTAACAAACATATAAACCCACACACACTCACAAACGTTCGCCGTTATAATATTAGTGTGATTTATTTATTTAGTACTTCAAACACATAAATGCACAGAGGCGGACTTAATACCATAGACATTTGCTACCAGTCAACCTACCTATTACCGTTGCTTAAAGTTAAGAGACTCGTGCAAAACGTCAAATGTATGGTTAAACAGTCGCTAAGCATTAGCACGGTAATATTATCTATACAGTATCTTCATACATACGGTTGGAACGCGAGTCATACCTACGCGCCTCGAGTTCGGTTTACACTCGGTAAACAAACAGTCTCGAATGCTGCGCAGTGACGAACGGACGCCGGACGGTGTGATAGTTTTATAAGCAGTAAGCGTGCGATTTGTGACAAGTATTCATTGAAATAACTACAAGTACTTACCTAATATGGCAAAGAGCAATTATAAACTACTAGCTTCTGCCGGCGGCTTCGCCCGCGTGGAAGTCGGAAATTATCCCACGGGAACGTGCTACCGAGACAAAAAGTAGCGTATGTCCTTCCCTAGGATGCCATCTATCTCCTTGTCAAATTTTATCGAAATCCGTTCAGTAGTTTAGGCGTGAAAATTTAACATACAGACAGACAGAGTTGCTAGTATGGTCAATAAATTTCTTATTAAATCTACTAATCAAAAAAAAAACATTCGAATTGAGAACGTCCTATTTCGGTTAAAAAACACAACATGTATTTTTATTGAACTCTTCCTATTTCATTCACAACGAATTTATTTTTTTTATATAAAAAATATTATAATTATTTACTTTAAAGCACGCTATAAGGCTGCCCCATAACGCGTGTTTACGTACCGCGCGGATGCCGGTAATAATTTCTAGAACAGGGCCGAGTCACAATACTTTACCTGCCCGACAGACGTTGTCCTGTTTTTGATTCGAAAGACACGTGGCGCCATCTATTTATCATAATAACGTTATTATTGTTTTCCTCGGGAACAGCACTTTTTTTTTCGGCATGAATGGTCTATGTCTGTTTCTGTACACCTGACAACGTATATGCAAAATTTCAGGATGATCGGTTCAGTGGTCTAGTCGTGAAAAGGTAACAAACAAACTTCTTCTGTTTTTTACATAATAATTATCATGATTACCAATGATAGCGGCCCCATCGAACGAGTTGTAGGTCCTAAGTTCGAACTCAGGCATGCCAATTTACTTTATGTACAGTCAACAAAGGAGTTAAGTATACAGGAGAGTCGGATATAGTTGAAGTTTACTAAGAAACCGATGGATGTTCTGGACTGAAATTTAATTTAATAAATGAGCTGTTTGTTTTCTATTAATAAACTAAAATTTTATTCGAGAATATCCATCGGTTTCTTAGTAAACTTCAACAATATCCGACGCTCCTGTATACTTAACTCCTTTGTTGACTGTACCTATTTAATTTCATCACCACTGCTCGCAAAACGGTGAAGGAAAATATCGTAAGGAAATCAGCATGTACTAGAATGAAAAAATCGAAGACATATGACTCCGGTCACCCGCACTGAGCCCGCGTGGTGGATTATGGCCCATTCCCACTCACGGAGAGGAGGCCTGTGTCCCAGCAGTGGGATCGCTGATTATGCTTAATATGCTTTATGCTAATTACTTCATCTAGGTAATCGTGCAAACAATTCAATATACAGGACCCTGCCAGGAAACTAGACGTCTGTCGTTAATATCGCAATTTTTTTTTATCGCTGATTGTTTTTCGAATACATGTCATTACTCAGTTGAAAATGATCTACCTATCTAGGTTCACAGAATTCTCCCTGCACATCAAATGCTTCCAAAGTATAAACGTAAAGCGTTCAACATAGACAGACACACACACCACACACATTTATACACACACCCCAATCATACACCACACACACACATCACATCACACCACCTCACACACTCACACACATACATGACTAAAAGTCGTATCTCATTTTTCTCATTTTTTGGCTGATTTGAGTTGGGACAACTACATTTTTCTATTCGTGATTCTTTTTTTTCATTTTTCACTAACCGCGTCGTATGTACATCTATGCTATCTCAAAATTTAACCATTTTGAAAGGCAACAAAATGTAAAGAATCACGAATGGAAGAGTGTAGTTGTCCTGACTCAAATCAGCAAAAAAATGAGATAGGACTTTTAGTCATGCGAGCGACGATACTACCACATGATCACATTTAAATAATATCAGAGTAAGTTCCACACGCCCTACTAATACCTAAACGATAAAAAACATTCATTTCAGATGTCGAATTCCGTAGTGCCGTAGTTCCGCACCAATCCGGACTTGTTCACATCGCGCCGCCAAAAAAGCGGCTCTTTACACAAAAGGATTTTCGCAAAAAAAAATTGCTGCTTTTATTTTGTGCCATAGTTTCTGGGTGGCCACTGGCTCGGTGAACTTCGTTTCAAAGCGTACACGGAGTCAGTATGGAATCAGTCACGCGTTTGCGTAGACAAAGAACGAAGTAGTAGAAGCATGGAAAATAATGGCGTACTATTCAATCGTGTTTGTTTGAGTAACCTGTGACTTGGAGCGTACGAGTGTATGTATTCTATTGACATGACATGGAGGTTTTGTTCAGAATGTAGAAATTATTTTCTAGTACAACTTACCTTTTACTCCTCGTGAATCAAAAACAAAGGAAAAAGCGTATCAAACCGGAATGTTCAAATGTGAAAGTTTATTATAGTTGATAAGACAGAGATTAAAACAGAAGACGAACAAGCAGGGGATCGAGGAGGGGGGTTCAGGGGATCAGAACGGAATAACTCGAATAAATTCAGAAGAAGATTTTTCGAAACTACTACCCACTTCACATCCACCGACGGAGATGGCGGGATGAGCTGGACTCCTTCAACAAGAACTGGTCCTTAACAGCTTTGAACAGAGAGAAGTGGAAAGAGAGTAGGGAGGCCTTTGCCCTGCAGTGGGACATCACAGGCTAATAATAATAATAATAACTACCCACTGCCACATATAATTTGAGCAACAAGCAGCATTGCTTTGTTCTGTTATAAAGAGCATTGTTTGACATTCTTTTCTTTGATTGTATTTGTTTTTTGTTTCAAATAGACGATTATAAATTGCTGCCAGTATAATGAGAGTCATATGAGGACTTTCAACTTTGTGTTGAGTTCAACAATCTGAGGGCAATTCTCGTAATTTTTGGAACGTTCACAATCTGATCTAAGACTCAATCAAAATACTATTTTTAAATAGGCATTTTTGAGATTGATTGTCGCTGAGATGAGGTTGCGACTACATTTTTAACGTTTTCAATTACGGAAATTAGTCTTCTGTTATCTCCTTTCGTAAATTCACATTCACGCAATTGCGTAACACACTGTCAGTAGCAATGACTTTCACAGTTCACCAACACTTTTGACTTTGACAACTCAACAACATTCATTGCGTTATTTACGTTGTTGGGCAGACAAATTTTTCTAACGTATAAGCAATGCAGTATAGCAATGGATTGGCAATATCCTTCAAAGTGATTCAGATTGTGATCGATAGTGTGTTTCGCAATAGGCTATTTGACAATGTAAAAAATAAGGTCATAATTATTCACACTCGTATAGATTATCGCTTTTAAAATCGATTTGCATTAATTTTACTACAAAACAATGTATTATTTTTTTTTTAATCCCGAAGAAACTTCATTTTTTTTAATCTGGCGCCACGTAATCGAAAACGGTCTGGATTGGCTGAACTTAAGATGACGTCATGATTTAGTAAATTTCTGTCTATCGTTGACAGAACAGATGACTTTTGTCTAGTATCTCGACCGTTTGTTTACGTGAATCGTGACGTCACGACGCCATATTGTTAAAGATAGCGTTTTGGCGGCTTATTTAAACAGTACATTTTTATTTACTATTTTTTAAAAGAAATACATTATGCAATTGGAAGTAATAGGTTTTTGTGGGCTCGTTAGACACCATTAAATAATCTGAGATGTTTATCAGAAACCAGTCAAATAGCCTATTAGGGTGCAGATCGACCGATAGTCAACTAATTCGGAAGTTACCTCTTGGTTAGTTAGTTCTAATAGAACAATGTATTGCTCATCTTAAAAACAAAGCTAAAATACATCATATTCTTTTTTTGCTTTTTTGCCTCCAACAAGTGACCCCCGTATTCAAAATTTATTTATTTTTCGTAACACGTCCATGTTTGGGTCACAGAAATTCATAATTGTGTACCAAATTTCAACTCAATCGGTTAAAAACATTTGGAGCAAAATGGCTGTGACAGATAGACACACGAGTGATCTTAGAAAGGCTAATTTACATTACGAAACTAGTTGCCCAAACTTAGTTATTCATTGACAATTAAAAAAATATCTATTTGCACGTGAAACTATCAATTAATAACTAAGTTTGCGCAACTAGTTTCATAATTTGAAATTCAGTTTTTTTAAATATGATTGACGTGTAAAAGTGTTTGTGCAAATCTACTTCATCATCATCATCATCATTTGAGCCGAAAGACGTCCATTGCTGGACATAGGCCTCCCCCAAGCACCTCCATTTCGGCCGGTTCTGTGCTTCTCGCATCCAACGGGTTCCTGCGGCCTTCACAAACCTACTTACAAAAAAAAATATTTATCATTTAGAGTTCCGTTTTTTTTTATTCGGACGCACGAAACCCAAAAAATTACCAATCGCATTAAAATAAAATACAAAGCAAATTGCGGAAACAATCACCTGGCTGCGTCAAAAATTCACCATTTCGAACATTGACCGTCGAAAAATCCGCAGCAAACAAAGGATCAGGCAGAATTGGATCGATTTAATCCTTTTTCAGTGAACCTAGTGTTTGTACTGACAACTGGGACACGAATAAAATAAAAAAGTACAAAGGCTTTTACCTGTAATTAATATTGATTCGTTTGAAGTTTGAATGAGAAGAGATTGTGGTGGGAATAATCTTTGGTATTTGATTGGTCTGTTTTGTCATAGAGTGTGGCAGTGCTGATAATTCTAGAAATCAGCATAATCAGTCTATAATGTTCCCACTGCTGGGACACAGGCCTCCTCTCTGTGCGGGGAGTGGGTCATAATCCACCAAGCGGGCCCAGTGCGGGTTGGCGGATATGTCGCCATGTCTTCGATTTTTTGGTTCTAGGACAAACCGGTTTCCTCGGGACCTCGTAGTCTGAGACAGGTGGTCTTACCACAAGACCACAAAGGCGGTTAATAAAAAAGGAAGACAAAAAAAATATTATCTGAACCTAGGATTTGATGCGTAAAAATTTAAGACAAAATCCCATGGGAAAAATTATGCACTGTGCTGTGTAACTTTGTGAAATCGTATGTATTTCCCAGATCAAAATGGCCATGAAGCTTGGACGCAAACACCTAAGATAACACATTGTATGTACGAGTAAGAGAAAGCAAATTACATGGGAACCGAGTGAGACGTATATTTATTAGATACTTAGTGCTAGAACAACGGATAATCTAATAGAATTGGATAAAGCCGTACCTATGTAGAATAGAATGCTACAGAACAATACTGTGAAGCTTGGACACGATTTCTATGTGTTCTTGTTAGTAGCTAACGTAACATAAAAGGGTTATTTTTGATTGGCTAGCTAAACTCCGTTGACACGATGCGTGTCCATGTCTAAACGTGATAAAAAAAAAAAAAACTATGCCATGTAGCCATACTACTACTACTACTACTGTTTTGACGGCACGGTTGGCGCAGTGGTTAAGCGATTGACTGCTGCGCTGCGTGTCGCGGGTTCGATTCCCGCACGGAACAAATATTTGTATGACCTACAAGTAGTTGTTCCGGGTCTGGCTGTTTGTGTATGTGAGTTTAAATGTTTGTAAACGCACCCATGATACAGGAGAAATTCCTAGTGTGGGTCAACGTTTTTTTTTTTAAAGATAAAGAAGAGAAGAGAAGACTGTGTCCGTATAAAAAATCCAGCAAAGTATTAATAAAATATTTTAGAACGATTTGAACAGCTGTCTATGTTGGATGTTTATTACTCAATCACGCTAAACTAACTGAACGGATTTGGATAAAATTGCTCTTAATATTAGTTAGGATGTAAACTTTGAGAGCAATACTTCTCCTTTGTCGAATCGACATAAAATATAAAAAGAAGCTCTAGTCGTAGTAATAATGTAGTTGTTCCAGTCAGCAAGGTAGTCGAAGGGTTGACTGCCAAAAGTGCCCTGGAAGACTTGAAGTTTCGGCGTTTGTTTTTGTTAATACAGGATCCGCCAACCAAAAAATCCAAGACCTAAGTCATTTTGATAACCTTTGATATTATATTTAACTTTATAATACACACATAATATGTGTATATTATGAAGAAAGTCAAAGAAAGTTTGTGTTTGGATGTTTATTACTCGAAATCTGGCTGAACGGTGTTGGATAAAATTTGGCTCTCAGTTGGATGTTGCACAACCTGGATTAATACAGGATAAGTACTTTTAATCCCGTTAGTACGTTCCCGTGTCATATTTGCCGACATTCATGCGGCAAGCCCGGAGCAAAAGCTAGTTGTTAGTATAAATATCACGTTCAGGTCCGCATTAAAGAGTTAAAAGTCCGACTGATATTGGTTGAGGAACAGTTTGATCGATGCCCAGAACGTAGGGGCCTCAATCACTCTATTGAATGATTGCTAGCCAATTTACTAGCACGACAGCAGCGACATTTCGCTAAATTAAATAAATCTAAGTTATTACCAAAAGAGAGCAGAGTGGTGGTCCAGTGGTAACAGGGACTTACGAGTTTTAGATCGCGGGGTCGAACCCAGCCAGACAGGTGCTTTACTTTTGTGTAAATAATAAAATTATGCTATGTCTCTCAAAAAACGGTGAAGGAAAACATCGTGAGAAAACCTAGAATCAAACATTCGAAGACGTATTGTGATATCTACTAACCCACAATCGGCCCGCGTGGTAGATTACCGCCCACTCCCTCTCGAAGAGAGGAGGCATGTATCCCAGCAGTTCCCACATTATGGGCTGTTTATGCTATTAGCAAAAACTAAACAATTATTTGTCTAGAAAAATGAATATAAAATAGCTAAAACTTTCTTAGAAAGATGTTTTTTAATAAACAAGTTTTTATACGCGCCCCAAAAGACCACATTGAAAAAATATTCCTTTCAAACGATACAACGAAGAACCTAGGCTATAGGCATGCTCTAAATAACTTGAAATGATGTCTTCTAAAGAATTCTGTAGTAGGTACAATAGCTTAAATGCCTTGTTTGGCCTCGCCAGGCCTCCATTACGTCACAATGGTCACCATTTTTCTTTAGAGACAAAGAAAAATCTCGACAATGAGCCAGAATAATAGAATTATCGGCCTCACTCATTTGGGGTAGGATATTAGGTAGGTTATTTAGCTCTTTATAGGGAATAATTTAATTGGGAAAATGTAGTTGATAAAACACAATGGTGTAGACTTATCTTTTACTGTGTTTTCTTGCTCCATTTTTTTTCCTACGAGGTACAATCCAATCTAAATTAAAAAATATAATCAAATTAAACAGCTTTTCCATCCTACCTACGTTTCTCGAGATTGATAAAACTGCTAATGAGATTGAAACTTACTACAGTTTCATCGTATAATATAATCTGAAATAGGAAAAGATAATAATTGGTTACAGTAAAATAATATTACCTAGGTACCGAAACTCCGCAGACAATATGAGTATCGATTTCTAAACATGATAGAAGAAAAAAAAAAAATAATTTAATGATTTTCTTTGTTGCTTCATAACCCAGTAACTGGGTTGTGGATGTCAGATAGGCAGTCGCTCCATGTAAAATACTGGTATTCAGCTGCATCCGGATAGACTGGAAGCCGACCCCAACATAGTCGGGAAACGGCTAGGCAGATGATGTTTTTCTTTGTTGCATCATGGGCCGCAATTTGTGAAGACACTTGAAATTTTAATATCCGTTTTTTTTTTGGGTAAATTTCACAGACGTGATAAATAGCAACATAAAAAAACAAAAGAAAACTGAGTTTATCAACTCATACTTCAAATAACAACACTACTAGCGGCCCATAATCATAATCAGCCTATAATGTTTCCACTGTTGGGACACAGGCCTCCTCTCAATGAGAGGGAGTGGGCCGTAATCCACCACGCGGGCCCAGTGCGGGTTGGTGGACGTCACATGTCTTCGAATTTTTGGTTCTAGGACATGCCGGTTTCCTCACGATGTTTTCCTTCACCGTTTTGAGAGCAGTGGTGATGACTCGTAAGTCGTGTCCGTGACCACTGGGCCACCACTGCTCAGCCAGCGGCCGTTGACCCCCAAAAAATATCCATCAAATATTTTTTTATTTTAATTTTATCGTGATTAAATGTCAATGCCCATCACTTCTGCAGTTTCACTAGCTGATTTAATTTGACCCTATGTTTAAATAATGGTGTCTATAATACACACATCAAAAGTGTCTAGGGATCAACATATATTTTTGCAATAACTTTTCTCCTGATTGATATTAATTAAAATTTTCTTTAAGGATTCATCAAATAAAGTGTTTCCGTTTGTCACAGTAACGATAAACCAAGTCACCTTTGCATTAATAAAGAAATTTGCCATTTTCCTAATAAAGGGATTTTTGACATTTGAACCACTAACACAAAAGTTCGAAAAAAAGACTGAAATAACAGTTTTCTTTAAAATTTTATTGGGTAACTTAAACAATTAATAATCCGTGTTTCTACCGCGAACACTAACAACACAAGAACATCGGTTTGGCATACTCAAAATGAGTTCATCCAAATCACGCTGTGGAATGGCCGCCCATGTTCGTTGCAACAACAAAAAAAGGTCTTCTTGCGACTGGATACCCTCCATATTCGGCAGAGCTCTTCTCTGTAGCATATCCCATGCATGCTCAATCGGGTTCAAGTCTGGCGACTGAGCAGGCCAGGGCAGGACATTGATGTTAGCTGCGGCGAGAGTCTGTCTTACAACTCTTGCGGTGTGCGGTCGTGCATTATCATGCATTAACTGAAATAAGGGACCGATTTGCACTTGTAGAGGAACGATGACGTCTGATACAATCGTCTCAGCATAAATTTGAGCGTTGAGGTTGCCTCTGATCCAAATCAACTCAGTTCTTCCGCCGATCCAAATACCCGCCCATACCATGATGGTTCCACCACTATAAGGATGGACTTCCTGGCAGGATTTTAATCGCTGTTGGCGTCCAGGGGTTCTCCAGTGTCGTATACGTCTTGTATCCGGTCTCATAACAAAACGAGACTCATCAGAAAAGCACACGAAACGCCATTGTTCTTCTGCCCAATTTCTGTGTTCAAGAGCCCATTGATATCGAATCCTACGATTGTGCATTGCTATAGGTGGTACCCGTAGCGGTCTTCGGGAATGAAGGTTCACTTCATGCAAGCGGTTTCTGACTGTTTGGTCGCTAATTAAGTTCCCTGAAGAGTGATGAAGCCTCACGGCTAACATCATGGCGGTTATTGTTGGAGCTCTTCGAGTTAAGATTTGAATGTATCGGTCTTGTCTCCGTGTGGTGCAGCGATACCGTCCTCCATGGCGCTCAGCCACGGTACCAGTGCTTCGGTAACGTGTCCAAAGTCGACTGATAACACTCTGACTTGTATTCAGAGCTAAAGCCACAGTACGTTGCCGGGAACCAGCTTCTATCATTCCCACGGCTCTGAGCATTTCTTCCCTGCTTAAATGACGTCGCCGCTCCATAATAACGTTGGTTTTAATCAGTAGTAGGGAAACAGTAGCACTAATAATGTCTTCAATGCGTTGTATGTTTTTATAGGGAAAATATTGACAGCTGATTTTCATCTTTTACTCGAATTTGATTCACAGTTCCCGATTCAAATTATGAAATGCACCAAAAAGGATCCATATAAATTTATAAAATCATAAATTTATTACAAAGCCACATCTCAATCTCAAGAAATCCGCATAAAAATGCTTGATCCCTAGACACTTTTGATGTGTGTATATATGACCGTCATTTAGAAACCTGCATTAGGGTTAGATGAGTTGCTAACCTTTCAGCCAAAATCCCTTCTGTCAATTTTGGCACTACTATTCATACCCAACAAGAATCCAGTTATTCGCCAAAATTAAGAGTACAAGCACACCTACCTACTATACCAGGGTTATCGATTGGCGAATTTAATTTCAGCAACACAGCACGTTCAGCCGATAGGAGGTCCCTGGGGGCCGATTTGGACCCCGGAACATGCTCATCGCAATCGATGCCCGAGTTATGGGTTCCTTGCAGTTTTATTATGATTTGTAGGTAACGTACACGTTCCTACTGCTGATGTCGTGAAATAGAAGTTTTATACAATGTAAGATGTATGTGACTTTCGCTTATTATGTTCTTTTTTACTGACTTGGACCCAATTTCTGAATTGAGATTTTGATTAAGGGGGAAGCGCTAAGGTGGCCCGCGAAATTCAAATTTTCTTACGTTTTTTGCAATTTGCTGGTCAGTATTAAGTTGTATGTTGATTAAAATATGATTCGCGGTCGTAACAAATATGTATTTACAGAATTATAATCATTAAAGTCATCAACACAACTCTCTAAGACCATGTAATCCCCAAATGTCAAGATTTCATGAAATAGTCATTCTTGGGGATTACATGGTCTTAGAGAGTTGTGTTGATGACTTTAATGGTTACAATTCTATTAATACATATTTGTTACGGTCGCGAATCATATTTTAATCAACATACAAGTTAATACTGACCAGCAAATAGCAAAAAACGTAAAAAAAAATGTTTTTCGCGGGCTACCCTGGCGCTTTCGCCTTAAGGGGCTTACATGACCTAAAGCGCGGTCACTGTCGGACTGCATAGAAAAGATAGAGAAGCGCTATGACACAACGCTGGTAATTTATTGCAAGTTATGAAGCAATTATTTAATTACAAAAAATCTGTTTGAATTACAAAATTAATAAAAAACCTAGTATTTTACTATGTTGCTTGTGGAATAATCTGACAAAAAATTTGAATGATTGTATGTATATTAGTATGGTTTTTATTGTAAAAAGAAGGTTTTTAGAGCTATCTTCATGATTTTTTTCTATCGTATCAAATTAGTTGTATTATGTTTTCAACACACTACCTATTATTATTATATCCTGAAGAATATCATATATTTTTTTGATTTTGTTTACTGTAGTCGATCATCTACGAAATTCCAAATTTCTTTGCAATAAATTCGATGTTCGCGGGCTACATTTAACAGAATTTTTATTTGCCTTAGCTAATGCTAAAGTACAGTTTGATAAATTCTCAACGTCAAATTCTTAAATCAGAATCCGAGTTTTATAAAAAAGTTTTATAAGTAGGTGTGTTTTGTTTTTTCCTTAACCCCGCTACTAATAAACGTTGTGTAGTGTCTGTATAGTTACACAACGCTTTGTCTTCTTCTTTCGAAAGTCAAATTACTAACGACTGAAAGATAGAAATCGGTGTGTAACTATTTATCTGATATAATACGTTTATTAGTAAGAGGGTAAGCTTGTAATACACATGCCTGTAACTTGCACAAAAGTATGCAAGTAGCTTGCATGCCATTACGGTATTCACCAATCGGAAGTTGTTATGGCACACTTGTTTTCCGGGCTTTAGTTGTCGTGAGGAGATTTTGAGTATGAATGTAAGGAAAAAATTAATAAACGATGGATGCACACAATCTGAATGAAAAATGGGTAGTGACTACTGAGATTTATTTATTTGATGACGGCTAATAGAGATATGCAGGAAGAAATCATGTTGCAATCAACTCAGCCTGTGGAAGTCCACTGCTGCACAAAGGCCTGTCGCATGCTGCGCCATAACACCCTGTCCTCCGCTGCCGTCCGCATCCAGTCTGTTCCAACCACCTTTATATGGTCATCCATCTAGCTAGGGGGTGTTTCACACTACACTTGCCGATACGCGGTCTCCACTCCAGGAGGTCTACTCCGAAGTGGTTGATTGTCGTGTTGGCCGAATGTTCGGTCATTTTCTGATTCGAATATTGTTGTCCTACTTCGAATTTAAAAAAAAAGGGTAAAAAAAAGGGTAGGGTTCTAAAAAGGTTCGTATTGGCACAGTTTGGTTGGGACCTATAGTCAATATAGGAAATGAAAGGTAGTAGAAAATGACCCAACATTCGGCCGATACGGTGGTTAACCGCTTCGGAGTAGACCCCCAGGACTTGTCTGTTCCACTGGCCATCGATCCTTCGACAAACATGGCCAGCCCACTGCCACTTCAGCTTGCTTACTCTGCAAGTTATGTAGGTTCTTTTCCGGATAACTTCGTTTCTGATTTTATCTTTCAACAAACATGCTACGCCGACCACAAAATATAACTTTAAATATAAAGATAAAAACTATCCTATGTCCTTCCCCGGGATACAATCTATCTCTCTGCCAAATATTGAAATCCGTTCAGTGGTTTAGGCGTGAAAATGTAACATACAGACAGACAGAGTTACTTTCGAATTTATAATATTAGTATGGATACGCGGCATGCATTGGTTTTGAATGGGATAGTTGATATTTTCTACTCGATTGCGATGTTGGTCCTATGGAGAAAGCTGTTCAATTTGAAAGCCTGTACCACACCCTTTTTGACCACACAGAAAGATGTGGTCGGTGGCGGTGTGGCGGTGATTTATACATTTATAGGCAGAATATTGGTATGGTGCCAAAATTGGCATAATGCTTTCGTGGTCGGTGATGAGAGTCACGTCACCTTGATTAGATTCGCTAGTTATTTTACCGGCTCGCTTACTTTTTGAATCCTATACATGGATTTTTACGGCTAAGTAATAACAGCCCCACGGGTAGATCGATCAGGTTAAGCTGCGCTTGCCGCGGTTGGACCATGGATGGGTGACCATCTTTACATACCAAGACCCTCCGTGCCTCGAAATGCAAGTCCCGGCTATCATCCGTGGATCTTTGACAGTCGTTACGGGTCGTCAGAAGCCCGAAAGTTTAACAACCAGTTTTACCAAGGGGTTTCGTATTACCCAGTAACTGGGTTGTGAAGGTCAGATAGGCAGTCGCTCCATGTAAAATACTGGTACTCAGCTGCATCCGGTTAGACTGGAAGCTAACCCCAACATAGTTGGGAAAAGGCTAGGCAGATGATGAATATGGATTGATAATATTAATTGATTATTGTCATAAACGAATGAGTAATATTTGATTGATGTCATAGAACATACTATGTTCTATGACATCAATCATATAAAACAATAAGAATGTGTCACTCACTGTCTCACACAAGGCCCACTCATAAATAATAATAATAATAATATTCCACAACTATCACACAACGCCGTCTAGTCTCAAGCTAAGCAGAGCTTGTGTTATGAGTACTAGACAACTGATAAACATACTTATATATTTCTAAATACATACATATATAGATAAATTACACCCAGACACAGAACAAATGATCATGCTCATCACACAAACATTTGTCCTGGGTGGGAATCGAACCCACGACCTCCGGCATAGCAGTCATAGTCACTGACCACTAGACCAACAGGCCAGTCAAATAAAGATTTCCAAACAACGATCGATATATGGCACTAATTTTATTACAACCCGTAATGATAGACAAACTATCGCGATACAAACATACATAAGATAGCGGCGCGCCCCGGCTTCGCACGGGTAGATATTCGTATTTAACAAAAATAAGATATAAGGATTTTTCGGCGTTACTATTGCATATTTTAACATGGAAAAGTAGTTATTGTGACGTAACTGTAATAGTTAGACATATGGTAGACTTTTTTGTAAATATTGATATCCTCTATAAAACTGTAGTACATAATTTTGCTCTATTGTTAATAGTTTCCGCAGCGTACGCGATTTATGGATTTTTTTTTGGTATTTTTTTCACACCTTGGGTTACATTATCGAAGTTTTCATACGGATCCCTAACTTTTTTTTTTAATATTCTATACCTATGTTCATCAGGGATAATGTAGGATTCTAATGGTGAAATAATTTTTTATATCGGTCCAGTATTTTCAGAGCCTATTCAATTTTTTTTTTTAAAGCTTTGCCTATCCCTAGAAATTTCTCCTGTATTGTGGGTGCGTTTACAAACATTTAAACTCACATACACAAACAGCCAGACCCGGAACAACTACTTGCAGGTCATACAAATATTTGTTCCGTGCGGGAATCGAACCCGCGACACGCAGCGCAGCAGTCAATCGCTTAACCACTGCGCCAACCGTGCCGTCAAATTCAAACAAACAAACAAAATCTTTCCTCTCTAAAATATTAGCGTAGGTTTGATCGATTATTTTATATTTTGTGAATGTGAGAGCGTTGTGGGCCTTGTATATTTGTAGACCATTTTCTATTGTGTTAAGTACCTGGTACTTATTGATTAGGCCTATACTGTCCTCCCATACCTATTAACACTGTACTTTGAAAATATTGTAAAAGCCAATTATTTTTTAAAAGAGTGACCATGGAGTTTCTTGCCGGTTCTTATCCAAAGGAAACGACTAATTGAAACCATGCACCCAGCTTCTGACGTTTCATAAGTGCCCATGTAGGTTTATGTAACATAAAATATTTTGATTTTACGACAAATCTTCTTCTTCGCGTGTCAATGGCAAATATAACATGAAAAAAATATACATGGCCCACTTGAAAAACCTTAAATAGACTTCGTACCCAAGTAGGCCGCAGCAAGGACAACCTCAACAAGTGGGGGTTCATGGAAGGCTCTGACCTCCCTCCGGTGTGTATGCGGCGTCTCTCCACCGAAAATGGCTCAACAAACTTGAAATCACGAAAAAAAATCAACTGTTTCCTACAATTTGACGAGTTATACGAACATAAATGTAGGGAACAGCTGATTTTGTTTTCGCGATACAGGTTTGGTCCTATACCTAGTAAAAGTTGTTAAAATACGATGTCAGATGGGAGGTAAGCCATTGTCGGTGGAGAGACGCCGCATACACACCGGAGGTCTAAGCCTTCCATGAACCCCCACTTGTGGAGGTTGTCCTTTATAAACGTTATTTATAAATTTCGGCCTCAGTCCCCGTAAAATTATTCTGTCTAACCGCCAACATTTGACCAAGCATATAACAACAAGCAGTATCATGTTATCACGTCAGCATCATGCAAATCCAGCATGAAATCCAACCGTCGTCGCATAGCATGACATTCTACCAATTGGTTTGACACTAAACACTGAATATTTATCCGTTTGCATTCCGGACTTTGTCATTGTTCATTATTCGCACACTGCACTCGCAAGTTTTTGTTTTACGAATTTATAGGATGTAGATTATTATTGAAGTTTTGATAGCCAATAAGTACATTTAAGGAACATACTTGGGAATTGTAAAAAACCTAGCCAAGTGCGAGTCGGACTCGCACACGAAGGGTTCCGTACCACAAGGCAAAAACGCCGAAAAAAACACGTTTGTTGTATGGGCTCCCATACAACAAACGTGTTTTTTTCGGCCCTTAAATATTTATTTTATTCTGCTTTTAGTATTTTTTTGTTATAGCGGCAACAGAAATACAGCATCTGTGAGTTTTTTCAACAGTCTAGCTATCACGGTTCATGAGATACAGACAGACAGACGGGCAGTGGAGTCTTAGTAATAGGATCCGGTTTTTACCCTTTGGGTACGGAACCCTAAAAATCAGTGCTGCGCTGTTCAGGAAACTCTTTATCGTCCCTGATCTGAGCACTTCTTTATAGCTATGTAATAGTTTAGGTCATCATCTGTCGAGCCTTTTCCAAACTATGTTGAGGTCGGTTTCCAGTCTAACCGTATGCAGCTGAATACCAGTATTTTACATGGAGTGACTGCCTATCTGACCTCAACAACCCAATTACTAGGTAATACGATACCCCTTGGTAAGACCGGTTGTCGACTTTCGGGCTTCTGACGACCCGTAACGACTGTCAAAGATCCACGAATGACAGCCGGGACCAACGGCTTGACGTACTTTCCGAGGTACGGAGAGGTATTGATATGTAAAGATGGTCACCCATCCACGGACCAACCGCGGCAAGCGTAGCTTAACCTGATCAATCAACTCGTGCGGCTGTTATTACTTAGACACAAGCCTCTCTACATATAAGAAAACTGTTAAGTACCTAACTATGTAATGTAAGTTCTTATGTGTAGGTACTTAAGGCGTCTTTCATCACCATTGTTCTCAAAACGGTAAAGGAAAACATCATGTTTCATCATCAACATGTTCTAGAATCAAAATTTCAAAGTCAAGTGGCATCTACCAAACTGCACTGGGCCCGCGTGGTGTATTACGGCTCACTCCCTCCCACTGAGAGGAGCCTGTGGCCCAGCAGTGGGAACATTATATGAGTACAGGCTGATTAAGTGATTATGCTGTCCTACATTGGGGTATCCGGACTGGAGCTAAAACAGTAGCTACAGCTCTAAAATAGTAAGCCATAGAAGCCTCGGTTTTTTACAGTTTATTTGAAAGTAAAATATGAAAAAAACATGTCACTGACGAAAAACCCACCCCTAGCTATACCAGCTTCCGTTTCCCTTTAATAAATCCGAGCTATACCTAACATGGACATGTAGAAATGTAGGTACTGTCAACAAAATAGATAGATGACCTGGTAACTAACTACAACTCATTTTTCGAAAACCAAATCTTTGACATTTGTTACTGAGTGTTTGCTGAGTGAGCCTTAAGTTTAAAAAGTTACATATTATGTACAGACGCCAGCACATAAAGCTACTACAATCTGTCAAATTTTCAAACAGATTGTAGAAACCCGAAACTGTAAAATTTTCCCAATCAACTTAGAATCTTATGCTTTCATATGGTTCAAAGTTGATTGGGAAAAGTCTGTACCTACAAATTAAGGTCCCCTTGCAATAAAAATCACTAAACACGTTAAAAGAGTTTAAATCATCGCATCATTCTAATTGACCACAAATCAAGGGTAAGACAACCCTGAGGCTAGTTGGAGTGACGGTCATCGCGAGATAGCTGATTCACTGGATAATTAAAGCGACCAGACTGCTATTACCAGGCTAATGATTTGATGGGATAATGTGCCTACGTAGAGCAGAGATGATAAATTCCTAGCTGATAACCAATCTCTTTTGTGGACTGTACATGAATCCAGTCGTTTCCGCCAGCCACGTCACTAGGTACCACTCCATAGAGAGTACACCACGAAAATTAAATAACAACACAATAACGGTCACGCCATGCCTGATTTTTTGATGGATCTTGTTTTGCATTCGGCTTTGTTATCATTTTTAGTGTTGGATTTCAGTTTTAGGCCTATATAAAATTGATGCTATTTTGGCTTTGAAGCATGTGAAAACCATTGTAGGGACACTCCCTTGACTACAGTATTTTTATCTTACGAAGCGGCGCGTGCTTTACTTGTGGTTACCAAAATGTACAATCGAGCTGTAAATGTGTGTGTAAGCAAAGATGCTCTCGGTACCGTCTGAAACAATGGTGAAATCGGAAGCGTCTGTTATGTGCTGACGCTACTCGTCTTCGCGCACACATTTACAGCGTGTTTGTACATTTGGTTACCGCAAGTAAAGCGCGAAAAAAAACTGTACTTTTTCTTTTTTTTCGGAAATCATCAAATGACTCTTCCCGCTCTGGGTGGAGCGGAAGGGAGTGTCAGACTCTTACTGACTAATACCCACCCGTGTTCCTTCCTTAGCCCTTTATGTTCCGGGCCAGCGGTAATTCTTTCGGACAATCCCGCTGACCCGGAAAAATCTGTACTTGACTATAATATTATTGTACTTTGAGTTAACTCAAACTGCTGTTTACTTACTGCTAAACAAACTTTAATTGCATTCTGAATGTTCTATAGCTGAAATAGAATAGCTCTTAACAGTCCTCAAACATCATAATAGCACCTTTATATTTCATTTTTTAAAGAAAGACACTGCAGCAACAAAAATTACAACTAAAATTCTCCATCTTGTAAAGTCGTATTATCCCCTAAATCATTATCACGTCATTCTTCTTGTTAAAATCATTTTCCTTCAACATAAAAGATAAGAAAGCCGTATAATCACAGAAACGGCACTAAACTGACACTCACTTAAGTTCACCGCCACTAGAAGTACCAGTTCGGTGAAGGAAGAAAGAATACCAATCCTTAACGTTTCACCGTCTTCCCTTAGGCATTACGGTAATCAACCCTTGAACACGTAACACCCCCTATAATACTGCTGCAAAACTGACTTACTCCTGAAATAAACCGTAGAGCGTTGTGATAAGAGTGTGGGTAAGTGTGTCTGGGTTTGTGAGCTACAAAATGTAACTTTGTTGCCAATTTGTAAAGGTGTGTACATATACTAATGTTAATAGGAGACGTTCGATTTCTTAGAAGAGATAGTGTAATTTTCAGGTAAGACTTCGAAATATCCTGATAACGTTAATTTAAGTAGTTAACGGTTCTGTTACGAAATAGTTTGGTCCTAGCGCCCAAACTACAATTTAACCTTTCGCGGTCCTGAAAAACTTGGAAATCGTACTATATTTGGAACACAATTTATTTGTATTTCAGTAACCTTACCATGATCCCCGGCATGTCCTAGAACCATAAATGCGAAGATATGTGACATCCACCAATCCGCACTGAGCCCGCGTTGTGGATTGCGGCCCACTCCCTCTCACACAGAGGAGGCCTGTGTCCCAGCAGTGGGAATATTTTAGGCTGATTATGCTATCATGATCCTTAATCTAAAATTAAACTAGCCTTCTGAACCATTTATTCAACATTCACGATGATGATGGTAAAGGTTGTATTAAACAAAAAAAAAAAAAACTGTAGCACTCCGGGAGTGCCGACAGAAGTGAAAACAAAACACAAACAGAATACTTTGCCATCACTCACTGACTTATTGGATATACATTAAAATCGAGTTCATCCCGAGGACAGCCGAAGAACACATGCGAAGCGTTGTCGGTTACGGTAACAGCGGCGCGAGTTCAATTGTTTTTTCCCATCTCAAAAAATGACCAACGCGCCTAAAGAAGACTAAGAAGACACTTCAAAAATCCCAACCATCATATACGTTCACTATTGACTGTATTATCCACCAGCTCAACGATAATGCCCACAGAACTCGCCTAAAAGAGTTTAAAGATAAGAAATTTACATATCGACAAACAGAGTCGTATCTGCAGGCTCCCTAAGCCAATCGCTTCAGCGGTTGTGTAAAAACTGCTATAAAAGTCAACGAGCCTGTAACTCCTAAACTTTGAGAGTAATAAAGTTCAAGCAAACCGTTTGAAGCCAAGAATTTACTTAGATTATGCTGGTATGAAGCTTTTTAATCGAAAGATTGTGTTTGGGAAAAATGGGTTTCCATCCCAATAAACATAATATTTGAGATGTTTCCAAGTTCAGCTTACAGCTTTATTATCTGCATATGGCTACAGTTTAAGTGCGTGAACTTTCAGGAAATAATATGGTCCTCATTTTGAAAAGTTACACCACTGGACATTGGTCGGGAAATTCACTATCAAACCAATTGACTATAAGGTCATCATCTGCCTCATCATCTGTCTATCCTTTTATTATTATTATTTATATATACTTCCCAACTATCCCCCAACCCCCCCTCCCTTCCCTTTTCCCAACTATATTGGGATCGGCTTCCAGTCTAACCGGATGCAGCTAAATACCAGTATTTTACATGAAGCGACTGCCTATCTGATCTCCACAATCCAGTTACCGAGTAATACTACACATCTTGGTATTACTGGTTGTCAGACTTTCGGGCTTCTGACGACCCGTAACGACTGTCAAAGATCCACGAATGACAGCCGGGACCAACAGCTTAACGTGCTTTCCGAGACCCGCAAGGGGTCTTGGTATGAAAAGATGGTCACCCAGCCACGGACCAACCGCGGCAAGCGTAACTTAACCAGATCGATAGAACCGTGCGGCTGTTAACTTAACCACAAACTCCTCCAATCAATTGAACTTAAATTGTCAGTATATTCAAATCACAATTGTATGAAATGGCTATAATACGGCCATTGACGTAGGATGTCAATTTGCTGACTGTACAAAAAAGAGCGGCTCACGAATAACGTCAAAGTCAGTAGAAGCCCTTTGCCTGCTAATATACCTAAAACTGCGATGACTAATATCCGTTTTGCCAGGAATGGTGAATTGGTGATTCCGTAATCACCATTATTATACCAGGCCATGCATCTGATAGATACCACCCCGCACTGGGCCCGCGTGGTAGATTACAGCCCACTCCCTCGAAGAAAAAAGGCCTGTGTCCCAGCAGTGGGAACATTATAGGCTTATTATGTTATGCATCTGTTGTACCTATCATAGCGACCATAGGGACACCCGTAGGTACGAGGATGACCTCTAAAACTATTAAGAAATACCTAATTCTATAAATATCAATACTTATTGTTCATTTGGCTACCACTCTACCAGGGACCCATGGAATTATACAATTTTCCACGACCAAGTATATTTTATTACAGCGCCATCTATGTTGTCATACTGTAACGAATAGTCCGACAAAGTGCAATTTATAGGTACCTGCGCGTGTTGGACTGAGTGTAAAATTGCAGTCACCTTCATTGTAATGCTAAGAATTCCCAACAGATGGTAGTACACATGTAATAATTCAGTACATTTTTTGCACACCAGCAGAGGTGTATAATAATAGTAAGTACACCTACATTTAATTCCCAGTTATTGGGGTGAGCCTATAGCCGTCAAGCGGGCGCAAATCCAGACTCCACATTGCTACTGACAAAGTCCTTTTGGAAAAACCCGATCACAATCGGCACCTGGGAATTGGACCCAGGATCATCATGAGACCATCGGTGAATTTCAATGTCACTTCAGATGAAAGTTATTTATTATTAAAGTAAGTACCTATTGCAGTCCACTGCTGGACACAAGCCTCTCCCAGGCTGCGCTATACCACCTCCTCCTTCGCCTTCTCTAGCTTATAATAGTGGTCTATGATCCAGTCTATCCCAGCCACTTTCTTAAGGTCGTCTCATTAAAATACTTGCTTCAAACAAAATAGTTTAATTCTTACACTTAAAATAAATTAATACCTCAACAGTTCATTTAAGTAGGTACATAAATAGATAATCACTATTTCAGTAAATCAGTAAGCATCATCATATCACGGAAAGTGGCAAAATATTTTTATACTGACAGAAACACATAGTGGAAAACGAGGATCTTCCTTAGATAGCCGTAAAGCAAAAACAATTTAAATGTATACAACTACCAGCAGCGCCCCGCGGTTTCACCCGCAAAAGTGTCGATCCCGTGGGAATATCGGGATAAAAACTACCCTATGTCCTTTCCCGGAACTCAGACTATCTCTATACCAAATTTCATCTAAATCGGTTCTGCGGTTTAAGCGTGAAGAGGTAAGAGACCGACAGACACACTTTCGCATTTATAATATTAGTATGGATTAATATCTACGTGTTACACGAGATTCAAGAGCTTGTTTCAGTTTTTCAGATAGACTTATTTACAGGCGAAAAAAAAAACACCTACACCAGAAAAAAAAAAGTCCCGCAAAGAACAAAAATTCGATAACGGAACTAATTTTAAGTAAGTACATATACCCTATCTATACGGACATGATTCGTAAAAATAAAAGCATGTAAGTACAACGAGTACACGTTTTTAAATCAACTAAGTAATCTGATATCACAAAATAATCACATTTTTATCGGCACATTCCAAAATCAAAACTCATTCAACGTCACATTAATAAAACCGCCTGAATAGCGCAAGCGCAGCTGCTGACGTCATCACAAGGGTAGAAGTATCCAGCTGATGCCCACTGTTAACCCTGCAAGTGTATTCTGTGTTGTTGAAAGTGAAGAACTGTGTGTCCTGAAGACTGTAGTTGGCAATGGCCTGGTCCAGCTTGACAGCGTCTGTGTCTTTTAGATGCGGTGTGCGCGTTAGCTTCCATATTTCATCTGAAAAGAGGGAAATAGGTATATGAAGACTTATAAAGCATTTCATTCATTAATTTAAGCATTTTGATTTTCTTTACCAGTATTAATCTATATATTTATTTATTTATTTATTTATTTAACATAAAACGGCCAAGGCCAATTACATTAGTTAAAGACACAAACACATTTTAAAAGAACAGAAAACAAAAGCATACAATTACTCGCCAGTCATACGCTCATCTCACAATACCCCAAACATACTGACAAGATCTTCTTCCATCCATCCGCGAACACATCACAGTCAGGCTTAGCGTCCAAGAGCGCGTTAAGCGCGGAGAGTGTGCGAGGAACAGGAGACTGGGCTCGCGCGACGGTTCGACTCCAAGGCACGGCGAACAATCTATGCCTCCTGGCACGGTTGTAGTTTACCGGAGCAAAAAGATGGGACAGCTCGTCCAGCAGTTCAGGAGCATCTGTTTTTCCGTGAAGGATCTTAACCATATTAATAATTTGGTCATTATTTCTTCTGACCTCGAGAGAATTGTACCCTAAGCAGCCTAAAAGAAAGTTTGAAGGGTACATAAACGGATAATAACCATTAAGCCGTTTATAAAGGTACCTAAGATAAGCCTTTTGTACCTTTTCCAAGAGTAAAGTGTACTTCTTTTCGTGCGGGTTCCAGACGCATGCACTGGACTCCAGTTTACTACGAACAAGTACATTAAAAATAGATTTAATTGTGCTGATGTTGCCAAAATCTTTAGCATTGCGCAGTATGAAACCCAATCGTCTAAATGAATCTTTTGCTACCGATACCATATGATCATGAAACGTAAGCTTGTTGTCAAATGTGACACCCAGATCCTTCATTCCAGTTGTTCTGGTAATAATACAGCTATTCATTGTATAAGGAAAGGTGATAGGGTTTCGTGCTCGAGTAAAACTCACAACGAAGCACTTGGAAGAATTAAATTCCATTTTGTTCCTAACACTCCACTCAAATATCGCCTCAATATCACGCTGCAACGCAAGACAATCGGCTTCAGAGCGAATTTCGGAAAAAAGTTTCAGATCGTCTGCATACAATAGACTTCTGGCGTGGTGAATAACTGAAGGAAGGTCGTTGATCATTATCAAGAAAAGAAGCGGTCCCAGGATTGATCCCTGACTGACTCCGGAACGCGTATAATAGGGCTTGGATTCATAAAGGCCCAGTCTGACAAACTGTTGACGATCGCGGAGGTAGTCAGCGAGCAGCCGTAACAGACCTGGCGGAAATCCGATGGCACATAATTTTGCCAGGAGAATATCATTATTGACCCTATCAAACGCCTTCCGGAAGTCAAAGTACAAGACATCGACCTGGGCTCCACGGTCCAATCGTTTAGATATGTAGTCTACTAGGGTAAGAAGGTTAGTATTTACTGATCTTTTTGCTCTGAAACCATGTTGTTGGTCACATAAATACTTTCCAACTTGGGAAAAAATATAATTATGCAGTATGTTTTCAAAAACTTTAGCTGGTGATGACAAGATGGCAATGGGACGGAATTCCTCCACTAATACCTTATTCAAACCCTTGGGAATAGGAGTAACCCTTGAGATCTTCCATTGTGGCGGGTATATTCCGGTATTTAAGGATAGATTATATATATGCAATAAAGGTAAGCAAAAGTGTTCTTTACAAGTTTTCAAGATGTCTGGCGGAATGTTGTCTGGCCCTACTGAGCTACTAACTTTGAGTTTTATATAAAAGAAAGTCTGTTAGTTACACCACTTATAACTCAAGAACGGCTGAACCGATTTGGCTGAAAATTTGTAGGGAGGAGGAGGAGCTTAGAGCCAGGAGACGGACATAGGATACTTTTTTTTTTTTTTTTTATAGTAGGAGTAGAGTAGGAGTAGTGTAGGAGTAGGGTAGGAGTAGTGTAGGAGTAGGGTAGGAGTAGTGTAGGAGTAGGGTAGGAGTAGGGTAGGGTAGGAGTAGTGTAGGAGTAGGGTAGGAGTAGTGTAGGAGTAGGGTAGGAGTAGGGTAGGGTAGGGGTAGGGTAGAAGTAGGGTAGGAGTAGTGTAGGAGTAGGGTAGGAGTAGTGTAGGAGTAGGGTAGGAGTAGGGTAGGAGTAGTGTAGGAGTAGGGTAGGAGTAGGGTAGGAGTAGGGTAGAAGTAGGGTAGAAGTAGTGTAGGAGTAGGGTAGGAGTAGTGTGGGAGTAGGGTAGGAGTAGTGTAGGAGCAAAACAACGTTTGCCGGGTCAGCTAGTCTTGTTTATAAAAGGTTGTCGAGCGGATAAGTGTGCATACACAAGAAGTACGGCAGGAAGAGGTCCGTGGCTAAAAAATAACGCACAGGTCGATCGATCAGGTTAAGCTACGCTTTCTGCGGTTGGTCTGTGGATGGATGACCATCTTTACATACCGAGACACCTCCGTGCCTCGGAAAGCACGTTAAGCCGTTGGTCCCGGCTGTCATTCGTGAATCTTTGACAGTCGTTACTCAGAAGCTCGAACGCGACAACCAAGGGATATCGTATTACCCAGTAACTGGGTTCAGATAGGCAGCCGCTCCATGTAAAATACTGGTATTCAGCTGCATCCAGTTAGACTGAAAGCCGACCCCAACATAGTTGGTAAAGGCTCGGCAGTTAGGATAGTTGAGGTATCCCTACAGAAATACCACTACAGTATCGCTATTGGTTCATAGACCACTTCCCATACAAATTTAAACAGTATCCTTTATTTTTTATTTTAACGTGTTCAGATATCAATACCCATTACATCTGCAGAGTGTTGCTAGCTAATTTAATTTAACCCTGTATAGTGCTGTCCATAAGCAATCATAATCAAGGAGCTCTTATAACTATCTTTCACCATCTTTTAGATACTGCACTGCGATTTAACTAATAGCTACCAAATTCGATATAAACAGCGGCACAAATTAGATGAACGATTAGATTAAGTACGCCATTAAGTATTTCTTGATAATCTAAAAAATCTATTTCGACCATAACTGATTCTATGAAATTAACCACGAATGTCGGAAGCCAATCAAAGTTACGGCAGCCACACGTTTAATTAAAATAATCAGTAGTCCAAATAAAAGTAATTATTTAGATAAAGAGGTTTAAAAGTCTATTGGTAATGGGATGCGCAAAAAAAGTTTAGATTGGATGTCAGACACGTGTCAAAGAAGGCTTCAGTGGATCTTTAGAGACAGTACTAATAATAAAGCTGCAGAGCTGAAGCTGCTTTGTTTCATTGTTTGAAAGCGCTGGTACGAGCCAATAATGCTCATGCAGCAAAAGTACGTTTGCACGTACTTTAATGACAAATCAGTCGAGTCATTCGTCACTAAAACTCCGTTACGCGCTAATGTGCGGGTCGATAAGCACCTAAAAACCATATATTAAGTGTGGCTCAGATAACTAAGCGATAGCTTTAAACTGTTTCCACAAATAAACAATTAAAATTATCCGTGGTTTGGTGTAACTTAACTTGCTACCTACAACAACTACCGGGGTATCCGTCAATGACGAGAAAACCCCAACATCTTTTGGTCCTTCGAGCCGGATATTAGCGCGTAACGGAGTTAGTTTTGCATTTGACAGTCCTACGCTTGAGGAAGATTTTAGGCTATTTAACATCACACTAGCACTCTTAGGACCCAAAAAAAAGAAAAGGTAAGGCAGAACTCTAAACGAATACGAAGCAATAGCGCGGGCAGGCGATGGGATGTGACGGGGTGGTCGGGGGAACAAGAAATTTACGCGGACGAAGTCGCGGCAGAAGCTAGTAATTATAAAGAAACAGTCGAGAGGTGTGAAACACTAACCGAAGTTCCATTCGCTTGGCGAATGAGAGCAAGACCAAAACATATAAGAGCGTTTACGCCGTACGGCATTTCATACAAACTTTCAAGCCCTTGTTTTTCGAAATGAATGAACCGATTTTAATGAAACTTCATACGCATAAGCAGGATACTAAAGTCTAAAAGAACATTTTCGAAAAATAGTGTTACAGCCAAATTAGACCGATTTTAAAGTTTCCATAGAAACAGAGATTTCCAGTTAACTTTTTTTAAATAAGATATTTCGAAAATAATGTACCTACCGCTATAGGTAGGTACATTATTTTCGAAATATCTACCTATAGCTTAAGGGGCTTACAGGACGTAAGCCCCTTAGGCTATAGGTACATTTTCAGTTTTAACCTCGCGTTGTATAGGCTTTTCGCACAACAAAAAAAAACACAATTATAACTATGTCATATCCCTATGTATTTTACTGTGTGTACATAAATTATAAAATAAATAAATAAATAAAAAAAACAATGAGAAGTCAGCTTATACTGGACATGTATTTCTAGATAGATAATAATTTATATCGTCGTACGAATATAATACAAGATTAATAGTTTTACAACTTTATTTTACCAAATCTAAAAATAACAAAATTAAATCAGTTACTTAACTAAAACTATACAGAAAATAAAAAATAGCGTCGAAAAATTCATCCGCATCGCTGTCGACTGGTAATGTACCCAAGTGACTGGCGGCATTACCACATTGTAAAAGCCAGTCCTTAGGTCACGGGAAGTGTCAACCAGCCGTTTCGAAATTTCTTTAAAAAGACCATGAGCACTCGGACCCCACGGCCCGATACAAGTACTTTTTTGGATAACGTGCGTCACTGATAAGGAACTTCGTTCTAAAAGCAATGTATACAAAATATTTTGGACTCACCTATATACTCCATTTGAAATAAGATTAGACATTTAAATAAACCTTTTTTACAGTCCGTTCAACCGATTTTGAATTGTATTGGTGGCATGACATAATATGGCAGCTGCAGTAAACAGTTGGTATTGAAGCCACTTTTTCGCTTTTAATACCACCCATATGTCTACGGTAACGAAGCCACCTCTCTCTGCCAAGGACCAATATTTATTAGGACAAAAGCTAGTTTATTTTTAAATTTCAGGTTTCAAATCAAATAATAAAAAAGTCCTAGAATTGATTGTTCAATAAAATAGTAATACTATCTACGGAACCTTTGCAACCGTTCTCGTCATTGAAAGGTATTCGGATCGCTCAAGTTTCCGTGCGACCGCGCCCGGCCTCCAGCTGACCGGCAAATTACCGTCACTACCGTTTGTAGCAAAAACTTAATGTAATTGAAATTTTTCACTTTTGACTGTGCGACTGGATTACCTGAGGTTTTCCCCATTTCCATTCTAGTTTGACCTTAACTCAGAGTAATAGTCATAATCAGCCTATAATGTTCTCGGTGAGAGGGAGTGGGCCGTAATCCACCACGCGGGGCCAGTGCGGGTTGGCAGATGTCACATGTCTTCGAATTTTTGGTTCTAGGACATGCCGGTTTCCTCACGATGTTTTCCTTCACCGTTTTGAGAGCAGTGGTGATGTAATAATTTACACAAAGTAAAGCGCCTGTCTGGGTTCGAACCTACAACTCGTAAGTCGCGGCCGTTACCACTGGGCCACCACTGCTCTACTGGGCCACCACTGCTCTACTGGGCCACCACTGCTCTCTATAAACCTTAACAGACATTAAAATGATACACTCCTAAACAACATACGTAGGTATACGAACAGGGTGACAGGGTAATAGTGGTAATGGTAATACCTAATTATAATATTTATTAGCAGCGCCCCGCGGTTTCACCCGCATAAGTGTCGATCCCGTAGGAATATCGGTATAAAAACTATCCTATGTAAGGACATAGGATTGTTTTTATTCCGATATTCCAGAGAGATAGATTGCATCCCGGGGAAGGCCCCGGGATGCAATCTATCTCTCTGCCAAATTTTATCTAAATCCGTTCAGTGGTTTAGGCGTGAAAAGGTAACACAGACATACAGACAGAGTTACTTTCGAATTTATAATATTAGTATGGATTTGCCCGAAAAACCCCAATTAAAATCGATCTATCTATACCTACTAATAATAAAACTGGAGACTTTGTTTGTTTGAAGGCGCTAATCTCTCTACTACCAGTCGGTTTCGATTTTTTTTGCATTTGCTAGACCAAATTCTTGACGAAAGTTACAGCTTGCTATCACGCTACCGAGCAAAAAGAAATAAAGAGCGCTAAGCGAAAACGAAGTAACAGCGCGGGCGATGGGATGCGACGCGGCGGGTCGGGGGCCGAAATTTCACGCGGAGGAAGTTGCGGGCAGAAACTAGTATATTAATATGATTTAAGCGCAGGCCACCCCGCCAGCTAGCGGGCGGGCGGGCTAGGCGGGCGAACACCGTTTCACCTCTTTACATACTTCGGTTCACACCGCGAGCTACCAACTAACCTAACGAGCTAAGCTAACGAAATATCCGACGATTCCAGCGAAGCTACTCGTTCACCTCGTTGGCGCGCCCGCGCTTCGCTAGCTTAGCTCGCCCGCCAGCCCGCTCGCCCGGTTCGTTCTGCTATTCGTGCAAATTCGTCATTGAAAAGCCCGCTTAGCCCGCTTCGCCCGCTCCACGCGCTCCGCCCGTCCCTCGTCTGTCCGTAGTTTTCGGTGTGAACCCCATAGTTTAGCTCGCCAATATTTCGCGTAGTTTGTATAGTTTCCTTCGTTCGCTTCGCCCACCCGCCTAGCCCGCCCGCCCGCTAGCTGGCGGTGTGGCCTGCGCTTTAAGGGGCTTACATGACCTAAAGCGCGGTCACTGTTGGACTGCATAAAAAAGAAAGAGAAGCGCGATGACACAACGCTGGTAATTTAATGCAAAATATGAAGCAATTATTTAATTACAAAAAATCTATTGTTTGGACGAAAAAATTAAACACTAGTATTTTAGCATGTTGCTTGTAGAATAATCGATCTGACAAAAAAACAGAATGATTGTATGTATGTATATTAGTATGGTTTTTATTGTAAAAAGAAAGTTTTTAGAGGTATCTTCATGTTTTTTTTCTATCGTATCAAATTAGCTGTATCATGTTTTCAACACACTATCTACCTAGCATATATCCTGAAGAATATCATATATTTTTCTGATTTTGTTTACTGTAATCGATCAAAAATCGAGTAGAGTACCTACTCGATTTTTTGTAGTAGTCGAAAAAACACTTTTAGAAACAGTAAAAGTATATCTTTTACTGTTTCTAAAATTTGTGTTTTTTGCGTTTAGATCCTGTAAGCCCCTTAATACTTACAACTGCAGGTCAGAGCCAAGCTTATACGACAACAACAAGAACATACTCTTCCTTACACATTGATTGTGAATACATACAAGTATCTTACCGGGCTGCTATTTGCCCTAGAAAATCTTTACAATCTACGAGTATTGCATAATTAGCCTATAATGTTCCCACTGTTGGGACACTGGGCTCGTCTCTGTGAGAGGGAGTGGGCCATGATCCACCACGCGGCCCAGTGCAGATTGGCGGATGTCACATGTCTTTGAATTTTTGGTTCTAGGAAATCCCGGTTTCCTCATGATGTTTTACTTCACCGTTTTGAGAGCAGTGGTGATGAAATAATTTACACAATCTAAAGTGTCTACTTGGGTTTGTACCCACGACCTACATAATAACTCGTAAGTCGCGGCGGTTACCACTTGGCCACCTACTCTCATTAAGGGTATTATCAAGTTTTATATGTATACAGTTATTGTCCATACGTTTGCAGTTTCCTTTCCTTTTCAGCGATGGTTTAATGCGCAGATTATGCAAACATAGGTCACAATGGTGCCGATTCCCTTGTTCACAAACTAAACTAAATTTAAGTTCATTGCATCTATTTCTTTTTATTTCATTAAGAAAAGGACAGAAGATAAATATTAATTTAGTCCTTTCAAATTAAGATACTCTAGAGACGTTTAGACGTGATTAAAAAATTGACAACTAAAAATACGTCAATTTACGTCAGGCGCTGACTAATTTGACAGGACTAAACTAAGATTTATCTTCTGTCCTTTTCATAGTGTAATTTAAAGAAAAAGATGCACTGAACTTAAATTTAGTTTAGTTTGTGAACGAGGGAATCGGCGCCATTGTCTACAATGCCACATACCACTAAAAACTATAGACACTTTGAAACAGTGTTAAGTATAGAATCACGTGTAATTTATGCGTGCCAGCACACAGCGTGCAATCCATGTGTGTAATCAAATTTATCACGCGTCTCGAAACAACTAATGGTGGTAGACTGTATCGAGATAAGTGTACTTACTTATTGTCTCTAGAATTTCAATAGCTGCTATTTTTTTGTGTCGCCTTCTTGACCCCTGTGGTGATCATAAGGACCAAACAATTTTGCCGCTTCCTGTAGGTACTACCCGAGTAGTCTTTGTATGATGAGTTAATTCAATGTTAGTTAGAATTTTTCGATGTTTTCCTTCACCGTTTTGAGAACATAAAAAAAATACACAATGTAAGTAATTAATTAAAGTAACTGCTTGGGTTCTACCCACGTCCTACAACTCATAAGTTGCGGTCGTTATCACTGGACCACCGCTGCTCTGCTCTACGCTCAAAACAGAAAACATCGTGAGAAATCCGGAGAAATCGTGAGAATGTCCTAGAACCAAAAATTCCAAGACATATTATTATTGTAGCGTTATCTACAACGCCACATGTGAACAACGCGTCATACTGACGTCACGCAAAATGAATACACGATTCTCCTCCTGGAGAAACGTGCATTCATTGAGTTCCATAAAATAGTACAAGAAAGGAATCCATACAAGCCCTTCGTTTTCTCTAAGGGGCCGTCTCCACGAGCGAGAGAATCGCGGCGATATAATCGTCGCATGACCCGTAGCATGTTTACTTGTGATACCAAATAGTTTTTTTTTTTTTTAAAGCTGGTAAATAATAAAGCTGAATACTCACAAGTACTGCTGTTTCCATCATCATTGTTGTAGCAAGCGAAGACGACCGCGTAGTGGTCGTAGTTCACATCCAGGAATGAGTAGGTTTCAGTCTTTTCATCTGTGAATTGTAAAGCAGATGTTTTACTGACAAGCATGGGTTACCAGAAGCCACTGTGTTAAATGGTTCTAATTTTAGGAATTAAAATTCCGGGATTTTTTACGGGATATAGGAAGAGTGCAAATTACGCTAATAATATATAAGTCGATGGTGCAAATATATTACTTTTTAACCTCATAAACTCCAAAAATTTCATTTTTATTTTCATCTGGCAAATTTACTAGAAGTGACAGCTGACTTTGGCATATTTGTTTTTAAGCTTATAATATTTTAATTTACAAAAATAAAATTGATATTTGGTAATAATATAAATTTCCATGAAATTTACTACGTCTAGGAGTAGGTTACTCATTATGTTTTCATATAAATATATTTTTATAAAGCGAATCAAACTTTTTGACACATGAAAAAGTGGCAAAGTAAGCATATTTTACGGTATAGACGTATGAGGAACAGGGTATAAAGTTCACTCATACTCTATAGAAAAGGGAGGATCCTCCGACCAGACGGGTGTTGTGTCTGGCGGGCAACTGCCCGATGATTCATATCGGGCCGTTCTATCTATGCTAGTTGCGCGGTAAACTGTGCTTACGAGATGCAGGATTTTGCGTGACGTTAGTATGACGAGTTACGCTACGGTGTGGGATGTGACTATTATACCCTACTAGCAACGCCCCGCAGTTTAACCCGCATAAGTGTCAATCCCGTGGGAATTTCGTGATAAAAACTATCCTATGTCCTTTCCCGGGACTCAAACTACCTCTGTATCAAATTTCATCCAAATCGGTTCAGCTGTTTAAGCGTGAAAAGGTAACAGACAGACACACTTTCGAATTTATAATAATTAGTATGGATATGGTTCTTAACAGGTGACCAAGCTATTGACAAGTGTTAATTCTGTATAGCTGTTAATTCACTTAGTAGTAAGTTGTGGAAATTAGCGTGGAAGTGTAAATAGTTGATGTATTTGTAAAAGACAATGTTTACATAATTTCACTGTTTTCTTTGTTAATCATTTGTAATAAGATTTTGAGACATTTTGTAATAAGTTTTGAGTATGAATGTGGAAAGGTTATAAGATTAGTGGAAGACCAAAGAAATGTTGGATAAACTATGTGAAAAATCATAAATGGCTAGAAAGGAGGCGACTACTGAAATGACGACTAAAAGAGAACAACTCGATTCGTATCGTATCCTTTGAAAAATGGCACAGTCAGTATTCTATAGACAAATAATATAATCATATTTAAGATATCTACTCCGGCTTACTTCTTACAAAAATTGACCCTTCGCTACTGCTATGCCGCCTGTATTGTCCCACTATTGAGCAAAGTCCACCCTTTTCCACACAATTCTGTCCTTTGCGAGTCAGTCCCTACGGTAGTCCGGGCCAGTCCCTACGGTAGGAGTCAAGCTCGTCCCGCCATAACAATACTGCGCGCCAAAACCAAGATAACAGACGTTACCCAGAAAGCCGAGGTGGGACTGCGCCGGACATGTCAGCCGCGTGTCAGATGACAATTGGGCTAAGAGAACCCCCGATTGGATTTCACTAAACGCCCGACGCCATCGCGGCAGGCCAAGACGATACGGTAATGAAGGCACAATATTAATTGCCTTATCTACATGATCACACTAATATTATAAAGGCGAAAGTTTGTGTGTGTGGGGGTGTGTGTGGGTGTGGGGGGGGGGGGGTGTTTATACGTTTGTTACTTTTTCACGCTCAAACGGCTGGACCAATTTTGATAAAATTATGTATGGAGGTAGCTGACACCCTGGATTAACATATAAGCCACTTTTTATCCCGATATCGACATAAACGCGGGTGAAACCGCGGGGCGCAGCTAGTACTATATATTTCTCTAGTATGTAAATCATTCAATGGTGTCACCTCTCACAACCACCAGAAACAGCGTCGCCTCCCACAACCACCAGAAACAAGTACTAAAAATGTGGTTCATTATATTTTGGAGGGAACCTTCTAGACGTCAGGACTTTTATGTATGTTCATTCCCTACACCCTGAACAAGTTTCTGAAGGAATCGCTTAGCTTCCTGCTGACGCTTTTGGGCCATTTGTTGACTGAACTATAAGATTTTGATTCAATACCTTACCATCATATGAAACCAGCAACAGATCCCCAGTATTGTTGCTTTTCGGATCCGGGATCAGAGCTACGGATCCATTGTAGAATGTCACAGTATGATTAGTGATCCAGCTGATGGATACATCTGTTGTGTTCTCGTGGTCGAAGTTGACGGTGGCACAGTCACCTTGTACCACCATGTCTTCCGTCGCTGCCGCTGTTAGGTACCAGACGCCGTCGAGCTGGGGTGTTAAAAAGATACTGTGAGTATTATCGGTCATAAAAGGTGGATCAAAAGGTCATAGCACACGTATCAAACCGGAAAGGGATCGGCACTGTATCAACTCGAGCCGTTCAGTATTCTTTGTATGAAACTCCCTACTGCAATGCACACTAATCGGAATCGTAACGTAATCGCCTTGACTCGGGACATGCTCGCGAACCGCGGTGCGGTGCGTTATGGCTCGTCGTCCCCGCGCTTACGTCTCTCCGTAGCCGAGCTTACGTCTCTTTGTCCACCCTTGCCCCTCTCACCCCTCCGGCCTACCTCCTGCACCATCAACCAGCGGTCGGCGAGCCGTAAGCGCGGCGTCGCCTAGCCGTAGCCAAGTTAACGCATCGGAGCTTCTGATACGCTTTGGTTACGTGCTTACGTTAGGTTGACGCCTGTTTGACGGCGAGGCGAAAGGCGATACGGCAATCCCATTACGATTTGATACGTGTGCGTACCTTTATGAGCCTGTTTCACCACCTACGATTAAATTCCCGTGGAAGATAATTTCATACAAATTCTGCCACTCTATTCTGTAAAAATCTGAGTCTTTGGTCAAACTGGACCCACGGGATCACTCAACCCTATCACATTTTGAATAGGTCGACTGGACCCACTGCCCAATTTCATCATTAGCACAGTCACGGAATAAAGCCAAATCTTTTAGTTTCATTTTTAGGACTTAAATTAAAACTTAGGTGAAATGAGCGTGAAGTGAGCTGTCAATAGTGTCAGTCCCTAGGACTAACCGATCAATTCTGTAAAAAAATCACCGTGAAAAATTTGACGGTCTAACGGTACTTTAACCCAGAACAGCATAGCCATTCACAACCATCCGACAGGCTATCGTATCGAAAACTTTCAATAACCTGTTTTGCCTTGCCCCGACAGCAGACAGCTGTCGAAAGAATAGCGGTCCGCTATTTAATTTAGGGCTGATTTTTCAATCGTCTGATAACTTTATTCGAGGAATAATTTTTAAATTTTGACAGTTGTTTCATACAAATACTGTCAAACGTCAATTTTATTCCTCGAATAAAAGTTATGTCGCGATGGAAAAATCAGCCCTTAAACTGACAATGTTTTCGGGTTTTGGACTTGTGAACAGCACTTAGACGAATCCTACGATAACCTTGATTGATGTTCGATACGGTACGGAAGCGTATCGAGTGGTTGTGAATAACTAAGCAGATACCGGAAATAGACTGACAAAACCAACCAATGAGGAAGTATCTACTAGTTCCACCATTCAATCCAAAATATTCCAAAATTTCACTGGACTTACCGCTTTCCAGTCCAATTCTCTCGGGGTCACCACAGGACAGCTCATATTCATCATGGCACTTTCCACATTTAAGGCGAGGACAGCCAACACAACACATTGGACCAACATTGTGACAAACACAGGCTGCCGATGCTGGCATGCAACTGAAACCTGACGCAAAAAGTTACGTCTTTTAAAGAGAATAGTTTTTGTTGGCTTCAGTTTAGAGTTCCGGGGAGGTTTGTTGTGTAGACTTGAGGGTTTTGTGTTAAGGTGTGGATTTATTATAACCGTTACAGTGATGATACACCTAACTTTAATTAAAAATGTATAGGTAAGTAGGTATTTATTTTTATTTTATTTATTTATGCATACAGCCTTATAACGGGTTTAAACCTTAAACTTAGGAACTAACCTTTAATTAACATTATTCGGCGTACTAACGATTGTCTACCAACTTCACTGAAGTTAATTCGCGATGATACGGTCGACGATGCCGATGGTGCATACTCGCCTAGAAGTAACATTTAACCTTCCTATATTCGCGCCAAATTCCGTGACACTTATAATGCGCACGGTCTCACAGACCATAAGTTCGGAACCCAATCAAATGCCAGTACAATTTTTGAAGAATAAAAAAATTAATATATTTTTCAGAAACTTGAAACTTTAAAAATTTTCAGGAATATCATGAACAAGATAAACCCAATTAATTAGTTAAAGTATTCATTTACCATAATCAGCCTATAATGTTTCCACAGCTGGGACACAGGCCTCCTCTCAATGAGAGGGAGTGGGCCGTATTCCACCACGCGGACCCAGTGCGAGTTGGTGGATAAGTGTTCATTTACTTAGTACGTAACAGTCTTTCATTTCTGTCTCTGAAATAGTAAGACTTTACAAAATATTAGCAAAAATATATGTTTTCTTTTAACAGACAAAGCGAACTTACAAATCTAAAAGAGAACCTCGTGAGGAATATTAAACATACAACACATTTAAGGCAGAAGTGTCATCATTTCAGCTCAATACAAAATTACCGAAAATAAACCCTGTATCAGACCTGCGTCGGTCCCGGTAATACGGCCACAAGTGCTACTCCCACGAACGCGCTTTGCACCTTGGAAAAAATATAGCAACGAATTAGGCAATTAACAGAAAATTCAAAATGCCAGGATTTATGAAAAAAAAAACACGAAAAAGTATTTTGTCGGTCGTACAGACCATTGCGCAGTTATAGAAAGGTTATGATAATAGTATTCTTATTTGGGCTACAAAGAATCTAATAAAAAAGATGAATTTGATCCAAGACCAAACAAATACCGGTCTAGCTGACTTTATGTCTTGCCGTAACACAAAATTATAAATTACCTACGGAATGTCAATCTCATTTTCACGCTATGCTTCCGTTGACCGATTTACAAGGCCCAGACAAATGTCCATTATGGGGGAACCTTCCGTTGTTATTGTAGTTATAATACTTCACTCTAACCACCGTGCACCGGAAGCAAAACATAGGTAACTTATACAAATATGTTTTCTTTATTTTCGGGATGGATTCTTGGATGTTTCCATTTAAATATTATATTTATATAAATTTTACTATATAACTTGTAATTGTGTATTTAGTTTATTTTTTTTATCTCATTTTACCGGCATTGCACCGGCTGACATCATCACGTCAACGCTGGTTGTCGCTGAAAAATAGCGCTATGGCTGTGTTTTGCATAAGGTCACATCAGTTTGCTGAGCGATAGCCGTTTTACGTGGATGTGTGGCGGCGGCGCATGTTTCCCCAACTTGTTATTTTTTGTGTTTTTTCTTTGCGTCATGTTTGACCGCAAGTAAACTTACTTTCTGTACTTATCTTCTTTCTTCCTAAACAACGATTACTTCGTGCTTGATATAAGAAAACAGTTACAATCCAGAATGATCTGTTTCAGTGGGAGCCTAAACCTCTAAAGGCATTGTTAATTCTATTCTAAACCTCTAAAGGCATTGTTAATTCTATTCTAAACCTCTAAAGGCATTGCTAATTCTATTCTAAAAAAACCGGTCAAATGCTACTCGAACTCGCGCACCGAGGCTTCTACTTGGTATGTAAATAATTTAACACGGGTTTTTTTTTTAAATGTAACTTCAAATTTACGGTTTTCGGATTTTTTCCTTCACTTGTGCTGCATGACCTTGCTTCTTGCCAAATTTCATGATTATAGGTCAACGGGAATTACCCTATAAATTTTATTTGGTTTTACGGCCATATCTTTCATTGACGTTAACTAAGTTAACGTAGTTCCATTTTTTTACAGCTTTAAGGGACTGTGGGCTTGAGTATATATGGTTTTAATTTCAACTTGATACTTCCACGCGTTCGCGAGATAAAGGTTCTTGACAGACAGACAGACGGACAACAAAGTGATCCAATAAGGGTTACCTTTTTTTCCTTTTCAGGTACGGAACCCTAAAAATGTAACAATTTGTTTGTAATGATATCTATTATAAGTAAAATAGGAAGTTTACTTCCTGTTATTTGAATGGATCAGTTTTTGTTAGCACGTGCTATTAAACTGTTAAAAAAAATCGATTAAGGTCATCTTTTGTTGAGTATTTGTCTATGTTTAGACTGTTTGCTCCATTATTTAAACTTTTTTCCCTATTATTCGGATAACGCTTGCATCTATTGCGGCAGCAGTGTGATTCATAATTACAGTAGGAACTGACAGTTTCTGTAGCAAGTAATTGCACTAATCTATAAACTTATCAAAATGTAAATTGAAGTTATAACCTCAGTAGTCGGTAGACACGGTCATCAACCTTGAACCTCAGTTCAATCAAACAATCTGTCCAATTTCTTTGATAGATTTTCAACTTTATCGCTATAGGTAAATGATATAGCGATAAAGTTGAAAATCTATCAAAGAAATTTGATAGATTGTAGTAGCTTGATGTGCTGGCGTCTGTACCTACGAGGTGGCAAGGACATCGACGCAAAACCTGGTACCATGGATAGTACATGATTCTGAAACCTCCTGCGTTGAAATTTATCGTCGATTATCAATAAAAAAAAACAGTGGCACTCCGGGAGTGCCGACAGAATTGGAAACAAAACACAAACAGACTAGGTACTTTGCCATCACTCACTGACATATCGATATACATTAAAACCGAGTACATCCCGAGGACAGCGGAACACATCCGAAGCGGGTATTTTTTTGATCGTCTTATAAACAAAACACGCGCGGTGTCGCTTACGGTAACAGTGGCGCGAGTTCAATGGTTTTTTCTCATCTCAAAAAATGCCCAACGACAATGCTGTTCAGTACGTTTTGACCGCATAGGTATTGCACTTTTCTATGAAACAGCAATTTTTTTTTTTAAACAGGCGATATCTTTCTACTCTAGGTCTAGAATCATGATTGTGCTAAATTTATGGTTACAGTTTGCGCGTGCGTCGGTGTCCCTGTCACCCTGTTCGTATACCTACGTAGGAACAGTCAACAGCAAAAGTACCTAGATGATCAAAATCAGAAATTCAATACTAATGAACGGAGTTCGCGTCAGAACTGTGTGGCGTCGAAGTGATTCAAAAGTATGTGATTGTAAATTATACCAAACATTTACTACTAGTACAGCTGCCATATATTCGTGATCAGTTTTGACTCCTATTGAATTTCTGATTTTGATCATCTACCTTTGCTGTTGACTGTACGTTGTTTAGGAGTGTATCATTTTAATGTCTGTTATGGTTTATAGAGGTATGAGGAACAGGGTGTAAAGTTCACTCATCCTCCATAGAAAAGGGAGGAACCTCTGATCAGATGGGCGTCGTGTCTGGCGGGCCACTGCCCGATGATTCATGTCGGGCCGTTGTATATGCTAATTGCGCGGTAAACTCTACTTGCGAGATGCAGGATTTTGCGTGACGTCAGTATGACGCGTTGTTCGCATGTGGCATTGTAGACACCGCTAAGTTGTTTGATAGACTAACCCCTTTATCTATAAACGTTGCTTAAAGTAAAAAAAAACTTAAACGTTAGAATGTTTGGTTAAACAGTCACTAAATAATCATTACTTCACCTTGAGGAAAGTTTATAAACTGTCCGGGTCCAGTTCGAGAGGGTCCAGTTGAACAAAGACTCAATAAACCCCTTAATGTTCAGTTAAAAACTAAAGTGTTAAACGACTTTACTTCTTTGCTGGATATAACTTCTCAACATGTATGAAAATTCTTTATTCCACATTACAATCAAATAGAACTCCAGTGAAAACCATGTCACTAACAAAGATAACTTTCCAGCCACCATTTCCGATATCAGCGTCCCTGCGAGATAAAGATAGGCAGCAATCTAATCTGACCCAGTAAGATCACAGTTCACGAAACGACTCACTAAGATCAGACTCAGTAAATAGTAAATATGTGTAGGCAATTGTTTTTGGTTAATATCATAGTGGTGACGTGTGGGGTGCTGTGTGGTGGACAGGTGCTGAAGTTTGGGACCTGTGCTGCTGTAAAGACTATGCAATTTTTTGATTTGGAAGAGGTGAGGCTATGTACATAATCAGCCTATAACGTTCCCACTGCTGGGACACAGGCCTCCTCTCTGTGAGATGGAGTGGGCCGTAATCCACCACGCGGGCCCAGTGCGGGTTGGTAGAGGACATGCCGGTTTCCTCACGATGTTTTCCTTCACCGTTTTAAGAGCAGTGGTGATGAAACAATTTACACAAAGTAAAGCGCCTGTCAGGGTATGAGGACGTGGAGGCTATGTATTTGTGTGTAATATGACTGTGTTTTGTTTCCCGAACTTCAGAGATTAAGGGCGGGTTGCTTCACGTTTACTTGACGCACGCGTATACGTCAAACATGGCGCGTCGTCAGTAATTCAATTATAGCATTGCAGGCGTAATCATGCCGAACTTCGTACCTTCGGCATAGTGTGTTTAGACACTTATAATGTTTCCGCTGTTGGGATTCAGACCTCTTTTCTGTCAGATGGTCACAAAGCGAGCCCATAGCATGGACGTAATATATAGACTATACATATATTACGTCCATGGCCCATAGTCCTTTACAGGTTGGTAATGTCACATGTTTTTGATCTTTTTATTAATAAGACATTCCGGTTTCCACGAAATGTTTTCATTCACATTTCGTTAATTTCCCCTCTGCAAAACAAACTATTCTCCTATTGGTTGCCAGGTCCTATGAGATCGGTATTTAATAAGTAGCTTATCCCTTTGGGACATTTTTAATTATGACAGCCACGAAGTTACACACAGCTGCGATAATAACGACGCAATATACATATAGGGTTATTGGAAAAACACCAACAACCTCTTAAGAGGTCATTGTACTCGTCATTATGAACAACTTTTACTATGGGACCCTGTATATAGGACGCTTGCGTTCCTCCGTCCTGCAATATTCCGAGAGTTCTTAGAACATTTTTTATTAGGACGCCAACGATCTTACACACACCTGCGTTAAAAACGTAGTAACGTGTAGTGCGGGCCTTTATGGTTACACGCACACGTTAGAAATATCGGACGAAAAAAACGCAGTTTATGGCAAGAAATCGGGACGCATTATCGCAATAACGCATCCGATATTATCGACCGGTAAAACGCGCCTAGCCTTTACTTACATACTCAACCTTCTGCTTCCAGTTCTTAGGCCAATGGTATGAAATTGAGCGCTTTCCGATCTGGTACGAGCAGTCTGGAGACTGTGCGTACAAACGTATCCAGTACTGCAGACGACGTGTGGAGATCGAGCATGTCTATGTGAGGCAAGGCATACGATTCGTGCTGCATCTGAATACCACGTATGTGCCGGGAGAAGAGGCTGTGTTTGTTATACAGGAGAGTAATATTGGTGAGTCTTTATATAGATAGTATAACCCATACTTGTTCTAGAATAGAATACTGTTCATTATGTACGAGGGGCCCGTGGCTAAATAATAACAGCTGCACAGGTCGATTACGCTTGCCGCGGTTGGTCTGTGGATGGGTGACCATCTTTAGATACCGAGACCCCTCCGTTCCTCGGAAAGCCGTTGGTTCCGGCTGTCATTCGTGTATTTTCGACAGTCGTTACGGGTAGTCGAAGCCCGAAAGTCTGACAATAGCATAATCAGCCTATAATGTTAACTGTTGGGACACCGGCCTCCTCTCGGTGAGAGGGAGTGGGCCGTAATCCACCACGCGGGATGTAGGTATTAGAACAATTTTTATTTCTGTGTTTTTTTTTTTTCGTATTACCCAGTAACTGGGTTGTGGAGGTCAGATAGGCAGTCACTCCATGTAAACTGGTACTCAGCTGCATCCGGTTAGACTGGAATCCTTTTTTTTTTTTTTGTTTCCGTGGTGGAAAATCCTCATGGATGTCTGCCGCCCTGTGGTGGGCGGCGGGGTCCGTCAGACTCTTACTGACTAAAAACCACCTCGGTGTTCCATCTCTCACCTACGCCGGGGGTCGACCACAACATAATTATGTAGTTGAGAAAAGGCTTGGCAGTTGATGAGTTTTTGCCAAGAGCGATATAAGTAAAATCGTTAAAATCGTGTTTTTCAGATCCAGTCGGTATCCCGTTGACTGTGATATCAACAGATTACAGGAACTACGCAATCGTGTATGGCTGTAAAACTACCGAAGCTCTAGGACTGAAATATAGTGAGTAACATAATTACTTTATAACTTCTGTTATCAACATATCAGTGTTAGTTTACAAACTGATATCGCTACTACCTATTGAGATTGTGGTAAACTCTTTTGTTAATAAATTAATAGTTTAAAAAACACTAGTAAGTTCCAGTTCTTATCTTCCGGCTCCATCATCAGATCAGTTCGACAGTACCATATTATTGTATTGTCATCAGAACTACATACAGCTGCCAATTTTCATTACGCTACGACCCTTGGAAGATGGTTAAATTAGTAACCTTAGATTCCATTACATAGTTAGTTACCTAAAGGTCGACCTAATAAAAGCGTGTTTAAAAGTAGGAATTTCTTAGTAACAGCTCCACGGATATCTATTAACAGCTCGGGGTATGGAAGTTAGTGGTGTAATGTTTCGGAAAGCACCTGGGGGCCTAAAAAGGCCACTTTGGCAGAATCATAAAAGGATAACATTATGAATCATAATATGGCGAAGACAGTCCGTGTTTTTCTTTTTAGGCCTACACTACATAGTTATGTACAATCAAAGAGATTGGGATTGGATTTGGATTGGATTGATTAGTATTTTAGCACAGACATCATAACTGAAAAATCCTTCACCAATGGGATTTGATACGATTCACTTAACAGTTAACTGTCCATTATAATTAGTCCAATAAAGAAAGAAAAACAGGGACTGTCTTCGCCATGTTATAGAATAGAATTTTTCTTTATTAGAGTAACTCAGACTCAAAAACAAACAATATTGTTAGTAAAACTTATGACTAGACAAAAAATTTACGAAATAACGGTGGTCACCGTTGCGACATCCCATGAGAGACGGCACAACAGTGACCCACGTAAACACAGTCTAGGCGACTCGCAACCATGTTTAAGACACTGTTGGAGCTGCCCCACACCCTGCGCACCAGGGAAGCGCACCTTTTACGCATTGCTGCGTAAAAGCAATCTACATGCGCATCCGCGAACATCCCTGACGCACTACAGAAACGGGGCAGCCTTTTTAGGCCCCCTGATGTCTCTCCGGTCGTGTCGGATTGCCGTCCCATTGGACAATGAGAAAGAGTGTACCTGTGTCTATAATACCTATAATAATTTTAAAGATATCTACATATTCCGGCTTACCTCTTACAAAAATTGACCCTACGCTACTGATATACATACTTCTAAAATAATTCATATTTTATATTTTATAAATATAATTTATTAAGTATTTATTTTTTTCAGTTTCGGCCTGGATCCTGTCTCGACAGCCGACCCTAGCTGACGAGTTACTGAATAGAGCATACTACGAGATAAACTCCTTACCTGCAGTGAGCGCCATATATTTGGAGAAGGTGAATCAAAGTTCTATCAGATGCCAGGCGCACTGGACGGCGCATGTTCAAGCTGTTAACTACAATGAGGATGAGCAGGAATAAATGTTGGAATAAAGAAATGTATTATTGATGTTTAGTAGTAAGATATGCATGAAATTCCTAAAAGGAAGGCTCAGTTGGCACGAAGTGATTGAGTATGGCTTTAGAAACATGAGACACTGTTGTGGACTACAAACCGTGTCTCATGTTTCATGCATGGAACATAATAATGAATAACAGAAGGGCGATTCTCGTAATGTTAATTCACAGTCTGATGTCAGTCTCAATCTGCCAAAAATAACTCTAATTTCACTACAATTTTGACAAGTTTTTGACATTGGTTGTCGCTGAGATGAGATTGCAACTAGATTTTTTAGTTACGGGAATTTGCCTCAATTCTAGTAATTATAGGTACGTTCACAGTCTGATTGAGACTGAGGTCTCAATCTGACAAAAATACCTCTAATTTCTCTACATTTCTGACAAGTTTTTGACATTGATTGTCGCTGAAATGACATTGCGACTAGTTTGTCAAAAAATTTAATACGGTATTTGGCCTTCAGGTGTTAAAATACCCTTAACGAAGTCGAGAGTCATTTTTCCCGTTAATATGATCATTTGTTTTAAGACAAGGTTTACGTCTCTCTCTCATATTTACGTTCAAAGTTTTTTTTTAAAACAAGTTTTAAATGTTATAACTTAACTTTAAATACACTCACGACCGTTAACCGTTAACCTTTTGAACGCCATTGTCACATATACGTGACAAGCAAGCGCGTGCCCTGTACGCCAGTCGTGTGTCGCCTATCCTATTACGAGCGACACAAATATGTGACAAAAATGCGGTGCACTTTATCACGAAATAAACAATTAAATCATTACTTTTGTGTGTTTTTATTTGTACACCTTAAATATTTAAAATTGTGGCTTGGCGTGGAGTGCACGCGCGTGCGTTTATGCTCTGGCGTTCAAAAGGTTAAGCGGGGTCCACACTAGAATCATCTTAAAGTTCAAAATCAGGCATTCGTGTATTCGTATCCTGAATATGGACGCCCATTTTGACCGCATCGTATCACTATGCTATTGCTCACCGATTAAGCCAAAAAATTATGTATCTTGTCAGCGTGTCAGCAACGCGTAGCCCCTTTGATGATCGGGAAAAAACCGTCTCGATGAGGAACGCGGTGTATCATGTATCAAATGACATAGGTGTATCGTGACACAGTATCAAAATGCGTCCATACTACGTCATAATACTGCCGATCACGATACACGTATCCGATACGAAATGTATCACCTACGCGGTTACATACGGATCGGGGTGTATCAGCTACGGCGCGTGGCGTGATCGCGTGACATTTTGCGTTCAAATTAGCGACAATGATACAAAATAATGTCGATGCTACACGAGGGTTCACTAAAATGATACAAGTCTGAACTTTACTTTACTTAGTTTGATGAACAGTATGCCTTGATGACGGCTTCGTGATGGTTCTAAAGGTACGATTCCACCAAAATAGTGTGCAGCACATTTGTTCACAAACATTTTGTGCAGAACTCCAACAGTGCATGTACTGAGCTGCAGATCCGATAGTCTCTGTTTCCACCGGCAAAGCTGTGCGTAAATTTTGTACGCGCACAGTGTAGCACACTTGTGCGCGAACATGATGAAACAGGACAAATAAATGTTTTCACTCCGGTAGCGGAAGCAAGACTGAGTTCGCGAACAACAAATGTGCACGCGTCGACGCGAGTCCACTGCTTGCATATGTGCGCGCACAAAAGTATGCAGATGTGCGCGGACATTTCTAATGTTCATGCACAATTTGTTATTGTTTGCTTGAGTGAGTCGACTAGAATAAACATTTGTGTCATCAGCATCAGTGCCGCACACTGGTGGAATCGCGCCTTTATATTATTACACCCCGTATTTGCATATTATGCCTATTGCCGATTATTTCTAATAGGATTATTCCATCGACTAAAATAGATTCTGATAAGAATGTTAATGATAAAATTTAAATAGATTTTGCTTTTTAATATTTCTAAAGATAATTTTAGTACCTATTTCTTGCAAAAAATAGAACATACCTACTATCGCCGATAAGTATTTCATTAGATCAGGCTAATCAATCATGACGACTTTCTAATCAAGTTAAGTATAATTAAATCACTTAACTGTGCGACTATATGTACCTACAGTCAACAGCAAAAGTAGATGATCAAAATCAGAAATTCAATACTAATGAACGGAGTTCGCGTCAGAACTGTGTGGCGTCGAAGTGGTTCAAAAGTATGTGATTGTAAATTATACCAAACATTTACTACTAGTACAGCTGCCATATATTCGTGATCAGTTTTGACTCCTATTGAATTTCTGATTTTGATCATCTACTTTTGCTGTTGACTGTACAGTCACGAACTCACGACCACTAATATGTTAACACTTGGCAACTTTCAATTGCATGTTTTTCGTGAAATGGCGAATGAAACGTTGAAATACGACACTTTACATAAACCTTCAAAACTAAAGGAGATAATCGTCTTTGAATAAAGCCAAGTGTACACTTATGCTCGTGACTGTACACAGTATTTAATTTTTTTTTTTTTTTTTTTTTTTTTTTTAATAATTTATTTAATGTTATTCAAAATACAGAGGTGTAACTTAAATCTAAACTCGCCAAACTTTTACGTTTGATGGCGAGAGGCGTTCTTTCAAATAACAATGCACCACCTTATTAAATAACTACCTACTACTACATAAACTTATAATTCTGTTATACTAATATGGTTTCATATTAGTATAACAGAATTATATCAGCCTTATTTTTATACAATGTAATTTGTATTCACAATTTATTTGCCAAAAATGTAAACAAATATGAGTTTATGGAAAAATAACTCTAAACCCTACACAGTATAGTTCAGTTTACACTAACAACTTCAAACATCTTTATAACCTTTTCAATAGTGCTAGACTAATTTAATTTATACATATATACTAGCTTCTGCCCGCGACTTCGTCCGCGTAAAATTGTACTTTCCTCTAAAAAATTCGAAAATGTATATTTTTGATCTTTATCATTTATTTACATAAATAAGGTTTCGGGCCAATTATTAAGTTTATAGATCAAAGGGATCAGATTTTTCAAATAAACTGTATACCCCGCATTTCACCCCCATAAGGGTGGAATTATGAGAAATCGTTTAGGATGTGTTCATAACTTCACTCAAAGACCCATACCCGTTATCGAGTTAATGGAAGCAAGCAGTAAAATCCACCCCTTAAACTTTATTATCCTTTTCCACCTTGGTAATGGTCGATTTATGAAAAACACTAAAACAGCGAACAGACAGCGGATTACATATTTTTCTAACCTATCAACTTTGTCACCTCCTAAATCCTTTGTGAGAAGTTTTGTTTAAACTAAAAATGACAATCTTTATTATTTACTGAGCCAAATATAGCCAAGTTTCAAGTTTATTAACCAAATGAATAAGATTTTTCATATAAACTGTATCCCCTCTTTTTATACTCATAAGGGTGGCATTTTGAATGATTTTTGAGTGGTCGCTCCATGTAAAATACTGGTATTCAGCTGCATCCGGTTAGACTGGAAGCCGACACCAACATAGTTGGGAAAAGGCTAGGCAGATGATGATGAATGGTGGCATTTTGACAAATCGTCTGGGCCAATTTTCCAGCTAATCAAGCCACGTTATACTCCTCTGTGAAATTGACTACCACCACTCTTCACCCCGTTAGGGGTAGATTTTAGAATAACCCTGGTACACTTTATTATTTATTTTGATTTTACATACTGAGTTTAGAGTTAATTGGACCGCGCGTTAAAATTTTTCCATACAAAATTTGACACCCCCAATCTCCCTTTAGGGTAGTATAGAATTCCAAAAAATTACGAACTTTATAATTTACTTAGATAAGCATTCGTGCCAAATTTCAAGTTCAAAATGTATACATATTTTTTTTAGTTATTCAAGCCATTCATAATCCCCTTAAAAATCGAATTACCACTTTATCCCCGTCAGGGGTCAATTTCCAAAAACTCCATACACTTATTATTAATTATTTTCTGTCAAAAACTTATTAAAACTGAGTTTCGAGTTATTCGGACCACGCGTTAAAATTCTTCCACACAAACTTTAACCCCCTTTGAAAAAACTAAATTATTTTAAAACTAAATTACTTATTTATACCAATTTTCGAGTTAATCAAACCACGCAGTATAATCCTCCCCTGTAAAATTAACTACCCCTTTTCATGCAGTTAGGGGTAGATTTTCGAAAAACCCTGATACACGTCATTCTTTATTTTTGGTCTTAAGTATAAATATTGACATTCGAGGTTATCGGACGGCGCGTTAAAATTCTTTCATACAAATTTTGACACCCCCCAAATCCCCTTTTAAGGGGTAGTGTAGAAAAACAAAAAATGCCAGCTTTCATAATTTACTTAGGTAAGTATTCGTGCCACGTTTCAAGTTTATTAACTCAAGGAATAAGATTTTTCATACAATCAAAATCTCCCCTTTTCATCCCCTTAGGGAGTGAGTTTTGGAAAATCCTTATCGCACGCCTACATCACAATAGCTTTATGTGTGCCAAATTTCAGCACAATCCGTTCAGTGGTTTGAGCTGTGCGTTGATATATCAGTCAGTCAGTAACGGTTCCCTTTTATACATGTATATTATAGAATATAGATGAAAACAAAATGTTATCCCCCTTTTCTCCCCCTTAACACCGTTGCGTTACCTTCCAACTATAAGCCTAGATAATAAATTTTGTGATTTATACTTCGAAAATTAAGGACTTTCCACACACAACTTCATCCCCCTTTTTAACCCTTCGGGGGTAGAATTGTCAAAAACGCCGAGACACGTATAAATTAATTTTCAATCCTCAGCCTAAACACAACATTTGAAGATCCTAACTTCAAAACTGACGGACTTTCATATAAACTTCCATCCCCTATTTCATCCCTTTAGGGGTTCCCAAAAATCCTTTCTTAGTAGATACTTACTTTTTACAAAGAACACACCCTTCAAGTTCCATGTCTCTAGGAACAGCGGTTTGGGCTGTGTGTTGATAGATTACATAATTAAAAAATAAATTTCATCCCCCTTTTCACCCCCTTAAGGGTTGAAATTCTAACAACACTTGCGTAATATTCCAACCATAAGCCTAGATAATAAATTTAGTAATTATTCCTTCGAAAATTAAGGACTTTCCATACACAACTTCATCCCCCTTTTTAACCCTTCGGGGTAGAATTGTCAAAAAGGCTGAGACACGTGTAAATTCATTTTCAATCCTCAGCCTAAACACAAAATTTGAAGATCATAACTTAAAAACTGACGGACTTTCATATAAACTTCCATCCCCTATTTCACCCCTTTAGGGGTAGAATTCCCAACAATCCTTTCCTAGTGGATACTTACTCTTCACAAAGAACACACCCACCAAGTTTCATGTCTCTAGGAGCAGCGGTTTGGGCTGTGTGTTGATATATCAACAATCAGTCAGTCAGTTTACCATTTTATTTATATAGATACTATAGAATATAGAAGAAAACAACATGTTATCCCCCTTTTCACCCCCTTAACACCGTTGCGTTACCTTCCAACCATAAGCCTAGATAATAAATTTAGTGATTTTTACTTCGACAATTAAGGACTTTCCACACACAACTTCATCCCCCTTTTTAACCCTTCGGGGGTAGAATTGTCAAAAACGCCGAGACACGTATAAATTAATTTTCAATCCTCAGCCTAAACACAACATTTGAAGATCCTAACTTCAAAACTGACGGACTTTCATATAAACTTCCATCCCCTATTTCATCCCTTTAGGGGTATAATTCCCAAAAATCCTTTCTTAGTAGATACTTACTTTTTACAAAGAACACACCCTTCAAGTTCCAATGTCTCTAGGACCAGCGGTTTGGGCTGTGTGTTGATAGATTATATAATTAAAAACTAAATTTCATCCCCCTTTTCACCCCCTTAAGGGTTGAAATTCTAACAACACTTTTGCGTTATCTTCCAACCATAAGCCTAGATAATAAATTTAGTAATTATTCCTTCGAAAATTAAGGACTTTCCATACACAACTTCATCCCCCTTTTTAACCCTTCGGGGGTAGAATTGTCAAAAACGCTGAGACACGTGTAAATTCATTTTCAATCCTCAGCCTAAACACAACATTTGAAGATCCTAACTTCAAAACTGACGGACTTTCATATAAACTTCCATCCCCTATTTCATCCCTTTAGGGGTATAATTCCCAAAAATCCTTTCTTAGTAGATACTTACTTTTTACAAAGAACACACCCTTCAAGTTCCAATGTCTCTAGGACCAGCGGTTTGGGCTGTGTGTTGATAGATTATATAATTAAAAACTAAATTTCATCCCCCTTTTCACCCCCTTAAGGGTTGAAATTCTAACAACACTTTTGCGTTATCTTCCAACCATAAGCCTAGATAATAAATTTAGTAATTATTCCTTCGAAAATTAAGGACTTTCCATACACAACTTCATCCCCCTTTTTAACCCTTCGGGGGTAGAATTGTCAAAAACGCTGAGACACGTGTAAATTCATTTTCAATCCTCAGCCTAAACACAAAATTTGAAGATCATAACTTAAAAACTGACGGACTTTCATATAAACTTCCATCCCCTATTTCACCCCTTTAGGGGTAGAATTCCCAAAAATCCTTTCTTAGTGGATACTTACTCTTCACAAAGAACACACCCTCCAAGTTTCATGTCTCTAGGAGCAGCGGTTTGGGCTGTGTGTTGATATATCAACAATCAGTCAGTCAGTCAGTCAGTTTACCATTTTATATATATAGATAATCTGTTTATATTATCTTATTTTAATCGAGACTGCTAATCCAAATCCTAGCACAATCGTTGATTGAGGTTTTTATTTATTGGTGTGCGTACTGGCCCTGAGTAAGGGGGTTCCCTTAGATGTTTTAGCACAAAAACCTAACTGGTTGTACCCCAACTAGCTGGGTTTTAAAACCACAAGGAGCAAGACTCATAGATCTCAATTAGTCTCTGCTATGTAAGTTAGCATTTTAAACAAACCTTATTTTTTTCCAAATAAGTTACTCGAAGTTAAGTTCCTAGTAAGGACCGCTAACTTTACTTAACAAATCAAAGTCAAGTGCGATCTGTAAATATAATAAACTAGCTCTGACCCGACAGACGTTGTCCTGTTTTTTATTCGAAAGTCACGTGGCGCCATCTATTATCATAATAACGTTATTATTATTTTCCTCGGGAACAGCACTTTTTTTCGGGATGTTATTTTTATTTTTTTATTTTATTTATTAAACTTTATGCACAAGTAAAAACTGTACAAAGGCGGACTTAATGCCTTGGGCATTTTCTACCAGTCTACCTTAGGGTGATGCAGAGACAATACACAGTAGGTGCAATAACAGAAAACAGCTTAGAAAATAACTAGAATATAAAAATAAATACTTAGATACATACATACAACAAAATATAAAAAGTTATGAGAGATAAATAAGAAAACCTGCAACAACTTAATTTTGAGACGAATCTGCCAACTTCTTGTGAATGTGTTCTCGAGCTTTCATTTTAAATGTGAACTGATTGGTTACCGTCCTGATATTCTGAGGGAGCGCATTCCAAAGGAAAACCGCCTGGACAAAGAAAGAAGACTTTATAAAACCAGAGCGATGAGAAGGACAACGAAGAAGACGACGATGTTATGTACCCCATGTCCGTTTCTGTACACCTGACAACGTATATAGGGTGACTGGTAATTAGTGACCGATACTTAAACACGTGATTTTACTCATCATTATGAACAACTTCTACTATGGGACCAAACCTGAAATCGCGAAAAAGAAATCAGCTGTACCCTACATTTATGTTCGTATAACTCGTCAAAATGTAGAGAACAGCTGTTTTTTTTTTTCACGATTTCAGGTTTGGTCCCATAGTAAAAGTTGTTCATAATGATGAGTAAAATCACGTGTTTAAGTATCGGTCACTAATTACCAGTCACCCTATATGCAAAATTTCAGGATGATCGGTTTAGGTGTGAAAAGATAACAAACAAACATACTTTCGCATTTAGAATATTAGTTAGGATTACAAAATAAAAAAATCACACTTATTACGATTATTTTCATTTATTAAGCGTGTAAGTACTCCCTAATGCATAACCACAGGGTTTCTAAAAGTCAGCGGTTCAGCCTGCTTATCTTCGAAGTACTTAGGAGAACACTTGGACCAGTCATTTTTGACCAACTGCTTTGGATCCACTCCGATTCGGGACAGCGATCTGATGGCCAGTTCTTTGGATACGTCGTTCAGGATTTGGTTTCTTGATAAGATCCATACGTAAACTGGAAAGATGTTTCAAAAGTTTTATTATTATCTTGTCGTTGTATAGCTTCTAGCTTCAGCCCAGAGTTTGAAAGTTGGCGGTGTGATACTCCCCGGTCGTGTCGAATTGCCGTCCCATCAGAGTCAAAGTGAGGAAAGAGAGAGTGCACCTGTGTCTGCGCGTACACTTGTGCACTATAATATCTCCCACGCCTATGGCTAGTCTCCACTGAGATTAGTCGCCATGGTCGAAATTCGGTCTGAAGGACTTTATAGCTTGGATCAAATAATAATGCATATAAGATCAACATAAAACTATCTTAACCCGTCAAGCTCCGTGCGTATCCTATGTATACGATACAATAGAAAATCAATTGTGACTCGTTAGCGAACCTTTTTTTTTTCTTGGAAAATTATCAAATTACTTCTCCCGCTCTGGACGGAGAAGACTTTTTTTTTTTTTTTTTCTTTTTTTTTTTTTAAACGTTTACTGACTAAAACCCACCCGTGTTCCTTCAGTTGCCAGTGCCAGTCCCGGGACTCTGGCAGGCATCGGCCCTAGCGGACCCGTCATTTAGTGCTGACATCGCTTGAAAGGTAGATACCTAACTATTTTTTTCTTCGCAGTTTATTGTAAGCAACATATCAATTAAAACGATATTAGCCATCTGAATCTGTAAATTTCAACTAGCGTGTTGAGCTTAGGTTTCAACTAGCGTGTTGAGCTTAGGTTTCAACTAGCGTGTTGAGCTTAGGTTTCAACTAGCGTGTTGAGCTTAGGTTTCAACTAGCGTGTTGAGCTTAGGTTTCAACTAGCGTGTTGAGCTTAGGTTTCAACTAGCGTGTTGAGCTTAGGTTTCAACTAGCGTGTTGAGCTTAGGTTTCAACTAGCGTGTTGAGCTTAGGTTTCAACTAGCGTGTTGAGCTTAGGTTTCAACTAGCGTGTTGAGCTTAGGTTTCAACTAGCGTGTTGAGCTTAGGTTTCAACTAGCGTGTTGAGCTTAGGTTTCAACTAGCGTGTTGAGCTTAGGTTTCAATTTGTAAAAAAAATATTTCATCCTAATTACGACTTTTCAAGGCTCCAAATCATTATCAACTGAATACAAGTAATATCAAGTTTCGCAATTGGTTACTTACTAAAATGTTTGTCGATAAGCGCACTGTACTCGCAAGTGTAAACAGTCGCGTAATAATTGTAGTTGGTAGCCAGAACGTGGAAAGGATATTTCCTCTTCATCACTGCAAAAAAAAAAGATATCTTAAAACCAACATAGAATATACCCATGGGCTGGCTTTTATCTTGGCCAGAGGCTAAGCATCGCCATACAACGTGGTAATGCCGCCAGTCTCTTGGGTACATTACCAGTCGACAGCGATGCGGATGAATTTTTCGACGCTATTTTTTAGTTTCTGTATAGTTTTAGTTGAGTTAGGATTTAATTTTGTTATTTTTAGTTTGTATAGCCAAATAAAGACATAGAATATATTATATACTAGCTGCGTACGCCTCGCGCTTTCACCCGCATAAGTGTCGATTCCGTACGAATATCGAGATTAAAAGTATCCTATGTCCTAATCCAGGTCATGGTCTACCCATGTGCCAAATTTCATCCTAATCCGTTGGGCCGTTTTAGCGTAAAAGCGTACCAAAGAAACATACAACAAATCAAATCGTTTCTCTATAAAATATTAGTTTAGTTTTGTGCGTAGGAATGGTCTTTACCATTCCTACGCACAATGGTCCACTGAAGGACTAAGTGCGGAAACCAAACCCATAACATAGAACATATGTAGATAGACCATTCCTAAATATTATAATGGAACTGGCATACAAGGAGCAGAGAAGAAATCGTGCGGAGTATGAATCAATCTGGCTATTATTTTCCTAAAGATGTTGGGGTCGGCTCCAGTCTAGCCGGAGACAGCTGAATACCAGTATGAGAACAAGAGTTTTACATACTTCACAGTTTTTCTACCGTAAGTACCGCATGAATTATGTGATTAAAATATTAGCTAGTGTGCAAGCTGACGGCGGGGCTGGCCAGGATGCACCGGACGTATGACAGTCGCCAATTGAAGTGGCTGCTCAATTTCACAGTAAAAACTAGTGCATTTCAAAACTTTTATTATTTCATATTTGCTTAACCGAGTTGTATTAATATTTTTTATGGCTTTATTGTAATTTATTTTGTTCTAATGTTATTTTATCTTGATCTTTATTATTAATATTGTTTTCAATTTTTTTTTATTCTGTTTTTATTCTAATTTAGTCTTTTGGATTTGATGAGATAATTTAACTTGCTTTAATTATATTTCATTTTATAATTCTATTTTTAGAGCTTAAATTAAATGTTTACTTAATTTAGCTTAATTTTAAGTAATTTTAGTACCTTTTGCTGCATAAAACGTGATTAATTGCAACCTAAATGGAAAAAGTCACTGGCTCCTGAAATACAGGTACTCTAACCTAGCTCTGAAGCCAGTGCCACACATTTTTCTAAAACCTGTTTTTACGGCATTAAAGAATTTATTTATTTAGTTCTAACAGCATGTTGTGACGGTTCCCACACTGAACTGCTTCAGGAATCGACAGGACAGATTAAATTCCTCTTCAAGAATCATCGAAGCATTTACTTGTTCTACAGATCAGTACTTACATCTCCTAGGCGCATCATCAAACCTAAACGTAACATCTAGTCTCGCGCCATCCTCAATCCTGATCGGTATGCCCAGCTTCGCGATGCTGTACCGGTGAAACAGGCCACGGTCTACCCTAGACTGGTTCAGGTAAATGCCAGTGGGCCTGGTCTGCAGCTCTATTACCGAGCAGTTGTTCTGCTGCTGGCCGTCGCTGGAGTAGTGGTAGGCTTGGTACCATTTATTGAAGAACTGTCGGCAAAATATATTAAGATTATTGCAATAAATGTTGTATGCGCATGCAGCTGCGATGTTAACTTGAAATGATAAGTCACGGATAGCAAAACATGATGGTTTATTGAATAGTTTTAACTAACTACCACGTAACTTATGGGATGTTTGTGAACCCTGATCAAAAAGCGCTCGTAAAGTTAGATGGGACCCATCATAATGCTTGCACTTTGATCAATGCTGTGGCTGGAGCGCTGTTCTTCAGCGCTCCTTGATCAGGGTTCACAAACATCCCTGATAACGGAAAAAGCAGCACAAAAAACTACGATTACCGCGTGCCTGCTGCAAATCCATCCTTTTCCATCCATCCATCTTTTTGGTCCTTCGAGCCGGATATGACTATCCGGCTCGAAGGACCAAAAAGATGGAGCGCAGCTGAATGGGTCGCACACACCTGGGATGTTAGCTTGAAATGATAGGTCACGGATAGCCATAGATTATTGAATATATTTAACAACCAGGAAACAAATGCTTTATGAATGATGTATAAATGAGTACAGCTGACTATGAACGCTGATTGTGTAATGTCGTGTTACACTATAATTGTGCAAGGCGACGGAAAAGTGCTGGTCTATGCAATGCGGTGCAAATACGGTGTAAAGTTCACTCATCCTCCATAGAAAAGGGAGGATCCTCCGACCAGACGGGTGTTGTGTCTGGTGACTAGCATATATACACCATACCGACGATTGATTTTTTTTTTGGGAATGGCATCTCTCATTTCAACCTGAGGTTGTAAATATGCTAGTTGCGCGTAGACTCTGCTTGCGCGATGCAGGATTTTGCTTGGCGTCAGCATAATGCGTAGTTCACACGTGGCGGTGTAGATGTCACTAGACATGACTTGTACAAATGTTGATCTACATTATGATTATCATCAAAATGTTTGCACTTTTCCAGCAACATCTATCTGTGTGACTACACACATTTTGCTGGCAAGACTACGTGTTGCGGTGTTACTGTTAGCCCTCCTACACACGGGGTTTTACCGCGAAGATTTTTTTCTGGCTCTGTAATTTCAACTCTCGAGATTGAACTGAGCATTGAGAATCCAACAGGAGGCCTAAAAAGGCCACTTTGGCAGAATCATAAAAGAATAACATTATGAAACATAATGGACAGTTAACTGTTAAGTTAATCGTATCAAATCCCATTGGTGAAGGAATTTTCAGTTTTTTTTTGTCTGTATTAAAATACCAATCAATCCAATCCAAATCCAATCCCAATCTCTTTGATTATACCTACGTAGTGCAGCGAAAAAAATAAAAACACGGACTGTCTTCGCCATATTATGATTCATAATGTTATCCTTTTATGATTCTGCCAAAGTGGCCTTTTTAGGCTCTCAGAACTCATCCCAGCGAGTCCAAAAAGTACACTGATAGATTTTCAACTTTCGGAGTACAGGAATAAATATAGTCGCGTTATAAAATCCCTTGCGTACGAAGGTTTGGTGTGTTGACAAGTTGAAATATTCAAATCCAAATATTCTAAGACGTGTGACATTTATCAACCCGCGTAGTGGATTACGGCCCACTACCTCTCACCTAGATGAGACCTGTGTCCCAGCAGTGGGAATATTATAGGCTGGTTATGCATGTTATAAACATAGATTTTTGCAACATTGTGTATCGCGTAGTTGCACATTGAGTGTGTACGTGTTTTTAGATACCATTCTCAGAATTAACGAATATGTTAACATCACGGAATAGATAAATAAGGTTGGAATGGTAATGTGGGCGGGGCAAGCGCGCCACAGTTATGATTCGACAATCATAACTCGACCGATTCATACATTCATCGCGTTCAGTGCGCGTCGGAATACTTCGGAGAACAGAACTCTGCTTAATAATGCCGTGTTGTGCAATTATAACATGTAAGACAAACTGTCAGACCTCAGGTATAAAGCGAGGAGGTATATCTTTCCATCGGTAAGTCCAAAATAACATTTAATTACAATATTATGTGTCAAAAACATAAAAATATACTGATCATTATGAAATACCAAACATTAACAACATTATTGCAACAGTTTACAAAAAATATACATTGCCCGCTGTGTACTCGCTCAATCAACACAACGACCAAGTACGCGTACAATGTACTGCATGCATTGCGTCCTCTACACTTCAACCGTTGACGTTTCGTCCTTTGCTCTGATTGGCTGTGATGCACGGCGCATGTTTATCGATAGTGAGGTAACCATGTGGTTAAATAAAATCACCGATAGAATTCTCGACTATATTTACGTTTGACAAAGATAATTTTTGGATTATTTTATATTTAATTAATGATTAATGATTGTATATTTTTATTTAGACGTATTTTGAGTAGATAAATTAAATATTATATTAATCATTGAATGAATCCTACCGAATGTTATAAAGGGACTAATCTCAGATTTTTTATTTAAGTTTATGCATTATGTGTATTATTTTGTTATATTTAAATATTTACGTTTATATTCTTAAAACTTTTAGTTACACCATTTAGTAAAATTAAATTGAGGAATTTGAATTATGCAATAAATTATAAATTTTAGGTTTCCTAAAGAACCTAACGCCAGGGAACAATGGATTATCGTGACAGGTAGAGGAAACTGAATGCCGACAAAGACGAGTACTAAATTCGTTCGCAATTAATAGCATGCGCCAATTACTTAATAAATATGTTTTATTCCAAGGTCAGTGATTATTTGTAATTAATCAAAATAAAATAAAATTATTTCTTAATATTTATTTAATGTTTCATTTTTCCCCATAAATTCATCAGATAATTTATCGGCAAAGAATATCGGCTTTGTCAAGCACTAGCGTGTATGAATTTTTTTATTGCATTTATGCGTGTTTGAGTGTCTATGCCTACGGGAGCGTATTGTTAGTGGGCGAACGAATATCTGCCCTGAGATTTATGTGTGTGTGATTTGGTTGTGTGCGAAATATTTGTAAACATAGTATTGCGTATGTGTAGAAATTAAAATAGTGGGAGTCAAGCGGCGACACTGGTCCTAGTACAAAATTGCAGCGAGGGCCTTTCCAACCTTATTTATCTATTCCGTGGTTAACATAGTGTAAGGTGTGTCACTGCGCATCAGTACAAAAAAAAACTTCAACTACCGTACCGTGGCAATTTTCAGAATTGAAGTATTATTTTGTTTGTTAAAATAAATTACTCACATCGGCTAATCGGAACTCTTCCTGAAGCTGCACAGTCTCAGGGCATTTTCCCGGCAAAGTGAAATACCCATAGACACTACAAACACTAATAAATAACGAAAGTAATAAGAATTTTAACATTATAACTTTACTGTCGATCAATCTGTACGAAGATACAAACAGTAATGATTTAGTTAATAATGTTTTTGTTTTATTAAATCAATCTTGGGGTTATCACACACTACAGTTCAAGCGGTGTAAACATTTAATTTCTAAGAAGATATAAGACTTCTTAAAGCGATACGGTATTTATTTGTGATTACTGAGAAATTATTTTAAAAAAATATTTACATACATTCGTACACAAACTCACGCCTTCTACCCATGGGGGTAGTTAGAAACTACAGAATGTCACCTGCTATGAACCTTACATACTCCTTTTGCCTTGTATCCTTACAGATAGCTTATGAACTAGATACACATATGTAGGTTACATGGTAGTACGTTTCCGTGGTATAATTTCCAACATCCACGCTGGCGAAGCCGCGGGAAAAAGCTAGTCTAAAATATACCTTGCTCCTGTAAATTGTACATCATGGATCTTAGCATAGATCGCAATATCGTATACTATGTAGCTATTAACAACTTAAAATATTCACCCGAAATGTACACACCTACATACATAGGTAACCATTTCGATCATCTAGTTCCGAATTACACGTAGGCAAATTCATAAAAACAATTTTTTTTTTCTTCGTAATTTCATTTTCTGTGCAAAGATCTTATTCTTTCCTCCAGTATACTTACTAAGCGCAAATAAATAAGCACTTACTTATCACAACTAGTTTTGAAAAACACTTCTTAGAAAAGCTACAATTTGTTTTCTTTATTAGATCTCTGTTCTGCGAACGTGTAATCTGTTGAATTAAAAGTGTTAATGTGGGTTTGACCCCATTATTGTAAAGGTGTGTACATAATATTGCAAGAATTTGAGAGTTAAATTTTTATTTTTTTCTGCCCAAAGAGCGAGCGATACTTTGTTTGACGTAGGCTACGTCTGGCGCATCTAAGGCAGAAAACTTGGTTACAAATCATAATAATTAGCTAATGTTTTAACTATGATAATAAGTCCTCCAGACCAAATTTCGGCCTTCCTAGCCTTCGGCGCGGGAGATATTATAATGCACAAGTGTGTGCGCAGACACAGGTGCACACTCACTTCCTGGCCACAACGATAGAACTAAAAGAAGACTGGCGAGAGAGGAGAAGGAATAGGTAAGGACTGCTCGACACTGTTATAAATGTATAATTAATTCATTTTATGATAGACTGAAGAAGAAAATTATATGAACTTGTAAAAACAATCCGGTTGTTTTTCAACCTCCTATAATTATTAAGTGAATGAATTCCAAGGATGTTACCAGTTGAATATAAATACTGAAGTAGGTACTGTTTAAAAAGTAATTACATAAAATGGTTACAAAGTTGCAAACAGTATGAACGACAATTTGAAGTTTAAAGAATTATAGAAACGCGCTTTATTTCACAGCTTCTTCTAACAAATCATCAGGAAAATAACTTCAGCAGGTGTAAGCCCACTTTAGACTACCTGTCTTGCCCCAATTACGTTCAACAAGCGTCCATTAACACATCCTATCCTGCAACGCAAAAACTTACCACGAAACGTATAAATCAGACGAAAGGAAGTCCACATCAGATCGCAAAACGTGGCCAATTTACGTCTATTTTAGTATAAAACGTCTTTATGCCTGGGGTCGGCACATTGAATAATTACCGTGTAGGATGGAAGAGCTCACTCGTTGTCTCATTCTCGGACGGTTCAGTTGTTTTAAAATGTTACTTTTAGTACTCTCCCTGTGTTTGGCAGGAGCTTTTGGAGCTGAGTATACCTTGCCAGGAGAATGTCCTGATGTTAAGCTGCAAGAAAATTTTGATCCCACTAAGGTGAGTTTTGTTTGTCTGTTTTTTTTTTTTTATCTTATATATAATATAGCAAATTATGCAGAATATTGGATGTTAATCAATCTACTTTCAACTTTAATTGTTTTTTTAATTTGGATATCAATAATTGTTAATGTTAATTGGTACATCGAGCGTACATCCAAGCGACAAATTTCATCTAGTGAGATTCGACCCGTGGTTTGTATTTTGTTTTTCTCGTTGTGAATTGCTTGGTCAGCAACACTATTTCCGTTCCTCGAATCAATATTAGGTTAATGGGTAATAGATTTAATCTTTTTATCTTTATTTGATTACCCGATTGCAAACGACGACGGTTTTTTTGAACTTGAAACCAATTTAATTAAGTACAATCCTTGAAGTTAGTAAAAATCTAATTACAAATACAATTTGTATACCTTTTGTCGGCATACTTTTGAAAAAGATTGATATTATATTATGTTTTCAACACGATATCAATCATTTATGGAAATATATTGATTTATACATCACTGATTTAGATCTACGGTACTTTTCGTTTTTACTTTATAAACGGTATTTGTAAATTAATTAGATTAGCAGAGCAAGCTTGACGGTCAAACAATGAACGGCAAAAAAGATAAAATTTACGGGCCCAGGGCAGGCAAAAAGGTCCTTTCATTCGATCTTTTCTCTGGTCTTTTACAGGTTTTAATTTTATATAGTTTCAGTTGGTACCTAATTATTTTCTTCAAAAACAACACTATTTTTTTTTCTTTTCTACTAGTACACAAGGATTTTAGGAATTCCTTAGTAACAGCCCGGAGCTTGAAATTTGGCGGTGTGATACCCCCGCGTGGGTAGGGCGCAGAGGTCCTACGCCTGATCTCCCTCCTGTCGTGTCGAATTGCCGTCCCATCCTATTATGAGAGTGAGGGAAGAAAGAGAGACAGGTAAACTCATTCTTCCCTTAACTTCATCGTCTGCGCACACACTTGTGCACTATAATACGACTTAAATGCATAAAGCTAGTCTCCACTGAGGTTGATCGCCATGACCGAAATTCAGCCTGAAGGATTATTTTTTTAAGCATTATCTAATTCCTTTGTCATTTTCTCTACAAAAACCCCCCCTTATAGTTTTCAGGTCTATGGTACAACGTAGCCAGCTACGCCAGTGATGGCCGGGAAATCTACGACTGCTCCACTATTGAATTCCAAGAAGATAATCTGGGCTATATGTACAAGGAGACCTATGTGCAAGTAGACCAGGGCAACAGGACCCAGAAGATGTACCAGGCTAGGGTAGACCCTACCTTCGATGCTGGGAAGAATGCCGTGTTTATTATGAGCCATGAGGCTGGTGGTGGGTATCTATCTTCAACGCTTTTTTTTTCTGTATGGCACCTCACAGGTCAACCTAAGAGGTTGACGGCTGTTTAACCAGGCTTAAGCCTCCAGCGAGGGCAAAGGACTAATAACCGAAGCGACTACACGCTAAGGGCACCCCCAGTGTGGTACGGAGCTTGGTTTAGGGCGTTGCTGGGGCGACGGCAGCAAGGGACAGGCTGGATCGGATTTAAGTTTTTTGGGACGATTTTTAAAGCTACAGGCTCAGTGGCGCGGGTTGCCTAGAGCAAGGTATCTTTAATCCTATTACTACCCTGATATTATTGGGCCCTTTGTACACGGCACGGTTTTATTACGGTACGGCGTATAAACCGCGTCGTAGAAGAAACACAATCCGTGTACAAGCTTCCATAGTGATCCACACAACACTGACAAACCGTGCCTGCACACGGCGAATAACCCGTGGTGTGTAACATGTGATTGTGGTCTTTTGAATAGTGGATTTTAATCACCATCCCGCATTAAACCTTTAAAATATATTTTCAGATAATGTAATCCAGTTCCCATTTTTCATCCTGTCGACTGACTACGACGGCTATGCCATCGCTTACACTTGCAGGTGGCTCAAGGAGAAGATTAGGATGCACTACGGTATGTCACAGCAGGCACTTGTCTTGCTAATCTTATTTCAAACTATTTACACTAATATTATAACGGCGAAAGTTAGTGAGTGTGTAGGGGTGTGTTTATATGTTTGTTACTTCTTCACGCTAAAACGGCTGGACCAATTTTGATAAAATTTTGTATGAAGGTAGGTGACTCCCTGGATTATATATAGGCTATTTTATCCCGATATTCCTACGGGATCGAGACTTATGCTGGTGAAACCGCGGGGCGCAGCTAGTCTTATATGATAACTAGCTGCGCCCCGCGGTTTCACCAGCGATCATACCCAGGGTTGCCAGATGCCGATTTTTTTTTCTCGTATAGGTCTGCCAAATATCTCGTACTTTCAAAACATAATCTCGAAAAGTATAAATTTTAAAAATCCTATACCTATACCATAATTAACACCATGTACTATTACTGCCGCCAAATGAAAAATATTTTTTAAATAATTTTACCAAAATCTAAGGGTAAAAAATAATACAAATTAAGTATTAACTTTTGGAATATATTTTGTACTTGCTACTAGTACATGAGGTTTTCTTTGTTAGTGATATGTAATGTCAGGCAGGGGTATTGGTAAAATCATCTTCGTTTCTATTCTATAGTTTTTCAGCCGTCATTCTGGAATACATTTCCTTTGCGATCTGGGCCTTTTGCACTTTCTGCAGCTAAAAATGTACCATTTACTGTATGTCTGTATCTATAATAAAACGATTTCATAAATCGATGGACCATAATGGAAATTTTAACCGTATTAACAACATTGTTAAAATCTCGTAAAAAAGTGTACGAGATTTTTTTTTATCGTTTCTCGTACGGAGACTGCTGCTCGTAAAGTTACGAGATTTCTCGTACGTCTGGCAACCCTGATCATACCCGCCGCCGCCGCTGCCGTTGAATAGCGCTGCAGACATACCAAACGCTTTGAAAGCGATTGCCACTTGCCTAGCCCCTCAAATTTCATATTTTGCTCATCAAAGACCATATGAAGTGTATAATGTTTACTTTTTTACATTTTCAGTATTCACATGGGTGCTGACTCGTAGCAAGGAAAAGCTGCAAGGTGAACTACTTAAGAAAGTTGAAGACAAGATATCTAAATACACTGACTTAGCTGAACACAGGCAGTCATTTGTTTTCAAGGATTTTTCAGACACGAGTTGTGCTTATACGAAAAAATTTGAAACTGACTTCTTTACCAGCAATTTCTGGTGAAAACCGGCACGATCTTGTAATATACTGTGATTAAAAAAACTTTTTTGGAATAGTATCACAGTTCATTTTGTTTACCTATATGTATGTATGTATCTATCTATCTATGTATTAGTATTTATTCTTGTATTTTATAAGTAGTCATTTCCTAGCTATTTATCCCGTATGTTGCACCTGCCATGTTTTGTCTCTGCACCACCCTAAGGTTGACTGGTAGAAAATGCCTCAGGCATTTAGTCCGCCTTTGTATAGTATTTCTTTTACTTGTGCATAAAGTTTTAATAAATAAATAAATAAATTTGTTTTCAAGGATATTTTTCAGACACGAGTTGTGCTTATACGAAATAATTTGAAACTGACTTCTTTACCAGCAATTTCTGGTGAAAACCGGCACGATCTTGTAATAGACTGTGATTAAAAAACCTTTTTTGGAATAGTATTGGTATTCTTTTCGTTCTGTATCCTGTATTCAGATTATAGTAAAAAGGGCTTAACTGGGTTCAAAACTTGGCTATATCTGAGAAATTTCTATGGAGAAATCCCAATAATACCTACTTACACTCCATTTATTATCCTGTCCTGTAATGTTAATTACTTTGCATACCTAGTATTGTAAACAATCAAGTATTTTCTAACTGAACAGACAGCTGTGCTGCTGGGGAGTTTGTTGCGCCACTTCTTCTCCCCGGCGAAAGCACTAGGAAGTGGTGAAGGGCGGGCGTTTTGGGGGACTGTCTTTTGTAATTTTGACGTTCGAAAAGTGCTGATTCTCAGCCTCGTTTGAATAAATGACTTTTGATTTTGATTATAGCATTAGAAAAATAAAGGCAAAATAACGAGTTATTCTATAATATTGTTAAAATTACTGCAGTTTAGAGCTATTTTTTAATGTAATGTCACAGATTGTTCCCGTAACCTGCCGCCATTTCATCCATCCAGTGTTAATTCTGTGCTTAACCGTCCGATCTACTTCGCCATCGCTTTGCACGAGTGAAGTGAGATACCGAAAGTCGGAGCAGACTGGGAGAAGTGCGCCATCAAGCGCTATGGCTCCAGAACTGGAGAGACCGCCGACATCGCAGAACATATATTCGGTTTTGGTTCTGCTGATTTTCAAGCCAAGACTCCTCTCAGAAAGCCCAGGTTAACCGCCTCGGAAAAAAGGCTATTCAGCTCATAATTTTATTAGAAAAAAATAAATAAATGTATTTATTATAATATATCCCATAATTAAACCACATAATATCAGAGTTAGAGGTAACCCCAATTTTTTTTAAATATAATTCGTTTTTTTTTTTCTTTACGTGTATATATATGTATGTCACTGAACCCCACCTAAACAGCTGGACTGATTTTGATGAAATATTTTGTGTGTGTTTGAGTGATTCACAATTGGACCCGGTAGGTGACGCTGCGATCGAGTTCTAGGAAACAAGACAACGCCTGTCAGCTAGTAAGTGATAAATAATTACAGAGATAAAAGTTGCTATTATTAATTTATCGCCTTAAAACAAAGAATTAATATCCTGAACGCCATAATACAGAGCTTATCTAGATATCACAATACAACAGATTAAATTCTTCCGCTCTGATTCATGACAGAGTCGTGATAAACTAAATTAATGAACCATAGAAGCAAATCATCGGGGGCTCGTGGCTAAATAATAACGGTCACATGGGTCAATCAAAGGTTAAGCTAAGCTTGCAGAGGTCGATTCATGGATGGGTAACATCATCATACCCCTCCGTGTCTCGGAAAGTACTTTAAGCCGGTGCTCCCGGCTGTCATTTGTAGATCTTTGACAGTCGTTAGGGGTAGTCAGAAGCCCGAAAGTCTGACAACCAGTCTTACCAGTATAACCCAGTAACTGGGTAGTGGAGGTCAGATAGGCAGTCGCTCTATACAAAATACTGGTATTTAGCTGCATCCGGTTAGACTGGAAGCCGACCCGAGAATAACCCAAACTCAACATAATTATTTAGTTTTTGCCTATGCATGCTTTAACTTAACGCATGCTTTCTCCAGCCAGATTTTGGACTGAAGATGTTCAAGACTTATCTTCTAGGCATCGCTTCAGTGTTGCTTCAGTCCGTGATCAAAGATCAATCAAATGCTGTCAGTCAGATTGACCGTATAATATAATGGCCGCCTTAGAAAGCGATTGCGCCTGAAACGAAAGCCTGCCTGAAGCGATTGATTGTCTAAGCGCTCAAAATATTTTGAGGGTGACAAATTATATTTGGCGACGTTTAGGGTAGGTCTACATTCCGAAATAGGCGTCATTCGGAGATGATAATGATGAAGTGATAATATTTAGAAAACAACTTACAAATTATTGTATAGAAAAGTTTATTATCCAATAAATAGTCCTAGACTAAACATAGTAAGTGCTTAACTATTTTATCACAAACGTCAGACCGATTACAATCAGTATTATATGTTAGGTATTTATAAGATGAAGGTTGGACATTATCGTTTGTGTTTTAATTATAATTTTATTAGGGTTCTCTAACACACACTTACAATAGTTTATATACGGAGTACCTATATTTCTTTGTGTTTGGTCAGCAAAATGATTTAAACAACATAATAAATTATTCCCAAATAGTTCTTCAATAACATTTCACTAATAACGTTTTGGTAGATACACACTAGTCTTACGCCAAATATTCATAGACTTAATGTTATTATAAAAGATATTAGATAGCTTTTCTATATACATTATTATGAACGAAAAAGTTAGAAAATGTGAAAAATATAACTTAAAACATTACATGGTTTTCATAATACTGTTAAAACTGAGACTATAGTTGACGTCAGATCATAAAATACCAACTTATGTTGATTCTAGTTCGAAATAATTTTCGAAGAAACTAAAATATTCGAGAAATTTGCGTCGCTTTTTCAAGTTCTCTACAATTTAACATCAACAAAACTATGTTAAAGTAGCCTCATTTTTGACACCAATGCTAAATAACACATACCTGCACGAGAACCTCCGACATAAATACATAAGATGAAACTACAATACATATTACGATCTACTACACACAAAATAGAGTTCCAAATGCTACATCAATAACATAGGTATCAAAAATAAGTTCAGGATATCACTGTCTTACGTGCTTAATTTATTCTTCTAGGGTCCAATATTTAGGGCTTGGCAGTCTGTCCAGTCATGACACTGGAGCTGGTGAACTTGCAAGCTGCCTCAGAGAAGTCGGTTTGTACCAGCTTGGTGGAGTCGATGATTTTGGAGTTCTCCTTCAAGAAATTGTCGACAAAGGTCTTGGCTTCACCCTCCAAAGTCTTGCTGCGAGACAGGATCCAGGCTTGCTCTGTAATTAGAAAAAGATAATGAGATTGTGTGTAAGATTGCTAAAATATCTGGAATTCCAAAGCGGATTTCGATTCACGAATTCTAAGGGTGACCTTTGGCATATAAGCTCTGCTACTCGAATAGAGACATTTTTACCAGTAGTTGAAAACAAAATGGCAAAATAACATAGTACACCCGACAGCAATGGAAGAACTAGATTAAAGTAAAGGATGTATGACATATAAATGTTTAGCAAGGACACGGGGAAGACTATAAAATCCCAACTTTTATTCCGAACACTACACTTGCTTTGTGTACAGTGCAACGTCGAAGATCATTTCCAACATATTTGTGGTATACAGGATGAAATTGAAAACTTGCGACAAATCGAAATAGGAGGTGCAGTAACTGTTACATAATCATTATAAATTGCCATTAACCGGTTGAATGCCGTAATTACAGAAACAATTAAAAAGCCATTGTGTCTCGCGTGGATCTACGGCATACTAAGGGTTAAAGCTTCTATACTTTCTTGCTTGGTACCAGCTTCCCATGCGCAGCTAATTTCATATGTACGAATGCGTATTATAGTACATCAAATTATTTAAATGTTTAGCGTCACTTGTTCATTTGCCCTTGATAGCTGTAAACCAAATTGTGTCATGTTAATTTTACGTCTTGTGCCCCAAATCTAAACAAGACATTTACGTCTATTTTGTAGAGATAAGTAATTCAGTGTTCAGTATTAACTACATTAATTTATATAACATTACTGACTTTCTGGTTTTAAAAAAATCGCGGTCTTCAAATTTTCATCTAGAAATATCTGAATGTTTACTTTTAAATGCACGATTAATTTTATTATCAATCTATTTTCAGCATGTATGGCAATGTGCGTAGAAAAAAAATCAGTATTTCTTTATCGTGTCCACGATAATTTTGATAAACAACGAGATAAATAGATTATTGGTAGATTACGTGTCATATGAAAGTTCTAAACGTTTGATTGCACAGTACGAGAAATAAATAGTAACGTACTCTTTAAAACAAATTGATTCAGCCCTATAATATAGCAGTTTTACTCCGACTACCACAAATACGGAGGTTATTGGAGATTCCTATGTCCAACAGTGGACTCTATAAGATGATGATAAAAATAATTATCAAGACAGACGCAAAGAGTAAAAGCGTAACACCATCAAGACATAAACCAGTTACTATATCAGCTCATGCATATTTACAAGCTAAAGAAAACGAATGACTATCTATGTATGTAGATTTTGTTGATGATAAGATACATTTAGCCCTTGATCTACATAGTGACAACTAATTTCAAGGCTTCACAGTCAAGCCAATCAGGCAGGTCAGGATGACAGAAGCTGGAAAGAAGACTTCAACCTCATTGGTATCCCTAAGATAGTCGCATCTCTTTCTGAAATCAAAGAAAAGAAAGAAATGGTCGTCAAAAGTGTACTTACCATTGTGAGTCTTGGTCTTCTCGTTGTATTTGCAGTTGTAGGCAATGGAGTAGGTATTGAAGTCGGTGGCGAGGATCAGCAGGGGTGATTCGGAGACGAAATCTATGAAAAAAATCGGGATCTCTATTAAACGATACTCCTCAAGATAAAAGACACATGGTTTGATTTTAATATAGTATTTGAAGACGGTTTATAAATCATAACTAATGATAGGAAAGATATATAGGAACTGTTCTAAACATAAAAAATCCATTATATTTTTTATCCAAGTAGATATGTAATTGAAAATCATAGTGAAAATCATCACTATCTCTACAAATACGTTTCTAAATATTTTGGTAGGATAAGCTTGCAAAGGTAGATTAAACGTGATTAAGATTATTCCAGTCAGAGATTTTATTTTAATCCGTTGGATGCAAGTTCTTGTATTCAAGTCTTTTGTCTGAAATGGTGATGATGAAGACTAAAATAAGGGATTTTTCCTATTATTACGAAATCCAGAAGTCCACTTATCGTTCCTTGGTACAGGATTCAGGACTCGCCAAAAACTTTTCAGAAGGGAGATTAACCAGTCCTTGTTCTAAATGGTCCATATTATAACTTGAACTCACCTCCAAATTTGAAAGAGACGACAAACTTGGCTGCTGCGTTGGCATCTGTAGCGTACTTGGCAGTTCCTTCAATGAACTTCTTTTCTCCCTCGATGATATGGGAGTTTTTGACGGTGACCACGTCGCCGTTCAAAGTGTATTCAGCCTGGCCGCATGCGCCCTTGCCTTCGGAAGCGATGGGCAGCTTGGAGATTTCGTACCAAACGCCTTGGTACTGAAAAGAAGAATTTAATTTAGGTAACTAAGTCCAGTGTTATTCAATCGCAGTGATCAGTGCTCATGTATTCTCTGTATGATCAGAGGTCTTTGCTCTACAATGGGACAAATACCATAAAATTAAATTTAAAAAACCTTCAAAATTAATATAAATGAAAAAACATCAGCTGCCTTTTCCCAGCTAAGTGTAGTCAGATTGTTTTGCATTAAGTGAGTATCTACTGACCTCTACAAGATAATTAAGTACTGGAAAATGCCAAGATTCGAAGGTTAGGGCAGTCAGACTCTGACAAATGAAATCTGAATATGAGAGAAAGAACACAACACCGTGTAAGGTTATTTCCTTTATACCGAGAACACCAACGACCTTACTCATTAGTATGGAAGTTTAGACACACACATTTTAAAATGCAAGTTTACAATACCAGAAACTATGTTATAAACTTCATTCGTCCTTCACGCTTCGTTCACCAACTTTGTGCCGCCAGGTCAGCTCGAATCATTCAATTCCGCGGTCTGCGCAGACGCACCGTATCTAACTACCTAATTGATCACCGTTTATCGGCAAATTAGTTTATTGTGTGTGAATCAGCAAGGTTTTATAGTTTAATGGATTAAGGTTAAATTGGTTCGACCTCGATCTTGTATCTATTCTGTGACGTGTTTGTTGTTCCGCTGTTCACCCTCTGCTGATTTGAAAAGTATCTAATTCTAAGCCCTGTTTGTTAAATGATGGTTGAAATTACTAAATAAATTTACAAAATAACCTCTCACACTTGTTTATCTAGTCTGAGACGTGTTTGTTGTTCCGCTGTTCTGCTGATTTCAGAGGCTCTTTTTGCTTACTTATTTCGAACCTAATTCTAGGCCTTAATGATGGTTGAAGTGACTCAATAGATTTACAAAACAACCTTTTACGCTTGTTTTCTGCACAGCCACTCCTACAACGTTCATACTCGTACATACATGTTTTGTATATATTATGTCTCAGCTGTAAAAACCTCTTTCTTTGAAATAACATCATCTGAAAAACAAACGAAGCTTATTGTTCGTTTGACAGCTGATGCTATTACCAATTTCCGGTACATATTCCCTATTGTTGATGAAGACGTTTTAAAAGAAACGGTAAAGCTATAAAATTTCACAAGGATATGCGGCAGTTAAATGGCACATGGAGTTTTAGAATAAGTTTATATAATAGCGGACCCTGCAAACGTTGTTTTGCAAAAAAAGAATTTATACTCGTATAGTTTACGTCCTATTCTCAGACCTACTGAATATACACACAAAATTTCATAAGAGGAGTTTTGTTACAAACACTGTGACACGAGAATGAGAATTCTATATATTAGATTATGTTTAGATTCGTCTCTATTAATCGCCTCTGTACCTGCGAGCAGTAGTGGCCCAGTGGTTACTGCCACGACTTACGAGTTGTAGGTTCGAACCCAGACAGGCATTTTACTTTGTGTAAATTATTTTGAAACGGTGAAAGAAAACATCGTGAGGAAAGTGTCATCTACCAACCCCCACTGCGCCCGCGTGGTGGATTTTGGCCCACTCACCGAAAGAAGGCCTGTGTCCCAGCAGTGGGAACGTGGGCAGCAGTGGGCTGATTATGTAATCACCTGTGTATCAGTTTCGTTCTAAAACTCCATACGCAATTACAACGTCCGCTTTATGTACGCGACAGAAATTGCCCCCTAGTCTTTTGTCCCTACGTGATGTTTCCCTAGTTATGGACGCTACTCTATTTGCGTATTGTATTGTATCTCTATCAAGCGAGGCAACTCTCATAATTTTATGAACTTTCACAGTCTGATCTCAGTCTCAATCTGTCAAAAATGCCTCTAATTTCCCTACATTTTGACAAGTTTTTGACATTTATTTGTCGTCGAGAAGAATTATTATTGGCCTTTTAACCTATTTTCATTAGAAGAGACAGTGTATCTTTGCGAGAAATACGTATGTTGCCCTTATCAGTCTAACTAAAGCTTTATAATAATATCGAATTATCAACAGACGAAACATCGTTATAGGTTATCACACTTTTCGGTAAAAACTTAATATAAACTGTGGATAGTGTCCAAAATGCTCCTCTTTAAATCAATCTGCCTAGCCATTTCCCAACTATGTATGCTGGGTCGGCTTATAGCTCAACCGGATGCAGCTGAATACCAGTATTTTACATGGAGTGACTGCCTATCTGACCTCTATAACCTAGTTACTGAGTAACACGATACCCCTTGATCAGACTGGTTGTCAGACTTGCTGACTTGACTGCCAAAGATCTACGAATGACAGCCGGGACGGGATTTCTGTGGCACGGAGGTGTCTCCATATGTTATCGGTGGTCACCCATCCAGGAATCGACCGCATGCGGCTGTTATTATCAAGCCACGAGCGCCTCTTACTCCACTTTTTTATTGTAACGGAGACGGTTAGGAAAATAAAAAGATGATGGATAAAAGTTCTACTGGATGTCCTTACACGGGTGGAGTATTCTATAGAATGTCTATGGTTTTCGTACCATATAACAATGGAGATGGCATGACCGGTGAGACAGATGATGCCCCAATGCACAAAATCTGTTTATACAAATGTACACAGGCGGAGTTAATGTCATAGACATTTTCTACCAAGCAACCTTTGGGTGATGCAGAGACAAACAGACAAATATACCTAAGATAAAAAAATAAAATAAAAATCGAGCCTACAAAGTTTTCAAACATAGAACGTCTTAGTCAGGAAGAAATGTACAAAATAACCCACTGAAAGATACATCAAGAATGATATAGATTACATCGATCAACTCAAACAATAACGCATTACCAAATTAGGAAATGAGAACATAAATAAGCTTTTACTGATAAAGTCGATACTTAAAATACATATAAAACAACCGATTTATGACCACGGCCACGACTTTTATCAGCTTAGCACCATACACTTAAAGTAACTAACGTCTGCCTGCTACTTAGTCCGTGTGAAATTTCTTGTTCCCCGGCCCATCCCGTCCCATCACTTCGCCCGTCCGCGCTGTTACCACGTTTTCGCTTAGCATTCTTTCAGTTTCTCTTTTTGCTCAGCTCCTAAGGGACCTAGCGTGATGTAAAATAGCCTATAGCCTTCCTTAAGAATTGGGCTATAACATGCAAAAAGAATATTTCAAATCCGACTGGCAGTTCCAGAGACTAGCGCGTTCTAACAAACAAACTCTCCATTATTAGTATTAGTATTAGTATATAGATTAAACATTGAACAGTCATGTTAAAAAAAATTGATAAAGAACTGAACCACGCCCCTAATTTAGAGCTTGGACACTCCCGTCCCCATAGTATCTAATGATAGCGGTGACAAGTTTTTGTTAAAAGTTATTTGTATATGGCGATAACGAGACAGGGAAACAAAAACGTTAAAGGGGTGTCGCTAATTGTAAAAACTTTGTAATTTTTTTCAAATTTCCTATTTTTACGGAAAATATAAGTAATAAAATAAATAATTCTGTAAAATACGGTATAATTGATATTATGGGAGTTAAAAAAACAATCACAGAGAATGCTCATCACGATCATACAAAATTTAATGAAGCAGATAATACCTATTTAGCAAATCCTATCGAAAATCGGATCGCTATGCTTTTTTATGTAAAATGTATGTAAATTCAATTTTTTGTTATAAGGTAAAGTTACCAACCGCAAACACCATAAAGAAGCAGAGGAAATATGAAGGTTAAGTCATCGAAACTGAAAATGATACTTAAGTCATTTCTGTGATACTTTTTAAACAATGAGTGAAGATTGCGCATTTATTATCAATTTATGAATTCTTCTTCTTTCTATTGTCAAATCTACGGAATAGTATCATTCAGATACACTTTCATATATTATAACTTAGTGAACCTGAACAACATTGATAAAAAATCTATACTCACAGCTGTAAGGTTGAAATTTTCAACCGGCTTGACCTCTGGGCAGGCTCCATCATGAGTATCGGCCATCGCCACAGCAAAAAAAGTGATAATCAAAAATCTAAACATTTTGGATGTTACTAATATATTTTTGGTAAAAAAATTAAGTCGTTCACGCCTCTCGTGCTTGGACGGTAGTCAGAGATAAACTGGCAGCTGTGGGTACAGACGCATCCTTATATACCCAGAGCTACAGAGGTCATGGACAGACACAATTCGTATCTCAGGATTATTTAATTTACAGAATTGCGAATGAAGAGGATGAAGCGGTCAATCTTCTAGAGACATCGGGCGCTATGCGTTTGAATGTGCTTTCCTTGTACCTACGTTGTGATTGCATTGTAGAAGCTTCGTAATTTTCTTGCTTTAAGATGCCTAAGCCATTTTATTTATTAATTTATATATACTTTATTGTACACCACAAAAAATATAACTGAAATAATAATAGATCAAACACTACCAAATTTAAAATGGGCGGCCTTATAGCTTTCTGCGATCTCTTCCAGGCAACCTTGGAATGGACAGTGATCTTCCTGGACGTAAAATGGGGCTGTCGTTGGTGCAAATATTATTTATACAATATACTAAAATAGATACACAGATATATACATAATATTCAAAATTTATTTTATTTTGTTGGTGATAACAGTTTTTGTAAATGACACAGGTAATGAAATTTAATAAAAGTTCAAACATCGTAATTTCTTCGCAGCCTAGTCAAGGATGCTATTGATCAACGATAGTAATTGCACCTACCACTGTTTGTCTCTGCATCACCCAAAGGTTGACTGGTAGAAAATGCCAATGGCATCAAGTCCGCCTCTGTACATTTATGTGCTTGAAGTATTAAATAAATAAATAGTAGAACATCATAAAACATACCTTCAGTTGTGTTAAGAATTTTCAGATAACTGGGGGCCTAAAAAGGCCACTTTGGCAGAATCATAAACGTATTTTGCTTTTTTTCGTTGCAAGAGATTGGGATTGGATTTGGATTGGTATTTAAGCACAGACAAAAAAAAAAAACTGAAAAATCCTTCACCAATGGGATTTGATACGATTAACTTAACAGTTAACTGTCTATTATGATTTATAATGATTTGATGAATTCCTTTTATGATTCTGCAAAAGTGGCCTTTTTAGGCCCCCTGAATATCTCACAATTCATTACACTAATGGTGGTAGAAACTGCATCAAAATCCATCCGTGTGGACAAACGATTTTTTTAAATATAGTTATTTGAGATGATAAAAAGATGACATCCACATAGGCCCTAGAGTTAATTCTATCGAAATCTTTTTATCACAATATCTATCAAGCTCTTAACTATATTATCCAATAATATTGTCAATTGTTATCAATAAAAGAATTCGAGATTCTGAGTAGATAATATGACAGTCGTGCCTATGTGTATGAGGGTGTCATTTTGTGCAAATGTTGATAAAAAAAATATTGCATCACTTAAAAGAACTGTGCCCTACACAAAAAATACACTTTTGAACTTTGTTTCAGCTATCAATAAAATTATCTTGGTGATGGAAGGAATTCATGATGTTATCTAAAATGTCTGTGATGCATGGTAAACCATTGTTTGCCGAAAATATTTTACACATAGGTACTAGAGATACAGTGAGGATGAACACATCAAGTTCTTCAATTAACTAGATAAATATGGCTTGACTATGTAAAGATTTCACGAAAATTGGGTATTCTACAAATCTCCATGTCTGTGATGAAAAAAAATTTAATACTCATTAATCCTATTGGAACTTAGGATTTAATATCGTAAGGACACTCACATCTGCTATAGTGTAGTAAGTTCATGGATAAAAAAATCCTCTGCCAAAGCCTAATTCTCAAGAAGGAAAGATTTATGGGATACCTATCCCAAAAGATGGGTCCACCGTAGTTTTCAAGACATCGAAAGGATTTTGTCGATAAAAGATGATCGCGCCATTAAACTGTTGAATGGCGAAGATTAGTCATTAAAAGAAGTCATTTTCAATAGGGTTCCTCTTATAGGTGAAACAAATATATTTAAAAAAAAATTGCTCCAGTAATTGATTTTTTCGCAGGCTACAATGTTTTCAGGTTTCACACTTAATTGACGAGAGTTTTTTGTAGAAATATATTGATGTTTTTTTCGTTTCTACTGCATGAAACCCATTTTTGAAAAGTACAGACTTAATCTTTATTAAATTATCTATACAATTTTATACTAAGAAGAGTTTAACAATAGAAACAGTTGCAGAAAGGAGGCAAACCTTTTTTTTCGTTCGTGAAGGACTCAAAAAATAAAAAATTCTGATAGTCATTCATTATCAACTATCTCCTGTCAAGATTTGAAATACCTATAGATTAGGTCGTTGCCACATTGAGAGGTTTCCCACAAAAACATGTCATGACAAAGGGCCGCAGATCATCCATAACCAATTATGATGTTCATAATAAATAGAGCGGAAAGTGACCATAAAGGCAAAACTAATTGCATTCAGGCTATTGTAGTGGCAACACAAAGGTGAATTTTGTGGATACCAAATAAAAAGTGAAATCAATAAAAACAAGTCATGCAAATAACTGCTGTGTTATCAAATGCTTGTAAATCCAAACCATGTTGGTATGTGGATAATAGAATTTTTATGGAACAGTATTTTGGTATCTCTAGTCAGATTTCAATTAAAATGTACCTACAAATTTTAATTAGGTATCTGCCTAGCCTTTTCCCAACTATGTATGGTCGATCCACGATCGGCGATCCACCCGTGCGGCTGTTAATACCTTTGCCGACTCGTAGTCACACCAGGTTATCACACCAGTATGACAAACAGGATTTTTTTCTCGTTTGTCACACCACTGATTTTTCCACACCATGTATAGGTACGATAATTGCTAGTGCAGTACCTACAAATTATACTAAAGTTGATACTTAGCCAATAACCCCATTTTTAATTAGGTAATGATACTTTATTTATAATTACCGACTTCAAAAAAAAGGAGGTTATCAATTCGACACGTATGTATGTAATATTATTGGAATTGCATTATATTCACATAATTATAACAATCTATTAGGGCTTCCAAACAAATATACAAAATTTTATAGACGTATGTATGTATGTATGTTTGTCCACGCATTTCTCCGCAACTATTAATCGGATCGTGACCATTTATTTTATGGCTTACATTTACTTCAACTTAGGGAACAGTGCAAGTTTCATCAAAATCGATTCAGTAATTTTCAAGATATGGACTAATACGTGTTAGTGTGACGGCCTGACTTATTGAAACGAGCTACGGGTGTAGTGTCAAAGGGAAAACATCTCAAAACCTTGGTCGAATTCTAGTGCAAAAACTAAAAATTACGAAATAAAAAAGTAATTTAAAAAAATTAAACCAACTTCAAAAAAAAATAACTAAAAATTACGAAATAACTTTAATTTCGGAAGTCGGTGGCAAAAAACTATAAAATACAGGTCCCAAAGACACCCACTTCCGAAATTAAAAGTAGGTATTTCATAATTTTGAGTTATTTTCTTTTTTGAAGTTGGTTTAATTTTTTAAATTACTTTTTTTCTATCCTTCCTTTGTATTGATGTACAGACGCCAGCACATCAAGCTACTGAAATATGTCAAATTTATTTAATAGATTTTCAACTTTATCGCTAAAAAAACAAGGGTTAAAGTTGACTGGTATAATTTGACAGTTTCGGGTAGCTTGATGTGTTGGCGTCAGTACTTCATTTACTTTCATTGCTGCTCATGCTCATACTTTATGCCTCAATAACAAGTCTTGTTACTAGCCAGTTTAAGGCGCCATACACACGGAGACGACAGGACGTAAGCAATGGATCTGGACGACGCACGGAATCTTGATTGATATTCCCTAAGATGTTGTGTTTCATCAATATTATCTATATTATGAAAGTTTGTATGTTCGTTACTCAATCACGCAAAAACGACTGAACAGATTTGGATGAAATTTAGCACACATATACTTTATAACCTGTATTAACACATAGGCTTTTTGTCCCAGTAGTTCGTTCCCGTGGGCTAATTGCCGATATCCACGCGAGCGAAGCCGCTAACAAAAGCTAGTAATAATTAAATTGCTTTTCGAAGCAAATTAGACAGTTTTGCCTGGTTTTTCCCATTATACAGAAGCCAGCACATCAAGCTACTACAATTTGTCAAATTTCTTTGATATATTTTCAACTTTATTTCTAAAGCATAAGGTTCAAAGTTGATTGGGAAAATTTGACAGTTTCGGGTAGCTTGATGTGCTGGCGTGTGTACGTCTACTTCAATCAACTCAGCCTATCGCAGTCCACTGCGGAGCATAGCCTCTCCCAGGCACAGGCAGGCAGCGCCACAACACCCTGACTTCCACCTCCGCCGCTCCTGTGCCTCTGCCGTACCTCAACTTACTAAGAATTCAATTACCGTTCTGAGAATTAGTCAATTAACAGCGGTTGCGTTTATTATGGCTTTTTTCCTTGATAAAGCTATATACTCAATATACATCGACTGAGGGCGCATTCCACAAAACTTTTAAACCTAGAATAAGTCTTATCCTGAGAATAAATTTTGAATTTTTGACAGTTTTTCCATATTTGAACTGTCAGACGTCCATTTTATTCCACGAGTAATAGATATGACTTTGGTAAAATCAGCCCTTTGTTGTAATTGCGATGTTGTTTCTCTGTGGAATTAAATAATCATTTTGCAGACCCATGATTAAACTATCCCTTTGTTGGTCTTCCTACAAAATAAGAATTAGTTGGACTGCTAATATAAAATGTTAGATTGTATTAAATTGACGTAGATAGATCTAAAACGACTACGGTCCCGTCTGAAAGTACCTAGTTTAAAACTTTGGAATGAATCCTACACCCGATGTTGATTTTTTTCGCACGGACAAAAGCACATTGGGAGGGACAACTGTCAAATCGTAGTGCCATTTATTCTTATGTCAGGCCCCAAACTAATTTTATATCCGTAGGTGATAAGGAGTAGGGGTCACCCGTAATTTTGGACGAAACGACGAAAAACGGATTACGTGCTAACGGTCGAAAAACGGATTACGTGCTAACGGAGTAGACCTGCAAGCTTGGGCGAGGTGCATCAGTGAGTGTATGGTATCGAAACCACGGTATTTGATAATGTTAACAACTTTATTATTGCTTGTGTATTTTGCAACACACATAGCACAGCCACAGTCACTTTAGTATGACTATAGCCTAATAAAGCGATTCTGCAGCCAAGTCAGTAAGTGCTCAATTATGGTTAAACTCAGGACCAAATGGTCTCTCTAATTTAAAAGCGAAATCACGACAATTCTAGACGAAGGGGTGACTTGGACTACTCTAGTACAGGTCCTGAGTAGCTCTCGATGTGGAAAAGTGGAAAGAGTGTTAGGAAGGTCATTGTCCTGCTGTGGGACAATACAGGCAAGTAATAATAATATACGATAGGTAGTTGCATCATGGTCTTCAGCATCACTTAGTCGAAAGACGTCTACTGCAGAACAAAGGCTAAGATCTTGCTCTAGCTAAGAACTTGAATGTTTATCGCTTAATAATCTATACAGGGTGTCCCTGGAAGTATAGATCAAATCGAATAGGGGTAGGGGCGTGGGCAAGGTCGTTTCCAAACTTTTTAACCCTGAGAATGTCGGTGAATTCTTTTACTGTTCAAAAGCTATGACTAATTTAAGTTTTTTTTTCAATCCCTTCGCATAGTGCCTTGCCCACGCCCCTATTCGATTTGATCCATACTTCCAGAGACCCTCTATATATAAATCAATTGCCATGCGTTAGTCTCGCAAAAATTCTAAAATGGCTCGACCGATTTGGTTAACCTTTTTTTGTTTTATTTGCCTTTATACTAGGGTGGTTTTGAATAAAAAAAAAATAGGAACCACCCAAAGGAACACCCGAAAAAATCGATATTCTTTATGGAAATTGCCAGTCGATCTCACGTGGTACGAAGTTCACCGGGTCATCTCGTTCTGAAATAAAAACCGCTCCAGTGCATCCTAAAATGCTATATAAACATCCAAACAACACTGTCAAACTGACCACAAAAGCTAATTACCAACACCAATGAATCATATTTTCCATCACAACAAACACATTACATAATTTTCGTAAGAATAGCGGTTGATGGGCAAATCACGTTCCAATTCATGTACACTCGACATCGTGGAAAGTTTAAAGGATGAGAGTGATTACAATTTGGACGAGTCCAATTGAACGCTTCCAACAGCACCCCGCGATGCTTCTAGACGGATTTAGAGGACCATTCCGTTGCGTAACTCGATTATGTTTACGATTTTTTTTTGTGCTACTTATATGGTTCAGCTACGTCAATAATATGAAAAAAATAAGTTAGAAAAATTGCAAACTGGTTTTGATTAATTCATCAACGTTGGTATGTATTATATTTATGTGGAATCTCATTAATTGTTTTAATAATTTCCAACGTCATTATATTCTCCCTAGCCTTTTCCCAAATATATTGGGGTCGCCTTCCAATCTAACCGGATGCAGCTGAATACCAGTATTTTACATGGAGCGACTGTAAAATACTGGTATTCAGCTGCATTATTTGCAGTATTTTACGGCAGAATCATAAAAGGATAACATTACGAATCCTATTATGGCGAAGACAGTCCGTGTTTTTCTTTTTTTCGCTGCAATACGTAGTTATAATCAAAGAGATTGGATTTGGATTGGATTGATTGGTATTTTAGCACAGACAAAAAAATAACTGAAAAATCCTTCACCAATGGGATTTGATAGGATTAACTTAACAGTTAACTGTCCATTATAATTCATAATGTTATCCTTTTATGAGTCTGCCAAAGTGACCTTTTAGGCCCCCTGTTGGATGACCCTGACCTCCACAACTCAGTTACTGGGTCATACGATACCTCTTAAGACTGGATAATTTTCAACGTAGTGTACGAAAAATATTATCAAGTTTAAAGATTTAATAAATCAAACTTTTTTATTTGTTTGGTTTGGAAGTCGGTTGTTTTTTTTTTTTTGTAAAAAAGTTTTTATTTTTCACTTTTTAGTTGTACCTACCCCACACAAATTCATATAAAACTACATGCTATATAGGATTTTCCTCGATTTTCATGGGATCCCTTCATCAGATTCTGACTTAGTGCCAATGGGACCACCTCGAGAGCATACCCTTTCAAACCTTAATGTCAACTGCTCATCACATGTTACAAAATATTTCTTTTCCCAATGCTGGGACGTTAACCACTCACCATACGCATTGTGACGAGCTTATATTGCTTAGCAACCATATTAAAGTAATCGAATCGCAACCCGTCAAAATATTTATCATTGAGTAGTTCCGATGGCCATCTGTGGTCTTCATCATCAGCTCCACTTTACGAAATGACGATTTCCGAGAGCAAATGCTCAAGTTACTTTAAAAAAATATCAAATCGCTATAGGTTTGCCTATAGAATATAAGGGTTTCCATCGATTTCCATGGGATCCTCTCATCAGATTCCAACTTGATGACAATGGGACCACCTCGAGAGTATACCCTTTTATACAAAAAAAAAATATTTAAATAGGTCCAGGTATTTAGGTACTGTTAAAGTTTACACATAACTATGAAAAAACTCTCGCAATAAACAGAACGTTTGGTTGGCAACACGACAATGTTTATTTTCTCTATTAAATTATGAATATTAGTCCAGTGCCATTGAACACATTGATACTTCAAGTGTAACTGTAAATATTATTATAATACGTAACCAGTATTCTGTAAACAAATAATATAATCATAACTCCGGCTTACCTATTACAAAAATTGACCCTTCGCTACTCATATTTACAGATTAGTATAGATATCTATGGTACGTACAAACAAATAGATAGTAATCACACACGAAAATACACTTAGATCACTAATACGTTGTAGCGGAACCTTTTAGAAAGTACACACATTACATACACACACACACACGCATTATTGTTATTGAATAAATGACTTTGACTCAAAAAATCTCATTAAAACTGTTAATTCGGTCTTTTCAGAATTTAATTGTACATAATATTTAGCTAAATCAGCCTATTATGTTCCCACTGCTGGGACACTCACGGGCCTCCTCTCTATGAGAGGGAGTGGGCCATAATCCACTACGCAAGCTCAGTGCGCATTGGTGGATGTCACATGTCTTAGAATTTTTGGTTCTCACACTTCCTCACGATGTTTTCCTTCACTGTTTTGAGAGCAGTGAAGATGAAATTTAATACACAAAGTAAAGTGCTTGACTGGGTTGGAACTCACAACCTACAACTCATAAGTCGGGGCCGATACCAGTCACCACTGCTCTACATAATATTTATTAGCACATATCATTGAAAATCTATTGGTCGATGAAACACCTAATGAAAGGATCACCTCCACTTTCCTTAATAAGTAAACTCATGGACATGTGCATCCTTCCCACCCTCACCTACGGAGCGCAGACATGGTCGTTAACGAAACGTCAAAAGTCCGCACTCGGGGTCTGCCAGCGAGCAATGGAACGAAGTATTCTTGGAGTCAAAGTCACAGACCGCATTCGGAACAGTACCTATACTTCGTTCCAAAACACAAATTGCAGACGTGGGCAACACAGCCGCCAAACTGAAGTGGAATTGGGCAGGCCACATCTGCCGCATGTCGCAACAGAATTGGGCAAAAGTAGCCACTGACTGGATTCCGAATAACAGGAATCGGCGACGCGGTAGGCCCAGAAAGAGATGGCGTGACGAATTGGACGCCTATCTAAAGAATTGGCCAGATGAAGCAAGAGACAGGAAAAAGTGGAAAGACGGAAGGGAGACCTTTGCCCTGCAGTGGGACATAACAGGCTCATAATAATCACACTAATATTATAAAGGTGAAAGTTTGTGAGTGTGTGTGTGTTTGAGTGGGGGTGTGTGTATGAGGGTGTGTTTATATGTTTGTTACTTCTTCACGCTCAAACGGCTGGACCAATTTTGCTAAAATTTGGTAAGGAGGTAGCTGATACCCTGGATTAACATATAGGCTTCTTTTTATCCCGATATTCCCACGGGATCGATATTTACGCGGGTAAAACCGCGGGGCGCAGCTAGTAAATAATAATAATTGAAAATCACAGTAAGTCCGGATTACTCACAACAATTACTCTAAACACGTCATAATAATATTGAACGATACGATTTTTAAGATTAAAGAAACGATAAATGTAACTTTGATAAGATTTTATATAAATTAACAGATAAACGATTATTTGATTAGTATGCCAATTGTGATGTGCCGGGACATAACCATGATCTCATAATGTCGAAAGTAATAATTGTATTAGTTTTTAGTCTCGTTGGACTATTTAGTGCGTGTGTTGGGCAAGTGATAAAGGATGGGCAGTGTACCGATTTTCCTTTACAACAAGATTTTAATATTCAACAAGTAAGTTCAGTTTACTGGTCTACTAATAACCGGATCTAAAAACCAATAACAGAGGGGTAATTCCCGTAATTTTAAGACCGCCCACAGTCTGACCTTAGTCTCAATCTGTCAAAAATACCTATAATTTTTACCTACATTTTTGACAAGTTTTTGACATTGATTGTCGCTGAGATGAGATTGCGACTAGATTTTAAACTTTTTCGTTACGGGCACTGACCTGTATCAGGAATACCTACTTGAGTGCGAAAGCCGTATCATCGAATTTTGTTTCTTCGAAAAGCTTTCAACGACATCTCTTTACTGCGACGCGTTGATAAATCGACGCCTTGTTACTGCGATGTTTCGTTACATCGAAAAACTGTACTGCGAACGATTTTACTGCGTAAATATCATACTGCGAAGCCTTGTTCAATCGATGTCACGTTACAGTGATGTTACTTAGGAAAACTTACTTTGGACCACAGAGTACATTATAGTATACTTTGGACGACCTTACGGCGATAACCAAGAACATCGATTTTCTTTTCCAAATTAATACCTACATTTTTCACATTTCTTTAAAAGCAGAGAGCCTGTGCAAAATTCGTCAGCAATAAAGGAATGCGAGGTTACGGGTCTTCAGATGACTTTTTTTGACTGAAATTCTTAAGTAATTAGTAGGTAGGTACATTCTAAAATTTTGTTACAAAGCTTGATAGTTAAGAATCCTTCCAGATTTTTTTTCTTCAGGAAAGGTTTAATATTTACTAGAAACGTGATTAAAATCATTAGGTTCTGGTAGTAGATAGGTTTGTGTATGAAACTTTTGATCGATCTGGAACCGTTTTGTCTTTCTTCAGATTAATCTGTCCTTGTACAGTCACGAGCATAAGTATGTATACACTTGGCTTTATTCAAAGGCGTTTTTCTCCTTTATTTTTGAATGAAATTTTATGTTATTACGAACATAGTATTTCCAAACCTATAAGTATATGTAGTGTCGTATTTCAACTTTGCATTCGTTATTTCGTGAACAAATCGCAATTGAAAGTTGGCAAGTGTTGACATATTAGTGCTCGTGTCTGTACGGTGGTCTTAAAATATCGTTTGGTTTGAATAAAATACGCTAGCCATTGAAAAAAAAAAGGAAACAAAATATATCAACTTCAATTCGTGCACTGTCATATAAATAAATTAGGTCGCATTTTGTAGAAGAACAATTCCTAATCCCTTATTGTTTGCACGTATCAATTAGCGTTATTTCTATCTTATGATACGTTGGTGTGACGACAATATAAGTGATTAAAGCAATTTATGATAAGAAAGCCAACCTGAAATCGCGAAAAAAAAATCAGCTGTTCCCTACATTTATGTTCGTATAACTCGTCAAAATGTAGGGAACAGCTGATTTTTTTTTCGCTATTTCAGGATTGGTCCCATATATCTATTATCATCATTATAATTAGTTTTACTAACATAGTTTTTAAGTTCCATAATACTAACCTCATATATGGACATGCAAATTAGGGTAAATTAAGTAAATGAATTTTATTTTATTTTATTTTTTATTTTATTTATAGTAAAAGTTGTTCATAATGATGAGTACAATAACCTCTTAAGAGGTTGTTAATGTTTGGATAATATTTTTGTGTTCACCAAAAATCTAAAGGTACGTATGTATGCATTTCTAAAATATTATTCTTCCCCGAAAAATACTGATCGTGCACCAAATATTACAAAATATTTGTAACTTACTATTTTAATTTTTTTGAAATGGACATTATCGAGAACCGAATTAGTTACGAGGTTAATTATTTAAAAAAAAAATGCTTAGGTTAGGTTAGGTTAAAACTGTGACCTCCTACGCACGAGCCGAGCGAGCGAAGCGAGCGGTGCCGCGGCAGGGTCCGGCGAGTGCCAGAAACGACTAAATTTTAAAGAAAAAAAATATGGAAAAAGAGATTATTTTTTAAAAAAATTATTATTATTTAAAAAAATAAATGCTTGTTTTTAAAATTAGGTGTATTACTATTTTTACAAATTTGCAACAGTTGTTAAATAGATGCTCGTTATGACATATTTTAATGAACATATTTTGGTGCACATTCAGTATATTTGGTGGAACACAGGCAAAATTAGGTAAATGAAATGGGAATAAATTGAAGTACTTTTAAATACCATCCTTAATGTTTTACTATTATCCCTGTATAGAATATTATTTTTAGTATTTGCGAAACCCGAAACACGTGCCTAGTATTTTTATATATTTATATTATAATCTATGTACAATATTTCAAAACTGTATCATCAAAAATCACAAAGTTATAAGCTTGTTAAGTTACGGTCTGTTTGTCCGTACAAAAACATGCTTACCCGCGCCGCGCCGTCTTGCGCTCATTTCGGCGCGGAAATTGGATAACCTACGTCACAGTATAAAGATCACAGTATTTCGACTTCATACAAACGGACGAAACGCGAGCTATACCTACGCGCCTCGACCTCGGAATGCGCTCGGTATGCAGACAGTCGCGACTGTGCCGCAGTGACGAACGGACGGTGTGTTGTTTATTTTAACAATAACCGCGCGATTTTTTCACTAAAAATAAACATATTTAATATGACGTACGCTATATTGGGCTGTTTTTAGTTGCATGAATTCGTCAATAACGCATCCAGAGATAACTTTTTTTTAGATTACCTGGATACTCTGAAAGGTAAGACTATAAAATAATTTTACTTACTAGTAGGTAGGTACATAATGTGTGTCTTTTTAATGGATAAGTATTTCCTTTTATCTCCCGAAAAAAAAGATGTCTGGATTAATAAATAAAGTGAATAGAGTAAAGGAAAGTGATTGACACGAGTGAAATAAGTAGTTATAGGCGGTTCATGAATCATTATACGGTAGGTACGCTTGTGTTAAAACCTCCGGGCATGTGTGTTTTGTTTTGTTAGTTTGTATAATTCAAAGTAAAGACGTGGTTTTTATAATTAATATTTATGTACACACAGTAAAATACAATAACAAAACTAAATGGAAACACAAAGTAGGCAAATGTAATTAAAATGCTGGAGGCGGGCAGCCCTATCGCATGTTTACGTACCGCGCGGCTGTAGGCATTTATTTCAAGGTTACGGCCGAGTTACAATACTGTATGATCTATAGACTACGTAGTGTCGCTCGGTGTCCAACTTTTAACCTTTTTTAAATATTTTTGGGACAAAATATAATATAAGGTAAAAATTATTGGAATCGATTCAGTTACTTATTCTGAACAAACAATATTCAGGTTTCGCATATACTAAAAATAACGTTGTATAGATACCCGTCACGTCTGCAAAGTTTCGCTAGCTAATTTAATTTGACCCTGTATAGGTACAAGATTTTTTTTTTTTACCGGTTCCAAATTTTTACAGGGTGTTCTACCTATGATTATGAACAACTTTCACTATGGGACCAACTCTGAAATCACGAAAAAAAAATCTGCTGTTTCATACAAAATTTCAATACCTACTTGACCAAAATGTATGAAACAACAGATTTTTTTTAAAGATAACTTATAGTTTTACAAAATAATCGAACGAGTGACTAATCCGCATCAAGGTGCAGCTGTGCTGTACTATGTTTTATTTATCTAAATTACAATGAGGGAACAATCAACATTTTACCATGGCAACGCTTTGTAATACAGCACGGGTCACGTCACGTGATACGAGCACATTATTTTATGCAAAAGGCGATTACTCTTTCTAAAGTAGCGAGGCGTTATGTCAAAATATAGACAAGCCCTGCGCCTGATGAGATTACCTATTGGCAAAAATAACGAAACCATTCAAACTTTCATCCCCTATTATTATTTATAATATATTTTTTTTAATTCTTCCCTAAACCCTTTTAGGAAAGAATTTTCAAAAATCCGTGCTCAGTGCTCACCTACGTTATTTGGACACTAGACTAGACTAGTGGATTAGGCTGTGCGTTGTCTGCAAGTGAATTTAAGATTTAATAATAAAAAAATCTCTTTAAAATTTTAACGAAATTCAAATTTTCTTACGTTTTTCTAAATTTCTACCATTAACACTTTTCCATAAAAGATTGGTGGTTGGTGGTAGAAATCTAACTTAGAAAGATGTATTAATGATTCTAGTGATTATAATTTTCTAAATATGTACCTGTTATTGTCGCGAATCATATTTTGATCAAGATACAACCTGACACTGACCTGCAAATTGCAAAAAACGTAAGAAAATTAGAATTTCATGGTCTCAACTTCACCTTAATTATTTTAGGATAAAAATTACCAATGATAAAAATTACACAAAGCAGTTTGTTCAGAATCATTTACTGAATCGTTTTCTGCAATTTTTAACATTGGTAATTTTTATCCCTAAAATAATTAAAACTACGTAAATTACGGCCAAAAAAACCAAAATAGACGAAGTACCTAGGTACTACGCAAGAGCCTTATACGTGTGCGGCTGTGTGCGTGCGTAGATTTGTAATGTGACCACTATTATCTCCCACAATCAGTGTAACTATTTTAATAAATAAACAATGTTTTATACATAGCTGTAAAAATTCAGAGTATGTATTATAAATATAACATAATAATTCTACTTGGGGTGTTTGGTGGTGTACGTTTCTTCCTGGACACGTTGTATATGTAAAATATTACACAGAAGCCTTTTTTTAATTGATGATGAAAACCACATCAAACTCCATTGTGTCATCGCTTAGTTCTTATGAATACCATAAGAATCAAGCGATCACACAGACAGTCAAGAAAAGCGACTCTGTTATGTAGGTACTATGCTTGCTTATAGACAAACTGCATAAAGAAGCCTTAGAAAAACTTCAAGGCTCAAAGTATTGGAATGAGAAATTCTGTTACAGAGTCCAGATTCTGATAAAACATCGAAAGCATAATTATTAGCATGAGTCGATGCGATATAATTCTATTATTGTCTCTTTTTAGTTCTTAGGTAAATGGTACGAGTATGCCCGGACAGACAACCCGAACCAACAAGGAGACTGTTCCGCATTTGAACTGACGAATGGTAATGGCCTTGAGGTGTACCATTCTTCCGTCAATAATAATTTCTTCGAAGAAGCAAAGGGTACGGTGTCACAAGACGGCGATACTGCTAGACTTCAGCTCACCATATCGTCGTTCCAAGATCGTAAGTATCAATAGGTAATACCTACCTTATAGTATTAACTTACATACAATGCGTTTCAAATAAGAATAGGATCGACTTAGCGCCATGTTGTGACGTCACAGTTGTCAAATTGAATAAATTGAGTAGGGTGAGCAAAGCAAGATATTTTTTAAATAACATTTATTTACGAATTATGAACGAAAAATTATTAATCAGAATTTAGTTATTCAATTCCGCTCATGTCTGCATCATTGTGGTTATCGTTGTCGTCATCACCATCATCATCACTGCTGCTTTCCCCTACATAATAAAACATGGATTAATGTAGGCATTTAATATTTTATTTCACCATCTGCTATTGAAAATAATTAAAATAGGCATTCTGTTAACTGTATCCTACTATCTCACTATAATATTATACTTAAATGTGAAAGTTTGTTAAGATGTTTGGATGTTTGTTACTCAATCACGCGTAAACCGGTGAACAGATTTGATGAAAATTGGCACATAGATAGACCATTTCCTGGATTAACACATAGGATTATTTTTTTATCCCGATATTCCCACGGGATAAAAACTGTATTCATTTTCAATTCATTTGACGTGGTTTATTTCTTTGCTCCAAACTCCTTTGCAATGCAATTTTGCAATTTTCTTTGCAATCCGTAGTTTTCAATCAACATTTGACAGTAGAGGTCATTGACGTTCCTATTCTTATCGCATCAACCCACGCTTTATTCCCACGACGGTAGGTAGAAAATACAGAACGCCAGTATTAAATTTTCATATCCAAAAACTCTTGTTTAAATTCCATTAGACCTTAAATCGCATTCTTAACTGGCAAGGTTACATGAGTTCATTAAATTGTTTATTTTATTTGACTGTATAATTGATCATGCCAATTTATTTTAATTTTAGTTTCATTTACTCCTCGTTACTGTAATGTTTTAGAGTTGTATTTCATTAAGTGGTTAGCTAGCAACCTCGACAAATTATTCATATTATTATTGCCTGAGCAACCGGCAGAAAGTTCGTAAAGCATTACGAACTGTGTGTGTGTTACGAAAAGTGCTAATTCTCAAGCTAGTTTGAATAAATTACTTTGTATTTTGATTTCATTATACACAACAATATAAACTTTTGAATGATTGTGCAAGTTCAACCAATGCTTGACCTTCTGTAATACGTTTTTAAATATTTTTTTCAGCCATTAACTTTTGGGTGCGAGAAACAGATTATGCAACGTTTGCCATTACTTTCTCGTGTGAAAACATATCGGCTGCTGAAAGGAAGCGTGAGTATATTTTAATCTAGCTTTAGCTATAAAATAATCCACCAACACCTTTGTCGTTATGGCAGAACATCATCAAGATTTTTCCTATTTTTTTTTTTCTAAATTATTGTGCCATAAAGTCAGTCATGTTTAGTTTGACATTCGTAACTGTATAAATCTAATTCCATTTTTTTTGTCCACAGTTCACATATGGGTGCTTATAAACCAACCAGTGACCCCTCCTTTAATGGCCCTCGCATACATTAGCACAACAATTTTTACCACATTTGGCATCGAACTTTCTGCCCTGAGAACTATTGACCATAGCGAAGATACCTGCTATGTTCTACCAGTTATTGAACCAGGAGAACCCATTATTTTCCCAGGACAGTGTGACGATAATTTGGCCGTTGTTCAAAATTTTGAAGTAGACAGAGTAAGTATTATAAAGATATATATAATAAAGATATATATAGATATATAAATAAAGATATACTCGTACGTACAGACAGCCCAACCCGTATTCCTGGAAAGGTTATAGACCCAATCCAATCCTTGACTAACTTGTCTTTACATTTAGTTTTTAGGTCTCTGGCATCAAATTTCAAGCTACGAAACTCCCAATGGGAATGGCGCCTGTGTCAGGGCGGAGTACACTCGGGGTGATGGAGTTGTGAACATACTTAACAGTCAGGTGGTAGACCAGAAGGTACTCACGATTGATGGCTATGCGACAGTCAGCAGTACTGATGCGAAATTATCTGTGGTGTTAAACATTCCAGGAGAACGTGAGTATTCTTTTTCATTAATTTTGTTTTTGTTTCTATGCATTAAATTGTTTCTCATAGGGCATTTGCAACAAACAAACATTTTTGAAAGGACATCACCTATTCTAATCCCTTCCCTTCCCTTTCTTTTCCTATTCTATTATTTGGATATTTTTATTAGCGACACATATAACTCAATATTTTTTACTAAGGCGTCAAAGTCGAGAACAATTTGGATTCGGAGTTAAATTATAATTAACGGTATATTTGGACGCGGATCGAAAGACGGATCCATACAAATAAATGTTTCTACTACTGCGACGATTCAAATAAAATGTAATTCGTTCCTGGCCGCCAACTTTTTATTTTTATCCCAAATTGTCCAACAAAATGGTGGTTTCGATGTAACCAAATGTTCTAAAACATCGAACAGTTAAATTTTAAAGGGAGAACGATGAAGAAGATTACCTACCCATTTACTAAAATAATGCCCCGACCCACCCCGTCGCATCGCATCGCCTGCCCGCGCTATCAATTCGTTTTCGCTTAGCGTCCTTAATGACTTTTTTTCTTTTTGCTCGGCTCCTAAGGGTCATAGCATGATGTTATATATATTATAACCTTCCTCAAGAAAATCTAGCCGGTAGATCCAGAGATCAGAGCGTTCAAACAAATAAACAAACTCTTTAGCTTTATTATTAGTATAGATATCTATACATATACGTAATATGTCTACCCTTCCCAAGCTTAAATATTGATATTAATTTTTTATAGCTTCTACACCACGGGAATTATGGATTCTTAGGAGCGACTACGACAACTACGCCATTGCATACACATGTGAAAACATCGGTACAACCCAACGACGAGGTAGGTGCTACAAAACAAAATGATCAGTACCTTCTGGGATGTTAATCCTATACAGGGTTATTGCTAAAACGTTGACAACCTTGCAGGACTAACATCATAAACAACAACTTTTGTTCTTTTGTTTTGTTCTTTTGTTTTGTTTTTGTTTTGTTTTGCTATCGTCTAATCTCAATATATTTTGTCTCCAGTGTACAGTTGGATTCTCAGCAGGACACGACAATTATCGTCTAGCTCTGAAACAGCAGTCAACGACGCAATAAGGTCCTACTTAGATCTCAACTCCGTTTATTACCAACCAACTGACCAGAGCGACGCAGGCTGCTTCTTCTATCCTGAACCGACAGACGAACCTGTAATTTTTAGAGGTCAATGTGAATCCGTTAACGTTCAGGCAATGCCAATCTTTGAAGCAGACAGAGTAAGTTATTGACACTAACGCCCGAAATATTATTAATAATGATGTCGAATTTGGCCGTGGATGGGTGACCATCTTCACATATCAAGACCTCTCCGTGCCTCGAAAAGCACGTTAAGCCGTTGGTCCCAGCTATCATTCGTAAATCTTTGACAGTCGTTACGGGTCGTCTGAAGCCCGAAATTCTCACAACCAGTCTTACTCACTCGTCATTCTGTTATTCCACTGCATCCGGTTAGACTGGAAGCCGACCCCAACATAGTTGCGAAAAGGCTAGGCAGATGATGATGCCGAATTTGCCTGCTGCAATCTGCTACATAATTGCATCAATAATGAAGTAGGCAATCCTATATTGAAAGTCTATAGTGTTTTGAGACGCGCCAATTGTAATTTTCCAAGCAAGGTCAAACCAAGAATTGATAAAAAAAATTGTTAAAATTCCCGAAATTAATGTGATCAATTTAAGGCGTCAGACGTCAAAAACAACGATTATTTTGCCTTTTTTTTATAAAAATGCCTACTATGTCATTTACTTTTTTAGTTTATGGGCACATGGCACAATATTGAAATGTACCCATCACTCTTCCAAGATGGGACCTGCAGCAATGCGTTTTACGAATTAGTGGATGGCAATGTCGCTGTGATTAACTCTCAAGTGAACGATCAGATGTTGGAAACTGTGAAGGCTGTAGCAGTTCCTGCACCCGATGGTTCAGCTAAACTAGTTGTCACCTTTCCTGTTCCTGGATCTGATCGTAAGTTTTGCATTCATACAAAGTTCTTGAAGGATATAATGCTCGTTTCCAGTGATTTTTGACAATTCTTTACTAAACTTTTGTTTTTTTTTCAGAGACTGTATCATCTGATTACTGGATATTGGACACGGATTATTTAAATTACGCTTTTGTATACACATGCCAGAATTTAGATGAAAATGAAATGCAAGGTAGGTATTTAAGAATACAGTATTTTTAAAGTACCGACCTTCTTAAAATATTCCGATTGCGGTTTTATTTGAATCTATTTTTTTTTAAACTGACCTATCAAATAAATTAACAAACCATAATCTAATACTTATCGTTGAACAATAGGTACTCAATTAAGTTTAATTTCCGCAGTGGGTAGTTGGAAACTTAGTAAAACAAAACAGCTGCTGCCGAGCTCTGAATTGGCTATCAACGCGGTAATGAGTATCACACCGTACCTCGATGACCGATACTACAAGAAGGTAGACCAGACTGAAACAGGCTGTTTCTACTTCCCTGAACCTCAAGACAATGTACCTGTGGTGTTCCCTGGACAATGTGACGAGACTGTCGGAGTAGTCCAGAATTTCAACTTTGCAGACGTAAGTCGTCTTTTAAAAGTTCAAATAAAAGTAGAACTAGTTCCACTTTTATTTGAACTTTGTGCTCAATGAACCGAGAAGAGTAAAAAAACAAAACTGAGGTTTTGTTTTTTATAGTATTTAGCTTTCTTGAAGTCGGAAAAATGGCTTATCTATTTATATTACAGTTCGAAGGTACATGGTACGATATTGAATCATATCCTAAAGCTGAACAGACAGGACAATGTGTCAATCACCAGTTCAATTTCGTGGACAACTCACGTCTCTATCTGGTGTCTTCTTCAGTCACAGACCAGTTTCAAGGACAACTCAACGGAGTTGTAACTCGGAGCAGCGCTACTGACAACAGTGGAAAACTCACGATAACCATTACTGATACCAATGGGCAAGGTACGAGGAGTTCATTGAACATTTTTTTTTTGAGAATATGTAAATGTCTTGCGTAATGCACGCAGCCCGTAATGTTTGTACTGGTAAAAAGGTTCCTACTTGTTACCGAATAAGTAAAATGGATTTATTTTATTGTTTCAGCTAAAAATATACCATTCTGGGTCCTAGCCACGGATTACAACGACTTTGCGTTTGCATACGCTTGCGAAAACATCGGTACTGATTTTAGAGCAGGTAACATTTTACTTGATTATATAGATACCTACCGTATTCTTCTTCTTGGTCGGGTAGTTGATTACTGAAGGTCGTGTCCCTGAAAAACCATTCGTAGCTTTATGCGTGATGTTCTTCCACTTCGTTCGGTTCTCAGCTTCTCTCAGAGCGGTCGTAACAGACAGTCCAATGACCGGTTACTTGATCTGACCTGCAGCGGTTAGGTGACCGGCCACGAGGTCTATCTAACTAGTACCTACCTTATTTTAAAACTAGAAATAAAATAACAATATTTCTTTTAGTTTGGAGTTGGAAACTCAGTAAAACAAGAGAGTTGTCGCCAGCAGCCAATACGGCTATAAACAGCGCTATGGCAAACAACGTTGTATTGCAAGACAATTACTTCGAGAAGATTGACCATTCAGATGAGGCTTGCTTCTTCTTACCAGAACTTGTACCCGGTGAACCCGTAATTCTTCCTGGTCAATGCAACTCTAGTATTGCAGGAATACCAAACTTCGACATTGAAAAGGTAAGATGTATCTTAGTTCTAGTTAAGAAAATATTATGAACACGTCTAGGACTAAACTAGAATAATAATCACCGTTATGAGTTACTAGCTTCTTCCCGTGACTTCGTCCGCGTGAAATTTCTTGTTCCTCGAACCACCCCGTCGCTTCGCATCACCTGCTCGCACTATTACTTCGTTTTTGCTTAGTGTTTCGGACTATTTTCCTTTTTGCTCAGTTTCTGAGGGCCATAGCATGATGTTATGCTATAGTTATGCTATGTTATAGCCTATAGCCCTCCTCAAGAATTTTATAATTTTTGCATTTGATAGCCCAATTTTCAATTATAAATGCGGCTGGTAGTTCCAGAGATTAGCGCGTTCAAACAAACTCTTCAGGTTTATTATTAGTTTGGTTCAATGAAATACCAAACTGGACCAAACCGCAGCATTAGGTATCAATTAATTGAAATACACTCTGATCAGCACCCTAGTTGCGAAACACACTATCAATCGGAATCTGAATCGTTTTGAAGCAAATTGCTAATCCATTGCTTCGTGAGTTCGAAAAATTTGTCTGCTCAACACGTAAATAACGCAATGAATGTTGTTGAACTGTCAAAATGAAACCGAGTCCGATTGATAATGTGTTACGCAATTGAAATGACTCTGATTTCTTTTTATTTTATGATTTATTTTCTAGATTATAATAACAGCTGCGTAGTAATAAACACTGTGAACATGACAAAAAAGATCAATCGCAGCTGTCATTTTCCTCTAGCAAATTAAAAACTCACTACCCAACAAAAACATTCACTAACCAAAGTGGAACAACTAAACTCTGAGTAAAGTTGCTCCACTTTGTTTAGTAAATGTCCACTTTGTTACTAAACATAGTGGAACAACTAAACTCTGAGTAAAGTTGCTCTACTTTGTTTAGTAAATGTCCACTTTGTTACTAAACATAGTGGAACAACTAAACTCTGAGTAAAGTTGCTCCATTTTGTTTAGTAAATGTCCACTTTGTTACTAAACATAGTGGAACAACTAAACTCTGAGTAAAGTTGCTCTACTTTGTTTAGTAAATGTCCACTTTGTTACTAAACATAGTGGAACAACGAAACTCTGAGAAAAGTTTCTCTACTTTGTTTAGTAAATGTCCACTTTGTTACTAAACATAGTGGAACAACTAAACTCTGAGTTTAGTTGCTCCACTTTGTTTAGTAAATGTCGCTGGGTAACAATTGTTCGAAAAGTCACTCTTAAATCAACACCATTGGCAGGCATCCATATCGCCATCTACGGAAGCGGTTTCATAGGGTTACATAGAAATAGTGTCACTGCGGTCCATCATTGCGATTGGGCGGCTTTGTCGCTACGGTTTGCGGTCTGCTTTTCTTGATTTCTAACAATAAATAATTATATTTGCAGTACGCTGGCCGTTGGCGTCTCATTGAAAGCTATGGGTCTGATTTCCAAGACGGCACATGTAACGTAGATCGTTACACACAGCAAGGAAGTAACATACTCGGTGTCACCAACTCTCAGGTTGTAAATGAACAACTGGCATCTATTTCTGGAACTGCTACTGTATCTAGCACCGACGGAAGTGGACAACTAACTTTCAATTTCGGTAAGTTTATTAAATTACTATGTACGCAGTGCGACGGATCGTCGAATTAGGAGCTACGACTTTTCTATACATTCTAATTTAACATTGATATTTAAAATCATAGGTGTGTGTAGGTGCTTCTTTTTTTACTAGGTTTTTGTATTTCCTGTGTCCCAAATATTTTCTTTTTCTTTTTTTCTTTCTCTTTTTTCTTACTTGAATATTTAAACAGATTTAAGGTAATTGTCTATTTCTTTTCAGGCGGCGAATTCTTCAATGTAATAATACTTGACACAGATTATGACTCGTACTCACTTAGCTACAGTTGTGTCAACTTGCCCGATACGAATCAAAGGAGAGGTAGATATTGATCATGCATCATTCATACATGTTTATCCATACGATGTTCAAATTTTTTTGCAACCTATTCACTTTTATTCGATCGTTATTAAGAAAATCGTGTTAACCCTAGCATTACTTTATGCATTTAAAATTGAATCTTATTGCCTTAAAATAAGATTTAATTTTCTTTGGTTCAATCAGCGGTCAGTATGGCAAAAGTCATAATTTTGGAAAAAAATACTTAGGTATGTTAAAAGTTACTGAAAACGATTCAGTAGTCAATTATGAACAAACTACTTTCAGGATTTGCGTTTATTCTGATACACCTCGTATACTATGTAAAATAACGTAGGCAGTGTAATACAATTATGTACTCTTACCTTACAGAAGTTTAAGTTATTTAGGATCATGATGGATTTAGTTCTCATATCCGAAACCCCTAAAATAATTATATTATTATTTATGTTTTAAAATCATGACTCTACCTAGTCATAAATTCTGGACCGTAGTTAACTAGCATGTAGCCATGAAAGTAGCACCTGGACAACCAGGTGACGGACCCATCCTAAATACCTGCCTTATTTCTAATACATGAAATTTAGTTTACAGCTGGAAAATGAGCCGTGACAATACTCTGAGCCAAAATGCGATCAACAACATAAATCAAAATATTGACAAAATCCAGGTGTTAAACAACCGTTTCTACTACCTCATAAACCGCAGCGACACAGGTTGTTTCTACCTCCCTACACCCGACCCGAGTTCTAGTGTCAGATTCAGAGGTCAATGCGACCAAAACATACCAGTAGTGACCAATTTCCAACCTGCAAGGGTGAGCACAAACTATTTTGAATTCAATTTCGAGTCTAACGGCCTTATTACAAAACAAGATTTATCTTTAGAACCAGATTTAAACCATCCAGCCATTTTTAAATTTCAAACTATAATCCGACGAAGCTAAAGTTCTTTTTACAAAAACTGACGTCAAACCCGAGTCTAAGTTGTAAATTTTGCATTAAGAACTTCACGTTTGTCGGAATAAAGTTCAAAATAGAGTAACTGGCTCGAAGGTTTAGGCTAGATCTAAAATTAGATCTCGTTTTGTAATAAGACTGTAAAGGTTCATTTTATTGTCAAAATATTCTAACATTCGATTTAACATTGCTTTGACAGTACTTGGGCAGATGGTATGACATCGAGTCGTACCCCGAGGACTTCCAGAATGGTAAATGCAACACTGCCACCTACAGTGAACACCCTGAGTCAAGTATCGACGTCGATGTTTATAACACACAAGTCATCAATCAAGCTCTCTTTTCTATAAGGGGTACTGCGGTGCAGGAACCCAGTACAGACGGAAGCGCAAAACTAACTGTGACATTCAATGTAGGAGGTACTTCTGGTAAGAACGCAGAACGTACAGTTCGCTCACTCGCTTTAAATAATTTGTTACACAGTATACCTACATCAAATTTTTTTTTACAGTTACCGCAAAATATTGGGTATTGGCAACAGATTATGATTCATATGCACTTGTGTATTCTTGTCGATCCATTGACGATGAGTACGTGCAAGGTACGTTGGTAATTTAAGTATTGAAAAACCGTTTAAATAAGATAACGAATTGTGGTTTTATGTTTGCAATAAACAATATGTAAGCGATTAATTTATTACTTCTCAGTTACAAGCTGGAAACTGAGTAGGACGAGAGAGTTAACGTCTGAAGCTAGAACCGAAATCGATAAAGTGATGAGCAATATTCGTGTTTTGGACCAGAGGTACTTTATAATACGTGATCACACCCCCGAAAGCTGTTTCTACTTCCCTGAGCCCCAACCCGGCGTGCCAGTAGTGTTTCCTGGTCAATGCGATGAGAGTATTGCGGCAGCGCCTAACTTTAACATGAATAACGTGAGATTAATTTAATTTAACGCATGACTATTTTATTCATTCTGCTCACTATTTATAAGGACCCTTGTCAAACAAATGCATTTACCTTTCAGTTCCAAGGTACATGGCACGAAATTGCAGGATATCCTAAGGCTAACCAAGATGGGCAGTGCATCAGCCAACAGTTCACTGTTAATGGTACGAACAGCATGCGCCTAGATTCATTCAGTGTACTTGACCTCACTGAATCAACAACCGACGGTCACGTCATATTCGCCAGCGATAATGATCTTAGTGGAAAATTGGAAATTAACATTTGGGTTAACGGAGAAGGTGAGCGTCATTCACTTCAAGAAAATAATATTTTTGAATTATTTATGAAGTAATTAATAATAATCAAACACGTTTATCATTTACTAGCTCAATCAATACCTTACTGGATTCTGAGCACGGACTACATCGACTATGCGTTGGTTTACAGTTGTGTCAACATCGACGAAGATTATAGAGGAGGTCAGTTGAAATCAACGTTCCTTTTGCATTGTGTGACGAAGATCTTTTTGCTTTTTTAACGCAAGTTTTAGAAACAATAAAAATATATGATCGACTACAGTAAACAAAATCAGAAATATATATGATAATTATTCTTTAGGATATATGCTAGGTTGATAGTGTGATGAAAACATAATACAACTAATTTGATACGATAGAAGAAAATCATGAAGATACCTCTAAAAACTTTCTTTTTACAATAAAAACCATACTAATATACATACAATCATTCTGATTTTTTGTCAGATTATTCTACAAGCCACGTACAAAAAATAAAATAAAAAATTAAAGCATTGCTGTTTTTTTTAGTCCAAACAATAGATTTTTTGTAATTAAATAATTGCTTCATATTTTGCAATAAATTACCAGCGTTGTGTCATCGCACTTCTCTTTCTTTTCTATGCAGTCCGACAGTGACCACGCTTTCGGTCATGTAAGCCCCTTAACGCCACTCAATGCAACAAACTGTTCTAGTGTGGAGTTGGAAACTAAGCAAAACCAGACAACTGTCAGACGTGGGCAACGCGGCCATCGACGAAACCATTGCGAAGGTAGATGTTCTGAGGAACGATTACTACGAGAACATTCAGCAGACGGACACTGCCTGCTTCCATTTACCTGACATTACACCCGGTGACAATGTCGTTCTTCCAGGACAATGTGACTCTAGCATTGGAGGAATGGCCAATTTCGACATTTCGAGGGTAAGAGTTAAGATTTTATTACTTGTAAAATATTAGAATTTTACGTTAATTACATTACATACAAGCAGGAGTCAAAAGTTAACTTAGCCACAGATATTGATATTCTTCAATTAAAAGTCATGATAAATTTTGACAATAAGTTGAAAATATGTGCAGAATTACTGACTTGACAAACTGCCTCAGAGTCAATTTTAAAATTACCACGCAACGAAACTATATTCATCACTTTTTAAATTTTGAATAAGTTGACATTTTAATATTATTTAACAGTATGCTGGCGAGTGGCGTCTCATTGAGAGCTATGGATCCCAATACCAAAGTGGCACATGTAACTTAGCTCGATACACCCAGCAAGCCAGTAACATACTCAGCTTCACCAACTCCCAGGTTGTGAATGAACAACTGGCATCTATTTCTGGAACTGCTACTATTTCTAGCACCGATGGAAGCGGACGGCTTACTTTCAATTTAGGTAAGTTTCATACGTTTGGATAAATCTCGCTGTGTGTCAGACGCTTATTTTGTAACACAAGACAACAATATTTAGTAATTATCTCCGTTGCTCTTTTAAACTTTATTTCTTGTCAATTACTGATTTAGCATGATTTTGTTGATTTTTAGTATTCAATTAAAGGCGCGACATCAATTAATTGAACGCCATAAACAAGTTACTAGACACTGCAGAACATCTTAACATCTTATCTCAAGTCGTCAAATTTGAGGTTGTGACGTTGACATGAGCTACTGAATTTTCATGTTTGTATCCTTGAGTGTGATTAACTAAATTATTTGTATTTCTCACAGGAAACCAGGAATATGTAATCTACATACTCGAAACTGATTACGACTCATTCGCACTAGCCTACGGCTGTGCCAACTTAGAAAATAACCAAAGAAGAGGTAAATAAAATGTTTCAAGTACCACTAAGCAAAAATCAAACCTGCGTATCTCTATTAAAACTACTACTATTTGTTTTCCTAAAATTGTTTATACTTCTGTCTCATTGTTATGGTCAAGAATTCTTCTATATGTTGTTAATCTTTTTATATTATTATGTTTTTTGTTTAGTAACCAGTTGGAAACTTAGTCGTTCTAATACCTTGAGCCAAGACGCAACCAACAGAATAAATCAAATCATGAATGACATCGAAGTCCTGCACCAACCTTACTACTACCAAGTGGACCGCTCCCCTGATGCCTGTTTCTACTTTCCTGAGCCTGACAGATACACTCCCGTTAGGTTCCGCGGTCAATGTGACGAGAATATCCCCGTCGTTCCCGACTTTGATGTAGAACAGGTTAGTGTGCAACTTACACAAAAGTTTTATCTCGTATAAAACACGTACACGTCACGTCGTATTGTACAATCAGCATGATACACACTTTTAATTGACCATTGCTTGGTACCTATATAACCTAAATAATAGCGAAACAAGATCAGAATATATTATGGTTCAGCATCGGGGCATAACCATGGTACAATCAGTTTTGCTTTTACTTGTGGGAAATAAGTGAAATGGAAGCTTTATATATTTTTATTATGTTCTAACGAAAACAAACAAAATGAAGCAATTAATGAATGAGCTAAGTTTTCATTTTATCTTTTTTTGTTTTATATTTTTGAATAAGTTTTAATTAGTTGAATGCTGAACTTTATTTGCCCTACCATTCCCACCCACATACATAACACAAATAAATATTTTTCCATTCTCGGCGTCTACGTATTTCTATGACCACTGCACTGTCGTGTTAGATAAAATGATTAATTTCAACTGAATTATATTAACAGTATATGGGCTTATGGCATGACATCGAATCATATCCTGCGGTCTTCCAAGATGGCGAGTGCCCCAATGCCCGTTACACTGCACTCGACAACACCGTTTCTGTTTACAATACCCACGTTGTTGACCAGACACTAGGCGTTATAAAAGGGCTTGCTACTGTAGCATCAACGGATGGAAGCGCAAAGCTAAAAGTAACATTCGATGGACAAAACCCAGACGGTAAGGATTTCAAAATAAATAAAATCGGAAGTGTAAAAATAAATATGCGGACACTAATTTCATCTGCTCTTTATAACTTTTCAGCTGCTTCTGATTACTGGGTGCTAGCTACTGACTACGTGTCCTACGCATTTGTTTATTCTTGTACAAACCAAGATGAAGACTATATGAACGGTAAGATTTCTGCCACGTTTTAAATATCGACGAATCATTCAACCATTTTGTTATAGCAGTCTTTAAAACGACTTTTTCCGTTTAATTTTAGTCGCCAGTTGGAAATTGAGTAGAGCGAAAGAGTTAACGTCTGATGCTAAAATAGAAATTGACCGAGTTATGAGCAATATTCGTGCTTTGGACCAGAGATACTTCTTAGAACGTGATCAAACCCCCGAAAGCTGTTTCTACTTCCCTGAGCCCCAACCCGGCGTGCCAGTAGTGTTTCCTGGTCAATGCGATGAGAGTATTGCGGCAGTGCCTAACTTTAACATGAATGATGTGAGATTAATTTAATTGAACGCATTACTATTACAATAATTCTGTAAACAATTTATAAGAGCACTTTTAAACAAATACTTTTGCCTTTCAGTTCCAAGGTACATGGCACGAAATTGCAGGATATCCTAAGGCTAACCAAGATGGGCAGTGCATCAGCCAACAGTTCACTGTTAATGGTACGAACAGCATGCGCCTAGATTCATTCAGTGTACTTGACCTCACTGAATCAACAACCGACGGTCACGTCACATTCGCCAGCGATAATGACCTTAGTGGAAAATTGGTAATTAACATTTGGGTTAACGGAGAAGGTGAGCCTCATTCACATCAAGCAAATAATCTTTTGTATATAGTGAAGTAATTTAGAATAATCAAACCCGTTTTATCATTTTCCAGCTCAATCAATACCTTACTGGATTCTGAGCACGGACTACACCGACTATGCGTTGGTTTACAGTTGTATGAACATCGACGAAGATTATAGAGGAGGTCAGTTGAAATTAACGTTACTTTTACATTGTGTGACACAGATCTGATTGAATATTAACGCCACTCAATGCAACAAACTGTTCTAGTGTGGAGTTGGAAACTAAGCAAAACCAGACAACTGTCAGACGCGGGCAACGCGGCCATCGACGAAACCATTGCGAAGGTAGATGTTCTGAGGAACGATTACTACGAGAACATTCAGCAGACGGACACTGCCTGCTTCCATTTACCTGACATTACACCCGGTGACAATGTCGTCCTTCCAGGACAATGTGACTCTAGCATTGGAGGAATGCCCAATTTCGACATTTCGAGGGTAAGAGTTAAGATTTTATTACTTGTAAAATATTAGAATTTTACGTTAATTACATTACATACAAGCAGGATTCAAAAGTTAACTTAGCCACAGATATTGATATTCTTCAATTAAAAGTCATGATAAATTTTGACAAAACGTCAAAAATATGTGCAGAATTACTGACTTGACAAACTGCCTCACAGTCAAATTTAAAGTTACCAAGCAATGAAACTTTAATCATCACTTTTAAACTTTTGAATAAGTTGACATTTTTTATATTATTTAACAGTATGCTGGCGAATGGCGTCTCATTGAGAGCTATGGATCCCAATACCAAAGTGGCACATGCAACGTAGCTCGATACACCCAGCAAGCCAGTAACATACTCGGCTTCACCAACTCCCAGGTTGTGAATGAACAACTGGCATCTATTTCTGGAACTGCTACTATTTCTAGCACCGATGGAAGCGGACGGCTTACTTTCAATTTAGGTAAGTTTCATACGTTTGGATACAATCTCGCTGTGTATCACGCTAATTTTGTATCACGAGACAAATAAAGTTGAAAAGAGCTACGGAGAAATTACTAAATACTTGTCTTGAACAATATTTAATCATTTCTCCGTAGTTCTTTTAAACTTTTTTTGTGGTCAGCTACCGATTTAACACGATTTAATTGCTTGTTAGTATTTATTTATTAGGTACGACATCAATTTGATGGCCTTCTCTGCGATATTCTGATACAATTCAAGTCTTTAAACTTGAGATTGTGACGTTGACATGCGTATTAAATTAATTATTTCTATATTTATAGGAGACCAGGAATATGTAATCTACATACTCGAAACTGATTACGACTCATTCGCACTAGCCTACGGCTGTGCCAACTTAGGAGATGACCAAAGAAGAGGTAAATAAAATGATTCAAGTATGACAAATAAAAATCCCACATACCTTGCACAATTATATTGTACAGTCAACAGCAAAAGTAGTCAAAATCAGAAATTCAATACTAATGATACTAATGAACGGAGTTCGCGTCAGAACTGTGTGGCGTCAAGTGATTCAAAAGTATGTGACTGTAAATTATACCAAACATTTACTACTAGTACAGCTGCCATATATTCGTGATCAGTTTTGACTCCTATTGAATTTCTGATTTTGATCATCTACTTTTGCTGTTGACTGTACTTAACTATTTATTTCAATAAAATTATTTTTATTTCTCTCACCTTATTAAGTTATGAAACTCTTGTATATGTTCTTAATTGTTTTATGTTATGTTTTTTGTTTAGTAACCAGTTGGAAACTTAGTCGTTCTAATACCTTGAGCCAAGACGCAACCAACAGAATAAATCAAATCATAAATGACATCGAAGTCCTGCACCAACCTTACTACTACCAAGTGGACCGCTCCCCTGATGCCTGTTTCTACTTTCCTGAGCCTGACGGATACACTCCCGTTAGGTTCCGCGGTCAATGTGACCAGAATATCCCCGTTCTTCAAAATTTTCAAGCTAATTTGGTAAGTTAATCATCATAATTATGCTAAATGAAATCACTTGCTACTTTCACTTTCTTGAATCACTTTGAAAAATTTTCTTAATTTATATGTGTTTTTTTTGTTTTAATACTTATTCTGCTATTCGGGGCGAAGACAAATCCAACAAATCATAAAAATTGGTCCAGCCGTTCTTGAGTTATGTAACTAACCCGACTTTGTTTTATTTATAAAGGTGTTTTTTTTATATCCCATAACTCTAGGATATGAATGAGACCATGTCAAAGAATCAGCTGGCATATAAATTATTTTTCAATTATATATTTTTTTTGTTTTACATTTTTCATACAAAATAATTCGACAAAGTCACGATTATTAATGCAAAACACCCTTACCTGAAATATGACAACGTCGCATTGCTTTAAATATGAATGATTGGTTTGAATTAAAATGAATTACTCGTATTTATCAATGAAACTTAGATACATGATATCTTCGAAACTATGAATTTTTAGACCACATATTAAAGAACTTTTTGTATTATTTTTACGTGAAGAATAAAACCCTAGAGTTATGGGATATAAAAAAAACGTTGTTTTAAATATAGATAAAATTTATTTGTAAATATCGTTTATTACTTTATCCATGGGAAATAAAATAAGTAATAATAAATCCTTATCATTCAGTACGCAGGCACTTGGTTTGACGTTGAATCCTATCCGACAAACTTCCAAAGTGGTACTTGCAACACCGCTACTTATACCGCCAATTCCGATGGAACACTTGATGTGAAAAATACCCAAGTAGTGGAACAACTTCTACAAAATGCAACGGGATCTGCAATTCCAACCACTACTGACGGGTCTGCTAAATTTGATGTAACACTAACTGGCAGCAGTGGTATTGGTAAATATACATTATTTTTCAATTAGCTTGTAGTTGAGATCATTTGACCTGTAATACAAATTCGTCATAATAAATTATTTCAACTAGGAGATGACACATTTAATTATATTTCTTATTTTCTGTTATAGCTGTTACAACAAATTATTGGGTTCTGGCCACGGATTATGAAACATATTCATTTGTGTATTCTTGCCGAAACATCGATGATGAATACAGAGAAGGTAAATTATTGATAGTTTACAATAAAACTTTAGTCCATCGGCAAACAGCATGCGGCTAACTTATCTAAATATTTTATTTGTAATAAAAATGAATGCTATGCCCAAAACGGGCGTACAGTGGGCCTAAAAAGACCAGTTTGGCAGAATCATAAAAGGATAACATTATGAATCATAATGGACAGTTAACTGTTGAGTTAATCGTATCAAATCCCATTGGTGAAGGATTTTTAAGTTATTTTTTTTTGTCTGTGCTAAAATACCAATCAATCCAATCCCAATCTCTGATATACCTACGTAGTGCAGCGAAAAAAAGGAAAACACGGACTGTCTTCGCCTTATATATTTTATTTTAATTTTTTTATAGATTAAAATACTTATACACATTCATAATGTTATCCTTTTATGATACTGCCAAAGTGGCCTTTTTAGGTCCCCTGTCCTTTTTTATATACTCAAAATACGCTAATTCGTACGAGTCGCTTAGAGAATAAATTATATTATTTAAAAGTGACTAATAAGCCGATTAGAAATCGGAAAGGGAACATTGAGTAAGTAGGGAATATAGGACAGTAATAAAATAATGAGTTAATTTGTTTTACAGTTAACAGTTGGAAGTTGGGTAAGGAACCTACTATACCAGAACCAGCTGTGACCGCTATCAACACTATTATTGACAGCGTGCAAGTGCTAAGCCAGCAGTACTACGTCCCGAGAGACCACACCGAAGAAGCCTGCTTCTATTACCCTAATAACAATGGTGGAGACGTAATATTGAGAGGCCAATGTATTCCGGACGCTGAAGTGCCAGTTGTCGCCAACTTTAATGCAGACGCGGTCAGTACACCAACCATGTATCTGAACATCGTTAATCACATTGATAATAATGTTGTATATCTTGCGGTTTATCAGGCGTGATGTTATGTAATGTGTAGTTTATCTTGTTTAGGAGTTGCTCTTGTAACATTTCTCGATATCTTCTCATATTCATATCTCGATCTCTCTTAGCCTCGTTTATAGGTCTTTTTAATTTGACTTATTCTCCTGCTTTTTTGCAGAAGAGTTTATGAAACGTCGAGAGCTCAAAAGTCAATGCTACCGCACTATGTGCACCTTCTGGCTTTTTATTAAACTTCTAGCTTCTACCTGCGACTTCGTCCACGTGAATAATTTTTTTTTATTCCTCGACCCACCCCATCGTATCTCATCGCCAGCCCGCGCTATTAATTCGTTTCCTTTTTACCGACTTCAAAAAAAGGAGGTTATCAATTCGATACGTATGTATGTAATATTATTGGATTTGCATTATATTCACATATGATGATCTATTAGGGCTTCCAAACAAATATACAAAATTTCATAGACGTATGTATGTATGTATGTATGTATGTTTGTCCACGCATATCTCTGGAACTATTAATCGGATCGTGACCATTTTTTTTTTATTGACTTACATTTTCTTCAACTTAGGGAACAATGCAAGTTTCATCAAGATCGATTCAGTAATTTTCAAGATATGGACTAATACGTGTAAGTGTGACGGCCTGGCTTATTGATAAGAGCTACGGGTGTAGTGTCAAAGGGAAAACATCTCAAAACCTTGGTCAAATACTAGTGCAAAAACTAAAAATTACGAAATAAAAAGTAATTTAAAAAAATTAAACCGACTTCAAAAAGAAATTAACTCAAAATTATGAAATAACTTTAATTTCGGAAGTCGGTGGCATAAAACTAAAATACAGATCCTAAGACACCGACTTCCGAAATTAAAGTTATTTCATAATTTTGAGTTAATTTCTTTTTGAAGTCGGTTTAATTTTTTTAAATTACTTTTTTTTACTTTTTTTCTTTTTGCTCGGTTCCTAGCATGATGTTATAGCCTAAAGAGCCAAAAATCTTTTCAAATCTGACTGGTAGTTTCAGAGATTAGCGCGTTCAAACAGATAAAGAAACTATTCAGCTTTATTATTAGTATAGATAGCGCTTAGGGTGAATCGTCATTAAGGACGCGTTTACGAATCTGACAAAAATAAGTAGTTTTACGGTACACTTTGCAGCAAAATGAGACTAAACCAAATGTAACTAATAATTACCACAGATAGTTTACTCCTTCATCTTCAAATGGTAGCTATTTTTTATTAAAAAATGTTGGTTTTTAATATAGTAAAAAATAATTTCCGTTGCCTCTTCACACAAAATCGACGATATCGTGCTGACTTTGGGGATATTTTTCTTCTATTTAATAACATAAATTTATTTATTTAAAAATATTTTATGTAAGCAGACATGTTCAACTCAAAAAGGTACTATAAAGAACTATCAAAATGTTACAAATAGGCTCAGAAAAAAATAAAAATCGGAGTCTATTTTTTCACATATTTAGCTGTAACGCGTGAATCTTATTGGATTGCAATAAGGGTTATTTTACTGGTCACTGTCTTGGTTTATTGCACAAAAATTTGTAATGAAATATTAGTCTGCGCTCGGCCGCCGTCGTGAGTGGACTCTGTGTCGCTTGTAAGCAGCAGCTTGTGCTGAAAAAGATCGCTGTACGGATACAAAATATTTGACATACCAAACATGATACTTCACGCATTCTATAATGTACCTACCTACTACCCAAGGAGAGATTTTATTCACTATAATTTTTCTAGAAGTAAGTAGGGATTATAAATTCATAATATTATTATTTCGTTTCGGACTTGATGGAGTGACCTGCAGGTGTACTTCGAAGACTGCTACTGGAACTAATAGCCGAGCTGAGCTAGGTGTGCCGAGTTTGGGCTCATTTCGTTAGTTATGATGAGACCTTACCTCCGGACTTGATGGAGTGACCTGCAGGTGTACTTCGAAGACTGCTACTGGAACTAATAGCCGAGCTGAGCTAGGTGTGCCGAGTTTGGGCTCATTTCGTTAGTTATGTTGAGACCTTACCTCCGGACTTGATGGAGTGACCTGCAGGTGTAATTCGAAGACTGCTACTGGAACTAATAGCCGAGCTGAGCTAGGTGTGCCGAGTTTGGGCTCATTTCGTTGGTTATGTTGAGACCTTACCTCCGGACCTGATGGAGTGACCTGCAGGTGTACTTCGAAGACTGCTACTGGAACTAATAGCCGAGCTGAGCTAGGTGTGCCGAGTTTCGGCCCTTTTTGGTAGTTATGTTGAGACCTTACCTCCGGACTAGATCGCGTGACCTGCAGGTGTACTTCGAAGACTGCTACTGGAACTAATAGCCGAGCTGAGCTAGGTGTGCCGAGTTTGGGCTCATTTCGTTAGTTATGTTGAGACCTTACCTCCGGACTTGATGGAGTGACCTGCAGGTGTAATTCGAAGACTGCTACTGGAACTAATAGCCGAGCTGAGCTAGGTGTGCCGAGTTTGGGCTCATTACGTTGGTTATGTTGAGACCTTACCTCCGGACCTGATGGAGTGACCTGCAGGTGTACTTCGAAGACTGCTACTGGAACTAATAGCCGAGCTGAGCTAGGTGTGCCGAGTTTGGGCTCATTTCGTTAGTTATGTTGAGACCTTACCTCCGGACTTAATGGAGTGACCTGCAGGTGTAATTCGAAGACTGCTACTGGAACTAATAGCCGAGCTGAGCTAGGTGTGCCGAGTTTGGGCTCATTTCGTTGGTTATGTTGAGACCTTACCTCCGGACTTGATGGAGTGACCTGCAGGTGTAATTCGAAGACTGCTACTGGAACTAATAGCCGAGCTGAGCTAGGTGTGCCGAGTTTGGGCTCATTTCGTTGGTTATGTTGAGACCTTACCTCCGGACCTGATGGAGTGACCTGCAGGTGTAATTCGAAGACTGCTACTGGAACTAATAGCCGAGCTGAGCTAGGTGTGCCGAGTTTGGGCTCATTTCGTTGGTTATGTTGAGACCTTACCTCCGGACCTGATGGAGTGACCTGCAGGTGTACTTCGAAAACTGCCACTGGAACTAATAGCCGAGCTGAGCTAGGTGTGCCGAGTTTCGGCCCTTTTTGGTAGTTATGTTGAGACCTTACCTCCGGACTAGATCGCGTGACCTGCAGGTGTACTTCGAAGACTGCTACTGGAACTAATAGCCGAGCTGAGCTAGGTGTGCCGAGTTTGGGCTCATTTCGTTGGTTATGTTGAGACCTTACCTCCGGACCTGATGGAGTGACCTGCAGGTGTAATTCGAAGACTGCTACTGGAACTAATAGCCGAGCTGAGCTAGGTGTGCCGAGTTTCGGCCCTTTTTGGTAGTTATGTTGAGACCTTACCTCCGGACTGGATGGAGTGACCTGAAGGTGTACTTCATCAAGTCCGGAGGTAAGGTCTCAACATAACTAACGTAATGAGCCCAAACTCGGCACACCTAGCTCAGCTCGGCTATTAGTTCCAGTAGCAGTCTTCGAAGTACACCTGCAGGTCACTCCATCAAGTCCGGAGGTAAGGTCTCAACATAACCAACGAAATGAGCCCAAACTCGGCATACCTAGCTCAGCTCGGCTATTAGTTCCAGTAGCAGTCTTCGATGTACACCTGCAGGTCACGCGATCTAGTCCGGAGGTAAGGTCTCAACATAACCAACGAAATGAGCCCAAACTCGGCACACCTAGCTCAGCTCGGCTATTAGTTCCAGTAGCAGTCTTCGAATTACACCTGCAGGTCACTCCATCAGGTCCGGAGGTAAGGTCTCAACATAACCAACGAAATGAGCCCAAACTCGGCACACCTAGCTCAGCTCGGCTATTAGTTCCAGTAGCAGTCTTCGAAGTACACCTGCAGGTCACGCGATCAAGTCCGGAGGTAAGGTCTCAACATAACCAACGAAATGAGCCCAAACTCGGCATACCTAGCTCAGCTCGGCTATTAGTTCCAGTAGCAGTCTTCGAAGTACACCTGCAGGTCACTCCATCAAGTCCGGAGGTAAGGTCTCAACATAACTAACGTAATGAGCCCAAACTCGGCACACCTAGCTCAGCTCGGCTATTAGTTCCAGTAGCAGTCTTCGAAGTACACCTGCAGGTCACTCCATCAAGTCCGGAGGTAAGGTCTCAACATAACCAACGAAATGAGCCCAAACTCGGCACACCTAGCTCAGCTCGGCTATTAGTTCCAGTAGCAGTCTTCGAATTACACCTGCAGGTCACTCCATCAAGTCCGGAGGTAAGGTCTCAACATAACTAACGTAATGAGCCCAAACTCGGCACACCTAGCTCAGCTCGGCTATTCGTTCCAGTAGCAGTCTTCGAAGTACACCTGCAGGTCACTCCATCAAGTCCGGAGGTAAGGTCTCAACATAACCAACGAAATGAGCCCAAACTCGGCACACCTAGCTCAGCTCGGCTATTAGTTCCAGTAGCAGTCTTCGAAGTACACCTGCAGGTCACGCGATCTAGTCCGGAGGTAAGGTCTCAACATAACTACCAAAAAGGGCCGAAACTCGGCACACCTAGCTCAGCTCGGCTATTAGTTCCAGTAGCAGTCTTCGAAGTACACCTGCAGATCACTCCATCAAGTCCGGAGGTAAGGTCTCAACATAACCAACGAAATGAGCCCAAACTCGGCACACCTAGCTCAGCTCGGCTATTAGTTCCAGTAGTAGTCTTTGAATTACACCTGCAGGTCACTCCATCAAGTCCGGAGGTAAGGTCTCAACATAACTAACGAAATGAGCCCAAACTCGGCACACCTAGCTCAGCTCGGCTATTAGTTCCAGTAGCAGTCTTCGAAGTACACCTGCAGATCATTCCATCAAGTCCGGAGGTAAGGTCTCAACATAACCAACAAAATGAGCCCAAACTCGGCACACCTAGCTCAGCTCGGCTATTAGTTCCAGTAGTAGTCTTTGAATTACACCTGCAGGTCACTCCATCAAGTCCGGAGGTAAGGTCTCAACATAACTAACGAAATGAGCCCAAACTCGGCACATCTAGCTCAGCTCGGCTATTAGTTCCAATTAATACATAGGTACGTACTTTGGCAAGTACTTGATTAATCACTGTCCAGTGAAATTAAGTAAATATTAAAAAAAAATACATGGCAAAAATTAAATAAAATTAGGCTCAAGTATCAAGTCGTGTCAGTTTACTCATAATTTCACCGCTTCGCGCATGTCGCTGTGTGTGTGAGCCGTGCACGTGTAGTAGTGAGACTCAATACCTAAAATTGAAGCGCGTCAATTCGTAAACGCGTCCTTAACAAGCTTTGTATGGTACACGTTGATGATGATCCCTTTATTGCTTTTGCATTGTTTACAGTAAAATAGAGTCATCATGTAGATTTGGTTACATAATGTGTAGCATAAGCATAATCTGGTAATGTTCCCACTGCTGAGACACCGGCCTCCTCTCTTCGAGAGGGGCGCGGGCCCAGTGCGGGTTGGTAGATGTCACACATGCCATGACATGATTGGACATGCCGGTTCCCTCACGATGTTTTCCTTCACCGTTTTGAGAGGTGATGAAATTATTACATAATACACAATGTAAAGTGCCTGCATGGGTTCGAACCCACGACCTACAACGTAAGTCGGAGCCATTGCCACTGGGCCAGCACAATGATGTGTGTTCCTTACCAATAATATTAATATTTTTAGTTCTCTGGAATATGGCACGAAGTGTCTCGATTCCCATCTGCGCTACAGAATGGTGAATGCACGGCTACCGAATATGCCCTGAATGGTGGTAATAGCTTCGATGTTGTCCAAACAAGTGTGATCGACGAGGAAAAGTTGAGAACAGTTACACAGGCTTCCTTGTCTTCTGATGGCAGAGGTGTCATCAGTATCAACGTAGATGGAGGTAAGTGCCAGCATTGAAAACACCTTACAAGTGGGATTTGGCTCGCGTACCTACTAAGAAAGAAGTACCGTCAAAAGGGGTGATTAGGGATGCAGGGGTGAATCGGGAGGTAACTTTAATAGGCATTTTAACATTGAAATAATATAGTTTGTTACCAAAAAGGACCCTAATGTGTTTATTGTATTATTATTATCGATTAAGTGCCCTTGTTTGCAAGGAACTATTTTGTTTTAACGTTAAAATCCATTTTTAAAGTTTCGTCCCGAGTCACCCTGTATATAGGGTGACTGGTAATTAGTGACCGATACTTAAACACGTGATTTTACTCATCATTATGAACAACTTTTACTATGGGACCAAACCTGAAATCGCGAAAAAAAAATCAGCTGTTCCCTACATTTTGACGGGTTAAGCGAACATAAATGTAGGGAACAGCTGATTTTTTTTTCGCGATTTCAGGTTTGGTCCCATAGTAAAAGTTGTTCATAATGATGAGTAAAATCACGTGTTTAAGTATCGGTCACTAATTACCAGTCACCCTATATAGGTAGATATCCTTTTTTTGCAAGGATTCTCTTGTTTTGGAAATTGACTTATTTTTATTATTATTTGTCATTATTAAGGCTATAAACACGTTGACTCTGATAAAATGCGGACAGAAAGTCAAACTATTGTTCAGGCGTAACTTAATAAGTAATATTAAACATGGACTGACCTCAAACACCCTTCCCTACTACGCAATACACAGGTCCACACATCAGGTCCACTTAAAAAACCAGCGTCAGCCACTGTCTGGCCTTTTTGTTGAAACTTGGTCTATTTAGCGCAGTCGTGAGGCACTTTCTAGCTAATTTCTTACATCGGACTTACACTTTTCATTTGTTTTTATCTAATGTATGTATCTGGTGTATTGTGTGTCTTTTATTCTATGCTAAATACTTAAATGTATTATAATTATCTTTCTTTCAATACCGATGTTTGCAATATCGATGATATCATGAATTGCCTTTTAAGAAATTCAATCCTATTCAAAAATCAATTCAAATACATCATGAGTTTTTTGTTGCAGTTCCATTCGACAACGTCTACATTTTGGACACCGATTACACCGAGTATGCGCTAGCGTACAGCTGTCGGAATCTCGACGGCGATAGAAAACAACGTAATTATAACCCCTCATTTTATACATTATTTTTTCCCTTTATATCAAAACGCTTCTGTATCATAAAACCTTACACAACTCCTCTTTTGTGCAGTCTACAGTTGGAAACTGAGTAAGTCCCGCGCTGGACTGTCCGAAGCAGCTAATAATGCTATTAATGAACTTGTTAGCAAAAACATCGACCTCCACGAGAAATACTATCGAAAAACGGGACAAGACCACGCAGAGTGCTTCTATTACCCAGTGTTTGATCAAGTCCCACTAAGTATCGAGTTGCCCGGACCCTGCGATGAATCGATTACCGGAGTTCCTAACTTCAACGTCCTTGATGTAAGTTGCCCTTTGTTTGACCTTTTTGACAATGTGCAGCACACCACTACTTTTTAATGACGTAAAGCCCCCTGTATACAAAGTTTAAACGTGAAAGGCTTACGAAAAATTACATAAGTAGGTACTAACAAGTGAAACCTGGACATGAGTTACCTTGGGTAACCTATAAGTCTTTAAACAGACTCCGGACCCAGACTGGCCGAAGCAAGGAAAACCTGTTCACGTGGATAGACGACTCCGCCTTGGAGAGTAAATGTGGTGTTGTTCCACAAACGATAGGATACTTAATATCGTGTTCTGTCAGCTGCACGTTACAGGAACTGATGGATGCTGGTGATGACGCCACACAGGTAGCCGAATTCTGGGTCGAGTCCATTTAGATTGCCATCGACAGGCTAAGAAGAAATGAAACTAAAAACGACATGATTGTGTGACTCTTTACACATCTCGGTTTGTTTTTTGTCTTTGTAAAAGCGAAGCCACGCGATGATGATACGACTGCGTCGTGGTTCTTGAGCGGTGCTGCTGCATCGCATCGTGATCCATATGTGAATTGCATTGACATGTCATACGGTGCGCCGCGACGCCTGCCGACACCAATGCATGTTCACTCTATTCAAACTAGGCGCTAATACGTAACACCTTAGTATAGTTTCAACGTTGCCCCACATTTTAGCACTAAATGCAGCGAAATAATTGCAGTATCGCATCGTCTGTTTTCGCTCTAACATCAATAAATCAAATGTTGGATTCCTTATTTTAATTATTCTCCATTTTAAAAGTTTTAAAATTACAGTAGGTGGTACTACATACTTTTAATTTTTTTTGCCAGTATCTTGGAACATGGTACGAAGTCGCAAGATACCCACAACCAAGACAGAGTGGTCAGTGTAATCGGGCTGAATTCACGGCAGCTCCTAATAGCGGTATCTTCACTGTTGTAAACAGTCAAGTTTCCGATGAGGCCCTGGATAAGATATCAGGAGAAGCTACAGTAACAGGAAATGACGGACAAATAGAAGTTACATTCAATGTAGATGACGGTAAGTTGTTCAATCTTATATCACTGGACTAAAGAAAAAACCAAAAAAATCTTAAAATATTTTGGGTAGACACCTAATAAACAAGTGCCAAAACGGAACGTAATTTCTTATTAAGAAAATTATGAAAACTAGCAGCTCACCGCGGTTTCATCCGCATATGTATCGATCCCGTAGGAATATCGGGATAAAAAGTCCTATGTGTTAATCCTGGTTATAAATCTATCTGTGTGCCAAATTTCATCCAAAACTGTTCAGTAGTTTTTGCGTGAAGAAGTAACAAACATACAAACACACTCACAAACTTTCGCCTTTATAATATTAGTGTGACATACTCACTCGTCATTCTGGTATTCAGCTGCATCCGGTTAGAATGGAAGCCGACCCCAACATAGTTGGGAAAAGGCTAGGCAGATGATGATGACTCACTCGTCATTATTTGTACTTTAATTAGATAGGTGGGTGCTTATTTTTTTACTAACTAAACAATGTTTTGTTTAATTGTAGAGACCAGAACTACAAAGTACTTCGTACTCGCAACCGACTACGCCAACTACGCTCTTATATACAGCTGCGTTACTATCGAGAATGGAGAAAGACGACGAGGTAGAACTGTTTTTTTTTAAGTAGCTTCCAAAAAGTCTCTATTTTACTTTGAGAGGGCTAATTTTGACAAACTATCTTATCAGTTGGCAGTTGGAAACTAAGTAGAACGACACAACTAAGCCCGCAGGCTGATACCGTCATAAATGCCGTCATAAGTACCACGCAGGGTCTCAGACAAGGATATTACCAGGACACAAGTCAGACTGATGCAGCGTGCTTCCACTATCCAGTGTTCGAAGAACCCCCACCATATATCGAGTTGCCCGGACCCTGCGATACGTCCATAACCGGCATTGCTAACTTCAACATTGAAAATGTAAGTCCACATTAATGCTATTTAAAATGTTGAAAATAAAATAGAGATCCGACCTTATTATTTAAATTATTTATTTCTAATACCAGATCATTGGAGAATGGTTCGAAGTCGCCAGATACCCACAACCAGAACAAACGGGGCAGTGTAACATTGCTGAATTCGAGAATGGAGCTGCCAGTGGTACCTTCTCTATTGTGATCAGCCAAATTTTCAATGAATCTTTGTCTGAGATAAGAGGAATAGCTGAAGTAACAGCAAGTGATGGTTCTGGGACCTTAAGAGTTACTTATACTGATCACAGTAAGTTGTATTATAAATCGCAGTCCACATTTTGTGTTACCACGAAGTATATTTTTATACTTTGCAGCTCAAATCTTGCTTTTGGGACTACAACTTACGCGTCGACAATCGACGCGTAAGTTGCATACTCCCAAAAAATATGTAGGAAAATATTATGAAAACTACAGCGGAAATCTTTATTAATGACTTTGGCTTTACTTTAACTATTTAATACTTAGAAGAAGGGACAACAAATATACCCAACCTTATTTTTACATTGAACAAGATAGTGGTAGTGTTTTGTGTATATAAATAAAGACCTACCTACATTTGAAAAACTGTTTTTTTTTGCAGCCACACCTTATTCTGATTACCACGTACTCGCAACTGACTACACCGGCTTTGCACTTATCTACTCGTGCTCTGATATACCTGCTTCGAACACACGACGAGGTAAACCATTTTTTTTAAATAATATTCTAATTATGTAGACCTCAAGAAAGGTTTTTATTTATGCGACCTAGCTTTGCTCAGTGTTTCGAATTTCGAAAAAAACATCGATATGTTTGCGTCGCAGAAGGCCAGGAAGATGCAGATGTAAATGCAAAGGTTTTACGGACTTACCTTCGTTATAAAAAAGAAAATAAATATTAACGTTTTGTTAGTAAAATTTATGATTGTTTTATTTAGTGTACTTATCTGATTTTTCATATTATGATAGTTCACGAAGGCGCGCCATTTTCTATAGGTACGCCCCTGAACCCATCCAATGTGTCTTTGAAAGAGCTAATTTGACAAACTACCTTCACAGTTGGCAGTTGGAAACTAAGTCGAAACACAGCACTGAGCGGAAACGCTATTAACGTCATAAATGAGGTCATCAGTACAACACAAGGTCTCAGACAAGAATATTACCAGGACACAAGTCACAGTGATCAAGCTTGTTTCCACTACCCAGTTCAAACTGGGGACAGAGTCATAATCCCTGGTCAGTGCGACGACGATATTCCTGCAGTGGAGTCCTTCAACGTGGCAAGAGTAAGATAATATTTGGATTTCTATTCTCACTTTCTGTATTTCTGTGTATGCACTAACATCGATGAATCTTAGAAACACTTCAACGATGTCGCCCGCCCCGCGCTGCCAGCCTGGCCAAGCACTTAGAAATGAGATGTTGAGCGAGGTCTTGCAAAGTCTGTCGACAAACATCACGCGTGTTGCCGGTGCCTCTAACTAGACAATGAGAGACGCGACAATTTGCACTGTTAAAATTGGACATAAAATTTAATTTGACGCGTTGCTTATGCTCGCGTAAGACTATATGCTCATTCTCGTCAATGTTTCTTTTTGCAGTTCGCAAACAATTCCTGGTATCAGATCAAAAGATACGACGCAGTTGGGGACAGTTCCTGTGTTGGTACCAGATTGTCATTCGATGGAAATACGAGAGCCATTGAAGTACTTTCCTTCGAAGTCGTTGATGAAGATTTATTGACTACAAAAGGATCAGGCCAACTCAGTTCAAATGATGGAAGAGGAATATTTTCTTTAGTAATGGGTGATTCTGAAGGTAAATAACATATATTTTAATAAGCTAGACTGATTTCGTTGTAACGTTTATCGATAGAAATGTCTAAATGCTGATTTTTCAATCGTCGGATAACTTTTACATATTTTCTACATTACATATTTTTATACCTCAGACAAAGGTAATCTGGAGTTAAACAGCAATTTTTATACCTCAGACAAAGGTAATCTGGCGATTGAAAAATATCTTTCTACAATCGTTTGTTATCTCAATTTGACATTACTCGGGACCCTGTGGTCCCGGACCTTTGGAGCCTGCGTACGAGGAACCGACGCTAACTCGTCTGACGTTTTTAAATGTAATGTAACGCACCAACCGACGATTATCCCTGTTCGAACTATGCAAGTGCACCCAAGGACAACCACCGGTTGGTGTAGGACTATTGCAGGATATGGAAACAAAGATTATGGGTTTGGATGGGTAAAGTGAACTGGATAAATAGAACAATTAATCAATCTATCTCAACTTATTATTATAGACGAAGAAAGGACGGAGACAACAATCTACATTTTGGCGACTGACTACGATGGATACGCACTAGCCTACAGCTGCAAAAATATTAATATCAATCAAAGACAAGGTATTTCGTTAATTCCTCTTATTTTTGAACGAATTAATTATTACTATGCCCTAAAATTAATGCAGTTGCCTATGAATAATTTGTTTAAATTATATTTTATTATTTGTGTACAGACGCCAGCACATCACGCTACCCGTAACTGTCAAATTTTCCCAATCAACTTTGAACCTTATGTTTTAGCGATAAAGTTGAAAATATATTAAAGTTTGACAGATTGTAGTAGCTTGATGTGCTGGCGTCTGTACACACATTAAAACAGATACAGGGGAAGAGATGAGGGGCTCGTGGCTAATAACAGCGCCACAGGTCGATCGATGAGGTTATGTTACTTGCCGCGGTTGGTCTGTGTATGGGTGACCAATTTTACATACCGAGACCCCTCCGTGCCTCGGAAAGCACGTTAAGCCGTTGGTCCCGACAGTCATTCGTGGATCTTTGACAGTCGGTACGGGTAGTCACAAGTCCGAATGTCTGACAACAAGTCTTAAAATCAAAATCGAAAGTCATTTATTCAAACTAGACTGAGAATCAGCACTTTTCGAACATAACACAACAAAATTACAAAAGACAGGCCCCCAAAACGCCCGCCCTTCACCACTTCCTAGTGCTTTCGCTGGGGGGGGGAGCAAAATACTCCCCAGCAGCACTGCTGTCTGTTCAGTTAGAGAATACCTACTTACCAAGGGGTATCGTATTAACCAGTGACTGGGTTGTGGAGGTCAGATAGGCAGTCACTCCATGTCAAATACTGGTATTCAGCTGCATCCGGTTAGACTGGAAGTCGATGACAGTAAAACAGATACAGATTTGACAATCATCAACATCAATCAATCATCTACCTACTTAATTAACATATTAAATTCATTCAGTGACAGACAACACTGAGCCTAAACCCAAGTGGGTCTAAGCTAAGCTTGAGTTTATGCAACGAAAGTGAGCACTAAAGAAGGATTTTTGAAAGTCATCCTCTAAAGGGGTTGAATAGGGGATGAAAGTTTGTATAGAAGACCGACATTTTTGCCGAATCCCATCAGGCACGGCTTGTAATGTAATAAAACCTATTGTTGGGAATCGAACCCAACACAGCGCGTTGCACGCGGTCTGCATGCGTAGGCAGCGTGATCAGCGCGTCATCGGCGAGTTGAGACGCGGCGCGGCGGCGACACTGCCGACGACGCGACGACCACTCGCTTCCACAGAATCCACCGCGACCTCCTCTCTTAAAATTAGCTTATTGTTTGTCCGGGAAAGTTAATATTGTAATAAATAGGAGCGGCCTTTGATTATATAATGTCTCAAAGAGGAACGGCATTAAACCATTGCCTAAGATACAGTCCACTCATTTATTGCTCTCCGCGCTAACATGGAAATAAAACGTTTTCATCTTTTTGCTCAGTTGGTGCCTGGCAGTTGAGTCGTGGAAGGACAATGACGGAAGCTGGCGACAATGCTATTACAGACGTGATAGAGGAGCGACCTGAGCTTTATGAACCATACTTCAAACTAATCTCACAAGGCGAAGAATGTCCAGAGCCCAGTTCAGCATTCTTGTTCAAGAGCAGTATTATTCTGATATTTGTTTGTACTGTATTACAATTAGTCTGGTAAATAATAAACAATCACTGAACAAAACTCTAGGCTTAGATTTAATAAGTGCTATTTTTAACGACCACGTAAACTTTTTTTTACGTGTGTTATTTATTTGTATTTTTAATGAAAATATATTATCATTAATTAAAGTTAAAATAATAATTGGATTTTTAGTTTTATTAATTTTGCCCTGTTTCATTCACATTACAGGAACTACGTAATGAATCCGTATAAAAGTATCCTATGTCCTTGAACTAAGAGGTTTTTAAAAACAGAATGTGGTAAAAAGGAGCGACTTCGTCCGCGAGGTTGTCAGAAAACAATGATGTCTAGTTTACAGAACGTGTAGGTAACACTCCATTGAAATGGAAGAATCTTCCAACCAGGCCAAGTGATCTTGCCTGGCGGGGAGTGCTACCTGGGGGTCCGCGTTCAGGGTTCATCATGTGAGAAGGCACCTGATCGGGGTGGGGTACATTATCTGTGCACATGCTGAACTCAATAATTCGACTGCCCGTCTGGCAGTGTGTGATATCATAAGAAGGATCGCACTAAGAGCGTTGTTGAAAAATTTCCGAGACAACAGGCAAAAAATCTATCAAATTATAATACTTCTCTATAAACGCTGTTTGAAAGGGTACTTGCCCCTCGAAAGAGCTTTGGCCGTGTGAAGAGCAACCAATTTACTAAGGTTTAGGTTTAAAGTGCGCGCAAAATAAAGTAAATTTTGCAAGTAATTTCAGAAATTTACTAGTTATGTAAATTAATGTACATACATACTTACTAGTTTATTTCCATTAGCATCTACTATAAATTAGGTATGCTAAAATTAAGTTCCTATTAGGTACAGACGCCAGAACATCAAGCTACTACAATCTGTCAAATATCTATCTATCTATTTTCTATAAAAATAAAAAGAAAAGTCCTGACTGACTGATTGACTGACTCATTGAGCTGAAATTTTGCACAGAGGTTCCCTTTATAATGTAGACAAGTAATAAGGATTTTTCGAAATTCACCCCCTAAGGGAGTTAAATAGGGAATGAAAGTTTGTATGAACAATCTTATTCCTTGAGTTAATAAACTTGAAACTTGGCAGGCATACTGATCAAGGTAAATTATGAAGTTTGGTTTTTTTGTTTTTCTAAACTACCCCCTAAAGGAGGATTGGGGTGTGTCAAAATTAGTATTGAAGAATTTTAACACGCGGTCCGATTAACTCGAAACATGGTATTTATACTTAGACCTATATAAAATTCAAAGTCCTGACTAACTGATTATATCAACGCACAGTCTTATCCGCCGCGCTACTCCTAGAGATCCTATTAAAGATTCACCGGCAAAACGGGTATATTTTTTAATCTTTGCAAACTTGTTAATGATTAAAACAGGATCGTTAACTGCACCTAAAATTGAATGTGGACAAATCACAAATTGCTTTCATACGTATTTTTACACATTCGTCATACAATTTTAGGACAAATAACAGGAAGCAAAGTTATCATAGTGAAAAAAAAACACTTTTTTAACATTTCATACAAAGCATAAATTCGTAATACCTACTATCGTAATACGTTTTTTACAAAATGGTGTTCGCCGTAGTGTTCTAATAGAATCGCTATGACTTATTCTTTCAACAACATTCGTGTAAAAAAAAAACCAAAGTGTAAATTAATTAATCTGCCTGGCCTTTTCCCAACTATGCTGGGGTCGGGTTCTAGTCTAACCGGATGCAGCTAAATAGCGACTGCCTATCTGATCTTCACAGCCCAGTTACTGAGTAACACGATACCCTTGTTGTCAGACTTTTGGGTATCCGACTAACCGTAACGACTATCCAAAGATCTACGAATCTACTTTCTTTCTTTTTTACTTTAAAAGTTGTCAAACTAAATTACTGATTGTTATTATTTATCATCTTTACACACTCGTTACCTCAGCAGGGCAAGAGAGCAAGCACAGTGACATTGTCGAACGCGACAGAGCCCATTCCGTGTGCACTGGGTAACATTTTTATAACGCGAGCGGTCATCTACTTATATCACGTCACGCTCGACAGATCCTTGTCACATACATCGGTGCATATCTGTTACATGACATATATTTAAAACTATTTAATTTATCTAATCTGTGTACAATCCGATAATTTCTTTAGTCATACATGACATACGAACAGACAAACTAAAGTTAGGTACCTACGTTGCGTTTTATTTCAGGCTGAGATAGATCTAAGTCCACGCGGACGAAGTCGCGGGCACAGCTAGTCTGTGTTATCTCCGATTAATCCGTGTAAGCAACTGCATATTATGCAATATAAATATATCGACAGGTCGTACTTTTTTGTCTTTGCCCGGGCGATCGTCTTGCGCCGGAGGGGGGGGGAGAGGTTGGGTTAGGTTCGATAGGAACATGGTACATTTTCGAAGTTTTACCATACCACCACCACTACATAAAGCTGCACTCTTTCTTAGGGGAACTACAGGACCTAAACGCAAAAAACGCAAGTTTTCTATTGCCTAAAAGTATAATATGATCGACTACAGTAAACAAAATCAGAAAAAAATATGATATTCTTCAGGATATAATATGCTAGTTAGATAGTGTCTTGAAAACATAAAACAAATAAAATGATACGATTGAAAAAAATCATGAAGATAAGTACCTCTAAAAACTTTCTTTTTACAATCAAAACCATACACACACACACAATCAGCCTATAATGTTCCCACTGCTGGGACACAGGCCTCCTCTCAGTGAGAGGGAGTGGGCCGTAATCCACCACGCGGGCCCAGTGCGGGTTGGTGGATCACCAAACAATAACCATACAATAATTCAGATTTTTTGTCAGGTTATTCTACAAGCAACATACTAAAGCACTAGTGTTTTAATTTTTTTGTCCAAACAATACCTAGATGTTTTGTTTGCAATAAATTACCAGGGTTGTGTCTTCGGGCTTCTCTTTCTTTTCTATGCAGTCCGACAGCGACCGCGCTTTAGGTCATGTAGTCCCCTTAAAAGTACTTATTTAATAAGTAAAACGTATGTTGAGGCTTCCATAATGTGAGATTGTAGGTAATCCGTAAAAAAATACACACCAAAATGTACTTCACATCGCTATTAAAACCTATGCCATAGATAGTTTCAATCATATCAGTAATGAGGAACTATTTATCAATCGGTAAATACGAAGAAACGATAAAAAAAATGGTAGATAAGATTTTGTTTATATTAACGAAAATAAAATAAAAATTTATTGTGTCGCGACGGGACGTACTGATCGTAAGATGTCGAAGTTGATTATAGTAGTTTTTAGTCTCCTTGGTCTAATAAGTGTGTGTGTGGGACAGACTGCAGTCATACAGGCTGGACAATGCGATGTCAATGTAGCCGTAGTAACAGATTTTGATGGGACACGTGTAAGTTTTGTTTATTATTTTATTAATGACCGTTACTCAAAATTCAAAAAGTCGTTACGGGTTGTCGAAGAAGCTCGAAAGTCTGACAACCAGTCTTACACTCTTACGAAGGAGTTATCGTATTATTACCCAGTAACTGGATTTTAGAGATCAGATAGATCTTATATTTTATTTAGCTGCATCCGGTTAGACTCGGTGCCGACCTCAACATTAGCAAAGTTAGCAAATAGGCTATGCAGATGATAATGACACAAAATTCAAACAGTTTTCAAACGAAATTGAGCTCACGTAACTAACAATCATTGAAATGCATTAGGAGCTCCTGGATCTTTCTTGAAAAAAATCGGAGAGGTTAGGTAGATACATCCGCAGTTTGTAAGGAGGTTAGGGCTAAACATTTGAAATTATAATAAGATTTTTTTCTGAAACTCTTTTTCTGATATTTTGCTGTTCAAAAAAAAATGTACGGATCCATAATCTAAAGTGCCAAATTTTTTTTTGTCCTAATCATCATTTGTCCGAATGATATCACATGCGATAAAATACAAATCCCTAAAATTTGTTTGTCATAAATATTACATGTACTCGTATACAAAAGACTTAAAACCATTTCAATAAAATTTATAAGTCCTTTATTCAAATTATTTAATGTTTATTTATCCTAATAATGTTTTTAACTAATTTGTATTACAAGCATGCAGGCAAGCATACAGCATGCAAGCAAGCATGCAGCAAGCATGCAGCATGCAAGCGAGCATGCAACATGCAGCAGACATGGTATCTGTCACGGCTCCGGCGCTCCGGGTCTCCAGCGACCCACGCCTGCTAATCGTCGCAGACGGCTTTCGCTCCCCCGCAACCTCCTACTCCTCAGCCCGCGGGCCGCCCCGCCCCTACGCGCCTACGCGATTCTAAATTACACTCTAGGGCTAGGGCAGACAAGACTGCGTAGAGTCGGATTTACAGCGATTCGTTTCTGTCACTAAAACCTAATTTTTAGCAAATGTTTTAGGACTAACAATAATTTTATTATAACTGAACATTCGCAATAACACATATCATCATCATCATCATTCTCCTGCCCTTATCCATTGACATAATATATATTACTAGCGTAAGGACCGGGCTCACGGTGCAACTAAATGGCACTAACGCGCTGGCCCTAAAATGACGGTTTTAGGGCCAACGCGACTCAGTTGACAGCGGTGCGCGCGAACTTCGAACTTCGAACGAAGAACTTCTATGTAAAATGTTCAGACGGGCGTATCCTTACTTTTGAAATCATTGCCCTTATCCCAATTTATTTGGGGTCGGCGCAAGTCGCAACATGTCTTTTAATAAAATGAATAACAATTCGCAATAACATATATATTAGGTATGTAGGTACTTACTTACAATACTTATGACACTACTTATACTTATGACTTTATTTCATGCAAAATTAGGAGATTCAATTATTATAGTAGGTATGTACCTAGTTTACCTACACGACATTATGACAGAATACTTTTAGAAGTAAAGATAAATTTTGAATTTTTGAACATTATGGTTACTGAAGTTTATAGCAAACGTGTTATGTATAATGATTTTCCAACAAACAATTTTAGGAGAAGAAATGGAGTACCGTAAGGTATATTTAAATTATAAACTGTTAGGTAAATGTTCGACTTGTGTATTGATAGTAGGTAAAAATAAAGCACAAATGTCCAAAAACTAATAAAATTATCGCCGCGGCGAATGAGTCGATCGATGTTATGCAACTACTAACATGCTAACTCAAACGTGTATATTTTATTAATTCCTTGCTGATTTTATCTGGTACTTGTTCATCGCATTGAAGATTAGATAACCACGTTTCTTGAAATAAAATCTTCAATTTTGTTGTTACATGCACGATCCATCCTAATGGGTCAAATATTTTAGACATGTCTGATAGCATGATTCTTTTAATGATATTGGTGCTTGATGATTCAATTTTTGATACATATGTGAAGTTATCATGTGCACAGTGCAGGGTTCCAACGAAGTCCTAATGTCTTAGTTAATCCTGCTTGACAAATTTGCAGACCTTGCAGTCCATAATGTCAAACAAAACCAGACAGACTGAAACAGACAGAAACAAACAGACTAAAACTCTTTCTTTCTTGTCTTGATCTTCTATTTGCAGCAGACGACTATAATATTGTTTGATGTCCGTTTTCTCAAATTGAAGTCCCCTAACTTCAGTAGATTCATCAAATCTTGCTGCATTTGTAACAACATTTTGCAAAAAAAAGAAAAAACAAATAGGTACCGACAAAACATTATTTTATCATTTAAGCATTTTTTTGTATTATTTTACATTATTACGCATTAATAATAAGTACTCTATTCATAAAAGCAAGAATGTAGGATACAAGAGCGAGCCAGGCAAGAATTTTGCACCCATTCTCGGAATTCTCGGTTGTTAATTTAGTTTGAATATTCTTACGGAAATAGGAGTTTCTTTGTCGACATGATACAGAAAAGTTTGAAAGTTAGAAGAATACCTATAGAATGAAAGACCGAGCGCAGCGTGCACGCAAGAAAACGAAAACGTAACTTACACATGGGTGTAAGTTACGTTTTCTTTTGAGTATTCATGCAGTGATGTTGTAGACTTATTTGTGCATAAAAGTTTGAGAATATTAAAGAGCGAGCAAATTGAAAACTGTAACGGTTTACCAACTGTCGATGGGCCCATGAACCGTTGGTCAACATTATCTTTAAACCATTAACTTTTTAACATTGGCGTTTTTTTAATGCAAGTCTTCAGCCGTCATAAACAAGCAACTACCTACTTCATCTTAGTCAATATATAGGATTAATGCTAAGGATATTGTATTTGGTACAAAATTATCCAACACCCAAGTTCAACGACTATTACTGTTAAACTAATAAAGTTATCTTAACCGCTATAATTTTCCTATAAAGTTCATGAAATGCACTATCATCGTGAATTTTTTCAGATTTTTCAAGCCATCAGATTAGCTTTTAGAGGGGGGGGACGCCCTACGGGAACAAAATTTGCACTTTAAAGTTTAATATTTCGTAAATGGAGCATTAAATCGAAAAATAATTTTAGCAATCCACAAGTCATTTTAGACGACCTATTCAACGATACCCCACACAATGGGGTAGACGACGAAAAAAATATTCATCCCCACTTCACATATAGGTAGGTACATATTATATAGGGAGATCCCATATAAAAAAATACATACAAAATTACAGCTTTCTAGTACTAACGGTCTCTTAGCAAAACCTCGGACAGACATACAGACAGACTATAAGGGTTCCTTATAGGAACTACGGAACCCTAAAAAACATTGATCTGAACTGTTTTAAACAGTTCCATATAAGCCTAACGTTCAAATCAGTATTTTTTACTGATCCGAAAACAGTTAAAGCTTGAGGCAAAATGTTACCGTCATGACAGTAAGCTTTAACGTATTACGTAGCTTTGAGGTCACAAAATAGAGCTGTTTTGCATTAAAATAAACAGTTATTATATTATGAAAAACACATAGCATTGGGTGAAGAAGCACTCTAAGAATTTGGCCCTCTAATGCTGTAATAATCAGAATAAACATACCTCTAATGTCTCTTCGTTACCTGGCAAAACCCGTGCCGATCCTTGGTCACAGCTGTCACTTTCAAGTGTCATTCATAGAAGTCTTCAAAACTCAACAGCAAGCACATTGCTCCAATGCTATGTGTTTTTCATAACATAATAACTGTTTTGTTTAAAAAAAACAGCTCTATTATGTTTCCTTCAAAACACATAGCATTGGATGGAAGACCTGTTTGATATCTGCTGGTGAAAGAAGAGTACCCGAAGGATGTAGACGCTATTTGAATTATATATTAAATGAAAATAATGAATATTTCTGTCTGTATTCATTAAATGTTCAAACCAAAAATTAACAGTTTTCAAATTATTATAAAAAAAAAAATAACAAATCCTCCATAAAATTTTATAGATTATTAACACTTGCCTTAGATAGGGTGAACATGAATTTTACTAACATAGTTTATAAGCGTTTTGTAACTAACCCATGTACCTCTGATGTCTAATTGATAAATGAATTATTATTTAAATACAGCAGTTTTGATATTCTAAAAATACTAGTGAAATTATATAAATTCTTACAATAAGCATGTCCCAGTTATCATCTCCTTCTTGAAAACTTAGAATCAAAATAATAATCTTTTAAATTGAAATATTTTCGACAAACCTTTGCCAAGTAACGAAAGCTGTGGTGGGTTTTCAAACATTATCGATTATTTTTTAAATATTGTTAACTTTTTGTCCGTACTAGGCCACAAAAAATCCATGTCCGATAGTATATAAATGTTTTTTGAGTTTATAACTTCAACGCGATCAGAGTAGGTTCGCATAAATGTAATTTAATCGTTTTGATGATTAGAAACATCTTATACCTAAATGTAATTTTAATTTTAAATTACTCGGTTCTTCTAACATTATTTTTTCTGATCCCAGTTTCTTGGCATATGGTACGAAGTTGCCAGATACCCACAACCAACACAGACTGGACAGTGTAGCCGTGCTCAATACGCAGGCGGAGCCACCGGTAATATCACTGTTGAGAACAGCGAAGTTATCGATGAGACGTTGAGTACAATGTTAGGAACAGCTACTGCAGTCCCTGGCCAATCTGGAGTACTACAAGTTACCTTTACTATTGCTGGTGGTAAGTTGTTTAATCTCTATAATAATATACTAACTATTACCACACTACTGTATTTTATTACCGACGAAAAAAAAAAGGAGGTTTTCAATTCGACACGTATGTATGTAGGTAATATTATTGGAACTGCATTATATTTACATGACAATCTATTAGGGCTTCCAAACAAATATACAAAATTTTATAGATGTATGTTTGTCCATGCATTTGTCCGCAACTTTTAATCGGATCGTGACCATTTCTTTTTATTGGCTAAGATTTACTTCAACTTAGGGAACAGTGCAAGTTTCATCAAAATCGATTCAGTAATTTTCAAGATAAGGACTAATACGTGTAAGTGTGACGGCCTGGCTTATTGATAGGTACGAGCTACGGGTGCAGTGTCAAAGGGAAAACATCTCAAACCCTTGGTCTAATTCTAGTGCAATATTTACAACAAAACTATTACCTTTAAGTGTTTTGAGTACAATATTTTTGAATCTACCTACCAGCAGAAAGAGCAGACATCGATATTATGGAATTGTTTCTTATAATTATAAGTAAGTCGTCTGTGTTAGAAAAAAAAAATGAGTCGCAAGATATAAATTCTGTTCTTTAAAAATTAACCACCAACCAACCAAGAAACCAAACCAGAAACGGACCAATAACCAGAAATGGGAATAAAAAGAAAATTATTATTAAGTAACAAAAATAAGGGCTGTCTCTTCAATAACTTTTAACTAAAGAATGAATTTGACATATTTTCTATACAAAAGCTGTCACGAAATATTTATTCCTCGCATAAAAATTATCCGACTATTGAAAATCAGGCCGTAATAAAATTGTTTTATACAATAATTCCAATAAATTCTTATATTGCAGAGCCCAGAAGTCAGAATCTCTACGTGCTTGCAACCGACTATGACAACTATGCTCTTGTGTACTCCTGCACTAATATAGAGGGAAACAGACGACAAGGTAAACCTACTCATTATAAATCTAAATTCGTATTTTTGGTACAAACAATACAAACGCTTTGATGTGGGTACGAAAAAATACGAATATGACTTTGAAATAGCTAATTTTACAAACTATCTTCACAGTTGGCAGTTGGAAACTGAGCAGAAGCAAGAATCCACTGAGTGTAGAAGCGAACAAAGTTCTAGATAAGGTCATCACTGCCGCTCAAGATCTCGGAGAAGAGTATTACCAGGAAACAAGTCAGACTGATGCAGCCTGCTTCTACTACCCCAAGTTCGAAACACTCCAACCAATTATCGAGTTGCCCGGACCCTGCGATACATCCATAACTGGCGTTGCTGACTTCGACGTTACTAGAGTAAGTTCACAATACAATCAGCTGTTGATAATTCATTCAACCAATCACAGCAGGTTACCCGCGCTTGTCAATTTGTTAGGTAATTGTCGTTCTAGAAACCGAATGAAGGGTTTGTTCCCAAGGAAGCTGGAGGGCAATGGACTGCGACACAAGCGTCCTATTTTTAAGTGCTTATATTTTACGAAACAACGATTAGAGAGCCTATAACATTTTGTTTACTTACTTACAAGTCGTGTGCGTGATGGGATTATCCAAATAGGGTAAGCTATTTAACCCATTTAGGGGATGTTTTTTTTAAAGTCTTCTTTAGTATATAGGAACCGTTGTGCAAAATTGTATGGTTCTTGACACAGCTGTGCGTAGTCTGAGAGTGAAAGAATTTTAGATTTTTATTAAGTAGATTCAATTTTTCCTTTTTAGAATAAATTGTAAACAGGTGAAAAATTATTGGCATTCAAAATGTTCGTGTTTTAATATTCGCAGTAACTACCTAATAATAAAAAAAAACCTGAATTTAATCGTTAATCTTAATTTTAGTTGTAGTTATCAAATATGTAGGTACCTAGACTATTTAATCAATCGTAAATTCGTGACCGGTGGAAATGATGGAGGGAAGTTTGTGCGGCACAGTGGGACAACAGTGAGCTGGTTGTGAAAATATTTTGACATTACTTACATGATCCTTTTAATATTTTGTATCTGTTGCTAGTATCTTGGAACATGGTACGAAGTCGCCAGATACCCACAACCAACACAGACTGGTCAGTGTAGCCGTGCTCAATACGCAGGCGGAGCCACCGGTAGTGTCACTGTTGAGAACAGCGAAGTTATCGATGAGACTTTAAGTACGATGTTAGGAACAGCTACTGCAGTCCCTGGCCAATCTGGAGTACTACAAGTTACTTTTACTATTGCTGGTGGTAAGTTGTTTAATCTCTATATCAATATACTAACTATTACTGTATTTTATTTTATTTATTATTATCACTACTTTTTATTTAAAATTAATAAATAATAGTGCTAACCAGAAACGGGAATAAAAAGAAAATTATTATTAAGTTACAAAAATAAGGGCTGTCTCTTCAATAACTTTTAACTAAAGAATGAATTTGACATATTTTCTATACAAAAGCTGTCAAACCGAAATATTTATTTCTCACATAAAAATTATCCGACTATTGAAAATTAGGCCGTAATAAAATTGTTTTATACAATAATTCCAATAAATTCTTATATTGCAGAGCCCAGAAGTCAGAATCTCTACGTGCTTGCAACCGACTATGACAACTATGCTCTTGTGTACTCCTGCACTAATATAGAGGGAAACAGACGACTAGGTAAACAAGATCGCATTTGTGTGGGTACCAAAAAATACGAATACGAGTATGACTTTGAAATAGCTAATTTTACAAACTATGTTCACAGTTGGCAGTTGGAAACTGAGCAGAAGTAACAATCCACTGAGTGTAGAAGCGAACAACGTCCTACATAACGTCATCACTGCCACTCAAGGTCTCAGAGAAGATTATTACCAGGAAACAAGTCAGACTGATGCAGCTTGCTGGCACTACTTACCACAAAATGGACCCAAGGTCATAATCCCTGGTCAGTGCGACACAAGTATTTCTGGAGTGGCCAACATCAACCTGTCTGTTGTAAGATTTTTTTTGTTTTCTTTTCACTCACTTTGTATCCTAAGTACACACTTTGATCAATTCAGGAAGTATCGCTCACTTTATTTTTAAGACGGAGACGTCGTAAATAAGAATAAGTAGTTAGGTACTTAGTTTTTTCTCTTGGGTCGTCCGTCGCTAAATAATAACAGCTGCACGGGATCGATCCAAGGTTAGGCTACGCTTGCTTCTATCGGTTCGTGAATGGGTTGGTCATCCATTACAACATATCGCGCCTCCTTCGAGTACCTGACTGTCATTAGTAATTTTTTGACAGTCATTACGGGTAATCAGAAGGCCAGGGACTCAAACTGTAACCGATATACTTAAGTGTTTTTTCAACACACTTGCTCGTAAAGTGGCTCTTATTAAACCGCTTTTAGGTCCATAATGCAGTGTATTAAAAACGCGTGCTTTTTCTTTATGTTAATCCACTCGTGCATTAACGCCACAGATAACTATTTACTAGTCGGAGATGCGCGCTTTTTTAATCTCATCAAAGAGACTTCATGCCAAAAGAAATCCGCTGACCATATTTCACTTTTTTTTTATTTTTTTTTTGTCCTTGGTCCCAAAATGAACTAATATTTTACCTTAAGGCGAAAGCGCCAGGGTAGCCCGCGAAATTCATTTTTTTTACGTTTTTTGCAATTTGCTGGTCAGTATTAATCCCACCGAATGACTATTTCATTTTACAATTATTATACTAACTTAAAACAAGTTGTATTACTGATCCTCCCTGAATGGCGTTCTATTATTGCGGATTCTCACTGAACTAATGTATATTTCTACAGGCCAATAGTACTTTCTAATTCCATACTAACTAAACTACAAATTGTTTTATTTTTAGTTTCTTTTTCCTTTTTTTTTTTATAAGTATAGCGGTCTGTTGTCAGTGCCTACATGCTCTGTGGTCAGTGCTTTTATTTACACTTGCGCGTGCATCGCTATGCTGGCTAGAGCGGCGCGCGGAAAAACAAAACCAGCGCGCCATTTTCCATACAAGTTAATATTTAACAACACAATGAGAGGTTTTCTTTTTGAGTATTAAAAAAAAATTGTTTTCAAGAACTCTATAGATGGCGCTGGACTATGTTACTAGGTGCCAAAGCCAAAACGCTTGGAAAAAAAACATTGCGTCACGTCACATACGCTCGTTGACTGACACTTTCGTTTGCTTTCGTTTTACGATCTCAAAATTACATCCAAGTGAAGTATTCAAAAAATGATGTGAAGTTCCTTTCCTTGCAGTAACTTACCAAGGTCAGCGCCATCTATCCAGCGACTAGGGAAGAGTTAAAAAAAAAAAAAAATGGTTGCCTGTAAAGTCGGTTTTACGGGCGAAGATTTTACGTGACAACGTCTTTTTCTCGGTAGAATATTTATTGATATGAATATAATTAAATTGCACAATAGGAACAAGGAATTGAATGAAAATAAGAATTGCACAAATTTTAACTATAGAAATATATTTTGTTCGTTCGGTGACTCATCGTAACGTTACCGAGCGTTACACTTTTTCATAAGTGACTCCCAGCCGCAACCTAATTTAAGACGTTGTCACGTCAAAAGGAAAATCCCTCATTAGGTAGTCTGTTTTTTTCCTCACGAGTGTGTTGAATAACGTCGCACACTGGGGCCGTTTCATATAAAGTAATGCTCAAAAGTCCAAACAAAAATAAAATGCTATAAAATGTTTATTTTAATTGAAATATCAGTCAGAAATAAAAAACATTATATTTCGACATCCGAAGCATCAGAATAATTAGAAAGGGTTAGTAATTCTTCTAAAAGCATATCTGTAACTTCAGGATCAAACGGTCTTTTTTTAACTACTTGCGAAGGTCTTAAATTTGTTATGACAGGGTCAGAAGAAATAAGTAGACGATGAAATATATCTTCTAAGTTACTCTGTCTTGAGGTTTTTCGAGAGCGCTCTCTATATATTTGAAAATCCTTGTTTCGTGATTCCTGCGCTTCTTCACTTAACTGCCCAATCGGTAGTAAACAATTTGATATAATTTCATTACCGTTGATTAATATTTTGTGCAATGTCGTAGTCATTGGGTACCAAAGATAAAGAGGAACGTATAATAAAGGTAAAAAAAATTAAAAATAAATAAAGGGTAAAAAAAAAATGTTAATTGCGTAACACACTATCAATCGGAATCTGACTCATTTTGAAGCAAATTTCTAATCCATTGCTTCATAAGGACGAAAAATTTGTCTGCTTAAGACGTAAATAACAACAACCTTCTCTTAGAATCCGGACAGTTGGTATGATGTCTAAGGTAGGTTTCTAGGTCCATGAACTTCTTTTCCACAGATTTAAAGCTACTTTGGAATATAATCTCACATAAGTTTGCATTTTTCAAGGTGAAGTATGATGATGAACTTTCTTCTGAAATGTAATGAAATAAAGTTGTCTACAACAAAAAAAAAAAATCAAAAGTAGGTGCGACAGACATGATTTATAACTGTTTTCTTCAAAATATATCTTATTTATTAAAATTAATTGCTAGGGACTTAAATACTTTAGTTTTATAGTAACATCACAACGCCTAACAAAATTTGTGCGCAAGAAAACTTTTATTATCTTGAAAATGCGCAAAGTTCTATTGCTAATCTCTTCAGTTCATTACTAATCAACACCTCGTAGATATTGTAAAAAATATTTCAAAAATAGAACTTTGCGCAAAAAGGAAAAAATAAGAAATGTTTGATTCAGTACATAAAAAATCATACTATCACATATAATTAGTCATTAATCCAAAAGTACTAATTGTTAAGGTTCATAAAAACAATATTAGAATAACCATACCTTGCCTAGTTGCAGCCATGAACCACTTCAATTAAATAAGACGATTACTTACAGAAATAAACGTTTTAATATTCTCTACAAACTCACGAATGTTATCGGATAATTAATAATGTGGGAATAAAGTAAACTTTGAGCTGATGCACTGGACAGCAGATAGCAGTTACTGATTCAGTATTTGTAGAAATTATGTGACACATTCTTAAGTCTACCCTTACATAGTTTATTTTTTTAAATACCCTCATTTTGAAAATCGAGTTTTAAGCATTACGTTGTATGGACGGGTCCCAGTGTGCGTCGTATGAAACGCGTGTGCATTGAACATTAGACGCTCGGCTTCCTTATCGCGCTCGCCTGCGGCTCGCGATATTGAAACACACATATTTGATTCTGTTATCAATTAAATATGTAACACTTATAATTCTGTAACCTTTATGAAGGTGTTTTAGGTCCCAGAAGCCCATAGACCATAGATATTACCTACATAGAAAAGTCTGACAACCAGACCAAGGGTAACGAATCACCCACCCAGTAACTGGATTGAGGAGGTGAAATAAAATTGGTAGTAGCTCCTTTATTTTTTTGTGCGTAAAATGTTCCAACAGTGTGATTTCTGGTAAAATATAACACATTCTGTGCGATGTAATTCAAGGTGGTTTACTGTTATCCAAAATAAACGTAACGTTAGACCATTCAAAACCGAGTTCGTTTTTTGTATATTTACATGGGGTTTTCATTTCAGCCATGGCAACAAACTTTTAAGATAACATAAGTGAATAATATGGCATCCTTTTTCCGGTTTAATATTTACAACATACGCCTTTATCATCTGATTATTCCAAATTATTCGCTGTAGAATGTCGTCTTCTCCATACTTCTGCTCATTCATCAAAGTGTCTTTTTACAGTTCGCAAACGGTACCTGGTATCAGATCCAAAGATACGACGCAGTCGGAGAAAGTAGTTGTATTGGTTCCAAATTGTCATTCGATGAAGGTTACATAAATGTAAATTCCATCGAAGTAATTGGTGAAGAAGCAATAAAAACGGAAGGAGTAGCCCGATTAACTACGGCTGACAGTGGAAAATTTACTCTTGAGATGGCTGACTCTGAAGGTAATACTTCTTATTACTTACTTACCTTACAATAAGCTGGCTTTTTGTTCCACAGCTCAATTAAAAATCAAAGTATCCTAATTCTTCATTTAATTATTCTAGAGCAAGAGGAAATCTACATTTTGGCGACTGACTACCGTGGATATGCGATAGCGTACAGTTGTAAAAATAATGGCACCGACAATAGACAAAGTAAGTATTTCGTAAACCTTCTTTATTTTTATTTAAAACATAGCTTTTTTACTGAATACTGAGGACACCTGCAAGTGTAGCATGAAATTCATAACGTAAACGTTACGTTATTCACTATCATCTTCCTAAAGCTTGCGGGAGTGATGATGATGACGTCACGCTGAAGTATTTGCACGAAGGCTGCGCTGACGTTCATGTTCGGGGTCACCAGAGGTATGAGGAACAAGGTAAGTTCACTCATCCCCCATAGAAAAGGGAGGATCTTCCAACCAGACGGGTGTTGTGTCTGGCGGGCAACTTCCCGATGATTCATTTCGGGTCTTTGTAATTATACTAGTTGCGCGGTAAACTCTGCTGGAGAGATGCAGGATTTAGTATGACATCAGTATGACGCTTAGTTCGCATGTGGCGTTAGTAGGTACCGCTACACCCTTTTTTTTTGTTGATGAGAAATCATCAAATGACCCCTTCCGCTCTGGGTGGAGCGGAAGGGCGTGTCAGACTCTTACTAACTAAAACCCACTAGAGTTCCTTCCTTAGCCCTTTATGGTCCGGACAAGCGGTAACCCTTTCGGACAATCCCGCTGACCCGGCAGGCTTCAGCCCTGAGGAACCCCTTCTCTGCTGACATCTCTTTGAGGCGCGCGTGGAACACGTACGCGCCGTCCGGCACGGGCCTGGTCCTGATCGGACGGTGAGCTACCCATTACTCTCCGCCCGCAGGCCCGCACCTACGGTGGCCGGAGTCGTCCCGTGACTCCCGACGCTCGGAGCGTCTCCCGCGGCGGCTGGGACGAGGAGCTCTCTCCCTCATCCGTCCCGCCACCTCCTTCGCTAGCATAACTGCTTCGCAAAAGGAGGTGACTGCCTGCCACTCCCTCTCGCTCCGGACCATGGCTTGCACCAGAGCCAGACACGAGAGGTCGCCGCCGCTGCCGATCGCCTCTAAGAGGACACGGCGGTGCTCCGCTTAAGCGGGGCAGACCTCCACCGTGTGCTCCATCGTGTCCTCTGAGCGATCCTGGCAATGGTAAAACCCGGGCGTTTCCTCCCGCCTGATGATGTGCAGGAACCTCCCGAAACATCCGTGTCCGGTGAGGACCTGCGTCAGGCGGTAGGTGAGGGCGCCGTGGCGCCTCTCTAGCCACTCCTCAAAGAGGGGTCTTATCCCCGCTATCGTGGCGTGCCCTGCGCTGGGTTGCGACAGTCGCTCTTTCCATGTCGCCATGAGACCGCGCCGGAGATCCGTCCGCTCCGCCGCAATTTGCCGCGGAAGAGGAGTTTCCCCTCGGCGGCTTAGTGCCTCCGCGCGCCACTCATATAGGCGCGCGAGGACTATCGCCTCCAGATCCCATGGCGGCAGTCCGGCAAGGAGGCTTGCTGCCTCGCCCTAGATCGTGCGGTAGCCCCGGATAAGCCTTACGGCTACCACCTTCTGGGGCGCGTTCAGGTAGTGTGCGGCTCGCCGCCGCAGTGAACGCGCCCACACCGGGGCCCCGTATAAGGCCATGGACCGCACGACCCCCGCGTAAAGCCTCCGGCAGGAGGCGTTAGGAGGGCCAAACGCCTGCTGCCGGAGGCTTTACGCGGGGCTCTTGCCCAACCTGAGGGGACTCAGGTTGGGCAAGAGCCGCTTGAAGGCGGCCCCGGCCCGTTAAAGTTTGGGCGCCAAACGTCGGAAGTGCTCGACGAAGTTCCACAAGTTGTCGAGAACGAGACCCAGGTATTTCATCATTGTCTCGACACCGATGTGAACCCCTCCTACCATTAGTTGGGATCCCGATGGTGGCGTGTTCCGGGGCCCATGAAACGACATGGCCTCGGACTTGTACAATGCCACCTCGAGACCCAACTGCCGGATCCTCTCCACGACTATGGCAACCCCGCGTGTCATCGCGTCGGCCGCCGTCTGTTGCAACCTTCACTGCGCCAAGACCAGCGTTTCGTCAGCGTAGCAAACCACGCTGACACCATAAGGAGAGGTCAGCCCGCAGCACCCAGTCGTAAACGATGTCCTACAGGAACGGCCCCAGAACCGATCCCTGCGGGACACCGCACGACATCTCTCGCCGGTTCCACTCCCTGTCGCGACCAGGGTAGATGACGGCTCTGTCCGTCAAATACGCCTCGACTATTCGACGGAGGTAGGTCGGCACCCGGTGATATCGGAGTGCCTCCACAATGCAGCTCCAGGGCAGGGTGTTAAACGCGTTGGCGATGTCGAGGGACACCGCCACGACGACCCCACCCCACCGCGTCCCCCGTCGTCACGCGCATGATAGCGTCCACCGTCGAGCGCCCGTTGCGGAAGCCAAACTGGCTGTCCGCAAGATCCGGCCCCGTCCTCACGAGGTGCCCGACTCGTCGGCCCGCAATCACTCTTTCAAAGAGCTTGCCGACCTCGTCGAGCAGCACGATGGGCCGGTATGCGGACGGAGAGTGTGCAGGGACCGCTACACCCTTGTCCCATGTTATTGGCGCAATAATTTTTTATTCTTCCACTGTCCCCTGTAAACCGCCACGCTATCATTAACCCCTTTTTCTTTCATATATTTCCTTACACAATTTATCAAAATTTTCTTTGATCTTCCTGTCCCTTTCCATCCATGCGTTTCATCGCTCCTCATACCAAGACAAACGAATCCCTTTAATTTTTTTGTCACCGGCGCCACTTTCTAACCTGTCTCATATACTAACTTACTCCAAAATACATAATATTACCACAGTCTATACATCATTTTTATAGAAATTAAACATGATCTATGTATCCAGTTGGTGCCTGGCAGTTAAGTCGTGGAAGGACAATGCCGGCAGCTGGCTTCGTTGCTGTTAGCAGACTTGTTGCAGCAAGACGGGAGTTTACACGCACAGAGACTTACTTCAAAACAATCCCACAAAGTGGAGACTGTCCGGAACCCAGTTCTGCGTTCTTATTCAAGAGCAGTATTATTGTAATATTTGTATGTACTATATTGCAATTGGTATGATAAACTATAAACAGCCGTGAAAACAGGGTCCCCCCTTTATAGCAGAACTTTTTATGTATTATTTTGCGTAACAGCATATAGCATAAGCTTCATTTCGCAGAAAATCGTTTGGCATACACTCATTTATCATACATTCAAAACTCATAATTTTGTAAGTCAGAATCATCTTTAGGCATAAATTTCATATCTATACTTATAATAAATCTGTAGAAGTGAAAATTCTGTACATTGAAAATATCAAAAAAATAAAAGGCATAAGTGTTACTAGACCGACACCGAACCCAAAAATGTGATTTAAAAAATTTTTGTCTGTCTGTCTGTTTGTTCAGGCATCACGCAAAAACTACTGGTTCGATTACGATAATAATAATAAATAATAATAATAATCTTTATTGACATAAAAATATTACAACCATACATGTGAAACCCCTGACTCCTGTGCTAGGCGAACCTGTGTTACAGGAATCAGTGTCCTCCGCCTTAGATCAATACACATTTCAATTTTTATGAAACTTGGTATAATTATTTGTGGTTTGATTTGATGTGGCGTGATTTGATGCCGAGGTTTCACCGTTCATAAGCGGCAGCGGATGTCGCAGCGGTTTTGGTCGCTATAACGTCATTCACAGCAGCTCAGATCTGCTGGTGACATCGCCCTTTTACGACGGTTCTGGGAAATAGAGTCTACTTTCCCTGATAAGATGATCCTTTCTGACGAAGAGCAGCGATGTGAGGATATTTATGTACAAACTACGTGCCGTGATGAGGTAGGTCGCTATGTGGTTAATCTTCCCTTTCGCAATCAAGATCCGCAGTGTCAATATGGGAGTTCAAAAAACCTCGCAATAAAAAGATTTCATCTTCTTGAAAATAAATTCAAGAGGAATCCGACAATTAAAGCTTGATACTCAGAAGTGTTCCAAGAATACATCGACCTTGGTCATATGGAGCCTGGTGATGAGCGTAATATGAGTACAGCAGCTTCTAGCAGTTTATCTGCCACATCACGCCGTGATACGTGAAGATAAATCTACAACCAAGGTTCGAATAGTGTTCGACTTTTCAATGAAAGGGTTAAATGGAATGTCTCTGAACGACGATCTCATGGTTTGTCCCATGTTGCAACCTCCTTTACGTCACATCATTATGAAATGGAGAATGCATCCCATAAGTCTCTGTGCTGACATCATGAAAATGTACAGATAGGTGAAGGTTTCTCCTGAACGTGCAGTTTCAGCGAGTAGTGTGGCGCGATGATCCAGAATCTGAAATAAAAGAATACAAATTAGTAAGAGTTACGTTTGGTACAGCAGCGGCTCCATACATCGCAGTGAAATCTTTACAGCAGGTGGCAGTTGATGCAGGCGCAGACCATCCTGAAATATCTGAAATCATAAAAAAATAGTTTTACGTAGATGATTTAATGACAGGATGTCAGACAGTTGAAAAAGGTTTACACATACATAGAAAAATTAACAAAGTTACTTACCGAAGGTCAATTTCAACTACAGAAATGGCTTAGCAGCTGCGATGAATTAAACAAGAGAATTCAAGAACATACGGTAAAAAAGTAAGACAGAAAGAGGAAGAGGAACAAGGAAAGGATATTAAGTTGGAATCAGTTATAAAATTTTAGGAATTTCGTGGGATCGTGAGAGTGATGAATTTAAATATTCAGAGCAACTTGATTCACAGCAGACCCCAATCACCAAGAGAAAGGTAATAACCGACATCGCACGCCTGCTCGATCCGCTTGGCTGGGTGGCACCTTGCATTGTTACCTCCAAGATCTTCATTCAAAAGCTTTGGCTTGCTGGCCTGGAATGGGAGGAAGAATTAACTCCGGAACTTTATCAGAATGGAAAACTTACTGTCAAAGCCTTGTAGAGACGAACAAGTTCAGCATCCCCAGATGGGTTATAATAAAATCCGACGATCTATTGGTAGAGTTACATGGATATTGCGACGCGTCGATTGCTGCTTATGCCGCCGTGGTGTATAATAGAGTCATCGATGCCCACAAAACTATTCATGTTAGTTTAATCACCTCTCGAACTAAGATTGCACCAGTCAAGCAGCAGTCTATTCCGCGTTTGGAGCTGACGGAAATGAGTTCAGAAAGCAATACTGCCCGTATTGCTTTCTGAACTCATTTCCGAAGTCGCTGAAGTAATGAGAATAGCACCCCTTCAAATACACACCTGGATTGACTCGTCAGTGGTTTTGGCATGGCTCAGTAAACATCCCAGTCATGGACTACTTTCGTTGGAAACAGAGTGTCTACTATTCTCTCTCACGTCGACAACTCACATTGGACTCATGTCCAATCTACGCATAACCTGCAGATTTAGCATCCAGACGTCTAACACCACAAGAACTTGTATGCAACTCACTATGGAGTCAAGGACCCTCATGGCTTCATGATGAAACGATAGAATATACAAGAGCAACGTCAGTTATGACCAACACGGTGCAAAGATCAATCAAGGTTCACATTGTAACTAAACCTCTTCAGGAGGATCTTTTACTGGACAAGGTATTCATCATTACAAAGATTAGTTCGGGATATAGCGTACTGCAAAAGAATTTTGAGTTGGAAGAGACAATCACATGGTAAGAGGGGATTGGAAAGGTACCTAACAAAGGAAGAAATACAAGAAGCAACAAAAACGTGTATAAAACTTGTTCAGAATCAAGAGTTTTCCGAAGAAATGAAGGACATGAGAAAAACAGGAAGCGTTAAAGCGAAAAGCAAGCTTAACCTTTTGAACGCCAGAGCATAAACGCACGCGCGTGCCCTCCACGCCAAGCCACAATTTTAAATATTTAAGGTATACAAATAAAAACACACAAAAGTAATGATTTAATTGTTTATTTCGTGCTAAAGTGCACTGCATTTTTTGTCACAAATACAAGGCACGGGCACGCGCTTGCTTGTCACGTATATGTGACAATGGCGTTCAAAGGGTTAAAGTCTTTGTCCAGTCATCGATGATGAAGGCATTCTCCGTGTCAGTATACGCATTCAAAATGCTAAATTAGACGAGGCTGTCAAACATCCCATCATCCTACCACCTAACAGTCGCTTCACCAATCTAGTGATTGATGAAGCCCATAAGAGGACGTTACATGGAGGACCAACACTAATGTTGAGCCAACTGCGTACTAAGTATTGGATCCTTTCCGCCAAAAAAAAGCTTAAAGCTCACGTACACAAATGTGTAAAGTGCAGGCGGTACTCGGCATCTTTTCAAACCCCACTTATGGGTCAGTTACCGTCTAGTAGAGTCATTCCAGCAAGACCATTCCTAAATAGTGGCGTGGATTTTGCTGGTCCTATCAGCATACGTACGTCAAAAGGTCGAGGCCACCGATCATACAAAGGGTATATTTGTTTCTTTGTATGCATGGTGACCAAGGCTATTCATTTAGAAGCCATCAGTGATTTGACGTCGTAAGGTTTCATTACCTAACGTCCAACCTAACTGAAATGGCACCTAACCAAAACCTTAAAATATTCTATGCATGGTCGAGGGTGGGCTTGGTCGACGGAGCCCCGCTACGCGGGGCTCCTACTTCTGGGTGGTTTATAAAAAGACTAGCTTCTGCCCGCGACTTCGTCCGCGTGACATTTCACCCTCTTAGGGGTGGAATTTCGAAAAACCCTTTCTTAGTGGATATCTACTCTTCACAAAGAACACACCCTCCAAATTTCATGTCTCTAGGAGCAGCGGTTTAGACTGTGCGTTGATATATCAACAATCAGTCAGTTTATCATTTTATATATATAGATTTGTGGCTCGGCGAGGTTTTGTCAGTGACATTTGGAGCGACAATGGAACTCATTTTGTCGGTGCTTCCAAAGAGCTTCGGCATTTAGTCGCTGCGGAAAAATCTTCCGTGGCAATAGAAATTAGAGAGTGGTTAGGTAATAACAGCCACCTAAAACGGGTAATTCCTAAAAATAGGTAATTCTACACTTACGTTCGAAGAAATATCAACACATTGTCCCAGGTAGAAGCGTGCCTTAATTCAAGACCATTATCAGTGTTGCCTGACAATTCCATAGATCCCATTCCTTTAAACACCAGGTCATTTCCTGATAGGTGAGCCTCTGATAGCAGTGCCTAAACGTAATTATGAGAATTCTAACATCAGCAACTTGAGACGTTGGCAGGTTACACAACGCATGTTGTAAGATTTTTGGAGGCGACGGTCAGATGAGTACTTGGTTAATTTGTTACAAAATTATAAATAGACTAAAAATATTCCAGTACCAAGTATCGGAGATGTAGTTTTAGTCATGGAGGATATCTTACCTCCTGCCCGTTGGCTTTTGGCCAAGGTCGTAGACAAGCACCCTGGTTTGGATAAGTTTACTCGAGTAGGGACCAAGTGTAATGGATCCTCGATCAAACGACCTACGTCAAAATTGTGCATTTTGCCAATCGCAAAGTAAGGTAAACCATGTAGTATACGTTAACTTTAGGTTAAGCTATTTTTTAAATTCCCATTAGATAGGTTTACACAGTCCACAAAGTATTGTAAGATTTTTTATGCCAAGAAAAAGGGACGCCAGCATATCAAGCTACCCGAAACTGTAAAATTTTCCTAATCAACTTTGAACCTTATGCTCTAGCGATAAAGTTGAAAATCTATTAAAGAAATTTGACAGATTGTAGTAGGTTGATGTGCTGGCGTCTCTACGTTCCATAAAATAATGTAATTTCTTTTTTTTTCACGTCATCACTTGTCGTTGCACATGTAATTTATTGTTATTCTAGTTTGAGCCCCTGACCTCATGGTGGGCGGTTTTGTGTAATGAAGGACATATCTTATTGTCCTTGGTGGGCGGTATGTTCGAATTCAAGTTTTGTTCAACAACAGTATGTTTGAAGAAATTTTGTTCTTTTTTTGTAACTAGATGGCGTTGGTATTTTAAGTCACATTCCTGAATCGAGTTTCCGTCGATCACTTATAAGGTTAACGAATGAATGTTTTTTTTTTAGTTTGAGTATTGATATCACGCCAAGACCCAATACGAATAAAATACTATCAAGGTATCCGCTGTTTTATTTATCCGAGTTCCGCGAACTAAAAGTTTACATACAGGAATATGAGTAGTCATCAATATACTTAGTAGTGCAAATTATACTCGTAGATTGACAACTAAGAACGCAATATTTTATAAATTAAGGTAAAAGGTAAAAATATATATATATATAATGGTGGGTAGTTATATTCTAAGCGGTCAAAATAAATTGGCTCGCTTCGCTCGCTCGACCCCGCCATCCCCTTCGTGGTTATTTTTTCATAATCCACCCAGAAGTAGGCTCCGTCGACCAAGCCCACCCTCGACCATGCATAGAATATTTTAAGGTTTTGGTTAGGTGCCATTTCAGTTAGGTTGGACGTTAGGTAATAATTATTATGGCATTTAAATATTATGTCTAATAATCATTATGGTGTTTAAATATTATGTCTAATCATTATTATGGCATTTAAAAATATGTAAAACAATACGTATGGCACTCGTATCTTATGGTATCTAAGTTTCGGGCAATTAAAAGTATGTCATATGTCTTTTAGGGCAATACCTTCAAAGTTAATTTGATAGATGTTGGTTTTGTTCAAAGCATATTATCAGAGCCTGTCTCGAATGCAGCTATCTTACTCTATAAAATAGTATATAAGGTTTTGAAATCTGCATAGTGTAAAGCTTTTATTGAATTAGGTTATGATGGGGCTGGCATGGTCGTGTTGTGACCAAAAGCCCCTAAATTTATAATAGATAATAAAAAAATAAAAAAAAACATTCGGGCAAATGAAATTCGGGAATATGATGATTATGGTATATAATCTTCGGACAAACAATACCAAACCGATTTGCTAATTGTACATAGGTTTGAGTTTAATAAGTACAATTTTTGCACATGCAAACATTTTTATCTGCACGTGTCTAAATTACTTATAACAATATCATTTTAGTAAAAATATATCTATTTAAAAAAAATATTTTGTTGTTTTATTGCATGACACAGATTGATTAAGTACCTTGTATGCAAAGTTATAATATTGTCTATAATATACACACATCAACACCGTCTAGGGATATTTTGTATAAAGTTCTTAAACTCAAAAAATACTGTCCAGTTTTAAATTCTTTTGAAGAAAGCTTATTATTTTGTAAACCTTTTTTAACGATTCTAAATTTGAATTTGAAAAAATAAATTAAAAACAAAAGATTTACGCGGCATAATGGTAGCAAAGTCCGAAGGTTTCATTTACGTACAGTAGTTTTTGGCTATTTTTTTCTGTCAAATTTAAGTTTTACAACAGGTTATCGGTTAATTTCGAATTAATGGTATTGTGTGCATGTAGCGGCGCCATTTAACCAGAGAGGAAATGTTAAGGGCAGTAGGCATGCTCCAAGCTGGGGCTACTCAACGGAGTATTGCTGAGGAGATTGGAACAAGACAAAACGTGATATCAAGGTTATGGTCACGTTATCGTGCTACTGGTGAAGTGGCTGAAAGACACCCAGGCGGGACGCGCATAACCACTCAACGACAAGACCGATTTTTGCAAGTTGCCGCGAGAAGACAACCAAATGTTACGGCCATGCAGTTGGTTCAGAGGCTCCAGTCAGACCACCAGTTGCTTGTGAGTGACCAAACTGTGAGGAGAAGGCTGCATGAAGCTAACCTTCATGCTCGCAGACCGCTTCGTACTCCAGCACTACGATCGTGGACGACGACTAGAGTGGGCTCGTGAAAATTTGCTCTGGGAAGATAACCAGTGGTCTGTAGTGCTGTTTACCGATGAGTCCCGGTTCGGTTTCCATCCCGATACACGTAGAGTACGTTTGGCGAGTTCCTGGTCGTGAGAGCCGTCTGCAACATCCTCAGGAAGTCCATTCATACCACGGCGGGACAATTATGGTTTGGGCGGGAATTCGTGTTGGTGGAAGAATAGACCTCGTTTGGATCAGAAACACCATGACGGCTGAAAAATACCGTAACGAGGTGCTAGTACCAATAATCTACCCCCATCGACTACAAATGGGCCAAGAATTCACGCTCATGCACGATAACGCCCGTCCGCACACAGCGAGAGTGGTGACGAGCTGGTTATAGGAGCACGACGTATCGGTCTTAGGCTAGCCCGCTCAATCGCCTGACCTAAACCCCATAGAACACGCGTGGGACATGCTCAAAAGAAGGGCTTTGAGGAATTTCCCTGCAAACATTGCAAGGGAAGAGCAACTTTTTTGCATCTTAGTCGGACCTGGGACAATATACCGCAGCAAGACTTGGATAACTTAATCCAAAGCATGAAAAACCGTTGCAGGACCGTTAATACCGTCATGGGTGGTTTTACTGACTACTGATGTTTCACATAACTGTTAAAACAGATTAATTTTTCCTTATTTTTCACTTTTTCTTGAGAAACACATTCATTGTTAGTTTTACCATTATTTCAAGTTTTTTCTTTATTTGAATAAAAATTTGTTTACGCAAAAAAATAGTTTTCTTTTATTCTGGAGTGTAGTCTGATAAATGGGCTTTATAAGAATATATACATGTTGTATGTTATTATTAATAAATTTTGAGTAAATCCAAAATATCCCTAGACAGTGTTGATGTGTGTAGATAATATTTAAGAAAGAAAGAAAGAAAGAAAATACATTTATTTAGCACAGACTAAAAGACACACAATACACCAAATAGTACAGTAATCGTACATACATCAGTTAAAAACAAAAAAAGATATTAAAAAATAATAAAAAGTGCAAATTCCGATATATAAAATTAGGAAGAATGTGTGCCTCACGGCTGCGCCAAAAAGGTCCAGTTCAGCAAAAATGCCAGACAACTAGTGCCTGACGCTGGTTTTCAACTGGACCTGGTGTGTGAGGTGACGGATGCAAATTATACAGCATCATATTGTAGTCTTTGGATGCAAATCAGTTTTATATTCATCGTGATGTGTGTATGCATAATTAAATAAATAAATAAAAATAAATTTGTGACACATAAAAACAATAACGAATAGGTAGGTATATTATGTATAAAAAAGTGTGATATTGAGCAATATTGCAAATATAGACAGAAGAAAAAATAAATAGGTAATGATAAATAAATAAGTAAGATGGCCGCATGATAGACCTTCTGCAAATAAAGAAATTCTACGAAACGAGCCAGAACAAAAAAACCTGTTTTTATTTAAACGACCATGCTCCAACACATTGTCATCATAATTTATTAATCCGTGCACTGTAATGTCATCGCACAATACGCTGCAAGCAGCCGAGCGCGGCGGACTATTTTCGGACAGTTTGAATTCTTGTGTGTGCTTTGAACTTGTATTTGCTGTTGATTGCATTAAGATTAACCAAATACGAAGGATATAACGTCTTCAAATAAGTTAGCTAAAATATTTTTGGCGATAGTGGAAATCGAAGTGAAGAAAATATGCACAAATAAACGAAACATAGAAGGATGAAAGGTAAGCGCTAGTCGATAATAGAATAACAAACTAGTTTGTGAAAATGTGAAAATAAACCACCCACTTTTAATTTTCCGTCTTCCTTCTACAGCCTCATGGATGTCAAATCCCAATCTGCACAGAGGTTCGCCCACTGCCAGCTCTTGGTCAAGGATGGGTGAAAAATGGCGCCATCCTGACATCGTACGTCTCATTCGCGTGCAAATAGGCCAGGAAACAATGGGTAAGTTGACAAGCAAACATGGTTCAGCGATGCATAAGTTGAAAGGTAGGTGATATAACGTTTATAACACTTGTTTGTTTTGCATTTTACAGGTCTCGCACCTGCGAATGGGACGCAGCAGTGCCGCGGATGACGTAACCACAACCACTGGGCTGAGGATACAGGGGACACCGGCCAGCTAACCAACCCGAGCGTGAGCATGAGCAAGAACAATTCCCAGCAATGGAACTGTTTATTATTATAACAAGTTATTTACATTTCCGTGCAACACTCATCGACCGAAACACTGACACATAACTCAAGTGGGTAGGTACATACATCATATAATTGAGACATTCAGTGTGACCAAATCTAGCTTCCTTTGCTCTTCTATGAGGTACTGCCGTAAGCGTCGTCTAAAAGCGTGTATGGTGTTAATTTGTCTAATCGGTGGTGGTAGATTATTCCATATTTTCGAAGCCGCGTAACGGAAGCTACCTCTAAAAGCGGCTGTTCTATGCGACTGGGTCGAGAGTTGTTGCGAGCATTGCCTTCTCTCACATTCACGTCTACTGGCTATCCAACTCAACTTGTCGTACAGGTAGTCCGGCTTCTGGTATTTAACTACACCAAACAGAAGGCACGCCAAGTGTAATTTGCGCCTCGATTTCATTTTTAATGTGAAGTGATTGTTTAAAAAGGGAGTCACGTGACTTCTGGGAGGAATTTTATAGCAAAACCGAGCACACGCGTTTTGGACCCTTTGAATGAGCCGATCTGTGCGAGCTAATAGGCGCGGACCGTAGACTGTATCAGCGTAGTTTAGCCTAGACAAAACCAGGGTTTCAACTAGCTGCTCCCGCAGTGTTTCGGACAAATACGGCCTAATCTTGTACAGAACTTTCAGGCGATAAAAGCAATTTCTTACCGAGTCGGCTATATGTTTTTCGAAACGAAGGTCTTTGTCCATAATAAGACCAAGATTCCGCGCCTCATAGACTCTGTCAATTGGTTCGCCCATTAGCTCCAGGTGAAATGTTGCGGGTAATTTAGCTAGTTGCTGCCTTGTGCCAAATACCATGTATTTTGTTTTGGTTGGGTTTAGCGACAGGCAATTCTCCTCAGACCAGGCAGCGATTCTACGAAGGTCGTCGTTTAGATCTTTAATGGCACTATCGTATTCCTCTGGACTAAAAGATATATATAGTTGGACGTCATCAGCGTATATATGGTACTTGCATCTCTGGAGGCATTTAATTATATCTGCACAGTATAAAATAAAAATAATTGGGCCTAATATAGATCCCTGCGGAACCCCTCTCTCAATGGAAGCAATAGTCGATGTTAGAGCAGTACCATCACCCAAACGTAGATCCACAAGTTGTTTTCTATCACTAAGGTAGCTGCGGAACCATTGCGTAGCGCTGGGGTCAAATCCGTAATAATTGAGCTTTGACAGTAATAACGGAATATTTATTGCGTCAAATGCCCGGGAAAAATCCAGCAAGACCAGCAATGAACACATTCCCTTATCTTGGGCTGATAGAAGATTATCAGTCACATCCAGTAAGGCAGTGGCAGTACTGCGCTGTTTTCTGAAACCAGACTGTAAGTCCGGTAACACGTTATTTTGTTCCAGAAAATGCGTTAATTGGTGGCTGACGACTTTCTCTAACACTTTAGACAGACACGGTAAAATGCTAATAGGGCGAAGGTCTTTTACTTCAGTTGGATTGTCATTTTTTGGTAAGGGCCTAACTGAAGCAATTTTCCATTGGTCAGGGAACGTTGACGTCACTATTGAGCAATTTATAATGTCAGTTACAGTACTGAGTGCGTATGGCAGAACCATGTTTAACATATCAAGGGTAATATTATCATAACCTTCGGCGTTACTTTTGAGGTTGGATATAATACGAGATATGTCGTTCTGTTCCACAGGATTGATTGTGAAAATTGCTTCACCATGCTTATGGTTTTCAAAATAAGTCATAAGTGTCGTGCTTGCAACGGGGTTACCGGGAACTATCAAAAAAGTATTATTAATTAAATTTGGATCTGTAAAATGCGACGGAAGGTCTTGTCTGGGTTTATAGGGTGATAAAGTGGATTTGAGGTTTTTCCATAATAGTTTAGGGTTCCTTATTCTATTATTTATACTATGCTTGAAAAAAGCAACTTTTTCGTTGTACAGAGAACTTAACACAAGGGACTTTAACTCTTTGTAGTATTCTTTTTTAGAATCGGATTTCGTTTTCCTGAACCAATTTAATGCATCGTCCCGTAAACGCATCATGAGTTTAATCGTATCAGTTATCCACGGATAAGACTTTTCCCTAACAGTACATGTTTTGATTGGCGCGTGAACATCGAACAGTGAAATTATGCGGGAGTTAAATACATGCACCATGTCATTTACATTGTCAAACGAGGAAATACTTTCAAGACATAAAAGCAACAAGTCCATATTAAAGGTATCCATGCAAACATTTTTAAGTGGCCTAAATTTTACTAAGTATGGTTTAAACTTGTCACGTTTTACGTGAAATTCCGCTATTATGATAGAATGACCGTTAACTGAACCAAAAGATTCCACTGACGTGTATCTTGCTCTTAGGTCGGTGCACAGGAGATCGATGAGAGTTTCACTGGAGGCTGTGAAATGAGTAGGAGAGGTAACTAATTGAGTAAGACTGAGGCTATTCAGAAATTCGTTAGTTTTTTTTGTTTTTATGCAGCCTGTGTCCAGCAAATTCACATTAAAATCACCCAGCAATATGTAATGGTCACAGTTTCCGAGTGAGCTCAGCGAATCCGTTATAGCATCCAGGAAAAGAACAAGGTCAAGCCATGGCGGCCTGTACGCTGTACCTACAGCAATTTTTTTGCCGTTCATTGACAGCGTTAGCCACATTTGTTCGACCGATTCGAACCTGGGATCGACCGCGCTAGTCCAAGTTCGCGCGCTAAGCCCCCGCCGCAGATAAAAGCCGACGCCCCCACCACGACCCGAGCGCACACGCGCAGGCCGCGGCGTGTGACGCAGACGGTAGCCCGGCACCACCGGAGCGCGCCCCTCCTCGCCCGGTCGCAACCAAGTCTCGTTGATGGCCATAACGTCAAAACAATGCCTGTCGAGTGCGCCAATCAAGTTATCATGACCTGTACCCAGTGAACCAGCATTAAGAAGACCAACTTTATTAATTTACAGGTAGTATCTACCTATAGATTTTTAGATGCAGGTAGAATGGATCAATAATGTAGAAAAAAATCGTATTATTAAAGCGTATATTAAAATTAATTAAAATTTTGATAAGCGAGGCACAATAGACCACACAAACAGGTAAGGACTCCAAAAGAAACCGGTCAAGTGCATGTCGGACTCGCGCACCGAGGGTTCCGTACAAATTTGTAGGTATGTAACAAAGAAAACTGGTCAAAATTGACCCAAAATTTTCATAACGCCCGGCGCTATAGAAGGTCTGTATTATAAAAAACCGGCCAAGTGCGTGTCGGGCCACGCACAGTGTAGGTTTCCGTAGTAGCCCGCTATCACAATATAATACGATTCTGTTGTTCTTTATTCTGAATATAAGTAATGGTAAAGATATTAGGAGTTAATGGTTATAATAACAAAAATCGACTTTAAATTTGAATTATCATTTCTAAGAAGTGCGGGGATGTCGATCACTCGAATATACTCGAATGAAAACGTAACCTGTTGGTACAGCGCCATCTAACGGCAGTATTGTGAAACTTATGATAATTTATTATGGTTTTTTTATTTCATATTTTGTTCTTCAATGCAAGTCTTTACCCGTTATAAACAAGCAATTACTTCATCTTAGTCACTTTAAAGGATTAATGCTAAGGATTTTGTATTTGGTACAAAATTATCCAACATCCAAGTTCAACGACTATTACTGCTAAACTAATAAAGTTATCTTAACTGCTATAGTTTTCCTTTAAAGTTCATGAAATGCACTATCATCGAGAATTTTTCCAGATTTTTCAGCTGACTTTTCAGAGCTTTTAGAGGGGGGCGCCCTACTGGAACAAAAATTTGCACTTTAATGTTAAATATTTCATAAATGGAGCATTAAATCGAAAAATAATTTTAGCATTTTAGAAGACCTATTCAACGATACCCCACACGATGGGGTAGGCGACGAAAAAAATATTCACCAAAAATATTTTTATCTAGCACATACGAATACGTATGCTAAGCACGAGTGATACTGTACTGATGACACACAGGGAAACTAACTATATTCGTTGTTGACTCAACCGGTACTCACGTTATAAGATTGTAGATAATAAGCGATAAATGTAATTAACGATAAAAAGATATCATTCGTGGCTGTTTTACTACAATATTATACGCCTATGGCAAAACATTAGCTTAACGATTTGTTTATGAACGTTTTATCATAATTATTTTAAAATCATATTATTGTTTTGATACCCTTTTTTACTTGAAGTAGGCAACCGTATTTTAGGCGCCTAATATAACACAAAAAACCTTTATCTAAGCGTCTCAGTATGAATCACTCATACCTACTTTTGCTTTTAGGGTTCCGTACCAAAATTGTAAAAATGATCCCATACTTTGTGCATCTGTTTACCACAGCAGCTTATTTCAGCAACTAAGCTAAGCTATTATATTCTAAGCTAAAAAAACATGAAACAAGATAATGTTCCAATAGTATAGGTACCTACACGTGGCCTGTGACGATGGGTAAGAGGTGTACACTACCTGCCTACCCCTTCAGGGAATTCAGACGTGATGCTATGTTTTGTTAGATTTATAGGTAAGTCATCATCTTTTTCCCAACCTTAGCCCAAAGCCTTTTCCCAACTATGTTAGGGTTGGCTTCCAGTCTAACTGGATGCAGCTGAATACCAGTATTTTACATGGAGGGACTTCCTATCTGACCTCCACAATTCAGTTACTGGGTAATACGAAACCTCTTGGTGAAACTGGTTGCCAGACTTTCGGGCTTCTGACGACCCTTAACGACTGTCAAAGATCAACGGATGACAGCCGGGACCAACGGCTTAACGTACGGCTTTTCGAGGCACGGAAGGGTCTTGGTATGTACCTAAAGATGGTCACCATCCATCCACGGACTATCGACGCCTAGCTTTTCCCGACTATGTTGGGGTTGGCTTCCAGTCCAACCGGATGCAGCTGTATACAGCGGCGGCCCTAGAATTTTTTTTAGGTGGTGCAAAATCTTAAACATGGCACCCCTCTATATCATGTTCCTATGATAAATGCATATACAGTTGGTGCCGTCGCACGGCTCGCACCGCCCTAGGGCCGCTACGCCCACTACTGGCTGAATACCAATATTTTACATAGTGACTGCCTATCTGACCTCCACAACCCAGTAACTGGGTAATACAATACCCCTTGGTAAGACTGGCAAGTTTAATAGGTATTTCAATTAAAGATATTAAAGATTCACCTACAAAACGGTTTTTTTTTTAATCCTTGCAAACTTGTGAATAATTGTTGACGCCTTGCATGTGTGCGTGACCAAGGACTACACACACACGCATACGGCACGGCGCGGGAGGCGACGACGCGCAGAGGCAGCAGCGGCGCGCGGGGTGCGCGGGGCGCGGTGCGCCGAGCGGCGAGCGCCCACCGTTCGTTCAGTTCGACAGAGACACCGTTCGACATGTGTCACCATAGACTACTATTACAATACTAGAGATAGACTGGCAACTTAAGAATTTCTTAGGCAGCGCCATCTAGTTACCAGGACACACACTATTACACACACAAACACACATACTCACAGAAACACACATACTACACCTACGTATTGTACGTATACACACAGCTATAAAGCTATATCGCACACCCAGAACAACACTGCACTAGTCTAAATAGCTCATTTTTCAGAATCGACGAAAAACCGCTATCTCATATTGATTGTGATAGTTATTGCGAATGTCCTGCATTTGATTCTTTACATGCAATGTGCAGGACATTCGCAATAACTGTCATAATCAATATGAGATAACGGTTTTTCGTCGATTCTGAAAAATGAGCTATTTAGACTTAGTGCAGTGTTGTTCTGGGTGTGCGATATTGTACCGAGTAGAATAATGTAGAATGGTTAAGAATTTTGTTGTAGGAAATCTAAACCCAAAAAATTAAAATTTGGTTTTGATATATTTTTAGGTTTAGTTTAACTACAGCAAAATTTCCAACCATTCTACATTATTCTACTCGGTAAAGCTAAATATTTATTACACTAAACTTGTTGTTTCGAGGATAATAAAACAATTATACCAATTTTAGATGTTCATATTTATTGGGTAAAACAAAACATTACATACCTCAAATTAAATATATTTCTGTAAATTAAAATAATAAAGTAAACAAATAACAACTTATACCTAATTAATTATTAAATACTAAATAAAAGTTTGTAAAAATATCAAAATTAAGTCTTAACTTAATTGTTGCGCGCATTTTTTTGTTTCACATAGTGTTTAGTTATTTCACAAAAACATTTCCTGCTGGGGTAATGTTACCGCAGCCAGACATTTTCTTTTTTAATGGGAATATTGAAATAAATATTAGCTATACAGGCCGTCCCACGGCTATGCCACATGGAGGGAAAGTACCTTGAATATTGTAGATGGAGACATTATTTTAATTTAAAAAACAATTTAAACTGCATTCATAGATTTTTAAATAATTACATGGTTGAACCAGGAATCAAACCCGCTACACGAGATAAAAAAAATTATCATACCGATCGAAAGTCCATCATAAGGATTATTTGTTGCTAAATAACTTAGTGTCAGAAATAAAAGGAAGACCATGAATTTTAACATTTTTAATACAAAAATAATCAATTTATCAAAAAATGCTCAAAATGAGTCCCATACTGTTGAATACAAAGTCGCACTCTTTTGATTATTTCGCTCCCTGTCGATTTTTTGATCTTGTTGTGGTGGATATCTATACATATAATAAAACAGTAACGAAAGAAAAACTGTACATTGAGAATTTTCGAGAAAAAATAAGTGGCTTTTGTTAGAAAAACGTAACTGATGACAAAAAGAGACTTTTTAGAATTTTTGTCTGTTTGTCTGTGTGTATGGTAAGGCTTCACGCCAAAACTACTGAACAGATTGAATTGAAATTCAGCAAAAATGTTCTTTGTAAACCAAGGAAGGCTTTAGGCTACATATTATCACGCCGTATGTTATGGGAGGTAAGCAATATTGATTTTAAAAGGTTTTGGTTCGAAATTGAATGAACAAAATAATTGAATGCCCAAAATGACATGTTATTTATTTAGTTAATAAAAATTTAACCCTGGAAACATAACAATCACGCTATTTTTATAAAGGAGCGGAGCAGTAATATTATAAATTGCAAGGGAACAGCTATTTCAACAATATGTCAACAGGGAATTTAGCGGTAATGTCAGGCGACCGTTTACCGCACTAAGTGGTGCGAGTTCAAATCCCGTATTAAAAAAAAAAACTGTTATTGTTTTAAAAAATCGTAAAATTCTTTTTTTCAGTTTTTGCATTTTTTATGTGCATTAGGAACGATACTGTTATGAAATCTCAGAACTTTACATGTCCTATCTAATTGTATAGGGAGTTTCACACCAATATTAATAAACAGATTGATAAATGATAAATGATATTTATTTCTGTAAGTAGGTTTGTACAAACACTTTTACACGTCAATAGATCACGTCAATGATTGGTGGTACAACAAGCTACACTATCATAAAGTCAAGTCAAGCTTTTGGTTCTAAGTTATATCTTACCAAGCGCATTAGTTGTTTGTGGAGTGTCACGCAACAGTGACAAAGGGCGCGTGCTTAAAGATTGCTCTTTAAGGGGGAAGCTCTAAGGTGGCCCGCGAAATTCAAATTTTCTTACGTTTTTTGCAATTTGCTGGTCAGTATTAAGTTGTATGTTGATTAAAATATGATTCGCGGTCGTAACAAATATGTATTTACAGAATTATAATCATTAAAGTCATCAACACAACTCTCTAAGACCATGTAATCCCCAAATGTCAAGATTTCATGAAATAGTCATTCTTGGGGATTACATGGTCTTAGAGAGTTGTGTTGATAACTTTAATGATTATAATTCTGTAAATACGTATTTGTTACGACCGCGAATCATATTTTTATTAACGTACTACTTAATACTGACCAGCAAATTGCAAAAAACCTAAAAAAAATTGAATTTCGCGGGCTACCCTGGCGCTTTCGCCTTAATCGTGTGGGATGAATGCACTATGGCGAACAGAAAAGCAGTAGAAGCGATAAACAGGACTTCGTAGGACATCCGCAGGAACCAGCAAATGATGGGTGGCGTTACAGTTCTGTTAAGCGGCGATTTCCGACAAACGCTGCCTGTGGTGGCGCAAGGAACTAGGGCTGATGAGGTGAATGCTTCGTTGAAATGCTCTTTCTTATGGCCACATATTCATAGGTTGCGTTTAACGATGAATATGAGAGCACAGCTTGGCGGGAATGTACACGCCCAAGAATTTTCTGATCTTTTCTTAAAATTGGGTGAGGGAACGCTACCAGTAGACGGTGGCCAGGTGGTTCTACCTGAGATACTTGGGAGAGTGGTATCCACCTTAGAAGATTTGATTCGCCTGGTACGGGGACATCAATAGGATACCGCACCAAGATAATTCTTGGGTGTGTGAACGAGTCATTTTAACACCCAGAAACGACCAACCTTCAGCGATCAATGAATGCATTCTCGCGGAAATTGAGGGAAATGAAGTGATCTACTACTTCAATAAACACTGTTGTCGACCAAGATGACGCCACACATTACCCCGTAGAATTTTTCAATTCCCTCAGTGCAAGTGGACTACCAGCGCACACCATTAAGCTAAAGGTCGGTGTCCCAATTATGCTTCTTCGGAATCTCACTCCGCCGAAACTGTGCAATGGGACCCGGCTCAAAGTCGTCTCGCTGCAGAGAAATATCATTGAGGCGGAAATTCTAATGGGTTGTGGTGTCGGCGAGACAGTCTTTATACCACGTATACCACTGATTCCCCACAATTACCCTTTTTTTTTCTATTTTTTTCGGATGGGAAATCATCAAATGACCCCTCCCGCTCTGGGTGGAGCGGAAGGGACTGTCAGACTCTTACTGACTAAAACCCACCCGTGTTCCTTCCTTAGCCCTTTATGTTCGGGGCCAGCGGTAACCCTTTCGGACAATCCCGCTGACCCGGCAGGCTTCGGCCCTCGATGCTGACATCTCTTTGAGGCGCGCGTGGAACACGTACGCGCCGTCCGGCACGGGCTAGGTCCTGATCGGACGGTGAGCTACCCATTACTCTCCGCCCGTAGGCCCGCGCCTACGTCTCCCGCGGCGGCTGAGATGGGAGGTTCTCTCCCTGAGCCATCCCGCCACCTCCTTCGCTAGCATGACTGCTTCGCAGAAGGAGGTGAATGCCTCCCACTCCCTCTCGCCCCGGACCATAGCTTGCACCAGGGCCGGACGCGAGAGGTTCCCGCCGCTGCCGGTCGCCTCTACGAGGACTCGGCAGTACTCCGCCCAAGCGGGGCAGACCTCCACCGTGTCCTCTGGGCGATCCTGGCAATGGTGACACCCGGCCACAATTACCCTTTCAATTCAAGCGCGTGCAGTTTCCTGTGAGCGTGTGCTTCGCCATGACAATAAATAAGTCGCAGGGGCAGACACTGAAGGCTGCGGGTGTCGACCTCAGGACGAGCTGCATCTCACACGGACAACTGTACGTCGCTTGCTCCCGCGTCACCAGTCCTGATTCGTTGTACTTACATTTTGAATAAGACCGAGGGAAAAACAACGAACGTTGTTTACACAGAAGTGTTACAGTAAAGTATAACACTTCTGTTATTCGACGTCTCCTAATTTTCTTATTAACCTGACGTCTCTTACCAGTAAATTAACTACATAACTTTCTTATTTTGAGTTTACTAAGCCAAATAGTTTTTGAGGGATCTAAGCTACAGTACAGTATGAGACGCATCTTTTGAGTGTTTCTGTAAATCAGCAAACTATCACTAACTATTATTAAAATAATACTTATGCGATACGTGGGCAAAGCCACGGGTACAGCTTTAGTTTATAAAGATTTTTTTTTCAAAGTTATTTGCAATATTATTGTTAATTCAGTGTACCCTTGGGATCCACTGCGGAATTACGGGAAGAAAAGTTTTTTGTTGTATAGGTACTAAGTCTGGGCAACATACTAACGGCTATAATTTATTTTGGAAAATGGAACACCTGATGCAGAACCGCAACAGATCAGCTTAAGTATAAGCACGGATATCGACTATCTATCTATATATATAAAATGGTAAACTGACTGACTGACTGATTGTTGATATATCAACGCACAGTCTAAACCGCTGCTCCTAGAGACATGAAATTTGGAGGGTGTGTTCTTTGTGAAGAGTAGGTATCCACTGAGAAAGGGTTTTTCGAAATTCCACCCCTAAGAGGGTGAAATTTCACGCGGACGAAGTCGCGGGCAGAAGCTAGTTTAGAATAATACGTCTAAGTTCTGTTTGTAGCTCGTGGACAGTTTCATACTGGTTCTTGTAAACAAGTGGGTACATTTATTAGTAATAGGTACTTATGATATTGTCCGTTGTATGTCCTTACGGCAATGTCAGCTTTTCATTTTTCTGAACAAAATTTCACATCAAATGTTAAAATTCATGGTCTTCCTTTTATTTCTGACACTAAGTTATTTAGCAAAAAATAATCCTTATGATGAAGCCTTTCGATCGGTATGATAAAGCTAAACCACGCGTAGCATGACGACGTTTTGTCGACGGAAGAATAGACAAAATGGCACATTGCCATGCTTAGACGCGTAGAATGCGTACAAATATTTCTACAATCTGTCATTTTGTCTATTCTTCCGTCGACAAAACCCGTTTCTACGGTGGTCATGCTGCGCGTGCAGGGTAATTTTTTTCTCGTGTAGCGGGTTCGATTCCCGGTTCAACCATGTAATTATTTAAAAATTTATGAATGCCATTTAAATATATTTTAAATTAAAATAATGTCTTCTTTCAGTAAAATGTTCTATCTACAATATTCAAGGTACTTTCCCTCCATGTGGCATAGCCGTGGGACGCCCTGTATAATTAGTTGTCTAAACGAGGTAAATGCAGCAACTTATTTTGTATTTGTTCTTTCTTCGGCTGCAAAGTTATTCGAGATCCTGCTGGAGTAATGTTTGGGTTTTGCTGGATCTTTGAAATGGTTAAGCGGATTCTTATCATCTTTTGTATAAGACTTCTTAAGAATTAGTTTTGCAATAAAAAACAAAAATAATGCACCGTCCAAAGGTTATTTAGTTAAATATAAAAACACTCCAATAGGTCCTAATACTTTGAATAAGAGCTCTAAACACTTACTGCTTCAAACGGTATGTTGTAGCTTGTAACTGCCTTCAAATGTATGTGAAGTTTCATTAGTATCCTGTTAGTAATTATCAAATGATGATGAAATTCAGTTCTCCACGTTCACGGCCACAATGCGCGCGGAATTATTTGGCCACCGATAAACCTGTATGTGTATATTAAAACTAAAGGATATATTATCAAGAATATATTAAAAAAAACAGCTGTTCCATACATTTTGTCGATTTAAGTGAACACAAATGTATGGAATAGCAGTTTTTTTTTTCGCGATTTCAAGGTTTGTCCCATAGAAAAAGTTGTTCAAACTGATGAGTACAATGACCCCTTTTCGGATTTAGTATAAACAAAAACTAATGTTGTATATACACATACAGGTTTATCGGTGGCCAAATAACTCCGCGCGCATTGTGGCCGTGAACGTGGAGAACTGAATATCATCATCATTTGATAATTACTAACAGGATACTAATGAAACTTCACATATATTTGAAGGCAGTTACAAGCTACAACATACCGTTTGAAGCTGTCAGTCTTTAGAGCTCTTATTCAAAGTATTAGGACCTTTTGGAGTGTTTTTATATTTAACTAAATAACCTTTGAACGGTGCATTATTATTGTTTTTTATTGCAAAACTAATTCTTAAGAAGTCATACAAAAGATGATAAGAATCCGCTTAACCGTTTCAGAGATCCAGCAAAACCACAAACATAACAATATGGCTTTCATACCTTTTTCGTGAAGGAATTTGACCAATTTTCTAATATTTTCTTCAATCGTTTTTACCCAGCCTGTCAATGATAGCACATTTCTTAGACTATCAAATTTCATTGATTTTAAGACAGGCAGACTGGCACTCCAGAGCTCATGATGTGCTGAATTAGCTTTGACAGCGGATTTATGGGGTTTTCCCGGCACAACTTCGTAACTTCCACTATCGAATAATTTGTTGAAGAATAACACTATAACTGCAGTTTGAGTGCATTCTTCATCTCTGAAAATTAAGAAATTATTCCATTTTTAATCATTACCATTATTGGTTGGTTGTTCAAAATCGTTATTATAATACATTAAAAAGAAAGTGAGTGGGCGTCCATTTTTATACTAGACTATCTCTAAAATATCATCTAATAAGAAATTTACTTTCACAATTAAATTATGGTAAGAATATTGATACAATACATACCTGCCATAAATCCTAAGGCTGCCCCAACAGAATGGCTGAATATTTGTGCACAGTGCTTAACCCACATTTTTGGTATGAGATGTTAATTTTGGTAGTATTTTAGAGCCTTTGTAGTTAGGCGGCCTCTCAAATAATTTTTGGATATGGCTCCATTTTGCTGTTTGAGCTTTGCCGTCCATCAAATAATTTAAGTTTTTGCAAAGCAAATTATTTCTAATGCACTTCAACAGATGTGGAGGATCATGCAAGAAATAAATTTTTTCTTCATTCACTTCGAAGAATCCTTCTCTATACTCTGTATCTCTTCTTAAATAGGTGAATTTGGTGTCTGTAACTAGACTGTTAATTGCAGCAACGTTTGTTGTACCTTGGTCACAAATAGTGGCTACAACTTTTAGACTAGCTTCTTGTAGTTTTTTGATAACACTGATAATTTGTTTTTTTTAAAGCCAATGTTTTGGTTGTACCGGCTGAATAACTGTAATAAACCGGTTGCTTGTATGCCTTGAATATATCTCTTGTCATGAACACCAAAACATGGTCACAAAACTTATCTTCTTTTTGGTCACCATCATCCACAAAGCCTGCAATAGATTCTCTCGTTTTGTTGTAAGAACATGATGGGGCATTTCATCAAACACCAATGAACAGTGTCTCTGTATCTGCGGCATTTTTGCGACAATCTCTTTCAAATAATTAAAAATCCTTTGATTGAAACCAGGACCCAGTTTCACTTTGTATAACATATTCTGCAAAGTTCTTCTGCTGGGTAAAATACAAAAGTTACTCATAATCCTATAGGCTTTAGGAGAAGGCTTATATAGAGCTAAAGACAAAACTTTTTCTTCCATTGTAAATCTTCTTCCTCTCACAACATGTCTTTTCCCAGCTTGCTTTACTTGCTTAAGCAAAAACAAATTTGCGTTCTCATCTTTTAAGGTTCTAGCAACAATCTGGAAAGCGTCTTTGAAGAAATTGTCTTTGAAATCCTTTTAGGGGTCATCCTTCTCATGTTGCAAGGCTGAATTTGTTTTGTATTTTTGCAATGTTTCTTGGGTTTTGATTCCAGGCAGTCTGGTAAACTCTGAAATTATAATAATGAACTATTTAATTTACTTATAAAATAATCAAAAACCAGTTGCTACCCAAAATTCTGGTGCTGCCTATGAAAATGTAGTATAATGGCATGTTTAAAACAAAACTGGTCAAGTGCGAGTCAGACTCGCACACGAAGGGTTCCGTACCACAAGGCAAAAACGCTGAAAAAAACACATTTGTTGTATGGGAGCCCCCCTTAAATATTTATTTTATTCTGTTTTTAGGGTTCCGTAGCCAAATGGCAAAAACGGAACACTTATGGATTCGTCATGTCTGTCTGTCCGTCCGTCCGTATGTCACAGCCACTTTTTTCCGAAACTATAAGAACTACACTGTTGAAACTTGGTAAGTAGATGTATTCTGTGAACCGCATTAAGATTTTTACAAAAAAGTAGAAAAAAACAATAAATTATGGGGGTTCCCCATACTTAGAACTGAAACTCAAAATTTTTTTTTTCATCAAACCAATACGTGTGGGGTATCTATGGATAGGTCTTCAAAAATGATATTGAGGTTCCAAATGTAATTTTTTTCTAAACTGAATAGTTTGCGCGAGAGACACTTCCAAAGTGGTAAAATGTGTGTCCCCCCGTAACTTCCAAAATAAGAGAATGATAAAACTAAAAAAAATATATGATGTACATACATTATCATGTAAACTTCCACCGAAAATTGGTTTGAACGAGATCTAGTAAGTAGCTCGCCGGTGAAAATTTAAAAACATATGATGGTACGGAACCCTCGGTGCGCGAGTCCGACTCGCTCTTGCCCGGTTTTTAGTATTTGCTCTTATAGCGGCAACAGAAATTCCTACATCATCTGTGAAAATTTCAACTGTCTATCTATCACGGTTCATGAGATACAGCCTGGTGACAGATAGACAGACAGACGGACACGGGAGTCTTAGTAATAGGGTCCCGTTTTTACCCTTTGGGTACGGAACCATAAAAATATGTAATGAAATACATTTGACCCTAAACTAACGATAACAAACAACTTCTACTACTACTTCAACTTCTACTTGTTCTTCAAACAACTTCTTCTTATATATTGCTTAAATTTACTGAACTACATGGTGTAGTAGTGGCGCGGTGGTGGGGCCAATCTAGCCACATACATTTTCGACTACCGGGCATATCTCCTTCTTTCTTATATCTATGGATTGGACACTAATTACTAGTCCCCCTATAAGTTACTATGCCAATAAGTATTAAGCTAGATCTTACCCATGCTAGTTTGATGTAACCAAGGTCTGGTTACTGGGACTGGATCAACGCTTAAAGTATTGGATTTTCAGGTATTCCATGTTGTTCCAATAATATTCCAATAGTCTACATCCATGTATAGAGGCAGATTTTCAGAGGTCACTTGATGCTCCATTTGTGTATCTACATCCAGTACTAGTTGATACTGCGATGCAGATGTTGATGGAAGGTTTTCAGGTGCTCCTTCTCGTTCTTGAGCTGTAAGTAATAATTATGTGGAATTCATTAAGACTTAAAAATGTGAAACTTATCTTGAAATTCATAAAAACTGGCCAAGTGCGAGTCGGACTCGCACACGAAGAGTTCCGTACCACAAGGAAAAAACGCCGAAAAAAACACGTTTGTTGTATGGGAGCCCCCCTTAAACATTTATTTTATTTTAATTTTATTACTCATTTATTATTAAAGTAGAAATACAAATGAGTATTTTGTGAATATTTCAAGTGCCTACTTGTTGCCATTATTGATATCGAGCAAAAAAGTGCAAAAAAATCGCGTTTGTTGTATGGGAGCCCCCTTAAATATTTATTTTATTTTGTTTTCAGTATTTGTTGTTATAGCGGCAACAGAAATACATCATTTGTGAAAATTTCAACTGTCTAGCTATCGCGGTTCTTGAGATACAGCCCGGTGACAGACAGACGGACGGACGGACGGACGGACAGACAGCTAAGTCTTAGTAATAGTAATTTGACTGGCCTGTTGGTCTAGTGGTCAGTGACTATGACTGCTATGCCGGAGGTCGTGGGTTCGATTCCCACCCAGGACAAATGTTTGTGTGATGAGCATGATCATTTGTTCTGTGTCTGGGTGTAATTTATCTATATATGTATGTATTTAGAAATATATAAGTATGTTTATCAGTTGTCTAGTACTCATAACACAAGCTCTGCTTAGCTTGAGACTAGACGGCGTTGTGTGATAGTTGTGGAATATTATTATTATTATTTATTATTATTAAATAGGGTTCCGTTTTTACCCTTTGGGTACGGAACCCTAAAAACATAAATGTGGTGTCTTCACAATGTATTTTCTATTCTGTGACCTGTAATCATCATTTATGTTATAATAAACGATGGCAGTGTGATCCAATTGTGAATCTAAACCATCCAGGGACCCACTAAAAGTTTCATCACAGTCGATGCAGCCGTTTAGGAGTTCAGTGACAACATTGTAATAACTATTAGTGTCCCAAATAAATAAACTGTATTTAGATAAAAAGACGTAACAAGATTGTTCACATTTAGTCAAGTACCTAAACCATTTCGGTATAGGCTTTATGGTTCAGAGGATATGGCCATTAAAATAATTATATCTGTTACTATACACTGCTAAAAAATTCCTCAGAGCACCTGGCAGAGGTATATCTTGTAAAAAACTGGCCAAGTGCGAGTCGGACTCGCACACGAAGGGTTCCTTACCACAAGGCAAAACCGCTGAAAAAACACGTTTGTTGTATGGGAGCCCCCCTTAAATAATTATTTTATTTTAATTTTATTATTAAAGTAAAAATACAACTGAGTATTTTGTGAATATTTCAAGTGCCTACCTGTTGCCATTAGAGCAAAAAAGGGCAAAAAAATCGCGTTTGTTGTATGGGAGCCCCCCCTTAAATATTTATTTTATTACCGACTTCAAAAAGAAGGAGGTTATCAATTCGACACGTATGTATGTAATATTATTGGAATTGCATTATATTCACATATGACAATCTATTAGAGCTTCCAAACAAATATACAAAATTTTATAGACGTATGTATGTATGTATGTTTGTCCACGCATATCTCCGTAACTATTAATCGGATCGTGACCATTATTTTTTTATTGGCTTACATTTACTTCAACTTAGGGAACAGTGCAAGTTTCATCAAAATCGATTCAGTAATTTTCAAGATATGGACTAAGACGTGAAAGTGTGACGGCCTGGCTTATTAATACGAGCTACGGGTGTAGTGTCAAAGGGAAAACTTCTCAAAACCTTGGTCAAATTCTAGTGCAACAATAAAAATTACGAAATAAAATGTAATTTAAAAAAATTAAACCAACTTCAAAAAGAAATTAACTCAAAATTATGAAATAAGTTTTATTTCGGAAGTCGGTACCAAAAATCTAAAGCTTAAATACAGATCCCAAGACACCGACTTCCGAAATAAAACTTATTTCATAATTTTGAGTTAATTTCTTTTTGAAGTCGGTTTAATTTTTTTAAATTACTTTTTTTTTGTTTTTAGTATTTGTTGTTATAGCGGCAACAGAAATATATAATTTGTGAAAATTTCAACTGTCTGGCTACCGCGGTTCTTGAGATACAGCCTGGTGACAGACAGACGGACGGACGGACAGACAGCGAAGTCTTAGAAATAGGGTTCCGTTTTTACCCTTTGGGTACGGAATTTAAGTCTCGGTCGATCTTCCAGCTTTAGTATTCTTAGGGGCAGAGTACTTAGTCAAATTTTCAGAGATTTTTTTTTTACAGATATGGGCCATTTTTCTTGCAATCTGTTAAAAAAAAAATCTCCGCAAAATTCATATAATAATTCATTATTAATTAAAATATCTGTGACGGGAATTATATAAAAATTTACCTGATAGTTGTAGTTCTGGAATTGCTAATTTACAAAGCTGGTGGTTTGGGTAGAGGTAAACTAATTTGAAATGTTTACGACATACTCGTAGATTGTTGTAAACATACTTCTTATCCTGCAGATGTAGACCACCAATAGTTGAAACCCATGTCAAGTATCTTTCAAGATTGATTTTTGGATCTGGAAAACAATGTAAAGGAATACCTGAAATACAAACATAAATATTTATATTATTATCCCATTTATTATTTAAATCAATTGCCACATGTATGTAAGATTATCACTTGAGAACGACTGGACCTGTTTCATGTTCATAATTATCAGGATATGGTGTATATGTTACAGCCAAAGTAATAAATTCGGATATTATATATATTATCTAGCCATTATTTATAAATACCTAATTAATTTAGATAAAGTGATAATTGACACAGAATTAATTACATTAGCGAAGCGGGGCTACGTCGACATAGGATGCTAGAGCGGGCAAAGGGCTCCCCGAGGTTCGGTTTGGTTAGGTTACTTTAAACCCTTTACACAGAAAAAGGAGCCCCGCGAAGCGGGGCTACGTCGACATAGGATGCAAGAGCGAGCGAAGGGCACCCCGAGGTTCGGTTTGGTTAGGTTAAGTACTTTAAATATAATGACCAGTCATTATATATAATAGCTATTTAATCACTATGACTGTAACATATATGAAAGATGGGACAATCGACCGGGAACGTCGCGGGTCTGGTAGATTGCAACTGTGCGAAGCCAGCATGAGAAACAGCACCCTAATTGCGTAACACACTATTGCTCTCAATTTGAATCATTTTGAAGCATATTGCTAATCCATTGCTCCAAATGTTCGAAAGATGTGTATGCTCAACAACGTAAATCCACAATGAATGTTGTTGAACTGTCAAAATGAAACCCATTGCTACCAAAGACTACAATATGATGCTGTATAATAGACAGGAAGCTCTCTTCATTTTGTGTTGACAGCACAATTCGCCACCCCTAGCGTACGCGTAACCAAAACTATTACCTATAGTTACGGCTAAAGATGGTAGATGGAGCTCTATTAATAGTCACGGATATAGATGGTAGATGGAGCTTTATTATATTATTATTGTGTTGGAATTTTTACATTGTCGTATAAATTATTGTTTACTACTTATTAGTGTTTTTTTAACAATTGCATAATTATTAAAAACACTAAGTAGTAGTAAACAATAATATATACGACAATGTAAAAATTCCAGATTTTTACCTGCAATAGGAATATGTACTTAAAGGAATGAAACGTAACTCAGAATATTAAAGATGAAAAAACTGTTTATTCTTATAAAAACACAGAAATACATTCAAATTAAACATTTACTAACATATTAGAATCAAAATCATTTAGGCTGAGAATCAGCACTTTTCTTTCCTAGTCACTAGACATCCAGGTACACAACAAGAGTTTTGAGACATGATGGAAATGCAGTCAATGTTCAGTTCACTATTCACAATAATAATTATGGGTCCAAACTATAAACAGTGCTTATGCTCACTAGCGAAACAACCAGAATTTAATTTTATTGCAAATTGCAAAAGCAAAATCCGAAACTGGCACTCGCGCTGACAGACATTTAAATTTAAGTGTTACCAATGCAACAATAACAAATTCCCATTATTGAAATGAAAAAAAAACTCCTTTCAGAACTCTGTTGCACACACCATCTCCCAGTATCATCATTATATATTTTAATATTGTATCACAGTATTTTTAGTTCTGCTACGCGTCCAGAAGACGGCGCTTGTGTAAACCGAAATTGACGTATGTTCCAAGCTGCCATAGCATGATTGCTACTATCAGTAGCAAAGGGTTTCATTGTGTTACGCAATTACCCTGCAGGGTCCAGGTGATGGATACTCCGCCCCTAAGACGACCCACTGACTCTTGTTTATCTACTAAATGTTTACACAGTAAATACATTGTTAATAACAACATAGATTGTTGGCATAATTCCATCTAAATCCTTAAACTGTTAATGGGCCTCCCACACTAAATGGTTTTTTCACATAAAGCCCTATGTAAATGGTTCAACAAAATATATCAAGACGAACCCTTCAATAATATTTTTAGTTACCTATGTGCAAATACATTATATACATATAAGGGTATAAAAAGAACATATATATTTACCGTCATCTTTGATGACTAGGCAGCCGGGCAGCAACACTTGTTTTGAGACATTGTATTTAAACACAAAACACTTAAATAATATGGTCCGCATTCTGTTCGATCACGGTAAAACACAGGGGGCTCAACTCAACGTGATTTAGAAAGAAGAGACACAATAGGAAATGGGAATGGGTATCTTCCAAGATTTTTAGCAAATACTGAGTAACAAACTCGACGTAAATTACACTTAAATCGGAAAGCAAACGAAATAATTACAAAATTGCCTGTGCGCAACCGCCGACATTTTTTTTTGCAATGAAATGTCAATATCGTGTGGCCCTATCTTGTGTTATAAATTCTACTAAAAGTTTATTTTTGATCAATATGAACAAAATATGAATAAATTATTATGATCCGGGAACTTTTACAAACATAAAAAAATATACAAAAAATAATAACTTACTCACAATACATCAAAAAAAAAAAAAAAAATGGTTGCCTGTAAAGTCGGTTTTACGGGCAAAGATTTTACGTGACAACGTCTTTGCGGGCCTCTCTCTCGTTCGGTGACTCATCGTAACGTTACCGAGCGTTACACTTTTTCATAAGTGACTCCCAGCCGCAACCTAATTTAAGACGTTGTCACGTCAAAATTATATGGTTACAGTTCTACTAAAATATACTACCAATTTCCTAATGGATTTACGCTGACAACACTGATCATTTTTAACTGGTGTCCTGGTAGATAGATGGCGCTGAATACTGAGAAATTAAAATGTATAGGAGTTACCACCCCCTGGGACGGACTAAGGCATGCCCTGGTAACTTAGAACATATTTTTTTTATTGCGGAAAGTGCCATCTATCTGTGATACATAGAACTTTTTATTGCAGTGTTACCACTTTTTTGACGTGACAACGTCTTAAATTAGGTTGCGGCTGGGAGTCACTTATGAAAAAGTGTAACGCTCGGTAACGTTACGATGAGTCACCGAACGAGAGAGAGGCCCGCCGAATGCCTTGCGTCTCTCTCCCACTCAACTATCATTCAATTCCTTGTTCCTATTGTGCAATTTAATTATATTCATATCAATAAATATTCTACCGAGAAAAAGACGTTGTCACGTAAAATCTTCGCCCGTAAAACCGACTTTACAGGCAACCATTTTTTTTGCGTAAAATATTTGGTAATTTACACTAATTGTTAATTTTGCTATTTTTCTTTAATTAGTCCAGTTGCACAAAAATTTATGCACTTACAATCGAGTATAATTGTTTTTTAAAACATTTGATTATAATGTTGTATTAATTGTGATATTTTTACGATGATAGAATCTTAAGGGTAGTTTAGTAATACAAAACGCTAGCAACACTGAGTCTAAACGTCACAAGAAATTTTCCACCGGTGTGTTTGCATGCTCGTGCGCATTTTTCTTGTAATTTTTGGTGTTTTTGTGTTATTACGTTGAGTTGAGCTATAATAGATCCTCCATATATTCCAGAAATACCGAAATTCCAGGAGCTATAATAGATCCTCCGTATATTCCAGAAATACCGAAATTCCAGCATAGACTGTACTATTTAGATATACTTAAAACGTGTTTTGATCTATGTATATTTTTATGAATGTTTCATAGAAATATGCATAGGTCAATACACTGTTTAAATATCTATTGAGCGAAATTATAAAAACGCAATTCATACGTAATTACGTAGGTACCTATATATATCGACGTATACGCACCTACCTGCGTGCCGTCCAGATGGCGCTGATCGCTAACAAAAACCGAAAATGTCAGTTGCCAGTCTATCTCAGTTTATATATATTAGTCTATGGACTAAGGGATGTGGACGGTGTGGGAGGGGTCGCGCCCCGTCGCACGCGCTGCTTACGGCTTGTTTGATCAAGCGCCGTGTTCCCGCGCTCCGTCCTCTTTGCCCTTGCGTATAGGGTGAAATAATTTTGAGGAAAAATGGAGATTTTACTTAAAAAAAAAATGTTTTTTTTTTTCATTGAATTTACGTTCTATAAGTGAAACCAAACCACTGGTTTCAAGGATAACGGTGTTTACACTAACAGCCTGTATTTTGCAAAAAAATCACCTTCACCTTAGTTGAAATGAGTTGTCAGTCCAGAGCATCAGGGGGCCTAAAAAGGCCACTGGCAGAATCATAAAAGGATAACCTTATGAATCATATCTATCCTCGGAACGGAACTCCAAAAATAAAGCCAATTCGGTCCAGCCGTTCTCAAGTGATGTGTGTACCAATGAACAGTATTTCATTTTTATTTGTATAGATTTTATGAGTCATATTTATTAGGCGCAAATAAACTTATTTGCCTACCTTCTCTTTTTCTTATTTAAGTTGTTCTACTAACCACAATGATCTGCCTGCTGGGGATCAGCTCCGTGCTGTAACAGCCACAGCACACATTCTTCATGTCCTTCCTGAGCTGCGATACCTGATAACAATAAAAACCGTAATCATTAACTCTGAATCCCTATTGGATAAAATGGATAAACGTCACTTAGCAAGTGCATTGGCTTGGACATGTTACCAACTCTTTATTTCACTTGTAGTTTGACAGCTATGCGACAATGACAGAAATCGCGGCCGACGTAACTCGTATTACGAAAAACCGCGCAAATATGATTGAAATTTGTATGAAATCAGAGCAGATCGCGTGCACAGCGAATATTGCACGACTGGCTAGAGGTCATAGCACACATATAAACTCGGAAAGGGATCGTCACCGTATCGCCTTTCACCTCGACGTCAAACAGGCGTCAACCTAACATAAGCATGTAACCAAAGCGGATCAGAAGCTCCGATACGTCGACTCGGCTACGGCTAGGCGACGCCGCGCTTACGGCTCGCCGACCGCTGGTTGATGGTGCAGCAGGCAGGCCGGAGGGGTGAGAGGGGCAAGGGTGGACGAAGAGACGTAAGCTCGGGTATGGAGAGACGTAAGCTCGGGTACGGAGAGACGTAAGCGAGGGGCTGCGTGATGTAAGAGCGGGGACGGAGCGACGTAAGCTCGGGACGTAAGCACGGGGACGGAATGACGTAAGCGCGGGGACGGAGAGACGTAAGTTCGGGTACGGAGAGACGTGACCTCGGGTACGGAGAAACGTAAGCGCGGGGACGGAGAGACGTAAGCGCGGGGACGACGAGCCGTAACGCACCGCACCGCGATTCGTGAGCTTGTCCGATACGGTGACGATCCCTTTCCGAGTTGATATGTGTGCTATGTTCTTTACTTTGGCAGCGGGTTGCATCAAACTTCAATAGCTTTTGAACGGCTTAGCTTTAATTTAAACACCTACTTTAAAAAAATCTCATCATCAGTGCACCTCGTGGGTCATTGGTTCATTGTCTGATATTGTCCTGCGTGCAGACCGCAGAGGGCGAGGCGCCGTGCCTGAGCAGCGTGCGCCCGCGCCGCCTGGCCACAGGTACATACCTAGTGGTGTAGCGCCCTGCGTGCAGACCGCAGAGGGCGAGGCGCCGTGCCTGAGCAGCGTGCGCCCGCGCCGCCTGGCCACAGGTACATACCTAGTGGTGTAGCGCCCTGCGTGCAGACCGCAGAGGGCGAGGCGCCGTGCCTGAGCAGCGTGCGCCCGCGCCGCCTGGCCACAGGTACATACCTAGTGGTGTAGCGCCCTGCGTGCAGACCGCAGAGGGCGAGGCGCCGTGCCTGAGCAGCGTGCGCCCGCGCCGCCTGGCCACAGGTACATACCTAGTGGTGTAGCGCCCTGCGTGCAGACCGCAGAGGGCGAGGCGCCGTGCCTGAGCAGCGTGCGCCCGCGCCGCCTGGCCACAGGTACATACCTAGTGGTGTAGCGCCCTGCGTGCAGACCGCAGAGGGCGAGGCGCCGTGCCTGAGCAGCGTGCGCCCGCGCCGCCTGGCCACAGGTACATACCTAGTGGTGTAGCGCCCTGCGTGCAGACCGCAGAGGGCGAGGCGCCGTGCCTGAGCAGCGTGCGCCCGCGCCGCCTGGCCACAGGTACATACCTAGTGGTGTAGCGCCCTGCGTGCAGACCGCAGAGGGCGAGGCGCCGTGCCTGAGCAGCGTGCGCCCGCGCCGCCTGGCCACAGGTACATACCTAGTGGTGTAGCGCCCTGCGTGCAGACCGCAGAGGGCGAGGCGCCGTGCCTGAGCAGCGTGCGCCCGCGCCGCCTGGCCACAGGTACATACCTAGTGGTGTAGCGCCCTGCGTGCAGACCGCAGAGGGCGAGGCGCCGTGCCTGAGCAGCGTGCGCCCGCGCCGCCTGGCCACAGGTACATACCTAGTGGTGTAGCGCCCTGCGTGCAGACCGCAGAGGGCGAGGCGCCGTGCCTGAGCAGCGTGCGCCCGCGCCGCCTGGCCACAGGTACATACCTAGTGGTGTAGCGCCCTGCGTGCAGACCGCAGAGGGCGAGGCGCCGTGCCTGAGCAGCGTGCGCCCGCGCCGCCTGGCCACAGGTACATACCTAGTGGTGTAGCGCCCTGCGTGCAGACCGCAGAGGGCGAGGCGCCGTGCCTGAGCAGCGTGCGCCCGCGCCGCCTGGCCACAGGTACATACCTAGTGGTGTAGCGCCCTGCGTGCAGACCGCAGAGGGCGAGGCGCCGTGCCTGAGCAGCGTGCGCCCGCGCCGCCTGGCCACAGGTACATACCTAGTGGTGTAGCGCCCTGCGTGCAGACCGCAGAGGGCGAGGCGCCGTGCCTGAGCAGCGTGCGCCCGCGCCGCCTGGCCACAGGTACATACCTAGTGGTGTAGCGCCCTGCGTGCAGACCGCAGAGGGCGAGGCGCCGTGCCTGAGCAGCGTGCGCCCGCGCCGCCTGGCCACAGGTACATACCTAGTGGTGTAGCGCCCTGCGTGCAGACCGCAGAGGGCGAGGCGCCGTGCCTGAGCAGCGTGCGCCCGCGCCGCCTGGCCACAGGTACATACCTAGTGGTGTAGCGCCCTGCGTGCAGACCGCAGAGGGCGAGGCGCCGTGCCTGAGCAGCGTGCGCAGCACCTGCGTGCGCCCGCGCCACGCCGCCGCGTGCAGCGCCGTGCGCAGGCAGCGGTCGCGCCCGTCCACTGCCGCGCCGCCTGGCCACAGGTACAATAATGATAAAACTTTACATAATGTCCAATGAAACTATAAAGGTATGAGGAACAGGGTATAAAGTTCACTCAACTTCCATAGAAAAGGGAGGATCCTCCGACCAGACGGGTGTTGTGTCTGGCGGGCAACTGCCCGATGATTCATGTCGGACCGTTGTATCTATGCTAGTTGCGCGGTAAACTCTGCTTGCGAGATGCAGGATTTTGTAGATACCGCTACAAAACCATGAATAAAAACATAAATCCTCAAAACGATAGGGCCAAGTGACAAGGGCATTCGTATTGAATGGAGCATTTTCTTGCGATTTGTCATTAAGGCAAAAGCGCCAGGGTAGCCCGCGAAATTCAATTTTTTTTAGGTTTTTTGCAATTTGCTGGTCAGTATTAAGTTGTACGTTGATTAAAATATGATTCGCGGCCGTAACAAATATGTATTTACAGAATTATAATCATTAAAGTCATCAACACAACTCTCTAAGACCATGTAATCCCCAAGAATGACTATTTCATGAAATCTTGACATTTGGGGATTACATGGTCTTAGAGAGTTGTGTTGATGACTTTAATGATTATAATTTTGTAAATACATATTTGTTACGACCGCGAATCATATTTTAATCAACGTACAACTTAATACTGACCAGAAAATTGCAAAAAACGTAAGAAAATTTGAATTTCGCGGGCCACCTTAGAGCTTCCCCCTTAACTGGTTGAAGGCCGTAATTACAGAAACAATTAAAAAGCTGTTATGTCTCGCGTGGATCCTCGTTCGAAGGGTTAATGAATCATTATTATCAACCAATGTCCAATAAAAAATAAAAAAATATATACGCGTCGACTTGAGAACCTCCTTAATTTTTTTTTCATCGGTTAAAAAGAAAGTGAAGAATCTAATTCTCAATCTATCAAAAAATTATTTTAATTGTTAAGCTATTCATTGTAAATGTATGGGTTTTTATAAATAAACGATTATTATTTTTGACAAGTAGATTGTCCCTGAGATGAGATTACGAATTGAATTTGAACCTTTTTTTATAAATTGACCTTTTGACGAATGGTATCAAATTAATAACCAATCTTTATGACGGAAAAATGTGTCAACAAACTGTTACAGCTCCACTGGAAAATGCTGGATATCTGTAGACCTATTCTGGGGGCCTAAAAAGGCCACTTTGACAGAATCATAAAAGGATAACATTATGAATCATAACATGGCGAAGACAGTCCGTGTTTTTCGCTGCACTATGTAGGTATAATCAAAGAGATTGGGAAAAAAAAATAACTGAAAATCCTTCGCCAATGGGATTTGATACGATTAACTTAACAGTTCACTGTCCAATATAATTATATAGTATTATATTGTTACTATTTTACAATTTAACACTAAAATATACGTATTTTAAAGTATATACAAGTATATAAAAAAAGAAAAAGATGAGCTCATTGAGCATCAAAAAATTCGTCCGCATCGCTGTCAATGGCATAAGTGCCCAAATGGCTGGCAGCATTACCACGTTGGATGGCAATGCTTATTCTTTGGGCTAAAAATAGGCCAGCCCTCTGGTCACGTGATGAGTCAACCAACCGCTTGGCGATGTCCCGATATATTTGATGAGCACTCGGACCCCAAGGCCCTAGTGTTTCAACCCCAAACGGCTCAAACATATAGCTCCCAATATGGTTGTTATTTGAATCTTTTAATTTTCGCTTATTTTAATTGCATTGACATTTTATTTTAATTCCATAACCTTTTTTAATTTGTGTTCGTTAATTTATTTTATTTGTATAATCAGACATTTTATTTAGAGAAATTTTATTCTGTGGCATTGTAATATTTTAATTGTATGTAAATATGGGTCTTGCCTGAATTAAATGAATTTTATTTTTTATTTTTTTTTATATTTGCGCCGTTTGAGGTTTTCTGCTCCTGCAGCAGCCATTATGATTAATAATGTTATCCGTTTATGATTCTGCCAAAGTGGCCTTTTCAGGCCGTGTTATGTTGTAAATGACAAATCTACATTGAACTCACCTATTTTGATGAGTAGATTCACCATATCCGTGTGTCCCTGCCACGCCGACACATGTAACGGTGTTCGACCCTGTAACAAAAATAATTAAATTACTAATTTAGACTTAACAACAGATAATCAGCCTGAGGGGCCCGTGGCTAAATAATAACAGCCGCGCAGGTCGATCGATCAGGTTAAACTACGCTTGCCGCGGTTGGTCTGCGGATGGGTGACCATCTTCACATACCATGACCCCGCCGTGTCTCGGAAAGCACGTTAAGCCGTTGGTTCTGGCTGTCATTCGTGGATCTTTGACAGTCGTTACGGGCCGTTATCGGGCAGGCGAGTGTGTGAGTGAGAGTGCGGGTGATTGAGAATGAGGGTCAGTGAGAGTGCGAGCGAGGGTTATTGAGAGTGAAGGTGAGTGACAGTGAGGGTCAGTGAGAGTGAGAGCGAGGATAATTGAGAGTGAGGGTGAGTGACAGTGAGGGTCAGTGAGGGTGAGGGTCAGTGAGAGTGAGAGCGAGGATAATTGAGAGTGAGGGTGAGTGACAGTGAGGGTCAGTGAGGGTGAGGGTCAGTGAGAGTGAGAGCGAGGATAATTGAGAGTGAGGGTGAGTGACAGTGAGGGTCAGTGAGGGTGAGGGTCAGTGAGAGTGAGAGCGAGGATAATTGAGAGTGAGGGTGAGTGACAGTGAGGGTCAGTGAGGGTGAGTGACAGTGAGGGTCAGTGAGGGTGAGAGCGAGGATAATTGAGAGTGAGGGTGAGTGACAGTGAGGGTCAGTGAGAGTGAGAGCGAGGATAATTGAGAGTGAGTGACAGTGAGGGTGAGGGTGAGTGACAGTGAGGGTCAGTGAGAGTGAGAGCGAGGATAATTGAGAGTGAGGGTGACTGAGAGTGAGATTGAGCGAGAGAGTGGGTGAGGGCCAGTGAGAGGGAGGGTGAGTGAGAGTGTGGGTGAGTAAGAGTCAGGGTGTGTGAATGTGGATGGATGGAAAGCAGCCATTGACTTATATTATTAAAGCAGCACATGAAGTAATTTTTCGCTCCACCTGGTAAGGCGTACCAGTAGGAGGATAATTAAATAAATAAATAAATAAATGTGAAGGTGTAAAACCCTCGAGCTTACCTCGTTATCAGTAGTGTCGACCTGCGCGCCGCACTGCGTGATGAAATAGCGCGCCATGGCCATCCGGTTGTCCAGCGCCAGCACGTACAGGGTGCTCCTGCGGTCGGCGTCCAGGGCGTCGGCGTCGGCGCCGCGGGAGTACAGGGCTGCTACTGTTTCTACGTGCCCTTCTAGAGCTGCTAGTCTGTTGAAGAGAGATTCAATTGTTAGTACAAACAATTATTAATAAACCAATGGATAAAAGTTGGTGGATTTATAATATCTATACAAAAACCCAATGGATAAAAGTTGGAATCTATATCTATACATATTATAAACTAGCTTCTGCCCGCGACTTCGTACGCGGATCCTGTTGCTTATGCCAGCGACAACGGGGTCGTAAAAATCGGAGATCTGAAACGTCTGATGTCGAATTCTAAGAGCCCAGAGACTGAAAAACAACGGGATGCGCGAGACGATTCGAGACGTCATTTTCAGGCAATAATGAACCAATAAGGTGGTAAACTTGGCCTTGCACTTTGAATGTTGGCATAAATTGGCCTTCTGAAATCTGTTCTGCACCAAAAGATGTCATTTGAAAGGCATTATTGTACGAACGTATGTTATCCAAGAAATGTTTTGACTGTGGATGGTCACCGATTAGCAGTGATCTTAATATTTCTGGAGGATTTTGTAATATTTCAATATGTACTTTCCCACCTGAGCAACACATACCGTTTGTTTCTTTTTGCCATTTAACAGCTTCACAAAAATTACAATTTTGAACCATACCTCCGATGGCGGAATATGTGGCGTAGTCAATCATAGGAGTATACGTAAATGCACTCCGTTCCTTATCAACCCAAGGAAGGTCGCCATGCCCTACGGCTATATCTTGAGACACATCCGATTCTTCAGATGATATCGACATTCTGTTCAGAGAATGTCGAAGTCGATCAGAAGTCAAACGTTCGTTGCGCTCTTCTTAATCTGTCTCTTCATGCCGTACTCCAGCAATTCTTTCTTTCTCACTTTCTAACTGATTATGAGTATTTTGTTGTGTGCGTGTTCGGGACAATGTATGATAATCTCAAGTTCATCACTTGTTTCAAAAGACCTGTTACCTAGTATATGTGCGAATACGCTGAGAACTCAAGCGTGATTCTGTATCGGTAAACGTTTCCGATTCGCGAGACAATGCATGTCGCTCACGATCAGCGGACAGTCGCGCATCACGTTCCGCACTTGTCTCTAGAGACCTAGAAGCAGATGCGTAGATATGCTGAGAACTCAAGCGCAATTCTCTATCCGTGAACGTCTCCGACTCGCGAGACAATGCATGACGTTCACGATCAGCGGTCAGTCGCGCATCATATTCTTCACTGGTCTCTAGAGACCTGGATGTAGATGCGTAAATACGCTGAGAATGCAGGCGCGCTTCGCGATCCGAAGAGGTTTCCACGGAGCGAGTTGCAGCCTGATGTTCTCGAACAGCATCAAGTCTCTCCTGACGCTCTTCGGTAGATTTTTGGGATCTTATGATCCGCAATCTTTTAGCTCCTTTGGAACATTGGAAAAGATTTGACCTTTTTCTAGGCATGGTTATAGTTTTATTGTGAAGAAGATACCTGATCAATTAAAATCTAAGTGACTGCTCCCCTACCAAGGGTGCCCATACACGGGGTCGTCTGGCGCCCATGTGCTGGTTTGGTCCCTGGGGTCGTCACGGCGTGCTATGTGTTCTGGTGCGCCAGTGATGGGGAGTACTCCCCAGAGGAGGGTCCGGTGACAGACAGCCGCGGCGGGTTCACGGATGAGTGCTAACGCGTGCCCATATTCCCGCTGTAAGCGGCAGAGGAGGACACCGTGGAGTTTTAGTGGGTTAGAGTCCCACATAACTGTACTATCTCCCCGTGGTAGTGCAGAACGCATGAGCATTTCTTCACGTTAAAAAAAAAAGGGAGTTTTGGCCAGTAGAGTCAAATTTTCAATGATATACCATCGTCATCGAAAATCAGTCCTAAACTGTTACCGCCTTCACCGCGTGGAGGTGAAATTAGTGATAGTTTTGATTTCCACATCAGATGTTTCTGATCTTCGATTTTTAGGGTTCCGTACCCAAAGGGTAAAAACCCTATTACTAAGACTTCGCTGTCCGTCCGTCCGTCCGTCCGTCTGTCTGTCACCAGGCTGTATCTCAAGAACCGCGGTAGCTAGACAGTTGAAATTTTCACAGATGATGTATTTCTGTTGCCGCTATAACAACAAATACTAAAAACAAAATAAAATAAATATTTAAGGGGGCTCCCATACAAATAAAACGTGTTTTTTTCGGCGTTTTTGCCGTCTGTCTGTCGCCAGGCCGTATCTCAAGAACCGCGGTAGCTAGACAGTTGAAATTTTCACAGATGGTGTATTTCTGTTGCCACTATAACAACAATTACTAAATAATAATAATAATAAAGCTTTATTAATTCCCCACACTTCAAAAAACAATAAAAAATTACAAATATCAATAAATAAAAATAAGTTCATCAAATTAAATTAAATCAAATAAATTAATTGGATAATCTGCATAAAAAAAGAAATAATTGTGATTAAAATAAAATAACATTAGTTAGTGTGTGGACCCCCTTCGGGTAAAAGCCTCCTCCAAAGAATTCCACTTTTCTCTATCTGACGCGGTGGCTAGCCAGTCCCGCCCTGCATTCGCAATAATCTCGTCCTGCCATCGTGCGCACGGCCGGCCTCTGTTCCTGGTACCTCGTGGACCTTGCCATTTAGTTGTCCTGATTGTCCACCGATCATCAGAATACCTTGCAACATGGCCTGCCCACCTCCACTTCAGGCTTAGCGAAAAAGTGAGAGCATCTTTTACTTCAGTTCTGTTGCGGATGTCTGTGTTTCTCACTCTATCGCTTACTTTAATACTTAGGCAGCTTCTCTCCATAGATCTCTGTGTGGTTTGGATCTTGTTTCTCGCCTTGTTGTCGTATATCCAAGTCTGGCAACCATAAGTGAGACATGGCAAAATAGCAGAGTCCAGTACTGTCTTTTTCAGTGTGATCGGAAGTTGTGATTTGAAAATCTCTTTATAAGCCCAGTATTTCTTCCAGGTAATAGCTATCCTTCGGTCTATTTCCTCAAAATTCCTGTTTTTCCTGAATGAGATTTGCTTGCCCAATTGCCACAATTACTAAAAACAAAATAAAATAAATATTTAAGGGGGGCTCCCGTACAAAAAAACGTGTTTTTTCGGCGTTTTTGCCGTCTGTCTGTCGCCAGGCTGTATCTCAAGAACCGCGGTAGCTAGACAGTTGAAATTTTCACAGATGGTGTATTTCTGTTGCCGCTATAACAACAAATACTAAAAACAAAATAAAATAAATATTTAAGGGGGGCTCCCGTACAAAAAAACGTGTTTTTTTCGGCGTTTTTCCGTCTGTCTGTCGCCAGGCTGTATCTCAAGAACCGCGGTAGCTAGACAGTTGAAATTTTCACAGATGGTGTATTTCTGTTGCCGCTATAACAACAATTACTAAAAACAAAATAAAATAAATATTTAAGGGGGGCTCCCGTACAAAAAAACGTGTTTTTTTTCGGCGTTTTTGCCGTCTTTCTTTCGCCAGGCTGTATCTCAAGAACCGCGGTAGCTACACAGTTGAAATTTCCACAGGTGATGTATTTCTGTTGCCGCTATAACAACAAATACTAAAAACAAAATAAAATAAATATTTAAGGGGGCTCCCATACGACAAACGTGTTTTTTTCGGCGTTTTTGCCGTCTGTCTGTCACCAGGCTGTATCTCAAGAACCGCGGTAGTTAGACAGTTGAAATTTTCACAGATGATGTATTTCTGTTGCCGCTATAACAACAAATACTAAAAACAAAATAAAACAAATATTTAAGGGGGCTCCCATACAAAAAAACGTGTTTTATTCGGCGTTTTTGCCGTCTGTCTGTCGCCAGGCTGTATCTCAAGAACCGCGGTAGCTAGACAGATGAAATTTTCACAGATGGTGTATTTCTGTTGCCGCTATAACAACAAATACTAAAAACAAAATAAAATAAATATTTAAGGGGGGCTCCCGTACAAAAAAACGTGTTTTTTTGGCGTTTTTGCCGTCTGTCGCCAGGCTGTATCTCAAGAACCGCGGTAGCTAGACAGTTGAAATTTTCACAGATGGTGTATTTCTGTTGCCGCTATAACAACAAATACTAAAAACAAAATAAAATAAATATTTAAGGGGGCTCCCGTACAAAAAAACGTGTTTTTTTCGGCGTTTTTGCCGTCTGTCACCAGGCTGTATCTCAAGAACCGCGGTAGCTAGACAGTTGAAATTTTCACAGATGATGTATTTCTGTTGCCGCTATAACAACAAATACTAAAAACAAAATAAAATAAATATTTAAGGGGGGCTCCCATACAACAAACGTGTTTTTTTCGGCGTTTTTGCATTGTGGTACGGAACCCTTCGTGTTGGCCAGTTTTTTTATAAGTCAACAGGAAATGCCCATCAGACCGAACAACTTTTGCTAAGACGTCATTCCTATATATGTTATGGTGTAGCTGGGCTCTTGGAGTTCCACATCAGGTGTTCCAGATCTTCAAATTTATTCTCTCGGCAGAAAATGCTCATCACGTGGAACAATTTTTGCTATGGTACCATTTTTGTATCTCTTATAGTTTAGCTGGTCTGTTGCGGTTCTGCATCAGGTGTTCAAGTTTCCAAGATAAATTATAGCCTATATGTTGCCCAGACATAATACCTATACAACAAAACAAAAATCATTCAAATCCTTCCAGTAGTTCCGAAGATTAGCGTGTACAAACAAACAGACAAACAGACAAACAGACAGAATTTTTTTTTCGGATTCGTACCCTATTACTGTTTCTAAACCCCCCCCCCATTTTTTTTTTTTTTATATTTTCAATGTACAGACACAGTTTTTCTACTGTTTTATTATATGTATAGATTAAAGTCGTGCTGTGTGACCGTGTTGTCCGTTTGAACTCCGCAACGGGTTTTGATGCAGTTGTGATCATCATTCAGAGATTTTTTTTCCGGAAGGTTTATGTGTATAACATACATAACATAACTTAATCACCCTATAATGTTCCCACGGCTGGGACACGGGCCTCCTCTCGGTGAGAGGGAGCGGGCCGTAATCCACCACGCGGGCCCAGTGCGGGTTGGCAGATGCCACATGTCTTCGTTCATGTCTTGTGTATATAATACATGAATATTAAAATGACATATAATAATAAAATTTCGATGTTCCGTCAAGTCGTAACCTTGCGGAGCAGGGGTGGGTCACTATTTTGTGATAAAAGGTCCTAAATACATTTTAGTTACAAAGGAATTTGAACTTTGTCATATATTACATTGAGTTTGTTTTTTCCAAAACTTGATAATGACCATGATTTACGTTTATGTTCATATGAAGACCGTACCTGAAGGCAGTCTTGCCGTCATGCGCCCGTTGCTCCACCCGCGCGTCCCACTGCTCGATGAGCAGCTCCACCAGCCGGACGTGTCCCTCCTGGGCCGCCAGCATTAGGGGTCCTTTGCCATCGTTGTCGGCTTCGTCGACTTTCGCCCCGGCTTCGAGGAGGGCTTCGCAGACTTCGACGTGACCTGGGAATGAGAAGATAATCATGCTAAGCGGTAGTCAGTAGTTATTTAGTCCAGTGTAAGAGGAGGCCAGCCTATGGAAAATCTAAATAATACTTGGTCTGACTAAGGCACCGACCCTAGGAATCAATGCCCAGGACAATAATGATTATACAGGGTTATTGGTAAAACATTAACAACCTCTTAAGAGGTCATTGTACTCATCATTATGAACAACTTTTACTATGGGACCAAACCTGAAATCGCGATCAGCTTATAGAGGTATGAGGAACAGGGTGTAAAGTTCACTCAACCTCCATAGAAAAGGGAGGATCCTCCGACCAGACGGGTGTTGTGTCTGGCGGGCAACTGTCCAATGATTCATATCGGGCTGTTGTATCTATGCTAGTTGCGCGGTAAACTCTGCTTGCGCGATGCAGGATTTTGAATGACGTCAGTACGACGCATTGTATGTGGCGTTGTAGATACCGCTACAAGCTGTTCCCTACATCTTGACGAGTTATACGAACAAAAATCGCGATTGCAGCTTAGCTTTGGTCCCATAGTAAAAATTGGTCATAATGATGAGTACAATCTTCCATTTCCATTTGTCGCATGTTTTGAATTTCACCCTATATAAATGAAATGATTTTTATTTTTGTAAGTAGGTTTGTACAAACACTTTTACACGTCAATCATGTTTTTTTAAAACTAGATGAAGTCGGCGTTTCCTATCTGACTACTCTGAGAAGAAAGGCCGAAACAAACTCAGAGGTCACAGTCTCTTTTAAAGTCCAGACATAATCTTGGTCAGGTTATATGAAGACCATGTAGATCGATGTCTGAGGTGGTCTTTTGAGGAAAGAACCACACAGATTGAGAGGACCTGTCCAGTCAGTGCACGCATTTGTCAAAAATCGTGCAGCTCAACTCAAGACTTAAGGAGCTCAACGATTCGACGAATATATTATGTAAAATGACCCACATCGTCTTCACATTCACAATGAAAAAATAATATAATACTTTACAAAGTAAGCAAATGTCATAATTATGTGGTTTCCATATACTGTATATAAAAAAATAGCTGTGTCAGGTCTTACCTTCAAAAGCGGCGTAATGTAATGGTGTCCAACCGGAGTTGTCCCTGTGATGTTCATCTAACCCTCGGTCGAGTAGCTGACGGACCACTTCCACGTTACCTAGATATAACACAGAAGAATTACAGTTGATAAAGAAAATAAACTAAAAACGATACAGGGCAGTTTCCCGCATGTCATTACTTCGAATGGTGTAATAATAGTGTGTTTTTTTCCAAAATCAAAGGGTTCGATTCCTGGCTAGAAATATTGATATTTCAAAAATCCAATGATGCAGTTTTAGTTTTCATCAAAATCGAGCCCGCGACTCCTTTGAGTACTTTTCGCTAATCCTCATAGTTTCGGATTTGGCCATCCACGCCCACTTGGAAAATTCACCCTGTATACATATACTGAAGAATATCATATATTTTTCTGATTTTGTTTTCTGTTTATTCGATCATATACTTTTATTGTTTCTAAAACTTGCGTTTTTTTGCGTTTGGGTCCTGTGAGCCCCTTAATGGATGGGTGTGGAAATGAAGTGAGTGACGCGGCCCTTGTTGGCTGTAAAGAGAACGTCTGGCTGACTTGATAGCCCAACGCGAACTGAACTAATTATTATGAGTTGGAAATGTGTGGCGTGAACTGCTGACTTGCAGAATGTACGTACACGATATCTGTATTGGCTCAGGGGGTCTACTCCGAAGCGGTTAACCACCGTATCGGCCGAATGTTCGGTCATTTTCTACTACCTTTCATTTCCTATATTGACTACTAGCTGTTCCCCGCGGTGTCACACGCTGCGCGGCTCCTAAGGGTCGTAGCGTGATGTTATATGCCTTCCTCGATAAATGGACTACCCAACACTAAAAGAATCATTCAAATCGGACCAGTAGTTCCAGAGATTAGTGCGTTCAAACAAACAAACAAACAAACAAACTCTGCAGCTTTATAATATTAGTATAGATAGGTCCCGACCAAACTGTGCCAATCCGAACCTTTTTAGAACCCTTAACCCTTTTTTTATTACCTTTTTTTTTAAATTCGTAGTAGGACAACAATATTCGAATCAGAAAATGACCGAACATTCGGCCGACACGACAATCAAATCAACCACTTCGGAGAAGACCCCCAGGATTGGGTTGGAACAGAAGGATTTTGCGCAGTGGTTGGACACCACAAGTTGAATTACTGTTTATGCTTCTAGTTTATTCTGCTGGACATAGGCCTCTTCCGAGCTGCGCTAGAACACCTTGTCCTGCGGTGACTTCCGCGTCCAGTCTGTCCCAGCCACTTTTTAAGTTCGTCGTGGTCCAGCAGTGGAGTGCGATATAATAATAATAATTTGGGACATGGGCTAATAGCCAAGAGCCTCGACCAACACCTAAAGAGGCTCTCGTTGGGCAGCTGGATCAAGGGCTTGATTCAGAAAGCGGTACTTCTGGACACGGCCCGCATTGTTAGGAGGTTCCTCTCTCTGGAGCTCTGACCGCCGGTAGCTTGGACCCTGTTCCCGATACCGGTGGGCTACTATTTTTTATATTTTTAAATGTTTTTATATTTTTTATATTCTAATATTTAAAAATATAATTTATATGTGATTTAATGAAATAAAGGAGATAATAATTTATTTAATCACATAACAATGTTAACTTAAATAGTAGTTATCTGTAGGTACACTTGAGTTATGCTAGTTAACAAATCAGGTAGGTTTTGCAATAACTTGTGTTAAGGGCAGTGGTACAAGCCCATACATATTTAGGTTTCACAAATGAATTGCAGGAGAACAAGTGTTTTTGTTATTTTTTTTTTGTTAACATAAGACCATAATTGCAGAACTCAGAGAAAAAAACGGTTTACTTATAACAATTGGATTATTTGCTATTGTGTGTGTGGGTGTATGTGGGGGTGTGTGTGTGTGTGTGAGGTGTGTGTGTGTGGTGTGTGTGTGTAGTGTGAGCATCATATTGTAGTCTTTGAGTGTGAGTGCGTTATGGTGATTGTGTGTATGTTTGTTATGATGATGGTGTGTGTTGTCGGTGCAGAATGTGGGATACTTGCTTGTACTCGGTGGTAGCGCTTACGGTGGGTTATTATCAGAAAAAAAAAATGAGATATGTGTGTGTAGGTCACCTTGCGCAGCCGCCACGCTGAGCACGGTGCGGCCGTCCGCGTCCATGTTGTCGACTGTGGCGCCCCAGAACAGCAGCAGGCGCACTGCGGGCGCGTGGCCGGCGGCCGCGGCGGCCCACAGCGCCGTGCGGCCCGCCGCGTCCGCCGCCTCCACGTCCGCCTCCGCCTCCAGCAGCAGCTCGCAGATCTCGCTGGGGGAGGTGGCTTATTAACAGCGTTTCATACAAACTTTCAAGCCCTTGTTCTTCGAAATTAATGAACGGATTTTAATGAAATTTCATACGCTGGAGGATACAATAGTATATTTCATTACAAGTGCGGAAAGGCTGTCATTGCAAAGAGTTCCGACAAATGTCTACCCGAGCCGAGGCGCAGCCGAAGGCGAGGGTTGACAGTCGGAACAAGTTGCAATGACGGTTCCGCAGGTGTACTGAACGACTATTTTTAATACAGTTGCGAAAAAATTAAGCAATTTAATAAAATAATAAAAACACAATATTGCTTTTTTCTCTTCTCTCCACGCAAAAAATTAGTGGTAGGTATGTGGATATGTAACGACTTTTTGACTTTTCCGGTAAAATGTTCTCCGAAGCATTTTGTGCAATTATACTGAGTTCCGGTGGTGTTAATTTAAAAAAAATAGGGTCGAAATTACTCATTTTAAGCAACAAACAACTAAACCCGCAAAGAAAATTTCTGGAAAATGGCGCCAACCGTAGAATATAAGCAGAGTTTTTTTTTCTTCACCCATTTTGGTAGGCAAAAGGAACTATCCATACAGCTTAGTCTTCAGTATATTTTTTTTATTGTTATGAAATGAAAATTAAATTTAATGAGATAAAATGAAATGAAACCTAACCTAACTCATTCAATTAAATCTGATATTGGCATAAATTAGTAGCTTCTTTTTAGAAATATACGTATTTGTATGAATCACAAAAACTCTTTAGTAAAAACTTCATGGTTGGTTCCTATTTGAAATAAATGATTTGACTTTGACTTTGACTTTCTTTTTAATAGACATTATTTTGACAATTGGGAAAGAGACACGCACGAGTTCGGGGAAGGTAAAAAAAAAGCACTAGTATGTAATAGCCCACTTCCCGAACGCTATACGTCCCTGCAATACACCATTTTTTGAGCAACTGTATTAAAAAGGTCTAAAAAGTTACTTAAGAGTGGGCCCAATGACAGGATAAAATCTGATTTCACCCGCGCGTCTCCCAACCCCCGTATTAGTGCAAATAACAACCGCGGGTGGCGTGACGACGCGCACAACGAAACTCTGTACACTAAACTTCAAGTGCAGTGCGTTTGCGTAGTATATGCAGGATACTCAGATAAAAATTGGCCAAGTGCGTGTCGGACCACGCACAATGATGAGTTCCGTAGTAGAAATGAATTTACCCAAGAACAAACTTAACATTATAGTTGAAGATCATGTTCTCCCATACATGTAAGTTGGTCGACTATTATTCGTAAACTTGTAAAGCCTACTTAGCCGTGATAGTTTTCCTTTTAATTTCGTTATTATATATTACTACCATGAATTTTTTCACATATCCAAAGACAACCATTTAGATGGCAGGGGGGAACCCCTGTCAGCTAAATGGTTGTTTCTGACTCTAACTAAAATTAGCACTTTAAAGCTATATATTTTACAAACGGATCCCTGAATCGCAAAATTGTTTCCACAAACCCGCAATATTTTTGAAAGACCTATACGATGATACCCCACACCACGGGGTAGACTGATACCATTTTTTATTTTTTCAAAATTTTATTTTACCACTTTCTCGGCGTGATTAATATATATGTCGTATCGGATAGATGGCGCCACAGTATAGCGAACAGCGCCATCTAACAATTTGATTGGTAAACGAAAAATCATGTGATCGGAAACGCAAGCGAGCCCTACCTCTTGGACACGATCATCGGTGGACGGGATGCAGCGAGGACTGGTGGAGAGACCGAGTGTTGCGACAGTCGACCGTCGAGCTCGGACATTCTAGGCAAACGCTCAATTCCAACGCACGTGTTAGTTTCCGACACACGTGTGCGTTTCGGTTGTTAATCGCTAGTTTATTAAAGTTACTTCAAATTCAAATAATCTTTTCGTTCGAGTACCCACTGCAGTGCCCACACCTATCTAAACTATGTTGGATCGTGAAGAAGACCCGATGTATCGCATCTCGGCCATCCAGTAATGCGACTATCCATGCCAAATTATCGCTATCTAGTACTAAGAGTCTCTGAGCTTAGCTGCGGACGGACAGACGGACAGGGCGAAACTATAAGGATTCCTTGTTGACTACGGAACCCTGAAAACAAAGACTTTTTTTAAATTCTATTTTTAAATTTCTTTGGACAAAATAGTAATATGCGCTACGCTCTCGGTTTCACAAAATCATCAATTCGCAAAATGTACTTTTATCATGACTGTACCTTTATTGTGTTATACTATGTGTGCAGGGATAAGAATGTCTTTACTTGTGTAATATATACAATGCAATCCTATTTTGTGTTTGTATGTTGAGAAATAAAAGTTCTGTATACTCCATTCCACCATAAAAAATTAGAAGTGATAAAATAGGTGATAAAAAATCCAAAAGGTATAAAAGCAAATCAAACACAATGATAAGAAATATCTTATAATCATCACAATTATTGTTTTTGAATTTATTTGTCGTCGGGTCCTTTATTCAGTGTCGATTCAATGGATGAAAAAGTCAATCTGCTGACAGACAATCAGCTATACGATGTTCACGCTCAATTCATGCAGTAAAAATCAAGCATCTGCGACGATATTAGAAGCATCATGCATAAGAAAGCTGAAACTAAAACAAAATTGAAGTATCGGCCCTCTTCGTCAAACCGTCCTTGTGGATGCTCACAATCGCTGCAATAACAATAATACCCACCGGTAGAGATTCCCAACGCCGCCATAACCACACATCACTTGAAAACAGAGAAGTAGGTAAAGTCTGGAAATTTCATAAATCCATGGAAGTTAAAATTACGCCAAGAATCGATTCTTAGATACATATTATTGATTTACTGAATCAACACTTCTCATCTTCACCCTACTGTAATGGGACCTTAAAAGCAGCTACAGTAAACTATCTTTCAAATGGTCCAACTCCGGACCATCCCCCATTTATTTTTAGTAAATTTTCTGATTGTTATGAAGAGCGTTGTTAAATTCACGTCTAATGCAGTTAGTAGTGACTGTGTCAGTTGGAAAATGATACTGGGATGTCCTCGACGAAATCCTTCCTATTCTATGCTACATCCTAAACTACTCTTTAACCTATGGTGTCTTTCCTTCCGATGTGGAAAGAGCCAAAAATCACTGCTTTACCCAAAAAATCTAATCTTGCTTCCTTTTCAGAATACCGACCTACTTCCATCTTGCCTTTCCTCTCCCAAAGTCCTTGAACACCTTGTTCACAATCAGCTTAGTGCATTTCTTTGCAAGAATAGTCTGCTGAATATTTTCCAATCCGGATTTCGTCCTGGTCACAGCACCGCTACTGTACGCTAGTGAACGTTACTAACGACATACGCTTAGGCATGGGGAGGAAATCTGACGATTCTTTGCTTATTGGATTTAAGCAATGCGTTCAATATCGTCAATTTCGATATCCTGCTTGGCATGCTTGGCATGCTTCGCTCGCTTCGTAGTTACCTGTATGGCCATGGCCGCCGGCAACGTATATGCATAGAACAGACGTGTTCTTCTTGTTGTTATACTTCTGCCGGTGTACCTCAGGGTGGTGGTTTAAAATTGTTTTCGACCTCAATGGTACTACCGATAGAACCATCAACAAACTCGATCACTCGATTAATATCCTTTTCCGGGAACTGATACCTAAAACAAGCGAGTTTTTGGAACAATCTTATATTCTTTGTTTTAATACCTCACTCGACTAGTTGTAAAAAAGTAACAAACAAAGAAAGAGACGGATCGAGAGGGAGGGATATTGTAATTCTTTTGTATTTCTAATTTTAGCGAGGAAGCGTGGACAACACTCACATATTATCAAAAATAAATTCTAGCTAAATTATATAATTTCGCACGAAAACAATAAACGATCATATCGAGCGGTCAAATCATCTGTTTATTTTGCGTATACTATACGCATAAGTACCTTGATATAAATACAAACCTTCGACTTCGGCAATTAGCAATCATTTTAGTCTTCAAGTGTTTAAGTTCTCGCTTTTTCATTGTAGTTTTTTGTTTCCCATTTATTATTCAACAAAATGTCGATAATAATGATGGTTGCTAGGCGCGGAGAAAATTGTCATAGACTTCCCGTCTCAACAGAGCGAGGGGTACTGACTGGTGAAACAAACTGATGCCTCAAGCTCGTGTCACGCGAGACGGAAGACAGCGTATCTCGCGGATTAAAAATGTAGTAAGCGCCAAATGCTTTTTATTCGATTATCTTTTAAAATAGACATTATTTTAAAAAATCGCTTGGGTCATCGCTAGGTTATAATGAGTGTTATTATTTGTCTAATTTGTGGTTCAGTAATATGCACCAAAATAGAATGCAAACCAAATTAGTTGAAAATTAGAGGTAACTTTGTGATGGTTTTCTATCGAGAAAATTTTATCGTATCATGTTTTCGTCTGGGTCGACCCTCACATTTATAATGAAGTTTCCTGCCATATACTTTTTTTCCAATTTGAACATGATTTACTACTGTTTAAATCTAATCTAAGATTGAAGATTTTCCTTTGGGCCTGCCCTTAAGTTATATTGGACACGCGTACCCGACGGTTGATGTCGAAATATGCTGGTCGCGTGGTAAACTCTGCTTGCGCGATGCAGGACTTTGTGGCATGCGTAGGCCGCATGTGGCGTTGAAGATGCCGGCCGTCACACATCATTTTAATTTAAAAGTTTGGTTGTTAACTCTACTACCAATTGGAGCGCAGATTTTGTTTTCACAAAAAAGGGTCTATTGAGGTCTGGATATTTTTATACTGAGACAAAATATCGAGATAACTCGAATTTTTCCTGATTAAATCATCTGCCTAGCCTTTTCCCAACTATGTTGGGCTCAGCTTCCCTGAATACCAGTATTTTACATGGAGCGACTGTCTATCTGACCTCCACATGGGTAATACGATACCCCTTGGTAAGATTGATTGTCAGACTTTCGGGCTTCTGACGACCCGTAACGACTGTCAAAGATCCACGAATGACAGCCGGGACCAACAGCTTAACGTGCTTTCCGAGGCACGCAGGGGTCTCGGTATGTAAAGATGGTCACCCATCCACAGACCAACCGCGGCAAGCGTAGCTTAACCTGATCGATCGACCTGTGCGGCAGTTATTACTTAGCCACAGGCCCCTCTCTCCCTTTTTCCTGATTAAATAAGTACCCTTATTTTTCCATCTTTCAGTCCTTGATCCGATCAACACAATATAAATGCAACTCACGTGTGACCCTCGAAGGCGGCGACCAATAGCGGCGTAGCGTTGTCCCGGTCGGCGAGAGATACGTCCGCGCCCCTTTCTAGAAGTAATGCTGCGCAGGCACAGCCGCTGGCGCAGAGTGAGGCTACTGAGAGGGCTGTGCGACCTGTAGATAAATGTTGAAAATATGTTTCAACTAGCTTTTGCACGCGACGCACGCGTGGAGGTCGGAAATGATCCCACGGAACGCGCACGCCAGAAAAGCTCCCAGTCGGTATTTTTTTCCGAAATGAAGATATTTAAATTAATATTATGACGAAAACAAAAAAAAAATGTAATAACATCAATTTCAGCATAATGTGCGATTTTTTCGAATTGTCGGACTACCAGCAGGCGTAGCATGACCACGTTTTGTCGACGGAAGAATGGACAAAATGACACATTGCCATGCTTAGACGCGTAGAATGCGTACAAATATTTCTACAATCCGTCATTTTGTCTATTCTTCCGTCGACAGAACCCGTTTCTACGGCGGTCATAGAAATAGTAATGTTACACGGGCGCTAAATAATCGCCTATTGGAGTGGATAAACTCGCGGGTAACCGACTCATTAAATTGTAACCAAAACTAACAAAAAATTAAAATGTTTTAAGCGTGGTGTGCTATTTCAACATTACTTGTACAAGCCCGGATAGCTCAGTCGGTAGAGCATTGGACTTTTAATCCAAGGGTCCAGGGTTCAAGTCCCTGTTCGGGCGGCTCTCTTTTTGTAGTTCTGTTTAGTGATATGCTCTGCGACAGCTGATTCTTTATTGGTAAAATATAGTGTGCTAACTTTGTGTCACTATGCGCCTATTTTTTTTTCTTTTTAAATTTCATAACCTAGTGAATTTCAGTCATAGTTGGTCAAAATTTGCATAAAAACTTTAGAATGATTTATTCAAAATCAAAATTAAAATAGTTTTATTTCACATAAGCCTACATGGGCACTTATGAAACGTCAGAAGCTAGAGGCACGGTTCCAATTGGTCGTTTCCTATGGAGGAGAACCGGCAAGAAATTCCACGGTTACTCTTTTTTAAAATAAATGGCTTTTACAATGTTTCCAAATTACAGTAGGCATGGGAGGACAGCCGTAGGCCTGTCAACAAGTACCAGGTACTTGATAAAATAAAAAATTTAATTTACAAATAATTTCTTGAAATCCTAATTTTAGTTTTAGTAGGTCCGACTGAGTTATTGTGATATTTGTGGATAGCGTGAAACATGATAAAAATGTGTTTCATTGTATTTTACCATAAAAGGTTTGTTCTTCGTTTTGTTACACACATTACCCGGCCATAACTATAGCAAAGCGTAGGGTTACAAAAAAAAAAAACAGTGGCACTCCGGGAGTGTCGACAGAAGTGAAAACAAAACACAAACGGAATACTTTGACATCACTCACTGACATATCAGCAGTGCCGGATTGAGACTACTTGATGCCCTAAGCAATCCACGCCTGTAGGCCCTCCTATCCACTAGTCGCCTCGTATTTTTCCAAAACATCGACGAGCGATTTGTAAAGATTGGCGCACATCTAGCCACATAGTCCAGGCTGCTCGTTTGTGGAATGCATTGCCAGTTGATATTAAACGCGCGCAGTCGTTACATGTGTTCAAAAAGCTCGTGAAGGAGCACTACTTGTCGTTGTAATCTTGTTGTCCTAACTGCAATCATCTACCGTCTTCTTTTATTTTCGTTGCTTATATAATTTAGTATGTATGTATTTATGTATCTATAATTTTGAATATGTATATATCTGTGTATCTATCTTAGTGTATTGTATACATAATATTTGTACCAACGACAGCCCCATTTTATGTCCAGGAAAATCACTGTCCATTCCAAGGTTGCCTGGAAGAGATCGCAGAAAGCGATAAGGCCGCCCATTGTATATTTTGTAATGTTAATGTATCTTTTTTCATGTTATGTATTTTTGTGGTGTACAATAAAGTATATATAAATAAATAAATAAATAAATCTCTAGCTAGAGTGACTTTTTGGTCTTGTAATATCTTGCTGATAAACAGCCTTGCCATTCATGTGCTAGCAAATACTGTTTCGGTGCTGTTTCTGCCTTAGGGTGCCCCCCGAGACGTGATGCCCTAAGCAATTGCTTAATTTGCTTATGGGCTAATCCGGCACTGGATCGACACTTATGCGGGTGACAGCGCGGGGCGCTGTTAGTAAAAATATAATATTTAAAATTCCGTCATTCGCCGTTCGATTCTGTAAAAATCTCACCGTGAAAACTTAGATGAAGTGAGTTTGTTTTTGCTAGGAATTGACACTATTGACAGCTCACTCCACGCTCACTTCACCTAAGTTTTCACGGTGAGATTTTTACAGAATAGCACCGCTTTTAAGAGCGTAGACGGGCTGCATTTGTTCCATACAAACGTATTCCCCTATTCTCTTCCTGGATAATGCCTCTAGAGTAATCATTTTTATTTATAAAAATCTAGGTCTATTGAAGGCATGCCCCTGTCATTTTTTTTTTCAAAAAAGTTATTACAAAAATAAATATGATTTTCCGAAAACCTAAAAAAATGCCCCGTTTTTACCTACGTAATCAGACGACTACCAAAGAAAATTGAAAAGTTTTTAAGATAAAAACAAATGATAGGGGCATAGATCTATTCTTCCTTTAAATTTTGATACTAAAAATATTTTAATCGGCTTAGGTTTCGAGGAGAAAACAGTCCCGAATACGAAACGTCGATCGGTCATGGTTTTTTCTAGGTAAAATCGTTCTGAGCTGCAGTTGTCCCTATCGCACTCTACGGGGGGAGACTAGAGAGAGAGAGAGACGGCAATAGTTTCTTTAAATACCTATTTCTCAATTCTCGCGCAGCCCGTCTACGCTCTTAATGTTTGGAAACTCACCATCATCATCAGCATGATCGATCTGCGCGCCCGCGTCCAGCAGCGCGCGCACGATGTCGGCGTGGCCCATGTAGGCGGCCGCGATGAGCGGCGTGCGGCCCTCGGCGTCCGCGCGGTCCGGGTCGGCGCCGGCCGCCAGCAGGCGGGACACCACGGCTTCGTGGCCCGACCAGGCGGCCGCTCTGGTAACGAAAGAAGGGTACTTTTGTAATCTGCGTTCGCGATTTGTTTGTCAAAAATAAATGATTAAAAAGAAAAATGATCCTGTGCACGCATATTTATAGCATACCTCAAAGCCGTCCTGTTATCAGCGTCCACGCAATCCACGTCACAGCCGAATTCCAGTACCACTTCAACCACCTGAAAAAGAAAAATTATTTAAAACAAGAAAAGAAAGAACGAAAAATAGGTTTATTTCAGAGTATCTTCAAAAGGAAAATAAGCAAACTGGAGTGGAAGTATGGATCAAATCGAATGGGGCGGGAGGTCATTTCCAAACTCTTTCACCCTGAGAATGTCGGTGAATTTTTTTACACACTTATGCGGGTGAAACCGTGGGGCGCTGCTAGTCTAGTATTGTATCGTCTCACCTCAGTGTGTCCCGCCCAGGCCGCCGCGCGCAGCGGGCTCCAGCCGTCCGCGTCGGAGCGCGCGCCGGCCCGCAGCAGCACGGCCGCGGCGTGCGCGCGCCCCGCCCGCGCCGCCACGTGCAGCGCCGTGCCGCCCGTCGCGTCCGTAGCGTCCACCAGGACTGGGTAGCGCTGGAATCATGTAAAACATTACCATAAAAATTACCCTCTGCAATAGTATATTTCATTACAAGTGCGGAAAGGCTGTCATTGCAAAGAGTACCGACAAATGTTTACCCGACCCGAGGCGCAGCCGAAGGCGAGGGTTGACAGTCGGAACAAGTTGCAATGACGGTTCCGCAGGTGTACTGAACGACTATTTTTAATACAGTTGCGAAAAAATGAAGCAATTTAATAAAATAATAAAAACACAATAAACTCAACTAACTAATCATTTTTTCTGGAAAATGGCGCCAACCGTAGAATATAAGCAGAGTTTTTTTTTCTTCACCCATTCTGGTAGGCAAAGGGAACTATCCATACAGCTTAGTCTTCAGTATATGTTTTTTATTAATATGAAATGAAAATGAAATTTAATGAGATGAAATGAAATGAAACCTAACCTAACTCATTCAATTAAATCATTAAATCTGATATTGAAATAAATTAGTAGCTTCTTTTTAGAAATATACGTATTTGTATGAATCACAAAAACTCTTGAGTAAAAACTTCATGGTTGGTTTTTCTTTTTAATAGACATTATTTTGACAGTTGAGAAAGAGACGCACGAGTTCGGGAAAGGTAAAAAAAAAGCACTAGTATGTAATAGCCCACATCCCGAACGCTATACGTCCCTGCAATACACCACTTTTTGAGCAACTGTATTAAAAAAATCTTTTTAATACAGTTGCTCAAAGAGTGGTGGTTTCCCAACTGTCAAAATAATGTCTATTAAAAAGAAAAAATGGTTGCCTGTAAAGTCGGTTTTACGGGCGAAGATTTTACGTGACAACGTCTTTTTCTCGGTTGAGTGGGAGAGAGACGCAAGGCATTCGGCGGGCCTCTCTCTCGTTCGGTGACTCATCGTAACGTTACCGAGCGTTACACTTTTTCATAAGTGACTCCCAGCCGCAACCTAATTTAAGACGTTGTCACGTCAAAACCAACCATGAAGTTTTTACTAAAGAGTTTTTGTGATTCATACAAATACGTATATTTCTAAAAAGAAACTACAAATTTATTTTAATATCAGATTTAATGATTTAATTCCATGAGTTAGGTTAGGTTTCATTTCATTTAATCTCATTAAATTTCATTTTCATTTCATATGATTAAAAAAAATATACTGAAGACTAAGCTGTATGGATAGTTCCCTTTGCCTACCAAAATGGGTGAAGAAAAAAAAACTCTGCTTATATTCTACGGTTGGCGCCATTTTCCAGAAATTTTCTTTGCGAGTTTAGTTGTTTGTTGCACAAAATGAGTAATTCCGACCCAATTTTTTTTTAATTAACACCACCGGAACTCAGTATAATTGCACAAAATGCTTCGGAGAACATTTTACCGGAAAAGTCAAAAAGTCGTTACTTACTTATCTACATACGACGAATTTATTATTTTATTAAATTAAATTGCTTAATTTTTTCGCAACTGTATTAAAAATAGTCGTTCAGTACACCTGCGGAACCGTCATTGCAACTTGTTCCGACTGTCAACCTCGCCTTCGGCTGCGCCTCGGCTCGGGTAGACATTTGTCGGAACTCTTTGCAATGACAGCCTTTCCGCACTTGTAATGAAATATACTATTAATCTTGTCTTAGGAAGCCAAAGATAAGATAACTAGACGTGTGAAAGACATAATGATAACACAAGAAATAGGGCCCAATTAGTTAACCGGGTTTCAGACTGGCTAAAATAGACTCATCTTTCTTTCTGTTGAACTTTAAAATATTACAATAAAATACCTCTTCCACATGCATCAAATGAAAGAGACTTAAAAATATTGTATTAAACGCACACTATGCATATAAGATCTTTAGTGGACGGATTTTCTTTTACCGAATTCCTAAGGATAGAGGAGAAAAAAACTAGTCAAGTGCGAGTCGAAAGGGTTCCGTACCACAAGGCAAAAACGCCGAAAAAAACACGTTTGTTGTATGGGAGCCCCCCTTAAATATTTATTTTATTCTATTTTTAGTATTTTTTGTTATAGCGGCAACAAAATTACATCATCTGTGAAAATTTCAACTGTCTAGCCATCACGTTTCATGAGATACAGCCTGGTGACAGACGGACAGACGGACAGTGGTCTTAGTAATAGGGTCCCGATTTTACCCTTTAGGTACGGAACCCTAAAAAGAAAAAAGAGTTGACGTTGACACCTTTTTTTCTGACTAGACTTATCTACACATATAATAAAATATAGTAAGTTAGATTTTTGTCTCTTTGTCTCGATGTATATTCAACTATATTCCGGATTAGCGCATCGGATTTGGATGAAATTTGGCACACACATAGTTTAGATGTTCCACACACGCGGGCGCGGCCAAGCCGCGGACAAAAGCTAGCTAATTTTAAGGGAAGACAAAACCTATATGCACCACTCCACTACCACCCATTTCATCTGTTACTTCACGGTTTTCAAAAAACCGCCATTAAAAAAGAAAGCAAGAAAAAAGTTTATTTGGACACAGTTCGTGAAACACAAAATACAAAATTAACAAAAAAATAATAATAAATTTACCTTTAACAAAGCAGCTAGCGCCTCCTCGTCACCCTTGGTAGCCAGCTCATGTACCACGTTAGGGTCTAAAGGCACCGCGTCTTCTAGTTCCTCTGCAGTTTCCTTGTTGTCCTCGCTTTCTAGAGGCTGGTCTGATGATAACTACAAGATAAAATACACCATAATGTAATATCATGTCTGTATTCAACGAAAGTTTAGATTGATGTTAAAAGTACACCCAGATTTAACCAGTTCCGATTTAAGAGGAAATGCGGATGGTCTTTTCTCTAAAAAGTTACTTAAGAACATTTTCGAAATATCTTATTTAAAAACTGGCCAAGTGCGAGTCTGACTCGCACACGAAGGGTTCCGTACCACAAGGCAAAAACACGTTTGTTGTATGGGAGCCCCCCTTAAATATTTATTTTATTTTGTTTTTAGTATTTGTTGTAATAGCGGCAACAGAAATACATAATTTGTGAAAATTTCACCTGTCTAGCTATCGCGGTTCTTGAGATACAGCCTGGTGACAGACAGACGGACGGACGGACGGACGAACGGACAGACAGCGAAGTCTTAGTAATAGGGTCCCGTTTGTACCCTTTGCGTACGGAACCCTAAAAAAGATAAGATAGCTAAATCTCTGTTTCTATGGAAAATTTAAAATCGGTCTAATTTGGCTGTAAGACTATTTTTCGAAAATGTTCTCTACTAACTTTTTAGACCTTTGTATCCTGCTTATGCGTATGACGTTTCATTAAAATCGTTTCATTCATTTCGAAAATCAAGGGCTTGACAGTTTGTATGAAATGCCGTACGTCGTAAACGCTCTTAACACAAGCAACTATTGATCTTTCCATAAAAACTGGCCGTGTGCGAGCACGAAGGGTTCCGTACCACAAGGCAAAAACGCAGAAAAAAACACGTTTGTTGTATGGGAGCCCCCTTAAATATTTATTTTATTTTGTTTTTAGTATGTGGCAACAGAAATACATAATTTGTGAAAATTTCAACTGTCTAGCTATCGCGGTTCTTGAGATACAGCCTGGTGACAGACAGACGGACGGACGGACAGCGAAGTCTTAGTAATAGGGTTCCGTTTTTACCCTTTGGGTACGGAACCCTAAAAATCATGTGCTGGATTCCTCGTCGATGTCCGTGGAGACCTAGAACCCGCTCACCAAAATATCCTCCCGTTCAGCCTCAGTAGGCACGGAGTCAGCTCTACTCAGCTCCAACAGCGCTCTCAAAACGCGTCGATCTCTCGGCCAATGCGTCGTGGAGTCTCCGGCTATCAGCTCCGGAATTATAGCCTCCAGTGGTGTGGGATCTGCTAAGGAAAGATACGCAATTAAATAACATAGCGCACGTTGCACAGGTGTTGGCAGAGGTGTTTAGTACCTACAGTTAATTTACCAATTATTTATTACTAGCTGTGCCCCGCGGTTTCGCCCGCATAAGTGTCGGTCCCGTGGGAATATCGGAATAAAAAGTAGCCTATATGTTAATCCAGGGTGTCAGCTACCTCCATAGAAAATGTTATCAAAATTGATCCAGCCGTTTGACCGTGAACAAGTAACTGTGATGTTCACTGGGATGCTTAATAAAACACACTTTGACAGATACATAGGTAAGGTAGCATAAACGAAATCCAGAGACGTCTGATGTCGGCTACGGCCGGTAAACGACTGACCTGTCAATGGTTTCCGCATACACTACATCCCTCCTTTATTTTTATTAAATTTTTAGTGTTAGGGCACCGTGGTAGTTAGATACTGGTAAATAATACTCAGATGAGGAGTTGTAAATGAATAATGATTTATTTTATAAACACCCTACTTTATATACATTGACAATAGTACACTTAGGTCTAGCGTTTCACTCTTTACATTTGCCTTGACCAATAGCGACGCGCCGTAGGACGAGCCGCGCGCGGGGCGCGGGGCGCTGTTTTGCACACGGCGCTAATCGGTGCGAGGGCATAAATATGGGTCGCGCGCCGAGCGCGTTCCTTTTCCCCCAGGTGCCGTCGTCGCGTGAAGAGCTCCCGCCGATCCGCGAAACGCGTGTGTCATCAGCGTCGTGTGTCCATCGGCGAGGTCCTGAGGTGTGCAGTGAAGACAAGGAGGGTGCTGGTGCTTCTGCTTGATCTGCATGCGCTTACAAACCGCTTCTTTCGAAGCGAACCGCCAAACGTGTGCGGCGCGGCGTTGTGATGACGCCCGTGCCGCATCGTTGTTTACTATCTTATTTCTTATCGGAGTGTGCTCAAACGTGCTTGTCTTTTTCAAGACGATTGTTTCCTGTTTCTTGCAGAGTGTCAAAAACGTAAGGTAACTGTTTCGGTGGTATCTGGTTCAGTGGTATCTGGTTCGGTGGTATCTGGTTCGCTGGTATGTGGTATCTCAGGTAACTGGCTCGGTGGTAGTCTGTGTGACTGGTACTGTGCCACTACATCACTCCCCCCTAAGCGAAGCGTACGTTGTGTTTGACAGCGCGGCCGGACCGAGTGACGTACGTGTCGCGTGATGCGCTTCCGGTTGGTGACCGCGGCTCAACGCTCGTAGTTGAGCTCTCAGTGCGCGGTGCTTGTTGTTGCGCGCATGTTGTAGGAGTGGTAAACTCTTCTTCGTTGAGTAGGTGCGCTGGCTTAAGTCTGTCTATTGAGACAACTGTTGTTCGAAGTGGCATCTGTATGGTGAAATGTTTGTTTTCACGTTGAATCACCTTGAACGGGCCGTCGTAAGGAGGGGTCAATGGACTTCGCACGGTATCATTGCGCACGAAAACATGAGTACATGTCGCTAGGTCCTTGTATACAAACGTGCTTCTGTTGTTGACACGTGACTTGCTGCTTGGCGCTAGTGATGCCATCGTTTCAGTCAGCTGGCGGACGAATTCTGCGTCTTCAATTTTCGGCTGTGTAGGCGCGAAGAAATCTGACGGTATTCTCAGTGTCGATCCGTAGGTCATCAGGGCTGGGCTGACTTGTGTGTCTTCACGAAGCGCTGAACGTAGTCCAAGCAGCACGGTCGGTAATTCCTCGCTCCAGTGTGTGCCGGCGCCTCTCGCCATGAGCGCGGCCTTCAACGTTCGATGCCAGCGTTCGACCTGACCATTTGCTTGCGGGTGGTATGCAGTTGTTCGAATCCTGGTGATGCCAAACTTCTTCATCAGTGAGTTGAATAACGACGATTCGAATTGTCTTCCTTGATCCGTTGTTATACGTAACGGGCAGCCAAATCGCGATAACCATCCCTCGTAAATCGCCTTAGCAACAGTGTCGGCGGTGACGTCACGGACAGGTATTGCCTCCGGCCATTTTGTGCAGCGGTCGATCATTGTTACTAGGTATCTGTAGTCGTTAGACGGTGGCAGTGGTCCCACGATGTCAACGTGAATGTGTTCGAACCGCGACGTTTTTTGAAACTCGCCGAGTGGACTGATAACGTGTCGTTGCACTTTCCCGCGCTGGCAGCCGATGCATGATTTCGCCCACAAACCAACTTCTCTGTTCATACTTGGCCAGAAAAACTTCGTAGACATTATTTTTCTTGTTGTTCGCACACCAGGATGACTTAGTTCGTGTTGCGCTTTGAATGCTGGTAAACGATAAGTCGCTGGTAGGTATGGACGAACGTTGCCGGTTGATGTTTCACACTTGATGGATCGTTGACCGCCGGGCAATGTGATTGGCGCGAACTTGAGATTTGGGTTGGACATGCAGCTCTTCAGTTCTTCATCATTTTGTTGATCTTGAGCAAGTTGGTTGTAGTCGATCGTAGAGTGTGACATGTCGATTTCTTCGATGCGTGATAAGGCGTCCGCTGCTTCGTTCTTATCACCGTGGATGTATTGGATTTTAGCACAGAACTGACTGATATAGTGTAGCTGGCGTTCTCTTCGTGGTGTATCGCTACTACTCGGTGTTCTTGTCAGCGCGTAAGTTAGTGGTTTGTGATCGGTGAATATGGTTAGGTCACTGCCCTCTATCAGTCGTCGTAGGTGTTGCACTGCGGTATACATTGCTAATAATTCGCGATCGTACACGCTGTAGCGTCGCTGCGTCTCACTCATGGTTTTTGAATAGAATGCCAGCGGTTTCCACAAGTTGTCCACTTTTTGTTGTAGAACGGCGCCAATGCTAGTATTCGATGCGTCGGTAAATAAACATAGCGGCGCGTTAGGTATCGGATGAGTCAGTGTCGTTGCCTCGAGTATGCTTTGTCGGCATTTCTCAAAGGCTTGTTCTGCTACTTGAGACCATTGTATCGGAGTTTTGTCTTTCTTCTTGCTGTTGTGAAGATATTTATTTAATTCATGTTGGTACTCTGCTTGATGTGGTAAACAGCTACGGTAGAAGTTCATCATTCCTAAAAATCTTCTGAGTTCTTGAACTGTTTGTGGTTTCGGATAGTTTACTATGGCTTGTATTCGTTCTTGAGTGGGCTTGATTCCTTCTGATGTGACTTGGTATCCGAGGAATTCGATGTTTTCCTTGTCAAACTCGCACTTGTCGATGTTTAGACTGACGCCGTAGGTATTCAGGCGTTCGAGTACTATTTCTAAGTGGCGGCGGTGTTCTTCCTTATTTTTCGAGTGTACGAGCAGATCGTCGACGAAACAAAATACGTTTTCATCTAGTCCTCGTAGAACCTCATGCATGAAGCGTTGAAAAGTTTGCCCAGCGTTTCTTAGGCCGAACGTCATGCAGGTGAATTCGAAAAGTCCAAACGGTGTTATTATTGCTGTTTTTTGAGCATCTTGTTTTGAGATAGGAATCCAGAAGTATGCCATTTTCAAGTCGAGTTTTGAGAATATTTTCTTGCCGTGAAGTTGGTAAGTAAAATCTTGAATTCGTGGAATAGGGTATCGGTCGGGAACGGTGACGGCGTTGAGTCTTCTGTAATCGCCGCATACTCGAAGTGATCCGTCTTTCTTTTTCACAATGTGAAGTGGACTCGCCCACGGACTGTTTGACGGCTTGCATATTCCCATCTCGATCATGCGCTCGAATTCAAGTTTTGCCGCCATAAATTTGTCGGGCGGTAGAGGGCGCGGCCGTGAGTAGATCGGCGGCCCAGTTGTTTCGATGTGATGAGTGACGTCATGCTTGGCTGGAGTTTTGAGTGTCATCGGTCGAAGTACATCTGGATATTTCTTCAGCAGGTCGTGATGAGTGTGGTCGCGATTGATAATGTAGATTGATTCCTCTTTGCTGTTTACTTTGACGGCGTTTACACTGAGCTCGGTTACACGGTCGATGAGTTTTCTTTGGTGCAAGTCGACTAACAGTTTATGATGTACTAGGAAGTCGGCACCCAGTAACGAAGTCTTCACATTGGCGACGACGAAAGTCCACTTGAAACTTCTTCGTAAGCCTAGGTTAAGCTCGAGTGTGCGCTCTCCGTAGGTACGAATCTCTGTTCCGTTTGCCGCGTAAAGTTTGTAGGCTGCATTCTCCGCCGGTTTTGAATATTTCTGGTTTCGAGCGGCTAATACCGATATGTCAGCTCCCGTGTCGACAAGAAATCTTTCTCTATTGTTGATGTCGATCACACATAGGCGACGGCTTGTTTGGTTTACATCGACGCCCGCCACTATCGATGTACGTTCTAGTTTTCCCGCTTCGCTGCAAAGGAACACGGTGATTCACATCTTCGTGCCCCGTTTCCGAATCGGTAGTGGTAACGGCACAGCCAGTCGGGATCGCCGGGCTTGCGAGCGTTATCAGTACGCTGTCTTGAATGTGTGCGTGAGCGGCTACGATGTGCAGAATTTTTGCGGGAACGGCGATGCGACGAATATTGACGGTTGCGGAGTTCGGCGACTTCGAGTGACAATTTCTCTATTTGTTTCGTAAGCATGCTGATTTGTAGGCTTGTTATTGCGTTGATCTCATTGACTGCAGCAGCTGGACTTGTTGATGAAGGGCTTGCTGTGGTAACTGCGGCGACTGTGGCGGGCCCAAAATGCTCCATCATTCTGTCCGCCATCGCGGCCTGCACGTCGAGCGATGACTCTGCGTTGACGGAGAGAACGGCGCGGACTTGAGCGGGCAGCTGGTCGAGCCACATCACCTTCAAAGCTTCATCCGAAAGTAACTTGCCACTGAGGTCTCGCATTTTACGCAGCAGCTGGCTCGGTTTGTTATCGCCGAGTTCGAGTCCGCTGAGTAGCTTCTGTAACTGCCGGTGGTCTGACTCTTGGTACGTTGAGATGAGTCTGTCTTTGAGCGTGCTGTACTTGCCGGTGGTCGGAGGATGTAAGATGATGTCTCCGATTTGTTCCAGGTCGCTGTTGCCGAGTAGAGGGACGACGAGGTTGAATTTGTGCTCCTCACCTAACTTGCTGGCCGCAATGGCGGCTTCAAATTGCGCGAACCACAGGCGTGGGTTTTGGCGCCAAAATGGTGGTAGCCGGGCCGGAAGTGAGATTGATGCCACGTCGCTCTTCTCTGCTGTGGTGCCCTGAGCATCGCTAAACTCGTCGGCCTTCATGGTGATGTTTCTTCAGAGATTCGACTGGGATCTCGCAGGAGTTCGATGTTGCAGGAACTCAGGCTTCGGCTTCTGGATCGTGTTCGGTTTCGCGGGGTCACCAATTTAGTGTTAGGGCACCGTGGTAGTTAGGTACTGGTAAATAATACTCAGATGAGGAGTTGTAAATGAATAATGATTTATTTTATAAACACCCTACTTTATATACATTGACAATAGTACACTTAGGTCTAGCGTTTCACTCTTTACATTTGCCTTGACCAATAGCGACGCGCCGTAGGACGAGCCGCGCGCGGGGCGCGGGGCGCTGTTTTGCACACGGCGCTAATCGGTGCGAGGGCATAAATATGGGTCGCGCGCCGAGCGCGTTCCTTTTCCCCCAGGTGCCGTCGTCGCGTGAAGAGCTCCCGCCGATCCGCGAAACGCGTGTGTCATCAGCGTCGTGTGTCCATCGGCGAGGTCCTGAGGTGTGCAGTGAAGACAAGGAGGGTGCTGGTGCTTCTGCTTGATCTGCATGCGCTTACAAACCGCTTCTTTCGAAGCGAACCGCCAAACGTGTGCGGCGCGGCGTTGTGATGACGCCCGTGCCGCATCGTTGTTTACTATCTTATTTCTTATCGGAGTGTGCTCAAACGTGCTTGTCTTTTTCAAGACGATTGTTTCCTGTTTCTTGCAGAGTGTCAAAAACGTAAGGTAACTGTTTCGGTGGTATCTGGTTCAGTGGTATCTGGTTCGGTGGTATCTGGTTCGCTGGTATGTGGTATCTCAGGTAACTGGCTCGGTGGTAGTCTGTGTGACTGGTACTGTGCCACTACAAATTGAAATGTTTGTTGTTGTTGTGTTTATTGAAATATTGAATTGATTCTAATCGCCCATTCGAAAAGGTAGTTTTCGTATGGAGAAGAATGGGCAAGAAACTCCATCGTTACTCTTTTAAAATGTTTTACAAGTTCTTATAAACATAATATTTAATTATATGTGAAGACGATGCACTCAATTCTGTGATAGATACATCGTGCTCACATATTTACAAATATTGTAAAAGTAGATGATTTTCCTAGAACTTTCGCTTTGATAAATCCAATTTAATGGAGTGTTACATATGGTTTCCTTATGATGTTTTCCGGTTTCCTCACGATGTTTTCCTTCGCCATATAATGGATGTCCAAATGCGTCCAATTTAATGGATGCCCATTGCGTCCAATTTAATGAATCACATGTCTTCGAAGTATTGGTTCTCAGACATGCCGGTTTCCTCACGGTGTTTTCCTTCACCGTTGATGAACAGTGGTGATGAGTGAAAATACACAAAATGCCTGCCTGGTTTCAAACCCACGAACTTAGTCGGGCTAGACCATCACCACGGTTGTGCTGAAATTAAATGCTATTATTATGTGTATGTGCCTACGTGTGACATGGTGAGTGATCTTGTCTGTTCAAACTGTTAAATAGCAAGGTGTATTATTCTTTTGACAATATTTAAATGACAAATTTTAATTATACTTTTTAACTTAATCCAATATAAGCTCATGTTAAGACATACTAAATAATTTTGAGTATTGTTGTATGTTTTTTTCCACATGACATTATGGAACCTTTGATATTTTGTATGCCTTTTGGCGGGGCACAGCTCGGATCTTATGTATTTATAACACCTTTTGTATGTACCCTGTGTTCACGAAATAAGTGAATTTGAATTTGTTTCCGTCGCTGTTTTTATAGGTGGTAGGTGAGTCGTTGAATTTAAATCACACTGATCTGACATAACTTAACTTGTTTGGTAAACAATAATTATTGAGATCTTCTATTATTTTACATCTGTCATTGTGGTTGTGTCCTTACACCTCCTACCTAATATATATCTTACTTCGTTTCTTTCCATATTCACGAACCTACCTTTAGATTCAACGCTTGTATTTCTATATTATGGTCCCAACAATTGCCATGGAATTTGAACCTTATCATGAAGGTATGACATTAAGTTTTGTGTTCCCAAAATTGATAATTATCTGAGAGTCTGAATTCGAATATACTGAGACTTCTAATTACTCAGTTGATTAGATCATCCAAACAGTACTAAAGAGCTTCCCATATTTCGATATAACTAGGTACTACAGTAACTTAGTATTCCAGTACTAAGCCATCTCCAAACATCGTTTATTTATATCGTTAAATAGATAATATAATGGTTCTAAGCAGTTATAGGTAAGGTATACTTGCAGAAGTATAATTTGTTTGAGATCCCTATCACATAGTTTTGAATATTTGCTGTTTATATGTGACGGATACTTTGACAAATTTATACTTTTGCTATGTTTTTGCTGTTGTAATGTTTTATTATTTTTAAACAGCGGATGTGTCTATGCTTAGATTTATTTATACGGTCTTATTCATAACTAGCTTCTGCCCGCGACTTCGTACGCGGATCCTGTTGCTTATGCCAGCGACAACGGGGTCGTAAAAATCGGAGATCTGAAACGTCTGATGTCGAATTCTAAGAGCCCAGAGACTGAAAAACAACGGGATGCGCGAGACGATTCGAGACGTCATTTTCAGGCAATAATGAACCAATAAGGTGGTAAACTTGGCCTTGCACTTTGAATGTTGGCATAAATTGGCCTTCTGAAATCTGTTCTGCACCAAAAGATGTCATTTGAAAGGCATTATTGTACGAACGTATGTTATCCAAGAAATGTTTTGACTGTGGATGGTCACCGATTAGCAGTGATCTTAATATTTCTGGAGGATTTTGTAATATTTCAATATGTACTTTCCCACCTGAGCAACACATACCGTTTGTTTCTTTTTGCCATTTAACAGCTTCACAAAAATTACAATTTTGAACCATACCTCCGATGGCGGAATATGTGGCGTAGTCAATCATAGGAGTATACGTAAATGCACTCCGTTCCTTATCAACCCAAGGAAGGTCGCCATGCCCTACGGCTATATCTTGAGACACATCCGATTCTTCAGATGATATCGACATTCTGTTCAGAGAATGTCGAAGTCGATCAGAAGTCAAACGTTCGTTGCGCTCTTCTTAATCTGTCTCTTCATGCCGTACTCCAGCAATTCTTTCTTTCTCACTTTCTAACTGATTATGAGTATTTTGTTGTGTGCGTGTTCGGGACAATGTATGATAATCTCAAGTTCATCACTTGTTTCAAAAGACCTGTTACCTAGTATATGTGCGAATACGCTGAGAACTCAAGCGTGATTCTGTATCGGTAAACGTTTCCGATTCGCGAGACAATGCATGTCGCTCACGATCAGCGGACAGTCGCGCATCACGTTCCGCACTTGTCTCTAGAGACCTAGAAGCAGATGCGTAGATATGCTGAGAACTCAAGCGCAATTCTCTATCCGTGAACGTCTCCGACTCGCGAGACAATGCATGACGTTCACGATCAGCGGTCAGTCGCGCATCATATTCTTCACTGGTCTCTAGAGACCTGGATGTAGATGCGTAAATACGCTGAGAATGCAGGCGCGCTTCGCGATCCGAAGAGGTTTCCACGGAGCGAGTTGCAGCCTGATGTTCTCGAACAGCATCAAGTCTCTCCTGACGCTCTTCGGTAGATTTTTGGGATCTTATGATCCGCAATCTTTTAGCTCCTTTGGAACATTGGAAAAGATTTGACCTTTTTCTAGGCATGGTTATAGTTTTATTGTGAAGAAGATACCTGATCAATTAAAATCTAAGTGACTGCTCCCCTACCAAGGGTGCCCATACACGGGGTCGTCTGGCGCCCATGTGCTGGTTTGGTCCCTGGGGTCGTCACGGCGTGCTATGTGTTCTGGTGCGCCAGTGATGGGGAGTACTCCCCAGAGGAGGGTCCGGTGACAGACAGCCGCGGCGGGTTCACGGATGAGTGCTAACGCGTGCCCATATTCCCGCTGTAAGCGGCAGAGGAGGACACCGTGGAGTTTTAGTGGGTTAGAGTCCCACATAACTGTACTATCTCCCCGTGGTAGTGCAGAACGCATGAGCATTTCTTCACGTTAAAAAAAAAAGGGAGTTTTGGCCAGTAGAGTCAAATTTTCAATGATATACCATCGTCATCGAAAATCAGTCCTAAACTGTTACCGCCTTCACCGCGTGGAGGTGAAATTAGTGATAGTTTTGATTTCCACATCAGATGTTTCTGATCTTCGATTTTTAGGGTTCCGTACCCAAAGGGTAAAAACCCTATTACTAAGACTTCGCTGTCCGTCCGTCCGTCCGTCCGTCTGTCTGTCACCAGGCTGTATCTCAAGAACCGCGGTAGCTAGACAGTTGAAATTTTCACAGATGATGTATTTCTGTTGCCGCTATAACAACAAATACTAAAAACAAAATAAAATAAATATTTAAGGGGGCTCCCATACAAATAAAACGTGTTTTTTTCGGCGTTTTTGCCGTCTGTCTGTCGCCAGGCCGTATCTCAAGAACCGCGGTAGCTAGACAGTTGAAATTTTCACAGATGGTGTATTTCTGTTGCCACTATAACAACAATTACTAAATAATAATAATAATAAAGCTTTATTAATTCCCCACACTTCAAAAAACAATAAAAAATTACAAATATCAATAAATAAAAATAAGTTCATCAAATTAAATTAAATCAAATAAATTAATTGGATAATCTGCATAAAAAAAGAAATAATTGTGATTAAAATAAAATAACATTAGTTAGTGTGTGGACCCCCTTCGGGTAAAAGCCTCCTCCAAAGAATTCCACTTTTCTCTATCTGACGCGGTGGCTAGCCAGTCCCGCCCTGCATTCGCAATAATCTCGTCCTGCCATCGTGCGCACGGCCGGCCTCTGTTCCTGGTACCTCGTGGACCTTGCCATTTAGTTGTCCTGATTGTCCACCGATCATCAGAATACCTTGCAACATGGCCTGCCCACCTCCACTTCAGGCTTAGCGAAAAAGTGAGAGCATCTTTTACTTCAGTTCTGTTGCGGATGTCTGTGTTTCTCACTCTATCGCTTACTTTAATACTTAGGCAGCTTCTCTCCATAGATCTCTGTGTGGTTTGGATCTTGTTTCTCGCCTTGTTGTCGTATATCCAAGTCTGGCAACCATAAGTGAGACATGGCAAAATAGCAGAGTCCAGTACTGTCTTTTTCAGTGTGATCGGAAGTTGTGATTTGAAAATCTCTTTATAAGCCCAGTATTTCTTCCAGGTAATAGCTATCCTTCGGTCTATTTCCTCAAAATTCCTGTTTTTCCTGAATGAGATTTGCTTGCCCAATTGCCACAATTACTAAAAACAAAATAAAATAAATATTTAAGGGGGGCTCCCGTACAAAAAAACGTGTTTTTTCGGCGTTTTTGCCGTCTGTCTGTCGCCAGGCTGTATCTCAAGAACCGCGGTAGCTAGACAGTTGAAATTTTCACAGATGGTGTATTTCTGTTGCCGCTATAACAACAAATACTAAAAACAAAATAAAATAAATATTTAAGGGGGGCTCCCGTACAAAAAAACGTGTTTTTTTCGGCGTTTTTCCGTCTGTCTGTCGCCAGGCTGTATCTCAAGAACCGCGGTAGCTAGACAGTTGAAATTTTCACAGATGGTGTATTTCTGTTGCCGCTATAACAACAATTACTAAAAACAAAATAAAATAAATATTTAAGGGGGGCTCCCGTACAAAAAAACGTGTTTTTTTTCGGCGTTTTTGCCGTCTTTCTTTCGCCAGGCTGTATCTCAAGAACCGCGGTAGCTACACAGTTGAAATTTCCACAGGTGATGTATTTCTGTTGCCGCTATAACAACAAATACTAAAAACAAAATAAAATAAATATTTAAGGGGGCTCCCATACGACAAACGTGTTTTTTTCGGCGTTTTTGCCGTCTGTCTGTCACCAGGCTGTATCTCAAGAACCGCGGTAGTTAGACAGTTGAAATTTTCACAGATGATGTATTTCTGTTGCCGCTATAACAACAAATACTAAAAACAAAATAAAACAAATATTTAAGGGGGCTCCCATACAAAAAAACGTGTTTTATTCGGCGTTTTTGCCGTCTGTCTGTCGCCAGGCTGTATCTCAAGAACCGCGGTAGCTAGACAGATGAAATTTTCACAGATGGTGTATTTCTGTTGCCGCTATAACAACAAATACTAAAAACAAAATAAAATAAATATTTAAGGGGGGCTCCCGTACAAAAAAACGTGTTTTTTTGGCGTTTTTGCCGTCTGTCGCCAGGCTGTATCTCAAGAACCGCGGTAGCTAGACAGTTGAAATTTTCACAGATGGTGTATTTCTGTTGCCGCTATAACAACAAATACTAAAAACAAAATAAAATAAATATTTAAGGGGGCTCCCGTACAAAAAAACGTGTTTTTTTCGGCGTTTTTGCCGTCTGTCACCAGGCTGTATCTCAAGAACCGCGGTAGCTAGACAGTTGAAATTTTCACAGATGATGTATTTCTGTTGCCGCTATAACAACAAATACTAAAAACAAAATAAAATAAATATTTAAGGGGGGCTCCCATACAACAAACGTGTTTTTTTCGGCGTTTTTGCATTGTGGTACGGAACCCTTCGTGTTGGCCAGTTTTTTTATAAGTCAACAGGAAATGCCCATCAGACCGAACAACTTTTGCTAAGACGTCATTCCTATATATGTTATGGTGTAGCTGGGCTCTTGGAGTTCCACATCAGGTGTTCCAGATCTTCAAATTTATTCTCTCGGCAGAAAATGCTCATCACGTGGAACAATTTTTGCTATGGTACCATTTTTGTATCTCTTATAGTTTAGCTGGTCTGTTGCGGTTCTGCATCAGGTGTTCAAGTTTCCAAGATAAATTATAGCCTATATGTTGCCCAGACATAATACCTATACAACAAAACAAAAATCATTCAAATCCTTCCAGTAGTTCCGAAGATTAGCGTGTACAAACAAACAGACAAACAGACAAACAGACAGAATTTTTTTTTCGGATTCGTACCCTATTACTGTTTCTAAACCCCCCCCCCATTTTTTTTTTTTTTATATTTTCAATGTACAGACACAGTTTTTCTACTGTTTTATTATATGTATAGATAAGTTATAGAACATCTAAAGTCTTGCTAATGTCTCGTTGTCAAAAATTGTTATTCATAAACGCATTTTAGCCCTAAAACGTTCTATAAACCTACTATAAAGTTATGAAACCCAGAAGCCTACTATAACAGTACTATAAGGAAAAAAAAATGGCCGACTCTATACCAGCTGATAGAAAATGATGTTTGACCTACAAATGTAACATGTGCAGTTGTATTTAATTTATGTTGCACTTCTGTTTAACCAATTTAGTTAGTTATTATATAACTACAATGCAAAATAGAAGCGAGGAAAAATATAACGAAGGACATAATTCGTCACATCCACGGCAAACTTACGAATCTTCAGAAAATGCATTTTACAGGGAATGTTAAGTTTTTTTTAGTAACAGCTAAGTACCGTGGTACATTTGGTTTGGTTTGTTTGGTAAGATTTAATCTTAAAAAAGTAGTATTTTTAAAACCAAATGTACCACGGTACCTATATACCTAGGTATAGGTACCTGTTACTAAAAAAAACTTATCATTCCCTGTAAAATGCATTTTCTGCAGATTCGTAAGTTTGTCTTGGATATGAGGAATAGCAACAAGAATTACTGTGGGACGCTGCTGTTTTAGGCTGTGGAAACAACGCTTTCAAAATGTCTTTTACATGCAACAACCATAGTGGCTAGAGCAGTCCTTTACAATATTGCAGTTGACCATGGAGACATTCAGTTAGAGGGTAGGTAGCAATATCAATGAATATCATACAGTCACCCCAAGAAGTTGCAAGGGGAAATGCAAATGCTAATTTACAAACTTTTCAGGAAACATTCCACCGAGGTAGCCTCACTTTACCAGGTTAGAGGTACATCTTCCCACTTGTGTCCGGAGACGGTTCAGGGACTTCCGTGTGGATCATGTAGGTTTACACCCTGCAGGGAGATGCTCCAGTAGGGAGTGGTTGTGAAGCTATGTCGCAAACCATGCTCCGCCTCCTATCCTACCCTATGTGTCCCAAAACATGCAGTCAAAGTGACCTCTGCGCTGCCACTGACAACATTGTGGAAGTGGCAAAGTTTTGGGCCAACAAGATCTAAAATACAGTCGTCCCCGCGACACAAAGAAGATAAAGAGGAAACATTTTAGCAAGTAGTGCATTAATAAAAAGCTTATACATATACAGATATCAGTTTAATTTATTTATTTTTAAAATACTCTAAACTTTAATTTGGCTTCTAGAACTTGTGCTAGCAGAACAACATTTTTAAAATGTTTCTTTTCATTTTTTGCCATCTATGCCACCTCTTCTGTTTATTATTTGTAGTGAAGCACCATTCTTCCTATTGTCCTGAAATACAAAATTAATGTTATAATTCTTTCTCTTCATCAAACGAAGTTCTTGACATGCTTACTAAGGAACTTTGTAACTTATAAGTAAATTGGATAGGCACCTAATTCGTAAATCATGCCAGGCCGCCTTTTTCCCCTTTTTTGCGTTGGTGTCAGTCAGTATGTGTTTTTATTTTCTATCTTCTTATTGTGCCCAGAATTCAGCTACTTGTTTGGCGCCATCACCAGCGTCCACCTTCATTTTCTATTATGGAAACTCTCTCCCTGACCAATTCTTCCAAAGATCTAAGGAAAAGCAAAAGCAAGAATAAGTTTAAGAAATAAAGATTGTTTACAAAACAAAACTTACTTTGAACACATTTTAGTTGTAACAGTACAAACCTTATCGTCCTCCAACCAAAACGAGTATTCACTTCTTTGCCCTTTCTTGGAACTAGTCTCCGGTCTTAATTCCATTTCTTTTAAATACAAAAAAATATTCAAAGGTTTTCGCTCGCCTGACAATAAAATTACATTAACAAATTCACTGTCAAAAATGACGTTAACGCGGCAAAACTGTCGAAACCGTAGACAATAAATTAGTTTTCCGTACGTCATAATGTCTATGGTCACAATTATTTGGTGCGTAGACAGATATTCTCGTTTGATGACTCAATATGTTGACCAATTTGTTGGATGACTTCAATAAAATGGCAACATTTATATTTATATTGAAGTTATAGCACGTTTTAGTTATCGAACGTTTATGAAGCGTTTATGAATACAAAATTTTATCGAACGTTTTAAAGGCTTAATGAGCATTTTAACTAATGTGTGCTTTAAACCTTCTATAAGCTTTTTTTATGAATAAGACCGATAGTGTTCAATGTGTGTAATGTGATTTACCTGAGTTTAGATTGTTTCAAGGGCCAGTGTTGGTATTAACTTAATGACAACAATGATGTTGGCATGTGCCTAATACACATCATGGAGTTTGTATATGTGTCCCAGTATTTATAGAATAATTTTTCTAGACAGATGTCACATTCATAAACGTGCTTGTAATTCTGATCGTTTGCCTGTGCGGATGCACAATATATTTTGGAGTCTAATATGGTATTTTATTGAGTAGTCCACGGAATTACCAACAGCGCGTATCTACCTATTTCTGTGATTATTCTTCCTTTAATTTTTTTTTTTTTTTTTTTTTTTTTTTTACCGATTGAACAATAATAGATTTAGAAGATATTTATGAGTCAATGCGATTTTTTTTTTAGGGTTATTGTTAATTTAGTAGTATCATTAGGTACTTTTAACCACTTCAATACCTATTAGGTACTACTTGACAACATTTCCGGTAGGTAGTTCAAGAAGTTTAGTCTGACAAAAGTTGTATTTTTGCCTGTTGGTTAGTTAATTACCATAACATTGAATCATCAAAATAATTTATAATCGTATCATGTTCTAGAATACTGGGTTGTCCTGGTGATGATCGCTGAGCGAATTGACTGCCCCTACATTAGGAAATGCTGTAGCAGACATGTATAGCCAGTGCACTTAGTTTTAATTGACATTGACATTATTATCTTAATTTTAATTCCATTACCTTTTTAATTTTGTATTCGTTAATTTGTTTTATTTCTATGCATTGAAATTTTATTCTGTGGTAGTAGGCATTGTAATATTTTAATTTCATTTGGGTCTTGCCTGAATTAAATGAATTTTATTAATTTTTTTTATTTTTTTATTTTAAAGCTGCATCCTAACCAACTTTCTTACGGATGCAGCCGAATAACAGTATTTCATATGGGGCGACTGCCCACCTGACCTCCAGAACCCAGCCACTGGGTAATACAATAGGTACCCCTTGGCAAGACTGGTTGTCAGATTTTCGGGCTTCTACCCGTAACGACTGTCAAAGATCCACGAATGACATCCGGGACCAACGGCTTAACGTGCTTTCCGAGGCACGGAGGAGTCTCGGTATGTAAAGATGGTCACCCATCCACAGACCAACCGCGGCAAGCATAGCTTAACCTGATCAAACGACCTGTGCGGCTGTTATTATTTAGGCCTACTTGTACCCCTACTACCTACTGCGTAAGCAATACTTGTACGCCTGGCAAGGCAGCACATAGTGACATATTTTTTCCCATCATGGGCCAGTATGGTATATCTATGTGTACAAATAAATATATTTTAATTTGAGTTTTAACTAATCTTCCATCAATATAGACTGACTTCTAATGTGACAAACAATACAAAAGATGGTGCCAATCTCATACTGAAGGTATCAATACTTTCACACAGACCATTGTAATACTAGTAACAGGCAGTATTATCAACTATGTGATACTTAAATAAGAATTATAATCTCATAACCACATCACGCCTGTACCTATGTTTGAATAGGTAAGCAATCTTTATTGTTATAAGTACATTATTGTCTTGGTTTCACATAATGATACATGGCACCTGTAACTTAGTGACCTTTGATAGTACCACAAAACTCCAACAGAAGAAGGGAACTTCTCTTCTCAAACAAAATTGATTTACCGATTCATCATATCATAAGAAAATATTATGTCATACTAATTCATGTTACAGGTGAAAACAGTTTTACTAAACATTTTGTTCATCTATCTACCCTTATGGAATCACTGGTCCCCAAGTCACAGGCTATAACCTAGTTTGGGTGCCAGGAGATAATACTCAATGCACTTTATGTTGTACCATATTACTGTACTTGTAACCTTTATGAACATTTTACTGGAAATAAACATTAGTATTATTATTTTTAGTGTCTTTTTTTTCTCACCTCTTAGGCTGGTTTTAGCTACATTTACGGGCTAAAGTCAAGTAAATGCAGCGTATGGTGTGTATTAGAGTGTTTTCTTCCTCTAACTGTATGAATTTCCTAACTATTCTGCAGGTGTTTAAGATGGCAGCTTTCTGTTGTTATTATATTATTATTAATTAATCATTGCAATAACATCAAACAGCAGTTTACTGTTATTGTGATTTTTTATTTTCACTTTGCCCCTATTTTATTTCAAAGTATGTATACTTATTATTTTAACTGGTTGGTAGGTACTAGTACCTAATTATAGTAACAATTACATAGCTTTTGTCTTTCCCATAGTCTGTTGATACCGATCTAAATTTAGATCGGTATTTATGTCACCCTAGAACTCAGGTACACATGTTAAGCATTATCAGTAGTACTCATTAGTTACTTATTCCTACACGCAGGAAATTTTCCTCTGTGGAACGGGTCTACAATATGAGACTTTTTACTACCATCAAGTACCTAATAACCCATTTTTTTTTTTTGCATTGTTTATGTTTAATAGGTATTACAATGAATACATTCGTTTGGGTAATTCTCCCAACATGGAGAAGAGTAGCTCGTTTCATAAATTTCAAGTGCCCTCTTCCATTTCCTCCAACTAGTGCCGACAGATGTCGGATCGCCTTCGCAATCAAAATGGTCTTAGTTGGGAAGTGTGGATGATGCATGAGTCATTTTGCAGCTTGCATTAAAATGTATTTACTCTTATTTTACGTGCGTGGCTTTTACTGAAAATCAGTAACAGTATTACAACTGCATGCCCTATTATATTTTTGTAAGTACTTATTGCGTGAGTCATTTTTTTGGGGCGACCTGTAACAGGATTTTGAGACTCGTATGCGTGGCCTTTTATCTTTTATATAGATAACAGTATGCGTAGCCATAAGGTACTTGTTAGTATTTGCGTGGCCTTTTATCTTTTATATAGATAACAGTAACACTACTGCGTAGCCATAAGGTACCTGTTAGTATATGCGTGGCCTTTAGACCATTTCGGATTCAGCATGACCTTTGACTTATGTGTAAGTATGACTAACTAAATATACTGAATAACTTTATTCAGTAGCGTTACTTTACTATTATTATGGAAATTGACTGATAATAACCTTTATCTATTAACATATTAGGTTTATTAACTGGTTGGCAGTAAATATGCTAGTAATTAAGCCATTATTATCGCAATGGACTGCGATAGGCTGAGTTGATTGATTGAAGCCATTATTGATGCTTACACTAACATTTCCCGGTCTTTTCTCACATTTATCCGTTAAGCATGGTCGTATTGAGAATAGTATTTGCGTGACCTTGATATTTCTGTGTCGAAATGTAAACAATTGATCCTGGCAAAACCAGTGACCTGATTAAAATAGTATCCAATGATTTTGTTTTATTTTTACAATAGGTGGGTATGTAGGTTATTTACAACAGAAAAGTTAAGTATGTCCAAGATTTATGATGATAATTGGTTATTATTTTTATTTAAAATAAGAAGCGTGCAAATAACTCAATTATCTTGTTATTTAAATGAGAACACTTACCCAATAACAATAATTTACTGTTTGCATTCCAGCACATTGAAATAATTGCGTACTATTCAGGCATAGCCCTTTGTTTTGTTGTAACACTTGTAACCAACACTTACTGCATGGCCTTTGTAACATTTACGCAATGATATTATATTCAAGGGGTAGATATGGCACTAGCGGGCGCAAATTGTTGCAGGCAAATTTAGACAATATTGTTGTAGTTTCATTTAGTCCGCTAATAGCAGCAACAGTGTTGCCAGTATGATTTCCCAAAAATGGACGGTTGGCTTTCTGAAAAGGTACGGTTTTTAACTTAAAGGTACGGTTGGGTCGGGATACTTCTGTAAGAACTAGATAAGTTTTTTCTTCTTCGAGTTGGCAGTCTGCGACCATAGGTTGGAAAAAAAGTGATAGGGAATCGAATAATCAAAGGGATATGGTAAAGTAGAACATTATTACCGATTGCCATTAACGAACAAATTCATTTGTAAATCAATTATAGAATGAAGTAAAGTCATTATATTCGTTAATGATGCAATGAATAAAAATTTTTTGACGTGACAACGTCTTAAATTAGGTTGCGGCTGGGAGTCACTTATGAAAAAGTGTAACGCTCGGTAACGTTACGATGAGTCACCGAACGAGAGAGAGGCCCGCCGAATGCCTTGCGTCTCTCTCCCACTCAACTATCATTCAATTCCTTGTTCCTATTGTGCAATTTAATTATATTCATATCAATAAATATTCTACCGAGAAAAAGACGTTGTCACGTAAAATCTTCGCCCGTAAAACCGACTTTACAGGCAACCATTTTGACGTGACAACGTCTTAAATTAGGTTGCGGCTGGGAGTCACTTATGAAAAAGTGTAACGCTCGGTAACGTTACGATGAGTCACCGAACGAGAGAGAGGCCCGCCGAATGCCGTGCGTCTCTCTCCCACTCAACCGAGAAAAAGACGTTGTCACGTAAAATCTTCGCCCGTAAAACCGACTTTACAGGCAACCATTTTTTTTTTGACGTGACAACGTCTTAAATTAGGTTGCGGCTGGGAGTCACTTATGAAAAAGTGTAACGCTCGGTAACGTTACGATGAGTCACCGAACGAGAGAGAGGCCCGCCGAATGCCTTGCGTCTCTCTCCCACTCAACCGAGAAAAAGACGTTGTCACGTAAAATCTTCGCCCGTAAAACCGACTTTACAGGCAACCATTTTGACGTGACAACGTCTTAAATTAGGTTGCGGCTGGGAGTCACTTATGAAAAAGTGTAACGCTCGGTAACGTTACGATGAGTCACCGAACGAGAGAGAGGCCCGCCGAATGCCTTGCGTCTCTCTCCCACTCAACTATTCTACCGAGAAAAAGACGTTGTCACGTAAAATCTTCGCCCGTAAAACCGACTTTACAGGCAACCATTTTTTTTTTTTTGACGTGACAACGTCTTAAATTAGGTTGCGGCTGGGAGTCACTTATGAAAAAGTGTAACGCTCGGTAACGTTACGATGAGTCACCGAACGAGAGAGAGGCCCGCCGAATGCCTTGCGTCTCTCTCCCACTCAACTATCATTCAATTCCTTGTTCCTATTGTGCAATTTAATTATATTCATATCAATAAATATTCTACCGAGAAAAAGACGTTGTCACGTAAAATCTTCGCCCGTAAAACCGACTTTACAGGCAACCATTTTTTTTGATAATAATTTATCATAGGAATAATGTGATGAGGAAGTTCAGATATGAAGCGATATTATTCTCTATATTTAAAGGAACAAAAAGTATTGTTTTAAATAAATCACTAGTATAGAAAAGGTACGAAAAAGGTACGGTCTACACTGAGGTACGGTTGTGTGATGAATAGTACGGAAAACCGTACTTTTTGGTACGGTCTGGCAACGCTGAGCAGCAAGCAACACAATACATATAGCTATCTCTTTCTGTGTCATACGTTCCGCATTGTCTATCGCAGTAACTACTTTGTAATAACAACGCAACAATACAGAACGTCGGCGTCGCTCAGTATGAACGTAGTGTATCTTTCCTTTATAATATCATTGCATTTACGCTTATAAGTTGTTTACATCAATCGAAGCAGAATTTATTTTTCGAAACTTAATCATACGAAACTTAGGTAACAAAGCAATCATTAGATGTAACCTTTTACCTTGGTAACGATTTATTTACGTGTAGGTAGGTAGGTACAGCGTGACTACGTTCTGTTTTGACGTGACAACGTCTTAAATTAGGTTGCGGCTGGGAGTCACTTATGAAAAAGTGTAACGCTCGGTAACGTTACGATGAGTCACCGAACGAGAGAGAGGCCCGCCGAATGCCTTGCGTCTCTCTCCCACTCAACCGAGAAAAAGACGTTGTCACGTAAAATCTTCGCCCGTAAAACCGACTTTACAGGCAACCATTTTTTTGACGTGACAACGTCTTAAATTAGGTTGCGGCTGGGAGTCACTTATGAAAAAGTGTAACGCTCGGTAACGTTACGATGAGTCACCGAACGAGAGAGAGGCCCGCCGAATGCCTTGCGTCTCTCTCCCACTCAACCGAGAAAAAGACGTTGTCACGTAAAATCTTCGCCCGTAAAACCGACTTTACAGGCAACCATTTTTTTTACTTTAGTATCCAACTATTAACGATCCTTATCGAAATATAGTCGCTTAACTGATCGTAAACAACTATCAACGTGCATTATTTTTCAGCCTGCATTCTTCCTCTTTTTTTGGTAAATGTTTTCTGCACTTACTTTTATCCTCGTCGCCACTTGTGATGTTCACTGGGATGCTTAATAAAACACACTTTGACCAGTGCTGCCAACTTTGGGGTTTTCCCCCTAAATTTAGGGGGAAGAAGTCTTAAAAGGGGTATTTTTAGGGACAGGTTTTTTTTGGGGTTATTTTTAGGGGCTAAAAGTTTGCTGTGGCGTTATTGATGCTGCCCGTATCCAACGCCTCCGTAGAGCGTGCCTTTTCTTTTTATGCCATTATTTAAAAATACTTAGGAATCGTTTATCCCTGATCAACAATATTACAATTAATTAGTAGTTTAACAATAGGTATTTAGGTACCTAGTCTTTTTTTTTTACAAACTATGTACCTATGCGTTTTATTTTGTGAGTTAGGAACGACTTAGGGAGTTGGGCACTGCATCAAAGAAATTTACCTTATGTGAACCTTAGGGTTTTTTTAGGGGGATTTTTAAAAAATCTTGGGGGCAAATTTTGTTATTGGTTGGTAACACTGACTTTGACAGATACATAGGTAAGGTAGCATAAACGAAATCCAGAGACGTCTGATGTCGGCTACGGCCGGTACAAGTATTGTAATAGTAGCACAGAGTACTTTTTATATACGGAAATAGAGACCAAACTCAATATGCCAAAATAGCACTGCAATCAGCGCCCTCTAAACGCATGATGTGAAACTAATCCCGTTAATCATATACCTATAAGTGATATTTGAATATATAGGTGGTTGCTATAGGTTTTTGTACAGTAAATTATTATTTTACTGGCAGTGTAATTACTAACTAAGAGGAAAATGAAATAAACAAACATTTATAATTTAAAGTCATTTATTGGGTCTTTTAAAACATTTTTTATAATATTTTTTGGCTTTTGCCTGCATTACATCTTCTTCGTCGTAATTTTCGCGCCTACCACACAATATTCTATTAATTTCTTTACAATAATTGAATATAAAAAACCTCGTAGAGGAATTTATTAGATAATCTACTACAGAATCTTTATGCTCTATGCAGTTAACAAAATCAAATGATACAAACATGAAAATATAGGTCTTAATTAATTCTTTTATGTTTTCTTTATAAACAAAATTTTTCAGAACAAAGTTCGAAATTTCTTGTACATTAGAAATGCATTCTATGACGGACTCAGTTGGACTGCAAAGCCACTGACGACCTGCATATTCCCTATATTTGATGTATTCTGCTCCTTGTAATGCAATAAAATCTTTCTTACATAATTCACAGCTTTTAAATATTTTTCTTTTACTGTTTCGAATAAAGTAACCCGTTACATATTGTATTGCGCCTAATATTCGCGGATCTTTTTTCTCACTAAAACTGGTAATGTGTATGTCTGGCATGATGTCAAGAGTCGTAGCAGCTTGGCAGCCATTATCTTTCGTAATTAATAAGGTGTTTAAATTTTGGCACAAATCATTTTCGCAATTGTTACCAGGGGCATGGACACTAGAAATGTTATTAATTAATAAAGTTGTAAAAGCCCCTTCAAATTTGTCAGTTGTAGGATTTGTATCGCGGCACCCGTGACTCCTTATTGCCCCAAAAAAGTTTTCAATGGGGTCTTGATTTAGGTGTCGCATCCAAACAGAGCTAATCCTAAAATCATAATTAATTTTTTTTAATAAAATTTCAAAACCTTCCAGTGTCCATGCCCAATTACACAATGTTGGTACATTTTCCACCTTGCCCGTTTCAGGATGCACAAATTTCATTTCCTTAAGCATTTTTTTTCCTTCTGACCACACTTTATGATGAATGGAAGAGGGTGTGACTGGTCCAAGAAGAGGCTTTCCATGTATTTTATTTTTCTTGCAGTAACTTCCATTGCACGAATCAAATAAATTATCGAAAAATAAAATAATATCTGCCGTTTCTCTGCATTTCATGGGTAGAATTCCTTTGTCTGAAAAAGACATTTTGTTTTAAAAATATTAATTTCCCACTACATTAAAATGAAGGTAAAAGATAATAATTAGTGAAGTATTTATTTATATACAATTAACTATTTTACAATTTAACTCTAAAATATACATATTATACACATGTATAGTATAAACAAGTATATAAAAAAAAGGGAAAAGAAAAAGACAGGAGCTCATTGGGCATCAAAAAATTCGTCAATCATAAGTGCCCAAAAGGCTGGCAGCATTACCACGTTGGATGGCAATGCTTATTCATTGGGCTAAAAATAGGCCAGCCCTCTGGTCACGTGATGAGTCAACCAACCGCTTGGCGATGTCCCGAAATATTTGATGAGCACTCGGACCCCAAGGCCCTAGTGTTTCAACCCCAAACGGCTCAAACATATAGCTCCCAATAAGGCACAGCACAGCCCACCGTGCTAGGAAGATGGGATGGCGCGAGGGTGTCGACACAGGTAGCATCCCACACCAAAGGCCTACCCAACTTCCAAGGCATTATGGTCATTCCATCTGGCCTCTTCCCATCGTCGCGTGCCAAGCCATTGGGTTCTAAAACAGCTGGCACCCCGGCGGTGACAAGAGCCCGACGGATGATGTCGTTAATGCTGGCGTGCCGTGCCATCCGACCAGCGCCCTTGCTGCAGGATAGGCCATGGTGTCCGAGGCGTGAAGTATTAATTAATATTAGTGTAATCAACGGTACATCATGCTACCACAATCTGTCTAAAGTTTATATTTCATCACAGTAATTTGACAGATTTGGATAGTGACTTGCTGTTGTTTATACAAATAATTTTAAATTCAAAATAATTTGACAATTACTTCATTATAAAAAAAATCAAATGAGATTGGGAGAAAATAATGAACCCGTAAATATTAAGTACCTATAGTTTTTATAAATAAAATTAATTTCAGACTTTTTAACATTATTTCTCTCAGCCTGTAATTGCTTACTGCTGAAAGCCTGGCCTTTCCACATGGATAGGACAAGGCGAGATTGGGCTATATACCTCTCGATACCCGCCAAGGGGTTTGGTGGGTATTGATGAATGCCATTTTATGGCAACAGCAAGGACCACCAGATTTACATGCCTTCCGAAGCGTGTAGGAACTCAGAATTTATAATGTTTGGTCAGCCATCCAACTGATACTGGCTTCTTAACTTCCACGATCGCAATCCGAAAAGAGGCGTTGCGACCGCGAGGTCCGCGACTGTATTTATGACTATGAATTTGACTTCAACTACTACTTTACCTGCTAGGAATCCCATGTTTGATGCCACCGTTCTGCTAAAAATCTGGCTGGCATATTTCACCTTCATCTTTGATATTTTTTGAGGTATGACATGGTTGTCTGTCAATTTTGGTATTAACCTGATTCCTTTATAGCCGGGGTTTTCATTGTGTAACAATCTGATGTGTTCCCATTTGGCTGTTTTTTTTATATTTTCTTGTGAGTATTCCAAGTTTTTTGTTAAAAGATTATTTCTTATACATTTTAATAAATGTGGAGGATCATATAATGGTATGATTTCCTGTTTATTTATGATAATAATTCGATCATTTGGCTCTTGCCCTTTCCTTATATACGAAGCATGTGTCTCTTGAATAAGTAGCTTTATTGCTAACCGATTATTAGCCCCTTGGTCACATATTGTGGACACTATGATAAGACCAGCTTCCTGTAATTCGGTTACTACAGTTTTTATTTGCACGGCCAATTCCTGCCCCTTTGTAGATGCTGCAGAAAAAGTGTAACTGACCGGCTGTTTATAATTTTTTATTAGTCCTCTTGCCATAAACACTTGTGCATGGTCAGCAAATTCTGCTTTGGTTTCTTTTCCATTGGATACAAACCCAGACACTCTGTCTCTTCTTTCATTATAACAAATGTTGGCCTTGAGATACATCTCATCAAATAACAGTACACATAATCTATCTTCTACTTTCATTTTTTCTGTCATTTTTTTTAATTGTGTAAAGATATTTTTATTTATTCCTGGCTTTAAATTGGCTTCACTTATCAATTTTGTCAGAGTTTGCGGAGCTGGAAGTACATAGATTTTTCTTAAATATCTATAACCTTTTGGAGTGTGTTTAAAAATTGACAAAGCTAATATTTTTTCTTCTAGGCTAAATCTCCGGCCTTTGTTTTTCTTTTTATGCTCCCTAAACTGCATCATTGTCAAAATTTTTGCACTGCTTGTAAAAGATTCAAGTGTAGCCACAAATGATGCATTACTTGTCAATTTCCTGGCTGCTTTGATATTTGCAGACTGTCTTTTACTCTTGTTACGCAGTTTAGAAAGTTTGTTCCTTACTTGCAGTAACTTCATATACAATTTATGTTCACTTTGTGTTAACCTGCTACCTTTTTTTATTAAAGGAACATGAGCTGAAGCAGTTTTTGTCTTCTTGATTGAATCTATAAACAAAAATAATAATCACTATGTATACAAAAGTGGGCATAGTCTGAAATTGCAAAAAACGTAAGAAAATTTGAATTTCGCGGTCTCAACTACCGATTCACCTTAAACGTGAAAAGATAAGACAGGCAGTCATGGTGACCATCAGAATGACTGCCCAAAATGACCGATACTGATAATGATACCTAAACATATATTTTTTCTAGATTTTTAGGGTAAAGAATAAAGATTTTATTAGAGATTTTTTGTTTACAAAGGGCTGATTTTCCAACGCCAGATAATTTTATTTATGGAATAAATTTGAATTTTTGACAGTTCTTCCAACAAAATCTGTTAGTCGTTAATTTTATTCCACGAATAAAAATTATCTGTCGATTGAAAAATCAGCCCTATGTTAACTAATACAGAAAGTCATATAAAATATTAGCATAACATTTTTTTATTAAACATTTTGTTGATTGAGATGAAAATAAAACAGATTAATCTTTTCTTGCATATAAAATGCAATGTGCGTAGAAGCTTTTACGGCTTTTTGTTATTCTGGTGGATAGATCGTCAAAGCATTGCCATTTTGTGCCCCTGCGACAGTGAGATTTATAGTGTCCAATACAACTGGGTGGAGGTACAAATTCTATTACAGGCAAGTTTTTGTTTTCAGTATCTTTGTAATATTTTTGGTAAATCAGGTTCAAAAGCAATCATATCTTTTAAATTATAATCAATAGTTTTTGTGCCATTGCAACCAAACTACTACTAATAATAATAGCCTCCCCGACCGTTTTCGGTCACGGTGGCCAATCTCAATGGAGATTAGCCAGGTACACAGGAGATATTATAGTGCACAAGTGTGTGCGCAAACACAGGTGCACTCTCTGTTCCTTTACTCTCATAGTCCGATGGGACGGCAATCCGACACGACCGAAAACTACTACTACTACTACAAAAAATATCGTTCTACCCACATGTTAGCTTTTAATAGTATCTCGTAGTCGGAAACTGTTAAAAATTGTGAAAAAAATGGTTTTAGTAGTGAATTTCTATAACACCTTAAAACATTTCGTGTAAAAATCAAATGAAAAACGAGATATGGGGTTTTTATGGTTTTTAAGGATTTTTCTCGATTTTATTTATTTCTCTTAAACTACAGTAGTTAGAGCCGGCGGAGTTTTATTAAGAGTTTTGTTTGATTTTAAGCTTTCCTAAAAATACAAAAAACAAGCATGTCCGCAACTAAGGCAAAATACCACACTGTGTGTGTCACATTTTTTCCTAATGTTCAAAGAGAACTAAACTAATGTATTTCCAACCAACCACTTACTACATCTCTTTTTTTAAGTCACAAGAATCTATAGATGAGTAAGTAATAAAGAAAATACCTGATATGTTAACAGATTTTTTCACAAGATCTTGAACAGTTTGACAATCCTGTATGTCTGGTATGACTACAGACTCTACAGAGGGACCTGCAAAGAAAAAATAATGTCATACATAACACAAGACAGTAAAGTAGATGTTATTATGTTATGTAAATGGGTGTATGGCTCACACGACACAAAAGAACTCAGGATTTCGAAGCCACAAGTTAAATTATTGCTTGCCAAATTTTTATGATGCTTTCATGATTTTTTTATGAAATGTCAAACTTCGATTTTTCTTGTTTAATTTTCCTGATATATAATATTTCGTCTATCAAATTGTTGGTACAAACCTAAAATAAACATTTTAAGTTTGTATTGACATTGACTTCCTTTGTATTGTACTGATGATTTGTGTTAACAAATAATAGTAAAAAGACTATCCAAATAAAACAACTTACTGCAATTTTCTTTGTTTTCATTATCATTGGGATCAGCAGAACTTTGTTGGACATGTCTTGTAATAGGACCCATTCCAAATAAGTGTTCATTGTATTCTGAAAAAAGTAAATATGCAATAACTTAACATGATATTTTCATTAGGTAAATATGTATAAAGAAAGCCTTATTTACAGTTTTTACAACACATCATACAGTACCTAATACGGCACCAGTACTTCTAAGGCTGCTGTGTTTTTATAATTTCTCTACATACTATTTACATTATTTTTCAATATCTGTCAATTTCACATTTTACCTATTGATGTTGAAGGCATATTATGCTTCTCTTCTTCTTCAATATTTTGAATGGATCTCATAGGTCTATGTGCACTTAAAGTAAACCGAGGTATAGTAGATAACCCTGAAAATATTTTTGTTACTTTAGTTAAGAAATAATTACTTTGGTCAGAGTGTCGCCTTGAATGTTGCTTTGCAAGCTTACCTGGTAAATACATTCTTGGTACTGCTAATTGACTTAGTTTGTTATAACGGCAGCAGTGTTCTTCTTTAAAATGACGATGGCAAACTCTGCGGTTTTTGTAGATAGCGTCATTGGCAAGACCCACAATATCACCTCCAACAGCATGTACCCATGATCGGAACCGGTCTATATGTTTATTTGGATTGGGAAATACATGCAGCACAGGGTGCGACTCTGTAAATTAAAGTCATAGTTGAGACTTGGTTCTTTTATGATAAGATCGGTTTATTACAGTTCGGATTGTTACTGTTTTTATTTACCTCCACTTTCTACGCATCCGGGAACACAACAATAATTTTTAGACATTGTGCAAACAAAAGGAGTCCTATCTCACAAATACACAATCACTATTGTCTATAGTCTTTTGAGGTTTCGGCCAAGCCGGAGGAACTTCAGTTCAACTCAACGTACTTGGCGGAGCATGCACAAAGTGTCTAAAATAACGCGAGAAACCACAAAACACAAAAAAACAACAAAATAACCGAATTATCAACAAACATCAACACAATCAGCCATTTTGTTAATGTTGCCAGACAAAAACATTTAAAAACTCTTATCCTTAACCTACCCATCTAGGGTAGGTATTTTGTTAGATTATTTTTAATTACTACGAGCAATAGCAATTTACCAGTTTATGACAGTTTCTTAAAAAAAAAATCGCAGTTTCAATAACTCTTCTTAGTTCCGTGTAAATTGTTTTTACATGGTTTTAGCGGTTTACCTTAGCATTTATTATTATCTACTATAAAAGGAAATTTGGTAAAACATGGCAAGAAATCTAACTTTGTATAATGCTAATAACGTAAGAAGACCATTTAAAACTTGCAGCCTCTACTTTGTTAAATGATTTTTTATTTTGTCATGTTATCATGGTACAGTGCCTCCATCTGAACGCATGCCATGGAAATACACGATTACAATACTATTAAATTGTAAATCTACTTTTCATCACAACATACATATGAAAGGGGTGCCATTTTTATTCAATTGGATAACATCACTAACTGTGACGTTTTCCTCATAGGAAGATTGTCTACCCTGAATAGTAGTCTATGCTTTATACTGACCAGCAAATTGCAAAAAACGTAAAAAAAAATTGAATTTCGCGGGCTACCCATAAAGCACAGTGAGTTCCATAAATACCAAAACTATATAATTTTATTCTATTCTATTTTTAATTATGGCAAGGTACTTCTCTTCTTTTGTCTGTGAAGCAGGTTGGTTTGAGGTGGCGCGAGAAAAGAGTTCCTCTGCTCTAAAAACGGTGAAGGAAAACATCGTGAGGAAACCGGCAAAAATCCTTGTCCTAGAACCAAACATTTGAAGACATGTGAAATCCGCCTTCTGGAAGGACTTGGTAAAGCCACACCAACTAACAAAAATAATTGACAATGACAGTGACACAAACAGGACCATGACGTTTTGTTCAAGATACCAGACCCGATATATTACTTTACTCTATGACCAATTGACCAGACCTCTAGTGTACAAGACCTAAGGGGACCATAGACGATCAATTTGTCATCCGTTGTAAATAATCTAACAAATAACGTTATAAAAAGCTTGTGTTTTTCAATTTGCTGTGACATTTTCGAAATGTCTTTTAAAAAAAAAAGATAACTGAAAATCTTTGTTTCTATGGAAAATTCAAAATCGATCTAATTTGGCTGTAGCACTATTTTTCGAAAATGTTCCTAAGTAACTTTTTAGACCTTTAGGATATAAAGGTCTTAAGGCTTAATATGCGTATAAAGTTTAATTATAATCGGTTCATTCATTTCAAAAAACAAGGGTTTGAAAGTTTGTATGAAATGCCGTACGGCGTGTATGTTGTCTAAGTTGTATTATATACGGGGGATTTTTGAGATGGGGTAGTAAGGGCAGGTACCTTTAGCGTTGTAGCTTCAGGAAAACGGTCATAGGAGACTGTTTAATTTTGAGAAAGGGGATTGAAAATGTTTATATGGAACTTGACATCCCTACTGGTTTGTCAAAATGGCGGCCACGCATGAAAGCTCTTTAAATCAGGTGCATCGTCTTCAGTTCTTTACATATAATTCTAATGGTAGAGTTTTTTGCTTGTTCTGCTCCATACGAATCTACCTTTTGGAAAGGGTGACTAGAATACAATTTTAACGTTCAAAAAAAAATGGTTGCCTGTAAAGTCGGTTTTACGGGCGAAGATTTTACGTGACAACGTCTTTTTCTCGGTAGAATATTTATTGATATGAATATAATTAAATTGCACAATAGGAACAAGGAATTGAATGATAGTTGAGTGGGAGAGAGACGCAAGGCATTCGGCGGGCCTCTCTCTCGTTCGGTGACTCATCGTAACGTTACCGAGCGTTACACTTTTTCATAAGTGACTCCCAGCCGCAACCTAATTTAAGACGTTGTCACGTCAAAAAGCCTTTTTTGTAAATAAAATGATGTCCTTGTCCGCGCGTAGCAAGTCGTAAAGTGTTACATGCTCTGTGGTAAGTCGTAACACTCGTAACCATTTAGTGGAAATTGGAGGTCCAATCGCTCTACTTCCTAAATTTTGTGTACGATCTATGGATAGTGTAATCACGGCGATACGATTTAGAACGACTACGAGTACTACGACTAGTCGGCGTCCGCGCTTTGTTTGAGCAAAGTGGACGATTAGACCGCGCGCACGAATGCTACCAAAGAGTATTTTTACCCGACTGCGCAACGCAAAGGAGTGGTAATGTGTTCATCAGCCTATGTATGTTTGTATGTTCCTTTGAAGCACTATACAGACCAAACGCCTGGGCCGATTTTTATGATTCACACGTCAATCGATTCCTCTTAGTCCGGCGAGTGTCACTAAAGACATACACACGTTAGTGAAAATTCAATATGGCGACTACTATGTATGTATGCACGATCTGTAGTCTAAACGGCTTGATCGATTTCAGCTTGAGAGGTGCCGTTAGATTCGTCTTAATTTTGCGAGTGACACTGGGTATATCAAAATTGAAAAAAATTAAAATGGCCGATTTTTGGCGCAATGTTATGTCTTCAAAATTTTTTGACGTGACAACGTCTTAAATTAGGTTGCGGCTGGGAGTCACTTATGAAAAAGTGTAACGCTCGGTAACGTTACGATGAGTCACCGAACGAACAAAATATATTTCTATAGTTAAAATTTGTGCAATTCTTATTTTCATTCAATTCCTTGTTCCTATTGTGCAATTTAATTATATTCATATCAATAAATATTCTACCGAGAAAAAGACGTTGTCACGTAAAATCTTCGCCCGTAAAACCGACTTTATTTTCTCAAAACCTATCGAGTGGGGTATCAAAATAAAGGACTTTAAAAGATGATTACAAAAATATAAACAACTTATATGGTTAAAAGTAATTCGAAGTGACAAATCGTAAAAAACACGTACCAAGAACTAAATCGTCAGCGAAATCTTTCACATTTGTGAACTAAAAAGCTGGAAATAAAAAAGTTATTAAAAAAAAAAAACCCGACTGCGGTAAAAAACTTAAGTTAAAAGAACTGAAAAGCTAAAAAAACATTACATTTTTATTATATTTTCAAATTCAAATAAATAAATGCTACATAGTGGGCAATGCTATCGTTTCCCATACAGCCACCATGTTGTAACATGGTGGCTGTATGGGAAACGACAGCATTGTCCACAGAAAAAGAATACTATAATATCATAAATTCGAAAGTAACTCGGTCTGTCTGTCTGTATGTTACCTTTTCACGCCTAAACCAATGAACGGATTTCGATGGCAGAGAGACAGATTGCATCCCGGGGAAGGACATAGAATCTTCGATCAATAATAGTACTAGATGAATGATTAGGAACAAAAATAAGTCGCTAAAGCGGCCACGTTTGCACACAGATAAACATTTATATTTCTTACTACGAACTATAGAAAAAAGTTTAATAATATTAAAAAATTCAGATTACTATAAACCTTAACACTCTAACATAAAGTTTATTTACGATTGCAAATGATTAATATTTAAGTCCTTCTGTCATCGAAGCAATAAATTTAAAATGTCACTTGAAAATAAAAAGTCATTTTTATAATAAGTACAAAAATATTTATTCTAAAATGAAACTTAACGTCGAAGCAATAAGGTTAAAAACATTTTGTTGACAATTTCGTACTTACTCCAATTTGGAACTAGACGTAGTTCTTGGAATTACATTTCAATGCTTCAATGTTTGTCAGAATAGTTGGCGCGTTGTCGCAAACATTGGCCAAACAATAATAATATTTGCTTATTGATTTATATTTACTATTTAATTGTGTTACTATTTTATGAAAATCATTTAATGATAAAAACTTACCGAAAAAAAGATATTTCTTCCAAAATCTTGGTGTTACGGTGGTTATTTACACAACTTTTGAACGCGCACTGAGGCATTTTGACGTCTTAACATTGGCTATGATTGGACCATACTAATTTGAAATAAGAGCACAAAAGTATTCGTGCTCGTATTTTTCGGGCCGTTTTTGAAGCGCTTATCGGGCATCTAGTACTATTATTGATCGAAGCATAGAATAGTTTTTATCCCGATATTCCCACGGTATCAACAACGTGCACCAGTACGATCCTTCGCCGTGATTACACTATCCTAGATCGTAGACAATTTAGGAAGTAGAGCGGTTGGACCTCCAATTTAACTATTAATCGGATCGTGACAAGTTGGTGCTGACATCTCCTTGAGGCGCGCGTGGAACACAACGCGCCGTCGACCCGGGCATGGTCCTTACCGGACGGCGAGCTGCCCATTGCTCGCCGTCCGCAAGCCCGCGCCTACGGTGGCCGGGAATCGGCTATCGATTCCCGACGCCCAGGGCGTCTCCTGCGGCGGCTAGGGGCGTGAGGCCGCAAGGATTGCCTTTCCCTCACGCGCTCCGCCTCCTCCTTCGCGAGCATCACTGCTCCCATGCACTCTCGCTCCGTACCATGGCCTGGACTAGGGCCGGACGCCAGAGATCACCACCGCCGATCGCCGCCGTGAGGACACGGCGGTGCTCTGCCCAAGCTGGCCAGATCTCCACCGTATGCTCCACCGCGTCCTCCGGGCGATCCACACAATGGTGACACCCGGGCATTTCCTCCCGCCTTATTCTGAACAGGAACCTCCCGAAGCAGCCGTGCCCGGTGAGGACCTGCGTTAGGCGGAAGGTGAGGACGCTGTGGCGCCTCTCTAGTCACTCCTCAAAGAGGGGACTTATCGCCGCAATTGTGGCCTGTCGTCACAATACCTTAATTTTTCAGATACTTTCTGAAATCTGGCTGATGGTCTTTGACGACTGAGGGACCCATTTTTAAGGGTTGTATTTTTTAATTTATTTGTTTACAAATTCCCAGATTTGTTCTACAATTGTTTTAAGTCTATTATTAAATCCTACGATTTTTATTTTGCGAATTATCAGAGTGGTCCCTCAGTTCACACGCACATGTGCCACTTTACTCATAATTTTGTGCACGTGCAGTCTGTAGTAAGACTCAATACCTAAAATTGAAGTGCGTCAATGCGTACAATGCATTTACGTTTTTTGTAAATGCATCAAATATTCCCTAAAAAAATATTTTAGACAAAAATATTTTAGACGAAATTATTTGTTCGTCATCAAAATCTTACTTTTTATTTTTACTCGTTACTTTTAATTTGACCTCTAGTATATAGTAGTGTAATGATCTAGGAGTAATAGTGTTCTGTGGTAAGGATTTGACCATAGACTACTATTAGACGGAGGTTACACGTTCATTCTGATGTCAGTTCAGTCTGTGACCTTGATCACGTCTAGAATGATGGCAGAATGATGGAATGACGCGCGGTATTACACGGTAAGTCAGACTGACGATCAGTCTAACCGAAAACTTCTACGCGGTAACACGCTTATGCATTTGGTATGGATTTTAACAAGAAAAATAATATGCTCCCGTTGCCTTCGTAGACAGGGCTAATATTATAATATTATTATATATATATATTAGTAGAAAAAGAAAGCGGTGGTATAAAAAGTGGCTAATGAAAAGACCATAAATTTACTTAAATTTACTGAATGAGATATGAGACGGATAAAGATAAAGATATATTTATTGCATAACTGTGTACATAAAGTTCTTATACATATTTTTTTGTTTGTTTCAACAGTCTACCCGAGTCGGATATGCAATAGTAATAAGAAATTGGGTACCTACTTACAAATTCTATTTTTTATCAAAAAAACTCATGCAGATTAGGGATGTGAAAAAATAATCGATTATAGAACAAATCGATTAATAATTAATTATTTTTCTATAAAAATCGATTTTTATAATCGATTTACATATTACAAAAAATCGATTAATAAAAAATCGATTTCTTATTCACTGCCGATTTTTTTTTCACCTAGAATTTAGAACGGCCGCGCAACACAGCTTTTTAGTCAGGAGCGCGAAGCCGCAAAGTACCGCGAAGTGTACCACTAACTAATAAATGAATGACGCTAAAGGGCGCTCCACACGGCTAAGATACTATAATATTTTATCTTTGTAATCCTTTTGTAATCCCCATAAATATGAAATAAATAATATTATCTTCGTCGTGTGTAATGGTCCATTGAATTGTATGGCGAGCGATATTGTATCTTAAGGGGGAAGCGCTAAGGTGGCCTGCGAAATTCAAATTTTCTTACGTTTTTTACAATTTGCTGGTCGGTATTAAGTTGTACGTTGATTAAAATATGATTCGCGGTCGTAACAAATATGTATTTACAGAATTATAATCATTACAATCAGTAATACAACTTGTTAAGTTAGTATAATCCCCAAATGTCAAGATTTCATGAAATAGTCATTCTTGGGGATTACATGGTCTTAGAGAGTTGTGTTGATGACTTTAATGATTATAATAATTTTATTCTGTAAATACATATTTGTTACGGGCGCGCAAAACTTTAACTTAGGAAGATGTATTAATGATTCAAGGATTAAAATTCTCTAAATATGTACCTGTTATTGTCGCGAATAATATTTTGATCAAGATACAACCTGACACTGACCTGCAAATTGCAAAAAACTTAAGAAAATTTGAATTTCGCGGTCTACTACTATCCATTCACCCTAAGAAATTTCTTCCTGCGAAAGGAGAAATTAAAAAAAAAACCTTTTTTGTGTAAAATGAATGTTTCGCTTGTTGATATTATTATTATTAACCCTTCGCATGTCGCGTGTACAGGGTATGTACAGATAACAATAGAATTTCATGCGACGGGTTAATAAAACTGAGTGCTGTGATAGTGATTATCGTTCAGGCGTTTAATTTAATCTATCAAAAAAAAAGGAAAAAATCGATTATTTTTTAATCGATTTTATTACTAGGCAAAATAATCGATTAATTAATAATCGATTTTTTATGTATACTGTCACATCCCTAATGCAGATTATAAAATACCTTATCAATTAACATTTTCTTCAATTTATTTTTAAACATATTTCCATTTAATTCTTTAATTGCTGGCGGTAACTGATTGTACGGACGCCAGCAGGTCAACCTACCCGAAACTGTCAGATTTTCTCAATCAACCTTGAACCTTATGTTTTAGCAATAAAGTCGAAAATCTATTAAAGAAATCTGACAGATTGTAGTAACTTGATGTGCTGGCGTCTGTACATACACCCGAATAGCAGTAACATAGGTACTTTTATATTACATCATATTGTTAATAACTGGTAAATTAATGTCATATTTATATTGTTTCCGAATATTTAGACACAGGAGAAGAAGATGACTATGCTGATTATTATCGAATTAAAGAATCTAATTTAATTTTTTTTTTATTCCAAAGAATAGGTAACATTTCTAATGTAAGAATAAATTCTTTCTCCGGGGCTAATGGTATAGAGATGGAGACGTCGGGAGCGGCGAGGGAGTCGCCGCAGGCGGCGACATGTCGTGCGACTCCATCGCTGTCTAAGCAGTGACTGACATCAGACTGATAGCTAATAAACACACGTTCAGTCTGGCATCAGTCTGACCAGACTGACAAAAATTATTAAAATATTTAAATAATCATCATTCTGGACCATCATTCCATCATTCTACGTGTTATACAATCAGTTTCCCGTCATTCTGACGTAAATCATAGACTGAACTGACATCAGAATGAACGTGTAACCTCCGTCTTACAATACTAGAGGATTTGACTAAAATGCACTGGCAACACTGCTCGAAATTCAAAATTTCAAACTACCCCTTCTATTCTAAACTAAATAATTCTTTTCTTTATCAAAAATTGAAAAATTCTCTTCTCTGATCGCCTCGTCGTCGCCGTAGTTCTTGTCAGTTTGAATTTGTGTTGTTTTGCAATAATTTATGGAGAAGAAAATTAACGAAAGTGATAATCACAGAGCATGGTGATAATGGATGGACAACTATAAATTTATTCTCGGAAACTACAGGATATATCTCTTGCTTGTTGCTTGTTGTCTCTAATCATTTTTGAAGTGTTGTTTTGTTGTAAACGTTGCCAAAAAATGGCGACAATAATTTTATTGTTCTCCCAAGTTTCATGGTAGGTAAAAGCACACGTCACGCACACTTCATTGAGGTATAATGTGGGTATCTTGGTTTCATTGTTCTTGGTTAAATTGAAGTCGAAAGGATTATTCGAAAAAAAAAAAAGTGTTGCTAAAGCTTTTGCTTGTTGTTGTTTCTTGATCTAGGTTGCAAAAAATCGCTTCAAAGTTCAATTGGTCTCGAAGTAGGTAGCACACAGGGATAGTAGGTAGCGTCTTGGTCATTGTTCTTGGTTAAATTGGAATCATAGGGCTCATTAGAAAAAAAAAATGTCCTCTAAAATAAACCTGCAACTCGCTTGTCGAAGAAATTAGTTTTCTCGATTCGTGGCGCTTCATTTCTTATTCTGTCGCTTTGGTAAAAATAGTTGTGCAGTTTGTAATACGCGCGTCATCGGTTTTTTGTGTTCGATGAAATTGAAGTCCCTCGGTCAGAGGGCCGGTTTGGTCCTGTTTTGTAAAAATCGTGAGCAATTCCGCCCACAAAATCCGCCCCTAAGACGACCCACTGACCCAAAATCCGTCGAGCTTACGACTCACCCGAGTCTATGAATGTCATGGCATCAAATCTGCTGTGGAGGTTGCGTCACTTCTTCCCAGCTTAAGCACTAGGAAGTGGTTAAGGGCGGATGTTTTGGGGGACTGTCGTTAAGTAGTTTTGACGTTCAAAAAGTGCTGATTCTCAGATGTATCGGATACTCATCCTACCTACTTTGGGAGGCTGATTTTACCAAGGTAGGTATATCTTTTAACTGTGGAATAAAATTTGACGTCTGACAGTTCTAGTATGGTCAGGATTTGTCTGTACATGTCTGGCTCTTTGGCATTTTATCAAGATGGTTGTCTGGGTGGAGAAGTTAAGTCAATTTGTCAGTCATTGATGGCAATAGGTGTCATTTTTGTGGATCTTTGACAGTTGTTATGGGTAGTCAAAGCCCGAAAGTCTGATAACCAGTCTTACCAAGGTGTATCGTATTACCCAGTAACTGGGTTGTGGAGGTCAGATAGGCAGTCGCTCCTCTCTCCATGTAAAATACTGGTATTCAGCTGCGTCTGGTTAGACTGGAAGCCGAGCCCAACATAGTTTGGAAAAGGCTAGGCAGATGATGATGATGGATTGCCATCATCTGCCTAGCCTTTCCACCAGTTATGTTTGTCCTATGTAATAAGGGACGCACACCTATTGAGGTGTGCATCCCCCTATTACATGGGAAATGGGAATGTGGGAGTACATCTAGATCGTGCAGAATAAACCAATTTTTCTTTTTAACATTGTTATTTATGCAGTTGAACAGTCAGGGACCTGTCACAGGTCATCTCTAGTCACTCCCTACAAGGCTACTGTCCAGACCTTCCAACCTCATGTGTACTTCCTCAGCAAATTGAATGAAGTGTTCTAAATTCTACACTAGTTACATTGTTGTGGTCCGTTCTGAACAAAAAATAAAATTAGAAATATTTGTAACAAAACACCCAACTTTTATTTCTAATTTTATTAATTTTTTAGTTCTATATTATAATATATAAGCTAATCAGAATTAAAATTATATTAATAATATCTACATAATATATAGAAAAAGAAGGTAAAGAATCATTATGGCATCAAAAATTTTGTCTGCATCGCTGTTCACAGAAAAAGTATTTACCCTTAAATTAAAATTGTATATTTTAATCAATCAATGTATTACAATAATTATGGTAATAACATAACATTCTTAAACAAATACTCTCAAAAAATCGAGTGAACCCATTTTCCCTTTACTTTCACACAACCTCATAATAGAGGCATTGCGTTGTCTCATTTTCTTTTTAACCGACTTCAAAAAAGGAAGAGGTTTCTCAATTCGACCATAATAATGTCTTGTCTACTGCGGCATTGGCTTTTTCTATGGCATGTTTAGTGTTTACTTGTTCTTCATTAAGTTTTCCAATTGTTTCATATAACAAGTTTTTTATTGTCTAGCAAGGTATTCCAACGACGATGCACAAGACATTGGGGAGTGTATAAAAAAAACAATTTTAATGACCCGCACCTGATCCGACAGTCGTTGTGTCGAAACGTTGACAGCTGGTTCAAGCACCTGAAAAAGAGAGCATCCGAACAAGGTACCCGGTCAGAATGTTTCCTCCCTCTGTAGCCCCATAGTATGAGCGCATGACATTTTCATTGATGGATCGTGTCCATCGATCGATCGTTTCAGAGTTTATGGAATCGATAAAAAATAAGAAAAATAAAATGTAGCAGTAGGTATTAATTTTTTATAAATAAAAAAAAAATTGCATATTTGGTACGGCATGCATTTTATATACCTCCATGGAATATGCCAAATATGGGACGAAATGCAATCAGACCAACTTTTATCATCGCCCTATCAATAAAACAATTATAGTCAATATCAAATATCCTCTTTATTGGAAACAAACTAGCATAACCTTAATCTAATAACATGAAACAAAACAGCAATCATCCACTACATTTACTCAAGTACTACTGGATCTAGAGGAGTATGATACTCCAGAAAACAATTCCTTTTTTTGTTTATGCATAAATTCATTTTACATTTGACACACCAAATGAAAGTTTGGCCGCCACATTCGTTCCTGCATCTTTGTCTTGATTCCGTCCAGTCGGGAAAATGATGGAAACCGTCTTCTGCGACTTCTCTTGCAGGCATCTCAAATTTACGCTTGCTTTTTTTAGCTGGAGGTGGTTCATCTCTGACAAATACAGGCCTGTCTCGCGTTTTTGGTGTGAAGATCTGGGAATCTTTTTTGATTAAAATTTCAGCAATTGCCAATTTGAAATCTAGAAGTGGCATATATACTTCTTCGTTGCATCTGCGCCACAGGAGCCATGAGTTTACACAGACCAGGTCGATCATGTGGAAGAAAACTCTAAGGTACCATTTCTTAGAACGCACTTTGATTCTATAGTACCCTAGCATCGAATCCAATTTTCTTTTCCTGTCATAGCGCCTGACTATGGTTGTTGAATTAACTCCAACATACATAGTGTAAACGTATAATTTTGCTGTATAAAAATAACCGAACTTACAAAAAATAACAAAAACTGATATAAAAATTAAAAAAAAAAAGAAATTAATAAATGAGGTTTTTGTAGTTACAATTAATTATATTTTAAAATTAAGGTCCGCACGCGAATTTTAATTGCAGCTGCAACCGGATTATCACGTAATTATAGATAAACAGACGAAAAAATAGCGATAGTACGATTTCAAAAAAACCTGCAGTATTTAATCTGCATTTAAAGTTAGTACGTAAGTTACACGAAACAATTATTTAACGACAGTAATATTAGTCAAGAAGAATCAATGTAACAAAATAATATCTGTTGTATCCTGGATTATTTCGGCATCTTGTATTCCATATCTCATCTGGTCTGTAATCTTGGATAGGTAATCCAGAAAAACTTGTAAGAAACTGCTCCCTCGAATCTTCACTCCTCAACTTATTTAAGATCTGGGAACAGAATAGTACGAAGGGGAAACCGAAAACTGGGCGTGTTACACGTATGTCTTCAGGCGTATCCTAGACAAAAAACGCACAATAAGAATGCTGTAGCAAGCTGAACCATTTTTACCAAAAAATAACGAGTAGAAATACACATACCTGATAAGATCAAATAGAATTATACACTGAAGACGTCTCTCGGATCCAAATTAGATCATTAACATCATAAAATATATTCATCATGGATTCATCCAATTTTTACAATTATAAGCACTTTAAAGCGAAAGAAAAAAATAGCTCCAGCCGTCAGCAGTGATCTCCAAACAAAAAGTGACACAAACTTCAAGAGAAAATTCACTTGACAGAAGCAGTTAAATATTCAAAAGTTTGATTTTTAAATCAGAAAAATGACCAAAAAAAGGTTGCCTAAAATCTTAAAGAAGGATGGAATGTTTTCAACATTCCATCCTTCTTTAAGATTTTTTTTTTATATTACTGCAATAGGTTGAACATAAGTGAACCACTGTATTATCTAACCACGCCACCACAGCCAAAGTTGTGTCATCAACTGTGGTATGTAATTCTGTCGGGACAGTTCTTTTTGTGGGAATTTTAGCTCCTCCAAGTCTATTAGCCCGAACGGTCCCCAGCGGTAAAATTCCTTTTTTGTGCATCCATATCATAAGGTCCACGCTTGTGAACCAATTGTCAAAAAAGATTTTGTAATTTAGATGTGTGGGCACACTTTGTCAAACGTAGAACGACATTGCTGCAGCAACCTAGGTTTGGATTATTGTTTGCCCATACAGGTCGAAATCGTAAGAAAAATCGTAAGAAACTCCACTGAGGACATGAATTTTGTAGCCCCATTTATGAGGCTTTTTTTGGGTTGTATTGTTTCTGGCACGATTTGTTCGTCAACTGCCAAGTATTCTTCTTTTGGTACTTGTAATAGCATTTGTCTTATCATTGACAAAACTGGACGGATTTTCTGCAGTTTGTCGAAATTTGCATTATCAGAAGCGCGCTGAACGCCGCCACGTCCACGCCGCTTTCTGCCAATATCTGCTTTATCCATCTACTTATTGACTGTGCTGTCGCGCCTTTGTAGAGGGCGCTTCACAGTGATTAAGAGATTGGATACATTAGCAGGTCGGTCTTTGTCTGTGACGTAGAGATAATCTTAAAAAAATTTTTTCAAACTTAATTAATTATATCCTGATTTGTAATGCTGACATGGATATAATTAGTGTAGATAGATGCTAGTTATCCAGGAGCCAATCACGATTCCTTCATTTGGTCCAATCATCCTATGAGACCTCACATGGAGAACGTAAGCACCACAGAGGCTATATGGCTTTTAGGTAAAATATTCAATGTTATAATGTTTAATAATAAAAGCAGGTAATTATCAAATCAAAGAAAAATATTTATGTTTATGAACATAAATAGAATAAGTAAGGTTTATATAACGTCATGTTTCCAATTGATGTTTTTTATTACAATATGAAATGAAATTAGTCAAAGATAAAAAATAAAAATAGTGCATTTAAACTACAATAATACTATGAAAGAACTACATTCAGGTTACATAAATATTTTCTTTACAATTAAAAATAGTAACGCTGAATAATAATAAGTAGTACCTAAGGCGTAATCTTTTTATTTGTTTATTTCAGGAGATTCTGGGTATCCACTCCGAAAAACTATGATGACACCAATATTGGTGAGCGTCAAAATGAAGGGATCAAATCTCCAATGTCTGTCATACATATATAAAAAAATAGTACAATTAATCTACAAGGCAGGATCTCGTTGCACGCCTCTGGCAACTGCGTTAGAGAGTCTGAAAGAGATAGGTAGTAAACTTTGGTTGGTTAAGTTGGCTGTTTTTTACTAATGATGTGGTTAATTGGACAAATTAATTAATTAATGACATTATCTAAGGGTATAAAGGTGTTGTGCGTGTTACTATATAGGGTCCAGAATAAATGATATGCAAGTTTGGTTTGTACTGAATATTATAGTTGTTTAATAAAAGGTTTACATTAGGTACTCGGTTATATTATTCTTGTACGGTTCGTACACTTGCAGAGTTGTTGTTGTTGAGGTTGTGGTTCAGGTTGAAGCGCGTAGAGAAAAGATCACTTAGTTCCCGTTAGGTTTATTACGTATAAATAGTGTTTACAAGTAAAACTGTTGACGATTCCTTTCTCTAATGTTAGTCACGTTATTGTAATGTATGTATATTTATAGTAATAAAATGACGCACGCCTGGTGCAAGCGCACCGCGTCAGCAAAACATGTACAGTTTAAGACTGTACATCTTGGCAACCCCAAAAGAAGATACAAACGAGAAGAGATAGGAAAAGCTATTACAAAGTTAATAAAGTAAATTAATCAATCAAATTCAAAGGCGATGTTCCTTTTCCCAGGTTGAGGCTCCAGCCGCAAGTCCTTTGTTGTTTGTGCTGCGACTGCTTCTTGCTGGCATGGTGTACGGATAACTTGTAGTTCAATATCTTCAGGTGGTTGACTAGTAGGTTTGTTGTTAGCGTTGTTTGTGCAATAGTGCGGACAACGATTCCTCCCAACCACAACAAGTACAGCTATGATGGCGACTGTCAGCAAAGAGTAACAGATGGCATATTGATGAATGACTTTACAAAAAGGAGGAGGTACTATGTTCGGGTGTTTGTATGTTTTTTTTTTTTTTGTATGTTTGTTCATCGAATACGCCGCCAATTGTCGACGGATTTTCAAAATTTTTTTTTTTTTAGAAAGTAGATAGTTCTGAGGTGGTCCCATTGTCACCAAGTTAGGATCTGATGATGGGATCTTTCGAGGGCAACCCTCAAATTTTATAGGCTCACTTATTGTTTTTCGCATATTTTATGAAGTATCTTGTGTATTTGTGTATGGTTGTCACCATCTCAGGTAGCTGGGCTGATGATGGAAGGTACAACTCCTTAACAGTAAGAAGTTACTCGAACAGGCAAGGACTGGTTTAGTAAATTGTTTTGATGTTTGATAGGGCATTTGACACATTTGGTCTCATGATCATCAAGTCATGACCTGATGCTGCAGTCAGGATAGTCTGCAGAGTACCTAACTCCTCGACAACTAACAGCAGATACACACATCAACACCGTCTAGGGATATTTTGTATAAAGTTCTTAAACTCAAAAAATACTGTCCAGTTTTAAATTCTTCTGATGAAAGCTTATTTTGTAAACCTTTTTGAACGCTTCTAAATTTGAATTTGAAAAAATAAATTAAAAACAAAAGATTTACGCGGCATAATGGTAGCAAAGTCCGAAGGTTTCATTTACGTACAGTAGTTGTTGGCTATTTTTTTTGTGTCAAATTTAAGTTTTACAACAGGCTATCGGTTAATTTCGAATTAATGTTATTGTGTGCATCATGCAGCGGCGCCATTTAACCAGAGAGAAAATGTTAAGGGCAGTAGGCATGCTCCAAGCTGGGGCTACTCAACGGAGTATTGCTGAGGAGATTGGAACAAGACAAAACGTGATATCAAGGTTATGGTCACGTTATCGTGCTACTGGTGAAGTGGCTGAAAGACACCCAGGCGGGACGCGCATAACCACTCAACGACAAGACCGATTTTTGCAAGTTGCCGCGAGAAGACAACCAAATGTTACGGCCATGCAGTTGGTTTAGAGGCTCCAGTCAGAGCACCAGTTGCTTGTGAGTGACCAAACTGTGAGGAGAAGGCTGCATGAAGCTAACCTTCATGCTCGCAGACCGCTTCGTACTCCAGCACTACGTCGAGGAAATCATGGACGACGACTAGAGTGGGCTCGTGAAAATTTGCCCTGGGAAGATAACCAGTGGTCTGTAGTGCTGTTTACCGATGAGTCCCGGTTCGGTTTCCATCCCGATACACGTAGAGTACGTGTTTGGTGAGTTCCTGGTCGTGAGAGCCGTCTGCAACATCCTCAGGAAGTCCATTCATACCACGGCGGGACAATTATGGTTTGGGCGGGAATTCGTGTTGGTGGAAGAACAGACCTCGTTTGGATCAGAAACACCATGACGGCTGAAAAATACCGTAACGAGGTGCTAGTACCAATAATCTACCCCCATCGACTACAAATGGGCCAAGAATTCACGCTCATGCACGCAACACCCGTCCACACACAGCCGAGTGGTGACGAGCTGGTTGCAGGAGCACGACGTATCGGTCTTAGGCTGGCCCGCTCAATCGCCTGACCTAAACCCCATAGAACACGCGTGGGACATGCTCCAAAGAAGGGCTTTGAGGAATTTCCCTGCAAACATTGCGACGGAAGAGCAACTTTTTTGCATCTTAGTCGGACCTGGGACAATATACCGCAGCAAGACTTGGATAACTTAATCCAAAGCATGAAAAACCGTTGCAGGACCGTTATTAACGTCATGGGTGGTTTTACTGACTACTGATTTTTCACATAACTGTTAAAAACAGATTAATTTTTCCTTATTTTTCACTTTTTCTTGAGAAACACATTCATTGTTAGTTTTACCATTATTTCAAGTTTTTTCTTTATTTGAATAAAAATTTGTTTACGCAAAAAAAATAGTTTTCTTTTATTCTGGAGTGTAGTCTGATAAATGGGCTTTATAAAAATATATACATGTTGTATGTTATTTTTAATAAATTTTGAGTAAATTGAGTAAATCCAAAATATCCCTAGACAGTGTTGATGTGTGTATATCGTGTTTAGGCTCATTGAAAAGGGCTCGATGTGTGGATAAACGTACTGTTACTGAGGAACACCGAAGACCTGATGCTGAAGCCAGGAGCATCAGAAAAAGTACAAACCTTTAAATTACAGCACCGTAGTCGTGTTTGGGCTCATTTTAAACAGGACTAATTTTAAGTTCAATGCAATGTTGACATAAGTCTGGCCTGATGCTGCAGTCGGTGGCAAAAACTAAAATACTGATCCCTAAGACACCGACTTCCGAAATTAAAGTTATTTTTCAGTTTGTAGTGTTTTTTTTGGAAGTCGCGTTTTTTTTTTGTTAAAAAGTTTTTTTTCTTTGAGTTACAATTTTCTGTTCAATGGGCATTGTTCATATTTTTTTAAATGTTGTAATTGAAAAACCATTTCGAGGAATAGCGTTACTGATCATTACGGACTAATTAATTACGAAAAATATTCATATTTTATTGATATTTTTGATAAAATACGATTGACCTTGTTTGCCCTTTGGTTTGGCTGTACAGTTTTGTATCGTTACCTCGTTATCGTTAAAAAGTAAGAGGCAAGTATTGTCTACAATCTGTCAAGTGTCAAATTATATTTATTATATTATTATTTTTGCTCCCCTTATTTCAGCTACGCTATGATGGCTGCTAGTAGAAATATACTCTAATATCATAACGGTCTCAACTTTAGGCAGGTTTCGCGAGTCAGCTTTAACAAAAGTATCGCTCATTGTAGTCATTTGTGGTTTAGGAAAACGAACAATAAAATTATGTCGCCGCGTGCGTTATTATTCTATTTCTAAGTCGCCGCGTAGATTGTTCTAGTGACGACAGAGAGTAGTATATTCCTTGGACGACACTTACTCATAAAAAAACCATTTGTAAACAAATACGATAATAGGATAGGATTCGAATTCGATTATATAAGACAGTATTTGAGTATTCAGTATTGACACTTTGACAGATGTGATATGGATGACGTTGTGTTGACAGATTTAAATTTTTAATTATGTACTAGTGAAGCAACGGCACTTAATCTATTTAAGCCAAAGATGACGTCACCTACCTTAAAAACTTAAAAAAATTAAATATTTTTTTAAAAAATAACTATTGAGCCAATCATCAAAATATTCAAATTAGTTTCTCAAAATGCTCTAAATTTTCAAAAAATAAAATAAAATGTAATGGTTAGAATTTTTGGACAATCCCCATTGTTTCAATTTCTTGATTCATAGCCTTTGACCGTCGGGTATTTGGGGCATAGCGATATGTTAAGTTCACTATCTTGTTAATAGGTATCAAATGTTGGAGCTGTGAACTCTCATTTGACTGCTGTATTGGCGTTGAGCGTAGATGGTTAAGTCGGTCGATTGCAAATTTGCGATACGCATCCTTGAGGTAACGTCACTATGCTCGATGATGAGATGGTTTGTGATGTGACGTCATTGCTGCATATGATTCGTAACGAACACGTTTCGCAGCAAATCGCCAGCCAGCTGTTTTGTGTTTGTAACTCTATCCAAGTGTCCTTGCATGACGCTCGTTCGACTCACAAGGTCCGTTGTTTTGATGTGATAGCAATTTTGCCTCACACTGAGCGCTTTTGCTGTGTAGGTCAAATGATGGCAGGTTTTTCTTGCATAAGAAGTTCTGCGATTTTTGTTGCATGCAGAGTTTCAAGTCATCTTCAGACATAGACACGTAAACGCTCTTCTTGAAGTTGACAGCGATGTACTTGTTTGATAACTGCACATATGTAGTTTCTTTATCAATGTTAACCGGTAAAGGTATAGCTTTGTATATATCAAAATCTTCGTGGGCTACAACTTGTAGCCAACGAAGACTTGTAGCCTACAAGTGGAATGTGTGCTTCGAATAGGAAATAATTTTCAGTAACTCGTGCTTTCACGTTGATCAGCTTGTAAATATCTTTAATATTTTCTTCGTAGTTTTCAACTGGTAGCGATATGGATTTCGGAAGGTTTCCGGATATTTCCGATAATTTTTTCATCAGACGAACCGGAGTTATCAGATGAACCTCTACATGTCCTTGGTAGACGTTGGGTTAGAGTGTTGAATAGCATTTCTTGGAACGTTCTCCAAGCTGTTGATCAGTAGGTACGTTGTTAATGAAGCAGAGTTGATGTAGGTAGTGGCCGAAAGTATTTCCATTTCCGTGTCGATGGATGCTAGGTTCATGTTGGTCTGATTGATGAAGTTATCAATGGAGTTAAATTGACGCTGAATACCTATTGTCTTTACTTTGTTTCAGTACTTGATTCTCAAGCTCCACAAAATAGTTGTTTGATTTTTTACTAACTCTAGTAAGTAGTTCTCGTTGGTTTGTAGAGATTGTATATCGTTTTGGTATTTCTCAGCGAATTGTTGGTCCAATATTCCAAACAGACTGTTAGCTATGTAGCCGACTCCGTCGATTAGGCCCCGTTGCTTCCTGTTGCTCAGGTGTTTGTGGGGATTTATAAGTATGGAGTTGTAGTAGTTTAGGAGTTCTATTTCATGATTTAATTGTTCCATAGTGGACCTGCAGTGCTGCAGGTTCGTTTGATGAGATAAGTTCTTGATATTCTCGAAGTAAGCTTCAGTACGAGTTCCTTCCCAATAGTTTGTTAGATTGTAGTACATCATTAGTATCCATTCATCGTGTACTGCATTTTGCCGACGGTTTCATAGTATATGGGCCGCTCGCGTTCCAAAGTTGTAATATGAGCAGTCAACGCCGGCGCTCCACGCGTGTAATATGAGCAGTCAACACCGGCGCTCCACGCGTGCCATCAATGGCGCTATAAGATCTTGTTACAAATGTAAACAATGATAAAATTGTTATTAGTAACGTTGAAATAGGATTCTTTGGCCTCCTCCGCCGTTCATTTTTCGAATTCTGTTGAGGCTTATTTTATCGTTTCGTTTTCCTTGGCATCCTCAATTTCAGAGTTTAATGGTAACGGCGATAGTTTTGTTATTCGGCGCTTTATGATTCCTGCTTGAGTTTTGACGGTAGTAACTCGAACATATCCATCAGATCCTGGATGAGTCTCCAGTATACGACCTAAGGCCCATTTTCCCGGCGGTAGATTGTTTTCTTTCACCAGTACTACGTCGCCTGCCTTGACGTTTCTAGAAGGCTTGTTCCACTTACTACGGGTTTGTAGAGTAGTAAGGTAATCGTTTGACCAGTTTTTCCAATATTGTTGAAACATATGCTCGGTAAGCTGCAACCTACGGCGTAAATCGATGTTATTTACGTCATTGTAATCCGAAAGCGGCATGGACAATATTGAGCTTCCTGTTAGGAAGTGTCCAGGAGTTAAGCAGTTGTAGAACTCTTCTGAATCTTCAGTTAGCGGGCACAGAGGTCTTGAATTCAGGCAGGCTTCTATTTTCGCTAAAATCGTTATGAACTCCTCGTATGTTAGCTTTTGGTCCCCTAGTACTCGTCGCAGATGATGCTTCATCGACTTGACGGCAGCTTCCCACAGACCGCCAGCAGTTGGCCAGGCGGGGGCGTTGAAATGCCACTCCACCTCCAATTTGGCCAGTTCGTTAAAGAGATCTGGTTTCAGTAGTTGTTTGAACTCTTCGTATTCTTGACGAAGTACCTCTGCTGCGCCGATAAAGTTTGTACCGCAGTCAGAGTACATGTGGCTGGGGGTGACGCGCCTCGCACAGTCTTTGGAAGGCCGCCATAAACGTTTCTGTGCTAAAGTCTGACACGAGTTCAATATGAACGGCTTTTGTCACCATACATATAAATATGGCTATGTATCCCTTTGAAGTTTTCACGCCTCTGCCCTTGTTGTGTTTAACATCCACATGACCGGTAAAGTGTACTCCTGTGTGTGTAAAAGGTCGGCATGGAGTGATCCTTTGCTGTGGCAGGTCACCCATCAGTTGATAGCCATCTGTCTTGTTGAAGCGAGTTGACAGCGTACACATCTTCGAAGTTAATTCTTGACGGCTCTATTACCGCCAACGATCCAGTAACGCTGTCTTATGTAAGTCAACGTTAGCCGAGCTCCTCCATGTAAAGTCGTTGAATGAGCTTGTTCTATAAGAAGTTCTGTAAATCGTCCTCTATGTGGTATGATGATTGGATTCTTCATCTCCTTGGGTAAGCTTGAGTGCTTGAGACGACCTCCCAAATAATTCCCGTTTTGTTTACATAGGGACTCAATTTGCTAATAGCGCTTTTCCGTGAAACTGTTTCGTTGTTAACAAGTTGTTTGTATTCTGAATTGAACTGCAATCGCTGCGCATGAATTATGATACTTTTACGCGCTGCGCTTAGTTCACTTGTTGTTAGATAAGTAGTTTCCGATTTCGTCCTATTGCGCATATTTGTAATGAAGCGTAATATCCATGCGATGACCCTGTTTACTTGTGTCAATGAACTGCATTTGTTCAATAGCTTTGTTATTATGTCATGTTCGATATTCCCTTGTGAAGGTTTTTCGATTTGAACGTGGTTTATGCAGCCAATATTCGTTTGAAAAACGCAAGGAATAACTTCCGATGGATCTTGTTAAAAGTTCTTGGCCTTGCCACCATAGTTTGAAGTTCATCAGCTTGCTTGGCAAAAGACCTCTTGACGCACAGTCTGCAGGATTCAGCTCAGATTTGACATAACGCCACTGAGTTGCAGGAATGACGCTTTTGATCTTTGTAACTGGCTACATACGTCTCCCATCTTGATGTTTCGCCTTGAATCCACGCCAGGACAACTTGAGAATCTGACCAAGCCCGTATTGATATGTTATCCACAGAATGTTTTCTTGGTTTTTTCCATCAAGTCAGCCAGTAGTTGAGCGCCACATAGCTCCAGTCTAGGTAATGTTGTTTTCTGTGTCAATGGAGCCACCCTTGTTCGAGCAGCTAGTAGAGTTTAGTGATGGGCGATTCCGAGATGTTTTAATAATCGAAATAATCTGAGTCGTTGATGGTCGACTCGATGGTTTATTTTAACGACTCAGATGAGATGTTTTTCGATTGTCTCGAGTCAATGGAATCGACCGCTGGTTTTCGACTGTTCGAATCAGTCATCACTCTCGCTCACCGAGTCGAGACTCGAGTCTCGCTCGGTCACCGAAGTCAGTCGATTGCATGCATCAACCCGAGGTGCGTGTCAGCGTGCCACAGTCGTCGACTCGAGTCGAGCGAGCCGCGCGTAATTTGTGAATGTTTACCTTTACAGTACTTACGAGTCGACGACGATTACTTTGCACTGTTTTATTTTGAACTAGTTTTTAAATTCATTAAAATGCCACGAAGTTATAAAAGATCAATAGTGTGGGAGTGGACCTAAATAAGTAATAGGGTAGAGACACCAAAGAGTGCGCATTTTATAAACTTTTATTTATTAAAAAATCAACTAAAAATTACACTTTGTACTTCTTATTAATTTTAAGCTTTGGTTATTCAGGAATACAATTTTAAACTTTAATCTAAGGTAACCATCTCAAATAATTTTAAATAGTCTCAAACATAATACTCGTCCCGTGCGCACTCTTAGGGTCAGGGTCTGTCAACTTTGTTCTACGAACTGTATGTAGGCGGGCTTTGAAACAAGAGAGAGACAACGACATCAGAGTAAAAGAGATGAATATATAATGTTGCCACCAAAAATACAATTTCGTATTCTCCATAATATTGAGCTTATTAATTGATTTTTAAAGTAAATTACCCTTGAAAATACCTATAGCTATTAATCTGATGCCAAATAAATATATTTTATTGAGAAATATAAGATATATAATTGAATATTACATAATAAAAAAAATGTTATAGGGGATAATGTGTGGCAACACTAACGTCCGCACGTCATATTGATTATGACATATTATTGACGTCACAAGAAAAATGTCTGCCGCCGCTTGCGCACCATTTTATCTTGTACTAATGTTTATTTGTATTAAATAAACTAGTTCCATTTAATTCTACATACATTGATAACGTTGAGTCGAGCTTGCTCCTCCGTTGCTGTGTTTTGGTGAAATTAAGTGTGTATTTGTGAGATATAGACTCGGTGTTGAGACAGTGACTCTTGTTTGTTTTTGTGTTTAATGTTCGCAAAAAGAAAACACAAGAATCTGCTGCATGTGTGGATCTTCACCTTCTAAAGATCCCAGCATCACTTTGCATCGGTTTCCAAAGCCTGGTTCAAAAAATGCTCTGCGGTATGTACCTACTTATGTACTTTCCATGCTATTCGTTTTAGACGACATAGAATACCACAATATTATTGTTAATCCAGCTTCTAACTACCACAAACTAACGTAACATGTATATATATACCTAATGTATTTGATACCCTTTGCTAAAGTCCCAACTTTCGTTGCCAAAAATCATTAGGTACTTTCTGTCTATGTTTTCTTGCTTACACTATTCCCGTATTTAATTTTACATCTCTTTGAATTAAAGCGAATACAGAAAATTTAGATTTTTATTTAGATATAGCTTAATTTGGAATAATGGTGTGTAATTTTGGTATTTTTTTAATTTCCAGTTGTGAAGCATGGGCAAAGGGTTAAAATTTCCTTTAAGTCACCAAAAATTATGGTGCGAAGAGGGGGGGAGGGGAGGGGGGGGGAGGGGGGCAACCCCCTCTGTACCATCCCCACCCCGCGGAACCCCATAGTTATGGAGATATCCATGGTTAAAGTTTTTAGGTTAGGTTAGGTTAGAATAGCACTATTTAGTCAAATTGGGGGGAAAGATTCCCTCTCCCCCCCCAGTTTGCCCCCTGTACCATCCCCACCCCGCGGAACCCCATGGTTATGGAGATATCCATGGTTAAAGTTTTTTTTTGTATCCTATGTCGACGTAGCCCCGCTTCGCGGGGCTCCTATTTCTGGGTAAAGGGTTTAAAGTAACCTAACCAAACCGAACCTCGGGGTGCCCTTCGCTCGCTCTTGCATCCTATGTCGACGGAGCCCCGCTTCGCGGGGCCCCTATTTCTGGGTAAAGGGTTTAAAGTAACCTAACACAACCGAACCTCGGGGTGCCCTTGGCTCGCTCTTGCATCCTATGTCGACGGAGCCCCGCTTCGCGGGGCCCCTATTTCTGGGTAAAGGGTTTAAAGTAACCTAACCAAACCGAACCTCGGGGTGCCCTTCGCTCGCTCTTGCATCCTATGTCGACGACTATGCCATGGTAGTCAAAACAATCTCAACTGCAAGGGCAACAAACGATGCACAGAGCACGATGACTGAATGACTGACACTGACAGAGTGACAGCTAACAGATAAAAAGACGCTATAAAACAAAATGGCGTCGCTTCACGTTCCGTTCCGCAGTGTAAACAAAAATTCGTTATTTTTTGTGTAAAAAGGTCAATGTAATTGCATAATATAGCACGGTTATTGTGCACATTAATTACACACAAAATTTAATATGTGAATATTTAAAAATAAAATTATATTTAAGTAAAAAATATGACATAAAATTGAATAAAATACACGTCTACTATCAACGAAACGTGAAATGTCAACTTTGACGTCTATCATGACAATTTATCCAACCTAAAAATTTGCTAATGGCGTGATATTTTCCAATTTGTATGGAAACTTTGAAAAATTATATCTCGTAAACCGTGAGTCTCCGCAACTTGAAAATTTGTAAAAACATTTCTATTTATGAGTACTATCTACAAAAAAAATATGAACTTCCAAATCTTTGGTACTTAATGGAAAGTTTATCCATAAATGGGGCCCACACATTAGAGCTCTCTCAGGTAGATTAAGTTCAGCTGCATATGCAGTAAGAAAAATAAGGCAGTTGACAGATATAGCCACAGCTAGGTTAGTATACTTTGCTTATTTCCACAGCATTATGTCTTATGGTGTTCTGCTGTGGGGATTGGCAGCTGACGTAGATTCAATTTTCATTTTACAAAAGAGGGCAATCCGCACAATCTATCAAATGGGTCCTCCCGAGTCTCTTAGAAACAAATTCAAAGAAATTGATATACTAACTCTGCCTTCTATACACGCACAATGTCTAGTTCTGAATCACAGAAACACTGTTCCCGTAGCTCGTATTACCTATTATATTTAACTTTGGATGCACAATGTCAAACAGTGGAGTGTAGCAGAATGATGATGTTGTTAACATGACATTTAAGGAAATGTTATAATAACCAGTTTATCCTACTAATTCATTCTTATATTATAAGTGTGAAAATAAGTCTGTTGTTCGTTTTGTAAATTTTCTGAACTTCACTGAATCAATTTTATAAAATTTGGCAGAGTTAGCTGTACCTATACCCAGTAGGTACACCTATTTTTTTACATATACCTAGTATGGGTATGAGTATAATTATCTTTTTTTTTGACATATTCATAATTATATCATCAAGCTTAATTTAATCATACCAATTTTCTTATAGGTCCTCATCTATGACTTATTTTAAATAAATTTGAATCAACTTTTCAATTTCAGGATACAACAATTTCTAATCTGGCAGATCAACCTGCCGTATTTGAACCTGTTGCCGGTCCATCCAGAATTTATCCACTAAGAGAGCATAATGCAAACATTATCACTCCTACCAATTCAGAAATGTTTGTGTGCGAGTCTTCAAAACAAGAAGGTGATCATCAAAAAGCAAAATGTTGATAAGGAAACTGAAAAGTAGTATGAACAAGGTATATAGATTACAAAAATCTGTAAAACATTTAAAAAATGAATCCTTTTTAAATGTTATTTGTAACAATGAAACGGTCAAAGAGATCCTCAATACAAAAATGAGTTCAACATTTGCACTGTTACTGCAAGGAGAATTGCAGAATTATAAAAGAAAGAAACCTGGTCACAGGTGGAACATGGAGGCTAAAATAATAGCATTGAGGCTCTACAAGAGGTCACCAACAACCTACAAACTGTTGAGGAGAATGATTTGCTTACCAGCACCCAGCACTCTAAAATCTCTCTTAAGTAAATTTAAGATGAATGTGGGGACACACAAAACAATACTTAAAATGTTGAAAAACGCAACCAAACACTTTGGGCCCTCTGAACGAGAGTACATAGTGTTGTGGGATGAAATGTCCTTGAGAAAAAATTTATGGTACAATCCTAAGGCGGATTTTATTGAAGGATTTCAAGACCATGGTACACAAGGTAGATCTCCACAAGTAGCTTCATATGCCCTTGTATTTATGATAGTTGGAGTTAGAAAACATTTTAAGCAGCCAGTGGCTTATTATTTATCAAGTGGTTTTGTCACAGCTGACAGACTATCTGCTTTGATTAAGGAGGTATGCATTTCTTATTTATTTTGAATGATGATCATGCTTATTTAACTCTTTGCTGATCTATGATGTAAGTTTATTTGTCACTAATCTCCCATATAATGCTTTCAGGTTTTAAATTGTTGCTTTGATGCTGGTATAAATATATGCACTTCAGTTTGTGACTTAGATGGAGTCAACAAGAGAGCTCTGTCTCTATTAGGAGCTTCTGTAGAGAATCCCTACATAGAAGTAAGCAATCACAAAATTGTCACAATATTTGACACACCACACCTGCTGAAGTGCTTCAGAAATCTATTCATTAAATATGATGTAAAGTTTAAGACCAATATAACATCAGACAACAAACAAGGAATTGGTAAGTCATTTGTTATTTAGTTTTAGAAAAATAATTGTTTAAAAATAAATGTATACATTTAGAGCATAATTTTTTTTTGTAAAAGAAACAAAATCTATACATAGTAATTATAATACTTTTAATAATTACTTTACAGGAATCGCTAAATGGAGCCACATCAGGCAATTTTATGAATTGGACAACCTTAACCCTAATTTTGTTTTTGCACCATGCTTGACTAAAGAACACCTTGAGCCTAATTCAAAGCAAAAAATGAGGGTAAAACTTGCGGCACAAGTTTTAAGTCACTCAGTTGCAGCAGGAATATATACCAAAATAGCTGGAGGTAAGAAACCTGATTTATTCACTCAGATCATAGATATGCATGATACTTATATTCGTTTCAACTGTATGGTAATCTGGGGTTGTCTCTTATATAAAGGATAAAACCATCTAGTAATTATGTTGTACTTTTAACAATATTACTTAATCCTGTATTGAGCAAGTAACTAGCCCCATGTTTTTATCATTTAAAAAAATAACTTTGCTGGCTGATTTTTCAATCGACAGATTTTTTTTATTTGTGGAATAAAATTGACATCTGACAGTTTTTTATGGAAAAATTGTCAAAAAATCAAAATTATTCCTCCAATAAAATTATCTGGCGTTGCAAAAATCGACCCATAATGGACTAATGAACTGCATCTCGATTGGTTTTGTGCAAAAAGGGAACAACATCGTAACTGTGTTCGTGCAAATACATGTATTATTACTATTCTACCTTATAAATATCCATTAAGAATATGTTAGATTGAGACGACTTTAAGACGTCGTATCTCCGAAAGTACTAACATTTGACCATAGTTTTATTAGTAACTAATGTTCCGCTTAAAAAGCCATATTTAACGGTTTAACACATGTTACTATTGATGGGTGGGCCCAGACCAAAGTCAAAGTCGTATCGAATAAGAAATTAAGTTTTAAATGGGTAATCTTAGAAATTACCCATTTAAAACTTGCGATCTTCTTTATTCTTTACGGCTTATGTTTACTAATTATGGCAACGCCATCTAGTGATTGTACAGAGGAGGAATGGGAACTTTAATGTATATGCCTATAGTACTAAATAATTTAATTTTGTTTCTATTTTTTTTTAATTGTTGAAGTTACAGTTTTCTTTTTCTATTATTGTATTAAAGTGTACCAATACCATTTGTTTTTTCATGTCCTGCTCTACTGAAGTTAAACTGACGTTATTTACTGACTGATATTGACCTATGCTCTATGCGAATTAGGCACTAACCCGAGGGCCACGAAATGCGACGCTCCAAGCGGATTCGCCTTGCGCTGCAAGCGTCAGCGTCGAGCGTCAAAAACAAATGTATGTCTAATAACTACGAGGCCACAAAGTAGCGCTGCAAGCAGCAGCGAAATTTGCTACGAGTGAATTTGCACGAGCCTTGGATGATCCGACGCGCGTTTTATATGAGCGTCGAAAACAATTAATTGTATGAGAACATTCCACAGTGTGCACGAAACAGTCGCTCCGATAAAGCGGTCGCTCCGCGCGTCTGTGTCTAAAACAAATTGTTTTGTTTTTGTCGCGTTTATAGTAACTAATTCAATATGAATATTGAAGAATATCACTGCAATCCGAAATTGATTGCGTTATGGATGAGTTCACATCTGCAACATAAGTTGAGGAATGTTGTAAAAAAATTGGGAAGAAATTAAAATTCTTTTTTAAGATTTATTAACAATATTATTATAGGTATTTTTGACAACGACATTTTCACGTGTTATGTCGACGCGTGCTCACTCTGTACTCACAGAGCATGTTACTGAACTGATTAATTCCCCCACCGACGTACACGCTACAGGCGAATATTTGAAGTTCGTGGCCTTGCTTTTGACGCTTAGAAAAAACACTTGTAGCGAATTGACGCCTCAAGCGTGGCGTTTATTTCGTGGCCGGCATTTCGAGGCATAAGAAAAGTACTCGATACCTTAAAGTATCGATACTTTTGTTTCGATAGTTACTTTTATGAATACGATTTTTTTTTTCGATACTACTCATGAGTACAGTATCGATACTTTCTATTCGATACCGTGTCCCTATGCCTAGTGGTATGTCTTTGACATAACCGAAACGTTTCGTTTCAAGTATTTGGCCAGCAACTGACGTAGAACGAAACGTTCTTCTGAGTTTTTATAATTAAAAAAGTTGAAATGTTGTATGTGTAACAAAAAAATATACAATACAAAAGTTTAATTATGGTCTAAATTTCATTTTGTATTCAAAAATACTTTCGGTGACATGTATTCGTAATAACATTTTTAGATTCAACTTTTTTTTCTGTGGTATTATTAAAACATACTATTTTGCATGTTGGTAACACAGGTTACCCGCTAGTACGTGCCCGATACGTTCAGTTTCGATTCAGTTTCCAGTTTGCCTATGAAATAGTAGAATGACTTTTTATGTAACTATCGAACGGAGATCGAAATCGAACTGTTGCTAAACCACAATTTGATCGTGTAACGTTGCAAATTAGTAGAATCGGCCCCCAGTACCTAGTCGATAACTTATCTAACTACCTAATCGTTTATTACTACGTACTCCTTTACTAACAATGCGCGCAGAACGCAAAATCCCAAGGTTTCACAAAACTAATGACGTGTGCGTCGTATCGTATACGTTCTTTAAAAAAAAACTTAGCCAAAACATTTTATAGGTTAGCTGCGCCCCGCGATTTCACCCGCGTCGATCCCGTGGGAATATCGGGATAAAAATATAAAGTGTCAGCTACCTCCATACAACATTTTATCAAAATTGGTCCAGCCGTTTGAGCGTGAAGAAGTAATAAACATACACACACACACACAAACTGCCGCCTTTATAATATTAGTGTGATGTGATTAAATTAGCTGGCAAAACTCTGCAGACGTGAAGGGTGTATGGACCAAACCTGAAAACGCGAAAAAAAAAAAATCTGCTGTTCCCTACATTTTGACGAGATAAACGAACATAAACACACTAACGTAACGATAACAGATACTAGTTACACACGATAAATAAAATACAATGTCCTGCATTAAGAGGGCTTACAGGACCTAAACGCAAAAAACGCAAGTTTTAGAAACAATAAAAGTACTTTTATGATCGACTACTAACAGTAAACAAAATGAAAAAAATATATGATATTCTTCAGGTTATATGCTAGGTAGATAGTGTGTTGAAAACATAATACAACTAATTTGATACGATAGAAAAAAATCATGAAGATATCTCTAAAAACTTTCTTTTTACAATAAAAACCATACTAATATACATACCATCATTCTGATTTTTTGTCAGATTATTCACAAGCAACATACTAAAACTACTGTTTTAATTTTTAGTCCAAACAATAGATTTTTTGTACTTAGTTGAATAATTGCTTCATATTTTGCAATAAATTACCAGCGTTGTGTCATCGCGCTTCTCTTTCTTTTCTATGCAGTCCGACAGTGACCGCGCTTGTAAGCCCCTTAAAATAAATAATTTATTATTTTAGTGGGAGAAATTCTTAACGTGCACGTTAAGTGTATCATTGGAAATCATTATTAATAGTTACGTTTATTTCACAGGCTGAGCAGATCTTCAAGAAGATCTGTCCAGGCGAGGAGTTCCTGCCCCGCGCGCCCGACCCTGAGGAGATCGTGTTCGAGGATGACGTCACGCACGGGCCCGAGTTCCAGCGCGAGCACGACGATGACGGCGACGCAGACGCACCCAAGCAGTAGGCGCACACGCATCGTGCCGTGTTACAGTTCTATCAGCACATTTGAGCGAGTTGTCTTTCTTCCATGGCCCTAGAAAATGTGGATGGAACCAATTTATACCGACACCAACATTATTCGCCTCCGCAGACACCCACAAAATCGCTATCGCAAACAGCACCATAATAAACAAAGCGTTGTATCAAAGGTGCCTCCACTCTTTCCTAGGTCCACGAGTTTTTTTGCTCTAGTTTAAGTCAATATGAATTCGATGATTTAAATATTATAAACACGCTTAAACGTGCTGAATTCAGCTAAGATGTAATCTCAGTAAGATTTATACGCTTTAGTCGCTTGACTTCGTGCATTCCGACTGGTGCGTTAGGTTTGAGAATGTAAGAGACAGACGTCGTTAAGGCATGTACTCAGGTTTCACGAGTGTGCTTATCGAAATTTGAGACCGGCTAAGTCTGCATCTGCCATGAATTCATTAATACTGATAAGCGAACTTATCGCTTTGATAGTTTTTGTAACCGCGTAACAACTGAGACTTAGCCGGTCGCTTTCTACGTCTATCTGTGGTTTGTCAGGGTAGACTATCAGCTGGGTTGTCTTGATATAGTCAGCAAGATCAACTCCAAGCATTTTGAGGCTAACAATAATTGTAAACGATACTTATAGTTAATTCAGCCAACGTGGCGCCAAGATCTTGTTGAAGCCCAGTGTAATACTGACTTGATATCATTATTAGGTATTTAAGATATATTTGTATTATCACAAGGTTGCTACCTACGCTCTCTACAGATCTACGATGTTTTATTTCGCGGTATTGACGACTAATGAGTTTGGTTTTAAGATGAAGGAGTATTATTATTCGACGACTATTACGTCGTGTGCAGATGCGGTAGTATTGCTAGCTATGATGCAGTTTTTAAAATGTTAAGCATAACATTTTTGGACGCACCAGTCTAAATCATAGATTGTAGCACATATAATTTTTATTAAGTTATTTAGCACTTTTATGATATTTATTGTCAAATTAAAATAATCATGCCTGCTTGTGCATTTATAATTCCAATAAATTGTGATTATTAGTAGAAGTGTTGTTTTCTTTATCGATCACTCTCCCCCTACAAACCTGTCATCCGTCACATTGTAGATGTCGGGAATCCTTTTGCCATGCGTACATTACAGCCGCACCGGGCTTACGGGCCCTAGCGCAACGCATTTGCATACAAAAACGGGCGGTGTGGTCCGCCTGTAGTGTGCGGTGGTTCTTATAAAATGTATAAGGCAAGGCTAACCCACCAGTTTTGAGGGTGGGCCATAATTTGGATACCGTGTCAGCCGGCGGGCCATCTTGTTAATAAATCTTGCCTACATTAATTAAACAAAACTAAGTTACACGAGTAACTTTAGTCTTGCTTATTCAAAACATTTTTTTTTTTTAATTTGCGACGTGTGGCCTTGATGTAGTCGGTATCGCTCACACGGTTGATTTCGGCGGCCAAATGTGGTCCGTATGTCGCACTATCGGAGATGTCTCCGATAGTGCGACATTAGGGCCCGAACCGCCGTTACCTACTAAATAAGCTTTTGATAAACCCTCATCCACTTGACTTGAGAAGCAGGAAGCCGTGCTAGATTTGTGTCTTGGCAGCTAACAAGATAAAAGAGTAATCTTATTAACACCTAGCTGTTGTGTATTGTTTATGAAGTCTTTTGTTGGTTTGTGTATAAATGTAATAAAAACGAAGATATTTTGATTCACACTTTATTTTCCTTAAAACTTGATTTTTATCACAAAGCAACAAATTGCTTAAGTATATCTTAAAACACCAAGAAATAAACATAATAAAATATTAAAATGGAATACTCTGTTGCAATGGATAACATACACTTATATAATAATATTTATTTTTAACACCTAATTGCATTCAAACTCATAGTCTTCTTATCATGTAAAAATTGATTATTTTCTTCAAAAATTAACTAGATCTTTCCTTACATTCAAATATACATATTACATTGGTTTAGTTTTTATGTCTCCGAGACATTATGACACTTTTTCAAAATAATCGTTTCTCATAAGAGAACAAGCTGTGTACATTGCCTTCCAATTGGGCGGAGTAAGTCCTCTTCATGAATCTCAGATCTCCAGAGTAGCTCATTTCACGTAAGATGTCAACTGAGCGAGCCCCAATGTCTTGGCAGCTGTGTTGCATGCCTGCCTGTAGGTATGGCAGGAACCGCAAAACTGAGCCCTTGTCCACAATGCTTCCACTCACTCCCTGTGCCACTCTGTGCTTGTCAGACTCCTTGTGGAAGTATCTGCTCATTGCTGAACCTTTTCCATCCTTGTTCTCCATAGCTTCTAAACTACCCATTCCTCTGTACTTCTTCAACCTGACTCCATCAGAAAAGAAGTATTCTCCAGGTGCTTCTGATGTTCCAGCTAGCAGAGAACCCATCATGACAGTTGTGGCTCCCAATGCTAATGACTTGACAATGTGACCCACAGATTGTATTCCACCATCTGCAATAACTGGCACATTGAACTGACGAGCATAGGACGACACTTGATACACTGCAGTTGCTTGAGGACAGCCACAAGCCATTACTTCTTGGGTTATGCAGATAGAGCCACTGCCCATGCCGACTCTCAAGGCATCAGCCCCAGCATCAATAAGATTCTTAGCTTGTATTCTTGTCACAACATTACCTCCAATCACTTGAATGTCAGGGTAGGTCTTCTTAATAAATTTAATCATTTCAATCTGATATACCGAATTTCCTTGAGATGAATCAAGAATAATCACATCCACTCCATTATTGACTAGCAACTTCAGGCGTTCTCTGTCTGTTACGCGAGTTCCAATTGCAGCACCAACCAAGAGCTGCTTGTTTGAATCTTTAGATGCATTAGGGTAGCTTCGAGCCTTCTTTAAGTCAGTTCTTGCAATAAGAGCAACCAACTCACCATCTCCATTAATAATAGGCAATTTACCTTTCTTGCTCTTTTCGAGAATGTAATTGGCATCTTGTAAAGTGACACCAGACTGAGCAGTTATCATATCATGAATGGGTGTCATTACTTCCTTAAGACTCAGTTGAGGGTCTCCCTCCCTGAAGTCAATATCTCTAGAAGTGACTATACCAATCAGGCGCCCTCCCAGCTTGCCATTTTCTGTGATGGGATATCCAGTAAAACCATTTTTTTTCTTTGCTTCAATAACATCAGCTACAATATTGTCGGGGCCCATGCACACAGGATCCCTGATGAACCCATACTTCTTCACTTTGTGAACTTCATTGGCCTGGTACTCTGGTGTGCAGTTGTGGTGGATGATGCCGATGCCACCACAGAGTGCCATCGCTATCGCCATGTCAGCTTCGGTTACGGTGTCCATAGGAGCGGATACGAGCGGTGATTTCAGGTTTATTTTTTTAGTAAGAGGCGACGTTAGGTCGACTTCCTCAGCGGTGAAGTCTATGTACCCGGGTAGCAACAGGAAATCATTGTAGGTCAGCCCTTCACGGTTTTCGAAGATCTGTGCTGCAGAGAGTCCATCGCGAAGGTCAGCTTCGGCCTTGACAGACATTTTAGTGGCACGTGGACGTTAGGATGCTATCTGAAGCGTCTGTACTATACAGTAATCACGACTTTATAGTCTGTACGTATGCCGATCCCTTATGAAAGTCTTATATACCTCAAAAAAGAAGATTCAACATCACACAAAAGGTAAAAGAAGAGTCATTAACCAAATAAAACCTGTATCTTCAAGCTTCAAATACTCTATAATAGTGGACAATTTGAAATTAATGCCATTATGTTAAAATTAGTTATCCACACACGTGTACGGCTCCGAGACTTTGCATTGTGTGCACAGTTTCTACTTATGTCAGGCAATTGTAATCCGAAACAAGTATAATCTTGACAGTTGTATAAAAAAGTTTGAACTTGTTCCCTTGTGTAATTATTTATACTAATTAATTATACACGTACTTGTGTCAATGAGAAAAAAATCACGGAAATATTCGTTATTTACCTGGTTTTGTAAGTTTTACAGCCAGCTGCAGTGGATAGTAACTGATGTCCCAGACAGATACCAAATACAGGTTTCACGTTTGCCTTGTCTTGAATGATTGAGCGCATATTGTACACCACTTTCTTACACTTGACCGGGTCACCTGGACCGTCACTGATGAACAGGCCATCGTACTGGCTGGGGTCCAACTTGTGGTCCCATGGTACTAGCACAACCTTAACGTTTCGGTTGATCAAACACCTGATTTGGTTGTACTTCAACCCACAGTCAACAGCCATTATTGTTACTTCACCGCTGGGGTTGTATATTTTGGGGTCCTGAAAAAACAGTTGGTCACTATCACTATAGAAACAATAGTTACAAATTCTCGACTCACTAGTTATTTTGATTCATGATCTTAACGATCAGCTGCATCAGAATGTGATTTTAATAACAAAATGTTGAAGAAAAACTCCAAGAGGAAACATAAAATATTATGTAACATGTAGTTATGCGTAACGCAATGCAATATTGTACAGTAAGTAACAAATACAACGGACTATTTTCCACTTTTGAGATCTACCTATATTGAATAAAATTAAAAAATGGTTGCCTGTAAAGTCGGTTTTACGGGCGAAGATTTTACGTGACAACGTCTTTTTCTCGGTTGAGTGGGAGAGAGACGCAAGGCATTCGGCGGGCCTCTCTCTCGTTCGGTGACTCATCGTAACGTTACCGAGCGTTACACTTTTTCATAAGTGACTCCCAGCCGCAACCTAATTTAAGACGTTGTCACGTCAAAAAAGATTTTTTGTTTGTGATTGAAATGAGTAAACTAGTGGATTTAAACTATACAATGCAGGGCGCATCTAAAGACAAAAAATAATCGTTAAGATAGTCTACGAAAGGCCGATGAAACTTGTTTACCTAAAAAATGGTTAGGCTCACCTTAACAGACACTTCAGCGACCAGATTCCTGGCATTCGGGTCCGATAGAGCTGGCAGTGGTCCAAACGGTGGGACTCCCTGAATGATACGTCCAAGAGTGACACCAGCTCGAAGACGGAAGGTCAGGGCTCGGGTGTCAACGTCACAGAGGCCTGGGATACCGTGGGCTGCTAGCCAGGATCCCAGGGAGCGTTTAGCGCGCCAGTGGCACGCGCGAGTGCTCACCTCGCCCACTATCAAGCCAGCTGCCCATATGCGGTTGGATTCAAACCACCTGAAATATAGTGTAGGGTGATAGTCATTATTTTTACTTCAAATCATTATGACAGGTGTGTGTGAGAAGACTTTAAAAGGTACGTCATGTCAAAGTCAAAGTCAAAGCATTTATTTCAAATAGGCACATTAAAGGCACTTTTGAACGTCAAAAATTACGATAAATAAAATAGAATTGATTCTAGTCGCCCATTCGGAAGGGTAGTTTTCGTATGGAGAAGAACGGGCAAGAAACTCCACCGTTACTCTTTTTAAAAAGTTTTACAATATTTTGCATACATTCATTATATAATAATAATATGTGAAGACGATGCACCTACAATAAAATTACTAGATACCACAATAGGTAAAAGAATTAAAAATGAAACCATGATATATAAATTAATTAATTATCTGATAGATACATGGTGCTCACATATTTACAAACATGGTAAAAGTAAATGATTTTCATTTAAAATAATAAACAAAAAAAAAAAAATATTCAAGTTGTCAGGGTCAATGTTAGGGTGTGAGTTAAAGAAAAATAATTACAGAATGTAATGAATGTCAAAAAATAAATAAATTATACAGTTAAATTAGCAACCAGTTTGATTTTGTCTAGACTCTAGATTGTCCTATGGAGCAGGACCAGCATGTTTCCAAGCATTCTTATCTTGGATATAATCTTCTAATTTATAGTATGCTTGTTTACAAAGTGTACGTTTAATGTGAGTTTTAATTTTTTTTTCATTTAATTGCAATATATCACAAGGTATTTTATTGTAACATTTAACACAGTACCCCATAAAAGATGTATGTACTTTGGCTAATCTGAAAAATGGTTGATATATTTTATCTTTATTTCTAGTGTTAAAATTATGTCTATCGCTTATTTTATTAAAAAAATGTAGATTTTTTCTTACATACATAATATTTTCATAGATGAATTGGCAAGGTACCGTCATAATATTAATCCTTTTAAAAAGTTCCCTGAGAGAGATTCGCGGCGACGTAGATTATAAATGGCTCTGACAGCTCTCTTTTGCAAAATAAAGATGGATTCAATGTCAGCAGCTCGACCCCATAGTAAAATGCCGTACGACATAATGCTGTGAAAGTAGCTAAAATAGACTAAACGCGCGGTTTCTACATCAGTTAACTGTCTTATCTTTCGAACAGCATAAGCGGCCGAGCTAAGCCGCCCCGCAAGAGATGTTATGTGAGGTCCCCATTGCAATTTCTCGTCTAGCGTGATTCCCAGAAAAACCGTTTGATCAACAAATTCCAGTTTTTCTCCATTCAGTATGATGTCACATTCGCTACTTCTAACATTAGGTAATTTGAATCTAATGCATTTGGTTTTCTTTTCATTTAGTACCAAATTATTTACCGAAAACCAATCTTGGACCTGAAGAATAGCGTTATTCACGTCGTCAAGTTTTTGTGCCCGTCTGTCTATCTTAAAGATCAATGAGGTGTCATCTGCAAATAACACCATCTTCGGTTGATTTTGAAGTAATTGGGGTAAATCATTAATGTAAACTAAAAAGAGGAATGGACCCAATATTGAACCTTGAGGTACGCCCATTGCTATTTCAGACCCCAATGAGTTTACGCCGTTTACTTGAACTTTGAGCTTTCTATCTTTTAGGTATGACCTTAGTAAATAAAGAGCTAAGTTCCTAATCCCATAGTGATCAAGTTTCAGCAGAAGTGTCTCATGGTTTACGCAATCGAACGCCTTGGAGAGGTCACAAAAGATTCCAATGGCATCTTGTGCTTCTTCCCAGGCGTTAAAAATGTTCTTTATTAGGGTGACACCGGCGTCAGTGGTACAACGCCCTTTGGTGAAACCGTACTGTTGTTCATGAAAGATGGAATTTTTATTAAAGTGGCGTAACATTTGGTTGAGCATCAACTTTTCAAACACCTTACTGAGAACTGGCAGAATTGATACAGGCCTATAATTGTTAGGTTCTTTACTATCACCGGATTTGAACAAAGGAACTACTTTACTGTGTTTCATGAGATCCGGAAAGACTCCTTGGTCTACACTGATGTTAAATATGAAAGCTAAATAGGGCGCAATCGTTTCGATGATAGATCTACAAACTTTTACAGACATTCCCCAGAGATCTTCTGTTGATTTAATTTTAAGATCTTTAAAAGCTTTTATAACAGCCTGGGGGTTTGTATGTTGAAACTTAAACTCCGAAGGGCATGCCTTAACATTCTTTCTAAGTAAGTTAGCAGAAAGCGCGGGTGAAGAATTTAAAGCTTCAGTAGTTTTAATGGGAATATTAGCAAAAAAGTTTTCGAATTCCTGAGCAATTTCTACATCTGAATTGATGGGGCCATGTGCAGTCTCTAAATTAAATTCAGTATTACGCTGTTTTTTCCTACCTGTTTCATTATTTATTATTTGCCAGGTAGTTTTTATTTTATCATCGGCTGATTTGATTTTATTGCTAATATAAAGAGCTTTAGCTGTTTTGCATACACTTTTGAAAGTCTTAGAATATGTTGCAACATGTTATAGTATTACGAAGTGCGTGAGCAGTGCCACCTACCGTAGAATGTTTCTAGTTCGGTTCCGCGTACGCGCCGCTAACATCATGTAATCAGTGTCTTAGTATAAATAAACTTTATTGCTGTAAAGGGTGCTTTTTTCTCCCATATCCCTTCAGGTTATGGGCCCAGAGTCTGCCAGTGAGTGAAATCAAAACTGATTAGTGAAAAATTGCAGTGATTTGAACTAAAACAGTTCGTCGTAAACAAAGTTATAAACGCGTCTATGCAAGTTAAGGTTTAACGAAGGTGATTAGGTAACGTGGAATTGCAAGTTACGTTTCGCCGTTTGTTTACTACTGCTAATTAAGTTGTTACGAAGACTTCTTAATATTGCATTGCTGTTGTTTTTGGAGTTGAAGAAACTTCAATATGGCTACATCTATTAAGATTGATCGACTTACTGGTGATAATTACGATACATGGAAGATACATATGCGAGCAATTCTGATCAAGAACGATCTATGGGAATATGTATCGGGAGCGTTACCAAAACCACATTTAGGTGATTCGAAATATGCCGACTGGATAAAAATGGACAGAAAAGCCGAGTCAGACATATTGTTATCGGTAAGTCCAAGTGAGTTGGCTGCGTTAGATGGTTTGGAAAGTTCCATGGCTATATGGGATAAGCTAAAATCTATGTACCAGTCGAGCGGACCTGCCAGAAAAGCCTCGTTATTGAAAAAGCTGGTTCTTACTCGTATGCAGGAAGATGATGATTTGAAGAAGCACATTGCGGATTTTTTTGATGCAGTGAAAAAACTCAAAGAAATCGGTTTGATTGTTATTGACGAACTGCTAGCCATATTATTGTTGTACAGTTTGCCGGATTCGTTCGCCATGTTTAGGACGGCAATGGAATCGCGCGATGATTTGCCATCAACGGAAACGTTAAAGGTCAAGATTATCGAGGATTACGAAGCTCGTAAGTCCAAGACGGTAGACCAAGGGGCTATGTTCGTCAAACGTATCAATAAAAATAAAAATGCCAATCAGAAGAAAAATAGTGATAATCAAGGCCATAAAAATAATATTGAATGTTATCGTTGTGGTCGTCACGGGCATTTAGCAAGAGAGTGCAAGACTAAGAACATCAACAAGTATAAGCAAAGCGCACAAAAGTTGGAATGCAGTAAAGACAACGAGCAAAAGACAACAATGTTATTGAGCACTACCGAAGAGGTTATGTTGGGTGAGAAACTAAATCCTATTTGGTGCATTGACAGTGGATGTACGGGTCATATGTGTAACGAGAAGCAAATGATCGAGGATTTTACGCGGCTGGACTCCGAACTAAGTTTAGCTAATAGCGACAGAACCCAAATTACCGGCGCTGGTAAGGTAAGGATTTCGGTAGACACGGGCAGTGAAGAACGCCAAATTGATATAGAAAAAGTGTTCTACGTATCCGATCTACGTACAAATTTATTATCAGTGGCAAAGATGACTGATCGCGGGTTCGAGGTTCGCTTCAGAAAGAATGATGCGATTGTGATTGATAATGATGATAAAATTCATATGCGGGCAGACCGTGTTGGTAACCTATACCATGTTCGGATGAGTCAAAACTGTGCCAATAATGTTGAAGCTGTGAATAATTCACTAGACACGTGGCACCAACGACTCGGACATCTCAACGAACGCGACTTGAAAGCTATGGCGAAGAATAGTTTAGTACACGGGCTAACGTTCAAGGATGACCAAAAGTTGTCTGAATGTGAGATCTGTATAAGTGAGAAACAGACTTGCACGCCTTTTCCAAGGAAAACGGAAGATCGTACAAGCGAATTACTAGAAATAGTGCATAGCGATGTTTGTGGCCCCATGACACATCAGTCTTATGGCGGTAAAAAATATTTTGTTACATTCATCGATGACAAATCCAGATGGTGTGAAGTCTATTTCATAGCAAATAAAAGTGATGTCCTAAATGCATTTAAAACCTACAAAGCCTATGCAGAGAATTTAACAGGAAAGACGATAAAGCACCTTCAGTCTGATAACGGACGTGAGTACGTAAACAATGAGTTTGATGATTTATTGAATAAAGCTGGAATCAGAAGAAGATTGACAGCGCCGTATACACCCCAACAGAATGGGATCGCTGAAAGAAAGAACAGGACATTAGTTGAGATGGCACGTTGTATGATGCGCCAAGCAGGCAGTCCTCCTTTTTTCTGGGCAGAAGCAATAAATACTGCCAATTACATAAGAAACCGGTGCCCAACTACAGCATTAAATGGTCAAATACCGTTTACGCTATGGAAAGGGAAGAAACCTACTGTAATATATATGCACGTGTTTGGTGCGAAAGCTTATTATAAGGAAAAGGGGAAACCAAAAGGAAAATTTGAGTCTCGTTCACAGTTAGGAATATTTGTGGGTTATGATATTCAATCTAAGGCATATAGGATACATGACCCTACGACAAGAAAAATAATAGTGAGTCGTGACGTAAAGTTTATGAATGAGACAGCGTTTAGACATGAATATAAAGAGATATTTGATGAAGAAGAAGACACTAATGAAGAACAAATAAGTGTTGAATTAAAGGTGTCTAACGCAAATAATGAAAGAGTGGAAGATAACCGGAAGATATTGAAAACCCGAAGAGATGGTAGTAGACCAAGAAGATCAATTGAAAGAGTTCATGAACCAGAGGAAGATAGAGATAGAGGTCAATTACATAGAAAGAGGAACTCAACTGTTTCGTGGGAAAATTTAATAGAACCTTCTAAAAGAGGAAGAGGAAGACCTCGTTTAATTCGTACTGGTATGGCGGGTAGACCGCGGAAAGAATATCATACAGTTAAAGAGGATACTACAGATAGTGAAAATGAATCAGATAAACCGAATGAACAGATAAGTGCAAGGATAGCAATGATAGAACCAATGATGTGGAAAGATGTAGAGAAGAGAAGCGACGTAAATTTGTGGAAATTTGCCCTAGAAGATGAGTATTTGTCACAAATAAAGAATAAAACCTGGGAAATTGTACCACGACCAAAACAAAGAAAAGTTATTGGAAGTAGGTTCGTGTTTAGTACGAAAAGTACTGGCAAGAAAGTGCGCCTCGTCGCAAAAGGATGTTCACAACGGCCAGGGGAGGATTTTCATGAGACCTCATCCCCGGTTGTGAGATCGTCATCAATAAGGCTTATAGCGGCTTTATCGGCTGAATTTGGATTAGAGATCCATCAAATGGACGTGGTAACGGCGTACCTTAACGGTTCACTCGAAGAAGAGGTATTTATGGAAATTCCAGATCAATTAAGCGATGTTCTAGAGAGAGTACTCGCGGAAGAAAAGATTGGTTCACAGAAGAAAATAATAACAGAAAAGAACATACTTCAGACAGCTAAACGCTGGAATAAGGCTCTTGATGAATGTGTGGATAGTGTGTGTCTGTTAAGAAAATCTTTATATGGCTTGCGTCAATCAGGGTTGCAGTGGCATAAAGAGTTAGTGAGAAAGTTGAGTGATATTGGTTTTGAAAGGTTGCCACAGGATCCTTGTGTATTTATTGCACAGAAGGGTGAGCGAATGATGCTAATTGGTATATATGTTGACGATATTATTATATCAACAAATGATGATGCATGGATGAAAGATATAAAGAAACAGTTATCGAATGCCTTTGAAATGAAAGATATGGGCAAGATATCAACTTGTTTAGGTATTGAATTTAGTCGTGATGACGAATATAGAGTGTACTTGAGTCAAAAATCATATATAGACAAACTTTTAGAACGGTTTAGTATGAGCGAGTGTAAATCTGCTATCACACCTATAGATGTAAATGTCAAATTAGAGAAACCTGAGTGTATCAGATGTGATGTAATGGAACAGTATCCGTATCAAAGTTTGATAGGTGCTTTGATGCATCTGGCCGTATCAACGAGACCAGACATCACGTATGCCGTCAACTATTTAAGCCAATTCAATACAAATTACGATATTGAACATTGGAAGGCTGCTAAACGTGTGCTAAGATACTTGAAAGGTACATCAGATTACGGATTAGTGTATGAAAGAACAGGTTTGCCTCTTTTTGGTGTGGTTGATGCAGACTGGGGAGGGAATACGATAGATCGTAGATCCTATTCCGGTTTCGCATTTATTTTGGATGCAGTGATAATGAGCTATTTTTTAATAGCATTGTTAACGTCCAATAGTTATACAAATCTTGTACAATAGGTATTGTAGATTTGATTTAGGTATATTTTAATTTACTATAGATTTTATCACTAGTAAATAAAATACATGACATTCATTACAAGGTAATAAAGTATTTCTGGGACATTAAGTTGCTTGCTTTGGTTCTCAATTATATGGTAAATGGATAATTAATTAATTGTTTTAATTTTTCTTCTCTTCACACATCTAATGTCTCCTCTATTGCTGCAGCTACTAGGTTTCATATCACAAGTCGACATCGACAAATTCTTCATTATGTCGTTATTATAACACGCGTATTTTTGGAACCTACAAATGCAACATGACGACAAACTATACCTATTACCTATACGAATCTACATAAGTTTTATTTTACTTCTATTGCCGCAGGGTCGACATTGGCAATGACGCAACAATTGCGCTGCGCTGCACCCTGCCTGGCCATGTGCCCCGGCCCTAAGGGCCATTTTCCTATCATGATGATTTGTCATCACGCCCCCCCCCCCCCCCCCCCACCTACTCGGCTATCAAGTTGTGCTGAATATGCATAATCAGCCTATAAAATTCCCACAGCTGGGACAGAGGCCTTTCTGTGCGAGGCAGCAGGTCATAATCCACCACGCGGGCCCAGTGCGCGTTGGGGATGTCACGTCTTCTGTGAATGCCGAATATGCTTAGGCTCGATTTTACATCGACGCGGAACAGAGTGGAATCGAACTTTTGTACGTACAAATTAGATACGAGCTTGTTACTAAAAAAATACTAAATCCTGTACCTGAGTGTCAATCTTCTCCCAGCGAGACCTTACCGTACTCAAAAGATGATCGAATTCCCATAAAGTTCATAATGCTTTGTACAAAAAATATCGCATCCATTCCGTTCCGCGGCGGTGTAAATTGAGCCTTACTCGAAAACCCTATGGGCTCCATCGCGCGCCGCCCGCATCCTAATGTTACATTCGTGTCGTACATTACTCCTGTCATGCATGCCCCAAGCACGCGGAAGCGGGAATTTTGCGGGGGCATCACCCGCGCTATGCTCACGCATGTATTCTAATAAATAAAAGGCAATTTTATCAAAAAAAAAAGTATCTTTTTATTGTACAATTAAGATTATACGTAAATAATTGGTAGTAAAACTTATACAAAATTAATATCAAAATTTAAAGCTAGCAGACTTAGTAAAAAAAATACAAATATCTTATACAAACGTGAGTCTTATTGTAGCTGCCAGGTGCATTACTTTCGCAGATCAACATTTAATACTAAATACATAGTAAAAAATAAGTGGCGATGTAATTGTCCACATCTTCAAAATATAGCCTCACAATAAAAACTGGTATCACAACCATATCTTGTACACAAGTTCTATGGACAAGCAACAGATTCTTATTGCTCAATTAATATTCGTAAAAAATTTAAACATTAAAAGTTTTCAACATTGCTTCATTTCATATTTTAATACAATAGATGTATGATAAGAAACTTGATTCTTACATGCTAAAAGTATTTCAGTCGATTCCAATGAAATATATCGAATAGCTATTTTTATGGCACATGTACTGTCGAGGTCATGGATATCACAAAAATGCATTGTCATGGATATTGTTAAATGTAGGAGAAATATAAAACATTACTCCTTAGAGATTCTGATCAGTCTTTGTTTCCTTATCTTCAATGATAAATCACAAATTAATATGCCCCATAAAATTCAAACCCTATTACTAAAATAATAAAGGGCTAAAAGAGTGCGTTTCTTTCTTCGATTTACAGTCAGCAGTCCTTTGGCCATATGCGATTCTAATTTGAACTTTTATCCTTACATCTAGTTAGTGTAAATTACTATAAGTAAACAATTCACAGATACTTTGCATTATAAGTATCAATGTTTCCATACTGCTATGCATGAGTTGCAAATTTGGATATTTATCACGATATGGCTCGTATCAGTCGAAGCTGAATTTCACCTCCTCGCGGGACGGATCATTGTTGGCGGCTACTGCTTGCAGCCAATAGCGGCTTATTTGGCTCTCGATGGAAGGGGTGCTCTCCTTGCGAGTGCTGGCGGCGCGCGCCTTGCGCTTGGCCTTGCTGTGCTTGGGGCGGCGGCGGCCCACCTTGGTCTTCATCTCGGCTATCTTGACGGACAGCTGGCTGTCGAGCGAGTTGCGGCGCGAGTCCACAGACACGTGACGCAGACTGATACTGATCTGCGAGTCCTGTGAGTTGCGGCGGTCCGGCGTGGAGCTGAGCGAGTGATGCGTGTGCGTCGGCAACACGAGCGCGTCGCGGCGACGCACGAAGCGAGGCAGGGTCGCCGCCCACGATGACGAAAGCTCTCCGCTGGAATTATATTTTTATATTTATTTATTTAATCCTTAATGTTACAATTTTATTTTTACATAACACCTGCCAAACTGCAAAGCAATTTGTCGGCAGTAGGTTCTCGTGGATTTTGCACGACTTTATGCTTGACTAATTAATAAAATTAAATCTAAGTTAAAACTAGAACTAATACCATGGCTCTGTAGGCAAGCGTTTCATATGTGAGTACAGATTATAATAGTTACCCACACAACCATGGATTCTACAACCACAGCTACTACACTCAGCGGCATCAGCCAACAAACGTCATGAGCCCGTCCCACAGTACCTAATCTACATTCGCGATCTATTCGCCAAAAATGTAAACAAACATGAGTTCATGGAGAAAAACAACTCCCAAAATCCCACACAATAAAGTTCAGTATACGACACAACTTCAAACATTTTTTTCACTCTAAAATCAACCTAATTTCCATTAAAATGAAGTTGAAATCTATTTAACCTGAAATAACATGAATTAGAAAAAAAGTTTGAACAGACTTTATATGGCAAGCAAACTTAGGATTAGAACCCACGACATCAGCCGACCGAGGCCGCCGATCGACCGCAGCAACTATGGACACATCGACAGGTAATGTTTCCTTAGGACACTTTTTAGTTGGTTTTTACTTTTAACACGATCGATTATTCCTTCAGGTAATTCATTAATGAATGTAGGTGTAATCCATCGTCTCGTACGCCTACCATAATAATTATTTACATTAGGCACATGTAATTTCTTTTTCTTTGCAAGTCGGGTTGGGTAGTTATGCACTTTTTCTTTTTTGTGTTCGTTAATATTATGTTGTTCAAGAATCATTGTCATTTTTACTTTCATTTCAACTGGTAATATATTGCACTTCTTAAATAATTTTTCATATTCCTTGTTCAAGCTTTGTTTAGTTTTTCTGCTCACTAACATTTTTAGAAGTCGTATTTGTAGTATTTTAATTTTATCTAGATATGTTTTAAATGTAAGTCCATAACCACACAACCCATAGCTGATAATCGAGTCGGCAAGTGCATAGTACAATGCATACAATAATCCTTTCTTAACTACAGGCTTCAGGGTATACAGTTTACCCAGAACTGATCGAACTTTATTACAAACCGTGTCTACGTGAATGTTCCATGCAAATTTTGTATCTATCGTCAGTCCTAGGTACCTGTATGATTTTACTTGCTCTAAATTAATACATTGACAGCTTGATTTTCCATTGTGAAGACATTCATAACTGTGACCTATTATATTCAAGTCAATATTTTTGTTACGTGCGTATGGAGAATGTATTGGCATGCACTTAGTTTTGCTTACATTAATAATAATGCCATTGTCGTGTGCCCATTTAATTATATTGTCCAAATCGTCTTGTATTGCTTCTTGTAAGGACGTTTGGTCCTTACCACTGAATATGAGACATGTATCGTCGGCGTACATATATGCTTTACACTTTTTGATAACATTGCACATACTATTAACGTGTACAATATAACCAATAGGCCCATAAACAGATCCGGTAGGAACACCATACTTGACAACGCCTTCCATACTTTGAACATTAGCAACCCGAACTTTAATAGTTCTTTGCTCTAGGTATTGACCAAACCATCTGTTGATTGGTCCACTTATCCCACACTCATCCATAGCCTGCAACAGGCCGCCGTGATCCAGGGTATCAAAGGCTTTTTTGAAGTCTATAAAAACTGCTACCACTAAGTTTTTATCATTTAGGTTATTATTCACATCATCCGTAAATCTTGCTAGCGCCGTTGCCGTACTTCTGTTTGGTCTAAAACCATGTTGAATGTCGGTAATGATGTCGTTTTTGTCTAAGTAAGTTGTGATTTGACTAACTATGAACTTTTCCATAATCTTATTAATTGTATTTAAAATAGCTATTGGTCGGTAATTTGTATATTCCAGATGTGATCCTTGTTTGTAGATTGGTCTAATAATTGACTCTTTCAACCTGATCGGGTATTTACATTCTTTTACACACAGATTTATAAAATATGCTATAACAGGACTAATGAAGTTCTTAATTTCCTTTAAGTCTTTTACCCTAATGCCATCTGATCCCGGCGACTTGTTGCAGTCTAGTGAGTCTATTATCCTGGCGATATGTGTGGGCGTTGCTTTATTGAACCTAAAACTAACATTACACGGCTTAACATAATCATGTCTGTTTAAGAACGTCTTATTACATTTATGCTTGATATTGTCGATTTCCGTTGTAAATGTGTTACAAAAATTATCACAAATGGTTGACAAACATTCTTTTTTTTGTAAATATTTCTCTATGACGCTATCTACTGTTACTTTACTTCTACCCAGCCAGTTATTAATATTACACCATATCTTACGCATGTCTCCCTTACATTTTTTTATTTCGTCACGCCTATGTCGATCTCTAGCCACATTTATAAGTTTATGTGTTTTATTTCTATATTTAGTATATTGTAATCTAAGGTTGTTATTGTTTGGATCCATTTTCCAGCGCCTAAATAAGTCATCTTTTCGTATGATCATGTTTTGTAATGTATTATTAACCCAAGCTTGGCTATCACGTTTTTTAACTGTTGATGGTTGTTTGGAAGACTCATAAATGTCGCTAAAAATCGTGTACATATTATCATATAACTCAATAGGATCATTTGTGTTTAATAATTGTTGCCAGTCAACATTATGAAGTTTATTACTTACTAGTTTGTTTTGGATGGTCGCTCTAGTCGAATGAACACATTGTTTAATGTTCACATCAGCTGATAGTCCCGTTAGGTAGTGGTCCGCGATCTTAGTCGTTACCGTGTACGCTTCTAACACGCAAGCCTTCTCAGTCCGTACAAATACATGATCGAGGCAAGACGTTACATTGTGATCACCCGTGACTACGTCACGAGTTACGTCTCGTATGCCGCATTGCAATCCCCTCTCCGACAGTGCGTTCAGATACCTATCAGCGGTTGAGTCGATGCCACTGTGCAGTATGTTGATGTTACAGTCGCCGACCATAATTATATTATTTCGTTTTGGTATAGTTTGGATATATCTTTTGATATCTGCTACAAAGTTTATTTTATTTGTGCTTGGCGGTCTATAGATAACCATAATGTCGGTAGTGTATTCGTTAATGGTTATCCGTCCATGTACAAACTCATAAGTCGCGGTGATACCGGATTTTACTGGATTAAACTGCACTCTGTCGTTCACGTACACTAGTATTCCTCCACCTCTTCTGTCTTCTCTTGTTAAAGCATGCATATTGAATCCACTAATCTCGTATATTTTAGTATCTTCTTCTTTAATATTTATTTCCGATAAGCAAATTAAATCCAGTCTGTGTAGGCATTCCTTTGTTAAAACAATTAGCTCATTAAAATGTTTTCTCAGAGAGCATACATTTATATGTATAACTTGAAGTGACGCTGGTCGTTTGTTTACGTGCTCATACCACTCATCTAACTGTGTATATTTTGTATATTCTATATCTTGTATTTCTGATTCCAGGTCCATTTTAGAAACTATCGTATAAATCTATGTAATACTATTTATTATTTATATATTAATCTGTTTGTGTATCGGGTTAGGTTTTATATTTTATATGATTACTCCTTGTTTTCTGTTAGGTAATTATCAATATCGCTTTCGAAGCGTATGTGGTGTACTTTTTTATCATTGTCATCTTTTTTTATCATGATTTTGGAATTTTGAATCCATATATATTTGTAGGATTCCTTCAAGTTAGTCTTAACAGCCCAGAAAAGGTTGCGCATCTGACGTGTCAAATGTTCATTAACATATATTTGTGAATCATCATTGTTTTGGTATATTGTGTGATTTGTTATTTTTGTTTCTTTGCGAGTTTTCAACCAATCTGACCGGGCTGCCTTTGTGCGTAGCGTGACAATTATTGGTCGTGGGTTTTTTCCTTCGACTCCTCGAGTAGGAACCCTCCATGCATTTTCAATATCTTCGGCCTTTAGTTGTAGTTTCTTTGCAATTCGTGCTACAATTTCCGTAACATTTTCGCCATCCTGTTTTTGTACATGTACTAGTTCAATGTTCCTGCTCAGTTCTTTCTGCTCCAACATCATGATACGCTCCTCTAATGCCTTGTTGCATTTTTCTAAGTATATTTTATTTTGCAATATATCTTTTATTTTATTATCGTGTTTTTTTATATTTTCTGAGAATTCCTTCTGCGATTTATCTAAATCTTCAAAATTCAATTTTAGGTGATTAACAGTGTTTTCGGTGTCTTTATCATTTTTCTTAATTTCTGCCATTTCGGTTTTTATTTCTGATATGTCTGTCTGAATACGCACGAAGCGTGAATTCTGCTCTTCTTTCATAGTGGTAAGGAGACAGTGCATAGCTTTCATTTCCTCTCGAAAAGCATTTATTGTTTCGTTCAAGGTATTGGTTGAGCAGCAGGCAGTTTTAGTTCTTCTAACTTCCTGTGCTCCTGACGAATCACTATCCGAGTCCATTGCAATACGTTTCTTGTTATGCCTTGGGTTGACCCACGTACCTGACGTTTTTTGCTTACCAGTCATAGTCGCGACATTTGGGTCAGACGCATAATGTTGCCCGCTTTTAGGGGATGTGTGCTGCATGATGGTTTAGTCTGTTAGCATCAGTCGTTAGCAACGCGAACAGGGCTGCTCAGTGTTTTTATGAAGGCGACACGCTGCCGCGTGCGCGGCTCGATCAGCCCCACTACTGTCTTCGCCCCGGCGGCGTTGTATCGCACACGTAATGCTCACTTGCTCCTTCGTATAACTTTGTCTTTATCTAATATTATTTAATCAACTTAGAATTAGCTACTCGGTAACGCGTGCGCACGCCACGCGCGATCCACGAGAACTTGTATGTTGTATTAGTATGTTTCATTGAAAAAGTGACTGTAAAACCCCACCAGTTTGACCAATAAAATGAAGAAATGTACCTATAGACTGGATGCGGAGGTCGGTATTGTGGCGTAACTTGGGAGGGACTTATGTCCAACAGCGGACTGCGACAGGTTGAATTGATTGAGCTGACTCATGGGAAAATAAGGGACAATGAATTAACATTTTTAAAAGTAGTATGTAGTTTATAACATGTTCAGTGAAATTGTGTTATATTTTTTGGATATATTAGAGCCTCGCCTCACCTCTCATGTTTAGCATCATCCGGGTAGTCAGCAGGCGAGGTGGGGTCGATGCAGAGCCCTACAGGGTCCTGTCTGGAACCTCCCAGGGATATTGACAAGCGCCCTCTAGCGGCGAACTCCCCGCGGCGTCGATAGGCGCGCGCGATTAGTTCGTGCTTGCGCGCGCGACGCGTCACCTCCGCTTCCACGGAACATCCGCATTTCCTGTGTGGGAAAATAAGGGTTATTTTGCGATGATTTGGTAAGGGTGGAGAAGGCGCAACACATAATCATAACTCGGCTCAGAGGTTGATTTTATGTCCACCTACTATAGTAGGTAGAGAACACCGTTTTAAGGCACACGATATACTGACATTAAATACGACAAAGACAAAAAAATAAAAACTCCTATTGTAGTTGACATTAAGATGATGGCTAACAGAGATGTAAGGAATAAAAAGACGTGCTGCGCCGACCGCTAATAAATTAGGACGAAGGGCAATATACAGGGTTATTGGGAAAACACCAACAACATCTTATGAGGTCATTGTATAATGACACCCTCACGGATCGGAGAGGCTTTTTGTTACATGTTGTATATTTGTACCACACCTTGCCAAGTAGCGCCTCCAGCCGGCGGCGGCGGCGGGCGTCCAGGTCCACGACGCCATGAGCGCGCCGGCCGCGAAGCAACACAACAAGCGCAGCTGTAGCACCGACACGGACGGCCGGGCGCCTGACCTCATTTTGATGGTGAAAGTTCCACCTATAACTAACGTTTTAATTACCTACTAATTAAATTGGCCACAGGCGCGAGTTCCAAGGCTTTCACATTGCGGCGCCGACTCATGGGATATTACTAGGGCATTCGGGACACGCCTTGGCAAATTGAGTCTGTAGGAGAAATATGTAATTTATATATCACTAGCTGCGCTCCGCGGTTTCACCCGCATAAGTTTCGATCCCGTGGGAATATCGGGATAAAAAGTAGCCTATATGTTAATCCAGGGTGTCAGCTACCTCCATAACAATTTTATCAAAATTGGTCCAGCCGTTTGAGCGTGAAGAAGTAACAAACATATAAACACACCCCCATACACTCACAAAATTTCCTTTGCCTTTATAATATTAGTGTGACTACCGAGCTACCTTTGCTTCGCATGGTTTTTACGACTTTGTTAAAAAACATCGCGATTTCTTTCATTATAGGTACGCATAAACCTTTGTTGCGTAGTTCAGAAGAATCACGCGGTCACACAGACACGAAAAGCAACTTTAATTTATAATATCTATGTAAAGATTTGGAAAGCTCATTGAACCCAGCTGTAGGTGCCGAGTGGTGTTTATATTTACTTACTCACTTATGGAAATAAATGAAATTCAAAAAGTCCCGTTTCGTCTGATTAAAATTGTTCGAAACACAATATTATCATTGTTTTCAGTTAAGTATAGTAATTTCAGGTTTCATTTTGATAACAGCTCGACAGCTGCGTGATAACGCCCATGACTTCGGAAGCTAATATCACAACTAATATCAACTCTACATAACATAAAATAATCACGCCTGCATTCCCCGATGGGTTGGGCAGTAGTGTACTGTACAGTCACGAGCCAAACATTCCGCCAGTTATGTTTTAAGTCCCATAATAGAATAGGGGGCAAAACTGGTGGTGCCCCCACAAAATGGAAAGGACCGGAAGGGGAAAGTTGGTAAACCTTATAAACTATGGATATGTCGCAGTCGGATTGTATAATCCGCCTAATTACATTTTTTTTTTTTTTTTTTTAAACGTTGCCCCACACTAGGAATTTCTCCTGTATTGTGGGTGCGTTTACAAACATTTAAATTCATTTACACAAACAACCAGACCCGGAACATCTACTTGTAGGTCATACAAATATTTGTTCCGTGCGGGAATCGAACCCGCGATACGCAGCGCAGCAGTCAATCGCTTAACCACTGCGCCAACCGTGCCGTCAAACATTACGGCTAGCCGTTATCAAAAAAAGGGCCGTTTTGAAATGCGGCGGTTCAACGATTAGCTGGATAAGCCGGATTGTCATTGCGATACGTTCTTCAATTCTGATATTTGGCGACTGATTCCGACTAATTGGCGACTAAATATGGGAGAAAACAGATCTTCGCTAGGTGCCCTAGTTTTTGAGATATAAAGGTGGCCCTGCTGGGGAGACTCTCTCCAGATTGGCCACCTATAAACCCTTATATTGTTTGAACCAGTGACCGACAAATTCTGATATTTGGCGACAAATTTCGACAAATTTTTTGTGTTATCAAAATTAAAATCCCTGATGGTTGCTCTGCCAGAGTCAGTGACAGTTTTTGCGAGACTAACGAACGACAATTGATATAAGATATAAGATGAAGGAGATGAGCAATAAGCGACGAAATTGACAAGATTAAGAGGAAAATAAAGGCACATAAAACTTCATAAAACGCATTACAAACTGCAATACAACCAAGACAATTTTCTCATACGCTCAAGGAATCCAATACACGAACGATGCATTATCCCTACGGCCAAGGGTATTCTGACTATTTATTTATGTAACTGTCTAAACAACTTAAGATCACGTCATTTCATCGATCGATTAGTTTGCACTGTCATGCTGAGATCCCATTTGCGTAAATTCAAATACGTCACTTCAAAGACTTATGATTGAAAGTTATCTATCAGCTTATCAAGAAACGAAAATGGGTTACTGTGCACGCTCCCCTTCTTGGCAGGCCAATGTGGGCCAACGTGTGCAGGATTACGCCCACTACTCCACTCTAATGCCAGTTTTAATATGGTAGTTAGCCACGGAGTAATCGACTTAATTTGTTGGCAATGGGCAAACTAATTCGCGGTGACGGTTTAAAAGATATAAATGTAAAATGATGCTGATTCCACTCGGTACTAAAACAGCAGCTATTCAAGAATAACCAACAAATATAATATAGATATTTCAAACTATAACGACCATCGTAGGGACAATTATGCTGGCACTGCTTCTCTCTTCAGTGCACAGGGGGTCTACTCCGAAGTGGTAAATTTATCGTATCGGCCGAATGTTCGGTCATTTCCTACTACCTTTCATTTCCTATATTGACTATGGTCCCGACCAAACTGAGCCAATCCGAACTTTTTCGTAGTAGGACAACAATATTCGGTTCGGCCCATAGATATCCGATATCGATATCCGTAATTCGGCCGTGTGTCGGATCGTTCCGATCATTCGTATGTGTAACTTCGGAGTAGACACCCTGGTCAGTCGAAAGCATTTTATTTTCAAGGCCCATTTAAAGTATTAATTACTCTTATGAGAATATTGTCTTTTTCACCCTATTATGTTCGACCATCCTAGGGACATTTAACACTTTAATGCTGGTGCTGCTTCTCAGTCCTGTGGTCCGTCCAAAACATTTAAAACTAACACTAATTAATTAACACATAAAACTAATTAAGACTTTAAATGGGCCTTGAAAATATTCAAGGCCCATTTAAGTCTTAATTAGTTTTATGAGAATATTTACTTTCGATGTACGGCCCTATCTATGCAGTGGCCATAATAACTGACCTCTAGAATTACAAAAACGTGAAAACTTGATAAACGCATACATTATACCTACAAAGCATAATATCTAATAGCAAGGGGCAAGGCCAACCAAAGGTCTTTGGTTTCTCGTACGGCTTTATTAATAACGATATATTAAAACGTATGCTGGACAAGTGTGAGTTAGGAATTTAGGATGCAGTTAGCATGCAGTCGGTGCATGCGGCTGCGCAACTGCATCAGAAATGCACAATAAGGTCGCATTCATACTATCGTTCGGTTGGAAATATTTTATGCATAACTTTCTTGTCTTAGTAACAACAATAGTTTCGTAGATATAGTATGCGTTTACTGTATAGCAACTAAGTTTTGGAAAATTGCGTTTGAACTGAAATACTTACTTACATCCATACTAATATTATAAATTCGAAATTACTTAACTCTGTCTGTCTGTCTATCTGTCTGTATGTTACCTTTTCACGCCTAAACCATTGAACGGATTTCGATAAAATTCGGCAGAGAGATAGATTGCATCCCGGGGAAGGACATAGGATAGTTTTTATCGACATACCCCGCGGGCGAAGCCGCGGGCGGAAGCTAGTTAATCTATATTTACATAAAAATGGCTCATTTAGCATACCGCTACTTTCATAATCACGAAAATAATTGTCAGCCGAATGGCATACGTAAACAAGAAAGGAAGCGGCTAGCGGCTGTCATGTGACTGCGCTCGCGTATAGAAAGTGTTGGACGCAAGCGACCTTCGCGCAGTCGCGAGGAAAAAATAATCAACAGTTTTTATTGTTAGGAGCAGCAGCTAGTTCCATGCAATAAGTCGGCTGAAATGTATGGTGGACTAAGACAGGGCCACACATTGTTATTGAATACATGACATACAGTTTGGACCTCATCTCTTCTGTGGACACAGGACAGACAGCGACTGTCTCGTTGGTCCAATGGTACCAAGAGCTACTGCTGAGGAGGTCCTGGGTTCGATTCCCAGGATGGGCAGTTTTATTGGGTTTTCCATCAGGGGTTTCTCAGTAGCAGCCTAGAATCTGGATTTGTTCCCGGTTGCTGGCAATAGGCTGGCCCCTATTACATGGGACGTAAACGTCACAGGCGAAATGTGGGTGTACTAATGGTACACCCCTACTTAAACCTTCGGGGAATGCAGACGTGATGTTATTTTATGTTATTCAATATTATTATAAGGTTTAGTATAGAATATACATAAAGTTTAATTTAAATTGGGAAAGTATAGTAAGTAATTAAGTATGACTTGTACCTACATCTATTAGAGCCTATTCTGTAAGCTGACTACATAAAAAAACTTGTTTGTTTTAATACTAAGTTCAAGGTTAAGGCCTGAATTCCTCTTACCTACGGTCACGTCTGTCGCGTACCATCGGACACGCGCACAGAGCATGTAACACTTTAGACACGCGTACCAAGACCACAAAATACAGATAGTACAGAAGGCAATCTACATACAAAGTGCGCTCGAGCAACGCACACATAGACACCGCTCACGGACCCGTTATCTCGGACGGGTTGGGAGCAGTGCGAGCGCGAGTGCCATCGGCTTGAGACACGCGTCTGTGAAGTGCAAAAATGGAGCAACAAAAAATGGCTGTCTAAGCTCGATTTATATAATAGTTTCCTATTTTGAATCAGTATAAACGAAGTAACTTTTTTGTAAGGTAAATTCACGCCACCAACTATTACGTAAGTTGAAAACATGATTTTTTGTTTGTGTAGATATTGTATTGTTTTTAGTGTCATTTGATAGATTTAGGTCTAAAACGGATAGAGCAAAATAAATTGTGTAAATAGGGTAATCCGCTTTGAAGTTATGTATTAGGGATTTTCGATACTGAAAATTTACAAAAGTAAAATTTTATATGTTTTTGTTCTGTAAACTTTTTGTATTGTAATGCTATGTTTATTGTTTTGTTTTAATATTGTAGAATAAGCTCAACAATAAATCAAACAACTAGATACGAGTGTCACTACCACGATAGTTTTTTGTGCATAAGCCAAAGTTGACAACCCTAGCGCGACCGCCGAGCGTAGGTATGAAAAGTGAAGTACATACATGTGATTGCCTTCTGTACTCTCTGTATTTTGTGCCAAAACGCTGACGATAAATGGACGTGTTTACTGTAGCACCGACGGACGTCGGCGTAACAGGATTTCCAGCCTTAAACTAAATCAAAAACATTTGGTGAAAAAGTTCTAGAAGAGCAGAATGTATTGTTTGTGTAGGCGTGATAGTGGTTCGTAAGTGTGACACTGATAACTGACTTCCTATCGTGATTTCATGTGTTTACAAATCATGTTTTTGCATATGAATAAAGGCAACTGTATTGTATAACGAATATTGTTACTTATTGAATAAAATACTCTTTATTATGTACAAGTATCTACATCATATTATGAATCACAGATACAGAGTGTATCGGAAAGGCGTGGTCAAAATAAAGGGTGGCATATCACACTAATAATATTATAAAGGCGAAAGTTTGTGAGTGTGTGTGTGTGGGGGTGTGTTTATATGTTTGGTACTTCTTGACGCTCGACCAATTTTGATAAAATTTTGTATGGAGGTAGCTGACACCCTGGATTAACATATAGGCTACTTTTATCCCGATATTCCCAAGAGATCGACATTTACGCGGATGAAACCGCGGGGCGCAGCTAGTAGACCATAAAACTGAACAACTTTCTCCATGGAACCAACATCGTCATCACGAAAAAGAAATCAGTAGTTCTATACAAAATTTCAATACAGGCTACTGAACCCAAATGCATGGGAGACTGACACCCTTAATTTTTACCACACCTTTTTGCTAAACCCTGTATACAAATAGAACTGTACGTAACACACTATCAATCAAAATCTGAATCATTTTGAAGGATATCTATCGCTAATCCATTGCTTCATATGTTCGAAAAATTTGTCAGCTCAACAACGTAAATAACGCAATGAATATGGTTAAACTGTCAAAATGAAAGGCATTCCTACGCTGGACTAGACTTATGTAGATAGCAGCCAAGTAAGAAAGCCCTTGAAGAAGTACTTAAGCTAAAAATTATTCGTAGTTTTAAAGGATTTGGAAGACGCAAGGATGAAACAATTGGCGCAAACGGCACGGTTGGCGCAGTGGTTAAGCGATTGACTGCTGCGCTGCGTGTCGCGGCTTCGATTCCCGCACGGAACAAATATTTGTATGACCTACAAGTAGTTGTTCCGGGTCTGGCTGTTTGTGTATGTGAGTTTAAATGTTTGTAAATGCATAAATGCTCCGATTAGCTGGGAGGCGAGAAAGCAACGGACCATTGCTTTATCAAGCACCGAAGCTGAATATGTGGCCATTTCCGAAGCTACTAAAGAGGCAATGTATTTGCGTGATGTTTTAAGTAACATTGCGATTAAGTGTGAGTGTGTGATGCTATTTAACGACAACCAGGGCGCGATTAAACTTGCTCAAAGTAGGAATTATCATCCACGAACGAAACATATCGATGTGAGGCACCACTTTATTCGAGATATGTGCGAACAAGGTGTAAATTGATCTTAGATATTTATGTACTGACCGAATGCCTGCTGACGTTTTGACCAAAGGCTTGAGTGGTACAAAGCATCATGAATGTCTGCGTAATTTAGGTATGATGGATGAATGTATGTGAATGTTGAAGATACATGCTCATGACTTCGAGGGGAGGTGTTATAGTATTACGAAGTGCGTGAGCAGTGCCACCTACCGTAGAATGTTTCTAGTTCGGTTCCGCGTACGCGCCGCTAACATCATGTAATCAGTGTCTTAGTATAAATAAACTTTATTGCTGTAAAGGGTGCTTTTTTCTCCCATATCCCTTCACAACATACTGATGAAAGCTTGTGTTATTCATATGTTGCTTCAGGCCATAAAGTTCAAAAAGGTTTTCCCTGCTTTTACGAATACCTGGAGTCGCCCAATCACTAAATAAAAACTTTGTGTAAATACTTTTAGTCTTTAGTGGGAAAGTGTCATTAAATTGCGTGTTTAATAGTGAAAAGAACTCGGCGTAGCACTCATTTGGGTCACATAGATTATTAAAACTCTGAACGCATAATTTACTAGCCAAAGAATTATTTAATTTCTCTAAATTTTTACGTGTAATTGGCCTAAACCTTATTAAAAAATTTTGTAAAGGCATGTGGGAGCAAAATGTTATTGTTTGTCCACTGTGATCAGATGACAACTTATTTACAATTTCTTTGTGTAAATAATCACAGTTACAGAAAATATTATCTATACAAGTGGCAGAGGAAGCTGTCACACGGGTGGGTTCAATAAAAACATTTGACAAATATCAAATGACCTAAAAAGACTTAATAATCTGATAGTATTCGAGTTATTTTCTAATAAATTAATATTAAAATCGCCACATATTATTATTGACTTACTACTAGCAGAAAGTTTCTTTAGCACATCTTCCATTACAGAATCAAACACAGCTAGATTCTGGTAACTTGGAGGTCTGTATACGCATACTACCACATGCTTATCAAGCTCAACACAGGACAATTCAATGGTGTGTTCAACTGACAGCCCAATGATGTCTTTTCGTTCCTTGGATTTAATAGAATTTTTTACTAATATTAATGATCCGCCATGTATCATACGTGTACGGCTGAAATGGCTAACTACATAATAATTTTCATAGTTAATTGACATTACTTGATGGGCTTTTAACCAATGTTCTGTTAAACAAATGACATCAAACTTGGTATTTTCTAAAAACAATTCTATTTCCAGTAATTTAGAAGAGCAACCTTGGATATTTTGGTTAAATAATTTTAAAATATGTTGCCCTCCCTTTAGTTTTTGACGTGACAACGTCTTAAATTAGGTTGCGGCTGGGAGTCACTTATGAAAAAGTGTAACGCTCGGTAACGTTACGATGAGTCACCGAACGAGAGAGAGGCCCGCCGAATGCCTTGCGTCTCTCTCCCACTCAACTATGATCGGATGATCGGTCGTTGTCACGTAAAATCTTCGCCCGTAAAACCGACTTTACAGGCAACCATTTTTTTATTATTATTCTGAGTAATATTGCCAGAAGATACCTTTTTATTATTCTCTAATAGTAATTGGTTATTTGAAGGGGTAACTTCTGTTGTCTCATTAATTAGTTAGCGTTATCCGGAGTGACCTCCACAACTACGACTGACGTGTCTAGTGAGCCCGTATGAGTTCCAGCAGGAAGAGAATACCCCATCTGACTGGTAGTGGCCTCCAATGATGTTGGTATTATAGGTGGACCCTCCTTCGTACTACATGATGATTCACAATTATTCATCACTATGTTGTTAGTATCACTAAACAACACAGACTCGTCCCTAATACTACAATTTGTTATATTAGCTATAACCCCATTAATATTATATGCTATCAACATAGCAATCATATGTCTACATTCCCAAGACAGAGATAAAGTTCTCTGAGTGAACATAAAACCACTAACAAACTTATTAGTGTCAAAAAACAATAATTTGTCACTATGATAACATGTCAGCATGTGAATAGTGTTATTCAATTTATATATATATTTATTTTCATCTTCTGATAGAGTATCAGAGTAAGGTAAAGCACACAACATTATCTTACCTATGTTTAAGTTTAATAAGGTGTTGACACCATTCACTATGTCCTTTCTGGTAATACCAGTACTTTTACCTAGTAGCAAAACCATTGTAGAATAATTGTCTAGGTTTGCGTTTGCAATTCTTTTAATCATTTGTTTATAACTTATGTTATGATAACTATGATTGGTAAAACTATGGCTAAGGTAATTAAATAATATTTTTCCAAAGCCTGAACCTAATTCGTCACTAAAGAAAATTGATTTATTATTCTGTGTACTAAAACAGGACTCTGCTGGAAGAGACAACACCGGTGGAGACAAGTCACTCTGAGGCTGAGGAGGTGGTGGTTGGTTGGCACAGCTGCATGTTAGATTATTAGTCAGAGACTCATAACTCTCAGCATTGCACTTCACCAATTCCAGTAGTTCCCCAGCCTCAAACAATCGCTCACTTAGTTGTTGTTGTGAAGTCTCATATTTCTCAAAAATATCCTTCAATAATTGCTCCTTGTGTAGTATATCATTATATAGGAGCTTTGTATCAATGTCATACTTTTCCCTACATTGATTTAACTCAACAGTACAACTATTTAAACTTTTAGAAAGTATAACACGTTCCTTTCTAAGGGAAATATTTAATTTTAAAAGATTTTGTTTTTTAATTGCTCTCTGTGACCGTTTAATTAGTTTTTTAATTTTAATATATTTCTTTAATTTATTGTGACTCATAACAATTGGACACAATGGTACGGTATCATCACCAGTCAAATCTATAACAGCTGGCTGACACATTGATTTTGACTTACTTCCTACAAGTTGATAAAATAAGTTATCGGCATGGCCGGGCAGATGGGGCAGGGCAGATGGGACAGGGCAGCTACTTGCAGGAAAATGTTTTCAAGTTTTAGTTTTATTTTTCTGAATGCAGCTTGCTGCGGGAACACCCAAATATTCCGAAATATTTTATTCCGAATTTCGATGCTCCGATTTTCATAACACCTAAGAATTATAACGTCTATTATTAAAAATCACGAAACTTATTTTACCGAAAGTAATAAATGCGATTTGTTTGTTTTCCGATTTTCATATGTTCGAAGAATCAAATGCTCGATGGGTCCAAAAACGACATTCCGATTTTCAATACTCCGAATTATTGCCACACCCGAACATAACGAACGCAATAGGCGACGTAGGATGCAAGAGCGAGCGAAGGGCACCCCGAGGTTAGGTTACTTTAAAACCTTTACACAGAGCCCAAACACGACTTACGGTGCTGTAATTTCAAGGTTTGTACTTTTTCTGGTGCTCCTGGCTTGAGCATCAGGTCTGTAAGTACTTCGGTGTTCCTCATTAACAGTACGTTTATCCACACATCGAGCCCTTTTCAATGAGCCTAAACACGATATATCTGCTGTTAGTTGTCGAGGAATTAGGTACTCTGTAGACTATCCTGACTGCAGCATCAGGTCATGACTTATGATCATGAGACAAAATGTGTCAAATGCCCTATCAAACATCAAAACAATTTATTAAAAAAACCGACTTCCAAAAAAAACACTACAAACTGAAAAATAACTTTAATTTCGGAAGTCGGTGTCTTAGGGATCAGTATTTTAGTTTTTGCCACCGACTTCCGAAATTAAAGTTATTTTTCAGTTTGTAGTGTTTTTTTTGGAAGTCGGTTTTTTTTTTGTTAAAAAGTTTTTATTTCTCGCTTTTTAGTGGGTCTATTTATAATTTCTCTAAGTTACAATAGCCTAATGTCAACTTGCCCATCGCCTTTTTATAAAATATTCCTTTTCTCGATACAGTTCGATACGTTAATTGTTGAGGAGTTCTCCTTTTATTAGTTTTTAGATTAGATGCTGATAATCCTGGCTGCAGCATCAGGCCAGACTTATGTCAACATTGCATTGAACTTAAAATTAGTCCTGTTTAAAATGAGCCCAAACACGACTACGGTGCTGTAATTTCAAGGTTTGTACTTTTTCTGATGCTCCTGGCTTCAGCATCAGGTCTTCGGTGTTCCTCAGTAACTACGTTTATCCACACATCGAGCCCTTTTCAATGAGAATAAACACGATATATCTGCTGTTAGTTGTTGAGGAGTTAGGTACTCTGCAGACTATCTTGACTGCAGCATCAGGTCATGACTTGATGATCATGAGACCAAATGTGGTCGTTATAAAAACAGTCCTTGCCTGTTCGAGTAACTTCTTACTGTTAAGGAGTTGTACCTTCCATCATCAGCCCAGCTACCTGAGATGGTGACAACCATACACAAATACACAAGATACTTCATAAAATATGCGAAAAACAATAAGTGAGCCTATAAAATTTGAGGGTTGCCCTCGAAAGATCCCATCATCAGATCCTAACTTGGTGACAATGGGACCACCTCAGAACTATCTACTTTCGAACAAAAAAAGAATTTTGAAAATCCGTCGACAATTGGCGGCGTATTCGATGAACAAACATACAAAAAAAAAAAAAAAAAAAAAAAAAAAAAAACATACAAACACCCGAACATAGTACCTCCTCCTTTTTGTAAAGTCGGTAAAAACAGTCCTTGCCTGTTCGAGTAACTTCTTACTGTTAAGGAGTTGTACCTTCCATCATCAGCCCAGCTACCTGAGATGGTGACAACCATACGCAAATACACAAGATACTTCATAAAATATGCGAAAAACAAAAAACAATAAGTGAGCCTATAAATTTTGAGGGTTGCCTTCGATTTCTCTAAGATCCCATCATCAGATCCTAACTTGGTGACAATGGGACCACCTCAGAACTATCTACTTTCGAACAAAAAAATAATTTTGAAAATCCGTCGACAATTGGCGGAGTAATCGATGAACAAACATACAAAAAAAAAACATACAAACATCCGAACATAGTACAGTCACGAGCAAAAGTATGTATACACTTGGCTTTATTCAAAGACGATTTTCTTCTTTAGTTTTGAATGAAATTTTACGTTATTACGAACAAAGTATTTTCGAACCCATAGTTTTGTGTAAAGTGTTGTATTTAAACGTTGCATTCGTTATTTCAAGAAAAATCGCAATTGTAAGTTGCCAAGTGTTGACATATTAGTGCTCGTGACTGTACCTCCTCCTTTTTGTGAAGTCGGTAAAAATAGAGAACGCATCGAAGTCAAGTAGTATCGCAGTGAAAATCTTTCGTGGTAACGTGCATCGAAGTCAAGTAGTATCGTAGTGAAGATCTATCGCGGTAACGTGCATCGAAGTGTAGTGGCGATGGCGTCGCAGAGACGGTCTTTCGCAGTAACGTGCATCGCAATTTTGTAACATCATATTAGCATTTAGCCATATTTTGTGCGTCGAAATTCCGTATTCTACTCGTATATTTGTCTTGCTATTCAGTTTTACAAGGCGTTTTTATTTCGGAATTCTTTAAATTAATCGAAATTCGTATTTTTGATGTTTCGAATTATCGTTAATTCGGACTTTTTGTTATTCGATTTATTGAAACTCGGTATTTTGAGAATAGTAATTATAAACATTAGGAATATTGAAATTTCGGAATTATAAAAATAGGATGAATGATAGATAAATCGGAGTTGTTATATTAGGAATTCTGAACCATTCGGAATTATGAAAATCGGTATTTTGAAATTCGTATTTGTGATTGTCGGAATAAAGTTTTTCGTATTTATGTAGTGTATCCGCTTGCTGCGTTTACTTTCCTATTGCAAAATTTAGGGATGGTCTCCTAATGTTTCCCGATAGCTACAGAGTCTTAGGTGTAATTAAATTATTTATTCTGTAAACAATTGTCTTTCATTAGTGGCTGCCCTCGCCGCCCCATCTCAAACCAATTATATTTTAGTTTTTTTTAATTGATCATCAGTGTTATAAGTATTGGCTGGCTACTAGTAAAACGTCTTACTTGGGTATTCCATGTTCGTCTCGTTCGTCTTCGTCGGGGACACCATAGTTACCAACCAGTGGGTATGTGAGCACCAACAACTGCGCGTGATACGACAAGTCTGTTAGTGACTCCGGGTATCCGACCATACCCGTCTGATATACTGATCAACAACACAACAATACAATTAGACAGTAAGGTACTAAATACCGCGATTGTTTTTAATACTTGTAAGTCCATTGTTATTAAGGTTGCTTTTGCAAATCGGTCGGTGATGCGTTGTTTTTTTTATCAACCAAACTGTATTTTTTTCTAACAATATAGGTACCTAGGTAACTAGTAAGTAAATATATTTCTTTTAATAATTTTAGGGGTCAATTATTTGGTACCTACAGACAAATAATGGTACGTGATTTGAGGTCTTTAATTGCCGAAGCCTTAAAAGATATACCAAAATTAACCACAATAGCCGTTGGCCGTTAGCCGTTGGTCCCGGCTGTCATTTGCGGATCTTTGACAGTCGTTACGGGTAGTCAAAAGCCCGAAATTCTGACAACCAGTCTTACCAAGGGGTATCGTATTACCCAATAACTGGGTTGTGGAGGTCAGATAGGCAGTCGCTCCATGTAAAATACTGGTATTCAGCTGCATCCGGTTAGACTGGAAGCCGACCCCAACATAGTTGGGAAAAGGCTAGGCAGATGATGATGATGACCAAAATTAACCACAATATGTGTTGGTGGTTCTGGATATTTTTGAGTTAAGTGCAATGGACTCTTTTTGCTGGATAGTAGTAATTATAACGCAGTACACATAGAATATTGAATTAATAAAATTATTGAAAGAGTTAGGTTCGTGTTAGCATAACAGGAACTTATTTATGTACTAACCAACTTCTCAGTCTGCAGGCACCTGGGCCCCGAAGCTCCGTCCTGTGAAGACCGATCGAAGACCATCGGCTAACACGAGGCTGCAGGGGGGGCCCACCTCACAACTCAAATCATCTGCCACCATCTAAAAACGCAAAGCAATATATTTGTTTGTTAGCCTACATTGTGTTTTGTCTATACCTGGACAAAGGCCTTCCCTTTTTCCTCGCAATCCAAGAGGATTATCATTAAATAGATTTTTTTTTGCGGTCTCTGGCTATGTGTGCGGGACCAACGTTTTATAATGTAGGTATGTTAATTTTTAGGGTTCCGTATCCAAAGGGTAAAAACGGGACCCTATTACAGACAGACAGACAGACGGACAGTGGAGTCTTAACTCCACTGTCCGTCTGTCTGTCACCAGGCTGTATTTCATGAACCGTGATAGCTAGACAGTTGAAATTTTCACAGGTGATGTTTTTCTGTTGCCGCTAAAACAGCAAATACTAAAAACAGAATAAAATATAAATAAACAAATATTTTTCACATTAATATTATAAAAGCGAAGGTTGGTGAGTGTGTATGTGGGGGTGTGTGTGTGTTTATGTTTGTTACTTCTTCACGCTCAAACGGCTGGACCAATTTTGATAAAATATTGTATGGAGGTAGCTGACACCCTGGATTAACATATAGGCTACTTTTTATCCCGATATTCCCACGGGATCGACATTTACGCGGGTGAAACCGCGGGGCGCAGCTAGTAATAAATGAATATTTAAGGGGGCTCCCATACAACAAACGTGTTTTTTTCGGCGTTTTTGCCTTGTGGTACGGAACCCTTCGTGTGCGAGTCCGACTCGCACTTGGACAGTTTTTGTTACCTCGTGCCTATTTCTCCTAAGGAGTAGGCAGGGTGCACTGTACGCTCACATTTCGCTAGTTATTGTAGTTATATTTAATGACCCTTTTAACCCAGCACCCACCCGAGCAGTTTGTCTGACCTATAGGCATCGAACCCACGACTCTCGAGGGAGTCTACTCAGCACCACTGGACTAACGAAGCTATCGAGTTTTATTAATGTGTAATTATGTGTATCAAATGCATTCTATTATATTAAAATCATTCTATTAATCACTAATTGTTCGATCTGATTAGAGGAGCCAGAGAGAGATCAGAATGGAGTAAGTTGGAGGAGGCCTTTGCCAAGTGGCAAACGGACTTACAGAAAGTAAAGAAGCACCAAATACGCGAATTTTAAATTATGTAATAAAAAAAATATATATATAATATATATTATGTAACAGTGCAGTTGTGTAAGAAAAAGTAATTGTATATCTATGGTCCGAATAAAAGGCTTTATTATTATTATTATATATGACAACTAAACAGTTATACCTAATTATTGAACACAATGACTGAAACATGACCTTCCTACCTAGAAGACTTAATGAATGTCGTGGATAAGCAAATTAATGCATTTCTCTTATATTTTACAGATTTTATTAATATTCTACCCAGATTCCTTTATTTTAATTCTCGTATCATAATTAAACAGCTTTTTTGCATTTAACGGAGCATCGTTGTTTTGTAGTTTGATAACTACTTAAAAAACAGCTGAGCCTTAGTAGCTATACGAGATTTTAAGGCTGCTCTAAATATGTAGATATATACAACACTTTTTCAGTAAGTAATATTTTGAAAGAATATGCTGTTGTAAGACCTATTGCATGAATGAACCGGTTGCATGTAGGTCCTTACCTATATATTACGGCTATCGTATATATAAAACAGATTATTAAACGGTAATCATTGATACACCATAGATACATAGCTAATAGATAAACATAGAAATAACAAAGAACAACAATTATAACCATTTCAAGGTAATTAATGTAATCATAAAATAAAATTCAATGTTGTGTTCATGAGTTCAATTTAAAAAACATTGATAAATTAACAAATTCAATTAAATATATAACAAAAATACAACCAAGTTTTTAAAACGAAACTAAAACAAAGTTTCATTTCGAACTTCATGAATGGCATCAATACCTCAAGACGAAGAACAAAGTGAGTTAGTTTTGGTTGCTTCAGACGGGGCATATTTATGTATATTGAGGTTCAAAGTTAGAGCTAACCTACGTATCGGTCAATAAACTTTAGTTTTACTCACTTTTTGTAGGTTCGCTGAGCCGGCCACGTGGTTTAAGGCTGCGCCGACCGAACAGTGGCGCCCTCATCGTTTGTTTGGTTATTTATTTTATTTTACAATGAACATGCAGAAAATAAGCACGTTAAGTTGTGCTCCACAAGATTATACGTTAATATTATTATACACGGTATTTTTATATTGTTTAATTTTATTATAATCACTAAAACTGATAATAGTGGCCACTATATTCCGCTATAATAAAAGAAATAACCAAACAAACGGTGAGGGCGCCACTGTGCGCTCGAGGAAGCCGGTGAGAAACGGTCCGGCGCTGTCGCGGTCTTAAAGTGCTCTGTGCGCGGTCTGCACGACGACAGGCTCGCTTCACCCATTACCCACTCCTTATCATACTCCGTCACACTCACAATGAATCTACCTACTTTTGACTCCTTCACACTTCATTGACTTCTCTACGTGCGTCTCTTTCATGCCACTTGTTATCCACTCACGCGTCCCGCGTCCCAAGGTTACGTCATCATTATGTACATTTTATGCTCTATATCGAAGCGCACGGCAGTGCGCAGGCCAAGTTCCAGCAAGAGGCCGCACGTACGCCGTGCACTTTTTACCCGAACCGCTTCGAGCTACTTTTGAACACCCTGTATCTAACTATTTGTCACACGAAATCGAATCAAACTTCACATACATAATACCATGACTGCTGTTAGTTCGAATACCAAATTTCATAACTGTAGGTGTAGCTTTAATAGATTCGAAGTTATGGACTTTTCAAAATAGCTAAAGTGTCACTGACTGACTGACTGACTCACTCACTTAGAGCTAATCAAAATGTTTAGGGACTTCTAGTAGGCCTAGAAACTTGAAATTTGGCACTGAATTTTGACATTGATCTGTGGGACATTGAGAACAGGACTAAAGTTAAAAAACTTAAAATTAGATTCAGCTATGGTTTAGTTTATGATCTCGAGAGAGTGAAAACTAAAGAACAATGCTCATGGATGTATGGAATCTCGTACCTCGCTGCCTCAAAGTCAAGCTTTGTTTTTTTATAGACTACACTTAACATATTAACTCCTACTAAAGTTATTTTTGTAAACAAAACCCTGGTTTCGGAGATTTTCAAAAAATTCGAAACGGCCATTATTGGACCTGCTGCAGCGTCAATAGTATATTTTTTTATTTATGAAACAGATTCGGTTACCACCTCAAACTGTAATTATATAGACTTTGTTTTTTTTTCTTAAAATCTAAAAAAAACGTTTCAATACATGTTTTAATCAACGTATCCCAAAACTGAACTGGTTCACAAAAGTACTAATCTGTTTACTAGATCATATACAATAACATTAATGTATGTAATTGTCGATTTTACTATTCACCTACTAAATTATGAACTTTGCTAAAATTAAGTTAAAATGTAACGGAATACAATACAATGTAGGTAACTATTAGTTCAAAGTGTGATTTCTTATGATATTTATTGCAAGATAACAAAGGATTAGGTACTGCTTAGATTAATGGTTAACAATAGTTGAAACCTAGTTTTAACTTTAATACAATAGATTTGGTGCAAATTATAACGATAATTTGGTAGTTTGAAAATATAACATACATGTGTAAATGAACAAAGAAGTTAGATAACAATGTTGTACTAACCTTTACAATTCCCTATAAAATGTTTAATACTACCTGAATATGAGTAATGGGGTCTGATGAGTATTGTTTGTCTTTAGTTAAAAGTTTTATCAACAAAACAATTAAGAACCACTGCAGTTGAGCTCCCAAAAGGACCTCGTGGCACGGTAGGTAAATAATTACCGGCTGGCTAGTCGGCCACATAATAGGGCCTACTCACACAAGACAATAGCCCTTCCCCGAAGGACCTACCTGCTCTGCTCATCCAACAATGCCTTTGACTAGTCACGGATACAAAGAAATGTGAAATACCGTTAAAAACTTTTAGTTTTTGGAGTATCGTCATTTTGCTAAAAGTTCGTAATCTGCTAAATTCATAATGGTCGATCATTGGTCGGTCAATGGCACAGAAAATATAGGTACGATACTCGTTCATAGATTTGCTGAATAATTTGCGTTTTGGCGAATTGACAACGGCTCAACTTGAATTGCTTTGCGAACGTCGACGAGTACCTACCGTTGATAGGAGAATTTGCCGGTGGAGTTGCAGTTCGAATTTATCCGACTATACGAAAAGTAGAAGCTTACAATGCTCATATAAATGATAGCTGAGAACGCAAAAGCACAGCGAATTTACACAATAATAATTAATGCTGTCGATGAATCTCCTGAAATTTCAACGTACGGAAATTTGCCTCCTAGTAATGTAATTCCTAAGGATGTGAACAACTGTGGAGGTCTTTTATCAACGGTACAATTAGGGATAGAGTCACGAGTAATGCTGAGGCGAAACATTTCTCAAGCACTTAAGAAATCGTGTATTTCAATGATGTTAGCGAGATCGGTCTTGTTTGGACGCAATTTTGATGCCAATGGGAATCTAAAGCGTTCCTCTCCATTTTCAGGTACAGACGGCAGCACATCAATGTAAACTCTATACATATCTATAACTACGACGCGTCGTATAGTGTTAGAAAGAAAGTATCCTTGCTATGATTGGTGGAGTTTTCAACGTTTCTAAAATTGCCCAATGGTTGCACATACTAAGAATTGGCAGCCAATTATCATGTCTCACTAGGAATAAGCCACACCCACCGCTCCCGAGATCGTTTGACGTTTATTCAGTACGTCACTTGGAGTCGTGTTGTGTGGTACTGTGCGTTGTGTGCCCGGCGGGATGACTTCTGTCCCCAGACATTTTTGACTGCGTTTTTTTATTATTTTTACCAAAGTTTTTGAGTGGATCATGCCGGGTGATTGATATTTGTCGGTAGACGACGATAACGGTGAGTAATATTTTTTGTATTTATAATTTTTAAAGTGAAATAAAATAAACAAAGGTTAGTATTGAAAAAATGTGTCAATGGTGTTTTTCTATAGAATTTTCGAATTAATAGAAGGGATAGGTAGGTAGGTATCTCTTTGGGTCAGTAGGTCGTCTTAGGGGCGGTTCTTTCCTAATGATGGGTGCGCGCTGTAGGGTAGGTAACCGTGAAAGCTTAAATTCAGAGTTATACCTACGTGAGCATAATTCGATGAACTTATTGTTTTTGATTCCATTTAGGGCTGATTTTTCCAACGCCAGTTAATTTTTTAGCCAGTCAATTTTTTACTATTGGAGGAATAATATTGAATTTTTGACAATTTCTTCAATACTTACAAAAACTGTCAGATGTCAATTTTATTACAATAACCAATGATATTCTAAAACAAAAATTATCTGTCGATTGAAAAATCAGCCCTTGGTCATGGAACATTCTAAACAAAAGTTATTCCAGCGGTGCTATTCTGTAAAAATCTCACCGTGAAAACTTAGGTGAAGTGAGCGTGGAGTGAGCTGTCAATAGTGTCAATCCCTAGCAAAAACAAACTCACATCACCTAAGTTTTCACGGTGAGATTTTTACAGAATCGTCCGGCAGTAGTAGTGATTGGATTTTAAAGTAAATACCGTAAACGCAGGTTACTTTAGCTAATTTTTTCATCTTTTACTGACTTCAAAAAAAAGGAGGTTATCAATTCGACACGTATGTATGTAATATTATTGGAATTGCATTATATTCACATATGACAATCTATTAGGGCTTCCAAACAAATATACAAAATTTTGTAGACGTATAATGTAATAGTATGTTTGTCCATGCATTTTTCCGCAACTATTAATCGGATCGTGACCATTTTTTTTGTATTGGCTTACATTTACTTCAACTTAGGGAATAGTGGAAGTTTCATCTAAATCGAGTCAGTCATTTTCAAGATATGGACTAATACGTGTAAGTGTGACAACCTGGCTTATTGATACGAGCTACGGGTGTAGTGTCAAAGGGAAAACATCTCAAAACCTTGGTCAAATTCTAGTGCAATATTTAAAACAAAACTATTGCCTACTTATTACAAACAAATATTCCAGTTTTTACTTAAAACTAAAAATATCAAAATAAAAAAGTAATTTAAAAAAAATTAAACCGACTTCAAAAACTCAAAATTGTGAAATAACTTTAATTTCAGATGTCTGTGGCAAAAAACTACAACTAAAATAAAGATCCCAAGACACCGACTTCCGAAATTAAAGTTATTTCACAATTTTGAGTTTTTGAATTTGGTTTAATTACTTTTTTTTTAGAAACCCTTTGATAGTAGGGATTATGGTGGATTTCTTAGCATTTTAAATATTTGTTTTACAAAATATAGGTATGTGTATATTTTCTTTTTTTTTACTTTTGAGCCAATGTTGTTCTTTGAAGAGGGTTAGTTTGACTTGACCTGCAGATTTTGTCGACACAAAAACAATATTTATGCATTGAGCCAATGTAGCCCTATACAACAATAGAAAATAGAAAACCCTTTTTTGTATTGACCCAAAGTTCCCCCCCAGAGCTAAAGTAACCCGCGTTTACCGGTACCTACGCAATTATGCAACGAACGCCGGGTGTGCGAATAGTGAATGTTATTAAAAGTGATAGAATAGGAATATCGTTTTTAATAGTATTCGTAGTAGGTATCTGACAGCAATTTTTGAGAATTTTAGGCCGCTTTCCGAATTAGCTATAATCGCTCACAGCGCTCACATCATCTCACATGCGTTCCGATTTAGGTATTACGATTATGACAGCTGAGAGCTGTCCACAATTCGGAACGCCCGCGCCCCCGTGAACGCGCTCACAGTGCTTACTCAATGTAAAAACGATATTATTACACAGTACCTATTTCCTAAACACCACATTTCTTCTTCTTTGGTTAGGTGGCGACTATCAGCCAGAAGCACAATTTCGAAAATGCCACGTTAGTTTAATTTTATGTTAAGATGCAAATCTAAACAAAACACACACTGACACACCCCCACACACACACTGTCATTTTTGACAGCGCTCACGGTGATATTATTCTAGGGTCGGCGTTATCGCAAGATGGCGCATGTCATGACGTCATCTATGACGATTCACGGGACATCGTTATCGCGCTCACGCTAATTCGGTACGGGTTTAAGCACGCTCACATCGATTATTTCCTAACTCGGAACGCAGGGTTAATGTGAAGAAAAATTATAGGCAGAATAGTTACGTAACTTGTATCTACTTAAATTGAAAACGTGATTTTTTGTTTATAGGAATATTTGCGTGATTTTAGTGTCAAATGAGAGGATTATGTTTAAAACTGATATTCCCGTTTGAATTAAGATGTAAATCGGTCAACGGGTTTAGAGATAGAAAGAATTTTGTATAAGTAATGAAAACATGCCAAAGTTCGATTTTAGTAAATTAATGTTCTAGAAAGTTTTTTTTATTATAGATAGGATAAATGTTGTTACTTAATACGAAAGAAGATTACATAGGCTACACAATATAATGAAATTGTAACGATCGCCTAGGCATACAGAACATAAAAAACTGGCCAAGTGCGAGTCGGACTCGCACACGAAGGGTTCCGTACCACAAGGCAAAAACGCCGAAAAAAACACGTTTGTTGTATGGAGACCCCCTTAAATATTTATTTTATTTTAATTTTATTACTTATTATTAAAGTAAAAATACAACTGAGTATTTTGTGAATATTTCATGTGCCTACCTGTTACCACTACCTATTGATATCGATCAAAAAAGGGCAATAAAATCGCGTTTGTTGTATGGGCCCCCCTTAAATATTTATTTTATTTTGTTTTTAATATTTGTTGTTATAGCGGCAACAGAAATACATAATTTGTGAAAATTTCAACTGCGACAACTATCGCGGTTCTGGAGATACAGCCTGGTGACAGACAGACGGACAGACAGCGAAGTCTTAGTAATAGGGTCCCGTTTTTATCCTTTGGGTACGGAACCCTATAAAACAGGGCTTTATAGTGTCAGAGCCAAGAGAAAATTAGATGTAGGTAAAAGTGGCTTAAAATCAAGGGCCTCTTTGCCTTATAGTAATTGAGTAATCGTGGGCAAATAAACTAAGCTATTTGTTTCGTTCCAGAAAAGAACAGTTTACTTCGGGCTTCGGCGGTGGGAAGAAAGTGGAAGCATTGAAGCCCACCACCGCCAACTTTACGCGAGAGCCACTACGGGGCGGCAGACGATGCGGCTATGGTCGCTGCACACTCTGCCGATCCTTTTCTGAGCACACGAGTAACCTCAACTTCTTACAGCGTGAGTCCATGTGTAGCTTGTAATCACACTTACCTATCACCTTAGCTTATTCATCACTAACATAAAACATGGTTTCCTTAAAAATAATAACAAAATTGATTAAAATAATACCTACTCCCTAAGTGTGCGTCTTGCCTGAGTGAAGGCGGCGCACCGCGCAGGCGGAATGAACGGCGCATTAGGCCGGTCGCACACGTCCGGTTTCCTGATCAGGAATTCAGATTCGGAGACCCTGAATGCACGCATTTCATACAAAATCGTCTCTAAGCGCATACGTTCTTATATATCATCGGTAAAGAAAAAATCTAAATCTAAACTTCTTACTCTTCTTTTTTTTGCTTTTTTTTCTTCTTCTTCTTGCTTCTTTCTAAATATTGTAAACGTTTGAGTTTTGATATCGACATTATTATGGCCTAAGTTAAATGGACGCGTAACTAAACATGCGCGCACGCATCAATTTCCCGCATGCACTAAGGACAGTTATCGACGAGTAAATCCGCTCCGCAATCCGTCATACGCGGTGCGCTGTCACTCAGGACCCACACTGATAGACAAAATAATGTTTCCGGTTTTATGCATACCGCGCGGCCAGACTCAGCTAATATTATTTCAAGTTAAAGAAATATCAACTTTATTTTAATGGTAATTAAGTTGATTTCAGAGTGACTAGCACTATTGAAAAAGTTATAATAATGTTTGAAGTTGTATCGTAAACTGAACTTTATTGTGTAGGATTTAAAGTTATTTTTCCAAAAACTCATATTTGTTTACATTTTTGGAAAATAATTCGCGAATGCAAATTAGTTAAGTTAGCCCGTATAATTTCTCATAACAAAGAATCCCATGTAAGTATTGAAATTGACAAAATTTTCTTTGTTTTAGATATCAATGGACACAGTCAGGAGGCGCCTGAAGGACGTCGGAAAGAAATACCGCCGCCCTGCTAAGAAAATTCAAATGACCCAGGCGCAGGTCACAGACGTAGCTATAATATTGAAATTGTATACTTCTTTTCGCATCATTGTTAAATTCTTGAGAATTTGTCCTTTACTATTGTTAGTGATAATTTAAGTTTGGGCCGTCACCCACTGTCGTGACTCGTGGCGGCATGACACGACAAGGAATTTTAGGAAGCGCAAATGATTTGAAATCTTATTTTATCGTGATTAGCGTTCACAATGCGGCATGCCAGAACGTGCCGAAGGAAACCAAAGCAGGCTGTGACGTATTAATGAAATGTTTTTGTTAACAGTGTTTAATTAGATTCGAGATCATCTGTAAGTATTACAAAAATCCCTTGTCGTGCCGTGCCACCAGTGGACAGTGGGTGCCAGACCACAGCCCAGTCAAATTATACGAATCTGGGTAAAAGCTTATTTTTACTTGGCAATCAAATGCTACCGCATTTTTTTTTTACCGACTTCAAAAAAAAGGAGGTTATCAATTCGATACGTATGTATGTAATATTATTGGAATTGCATTATATTCACATATGATGATCTATTAGGGCTTCCAAACAAATATACAAAATTTCATAGACGTATGTATGTATGCATGTATGTATGTATGTATGTATGTTTGTCCACGCATATCTCCGGAACTATTAATCGGATCGTGACCATTTTTTTTTTATTGGCTTACATTTTCTTCAACTTGGGGAACAGTGCAAGTTTCATCAAGATCGATTCAGTAATTTTCAAGATATGGACTAATACGTGTAAGTGTGACGGCCTGGCTTATTGATAAGAGCTACGGGTGTAGTGTCAAAGGGAAAACATCTCAAAACCTTGGTCAAATACTAGTGCAAAAACTAAAAATTACGAAATAAAAAGTACCTAATTTAAAAAAATTAAACCGACTTCAAAAAGAAATTAACTCAAAATTATGAAATAACTTTAATTTCGGAAGTCGGTGGCATAAAACTAAAATACAGATCCCAAGACACCGACTTCCGAAATTAAAGTTATTTCATAATTTTGAGTTAATTTCTTTTTGAAGTCGGTTTAATTTTTTTAAATTACTTTTTTTGTTTTGCGGATGGGAAATCATCAAATGACCCCTCCCGCTCTGGGTGGAGCGGAAGGGAGTGTCAGACTCTTACTGACTAAAACCCACCCGTGTTCCTTCCTTAGCCCTTTATGTTCCGGGCCAGCGGTAACCCTTTCGGGCAATCCCGCTGACCCGGCAGAATGCTACCGCATTTGATTTTGCTTGGTAGGCATTGGTGGATGTAACTTTATAATTAATGTTACAAATAAAAATAAAAGTTTGTGTAAAATAAATATTATCTACTTGTTTTTAATCTAAGTATACTTAATAATAATAACGCCTTCCAAAGGTCCCCGAGATGTGTTAGGCATTTAAAAAAAAAAAAATCTTTATTGACGTATTATGTTACAGGAACTTTTATGTGAAGCATGTTTATTATTACCTAATTAAATAAATAAAAATATTAAATTGTAGGTTATTTAAAATTAAACTATGTAAATGGCTGAATGAAAATGATTTCTATAATATTAAGGATTTTTTTAACATAAATTATAATGTTTATAAATTCAAATTTGTTTATTTGTGAAGTTTGCATGCTTTAATTTTTAAGCAAAACTTGTATGATTTATTAACACCTGTGTATACCATGTTTTACGCAAATAAATTATCTTATCTTATCTATGGTATAGTTTGGTTTTATAAACTTTGTTGTAAGTATATTTTAATTTAAAGTAGGTAGGTATTTGTGTGTTTTCAATTATATTTATGGTTAACATTAAAAAGATTGTGATTGTTATTCCGCATTTTATTTTGATATTTTTCCAGGGTTTCACACGCGTTCCTGTAGGAACATAATATCTTATGTCCTTTTCTGATTGGTAGGTATGCAAAATTCCATGATGATCGGTTGTGTAGTTATGGCGCCAAAAGCAGTGGGGTAGCTACCGCCGTATCTGTTATACAGGGGGCCCCGACCGACGGCATATTTATTTCCTACTTAAAAAAACGTCACCGACTCACCGTCCGTTAAAAAAAAGCTTGTCGCGAGATTTAAGTAGGCACTCGTATTTACTTAGTTTGAAAATTTATAAAATTAAAATCAATCAGATCACATGTTATTTAATTTATTTGTAACACACAGGTAAACCTCGCGACAAGCTTTTATATCATATCAGTTGTGTAATGACGTTAAAAGTTGATAGTAAAAGTTTTAAAGGAAAAGTTTATTTTATTATTTTTAGCGCATTGAAATAAAAGCTTGTTTTAAAAAAAGATTTCTACTTTTAATTTATTTTTTACTTTTTAGTTACTGGACAGGTTTCTCAGTCTGTTCATCTCATTCACGACATCATGTTACACCTTGATGCCACTCAGTCCTCGGCATGGCCTCACCTTGACTTGAGTGTTTGGAGGAATGCGCCACTTATTTCAGCTGGAAGCTTACTTCTGCCTTACGAAACACAGTTCCAGGTTTCATTTTGGAGTTATCATTCTCCTAGACAGGTTGCAAACCAATGCTGTTGACGCCAATCTCACCAAATTACACAAGTAAAAGTTAACCAACCGATGCTACAGACACGAACAATTCGACCTTAATATCATAATCGAGGACTCCAAAAACCCCAGTACACCAAAATTGCAGACGGATTGGAGCAACGGAGTTTAACTCGCATTCGTATTCTCACCTTTCATTTGATACCCATTTATTGTAGGAAAGCAAAAAAAACTGCGCAACGTTGGCGATATGAAATGTTTATCCACACCCTCATACCATTCAGCCCTCGGCACGTGCTCATCTTGGCATTGGGTCATCCATCTAATCAATCAGACATAATCCACATTCATAACAAACGGAACGAACTTTTTTCCCAAATTTGTTGGAGTTGCATATTCGCGCCAACCAAGATACTCGTCAAGACGAATCAAACGAGCCCAAACTCGATGGGGTTGCGTTGTTTAATGACGGAGTTCCTATGGCCCCCTTTCAGCTCCATCATCAGACCCTGGTTACCATGTAGTATCACAGTACTCGTCAAGACGAATCAAACGAGCCTAAATTCGATGGGGTTGCGTCGTTAAATTACGGAGTTCCTATGGCCACCTTCCGGCTCCATCATCAGACCCTGGTTACCATGTAGTATCAAAGTACTCGTCAAGACGAATCAAACGAGCCCAAACTCGATGGGGTTGCGTCGTTTATTAACGGAGTTCCTATGGCCACCTTCCAGCTCCATCATCAGACCCTGGTTACTATGTTGTATCAAAGTACTCGTTAAGACGAACTAAACGAGCCCAAAATCGATAGGGTTGCGTGGTTTCATTACGGGTTCCTATGGCCACCTTCCAGCTCCATCATCAGACCCTGGTTACCATATAGTATCAAAGTACTCGTCAAGACGAATTAAACGAGCCCAAACTCGATGAGCTTGCGTCGTTTAATTACGGAGTTCCTATGGCCACCTTCCAGCTCCATCATCAGACCCTGGTTACCATGATTGTAGTATCAAAGTACTCGTCAAGACGAATTAAACGAGCCCAAACTCGATAGAGTTGCGTCAGTTAATTACGGAGTTCCTATCGCCACCTTCCAGCTCCATCATCAGATCAGCTCTATGTCATAATAATATTGCATTGTCATCCGATTTATACATGCATGCAAAATTGCAGCTTAATCGGATACCGGGAAGTGGGTCAAATTTAACTTTCAAGAGTCCACCTTCACATACATACAAGTCAATAATAATAAAAGCTTTTAAAAATCGTTTATTTTGGAACAATAACATATACAATAGGTATTATAAAAATAGTTAAACGATGGTAAGTAACTACAAAAGTTAATAACTGGCGCAGCTATCAATAAGAACGCGCTAAAACAGGTGACCGCCATCGCCAGCCCGTCAGTAAGTAGGTAACAAAACCCGGAAAAGGTCATTAAACCCTGCTTGAAATTTAAAAAAAGAAATGTTTTTCTGACTTCAGATTAAACCTACCTACCTGTCTACTTAACAATATTCATGGAGAGCGTGAAATTTCGCTAATTAATTGTGTAACAGTGTATACCGTACTTACCTACCAGGTTAAATGTAATATGAGTAGGTAATACCTACTTAACGTAATTTTCCGACAAATACGTAAAAATGAAGGATTAAGTAATTAAAAGATCATTTAAATAAAAAATATTGATTATAATCTTTCATACTATTTAGGCATTGCGCGGGCCACCGCCGCCTGCATTTATATTATTTCGATCGCATGGCCATTATTTCGATTCGATTCAAGTGTTCAACCTGCTACGCTATTTCTTATCGCACAGTATTTTATTCTACACCATGACGATCATACGCACACACCCTCACGTACGCACTGCAGCACGAAACATTACAAGTAAGAACAGACAAAAAGCTATATATCTCTTTCGCACGATTCTCGCTGTTGCGCGCATAACGCGTTCAAGGTCAATGTGGGGTAACCTGATGTGCTGGCGACTGTACCTACATACTGCGGAGTGAAGTCACTAGGTAACGAGATGTCGATTTGGTTTTGTTTTCTTATCTAGATTGTTTGTCTTTAGTTAAAAGTTTGATCAACAAAACAATTAAGAACGGATGGTATTTAAAAGTACTTCAATTTATTCCCATTTCATTTACCTAATTTTGCCTGTGTTCCACCAAATATACTGAATGTGCACCAAAATATGTTCATTAAAATATGTCATAACGAGCATCTATTTAACAACTGTTGCAAGTTTGTAAAAATAGTAATACACCTAATTTTAAAAACAAGCATTTATTTTTTTAGTTTTACGTCTAACTAATTCGGTTCTCGATAGCCTGTTAAAAATAATCTCTTTTTCCATATTTTTTTTTCTTTAAAATTTAGTCGTTTCTGGCACTCGCCGGCCGCTGCCGCGGCACCGCTCGCTTCGCTCGCTCGGCTCGTGCGTAGGAGGTCACAGTTTTAACCTAACCTAACCTAAGCATTTTTTTTTTAAATAATTAACCTCGTAACTAATTCGGTTCTCGATAATGTCCATTTCAAAAAAATTAAAATTAGTATATTTCATTACAAGTGCGAAAAGGCTGTCATTGCAAAGAGTTCCGACAAATGTCTACCCGAGCCGAGGCGCAGCCGAAGGCGAGGGTTGACAGTCTGAACAAGTTGCAATGACGGTTCCGCAGGTGTACTGAACGACTATTTTTAATACAGTTGCGAAAAAATGAAGCAATTTAATAGAATAATAAACACACAATATTGCTTTTTTCTCTTCTCTCCACGCAAAAAATTAGTCGTATGTGGATATGTAACGACTTTTTGAATTTTCCGGTAAAATGTTCTCCGAAGCATTTTGTGCAATTATACTGAGTTCCGGTGGTGTTAATTAAAAAAAAATAGGGTCGAAATTACTCATTTTGTGCAACAAACAACTAAACTCGCAAAGAAAATTTATGGAAAATGGCGCCAACCGTAGAATATAAGCAGAGTTTTTTTTTCTTCACCCATTTTGATAGGCAAAGGGAACTATCCATACAGCTTAGTCTTCAGTATATTTTTTTTATTGATATGAAATGAAAATGAAATTTAATGAGATGAAATGAAATGAATACCTAACTCATTCAATTAAATCATTAAATCTGATATTGAAATAAATTAGTAGCTTCTTTTTAGAAATATACGTATTTGTATGAATCACAAAAACTCTTTAGTAAAAACTTCATGGTTGGTTTTTCTTTTTAATAGACATTATTTTGACAGTTGGGAAAGAGAACGCACGAGTTCGGGAAAGGTAAAAAAAAAGCACTAGTATGTAATAGCCCACATCCCGAACGCTATACGTCCCTGCAATACACCACTTTTTGAGCAACTGTATTAAAAAGTAAGTTACAAATATTTTGTAATATTTGGTGCACGATCAGTATTTTTCGGGGAAGAATAATATTTTAGAAATGCATACATAGATGTACCTTTAGATTTTTGGTGAACACAAAAATATTATCCATTAAGAACCACTTCAGTTGCGCTCCCAAAAGGACCTCGTGGCACGGTAGGTAAATAATTACCGGCTGGCTAGTCGGCCACATAATAGGGCCTACTCACACAAGACAATAGCCCTTCCCCGAAGGACCTACCTGCTCTGCTCATCCAACAATGCCTTTGACTAGTCACGGATACAAAGAAGTGTGAAATACCGTTAAAAACTTTTAGTTTTTGGAGTAGGTATGATATTAAATAATGGACTTTGAAGATTTGTTTGTGTATATTTTGCCACCATTTAACTACCATGCTCTATCATTCATGCGTTACTTATTGTTATCGGATGTAACACACTTGGTGACCTCTTCTCTCTATAGAAGAAGACTAGCTGCACCCGGTTTCATCTACATAAGTCTCGATCACGTGGGAATATGCGGATAAAAGTATTCTATGTCCTAATAGACTTTAAATACACACACACACTACAATATACATACACGATTTAATATCGTTTAAAGATTGTAAAATCCGTTCTGATCCGATGCGATGCGCGCCGTTTGGTAATAATTTTTACCGACTTCAAAAAAAAGGAGGTTATCAATTCGATACGTATGTATGTAATATTATTGGAATTGCATTATATTCACATATGATGATCTATTAGGGCTTCCAAACAAATATACAAAATTTCATAGACGTATGTATGTATGTATGTATGTTTGTCCACGCATATCTCCGGAACTATTAATCGGATCGTGACCATTTTTTTTTATTGGCTTACATTTTCTTCAACTTAGGGAACAGTGCAAGTTTCATCAAGATCGATTCAGTAATTTTCAAGATATGGACTAATACGTGTAAGTGTGACGGCCTGGCTTATTGATAAGAGCTACGGGTGTAGTGTCAAAGGGAAAACATCTCAAAACCTTGGTCAAATACTAGTGCAAAAACTAAAAATTACGAAATAAAAAGTAATTTAAAAAAATTAAACCGACTTCAAAAAGAAATTAACTCAAAATTATGAAATAACTTTAATTTCGGAAGTCGGTGGCATAAAACTAAAATACAGATCCCAAGACACCGACTTCCGAAATTAAAGTTATTTCATAATTTTGAGTTAATTTCTTTTTGAAGTCGGTTTAATTTTTTTAAATTACTTTTTATTTAGACGGGTATATAAATGAGAAGCATTACTTATATTGATAAAAAATATAAGACATATCTGACTACGGAACCCTCACATAACACATAGACATACTCTTGACACTTTATTAGCTCCCGGCTCAAGTTAGCATTAATGAATGGGTTATTCAACGCGGAATTCAAAGTATACAGACGTGCTCATCAATGCATTTAAATAAAGAAAATAAATTAACGTTTGCATAAATAGTGACCTAGTTTTAGTGTATTAGCGTCAGAAACATTTTAAGTGACAAGTTTAATAATGAACTGACTGGATTATTTTTAAATACTCTGTTATATGGAAGGCAGCCCCAATAATCGGAGCGCGATGATACGACACAGCCCTCCACCGACACCGTCCCCGGTACCGACCCCGGTACCGACGACCCCGATACCGACACCGGCACCGACACCGCCGCGACAACCAAGACAGGACCAAGATGACAAAATTGAAGTAGTGACCACTCCAGAGATCCAGAACTGGATGTCATCAATCGAGCAGTGCCTGAATGAGGTATGTGCTACTGCTTCTGATGGTAAGCTCAACACTGAGCAGAAACTAAAAATAAATAATCTTTGCCGAAAAGTTGGACATGGAGTTTCGCAAATGGCTGTGCAGTACCAGTCTCTAAAGCAAAAGGCCATTCAAACCCATACCACTCTTAAATCCATGACCGAAGCTCGAGACCTATCCGACTGTCTAACGGAGATGAACCGGACGATTCAAGAGTCCTGTACGAAGCAGGTTGCGGGCACATCTTTTGCAGATATGGTGAAGAAGGGGTCCAAAAGCTTTGTTCGTCCTAATACTTTTAGTTCCGTGGCGATTTATCCCTGTGATAACTCAAAGACCAGTGACGAAACCAAGACCATGGTCCAAAAAATCATATGCCCTGGGGAAATGAAGCTGAAAGTACGAGGCGTACGTAAAATAGGAAAAGGAGGACTAATAATCAGCACTGAGACCAAAGATGACCTAGATAAGCTAAAACAAACAGTCCAACTCGCTTCGTCAGGGCTTACCGTCGACGAACCTCAAAAACGCAAACCTCGCATTATAGTTATAGGAGTTCCCACATCTATGTCTGAAAATGAGGTTTATAAATGTATCTTTGAACAGAACTTGACCGAAAAACTGCCGACTATGTCCCTAGATACATTTTTGACCTCAATAAAACTGAGCCACAAATCCGGCAGGAAGGATGCTGAGAATTGCAACTTTATTATAGAAGTTCCAGCCATCATTCGCAAGGCCCTCGTCACGCAGGACAGATTATTTATAAATTGGACGTCCTGTCCGGTACGAGACTTTACACTGGTAACTAGATGTTACAAGTGCCAGCAGTATGGTCATGCAGCCAAAACATGTAAAATTTCTGCCCCCACATGCGGCCATTGCGGTGAAGAAGGGCACACAATTCAAGACTGCGCAAAGAAGGCCAATCCGCCAAAATGTGCTACATGTTCGCGCTTTAAAAAACAAGCCAACCACAAGACGGGAGATACAGATTGCCCTGCTAAAAAAGCTGCCGAATACAGGTACATTAATTCGATAGATTATGAAGGCGCCTAAGAGCGCCACATACTAGTTTTTATTTTAGACTTAATTTATTGTTTTATTTTATTTTATTTTAATATGGATAACTTAATTACTGATATAGATAACACATTTTTAACTAGATCAAAGACATGTGACGTTGAGGACTGCAGACAATATCTTTCCGACTATCAAAATTCGCTAACCGTACTAACCCAAAACATTCGTAGCATTTATAAGAACATAGATAGCTTTAATATTTTTCTTCATAGACTTAACTTTGATTGTGATATAATGGTACTTACCGAGTGCTGGCTTTCTAATCGCCACGATAACCTCCCAGTAATACCAGGGTACAACTTATTACATACCACAATAAACCACAATCAGAATGATGGTGTGGTAGTCTATGCTAAGGAATCATTAAAGGTCACAGTCGAGGAACATACTCTACAAGACTGTATGAGTAATTGTTTAGTCATCAAAATTGGTACAAACACAGCTATAATCGCTATGTATAGATCCCCATCCTCTAGAAACTTAGATCCTTTTAACAATTCCATAAACCAGATTTTTCAAGCACTAAGCCCATTTAAGAATGTTATACTAACAGGTGATTTAAATATAAATATTGGCTCCGAAAACTGCGATGCAGGGACCCAAGATTACCTTAATATTTGCTTATATCATGGCTTTCTCCCCGCTCACACATTGCCTACTCATCAGAGCGGTTCCTGCCTCGATCATAATTATGATGATCAAAACCAGCCTATCGTATATTACGCTTGTTACTAACTCAACAATTACTGACCATCACGCAGTCTTACTCAACGTAAATTTAACGCTGCCTAAGCTAAAGCGTCCTCAGACTATTAGCAAATTAAATACAAACAAACTCGAATATGATTTGTGCAACATTGACCTTAGCCTAGTTTACAATACTGCTGACGCTAATCTGGCTTTATCGTACTTAATAAAACAAGTTCAACAAGCAATATTACGTAACACGACAGTTTCTACAGTAAATAAGAAATTTTACAATATTAAACCATGGATTACTCCAGGACTAATTCGGTGTATAAGACACAGAGATAAACTTCATCAGAAAACTAAAAGACACCCTGATAATCTAATAATTCAAACCACCTATAAAAGATACAGGAATTTCTGCAACAATCTCCTAAAGAATTTAAAAAATAATTACGATAAAACTGAATTAAATAAAGCAGGTAAAAATACCAAGCAACTTTGGAAACATATTAAAAACGTCACTAATATGTCTAAACAGCGTGAATCAAATTCGAGTTTATTGCTGACTAATCCTTCACCACTCTTATCAGCTAACAATGTAAATAACTTTTTTGTAAATATAGGGAAAACTCTTGCCGATCAGATTCCGAAGTATTGCGACCAACCATCTCTCCAAAAATCTAGCAATAGCTGTAACCCGAAATCTTTTGCTATGTTGGATACCGATGAAGATGAAATAACTCGAATCATTTCTGGGCTAAAAGACGACTGTGCAGTTGGATGGGATAACATAAGCAATAAGATCCTTAAGCTCTTTAAGCAAATTTTGGTACCTCCCTTAACGCATATATTTCGAATCTGTCTTTCCGAAGGAATTTTCCCTAGTTGTCTAAAAAAGGCAGTTGTAATCCCTATCTATAAATCTGGAAGTAAGGACGTAGTTAATAATTATAGGCCAATATCCTTACTCCCTTCAATTTCAAAAATTCTAGAGAAAATTATAAACAGTAGACTAGTTAATTACCTAGAAAAAAACAACATCTTATCTCCTGCACAATTTGGTTTTAGAGCCAAACTGTCGACAGCAGATGCAGTGCATAGCCTGACTGATTATATTTCAGAAGAACTCGGCAAAGGAAACCAGACCCTGGGAGTCTTTCTCGATTTAGCCAAGGCCTTCGACACGGTGTCTACTTCTGTACTTCTGAACAAATTAGAGATCATAGGAATAAGGGGAACGCCACTGAAACTTTTTACTCACTATCTAGACCAACGGTACCAATGTGTTAGAATAGATAATATTACGAGCGATGAGCAGAAAAATACTGGTTTTGGTGTTCCTCAGGGGAGTATTCTGGGCCCCACCCTCTTCCTTATTTATATTAATGACTTGTGTAATCTAAATATTAAAGATGGCAAAATAATATCATATGCCGACGACACGGCGTTAATATTTAGCGCTAAAACCGGTAGCGAACTGTTCAAAATCGCTCAACTAGGTTTTAATACTGTGACTAATTGGCTTCATAGTAATTTACTAACATTAGATGCCGACAAAACAAAATATATTCACTTCTCCATGCGCAAGCCTCAACTTAACATTACTAACCCTTATCTATACGCACATCAATGTGGAAACCGTACAATCACCATGTGTAATTGTCCTTTGATCCACAAAACGAGCAACATAAAATACCTGGGGGTCATAATGGACGACACACTCTCTTTTAAAAAACATATTGAAAGCCTAGTTAAAAGAGTGCGCAAACTAATATATGTTTTTAAAAAATTGCGATCATTAGCAGATTCAAAATTAATCACGCAAGTTTATTTGGCCCTATGTCAATCTATAATTCAATACTGTATCACTTCTTGGGGTGGCGCACCAAAAACTAACTTGCTTCCTCTTGAAAGAGCTCAGAGAGCAATTTTAAAGGTAGCAAACTTCCATCCCTTCTTTTTTCCCACAGATCTCCTATATAAATCCTGCAATGTACTAACGGTTCGCCAGCTTTTCATCATGCACTTAGTATTAAAACAGCACACCATGCTTGCCTACAATGCCGACAACATTAACAAGAGACGGAATGATTTAGTATGCATATCTAATGCTACCTCAAAACATGTCTTTGTAGAAAGATTTTTTACTTTCCTAGGCCCATTCCTGTACAATAGATTAAATAGGAAACTAAGTATTTATAAACTAAATTACTATAGCTGTAAACAAATTATACTTAAATATTTATTAACCATCGACTATGCACAGACAGAAGACCTACTTATTGTTTGCAAATAGAACTGCTAACATGCTATTTTACTTTTATTTACCTATGTTTTTAATTTAGTTTTTACGTTATACTGATTGTTAATTTATTACATTAAGTACTTATAAGCACTTTCTAGCCTGAAACACAGGTTCAACCTAGTTCAGGCAAATTTGCAACTGTGCGCTATCTTATTTTAACTGTTAAGCTATTCATTGTAAATGTATCCCTTTTTATAAATAAACGATTATTATTATTATTAATTATAAGAAAATGATTCATATTTTGTCAATATTGCACGTCTGAGCAGATAATTTAAATTATTAGGTCATAAACTGGAGACGCTCCTTCCATGTTAGTGGGTGAGTCTGCGCGCGGGGAGATAGTGACGCGGCATTGTGACCATAAACTGGAGACGCTCCTTCCATGTTAGTGGGTGAGTCTGCGCGCGGGGAGATAGTGACGCGGCATTGTGACCATAAACTGGAGACGCTCCTTCCATGTTAGTGGGTGAGTCTGCGCGCGGGGAGATAGTGACGCGGCATTGTGACCATAAACTGGAGACGCTCCTTCCATGTTAGTGGGTGAGTCTGCGCGCGGGGAGATAGTGACGCGGCATTGTGACCATAAACTGGAGACGCTCCTTCCATGTTAGTGGGTGAGTCTGCGCGCGGGGAGATAGTGACGCGGCATTGTGACCATAAACTGGAGACGCTCCTTCCATGTTAGTGGGTGAGTCTGCGCGCGGGGAGATAGTGACGCGGCATTGTGACCATAAACTGGAGACGCTCCTTCCATGTTAGTGGGTGAGTCTGCGCGCGGGGAGATAGTGACGCGGCATTGTGACCATAAACTGGAGACGCTCCTTCCATGTTAGTGGGTGAGTCTGCGCGCGGGGAGATAGTGACGCGGCATTGTGACCATAAACTGGAGACGCTCCTTCCATGTTAGTGGGTGAGTCTGCGCGCGGGGAGATAGTGACGCGGCATTGTGACCATAAACTGGAGACGCTCCTTCCATGTTAGTGGGTGAGTCTGCGCGCGGGGAGATAGTGACGCGGCATTGTGACCATAAACTGGAGACGCTCCTTCCATGTTAGTGGGTGAGTCTGCGCGCGGGGAGATAGTGACGCGGCATTGTGACCATAAACTGGAGACGCTCCTTCCATGTTAGTGGGTGAGTCTGCGCGCGGGGAGATAGTGACGCGGCATTGTGACCATAAACTGGAGACGCTCCTTCCATGTTAGTGGGTGAGTCTGCGCGCGGGGAGATAGTGACGCGGCATTGTGACCATAAACTGGAGACGCTCCTTCCATGTTAGTGGGTGAGTCTGCGCGCGGGGAGATAGTGACGCGGCATTGTGACCATAAACTGGAGACGCTCCTTCCATGTTAGTGGGTGAGTCTGCGCGCGGGGAGATAGTGACGCGGCATTGTGACCATAAACTGGAGACGCTCCTTCCATGTTAGTGGGTGAGTCTGCGCGCGGGGAGATAGTGACGCGGCATTGTGACCATAAACTGGAGACGCTCCTTCCATGTTAGTGGGTGAGTCTGCGCGCGGGGAGATAGTGACGCGGCATTGTGACCATAAAATAAAAATCAAGTGAAATGTATCGACAGACATAATTAATATGATGTGGTATAGGTTGCACCGTGCGATAAGATATGGCCGACATAGCTGGTGCAGTGCAGATAACATCACGCCGGTAAGTATTCCGCGAAGGGTTGGCAGAGGGGTGTGGTACACCCACATTTTGTCAGTACCAAGTATGTAACAATGAACGAGCCTATTGTCATCAGCCGGGACCAGATGGACTGCTTATGCGAAATTGAAAAAACAACCGACTTGGCTATCAAACCTAGAACCTCATGCGGCTTGCCTGGTATAAAAATCATTTTCGTACCACTTGCTCATAAAAGTGACATTCTCTGCCACAAAAAGCGAACATAACAATAGTCATTTTTAATCTGTTAAAAACAGGGAAAGAAAATTGTACTGAATTTCATTCATCCTCTAGGGGGAGAATGTGATTTAAATTTGGAATACTTACCGAAATTTATACTGAACTCATGGACGTAATATATTGTTACGAGCTTCGGGTTCGTGACAATAAAAACTGCCGATTTAATAACCAAAAATAACAATTTATTTTACAACACTAATTACAGCTCAAACAGACTAATTATTAAAACACAATTACACTACTGATCACTCTTAATTCGCACTTGAAGATCGCTTGATGTTTTCGCTCTTGTCGCTTTATCCAAACTGTGTCGGTCGGCGCGCATCCCGGCCTTATATAGTGCCGCAGATAGTTCTAGAACCTTCCATTGTAGAAACATCTAGAATGTTTGAGTACATACCGGCCCCGACCGACTAGGTGTCGATAGTTCGAGAAAGTTCTACAAAGTTCTAGTATCGAATTTTCTAGAACGATCGTGACTCGACTAGTTCTGCTACTCGATACTAGATGGCGCTAGTGGTACCTAATGTCACCATGTACCAGGCATTAATTGTGGCGCGCAACACTGCCCCCTCCTAAGACATGCTCGTCCCGAGCATTATCAGCCCCATAATAACGCGCCAGTCGGTCCACATGGACGATCTTAGGAGTACCTCTTGCACCTTTCTGTATCCGGTAGGTTACGTCATTGATCTTTGTCACAATCCGGTACGGTCCGTCCCATTTAGCTTGAAGCTTAGGAGATTTCCCTTTGCTGCGGACTGGATTGTGCAACCACACTAGTGAACCTTCGTCGAACCCTTTATTGTTCATTTTGCGGTCATAACGGGTTTTCATCTTTTCAGACATTTGCTGGCCCGATTGTCTGACGTGCTCATAAATGTCATTCATTTTGTTCCGCAAGTCATTCGCATAATCGGTTATACTGCGTGGGGCATCAGGTGGTATTCCGGTGATCAGGTCTGCAGGCAGCCGTAATTCTCTTCCAAAGTTTGCGAAAGCGGGTGTCACCGATGTACTTTCGTGAACAGCGCTTCGATATGACAACAAAAACGGTTGTATGTGCTCGTCCCAATCTCGTTGCCGATTTTCCACAACCTTGGCTAGGTACCTCTCCAATGTCTGATTAAATCGTTCCACCATTCCATCCGATTGTGGGTGGTAAGAAGTTGTTCTCGTTTTATGAGTACCCATAACTCGACAAGTTTCCTGGAATATTTGGGACTCAAAATTCCTTCCTTGATCACTGTGAATCTCTAAAGGTACTCCAAAACGACAGAAGACTTCATGAACTAACTTATCTGCAACTGTCGAAGCTTCTTGGTTTGGAATGGCGAAGACTTCCGGCCACTTGGTGAAGTAATCCATCACAACCATTAAATACTTGTTGCCACTCTCACTTACCGGAAACGGCCCCGCAACATCAAGGGCTATCCTCTCCCATGGTGCACCAACATTGTACAATTTCAATGCACCTCTACTGCGAGTCTGAGGTCCCTTTACAGCTGCACAACTTGTACATTTGCGAAACCAGTCCTCGACATCGTCCCGACAGTGGACCCAGTAAAACCGTTCTCGTATCTTCAGTAGAGTCCGTTTTACTCCCAGATGACCTCCTGAACAACCATTATGGTACAGCTGTAGAACATCCGGTACTTGAGCTTTAGGGACTACCATTTGCAAATGACAGCTGTCTCCCCGAGTATTTTCCCATTTACGGCACAGGACTCCATCCTGAATCACCAAGCTGTCCCATTGGGCCCAATAGCTTTTTGTGATCGAACTCATCGCTGAGACGTCGCTCCACCTGGGCTTAGGAGCTCTGGCCTGCATCCACTCCAGAATCGGCTTGATGTCCGAATCTTCCTGCTGTGCACGTTGTAGGATTTCCTTCCACTCTTTGCTGAGGTCTGTCCTGAGCATCCTCATAGGTACCAATTCCTTACCCTCTTGTCTAGTACCATGCTTGCGGTCTTCAGGACAAGGTCTTCTTAAAAATGCATCTGTGTTGCCATGAGGTTTCCCGCTGCGATGTTTGACCACAAAGTCGTATTCCTGCTGCTGCTGGGCGGTGCTGTTAGCCGCACTTCTCTCTGGAGACCAGACATCATCCCTTTCTGCAGTTCGCTTAGGGCAACTGGATCGAAGGTGGCCCTTTTCCCCACAGCCGTAGCACCTAGGGCTGTACCTTCTATTACGATCGCGAACTGTAGCCGCTACAACCTCCCTGACGCGATGAGAACGATGATCCTGCCGCACAGCTTCCACCTCCAGTGCATGGGCCAATGCGTCCTTAAGCGTCCCGTGGTGCCCGAGCTTCACAGCAGCTCTCACTTCAAGGTCGCGTATGCCGTCGATGAATGCCTGCACCAGGTTCCCATCAATAAGCGCAGGTACGGACTGGTAAGCTTTACGAACCAGCTTCTCCACTTCAAGGGCCCACTGCTGCAGGTTTTCGTTACTGCGTTGTACGCGATCCTTGAGCTGCGCACGAAACACGTGTTCCAGGTGAGCGTCACCATACCGAGACTCCAATGCCTCAAGGAGCTGCTCGTAAGTCACTTCCTTACCGAGAGCTTCCAGAACGGTTAAGGCCTGGTCGCGCAGGCCTAGGGTGAGGGCAGTCATGGCCTGACTTTTATTCCACCCGTTCGCCTTCATGACAGCCTCAAAATGGATTTTGTAGGCCGACCAAGAAGAAGTACCGTCGAACGGTGGCACTTTGAATCCACGTAGCGAAGGTGTTGTAGCTACGGGAGCTGCGATTCCATCCCCAAGTTTGAGGTAATCCAGCGTTTTCTTCACGTCAGCCATCACGGTTACCTTCACGTCAGCCATCACGTTGTCAACCCGATTATTTACTTGGTCGATTCGGGTTTCAGCTTCCGACAGGCGGTTGTCATGTTGAGCAACCTTATCCTTCACCTCCTTCATGTCTTTCCCGAAGGTAGCGTAAAGGTCCTTCATAAGGAGCATCTGCTCTTCCTGGCGGCGCACCTGCTCCTCCTTATCACGTTGGAGCTGTTCTTCCAACCGACGAGCCTGTTCCTCCTGTCGACGAGCCTGTTCCTCCTGTCGACGAGCCTGTTCCTCCTGTCGACGAGCCTGTTCCTCCCTGTCACGCAGCAGTTGTTCTTGCAACCGACGGGCCTGTTCCTCCTTATTCCGCTGGAGCTGTTCCTCCAACCGACGAGCCTGTTCCTCCTGTCGGCGAGCTTGTTCCTCCTGTCGGCGGGCCTGCTCCTGCAGCATCATCATCAGAGCAGCCAAATCTGGTGCTGATGATGCTGGAGCAGCTGTGGACGGGCCGGCCTCCGTAGTCGGTAGCTGGCCTTCCGACCTCTGTGGCGTTGCTCCACCGAATCGCCTCTGGTCCGTCTCTTGCTGGCGTTGACTCCGGGTACGGATACCCTCCGTGTCATCTTTGGGTAAAACCGGCATAATCCTTGCTTCTGACACCAATTGTTACGAGCTTCGGGTTCGTGACAATAAAAACTGCCGATTTAATAACCAAAAATAACAATTTATTTTACAACACTAATTACAGCTCAAACAGACTAATTATTAAAACACAATTACACTACTGATCACTCTTAATTCGCACTTGAAGATCGCTTGATGTTTTCGCTCTTGTCGCTTTATCCAAACTGTGTCGGTCGGCGCGCATCCCGGCCTTATATAGTGCCGCAGATAGTTCTAGAACCTTCCATTGTAGAAACATCTAGAATGTTCGAGTACATACCGGCCCCGACCGACTAGGTGTCGATAGTTCGAGAAAGTTCTACAAAGTTCTAGTATCGAATTTTCTAGAACGATCGTGACTCGACTAGTTCTGCTACTCGATACTAGATGGCGCTAGTGGTACCTAATGTCACCATGTACCAGGCATTAATTGTGGCGCGCAACAATATTCTATATATTACGTCCATGACTGAACTACATCTGTGTTTACACCGTTGAGTTTGTATATAAAGCATTAAACATCTTTTTGAAAAAGGAATACGCATTTATTATGCAGTTATGATTATTAAATAAAATTACGAAAACCGACGAGGCTGTATGAGCTTGATACCTTTGATTTTCCGACAAAAAATATTTTTTAAGTTGATTATTCATACTCTATTAATAAAGTTGATTATCTTCTATATCTATATCTATACATAATAATATAATAAATCTGTAGACGAGGCGTTTCTGTACATTGAAAATATAAAAAAAAAGTTGGGCTGTGGATAACCAACAGATGCCATTTCATCAATTTTTGGAATTTTTGTCTGTTTGTCTTGCAATAAGTGGAAATACGTAACGACAGCTATTTATTTATTTAAAAGGTACACCAACGACCTATTCACTGGTAATATAGATATAATAATAAATAACATGCATTGAATTATGGTGAATTAGTCACTTACAGGCGTACACAGCACTCACATAAAAAATAACTTCTTAAATACAATAGAAAATTAATTAGGAGCAAAGCACAAAACATAAAATAAAAACAAAATCATAATCGATATCAGAATTAGTATATAAACCAAAATTATCATTAGTATCAGAATTGAAATTAAAATTAAAGCAGATTAAATTAAAAATAAATATAGGTAATAATAATAAACAGTAAAATTCATATTCAAAATTCAAAACAAGTAGAACGCGGTAACGAGTGCAATCCAAAATTGGCAGGCCGCACATGTGCCAAAAAACAAAAAATAAAAACATAAAGAAGTAGTAAACAATATAGGGACAAAAAAAAAATTAAGTTATGAAATTATGATTCATAGCTAATAGCTATTGGCGCGATATAGTAGGTACTAACGAAAACATATTGTGATCTTTAAAACATTATTATGTGTATAATCACGTCGTAAAGGCTTGCCTTTATGACGAAATAACTCTCATAGTTATGTCTGTGTTATTTAACAAAGTAATGATAATGATTAAATATAATCTATAGTTACACTATTTAGAACTCGAGAACGGCTAAACCGATTTGGCTGAAAATTGGTGGGGAGGTAGCTTAGAACCAAGAGACGGACATAGGATACTTTTTATCCGGTTTTTTTATTCGGTTTTAGACAGACATAGTATTTAATACTTTTATTTACTTATAGGAGTAGGGTAGGCGTAGGTTAGGAGTAGGGTAGGAGCCGTGTAGGAGTAGGGTAGGACTAGGTGTAGGGTAGGGGTAGGGAAGGGTAAGGGGTAGGACACCACGCGAACGAAGTAGCGCCGGGCAGCTAGAAATAATTTATATGGCGAAACAACGTTGGCCGGGTCAGCTAGTTTCTAAAAATAATAGTAATTTATTGTTTTTATTTATAGTTATTGAGTGCCTTAACACACTTTAGCCGATATTTAATATATAACCTGGGGGATTTTTATTTTATCCTAAACTAGCTTCTGCCCGCGACTTCGTCCGCGTCAAATTTCACCCTCTTAGGGGTGGAATTTCGAAAAACCCTTTCTTAGTGGATACCTACTCTTCACAAAGAACACATCCTCCAAATTTCATGTCTCTAGGAGCAGCGGTTTAGACTGTGCGTTGATATATCAACAATCAGTCAGTTTACCATTTTATATACAATGTTGCAGGTTTTTCATAAAATTAGGTTTTTGATGAAAAACCGGAAGATGACACATTTTAAACTCAATTTCATCATAAACCTCTGTAACAATCCAGATTTTTGATCAAAAACCTGAACTAGTTTGGGTTTATGATAAAGTTGATTTATTTGTCATAAAACAAAGCAAACCCGTGATTTTGACAAGAACTTTATCATAAACCTAAATTAGTTCAGGTTTTTGATCAAAAACAGATTTTTGTTACAGGTTTATGATGAAATTGAGTTTAAAATGTGTCATCTTCCGGTTTTTCATCAAAAACCTAGGTTTTTGATCAAAAACCTAATTTTATGAAAAACTGGTGGTTTTTCATAAAATTAGGTCTTTGATCAAACTTAAAAAAAAAAAAAAAACGGTCTCTAGGTTAATTATTTTAATAAATTATTAAAAGTGTTTTAATTATGTTAAATTAGTCTAATATAGTCGAACCTAGTTATTAAGTATTATATACAGTGATTATAAAGTGTTTTTTGTCGCGAAAACTTCGTACAAAAAGGATTTAAAACCGGCTGTCAACTCAACGCACCAACGGTGACGGATTTCAAAATATCATCGATCCCGGGGAGTATTTTGTTTTATTTATGTGATTGTAGTTCATATTTACAGACCACAGAACATCACGAAGTACTGCTCAGGTCTCTGAGCTACGTCCATCACACACTGGCACGGTTTATGTCTCCTTTTGCTTGACAATTAGTGGAAGCAAAATCGATGACGAAAACATTCGCCCAGACAATAAACACTACATAGTTTACTGTACAAAAATAAGCTCATTACGAGCTCTTCCTATTATAAATATGTATACATAGTTAATTATAGCCTGTAATGTGTCTCAAATAGTGATGTGAACCGGTTTCATAAAAACCTAAAAAAAAACGGTTTTAGTAAAAACCGATAATCACCGGTTCTCATTGAAAAACCGAATACAATCACAAAACATGTATCAGAGTCTTTGATATGTATCCGAACACGAGTCTTTTCCGTTAAAAATATTGTCTATGGTACGGGAATCCCTCAAATTCCCATTTTAATATGCGACTAACTTCACTATACTAAAATATTCCAGCAGTGCGATTCTGTAACCATCTCACCGTGAAAACTTAGGTGAAGTGAGCGTGGAGTGAGCTGTCAATAGTGTCAATTCCTAGCAAAAACAAACTCACCTAAGTTTTCACGGTGAGATTTTTACAGAATCGACCGGCTGAGCTTAATAAAGGCCTCTCTTTTCAATTTTATTCCACGAATAAAAATTATCTGTCGATTGAAAAATCAGCGCTAAAAATGAAGTGTCACCAATTCACCATGTTTTTGTATATATTGTGTACTTTTTATATCAAATAAATAATTCTGATTTGATTAGAACACTTTGCTATTGGTTGTTTTGTTTTGTTCGGTCGCTGCTGGGGAGGGAAGTACTCCCCAGCTAAAGTTTTAGGAAGTGGTGAAGGGCAGGCGATTTGGGGTTATTATATAATTTAGACGTTCAAAAAGTGCTGATTCTCAGCCTAGTTTGATTATTACTGACTTTAGATTTTTATTTTAGGAGTTTTTTTTGTTGCCGATATTTTCCTTGCTTGTGAACAAGGGAATCGGCGCCATTACCATTGACAACTTAATTTGGTCGGGTTATACGCGGAGATTTAGTATGGAAAAGTAATGAAAGCCAATTTCTCTTAAAATACAACACTTAGGAATCTGAATTTTTGGTCGCTATAACTTCTTTATGGGTACTAATTTTTGTATAAATTTGGGAAGAAATCACCGAGTTTTTAATAGGGAAATCTTGAAATGAAAATTTGGCACCGTGACTACCGCCACCCCACCAATGGCATGGTATATCTCGTAAACTACTGGAGTACTAGTTTTGAATTTTGGGTACAAATTTTTTATGTAGGTTTGAGGAAAGCGACAAGCTTCTCTAACTTGGAATCAACATTCAACGTTGATTTCTCGGTAAATACAAAGTCAAAGTCAAATCATTTATTTCATATAGGCACATTAAAGGCACTTTTGAACGTCAAAAAAAAACTAAATAGAAATGATTCTAGTCGCCCATTCCAAAAGGTAGATTTCGTATGGAGAAGAATGGGCAAGAAACTCCACCGTTACTCTTTTAAAATGTTTTACAAGGTCTTGTATACATAATAAAAATTATATGTGAACACGATGCACCCATAATAAAATTAGTCTACCACAAAAGGTAAAAAGAATTAAAAATTAAGCAATGACAGGTAAATCAAATAAGTGATAGATACATGGTGCTCACATATTTACAAGTTATTTAAAAAAAAAAATGCAAAAGTAGTTGAACTTTAACAAGTGTGTGAGCCACTGTAGTCGCAGATTGTAAAAAATGAAATGGAACAAGTTTGATGTTGTGATGACAAATGTTAGAGTTCTGTTTTTTTACGAAATAAATCATATTTATGGGTACTAATTATTTGTATACTTAATAGCTGTAGCGTGCCCCCTTTTTCGGCGCTCATGGTGGTCCTGCTGAAGGGAGCGTGACTGCCGCCGGACCACCTTCGATGGTTCAAGTACTAATTAGTACCAATTGAGTACCTACTAATTATTTACCAAATATGGAAGAGATTGGCGTTGGTGGGGCGGAGGTAGTCACGGACATCAAAAACCGGCCAAGTGCGTGTCGGGTCACGCACAATGTAGGGTACCGTAGTAGCCCCGTTATCACTAAGTATATAGTACGATTCTGTTGTTCTTTATTCTGAATATAATTATGTAATGGTAAAGATATTAGGAGTTAATGGTTATAATAACAATATGCGCGAGGGGAAACTTATGATAATTTATTATGGTTTTTTTATTTCATATTTTGTTTTTTAATGCAAGTCTTTACCCGTCATAAACAAGTAACTACTTCGTCTTAGTCACTGCTAAGGATTTTGTATTTGGTACAAAATTATCCAACACCCAAGTTCAACGACTATTACTGCTAAACTAATAGTTATCTTAATTCCTATAGTTTTCCTTTAAAGTTCATGAAATGCACTATCATCTTGAATTTTTCCAGATTTTTCAAGCCAGCAGTTTAGCTTTTAGAGGGGGGGGGGGACGCCCTACTGGAACAATCATTTTCACTTTAAAGTTTATTATTTCGTAAATGGAGCATTAAATCGAAAAATATCTTTAGCAACCCTCAAGTCATTTTAGAACGATACCCCACACGATGGGGTAGACGACGAAAAAATATTCATTCCCACTTCACATGTAGGGGGGCTACCCTAAAAAAAAAATATTTTCTAAAATTTTATTTTACCACTTTGTCGGCGTAATTTATATACACACTCCTGCAAAATTACAGCTTTCTAGTACTAAACGGTCTCTTAGCAAAACCTCGGACAGACAGACGGACATGACGAAACTATAAGGGTTCCTTGTAGGTACTACGGAACCCTAAAAAAGTACTCAGTGAGAGCGGGGGTCCGGAGGGGCCAATCGGCTCTCAATTAACTTAGTGATGTGAACCGATTACAATTTTCAACACCGGTTTATACCGATTAGTTAATTATTAAAACCGGTTTTTTAAGGTTTTTTTTAGGTTTTTCCTAAAAAGTCCGTGGTCAGTCGTCCGTACGTCCGTCCGATCATCACAGTCAAATATTTATCAATTTTCTTTTTGTTACTTGCTGCGGTCATTTTCAGAGTAGTATGAAATATGGGGCGTGCGCGTGGAGTCTCCGTTGGTTTTTCTTGTGTTGTGCCAGTAGACGTTCCCTGTGCCTGTGTGTCACCTGGCTGATCACCCACTTCACCTCGATCCACCTCCACTGTAGCCTGGGGATGGTTTCTCTTAATATGTGCCAACATAAATTCGAGGTTCCTCATCCAACTTTGATCACTTTAGCGCTTATCTTACACTTTGCAATAAGATTATCAATCTTCTCAAAATAATTTCTTGTACTTGATTTTACCTTTTACTTTAGGCATTTTCGCAAACAAACATGTCAACTCCAAATAATTCGCAAGCGAAATTCGGTGCTATTCTGTAAAAAGATCACCGTCATAACTGTGAAGTGAGCTTAGTGAGCTGTCATTCCACCTGATACTAAGGATTGACACTATTGACAGCTCAGTAGCTCACTTTACCTAAGTATTTTCACGGTGAGATTTTTACTGAATAGCATTACTGGAATATTTTAGTATAGTGAAGTTAGTCGCATATTAAAATGGTATATCGGGGGATTCCCGTACCATAGACAATATTTTTAACGGAAAAGACTCATGTTCGGATACATATCAAAGACTCGGATACATGTTTTGTGATTGTAATCGGTTTTTCAATGAGAACCGGTGATTATCGGTTTTTACTAAAACCGGTTTTATTTAGGTTTTTATGAAACCGGTTCACATCACTAAATTAACTCTTGTGCGGGTTTAAAGCGACAACACAAGCCGTCACAGAACAGATAATGTGAGGAGTAATGATAAGCAAGAGATAGGTAAAAAATTAATAATAGTCTCCGGATATTTCTTTTATTAAAAAAATACATGATTTCATCAGTAGTAAGAATTTTTGTACTTAATTGTAACACGGAATGCATATAAATCACTCTTATAGTTTGGCCTTCTACAATGTGATCAAGGCATATTTAAAAAAAATCTAATAATTGTCTTAAACTTACAGCAACCTCAACAGTATCCTTATTTCTAGTTGGAAAAAAATAATAGAAAGTAACAAATTATTAACATCCAACACTGATAAAGTAAAAGGAAAATAAAATTTTCGCAATCAAAAAAATATTCTATACAACTTATAACAAGTGCTTTCAATGCTTTTTGCATCACTTTCTTACAGTTAATTTCATATTAGTTCATTTAATATGCAGTTTATTCTATAAAATAAACTGAATATGAAATGTCTTACACTACTAAATGTTTTTTAAAAATAATGGATGGAGATTTCGTCCCCTTCTTTCGAAGTTATTGATAGTTTCTCCACAATCCTTAGATTTATTAATGATGGAAGAGCCTGAGATTGGTGTGTGCGAGTATAATCTTGTGTTCATTGCAAGCTGTAATCACCTCCTGGGGGCCGATTCTACTAATAAAATTCTTCAAAAATCGCAATAGAACCACAACTGAAACGCGGTTTTTAAGCGTTTTCGCATTCTACAAATGAACAACGACTCCACTGCAGTTACGTTTTAGTTTAAACCAATGTCCGATCGAAACAATTACAAACCCTATTCTGCTAACAAAATCGAACATGAGCGTGACGCTAAGTCACATTCTAATATTATTTTGACATTTGTTAGAATCGAAACAAAACCGTTCATCTGTAAAAATTCACGGTTGAACCTCAGAGTACTTTTACTTTATGGGTTGAATATAAGTTAATAAAGTGCAAATTTTACCGCATCGATCTAGGGGGCCGATTCTACAAACAAAATTCATCAAAAATCGCCATGGAACTACGGCTGATATGCGTTTTCACATTCTACTAATGAACAACGTTTCTACTTCGATTACGCCAACGGTCGATCGAAAAGATTTCAAAACCTATTCTGCTAACAAAATCGAACATGCGCGTAACGTTTAGTTCTTACCCACAATTATGTTTCGTCACATTCTACTATTATTTTGACACTTGTTAGAATCGAATCGAAGCGGTTATCTGTCAAAAAATCACGGTTGAACTTAAGTTGGTAAAGTGCAACTTATACAGAGTCGATAAAAAATTGCTTTCGTCGTCTGACATAGGATTATGATGTTCTATATGGATTTTCTTGAACTTGCCCACGAGGTTGACATCGGGAACGTAAGAAGGAGAAATTTCTCGTCAAGATTATACAATAATGCTTTTATCTCGTCAAGATTATACAATAATGCTTTTGACCTCACGCATCGTCAGTTCGTTAAAACGTACCGACTCTCCAAAGACCTCGTAAGAGCTTTGATTGAAGGAATTAGTCCTCACATGCCCGTCAATCTTCGTTCTGACGGTATTGATACGGAAACAAGGTTAGTACATATTTACTATCGTTTTGCGCCAGTAGGTACATAGGTATGTTATAATGTGATCAATTATTCTTTAACATCTCTATTCTCGTTTTAGATCTTGGTTGCACTGGCTTTTTATGCAACTGGTTCATACCAAACACTGGTAGGCCAGTCTCAATGTCATGCCGTGTCACAACCCTCAGTTTCTCGAGCAATAAAACAAGTGACAGAATAGATGTACATATTATGCCACATATTTTTAAGAAGTATGTCAAACCAAGCACCAGAGAAGACCGTAATGAAATCAAAAGAGGGTAAGCACAATGCAATATTTTCCATATCTATTTGTTTGCACACCTAGACTAAGATCCTAATTTATATAAATAATGTGTTATATTTTGCAGATTCAATAGAAAGTTTGGCATTTCTGGAGTTCTGGGGTGCATTGATGGCACACATGTTGCTATAGTACCCCCAACAATTCATGAAGAGCGGTACTTTAACCGAAAGAGATATCATTCCTTGAATACTTTAATTGTGAGTTGTTTCTTCTTTATTACCCACGACGGTATGTGCGTTTGGAGTGAGAGGATGTGTTTGTGCAAACCAATGTTGCCATTTATCTCCAAAATTACTAGTCCAATTTTGATGTGGTTTTCATTGATGGGTTTGAATTTGATTGGTGCATGTTCTTAGATAGGTGTTACGATGTCAACTCACCAGGGGGCACTGCAGTAAACATTTTTTGTGCTAAAGCAAAACTACTAGTCTGATTTGGATGCGGTTTTCATCATCAATAATGGCTTTGTGGTTGATTAGTGAGGATTCTTAAATCACTAGGAGGCGCTGCAGTATTATATTTTATTTTAGCTACTACATATTATGTTTAATGAATGAACCTATGCTCTTTAGAAAGTTTGAACTAAAAAGCAAAATTAAACATTTTAATTTTGCTTTTTCGGTTCCCACGCACAATGGTCCACTGAAGGACTAAGTGCAGAAACCAAACCCATACCATAGATAGATATACATTATCAGTCTATAACATGCCCACTGCTGGGACACAGGCCTCCTCTCTGTGAGAGGTAGTGGACTGTAAACCACCACATGGGCCCAGTGCGGGTTGGTGGATGTCATGTCATCGAATTTTTGGTTCAAGGACATGCGTTTTCCTTCACAGTTTTGAAAGCAGTGGTGATTTAAATAAATACACAAGGTGCCTGTCTGGGTTCAAACTCAATATGTACAACTCATAAGTCGGGGCCGATACCACTGCTCTAATTGTAATATTAATTTTCTTTTCGCAGGTGCTTATTAGTAGACAGAAAGCTGCACTCCTCTCAACTGTTGAAATCTTATTAAGATTAGTAACAAAAGAAAAGTAATTGTGTCTCATTAGCGACAGTTGAACTCGGATTTTATTTTGGGTTTAAATAAAACATACATAATTTATTGTAACATAAATTATTTATTAAAGACTAAGGATTTGGTATATTTTTATTGAAGTTTTTTAATATAATTTATCTTAACATTACTCAAGTTATTTTTATTTCAATCAGTCTCATTAACCCACAACAAAGATTCGTGTAGGTCAGAATGACGGGTGTATTGTTACAGAAATGAAAATGCTATTTATGAAAGGAATGTACAGACGCCAGCACATCAAGCAACTACAATCTGTCAAATATCTTTAATAGATTTTCAACTTTATCGCTAAACCATAAGGTTCAAAGTTGATTGAGAAAATTTGACAGTTTCGGGTAGCTTGATGTGCACAAAATAAAATAAATATTTAACAGCGATTTTTCCTTGGCGGAATTGGAAAGCATAGAGAGTCCATTATACACACGGACAGCAAAGAAGTTCAACATATCTACGATTTACTTTGAGTATTCGTTTTAGGCTAATACTGATTACTTATTCATCAAATCAAATGTCGCACCAAAGACCGTTATTGTTATTCTATAACTAATGTTAAGCGACGGAACGACGCGTCTGTACCTTCAATGTACAGACGCCAGCACATCAAGCTACCCGAAACTGTCAAATTTCCCCAATCAACTTTGAACCTTATGGTGTAGCGATAAAGTTGAAAATCTATTAAAGATATTTGACAGATTGTAGTAGCTTGATGTGCTGGCGTCTGTACCTCATAAAGAGAGGATTATTTACATTTAAATTGTACAAACGAATCTTGTGTTATCAATAATGTAACCAGAAAAATTGCTTTTCTGCCACTTGATACCAAAAAAAAAGGAAAGCAAAAACATAGTGCACACACAACACAAAATGCACTTATCCTAAGTTACATTAGCTCATTAAAATTTGGGCACTTTATGAGGCTAGTGATTCACCTTTCAAACCTTATGACAGATATGTAGTTTTAACTGCTTACAGCATACACTTTACACACAATAACCATGGATACATGATGACAATATACAAATTATTTAGTTATAATTTACTGATTGCAAGGTAACATAAAAATACATAGTAAAATATGGTTAAACTGCATGTTTGTCTGTTCTTGAATCAAGTTAACTAAATAAAAACAACTTAAGGAACATCAATATAAGAACGGGGGGTTTTTTCATTTTCTTCGAGGTGCACTCTAAAGCGTTTAAATCTTCTCTCCTTTTGTCATCCTCTAACATCTCGCTACAGTCAGATGTAGACTCCATTTGAAGAGATTTTATGGATATTGATGATTCTGTGTGAGTTACGGAGGGAGTATAAGAAGTATCACTATCTGATTGTTCTATTTGTTTGGCTATGTATTCAAAACACTTATACTTGGTCTTGATGGGTTACTATTAACACCATGCTTGATTTTAAATGGTGGTTTAGAAACAGAATGTAGAAACAGCTTCAATGGTGATGTCATCTAATTTATCGAACTGACTTTTGTTTGGTTAGCTTTACTTCTGAATGTTTTACATACTAATGAGTACTTGAACTGATTTATCCAACAGTCTTGGTGTTCATTGGGAAACTTCTTCAACAATCTGCTGAACTGTAAAACAAATGTTTTGTTATTTATGTGCAAAGTTATAATTATGAACACAAATAGGAGATTACTAGGATCTATGTAGTTTTGAGTGTACTGACAATGTATGTAATAATACTGAGAATAAAGTTAACTTCTTCAATGCTATATTCTATGTTATAAATGAGTTAATAAAATATGTACCTGAACTAGCAGATGCAATTTCTTCAGAACTTGATTGTTCTTTATCTACTTATACTTTTTTCTTTGAATTGCTTTTCACTCTTTAAGAACCATTATCCTTCGTTTCTTAGCAATACAGGGTCTCTCTGTTGTGTCAGATGTTTGTGTATCCCCATCTGGTTGGCAAATACTTTTTTTGGGCATACATCCTGGTTTTGGTTTCATACGTACTTGTGATACTCTATATAGTTTCCATATCATTTGGCAACTGAAAAAAGAAAAGTAAACAAAATTGATAAAAAGAATGCTCTCCAAGACCAAAACAAACATAACCTCAATTATATTAGTTATTTCATAGCCTCAATATTTCAACTATTTCACGTCAAACGAACATTTTAAGTTTAAAACCTATCAATACTTAGTAACATACTCACATCAAAATGGTCTTCACAGAATTAGAGTGGCGAATTCGTGAATAAGTCGTTCGGGTTTCGCCGTGCGAGCTTTATCCATTGATCTCATTTTTTTTCTTGTTTGGGACATAAATAAACACCTTGTTGGGTGTGTGGTTATTGATGTGTTTTTACACTGTGGCACTGCACACCACTTATAAACTTGGGTTGGGTCTTATATCGAGTCGCCTGAATCTGAGGTAAGTGTGAATATGGTTCGTACTAAGCGATAAAATGTATTTTTTGCTGCCGGAGACGCGCTAAAATATTTTAATTATTATTTCAAAAACTTACAAATACATAAAAAGGAACGTAATTTTGATACATTTCGTAGCGATTTCGATGCTCCGTTTGTCGAAATGTGTGAAACGAAACGTAAGCCGCCACTCTGTTTACATTGACAAATACTTTTGGCGTTCGTTTTGTCATTCCGTTGCTCTCGAGTTTACGTGAATTTTATATGTTGCTATGATTATTAGCTCCCCGCACCCTAATGAGTAACAGATCCTACCCAAAGCACACAGACTTGTGTTGGTTAGGTTAAGTTAGAACGGTGACCACTTAGCGCGAGCCGAGCGAGTTGTGTTGGTAGGTTAGGTTAGGTTAGAACAGTGACCACTTAGCGCGAGCCGAGCGAGCAAAGCGAGCGTGCCGCGGCAGCGGCCGGCGAAGCGCCAGAAAGTAACTATCTCCCCGTACCCTAATGAGTGACAGATCCTACCCAGAGCAGACAGGCTTGTGTTGGTTAGGTTAGAAAATTTTATTCAAAGTGGAATAATAGAAAAACTACGCATCTCCGGCAAGAAAAGAATCCGGGGGGTGAAACAGCCATCCCCCACCCTCCCCCCGACACCCCTCCCATCTTCGTACGAAGGCGACTTGATATAAGACTTTAACCGACAATTTTGATTTTTGATGTTACCTAGGTAGGCGTGACGTCTCACGTCAGACCCGACGTCTCACGTCAGACCCGACGCCATGACCACAGAACACTATTCATATTTAATAGTAGTCTATGACACTATTACTCCTAGCGGAGGCCATGACACTGCGAGCTGTTTTCGCGCCCTATTGAAAAAATATTAGAAAAATGGCTTTAAACTTCGTTAAACTTTAGTTTATTACCGAAATAAAGGTGTTTTCGTGTATAGTAAATGAGAACCTACATTACGGAAGAGGATTTCAAAATCTTTCGTCATGCCTAGTTAGGGACACGAAAAAAGTATCGATACTTTGTAGTATCGAGGTACATTTCCATTCGATACGAAATACTTTTTACTCGATACTTTGTATTCGATGCTTTTACTCAATGAGTACTTTTTGGCAGGTATCGTATCGAATAAGAAATTAAGTTTTAAATGGGTAATCTTAGAAATTACCCATTTAAAACTTGCGATCTTCTTTATTCTTTACGGCTTATGTTTACTAATTATGGCAACGCCATCTAGTGATTGTACAGAGGAGGAATGGGAACTTTAATGTATATGCCTATAGTACTAAATAATTTAATTTTGTTTCTATTTTTTTTTAATTGTTGAAGTTACAGTTTTCTTTTTCTATTATTGTATTAAAGTGTACCAATACCATTTGTTTTTTCATGTCCTGCTCTACTGAAGTTAAACTGACGTTATTTACTGACTGATATTGACCTATGCTCTATGCGAATTAGGCACTAACCCGAGGGCCACGAAATGCGACGCTCCAAGCGGATTCGCCTTGCGCTGCAAGCGTCAGCGTCGAGCGTCAAAAACAAATGTATGTCTAATAACTACGAGGCCACAAAGTAGCGCTGCAAGCAGCAGCGAAATTTGCTACGAGTGAATTTGCACGAGCCTTGGATGATCCGACGCGCGTTTTATATGAGCGTCGAAAACAATTAATTGTATGAGAACATTCCACAGTGTGCACGAAACAGTCGCTCCGATAAAGCGGTCGCTCCGCGCGTCTGTGTCTAAAACAAATTGTTTTGTTTTTGTCGCGTTTATAGTAACTAATTCAATATGAATATTGAAGAATATCACTGCAATCCGAAATTGATTGCGTTATGGATGAGTTCACATCTGCAACATAAGTTGAGGAATGTTGTAAAAAAATTGGGAAGAAATTAAAATTCTTTTTTAAGATTTATTAACAATATTATTATAGGTATTTTTGACAACGACATTTTCACGTGTTATGTCGACGCGTGCTCACTCTGTACTCACAGAGCATGTTACTGAACTGATTCATTCCCCCACCGACGTACACGCTACAGGCGAATATTTGAAGTTCGTGGCCTTGCTTTTGACGCTTAGAAAAAACACTTGTAGCGAATTGACGCCTCAAGCGTGGCGTTTATTTCGTGGCCGGCATTTCGAGGCATAAGAAAAGTACTCGATACCTTAAAGTATCGATACTTTTGTTTCGATAGTTACTTTTATGAATACGATTTTTTTTTTCGATACTACTCATGAGTACAGTATCGATACTTTCTATTCGATACCGTGTCCCTATGCCTAGTGGTATGTCTTTGACATAACCGAAACGTTTCGTTTCAAGTATTTGGCCAGCAACTGACGTAGAACGAAACGTTCTTCTGAGTTTTTATAATTAAAAAAGTTGAAATGTTGTATGTGTAACAAAAAAATATACAATACAAAAGTTTAATTATGGTCTAAATTTCATTTTGTATTCAAAAATACTTTCGGTGACATGTATTCGTAATAACATTTTTAGATTCAACTTTTTTTTCTGTGGTATTATTAAAACATACTATTTTGCATGTTGGTAACACAGGTTACCCGCTAGTACGTGCCCGATACGTTCAGTTTCGATTCAGTTTCCAGTTTGCCTATGAAATAGTAGAATGACTTTTTATGTAACTATCGAACGGAGATCGAAATCGAACTGTTGCTAAACCACAATTTGATCGTGTAACGTTGCAAATTAGTAGAATCGGCCCCCAGTACCTAGTCGATAACTTATCTAACTACCTAATCGTTTATTACTACGTACTCCTTTACTAACAATGCGCGCAGAACGCAAAATCCCAAGGTTTCACAAAACTAATGACGTGTGCGTCGTATCGTATACGTTCTTTAAAAAAAAACTTAGCCAAAACATTTTATAGGTTAGCTGCGCCCCGCGATTTCACCCGCGTCGATCCCGTGGGAATATCGGGATAAAAATATAAAGTGTCAGCTACCTCCATACAACATTTTATCAAAATTGGTCCAGCCGTTTGAGCGTGAAGAAGTAATAAACATACACACACACACACAAACTGCCGCCTTTATAATATTAGTGTGATGTGATTAAATTAGCTGGCAAAACTCTGCAGACGTGAAGGGTGTATGGACCAAACCTGAAAACGCGAAAAAAAAAAAATCTGCTGTTCCCTACATTTTGACGAGATAAACGAACATAAACACACTAACGTAACGATAACAGATACTAGTTACACACGATAAATAAAATACAATGTCCTGCATTAAGAGGGCTTACAGGACCTAAACGCAAAAAACGCAAGTTTTAGAAACAATAAAAGTACTTTTATGATCGACTACTAACAGTAAACAAAATGAAAAAAATATATGATATTCTTCAGGTTATATGCTAGGTAGATAGTGTGTTGAAAACATAATACAACTAATTTGATACGATAGAAAAAAATCATGAAGATATCTCTAAAAACTTTCTTTTTACAATAAAAACCATACTAATATACATACCATCATTCTGATTTTTTGTCAGATTATTCACAAGCAACATACTAAAACTACTGTTTTAATTTTTAGTCCAAACAATAGATTTTTTGTACTTAGTTGAATAATTGCTTCATATTTTGCAATAAATTACCAGCGTTGTGTCATCGCGCTTCTCTTTCTTTTCTATGCAGTCCGACAGTGACCGCGCTTGTAAGCCCCTTAAAATAAATAATTTATTATTTTAGTGGGAGAAATTCTTAACGTGCACGTTAAGTGTATCATTGGAAATCATTATTAATAGTTACGTTTATTTCACAGGCTGAGCAGATCTTCAAGAAGATCTGTCCAGGCGAGGAGTTCCTGCCCCGCGCGCCCGACCCTGAGGAGATCGTGTTCGAGGATGACGTCACGCACGGGCCCGAGTTCCAGCGCGAGCACGACGATGACGGCGACGCAGACGCACCCAAGCAGTAGGCGCACACGCATCGTGCCGTGTTACAGTTCTATCAGCACATTTGAGCGAGTTGTCTTTCTTCCATGGCCCTAGAAAATGTGGATGGAACCAATTTATACCGACACCAACATTATTCGCCTCCGCAGACACCCACAAAATCGCTATCGCAAACAGCACCATAATAAACAAAGCGTTGTATCAAAGGTGCCTCCACTCTTTCCTAGGTCCACGAGTTTTTTTGCTCTAGTTTAAGTCAATATGAATTCGATGATTTAAATATTATAAACACGCTTAAACGTGCTGAATTCAGCTAAGATGTAATCTCAGTAAGATTTATACGCTTTAGTCGCTTGACTTCGTGCATTCCGACTGGTGCGTTAGGTTTGAGAATGTAAGAGACAGACGTCGTTAAGGCATGTACTCAGGTTTCACGAGTGTGCTTATCGAAATTTGAGACCGGCTAAGTCTGCATCTGCCATGAATTCATTAATACTGATAAGCGAACTTATCGCTTTGATAGTTTTTGTAACCGCGTAACAACTGAGACTTAGCCGGTCGCTTTCTACGTCTATCTGTGGTTTGTCAGGGTAGACTATCAGCTGGGTTGTCTTGATATAGTCAGCAAGATCAACTCCAAGCATTTTGAGGCTAACAATAATTGTAAACGATACTTATAGTTAATTCAGCCAACGTGGCGCCAAGATCTTGTTGAAGCCCAGTGTAATACTGACTTGATATCATTATTAGGTATTTAAGATATATTTGTATTATCACAAGGTTGCTACCTACGCTCTCTACAGATCTACGATGTTTTATTTCGCGGTATTGACGACTAATGAGTTTGGTTTTAAGATGAAGGAGTATTATTATTCGACGACTATTACGTCGTGTGCAGATGCGGTAGTATTGCTAGCTATGATGCAGTTTTTAAAATGTTAAGCATAACATTTTTGGACGCACCAGTCTAAATCATAGATTGTAGCACATATAATTTTTATTAAGTTATTTAGCACTTTTATGATATTTATTGTCAAATTAAAATAATCATGCCTGCTTGTGCATTTATAATTCCAATAAATTGTGATTATTAGTAGAAGTGTTGTTTTCTTTATCGATCACTCTCCCCCTACAAACCTGTCATCCGTCACATTGTAGATGTCGGGAATCCTTTTGCCATGCGTACATTACAGCCGCACCGGGCTTACGGGCCCTAGCGCAACGCATTTGCATACAAAAACGGGCGGTGTGGTCCGCCTGTAGTGTGCGGTGGTTCTTATAAAATGTATAAGGCAAGGCTAACCCACCAGTTTTGAGGGTGGGCCATAATTTGGATACCGTGTCAGCCGGCGGGCCATCTTGTTAATAAATCTTGCCTACATTAATTAAACAAAACTAAGTTACACGAGTAACTTTAGTCTTGCTTATTCAAAACATTTTTTTTTTTTAATTTGCGACGTGTGGCCTTGATGTAGTCGGTATCGCTCACACGGTTGATTTCGGCGGCCAAATGTGGTCCGTATGTCGCACTATCGGAGATGTCTCCGATAGTGCGACATTAGGGCCCGAACCGCCGTTACCTACTAAATAAGCTTTTGATAAACCCTCATCCACTTGACTTGAGAAGCAGGAAGCCGTGCTAGATTTGTGTCTTGGCAGCTAACAAGATAAAAGAGTAATCTTATTAACACCTAGCTGTTGTGTATTGTTTATGAAGTCTTTTGTTGGTTTGTGTATAAATGTAATAAAAACGAAGATATTTTGATTCACACTTTATTTTCCTTAAAACTTGATTTTTATCACAAAGCAACAAATTGCTTAAGTATATCTTAAAACACCAAGAAATAAACATAATAAAATATTAAAATGGAATACTCTGTTGCAATGGATAACATACACTTATATAATAATATTTATTTTTAACACCTAATTGCATTCAAACTCATAGTCTTCTTATCATGTAAAAATTGATTATTTTCTTCAAAAATTAACTAGATCTTTCCTTACATTCAAATATACATATTACATTGGTTTAGTTTTTATGTCTCCGAGACATTATGACACTTTTTCAAAATAATCGTTTCTCATAAGAGAACAAGCTGTGTACATTGCCTTCCAATTGGGCGGAGTAAGTCCTCTTCATGAATCTCAGATCTCCAGAGTAGCTCATTTCACGTAAGATGTCAACTGAGCGAGCCCCAATGTCTTGGCAGCTGTGTTGCATGCCTGCCTGTAGGTATGGCAGGAACCGCAAAACTGAGCCCTTGTCCACAATGCTTCCACTCACTCCCTGTGCCACTCTGTGCTTGTCAGACTCCTTGTGGAAGTATCTGCTCATTGCTGAACCTTTTCCATCCTTGTTCTCCATAGCTTCTAAACTACCCATTCCTCTGTACTTCTTCAACCTGACTCCATCAGAAAAGAAGTATTCTCCAGGTGCTTCTGATGTTCCAGCTAGCAGAGAACCCATCATGACAGTTGTGGCTCCCAATGCTAATGACTTGACAATGTGACCCACAGATTGTATTCCACCATCTGCAATAACTGGCACATTGAACTGACGAGCATAGGACGACACTTGATACACTGCAGTTGCTTGAGGACAGCCACAAGCCATTACTTCTTGGGTTATGCAGATAGAGCCACTGCCCATGCCGACTCTCAAGGCATCAGCCCCAGCATCAATAAGATTCTTAGCTTGTATTCTTGTCACAACATTACCTCCAATCACTTGAATGTCAGGGTAGGTCTTCTTAATAAATTTAATCATTTCAATCTGATATACCGAATTTCCTTGAGATGAATCAAGAATAATCACATCCACTCCATTATTGACTAGCAACTTCAGGCGTTCTCTGTCTGTTACGCGAGTTCCAATTGCAGCACCAACCAAGAGCTGCTTGTTTGAATCTTTAGATGCATTAGGGTAGCTTCGAGCCTTCTTTAAGTCAGTTCTTGCAATAAGAGCAACCAACTCACCATCTCCATTAATAATAGGCAATTTACCTTTCTTGCTCTTTTCGAGAATGTAATTGGCATCTTGTAAAGTGACACCAGACTGAGCAGTTATCATATCATGAATGGGTGTCATTACTTCCTTAAGACTCAGTTGAGGGTCTCCCTCCCTGAAGTCAATATCTCTAGAAGTGACTATACCAATCAGGCGCCCTCCCAGCTTGCCATTTTCTGTGATGGGATATCCAGTAAAACCATTTTTTTTCTTTGCTTCAATAACATCAGCTACAATATTGTCGGGGCCCATGCACACAGGATCCCTGATGAACCCATACTTCTTCACTTTGTGAACTTCATTGGCCTGGTACTCTGGTGTGCAGTTGTGGTGGATGATGCCGATGCCACCACAGAGTGCCATCGCTATCGCCATGTCAGCTTCGGTTACGGTGTCCATAGGAGCGGATACGAGCGGTGATTTCAGGTTTATTTTTTTAGTAAGAGGCGACGTTAGGTCGACTTCCTCAGCGGTGAAGTCTATGTACCCGGGTAGCAACAGGAAATCATTGTAGGTCAGCCCTTCACGGTTTTCGAAGATCTGTGCTGCAGAGAGTCCATCGCGAAGGTCAGCTTCGGCCTTGACAGACATTTTAGTGGCACGTGGACGTTAGGATGCTATCTGAAGCGTCTGTACTATACAGTAATCACGACTTTATAGTCTGTACGTATGCCGATCCCTTATGAAAGTCTTATATACCTCAAAAAAGAAGATTCAACATCACACAAAAGGTAAAAGAAGAGTCATTAACCAAATAAAACCTGTATCTTCAAGCTTCAAATACTCTATAATAGTGGACAATTTGAAATTAATGCCATTATGTTAAAATTAGTTATCCACACACGTGTACGGCTCCGAGACTTTGCATTGTGTGCACAGTTTCTACTTATGTCAGGCAATTGTAATCCGAAACAAGTATAATCTTGACAGTTGTATAAAAAAGTTTGAACTTGTTCCCTTGTGTAATTATTTATACTAATTAATTATACACGTACTTGTGTCAATGAGAAAAAAATCACGGAAATATTCGTTATTTACCTGGTTTTGTAAGTTTTACAGCCAGCTGCAGTGGATAGTAACTGATGTCCCAGACAGATACCAAATACAGGTTTCACGTTTGCCTTGTCTTGAATGATTGAGCGCATATTGTACACCACTTTCTTACACTTGACCGGGTCACCTGGACCGTCACTGATGAACAGGCCATCGTACTGGCTGGGGTCCAACTTGTGGTCCCATGGTACTAGCACAACCTTAACGTTTCGGTTGATCAAACACCTGATTTGGTTGTACTTCAACCCACAGTCAACAGCCATTATTGTTACTTCACCGCTGGGGTTGTATATTTTGGGGTCCTGAAAAAACAGTTGGTCACTATCACTATAGAAACAATAGTTACAAATTCTCGACTCACTAGTTATTTTGATTCATGATCTTAACGATCAGCTGCATCAGAATGTGATTTTAATAACAAAATGTTGAAGAAAAACTCCAAGAGGAAACATAAAATATTATGTAACATGTAGTTATGCGTAACGCAATGCAATATTGTACAGTAAGTAACAAATACAACGGACTATTTTCCACTTTTGAGATCTACCTATATTGAATAAAATTAAAAAATGGTTGCCTGTAAAGTCGGTTTTACGGGCGAAGATTTTACGTGACAACGTCTTTTTCTCGGTTGAGTGGGAGAGAGACGCAAGGCATTCGGCGGGCCTCTCTCTCGTTCGGTGACTCATCGTAACGTTACCGAGCGTTACACTTTTTCATAAGTGACTCCCAGCCGCAACCTAATTTAAGACGTTGTCACGTCAAAAAAGATTTTTTGTTTGTGATTGAAATGAGTAAACTAGTGGATTTAAACTATACAATGCAGGGCGCATCTAAAGACAAAAAATAATCGTTAAGATAGTCTACGAAAGGCCGATGAAACTTGTTTACCTAAAAAATGGTTAGGCTCACCTTAACAGACACTTCAGCGACCAGATTCCTGGCATTCGGGTCCGATAGAGCTGGCAGTGGTCCAAACGGTGGGACTCCCTGAATGATACGTCCAAGAGTGACACCAGCTCGAAGACGGAAGGTCAGGGCTCGGGTGTCAACGTCACAGAGGCCTGGGATACCGTGGGCTGCTAGCCAGGATCCCAGGGAGCGTTTAGCGCGCCAGTGGCACGCGCGAGTGCTCACCTCGCCCACTATCAAGCCAGCTGCCCATATGCGGTTGGATTCAAACCACCTGAAATATAGTGTAGGGTGATAGTCATTATTTTTACTTCAAATCATTATGACAGGTGTGTGTGAGAAGACTTTAAAAGGTACGTCATGTCAAAGTCAAAGTCAAAGCATTTATTTCAAATAGGCACATTAAAGGCACTTTTGAACGTCAAAAATTACGATAAATAAAATAGAATTGATTCTAGTCGCCCATTCGGAAGGGTAGTTTTCGTATGGAGAAGAACGGGCAAGAAACTCCACCGTTACTCTTTTTAAAAAGTTTTACAATATTTTGCATACATTCATTATATAATAATAATATGTGAAGACGATGCACCTACAATAAAATTACTAGATACCACAATAGGTAAAAGAATTAAAAATGAAACCATGATATATAAATTAATTAATTATCTGATAGATACATGGTGCTCACATATTTACAAACATGGTAAAAGTAAATGATTTTCATTTAAAATAATAAACAAAAAAAAAAAAATATTCAAGTTGTCAGGGTCAATGTTAGGGTGTGAGTTAAAGAAAAATAATTACAGAATGTAATGAATGTCAAAAAATAAATAAATTATACAGTTAAATTAGCAACCAGTTTGATTTTGTCTAGACTCTAGATTGTCCTATGGAGCAGGACCAGCATGTTTCCAAGCATTCTTATCTTGGATATAATCTTCTAATTTATAGTATGCTTGTTTACAAAGTGTACGTTTAATGTGAGTTTTAATTTTTTTTTCATTTAATTGCAATATATCACAAGGTATTTTATTGTAACATTTAACACAGTACCCCATAAAAGATGTATGTACTTTGGCTAATCTGAAAAATGGTTGATATATTTTATCTTTATTTCTAGTGTTAAAATTATGTCTATCGCTTATTTTATTAAAAAAATGTAGATTTTTTCTTACATACATAATATTTTCATAGATGAATTGGCAAGGTACCGTCATAATATTAATCCTTTTAAAAAGTTCCCTGAGAGAGATTCGCGGCGACGTAGATTATAAATGGCTCTGACAGCTCTCTTTTGCAAAATAAAGATGGATTCAATGTCAGCAGCTCGACCCCATAGTAAAATGCCGTACGACATAATGCTGTGAAAGTAGCTAAAATAGACTAAACGCGCGGTTTCTACATCAGTTAACTGTCTTATCTTTCGAACAGCATAAGCGGCCGAGCTAAGCCGCCCCGCAAGAGATGTTATGTGAGGTCCCCATTGCAATTTCTCGTCTAGCGTGATTCCCAGAAAAACCGTTTGATCAACAAATTCCAGTTTTTCTCCATTCAGTATGATGTCACATTCGCTACTTCTAACATTAGGTAATTTGAATCTAATGCATTTGGTTTTCTTTTCATTTAGTACCAAATTATTTACCGAAAACCAATCTTGGACCTGAAGAATAGCGTTATTCACGTCGTCAAGTTTTTGTGCCCGTCTGTCTATCTTAAAGATCAATGAGGTGTCATCTGCAAATAACACCATCTTCGGTTGATTTTGAAGTAATTGGGGTAAATCATTAATGTAAACTAAAAAGAGGAATGGACCCAATATTGAACCTTGAGGTACGCCCATTGCTATTTCAGACCCCAATGAGTTTACGCCGTTTACTTGAACTTTGAGCTTTCTATCTTTTAGGTATGACCTTAGTAAATAAAGAGCTAAGTTCCTAATCCCATAGTGATCAAGTTTCAGCAGAAGTGTCTCATGGTTTACGCAATCGAACGCCTTGGAGAGGTCACAAAAGATTCCAATGGCATCTTGTGCTTCTTCCCAGGCGTTAAAAATGTTCTTTATTAGGGTGACACCGGCGTCAGTGGTACAACGCCCTTTGGTGAAACCGTACTGTTGTTCATGAAAGATGGAATTTTTATTAAAGTGGCGTAACATTTGGTTGAGCATCAACTTTTCAAACACCTTACTGAGAACTGGCAGAATTGATACAGGCCTATAATTGTTAGGTTCTTTACTATCACCGGATTTGAACAAAGGAACTACTTTACTGTGTTTCATGAGATCCGGAAAGACTCCTTGGTCTACACTGATGTTAAATATGAAAGCTAAATAGGGCGCAATCGTTTCGATGATAGATCTACAAACTTTTACAGACATTCCCCAGAGATCTTCTGTTGATTTAATTTTAAGATCTTTAAAAGCTTTTATAACAGCCTGGGGGTTTGTATGTTGAAACTTAAACTCCGAAGGGCATGCCTTAACATTCTTTCTAAGTAAGTTAGCAGAAAGCGCGGGTGAAGAATTTAAAGCTTCAGTAGTTTTAATGGGAATATTAGCAAAAAAGTTTTCGAATTCCTGAGCAATTTCTACATCTGAATTGATGGGGCCATGTGCAGTCTCTAAATTAAATTCAGTATTACGCTGTTTTTTCCTACCTGTTTCATTATTTATTATTTGCCAGGTAGTTTTTATTTTATCATCGGCTGATTTGATTTTATTGCTAATATAAAGAGCTTTAGCTGTTTTGCATACACTTTTGAAAGTCTTAGAATATGTTGCAACATGTTATAGTATTACGAAGTGCGTGAGCAGTGCCACCTACCGTAGAATGTTTCTAGTTCGGTTCCGCGTACGCGCCGCTAACATCATGTAATCAGTGTCTTAGTATAAATAAACTTTATTGCTGTAAAGGGTGCTTTTTTCTCCCATATCCCTTCAGGTTATGGGCCCAGAGTCTGCCAGTGAGTGAAATCAAAACTGATTAGTGAAAAATTGCAGTGATTTGAACTAAAACAGTTCGTCGTAAACAAAGTTATAAACGCGTCTATGCAAGTTAAGGTTTAACGAAGGTGATTAGGTAACGTGGAATTGCAAGTTACGTTTCGCCGTTTGTTTACTACTGCTAATTAAGTTGTTACGAAGACTTCTTAATATTGCATTGCTGTTGTTTTTGGAGTTGAAGAAACTTCAATATGGCTACATCTATTAAGATTGATCGACTTACTGGTGATAATTACGATACATGGAAGATACATATGCGAGCAATTCTGATCAAGAACGATCTATGGGAATATGTATCGGGAGCGTTACCAAAACCACATTTAGGTGATTCGAAATATGCCGACTGGATAAAAATGGACAGAAAAGCCGAGTCAGACATATTGTTATCGGTAAGTCCAAGTGAGTTGGCTGCGTTAGATGGTTTGGAAAGTTCCATGGCTATATGGGATAAGCTAAAATCTATGTACCAGTCGAGCGGACCTGCCAGAAAAGCCTCGTTATTGAAAAAGCTGGTTCTTACTCGTATGCAGGAAGATGATGATTTGAAGAAGCACATTGCGGATTTTTTTGATGCAGTGAAAAAACTCAAAGAAATCGGTTTGATTGTTATTGACGAACTGCTAGCCATATTATTGTTGTACAGTTTGCCGGATTCGTTCGCCATGTTTAGGACGGCAATGGAATCGCGCGATGATTTGCCATCAACGGAAACGTTAAAGGTCAAGATTATCGAGGATTACGAAGCTCGTAAGTCCAAGACGGTAGACCAAGGGGCTATGTTCGTCAAACGTATCAATAAAAATAAAAATGCCAATCAGAAGAAAAATAGTGATAATCAAGGCCATAAAAATAATATTGAATGTTATCGTTGTGGTCGTCACGGGCATTTAGCAAGAGAGTGCAAGACTAAGAACATCAACAAGTATAAGCAAAGCGCACAAAAGTTGGAATGCAGTAAAGACAACGAGCAAAAGACAACAATGTTATTGAGCACTACCGAAGAGGTTATGTTGGGTGAGAAACTAAATCCTATTTGGTGCATTGACAGTGGATGTACGGGTCATATGTGTAACGAGAAGCAAATGATCGAGGATTTTACGCGGCTGGACTCCGAACTAAGTTTAGCTAATAGCGACAGAACCCAAATTACCGGCGCTGGTAAGGTAAGGATTTCGGTAGACACGGGCAGTGAAGAACGCCAAATTGATATAGAAAAAGTGTTCTACGTATCCGATCTACGTACAAATTTATTATCAGTGGCAAAGATGACTGATCGCGGGTTCGAGGTTCGCTTCAGAAAGAATGATGCGATTGTGATTGATAATGATGATAAAATTCATATGCGGGCAGACCGTGTTGGTAACCTATACCATGTTCGGATGAGTCAAAACTGTGCCAATAATGTTGAAGCTGTGAATAATTCACTAGACACGTGGCACCAACGACTCGGACATCTCAACGAACGCGACTTGAAAGCTATGGCGAAGAATAGTTTAGTACACGGGCTAACGTTCAAGGATGACCAAAAGTTGTCTGAATGTGAGATCTGTATAAGTGAGAAACAGACTTGCACGCCTTTTCCAAGGAAAACGGAAGATCGTACAAGCGAATTACTAGAAATAGTGCATAGCGATGTTTGTGGCCCCATGACACATCAGTCTTATGGCGGTAAAAAATATTTTGTTACATTCATCGATGACAAATCCAGATGGTGTGAAGTCTATTTCATAGCAAATAAAAGTGATGTCCTAAATGCATTTAAAACCTACAAAGCCTATGCAGAGAATTTAACAGGAAAGACGATAAAGCACCTTCAGTCTGATAACGGACGTGAGTACGTAAACAATGAGTTTGATGATTTATTGAATAAAGCTGGAATCAGAAGAAGATTGACAGCGCCGTATACACCCCAACAGAATGGGATCGCTGAAAGAAAGAACAGGACATTAGTTGAGATGGCACGTTGTATGATGCGCCAAGCAGGCAGTCCTCCTTTTTTCTGGGCAGAAGCAATAAATACTGCCAATTACATAAGAAACCGGTGCCCAACTACAGCATTAAATGGTCAAATACCGTTTACGCTATGGAAAGGGAAGAAACCTACTGTAATATATATGCACGTGTTTGGTGCGAAAGCTTATTATAAGGAAAAGGGGAAACCAAAAGGAAAATTTGAGTCTCGTTCACAGTTAGGAATATTTGTGGGTTATGATATTCAATCTAAGGCATATAGGATACATGACCCTACGACAAGAAAAATAATAGTGAGTCGTGACGTAAAGTTTATGAATGAGACAGCGTTTAGACATGAATATAAAGAGATATTTGATGAAGAAGAAGACACTAATGAAGAACAAATAAGTGTTGAATTAAAGGTGTCTAACGCAAATAATGAAAGAGTGGAAGATAACCGGAAGATATTGAAAACCCGAAGAGATGGTAGTAGACCAAGAAGATCAATTGAAAGAGTTCATGAACCAGAGGAAGATAGAGATAGAGGTCAATTACATAGAAAGAGGAACTCAACTGTTTCGTGGGAAAATTTAATAGAACCTTCTAAAAGAGGAAGAGGAAGACCTCGTTTAATTCGTACTGGTATGGCGGGTAGACCGCGGAAAGAATATCATACAGTTAAAGAGGATACTACAGATAGTGAAAATGAATCAGATAAACCGAATGAACAGATAAGTGCAAGGATAGCAATGATAGAACCAATGATGTGGAAAGATGTAGAGAAGAGAAGCGACGTAAATTTGTGGAAATTTGCCCTAGAAGATGAGTATTTGTCACAAATAAAGAATAAAACCTGGGAAATTGTACCACGACCAAAACAAAGAAAAGTTATTGGAAGTAGGTTCGTGTTTAGTACGAAAAGTACTGGCAAGAAAGTGCGCCTCGTCGCAAAAGGATGTTCACAACGGCCAGGGGAGGATTTTCATGAGACCTCATCCCCGGTTGTGAGATCGTCATCAATAAGGCTTATAGCGGCTTTATCGGCTGAATTTGGATTAGAGATCCATCAAATGGACGTGGTAACGGCGTACCTTAACGGTTCACTCGAAGAAGAGGTATTTATGGAAATTCCAGATCAATTAAGCGATGTTCTAGAGAGAGTACTCGCGGAAGAAAAGATTGGTTCACAGAAGAAAATAATAACAGAAAAGAACATACTTCAGACAGCTAAACGCTGGAATAAGGCTCTTGATGAATGTGTGGATAGTGTGTGTCTGTTAAGAAAATCTTTATATGGCTTGCGTCAATCAGGGTTGCAGTGGCATAAAGAGTTAGTGAGAAAGTTGAGTGATATTGGTTTTGAAAGGTTGCCACAGGATCCTTGTGTATTTATTGCACAGAAGGGTGAGCGAATGATGCTAATTGGTATATATGTTGACGATATTATTATATCAACAAATGATGATGCATGGATGAAAGATATAAAGAAACAGTTATCGAATGCCTTTGAAATGAAAGATATGGGCAAGATATCAACTTGTTTAGGTATTGAATTTAGTCGTGATGACGAATATAGAGTGTACTTGAGTCAAAAATCATATATAGACAAACTTTTAGAACGGTTTAGTATGAGCGAGTGTAAATCTGCTATCACACCTATAGATGTAAATGTCAAATTAGAGAAACCTGAGTGTATCAGATGTGATGTAATGGAACAGTATCCGTATCAAAGTTTGATAGGTGCTTTGATGCATCTGGCCGTATCAACGAGACCAGACATCACGTATGCCGTCAACTATTTAAGCCAATTCAATACAAATTACGATATTGAACATTGGAAGGCTGCTAAACGTGTGCTAAGATACTTGAAAGGTACATCAGATTACGGATTAGTGTATGAAAGAACAGGTTTGCCTCTTTTTGGTGTGGTTGATGCAGACTGGGGAGGGAATACGATAGATCGTAGATCCTATTCCGGTTTCGCATTTATTTTGGATGCAGTGATAATGAGCTATTTTTTAATAGCATTGTTAACGTCCAATAGTTATACAAATCTTGTACAATAGGTATTGTAGATTTGATTTAGGTATATTTTAATTTACTATAGATTTTATCACTAGTAAATAAAATACATGACATTCATTACAAGGTAATAAAGTATTTCTGGGACATTAAGTTGCTTGCTTTGGTTCTCAATTATATGGTAAATGGATAATTAATTAATTGTTTTAATTTTTCTTCTCTTCACACATCTAATGTCTCCTCTATTGCTGCAGCTACTAGGTTTCATATCACAAGTCGACATCGACAAATTCTTCATTATGTCGTTATTATAACACGCGTATTTTTGGAACCTACAAATGCAACATGACGACAAACTATACCTATTACCTATACGAATCTACATAAGTTTTATTTTACTTCTATTGCCGCAGGGTCGACATTGGCAATGACGCAACAATTGCGCTGCGCTGCACCCTGCCTGGCCATGTGCCCCGGCCCTAAGGGCCATTTTCCTATCATGATGATTTGTCATCACGCCCCCCCCCCCCCCCCCCCACCTACTCGGCTATCAAGTTGTGCTGAATATGCATAATCAGCCTATAAAATTCCCACAGCTGGGACAGAGGCCTTTCTGTGCGAGGCAGCAGGTCATAATCCACCACGCGGGCCCAGTGCGCGTTGGGGATGTCACGTCTTCTGTGAATGCCGAATATGCTTAGGCTCGATTTTACATCGACGCGGAACAGAGTGGAATCGAACTTTTGTACGTACAAATTAGATACGAGCTTGTTACTAAAAAAATACTAAATCCTGTACCTGAGTGTCAATCTTCTCCCAGCGAGACCTTACCGTACTCAAAAGATGATCGAATTCCCATAAAGTTCATAATGCTTTGTACAAAAAATATCGCATCCATTCCGTTCCGCGGCGGTGTAAATTGAGCCTTACTCGAAAACCCTATGGGCTCCATCGCGCGCCGCCCGCATCCTAATGTTACATTCGTGTCGTACATTACTCCTGTCATGCATGCCCCAAGCACGCGGAAGCGGGAATTTTGCGGGGGCATCACCCGCGCTATGCTCACGCATGTATTCTAATAAATAAAAGGCAATTTTATCAAAAAAAAAAGTATCTTTTTATTGTACAATTAAGATTATACGTAAATAATTGGTAGTAAAACTTATACAAAATTAATATCAAAATTTAAAGCTAGCAGACTTAGTAAAAAAAATACAAATATCTTATACAAACGTGAGTCTTATTGTAGCTGCCAGGTGCATTACTTTCGCAGATCAACATTTAATACTAAATACATAGTAAAAAATAAGTGGCGATGTAATTGTCCACATCTTCAAAATATAGCCTCACAATAAAAACTGGTATCACAACCATATCTTGTACACAAGTTCTATGGACAAGCAACAGATTCTTATTGCTCAATTAATATTCGTAAAAAATTTAAACATTAAAAGTTTTCAACATTGCTTCATTTCATATTTTAATACAATAGATGTATGATAAGAAACTTGATTCTTACATGCTAAAAGTATTTCAGTCGATTCCAATGAAATATATCGAATAGCTATTTTTATGGCACATGTACTGTCGAGGTCATGGATATCACAAAAATGCATTGTCATGGATATTGTTAAATGTAGGAGAAATATAAAACATTACTCCTTAGAGATTCTGATCAGTCTTTGTTTCCTTATCTTCAATGATAAATCACAAATTAATATGCCCCATAAAATTCAAACCCTATTACTAAAATAATAAAGGGCTAAAAGAGTGCGTTTCTTTCTTCGATTTACAGTCAGCAGTCCTTTGGCCATATGCGATTCTAATTTGAACTTTTATCCTTACATCTAGTTAGTGTAAATTACTATAAGTAAACAATTCACAGATACTTTGCATTATAAGTATCAATGTTTCCATACTGCTATGCATGAGTTGCAAATTTGGATATTTATCACGATATGGCTCGTATCAGTCGAAGCTGAATTTCACCTCCTCGCGGGACGGATCATTGTTGGCGGCTACTGCTTGCAGCCAATAGCGGCTTATTTGGCTCTCGATGGAAGGGGTGCTCTCCTTGCGAGTGCTGGCGGCGCGCGCCTTGCGCTTGGCCTTGCTGTGCTTGGGGCGGCGGCGGCCCACCTTGGTCTTCATCTCGGCTATCTTGACGGACAGCTGGCTGTCGAGCGAGTTGCGGCGCGACTCCACAGACACGTGACGCAGACTGATACTGATCTGCGAGTCCTGTGAGTTGCGGCGGTCCGGCGTGGAGCTGAGCGAGTGATGCGTGTGCGTCGGCAACACGAGCGCGTCGCGGCGACGCACGAAGCGAGGCAGGGTCGCCGCCCACGATGACGAAAGCTCTCCGCTGGAATTATATTTTTATATTTATTTATTTAATCCTTAATGTTACAATTTTATTTTTACATAACACCTGCCAAACTGCAAAGCAATTTGTCGGCAGTAGGTTCTCGTGGATTTTGCACGACTTTATGCTTGACTAATTAATAAAATTAAATCTAAGTTAAAACTAGAACTAATACCATGGCTCTGTAGGCAAGCGTTTCATATGTGAGTACAGATTATAATAGTTACCCACACAACCATGGATTCTACAACCACAGCTACTACACTCAGCGGCATCAGCCAACAAACGTCATGAGCCCGTCCCACAGTACCTAATCTACATTCGCGATCTATTCGCCAAAAATGTAAACAAACATGAGTTCATGGAGAAAAACAACTCCCAAAATCCCACACAATAAAGTTCAGTATACGACACAACTTCAAACATTTTTTTCACTCTAAAATCAACCTAATTTCCATTAAAATGAAGTTGAAATCTATTTAACCTGAAATAACATGAATTAGAAAAAAAGTTTGAACAGACTTTATATGGCAAGCAAACTTAGGATTAGAACCCACGACATCAGCCGACCGAGGCCGCCGATCGACCGCAGCAACTATGGACACATCGACAGGTAATGTTTCCTTAGGACACTTTTTAGTTGGTTTTTACTTTTAACACGATCGATTATTCCTTCAGGTAATTCATTAATGAATGTAGGTGTAATCCATCGTCTCGTACGCCTACCATAATAATTATTTACATTAGGCACATGTAATTTCTTTTTCTTTGCAAGTCGGGTTGGGTAGTTATGCACTTTTTCTTTTTTGTGTTCGTTAATATTATGTTGTTCAAGAATCATTGTCATTTTTACTTTCATTTCAACTGGTAATATATTGCACTTCTTAAATAATTTTTCATATTCCTTGTTCAAGCTTTGTTTAGTTTTTCTGCTCACTAACATTTTTAGAAGTCGTATTTGTAGTATTTTAATTTTATCTAGATATGTTTTAAATGTAAGTCCATAACCACACAACCCATAGCTGATAATCGAGTCGGCAAGTGCATAGTACAATGCATACAATAATCCTTTCTTAACTACAGGCTTCAGGGTATACAGTTTACCCAGAACTGATCGAACTTTATTACAAACCGTGTCTACGTGAATGTTCCATGCAAATTTTGTATCTATCGTCAGTCCTAGGTACCTGTATGATTTTACTTGCTCTAAATTAATACATTGACAGCTTGATTTTCCATTGTGAAGACATTCATAACTGTGACCTATTATATTCAAGTCAATATTTTTGTTACGTGCGTATGGAGAATGTATTGGCATGCACTTAGTTTTGCTTACATTAATAATAATGCCATTGTCGTGTGCCCATTTAATTATATTGTCCAAATCGTCTTGTATTGCTTCTTGTAAGGACGTTTGGTCCTTACCACTGAATATGAGACATGTATCGTCGGCGTACATATATGCTTTACACTTTTTGATAACATTGCACATACTATTAACGTGTACAATATAACCAATAGGCCCATAAACAGATCCGGTAGGAACACCATACTTGACAACGCCTTCCATACTTTGAACATTAGCAACCCGAACTTTAATAGTTCTTTGCTCTAGGTATTGACCAAACCATCTGTTGATTGGTCCACTTATCCCACACTCATCCATAGCCTGCAACAGGCCGCCGTGATCCAGGGTATCAAAGGCTTTTTTGAAGTCTATAAAAACTGCTACCACTAAGTTTTTATCATTTAGGTTATTATTCACATCATCCGTAAATCTTGCTAGCGCCGTTGCCGTACTTCTGTTTGGTCTAAAACCATGTTGAATGTCGGTAATGATGTCGTTTTTGTCTAAGTAAGTTGTGATTTGACTAACTATGAACTTTTCCATAATCTTATTAATTGTATTTAAAATAGCTATTGGTCGGTAATTTGTATATTCCAGATGTGATCCTTGTTTGTAGATTGGTCTAATAATTGACTCTTTCAACCTGATCGGGTATTTACATTCTTTTACACACAGATTTATAAAATATGCTATAACAGGACTAATGAAGTTCTTAATTTCCTTTAAGTCTTTTACCCTAATGCCATCTGATCCCGGCGACTTGTTGCAGTCTAGTGAGTCTATTATCCTGGCGATATGTGTGGGCGTTGCTTTATTGAACCTAAAACTAACATTACACGGCTTAACATAATCATGTCTGTTTAAGAACGTCTTATTACATTTATGCTTGATATTGTCGATTTCCGTTGTAAATGTGTTACAAAAATTATCACAAATGGTTGACAAACATTCTTTTTTTTGTAAATATTTCTCTATGACGCTATCTACTGTTACTTTACTTCTACCCAGCCAGTTATTAATATTACACCATATCTTACGCATGTCTCCCTTACATTTTTTTATTTCGTCACGCCTATGTCGATCTCTAGCCACATTTATAAGTTTATGTGTTTTATTTCTATATTTAGTATATTGTAATCTAAGGTTGTTATTGTTTGGATCCATTTTCCAGCGCCTAAATAAGTCATCTTTTCGTATGATCATGTTTTGTAATGTATTATTAACCCAAGCTTGGCTATCACGTTTTTTAACTGTTGATGGTTGTTTGGAAGACTCATAAATGTCGCTAAAAATCGTGTACATATTATCATATAACTCAATAGGATCATTTGTGTTTAATAATTGTTGCCAGTCAACATTATGAAGTTTATTACTTACTAGTTTGTTTTGGATGGTCGCTCTAGTCGAATGAACACATTGTTTAATGTTCACATCAGCTGATAGTCCCGTTAGGTAGTGGTCCGCGATCTTAGTCGTTACCGTGTACGCTTCTAACACGCAAGCCTTCTCAGTCCGTACAAATACATGATCGAGGCAAGACGTTACATTGTGATCACCCGTGACTACGTCACGAGTTACGTCTCGTATGCCGCATTGCAATCCCCTCTCCGACAGTGCGTTCAGATACCTATCAGCGGTTGAGTCGATGCCACTGTGCAGTATGTTGATGTTACAGTCGCCGACCATAATTATATTATTTCGTTTTGGTATAGTTTGGATATATCTTTTGATATCTGCTACAAAGTTTATTTTATTTGTGCTTGGCGGTCTATAGATAACCATAATGTCGGTAGTGTATTCGTTAATGGTTATCCGTCCATGTACAAACTCATAAGTCGCGGTGATACCGGATTTTACTGGATTAAACTGCACTCTGTCGTTCACGTACACTAGTATTCCTCCACCTCTTCTGTCTTCTCTTGTTAAAGCATGCATATTGAATCCACTAATCTCGTATATTTTAGTATCTTCTTCTTTAATATTTATTTCCGATAAGCAAATTAAATCCAGTCTGTGTAGGCATTCCTTTGTTAAAACAATTAGCTCATTAAAATGTTTTCTCAGAGAGCATACATTTATATGTATAACTTGAAGTGACGCTGGTCGTTTGTTTACGTGCTCATACCACTCATCTAACTGTGTATATTTTGTATATTCTATATCTTGTATTTCTGATTCCAGGTCCATTTTAGAAACTATCGTATAAATCTATGTAATACTATTTATTATTTATATATTAATCTGTTTGTGTATCGGGTTAGGTTTTATATTTTATATGATTACTCCTTGTTTTCTGTTAGGTAATTATCAATATCGCTTTCGAAGCGTATGTGGTGTACTTTTTTATCATTGTCATCTTTTTTTATCATGATTTTGGAATTTTGAATCCATATATATTTGTAGGATTCCTTCAAGTTAGTCTTAACAGCCCAGAAAAGGTTGCGCATCTGACGTGTCAAATGTTCATTAACATATATTTGTGAATCATCATTGTTTTGGTATATTGTGTGATTTGTTATTTTTGTTTCTTTGCGAGTTTTCAACCAATCTGACCGGGCTGCCTTTGTGCGTAGCGTGACAATTATTGGTCGTGGGTTTTTTCCTTCGACTCCTCGAGTAGGAACCCTCCATGCATTTTCAATATCTTCGGCCTTTAGTTGTAGTTTCTTTGCAATTCGTGCTACAATTTCCGTAACATTTTCGCCATCCTGTTTTTGTACATGTACTAGTTCAATGTTCCTGCTCAGTTCTTTCTGCTCCAACATCATGATACGCTCCTCTAATGCCTTGTTGCATTTTTCTAAGTATATTTTATTTTGCAATATATCTTTTATTTTATTATCGTGTTTTTTTATATTTTCTGAGAATTCCTTCTGCGATTTATCTAAATCTTCAAAATTCAATTTTAGGTGATTAACAGTGTTTTCGGTGTCTTTATCATTTTTCTTAATTTCTGCCATTTCGGTTTTTATTTCTGATATGTCTGTCTGAATACGCACGAAGCGTGAATTCTGCTCTTCTTTCATAGTGGTAAGGAGACAGTGCATAGCTTTCATTTCCTCTCGAAAAGCATTTATTGTTTCGTTCAAGGTATTGGTTGAGCAGCAGGCAGTTTTAGTTCTTCTAACTTCCTGTGCTCCTGACGAATCACTATCCGAGTCCATTGCAATACGTTTCTTGTTATGCCTTGGGTTGACCCACGTACCTGACGTTTTTTGCTTACCAGTCATAGTCGCGACATTTGGGTCAGACGCATAATGTTGCCCGCTTTTAGGGGATGTGTGCTGCATGATGGTTTAGTCTGTTAGCATCAGTCGTTAGCAACGCGAACAGGGCTGCTCAGTGTTTTTATGAAGGCGACACGCTGCCGCGTGCGCGGCTCGATCAGCCCCACTACTGTCTTCGCCCCGGCGGCGTTGTATCGCACACGTAATGCTCACTTGCTCCTTCGTATAACTTTGTCTTTATCTAATATTATTTAATCAACTTAGAATTAGCTACTCGGTAACGCGTGCGCACGCCACGCGCGATCCACGAGAACTTGTATGTTGTATTAGTATGTTTCATTGAAAAAGTGACTGTAAAACCCCACCAGTTTGACCAATAAAATGAAGAAATGTACCTATAGACTGGATGCGGAGGTCGGTATTGTGGCGTAACTTGGGAGGGACTTATGTCCAACAGCGGACTGCGACAGGTTGAATTGATTGAGCTGACTCATGGGAAAATAAGGGACAATGAATTAACATTTTTAAAAGTAGTATGTAGTTTATAACATGTTCAGTGAAATTGTGTTATATTTTTTGGATATATTAGAGCCTCGCCTCACCTCTCATGTTTAGCATCATCCGGGTAGTCAGCAGGCGAGGTGGGGTCGATGCAGAGCCCTACAGGGTCCTGTCTGGAACCTCCCAGGGATATTGACAAGCGCCCTCTAGCGGCGAACTCCCCGCGGCGTCGATAGGCGCGCGCGATTAGTTCGTGCTTGCGCGCGCGACGCGTCACCTCCGCTTCCACGGAACATCCGCATTTCCTGTGTGGGAAAATAAGGGTTATTTTGCGATGATTTGGTAAGGGTGGAGAAGGCGCAACACATAATCATAACTCGGCTCAGAGGTTGATTTTATGTCCACCTACTATAGTAGGTAGAGAACACCGTTTTAAGGCACACGATATACTGACATTAAATACGACAAAGACAAAAAAATAAAAACTCCTATTGTAGTTGACATTAAGATGATGGCTAACAGAGATGTAAGGAATAAAAAGACGTGCTGCGCCGACCGCTAATAAATTAGGACGAAGGGCAATATACAGGGTTATTGGGAAAACACCAACAACATCTTATGAGGTCATTGTATAATGACACCCTCACGGATCGGAGAGGCTTTTTGTTACATGTTGTATATTTGTACCACACCTTGCCAAGTAGCGCCTCCAGCCGGCGGCGGCGGCGGGCGTCCAGGTCCACGACGCCATGAGCGCGCCGGCCGCGAAGCAACACAACAAGCGCAGCTGTAGCACCGACACGGACGGCCGGGCGCCTGACCTCATTTTGATGGTGAAAGTTCCACCTATAACTAACGTTTTAATTACCTACTAATTAAATTGGCCACAGGCGCGAGTTCCAAGGCTTTCACATTGCGGCGCCGACTCATGGGATATTACTAGGGCATTCGGGACACGCCTTGGCAAATTGAGTCTGTAGGAGAAATATGTAATTTATATATCACTAGCTGCGCTCCGCGGTTTCACCCGCATAAGTTTCGATCCCGTGGGAATATCGGGATAAAAAGTAGCCTATATGTTAATCCAGGGTGTCAGCTACCTCCATAACAATTTTATCAAAATTGGTCCAGCCGTTTGAGCGTGAAGAAGTAACAAACATATAAACACACCCCCATACACTCACAAAATTTCCTTTGCCTTTATAATATTAGTGTGACTACCGAGCTACCTTTGCTTCGCATGGTTTTTACGACTTTGTTAAAAAACATCGCGATTTCTTTCATTATAGGTACGCATAAACCTTTGTTGCGTAGTTCAGAAGAATCACGCGGTCACACAGACACGAAAAGCAACTTTAATTTATAATATCTATGTAAAGATTTGGAAAGCTCATTGAACCCAGCTGTAGGTGCCGAGTGGTGTTTATATTTACTTACTCACTTATGGAAATAAATGAAATTCAAAAAGTCCCGTTTCGTCTGATTAAAATTGTTCGAAACACAATATTATCATTGTTTTCAGTTAAGTATAGTAATTTCAGGTTTCATTTTGATAACAGCTCGACAGCTGCGTGATAACGCCCATGACTTCGGAAGCTAATATCACAACTAATATCAACTCTACATAACATAAAATAATCACGCCTGCATTCCCCGATGGGTTGGGCAGTAGTGTACTGTACAGTCACGAGCCAAACATTCCGCCAGTTATGTTTTAAGTCCCATAATAGAATAGGGGGCAAAACTGGTGGTGCCCCCACAAAATGGAAAGGACCGGAAGGGGAAAGTTGGTAAACCTTATAAACTATGGATATGTCGCAGTCGGATTGTATAATCCGCCTAATTACATTTTTTTTTTTTTTTTTTTAAACGTTGCCCCACACTAGGAATTTCTCCTGTATTGTGGGTGCGTTTACAAACATTTAAATTCATTTACACAAACAACCAGACCCGGAACATCTACTTGTAGGTCATACAAATATTTGTTCCGTGCGGGAATCGAACCCGCGATACGCAGCGCAGCAGTCAATCGCTTAACCACTGCGCCAACCGTGCCGTCAAACATTACGGCTAGCCGTTATCAAAAAAAGGGCCGTTTTGAAATGCGGCGGTTCAACGATTAGCTGGATAAGCCGGATTGTCATTGCGATACGTTCTTCAATTCTGATATTTGGCGACTGATTCCGACTAATTGGCGACTAAATATGGGAGAAAACAGATCTTCGCTAGGTGCCCTAGTTTTTGAGATATAAAGGTGGCCCTGCTGGGGAGACTCTCTCCAGATTGGCCACCTATAAACCCTTATATTGTTTGAACCAGTGACCGACAAATTCTGATATTTGGCGACAAATTTCGACAAATTTTTTGTGTTATCAAAATTAAAATCCCTGATGGTTGCTCTGCCAGAGTCAGTGACAGTTTTTGCGAGACTAACGAACGACAATTGATATAAGATATAAGATGAAGGAGATGAGCAATAAGCGACGAAATTGACAAGATTAAGAGGAAAATAAAGGCACATAAAACTTCATAAAACGCATTACAAACTGCAATACAACCAAGACAATTTTCTCATACGCTCAAGGAATCCAATACACGAACGATGCATTATCCCTACGGCCAAGGGTATTCTGACTATTTATTTATGTAACTGTCTAAACAACTTAAGATCACGTCATTTCATCGATCGATTAGTTTGCACTGTCATGCTGAGATCCCATTTGCGTAAATTCAAATACGTCACTTCAAAGACTTATGATTGAAAGTTATCTATCAGCTTATCAAGAAACGAAAATGGGTTACTGTGCACGCTCCCCTTCTTGGCAGGCCAATGTGGGCCAACGTGTGCAGGATTACGCCCACTACTCCACTCTAATGCCAGTTTTAATATGGTAGTTAGCCACGGAGTAATCGACTTAATTTGTTGGCAATGGGCAAACTAATTCGCGGTGACGGTTTAAAAGATATAAATGTAAAATGATGCTGATTCCACTCGGTACTAAAACAGCAGCTATTCAAGAATAACCAACAAATATAATATAGATATTTCAAACTATAACGACCATCGTAGGGACAATTATGCTGGCACTGCTTCTCTCTTCAGTGCACAGGGGGTCTACTCCGAAGTGGTAAATTTATCGTATCGGCCGAATGTTCGGTCATTTCCTACTACCTTTCATTTCCTATATTGACTATGGTCCCGACCAAACTGAGCCAATCCGAACTTTTTCGTAGTAGGACAACAATATTCGGTTCGGCCCATAGATATCCGATATCGATATCCGTAATTCGGCCGTGTGTCGGATCGTTCCGATCATTCGTATGTGTAACTTCGGAGTAGACACCCTGGTCAGTCGAAAGCATTTTATTTTCAAGGCCCATTTAAAGTATTAATTACTCTTATGAGAATATTGTCTTTTTCACCCTATTATGTTCGACCATCCTAGGGACATTTAACACTTTAATGCTGGTGCTGCTTCTCAGTCCTGTGGTCCGTCCAAAACATTTAAAACTAACACTAATTAATTAACACATAAAACTAATTAAGACTTTAAATGGGCCTTGAAAATATTCAAGGCCCATTTAAGTCTTAATTAGTTTTATGAGAATATTTACTTTCGATGTACGGCCCTATCTATGCAGTGGCCATAATAACTGACCTCTAGAATTACAAAAACGTGAAAACTTGATAAACGCATACATTATACCTACAAAGCATAATATCTAATAGCAAGGGGCAAGGCCAACCAAAGGTCTTTGGTTTCTCGTACGGCTTTATTAATAACGATATATTAAAACGTATGCTGGACAAGTGTGAGTTAGGAATTTAGGATGCAGTTAGCATGCAGTCGGTGCATGCGGCTGCGCAACTGCATCAGAAATGCACAATAAGGTCGCATTCATACTATCGTTCGGTTGGAAATATTTTATGCATAACTTTCTTGTCTTAGTAACAACAATAGTTTCGTAGATATAGTATGCGTTTACTGTATAGCAACTAAGTTTTGGAAAATTGCGTTTGAACTGAAATACTTACTTACATCCATACTAATATTATAAATTCGAAATTACTTAACTCTGTCTGTCTGTCTATCTGTCTGTATGTTACCTTTTCACGCCTAAACCATTGAACGGATTTCGATAAAATTCGGCAGAGAGATAGATTGCATCCCGGGGAAGGACATAGGATAGTTTTTATCGACATACCCCGCGGGCGAAGCCGCGGGCGGAAGCTAGTTAATCTATATTTACATAAAAATGGCTCATTTAGCATACCGCTACTTTCATAATCACGAAAATAATTGTCAGCCGAATGGCATACGTAAACAAGAAAGGAAGCGGCTAGCGGCTGTCATGTGACTGCGCTCGCGTATAGAAAGTGTTGGACGCAAGCGACCTTCGCGCAGTCGCGAGGAAAAAATAATCAACAGTTTTTATTGTTAGGAGCAGCAGCTAGTTCCATGCAATAAGTCGGCTGAAATGTATGGTGGACTAAGACAGGGCCACACATTGTTATTGAATACATGACATACAGTTTGGACCTCATCTCTTCTGTGGACACAGGACAGACAGCGACTGTCTCGTTGGTCCAATGGTACCAAGAGCTACTGCTGAGGAGGTCCTGGGTTCGATTCCCAGGATGGGCAGTTTTATTGGGTTTTCCATCAGGGGTTTCTCAGTAGCAGCCTAGAATCTGGATTTGTTCCCGGTTGCTGGCAATAGGCTGGCCCCTATTACATGGGACGTAAACGTCACAGGCGAAATGTGGGTGTACTAATGGTACACCCCTACTTAAACCTTCGGGGAATGCAGACGTGATGTTATTTTATGTTATTCAATATTATTATAAGGTTTAGTATAGAATATACATAAAGTTTAATTTAAATTGGGAAAGTATAGTAAGTAATTAAGTATGACTTGTACCTACATCTATTAGAGCCTATTCTGTAAGCTGACTACATAAAAAAACTTGTTTGTTTTAATACTAAGTTCAAGGTTAAGGCCTGAATTCCTCTTACCTACGGTCACGTCTGTCGCGTACCATCGGACACGCGCACAGAGCATGTAACACTTTAGACACGCGTACCAAGACCACAAAATACAGATAGTACAGAAGGCAATCTACATACAAAGTGCGCTCGAGCAACGCACACATAGACACCGCTCACGGACCCGTTATCTCGGACGGGTTGGGAGCAGTGCGAGCGCGAGTGCCATCGGCTTGAGACACGCGTCTGTGAAGTGCAAAAATGGAGCAACAAAAAATGGCTGTCTAAGCTCGATTTATATAATAGTTTCCTATTTTGAATCAGTATAAACGAAGTAACTTTTTTGTAAGGTAAATTCACGCCACCAACTATTACGTAAGTTGAAAACATGATTTTTTGTTTGTGTAGATATTGTATTGTTTTTAGTGTCATTTGATAGATTTAGGTCTAAAACGGATAGAGCAAAATAAATTGTGTAAATAGGGTAATCCGCTTTGAAGTTATGTATTAGGGATTTTCGATACTGAAAATTTACAAAAGTAAAATTTTATATGTTTTTGTTCTGTAAACTTTTTGTATTGTAATGCTATGTTTATTGTTTTGTTTTAATATTGTAGAATAAGCTCAACAATAAATCAAACAACTAGATACGAGTGTCACTACCACGATAGTTTTTTGTGCATAAGCCAAAGTTGACAACCCTAGCGCGACCGCCGAGCGTAGGTATGAAAAGTGAAGTACATACATGTGATTGCCTTCTGTACTCTCTGTATTTTGTGCCAAAACGCTGACGATAAATGGACGTGTTTACTGTAGCACCGACGGACGTCGGCGTAACAGGATTTCCAGCCTTAAACTAAATCAAAAACATTTGGTGAAAAAGTTCTAGAAGAGCAGAATGTATTGTTTGTGTAGGCGTGATAGTGGTTCGTAAGTGTGACACTGATAACTGACTTCCTATCGTGATTTCATGTGTTTACAAATCATGTTTTTGCATATGAATAAAGGCAACTGTATTGTATAACGAATATTGTTACTTATTGAATAAAATACTCTTTATTATGTACAAGTATCTACATCATATTATGAATCACAGATACAGAGTGTATCGGAAAGGCGTGGTCAAAATAAAGGGTGGCATATCACACTAATAATATTATAAAGGCGAAAGTTTGTGAGTGTGTGTGTGTGGGGGTGTGTTTATATGTTTGGTACTTCTTGACGCTCGACCAATTTTGATAAAATTTTGTATGGAGGTAGCTGACACCCTGGATTAACATATAGGCTACTTTTATCCCGATATTCCCAAGAGATCGACATTTACGCGGATGAAACCGCGGGGCGCAGCTAGTAGACCATAAAACTGAACAACTTTCTCCATGGAACCAACATCGTCATCACGAAAAAGAAATCAGTAGTTCTATACAAAATTTCAATACAGGCTACTGAACCCAAATGCATGGGAGACTGACACCCTTAATTTTTACCACACCTTTTTGCTAAACCCTGTATACAAATAGAACTGTACGTAACACACTATCAATCAAAATCTGAATCATTTTGAAGGATATCTATCGCTAATCCATTGCTTCATATGTTCGAAAAATTTGTCAGCTCAACAACGTAAATAACGCAATGAATATGGTTAAACTGTCAAAATGAAAGGCATTCCTACGCTGGACTAGACTTATGTAGATAGCAGCCAAGTAAGAAAGCCCTTGAAGAAGTACTTAAGCTAAAAATTATTCGTAGTTTTAAAGGATTTGGAAGACGCAAGGATGAAACAATTGGCGCAAACGGCACGGTTGGCGCAGTGGTTAAGCGATTGACTGCTGCGCTGCGTGTCGCGGCTTCGATTCCCGCACGGAACAAATATTTGTATGACCTACAAGTAGTTGTTCCGGGTCTGGCTGTTTGTGTATGTGAGTTTAAATGTTTGTAAATGCATAAATGCTCCGATTAGCTGGGAGGCGAGAAAGCAACGGACCATTGCTTTATCAAGCACCGAAGCTGAATATGTGGCCATTTCCGAAGCTACTAAAGAGGCAATGTATTTGCGTGATGTTTTAAGTAACATTGCGATTAAGTGTGAGTGTGTGATGCTATTTAACGACAACCAGGGCGCGATTAAACTTGCTCAAAGTAGGAATTATCATCCACGAACGAAACATATCGATGTGAGGCACCACTTTATTCGAGATATGTGCGAACAAGGTGTAAATTGATCTTAGATATTTATGTACTGACCGAATGCCTGCTGACGTTTTGACCAAAGGCTTGAGTGGTACAAAGCATCATGAATGTCTGCGTAATTTAGGTATGATGGATGAATGTATGTGAATGTTGAAGATACATGCTCATGACTTCGAGGGGAGGTGTTATAGTATTACGAAGTGCGTGAGCAGTGCCACCTACCGTAGAATGTTTCTAGTTCGGTTCCGCGTACGCGCCGCTAACATCATGTAATCAGTGTCTTAGTATAAATAAACTTTATTGCTGTAAAGGGTGCTTTTTTCTCCCATATCCCTTCACAACATACTGATGAAAGCTTGTGTTATTCATATGTTGCTTCAGGCCATAAAGTTCAAAAAGGTTTTCCCTGCTTTTACGAATACCTGGAGTCGCCCAATCACTAAATAAAAACTTTGTGTAAATACTTTTAGTCTTTAGTGGGAAAGTGTCATTAAATTGCGTGTTTAATAGTGAAAAGAACTCGGCGTAGCACTCATTTGGGTCACATAGATTATTAAAACTCTGAACGCATAATTTACTAGCCAAAGAATTATTTAATTTCTCTAAATTTTTACGTGTAATTGGCCTAAACCTTATTAAAAAATTTTGTAAAGGCATGTGGGAGCAAAATGTTATTGTTTGTCCACTGTGATCAGATGACAACTTATTTACAATTTCTTTGTGTAAATAATCACAGTTACAGAAAATATTATCTATACAAGTGGCAGAGGAAGCTGTCACACGGGTGGGTTCAATAAAAACATTTGACAAATATCAAATGACCTAAAAAGACTTAATAATCTGATAGTATTCGAGTTATTTTCTAATAAATTAATATTAAAATCGCCACATATTATTATTGACTTACTACTAGCAGAAAGTTTCTTTAGCACATCTTCCATTACAGAATCAAACACAGCTAGATTCTGGTAACTTGGAGGTCTGTATACGCATACTACCACATGCTTATCAAGCTCAACACAGGACAATTCAATGGTGTGTTCAACTGACAGCCCAATGATGTCTTTTCGTTCCTTGGATTTAATAGAATTTTTTACTAATATTAATGATCCGCCATGTATCATACGTGTACGGCTGAAATGGCTAACTACACAATAATTTTCATAGTTAATTGACATTACTTGATGGGCTTTTAACCAATGTTCTGTTAAACAAATGACATCAAACTTGGTATTTTCTAAAAACAATTCTATTTCCAGTAATTTAGAAGAGCAACCTTGGATATTTTGGTTAAATAATTTTAAAATATGTTGCCCTCCCTTTAGTTTTTGACGTGACAACGTCTTAAATTAGGTTGCGGCTGGGAGTCACTTATGAAAAAGTGTAACGCTCGGTAACGTTACGATGAGTCACCGAACGAGAGAGAGGCCCGCCGAATGCCTTGCGTCTCTCTCCCACTCAACTATGATCGGATGATCGGTCGTTGTCACGTAAAATCTTCGCCCGTAAAACCGACTTTACAGGCAACCATTTTTTTATTATTATTCTGAGTAATATTGCCAGAAGATACCTTTTTATTATTCTCTAATAGTAATTGGTTATTTGAAGGGGTAACTTCTGTTGTCTCATTAATTAGTTAGCGTTATCCGGAGTGACCTCCACAACTACGACTGACGTGTCTAGTGAGCCCGTATGAGTTCCAGCAGGAAGAGAATACCCCATCTGACTGGTAGTGGCCTCCAATGATGTTGGTATTATAGGTGGACCCTCCTTCGTACTACATGATGATTCACAATTATTCATCACTATGTTGTTAGTATCACTAAACAACACAGACTCGTCCCTAATACTACAATTTGTTATATTAGCTATAACCCCATTAATATTATATGCTATCAACATAGCAATCATATGTCTACATTCCCAAGACAGAGATAAAGTTCTCTGAGTGAACATAAAACCACTAACAAACTTATTAGTGTCAAAAAACAATAATTTGTCACTATGATAACATGTCAGCATGTGAATAGTGTTATTCAATTTATATATATATTTATTTTCATCTTCTGATAGAGTATCAGAGTAAGGTAAAGCACACAACATTATCTTACCTATGTTTAAGTTTAATAAGGTGTTGACACCATTCACTATGTCCTTTCTGGTAATACCAGTACTTTTACCTAGTAGCAAAACCATTGTAGAATAATTGTCTAGGTTTGCGTTTGCAATTCTTTTAATCATTTGTTTATAACTTATGTTATGATAACTATGATTGGTAAAACTATGGCTAAGGTAATTAAATAATATTTTTCCAAAGCCTGAACCTAATTCGTCACTAAAGAAAATTGATTTATTATTCTGTGTACTAAAACAGGACTCTGCTGGAAGAGACAACACCGGTGGAGACAAGTCACTCTGAGGCTGAGGAGGTGGTGGTTGGTTGGCACAGCTGCATGTTAGATTATTAGTCAGAGACTCATAACTCTCAGCATTGCACTTCACCAATTCCAGTAGTTCCCCAGCCTCAAACAATCGCTCACTTAGTTGTTGTTGTGAAGTCTCATATTTCTCAAAAATATCCTTCAATAATTGCTCCTTGTGTAGTATATCATTATATAGGAGCTTTGTATCAATGTCATACTTTTCCCTACATTGATTTAACTCAACAGTACAACTATTTAAACTTTTAGAAAGTATAACACGTTCCTTTCTAAGGGAAATATTTAATTTTAAAAGATTTTGTTTTTTAATTGCTCTCTGTGACCGTTTAATTAGTTTTTTAATTTTAATATATTTCTTTAATTTATTGTGACTCATAACAATTGGACACAATGGTACGGTATCATCACCAGTCAAATCTATAACAGCTGGCTGACACATTGATTTTGACTTACTTCCTACAAGTTGATAAAATAAGTTATCGGCATGGCCGGGCAGATGGGGCAGGGCAGATGGGACAGGGCAGCTACTTGCAGGAAAATGTTTTCAAGTTTTAGTTTTATTTTTCTGAATGCAGCTTGCTGCGGGAACACCCAAATATTCCGAAATATTTTATTCCGAATTTCGATGCTCCGATTTTCATAACACCTAAGAATTATAACGTCTATTATTAAAAATCACGAAACTTATTTTACCGAAAGTAATAAATGCGATTTGTTTGTTTTCCGATTTTCATATGTTCGAAGAATCAAATGCTCGATGGGTCCAAAAACGACATTCCGATTTTCAATACTCCGAATTATTGCCACACCCGAACATAACGAACGCAATAGGCGACGTAGGATGCAAGAGCGAGCGAAGGGCACCCCGAGGTTAGGTTACTTTAAAACCTTTACACAGAGCCCAAACACGACTTACGGTGCTGTAATTTCAAGGTTTGTACTTTTTCTGGTGCTCCTGGCTTGAGCATCAGGTCTGTAAGTACTTCGGTGTTCCTCATTAACAGTACGTTTATCCACACATCGAGCCCTTTTCAATGAGCCTAAACACGATATATCTGCTGTTAGTTGTCGAGGAATTAGGTACTCTGTAGACTATCCTGACTGCAGCATCAGGTCATGACTTATGATCATGAGACAAAATGTGTCAAATGCCCTATCAAACATCAAAACAATTTATTAAAAAAACCGACTTCCAAAAAAAACACTACAAACTGAAAAATAACTTTAATTTCGGAAGTCGGTGTCTTAGGGATCAGTATTTTAGTTTTTGCCACCGACTTCCGAAATTAAAGTTATTTTTCAGTTTGTAGTGTTTTTTTTGGAAGTCGGTTTTTTTTTTGTTAAAAAGTTTTTATTTCTCGCTTTTTAGTGGGTCTATTTATAATTTCTCTAAGTTACAATAGCCTAATGTCAACTTGCCCATCGCCTTTTTATAAAATATTCCTTTTCTCGATACAGTTCGATACGTTAATTGTTGAGGAGTTCTCCTTTTATTAGTTTTTAGATTAGATGCTGATAATCCTGGCTGCAGCATCAGGCCAGACTTATGTCAACATTGCATTGAACTTAAAATTAGTCCTGTTTAAAATGAGCCCAAACACGACTACGGTGCTGTAATTTCAAGGTTTGTACTTTTTCTGATGCTCCTGGCTTCAGCATCAGGTCTTCGGTGTTCCTCAGTAACTACGTTTATCCACACATCGAGCCCTTTTCAATGAGAATAAACACGATATATCTGCTGTTAGTTGTTGAGGAGTTAGGTACTCTGCAGACTATCTTGACTGCAGCATCAGGTCATGACTTGATGATCATGAGACCAAATGTGGTCGTTATAAAAACAGTCCTTGCCTGTTCGAGTAACTTCTTACTGTTAAGGAGTTGTACCTTCCATCATCAGCCCAGCTACCTGAGATGGTGACAACCATACACAAATACACAAGATACTTCATAAAATATGCGAAAAACAATAAGTGAGCCTATAAAATTTGAGGGTTGCCCTCGAAAGATCCCATCATCAGATCCTAACTTGGTGACAATGGGACCACCTCAGAACTATCTACTTTCGAACAAAAAAAGAATTTTGAAAATCCGTCGACAATTGGCGGCGTATTCGATGAACAAACATACAAAAAAAAAAAAAAAAAAAAAAAAAAAAAAAACATACAAACACCCGAACATAGTACCTCCTCCTTTTTGTAAAGTCGGTAAAAACAGTCCTTGCCTGTTCGAGTAACTTCTTACTGTTAAGGAGTTGTACCTTCCATCATCAGCCCAGCTACCTGAGATGGTGACAACCATACGCAAATACACAAGATACTTCATAAAATATGCGAAAAACAAAAAACAATAAGTGAGCCTATAAATTTTGAGGGTTGCCTTCGATTTCTCTAAGATCCCATCATCAGATCCTAACTTGGTGACAATGGGACCACCTCAGAACTATCTACTTTCGAACAAAAAAATAATTTTGAAAATCCGTCGACAATTGGCGGAGTAATCGATGAACAAACATACAAAAAAAAAACATACAAACATCCGAACATAGTACAGTCACGAGCAAAACTATGTATACACTTGGCTTTATTCAAAGACGATTTTCTTCTTTAGTTTTGAATGAAATTTTACGTTATTACGAACAAAGTATTTTCGAACCCATAGTTTTGTGTAAAGTGTTGTATTTAAACGTTGCATTCGTTATTTCAAGAAAAATCGCAATTGTAAGTTGCCAAGTGTTGACATATTAGTGCTCGTGACTGTACCTCCTCCTTTTTGTGAAGTCGGTAAAAATAGAGAACGCATCGAAGTCAAGTAGTATCGCAGTGAAAATCTTTCGTGGTAACGTGCATCGAAGTCAAGTAGTATCGTAGTGAAGATCTATCGCGGTAACGTGCATCGAAGTGTAGTGGCGATGGCGTCGCAGAGACGGTCTTTCGCAGTAACGTGCATCGCAATTTTGTAACATCATATTAGCATTTAGCCATATTTTGTGCGTCGAAATTCCGTATTCTACTCGTATATTTGTCTTGCTATTCAGTTTTACAAGGCGTTTTTATTTCGGAATTCTTTAAATTAATCGAAATTCGTATTTTTGATGTTTCGAATTATCGTTAATTCGGACTTTTTGTTATTCGATTTATTGAAACTCGGTATTTTGAGAATAGTAATTATAAACATTAGGAATATTGAAATTTCGGAATTATAAAAATAGGATGAATGATAGATAAATCGGAGTTGTTATATTAGGAATTCTGAACCATTCGGAATTATGAAAATCGGTATTTTGAAATTCGTATTTGTGATTGTCGGAATAAAGTTTTTCGTATTTATGTAGTGTATCCGCTTGCTGCGTTTACTTTCCTATTGCAAAATTTAGGGATGGTCTCCTAATGTTTCCCGATAGCTACAGAGTCTTAGGTGTAATTAAATTATTTATTCTGTAAACAATTGTCTTTCATTAGTGGCTGCCCTCGCCGCCCCATCTCAAACCAATTATATTTTAGTTTTTTTTAATTGATCATCAGTGTTATAAGTATTGGCTGGCTACTAGTAAAACGTCTTACTTGGGTATTCCATGTTCGTCTCGTTCGTCTTCGTCGGGGACACCATAGTTACCAACCAGTGGGTATGTGAGCACCAACAACTGCGCGTGATACGACAAGTCTGTTAGTGACTCCGGGTATCCGACCATACCCGTCTGATATACTGATCAACAACACAACAATACAATTAGACAGTAAGGTACTAAATACCGCGATTGTTTTTAATACTTGTAAGTCCATTGTTATTAAGGTTGCTTTTGCAAATCGGTCGGTGATGCGTTGTTTTTTTTATCAACCAAACTGTATTTTTTTCTAACAATATAGGTACCTAGGTAACTAGTAAGTAAATATATTTCTTTTAATAATTTTAGGGGTCAATTATTTGGTACCTACAGACAAATAATGGTACGTGATTTGAGGTCTTTAATTGCCGAAGCCTTAAAAGATATACCAAAATTAACCACAATAGCCGTTGGCCGTTAGCCGTTGGTCCCGGCTGTCATTTGCGGATCTTTGACAGTCGTTACGGGTAGTCAAAAGCCCGAAATTCTGACAACCAGTCTTACCAAGGGGTATCGTATTACCCAATAACTGGGTTGTGGAGGTCAGATAGGCAGTCGCTCCATGTAAAATACTGGTATTCAGCTGCATCCGGTTAGACTGGAAGCCGACCCCAACATAGTTGGGAAAAGGCTAGGCAGATGATGATGATGACCAAAATTAACCACAATATGTGTTGGTGGTTCTGGATATTTTTGAGTTAAGTGCAATGGACTCTTTTTGCTGGATAGTAGTAATTATAACGCAGTACACATAGAATATTGAATTAATAAAATTATTGAAAGAGTTAGGTTCGTGTTAGCATAACAGGAACTTATTTATGTACTAACCAACTTCTCAGTCTGCAGGCACCTGGGCCCCGAAGCTCCGTCCTGTGAAGACCGATCGAAGACCATCGGCTAACACGAGGCTGCAGGGGGGGCCCACCTCACAACTCAAATCATCTGCCACCATCTAAAAACGCAAAGCAATATATTTGTTTGTTAGCCTACATTGTGTTTTGTCTATACCTGGACAAAGGCCTTCCCTTTTTCCTCGCAATCCAAGAGGATTATCATTAAATAGATTTTTTTTTGCGGTCTCTGGCTATGTGTGCGGGACCAACGTTTTATAATGTAGGTATGTTAATTTTTAGGGTTCCGTATCCAAAGGGTAAAAACGGGACCCTATTACAGACAGACAGACAGACGGACAGTGGAGTCTTAACTCCACTGTCCGTCTGTCTGTCACCAGGCTGTATTTCATGAACCGTGATAGCTAGACAGTTGAAATTTTCACAGGTGATGTTTTTCTGTTGCCGCTAAAACAGCAAATACTAAAAACAGAATAAAATATAAATAAACAAATATTTTTCACATTAATATTATAAAAGCGAAGGTTGGTGAGTGTGTATGTGGGGGTGTGTGTGTGTTTATGTTTGTTACTTCTTCACGCTCAAACGGCTGGACCAATTTTGATAAAATATTGTATGGAGGTAGCTGACACCCTGGATTAACATATAGGCTACTTTTTATCCCGATATTCCCACGGGATCGACATTTACGCGGGTGAAACCGCGGGGCGCAGCTAGTAATAAATGAATATTTAAGGGGGCTCCCATACAACAAACGTGTTTTTTTCGGCGTTTTTGCCTTGTGGTACGGAACCCTTCGTGTGCGAGTCCGACTCGCACTTGGACAGTTTTTGTTACCTCGTGCCTATTTCTCCTAAGGAGTAGGCAGGGTGCACTGTACGCTCACATTTCGCTAGTTATTGTAGTTATATTTAATGACCCTTTTAACCCAGCACCCACCCGAGCAGTTTGTCTGACCTATAGGCATCGAACCCACGACTCTCGAGGGAGTCTACTCAGCACCACTGGACTAACGAAGCTATCGAGTTTTATTAATGTGTAATTATGTGTATCAAATGCATTCTATTATATTAAAATCATTCTATTAATCACTAATTGTTCGATCTGATTAGAGGAGCCAGAGAGAGATCAGAATGGAGTAAGTTGGAGGAGGCCTTTGCCAAGTGGCAAACGGACTTACAGAAAGTAAAGAAGCACCAAATACGCGAATTTTAAATTATGTAATAAAAAAAATATATATATAATATATATTATGTAACAGTGCAGTTGTGTAAGAAAAAGTAATTGTATATCTATGGTCCGAATAAAAGGCTTTATTATTATTATTATATAGGGTGACTGGTAATTAGTGACCGATACTTAAACACGTGATTTTACTCATCATTATGAACAACTTTTACTATGGGACCAAACCTGAAATCGCGAAAATAAAAATCAGCTGTTCCCTACATTTATGTTCGTCTAAATCGTTAAAATGTAGAGAACAGCTGTTTTTTTTTTCACGATTTCGGGTTTGGTCCCATAGTAAAAGTTGTTCATAATGATGAGTAAAATCACGTGATAAAGTATCGGTCACTAATTACCAGTCACCCTATATATGACAACTAAACAGTTATACCTAATTATTGAACACAATGACTGAAACATGACCTTCCTACCTAGAAGACTTAATGAATGTCGTGGATAAGCAAATTAATGCATTTCTCTTATATTTTACAGATTTTATTAATATTCTACCCAGATTCCTTTATTTTAATTCTCGTATCATAATTAAACAGCTTTTTTGCATTTAACGGAGCATCGTTGTTTTGTAGTTTGATAACTACTTAAAAAACAGCTGAGCCTTAGTAGCTATACGAGATTTTAAGGCTGCTCTAAATATGTAGATATATACAACACTTTTTCAGTAAGTAATATTTTGAAAGAATATGCTGTTGTAAGACCTATTGCATGAATGAACCGGTTGCATGTAGGTCCTTACCTATATATTACGGCTATCGTATATATAAAACAGATTATTAAACGGTAATCATTGATACACCATAGATACATAGCTAATAGATAAACATAGAAATAACAAAGAACAACAATTATAACCATTTCAAGGTAATTAATGTAATCATAAAATAAAATTCAATGTTGTGTTCATGAGTTCAATTTAAAAAACATTGATAAATTAACAAATTCAATTAAATATATAACAAAAATACAACCAAGTTTTTAAAACGAAACTAAAACAAAGTTTCATTTCGAACTTCATGAATGGCATCAATACCTCAAGACGAAGAACAAAGTGAGTTAGTTTTGGTTGCTTCAGACGGGGCATATTTATGTATATTGAGGTTCAAAGTTAGAGCTAACCTACGTATCGGTCAATAAACTTTAGTTTTACTCACTTTTTGTAGGTTCGCTGAGCCGGCCACGTGGTTTAAGGCTGCGCCGACCGAACAGTGGCGCCCTCATCGTTTGTTTGGTTATTTATTTTATTTTACAATGAACATGCAGAAAATAAGCACGTTAAGTTGTGCTCCACAAGATTATACGTTAATATTATTATACACGGTATTTTTATATTGTTTAATTTTATTATAATCACTAAAACTGATAATAGTGGCCACTATATTCCGCTATAATAAAAGAAATAACCAAACAAACGGTGAGGGCGCCACTGTGCGCTCGAGGAAGCCGGTGAGAAACGGTCCGGCGCTGTCGCGGTCTTAAAGTGCTCTGTGCGCGGTCTGCACGACGACAGGCTCGCTTCACCCATTACCCACTCCTTATCATACTCCGTCACACTCACAATGAATCTACCTACTTTTGACTCCTTCACACTTCATTGACTTCTCTACGTGCGTCTCTTTCATGCCACTTGTTATCCACTCACGCGTCCCGCGTCCCAAGGTTACGTCATCATTATGTACATTTTATGCTCTATATCGAAGCGCACGGCAGTGCGCAGGCCAAGTTCCAGCAAGAGGCCGCACGTACGCCGTGCACTTTTTACCCGAACCGCTTCGAGCTACTTTTGAACACCCTGTATCTAACTATTTGTCACACGAAATCGAATCAAACTTCACATACATAATACCATGACTGCTGTTAGTTCGAATACCAAATTTCATAACTGTAGGTGTAGCTTTAATAGATTCGAAGTTATGGACTTTTCAAAATAGCTAAAGTGTCACTGACTGACTGACTGACTCACTCACTTAGAGCTAATCAAAATGTTTAGGGACTTCTAGTAGGCCTAGAAACTTGAAATTTGGCACTGAATTTTGACATTGATCTGTGGGACATTGAGAACAGGACTAAAGTTAAAAAACTTAAAATTAGATTCAGCTATGGTTTAGTTTATGATCTCGAGAGAGTGAAAACTAAAGAACAATGCTCATGGATGTATGGAATCTCGTACCTCGCTGCCTCAAAGTCAAGCTTTGTTTTTTTATAGACTACACTTAACATATTAACTCCTACTAAAGTTATTTTTGTAAACAAAACCCTGGTTTCGGAGATTTTCAAAAAATTCGAAACGGCCATTATTGGACCTGCTGCAGCGTCAATAGTATATTTTTTTATTTATGAAACAGATTCGGTTACCACCTCAAACTGTAATTATATAGACTTTGTTTTTTTTTCTTAAAATCTAAAAAAAACGTTTCAATACATGTTTTAATCAACGTATCCCAAAACTGAACTGGTTCACAAAAGTACTAATCTGTTTACTAGATCATATACAATAACATTAATGTATGTAATTGTCGATTTTACTATTCACCTACTAAATTATGAACTTTGCTAAAATTAAGTTAAAATGTAACGGAATACAATACAATGTAGGTAACTATTAGTTCAAAGTGTGATTTCTTATGATATTTATTGCAAGATAACAAAGGATTAGGTACTGCTTAGATTAATGGTTAACAATAGTTGAAACCTAGTTTTAACTTTAATACAATAGATTTGGTGCAAATTATAACGATAATTTGGTAGTTTGAAAATATAACATACATGTGTAAATGAACAAAGAAGTTAGATAACAATGTTGTACTAACCTTTACAATTCCCTATAAAATGTTTAATACTACCTGAATATGAGTAATGGGGTCTGATGAGTATTGTTTGTCTTTAGTTAAAAGTTTTATCAACAAAACAATTAAGAACCACTGCAGTTGAGCTCCCAAAAGGACCTCGTGGCACGGTAGGTAAATAATTACCGGCTGGCTAGTCGGCCACATAATAGGGCCTACTCACACAAGACAATAGCCCTTCCCCGAAGGACCTACCTGCTCTGCTCATCCAACAATGCCTTTGACTAGTCACGGATACAAAGAAATGTGAAATACCGTTAAAAACTTTTAGTTTTTGGAGTATCGTCATTTTGCTAAAAGTTCGTAATCTGCTAAATTCATAATGGTCGATCATTGGTCGGTCAATGGCACAGAAAATATAGGTACGATACTCGTTCATAGATTTGCTGAATAATTTGCGTTTTGGCGAATTGACAACGGCTCAACTTGAATTGCTTTGCGAACGTCGACGAGTACCTACCGTTGATAGGAGAATTTGCCGGTGGAGTTGCAGTTCGAATTTATCCGACTATACGAAAAGTAGAAGCTTACAATGCTCATATAAATGATAGCTGAGAACGCAAAAGCACAGCGAATTTACACAATAATAATTAATGCTGTCGATGAATCTCCTGAAATTTCAACGTACGGAAATTTGCCTCCTAGTAATGTAATTCCTAAGGATGTGAACAACTGTGGAGGTCTTTTATCAACGGTACAATTAGGGATAGAGTCACGAGTAATGCTGAGGCGAAACATTTCTCAAGCACTTAAGAAATCGTGTATTTCAATGATGTTAGCGAGATCGGTCTTGTTTGGACGCAATTTTGATGCCAATGGGAATCTAAAGCGTTCCTCTCCATTTTCAGGTACCTACATACTGCGGAGTGAAGTCACTAGGTAACGAGATGTCGATTTGGTTTTGTTTTCTTATCTAGATTGTTTGTCTTTAGTTAAAAGTTTGATCAACAAAACAATTAAGAACGGATGGTATTTAAAAGTACTTCAATTTATTCCCATTTCATTTACCTAATTTTGCCTGTGTTCCACCAAATATACTGAATGTGCACCAAAATATGTTCATTAAAATATGTCATAACGAGCATCTATTTAACAACTGTTGCAAGTTTGTAAAAATAGTAATACACCTAATTTTAAAAACAAGCATTTATTTTTTTAGTTTTACGTCTAACTAATTCGGTTCTCGATAGCCTGTTAAAAATAATCTCTTTTTCCATATTTTTTTTTCTTTAAAATTTAGTCGTTTCTGGCACTCGCCGGCCGCTGCCGCGGCACCGCTCGCTTCGCTCGCTCGGCTCGTGCGTAGGAGGTCACAGTTTTAACCTAACCTAACCTAAGCATTTTTTTTTTAAATAATTAACCTCGTAACTAATTCGGTTCTCGATAATGTCCATTTCAAAAAAATTAAAATTAGTATATTTCATTACAAGTGCGAAAAGGCTGTCATTGCAAAGAGTTCCGACAAATGTCTACCCGAGCCGAGGCGCAGCCGAAGGCGAGGGTTGACAGTCTGAACAAGTTGCAATGACGGTTCCGCAGGTGTACTGAACGACTATTTTTAATACAGTTGCGAAAAAATGAAGCAATTTAATAGAATAATAAACACACAATATTGCTTTTTTCTCTTCTCTCCACGCAAAAAATTAGTCGTATGTGGATATGTAACGACTTTTTGAATTTTCCGGTAAAATGTTCTCCGAAGCATTTTGTGCAATTATACTGAGTTCCGGTGGTGTTAATTAAAAAAAAATAGGGTCGAAATTACTCATTTTGTGCAACAAACAACTAAACTCGCAAAGAAAATTTATGGAAAATGGCGCCAACCGTAGAATATAAGCAGAGTTTTTTTTTCTTCACCCATTTTGATAGGCAAAGGGAACTATCCATACAGCTTAGTCTTCAGTATATTTTTTTTATTGATATGAAATGAAAATGAAATTTAATGAGATGAAATGAAATGAATACCTAACTCATTCAATTAAATCATTAAATCTGATATTGAAATAAATTAGTAGCTTCTTTTTAGAAATATACGTATTTGTATGAATCACAAAAACTCTTTAGTAAAAACTTCATGGTTGGTTTTTCTTTTTAATAGACATTATTTTGACAGTTGGGAAAGAGAACGCACGAGTTCGGGAAAGGTAAAAAAAAAGCACTAGTATGTAATAGCCCACATCCCGAACGCTATACGTCCCTGCAATACACCACTTTTTGAGCAACTGTATTAAAAAGTAAGTTACAAATATTTTGTAATATTTGGTGCACGATCAGTATTTTTCGGGGAAGAATAATATTTTAGAAATGCATACATAGATGTACCTTTAGATTTTTGGTGAACACAAAAATATTATCCATTAAGAACCACTTCAGTTGCGCTCCCAAAAGGACCTCGTGGCACGGTAGGTAAATAATTACCGGCTGGCTAGTCGGCCACATAATAGGGCCTACTCACACAAGACAATAGCCCTTCCCCGAAGGACCTACCTGCTCTGCTCATCCAACAATGCCTTTGACTAGTCACGGATACAAAGAAGTGTGAAATACCGTTAAAAACTTTTAGTTTTTGGAGTAGGTATGATATTAAATAATGGACTTTGAAGATTTGTTTGTGTATATTTTGCCACCATTTAACTACCATGCTCTATCATTCATGCGTTACTTATTGTTATCGGATGTAACACACTTGGTGACCTCTTCTCTCTATAGAAGAAGACTAGCTGCACCCGGTTTCATCTACATAAGTCTCGATCACGTGGGAATATGCGGATAAAAGTATTCTATGTCCTAATAGACTTTAAATACACACACACACTACAATATACATACACGATTTAATATCGTTTAAAGATTGTAAAATCCGTTCTGATCCGATGCGATGCGCGCCGTTTGGTAATAATTTTTACCGACTTCAAAAAAAAGGAGGTTATCAATTCGATACGTATGTATGTAATATTATTGGAATTGCATTATATTCACATATGATGATCTATTAGGGCTTCCAAACAAATATACAAAATTTCATAGACGTATGTATGTATGTATGTATGTTTGTCCACGCATATCTCCGGAACTATTAATCGGATCGTGACCATTTTTTTTTATTGGCTTACATTTTCTTCAACTTAGGGAACAGTGCAAGTTTCATCAAGATCGATTCAGTAATTTTCAAGATATGGACTAATACGTGTAAGTGTGACGGCCTGGCTTGTTGATAAGAGCTACGGGTGTAGTGTCAAAGGGAAAACATCTCAAAACCTTGGTCAAATACTAGTGCAAAAACTAAAAATTACGAAATAAAAAGTAATTTAAAAAAATTAAACCGACTTCAAAAAGAAATTAACTCAAAATTATGAAATAACTTTAATTTCGGAAGTCGGTGGCATAAAACTAAAATATAGATCCCAAGACACCGACTTCCGAAATTAAAGTTATTTCATAATTTTGAGTTAATTTCTTTTTGAAGTCGGTTTAATTTTTTTAAATTACTTTTTATTTAGACGGGTATATAAATGAGAAGCATTACTTATATTGATAAAAAATATAAGACATATCTGACTACGGAACCCTCACATAACACATAGACATACTCTTGACACTTTATTAGCTCCCGGCTCAAGTTAGCATTAATGAATGGGTTATTCAACGCGGAATTCAAAGTATACAGACGTGCTCATCAATGCATTTAAATAAAGAAAATAAATTAACGTTTGCATAAATAGTGACCTAGTTTTAGTGTATTAGCGTCAGAAACATTTTAAGTGACAAGTTTAATAATGAACTGACTGGATTATTTTTAAATACTCTGTTATATGGAAGGCAGCCCCAATAATCGGAGCGCGATGATACGACACAGCCCTCCACCGACACCGTCCCCGGTACCGACCCCGGTACCGACGACCCCGATACCGACACCGGCACCGACACCGCCGCGACAACCAAGACAGGACCAAGATGACAAAATTGAAGTAGTGACCACTCCAGAGATCCAGAACTGGATGTCATCAATCGAGCAGTGCCTGAATGAGGTATGTGCTACTGCTTCTGATGGTAAGCTCAACACTGAGCAGAAACTAAAAATAAATAATCTTTGCCGAAAAGTTGGACATGGAGTTTCGCAAATGGCTGTGCAGTACCAGTCTCTAAAGCAAAAGGCCATTCAAACCCATACCACTCTTAAATCCATGACCGAAGCTCGAGACCTATCCGACTGTCTAACGGAGATGAACCGGACGATTCAAGAGTCCTGTACGAAGCAGGTTGCGGGCACATCTTTTGCAGATATGGTGAAGAAGGGGTCCAAAAGCTTTGTTCGTCCTAATACTTTTAGTTCCGTGGCGATTTATCCCTGTGATAACTCAAAGACCAGTGACGAAACCAAGACCATGGTCCAAAAAATCATATGCCCTGGGGAAATGAAGCTGAAAGTACGAGGCGTACGTAAAATAGGAAAAGGAGGACTAATAATCAGCACTGAGACCAAAGATGACCTAGATAAGCTAAAACAAACAGTCCAACTCGCTTCGTCAGGGCTTACCGTCGACGAACCTCAAAAACGCAAACCTCGCATTATAGTTATAGGAGTTCCCACATCTATGTCTGAAAATGAGGTTTATAAATGTATCTTTGAACAGAACTTGACCGAAAAACTGCCGACTATGTCCCTAGATACATTTTTGACCTCAATAAAACTGAGCCACAAATCCGGCAGGAAGGATGCTGAGAATTGCAACTTTATTATAGAAGTTCCAGCCATCATTCGCAAGGCCCTCGTCACGCAGGACAGATTATTTATAAATTGGACGTCCTGTCCGGTACGAGACTTTACACTGGTAACTAGATGTTACAAGTGCCAGCAGTATGGTCATGCAGCCAAAACATGTAAAATTTCTGCCCCCACATGCGGCCATTGCGGTGAAGAAGGGCACACAATTCAAGACTGCGCAAAGAAGGCCAATCCGCCAAAATGTGCTACATGTTCGCGCTTTAAAAAACAAGCCAACCACAAGACGGGAGATACAGATTGCCCTGCTAAAAAAGCTGCCGAATACAGGTACATTAATTCGATAGATTATGAAGGCGCCTAAGAGCGCCACATACTAGTTTTTATTTTAGACTTAATTTATTGTTTTATTTTATTTTATTTTAATATGGATAACTTAATTACTGATATAGATAACACATTTTTAACTAGATCAAAGACATGTGACGTTGAGGACTGCAGACAATATCTTTCCGACTATCAAAATTCGCTAACCGTACTAACCCAAAACATTCGTAGTATTTATAAGAACATAGATAGCTTTAATATTTTTCTTCATAGACTTAACTTTGATTGTGATATAATGGTACTTACCGAGTGCTGGCTTTCTAATCGCCACGATAACCTCCCAGTAATACCAGGGTACAACTTATTACATACCACAATAAACCACAATCAGAATGATGGTGTGGTAGTCTATGCTAAGGAATCATTAAAGGTCACAGTCGAGGAACATACTCTACAAGACTGTATGAGTAATTGTTTAGTCATCAAAATTGGTACAAACACAGCTATAATCGCTATGTATAGATCCCCATCCTCTAGAAACTTAGATCCTTTTAACAATTCCATAAACCAGATTTTTCAAGCACTAAGCCCATTTAAGAATGTTATACTAACAGGTGATTTAAATATAAATATTGGCTCCGAAAACTGCGATGCAGGGACCCAAGATTACCTTAATATTTGCTTATATCATGGCTTTCTCCCCGCTCACACATTGCCTACTCATCAGAGCGGTTCCTGCCTCGATCATAATTATGATGATCAAAACCAGCCTATCGTATATTACGCTTGTTACTAACTCAACAATTACTGACCATCACGCAGTCTTACTCAACGTAAATTTAACGCTGCCTAAGCTAAAGCGTCCTCAGACTATTAGCAAATTAAATACAAACAAACTCGAATATGATTTGTGCAACATTGACCTTAGCCTAGTTTACAATACTGCTGACGCTAATCTGGCTTTATCGTACTTAATAAAACAAGTTCAACAAGCAATATTACGTAACACGACAGTTTCTACAGTAAATAAGAAATTTTACAATATTAAACCATGGATTACTCCAGGACTAATTCGGTGTATAAGACACAGAGATAAACTTCATCAGAAAACTAAAAGACACCCTGATAATCTAATAATTCAAACCACCTATAAAAGATACAGGAATTTCTGCAACAATCTCCTAAAGAATTTAAAAAATAATTACGATAAAACTGAATTAAATAAAGCAGGTAAAAATACCAAGCAACTTTGGAAACATATTAAAAACGTCACTAATATGTCTAAACAGCGTGAATCAAATTCGAGTTTATTGCTGACTAATCCTTCACCACTCTTATCAGCTAACAATGTAAATAACTTTTTTGTAAATATAGGGAAAACTCTTGCCGATCAGATTCCGAAGTATTGCGACCAACCATCTCTCCAAAAATCTAGCAATAGCTGTAACCCGAAATCTTTTGCTATGTTGGATACCGATGAAGATGAAATAACTCGAATCATTTCTGGGCTAAAAGACGACTGTGCAGTTGGATGGGATAACATAAGCAATAAGATCCTTAAGCTCTTTAAGCAAATTTTGGTACCTCCCTTAACGCATATATTTCGAATCTGTCTTTCCGAAGGAATTTTCCCTAGTTGTCTAAAAAAGGCAGTTGTAATCCCTATCTATAAATCTGGAAGTAAGGACGTAGTTAATAATTATAGGCCAATATCCTTACTCCCTTCAATTTCAAAAATTCTAGAGAAAATTATAAACAGTAGACTAGTTAATTACCTAGAAAAAAACAACATCTTATCTCCTGCACAATTTGGTTTTAGAGCCAAACTGTCGACAGCAGATGCAGTGCATAGCCTGACTGATTATATTTCAGAAGAACTCGGCAAAGGAAACCAGACCCTGGGAGTCTTTCTCGATTTAGCCAAGGCCTTCGACACGGTGTCTACTTCTGTACTTCTGAACAAATTAGAGATCATAGGAATAAGGGGAACGCCACTGAAACTTTTTACTCACTATCTAGACCAACGGTACCAATGTGTTAGAATAGATAATATTACGAGCGATGAGCAGAAAAATACTGGTTTTGGTGTTCCTCAGGGGAGTATTCTGGGCCCCACCCTCTTCCTTATTTATATTAATGACTTGTGTAATCTAAATATTAAAGATGGCAAAATAATATCATATGCCGACGACACGGCGTTAATATTTAGCGCTAAAACCGGTAGCGAACTGTTCAAAATCGCTCAACTAGGTTTTAATACTGTGACTAATTGGCTTCATAGTAATTTACTAACATTAGATGCCGACAAAACAAAATATATTCACTTCTCCATGCGCAAGCCTCAACTTAACATTACTAACCCTTATCTATACGCACATCAATGTGGAAACCGTACAATCACCATGTGTAATTGTCCTTTGATCCACAAAACGAGCAACATAAAATACCTGGGGGTCATAATGGACGACACACTCTCTTTTAAAAAACATATTGAAAGCCTAGTTAAAAGAGTGCGCAAACTAATATATGTTTTTAAAAAATTGCGATCATTAGCAGATTCAAAATTAATCACGCAAGTTTATTTGGCCCTATGTCAATCTATAATTCAATACTGTATCACTTCTTGGGGTGGCGCACCAAAAACTAACTTGCTTCCTCTTGAAAGAGCTCAGAGAGCAATTTTAAAGGTAGCAAACTTCCATCCCTTCTTTTTTCCCACAGATCTCCTATATAAATCCTGCAATGTACTAACGGTTCGCCAGCTTTTCATCATGCACTTAGTATTAAAACAGCACACCATGCTTGCCTACAATGCCGACAACATTAACAAGAGACGGAATGATTTAGTATGCATATCTAATGCTACCTCAAAACATGTCTTTGTAGAAAGATTTTTTACTTTCCTAGGCCCATTCCTGTACAATAGATTAAATAGGAAACTAAGTATTTATAAACTAAATTACTATAGCTGTAAACAAATTATACTTAAATATTTATTAACCATCGACTATGCACAGACAGAAGACCTACTTATTGTTTGCAAATAGAACTGCTAACATGCTATTTTACTTTTATTTACCTATGTTTTTAATTTAGTTTTTACGTTATACTGATTGTTAATTTATTACATTAAGTACTTATAAGCACTTTCTAGCCTGAAACACAGGTTCAACCTAGTTCAGGCAAATTTGCAACTGTGCGCTATCTTATTTTAACTGTTAAGCTATTCATTGTAAATGTATCCCTTTTTATAAATAAACGATTATTATTATTATTAATTATAAGAAAATGATTCATATTTTGTCAATATTGCACGTCTGAGCAGATAATTTAAATTATTAGGTCATAAACTGGAGACGCTCCTTCCATGTTAGTGGGTGAGTCTGCGCGCGGGGAGATAGTGACGCGGCATTGTGACCATAAACTGGAGACGCTCCTTCCATGTTAGTGGGTGAGTCTGCGCGCGGGGAGATAGTGACGCGGCATTGTGACCATAAACTGGAGACGCTCCTTCCATGTTAGTGGGTGAGTCTGCGCGCGGGGAGATAGTGACGCGGCATTGTGACCATAAACTGGAGACGCTCCTTCCATGTTAGTGGGTGAGTCTGCGCGCGGGGAGATAGTGACGCGGCATTGTGACCATAAACTGGAGACGCTCCTTCCATGTTAGTGGGTGAGTCTGCGCGCGGGGAGATAGTGACGCGGCATTGTGACCATAAACTGGAGACGCTCCTTCCATGTTAGTGGGTGAGTCTGCGCGCGGGGAGATAGTGACGCGGCATTGTGACCATAAACTGGAGACGCTCCTTCCATGTTAGTGGGTGAGTCTGCGCGCGGGGAGATAGTGACGCGGCATTGTGACCATAAACTGGAGACGCTCCTTCCATGTTAGTGGGTGGCCTGCGCGCGGGGAGATAGTGACGCGGCATTGTGACCATAAACTGGAGACGCTCCTTCCATGTTAGTGGGTGAGTCTGCGCGCGGGGAGATAGTGACGCGGCATTGTGACCATAAACTGGAGACGCTCCTTCCATGTTAGTGGGTGAGTCTGCGCGCGGGGAGATAGTGACGCGGCATTGTGACCATAAACTGGAGACGCTCCTTCCATGTTAGTGGGTGAGTCTGCGCGCGGGGAGATAGTGACGCGGCATTGTGACCATAAACTGGAGACGCTCCTTCCATGTTAGTGGGTGAGTCTGCGCGCGGGGAGATAGTGACGCGGCATTGTGACCATAAACTGGAGACGCTCCTTCCATGTTAGTGGGTGAGTCTGCGCGCGGGGAGATAGTGACGCGGCATTGTGACCATAAACTGGAGACGCTCCTTCCATGTTAGTGGGTGAGTCTGCGCGCGGGGAGATAGTGACGCGGCATTGTGACCATAAACTGGAGACGCTCCTTCCATGTTAGTGGGTGAGTCTGCGCGCGGGGAGATAGTGACGCGGCATTGTGACCATAAACTGGAGACGCTCCTTCCATGTTAGTGGGTGAGTCTGCGCGCGGGGAGATAGTGACGCGGCATTGTGACCATAAACTGGAGACGCTCCTTCCATGTTAGTGGGTGAGTCTGCGCGCGGGGAGATAGTGACGCGGCATTGTGACCATAAACTGGAGACGCTCCTTCCATGTTAGTGGGTGAGTCTGCGCGCGGGGAGATAGTGACGCGGCATTGTGACCATAAACTGGAGACGCTCCTTCCATGTTAGTGGGTGAGTCTGCGCGCGGGGAGATAGTGACGCGGCATTGTGACCATAAAATAAAAATCAAGTGAAATGTATCGACAGACATAATTAATATGATGTGGTATAGGTTGCACCGTGCGATAAGATATGGCCGACATAGCTGGTGCAGTGCAGATAACATCACGCCGGTAAGTATTCCGCGAAGGGTTGGCAGAGGGGTGTGGTACACCCACATTTTGTCAGTACCAAGTATGTAACAATGAACGAGCCTATTGTCATCAGCCGGGACCAGATGGACTGCTTATGCGAAATTGAAAAAACAACCGACTTGGCTATCAAACCTAGAACCTCATGCGGCTTGCCTGGTATAAAAATCATTTTCGTACCACTTGCTCATAAAAGTGACATTCTCTGCCACAAAAAGCGAACATAACAATAGTCATTTTTAATCTGTTAAAAACAGGGAAAGAAAATTGTACTGAATTTCATTCATCCTCTAGGGGGAGAATGTGATTTAAATTTGGAATACTTACCGAAATTTATACTGAACTCATGGACGTAATATATTGTTACGAGCTTCGGGTTCGTGACAATAAAAACTGCCGATTTAATAACCAAAAATAACAATTTATTTTACAACACTAATTACAGCTCAAACAGACTAATTATTAAAACACAATTACACTACTGATCACTCTTAATTCGCACTTGAAGATCGCTTGATGTTTTCGCTCTTGTCGCTTTATCCAAACTGTGTCGGTCGGCGCGCATCCCGGCCTTATATAGTGCCGCAGATAGTTCTAGAACCTTCCATTGTAGAAACATCTAGAATGTTTGAGTACATACCGGCCCCGACCGACTAGGTGTCGATAGTTCGAGAAAGTTCTACAAAGTTCTAGTATCGAATTTTCTAGAACGATCGTGACTCGACTAGTTCTGCTACTCGATACTAGATGGCGCTAGTGGTACCTAATGTCACCATGTACCAGGCATTAATTGTGGCGCGCAACACTGCCCCCTCCTAAGACATGCTCGTCCCGAGCATTATCAGCCCCATAATAACGCGCCAGTCGGTCCACATGGACGATCTTAGGAGTACCTCTTGCACCTTTCTGTATCCGGTAGGTTACGTCATTGATCTTTGTCACAATCCGGTACGGTCCGTCTCATTTAGCTTGAAGCTTAGGAGATTTCCCTTTGCTGCGGACTGGATTGTGCAACCACACTAGTGAACCTTCGTCGAACCCTTTATTGTTCATTTTGCGGTCATAACGGGTTTTCATCTTTTCAGACATTTGCTGGCGCGATTGTCTGACGTGCTCATAAATGTCATTCATTTTGTTCCGCAAGTCATTCGCATAATCGGTTATACTGCGTGGGGCATCAGGTGGTATTCCGGTGATCAGGTCTGCAGGCAGCCGTAATTCTCTTCCAAAGTTTGCGAAAGCGGGTGTCACCGATGTACTTTCGTGAACAGCGCTTCGATATGACAACAAAAACGGTTGTATGTGCTCGTCCCAATCTCGTTGCCGATTTTCCACAACCTTGGCTAGGTACCTCTCCAATGTCTGATTAAATCGTTCCACCATTCCATCCGATTGTGGGTGGTAAGAAGTTGTTCTCGTTTTATGAGTACCCATAACTCGACAAGTTTCCTGGAATATTTGGGACTCAAAATTCCTTCCTTGATCACTGTGAATCTCTAAAGGTACTCCAAAACGACATGAACTAACTTATCTGCAACTGTCGAAGCTTCTTGGTTTGGAATGGCGAAGACTTCCGGCCACTTGGTGAAGTAATCCATCACAACCATTAAATACTTGTTGCCACTCTCACTTACCGGAAACGGCCCCGCAACATCAAGGGCTATCCTCTCCCATGGTGCACCAACATTGTACAATTTCAATGCACCTCTACTGCGAGTCTGAGGTCCCTTTACAGCTGCACAACTTGTACATTTGCGAAACCAGTCCTCGACATCGTCCCGACAGTGGACCCAGTAAAACCGTTCTCGTATCTTCAGTAGAGTCCGTTTTACTCCCAGATGACCTCCTGAACAACCATTATGGTACAGCTGTAGAACATCCGGTACTTGAGCTTTAGGGACTACCATTTGCAAATGACAGCTGTCTCCCCGAGTATTTTCCCATTTACGGCACAGGACTCCATCCTGAATCACCAAGCTGTCCCATTGGGCCCAATAGCTTTTTGTGATCGAACTCATCGCTGAGACGTCGCTCCACCTGGGCTTAGGAGCTCTGGCCTGCATCCACTCCAGAATCGGCTTGATGTCCGAATCTTCCTGCTGTGCACGTTGTAGGATTTCCTTCCACTCTTTGCTGAGGTCTGTCCTGAGCATCCTCATAGGTACCAATTCCTTACCCTCTTGTCTAGTACCATGCTTGCGGTCTTCAGGACAAGGTCTTCTTAAAAATGCATCTGTGTTGCCATGAGGTTTCCCGCTGCGATGTTTGACCACAAAGTCGTATTCCTGCTGCTGCTGGGCGGTGCTGTTAGCCGCACTTCTCTCTGGAGACCAGACATCATCCCTTTCTGCAGTTCGCTTAGGGCAACTGGATCGAAGGTGGCCCTTTTCCCCACAGCCGTAGCACCTAGGGCTGTACCTTCTATTACGATCGCGAACTGTAGCCGCTACAACCTCCCTGACGCGATGAGAACGATGATCCTGCCGCACAGCTTCCACCTCCAGTGCATGGGCCAATGCGTCCTTAAGCGTCCCGTGGTGCCCGAGCTTCACAGCAGCTCTCACTTCAAGGTCGCGTATGCCGTCGATGAATGCCTGCACCAGGTTCCCATCAATAAGCGCAGGTACGGACTGGTAAGCTTTACGAACCAGCTTCTCCACTTCAAGGGCCCACTGCTGCAGGTTTTCGTTACTGCGTTGTACGCGATCCTTGAGCTGCGCACGAAACACGTGTTCCAGGTGAGCGTCACCATACCGAGACTCCAATGCCTCAAGGAGCTGCTCGTAAGTCACTTCCTTACCGAGAGCTTCCAGAACGGTTAAGGCCTGGTCGCGCAGGCCTAGGGTGAGGGCAGTCATGGCCTGACTTTTATTCCACCCGTTCGCCTTCATGACAGCCTCAAAATGGATTTTGTAGGCCGACCAAGAAGAAGTACCGTCGAACGGTGGCACTTTGAATCCACGTAGCGAAGGTGTTGTAGCTACGGGAGCTGCGATTCCATCCCCAAGTTTGAGGTAATCCAGCGTTTTCTTCACGTCAGCCATCACGGTTACCTTCACGTCAGCCATCACGTTGTCAACCCGATTATTTACTTGGTCGATTCGGGTTTCAGCTTCCGACAGGCGGTTGTCATGTTGAGCAACCTTATCCTTCACCTCCTTCATGTCTTTCCCGAAGGTAGCGTAAAGGTCCTTCATAAGGAGCATCTGCTCTTCCTGGCGGCGCACCTGCTCCTCCTTATCACGTTGGAGCTGTTCTTCCAACCGACGAGCCTGTTCCTCCTGTCGACGAGCCTGTTCCTCCTGTCGACGAGCCTGTTCCTCCCTGTCACGCAGCAGTTGTTCTTGCAACCGACGGGCCTGTTCCTCCTTATTCCGCTGGAGCTGTTCCTCCAACCGACGAGCCTGTTCCTCCTGTCGGCGAGCTTGTTCCTCCTGTCGGCGGGCCTGCTCCTGCAGCATCATCATCAGAGCAGCCAAATCTGGTGCTGATGATGCTGGAGCAGCTGTGGACGGGCCGGCCTCCGTGGTCGGTAGCTGGCCTTCCGACCTCTGTGGCGTTGCTCCACCGAATCGCCTCTGGTCCGTCTCTTGCTGGCGTTGACTCCGGGTACGGATACCCTCCGTGTCATCTTTGGGTAAAACCGGCATAATCCTTGCTTCTGACACCAATTGTTACGAGCTTCGGGTTCGTGACAATAAAAACTGCCGATTTAATAACCAAAAATAACAATTTATTTTACAACACTAATTACAGCTCAAACAGACTAATTATTAAAACACAATTACACTACTGATCACTCTTAATTCGCACTTGAAGATCGCTTGATGTTTTCGCTCTTGTCGCTTTATCCAAACTGTGTCGGTCGGCGCGCATCCCGGCCTTATATAGTGCCGCAGATAGTTCTAGAACCTTCCATTGTAGAAACATCTAGAATGTTCGAGTACATACCGGCCCCGACCGACTAGGTGTCGATAGTTCGAGAAAGTTCTACAAAGTTCTAGTATCGAATTTTCTAGAACGATCGTGACTCGACTAGTTCTGCTACTCGATACTAGATGGCGCTAGTGGTACCTAATGTCACCATGTACCAGGCATTAATTGTGGCGCGCAACAATATTCTATATATTACGTCCATGACTGAACTACATCTGTGTTTACACCATTGAGTTTGTATATAAAGCATTAAACATCTTTTTGAAAAAGGAATACGCATTTATTATGCAGTTATGATTATTAAATAAAATTACGAAAACCGACGAGGCTGTATGAGCTTGATACCTTTGATTTTCCGACAAAAAATATTTTTTAAGTTGATTATTCATACTCTATTAATAAAGTTGATTATCTTCTATATCTATATCTATACATAATAATATAATAAATCTGTAGACGAGGCGTTTCTGTACATTGAAAATATAAAAAAAAAGTTGGGCCGTGGATAACCAACAGATGCCATTTCATCAATTTTTGGAATTTTTGTCTGTTTGTCTTGCAATAAGTGGAAATACGTAACGACAGCTATTTATTTATTTATTTATTTAAAAGGTACACCAACGACCTATTCACTGGTAATATAGATATAATAATAAATAACATGCATTGAATTATGGTGAATTAGTCACTTACAGGCGTACACAGCACTCACATAAAAAATAACTTCTTAAATACAATAGAAAATTAATTAGGAGCAAAGCACAAAACATAAAATAAAAACAAAATCATAATCGATATCAGAATTAGTATATAAACCAAAATTATCATTAGTATCAGAATTGAAATTAAAATTAAAGCAGATTAAATTAAAAATAAATATAGGTAATAATAATAAACAGTAAAATTCATATTCAAAATTCAAAACAAGTAGAACGCGGTAACGAGTGCAATCCAAAATTGGCAAGCCGCACATGTGCCAAAAAACAAAAAATAAAAACATAAAGAAGTAGTAAACAATATAGGGACAAAAAAAAAATTAAGTTATGAAATTATGATTCATAGCTAATAGCTATTGGCGCGATATAGTAGGTACTAACGAAAACATATTGTGATCTTTAAAACATTATTATGTGTATAATCACGTCGTAAAGGCTTGCCTTTATGACGAAATAACTCTGATAGTTATGTCTGTGTTATTTAACAAAGTAATGATAATGATTAAATATAATCTATAGTTACACTATTTATAACTCGAGAACGGCTAAACCGATTTGGCTGAAAATTGGTGGGGAGGTAGCTTAGAACCAAGAGACGGACATAGGATACTTTTTATCCGGTTTTTTTATTCGGTTTTAGACAGACATAGTATTTAATACTTTTATTTACTTATAGGAGTAGGGTAGGCGTAGGTTAGGAGTAGGGTAGGAGCCGTGTAGGAGTAGGGTAGGACTAGGAGTAGGGTAGGGGTAGGGAAGGGTAAGGGGTAGGACACCACGCGAACGAAGTAGCGCCGGGCAGCTAGAAATAATTTATATGGCGAAACAACGTTGGCCGGGTCAGCTAGTTTCTAAAAATAATAGTAATTTATTGTTTTTATTTATAGTTATTGAGTGCCTTAACACACTTTAGCCGATATTTAATATATAACCTGGGGGATTTTTATTTTATCCTAAACTAGCTTCTGCCCGCGACTTCGTCCGCGTCAAATTTCACCCTCTTAGGGGTGGAATTTCGAAAAACCCTTTCTTAGTGGATACCTACTCTTCACAAAGAACACATCCTCCAAATTTCATGTCTCTAGGAGCAGCGGTTTAGACTGTGCGTTGATATATCAACAATCAGTCAGTTTACCATTTTATATACAATGTTGCAGGTTTTTCATAAAATTAGGTTTTTGATGAAAAACCGGAAGATGACACATTTTAAACTCAATTTCATCATAAACCTCTGTAACAATCCAGATTTTTGATCAAAAACCTGAACTAGTTTGGGTTTATGATAAAGTTGATTTATTTGTCATAAAACAAAGCAAACCCGTGATTTTGACAAGAACTTTATCATAAACCTAAATTAGTTCAGGTTTTTGATCAAAAACAGATTTTTGTTACAGGTTTATGATGAAATTGAGTTTAAAATGTGTCATCTTCCGGTTTTTCATCAAAAACCTAGGTTTTTGATCAAAAACCTAATTTTATGAAAAACTGGTGGTTTTTCATAAAATTAGGTCTTTGATCAAACTTAAAAAAAAAAAAAACGGTCTCTAGGTTAATTATTTTAATAAATTATTAAAAGTGTTTTAATTATGTTAAATTAGTCTAATATAGTCGAACCTAGTTATTAAGTATTATATACAGTGATTATAAAGTGTTTTTTGTCGCGAAAACTTCGTACAAAAAGGATTTAAAACCGGCTGTCAACTCAACGCACCAACGGTGTCGGATTTCAAAATATCATCGATCCCGGGGAGTATTTTGTTTTATTTATGTGATTGTAGTTCATATTTACAGACCACAGAACATCACGAAGTACTGCTCAGGTCTCTGAGCTACGTCCATCACACACTGGCACGGTTTATGTCTCCTTTTGCTTGACAATTAGTGGAAGCAAAATCGATGACGAAAACATTCGCCCAAACAATAAACACTACATAGTTTACTGTACAAAAATAAGCTCATTACGAGCTCTTCCTATTATAAATATGTATACATAGTTAATTATAGCCTGTAATGTGTCTCAAATAGTGATGTGAACCGGTTTCATAAAAACCTAAAAAAAAACGGTTTTAGTAAAAACCGATAATCACCGGTTCTCATTGAAAAACCGAATACAATCACAAAACATGTATCAGAGTCTTTGATATGTATCCGAACACGAGTCTTTTCCGTTAAAAATATTGTCTATGGTACGGGAATCCCTCAAATTCCCATTTTAATATGCGACTAACTTCACTATACTAAAATATTCCAGCAGTGCGATTCTGTAACCATCTCACCGTGAAAACTTAGGTGAAGTGAGCGTGGAGTGAGCTGTCAATAGTGTCAATTCCTAGCAAAAACAAACTCACCTAAGTTTTCACGGTGAGATTTTTACAGAATCGACCGGCTGAGCTTAATAAAGGCCTCTCTTTTCAATTTTATTCCACGAATAAAAATTATCTGTCGATTGAAAAATCAGCGCTAAAAATGAAGTGTCACCAATTCACCATGTTTTTGTATATATTGTGTACTTTTTATATCAAATAAATAATTCTGATTTGATTAGAACACTTTGCTATTGGTTGTTTTGTTTTGTTCGGTCGCTGCTGGGGAGGGAAGTACTCCCCAGCTAAAGTTTTAGGAAGTGGTGAAGGGCAGGCGATTTGGGGTTATTATATAATTTTGACGTTCAAAAAGTGCTGATTCTCAGCCTAGTTTGATTATTACTGACTTTAGATTTTTATTTTAGGAGTTTTTTTTGTTGCCGATATTTTCCTTGCTTGTGAACAAGGGAATCGGCGCCATTACCATTGACAACTTAATTTGGTCGGGTTATACGCGGAGATTTAGTATGGAAAAGTAATGAAAGCCAATTTCTCTTAAAATACAACACTTAGGAATCTGAATTTTTGGTCGCTATAACTTCTTTATGGGTACTAATTTTTGTATAAATTTGGGAAGAAATCACCGAGTTTTTAATAGGGAAATCTTGAAATGAAAATTTGGCACCGTGACTACCGCCACCCCACCAATGGCATGGTATATCTCGTAAACTACTGGAGTACTAGTTTTGAATTTTGGGTACAAATTTTTTATGTAGGTTTGAGGAAAGCGACAAGCTTCTCTAACTTGGAATCAACATTCAACGTTGATTTCTCGGTAAATACAAAGTCAAAGTCAAATCATTTATTTCATATAGGCACATTAAAGGCACTTTTGAACGTCAAAAAAAAACTAAATAGAAATGATTCTAGTCGCCCATTCCAAAAGGTAGATTTCGTATGGAGAAGAATGGGCAAGAAACTCCACCGTTACTCTTTTAAAATGTTTTACAAGGTCTTGTATACATAATAAAAATTATATGTGAACACGATGCACCCATAATAAAATTAGTCTACCACAAAAGGTAAAAAGAATTAAAAATTAAGCAATGACAGGTAAATCAAATAAGTGATAGATACATGGTGCTCACATATTTACAAGTTATTTAAAAAAAAAAATGCAAAAGTAGTTGAACTTTAACAAGTGTGTGAGCCACTGTAGTCGCAGATTGTAAAAAATGAAATGGAACAAGTTTGATGTTGTGATGACAAATGTTAGAGTTCTGTTTTTTTACGAAATAAATCATATTTATGGGTACTAATTATTTGTATACTTAATAGCTGTAGCGTGCCCCCTTTTTCGGCGCTCATGGTGGTCCTGCTGAAGGGAGCGTGACTGCCGCCGGACCACCTTCGATGGTTCAAGTACTAATTAGTACCAATTGAGTACCTACTAATTATTTACCAAATATGGAAGAGATTGGCGTTGGTGGGGCGGAGGTAGTCACGGACATCAAAAACCGGCCAAGTGCGTGTCGGGTCACGCACAATGTAGGGTACCGTAGTAGCCCCGTTATCACTAAGTATATAGTACGATTCTGTTGTTCTTTATTCTGAATATAATTATGTAATGGTAAAGATATTAGGAGTTAATGGTTATAATAACAATATGCGCGAGGGGAAACTTATGATAATTTATTATGGTTTTTTTATTTCATATTTTGTTTTTTAATGCAAGTCTTTACCCGTCATAAACAAGTAACTACTTCGTCTTAGTCACTGCTAAGGATTTTGTATTTGGTACAAAATTATCCAACACCCAAGTTCAACGACTATTACTGCTAAACTAATAGTTATCTTAATTCCTATAGTTTTCCTTTAAAGTTCATGAAATGCACTATCATCTTGAATTTTTCCAGATTTTTCAAGCCAGCAGTTTAGCTTTTAGAGGGGGGGGGGGGGGGACGCCCTACTGGAACAATCATTTTCAATCTTTAGCAACCCTCAAGTCATTTTAGAACGATACCCCACACGATGGGGTAGACGACGAAAAAATATTCATTCCCACTTCACATGTAGGGGGGCTACCCTAAAAAAAAAATATTTTCTAAAATTTTATTTTACCACTTTGTCGGCGTAATTTATATACACACTCCTGCAAAATTACAGCTTTCTAGTACTAAACGGTCTCTTAGCAAAACCTCGGACAGACAGACGGACATGACGAAACTATAAGGGTTCCTTGTAGGTACTACGGAACCCTAAAAAAGTACTCAGTGAGAGCGGGGGTCCGGAGGGGCCAATCGGCTCTCAATTAACTTAGTGATGTGAACCGATTACAATTTTCAACACCGGTTTATACCGATTAGTTAATTATTAAAACCGGTTTTTTAAGGTTTTTTTTTAGGTTTTTCCTAAAAAGTCCGTGGTCAGTCGTCCGTACGTCCGTCCGATCATCACAGTCAAATATTTATCAATTTTCTTTTTGTTACTTGCTGCGGTCATTTTCAGAGTAGTATGAAATATGGGGCGTGCGCGTGGAGTCTCCGTTGGTTTTTCTTGTGTTGTGCCAGTAGACGTTCCCTGTGCCTGTGTGTCACCTGGCTGATCACCCACTTCACCTCGATCCACCTCCACTGTAGCCTGGGGATGGTTTCTCTTAATATGTGCCAACATAAATTCGAGGTTCCTCATCCAACTTTGATCACTTTAGCGCTTATCTTACACTTTGCAATAAGATTATCAATCTTCTCAAAATAATTTCTTGTACTTGATTTTACCTTTTACTTTAGGCATTTTCGCAAACAAACATGTCAACTCCAAATAATTCGCAAGCGAAATTCGGTGCTATTCTGTAAAAAGATCACCGTCATAACTGTGAAGTGAGCTTAGTGAGCTGTCATTCCACCTGATACTAAGGATTGACACTATTGACAGCTCAGTAGCTCACTTTACCTAAGTATTTTCACGGTGAGATTTTTACTGAATAGCATTACTGGAATATTTTAGTATAGTGAAGTTAGTCGCATATTAAAATGGTATATCGGGGGATTCCCGTACCATAGACAATATATTTAACGGAAAAGACTCATGTTCGGATACATATCAAAGACTCGGATACATGTTTTGTGATTGTAATCGGTTTTTCAATGAGAACCGGTGATTATCGGTTTTTACTAAAACCGGTTTTATTTAGATTTTTATGAAACCGGTTCACATCACTAAATTAACTCTTGTGCGGGTTTAAAGCGACAACACAAGCCGTCACAGAACAGATAATGTGAGGAGTAATGATAAGCAAGAGATAGGTAAAAAATTAATAATAGTCTCCGGATATTTCTTTTATTAAAAAAATACATGATTTCATCAGTAGTAAGAATTTTTGTACTTAATTGTAACACGGAATGCATATAAATCACTCTTATAGTTTGGCCTTCTACAATGTGATCAAGGCATATTTAAAAAAAATCTAATAATTGTCTTAAACTTACAGCAACCTCAACAGTATCCTTATTTCTAGTTGGAAAAAAATAATAGAAAGTAACAAATTATTAACATCCAACACTGATAAAGTAAAAGGAAAATAAAATTTTCGCAATCAAAAAAATATTCTATACAACTTATAACAAGTGCTTTCAATGCTTTTTGCATCACTTTCTTACAGTTAATTTCATATTAGTTCATTTAATATGCAGTTTATTCTATAAAATAAACTGAATATGAAATGTCTTACACTACTAAATGTTTTTTAAAAATAATGGATGGAGATTTCGTCCCCTTCTTTCGAAGTTATTGATAGTTTCTCCACAATCCTTAGATTTATTAATGATGGAAGAGCCTGAGATTGGTGTGTGCGAGTATAATCTTGTGTTCATTGCAAGCTGTACCTAGTCGATAACTTATCTAACTACCTAATCGTTTATTACTACGTACTCCTTTACTAACAATGCGCGCAGAACGCAAAATCCCAAGGTTTCACAAAACTAATGACGTGTGCGTCGTATCGTATACGTTCTTTAAAAAAAAACTTAGCCAAAACATTTTATAGGTTAGCTGCGCCCCGCGATTTCACCCGCGTCGATCCCGTGGGAATATCGGGATAAAAATATAAAGTGTCAGCTACCTCCATACAACATTTTATCAAAATTGGTCCAGCCGTTTGAGCGTGAAGAAGTAATAAACATACACACACACACACAAACTGCCGCCTTTATAATATTAGTGTGATGTGATTAAATTAGCTGGCAAAACTCTGCAGACGTGAAGGGTGTATGGACCAAACCTGAAAACGCGAAAAAAAAAAATCTGCTGTTCCCTACATTTTGACGAGATAAACGAACATAAACACTAACGTAACGATAACAGATACTAGTTACACACGATAAATAAAATACAATGTCCTGCATTAAGAGGGCTTACAGGACCTAAACGCAAAAAACGCAAGTTTTAGAAACAATAAAAGTACTTTTATGATCGACTACTAACAGTAAACAAAATGAAAAAAATATATGATATTCTTCAGGTTATATGCTAGGTGGATAGTGTGTTGAAAACATAATACAACTAATTTGATACGATAGAAAAAAATCATGAAGATATCTCTAAAAACTTTCTTTTTACAATAAAAACCATACTAATATACATACCATCATTCTGATTTTTTGTCAGATTATTCACAAGCAACATACTAAAACTACTGTTTTAATTTTTAGTCCAAACAATAGATTTTTTGTACTTAGTTGAATAATTGCTTCATATTTTGCAATAAATTACCAGCGTTGTGTCATCGCGCTTCTCTTTCTTTTCTATGCAGTCCGACAGTGACCGCGCTTGTAAGCCCCTTAAAATAAATAATTTATTATTTTAGTGGGAGAAATTCTTAACGTGCACGTTAAGTGTATCATTGGAAATCATTATTAATAGTTACGTTTATTTCACAGGCTGAGCAGATCTTCAAGAAGATCTGTCCAGGCGAGGAGTTCCTGCCCCGCGCGCCCGACCCTGAGGAGATCGTGTTCGAGGATGACGTCACGCACGGGCCCGAGTTCCAGCGCGAGCACGACGATGACGGCGACGCAGACGCACCCAAGCAGTAGGCGCACACGCATCGTGCCGTGTTACAGTTCTATCAGCACATTTGAGCGAGTTGTCTTTCTTCCATGGCCCTAGAAAATGTGGATGGAACCAATTTATACCGACACCAACATTATTCGCCTCCGCAGACACCCACAAAATTTTTCGCACACCCACAAAATTCGATGATTTAAATATTATAAACACGCTTAAACGTGCTGAATTCAGCTAAGATGTAATCTCAGTAAGATTTATACGCTTTAGTCGCTTGACTTCGTGCATTCCGACTGGTGCGTTAGGTTTGAGAATGTAAGAGACAGACGTCGTTAAGGCATGTACTCAGGTTTCACGAGTGTGCTTATCGAAATTTGAGACCGGCTAAGTCTGCATCTGCCATGAATTCATTAATACTGATAAGCGAACTTATCGCTTTGATAGTTTTTGTAACCGCGTAACAACTGAGACTTAGCCGGTCGCTTTCTACGTCTATCTGTGGTTTGTCAGGGTAGACTATCAGCTGGGTTGTCTTGATATAGTCAGCAAGATCAACTCCAAGCATTTTGAGGCTAACAATAATTGTAAACGATACTTATAGTTAATTCAGCCAACGTGGCGCCAAGATCTTGTTGAAGCCCAGTGTAATACTGACTTGATATCATTATTAGGTATTTAAGATATATTTGTATTATCACAAGGTTGCTACCTACGCTCTCTACAGATCTACGATGTTTTATTTCGCGGTATTGACGACTAATGAGTTTGGTTTTAAGATGAAGGAGTATTATTATTCGACGACTATTACGTCGTGTGCAGATGCGGTAGTATTGCTAGCTATGATGCAGTTTTTAAAATGTTAAGCATAACATTTTTGGACGCACCAGTCTAAATCATAGATTGTAGCACATATAATTTTTATTAAGTTATTTAGCACTTTTATGATATTTATTGTCAAATTAAAATAATCATGCCTGCTTGTGCATTTATAATTCCAATAAATTGTGATTATTAGTAGAAGTGTTGTTTTCTTTATCGATCACTCTCCCCCTACAAACCTGTCATCCGTCACATTGTAGATGTCGGGAATCCTTTTGCCATGCGTACATTACAGCCGCACCGGGCTTACGGGCCCTAGCGCAACGCATTTGCATACAAAAACGGGCGGTGTGGTCCGCCTGTAGTGTGCGGTGGTTCTTATAAAATGTATAAGGCAAGGCTAACCCACCAGTTTTGAGGGTGGGCCATAATTTGGATACCGTGTCAGCCGGCGGGCCATCTTGTTAATAAATCTTGCCTACATTAATTAAACAAAACTAAGTTACACGAGTAACTTTAGTCTTGCTTATTCAAAACATTTTTTTTTTTTAATTTGCGACGTGTGGCCTTGATGTAGTCGGTATCGCTCACACGGTTGATTTCGGCGGCCAAATGTGGTCCGTATGTCGCACTATCGGAGATGTCTCCGATAGTGCGACATTAGGGCCCGAACCGCCGTTACCTACTAAATAAGCTTTTGATAAACCCTCATCCACTTGACTTGAGAAGCAGGAAGCCGTGCTAGATTTGTGTCTTGGCAGCTAACAAGATAAAAGAGTAATCTTATTAACACCTAGCTGTTGTGTATTGTTTATGAAGTCTTTTGTTGGTTTGTGTATAAATGTAATAAAAACGAAGATATTTTGATTCACACTTTATTTTCCTTAAAACTTGATTTTTATCACAAAGCAACAAATTGCTTAAGTATATCTTAAAACACCAAGAAATAAACATAATATAATATTAAAATGGAATACTCTGTTGCAATGGATAACATACACTTATATAATAATATTTATTTTTAACACCTAATTGCATTCAAACTCATAGTCTTCTTATCATGTAAAAATTGATTATTTTCTTCAAAAATTAACTAGATCTTTCCTTACATTCAAATATACATATTACATTGGTTTAGTTTTTATGTCTCCGAGACATTATGACACTTTTTCAAAATAATCGTTTCTCATAAGAGAACAAGCTGTGTACATTGCCTTCCAATTGGGCGGAGTAAGTCCTCTTCATGAATCTCAGATCTCCAGAGTAGCTCATTTCACGTAAGATGTCAACTGAGCGAGCCCCAATGTCTTGGCAGCTGTGTTGCATGCCTGCCTGTAGGTATGGCAGGAACCGCAAAACTGAGCCCTTGTCCACAATGCTTCCACTCACTCCCTGTGCCACTCTGTGCTTGTCAGACTCCTTGTGGAAGTATCTGCTCATTGCTGAACCTTTTCCATCCTTGTTCTCCATAGCTTCTAAACTACCCATTCCTCTGTACTTCTTCAACCTGACTCCATCAGAAAAGAAGTATTCTCCAGGTGCTTCTGATGTTCCAGCTAGCAGAGAACCCATCATGACAGTTGTGGCTCCCAATGCTAATGACTTGACAATGTGACCCACAGATTGTATTCCACCATCTGCAATAACTGGCACATTGAACTGACGAGCATAGGACGACACTTGATACACTGCAGTTGCTTGAGGACAGCCACAAGCCATTACTTCTTGGGTTATGCAGATAGAGCCACTGCCCATGCCGACTCTCAAGGCATCAGCCCCAGCATCAATAAGATTCTTAGCTTGTATTCTTGTCACAACATTACCTCCAATCACTTGAATGTCAGGGTAGGTCTTCTTAATAAATTTAATCATTTCAATCTGATATACCGAATTTCCTTGAGATGAATCAAGAATAATCACATCCACTCCATTATTGACTAGCAACTTCAGGCGTTCTCTGTCTGTTACGCGAGTTCCAATTGCAGCACCAACCAAGAGCTGCTTGTTTGAATCTTTAGATGCATTAGGGTAGCTTCGAGCCTTCTTTAAGTCAGTTCTTGCAATAAGAGCAACCAACTCACCATCTCCATTAATAATAGGCAATTTACCTTTCTTGCTCTTTTCGAGAATGTAATTGGCATCTTGTAAAGTGACACCAGACTGAGCAGTTATCATATCATGAATGGGTGTCATTACTTCCTTAAGACTCAGTTGAGGGTCTCCCTCCCTGAAGTCAATATCTCTAGAAGTGACTATACCAATCAAGCGCCCTCCCAGCTTGCCATTTTCTGTGATGGGATATCCAGTAAAACCATTTTTTTTCTTTGCTTCAATAACATCAGCTACAATATTGTCGGGGCCCATGCACACAGGATCCCTGATGAACCCATGTTTATACTTCTTCACTTTGTGAACTTCATTGGCCTGGTACTCTGGTGTGCAGTTGTGGTGGATGATGCCGATGCCACCACAGAGTGCCATCGCTATCGCCATGTCGGCTTCGGTTACGGTGTCCATAGGAGCGGATACGAGCGGTGATTTCAGGTTTATTTTTTTAGTAAGAGGCGACGTTAGGTCGACTTCCTCAGCGGTGAAGTCTATGTACCCGGGTAGCAACAGGAAATCATTGTAGGTCAGCCCTTCACGGTTTTCGAAGATCTGTGCTGCAGAGAGTCCATCGCGAAGGTCAACTTCGGCCTTGACAGACATTTTAGTGGCACGTGGACGTTAGGATGCTATCTGAAGCGTCTGTACTATACAGTAATCACGACTTTATAGTCTGTACGTATGCCGATCCCTTATGAAAGTCTTATATACCTCAAAAAAGAAGATTCAACATCACACAAAAGGTAAAAGAAGAGTCATTAACCAAATAAAACCTGTATCTTCAAGCTTCAAATACTCTATAATAGTGGACAATTTGAAATTAATGCCATTATGTTAAAATTAGTTATCCACACACGTGTACGGCTCCGAGACTTTGCATTGTGTGCACAGTTTCTACTTATGTCAGGCAATTGTAATCCGAAACAAGTATAATCTTGACAGTTGTATAAAAAAGTTTGAACTTGTTCCCTTGTGTAATTATTTATACTAATTAATTATACACGTACTTGTGTCAATGAGAAAAAAATCACGGAAATATTCGTTATTTACCTGGTTTTGTAAGTTTTACAGCCAGCTGCAGTGGATAGTAACTGATGTCCCAGACAGATACCAAATACAGGTTTCACGTTTGCCTTGTCTTGAATGATTGAGCGCATATTGTACACCACTTTCTTACACTTGACCGGGTCACCTGGACCGTCACTGATGAACAGGCCATCGTACTGGCTGGGGTCCAACTTGTGGTCCCATGGTACTAGCACAACCTTAACGTTTCGGTTGATCAAACACCTGATTTGGTTGTACTTCAACCCACAGTCAACAGCCATTATTGTTACTTCACCGCTGGGGTTGTATATTTTGGGGTCCTGAAAAAACAGTTGGTCACTATCACTATAGAAACAATAGTTACAAATTCTCGACTCACTAGTTATTTTGATTCATGATCTTAACGATCAGCTGCATCAGAATGTGATTTTAATAACAAAATGTTGAAGAAAAACTCCAAGAGGAAACATAAAATATTATGTAACATGTAGTTATGCGTAACGCAATGCAATATTGTACAGTAAGTAACAAATACAACGGACTATTTTCCACTTTTGAGATCTACCTATATTGAATAAAATTAAAAAAAGATTTTTTGTTTGTGATTGAAATGAGTAAACTAGTGGATTTAAACTATACAATGCAGGGCGCATCTAAAGACAAAAAATAATCGTTAAGATAGTCTACGAAAGGCCGATGAAACTTGTTTACCTAAAAAATGGTTAGGCTCACCTTAACAGACACTTCAGCGACCAGATTCCTGGCATTCGGGTCCGATAGAGCTGGCAGTGGTCCAAACGGTGGGACTCCCTGAATGATACGTCCAAGAGTGACACCAGCTCGAAGACGGAAGGTCAGGGCTCGGGTGTCAACGTCACAGAGGCCTGGGATACCGTGGGCTGCTAGCCAGGATCCCAGGGAGCGTTTAGCGCGCCAGTGGCACGCGCGAGTGCTCACCTCGCCCACTATCAAGCCAGCTGCCCATATGAGGTTGGATTCAAACCACCTGAAATATAGTGTAGGGTGATAGTCATTATTTTTACTTCAAATCATTATGACAGGTGTGTGTGAGAAGACTTTAAAAGGTACGTCATGTCAAAGTCAAAGTCAAAGCATTTATTTCAAATAGGCACATTAAAGGCACTTTTGAACGTCAAAAATTACGATAAATAAAATAGAATTGATTCTAGTCGCCCATTCGGAAGGGTAGTTTTCGTATGGAGAAGAACGGGCAAGAAACTCCACCGTTACTCTTTTTAAAAAGTTTTGCAATATTTTGCATACATTCATTATATAATAATAATATGTGAAGACGATGCACCTACAATAAAATTACTATACCACAATAGGTAAAAGAATTAAAAATGAAACCATGATATATAAATTAATTAATTATCTGATAGATACATGGTGCTCACATATTTACAAACATGGTAAAAGTAAATGATTTTCATTTAAAATAATAAACAAAAAAAAAAAAATATTCAAGTTGTCAGGGTCAATGTTAGGGTGTGAGTTAAAGAAAAATAATTACAGAATGTAATGAATGTCAAAAAATAAATAAATTATACAGTTAAATTAGCAACCAGTTTGATTTTGTCTAGACTCTAGATTGTCCTATGGAGCAGGACCAGCATGTTTCCAAGCATTCTTATCTTGGATATAATCTTCTAATTTATAGTATGCTTGTTTACAAAGTGTACGTTTAATGTGAGTTTTAAATTTTTTTTCATTTAATTGCAATATATCACAAGGTATTTTATTGTAACATTTAACACAGTACCCCATAAAAGATGTATGTACTTTGGCTAATCTGAAAAATGGTTGATATATTTTATCTTTATTTCTAGTGTTAAAATTATGTCTATCGCTTATTTTATTAAAAAGATGTAGATTTTTTCTTACATACATAATATTTTCATAGATGAATTGGCAAGGTACCGTCATAATATTAATCCTTTTAAAAAGTTCCCTGAGAGATTCGCGGCGACGTAGATTATAAATGGCTCTGACAGCTCTCTTTTGCAAAATAAAGATGGATTCAATGTCAGCAGCTCGACCCCATAGTAAAATGCCGTACGACATAATGCTGTGAAAGTAGCTAAAATAGACTAAACGCGCGGTTTCTACATCAGTTAACTGTCTTATCTTTCGAACAGCATAAGCGGCCGAGCTAAGCCGCCCCGCAAGAGATGTTATGTGAGGTCCCCATTGCAATTTCTCGTCTAGCGTGATTCCCAGAAAAACCGTTTGATCAACAAATTCCAGTTTTTCTCCATTCAGTATGATGTCACATTCGCTACTTCTAACATTAGGTAATTTGAATCTAATGCATTTGGTTTTCTTTTCATTTAGTACCAAATTATTTACCGAAAACCAATCTTGGACCTGAAGAATAGCGTTATTCACGTCGTCAAGTTTTTGTGCCCGTCTGTCTATCTTAAAGATCAATGAGGTGTCATCTGCAAATAACACCATCTTCGGTTGATTTTGAAGTAATTGGGGTAAATCATTAATGTAAACTAAAAAGAGGAATGGACCCAATATTGAACCTTGAGGTACGCCCATTGCTATTTCAGACCCCAATGAGTTTACGCCGTTTACTTGAACTTTGAGCTTTCTATCTTTTAGGTATGACCTTAGTAAATCAAGAGCTAAGTTCCTAATCCCATAGTGATCAAGTTTCAGCAGAAGTGTCTCATGGTTTACGCAATCGAACGCCTTGGAGAGGTCACAAAAGATTCCAATGGCATCTTGTGCTTCTTCCCAGGCGTTAAAAATGTTCTTTATTAGGGTGACACCGGCGTCAGTGGTACAACGCCCTTTGGTGAAACCGTACTGTTGTTCATGAAAGGTGGAATTTTTATTAAAGTGGCGTAACATTTGGTTGAGCATCAACTTTTCAAACACCTTACTGAGAACTGGCAGAATTGATACAGGCCTATAATTGTTAGGTTCTTTACTATCACCGGATTTGAACAAAGGAACTACTTTACTGTGTTTCATGAGATCCGGAAAGACTCCTTGGTCTACACTGATGTTAAATATGAAAGCTAAATAGGGCGCAATCGTTTCGATGATAGATCTACAAACTTTTACAGACATTCCCCAGAGATCTTCTGTTGATTTAATTTTAAGATCTTTAAAAGCTTTTATAACAGCCTGGGGGTTTGTATGTTGAAACTTAAACTCCGAAGGGCATGCCTTAACATTCTTTCTAAGTAAGTTAGCAGAAAGCGCGGGTGAAGAATTTAAAGCTTCAGTAGTTTTAATGGGAATATTAGCAAAAAAGTTTTCGAATTCCTGAGCAATTTCTACATCTGAATTGATGGGGCCATGTGCAGTCTCTAAATTAAATTCAGTATTACGCTGTTTTTTCCTACCTGTTTCATTATTTATTATTTGCCAGGTAGTTTTTATTTTATCATCGGCTGATTTGATTTTATTGCTAATATAAAGAGCTTTAGCTGTTTTGCATACACTTTTGAAAGTCTTAGAATATGTTGCAACATACTGATGAAAGCTTGTGTTATTCATATGTTGCTTCAGGCCATAAAGTTCAAAAAGGTTTTCCCTGCTTTTACGAATACCTGGAGTCGCCCAATCACTAAATAAAAACTTTGTGTAAATACTTTTAGTCTTTAGTGGGAAAGTGTCATTAAATTGCGTGTTTAATAGTGAAAAGAACTCGGCGTAGCACTCATTTGGGTCACATAGATTATTAAAACTCTGAACGCATAATTTACTAGCCAAAGAATTATTTAATTTCTCTAAATTTTTACGTGTAATTGGCCTAAACCTTATTAAAAAATTTTGTAAAGGCATGTGGGAGCAAAATGTTATTGTTTGTCCACTGTGATCAGATGACAACTTATTTACAATTTCTTTGTGTAAATAATCACAGTTACAGAAAATATTATCTATACAAGTGGCAGAGGAAGCTGTCACACGGGTGGGTTCAATAAAAACATTTGACAAATATCAAATGACCTAAAAAGACTTAATAATCTGATAGTATTCGAGTTATTTTCTAATAAATTAATATTAAAATCGCCACATATTATTATTGACTTACTACTAGCAGAAAGTTTCTTTAGCACATCTTCCATTACAGAATCAAACACAGCTAGATTCTGGTAACTTGGAGGTCTGTATACGCATACTACCACATGCTTATCAAGCTCAACACAGGACAATTCAATGGTGTGTTCAACTGACAGCCCAATGATGTCTTTTCGTTCCTTGGATTTAATAGAATTTTTTACTAATATTAATGATCCGCCATGTATCATACGTGTACGGCTGAAATGGCTAACTACACAATAATTTTCATAGTTAATTGACATTACTTGATGGGCTTTTAACCAATGTTCTGTTAAACAAATGACATCAAACTTGGTATTTTCTAAAAACAATTCTATTTCCAGTAATTTAGAAGAGCAACCTTGGATATTTTGGTTAAATAATTTTAAAATATGTTGCCCTCCCTTTAGTTTTTTATTATTATTCTGAGTAATATTGCCAGAAGATACCTTTTTATTATTCTCTAATAGTAATTGGTTATTTGAAGGGGTAACTTCTGTTGTCTCATTAATTAGTTTAAAGCGTTATCCGGAGTGACCTCCACAACTACGACTGACGTGTCTAGTGAGCCCGTATGAGTTCCAGCAGGAAGAGAATACCCCATCTGACTGGTAGTGGCCTCCAATGATGTTGGTATTATAGGTGGACCCTCCTTCGTACTACATGATGATTCACAATTATTCATCACTATGTTGTTAGTATCACTAAACAACACAGACTCGTCCCTAATACTACAATTTGTTATATTAGCTATAACCCCATTAATATTATATGCTATCAACATAGCAATCATATGTCTACATTCCCAAGACAGAGATAAAGTTCTCTGAGTGAACATAAAACCACTAACAAACTTATTAGTGTCAAAAAACAATAATTTGTCACTATGATAACATGTCAGCATGTGAATAGTGTTATTCAATTTATATATATATTTATTTTCATCTTCTGATAGAGTATCAGAGTAAGGTAAAGCACACAACATTATCTTACCTATGTTTAAGTTTAATAAGGTGTTGACACCATTCACTATGTCCTTTCTGGTAATACCAGTACTTTTACCTAGTAGCAAAACCATTGTAGAATAATTGTCTAGGTTTGCGTTTGCAATTCTTTTAATCATTTGTTTATAACTTATGTTATGATAACTATGATTGGTAAAACTATGGCTAAGGTAATTAAATAATATTTTTCCAAAGCCTGAACCTAATTCGTCACTAAAGAAAATTGATTTATTATTCTGTGTACTAAAACAGGACTCTGCTGGAAGAGACAACACCGGTGGAGACAAGTCACTCTGAGGCTGAGGAGGTGGTGGTTGGTTGGCACAGCTGCATGTTAGATTATTAGTCAGAGACTCATAACTCTCAGCATTGCACTTCACCAATTCCAGTAGTTCCCCAGCCTCAAACAATCGCTCACTTAGTTGTTGTTGTGAAGTCTCATATTTCTCAAAAATATCCTTCAATAATTGCTCCTTGTGTAGTATATCATTATATAGGAGCTTTGTATCAATGTCATACTTTTCCCTACATTGATTTAACTCAACAGTACAACTATTTAAACTTTTAGAAAGTATAACACGTTCCTTTCTAAGGGAAATATTTAATTTTAAAAGATTTTGTTTTTTAATTGCTCTCTGTGACCGTTTAATTAGTTTTTTAATTTTAATATATTTCTTTAATTTATTGTGACTCATAACAATTGGACACAATGGTACGGTATCATCACCAGTCAAATCTATAACAGCTGGCTGACACATTGATTTTGACTTACTTCCTACAAGTTGATAAAATAAGTTATCGGCATGGCCGGGCAGATGGGGCAGGGCAGATGGGACAGGGCAGCTACTTGCAGGAAAATGTTTTCAAGTTTTAGTTTTATTTTTCTGAATGCAGCTTGCTGCGGGAACACCCAAATATTCCGAAATATTTTATTCCGAATTTCGATGCTCCGATTTTCATAACACCTAAGAATTATAACGTCTATTATTAAAAATCACGAAACTTATTTTACCGAAAGTAATAAATGCGATTTGTTTGTTTTCCGATTTTCATATGTTCGAAGAATCAAATGCTCGATGGGTCCAAAAACGACATTCCGATTTTCAATACTCCGAATTATTGCCACACCCGAACATAACGAACGCAATAGGCGACGTAGGATGCAAGAGCGAGCGAAGGGCACCCCGAGGTTAGGTTACTTTAAAACCTTTACACAGAGCCCAAACACGACTTACGGTGCTGTAATTTCAAGGTTTGTACTTTTTCTGGTGCTCCTGGCTTGAGCATCAGGTCTGTAAGTACTTCGGTGTTCCTCATTAACAGTACGTTTATCCACACATCGAGCCCTTTTCAATGAGCCTAAACACGATATATCTGCTGTTAGTTGTCGAGGAATTAGGTACTCTGTAGACTATCCTGACTGCAGCATCAGGTCATGACTTATGATAATGAGACAAAATGTGTCAAATGCCCTATCAAACATCAAAACAATTTATTAAAACAGTCCTTGCCTGTTCGAGTAACTTCTTACTGTTAAGGAGTTGTACCTTCCATCATCAGCCCAGCTACCTGAGATGGTGACAACCATACGCAAATACACAAGATACTTCATAAAATATGCGAAAAACAAAAAACAATAAGTGAGCCTATAAATTTTGAGGGTTGCCTTCGATTTCTCTAAGATCCCATCATCAGATCCTAACTTGGTGACAATGGGACCACCTCAGAACTATCTACTTTCGAACAAAAAAAGAATTTTGAAAATCCGTCGACAATTGGCGGAGTAATCGATGAACAAACATACAAAAAAAAAACATACAAACATCCGAACATAGTACAGTCACGAGCAAAAGTATGTATACACTTGGCTTTATTCAAAGACGATTTTCTTCTTTAGTTTTGAATGAAATTTTACGTTATTACGAACAAAGTATTTTCGAACCCATAGTTTTGTGTAAAGTGTTGTATTTAAACGTTGCATTCGTTATTTCAAGAAAAATCGCAATTGTAAGTTGCCAAGTGTTGACATATTAGTGCTCGTGACTGTACCTCCTCCTTTTTGTGAAGTCGGTAAAAATAGAGAACGCATCGAAGTCAAGTAGTATCGCAGTGAAAATCTTTCGTGGTAACGTGCATCGAAGTCAAGTAGTATCGTAGTGAAGATCTATCGCGGTAACGTGCATCGAAGTGTAGTGGCGATGGCGTCGCAGAGACGGTCTTTCGCAGTAACGTGCATCGCAATTTTGTAACATCATATTAGCATTTAGCCATATTTTGTGCGTCGAAATTCCGTATTCTACTCGTATATTTGTCTTGCTATTCAGTTTTACAAGGCGTTTTTATTTCGGAATTCTTTAAATTAATCGAAATTCGTATTTTTGATGTTTCGAATTATCGTTAATTCGGACTTTTTGTTATTCGATTTATTGAAACTCGGTATTTTGAGAATAGTAATTATAAACATTAGGAATATTGAAATTTCGGAATTATAAAAATAGGATGAATGATAGATAAATCGGAGTTGTTATATTAGGAATTCTGAACCATTCGGAATTATGAAAATCGGTATTTTGAAATTCGCATTTGTGATTGTCGGAATAAAGTTTTTCGTATTTATGTAGTGTATCCGCTTGCTGCGTTTACTTTCCTATTGCAAAATTTAGGGATGGTCTCCTAATGTTTCCCGATAGCTACAGAGTCTTAGGTGTAATTAAATTATTTATTCTGTAAACAATTGTCTTTCATTAGTGGCTGCCCTCGCCGCCCCATCTCAAACCAATTATATTTTAGTTTTTTTTAATTGATCATCAGTGTTATAAGTATTGGCTGGCTACTAGTAAAACGTCTTACTTGGGTATTCCATGTTCGTCTCGTTCGTCTTCGTCGGGGACACCATAGTTACCAACCAGTGGGTATGTGAGCACCAACAACTGCGCGTGATACGACAAGTCTGTTAGTGACTCCGGGTATCCAACCATACCCGTCTGATATACTGATCAACAACACAACAATACAATTAGACAGTAAGGTACTAAATACCGCGATTGTTTTTAATACTTGTAAGTCCATTGTTATTAAGGTTGCTTTTGCAAATCGGTCGGTGATGCGTTGTTTTTTTTATCAACCAAACTGTATTTTTTTCTAACAATATAGGTACCTAGGTAACTAGTAAGTAAATATATTTCTTTTAATAATTTTAGGGGTCAATTATTTGGTACCTACAGACAAATAATGGTACGTGATTTGAGGTCTTTAATTGCCGAAGCCTTAAAAGATATACCAAAATTAACCACAATAGCCGTTGGCCGTTAGCCGTTGGTCCCGGCTGTCATTTGCGGATCTTTGACAGTCGTTACGGGTAGTCAAAAGCCCGAAATTCTGACAACCAGTCTTACCAAGGGGTATCGTATTACCCAATAACTGGGTTGTGGAGGTCAGATAGGCAGTCGCTCCATGTAAAATACTGGTATTCAGCTGCATCCGGTTAGACTGGAAGCCGACCCCAACATAGTTGGGAAAAGGCTAGGCAGATGATGATGATGACCAAAATTAACCACAATATGTGTTGGTGGTTCTGGATATTTTTGAGTTAAGTGCAATGGACTCTTTTTGCTGGATAGTAGTAATTATAACGCAGTACACATAGAATATTGAATTAATAAAATTATTGAAAGAGTTAGGTTCGTGTTAGCATAACAGGAACTTATTTATGTACTAACCAACTTCTCAGTCTGCAGGCACCTGGGCCCCGAAGCTCCGTCCTGTGAAGACCGATCGAAGACCATCGGCTAACACGAGGCTGCAGGGGGGGCCCACCTCACAACTCAAATCATCTGCCACCATCTAAAAACGCAAAGCAATATATTTGTTTGTTAGCCTACATTGTGTTTTGTCTATACCTGGACAAAGGCCTTCCCTTTTTCCTCGCAATCCAAGAGGATTATCATTAAATAGATTTTTTTTTGCGGTCTCTGGCTATGTGTGCGGGACCAACGTTTTATAATGTAGGTATGTTAATTTTTAGGGTTCCGTATCCAAAGGGTAAAAACGGGACCCTATTACAGACAGACAGACAGACGGACAGTGGAGTCTTAACTCCACTGTCCGTCTGTCTGTCACCAGGCTGTATTTCATGAACCGTGATAGCTAGACAGTTGAAATTTTCACAGGTGATGTTTTTCTGTTGCCGCTAAAACAGCAAATACTAAAAACAGAATAAAATATAAATAAACAAATATTTTTCACATTAATATTATAAAAGCGAAGGTTGGTGAGTGTGTATGTGGGGGTGTGTGTGTGTTTATGTTTGTTACTTCTTCACGCTCAAACGGCTGGACCAATTTTGATAAAATATTGTATGGAGGTAGCTGACACCCTGGATTAACATATAGGCTACTTTTTATCCCGATATTCCCACGGGATCGACATTTACGCGGGTGAAACCGCGGGGCGCAGCTAGTAATAAATGAATATTTAAGGGGGCTCCCATACAACAAACGTGTTTTTTTCGGCGTTTTTGCCTTGTGGTACGGAACCCTTCGTGTGCGAGTCCGACTCGCACTTGGACAGTTTTTGTTACCTCGTGCCTATTTCTCCTAAGGAGTAGGCAGGGTGCACTGTACGCTCACATTTCGCTAGTTATTGTAGTTATATTTAATGACCCTTTTAACCCAGCACCCACCCGAGCAGTTTGTCTGACCTATAGGCATCGAACCCACGACTCTCGAGGGAGTCTACTCAGCACCACTGGACTAACGAAGCTATCGAGTTTTATTAATGTGTAATTATGTGTATCAAATGCATTCTATTATATTAAAATCATTCTATTAATCACTAATTGTTCGATCTGATTAGAGGAGCCAGAGAGAGATCAGAATGGAGTAGGTTGGAGGAGGCCTTTGCCAAGTGGCAAACGGACTTACAGAAAGTAAAGAAGCACCAAATACGCGAATTTTAAATTATGTAATAAAAAAAATATATATATAATATATATTATGTAACAGTGCAGTTGTGTAAGAAAAAGTAATTGTATATCTATGGTCCGAATAAAAGGCTTTATTATTATTATTATATATGACAACTAAACAGTTATACCTAATTATTGAACACAATGACTGAAACATGACCTTCCTACCTAGAAGACTTAATGAATGTCGTGGATAAGCAAATTAATGCATTTCTCTTATATTTTACAGATTTTATTAATATTCTACCCAGATTCCTTTATTTTAATTCTCGTATCATAATTAAACAGCTTTTTTGCATTTAACGGAGCATCGTTGTTTTGTAGTTTGATAACTACTTAAAAAACAGCTGAGCCTTAGTAGCTATACGAGATTTTAAGGCTGCTCTAAATATGTAGATATATACAACACTTTTTCAGTAAGTAATATTTTGAAAGAATATGCTGTTGTAAGACCTATTGCATGAATGAACCGGTTGCATGTAGGTCCTTACCTATATATTACGGCTATCGTATATATAAAACAGATTATTAAACGGTAATCATTGATACACCATAGATACATAGCTAATAGATAAACATAGAAATAACAAAGAACAACAATTATAACCATTTCAAGGTAATTAATGTAATCATAAAATAAAATTCAATGTTGTGTTCATGAGTTCAATTTAAAAAACATTGATAAATTAACAAATTCAATTAAATATATAACAAAAATACAACCAAGTTTTTAAAACGAAACTAAAACAAAGTTTCATTTCGAACTTCATGAATGGCATCAATACCTCAAGACGAAGAACAAAGTGAGTTAGTTTTGGTTGCTTCAGACGGGGCATATTTATGTATATTGAGGTTCAAAGTTAGAGCTAACCTACGTATCGGTCAATAAACTTTAGTTTTACTCACTTTTTGTAGGTTCGCTGAGCCGGCCACGTGGTTTAAGGCTGCGCCGACCGAACAGTGGCGCCCTCATCGTTTGTTTGGTTATTTATTTTATTTTACAATGAACATGCAGAAAATAAGCACGTTAAGTTGTGCTCCACAAGATTATACGTTAATATTATTATACACGGTATTTTTATATTGTTTAATTTTATTATAATCACTAAAACTGATAATAGTGGCCACTATATTCCGCTATAATAAAAGAAATAACCAAACAAACGGTGAGGGCGCCACTGTGCGCTCGAGGAAGCCGGTGAGAAACGGTCCGGCGCTGTCGCGGTCTTAGGGTGGAGTTCACCGACTTTTAAAACGGCTGTTTATCACTTGAACAACTGATTAAATCATTTTTACTGTTCACCACACGTTAACCAGTGTTTACAGCCCTTAAACAGCCGATCATTTTAACCGAGCTCTACAGCATCGTTTAACCGTCCATTAGTACCGTATTTTGACATTTGCCTGTGATTTTACAACAGTTGCAACAATACGTTTAGGTTATTCCGCTTTTTCGCTGTTTTTTTGAGAATAGATAAACATGCAGTCAGTGTTCAATGTATTAATTGATAACTATCAAGATCACTACTTAAGCCTTCTAGAAAATCTAGAAGATATAGAGACCAGAACAAGGCGACCTAGACAATTTCAAGTGCGTCGTAATTATTACGAAGAATATAATGAGGAAGCATTTAAAATTAGATTCCGTTTGTCCAAACCTTCTGCACTGAACGTACTACAATTAATTGAGAATAAATTAGAATTCCCGAACGATAAGTAAGTACCTACAATCATTATTTATAATCAATCTTTAATAAAAATAGGTAAAACTGTGTTTGTATCTATGTTGGGGGAAAGACAGATCTACTTTGAAAAGTTCTTTTAACTCAAAGCTACCCCTGCTGCCTGACAAACATAGATTATGCTTAGGTACCTATTAACTTAAGTTCAATATCGCAGACGCCAGTAATTCATAAAAAGAAAAAGTGCCTGCTTAAGTTGGTGTGCATTTACCAAATAGTTGACAATAATGCAACTTTTTTAAATTTCCTAGCAAACCTGTAATTTTAAAAATTTTGATTGTTTATGTATGTATTATAACTTTTTACTTTATTGTAGGAATAACTCCCTGGCACCTATAAATCAGTTACTATTGACTTTACGGTACTATGCAACTGGATGTCATCAACTGACCATGGGTGATTTCTCTGGAGTGAGTCGACCAACAGCTAATCGTGTCATCCACCGAGTAACAGCAGCAATAGCTTCCCTAAGCCGGGATTACATCAAGTTCCCGCAGACTGATACAGACATTAGAAAAACGCAAATAGACTTTTACAATATAGCCAGATTTCCAAAAGTTATAGGTGCATTGGATTGCACACATATAAAGATAATATCACCAGGAGGAAGCCATGCTGAAACCTTCAGGAATAGAAAAGGCTATATGTCAATAAATGTGCAAGCTATATGTAACGCCCAATTGATAATAACTGACCTAGTAGTCAGGTGGCCAGGAAGTAACCATGATGAACGGATATTCAGTGCATCTAGAAGACATGCCATGTTTGAATTGGGAATGTATGGTGATTCACTACTTGTTGCAGATAGTGGCTACATGAATAGGAGTTACATGATGATGCCATTAGATAGAGTTGCTACATCAGCTGAATCATTATATAATGAATCCCAAATCAGGACACGCAACCCAATTGAGAGGTTATTTGGGGTTTGGAAAAGGCGCTTCCCAGTTTTGGCCCTTGGAATTAGGGTTAATTTGAAAAATACGCCACCTATTATAGTGGCTACGGGTGTATTACACAACATCCTACAAATGAGAGGAGATGAAATGCCTTCTGACGACCCAAATCTAGCCTTGCCAGCACCATGGGAAGAAATATTACACCAGGGAAGAGTACAGCGCTCTTTAGATAATAATATAAGAGACGTAAATCCCAGCAGAAGATCACTAATATCAAATTATTACCAAAGTCTTGTTTGAAAAATAAGTTATACTGTATACCAATAAATAAAACTATGTTTTATTATTATTATTAATCAATTTATTTCAGAAACAAACCAATCCATACAATTACAAATTATAAATACGAATAGAGAAATATATAAAACACAGAAAAATATGTCAACATTTATAGGTACCTATTGTGTTAGTAAAATCTTATGCATTATGTTAGTCAACACCCGTCACAATATGCATCAGCAACAACTGTTTTACATCATCTGAATGTTTTTATTACTAATACTTAAAAGCTAAAAAATAACTAACTATCCATAAGTTTTTGGGTCTTTATTTGTTCTTGCTGTAATTGCTGTTCCAGAATGGCTAATCGAATACGGGATTCCTTCTCAGCATTTTCTTGTAAAATTTTTACCGAGCGAATTTTTTCTTTTACAAGCTCGTCACCCAAGCAGTCGATTTTAGGTCTTCTTCTTTTTAACCACCCTTCTTCACTTTCTCTGGTTACCTTCAGTTGACCTGATATTGGTGTTTTTAAATTCTTCGGAGTCCATGAACTCCAGGTATCATTGTCCTGTTCACAAAAAATACCATAATAAAGCACTGTCATGTAATAAAAGAATATATTTTAGGAGAATTATTAATTGGTATGATGTTTCATGTTTATTCAACTTAAAACTGTGTTAACTTACATTCTTTTCTTTCAATAAACCATTTGCAGTACTTGTGTGAGCATTCTGTTTACACTCGTCAACTCTTGTTTCAGCAACAATAGTTTCAATGTTTTCCTGTAAAAAACAATAAGTTACAATTCATAACAGGTAGTTAGGTAGGTACGTAAATTATAACTTATAAATATTATCAACTCACATTATCCTCTATTGATATGCCTGCATAATCAGTATTGCCTTCTATTACATAGACTGTTTCACTCTGATCCATTGTCTTGCATTCTATAATTTCCTGTTGAAACATTAATTATCAGTCAAAATACAACAATTTTTAGATGCAGAATCTGACAATCATGAGGAATTAGGTTCTCTATATAGTGCTAAATTATCAGATTTGAACATTTTGAACACACACTATTGGATAACAGGAAGAATTATACTTACACTGAATGTGGGACTGTCAGTGTCGAAATCACTTGGGATTCCCTTTAGAGCTGGTCCTAATATGGCCTCCACTATTGAAGACCCGGTATTAGACGGTGGCGGTGTTGGCGGTTTTCCACCACCTGCAATACAAAAACACACAAGAAAAGCATGATTAAGCAATATCCTTAAAGATACCTAATACACCACGTGAATTGTTATTGTACATACCAGTCATAAATAGCTTTTTCTTCCTGTCTGCTTGATCTTTTTTCGTCTGCCTTTTAATATTTTCCCAGCAACATTTTAGGACTGTGTGGGTTCGATGGCAAAACGTGCTAACAGTGTTAAATTCTTCTGCTATACGGATCCACCCTTTCAACTTAGAGGAATTCGTAGTGGCATCGGTGCGCTTATTTTCAACAACATCTTGGTATTTTAACACCAACTCCGTTAAAATACGCTTCTCATCGCATGAAAAATTGTTTGTTCTCTTTTTCTGAGCTGCCATTTTACAAGTAGAAGGTAAATAGTAAGTCGTAGGATAGAATTAATTAAACACTTTCACAACGAAAACACAACGGAGAATAATATTAGCACGTGTGACATTTGACAGTGACAGCGCTGTGACGTTATTACCCTTCCAAATTGGACACTACAGGCTAGCATAATGATCCCAATGCGTTTTCGAACTTCTAAAGTTGAAAGCGTTTTATTTTATGCTACTAAATATAGATGTCACCAAAACTCGTGTTGACTAAATATAACGACATGACTTCGCAAATGAGTACACTTATAGCATTCGTTCATTCACTCTGAGCGAATGCTGATTGCCCGATTTAATAATCACGGTTAAAATATTCGTGGTGAGCAGTGAATACTTAACCGGCTGCATAAACGATGTTTAGAAATTCATCGGCCGATTACTCAAACATTGGTCAAATGACAGTCCGTGAACTCGGCCCTTAAAGTGCTCTGTGCGCGGTCTGCACGACGACAGGCTCGCTTCACCCATTACCCACTCCTTAGGGTGGAGTTCACCGACTTTTAAAACGGCTGTTTATCACTTGAACAACTGATTAAATCATTTTTACTGTTCACCACACGTTAACCAGTGTTTACAGCCCTTAAACAGCCGATCATTTTAACCGAGCTCTACAGCATCGTTTAACCGTCCATTAGTACCGTATTTTGACATTTGCCTGTGATTTTACAACAGTTGCAACAATACGTTTAGGTTATTCCGCTTTTTCGCTGTTTTTTTGAGAATAGATAAACATGCAGTCAGTGTTCAATGTATTAATTGATAACTATCAAGATCACTACTTAAGCCTTCTAGAAAATCTAGAAGATATAGAGACCAGAACAAGGCGACCTAGACAATTTCAAGTGCGTCGTAATTATTACGAAGAATATAATGAGGAAGCATTTAAAATTAGATTCCGTTTGTCCAAACCTTCTGCACTGAACGTACTACAATTAATTGAGAATAAATTAGAATTCCCGAACGATAAGTAAGTACCTACAATCATTATTTATAATCAATCTTTAATAAAAATAGGTAAAACTGTGTTTGTATCTATGTTGGGGGAAAGACAGATCTACTTTGAAAAGTTCTTTTAACTCAAAGCTACCCCTGCTGCCTGACAAACATAGATTATGCTTAGGTACCTATTAACTTAAGTTCAATATCGCAGACGCCAGTAATTCATAAAAAGAAAAAGTGCCTGCTTAAGTTGGTGTGCATTTACCAAATAGTTGACAATAATGCAACTTTTTTAAATTTCCTAGCAAACCTGTAATTTTAAAAATTTTGATTGTTTATGTATGTATTATAACTTTTTACTTTATTGTAGGAATAACTCCCTGGCACCTATAAATCAGTTACTATTGACTTTACGGTACTATGCAACTGGATGTCATCAACTGACCATGGGTGATTTCTCTGGAGTGAGTCGACCAACAGCTAATCGTGTCATCCACCGAGTAACAGCAGCAATAGCTTCCCTAAGCCGGGATTACATCAAGTTCCCGCAGACTGATACAGACATTAGAAAAACGCAAATAGACTTTTACAATATAGCCAGATTTCCAAAAGTTATAGGTGCATTGGATTGCACACATATAAAGATAATATCACCAGGAGGAAGCCATGCTGAAACCTTCAGGAATAGAAAAGGCTATATGTCAATAAATGTGCAAGCTATATGTAACGCCCAATTGATAATAACTGACCTAGTAGTCAGGTGGCCAGGAAGTAACCATGATGAACGGATATTCAGTGCATCTAGAAGACATGCCATGTTTGAATTGGGAATGTATGGTGATTCACTACTTGTTGCAGATAGTGGCTACATGAATAGGAGTTACATGATGATGCCATTAGATAGAGTTGCTACATCAGCTGAATCATTATATAATGAATCCCAAATCAGGACACGCAACCCAATTGAGAGGTTATTTGGGGTTTGGAAAAGGCGCTTCCCAGTTTTGGCCCTTGGAATTAGGGTTAATTTGAAAAATACGCCACCTATTATAGTGGCTACGGGTGTATTACACAACATCCTACAAATGAGAGGAGATGAAATGCCTTCTGACGACCCAAATCTAGCCTTGCCAGCACCATGGGAAGAAATATTACACCAGGGAAGAGTACAGCGCTCTTTAGATAATAATATAAGAGACGTAAATCCCAGCAGAAGATCACTAATATCAAATTATTACCAAAGTCTTGTTTGAAAAATAAGTTATACTGTATACCAATAAATAAAACTATGTTTTATTATTATTATTAATCAATTTATTTCAGAAACAAACCAATCCATACAATTACAAATTATAAATACGAATAGAGAAATATATAAAACACAGAAAAATATGTCAACATTTATAGGTACCTATTGTGTTAGTAAAATCTTATGCATTATGTTAGTCAACACCCGTCACAATATGCATCAGCAACAACTGTTTTACATCATCTGAATGTTTTTATTACTAATACTTAAAAGCTAAAAAATAACTAACTATCCATAAGTTTTTGGGTCTTTATTTGTTCTTGCTGTAATTGCTGTTCCAGAATGGCTAATCGAATACGGGATTCCTTCTCAGCATTTTCTTGTAAAATTTTTACCGAGCGAATTTTTTCTTTTACAAGCTCGTCACCCAAGCAGTCGATTTTAGGTCTTCTTCTTTTTAACCACCCTTCTTCACTTTCTCTGGTTACCTTCAGTTGACCTGATATTGGTGTTTTTAAATTCTTCGGAGTCCATGAACTCCAGGTATCATTGTCCTGTTCACAAAAAATACCATAATAAAGCACTGTCATGTAATAAAAGAATATATTTTAGGAGAATTATTAATTGGTATGATGTTTCATGTTTATTCAACTTAAAACTGTGTTAACTTACATTCTTTTCTTTCAATAAACCATTTGCAGTACTTGTGTGAGCATTCTGTTTACACTCGTCAACTCTTGTTTCAGCAACAATAGTTTCAATGTTTTCCTGTAAAAAACAATAAGTTACAATTCATAACAGGTAGTTAGGTAGGTACGTAAATTATAACTTATAAATATTATCAACTCACATTATCCTCTATTGATATGCCTGCATAATCAGTATTGCCTTCTATTACATAGACTGTTTCACTCTGATCCATTGTCTTGCATTCTATAATTTCCTGTTGAAACATTAATTATCAGTCAAAATACAACAATTTTTAGATGCAGAATCTGACAATCATGAGGAATTAGGTTCTCTATATAGTGCTAAATTATCAGATTTGAACATTTTGAACACACACTATTGGATAACAGGAAGAATTATACTTACACTGAATGTGGGACTGTCAGTGTCGAAATCACTTGGGATTCCCTTTAGAGCTGGTCCTAATATGGCCTCCACTATTGAAGACCCGGTATTAGACGGTGGCGGTGTTGGCGGTTTTCCACCACCTGCAATACAAAAACACACAAGAAAAGCATGATTAAGCAATATCCTTAAAGATACCTAATACACCACGTGAATTGTTATTGTACATACCAGTCATAAATAGCTTTTTCTTCCTGTCTGCTTGATCTTTTTTCGTCTGCCTTTTAATATTTTCCCAGCAACATTTTAGGACTGTGTGGGTTCGATGGCAAAACGTGCTAACAGTGTTAAATTCTTCTGCTATACGGATCCACCCTTTCAACTTAGAGGAATTCGTAGTGGCATCGGTGCGCTTATTTTCAACAACATCTTGGTATTTTAACACCAACTCCGTTAAAATACGCTTCTCATCGCATGAAAAATTGTTTGTTCTCTTTTTCTGAGCTGCCATTTTACAAGTAGAAGGTAAATAGTAAGTCGTAGGATAGAATTAATTAAACACTTTCACAACGAAAACACAACGGAGAATAATATTAGCACGTGTGACATTTGACAGTGACAGCGCTGTGACGTTATTACCCTTCCAAATTGGACACTACAGGCTAGCATAATGATCCCAATGCGTTTTCGAACTTCTAAAGTTGAAAGCGTTTTATTTTATGCTACTAAATATAGATGTCACCAAAACTCGTGTTGACTAAATATAACGACATGACTTCGCAAATGAGTACACTTATAGCATTCGTTCATTCACTCTGAGCGAATGCTGATTGCCCGATTTAATAATCACGGTTAAAATATTCGTGGTGAGCAGTGAATACTTAACCGGCTGCATAAACGATGTTTAGAAATTCATCGGCCGATTACTCAAACATTGGTCAAATGACAGTCCGTGAACTCGGCCCTTATCATACTCCGTCACACTCACAATGAATCTACCTACTTTTGACTCCTTCACACTTCATTGACTTCTCTACGTGCGTCTCTTTCATGCCACTTGTTATCCACTCACGCGTCCCGCGTCCCAAGGTTACGTCATCATTATGTACATTTTATGCTTCTATATCGAAGCGCACGGCAGTGCGCAGGCCAAGTTCCAGCAAGAGGCCGCACGTACGCCGTGCACTTTTTACCCGAACCGCTTCGAGCTACTTTTGAACACCCTGTATCTAACTATTTGTCACACGAAATCGAATCAAACTTCACATACATAATACCATGACTGCTGTTAGTTCGAATACCAAATTTCATAACTGTAGGTGTAGCTTTAATAGATTCGAAGTTATGGACTTTTCAAAATAGCTAAAGTGTCACTGACTGACTGACTGACTCACTCACTTAGAGCTAATCAAAATGTTTAGGGACTTCTAGTAGGCCTAGAAACTTGAAATTTGGCACTGAATTTTGACATTGATCTGTGGGACATTGAGAACAGGACTAAAGTTAAAAAACTTAAAATTAGATTCAGCTATGGTTTAGTTTATGATCTCGAGAGAGTGAAAACTAAAGAACAATGCTCATGGATGTATGGAATCTCGTACCTCGCTGCCTCAAAGTCAAGCTTTGTTTTTTTTATAGACTACACTTAACATATTAACTCCTACTAAAGTTATTTTTGTAAACAAAACCCTGGTTTCGGAGATTTTCAAAAAATTCGAAACGGCCATTATTGGACCTGCTGCAGCGTCAATAGTATATTTTTTTATTTATGAAACAGATTCGGTTACCACCTCAAACTGTAATTATATAGACTTTGTTTTTTTTTCTTAAAATCTAAAAAAAACGTTTCAATACATGTTTTAATCAACGTATCCCAAAACTGAACTGGTTCACAAAAGTACTAATCTGTTTACTAGATCATATACAATAACATTAATGTATGTAATTGTCGATTTTACTATTCACCTACTAAATTATGAACTTTGCTAAAATTAAGTTAAAATGTAACGGAATACAATACAATGTAGGTAACTATTAGTTCAAAGTGTGATTTCTTATGATATTTATTGCAAGATAACAAAGGATTAGGTACTGCTTAGATTAATGGTTAACAATAGTTGAAACCTAGTTTTAACTTTAATACAATAGATTTGGTGCAAATTATAACGATAATTTGGTAGTTTGAAAATATAACATACATGTGTAAATGAACAAAGAAGTTAGATAACAATGTTGTACTAACCTTTACAATTCCCTATAAAATGTTTAATACTACCTGAATATGAGTAATGGGGTCTGATGAGTATTGTTTGTCTTTAGTTAAAAGTTTTATCAACAAAACAATTAAGAACCACTGCAGTTGAGCTCCCAAAAGGACCTCGTGGCACGGTAGGTAAATAATTACCGGCTGGCTAGTCGGCCACATAATAGGGCCTACTCACACAAGACAATAGCCCTTCCCCGAAGGACCTACCTGCTCTGCTCATCCAACAATGCCTTTGACTAGTCACGGATACAAAGAAATGTGAAATACCGTTAAAAACTTTTAGTTTTTGGAGTATCGTCATTTTGCTAAAAGTTCGTAATCTGCTAAATTCATAATGGTCGATCATTGGTCGGTCAATGGCACAGAAAATATAGGTACGATACTCGTTCATAGATTTGCTGAATAATTTGCGTGTTGGCGAATTGACAACGGCTCAACTTGAATTGCTTTGCGAACGTCGACGAGTACCTACCGTTGATAGGAGAATTTGCCGGTGGAGTTGCAGTTCGAATTTATCCGACTATACGAAAAGTAGAAGCTTACAATGCTCATATAAATGATAGCTGAGAACGCAAAAGCACAGCGAATTTACACAATAATAATTAATGCTGTCGATGAATCTCCTGAAATTTCAACGTACGGAAATTTGCCTCCTAGTAATGTAATTCCTAAGGATGTGAACAACTGTGGAGGTCTTTTATCAACGGTACAATTAGGGATAGAGTCACGAGTAATGCTGAGGCGAAACATTTCTCAAGCACTTAAGAAATCGTGTATTTCAATGATGTTAGCGAGATCGGTCTTGTTTGGACGCAATTTTGATGCCAATGGGAATCTAAAGCGTTCCTCTCCATTTTCAGGTACCTACATACTGCGGAGTGAAGTCACTAGGTAACGAGATGTCGATTTGGTTTTGTTGACGTGACAACGTCTTAAATTAGGTTGCGGCTGGGAGTCACTTATGAAAAAGTGTAACGCTCGGTAACGTTACGATGAGTCACCGAACGAGAGAGAGGCCCGCCGAATGCCTTGCGTCTCTCTCCCACTCAACCGAGAAAAAGACGTTGTCACGTAAAATCTTCGCCCGTAAAACCGACTTTACAGGCAACCATTTTTTTTCTTATCTAGATTGTTTGTCTTTAGTTAAAAGTTTGATCAACAAAACAATTAAGAACGGATGGTATTTAAAAGTACTTCAATTTATTCCCATTTCATTTACCTAATTTTGCCTGTGTTCCACCAAATATACTGAATGTGCACCAAAATATGTTCATTAAAATATGTCATAACGAGCATCTATTTAACAACTGTTGCAAGTTTGTAAAAATAGTAATACACCTAATTTTAAAAACAAGCATTTATTTTTTTAGTTTTACGTCTAACTAATTCGGTTCTCGATAGCCTGTTAAAAATAATCTCTTTTTCCATATTTTTTTTCTTTAAAATTTAGTCGTTTCTGGCACTCGCCGGCCGCTGCCGCGGCACCGCTCGCTTCGCTCGCTCGGCTCGTGCGTAGGAGGTCACAGTTTTAACCTAACCTAACCTAAGCATTTTTTTTTTAAATAATTAACCTCGTAACTAATTCGGTTCTCGATAATGTCCATTTCAAAAAAATTAAAATTAGTATATTTCATTACAAGTGCGAAAAGGCTGTCATTGCAAAGAGTTCCGACAAATGTCTACCCGAGCCGAGGCGCAGCCGAAGGCGAGGGTTGACAGTCTGAACAAGTTGCAATGACGGTTCCGCAGGTGTACTGAACGACTATTTTTAATACAGTTGCGAAAAAATGAAGCAATTTAATAGAATAATAAACACACAATATTGCTTTTTTCTCTTCTCTCCACGCAAAAAATTAGTCGTATGTGGATATGTAACGACTTTTTGAATTTTCCGGTAAAATGTTCTCCGAAGCATTTTGTGCAATTATACTGAGTTCCGGTGGTGTTAATTAAAAAAAAATAGGGTCGAAATTACTCATTTTGTGCAACAAACAACTAAACTCGCAAAGAAAATTTATGGAAAATGGCGCCAACCGTAGAATATAAGCAGAGTTTTTTTTTCTTCACCCATTTTGATAGGCAAAGGGAACTATCCATACAGCTTAGTCTTCAGTATATTTTTTTTATTGATATGAAATGAAAATGAAATTTAATGAGATGAAATGAAATGAATACCTAACTCATTCAATTAAATCATTAAATCTGATATTGAAATAAATTAGTAGCTTCTTTTTAGAAATATACGTATTTGTATGAATCACAAAAACTCTTTAGTAAAAACTTCATGGTTGGTTTTTCTTTTTAATAGACATTATTTTGACAGTTGGGAAAGAGAACGCACGAGTTCGGGAAAGGTAAAAAAAAGCACTAGTATGTAATAGCCCACATCCCGAACGCTATACGTCCCTGCAATACACCACTTTTTGAGCAACTGTATTAAAAAGTAAGTTACAAATATTTTGTAATATTTGGTGCACGATCAGTATTTTTCGGGGAAGAATAATATTTTAGAAATGCATACATAGATGTACCTTTAGATTTTTGGTGAACACAAAAATATTATCCATTAAGAACCACTTCAGTTGCGCTCCCAAAAGGACCTCGTGGCACGGTAGGTAAATAATTACCGGCTGGCTAGTCGGCCACATAATAGGGCCTACTCACACAAGACAATAGCCCTTCCCCGAAGGACCTACCTGCTCTGCTCATCCAACAATGCCTTTGACTAGTCACGGATACAAAGAAGTGTGAAATACCGTTAAAAACTTTTAGTTTTTGGAGTAGGTATGATATTAAATAATGGACTTTGAAGATTTGTTTGTGTATATTTTGCCACCATTTAACTACCATGCTCTATCATTCATGCGTTACTTATTGTTATCGGATGTAACACACTTGGTGACCTCTTCTCTCTATAGAAGAAGACTAGCTGCACCCGGTTTCATCTACATAAGTCTCGATCACGTGGGAATATGCGGATAAAAGTATTCTATGTCCTAATAGACTTTAAATACACACACACACTACAATATACATACACGATTTAATATCGTTTAAAGATTGTAAAATCCGTTCTGATCCGATGCGATGCGCGCCGTTTGGTAATAATTTTTACCGACTTCAAAAAAAAGGAGGTTATCAATTCGATACGTATGTATGTAATATTATTGGAATTGCATTATATTCACATATGATGATCTATTAGGGCTTCCAAACAAATATACAAAATTTCATAGACGTATGTATGTATGTATGTATGTTTGTCCACGCATATCTCCGGAACTATTAATCGGATCGTGACCATTTTTTTTTTATTGGCTTACATTTTCTTCAACTTAGGGAACAGTGCAAGTTTCATCAAGATCGATTCAGTAATTTTCAAGATATGGACTAATACGTGTAAGTGTGACGGCCTGGCTTATTGATAAGAGCTACGGGTGTAGTGTCAAAGGGAAAACATCTCAAAACCTTGGTCAAATACTAGTGCAAAAACTAAAAATTACGAAATAAAAAGTAATTTAAAAAAATTAAACCGACTTCAAAAAGAAATTAACTCAAAATTATGAAATAACTTTAATTTCGGAAGTCGGTGGCATAAAACTAAAATACAGATCCCAAGACACCGACTTCCGAAATTAAAGTTATTTCATAATTTTGAGTTAATTTCTTTTTGAAGTCGGTTTAATTTTTTTAAATTACTTTTTATTTAGACGGGTATATAAATGAGAAGCATTACTTATATTGATAAAAAATATAAGACATATCTGACTACGGAACCCTCACATAACACATAGACATACTCTTGACACTTTATTAGCTCCCGGCTCAAGTTAGCATTAATGAATGGGTTATTCAACGCGGAATTCAAAGTATACAGACGTGCTCATCAATGCATTTAAATAAAGAAAATAAATTAACGTTTGCATAAATAGTGACCTAGTTTTAGTGTATTAGCGTCAGAAACATTTTAAGTGACAAGTTTAATAATGAACTGACTGGATTATTTTTAAATACTCTGTATATGGAAGGCAGCCCCAATAATCGGAGCGCGATGATACGACACAGCCCTCCACCGACACCGTCCCCGGTACCGACCCCGGTACCGACGACCCCGATACCGACACCGGCACCGACACCGCCGCGACAACCAAGACAGGACCAAGATGACAAAATTGAAGTAGTGACCACTCCAGAGATCCAGAACTGGATGTCATCAATCGAGCAGTGCCTGAATGAGGTATGTGCTACTGCTTCTGATGGTAAGCTCAACACTGAGCAGAAACTAAAAATAAATAATCTTTGCCGAAAAGTTGGACATGGAGTTTCGCAAATGGCTGTGCAGTACCAGTCTCTAAAGCAAAAGGCCATTCAAACCCATACCACTCTTAAATCCATGACCGAAGCTCGAGACCTATCCGACTGTCTAACGGAGATGAACCGGACGATTCAAGAGTCCTGTACGAAGCAGGTTGCGGGCACATCTTTTGCAGATATGGTGAAGAAGGGGTCCAAAAGCTTTGTTCGTCCTAATACTTTTAGTTCCGTGGCGATTTATCCCTGTGATAACTCAAAGACCAGTGACGAAACCAAGACCATGGTCCAAAAAATCATATGCCCTGGGGAAATGAAGCTGAAAGTACGAGGCGTACGTAAAATAGGAAAAGGAGGACTAATAATCAGCACTGAGACCAAAGATGACCTAGATAAGCTAAAACAAACAGTCCAACTCGCTTCGTCAGGGCTTACCGTCGACGAACCTCAAAAACGCAAACCTCGCATTATAGTTATAGGAGTTCCCACATCTATGTCTGAAAATGAGGTTTATAAATGTATCTTTGAACAGAACTTGACCGAAAAACTGCCGACTATGTCCCTAGATACATTTTTGACCTCAATAAAACTGAGCCACAAATCCGGCAGGAAGGATGCTGAGAATTGCAACTTTATTATAGAAGTTCCAGCCATCATTCGCAAGGCCCTCGTCACGCAGGACAGATTATTTATAAATTGGACGTCCTGTCCGGTACGAGACTTTACACTGGTAACTAGATGTTACAAGTGCCAGCAGTATGGTCATGCAGCCAAAACATGTAAAATTTCTGCCCCCACATGCGGCCATTGCGGTGAAGAAGGGCACACAATTCAAGACTGCGCAAAGAAGGCCAATCCGCCAAAATGTGCTACATGTTCGCGCTTTAAAAAACAAGCCAACCACAAGACGGGAGATACAGATTGCCCTGCTAAAAAAGCTGCCGAATACAGGTACATTAATTCGATAGATTATGAAGGCGCCTAAGAGCGCCACATACTAGTTTTTATTTTAGACTTAATTTATTGTTTTATTTTATTTTATTTTAATATGGATAACTTAATTACTGATATAGATAACACATTTTTAACTAGATCAAAGACATGTGACGTTGAGGACTGCAGACAATATCTTTCCGACTATCAAAATTCGCTAACCGTACTAACCCAAAACATTCGTAGTATTTATAAGAACATAGATAGCTTTAATATTTTTCTTCATAGACTTAACTTTGATTGTGATATAATGGTACTTACCGAGTGCTGGCTTTCTAATCGCCACGATAACCTCCCAGTAATACCAGGGTACAACTTATTACATACCACAATAAACCACAATCAGAATGATGGTGTGGTAGTCTATGCTAAGGAATCATTAAAGGTCACAGTCGAGGAACATACTCTACAAGACTGTATGAGTAATTGTTTAGTCATCAAAATTGGTACAAACACAGCTATAATCGCTATGTATAGATCCCCATCCTCTAGAAACTTAGATCCTTTTAACAATTCCATAAACCAGATTTTTCAAGCACTAAGCCCATTTAAGAATGTTATACTAACAGGTGATTTAAATATAAATATTGGCTCCGAAAACTGCGATGCAGGGACCCAAGATTACCTTAATATTTGCTTATATCATGGCTTTCTCCCCGCTCACACATTGCCTACTCATCAGAGCGGTTCCTGCCTCGATCATAATTATGATGATCAAAACCAGCCTATCGTATATTACGCTTGTTACTAACTCAACAATTACTGACCATCACGCAGTCTTACTCAACGTAAATTTAACGCTGCCTAAGCTAAAGCGTCCTCAGACTATTAGCAAATTAAATACAAACAAACTCGAATATGATTTGTGCAACATTGACCTTAGCCTAGTTTACAATACTGCTGACGCTAATCTGGCTTTATCGTACTTAATAAAACAAGTTCAACAAGCAATATTACGTAACACGACAGTTTCTACAGTAAATAAGAAATTTTACAATATTAAACCATGGATTACTCCAGGACTAATTCGGTGTATAAGACACAGAGATAAACTTCATCAGAAAACTAAAAGACACCCTGATAATCTAATAATTCAAACCACCTATAAAAGATACAGGAATTTCTGCAACAATCTCCTAAAGAATTTAAAAAATAATTACGATAAAACTGAATTAAATAAAGCAGGTAAAAATACCAAGCAACTTTGGAAACATATTAAAAACGTCACTAATATGTCTAAACAGCGTGAATCAAATTCGAGTTTATTGCTGACTAATCCTTCACCACTCTTATCAGCTAACAATGTAAATAACTTTTTTGTAAATATAGGGAAAACTCTTGCCGATCAGATTCCGAAGTATTGCGACCAACCATCTCTCCAAAAATCTAGCAATAGCTGTAACCCGAAATCTTTTGCTATGTTGGATACCGATGAAGATGAAATAACTCGAATCATTTCTGGGCTAAAAGACGACTGTGCAGTTGGATGGGATAACATAAGCAATAAGATCCTTAAGCTCTTTAAGCAAATTTTGGTACCTCCCTTAACGCATATATTTCGAATCTGTCTTTCCGAAGGAATTTTCCCTAGTTGTCTAAAAAAGGCAGTTGTAATCCCTATCTATAAATCTGGAAGTAAGGACGTAGTTAATAATTATAGGCCAATATCCTTACTCCCTTCAATTTCAAAAATTCTAGAGAAAATTATAAACAGTAGACTAGTTAATTACCTAGAATAAAACAACATCTTATCTCCTGCACAATTTGGTTTTAGAGCCAAACTGTCGACAGCAGATGCAGTGCATAGCCTGACTGATTATATTTCAGAAGAACTCGGCAAAGGAAACCAGACCCTGGGAGTCTTTCTCGATTTAGCCAAGGCCTTCGACACGGTGTCTACTTCTGTACTTCTGAACAAATTAGAGATCATAGGAATAAGGGGAACGCCACTGAAACTTTTTACTCACTATCTAGACCAACGGTACCAATGTGTTAGAATAGATAATATTACGAGCGATGAGCAGAAAAATACTGGTTTTGGTGTTCCTCAGGGGAGTATTCTGGGCCCCACCCTCTTCCTTATTTATATTAATGACTTGTGTAATCTAAATATTAAAGATGGCAAAATAATATCATATGCCGACGACACGGCGTTAATATTTAGCGCTAAAACCGGTAGCGAACTGTTCAAAATCGCTCAACTAGGTTTTAATACTGTGACTAATTGGCTTCATAGTAATTTACTAACATTAGATGCCGACAAAACAAAATATATTCACTTCTCCATGCGCAAGCCTCAACTTAACATTACTAACCCTTATCTATACGCACATCAATGTGGAAACCGTACAATCACCATGTGTAACTGTCCTTTGATCCACAAAACGAGCAACATAAAATACCTGGGGGTCATAATGGACGACACACTCTCTTTTAAAAAACATATTGAAAGCCTAGTTAAAAGAGTGCGCAAACTAATATATGTTTTTAAAAAATTGCGATCATTAGCAGATTCAAAATTAATCACGCAAGTTTATTTGGCCCTATGTCAATCTATAATTCAATACTGTATCACTTCTTGGGGTGGCGCACCAAAAACTAACTTGCTTCCTCTTGAAAGAGCTCAGAGAGCAATTTTAAAGGTAGCAAACTTCCATCCCTTCTTTTTTCCCACAGATCTCCTATATAAATCCTGCAATGTACTAACGGTTCGCCAGCTTTTCATCATGCACTTAGTATTAAAACAGCACACCATGCTTGCCTACAATGCCGACAACATTAACAAGAGACGGAATGATTTAGTATGCATATCTAATGCTACCTCAAAACATGTCTTTGTAGAAAGATTTTTTACTTTCCTAGGCCCATTCCTGTACAATAGATTAAATAGGAAACTAAGTATTTATAAACTAAATTACTATAGCTGTAAACAAATTATACTTAAATATTTATTAACCATCGACTATGCACAGACAGAAGACCTACTTATTGTTTGCAAATAGAACTGCTAACATGCTATTTTACTTTTATTTACCTATGTTTTTAATTTAGTTTTTACGTTATACTGATTGTTAATTTATTACATTAAGTACTTATAAGCACTTTCTAGCCTGAAACACAGGTTCAACCTAGTTCAGGCAAATTTGCAACTGTGCGCTATCTTATTTTAACTGTTAAGCTATTCATTGTAAATGTATCCCTTTTTATAAATAAACGATTATTATTATTATTAATTATAAGAAAATGATTCATATTTTGTCAATATTGCACGTCTGAGCAGATAATTTAAATTATTAGGTCATAAACTGGAGACGCTCCTTCCATGTTAGTGGGTGAGTCTGCGCGCGGGGAGATAGTGACGCGGCATTGTGACCATAAACTGGAGACGCTCCTTCCATGTTAGTGGGTGAGTCTGCGCGCGGGGAGATAGTGACGCGGCATTGTGACCATAAACTGGAGACGCTCCTTCCATGTTAGTGGGTGAGTCTGCGCGCGGGGAGATAGTGACGCGGCATTGTGACCATAAACTGGAGACGCTCCTTCCATGTTAGTGGGTGAGTCTGCGCGCGGGGAGATAGTGACGCGGCATTGTGACCATAAACTGGAGACGCTCCTTCCATGTTAGTGGGTGAGTCTGCGCGCGGGGAGATAGTGACGCGGCATTGTGACCATAAACTGGAGACGCTCCTTCCATGTTAGTGGGTGAGTCTGCGCGCGGGGAGATAGTGACGCAGCATTGTGACCATAAACTGGAGACGCTCCTTCCATGTTAGTGGGTGAGTCTGCGCGCGGGGAGATAGTGACGCGGCATTGTGACCATAAACTGGAGACGCTCCTTCCATGTTAGTGGGTGAGTCTGCGCGCGGGGAGATAGTGACGCGGCATTGTGACCATAAACTGGAGACGCTCCTTCCATGTTAGTGGGTGAGTCTGCGCGCGGGGAGATAGTGACGCGGCATTGTGACCATAAACTGGAGACGCTCCTTCCATGTTAGTGGGTGAGTCTGCGCGCGGGGAGATAGTGACGCGGCATTGTGACCATAAACTGGAGACGCTCCTTCCATGTTAGTGGGTGAGTCTGCGCGCGGGGAGATAGTGACGCGGCATTGTGACCATAAACTGGAGACGCTCCTTCCATGTTAGTGGGTGAGTCTGCGCGCGGGGAGATAGTGACGCGGCATTGTGACCATAAAATAAAAATCAAGTGAAATGTATCGACAGACATAATTAATATGATGTGGTATAGGTTGCACCGTGCGATAAGATATGGCCGACATAGCTGGTGCAGTGCAGATAACATCACGCCGGTAAGTATTCCGCGAAGGGTTGGCAGAGGGGTGTGGTACACCCACATTTTGTCAGTACCAAGTATGTAACAATGAACGAGCCTATTGTCATCAGCCGGGACCAGATGGACTGCTTATGCGAAATTGAAAAAACAACCGACTTGGCTATCAAACCTAGAACCTCATGCGGCTTGCCTGGTATAAAAATCATTTTCGTACCACTTGCTCATAAAAGTGACATTCTCTGCCACAAAAAGCGAACATAACAATAGTCATTTTTAATCTGTTAAAAACAGGGAAAGAAAATTGTACTGAATTTCATTCATCCTCTAGGGGGAGAATGTGATTTAAATTTGGAATACTTACCGAAATTTATACTGAACTCATGGACGTAATATATTGTTACGAGCTTCGGGTTCGTGACAATAAAAACTGCCGATTTAATAACCAAAAATAACAATTTATTTTACAACACTAATTACAGCTCAAACAGACTAATTATTAAAACACAATTACACTACTGATCACTCTTAATTCGCACTTGAAGATCGCTTGATGTTTTCGCTCTTGTCGCTTTATCCAAACTGTGTCGGTCGGCGCGCATCCCGGCCTTATATAGTGCCGCAGATAGTTCTAGAACCTTCCATTGTAGAAACATCTAGAATGTTTGAGTACATACCGGCCCCGACCGACTAGGTGTCGATAGTTCGAGAAAGTTCTACAAAGTTCTAGTATCGAATTTTCTAGAACGATCGTGACTCGACTAGTTCTGCTACTCGATACTAGATGGCGCTAGTGGTACCTAATGTCACCATGTACCAGGCATTAATTGTGGCGCGCAACACTGCCCCCTCCTAAGACATGCTCGTCCCGAGCATTATCAGCCCCATAATAACGCGCCAGTCGGTCCACATGGACGATCTTAGGAGTACCTCTTGCACCTTTCTGTATCCGGTAGGTTACGTCATTGATCTTTGTCACAATCCGGTACGGTCCGTCCCATTTAGCTTGAAGCTTAGGAGATTTCCCTTTGCTGCGGACTGGATTGTGCAACCACACTAGTGAACCTTCGTCGAACCCTTTATTGTTCATTTTGCGGTCATAACGGGTTTTCATCTTTTCAGACATTTGCTGGCCCGATTGTCTGACGTGCTCATAAATGTCATTCATTTTGTTCCGCAAGTCATTCGCATAATCGGTTATACTGCGTGGGGCATCAGGTGGTATTCCGGTGATCAGGTCTGCAGGCAGCCGTAATTCTCTTCCAAAGTTTGCGAAAGCGGGTGTCACCGATGTACTTTCGTGAACAGCGCTTCGATATGACAACAAAAACGGTTGTATGTGCTCGTCCCAATCTCGTTGCCGATTTTCCACAACCTTGGCTAGGTACCTCTCCAATGTCTGATTAAATCGTTCCACCATTCCATCCGATTGTGGGTGGTAAGAAGTTGTTCTCGTTTTATGAGTACCCATAACTCGACAAGTTTCCTGGAATATTTGGGACTCAAAATTCCTTCCTTGATCACTGTGAATCTCTAAAGGTACTCCAAAACGACATGAACTAACTTATCTGCAACTGTCGAAGCTTCTTGGTTTGGAATGGCGAAGACTTCCGGCCACTTGGTGAAGTAATCCATCACAACCATTAAATACTTGTTGCCACTCTCACTTACCGGAAACGGCCCCGCAACATCAAGGGCTATCCTCTCCCATGGTGCACCAACATTGTACAATTTCAATGCACCTCTACTGCGAGTCTGAGGTCCCTTTACAGCTGCACAACTTGTACATTTGCGAAACCAGTCCTCGACATCGTCCCGACAGTGGACCCAGTAAAACCGTTCTCGTATCTTCAGTAGAGTCCGTTTTACTCCCAGATGACCTCCTGAACAACCATTATGGTACAGCTGTAGAACATCCGGTACTTGAGCTTTAGGGACTACCATTTGCAAATGACAGCTGTCTCCCCGAGTATTTTCCCATTTACGGCACAGGACTCCATCCTGAATCACCAAGCTGTCCCATTGGGCCCAATAGCTTTTTGTGATCGAACTCATCGCTGAGACGTCGCTCCACCTGGGCTTAGGAGCTCTGGCCTGCATCCACTCCAGAATCGGCTTGATGTCCGAATCTTCCTGCTGTGCACGTTGTAGGATTTCCTTCCACTCTTTGCTGAGGTCTGTCCTGAGCATCCTCATAGGTACCAATTCCTTACCCTCTTGTCTAGTACCATGCTTGCGGTCTTCAGGACAAGGTCTTCTTAAAAATGCATCTGTGTTGCCATGAGGTTTCCCGCTGCGATGTTTGACCACAAAGTCGTATTCCTGCTGCTGCTGGGCGGTGCTGTTAGCCGCACTTCTCTCTGGAGACCAGACATCATCCCTTTCTGCAGTTCGCTTAGGGCAACTGGATCGAAGGTGGCCCTTTTCCCCACAGCCGTAGCACCTAGGGCTGTACCTTCTATTACGATCGCGAACTGTAGCCGCTACAACCTCCCTGACGCGATGAGAACGATGATCCTGCCGCACAGCTTCCACCTCCAGTGCATGGGCCAATGCGTCCTTAAGCGTCCCGTGGTGCCCGAGCTTCACAGCAGCTCTCACTTCAAGGTCGCGTATGCCGTCGATGAATGCCTGCACCAGGTTCCCATCAATAAGCGCAGGTACGGACTGGTAAGCTTTACGAACCAGCTTCTCCACTTCAAGGGCCCACTGCTGCAGGTTTTCGTTACTGCGTTGTACGCGATCCTTGAGCTGCGCACGAAACACGTGTTCCAGGTGAGCGTCACCATACCGAGACTCCAATGCCTCAAGGAGCTGCTCGTAAGTCACTTCCTTACCGAGAGCTTCCAGAACGGTTAAGGCCTGGTCGCGCAGGCCTAGGGTGAGGGCAGTCATGGCCTGACTTTTATTCCACCCGTTCGCCTTCATGACAGCCTCAAAATGGATTTTGTAGGCCGACCAAGAAGAAGTACCGTCGAACGGTGGCACTTTGAATCCACGTAGCGAAGGTGTTGTAGCTACGGGAGCTGCGATTCCATCCCCAAGTTTGAGGTAATCCAGCGTTTTCTTCACGTCAGCCATCACGGTTACCTTCACGTCAGCCATCACGTTGTCAACCCGATTATTTACTTGGTCGATTCGGGTTTCAGCTTCCGACAGGCGGTTGTCATGTTGAGCAACCTTATCCTTCACCTCCTTCATGTCTTTCCCGAAGGTAGCGTAAAGGTCCTTCATAAGGAGCATCTGCTCTTCCTGGCGGCGCACCTGCTCCTCCTTATCACGTTGGAGCTGTTCTTCCAACCGACGAGCCTGTTCCTCCTGTCGACGAGCCTGTTCCTCCTGTCGACGAGCCTGTTCCTCCCTGTCACGCAGCAGTTGTTCTTGCAACCGACGGGCCTGTTCCTCCTTATTCCGCTGGAGCTGTTCCTCCAACCGACGAGCCTGTTCCTCCTGTCGGCGAGCTTGTTCCTCCTGTCGGCGGGCCTGCTCCTGCAGCATCATCATCAGAGCAGCCAAATCTGGTGCTGATGATGCTGGAGCAGCTGTGGACGGGCCGGCCTCCGTGGTCGGTAGCTGGCCTTCCGACCTCTGTGGCGTTGCTCCACCGAATCGCCTCTGGTCCGTCTCTTGCTGGCGTTGACTCCGGGTACGGATACCCTCCGTGTCATCTTTGGGTAAAACCGGCATAATCCTTGCTTCTGACACCAATTGTTACGAGCTTCGGGTTCGTGACAATAAAAACTGCCGATTTAATAACCAAAAATAACAATTTATTTTACAACACTAATTACAGCTCAAACAGACTAATTATTAAAACACAATTACACTACTGATCACTCTTAATTCGCACTTGAAGATCGCTTGATGTTTTCGCTCTTGTCGCTTTATCCAAACTGTGTCGGTCGGCGCGCATCCCGGCCTTATATAGTGCCGCAGATAGTTCTAGAACCTTCCATTGTAGAAACATCTAGAATGTTCGAGTACATACCGGCCCCGACCGACTAGGTGTCGATAGTTCGAGAAAGTTCTACAAAGTTCTAGTATCGAATTTTCTAGAACGATCGTGACTCGACTAGTTCTGCTACTCGATACTAGATGGCGCTAGTGGTACCTAATGTCACCATGTACCAGGCATTAATTGTGGCGCGCAACAATATTCTATATATTACGTCCATGACTGAACTACATCTGTGTTTACACCATTGAGTTTGTATATAAAGCATTAAACATCTTTTTGAAAAAGGAATACGCATTTATTATGCAGTTATGATTATTAAATAAAATTACGAAAACCGACGAGGCTGTATGAGCTTGATACCTTTGATTTTCCGACAAAAAATATTTTTTAAGTTGATTATTCATACTCTATTAATAAAGTTGATTATCTTCTATATCTATATCTATACATAATAATATAATAAATCTGTAGACGAGGCGTTTCTGTACATTGAAAATATAAAAAAAAAGTTGGGCTGTGGATAACCAACAGATGCCATTTCATCAATTTTTGGAATTTTTGTCTGTTTGTCTTGCAATAAGTGGAAATACGTAACGACAGCTATTTATTTATTTATTTATTTAAAAGGTACACCAACGACCTATTCACTGGTAATATAGATATAATAATAAATAACATGCATTGAATTATGGTGAATTAGTCACTTACAGGCGTACACAGCACTCACATAAAAAATAACTTCTTAAATACAATAGAAAATTAATTAGGAGCAAAGCACAAAACATAAAATAAAAACAAAATCATAATCGATATCAGAATTAGTATATAAACCAAAATTATCATTAGTATCAGAATTGAAATTAAAATTAAAGCAGATTAAATTAAAAATAAATATAGGTAATAATAATAAACAGTAAAATTCATATTCAAAATTCAAAACAAGTAGAACGCGGTAACGAGTGCAATCCAAAATTGGCAAGCCGCACATGTGCCAAAAAACAAAAAATAAAAACATAAAGAAGTAGTAAACAATATAGGGACAAAAAAAAAATTAAGTTATGAAATTATGATTCATAGCTAATAGCTATTGGCGCGATATAGTAGGTACTAACGAAAACATATTGTGATCTTTAAAACATTATTATGTGTATAATCACGTCGTAAAGGCTTGCCTTTATGACGAAATAACTCTGATAGTTATGTCTGTGTTATTTAACAAAGTAATGATAATGATTAAATATAATCTATAGTTACACTATTTATAACTCGAGAACGGCTAAACCGATTTGGCTGAAAATTGGTGGGGAGGTAGCTTAGAACCAAGAGACGGACATAGGATACTTTTTATCCGGTTTTTTTATTCGGTTTTAGACAGACATAGTATTTAATACTTTTATTTACTTATAGGAGTAGGGTAGGCGTAGGTTAGGAGTAGGGTAGGAGCCGTGTAGGAGTAGGGTAGGACTAGGAGTAGGGTAGGGGTAGGGAAGGGTAAGGGGTAGGACACCACGCGAACGAAGTAGCGCCGGGCAGCTAGAAATAATTTATATGGCGAAACAACGTTGGCCGGGTCAGCTAGTTTCTAAAAATAATAGTAATTTATTGTTTTTATTTATAGTTATTGAGTGCCTTAACACACTTTAGCCGATATTTAATATATAACCTGGGGGATTTTTATTTTATCCTAAACTAGCTTCTGCCCGCGACTTCGTCCGCGTCAAATTTCACCCTCTTAGGGGTGGAATTTCGAAAAACCCTTTCTTAGTGGATACCTACTCTTCACAAAGAACACATCCTCCAAATTTCATGTCTCTAGGAGCAGCGGTTTAGACTGTGCGTTGATATATCAACAATCAGTCAGTTTACCATTTTATATACAATGTTGCAGGTTTTTCATAAAATTAGGTTTTTGATGAAAAACCGGAAGATGACACATTTTAAACTCAATTTCATCATAAACCTCTGTAACAATCCAGATTTTTGATCAAAAACCTGAACTAGTTTGGGTTTATGATAAAGTTGATTTATTTGTCATAAAACAAAGCAAACCCGTGATTTTGACAAGAACTTTATCATAAACCTAAATTAGTTCAGGTTTTTGATCAAAAACAGATTTTTGTTACAGGTTTATGATGAAATTGAGTTTAAAATGTGTCATCTTCCGGTTTTTCATCAAAAACCTAGGTTTTTGATCAAAAACCTAATTTTATGAAAAACTGGTGGTTTTTCATAAAATTAGGTCTTTGATCAAACTTAAAAAAAAAAAAAACGGTCTCTAGGTTAATTATTTTAATAAATGATTAAAAGTGTTTTAATTATGTTAAATTAGTCTAATATAGTCGAACCTAGTTATTAAGTATTATATACAGTGATTATAAAGTGTTTTTTGTCGCGAAAACTTCGTACAAAAAGGATTTAAAACCGGCTGTCAACTCAACGCACCAACGGTGACGGATTTCAAAATATCATCGATCCCGGGGAGTATTTTGTTTTATTTATGTGATTGTAGTTCATATTTACAGACCACAGAACATCACGAAGTACTGCTCAGGTCTCTGAGCTACGTCCATCACACACTGGCACGGTTTATGTCTCCTTTTGCTTGACAATTAGTGGAAGCAAAATCGATGACGAAAACATTCGCCCAGACAATAAACACTACATAGTTTACTGTACAAAAATAAGCTCATTACGAGCTCTTCCTATTATAAATATGTATACATAGTTAATTATAGCCTGTAATGTGTCTCAAATAGTGATGTGAACCGGTTTCATAAAAACCTAAAAAAAAACGGTTTTAGTAAAAACCGATAATCACCGGTTCTCATTGAAAAACCGAATACAATCACAAAACATGTATCAGAGTCTTTGATATGTATCCGAACACGAGTCTTTTCCGTTAAAAATATTGTCTATGGTACGGGAATCCCTCAAATTCCCATTTTAATATGCGACTAACTTCACTATACTAAAATATTCCAGCAGTGCGATTCTGTAACCATCTCACCGTGAAAACTTAGGTGAAGTGAGCGTGGAGTGAGCTGTCAATAGTGTCAATTCCTAGCAAAAACAAACTCACCTAAGTTTTCACGGTGAGATTTTTACAGAATCGACCGGCTGAGCTTAATAAAGGCCTCTCTTTTCAATTTTATTCCACGAATAAAAATTATCTGTCGATTGAAAAATCAGCGCTAAAAATGAAGTGTCACCAATTCACCATGTTTTTGTATATATTGTGTACTTTTTATATCAAATAAATAATTCTGATTTGATTAGAACACTTTGCTATTGGTTGTTTTGTTTTGTTCGGTCGCTGCTGGGGAGGGAAGTACTCCCCAGCTAAAGTTTTAGGAAGTGGTGAAGGGCAGGCGATTTGGGGTTATTATATAATTTAGACGTTCAAAAAGTGCTGATTCTCAGCCTAGTTTGATTATTACTGACTTTAGATTTTTATTTTAGGAGTTTTTTTTGTTGCCGATATTTTCCTTGCTTGTGAACAAGGGAATCGGCGCCATTACCATTGACAACTTAATTTGGTCGGGTTATACGCGGAGATTTAGTATGGAAAAGTAATGAAAGCCAATTTCTCTTAAAATACAACACTTAGGAATCTGAATTTTTGGTCGCTATAACTTCTTTATGGGTACTAATTTTTGTATAAATTTGGGAAGAAATCACCGAGTTTTTAATAGGGAAATCTTGAAATGAAAATTTGGCACCGTGACTACCGCCACCCCACCAATGGCATGGTATATCTCGTAAACTACTGGAGTACTAGTTTTGAATTTTGGGTACAAATTTTTTATGTAGGTTTGAGGAAAGCGACAAGCTTCTCTAACTTGGAATCAACATTCAACGTTGATTTCTCGGTAAATACAAAGTCAAAGTCAAATCATTTATTTCATATAGGCACATTAAAGGCACTTTTGAACGTCAAAAAAAAACTAAATAGAAATGATTCTAGTCGCCCATTCCAAAAGGTAGATTTCGTATGGAGAAGAATGGGCAAGAAACTCCACCGTTACTCTTTTAAAATGTTTTACAAGGTCTTGTATACATAATAAAAATTATATGTGAACACGATGCACCCATAATAAAATTAGTCTACCACAAAAGGTAAAAAGAATTAAAAATTAAGCAATGACAGGTAAATCAAATAAGTGATAGATACATGGTGCTCACATATTTACAAGTTATTTTAAAAAAAAAATGCAAAAGTAGTTGAACTTTAACAAGTGTGTGAGCCACTGTAGTCGCAGATTGTAAAAAATGAAATGGAACAAGTTTGATGTTGTGATGACAAATGTTAGAGTTCTGTTTTTTTACGAAATAAATCATATTTATGGGTACTAATTATTTGTATACTTAATAGCTGTAGCGTGCCCCCTTTTTCGGCGCTCATGGTGGTCCTGCTGAAGGGAGCGTGACTGCCGCCGGACCACCTTCGATGGTTCAAGTACTAATTAGTACCAATTGAGTACCTACTAATTATTTACCAAATATGGAAGAGATTGGCGTTGGTGGGGCGGAGGTAGTCACGGACATCAAAAACCGGCCAAGTGCGTGTCGGGTCACGCACAATGTAGGGTACCGTAGTAGCCCCGTTATCACTAAGTATATAGTACGATTCTGTTGTTCTTTATTCTGAATATAATTATGTAATGGTAAAGATATTAGGAGTTAATGGTTATAATAACAATATGCGCGAGGGGAAACTTATGATAATTTATTATGGTTTTTTTATTTCATATTTTGTTTTTTAATGCAAGTCTTTACCCGTCATAAACAAGTAACTACTTCGTCTTAGTCACTGCTAAGGATTTTGTATTTGGTACAAAATTATCCAACACCCAAGTTCAACGACTATTACTGCTAAACTAATAGTTATCTTAATTCCTATAGTTTTCCTTTAAAGTTCATGAAATGCACTATCATCTTGAATTTTTCCAGATTTTTCAAGCCAGCAGTTTAGCTTTTAGAGGGGGGGGGGGGGACGCCCTACTGGAACAATCATTTTCAATCTTTAGCAACCCTCAAGTCATTTTAGAACGATACCCCACACGATGGGGTAGACGACGAAAAAATATTCATTCCCACTTCACATGTAGGGGGGCTACCCTAAAAAAAAAATATTTTCTAAAATTTTATTTTACCACTTTGTCGGCGTAATTTATATACACACTCCTGCAAAATTACAGCTTTCTAGTACTAAACGGTCTCTTAGCAAAACCTCGGACAGACAGACGGACATGACGAAACTATAAGGGTTCCTTGTAGGTACTACGGAACCCTAAAAAAGTACTCAGTGAGAGCGGGGGTCCGGAGGGGCCAATCGGCTCTCAATTAACTTAGTGATGTGAACCGATTACAATTTTCAACACCGGTTTATACCGATTAGTTAATTATTAAAACCGGTTTTTTAAGGTTTTTTTTTAGGTTTTTCCTAAAAAGTCCGTGGTCAGTCGTCCGTACGTCCGTCCGATCATCACAGTCAAATATTTATCAATTTTCTTTTTGTTACTTGCTGCGGTCATTTTCAGAGTAGTATGAAATATGGGGCGTGCGCGTGGAGTCTCCGTTGGTTTTTCTTGTGTTGTGCCAGTAGACGTTCCCTGTGCCTGTGTGTCACCTGGCTGATCACCCACTTCACCTCGATCCACCTCCACTGTAGCCTGGGGATGGTTTCTCTTAATATGTGCCAACATAAATTCGAGGTTCCTCATCCAACTTTGATCACTTTAGCGCTTATCTTACACTTTGCAATAAGATTATCAATCTTCTCAAAATAATTTCTTGTACTTGATTTTACCTTTTACTTTAGGCATTTTCGCAAACAAACATGTCAACTCCAAATAATTCGCAAGCGAAATTCGGTGCTATTCTGTAAAAAGATCACCGTCATAACTGTGAAGTGAGCTTAGTGAGCTGTCATTCCACCTGATACTAAGGATTGACACTATTGACAGCTCAGTAGCTCACTTTACCTAAGTATTTTCACGGTGAGATTTTTACTGAATAGCATTACTGGAATATTTTAGTATAGTGAAGTTAGTCGCATATTAAAATGGTATATCGGGGGATTCCCGTACCATAGACAATATTTTTAACGGAAAAGACTCATGTTCGGATACATATCAAAGACTCGGATACATGTTTTGTGATTGTAATCGGTTTTTCAATGAGAACCGGTGATTATCGGTTTTTACTAAAACCGGTTTTATTTAGATTTTTATGAAACCGGTTCACATCACTAAATTAACTCTTGTGCGGGTTTAAAGCGACAACACAAGCCGTCACAGAACAGATAATGTGAGGAGTAATGATAAGCAAGAGATAGGTAAAAAATTAATAATAGTCTCCGGATATTTCTTTTATTAAAAAAATACATGATTTCATCAGTAGTAAGAATTTTTGTACTTAATTGTAACACGGAATGCATATAAATCACTCTTATAGTTTGGCCTTCTACAATGTGATCAAGGCATATTTAAAAAAAATCTAATAATTGTCTTAAACTTACAGCAACCTCAACAGTATCCTTATTTCTAGTTGGAAAAAAATAATAGAAAGTAACAAATTATTAACATCCAACACTGATAAAGTAAAAGGAAAATAAAATTTTCGCAATCAAAAAAATATTCTATACAACTTATAACAAGTGCTTTCAATGCTTTTTGCATCACTTTCTTACAGTTAATTTCATATTAGTTCATTTAATATGCAGTTTATTCTATAAAATAAACTGAATATGAAATGTCTTACACTACTAAATGTTTTTTAAAAATAATGGATGGAGATTTCGTCCCCTTCTTTCGAAGTTATTGATAGTTTCTCCACAATCCTTAGATTTATTAATGATGGAAGAGCCTGAGATTGGTGTGTGCGAGTATAATCTTGTGTTCATTGCAAGCTGTAATCACCTCCTGGGGGCCGATTCTACTAATAAAATTCTTCAAAAATCGCAATAGAACCACAACTGAAACGCGGTTTTTAAGCGTTTTCGCATTCTACAAATGAACAACGACTCCACTGCAGTTACGTTTTAGTTTAAACCAATGTCCGATCGAAACAATTACAAACCCTATTCTGCTAACAAAATCGAACATGAGCGTGACGCTAAGTCACATTCTAATATTATTTTGACATTTGTTAGAATCGAAACAAAACCGTTCATCTGTAAAAATTCACGGTTGAACCTCAGAGTACTTTTACTCTAGGGGTTGAATATAAGTTAATAAAGTGCAAATTTTACCGCATCGATCTAGGGGGCCGATTCTACAAACAAAATTCATCAAAAATCGCCATGGAACTACGGCTGATATGCGTTTTCACATTCTACTAATGAACAACGTTTCTACTTCGATTACGCCAACGGTCGATCGAAAAGATTTCAGAACCTATTCTGCTAACAAAATCGAACATGCGCGTAACGTTTAGTTCTTACCCACAATTATGTTTCGTCACATTCTACTATTATTTTGACACTTGTTAGAATCGAATCGAAGCGGTTATCTGTCAAAAAATCACGGTTGAACTTAAGTTGGTAAAGTGCAACTTATACAGAGTCGATAAAAAATTGCTTTCGTCGTCTGACATAGGATTATGATGTTCTATATGGATTTTCTTGAACTTGCCCACGAGGTTGACATCGGGAACGTAAGAAGGAGAAATTTCTCGTCAAGATTATACAATAATGCTTTTTTCTCGTCAAGATTATACAATAATGCTTTTGACCTCACGCATCGTCAGTTCGTTAAAACGTACCGACTCTCCAAAGACCTCGTAAGAGCTTTGATTGAAGGAATTAGTCCTCACATGCCCGTCAATCTTCGTTCTGACGGTATTGATACGGAAACAAGGTTAGTACATATTTACTATCGTTTTGCGCCAGTAGGTACATAGGTATGTTATAATGTGATCAATTATTCTTTAACATCTCTATTCTCGTTTTAGATCTTGGTTGCACTGGCTTTTTATGCAACTGGTTCATACCAAACACTGGTAGGCCAGTCTCAATGTCATGCCGTGTCACAACCCTCAGTTTCTCGAGCAATAAAACAAGTGACAGAATAGATGTACATATTATGCCACATATTTTTAAGAAGTATGTCAAACCAAGCACCAGAGAAGACCGTAATGAAATCAAAAGAGGGTAAGCACAATGCAATATTTTCCATATCTATTTGTTTGCACACCTAGACTAAGATCCTAATTTATATAAATAATGTGTTATATTTTGCAGATTCAATAGAAAGTTTGGCATTTCTGGAGTTCTGGGGTGCATTGATGGCACACATGTTGCTATAGTACCCCCAACAATTCATGAAGAGCGGTACTTTAACCGAAAGAGATATCATTCCTTGAATACTTTAATTGTGAGTTGTTTCTTCTTTATTACCCACGACGGTATGTGCGTTTGGAGTGAGAGGATGTGTTTGTGCAAACCAATGTTGCCATTTATCTCCAAAATTACTAGTCCAATTTTGATGTGGTTTTCATTGATGGGTTTGAATTTGATTGGTGCATGTTCTTAGATAGGTGTTACGATGTCAACTCACCAGGGGGCACTGCAGTAAACATTTTTTGTGCTAAAGCAAAACTACTAGTCTGATTTGGATGCGGTTTTCATCATCAATAATGGCTTTGTGGTTGATTAGTGAGGATTCTTAAATCACTAGGAGGCGCTGCAGTATTATATTTTATTTTAGCTACTACATATTATGTTTAATGAATGAACCTATGCTCTTTAGAAAGTTTGAACTAAAAAGCAAAATTAAACATTTTAATTTTGCTTTTTCGGTTCCCACGCACAATGGTCCACTGAAGGACTAAGTGCAGAAACCAAACCCATACCATAGATAGATATACATTATCAGTCTATAACATGCCCACTGCTGGGACACAGGCCTCCTCTCTGTGAGAGGTAGTGGGCTGTAAACCACCACATGGGCCCAGTGCGGGTTGGTGGATGTCATGTCATCGAATTTTTGGTTCAAGGACATGCGTTTTCCTTCACAGTTTTGAAAGCAGTGGTGATTTAAATAAATACACAAGGTGCCTGTCTGGGTTCAAACTCAATATGTACAACTCATAAGTCGGGGCCGATACCACTGCTCTAATTGTAATATTAATTTTCTTTTCGCAGGTGCTTATTAGTAGACAGAAAGCTGCACTCCTCTCAACTGTTGAAATCTTATTAAGATTAGTAACAAAAGAAAAGTAATTGTGTCTCATTAGCGACAGTTGAACTCGGATTTTATTTTGGGTTTAAATAAAACATACATAATTTATTGTAACATAAATTATTTATTAAAGACTAAGGATTTGGTATATTTTTATTGAAGTTTTTTAATATAATTTATCTTAACATTACTCAAGTTATTTTTATTTCAATCAGTCTCATTAACCCACAACAAAGATTCGTGTAGGTCAGAATGACGGGTGTATTGTTACAGAAATGAAAATGCTATTTATGAAAGGAATGTACAGACGCCAGCACATCAAGCAACTACAATCTGTCAAATATCTTTAATAGATTTTCAACTTTATCGCTAAACCATAAGGTTCAAAGTTGATTGAGAAAATTTGACAGTTTCGGGTAGCTTGATGTGCACAAAATAAAATAAATATTTAACAGCGATTTTTCCTTGGCGGAATTGGAAAGCATAGAGAGTCCATTATACACACGGACAGCAAAGAAGTTCAACATATCTACGATTTACTTTGAGTATTCGTTTTAGGCTAATACTGATTACTTATTCATCAAATCAAATGTCGCACCAAAGACCGTTATTGTTATTCTATAACTAATGTTAAGCGACGGAACGACGCGTCTGTACCTTCAATGTACAGACGCCAGCACATCAAGCTACCCGAAACTGTCAAATTTCCCCAATCAACTTTGAACCTTATGGTGTAGCGATAAAGTTGAAAATCTATTAAAGATATTTGACAGATTGTAGTAGCTTGATGTGCTGGCGTCTGTACCTCATAAAGAGAGGATTATTTACATTTAAATTGTACAAACGAATCTTGTGTTATCAATAATGTAACCAGAAAAATTGCTTTTCTGCCACTTGATACCAAAAAAAAAGGAAAGCAAAAACATAGTGCACACACAACACAAAATGCACTTATCCTAAGTTACATTAGCTCATTAAAATTTGGGCACTTTATGAGGCTAGTGATTCACCTTTCAAACCTTATGACAGATATGTAGTTTTAACTGCTTACAGCATACACTTTACACACAATAACCATGGATACATGATGACAATATACAAATTATTTAGTTATAATTTACTGATTGCAAGGTAACATAAAAATACATAGTAAAATATGGTTAAACTGCATGTTTGTCTGTTCTTGAATCAAGTTAACTAAATAAAAACAACTTAAGGAACATCAATATAAGAACGGGGGGTTTTTTCATTTTCTTCGAGGTGCACTCTAAAGCGTTTAAATCTTCTCTCCTTTTGTCATCCTCTAACATCTCGCTACAGTCAGATGTAGACTCCATTTGAAGAGATTTTATGGATATTGATGATTCTGTGTGAGTTACGGAGGGAGTATAAGAAGTATCACTATCTGATTGTTCTATTTGTTTGGCTATGTATTCAAAACACTTATACTTGGTCTTGATGGGTTACTATTAACACCATGCTTGATTTTAAATGGTGGTTTAGAAACAGAATGTAGAAACAGCTTCAATGGTGATGTCATCTAATTTATCGAACTGACTTTTGTTTGGTTAGCTTTACTTCTGAATGTTTTACATACTAATGAGTACTTGAACTGATTTATCCAACAGTCTTGGTGTTCATTGGGAAACTTCTTCAACAATCTGCTGAACTGTAAAACAAATGTTTTGTTATTTATGTGCAAAGTTATAATTATGAACACAAATAGGAGATTACTAGGATCTATGTAGTTTTGAGTGTACTGACAATGTATGTAATAATACTGAGAATAAAGTTAACTTCTTCAATGCTATATTCTATGTTATAAATGAGTTAATAAAATATGTACCTGAACTAGCAGATGCAATTTCTTCAGAACTTGATTGTTCTTTATCTACTTATACTTTTTTCTTTGAATTGCTTTTCACTCTTTAAGAACCATTATCCTTCGTTTCTTAGCAATACAGGGTCTCTCTGTTGTGTCAGATGTTTGTGTATCCCCATCTGGTTGGCAAATACTTTTTTTGGGCATACATCCTGGTTTTGGTTTCATACGTACTTGTGATACTCTATATAGTTTCCATATCATTTGGCAACTGAAAAAAGAAAAGTAAACAAAATTGATAAAAAGAATGCTCTCCAAGACCAAAACAAACATAACCTCAATTATATTAGTTATTTCATAGCCTCAATATTTCAACTATTTCACGTCAAACGAACATTTTAAGTTTAAAACCTATCAATACTTAGTAACATACTCACATCAAAATGGTCTTCACAGAATTAGAGTGGCGAATTCGTGAATAAGTCGTTCGGGTTTCGCCGTGCGAGCTTTATCCATTGATCTCATTTTTTTTCTTGTTTGGGACATAAATAAACACCTTGTTGGGTGTGTGGTTATTGATGTGTTTTTACACTGTGGCACTGCACACCACTTATAAACTTGGGTTGGGTCTTATATCGAGTCGCCTGAATCTGAGGTAAGTGTGAATATGGTTCGTACTAAGCGATAAAATGTATTTTTTGCTGCCGGAGACGCGCTAAAATATTTTAATTATTATTTCAAAAACTTACAAATACATAAAAAGGAACGTAATTTTGATACATTTCGTAGCGATTTCGATGCTCCGTTTGTCGAAATGTGTGAAACGAAACGTAAGCCGCCACTCTGTTTACATTGACAAATACTTTTGGCGTTCGTTTTGTCATTCCGTTGCTCTCGAGTTTACGTGAATTTTATATGTTGCTATGATTATTAGCTCCCCGCACCCTAATGAGTAACAGATCCTACCCAAAGCACACAGACTTGTGTTGGTTAGGTTAAGTTAGAACGGTGACCACTTAGCGCGAGCCGAGCGAGTTGTGTTGGTAGGTTAGGTTAGGTTAGAACAGTGACCACTTAGCGCGAGCCGAGCGAGCAAAGCGAGCGTGCCGCGGCAGCGGCCGGCGAAGCGCCAGAAAGTAACTATCTCCCCGTACCCTAATGAGTGACAGATCCTACCCAGAGCAGACAGGCTTGTGTTGGTTAGGTTAGAAAATTTTATTCAAAGTGGAATAATAGAAAAACTACGCATCTCCGGCAAGAAAAGAATCCGGGGGGTGAAACAGCCATCCCCCACCCTCCCCCCGACACCCCTCCCATCTTCGTACGAAGGCGACTTGACATAAGACTTTAACCGACAATTTTGATTTTTGATGTTACCTAGGTAGGCGTGACGTCTCACGTCAGACCCGACGCCATGACCACAGAACACTATTCATATTTAATAGTAGTCTATGACACTATTACTCCTAGCGGAGGCCATGACACTGCGAGCTGTTTTCGCGCCCTATTGAAAAAATATTAGAAAAATGGCTTTAAACTTCGTTAAACTTTAGTTTATTACCGAAATAAAGGTGTTTTCGTGTATAGTAAATGAGAACCTACATTACGGAAGAGGATTTCAAAATCTTTCGTCATGCCTAGTTAGGGACACGAAAAAAGTATCGATACTTTGTAGTATCGAGGTACATTTCCATTCGATACGAAATACTTTTTACTCGATACTTTGTATTCGATGCTTTTACTCAATGAGTACTTTTTGGCAGGTATCGTATCGAATAAGAAATTAAGTTTTAAATGGGTAATCTTAGAAATTACCCATTTAAAACTTGCGATCTTCTTTATTCTTTACGGCTTATGTTTACTAATTATGGCAACGCCATCTAGTGATTGTACAGAGGAGGAATGGGAACTTTAATGTATATGCCTATAGTACTAAATAATTTAATTTTGTTTCTATTTTTTTTTAATTGTTGAAGTTACAGTTTTCTTTTTCTATTATTGTATTAAAGTGTACCAATACCATTTGTTTTTTCATGTCCTGCTCTACTGAAGTTAAACTGACGTTATTTACTGACTGATATTGACCTATGCTCTATGCGAATTAGGCACTAACCCGAGGGCCACGAAATGCGACGCTCCAAGCGGATTCGCCTTGCGCTGCAAGCGTCAGCGTCGAGCGTCAAAAACAAATGTATGTCTAATAACTACGAGGCCACAAAGTAGCGCTGCAAGCAGCAGCGAAATTTGCTACGAGTGAATTTGCACGAGCCTTGGATGATCCGACGCGCGTTTTATATGAGCGTCGAAAACAATTAATTGTATGAGAACATTCCACAGTGTGCACGAAACAGTCGCTCCGATAAAGCGGTCGCTCCGCGCGTCTGTGTCTAAAACAAATTGTTTTGTTTTTGTCGCGTTTATAGTAACTAATTCAATATGAATATTGAAGAATATCACTGCAATCCGAAATTGATTGCGTTATGGATGAGTTCACATCTGCAACATAAGTTGAGGAATGTTGTAAAAAAATTGGGAAGAAATTAAAATTCTTTTTTAAGATTTATTAACAATATTATTATAGGTATTTTTGACAACGACATTTTCACGTGTTATGTCGACGCGTGCTCACTCTGTACTCACAGAGCATGTTACTGAACTGATTCATTCCCCCACCGACGTACACGCTACAGGCGAATATTTGAAGTTCGTGGCCTTGCTTTTGACGCTTAGAAAAAACACTTGTAGCGAATTGACGCCTCAAGCGTGGCGTTTATTTCGTGGCCGGCATTTCGAGGCATAAGAAAAGTACTCGATACCTTAAAGTATCGATACTTTTGTTTCGATAGTTACTTTTATGAATACGATTTTTTTTTTCGATACTACTCATGAGTACAGTATCGATACTTTCTATTCGATACCGTGTCCCTATGCCTAGTGGTATGTCTTTGACATAACCGAAACGTTTCGTTTCAAGTATTTGGCCAGCAACTGACGTAGAACGAAACGTTCTTCTGAGTTTTTATAATTAAAAAAGTTGAAATGTTGTATGTGTAACAAAAAAATATACAATACAAAAGTTTAATTATGGTCTAAATTTCATTTTGTATTCAAAAATACTTTCGGTGACATGTATTCGTAATAACATTTTTAGATTCAACTTTTTTTTCTGTGGTATTATTAAAACATACTATTTTGCATGTTGGTAACACAGGTTACCCGCTAGTACGTGCCCGATACGTTCAGTTTCGATTCAGTTTCCAGTTTGCCTATGAAATAGTAGAATGACTTTTTATGTAACTATCGAACGGAGATCGAAATCGAACTGTTGCTAAACCACAATTTGATCGTGTAACGTTGCAAATTAGTAGAATCGGCCCCCAGTACCTAGTCGATAACTTATCTAACTACCTAATCGTTTATTACTACGTACTCCTTTACTAACAATGCGCGCAGAACGCAAAATCCCAAGGTTTCACAAAACTAATGACGTGTGCGTCGTATCGTATACGTTCTTTAAAAAAAAACTTAGCCAAAACATTTTATAGGTTAGCTGCGCCCCGCGATTTCACCCGCGTCGATCCCGTGGGAATATCGGGATAAAAATATAAAGTGTCAGCTACCTCCATACAACATTTTATCAAAATTGGTCCAGCCGTTTGAGCGTGAAGAAGTAATAAACATACACACACACACACAAACTGCCGCCTTTATAATATTAGTGTGATGTGATTAAATTAGCTGGCAAAACTCTGCAGACGTGAAGGGTGTATGGACCAAACCTGAAAACGCGAAAAAAAAAAATCTGCTGTTCCCTACATTTTGACGAGATAAACGAACATAAACACTAACGTAACGATAACAGATACTAGTTACACACGATAAATAAAATACAATGTCCTGCATTAAGAGGGCTTACAGGACCTAAACGCAAAAAACGCAAGTTTTAGAAACAATAAAAGTACTTTTATGATCGACTACTAACAGTAAACAAAATGAAAAAAATATATGATATTCTTCAGGTTATATGCTAGGTGGATAGTGTGTTGAAAACATAATACAACTAATTTGATACGATAGAAAAAAATCATGAAGATATCTCTAAAAACTTTCTTTTTACAATAAAAACCATACTAATATACATACCATCATTCTGATTTTTTGTCAGATTATTCACAAGCAACATACTAAAACTACTGTTTTAATTTTTAGTCCAAACAATAGATTTTTTGTACTTAGTTGAATAATTGCTTCATATTTTGCAATAAATTACCAGCGTTGTGTCATCGCGCTTCTCTTTCTTTTCTATGCAGTCCGACAGTGACCGCGCTTGTAAGCCCCTTAAAATAAATAATTTATTATTTTAGTGGGAGAAATTCTTAACGTGCACGTTAAGTGTATCATTGGAAATCATTATTAATAGTTACGTTTATTTCACAGGCTGAGCAGATCTTCAAGAAGATCTGTCCAGGCGAGGAGTTCCTGCCCCGCGCGCCCGACCCTGAGGAGATCGTGTTCGAGGATGACGTCACGCACGGGCCCGAGTTCCAGCGCGAGCACGACGATGACGGCGACGCAGACGCACCCAAGCAGTAGGCGCACACGCATCGTGCCGTGTTACAGTTCTATCAGCACATTTGAGCGAGTTGTCTTTCTTCCATGGCCCTAGAAAATGTGGATGGAACCAATTTATACCGACACCAACATTATTCGCCTCCGCAGACACCCACAAAATCGCTATCGCAAACAGCACCATAATAAACAAAGGTGCCTCCACTCTTTCCTAGGTCCACGAGTTTTTTTGCTCTAGTTTAAGTCAATATGAATTCGATGATTTAAATATTATAAACACGCTTAAACGTGCTGAATTCAGCTAAGATGTAATCTCAGTAAGATTTATACGCTTTAGTCGCTTGACTTCGTGCATTCCGACTGGTGCGTTAGGTTTGAGAATGTAAGAGACAGACGTCGTTAAGGCATGTACTCAGGTTTCACGAGTGTGCTTATCGAAATTTGAGACCGGCTAAGTCTGCATCTGCCATGAATTCATTAATACTGATAAGCGAACTTATCGCTTTGATAGTTTTTGTAACCGCGTAACAACTGAGACTTAGCCGGTCGCTTTCTACGTCTATCTGTGGTTTGTCAGGGTAGACTATCAGCTGGGTTGTCTTGATATAGTCAGCAAGATCAACTCCAAGCATTTTGAGGCTAACAATAATTGTAAACGATACTTATAGTTAATTCAGCCAACGTGGCGCCAAGATCTTGTTGAAGCCCAGTGTAATACTGACTTGATATCATTATTAGGTATTTAAGATATATTTGTATTATCACAAGGTTGCTACCTACGCTCTCTACAGATCTACGATGTTTTATTTCGCGGTATTGACGACTAATGAGTTTGGTTTTAAGATGAAGGAGTATTATTATTCGACGACTATTACGTCGTGTGCAGATGCGGTAGTATTGCTAGCTATGATGCAGTTTTTAAAATGTTAAGCATAACATTTTTGGACGCACCAGTCTAAATCATAGATTGTAGCACATATAATTTTTATTAAGTTATTTAGCACTTTTATGATATTTATTGTCAAATTAAAATAATCATGCCTGCTTGTGCATTTATAATTCCAATAAATTGTGATTATTAGTAGAAGTGTTGTTTTCTTTATCGATCACTCTCCCCCTACAAACCTGTCATCCGTCACATTGTAGATGTCGGGAATCCTTTTGCCATGCGTACATTACAGCCGCACCGGGCTTACGGGCCCTAGCGCAACGCATTTGCATACAAAAACGGGCGGTGTGGTCCGCCTGTAGTGTGCGGTGGTTCTTATAAAATGTATAAGGCAAGGCTAACCCACCAGTTTTGAGGGTGGGCCATAATTTGGATACCGTGTCAGCCGGCGGGCCATCTTGTTAATAAATCTTGCCTACATTAATTAAACAAAACTAAGTTACACGAGTAACTTTAGTCTTGCTTATTCAAAACATTTTTTTTTTTTAATTTGCGACGTGTGGCCTTGATGTAGTCGGTATCGCTCACACGGTTGATTTCGGCGGCCAAATGTGGTCCGTATGTCGCACTATCGGAGATGTCTCCGATAGTGCGACATTAGGGCCCGAACCGCCGTTACCTACTAAATAAGCTTTTGATAAACCCTCATCCACTTGACTTGAGAAGCAGGAAGCCGTGCTAGATTTGTGTCTTGGCAGCTAACAAGATAAAAGAGTAATCTTATTAACACCTAGCTGTTGTGTATTGTTTATGAAGTCTTTTGTTGGTTTGTGTATAAATGTAATAAAAACGAAGATATTTTGATTCACACTTTATTTTCCTTAAAACTTGATTTTTATCACAAAGCAACAAATTGCTTAAGTATATCTTAAAACACCAAGAAATAAACATAATAAAATATTAAAATGGAATACTCTGTTGCAATGGATAACATACACTTATATAATAATATTTATTTTTAACACCTAATTGCATTCAAACTCATAGTCTTCTTATCATGTAAAAATTGATTATTTTCTTCAAAAATTAACTAGATCTTTCCTTACATTCAAATATACATATTACATTGGTTTAGTTTTTATGTCTCCGAGACATTATGACACTTTTTCAAAATAATCGTTTCTCATAAGAGAACAAGCTGTGTACATTGCCTTCCAATTGGGCGGAGTAAGTCCTCTTCATGAATCTCAGATCTCCAGAGTAGCTCATTTCACGTAAGATGTCAACTGAGCGAGCCCCAATGTCTTGGCAGCTGTGTTGCATGCCTGCCTGTAGGTATGGCAGGAACCGCAAAACTGAGCCCTTGTCCACAATGCTTCCACTCACTCCCTGTGCCACTCTGTGCTTGTCAGACTCCTTGTGGAAGTATCTGCTCATTGCTGAACCTTTTCCATCCTTGTTCTCCATAGCTTCTAAACTACCCATTCCTCTGTACTTCTTCAACCTGACTCCATCAGAAAAGAAGTATTCTCCAGGTGCTTCTGATGTTCCAGCTAGCAGAGAACCCATCATGACAGTTGTGGCTCCCAATGCTAATGACTTGACAATGTGACCCACAGATTGTATTCCACCATCTGCAATAACTGGCACATTGAACTGACGAGCATAGGACGACACTTGATACACTGCAGTTGCTTGAGGACAGCCACAAGCCATTACTTCTTGGGTTATGCAGATAGAGCCACTGCCCATGCCGACTCTCAAGGCATCAGCCCCAGCATCAATAAGATTCTTAGCTTGTATTCTTGTCACAACATTACCTCCAATCACTTGAATGTCAGGGTAGGTCTTCTTAATAAATTTAATCATTTCAATCTGATATACCGAATTTCCTTGAGATGAATCAAGAATAATCACATCCACTCCATTATTGACTAGCAACTTCAGGCGTTCTCTGTCTGTTACGCGAGTTCCAATTGCAGCACCAACCAAGAGCTGCTTGTTTGAATCTTTAGATGCATTAGGGTAGCTTCGAGCCTTCTTTAAGTCAGTTCTTGCAATAAGAGCAACCAACTCACCATCTCCATTAATAATAGGCAATTTACCTTTCTTGCTCTTTTCGAGAATGTAATTGGCATCTTGTAAAGTGACACCAGACTGAGCAGTTATCATATCATGAATGGGTGTCATTACTTCCTTAAGACTCAGTTGAGGGTCTCCCTCCCTGAAGTCAATATCTCTAGAAGTGACTATACCAATCAGGCGCCCTCCCAGCTTGCCATTTTCTGTGATGGGATATCCAGTAAAACCATTTTTTTTCTTTGCTTCAATAACATCAGCTACAATATTGTCGGGGCCCATGCACACAGGATCCCTGATGAACCCATGTTTATACTTCTTCACTTTGTGAACTTCATTGGCCTGGTACTCTGGTGTGCAGTTGTGGTGGATGATGCCGATGCCACCACAGAGTGCCATCGCTATCGCCATGTCGGCTTCGGTTACGGTGTCCATAGGAGCGGATACGAGCGGTGATTTCAGGTTTATTTTTTTAGTAAGAGGCGACGTTAGGTCGACTTCCTCAGCGGTGAAGTCTATGTACCCGGGTAGCAACAGGAAATCATTGTAGGTCAGCCCTTCACGGTTTTCGAAGATCTGTGCTGCAGAGAGTCCATCGCGAAGGTCAACTTCGGCCTTGACAGACATTTTAGTGGCACGTGGACGTTAGGATGCTATCTGAAGCGTCTGTACTATACAGTAATCACGACTTTATAGTCTGTACGTATGCCGATCCCTTATGAAAGTCTTATATACCTCAAAAAAGAAGATTCAACATCACACAAAAGGTAAAAGAAGAGTCATTAACCAAATAAAACCTGTATCTTCAAGCTTCAAATACTCTATAATAGTGGACAATTTGAAATTAATGCCATTATGTTAAAATTAGTTATCCACACACGTGTACGGCTCCGAGACTTTGCATTGTGTGCACAGTTTCTACTTATGTCAGGCAATTGTAATCCGAAACAAGTATAATCTTGACAGTTGTATAAAAAAGTTTGAACTTGTTCCCTTGTGTAATTATTTATACTAATTAATTATACACGTACTTGTGTCAATGAGAAAAAAATCACGGAAATATTCGTTATTTACCTGGTTTTGTAAGTTTTACAGCCAGCTGCAGTGGATAGTAACTGATGTCCCAGACAGATACCAAATACAGGTTTCACGTTTGCCTTGTCTTGAATGATTGAGCGCATATTGTACACCACTTTCTTACACTTGACCGGGTCACCTGGACCGTCACTGATGAACAGGCCATCGTACTGGCTGGGGTCCACCTTGTGGTCCCATGGTACTAGCACAACCTTAACGTTTCGGTTGATCAAACACCTGATTTGGTTGTACTTCAACCCACAGTCAACAGCCATTATTGTTACTTCACCGCTGGGGTTGTATATTTTGGGGTCCTGAAAAAACAGTTGGTCACTATCACTATAGAAACAATAGTTACAAATTCTCGACTCACTAGTTATTTTGATTCATGATCTTAACGATCAGCTGCATCAGAATGTGATTTTAATAACAAAATGTTGAAGAAAAACTCCAAGAGGAAACATAAAATATTATGTAACATGTAGTTATGCGTAACGCAATGCAATATTGTACAGTAAGTAACAAATACAACGGACTATTTTCCACTTTTGAGATCTACCTATATTGAATAAAATTAAAAAAAGATTTTTTGTTTGTGATTGAAATGAGTAAACTAGTGGATTTAAACTATACAATGCAGGGCGCATCTAAAGACAAAAAATAATCGTTAAGATAGTCTACGAAAGGCCGATGAAACTTGTTTACCTAAAAAATGGTTAGGCTCACCTTAACAGACACTTCAGCGACCAGATTCCTGGCATTCGGGTCCGATAGAGCTGGCAGTGGTCCAAACGGTGGGACTCCCTGAATGATACGTCCAAGAGTGACACCAGCTCGAAGACGGAAGGTCAGGGCTCGGGTGTCAACGTCACAGAGGCCTGGGATACCGTGGGCTGCTAGCCAGGATCCCAGGGAGCGTTTAGCGCGCCAGTGGCACGCGCGAGTGCTCACCTCGCCCACTATCAAGCCAGCTGCCCATATGCGGTTGGATTCAAACCACCTGAAATATAGTGTAGGGTGATAGTCATTATTTTTACTTCAAATCATTATGACAGGTGTGTGTGAGAAGACTTTAAAAGGTACGTCATGTCAAAGTCAAAGTCAAAGCATTTATTTCAAATAGGCACATTAAAGGCACTTTTGAACGTCAAAAATTACGATAAATAAAATAGAATTGATTCTAGTCGCCCATTCGGAAGGGTAGTTTTCGTATGGAGAAGAACGGGCAAGAAACTCCACCGTTACTCTTTTTAAAAAGTTTTACAATATTTTGCATACATTCATTATATAATAATAATATGTGAAGACGATGCACCTACAATAAAATTACTATACCACAATAGGTAAAAGAATTAAAAATGAAACCATGATATATAAATTAATTAATTATCTGATAGATACATGGTGCTCACATATTTACAAACATGGTAAAAGTAAATGATTTTCATTTAAAATAATAAACAAAAAAAAAAAATATTCAAGTTGTCAGGGTCAATGTTAGGGTGTGAGTTAAAGAAAAATAATTACAGAATGTAATGAATGTCAAAAAATAAATAAATTATACAGTTAAATTAGCAACCAGTTTGATTTTGTCTAGACTCTAGATTGTCCTATGGAGCAGGACCAGCATGTTTCCAAGCATTCTTATCTTGGATATAATCTTCTAATTTATAGTATGCTTGTTTACAAAGTGTACGTTTAATGTGAGTTTTAAATTTTTTTTCATTTAATTGCAATATATCACAAGGTATTTTATTGTAACATTTAACACAGTACCCCATAAAAGATGTATGTACTTTGGCTAATCTGAAAAATGGTTGATATATTTTATCTTTATTTCTAGTGTTAAAATTATGTCTATCGCTTATTTTATTAAAAAGATGTAGATTTTTTCTTACATACATAATATTTTCATAGATGAATTGGCAAGGTACCGTCATAATATTAATCCTTTTAAAAAGTTCCCTGAGAGATTCGCGGCGACGTAGATTATAAATGGCTCTGACAGCTCTCTTTTGCAAAATAAAGATGGATTCAATGTCAGCAGCTCGACCCCATAGTAAAATGCCGTACGACATAATGCTGTGAAAGTAGCTAAAATAGACTAAACGCGCGGTTTCTACATCAGTTAACTGTCTTATCTTTCGAACAGCATAAGCGGCCGAGCTAAGCCGCCCCGCAAGAGATGTTATGTGAGGTCCCCATTGCAATTTCTCGTCTAGCGTGATTCCCAGAAAAACCGTTTGATCAACAAATTCCAGTTTTTCTCCATTCAGTATGATGTCACATTCGCTACTTCTAACATTAGGTAATTTGAATCTAATGCATTTGGTTTTCTTTTCATTTAGTACCAAATTATTTACCGAAAACCAATCTTGGACCTGAAGAATAGCGTTATTCACGTCGTCAAGTTTTTGTGCCCGTCTGTCTATCTTAAAGATCAATGAGGTGTCATCTGCAAATAACACCATCTTCGGTTGATTTTGAAGTAATTGGGGTAAATCATTAATGTAAACTAAAAAGAGGAATGGACCCAATATTGAACCTTGAGGTACGCCCATTGCTATTTCAGACCCCAATGAGTTTACGCCGTTTACTTGAACTTTGAGCTTTCTATCTTTTAGGTATGACCTTAGTAAATCAAGAGCTAAGTTCCTAATCCCATAGTGATCAAGTTTCAGCAGAAGTGTCTCATGGTTTACGCAATCGAACGCCTTGGAGAGGTCACAAAAGATTCCAATGGCATCTTGTGCTTCTTCCCAGGCGTTAAAAATGTTCTTTATTAGGGTGACACCGGCGTCAGTGGTACAACGCCCTTTGGTGAAACCGTACTGTTGTTCATGAAAGATGGAATTTTTATTAAAGTGGCGTAACATTTGGTTGAGCATCAACTTTTCAAACACCTTACTGAGAACTGGCAGAATTGATACAGGCCTATAATTGTTAGGTTCTTTACTATCACCGGATTTGAACAAAGGAACTACTTTACTGTGTTTCATGAGATCCGGAAAGACTCCTTGGTCTACACTGATGTTAAATATGAAAGCTAAATAGGGCGCAATCGTTTCGATGATAGATCTACAAACTTTTACAGACATTCCCCAGAGATCTTCTGTTGATTTAATTTTAAGATCTTTAAAAGCTTTTATAACAGCCTGGGGGTTTGTATGTTGAAACTTAAACTCCGAAGGGCATGCCTTAACATTCTTTCTAAGTAAGTTAGCAGAAAGCGCGGGTGAAGAATTTAAAGCTTCAGTAGTTTTAATGGGAATATTAGCAAAAAAGTTTTCGAATTCCTGAGCAATTTCTACATCTGAATTGATGGGGCCATGTGCAGTCTCTAAATTAAATTCAGTATTACGCTGTTTTTTCCTACCTGTTTCATTATTTATTATTTGCCAGGTAGTTTTTATTTTATCATCGGCTGATTTGATTTTATTGCTAATATAAAGAGCTTTAGCTGTTTTGCATACACTTTTGAAAGTCTTAGAATATGTTGCAACATACTGATGAAAGCTTGTGTTATTCATATGTTGCTTCAGGCCATAAAGTTCAAAAAGGTTTTCCCTGCTTTTACGAATACCTGGAGTCGCCCAATCACTAAATAAAAACTTTGTGTAAATACTTTTAGTCTTTAGTGGGAAAGTGTCATTAAATTGCGTGTTTAATAGTGAAAAGAACTCGGCGTAGCACTCATTTGGGTCACATAGATTATTAAAACTCTGAACGCATAATTTACTAGCCAAAGAATTATTTAATTTCTCTAAATTTTTACGTGTAATTGGCCTAAACCTTATTAAAAAATTTTGTAAAGGCATGTGGGAGCAAAATGTTATTGTTTGTCCACTGTGATCAGATGACAACTTATTTACAATTTCTTTGTGTAAATAATCACAGTTACAGAAAATATTATCTATACAAGTGGCAGAGGAAGCTGTCACACGGGTGGGTTCAATAAAAACATTTGACAAATATCAAATGACCTAAAAAGACTTAATAATCTGATAGTATTCGAGTTATTTTCTAATAAATTAATATTAAAATCGCCACATATTATTATTGACTTACTACTAGCAGAAAGTTTCTTTAGCACATCTTCCATTACAGAATCAAACACAGCTAGATTCTGGTAACTTGGAGGTCTGTATACGCATACTACCACATGCTTATCAAGCTCAACACAGGACAATTCAATGGTGTGTTCAACTGACAGCCCAATGATGTCTTTTCGTTCCTTGGATTTAATAGAATTTTTTACTAATATTAATGATCCGCCATGTATCATACGTGTACGGCTGAAATGGCTAACTACACAATAATTTTCATAGTTAATTGACATTACTTGATGGGCTTTTAACCAATGTTCTGTTAAACAAATGACATCAAACTTGGTATTTTCTAAAAACAATTCTATTTCCAGTAATTTAGAAGAGCAACCTTGGATATTTTGGTTAAATAATTTTAAAATATGTTGCCCTCCCTTTAGTTTTTTATTATTATTCTGAGTAATATTGCCAGAAGATACCTTTTTATTATTCTCTAATAGTAATTGGTTATTTGAAGGGGTAACTTCTGTTGTCTCATTAATTAGTTTAAAGCGTTATCCGGAGTGACCTCCACAACTACGACTGACGTGTCTAGTGAGCCCGTATGAGTTCCAGCAGGAAGAGAATACCCCATCTGACTGGTAGTGGCCTCCAATGATGTTGGTATTATAGGTGGACCCTCCTTCGTACTACATGATGATTCACAATTATTCATCACTATGTTGTTAGTATCACTAAACAACACAGACTCGTCCCTAATACTACAATTTGTTATATTAGCTATAACCCCATTAATATTATATGCTATCAACATAGCAATCATATGTCTACATTCCCAAGACAGAGATAAAGTTCTCTGAGTGAACATAAAACCACTAACAAACTTATTAGTGTCAAAAAACAATAATTTGTCACTATGATAACATGTCAGCATGTGAATAGTGTTATTCAATTTATATATATATTTATTTTCATCTTCTGATAGAGTATCAGAGTAAGGTAAAGCACACAACATTATCTTACCTATGTTTAAGTTTAATAAGGTGTTGACACCATTCACTATGTCCTTTCTGGTAATACCAGTACTTTTACCTAGTAGCAAAACCATTGTAGAATAATTGTCTAGGTTTGCGTTTGCAATTCTTTTAATCATTTGTTTATAACTTATGTTATGATAACTATGATTGGTAAAACTATGGCTAAGGTAATTAAATAATATTTTTCCAAAGCCTGAACCTAATTCGTCACTAAAGAAAATTGATTTATTATTCTGTGTACTAAAACAGGACTCTGCTGGAAGAGACAACACCGGTGGAGACAAGTCACTCTGAGGCTGAGGAGGTGGTGGTTGGTTGGCACAGCTGCATGTTAGATTATTAGTCAGAGACTCATAACTCTCAGCATTGCACTTCACCAATTCCAGTAGTTCCCCAGCCTCAAACAATCGCTCACTTAGTTGTTGTTGTGAAGTCTCATATTTCTCAAAAATATCCTTCAATAATTGCTCCTTGTGTAGTATATCATTATATAGGAGCTTTGTATCAATGTCATACTTTTCCCTACATTGATTTAACTCAACAGTACAACTATTTAAACTTTTAGAAAGTATAACACGTTCCTTTCTAAGGGAAATATTTAATTTTAAAAGATTTTGTTTTTTAATTGCTCTCTGTGACCGTTTAATTAGTTTTTTAATTTTAATATATTTCTTTAATTTATTGTGACTCATAACAATTGGACACAATGGTACGGTATCATCACCAGTCAAATCTATAACAGCTGGCTGACACATTGATTTTGACTTACTTCCTACAAGTTGATAAAATAAGTTATCGGCATGGCCGGGCAGATGGGGCAGGGCAGATGGGACAGGGCAGCTACTTGCAGGAAAATGTTTTCAAGTTTTAGTTTTATTTTTCTGAATGCAGCTTGCTGCGGGAACACCCAAATATTCCGAAATATTTTATTCCGAATTTCGATGCTCCGATTTTCATAACACCTAAGAATTATAACGTCTATTATTAAAAATCACGAAACTTATTTTACCGAAAGTAATAAATGCGATTTGTTTGTTTTCCGATTTTCATATGTTCGAAGAATCAAATGCTCGATGGGTCCAAAAACGACATTCCGATTTTCAATACTCCGAATTATTGCCACACCCGAACATAACGAACGCAATAGGCGACGTAGGATGCAAGAGCGAGCGAAGGGCACCCCGAGGTTAGGTTACTTTAAAACCTTTACACAGAGCCCAAACACGACTTACGGTGCTGTAATTTCAAGGTTTGTACTTTTTCTGGTGCTCCTGGCTTGAGCATCAGGTCTGTAAGTACTTCGGTGTTCCTCATTAACAGTACGTTTATCCACACATCGAGCCCTTTTCAATGAGCCTAAACACGATATATCTGCTGTTAGTTGTCGAGGAATTAGGTACTCTGTAGACTATCCTGACTGCAGCATCAGGTCATGACTTATGATAATGAGACAAAATGTGTCAAATGCCCTATCAAACATCAAAACAATTTATTAAAACAGTCCTTGCCTGTTCGAGTAACTTCTTACTGTTAAGGAGTTGTACCTTCCATCATCAGCCCAGCTACCTGAGATGGTGACAACCATACGCAAATACACAAGATACTTCATAAAATATGCGAAAAACAAAAAACAATAAGTGAGCCTATAAATTTTGAGGGTTGCCTTCGATTTCTCTAAGATCCCATCATCAGATCCTAACTTGGTGACAATGGGACCACCTCAGAACTATCTACTTTCGAACAAAAAAAGAATTTTGAAAATCCGTCGACAATTGGCGGAGTAATCGATGAACAAACATACAAAAAAAAAACATACAAACATCCGAACATAGTACAGTCACGAGCAAAAGTATGTATACACTTGGCTTTATTCAAAGACGATTTTCTTCTTTAGTTTTGAATGAAATTTTACGTTATTACGAACAAAGTATTTTCGAACCCATAGTTTTGTGTAAAGTGTTGTATTTAAACGTTGCATTCGTTATTTCAAGAAAAATCGCAATTGTAAGTTGCCAAGTGTTGACATATTAGTGCTCGTGACTGTACCTCCTCCTTTTTGTGAAGTCGGTAAAAATAGAGAACGCATCGAAGTCAAGTAGTATCGCAGTGAAAATCTTTCGTGGTAACGTGCATCGAAGTCAAGTAGTATCGTAGTGAAGATCTATCGCGGTAACGTGCATCGAAGTGTAGTGGCGATGGCGTCGCAGAGACGGTCTTTCGCAGTAACGTGCATCGCAATTTTGTAACATCATATTAGCATTTAGCCATATTTTGTGCGTCGAAATTCCGTATTCTACTCGTATATTTGTCTTGCTATTCAGTTTTACAAGGCGTTTTTATTTCGGAATTCTTTAAATTAATCGAAATTCGTATTTTTGATGTTTCGAATTATCGTTAATTCGGACTTTTTGTTATTCGATTTATTGAAACTCGGTATTTTGAGAATAGTAATTATAAACATTAGGAATATTGAAATTTCGGAATTATAAAAATAGGATGAATGATAGATAAATCGGAGTTGTTATATTAGGAATTCTGAACCATTCGGAATTATGAAAATCGGTATTTTGAAATTCGCATTTGTGATTGTCGGAATAAAGTTTTTCGTATTTATGTAGTGTATCCGCTTGCTGCGTTTACTTTCCTATTGCAAAATTTAGGGATGGTCTCCTAATGTTTCCCGATAGCTACAGAGTCTTAGGTGTAATTAAATTATTTATTCTGTAAACAATTGTCTTTCATTAGTGGCTGCCCTCGCCGCCCCATCTCAAACCAATTATATTTTAGTTTTTTTTAATTGATCATCAGTGTTATAAGTATTGGCTGGCTACTAGTAAAACGTCTTACTTGGGTATTCCATGTTCGTCTCGTTCGTCTTCGTCGGGGACACCATAGTTACCAACCAGTGGGTATGTGAGCACCAACAACTGCGCGTGATACGACAAGTCTGTTAGTGACTCCGGGTATCCAACCATACCCGTCTGATATACTGATCAACAACACAACAATACAATTAGACAGTAAGGTACTAAATACCGCGATTGTTTTTAATACTTGTAAGTCCATTGTTATTAAGGTTGCTTTTGCAAATCGGTCGGTGATGCGTTGTTTTTTTTATCAACCAAACTGTATTTTTTTCTAACAATATAGGTACCTAGGTAACTAGTAAGTAAATATATTTCTTTTAATAATTTTAGGGGTCAATTATTTGGTACCTACAGACAAATAATGGTACGTGATTTGAGGTCTTTAATTGCCGAAGCCTTAAAAGATATACCAAAATTAACCACAATAGCCGTTGGCCGTTAGCCGTTGGTCCCGGCTGTCATTTGCGGATCTTTGACAGTCGTTACGGGTAGTCAAAAGCCCGAAATTCTGACAACCAGTCTTACCAAGGGGTATCGTATTACCCAATAACTGGGTTGTGGAGGTCAGATAGGCAGTCGCTCCATGTAAAATACTGGTATTCAGCTGCATCCGGTTAGACTGGAAGCCGACCCCAACATAGTTGGGAAAAGGCTAGGCAGATGATGATGATGACCAAAATTAACCACAATATGTGTTGGTGGTTCTGGATATTTTTGAGTTAAGTGCAATGGACTCTTTTTGCTGGATAGTAGTAATTATAACGCAGTACACATAGAATATTGAATTAATAAAATTATTGAAAGAGTTAGGTTCGTGTTAGCATAACAGGAACTTATTTATGTACTAACCAACTTCTCAGTCTGCAGGCACCTGGGCCCCGAAGCTCCGTCCTGTGAAGACCGATCGAAGACCATCGGCTAACACGAGGCTGCAGGGGGGGCCCACCTCACAACTCAAATCATCTGCCACCATCTAAAAACGCAAAGCAATATATTTGTTTGTTAGCCTACATTGTGTTTTGTCTATACCTGGACAAAGGCCTTCCCTTTTTCCTCGCAATCCAAGAGGATTATCATTAAATAGATTTTTTTTTGCGGTCTCTGGCTATGTGTGCGGGACCAACGTTTTATAATGTAGGTATGTTAATTTTTAGGGTTCCGTATCCAAAGGGTAAAAACGGGACCCTATTACAGACAGACAGACAGACGGACAGTGGAGTCTTAACTCCACTGTCCGTCTGTCTGTCACCAGGCTGTATTTCATGAACCGTGATAGCTAGACAGTTGAAATTTTCACAGGTGATGTTTTTCTGTTGCCGCTAAAACAGCAAATACTAAAAACAGAATAAAATATAAATAAACAAATATTTTTCACATTAATATTATAAAAGCGAAGGTTGGTGAGTGTGTATGTGGGGGTGTGTGTGTGTTTATGTTTGTTACTTCTTCACGCTCAAACGGCTGGACCAATTTTGATAAAATATTGTATGGAGGTAGCTGACACCCTGGATTAACATATAGGCTACTTTTTATCCCGATATTCCCACGGGATCGACATTTACGCGGGTGAAACCGCGGGGCGCAGCTAGTAATAAATGAATATTTAAGGGGGCTCCCATACAACAAACGTGTTTTTTTCGGCGTTTTTGCCTTGTGGTACGGAACCCTTCGTGTGCGAGTCCGACTCGCACTTGGACAGTTTTTGTTACCTCGTGCCTATTTCTCCTAAGGAGTAGGCAGGGTGCACTGTACGCTCACATTTCGCTAGTTATTGTAGTTATATTTAATGACCCTTTTAACCCAGCACCCACCCGAGCAGTTTGTCTGACCTATAGGCATCGAACCCACGACTCTCGAGGGAGTCTACTCAGCACCACTGGACTAACGAAGCTATCGAGTTTTATTAATGTGTAATTATGTGTATCAAATGCATTCTATTATATTAAAATCATTCTATTAATCACTAATTGTTCGATCTGATTAGAGGAGCCAGAGAGAGATCAGAATGGAGTAGGTTGGAGGAGGCCTTTGCCAAGTGGCAAACGGACTTACAGAAAGTAAAGAAGCACCAAATACGCGAATTTTAAATTATGTAATAAAAAAAATATATATATAATATATATTATGTAACAGTGCAGTTGTGTAAGAAAAAGTAATTGTATATCTATGGTCCGAATAAAAGGCTTTATTATTATTATTATATATGACAACTAAACAGTTATACCTAATTATTGAACACAATGACTGAAACATGACCTTCCTACCTAGAAGACTTAATGAATGTCGTGGATAAGCAAATTAATGCATTTCTCTTATATTTTACAGATTTTATTAATATTCTACCCAGATTCCTTTATTTTAATTCTCGTATCATAATTAAACAGCTTTTTTGCATTTAACGGAGCATCGTTGTTTTGTAGTTTGATAACTACTTAAAAAACAGCTGAGCCTTAGTAGCTATACGAGATTTTAAGGCTGCTCTAAATATGTAGATATATACAACACTTTTTCAGTAAGTAATATTTTGAAAGAATATGCTGTTGTAAGACCTATTGCATGAATGAACCGGTTGCATGTAGGTCCTTACCTATATATTACGGCTATCGTATATATAAAACAGATTATTAAACGGTAATCATTGATACACCATAGATACATAGCTAATAGATAAACATAGAAATAACAAAGAACAACAATTATAACCATTTCAAGGTAATTAATGTAATCATAAAATAAAATTCAATGTTGTGTTCATGAGTTCAATTTAAAAAACATTGATAAATTAACAAATTCAATTAAATATATAACAAAAATACAACCAAGTTTTTAAAACGAAACTAAAACAAAGTTTCATTTCGAACTTCATGAATGGCATCAATACCTCAAGACGAAGAACAAAGTGAGTTAGTTTTGGTTGCTTCAGACGGGGCATATTTATGTATATTGAGGTTCAAAGTTAGAGCTAACCTACGTATCGGTCAATAAACTTTAGTTTTACTCACTTTTTGTAGGTTCGCTGAGCCGGCCACGTGGTTTAAGGCTGCGCCGACCGAACAGTGGCGCCCTCATCGTTTGTTTGGTTATTTATTTTATTTTACAATGAACATGCAGAAAATAAGCACGTTAAGTTGTGCTCCACAAGATTATACGTTAATATTATTATACACGGTATTTTTATATTGTTTAATTTTATTATAATCACTAAAACTGATAATAGTGGCCACTATATTCCGCTATAATAAAAGAAATAACCAAACAAACGGTGAGGGCGCCACTGTGCGCTCGAGGAAGCCGGTGAGAAACGGTCCGGCGCTGTCGCGGTCTTAAAGTGCTCTGTGCGCGGTCTGCACGACGACAGGCTCGCTTCACCCATTACCCACTCCTTATCATACTCCGTCACACTCACAATGAATCTACCTACTTTTGACTCCTTCACACTTCATTGACTTCTCTACGTGCGTCTCTTTCATGCCCCTTGTTATCCACTCACGCGTCCCGCGTCCCAAGGTTACGTCATCATTATGTACATTTTATGCTTCTATATCGAAGCGCACGGCAGTGCGCAGGCCAAGTTCCAGCAAGAGGCCGCACGTACGCCGTGCACTTTTTACCCGAACCGCTTCGAGCTACTTTTGAACACCCTGTATCTAACTATTTGTCACACGAAATCGAATCAAACTTCACATACATAATACCATGACTGCTGTTAGTTCGAATACCAAATTTCATAACTGTAGGTGTAGCTTTAATAGATTCGAAGTTATGGACTTTTCAAAATAGCTAAAGTGTCACTGACTGACTGACTGACTCACTCACTTAGAGCTAATCAAAATGTTTAGGGACTTCTAGTAGGCCTAGAAACTTGAAATTTGGCACTGAATTTTGACATTGATCTGTGGGACATTGAGAACAGGACTAAAGTTAAAAAACTTAAAATTAGATTCAGCTATGGTTTAGTTTATGATCTCGAGAGAGTGAAAACTAAAGAACAATGCTCATGGATGTATGGAATCTCGTACCTCGCTGCCTCAAAGTCAAGCTTTGTTTTTTTATAGACTACACTTAACATATTAACTCCTACTAAAGTTATTTTTGTAAACAAAACCCTGGTTTCGGAGATTTTCAAAAAATTCGAAACGGCCATTATTGGACCTGCTGCAGCGTCAATAGTATATTTTTTTATTTATGAAACAGATTCGGTTACCACCTCAAACTGTAATTATATAGACTTTGTTTTTTTTTCTTAAAATCTAAAAAAAACGTTTCAATACATGTTTTAATCAACGTATCCCAAAACTGAACTGGTTCACAAAAGTACTAATCTGTTTACTAGATCATATACAATAACATTAATGTATGTAATTGTCGATTTTACTATTCACCTACTAAATTATGAACTTTGCTAAAATTAAGTTAAAATGTAACGGAATACAATACAATGTACGTAACTATTAGTTCAAAGTGTGATTTCTTATGATATTTATTGCAAGATAACAAAGGATTAGGTACTGCTTAGATTAATGGTTAACAATAGTTGAAACCTAGTTTTAACTTTAATACAATAGATTTGGTGCAAATTATAACGATAATTTGGTAGTTTGAAAATATAACATACATGTGTAAATGAACAAAGAAGTTAGATAACAATGTTGTACTAACCTTTACAATTCCCTATAAAATGTTTAATACTACCTGAATATGAGTAATGGGGTCTGATGAGTATTGTTTGTCTTTAGTTAAAAGTTTTATCAACAAAACAATTAAGAACCACTGCAGTTGAGCTCCCAAAAGGACCTCGTGGCACGGTAGGTAAATAATTACCGGCTGGCTAGTCGGCCACATAATAGGGCCTACTCACACAAGACAATAGCCCTTCCCCGAAGGACCTACCTGCTCTGCTCATCCAACAATGCCTTGACTAGTCACGGATACGAAGAAATGTGAAATACCGTTAAAAACTTTTAGTTTTTGGAGTATCGTCATTTTGCTAAAAGTTCGTAATCTGCTAAATTCATAATGGTCGATCATTGGTCGGTCAATGGCACAGAAAATATAGGTACGATACTCGTTCATAGATTTGCTGAATAATTTGCGTGTTGGCGAATTGACAACGGCTCAACTTGAATTGCTTTGCGAACGTCGACGAGTACCTACCGTTGATAGGAGAATTTGCCGGTGGAGTTGCAGTTCGAATTTATCCGACTATACGAAAAGTAGAAGCTTACAATGCTCATATAAATGATAGCTGAGAACGCAAAAGCACAGCGAATTTACACAATAATAATTAATGCTGTCGATGAATCTCCTGAAATTTCAACGTACGGAAATTTGCCTCCTAGTAATGTAATTCCTAAGGATGTGAACAACTGTGGAGGTCTTTTATCAACGGTACAATTAGGGATAGAGTCACGAGTAATGCTGAGGCGAAACATTTCTCAAGCACTTAAGAAATCGTGTATTTCAATGATGTTAGCGAGATCGGTCTTGTTTGGACGCAATTTTGATGCCAATGGGAATCTAAAGCGTTCCTCTCCATTTTCAGGTACCTACATACTGCGGAGTGAAGTCACTAGGTAACGAGATGTCGATTTGGTTTTGTTTTCTTATCTAGATTGTTTGTCTTTAGTTAAAAGTTTGATCAACAAAACAATTAAGAACGGATGGTATTTAAAAGTACTTCAATTTATTCCCATTTCATTTACCTAATTTTGCCTGTGTTCCACCAAATATACTGAATGTGCACCAAAATATGTTCATTAAAATATGTCATAACGAGCATCTATTTAACAACTGTTGCAAGTTTGTAAAAATAGTAATACACCTAATTTTAAAAACAAGCATTTATTTTTTTAGTTTTACGTCTAACTAATTCGGTTCTCGATAGCCTGTTAAAAATAATCTCTTTTTCCATATTTTTTTTTCTTTAAAATTTAGTCGTTTCTGGCACTCGCCGGCCGCTGCCGCGGCACCGCTCGCTTCGCTCGCTCGGCTCGTGCGTAGGAGGTCACAGTTTTAACCTAACCTAACCTAAGCATTTTTTTTTTAAATAATTAACCTCGTAACTAATTCGGTTCTCGATAATGTCCATTTCAAAAAAATTAAAATTAGTATATTTCATTACAAGTGCGAAAAGGCTGTCATTGCAAAGAGTTCCGACAAATGTCTACCCGAGCCGAGGCGCAGCCGAAGGCGAGGGTTGACAGTCTGAACAAGTTGCAATGACGGTTCCGCAGGTGTACTGAACGACTATTTTTAATACAGTTGCGAAAAAATGAAGCAATTTAATAGAATAATAAACACACAATATTGCTTTTTTCTCTTCTCTCCACGCAAAAAATTAGTCGTATGTGGATATGTAACGACTTTTTGAATTTTCCGGTAAAATGTTCTCCGAAGCATTTTGTGCAATTATACTGAGTTCCGGTGGTGTTAATTAAAAAAAAATAGGGTCGAAATTACTCATTTTGTGCAACAAACAACTAAACTCGCAAAGAAAATTTATGGAAAATGGCGCCAACCGTAGAATATAAGCAGAGTTTTTTTTTCTTCACCCATTTTGATAGGCAAAGGGAACTATCCATACAGCTTAGTCTTCAGTATATTTTTTTTATTGATATGAAATGAAAATGAAATTTAATGAGATGAAATGAAATGAATACCTAACTCATTCAATTAAATCATTAAATCTGATATTGAAATAAATTAGTAGCTTCTTTTTAGAAATATACGTATTTGTATGAATCACAAAAACTCTTTAGTAAAAACTTCATGGTTGGTTTTTCTTTTTAATAGACATTATTTTGACAGTTGGGAAAGAGAACGCACGAGTTCGGGAAAGGTAAAAAAAAAGCACTAGTATGTAATAGCCCACATCCCGAACGCTATACGTCCCTGCAATACACCACTTTTTGAGCAACTGTATTAAAAAGTAAGTTACAAATATTTTGTAATATTTGGTGCACGATCAGTATTTTTCGGGGAAGAATAATATTTTAGAAATGCATACATAGATGTACCTTTAGATTTTTGGTGAACACAAAAATATTATCCATTAAGAACCACTTCAGTTGCGCTCCCAAAAGGACCTCGTGGCACGGTAGGTAAATAATTACCGGCTGGCTAGTCGGCCACATAATAGGGCCTACTCACACAAGACAATAGCCCTTCCCCGAAGGACCTACCTGCTCTGCTCATCCAACAATGCCTTTGACTAGTCACGGATACAAAGAAGTGTGAAATACCGTTAAAAACTTTTAGTTTTTGGAGTAGGTATGATATTAAATAATGGACTTTGAAGATTTGTTTGTGTATATTTTGCCACCATTTAACTACCATGCTCTATCATTCATGCGTTACTTATTGTTATCGGATGTAACACACTTGGTGACCTCTTCTCTCTATAGAAGAAGACTAGCTGCACCCGGTTTCATCTACATAAGTCTCGATCACGTGGGAATATGCGGATAAAAGTATTCTATGTCCTAATAGACTTTAAATACACACACACACTACAATATACATACACGATTTAATATCGTTTAAAGATTGTAAAATCCGTTCTGATCCGATGCGATGCGCGCCGTTTGGTAATAATTTTTACCGACTTCAAAAAAAAGGAGGTTATCAATTCGATACGTATGTATGTAATATTATTGGAATTGCATTATATTCACATATGATGATCTATTAGGGCTTCCAAACAAATATACAAAATTTCATAGACGTATGTATGTATGTATGTATGTTTGTCCACGCATATCTCCGGAACTATTAATCGGATCGTGACCATTTTTTTTTTATTGGCTTACATTTTCTTCAACTTAGGGAACAGTGCAAGTTTCATCAAGATCGATTCAGTAATTTTCAAGATATGGACTAATACGTGTAAGTGTGACGGCCTGGCTTATTGATAAGAGCTACGGGTGTAGTGTCAAAGGGAAAACATCTCAAAACCTTGGTCAAATACTAGTGCAAAAACTAAAAATTACGAAATAAAAAGTAATTTAAAAAAATTAAACCGACTTCAAAAAGAAATTAACTCAAAATTATGAAATAACTTTAATTTCGGAAGTCGGTGGCATAAAACTAAAATACAGATCCCAAGACACCGACTTCCGAAATTAAAGTTATTTCATAATTTTGAGTTAATTTCTTTTTGAAGTCGGTTTAATTTTTTTAAATTACTTTTTATTTAGACGGGTATATAAATGAGAAGCATTACTTATATTGATAAAAAATATAAGACATATCTGACTACGGAACCCTCACATAACACATAGACATACTCTTGACACTTTATTAGCTCCCGGCTCAAGTTAGCATTAATGAATGGGTTATTCAACGCGGAATTCAAAGTATACAGACGTGCTCATCAATGCATTTAAATAAAGAAAATAAATTAACGTTTGCATAAATAGTGACCTAGTTTTAGTGTATTAGCGTCAGAAACATTTTAAGTGACAAGTTTAATAATGAACTGACTGGATTATTTTTAAATACTCTGTTATATGGAAGGCAGCCCCAATAATCGGAGCGCGATGATACGACACAGCCCTCCACCGACACCGTCCCCGGTACCGACCCCGGTACCGACGACCCCGATACCGACACCGGCACCGACACCGCCGCGACAACCAAGACAGGACCAAGATGACAAAATTGAAGTAGTGACCACTCCAGAGATCCAGAACTGGATGTCATCAATCGAGCAGTGCCTGAATGAGGTATGTGCTACTGCTTCTGATGGTAAGCTCAACACTGAGCAGAAACTAAAAATAAATAATCTTTGCCGAAAAGTTGGACATGGAGTTTCGCAAATGGCTGTGCAGTACCAGTCTCTAAAGCAAAAGGCCATTCAAACCCATACCACTCTTAAATCCATGACCGAAGCTCGAGACCTATCCGACTGTCTAACGGAGATGAACCGGACGATTCAAGAGTCCTGTACGAAGCAGGTTGCGGGCACATCTTTTGCAGATATGGTGAAGAAGGGGTCCAAAAGCTTTGTTCGTCCTAATACTTTTAGTTCCGTGGCGATTTATCCCTGTGATAACTCAAAGACCAGTGACGAAACCAAGACCATGGTCCAAAAAATCATATGCCCTGGGGAAATGAAGCTGAAAGTACGAGGCGTACGTAAAATAGGAAAAGGAGGACTAATAATCAGCACTGAGACCAAAGATGACCTAGATAAGCTAAAACAAACAGTCCAACTCGCTTCGTCAGGGCTTACCGTCGACGAACCTCAAAAACGCAAACCTCGCATTATAGTTATAGGAGTTCCCACATCTATGTCTGAAAATGAGGTTTATAAATGTATCTTTGAACAGAACTTGACCGAAAAACTGCCGACTATGTCCCTAGATACATTTTTGACCTCAATAAAACTGAGCCACAAATCCGGCAGGAAGGATGCTGAGAATTGCAACTTTATTATAGAAGTTCCAGCCATCATTCGCAAGGCCCTCGTCACGCAGGACAGATTATTTATAAATTGGACGTCCTGTCCGGTACGAGACTTTACACTGGTAACTAGATGTTACAAGTGCCAGCAGTATGGTCATGCAGCCAAAACATGTAAAATTTCTGCCCCCACATGCGGCCATTGCGGTGAAGAAGGGCACACAATTCAAGACTGCGCAAAGAAGGCCAATCCGCCAAAATGTGCTACATGTTCGCGCTTTAAAAAACAAGCCAACCACAAGACGGGAGATACAGATTGCCCTGCTAAAAAAGCTGCCGAATACAGGTACATTAATTCGATAGATTATGAAGGCGCCTAAGAGCGCCACATACTAGTTTTTATTTTAGACTTAATTTATTGTTTTATTTTATTTTATTTTAATATGGATAACTTAATTACTGATATAGATAACACATTTTTAACTAGATCAAAGACATGTGACGTTGAGGACTGCAGACAATATCTTTCCGACTATCAAAATTCGCTAACCGTACTAACCCAAAACATTCGTAGTATTTATAAGAACATAGATAGCTTTAATATTTTTCTTCATAGACTTAACTTTGATTGTGATATAATGGTACTTACCGAGTGCTGGCTTTCTAATCGCCACGATAACCTCCCAGTAATACCAGGGTACAACTTATTACATACCACAATAAACCACAATCAGAATGATGGTGTGGTAGTCTATGCTAAGGAATCATTAAAGGTCACAGTCGAGGAACATACTCTACAAGACTGTATGAGTAATTGTTTAGTCATCAAAATTGGTACAAACACAGCTATAATCGCTATGTATAGATCCCCATCCTCTAGAAACTTAGATCCTTTTAACAATTCCATAAACCAGATTTTTCAAGCACTAAGCCCATTTAAGAATGTTATACTAACAGGTGATTTAAATATAAATATTGGCTCCGAAAACTGCGATGCAGGGACCCAAGATTACCTTAATATTTGCTTATATCATGGCTTTCTCCCCGCTCACACATTGCCTACTCATCAGAGCGGTTCCTGCCTCGATCATAATTATGATGATCAAAACCAGCCTATCGTATATTACGCTTGTTACTAACTCAACAATTACTGACCATCACGCAGTCTTACTCAACGTAAATTTAACGCTGCCTAAGCTAAAGCGTCCTCAGACTATTAGCAAATTAAATACAAACAAACTCGAATATGATTTGTGCAACATTGACCTTAGCCTAGTTTACAATACTGCTGACGCTAATCTGGCTTTATCGTACTTAATAAAACAAGTTCAACAAGCAATATTACGTAACACGACAGTTTCTACAGTAAATAAGAAATTTTACAATATTAAACCATGGATTACTCCAGGACTAATTCGGTGTATAAGACACAGAGATAAACTTCATCAGAAAACTAAAAGACACCCTGATAATCTAATAATTCAAACCACCTATAAAAGATACAGGAATTTCTGCAACAATCTCCTAAAGAATTTAAAAAATAATTACGATAAAACTGAATTAAATAAAGCAGGTAAAAATACCAAGCAACTTTGGAAACATATTAAAAACGTCACTAATATGTCTAAACAGCGTGAATCAAATTCGAGTTTATTGCTGACTAATCCTTCACCACTCTTATCAGCTAACAATGTAAATAACTTTTTTGTAAATATAGGGAAAACTCTTGCCGATCAGATTCCGAAGTATTGCGACCAACCATCTCTCCAAAAATCTAGCAATAGCTGTAACCCGAAATCTTTTGCTATGTTGGATACCGATGAAGATGAAATAACTCGAATCATTTCTGGGCTAAAAGACGACTGTGCAGTTGGATGGGATAACATAAGCAATAAGATCCTTAAGCTCTTTAAGCAAATTTTGGTACCTCCCTTAACGCATATATTTCGAATCTGTCTTTCCGAAGGAATTTTCCCTAGTTGTCTAAAAAAGGCAGTTGTAATCCCTATCTATAAATCTGGAAGTAAGGACGTAGTTAATAATTATAGGCCAATATCCTTACTCCCTTCAATTTCAAAAATTCTAGAGAAAATTATAAACAGTAGACTAGTTAATTACCTAGAAAAAAACAACATCTTATCTCCTGCACAATTTGGTTTTAGAGCCAAACTGTCGACAGCAGATGCAGTGCATAGCCTGACTGATTATATTTCAGAAGAACTCGGCAAAGGAAACCAGACCCTGGGAGTCTTTCTCGATTTAGCCAAGGCCTTCGACACGGTGTCTACTTCTGTACTTCTGAACAAATTAGAGATCATAGGAATAAGGGGAACGCCACTGAAACTTTTTACTCACTATCTAGACCAACGGTACCAATGTGTTAGAATAGATAATATTACGAGCGATGAGCAGAAAAATACTGGTTTTGGTGTTCCTCAGGGGAGTATTCTGGGCCCCACCCTCTTCCTTATTTATATTAATGACTTGTGTAATCTAAATATTAAAGATGGCAAAATAATATCATATGCCGACGACACGGCGTTAATATTTAGCGCTAAAACCGGTAGCGAACTGTTCAAAATCGCTCAACTAGGTTTTAATACTGTGACTAATTGGCTTCATAGTAATTTACTAACATTAGATGCCGACAAAACAAAATATATTCACTTCTCCATGCGCAAGCCTCAACTTAACATTACTAACCCTTATCTATACGCACATCAATGTGGAAACCGTACAATCACCATGTGTAATTGTCCTTTGATCCACAAAACGAGCAACATAAAATACCTGGGGGTCATAATGGACGACACACTCTCTTTTAAAAAACATATTGAAAGCCTAGTTAAAAGAGTGCGCAAACTAATATATGTTTTTAAAAAATTGCGATCATTAGCAGATTCAAAATTAATCACGCAAGTTTATTTGGCCCTATGTCAATCTATAATTCAATACTGTATCACTTTTTGGGGTGGCGCACCAAAAACTAACTTGCTTCCTCTTGAAAGAGCTCAGAGAGCAATTTTAAAGGTAGCAAACTTCCATCCCTTCTTTTTTCCCACAGATCTCCTATATAAATCCTGCAATGTACTAACGGTTCGCCAGCTTTTCATCATGCACTTAGTATTAAAACAGCACACCATGCTTGCCTACAATGCCGACAACATTAACAAGAGACGGAATGATTTAGTATGCATATCTAATGCTACCTCAAAACATGTCTTTGTAGAAAGATTTTTTACTTTCCTAGGCCCATTCCTGTACAATAGATTAAATAGGAAACTAAGTATTTATAAACTAAATTACTATAGCTGTAAACAAATTATACTTAAATATTTATTAACCATCGACTATGCACAGACAGAAGACCTACTTATTGTTTGCAAATAGAACTGCTAACATGCTATTTTACTTTTATTTACCTATGTTTTTAATTTAGTTTTTACGTTATACTGATTGTTAATTTATTACATTAAGTACTTATAAGCACTTTCTAGCCTGAAACACAGGTTCAACCTAGTTCAGGCAAATTTGCAACTGTGCGCTATCTTATTTTAACTGTTAAGCTATTCATTGTAAATGTATCCCTTTATATAAATAAACGATTATTATTATTATTAATTATAAGAAAATGATTCATATTTTGTCAATATTGCACGTCTGAGCAGATAATTTAAATTATTAGGTCATAAACTGGAGACGCTCCTTCCATGTTAGTGGGTGAGTCTGCGCGCGGGGAGATAGTGACGCGGCATTGTGACCATAAACTGGAGACGCTCCTTCCATGTTAGTGGGTGAGTCTGCGCGCGGGGAGATAGTGACGCGGCATTGTGACCATAAACTGGAGACGCTCCTTCCATGTTAGTGGGTGAGTCTGCGCGCGGGGAGATAGTGACGCGGCATTGTGACCATAAACTGGAGACGCTCCTTCCATGTTAGTGGGTGAGTCTGCGCGCGGGGAGATAGTGACGCGGCATTGTGACCATAAACTGGAGACGCTCCTTCCATGTTAGTGGGTGAGTCTGCGCGCGGGGAGATAGTGACGCGGCATTGTGACCATAAACTGGAGACGCTCCTTCCATGTTAGTGGGTGAGTCTGCGCGCGGGGAGATAGTGACGCGGCATTGTGACCATAAACTGGAGACGCTCCTTCCATGTTAGTGGGTGAGTCTGCGCGCGGGGAGATAGTGACGCGGCATTGTGACCATAAACTGGAGACGCTCCTTCCATGTTAGTGGGTGAGTCTGCGCGCGGGGAGATAGTGACGCGGCATTGTGACCATAAACTGGAGACGCTCCTTCCATGTTAGTGGGTGAGTCTGCGCGCGGGGAGATAGTGACGCGGCATTGTGACCATAAACTGGAGACGCTCCTTCCATGTTAGTGGGTGGCCTGCGCGCGGGGAGATAGTGACGCGGCATTGTGACCATAAACTGGAGACGCTCCTTCCATGTTAGTGGGTGAGTCTGCGCGCGGGGAGATAGTGACGCGGCATTGTGACCATAAACTGGAGACGCTCCTTCCATGTTAGTGGGTGAGTCTGCGCGCGGGGAGATAGTGACGCGGCATTGTGACCATAAAATAAAAATCAAGTGAAATGTATCGACAGACATAATTAATATGATGTGGTATAGGTTGCACCGTGCGATAAGATATGGCCGACATAGCTGGTGCAGTGCAGATAACATCACGCCGGTAAGTATTCCGCGAAGGGTTGGCAGAGGGGTGTGGTACACCCACATTTTGTCAGTACCAAGTATGTAACAATGAACGAGCCTATTGTCATCAGCCGGGACCAGATGGACTGCTTATGCGAAATTGAAAAAACAACCGACTTGGCTATCAAACCTAGAACCTCATGCGGCTTGCCTGGTATAAAAATCATTTTCGTACCACTTGCTCATAAAAGTGACATTCTCTGCCACAAAAAGCGAACATAACAATAGTCATTTTTAATCTGTTAAAAACAGGGAAAGAAAATTGTACTGAATTTCATTCATCCTCTAGGGGGAGAATGTGATTTAAATTTGGAATACTTACCGAAATTTATACTGAACTCATGGACGTAATATATTGTTACGAGCTTCGGGTTCGTGACAATAAAAACTGCCGATTTAATAACCAAAAATAACAATTTATTTTACAACACTAATTACAGCTCAAACAGACTAATTATTAAAACACAATTACACTACTGATCACTCTTAATTCGCACTTGAAGATCGCTTGATATTTTCGCTCTTGTCGCTTTATCCAAACTGTGTCGGTCGGCGCGCATCCCGGCCTTATATAGTGCCGCAGATAGTTCTAGAACCTTCCATTGTAGAAACATCTAGAATGTTTGAGTACATACCGGCCCCGACCGACTAGGTGTCGATAGTTCGAGAAAGTTCTACAAAGTTCTAGTATCGAATTTTCTAGAACGATCGTGACTCGACTAGTTCTGCTACTCGATACTAGATGGCGCTAGTGGTACCTAATGTCACCATGTACCAGGCATTAATTGTGGCGCGCAACACTGCCCCCTCCTAAGACATGCTCGTCCCGAGCATTATCAGCCCCATAATAACGCGCCAGTCGGTCCACATGGACGATCTTAGGAGTACCTCTTGCACCTTTCTGTATCCGGTAGGTTACGTCATTGATCTTTGTCACAATCCGGTACGGTCCGTCTCATTTAGCTTGAAGCTTAGGAGATTTCCCTTTGCTGCGGACTGGATTGTGCAACCACACTAGTGAACCTTCGTCGAACCCTTTATTGTTCATTTTGCGGTCATAACGGGTTTTCATCTTTTCAGACATTTGCTGGCGCGATTGTCTGACGTGCTCATAAATGTCATTCATTTTGTTCCGCAAGTCATTCGCATAATCGGTTATACTGCGTGGGGCATCAGGTGGTATTCCGGTGATCAGGTCTGCAGGCAGCCGTAATTCTCTTCCAAAGTTTGCGAAAGCGGGTGTCACCGATGTACTTTCGTGAACAGCGCTTCGATATGACAACAAAAACGGTTGTATGTGCTCGTCCCAATCTCGTTGCCGATTTTCCACAACCTTGGCTAGGTACCTCTCCAATGTCTGATTAAATCGTTCCACCATTCCATCCGATTGTGGGTGGTAAGAAGTTGTTCTCGTTTTATGAGTACCCATAACTCGACAAGTTTCCTGGAATATTTGGGACTCAAAATTCCTTCCTTGATCACTGTGAATCTCTAAAGGTACTCCAAAACGACATGAACTAACTTATCTGCAACTGTCGAAGCTTCTTGGTTTGGAATGGCGAAGACTTCCGGCCACTTGGTGAAGTAATCCATCACAACCATTAAATACTTGTTGCCACTCTCACTTACCGGAAACGGCCCCGCAACATCAAGGGCTATCCTCTCCCATGGTGCACCAACATTGTACAATTTCAATGCACCTCTACTGCGAGTCTGAGGTCCCTTTACAGCTGCACAACTTGTACATTTGCGAAACCAGTCCTCGACATCGTCCCGACAGTGGACCCAGTAAAACCGTTCTCGTATCTTCAGTAGAGTCCGTTTTACTCCCAGATGACCTCCTGAACAACCATTATGGTACAGCTGTAGAACATCCGGTACTTGAGCTTTAGGGACTACCATTTGCAAATGACAGCTGTCTCCCCGAGTATTTTCCCATTTACGGCACAGGACTCCATCCTGAATCACCAAGCTGTCCCATTGGGCCCAATAGCTTTTTGTGATCGAACTCATCGCTGAGACGTCGCTCCACCTGGGCTTAGGAGCTCTGGCCTGCATCCACTCCAGAATCGGCTTGATGTCCGAATCTTCCTGCTGTGCACGTTGTAGGATTTCCTTCCACTCTTTGCTGAGGTCTGTCCTGAGCATCCTCATAGGTACCAATTCCTTACCCTCTTGTCTAGTACCATGCTTGCGGTCTTCAGGACAAGGTCTTCTTAAAAATGCATCTGTGTTGCCATGAGGTTTCCCGCTGCGATGTTTGACCACAAAGTCGTATTCCTGCTGCTGCTGGGCGGTGCTGTTAGCCGCACTTCTCTCTGGAGACCAGACATCATCCCTTTCTGCAGTTCGCTTAGGGCAACTGGATCGAAGGTGGCCCTTTTCCCCACAGCCGTAGCACCTAGGGCTGTACCTTCTATTACGATCGCGAACTGTAGCCGCTACAACCTCCCTGACGCGATGAGAACGATGATCCTGCCGCACAGCTTCCACCTCCAGTGCATGGGCCAATGCGTCCTTAAGCGTCCCGTGGTGCCCGAGCTTCACAGCAGCTCTCACTTCAAGGTCGCGTATGCCGTCGATGAATGCCTGCACCAGGTTCCCATCAATAAGCGCAGGTACGGACTGGTAAGCTTTACGAACCAGCTTCTCCACTTCAAGGGCCCACTGCTGCAGGTTTTCGTTACTGCGTTGTACGCGATCCTTGAGCTGCGCACGAAACACGTGTTCCAGGTGAGCGTCACCATACCGAGACTCCAATGCCTCAAGGAGCTGCTCGTAAGTCACTTCCTTACCGAGAGCTTCCAGAACGGTTAAGGCCTGGTCGCGCAGGCCTAGGGTGAGGGCAGTCATGGCCTGACTTTTATTCCACCCGTTCGCCTTCATGACAGCCTCAAAATGGATTTTGTAGGCCGACCAAGAAGAAGTACCGTCGAACGGTGGCACTTTGAATCCACGTAGCGAAGGTGTTGTAGCTACGGGAGCTGCGATTCCATCCCCAAGTTTGAGGTAATCCAGCGTTTTCTTCACGTCAGCCATCACGGTTACCTTCACGTCAGCCATCACGTTGTCAACCCGATTATTTACTTGGTCGATTCGGGTTTCAGCTTCCGACAGGCGGTTGTCATGTTGAGCAACCTTATCCTTCACCTCCTTCATGTCTTTCCCGAAGGTAGCGTAAAGGTCCTTCATAAGGAGCATCTGCTCTTCCTGGCGGCGCACCTGCTCCTCCTTATCACGTTGGAGCTGTTCTTCCAACCGACGAGCCTGTTCCTCCTGTCGACGAGCCTGTTCCTCCTGTCGACGAGCCTGTTCCTCCCTGTCACGCAGCAGTTGTTCTTGCAACCGACGGGCCTGTTCCTCCTTATTCCGCTGGAGCTGTTCCTCCAACCGACGAGCCTGTTCCTCCTGTCGGCGAGCTTGTTCCTCCTGTCGGCGGGCCTGCTCCTGCAGCATCATCATCAGAGCAGCCAAATCTGGTGCTGATGATGCTGGAGCAGCTGTGGACGGGCCGGCCTCCGTGGTCGGTAGCTGGCCTTCCGACCTCTGTGGCGTTGCTCCACCGAATCGCCTCTGGTCCGTCTCTTGCTGGCGTTGACTCCGGGTACGGATACCCTCCGTGTCATCTTTGGGTAAAACCGGCATAATCCTTGCTTCTGACACCAATTGTTACGAGCTTCGGGTTCGTGACAATAAAAACTGCCGATTTAATAACCAAAAATAACAATTTATTTTACAACACTAATTACAGCTCAAACAGACTAATTATTAAAACACAATTACACTACTGATCACTCTTAATTCGCACTTGAAGATCGCTTGATGTTTTCGCTCTTGTCGCTTTATCCAAACTGTGTCGGTCGGCGCGCATCCCGGCCTTATATAGTGCCGCAGATAGTTCTAGAACCTTCCATTGTAGAAACATCTAGAATGTTCGAGTACATACCGGCCCCGACCGACTAGGTGTCGATAGTTCGAGAAAGTTCTACAAAGTTCTAGTATCGAATTTTCTAGAACGATCGTGACTCGACTAGTTCTGCTACTCGATACTAGATGGCGCTAGTGGTACCTAATGTCACCATGTACCAGGCATTAATTGTGGCGCGCAACAATATTCTATATATTACGTCCATGACTGAACTACATCTGTGTTTACACCATTGAGTTTGTATATAAAGCATTAAACATCTTTTTGAAAAAGGAATACGCATTTATTATGCAGTTATGATTATTAAATAAAATTACGAAAACCGACGAGGCTGTATGAGCTTGATACCTTTGATTTTCCGACAAAAAATATTTTTTAAGTTGATTATTCATACTCTATTAATAAAGTTGATTATCTTCTATATCTATATCTATACATAATAATATAATAAATCTGTAGACGAGGCGTTTCTGTACATTGAAAATATAAAAAAAAAGTTGGGCTGTGGATAACCAACAGATGCCATTTCATCAATTTTTGGAATTTTTGTCTGTTTGTCTTGCAATAAGTGGAAATACGTAACGACAGCTATTTATTTATTTATTTATTTAAAAGGTACACCAACGACCTATTCACTGGTAATATAGATATAATAATAAATAACATGCATTGAATTATGGTGAATTAGTCACTTACAGGCGTACACAGCACTCACATAAAAAATAACTTCTTAAATACAATAGAAAATTAATTAGGAGCAAAGCACAAAACATAAAATAAAAACAAAATCATAATCGATATCAGAATTAGTATATAAACCAAAATTATCATTAGTATCAGAATTGAAATTAAAATTAAAGCAGATTAAATTAAAAATAAATATAGGTAATAATAATAAACAGTAAAATTCATATTCAAAATTCAAAACAAGTAGAACGCGGTAACGAGTGCAATCCAAAATTGGCAAGCCGCACATGTGCCAAAAAACAAAAAATAAAAACATAAAGAAGTAGTAAACAATATAGGGACAAAAAAAAAATTAAGTTATGAAATTATGATTCATAGCTAATAGCTATTGGCGCGATATAGTAGGTACTAACGAAAACATATTGTGATCTTTAAAACATTATTATGTGTATAATCACGTCGTAAAGGCTTGCCTTTATGACGAAATAACTCTGATAGTTATGTCTGTGTTATTTAACAAAGTAATGATAATGATTAAATATAATCTATAGTTACACTATTTATAACTCGAGAACGGCTAAACCGATTTGGCTGAAAATTGGTGGGGAGGTAGCTTAGAACCAAGAGACGGACATAGGATACTTTTTATCCGGTTTTTTTATTCGGTTTTAGACAGACATAGTATTTAATACTTTTATTTACTTATAGGAGTAGGGTAGGCGTAGGTTAGGAGTAGGGTAGGAGCCGTGTAGGAGTAGGGTAGGACTAGGAGTAGGGTAGGGGTAGGGAAGGGTAAGGGGTAGGACACCACGCGAACGAAGTAGCGCCGGGCAGCTAGAAATAATTTATATGGCGAAACAACGTTGGCCGGGTCAGCTAGTTTCTAAAAATAATAGTAATTTATTGTTTTTATTTATAGTTATTGAGTGCCTTAACACACTTTAGCCGATATTTAATATATAACCTGGGGGATTTTTATTTTATCCTAAACTAGCTTCTGCCCGCGACTTCGTCCGCGTCAAATTTCACCCTCTTAGGGGTGGAATTTCGAAAAACCCTTTCTTAGTGGATACCTACTCTTCACAAAGAACACATCCTCCAAATTTCATGTCTCTAGGAGCAGCGGTTTAGACTGTGCGTTGATATATCAACAATCAGTCAGTTTACCATTTTATATACAATGTTGCAGGTTTTTCATAAAATTAGGTTTTTGATGAAAAACCGGAAGATGACACATTTTAAACTCAATTTCATCATAAACCTCTGTAACAATCCAGATTTTTGATCAAAAACCTGAACTAGTTTGGGTTTATGATAAAGTTGATTTATTTGTCATAAAACAAAGCAAACCCGTGATTTTGACAAGAACTTTATCATAAACCTAAATTAGTTCAGGTTTTTGATCAAAAACAGATTTTTGTTACAGGTTTATGATGAAATTGAGTTTAAAATGTGTCATCTTCCGGTTTTTCATCAAAAACCTAGGTTTTTGATCAAAAACCTAATTTTATGAAAAACTGGTGGTTTTTCATAAAATTAGGTCTTTGATCAAACTTAAAAAAAAAAAAAACGGTCTCTAGGTTAATTATTTTAATAAATTATTAAAAGTGTTTTAATTATGTTAAATTAGTCTAATATAGTCGAACCTAGTTATTAAGTATTATATACAGTGATTATAAAGTGTTTTTTGTCGCGAAAACTTCGTACAAAAAGGATTTAAAACCGGCTGTCAACTCAACGCACCAACGGTGTCGGATTTCAAAATATCATCGATCCCGGGGAGTATTTTGTTTTATTTATGTGATTGTAGTTCATATTTACAGACCACAGAACATCACGAAGTACTGCTCAGGTCTCTGAGCTACGTCCATCACACACTGGCACGGTTTATGTCTCCTTTTGCTTGACAATTAGTGGAAGCAAAATCGATGACGAAAACATTCGCCCAAACAATAAACACTACATAGTTTACTGTACAAAAATAAGCTCATTACGAGCTCTTCCTATTATAAATATGTATACATAGTTAATTATAGCCTGTAATGTGTCTCAAATAGTGATGTGAACCGGTTTCATAAAAACCTAAAAAAAAACGGTTTTAGTAAAAACCGATAATCACCGGTTCTCATTGAAAAACCGAATACAATCACAAAACATGTATCAGAGTCTTTGATATGTATCCGAACACGAGTCTTTTCCGTTAAAAATATTGTCTATGGTACGGGAATCCCTCAAATTCCCATTTTAATATGCGACTAACTTCACTATACTAAAATATTCCAGCAGTGCGATTCTGTAACCATCTCACCGTGAAAACTTAGGTGAAGTGAGCGTGGAGTGAGCTGTCAATAGTGTCAATTCCTAGCAAAAACAAACTCACCTAAGTTTTCACGGTGAGATTTTTACAGAATCGACCGGCTGAGCTTAATAAAGGCCTCTCTTTTCAATTTTATTCCACGAATAAAAATTATCTGTCGATTGAAAAATCAGCGCTAAAAATGAAGTGTCACCAATTCACCATGTTTTTGTATATATTGTGTACTTTTTATATCAAATAAATAATTCTGATTTGATTAGAACACTTTGCTATTGGTTGTTTTGTTTTGTTCGGTCGCTGCTGGGGAGGGAAGTACTCCCCAGCTAAAGTTTTAGGAAGTGGTGAAGGGCAGGCGATTTGGGGTTATTATATAATTTTGACGTTCAAAAAGTGCTGATTCTCAGCCTAGTTTGATTATTACTGACTTTAGATTTTTATTTTAGGAGTTTTTTTTGTTGCCGATATTTTCCTTGCTTGTGAACAAGGGAATCGGCGCCATTACCATTGACAACTTAATTTGGTCGGGTTATACGCGGAGATTTAGTATGGAAAAGTAATGAAAGCCAATTTCTCTTAAAATACAACACTTAGGAATCTGAATTTTTGGTCGCTATAACTTCTTTATGGGTACTAATTTTTGTATAAATTTGGGAAGAAATCACCGAGTTTTTAATAGGGAAATCTTGAAATGAAAATTTGGCACCGTGACTACCGCCACCCCACCAATGGCATGGTATATCTCGTAAACTACTGGAGTACTAGTTTTGAATTTTGGGTACAAATTTTTTATGTAGGTTTGAGGAAAGCGACAAGCTTCTCTAACTTGGAATCAACATTCAACGTTGATTTCTCGGTAAATACAAAGTCAAAGTCAAATCATTTATTTCATATAGGCACATTAAAGGCACTTTTGAACGTCAAAAAAAAACTAAATAGAAATGATTCTAGTCGCCCATTCCAAAAGGTAGATTTCGTATGGAGAAGAATGGGCAAGAAACTCCACCGTTACTCTTTTAAAATGTTTTACAAGGTCTTGTATACATAATAAAAATTATATGTGAACACGATGCACCCATAATAAAATTAGTCTACCACAAAAGGTAAAAAGAATTAAAAATTAAGCAATGACAGGTAAATCAAATAAGTGATAGATACATGGTGCTCACATATTTACAAGTTATTTAAAAAAAAAAATGCAAAAGTAGTTGAACTTTAACAAGTGTGTGAGCCACTGTAGTCGCAGATTGTAAAAAATGAAATGGAACAAGTTTGATGTTGTGATGACAAATGTTAGAGTTCTGTTTTTTTACGAAATAAATCATATTTATGGGTACTAATTATTTGTATACTTAATAGCTGTAGCGTGCCCCCTTTTTCGGCGCTCATGGTGGTCCTGCTGAAGGGAGCGTGACTGCCGCCGGACCACCTTCGATGGTTCAAGTACTAATTAGTACCAATTGAGTACCTACTAATTATTTACCAAATATGGAAGAGATTGGCGTTGGTGGGGCGGAGGTAGTCACGGACATCAAAAACCGGCCAAGTGCGTGTCGGGTCACGCACAATGTAGGGTACCGTAGTAGCCCCGTTATCACTAAGTATATAGTACGATTCTGTTGTTCTTTATTCTGAATATAATTATGTAATGGTAAAGATATTAGGAGTTAATGGTTTAAATAATAACAATATGCGCGAGGGGAAACTTATGATAATTTATTATGGTTTTTTTATTTCATATTTTGTTTTTTAATGCAAGTCTTTACCCGTCATAAACAAGTAACTACTTCGTCTTAGTCACTGCTAAGGATTTTGTATTTGGTACAAAATTATCCAACACCCAAGTTCAACGACTATTACTGCTAAACTAATAGTTATCTTAATTCCTATAGTTTTCCTTTAAAGTTCATGAAATGCACTATCATCTTGAATTTTTCCAGATTTTTCAAGCCAGCAGTTTAGCTTTTAGAGGGGGGGGGGGGGGACGCCCTACTGGAACAATCATTTTCAATCTTTAGCAACCCTCAAGTCATTTTAGAACGATACCCCACACGATGGGGTAGACGACGAAAAAATATTCATTCCCACTTCACATATAGGGGGGCTACCCTAAAAAAAAAATATTTTCTAAAATTTTATTTTACCACTTTGTCGGCGTAATTTATATACACACTCCTGCAAAATTACAGCTTTCTAGTACTAAACGGTCTCTTAGCAAAACCTCGGACAGACAGACGGACATGACGAAACTATAAGGGTTCCTTGTAGGTACTACGGAACCCTAAAAAAGTACTCAGTGAGAGCGGGGGTCCGGAGGGGCCAATCGGCTCTCAATTAACTTAGTGATGTGAACCGATTACAATTTTCAACACCGGTTTATACCGATTAGTTAATTATTAAAACCGGTTTTTTAAGGTTTTTTTTTAGGTTTTTCCTAAAAAGTCCGTGGTCAGTCGTCCGTACGTCCGTCCGATCATCACAGTCAAATATTTATCAATTTTCTTTTTGTTACTTGCTGCGGTCATTTTCAGAGTAGTATGAAATATGGGGCGTGCGCGTGGAGTCTCCGTTGGTTTTTCTTGTGTTGTGCCAGTAGACGTTCCCTGTGCCTGTGTGTCACCTGGCTGATCACCCACTTCACCTCGATCCACCTCCACTGTAGCCTGGGGATGGTTTCTCTTAATATGTGCCAACATAAATTCGAGGTTCCTCATCCAACTTTGATCACTTTAGCGCTTATCTTACACTTTGCAATAAGATTATCAATCTTCTCAAAATAATTTCTTGTACTTGATTTTACCTTTTACTTTAGGCATTTTCGCAAACAAACATGTCAACTCCAAATAATTCGCAAGCGAAATTCGGTGCTATTCTGTAAAAAGATCACCGTCATAACTGTGAAGTGAGCTTAGTGAGCTGTCATTCCACCTGATACTAAGGATTGACACTATTGACAGCTCAGTAGCTCACTTTACCTAAGTATTTTCACGGTGAGATTTTTACTGAATAGCATTACTGGAATATTTTAGTATAGTGAAGTTAGTCGCATATTAAAATGGTATATCGGGGGATTCCCGTACCATAGACAATATTTTTAACGGAAAAGACTCATGTTCGGATACATATCAAAGACTCGGATACATGTTTTGTGATTGTAATCGGTTTTTCAATGAGAACCGGTGATTATCGGTTTTTACTAAAACCGGTTTTATTTAGATTTTTATGAAACCGGTTCACATCACTAAATTAACTCTTGTGCGGGTTTAAAGCGACAACACAAGCCGTCACAGAACAGATAATGTGAGGAGTAATGATAAGCAAGAGATAGGTAAAAAATTAATAATAGTCTCCGGATATTTCTTTTATTAAAAAAATACATGATTTCATCAGTAGTAAGAATTTTTGTACTTAATTGTAACACGGAATGCATATAAATCACTCTTATAGTTTGGCCTTCTACAATGTGATCAAGGCATATTTAAAAAAAATCTAATAATTGTCTTAAACTTACAGCAACCTCAACAGTATCCTTATTTCTAGTTGGAAAAAAATAATAGAAAGTAACAAATTATTAACATCCAACACTGATAAAGTAAAAGGAAAATAAAATTTTCGCAATCAAAAAAATATTCTATACAACTTATAACAAGTGCTTTCAATGCTTTTTGCATCACTTTCTTACAGTTAATTTCATATTAGTTCATTTAATATGCAGTTTATTCTATAAAATAAACTGAATATGAAATGTCTTACACTACTAAATGTTTTTTAAAAATAATGGATGGAGATTTCGTCCCCTTCTTTCGAAGTTATTGATAGTTTCTCCACAATCCTTAGATTTATTAATGATGGAAGAGCCTGAGATTGGTGTGTGCGAGTATAATCTTGTGTTCATTGCAAGCTGTACCTAGTCGATAACTTATCTAACTACCTAATCGTTTATTACTACGTACTCCTTTACTAACAATGCGCGCAGAACGCAAAATCCCAAGGTTTCACAAAACTAATGACGTGTGCGTCGTATCGTATACGTTCTTTAAAAAAAAACTTAGCCAAAACATTTTATAGGTTAGCTGCGCCCCGCGATTTCACCCGCGTCGATCCCGTGGGAATATCGGGATAAAAATATAAAGTGTCAGCTACCTCCATACAACATTTTATCAAAATTGGTCCAGCCGTTTGAGCGTGAAGAAGTAATAAACATACACACACACACACAAACTGCCGCCTTTATAATATTAGTGTGATGTGATTAAATTAGCTGGCAAAACTCTGCAGACGTGAAGGGTGTATGGACCAAACCTGAAAACGCGAAAAAAAAAAATCTGCTGTTCCCTACATTTTGACGAGATAAACGAACATAAACACTAACGTAACGATAACAGATACTAGTTACACACGATAAATAAAATACAATGTCCTGCATTAAGAGGGCTTACAGGACCTAAACGCAAAAAACGCAAGTTTTAGAAACAATAAAAGTACTTTTATGATCGACTACTAACAGTAAACAAAATGAAAAAAATATATGATATTCTTCAGGTTATATGCTAGGTGGATAGTGTGTTGAAAACATAATACAACTAATTTGATACGATAGAAAAAAATCATGAAGATATCTCTAAAAACTTTCTTTTTACAATAAAAACCATACTAATATACATACCATCATTCTGATTTTTTGTCAGATTATTCACAAGCAACATACTAAAACTACTGTTTTAATTTTTAGTCCAAACAATAGATTTTTTGTACTTAGTTGAATAATTGCTTCATATTTTGCAATAAATTACCAGCGTTGTGTCATCGCGCTTCTCTTTCTTTTCTATGCAGTCCGACAGTGACCGCGCTTGTAAGCCCCTTAAAATAAATAATTTATTATTTTAGTGGGAGAAATTCTTAACGTGCACGTTAAGTGTATCATTGGAAATCATTATTAATAGTTACGTTTATTTCACAGGCTGAGCAGATCTTCAAGAAGATCTGTCCAGGCGAGGAGTTCCTGCCCCGCGCGCCCGACCCTGAGGAGATCGTGTTCGAGGATGACGTCACGCACGGGCCCGAGTTCCAGCGCGAGCACGACGATGACGGCGACGCAGACGCACCCAAGCAGTAGGCGCACACGCATCGTGCCGTGTTACAGTTCTATCAGCACATTTGAGCGAGTTGTCTTTCTTCCATGGCCCTAGAAAATGTGGATGGAACCAATTTATACCGACACCAACATTATTCGCCTCCGCAGACACCCACAAAATTTTTCGCACACCCACAAAATTCGATGATTTAAATATTATAAACACGCTTAAACGTGCTGAATTCAGCTAAGATGTAATCTCAGTAAGATTTATACGCTTTAGTCGCTTGACTTCGTGCATTCCGACTGGTGCGTTAGGTTTGAGAATGTAAGAGACAGACGTCGTTAAGGCATGTACTCAGGTTTCACGAGTGTGCTTATCGAAATTTGAGACCGGCTAAGTCTGCATCTGCCATGAATTCATTAATACTGATAAGCGAACTTATCGCTTTGATAGTTTTTGTAACCGCGTAACAACTGAGACTTAGCCGGTCGCTTTCTACGTCTATCTGTGGTTTGTCAGGGTAGACTATCAGCTGGGTTGTCTTGATATAGTCAGCAAGATCAACTCCAAGCATTTTGAGGCTAACAATAATTGTAAACGATACTTATAGTTAATTCAGCCAACGTGGCGCCAAGATCTTGTTGAAGCCCAGTGTAATACTGACTTGATATCATTATTAGGTATTTAAGATATATTTGTATTATCACAAGGTTGCTACCTACGCTCTCTACAGATCTACGATGTTTTATTTCGCGGTATTGACGACTAATGAGTTTGGTTTTAAGATGAAGGAGTATTATTATTCGACGACTATTACGTCGTGTGCAGATGCGGTAGTATTGCTAGCTATGATGCAGTTTTTAAAATGTTAAGCATAACATTTTTGGACGCACCAGTCTAAATCATAGATTGTAGCACATATAATTTTTATTAAGTTATTTAGCACTTTTATGATATTTATTGTCAAATTAAAATAATCATGCCTGCTTGTGCATTTATAATTCCAATAAATTGTGATTATTAGTAGAAGTGTTGTTTTCTTTATCGATCACTCTCCCCCTACAAACCTGTCATCCGTCACATTGTAGATGTCGGGAATCCTTTTGCCATGCGTACATTACAGCCGCACCGGGCTTACGGGCCCTAGCGCAACGCATTTGCATACAAAAACGGGCGGTGTGGTCCGCCTGTAGTGTGCGGTGGTTCTTATAAAATGTATAAGGCAAGGCTAACCCACCAGTTTTGAGGGTGGGCCATAATTTGGATACCGTGTCAGCCGGCGGGCCATCTTGTTAATAAATCTTGCCTACATTAATTAAACAAAACTAAGTTACACGAGTAACTTTAGTCTTGCTTATTCAAAACATTTTTTTTTTTTAATTTGCGACGTGTGGCCTTGATGTAGTCGGTATCGCTCACACGGTTGATTTCGGCGGCCAAATGTGGTCCGTATGTCGCACTATCGGAGATGTCTCCGATAGTGCGACATTAGGGCCCGAACCGCCGTTACCTACTAAATAAGCTTTTGATAAACCCTCATCCACTTGACTTGAGAAGCAGGAAGCCGTGCTAGATTTGTGTCTTGGCAGCTAACAAGATAAAAGAGTAATCTTATTAACACCTAGCTGTTGTGTATTGTTTATGAAGTCTTTTGTTGGTTTGTGTATAAATGTAATAAAAACGAAGATATTTTGATTCACACTTTATTTTCCTTAAAACTTGATTTTTATCACAAAGCAACAAATTGCTTAAGTATATCTTAAAACACCAAGAAATAAACATAATAAAATATTAAAATGGAATACTCTGTTGCAATGGATAACATACACTTATATAATAATATTTATTTTTAACACCTAATTGCATTCAAACTCATAGTCTTCTTATCATGTAAAAATTGATTATTTTCTTCAAAAATTAACTAGATCTTTCCTTACATTCAAATATACATATTACATTGGTTTAGTTTTTATGTCTCCGAGACATTATGACACTTTTTCAAAATAATCGTTTCTCATAAGAGAACAAGCTGTGTACATTGCCTTCCAATTGGGCGGAGTAAGTCCTCTTCATGAATCTCAGATCTCCAGAGTAGCTCATTTCACGTAAGATGTCAACTGAGCGAGCCCCAATGTCTTGGCAGCTGTGTTGCATGCCTGCCTGTAGGTATGGCAGGAACCGCAAAACTGAGCCCTTGTCCACAATGCTTCCACTCACTCCCTGTGCCACTCTGTGCTTGTCAGACTCCTTGTGGAAGTATCTGCTCATTGCTGAACCTTTTCCATCCTTGTTCTCCATAGCTTCTAAACTACCCATTCCTCTGTACTTCTTCAACCTGACTCCATCAGAAAAGAAGTATTCTCCAGGTGCTTCTGATGTTCCAGCTAGCAGAGAACCCATCATGACAGTTGTGGCTCCCAATGCTAATGACTTGACAATGTGACCCACAGATTGTATTCCACCATCTGCAATAACTGGCACATTGAACTGACGAGCATAGGACGACACTTGATACACTGCAGTTGCTTGAGGACAGCCACAAGCCATTACTTCTTGGGTTATGCAGATAGAGCCACTGCCCATGCCGACTCTCAAGGCATCAGCCCCAGCATCAATAAGATTCTTAGCTTGTATTCTTGTCACAACATTACCTCCAATCACTTGAATGTCAGGGTAGGTCTTCTTAATAAATTTAATCATTTCAATCTGATATACCGAATTTCCTTGAGATGAATCAAGAATAATCACATCCACTCCATTATTGACTAGCAACTTCAGGCGTTCTCTGTCTGTTACGCGAGTTCCAATTGCAGCACCAACCAAGAGCTGCTTGTTTGAATCTTTAGATGCATTAGGGTAGCTTCGAGCCTTCTTTAAGTCAGTTCTTGCAATAAGAGCAACCAACTCACCATCTCCATTAATAATAGGCAATTTACCTTTCTTGCTCTTTTCGAGAATGTAATTGGCATCTTGTAAAGTGACACCAGACTGAGCAGTTATCATATCATGAATGGGTGTCATTACTTCCTTAAGACTCAGTTGAGGGTCTCCCTCCCTGAAGTCAATATCTCTAGAAGTGACTATACCAATCAGGCGCCCTCCCAGCTTGCCATTTTCTGTGATGGGATATCCAGTAAAACCATTTTTTTTCTTTGCTTCAATAACATCAGCTACAATATTGTCGGGGCCCATGCACACAGGATCCCTGATGAACCCATGTTTATACTTCTTCACTTTGTGAACTTCATTGGCCTGGTACTCTGGTGTGCAGTTGTGGTGGATGATGCCGATGCCACCACAGAGTGCCATCGCTATCGCCATGTCGGCTTCGGTTACGGTGTCCATAGGAGCGGATACGAGCGGTGATTTCAGGTTTATTTTTTTAGTAAGAGGCGACGTTAGGTCGACTTCCTCAGCGGTGAAGTCTATGTACCCGGGTAGCAACAGGAAATCATTGTAGGTCAGCCCTTCACGGTTTTCGAAGATCTGTGCTGCAGAGAGTCCATCGCGAAGGTCAACTTCGGCCTTGACAGACATTTTAGTGGCACGTGGACGTTAGGATGCTATCTGAAGCGTCTGTACTATACAGTAATCACGACTTTATAGTCTGTACGTATGCCGATCCCTTATGAAAGTCTTATATACCTCAAAAAAGAAGATTCAACATCACACAAAAGGTAAAAGAAGAGTCATTAACCAAATAAAACCTGTATCTTCAAGCTTCAAATACTCTATAATAGTGGACAATTTGAAATTAATGCCATTATGTTAAAATTAGTTATCCACACACGTGTACGGCTCCGAGACTTTGCATTGTGTGCACAGTTTCTACTTATGTCAGGCAATTGTAATCCGAAACAAGTATAATCTTGACAGTTGTATAAAAAAGTTTGAACTTGTTCCCTTGTGTAATTATTTATACTAATTAATTATACACGTACTTGTGTCAATGAGAAAAAAATCACGGAAATATTCGTTATTTACCTGGTTTTGTAAGTTTTACAGCCAGCTGCAGTGGATAGTAACTGATGTCCCAGACAGATACCAAATACAGGTTTCACGTTTGCCTTGTCTTGAATGATTGAGCGCATATTGTACACCACTTTCTTACACTTGACCGGGTCACCTGGACCGTCACTGATGAACAGGCCATCGTACTGGCTGGGGTCCACCTTGTGGTCCCATGGTACTAGCACAACCTTAACGTTTCGGTTGATCAAACACCTGATTTGGTTGTACTTCAACCCACAGTCAACAGCCATTATTGTTACTTCACCGCTGGGGTTGTATATTTTGGGGTCCTGAAAAAACAGTTGGTCACTATCACTATAGAAACAATAGTTACAAATTCTCGACTCACTAGTTATTTTGATTCATGATCTTAACGATCAGCTGCATCAGAATGTGATTTTAATAACAAAATGTTGAAGAAAAACTCCAAGAGGAAACATAAAATATTATGTAACATGTAGTTATGCGTAACGCAATGCAATATTGTACAGTAAGTAACAAATACAACGGACTATTTTCCACTTTTGAGATCTACCTATATTGAATAAAATTAAAAAAAGATTTTTTGTTTGTGATTGAAATGAGTAAACTAGTGGATTTAAACTATACAATGCAGGGCGCATCTAAAGACAAAAAATAATCGTTAAGATAGTCTACGAAAGGCCGATGAAACTTGTTTACCTAAAAAATGGTTAGGCTCACCTTAACAGACACTTCAGCGACCAGATTCCTGGCATTCGGGTCCGATAGAGCTGGCAGTGGTCCAAACGGTGGGACTCCCTGAATGATACGTCCAAGAGTGACACCAGCTCGAAGACGGAAGGTCAGGGCTCGGGTGTCAACGTCACAGAGGCCTGGGATACCGTGGGCTGCTAGCCAGGATCCCAGGGAGCGTTTAGCGCGCCAGTGGCAAGCGCGAGTGCTCACCTCGCCCACTATCAAGCCAGCTGCCCATATGCGGTTGGATTCAAACCACCTGAAATATAGTGTAGGGTGATAGTCATTATTTTTACTTCAAATCATTATGACAGGTGTGTGTGAGAAGACTTTAAAAGGTACGTCATGTCAAAGTCAAAGTCAAAGCATTTATTTCAAATAGGCACATTAAAGGCACTTTTGAACGTCAAAAATTACGATAAATAAAATAGAATTGATTCTAGTCGCCCATTCGGAAGGGTAGTTTTCGTATGGAGAAGAACGGGCAAGAAACTCCACCGTTACTCTTTTTAAAAAGTTTTACAATATTTTGCATACATTCATTATATAATAATAATATGTGAAGGCGATGCACCTACAATAAAATTACTATACCACAATAGGTAAAAGAATTAAAAATGAAACCATGATATATAAATTAATTAATTATCTGATAGATACATGGTGCTCACATATTTACAAACATGGTAAAAGTAAATGATTTTCATTTAAAATAATAAACAAAAAAAAAAAAATATTCAAGTTGTCAGGGTCAATGTTAGGGTGTGAGTTAAAGAAAAATAATTACAGAATGTAATGAATGTCAAAAAATAAATAAATTATACAGTTAAATTAGCAACCAGTTTGATTTTGTCTAGACTCTAGATTGTCCTATGGAGCAGGACCAGCATGTTTCCAAGCATTCTTATCTTGGATATAATCTTCTAATTTATAGTATGCTTGTTTACAAAGTGTACGTTTAATGTGAGTTTTAAATTTTTTTTCATTTAATTGCAATATATCACAAGGTATTTTATTGTAACATTTAACACAGTACCCCATAAAAGATGTATGTACTTTGGCTAATCTGAAAAATGGTTGATATATTTTATCTTTATTTCTAGTGTTAAAATTATGTCTATCGCTTATTTTATTAAAAAGATGTAGATTTTTTCTTACATACATAATATTTTCATAGATGAATTGGCAAGGTACCGTCATAATATTAATCCTTTTAAAAAGTTCCCTGAGAGATTCGCGGCGACGTAGATTATAAATGGCTCTGACAGCTCTCTTTTGCAAAATAAAGATGGATTCAATGTCAGCAGCTCGACCCCATAGTAAAATGCCGTACGACATAATGCTGTGAAAGTAGCTAAAATAGACTAAACGCGCGGTTTCTACATCAGTTAACTGTCTTATCTTTCGAACAGCATAAGCGGCCGAGCTAAGCCGCCCCGCAAGAGATGTTATGTGAGGTCCCCATTGCAATTTCTCGTCTAGCGTGATTCCCAGAAAAACCGTTTGATCAACAAATTCCAGTTTTTCTCCATTCAGTATGATGTCACATTCGCTACTTCTAACATTAGGTAATTTGAATCTAATGCATTTGGTTTTCTTTTCATTTAGTACCAAATTATTTACCGAAAACCAATCTTGGACCTGAAGAATAGCGTTATTCACGTCGTCAAGTTTTTGTGCCCGTCTGTCTATCTTAAAGATCAATGAGGTGTCATCTGCAAATAACACCATCTTCGGTTGATTTTGAAGTAATTGGGGTAAATCATTAATGTAAACTAAAAAGAGGAATGGACCCAATATTGAACCTTGAGGTACGCCCATTGCTATTTCAGACCCCAATGAGTTTACGCCGTTTACTTGAACTTTGAGCTTTCTATCTTTTAGGTATGACCTTAGTAAATCAAGAGCTAAGTTCCTAATCCCATAGTGATCAAGTTTCAGCAGAAGTGTCTCATGGTTTACGCAATCGAACGCCTTGGAGAGGTCACAAAAGATTCCAATGGCATCTTGTGCTTCTTCCCAGGCGTTAAAAATGTTCTTTATTAGGGTGACACCGGCGTCAGTGGTACAACGCCCTTTGGTGAAACCGTACTGTTGTTCATGAAAGATGGAATTTTTATTAAAGTGGCGTAACATTTGGTTGAGCATCAACTTTTCAAACACCTTACTGAGAACTGGCAGAATTGATACAGGCCTATAATTGTTAGGTTCTTTACTATCACCGGATTTGAACAAAGGAACTACTTTACTGTGTTTCATGAGATCCGGAAAGACTCCTTGGTCTACACTGATGTTAAATATGAAAGCTAAATAGGGCGCAATCGTTTCGATGATAGATCTACAAACTTTTACAGACATTCCCCAGAGATCTTCTGTTGATTTAATTTTAAGATCTTTAAAAGCTTTTATAACAGCCTGGGGGTTTGTATGTTGAAACTTAAACTCCGAAGGGCATGCCTTAACATTCTTTCTAAGTAAGTTAGCAGAAAGCGCGGGTGAAGAATTTAAAGCTTCAGTAGTTTTAATGGGAATATTAGCAAAAAAGTTTTCGAATTCCTGAGCAATTTCTACATCTGAATTGATGGGGCCATGTGCAGTCTCTAAATTAAATTCAGTATTACGCTGTTTTTTCCTACCTGTTTCATTATTTATTATTTGCCAGGTAGTTTTTATTTTATCATCGGCTGATTTGATTTTATTGCTAATATAAAGAGCTTTAGCTGTTTTGCATACACTTTTGAAAGTCTTAGAATATGTTGCAACATACTGATGAAAGCTTGTGTTATTCATATGTTGCTTCAGGCCATAAAGTTCAAAAAGGTTTTCCCTGCTTTTACGAATACCTGGAGTCGCCCAATCACTAAATAAAAACTTTGTGTAAATACTTTTAGTCTTTAGTGGGAAAGTGTCATTAAATTGCGTGTTTAATAGTGAAAAGAACTCGGCGTAGCACTCATTTGGGTCACATAGATTATTAAAACTCTGAACGCATAATTTACTAGCCAAAGAATTATTTAATTTCTCTAAATTTTTACGTGTAATTGGCCTAAACCTTATTAAAAAATTTTGTAAAGGCATGTGGGAGCAAAATGTTATTGTTTGTCCACTGTGATCAGATGACAACTTATTTACAATTTCTTTGTGTAAATAATCACAGTTACAGAAAATATTATCTATACAAGTGGCAGAGGAAGCTGTCACACGGGTGGGTTAAATAAAAACATTTGACAAATATCAAATGACCTAAAAAGACTTAATAATCTGATAGTATTCGAGTTATTTTCTAATAAATTAATATTAAAATCGCCACATATTATTATTGACTTACTACTAGCAGAAAGTTTCTTTAGCACATCTTCCATTACAGAATCAAACACAGCTAGATTCTGGTAACTTGGAGGTCTGTATACGCATACTACCACATGCTTATCAAGCTCAACACAGGACAATTCAATGGTGTGTTCAACTGACAGCCCAATGATGTCTTTTCGTTCCTTGGATTTAATAGAATTTTTTACTAATATTAATGATCCGCCATGTATCATACGTGTACGGCTGAAATGGCTAACTACACAATAATTTTCATAGTTAATTGACATTACTTGATGGGCTTTTAACCAATGTTCTGTTAAACAAATGACATCAAACTTGGTATTTTCTAAAAACAATTCTATTTCCAGTAATTTAGAAGAGCAACCTTGGATATTTTGGTTAAATAATTTTAAAATATGTTGCCCTCCCTTTAGTTTTTTATTATTATTCTGAGTAATATTGCCAGAAGATACCTTTTTATTATTCTCTAATAGTAATTGGTTATTTGAAGGGGTAACTTCTGTTGTCTCATTAATTAGTTTAAAGCGTTATCCGGAGTGACCTCCACAACTACGACTGACGTGTCTAGTGAGCCCGTATGAGTTCCAGCAGGAAGAGAATACCCCATCTGACTGGTAGTGGCCTCCAATGATGTTGGTATTATAGGTGGACCCTCCTTCGTACTACATGATGATTCACAATTATTCATCACTATGTTGTTAGTATCACTAAACAACACAGACTCGTCCCTAATACTACAATTTGTTATATTAGCTATAACCCCATTAATATTATATGCTATCAACATAGCAATCATATGTCTACATTCCCAAGACAGAGATAAAGTTCTCTGAGTGAACTTAAAACCACTAACAAACTTATTAGTGTCAAAAAACAATAATTTGTCACTATGATAACATGTCAGCATGTGAATAGTGTTATTCAATTTATATATATATTTATTTTCATCTTCTGATAGAGTATCAGAGTAAGGTAAAGCACACAACATTATCTTACCTATGTTTAAGTTTAATAAGGTGTTGACACCATTCACTATGTCCTTTCTGGTAATACCAGTACTTTTACCTAGTAGCAAAACCATTGTAGAATAATTGTCTAGGTTTGCGTTTGCAATTCTTTTAATCATTTGTTTATAACTTATGTTATGATAACTATGATTGGTAAAACTATGGCTAAGGTAATTAAATAATATTTTTCCAAAGCCTGAACCTAATTCGTCACTAAAGAAAATTGATTTATTATTCTGTGTACTAAAACAGGACTCTGCTGGAAGAGACAACACCGGTGGAGACAAGTCACTCTGAGGCTGAGGAGGTGGTGGTTGGTTGGCACAGCTGCATGTTAGATTATTAGTCAGAGACTCATAACTCTCAGCATTGCACTTCACCAATTCCAGTAGTTCCCCAGCCTCAAACAATCGCTCACTTAGTTGTTGTTGTGAAGTCTCATATTTCTCAAAAATATCCTTCAATAATTGCTCCTTGTGTAGTATATCATTATATAGGAGCTTTGTATCAATGTCATACTTTTCCCTACATTGATTTAACTCAACAGTACAACTATTTAAACTTTTAGAAAGTATAACACGTTCCTTTCTAAGGGAAATATTTAATTTTAAAAGATTTTGTTTTTTAATTGCTCTCTGTGACCGTTTAATTAGTTTTTTAATTTTAATATATTTCTTTAATTTATTGTGACTCATAACAATTGGACACAATGGTACGGTATCATCACCAGTCAAATCTATAACAGCTGGCTGACACATTGATTTTGACTTACTTCCTACAAGTTGATAAAATAAGTTATCGGCATGGCCGGGCAGATGGGGCAGGGCAGATGGGACAGGGCAGCTACTTGCAGGAAAATGTTTTCAAGTTTTAGTTTTATTTTTCTGAATGCAGCTTGCTGCGGGAACACCCAAATATTCCGAAATATTTTATTCCGAATTTCGATGCTCCGATTTTCATAACACCTAAGAATTATAACGTCTATTATTAAAAATCACGAAACTTATTTTACCGAAAGTAATAAATGCGATTTGTTTGTTTTCCGATTTTCATATGTTCGAAGAATCAAATGCTCGATGGGTCCAAAAACGACATTCCGATTTTCAATACTCCGAATTATTGCCACACCCGAACATAACGAACGCAATAGGCGACGTAGGATGCAAGAGCGAGCGAAGGGCACCCCGAGGTTAGGTTACTTTAAAACCTTTACACAGAGCCCAAACACGACTTACGGTGCTGTAATTTCAAGGTTTGTACTTTTTCTGGTGCTCCTGGCTTGAGCATCAGGTCTGTAAGTACTTCGGTGTTCCTCATTAACAGTACGTTTATCCACACATCGAGCCCTTTTCAATGAGCCTAAACACGATATATCTGCTGTTAGTTGTCGAGGAATTAGGTACTCTGTAGACTATCCTGACTGCAGCATCAGGTCATGACTTATGATAATGAGACAAAATGTGTCAAATGCCCTATCAAACATCAAAACAATTTATTAAAACAGTCCTTGCCTGTTCGAGTAACTTCTTACTGTTAAGGAGTTGTACCTTCCATCATCAGCCCAGCTACCTGAGATGGTGACAACCATACGCAAATACACAAGATACTTCATAAAATATGCGAAAAACAAAAAACAATAAGTGAGCCTATAAATTTTGAGGGTTGCCTTCGATTTCTCTAAGATCCCATCATCAGATCCTAACTTGGTGACAATGGGACCACCTCAGAACTATCTACTTTCGAACAAAAAAAGAATTTTGAAAATCCGTCGACAATTGGCGGAGTAATCGATGAACAAACATACAAAAAAAAAACATACAAACATCCGAACATAGTACAGTCACGAGCAAAAGTATGTATACACTTGGCTTTATTCAAAGACGATTTTCTTCTTTAGTTTTGAATGAAATTTTACGTTATTACGAACAAAGTATTTTCGAACCCATAGTTTTGTGTAAAGTGTTGTATTTAAACGTTGCATTCGTTATTTCAAGAAAAATCGCAATTGTAAGTTGCCAAGTGTTGACATATTAGTGCTCGTGACTGTACCTCCTCCTTTTTGTGAAGTCGGTAAAAATAGAGAACGCATCGAAGTCAAGTAGTATCGCAGTGAAAATCTTTCGTGGTAACGTGCATCGAAGTCAAGTAGTATCGTAGTGAAGATCTATCGCGGTAACGTGCATCGAAGTGTAGTGGCGATGGCGTCGCAGAGACGGTCTTTCGCAGTAACGTGCATCGCAATTTTGTAACATCATATTAGCATTTAGCCATATTTTGTGCGTCGAAATTCCGTATTCTACTCGTATATTTGTCTTGCTATTCAGTTTTACAAGGCGTTTTTATTTCGGAATTCTTTAAATTAATCGAAATTCGTATTTTTGATGTTTCGAATTATCGTTAATTCGGACTTTTTGTTATTCGATTTATTGAAACTCGGTATTTTGAGAATAGTAATTATAAACATTAGGAATATTGAAATTTCGGAATTATAAAAATAGGATGAATGATAGATAAATCGGAGTTGTTATATTAGGAATTCTGAACCATTCGGAATTATGAAAATCGGTATTTTGAAATTCGCATTTGTGATTGTCGGAATAAAGTTTTTCGTATTTATGTAGTGTATCCGCTTGCTGCGTTTACTTTCCTATTGCAAAATTTAGGGATGGTCTCCTAATGTTTCCCGATAGCTACAGAGTCTTAGGTGTAATTAAATTATTTATTCTGTAAACAATTGTCTTTCATTAGTGGCTGCCCTCGCCGCCCCATCTCAAACCAATTATATTTTAGTTTTTTTTAATTGATCATCAGTGTTATAAGTATTGGCTGGCTACTAGTAAAACGTCTTACTTGGGTATTCCATGTTCGTCTCGTTCGTCTTCGTCGGGGACACCATAGTTACCAACCAGTGGGTATGTGAGCACCAACAACTGCGCGTGATACGACAAGTCTGTTAGTGACTCCGGGTATCCGACCATACCCGTCTGATATACTGATCAACAACACAACAATACAATTAGACAGTAAGGTACTAAATACCGCGATTGTTTTTAATACTTGTAAGTCCATTGTTATTAAGGTTGCTTTTGCAAATCGGTCGGTGATGCGTTGTTTTTTTTATCAACCAAACTGTATTTTTTTCTAACAATATAGGTACCTAGGTAACTAGTAAGTAAATATATTTCTTTTAATAATTTTAGGGGTCAATTATTTGGTACCTACAGACAAATAATGGTACGTGATTTGAGGTCTTTAATTGCCGAAGCCTTAAAAGATATACCAAAATTAACCACAATAGCCGTTGGCCGTTAGCCGTTGGTCCCGGCTGTCATTTGCGGATCTTTGACAGTCGTTACGGGTAGTCAAAAGCCCGAAATTCTGACAACCAGTCTTACCAAGGGGTATCGTATTACCCAATAACTGGGTTGTGGAGGTCAGATAGGCAGTCGCTCCATGTAAAATACTGGTATTCAGCTGCATCCGGTTAGACTGGAAGCCGACCCCAACATAGTTGGGAAAAGGCTAGGCAGATGATGATGATGACCAAAATTAACCACAATATGTGTTGGTGGTTCTGGATATTTTTGAGTTAAGTGCAATGGACTCTTTTTGCTGGATAGTAGTAATTATAACGCAGTACACATAGAATATTGAATTAATAAAATTATTGAAAGAGTTAGGTTCGTGTTAGCATAACAGGAACTTATTTATGTACTAACCAACTTCTCAGTCTGCAGGCACCTGGGCCCCGAAGCTCCGTCCTGTGAAGACCGATCGAAGACCATCGGCTAACACGAGGCTGCAGGGGGGGCCCACCTCACAACTCAAATCATCTGCCACCATCTAAAAACGCAAAGCAATATATTTGTTTGTTAGCCTACATTGTGTTTTGTCTATACCTGGACAAAGGCCTTCCCTTTTTCCTCGCAATCCAAGAGGATTATCATTAAATAGATTTTTTTTTGCGGTCTCTGGCTATGTGTGCGGGACCAACGTTTTATAATGTAGGTATGTTAATTTTTAGGGTTCCGTATCCAAAGGGTAAAAACGGGACCCTATTACAGACAGACAGACAGACGGACAGTGGAGTCTTAACTCCACTGTCCGTCTGTCTGTCACCAGGCTGTATTTCATGAACCGTGATAGCTAGACAGTTGAAATTTTCACAGGTGATGTTTTTCTGTTGCCGCTAAAACAGCAAATACTAAAAACAGAATAAAATATAAATAAACAAATATTTTTCACATTAATATTATAAAAGCGAAGGTTGGTGAGTGTGTATGTGGGGGTGTGTGTGTGTTTATGTTTGTTACTTCTTCACGCTCAAACGGCTGGACCAATTTTGATAAAATATTGTATGGAGGTAGCTGACACCCTGGATTAACATATAGGCTACTTTTTATCCCGATATTCCCACGGGATCGACATTTACGCGGGTGAAACCGCGGGGCGCAGCTAGTAATAAATGAATATTTAAGGGGGCTCCCATACAACAAACGTGTTTTTTTCGGCGTTTTTGCCTTGTGGTACGGAACCCTTCGTGTGCGAGTCCGACTCGCACTTGGACAGTTTTTGTTACCTCGTGCCTATTTCTCCTAAGGAGTAGGCAGGGTGCACTGTACGCTCACATTTCGCTAGTTATTGTAGTTATATTTAATGACCCTTTTAACCCAGCACCCACCCGAGCAGTTTGTCTGACCTATAGGCATCGAACCCACGACTCTCGAGGGAGTCTACTCAGCACCACTGGACTAACGAAGCTATCGAGTTTTATTAATGTGTAATTATGTGTATCAAATGCATTCTATTATATTAAAATCATTCTATTAATCACTAATTGTTCGATCTGATTAGAGGAGCCAGAGAGAGATCAGAATGGAGTAGGTTGGAGGAGGCCTTTGCCAAGTGGCAAACGGACTTACAGAAAGTAAAGAAGCACCAAATACGCGAATTTTAAATTATGTAATAAAAAAAATATATATATAATATATATTATGTAACAGTGCAGTTGTGTAAGAAAAAGTAATTGTATATCTATGGTCCGAATAAAAGGCTTTATTATTATTATTATATATGACAACTAAACAGTTATACCTAATTATTGAACACAATGACTGAAACATGACCTTCCTACCTAGAAGACTTAATGAATGTCGTGGATAAGCAAATTAATGCATTTCTCTTATATTTTACAGATTTTATTAATATTCTACCCAGATTCCTTTATTTTAATTCTCGTATCATAATTAAACAGCTTTTTTGCATTTAACGGAGCATCGTTGTTTTGTAGTTTGATAACTACTTAAAAAACAGCTGAGCCTTAGTAGCTATACGAGATTTTAAGGCTGCTCTAAATATGTAGATATATACAACACTTTTTCAGTAAGTAATATTTTGAAAGAATATGCTGTTGTAAGACCTATTGCATGAATGAACCGGTTGCATGTAGGTCCTTACCTATATATTACGGCTATCGTATATATAAAACAGATTATTAAACGGTAATCATTGATACACCATAGATACATAGCTAATAGATAAACATAGAAATAACAAAGAACAACAATTATAACCATTTCAAGGTAATTAATGTAATCATAAAATAAAATTCAATGTTGTGTTCATGAGTTCAATTTAAAAAACATTGATAAATTAACAACTTCAATTAAATATATAACAAAAATACAACCAAGTTTTTAAAACGAAACTAAAACAAAGTTTCATTTCGAACTTCATGAATGGCATCAATACCTCAAGACGAAGAACAAAGTGAGTTAGTTTTGGTTGCTTCAGACGGGGCATATTTATGTATATTGAGGTTCAAAGTTAGAGCTAACCTACGTATCGGTCAATAAACTTTAGTTTTACTCACTTTTTGTAGGTTCGCTGAGCCGGCCACGTGGTTTAAGGCTGCGCCGACCGAACAGTGGCGCCCTCATCGTTTGTTTGGTTATTTATTTTATTTTACAATGAACATGCAGAAAATAAGCACGTTAAGTTGTGCTCCACAAGATTATACGTTAATATTATTATACACGGTATTTTTATATTGTTTAATTTTATTATAATCACTAAAACTGATAATAGTGGCCACTATATTCCGCTATAATAAAAGAAATAACCAAACAAACGGTGAGGGCGCCACTGTGCGCTCGAGGAAGCCGGTGAGAAACGGTCCGGCGCTGTCGCGGTCTTAAAGTGCTCTGTGCGCGGTCTGCACGACGACAGGCTCGCTTCACCCATTACCCACTCCTTATCATACTCCGTCACACTCACAATGAATCTACCTACTTTTGACTCCTTCACACTTCATTGACTTCTCTACGTGCGTCTCTTTCATGCCACTTGTTATCCACTCACGCGTCCCGCGTCCCAAGGTTACGTCATCATTATGTACATTTTATGCTTCTATATCGAAGCGCACGGCAGTGCGCAGGCCAAGTTCCAGCAAGAGGCCGCACGTACGCCGTGCACTTTTTACCCGAACCGCTTCGAGCTACTTTTGAACACCCTGTATCTAACTATTTGTCACACGAAATCGAATCAAACTTCACATACATAATACCATGACTGCTGTTAGTTCGAATACCAAATTTCATAACTGTAGGTGTAGCTTTAATAGATTCGAAGTTATGGACTTTTCAAAATAGCTAAAGTGTCACTGACTGACTGACTGACTCACTCACTTAGAGCTAATCAAAATGTTTAGGGACTTCTAGTAGGCCTAGAAACTTGAAATTTGGCACTGAATTTTGACATTGATCTGTGGGACATTGAGAACAGGACTAAAGTTAAAAAACTTAAAATTAGATTCAGCTATGGTTTAGTTTATGATCTCGAGAGAGTGAAAACTAAAGAACAATGCTCATGGATGTATGGAATCTCGTACCTCGCTGCCTCAAAGTCAAGCTTTGTTTTTTTATAGACTACACTTAACATATTAACTCCTACTAAAGTTATTTTTGTAAACAAAACCCTGGTTTCGGAGATTTTCAAAAAATTCGAAACGGCCATTATTGGACCTGCTGCAGCGTCAATAGTATATTTTTTTATTTATGAAACAGATTCGGTTACCACCTCAAACTGTAATTATATAGACTTTGTTTTTTTTTCTTAAAATCTAAAAAAAACGTTTCAATACATGTTTTAATCAACGTATCCCAAAACTGAACTGGTTCACAAAAGTACTAATCTGTTTACTAGATCATATACAATAACATTAATGTATGTAATTGTCGATTTTACTATTCACCTACTAAATTATGAACTTTGCTAAAATTAAGTTAAAATGTAACGGAATACAATACAATGTACGTAACTATTAGTTCAAAGTGTGATTTCTTATGATATTTATTGCAAGATAACAAAGGATTAGGTACTGCTTAGATTAATGGTTAACAATAGTTGAAACCTAGTTTTAACTTTAATACAATAGATTTGGTGCAAATTATAACGATAATTTGGTAGTTTGAAAATATAACATACATGTGTAAATGAACAAAGAAGTTAGATAACAATGTTGTACTAACCTTTACAATTCCCTATAAAATGTTTAATACTACCTGAATATGAGTAATGGGGTCTGATGAGTATTGTTTGTCTTTAGTTAAAAGTTTTATCAACAAAACAATTAAGAACCACTGCAGTTGAGCTCCCAAAAGGACCTCGTGGCACGGTAGGTAAATAATTACCGGCTGGCTAGTCGGCCACATAATAGGGCCTACTCACACAAGACAATAGCCCTTCCCCGAAGGACCTACCTGCTCTGCTCATCCAACAATGCCTTGACTAGTCACGGATACAAAGAAATGTGAAATACCGTTAAAAACTTTTAGTTTTTGGAGTATCGTCATTTTGCTAAAAGTTCGTAATCTGCTAAATTCATAATGGTCGATCATTGGTCGGTCAATGGCACAGAAAATATAGGTACGATACTCGTTCATAGATTTGCTGAATAATTTGCGTGTTGGCGAATTGACAACGGCTCAACTTGAATTGCTTTGCGAACGTCGACGAGTACCTACCGTTGATAGGAGAATTTGCCGGTGGAGTTGCAGTTCGAATTTATCCGACTATACGAAAAGTAGAAGCTTACAATGCTCATATAAATGATAGCTGAGAACGCAAAAGCACAGCGAATTTACACAATAATAATTAATGCTGTCGATGAATCTCCTGAAATTTCAACGTACGGAAATTTGCCTCCTAGTAATGTAATTCCTAAGGATGTGAACAACTGTGGAGGTCTTTTATCAACGGTACAATTAGGGATAGAGTCACGAGTAATGCTGAGGCGAAACATTTCTCAAGCACTTAAGAAATCGTGTATTTCAATGATGTTAGCGAGATCGGTCTTGTTTGGACGCAATTTTGATGCCAATGGGAATCTAAAGCGTTCCTCTCCATTTTCAGGTACCTACATACTGCGGAGTGAAGTCACTAGGTAACGAGATGTCGATTTGGTTTTGTTTTCTTATCTAGATTGTTTGTCTTTAGTTAAAAGTTTGATCAACAAAACAATTAAGAACGGATGGTATTTAAAAGTACTTCAATTTATTCCCATTTCATTTACCTAATTTTGCCTGTGTTCCACCAAATATACTGAATGTGCACCAAAATATGTTCATTAAAATATGTCATAACGAGCATCTATTTAACAACTGTTGCAAGTTTGTAAAAATAGTAATACACCTAATTTTAAAAACAAGCATTTATTTTTTTAGTTTTACGTCTAACTAATTCGGTTCTCGATAGCCTGTTAAAAATAATCTCTTTTTCCATATTTTTTTTTCTTTAAAATTTAGTCGTTTCTGGCACTCGCCGGCCGCTGCCGCGGCACCGCTCGCTTCGCTCGCTCGGCTCGTGCGTAGGAGGTCACAGTTTTAACCTAACCTAACCTAAGCATTTTTTTTTTAAATAATTAACCTCGTAACTAATTCGGTTCTCGATAATGTCCATTTCAAAAAAATTAAAATTAGTATATTTCATTACAAGTGCGAAAAGGCTGTCATTGCAAAGAGTTCCGACAAATGTCTACCCGAGCCGAGGCGCAGCCGAAGGCGAGGGTTGACAGTCTGAACAAGTTGCAATGACGGTTCCGCAGGTGTACTGAACGACTATTTTTAATACAGTTGCGAAAAAATGAAGCAATTTAATAGAATAATAAACACACAATATTGCTTTTTTCTCTTCTCTCCACGCAAAAAATTAGTCGTATGTGGATATGTAACGACTTTTTGAATTTTCCGGTAAAATGTTCTCCGAAGCATTTTGTGCAATTATACTGAGTTCCGGTGGTGTTAATTAAAAAAAAATGGTTGCCTGTAAAGTCGGTTTTACGGGCGAAGATTTTACGTGACAACGTCTTTTTCTCGGTAGAATATTTATTGATATGAATATAATTAAATTGCACAATAGGAACAAGGAATTGAATGAAAATAAGAATTGCACAAATTTTAACTATAGAAATATATTTTGTTCGTTCGGTGACTCATCGTAACGTTACCGAGCGTTACACTTTTTCATAAGTGACTCCCAGCCGCAACCTAATTTAAGACGTTGTCACGTCAAAAATAGGGTCGAAATTACTCATTTTGTGCAACAAACAACTAAACTCGCAAAGAAAATTTATGGAAAATGGCGCCAACCGTAGAATATAAGCAGAGTTTTTTTTTCTTCACCCATTTTGATAGGCAAAGGGAACTATCCATACAGCTTAGTCTTCAGTATATTTTTTTTATTGATATGAAATGAAAATGAAATTTAATGAGATGAAATGAAATGAATACCTAACTCATTCAATTAAATCATTAAATCTGATATTGAAATAAATTAGTAGCTTCTTTTTAGAAATATACGTATTTGTATGAATCACAAAAACTCTTTAGTAAAAACTTCATGGTTGGTTTTTCTTTTTAATAGACATTATTTGGACAGTTGGGAAAGAGAACGCACGAGTTCGGGAAAGGTAAAAAAAAAGCACTAGTATGTAATAGCCCACATCCCGAACGCTATACGTCCCTGCAATACACCACTTTTTGAGCAACTGTATTAAAAAGTAAGTTACAAATATTTTGTAATATTTGGTGCACGATCAGTATTTTTCGGGGAAGAATAATATTTTAGAAATGCATACATAGATGTACCTTTAGATTTTTGGTGAACACAAAAATATTATCCATTAAGAACCACTTCAGTTGCGCTCCCAAAAGGACCTCGTGGCACGGTAGGTAAATAATTACCGGCTGGCTAGTCGGCCACATAATAGGGCCTACTCACACAAGACAATAGCCCTTCCCCGAAGGACCTACCTGCTCTGCTCATCCAACAATGCCTTTGACTAGTCACGGATACAAAGAAGTGTGAAATACCGTTAAAAACTTTTAGTTTTTGGAGTAGGTATGATATTAAATAATGGACTTTGAAGATTTGTTTGTGTATATTTTGCCACCATTTAACTACCATGCTCTATCATTCATGCGTTACTTATTGTTATCGGATGTAACACACTTGGTGACCTCTTCTCTCTATAGAAGAAGACTAGCTGCACCCGGTTTCATCTACATAAGTCTCGATCACGTGGGAATATGCGGATAAAAGTATTCTATGTCCTAATAGACTTTAAATACACACACACACTACAATATACATACACGATTTAATATCGTTTAAAGATTGTAAAATCCGTTCTGATCCGATGCGATGCGCGCCGTTTGGTAATAATTTTTACCGACTTCAAAAAAAAGGAGGTTATCAATTCGATACGTATGTATGTAATATTATTGGAATTGCATTATATTCACATATGATGATCTATTAGGGCTTCCAAACAAATATACAAAATTTCATAGACGTATGTATGTATGTATGTATGTTTGTCCACGCATATCTCCGGAACTATTAATCGGATCGTGACCATTTTTTTTTTATTGGCTTACATTTTCTTCAACTTAGGGAACAGTGCAAGTTTCATCAAGATCGATTCAGTAATTTTCAAGATATGGACTAATACGTGTAAGTGTGACGGCCTGGCTTGTTGATAAGAGCTACGGGTGTAGTGTCAAAGGGAAAACATCTCAAAACCTTGGTCAAATACTAGTGCAAAAACTAAAAATTACGAAATAAAAAGTAATTTAAAAAAATTAAACCGACTTCAAAAAGAAATTAACTCAAAATTATGAAATAACTTTAATTTCGGAAGTCGGTGGCATAAAACTAAAATATAGATCCCAAGACACCGACTTCCGAAATTAAAGTTATTTCATAATTTTGAGTTAATTTCTTTTTGAAGTCGGTTTAATTTTTTTAAATTACTTTTTATTTAGACGGGTATATAAATGAGAAGCATTACTTATATTGATAAAAAATATAAGACATATCTGACTACGGAACCCTCACATAACACATAGACATACTCTTGACACTTTATTAGCTCCCGGCTCAAGTTAGCATTAATGAATGGGTTATTCAACGCGGAATTCAAAGTATACAGACGTGCTCATCAATGCATTTAAATAAAGAAAATAAATTAACGTTTGCATAAATAGTGACCTAGTTTTAGTGTATTAGCGTCAGAAACATTTTAAGTGACAAGTTTAATAATGAACTGACTGGATTATTTTTAAATACTCTGTTATATGGAAGGCAGCCCCAATAATCGGAGCGCGATGATACGACACAGCCCTCCACCGACACCGTCCCCGGTACCGACCCCGGTACCGACGACCCCGATACCGACACCGGCACCGACACCGCCGCGACAACCAAGACAGGACCAAGATGACAAAATTGAAGTAGTGACCACTCCAGAGATCCAGAACTGGATGTCATCAATCGAGCAGTGCCTGAATGAGGTATGTGCTACTGCTTCTGATGGTAAGCTCAACACTGAGCAGAAACTAAAAATAAATAATCTTTGCCGAAAAGTTGGACATGGAGTTTCGCAAATGGCTGTGCAGTACCAGTCTCTAAAGCAAAAGGCCATTCAAACCCATACCACTCTTAAATCCATGACCGAAGCTCGAGACCTATCCGACTGTCTAACGGAGATGAACCGGACGATTCAAGAGTCCTGTACGAAGCAGGTTGCGGGCACATCTTTTGCAGATATGGTGAAGAAGGGGTCCAAAAGCTTTGTTCGTCCTAATACTTTTAGTTCCGTGGCGATTTATCCCTGTGATAACTCAAAGACCAGTGACGAAACCAAGACCATGGTCCAAAAAATCATATGCCCTGGGGAAATGAAGCTGAAAGTACGAGGCGTACGTAAAATAGGAAAAGGAGGACTAATAATCAGCACTGAGACCAAAGATGACCTAGATAAGCTAAAACAAACAGTCCAACTCGCTTCGTCAGGGCTTACCGTCGACGAACCTCAAAAACGCAAACCTCGCATTATAGTTATAGGAGTTCCCACATCTATGTCTGAAAATGAGGTTTATAAATGTATCTTTGAACAGAACTTGACCGAAAAACTGCCGACTATGTCCCTAGATACATTTTTGACCTCAATAAAACTGAGCCACAAATCCGGCAGGAAGGATGCTGAGAATTGCAACTTTATTATAGAAGTTCCAGCCATCATTCGCAAGGCCCTCGTCACGCAGGACAGATTATTTATAAATTGGACGTCCTGTCCGGTACGAGACTTTACACTGGTAACTAGATGTTACAAGTGCCAGCAGTATGGTCATGCAGCCAAAACATGTAAAATTTCTGCCCCCACATGCGGCCATTGCGGTGAAGAAGGGCACACAATTCAAGACTGCGCAAAGAAGGCCAATCCGCCAAAATGTGCTACATGTTCGCGCTTTAAAAAACAAGCCAACCACAAGACGGGAGATACAGATTGCCCTGCTAAAAAAGCTGCCGAATACAGGTACATTAATTCGATAGATTATGAAGGCGCCTAAGAGCGCCACATACTAGTTTTTATTTTAGACTTAATTTATTGTTTTATTTTATTTTATTTTAATATGGATAACTTAATTACTGATATAGATAACACATTTTTAACTAGATCAAAGACATGTGACGTTGAGGACTGCAGACAATATCTTTCCGACTATCAAAATTCGCTAACCGTACTAACCCAAAACATTCGTAGTATTTATAAGAACATAGATAGCTTTAATATTTTTCTTCATAGACTTAACTTTGATTGTGATATAATGGTACTTACCGAGTGCTGGCTTTCTAATCGCCACGATAACCTCCCAGTAATACCAGGGTACAACTTATTACATACCACAATAAACCACAATCAGAATGATGGTGTGGTAGTCTATGCTAAGGAATCATTAAAGGTCACAGTCGAGGAACATACTCTACAAGACTGTATGAGTAATTGTTTAGTCATCAAAATTGGTACAAACACAGCTATAATCGCTATGTATAGATCCCCATCCTCTAGAAACTTAGATCCTTTTAACAATTCCATAAACCAGATTTTTCAAGCACTAAGCCCATTTAAGAATGTTATACTAACAGGTGATTTAAATATAAATATTGGCTCCGAAAACTGCGATGCAGGGACCCAAGATTACCTTAATATTTGCTTATATCATGGCTTTCTCCCCGCTCACACATTGCCTACTCATCAGAGCGGTTCCTGCCTCGATCATAATTATGATGATCAAAACCAGCCTATCGTATATTACGCTTGTTACTAACTCAACAATTACTGACCATCACGCAGTCTTACTCAACGTAAATTTAACGCTGCCTAAGCTAAAGCGTCCTCAGACTATTAGCAAATTAAATACAAACAAACTCGAATATGATTTGTGCAACATTGACCTTAGCCTAGTTTACAATACTGCTGACGCTAATCTGGCTTTATCGTACTTAATAAAACAAGTTCAACAAGCAATATTACGTAACACGACAGTTTCTACAGTAAATAAGAAATTTTACAATATTAAACCATGGATTACTCCAGGACTAATTCGGTGTATAAGACACAGAGATAAACTTCATCAGAAAACTAAAAGACACCCTGATAATCTAATAATTCAAACCACCTATAAAAGATACAGGAATTTCTGCAACAATCTCCTAAAGAATTTAAAAAATAATTACGATAAAACTGAATTAAATAAAGCAGGTAAAAATACCAAGCAACTTTGGAAACATATTAAAAACGTCACTAATATGTCTAAACAGCGTGAATCAAATTCGAGTTTATTGCTGACTAATCCTTCACCACTCTTATCAGCTAACAATGTAAATAACTTTTTTGTAAATATAGGGAAAACTCTTGCCGATCAGATTCCGAAGTATTGCGACCAACCATCTCTCCAAAAATCTAGCAATAGCTGTAACCCGAAATCTTTTGCTATGTTGGATACCGATGAAGATGAAATAACTCGAATCATTTCTGGGCTAAAAGACGACTGTGCAGTTGGATGGGATAACATAAGCAATAAGATCCTTAAGCTCTTTAAGCAAATTTTGGTACCTCCCTTAACGCATATATTTCGAATCTGTCTTTCCGAAGGAATTTTCCCTAGTTGTCTAAAAAAGGCAGTTGTAATCCCTATCTATAAATCTGGAAGTAAGGACGTAGTTAATAATTATAGGCCAATATCCTTACTCCCTTCAATTTCAAAAATTCTAGAGAAAATTATAAACAGTAGACTAGTTAATTACCTAGAAAAAAACAACATCTTATCTCCTGCACAATTTGGTTTTAGAGCCAAACTGTCGACAGCAGATGCAGTGCATAGCCTGACTGATTATATTTCAGAAGAACTCGGCAAAGGAAACCAGACCCTGGGAGTCTTTCTCGATTTAGCCAAGGCCTTCGACACGGTGTCTACTTCTGTACTTCTGAACAAATTAGAGATCATAGGAATAAGGGGAACGCCACTGAAACTTTTTACTCACTATCTAGACCAACGGTACCAATGTGTTAGAATAGATAATATTACGAGCGATGAGCAGAAAAATACTGGTTTTGGTGTTCCTCAGGGGAGTATTCTGGGCCCCACCCTCTTCCTTATTTATATTAATGACTTGTGTAATCTAAATATTAAAGATGGCAAAATAATATCATATGCCGACGACACGGCGTTAATATTTAGCGCTAAAACCGGTAGCGAACTGTTCAAAATCGCTCAACTAGGTTTTAATACTGTGACTAATTGGCTTCATAGTAATTTACTAACATTAGATGCCGACAAAACAAAATATATTCACTTCTCCATGCGCAAGCCTCAACTTAACATTACTAACCCTTATCTATACGCACATCAATGTGGAAACCGTACAATCACCATGTGTAATTGTCCTTTGATCCACAAAACGAGCAACATAAAATACCTGGGGGTCATAATGGACGACACACTCTCTTTTAAAAAACATATTGAAAGCCTAGTTAAAAGAGTGCGCAAACTAATATATGTTTTTAAAAAATTGCGATCATTAGCAGATTCAAAATTAATCACGCAAGTTTATTTGGCCCTATGTCAATCTATAATTCAATACTGTATCACTTCTTGGGGTGGCGCACCAAAAACTAACTTGCTTCCTCTTGAAAGAGCTCAGAGAGCAATTTTAAAGGTAGCAAACTTCCATCCCTTCTTTTTTCCCACAGATCTCCTATATAAATCCTGCAATGTACTAACGGTTCGCCAGCTTTTCATCATGCACTTAGTATTAAAACAGCACACCATGCTTGCCTACAATGCCGACAACATTAACAAGAGACGGAATGATTTAGTATGCATATCTAATGCTACCTCAAAACATGTCTTTGTAGAAAGATTTTTTACTTTCCTAGGCCCATTCCTGTACAATAGATTAAATAGGAAACTAAGTATTTATAAACTAAATTACTATAGCTGTAAACAAATTATACTTAAATATTTATTAACCATCGACTATGCACAGACAGAAGACCTACTTATTGTTTGCAAATAGAACTGCTAACATGCTATTTTACTTTTATTTACCTATGTTTTTAATTTAGTTTTTACGTTATACTGATTGTTAATTTATTACATTAAGTACTTATAAGCACTTTCTAGCCTGAAACACAGGTTCAACCTAGTTCAGGCAAATTTGCAACTGTGCGCTATCTTATTTTAACTGTTAAGCTATTCATTGTAAATGTATCCCTTTTTATAAATAAACGATTATTATTATTATTAATTATAAGAAAATGATTCATATTTTGTCAATATTGCACGTCTGAGCAGATAATTTAAATTATTAGGTCATAAACTGGAGACGCTCCTTCCATGTTAGTGGGTGAGTCTGCGCGCGGGGAGATAGTGACGCGGCATTGTGACCATAAACTGGAGACGCTCCTTCCATGTTAGTGGGTGAGTCTGCGCGCGGGGAGATAGTGACGCGGCATTGTGACCATAAACTGGAGACGCTCCTTCCATGTTAGTGGGTGAGTCTGCGCGCGGGGAGATAGTGACGCGGCATTGTGACCATAAACTGGAGACGCTCCTTCCATGTTAGTGGGTGAGTCTGCGCGCGGGGAGATAGTGACGCGGCATTGTGACCATAAACTGGAGACGCTCCTTCCATGTTAGTGGGTGAGTCTGCGCGCGGGGAGATAGTGACGCGGCATTGTGACCATAAACTGGAGACGCTCCTTCCATGTTAGTGGGTGAGTCTGCGCGCGGGGAGATAGTGACGCGGCATTGTGACCATAAACTGGAGACGCTCCTTCCATGTTAGTGGGTGAGTCTGCGCGCGGGGAGATAGTGACGCGGCATTGTGACCATAAACTGGAGACGCTCCTTCCATGTTAGTGGGTGGCCTGCGCGCGGGGAGATAGTGACGCGGCATTGTGACCATAAACTGGAGACGCTCCTTCCATGTTAGTGGGTGAGTCTGCGCGCGGGGAGATAGTGACGCGGCATTGTGACCATAAACTGGAGACGCTCCTTCCATGTTAGTGGGTGAGTCTGCGCGCGGGGAGATAGTGACGCGGCATTGTGACCATAAACTGGAGACGCTCCTTCCATGTTAGTGGGTGAGTCTGCGCGCGGGGAGATAGTGACGCGGCATTGTGACCATAAACTGGAGACGCTCCTTCCATGTTAGTGGGTGAGTCTGCGCGCGGGGAGATAGTGACGCGGCATTGTGACCATAAACTGGAGACGCTCCTTCCATGTTAGTGGGTGAGTCTGCGCGCGGGGAGATAGTGACGCGGCATTGTGACCATAAACTGGAGACGCTCCTTCCATGTTAGTGGGTGAGTCTGCGCGCGGGGAGATAGTGACGCGGCATTGTGACCATAAACTGGAGACGCTCCTTCCATGTTAGTGGGTGAGTCTGCGCGCGGGGAGATAGTGACGCGGCATTGTGACCATAAACTGGAGACGCTCCTTCCATGTTAGTGGGTGAGTCTGCGCGCGGGGAGATAGTGACGCGGCATTGTGACCATAAACTGGAGACGCTCCTTCCATGTTAGTGGGTGAGTCTGCGCGCGGGGAGATAGTGACGCGGCATTGTGACCATAAACTGGAGACGCTCCTTCCATGTTAGTGGGTGAGTCTGCGCGCGGGGAGATAGTGACGCGGCATTGTGACCATAAACTGGAGACGCTCCTTCCATGTTAGTGGGTGAGTCTGCGCGCGGGGAGATAGTGACGCGGCATTGTGACCATAAAATAAAAATCAAGTGAAATGTATCGACAGACATAATTAATATGATGTGGTATAGGTTGCACCGTGCGATAAGATATGGCCGACATAGCTGGTGCAGTGCAGATAACATCACGCCGGTAAGTATTCCGCGAAGGGTTGGCAGAGGGGTGTGGTACACCCACATTTTGTCAGTACCAAGTATGTAACAATGAACGAGCCTATTGTCATCAGCCGGGACCAGATGGACTGCTTATGCGAAATTGAAAAAACAACCGACTTGGCTATCAAACCTAGAACCTCATGCGGCTTGCCTGGTATAAAAATCATTTTCGTACCACTTGCTCATAAAAGTGACATTCTCTGCCACAAAAAGCGAACATAACAATAGTCATTTTTAATCTGTTAAAAACAGGGAAAGAAAATTGTACTGAATTTCATTCATCCTCTAGGGGGAGAATGTGATTTAAATTTGGAATACTTACCGAAATTTATACTGAACTCATGGACGTAATATATTGTTACGAGCTTCGGGTTCGTGACAATAAAAACTGCCGATTTAATAACCAAAAATAACAATTTATTTTACAACACTAATTACAGCTCAAACAGACTAATTATTAAAACACAATTACACTACTGATCACTCTTAATTCGCACTTGAAGATCGCTTGATGTTTTCGCTCTTGTCGCTTTATCCAAACTGTGTCGGTCGGCGCGCATCCCGGCCTTATATAGTGCCGCAGATAGTTCTAGAACCTTCCATTGTAGAAACATCTAGAATGTTTGAGTACATACCGGCCCCGACCGACTAGGTGTCGATAGTTCGAGAAAGTTCTACAAAGTTCTAGTATCGAATTTTCTAGAACGATCGTGACTCGACTAGTTCTGCTACTCGATACTAGATGGCGCTAGTGGTACCTAATGTCACCATGTACCAGGCATTAATTGTGGCGCGCAACACTGCCCCCTCCTAAGACATGCTCGTCCCGAGCATTATCAGCCCCATAATAACGCGCCAGTCGGTCCACATGGACGATCTTAGGAGTACCTCTTGCACCTTTCTGTATCCGGTAGGTTACGTCATTGATCTTTGTCACAATCCGGTACGGTCCGTCCCATTTAGCTTGAAGCTTAGGAGATTTCCCTTTGCTGCGGACTGGATTGTGCAACCACACTAGTGAACCTTCGTCGAACCCTTTATTGTTCATTTTGCGGTCATAACGGGTTTTCATCTTTTCAGACATTTGCTGGCCCGATTGTCTGACGTGCTCATAAATGTCATTCATTTTGTTCCGCAAGTCATTCGCATAATCGGTTATACTGCGTGGGGCATCAGGTGGTATTCCGGTGATCAGGTCTGCAGGCAGCCGTAATTCTCTTCCAAAGTTTGCGAAAGCGGGTGTCACCGATGTACTTTCGTGAACAGCGCTTCGATATGACAACAAAAACGGTTGTATGTGCTCGTCCCAATCTCGTTGCCGATTTTCCACAACCTTGGCTAGGTACCTCTCCAATGTCTGATTAAATCGTTCCACCATTCCATCCGATTGTGGGTGGTAAGAAGTTGTTCTCGTTTTATGAGTACCCATAACTCGACAAGTTTCCTGGAATATTTGGGACTCAAAATTCCTTCCTTGATCACTGTGAATCTCTAAAGGTACTCCAAAACGACATGAACTAACTTATCTGCAACTGTCGAAGCTTCTTGGTTTGGAATGGCGAAGACTTCCGGCCACTTGGTGAAGTAATCCATCACAACCATTAAATACTTGTTGCCACTCTCACTTACCGGAAACGGCCCCGCAACATCAAGGGCTATCCTCTCCCATGGTGCACCAACATTGTACAATTTCAATGCACCTCTACTGCGAGTCTGAGGTCCCTTTACAGCTGCACAACTTGTACATTTGCGAAACCAGTCCTCGACATCGTCCCGACAGTGGACCCAGTAAAACCGTTCTCGTATCTTCAGTAGAGTCCGTTTTACTCCCAGATGACCTCCTGAACAACCATTATGGTACAGCTGTAGAACATCCGGTACTTGAGCTTTAGGGACTACCATTTGCAAATGACAGCTGTCTCCCCGAGTATTTTCCCATTTACGGCACAGGACTCCATCCTGAATCACCAAGCTGTCCCATTGGGCCCAATAGCTTTTTGTGATCGAACTCATCGCTGAGACGTCGCTCCACCTGGGCTTAGGAGCTCTGGCCTGCATCCACTCCAGAATCGGCTTGATGTCCGAATCTTCCTGCTGTGCACGTTGTAGGATTTCCTTCCACTCTTTGCTGAGGTCTGTCCTGAGCATCCTCATAGGTACCAATTCCTTACCCTCTTGTCTAGTACCATGCTTGCGGTCTTCAGGACAAGGTCTTCTTAAAAATGCATCTGTGTTGCCATGAGGTTTCCCGCTGCGATGTTTGACCACAAAGTCGTATTCCTGCTGCTGCTGGGCGGTGCTGTTAGCCGCACTTCTCTCTGGAGACCAGACATCATCCCTTTCTGCAGTTCGCTTAGGGCAACTGGATCGAAGGTGGCCCTTTTCCCCACAGCCGTAGCACCTAGGGCTGTACCTTCTATTACGATCGCGAACTGTAGCCGCTACAACCTCCCTGACGCGATGAGAACGATGATCCTGCCGCACAGCTTCCACCTCCAGTGCATGGGCCAATGCGTCCTTAAGCGTCCCGTGGTGCCCGAGCTTCACAGCAGCTCTCACTTCAAGGTCGCGTATGCCGTCGATGAATGCCTGCACCAGGTTCCCATCAATAAGCGCAGGTACGGACTGGTAAGCTTTACGAACCAGCTTCTCCACTTCAAGGGCCCACTGCTGCAGGTTTTCGTTACTGCGTTGTACGCGATCCTTGAGCTGCGCACGAAACACGTGTTCCAGGTGAGCGTCACCATACCGAGACTCCAATGCCTCAAGGAGCTGCTCGTAAGTCACTTCCTTACCGAGAGCTTCCAGAACGGTTAAGGCCTGGTCGCGCAGGCCTAGGGTGAGGGCAGTCATGGCCTGACTTTTATTCCACCCGTTCGCCTTCATGACAGCCTCAAAATGGATTTTGTAGGCCGACCAAGAAGAAGTACCGTCGAACGGTGGCACTTTGAATCCACGTAGCGAAGGTGTTGTAGCTACGGGAGCTGCGATTCCATCCCCAAGTTTGAGGTAATCCAGCGTTTTCTTCACGTCAGCCATCACGGTTACCTTCACGTCAGCCATCACGTTGTCAACCCGATTATTTACTTGGTCGATTCGGGTTTCAGCTTCCGACAGGCGGTTGTCATGTTGAGCAACCTTATCCTTCACCTCCTTCATGTCTTTCCCGAAGGTAGCGTAAAGGTCCTTCATAAGGAGCATCTGCTCTTCCTGGCGGCGCACCTGCTCCTCCTTATCACGTTGGAGCTGTTCTTCCAACCGACGAGCCTGTTCCTCCTGTCGACGAGCCTGTTCCTCCTGTCGACGAGCCTGTTCCTCCCTGTCACGCAGCAGTTGTTCTTGCAACCGACGGGCCTGTTCCTCCTTATTCCGCTGGAGCTGTTCCTCCAACCGACGAGCCTGTTCCTCCTGTCGGCGAGCTTGTTCCTCCTGTCGGCGGGCCTGCTCCTGCAGCATCATCATCAGAGCAGCCAAATCTGGTGCTGATGATGCTGGAGCAGCTGTGGACGGGCCGGCCTCCGTGGTCGGTAGCTGGCCTTCCGACCTCTGTGGCGTTGCTCCACCGAATCGCCTCTGGTCCGTCTCTTGCTGGCGTTGACTCCGGGTACGGATACCCTCCGTGTCATCTTTGGGTAAAACCGGCATAATCCTTGCTTCTGACACCAATTGTTACGAGCTTCGGGTTCGTGACAATAAAAACTGCCGATTTAATAACCAAAAATAACAATTTATTTTACAACACTAATTACAGCTCAAACAGACTAATTATTAAAACACAATTACACTACTGATCACTCTTAATTCGCACTTGAAGATCGCTTGATGTTTTCGCTCTTGTCGCTTTATCCAAACTGTGTCGGTCGGCGCGCATCCCGGCCTTATATAGTGCCGCAGATAGTTCTAGAACCTTCCATTGTAGAAACATCTAGAATGTTCGAGTACATACCGGCCCCGACCGACTAGGTGTCGATAGTTCGAGAAAGTTCTACAAAGTTCTAGTATCGAATTTTCTAGAACGATCGTGACTCGACTAGTTCTGCTACTCGATACTAGATGGCGCTAGTGGTACCTAATGTCACCATGTACCAGGCATTAATTGTGGCGCGCAACAATATTCTATATATTACGTCCATGACTGAACTACATCTGTGTTTACACCATTGAGTTTGTATATAAAGCATTAAACATCTTTTTGAAAAAGGAATACGCATTTATTATGCAGTTATGATTATTAAATAAAATTACGAAAACCGACGAGGCTGTATGAGCTTGATACCTTTGATTTTCCGACAAAAAATATTTTTTAAGTTGATTATTCATACTCTATTAATAAAGTTGATTATCTTCTATATCTATACATAATAATATAATAAATCTGTAGACGAGGCGTTTCTGTACATTGAAAATATAAAAAAAAAGTTGGGCCGTGGATAACCAACAGATGCCATTTCATCAATTTTTGGAATTTTTGTCTGTTTGTCTTGCAATAAGTGGAAATACGTAACGACAGCTATTTATTTATTTATTTATTTAAAAGGTACACCAACGACCTATTCACTGGTAATATAGATATAATAATAAATAACATGCATTGAATTATGGTGAATTAGTCACTTACAGGCGTACACAGCACTCACATAAAAAATAACTTCTTAAATACAATAGAAAATTAATTAGGAGCAAAGCACAAAACATAAAATAAAAACAAAATCATAATCGATATCAGAATTAGTATATAAACCAAAATTATCATTAGTATCAGAATTGAAATTAAAATTAAAGCAGATTAAATTAAAAATAAATATAGGTAATAATAATAAACAGTAAAATTCATATTCAAAATTCAAAACAAGTAGAACGCGGTAACGAGTGCAATCCAAAATTGGCAAGCCGCACATGTGCCAAAAAACAAAAAATAAAAACATAAAGAAGTAGTAAACAATATAGGGACAAAAAAAAAATTAAGTTATGAAATTATGATTCATAGCTAATAGCTATTGGCGCGATATAGTAGGTACTAACGAAAACATATTGTGATCTTTAAAACATTATTATGTGTATAATCACGTCGTAAAGGCTTGCCTTTATGACGAAATAACTCTGATAGTTATGTCTGTGTTATTTAACAAAGTAATGATAATGATTAAATATAATCTATAGTTACACTATTTATAACTCGAGAACGGCTAAACCGATTTGGCTGAAAATTGGTGGGGAGGTAGCTTAGAACCAAGAGACGGACATAGGATACTTTTTATCCGGTTTTTTTATTCGGTTTTAGACAGACATAGTATTTAATACTTTTATTTACTTATAGGAGTAGGGTAGGCGTAGGTTAGGAGTAGGGTAGGAGCCGTGTAGGAGTAGGGTAGGACTAGGAGTAGGGTAGGGGTAGGGAAGGGTAAGGGGTAGGACACCACGCGAACGAAGTAGCGCCGGGCAGCTAGAAATAATTTATATGGCGAAACAACGTTGGCCGGGTCAGCTAGTTTCTAAAAATAATAGTAATTTATTGTTTTTATTTATAGTTATTGAGTGCCTTAACACACTTTAGCCGATATTTAATATATAACCTGGGGGATTTTTATTTTATCCTAAACTAGCTTCTGCCCGCGACTTCGTCCGCGTCAAATTTCACCCTCTTAGGGGTGGAATTTCGAAAAACCCTTTCTTAGTGGATACCTACTCTTCACAAAGAACACATCCTCCAAATTTCATGTCTCTAGGAGCAGCGGTTTAGACTGTGCGTTGATATATCAACAATCAGTCAGTTTACCATTTTATATACAATGTTGCAGGTTTTTCATAAAATTAGGTTTTTGATGAAAAACCGGAAGATGACACATTTTAAACTCAATTTCATCATAAACCTCTGTAACAATCCAGATTTTTGATCAAAAACCTGAACTAGTTTGGGTTTATGATAAAGTTGATTTATTTGTCATAAAACAAAGCAAACCCGTGATTTTGACAAGAACTTTATCATAAACCTAAATTAGTTCAGGTTTTTGATCAAAAACAGATTTTTGTTACAGGTTTATGATGAAATTGAGTTTAAAATGTGTCATCTTCCGGTTTTTCATCAAAAACCTAGGTTTTTGATCAAAAACCTAATTTTATGAAAAACTGGTGGTTTTTCATAAAATTAGGTCTTTGATCAAACTTAAAAAAAAAAAAAACGGTCTCTAGGTTAATTATTTTAATAAATTATTAAAAGTGTTTTAATTATGTTAAATTAGTCTAATATAGTCGAACCTAGTTATTAAGTATTATATACAGTGATTATAAAGTGTTTTTTGTCGCGAAAACTTCGTACAAAAAGGATTTAAAACCGGCTGTCAACTCAACGCACCAACGGTGTCGGATTTCAAAATATCATCGATCCCGGGGAGTATTTTGTTTTATTTATGTGATTGTAGTTCATATTTACAGACCACAGAACATCACGAAGTACTGCTCAGGTCTCTGAGCTACGTCCATCACACACTGGCACGGTTTATGTCTCCTTTTGCTTGACAATTAGTGGAAGCAAAATCGATGACGAAAACATTCGCCCAAACAATAAACACTACATAGTTTACTGTACAAAAATAAGCTCATTACGAGCTCTTCCTATTATAAATATGTATACATAGTTAATTATAGCCTGTAATGTGTCTCAAATAGTGATGTGAACCGGTTTCATAAAAACCTAAAAAAAAACGGTTTTAGTAAAAACCGATAATCACCGGTTCTCATTGAAAAACCGAATACAATCACAAAACATGTATCAGAGTCTTTGATATGTATCCGAACACGAGTCTTTTCCGTTAAAAATATTGTCTATGGTACGGGAATCCCTCAAATTCCCATTTTAATATGCGACTAACTTCACTATACTAAAATATTCCAGCAGTGCGATTCTGTAACCATCTCACCGTGAAAACTTAGGTGAAGTGAGCGTGGAGTGAGCTGTCAATAGTGTCAATTCCTAGCAAAAACAAACTCACCTAAGTTTTCACGGTGAGATTTTTACAGAATCGACCGGCTGAGCTTAATAAAGGCCTCTCTTTTCAATTTTATTCCACGAATAAAAATTATCTGTCGATTGAAAAATCAGCGCTAAAAATGAAGTGTCACCAATTCACCATGTTTTTGTATATATTGTGTACTTTTTATATCAAATAAATAATTCTGATTTGATTAGAACACTTTGCTATTGGTTGTTTTGTTTTGTTCGGTCGCTGCTGGGGAGGGAAGTACTCCCCAGCTAAAGTTTTAGGAAGTGGTGAAGGGCAGGCGATTTGGGGTTATTATATAATTTTGACGTTCAAAAAGTGCTGATTCTCAGCCTAGTTTGATTATTACTGACTTTAGATTTTTATTTTAGGAGTTTTTTTTGTTGCCGATATTTTCCTTGCTTGTGAACAAGGGAATCGGCGCCATTACCATTGACAACTTAATTTGGTCGGGTTATACGCGGAGATTTAGTATGGAAAAGTAATGAAAGCCAATTTCTCTTAAAATACAACACTTAGGAATCTGAATTTTTGGTCGCTATAACTTCTTTATGGGTACTAATTTTTGTATAAATTTGGGAAGAAATCACCGAGTTTTTAATAGGGAAATCTTGAAATGAAAATTTGGCACCGTGACTACCGCCACCCCACCAATGGCATGGTATATCTCGTAAACTACTGGAGTACTAGTTTTGAATTTTGGGTACAAATTTTTTATGTAGGTTTGAGGAAAGCGACAAGCTTCTCTAACTTGGAATCAACATTCAACGTTGATTTCTCGGTAAATACAAAGTCAAAGTCAAATCATTTATTTCATATAGGCACATTAAAGGCACTTTTGAACGTCAAAAAAAAACTAAATAGAAATGATTCTAGTCGCCCATTCCAAAAGGTAGATTTCGTATGGAGAAGAATGGGCAAGAAACTCCACCGTTACTCTTTTAAAATGTTTTACAAGGTCTTGTATACATAATAAAAATTATATGTGAACACGATGCACCCATAATAAAATTAGTCTACCACAAAAGGTAAAAAGAATTAAAAATTAAGCAATGACAGGTAAATCAAATAAGTGATAGATACATGGTGCTCACATATTTACAAGTTATTTAAAAAAAAAAATGCAAAAGTAGTTGAACTTTAACAAGTGTGTGAGCCACTGTAGTCGCAGATTGTAAAAAATGAAATGGAACAAGTTTGATGTTGTGATGACAAATGTTAGAGTTCTGTTTTTTTACGAAATAAATCATATTTATGGGTACTAATTATTTGTATACTTAATAGCTGTAGCGTGCCCCCTTTTTCGGCGCTCATGGTGGTCCTGCTGAAGGGAGCGTGACTGCCGCCGGACCACCTTCGATGGTTCAAGTACTAATTAGTACCAATTGAGTACCTACTAATTATTTACCAAATATGGAAGAGATTGGCGTTGGTGGGGCGGAGGTAGTCACGGACATCAAAAACCGGCCAAGTGCGTGTCGGGTCACGCACAATGTAGGGTACCGTAGTAGCCCCGTTATCACTAAGTATATAGTACGATTCTGTTGTTCTTTATTCTGAATATAATTATGTAATGGTAAAGATATTAGGAGTTAATGGTTATAATAACAATATGCGCGAGGGGAAACTTATGATAATTTATTATGGTTTTTTTATTTCATATTTTGTTTTTTAATGCAAGTCTTTACCCGTCATAAACAAGTAACTACTTCGTCTTAGTCACTGCTAAGGATTTTGTATTTGGTACAAAATTATCCAACACCCAAGTTCAACGACTATTACTGCTAAACTAATAGTTATCTTAATTCCTATAGTTTTCCTTTAAAGTTCATGAAATGCACTATCATCTTGAATTTTTCCAGATTTTTCAAGCCAGCAGTTTAGCTTTTAGAGGGGGGGGGGGGGGGACGCCCTACTGGAACAATCATTTTCAATCTTTAGCAACCCTCAAGTCATTTTAGAACGATACCCCACACGATGGGGTAGACGACGAAAAAATATTCATTCCCACTTCACATGTAGGGGGGCTACCCTAAAAAAAAAATATTTTCTAAAATTTTATTTTACCACTTTGTCGGCGTAATTTATATACACACTCCTGCAAAATTACAGCTTTCTAGTACTAAACGGTCTCTTAGCAAAACCTCGGACAGACAGACGGACATGACGAAACTATAAGGGTTCCTTGTAGGTACTACGGAACCCTAAAAAAGTACTCAGTGAGAGCGGGGGTCCGGAGGGGCCAATCGGCTCTCAATTAACTTAGTGATGTGAACCGATTACAATTTTCAACACCGGTTTATACCGATTAGTTAATTATTAAAACCGGTTTTTTAAGGTTTTTTTTTAGGTTTTTCCTAAAAAGTCCGTGGTCAGTCGTCCGTACGTCCGTCCGATCATCACAGTCAAATATTTATCAATTTTCTTTTTGTTACTTGCTGCGGTCATTTTCAGAGTAGTATGAAATATGGGGCGTGCGCGTGGAGTCTCCGTTGGTTTTTCTTGTGTTGTGCCAGTAGACGTTCCCTGTGCCTGTGTGTCACCTGGCTGATCACCCACTTCACCTCGATCCACCTCCACTGTAGCCTGGGGATGGTTTCTCTTAATATGTGCCAACATAAATTCGAGGTTCCTCATCCAACTTTGATCACTTTAGCGCTTATCTTACACTTTGCAATAAGATTATCAATCTTCTCAAAATAATTTCTTGTACTTGATTTTACCTTTTACTTTAGGCATTTTCGCAAACAAACATGTCAACTCCAAATAATTCGCAAGCGAAATTCGGTGCTATTCTGTAAAAAGATCACCGTCATAACTGTGAAGTGAGCTTAGTGAGCTGTCATTCCACCTGATACTAAGGATTGACACTATTGACAGCTCAGTAGCTCACTTTACCTAAGTATTTTCACGGTGAGATTTTTACTGAATAGCATTACTGGAATATTTTAGTATAGTGAAGTTAGTCGCATATTAAAATGGTATATCGGGGGATTCCCGTACCATAGACAATATTTTTAACGGAAAAGACTCATGTTCGGATACATATCAAAGACTCGGATACATGTTTTGTGATTGTAATCGGTTTTTCAATGAGAACCGGTGATTATCGGTTTTTACTAAAACCGGTTTTATTTAGATTTTTATGAAACCGGTTCACATCACTAAATTAACTCTTGTGCGGGTTTAAAGCGACAACACAAGCCGTCACAGAACAGATAATGTGAGGAGTAATGATAAGCAAGAGATAGGTAAAAAATTAATAATAGTCTCCGGATATTTCTTTTATTAAAAAAATACATGATTTCATCAGTAGTAAGAATTTTTGTACTTAATTGTAACACGGAATGCATATAAATCACTCTTATAGTTTGGCCTTCTACAATGTGATCAAGGCATATTTAAAAAAAATCTAATAATTGTCTTAAACTTACAGCAACCTCAACAGTATCCTTATTTCTAGTTGGAAAAAAATAATAGAAAGTAACAAATTATTAACATCCAACACTGATAAAGTAAAAGGAAAATAAAATTTTCGCAATCAAAAAAATATTCTATACAACTTATAACAAGTGCTTTCAATGCTTTTTGCATCACTTTCTTACAGTTAATTTCATATTAGTTCATTTAATATGCAGTTTATTCTATAAAATAAACTGAATATGAAATGTCTTACACTACTAAATGTTTTTTAAAAATAATGGATGGAGATTTCGTCCCCTTCTTTCGAAGTTATTGATAGTTTCTCCACAATCCTTAGATTTATTAATGATGGAAGAGCCTGAGATTGGTGTGTGCGAGTATAATCTTGTGTTCATTGCAAGCTGTACCTAGTCGATAACTTATCTAACTACCTAATCGTTTATTACTACGTACTCCTTTACTAACAATGCGCGCAGAACGCAAAATCCCAAGGTTTCACAAAACTAATGACGTGTGCGTCGTATCGTATACGTTCTTTAAAAAAAAACTTAGCCAAAACATTTTATAGGTTAGCTGCGCCCCGCGATTTCACCCGCGTCGATCCCGTGGGAATATCGGGATAAAAATATAAAGTGTCAGCTACCTCCATACAACATTTTATCAAAATTGGTCCAGCCGTTTGAGCGTGAAGAAGTAATAAACATACACACACACACACAAACTGCCGCCTTTATAATATTAGTGTGATGTGATTAAATTAGCTGGCAAAACTCTGCAGACGTGAAGGGTGTATGGACCAAACCTGAAAACGCGAAAAAAAAAAATCTGCTGTTCCCTACATTTTGACGAGATAAACGAACATAAACACTAACGTAACGATAACAGATACTAGTTACACACGATAAATAAAATACAATGTCCTGCATTAAGAGGGCTTACAGGACCTAAACGCAAAAAACGCAAGTTTTAGAAACAATAAAAGTACTTTTATGATCGACTACTAACAGTAAACAAAATGAAAAAAATATATGATATTCTTCAGGTTATATGCTAGGTGGATAGTGTGTTGAAAACATAATACAACTAATTTGATACGATAGAAAAAAATCATGAAGATATCTCTAAAAACTTTCTTTTTACAATAAAAACCATACTAATATACATACCATCATTCTGATTTTTTGTCAGATTATTCACAAGCAACATACTAAAACTACTGTTTTAATTTTTAGTCCAAACAATAGATTTTTTGTACTTAGTTGAATAATTGCTTCATATTTTGCAATAAATTACCAGCGTTGTGTCATCGCGCTTCTCTTTCTTTTCTATGCAGTCCGACAGTGACCGCGCTTGTAAGCCCCTTAAAATAAATAATTTATTATTTTAGTGGGAGAAATTCTTAACGTGCACGTTAAGTGTATCATTGGAAATCATTATTAATAGTTACGTTTATTTCACAGGCTGAGCAGATCTTCAAGAAGATCTGTCCAGGCGAGGAGTTCCTGCCCCGCGCGCCCGACCCTGAGGAGATCGTGTTCGAGGATGACGTCACGCACGGGCCCGAGTTCCAGCGCGAGCACGACGATGACGGCGACGCAGACGCACCCAAGCAGTAGGCGCACACGCATCGTGCCGTGTTACAGTTCTATCAGCACATTTGAGCGAGTTGTCTTTCTTCCATGGCCCTAGAAAATGTGGATGGAACCAATTTATACCGACACCAACATTATTCGCCTCCGCAGACACCCACAAAATTTTTCGCACACCCACAAAATTCGATGATTTAAATATTATAAACACGCTTAAACGTGCTGAATTCAGCTAAGATGTAATCTCAGTAAGATTTATACGCTTTAGTCGCTTGACTTCGTGCATTCCGACTGGTGCGTTAGGTTTGAGAATGTAAGAGACAGACGTCGTTAAGGCATGTACTCAGGTTTCACGAGTGTGCTTATCGAAATTTGAGACCGGCTAAGTCTGCATCTGCCATGAATTCATTAATACTGATAAGCGAACTTATCGCTTTGATAGTTTTTGTAACCGCGTAACAACTGAGACTTAGCCGGTCGCTTTCTACGTCTATCTGTGGTTTGTCAGGGTAGACTATCAGCTGGGTTGTCTTGATATAGTCAGCAAGATCAACTCCAAGCATTTTGAGGCTAACAATAATTGTAAACGATACTTATAGTTAATTCAGCCAACGTGGCGCCAAGATCTTGTTGAAGCCCAGTGTAATACTGACTTGATATCATTATTAGGTATTTAAGATATATTTGTATTATCACAAGGTTGCTACCTACGCTCTCTACAGATCTACGATGTTTTATTTCGCGGTATTGACGACTAATGAGTTTGGTTTTAAGATGAAGGAGTATTATTATTCGACGACTATTACGTCGTGTGCAGATGCGGTAGTATTGCTAGCTATGATGCAGTTTTTAAAATGTTAAGCATAACATTTTTGGACGCACCAGTCTAAATCATAGATTGTAGCACATATAATTTTTATTAAGTTATTTAGCACTTTTATGATATTTATTGTCAAATTAAAATAATCATGCCTGCTTGTGCATTTATAATTCCAATAAATTGTGATTATTAGTAGAAGTGTTGTTTTCTTTATCGATCACTCTCCCCCTACAAACCTGTCATCCGTCACATTGTAGATGTCGGGAATCCTTTTGCCATGCGTACATTACAGCCGCACCGGGCTTACGGGCCCTAGCGCAACGCATTTGCATACAAAAACGGGCGGTGTGGTCCGCCTGTAGTGTGCGGTGGTTCTTATAAAATGTATAAGGCAAGGCTAACCCACCAGTTTTGAGGGTGGGCCATAATTTGGATACCGTGTCAGCCGGCGGGCCATCTTGTTAATAAATCTTGCCTACATTAATTAAACAAAACTAAGTTACACGAGTAACTTTAGTCTTGCTTATTCAAAACATTTTTTTTTTTTAATTTGCGACGTGTGGCCTTGATGTAGTCGGTATCGCTCACACGGTTGATTTCGGCGGCCAAATGTGGTCCGTATGTCGCACTATCGGAGATGTCTCCGATAGTGCGACATTAGGGCCCGAACCGCCGTTACCTACTAAATAAGCTTTTGATAAACCCTCATCCACTTGACTTGAGAAGCAGGAAGCCGTGCTAGATTTGTGTCTTGGCAGCTAACAAGATAAAAGAGTAATCTTATTAACACCTAGCTGTTGTGTATTGTTTATGAAGTCTTTTGTTGGTTTGTGTATAAATGTAATAAAAACGAAGATATTTTGATTCACACTTTATTTTCCTTAAAACTTGATTTTTATCACAAAGCAACAAATTGCTTAAGTATATCTTAAAACACCAAGAAATAAACATAATAAAATATTAAAATGGAATACTCTGTTGCAATGGATAACATACACTTATATAATAATATTTATTTTTAACACCTAATTGCATTCAAACTCATAGTCTTCTTATCATGTAAAAATTGATTATTTTCTTCAAAAATTAACTAGATCTTTCCTTACATTCAAATATACATATTACATTGGTTTAGTTTTTATGTCTCCGAGACATTATGACACTTTTTCAAAATAATCGTTTCTCATAAGAGAACAAGCTGTGTACATTGCCTTCCAATTGGGCGGAGTAAGTCCTCTTCATGAATCTCAGATCTCCAGAGTAGCTCATTTCACGTAAGATGTCAACTGAGCGAGCCCCAATGTCTTGGCAGCTGTGTTGCATGCCTGCCTGTAGGTATGGCAGGAACCGCAAAACTGAGCCCTTGTCCACAATGCTTCCACTCACTCCCTGTGCCACTCTGTGCTTGTCAGACTCCTTGTGGAAGTATCTGCTCATTGCTGAACCTTTTCCATCCTTGTTCTCCATAGCTTCTAAACTACCCATTCCTCTGTACTTCTTCAACCTGACTCCATCAGAAAAGAAGTATTCTCCAGGTGCTTCTGATGTTCCAGCTAGCAGAGAACCCATCATGACAGTTGTGGCTCCCAATGCTAATGACTTGACAATGTGACCCACAGATTGTATTCCACCATCTGCAATAACTGGCACATTGAACTGACGAGCATAGGACGACACTTGATACACTGCAGTTGCTTGAGGACAGCCACAAGCCATTACTTCTTGGGTTATGCAGATAGAGCCACTGCCCATGCCGACTCTCAAGGCATCAGCCCCAGCATCAATAAGATTCTTAGCTTGTATTCTTGTCACAACATTACCTCCAATCACTTGAATGTCAGGGTAGGTCTTCTTAATAAATTTAATCATTTCAATCTGATATACCGAATTTCCTTGAGATGAATCAAGAATAATCACATCCACTCCATTATTGACTAGCAACTTCAGGCGTTCTCTGTCTGTTACGCGAGTTCCAATTGCAGCACCAACCAAGAGCTGCTTGTTTGAATCTTTAGATGCATTAGGGTAGCTTCGAGCCTTCTTTAAGTCAGTTCTTGCAATAAGAGCAACCAACTCACCATCTCCATTAATAATAGGCAATTTACCTTTCTTGCTCTTTTCGAGAATGTAATTGGCATCTTGTAAAGTGACACCAGACTGAGCAGTTATCATATCATGAATGGGTGTCATTACTTCCTTAAGACTCAGTTGAGGGTCTCCCTCCCTGAAGTCAATATCTCTAGAAGTGACTATACCAATCAGGCGCCCTCCCAGCTTGCCATTTTCTGTGATGGGATATCCAGTAAAACCATTTTTTTTCTTTGCTTCAATAACATCAGCTACAATATTGTCGGGGCCCATGCACACAGGATCCCTGATGAACCCATGTTTATACTTCTTCACTTTGTGAACTTCATTGGCCTGGTACTCTGGTGTGCAGTTGTGGTGGATGATGCCGATGCCACCACAGAGTGCCATCGCTATCGCCATGTCGGCTTCGGTTACGGTGTCCATAGGAGCGGATACGAGCGGTGATTTCAGGTTTATTTTTTTAGTAAGAGGCGACGTTAGGTCGACTTCCTCAGCGGTGAAGTCTATGTACCCGGGTAGCAACAGGAAATCATTGTAGGTCAGCCCTTCACGGTTTTCGAAGATCTGTGCTGCAGAGAGTCCATCGCGAAGGTCAACTTCGGCCTTGACAGACATTTTAGTGGCACGTGGACGTTAGGATGCTATCTGAAGCGTCTGTACTATACAGTAATCACGACTTTATAGTCTGTACGTATGCCGATCCCTTATGAAACCTGAAGCTTGTTATAGGATCCTAAGTATGTGGTTGTGGTGAACAAAATCGCACACGTGGTGTTTGTTTTAACTGGAAACTTGTTCTGAACAGTAACCTTATCAAAACTGGATTTATAATATCTTCTCTTTGAAAAACTTGGCGTGGTAAAGGGTAAATTCTCAAAAATAGATTTCCGAAAAAATAGTAAATCTTTTACAAAAAGAGTAATGCCGGCTAGGCGGCTACTCCACGTTCTATTAAAAATGACACTGACAATAGTTTCTAGTGTTACCATATTTGTAGAAACATACGTAGGGTTGTTAGTTTTTTTTTCATCTTACTTAGTTTTTGGTCACTTTTTTATTTTTCTGTTGTGATAATGTTTATCAGTTTCTCTGAGATATTCATAAAAATCCAGGTGGAGCAGACACGTGCCTGATAATAGATCGTTGCCAAGATCAAGTAAGAACAAAAGAGCGCTGCAAGATATTTTTTTTATTACTAAATGGGCCCGCTCTTAACCTCGATCACGCCTGATTTTTTTTGTATTTTATTTTATATTTTTGTCGAGCTGTGCTAAGTTCTAAAATGTCTTGCAGTTTTTACTCATGTTTAGGGAATTTTAGTGTATTGGCACTGACACAACAAGTACGCTGGACTTCATACTATCGATGACAAAATGTAGACATTAATTTGATTTTCGCCATTTTAGCGCTGATATCAACGTGAGATACCGTGGAACTAATATTAGAGATGGGTTAGATTAGATCCTTCGATAAAAAAATACTTTTATGAAAATTATCAATCGTTTTAACCACTGAGAGTAATCAATATCGAGTCACTCTCAGTTGTTTCTATGCTTCATTTTTATAAGTAATAGAATAATTGCTCTGCAAAGGTTAACTGAAAATTCATTATGGCGCGGACAGATCGCAAGCTATAAACTAGTGGACAGTGGCGCCGATTCTGTTGTTCACAAACTAAACTAAATTTAAGTTCAGGCATCTTTTTCTTTCTATTTCATTAAGACAAGGACAGAAGATAAATATTAGTTTAGTCCTGTCAAATTAGTCAGTGCCTGACGTAAATTGACGTATTTTTAGTAGCCAATTTTTTAATCTCGTCTAAAGTTGTCTAATTGTCTATGGAGTATCTTAATTTGACAGGACTAAACTAATATTTATCTTCTGTCCTTTTCTTAATGAAATAGAAAGAAAAAGATGCAGGAACTTAAATTTAGTCTAGTTTGTGAAAAACAGAATCGGCGCCAGTATCCTAGTAAAGTTATAAACTCAAACTCAAAGCATTTATTTCAATCACTTTTGAATTTATTGTCAAGGGGTCGGTCAGTCAGAAAGATGAAACTAGTTGCCCATTCCAAAGCGTAGGTACCTATGGAGAAGAACGGGCAAGAAACTCCATGGACACGCTCTTTGAAATCAAAATAATATATGGTTACAAAGTCTTGTTCCTACTGACGGCGCCCGTTCACGAACATGACGCATGTATTTAGCACCATTCAGCTCAACCATTTTGAAGGGAGCTAAATGATCCAACACACGCGCCACCATCAGCGAGACATTTTAGTGAGCATGACATACTCTCAGCCGCCAGGGCACATTCAAGTCAATGAAAGGCGTAGGTACCCAGTAAATGGAAGCTTTATAGTTACCAGGGGGTGGTAACTCCTATACATTTTAATTTCTCAGTATTCAGCGCCATCTATCTACCAGGACACCAGTTAAAAATGATCAGTGTTGTCAGCGTAAATCCATTAGGAAATTGGTAGTATATTTTAGTAGAACTGTAACCATATAATTTTTATTTTTGATGTATTGTGAGTTAGTTATTATTTTTTGTATTTTTTTTTATGTTTGTAAAAGTTCCCGGATCATAATAATTTATTCATATTTTGTTCATATTGATCAAAAATAAACTTTTAGTAGAATTTATAACACAAGATAGGGACACACGATATCAATTGACAATTTGACATTTCATTGCAAAAAAAAATGTCGGCGGTTGCGCACAGGCAATTTTGTAATTATTTCGTTTGCTTTCCGATTTAAGTGTAATTTACATCGAGTTTGTTACTCCGTATTTGCTAAAAATCTTGGAAGATACCCATTCCTATTTCCTATTGTGTCTCTGCTTTCTAAATCACGTTGAGTTGAGCCCCCTGTGTTTTACCGTGATCGAACAGAATGCGGACCATATTATTTAAGTGTTTTGTGTTTAAATACAATGTCTCAAAACAAGTGTTGCTGCCCGGCTGCCTAGTCATCAAAGATGACGGTAAATATATATGTTCTTTTTATACCCTTATATGTATATAATGTATTTGCACTATAAACAAGAGTCAGTGGGTCGTCTTAGGGGCGGAGTATCCATCACCTGGACCCTGCAGGGTAATTGCGTAACACAATGAAACCCATTGCTACTGATAGTAGCAATGGGTTTCATTTTGACAGTTCAACAACATTCGTTGTGGATTTACGTTGTTGAGCATACACATCTTTCGAACATTTGGAGCAATGGATTAGCAATATGCTTCAAAATGATTCAAATTGAGAGCAATAGTGTGTTACGCAATTAGGGTGCTGTTTCTCATGCTGGCTTCGCACAGTTGCAATCTACCAGACCCGCGACGTTCCCAGTCGATTGTCCCATCTTTCATATATGTTACAGTCATAGTAATTAAATAGCTATTATATATAATGACTGGTCATTATATTTAAAGTACTTAACCTAACCAAACCGAACCTCGGGGTGCCCTTCGCTCGCTCTTGCATCCTATGTCGACGTAGCCCCGCTTGGCGGGGCTCCTATTTCTGTGTAAAGGGTTTAAAGTAACCTAACCAAACCGAACCTCGGGGTGCCCTTTGCCCGCTCTAGCATCCTATGTCGACGTAGCCCCGCTTCGCTAATGTAATTAATTCTGTGTCAATTATCACTTTATCTAAATTAATTAGGTATTTATAAATAATGGCTAGATAATATATATGATATCCGAATTTATTACTTTGGCTGTAACATATACACCATATCCTGATAATTATGAACATGAAACAGGTCCAGTCGTTCTCAAGTGATAATCTTACATACATGTGGCAATTGATTTAAATAATAAATGGGATAATAATATAAATATTTATGTTTGTATTTCAGGTATTCCTTTACATTGTTTTCCAGATCCAAAAATCAATCTTGAAAGATACTTGACATGGGTTTCAACTATTGGTGGTCTACATCTGCAGGATAAGAAGTATGTTTACAACAATCTACGAGTATGTCGTAAACATTTCAAATTAGTTTACCTCTACCCAAACCACCAGCTTTGTAAATTAGCAATTCCAGAACTACAACTATCAGGTAAATTTTTATTTAATTCCCGTCACAGATATTTTAATTAATAATGAATTATTATATGAATTTTGCGGAGATTTTTTTTTTAACAGATTGCAAGAAAAATGGCCCATATCTGTAAAAAAAAAATCTCCCAAAATTTGACTAAGTACTCTGCCCCTAAGAATACTAAAGCTGGAAGATCGACCGAGACTTAAATTCCGTACCCAAAGGGTAAAAACGGAACCCTATTTCTAAGACTTCGCTGTCTGTCCGTCCGTCCGTCCGTCTGTCTGTCACCAGGCTGTATCTCTAGAACCGCGGTAGCTAGACAGTTGAAATTTTCACAAATTATATATTTCTGTTGCCGCTATAACAACAAATACTAAAAACAAAAAAAAAGTAATTTAAAAAAATTAAACCGACTTCAAAAAGAAATTAACTCAAAATTATGAAATAAGTTTTATTTCGGAAGTCGGTGTCTTGGGATCTGTATTTAAGCTTTAGATTTTTGGTACCGACTTCCGAAATAAAACTTATTTCATAATTTTGAGTTAATTTCTTTTTGAAGTTGGTTTAATTTTTTTAAATTACTTTTTATTTCGTAATTTTTATTAGTTGTTGCACCAGAATTTGACCAAGGTTTTGAGATGTTTTCCCTTTGACACTACACCCGTAGCTCGTATTAATAAGCCAGGCCGTCACACTTTCACGTCTTAGTCCATATCTTGAAAATTACTGAATCGATTTTGATGAAACTTGCACTGTTCCCTAAGTTGAAGTAAATGTAAGCCAATAAAAAAAGAATGGTCACGATCCGATTAATAGTTACGGAGATATGCGTGGACAAACATACATACATACGTCTATAAAATTTTGTATATTTGTTTGGAAGCTCTAATAGATTGTCATATGTGAATATAATGCAATTCCAATAATATTACATACATACGTGTCGAATTGATAACCTCCTTTTTTTTGAAGTCGGTAATAAAATAAATATTTAAGGGGGGCTCCCATACAACAACCGCGATTTTTTTGCCCTTTTTTGCTCTAATGGCAACAGGTAGGCACTTGAAATATTCACAAAATACTCAGTTGTATTTTTACTTTAATAATAAAATTAAAATAAAATAAATATTTAAGGGGGGCTCCCATACAACAAACATGTTTTTTCGGCGGTTTTGCCTTGTGGTAAGGAACCCTTCGTGTGCGAGTCCGACTCGCACTTGGCCAGTTTTTTACAAGATATACCTCTGCCAGGTGCTCTGAGGAATTTTTTAGCAGTGTATAGTAACAGATATAATTATTTTAATGGCCATATCCTCTGAACCATAAAGCCTATACCGAAATGGTTTAGGTACTTGACTAAATGTGAACAATCTTGTTACGTCTTTTTATCTAAATACAGTTTATTTATTTGGGACACTAATAGTTATTACAATGTTGTCACTGAACTCCTGCAAACGGCTGCATCGATTGTGATGAAACTTTTAGTGGGTCCCTGGATGGTTTAGATTCACAATTGGATCACACTGCCATCGTTTATTATAACATAGTTTAGGTATATATAAATGATGATTACAGGTCACAGAATAGAAAATACATTGTGAAGACACCACATTTATGTTTTTAGGGTTCCGTACCCAAAGGGTAAAAACGGAACCCTGTTACTAAGACTTAGCTGTCTGTCCGTCCGTCCGTCCGTCCGTCTGTCTGTCACCAGGCTGTATCTCAAGAACCGCGATAGCTAGACAGTTGAAATTTTCACAAATGATGTATTTCTGTTGGCGCTATAACAACAAATACTGAAAACAAAATAAAATAAATATTTAAGGGGGCTCCCATACAACAAACGCGATTTTTTTGCACTTTTTTGCTCGATATCAATAATGGCAACAGGTAGGCACTTGAAATATTCACAAAATACTCAGTTGTATTTCTACTTTAATAATAAATGAGTAATAAAATTAAAATAAAATAAATATTTAAGGGGGGCTCCCATACAACAAACGTGTTTTTTTCGGCGTTTTTTCCTTGTGGTACGGAACCCTTCGTGTGCGAGTCCGACTCGCACTTGGCCAGTTTTTATGAATTTCAAGATAAGTTTCACATTTTTAAGCCTTAATGAATTCCACATATTACTTACAGCTCAAGAACGAGAAGGAGCACCTGAAAACCTTCCATCAACATCTGCATCGCAGTATCAACTAGTACTGGATGTAGATACACAAATGGAGCATCAAGTGAACTCTGAAAATCTGCCTCTATACATGGATGTAGAAATACTATTTGAACAACATGGAATACCTGAAAATCATCCTTCAACATCTGTACAATCCAATCCTATAAGCGTTGATCCAGTCCCAGTAACCAGACCTTGGTTACATCAAACTAGCATGGGTAAGATCTTGCTTAATACTTATTGGCATAGTAACTTATAGGGGGACTAGTAATTAGTGTCCAATCCATAGATATAAGAAAGAAGGAGATATGCCCGGTAGTCGAAAATGTATGTGGCTAGATTGGCCCCACCACCGCGCCACTACTACACATGTAGTTCAGTAAAAGCAATATATAAGAAGAAGTTGTTTGAAGAACAAGTAGAAGTTGAAGTAGTAGTAGAAGTTGTTTGTTATCGTTAGTTTAGGGTCAAATGTATTTCATTACATATTTTTATGGTTCCGTACCCAAAGGGTAAAAACGGGACCCTATTACTAAGACTCCCGTGTCCGTCTGTCTGTCTATCTGTCACCAGGCTGTATCATGAACCGTGATAGATAGACAGTTGAAATTTTCACAGATGATGTAGGAATTTCTGTTGCCGCTATAAGAGCAAATACTAAAAACCGGGCAAGAGCGAGTCGGACTCGCGCACCGAGGGTTCCGTACCATCATATGTTTTTAAATTTTCACCGGCGAGCTACTTACTAGATCTCGTTCAAACCAATTATCGGTGGAAGTTTACATGATAATGTACATCATATATTTTTTTTAGTTTTATCATTCTCTTATTTTGGAAGTTACGGGGGACACACATTTTACCACTTTGCAAGTGTCACTCGCGCAAACTATTCCGTTTAGAAAAAAATTACATATGGAACCTCAATATCATTTTTGAAGACCTATCCATAGATACCCCACACGTATAGCTTTGATGAAAAAAAAAATTTTGAGTTTCAGTTCTAAGTATGGGGAACCCCCATAGTTTATTGTTTTTTTCTACTTTTTTGTAAAAATCTTAATGCGGTTCACAGAATACATCTACTTACCAAGTTTCAACAGTGTAGTTCTTATAGTTTCGGAAAAAAAGTGGCTGTGACACACGGACGGACAGACAGACATGACGAATCCATAAGTGTTCCGTTTTTGCCATTTGGCTACGGAACCCTAAAAACAGAATAAAATAAATATTTAAGGGGGGCTCCCATACAACAAACGTGTTTTTTTCAGCGTTTTTGCCTTGTGATACGGAACCCTTCGTGTGCGAGTCTGACTCGCACTTGACCAGTTTTGTTTTAAACATGCCATTATACTACATTTTCATAGGCAGCACCAGAATTTTGGGTAGCAGCTGGTTTTTGAATATTTTATAAGTAAATTAAATAGTTCATTATTATAATTTCAGAGTTTACCAGACTGCCTAGAATCAAAACCCAAGAAACATTGCAAAAATACAAAACAAATTCAGCCTTGCAACATGAGAAGGATGACCCCTAAAAGGATTTCAAAGACAATTTCTTCAAAGACGCTTTCCAGATTGTTGCTAGAACCCTAAAAGATGAGAACGCAAATTTGTTTTTGCTTATGCAAGTAAAGCAAGCTGGGAAAAGACATGTTGTGAGAGGAAGAAGATTTACAATGGAAGAAAAAGTTTTGTCTTTAGCTCTATATAAGCCTTCTCCTAAAGCCTATAGGATTATGAGTAACTTTTTTATTTTACCCAGCAGAAGAACTTTGCAGAATATGTTATACAAAGTGAAACTGGGTCCTGGTTTCAATCAAAGGATTTTTAATTATTTGAAAGAGATTGTCGCAAAAATGCCGCAGATACAGAGACACTGTTCATTGGTGTTTGATGAAATGCCCCATCATGTTCTTACAACAAAACGAGAGAATCTATTGCAGGCTTTGTGGATGATGGTGACCAAAAAGAAGATAAGTTTTGTGACCATGTTTTGGTGTTCATGATAAGAGATATATTCAAGGCATACAAGCAACCGGTTTATTACAGTTATTCAGCCGGTACAACCAAAACATTGGCTTTAAAAAAAACAAATTATCAATGTTATCAAAAAACTACAAGAAGCTGGTCTTAAAGTTGTAGCCACTATTTGTGACCAAGGTACAACAAACGTTGCTGCAATTAACAGTCTAGTTACAGACGCCAAATTCACCTATTTAAGAAGAGATACAGAGTATAGAGAAGGATTCTTCGAAGTGAATGTATAATTTGCTTTGCAAAAACTTAAATTATTTGATGGACGGCAAAGCTCAAACAGCAAAATGGAGCCATATCCAAAAATTATTTGAGAGGCCGCCTAACTACAAAGGCTCTAAAATACTACCAAAATTAACATCTCATACCAAAAATGTGGGTTAAGCACCGTGCACAAATATTCAGCCATTCTGTTGGGGCAGCCTTAGGACTTATGGCAGGTATGTATTGTATCAATATTCTTACCATAATTTAATTGTGAAAGTAAATTTCTTATTAAATGACATTTTAGAGATAGTCTAGTATAAAAATGGACGCCCACTCACTTTCTTTTTAATGTATTATAATAACGATTTTGAACAACCAACCAATAATGGTAATGATTAAAAATGGAATAATTTCTTAATTTTCAGAGATGAAGAATGCACTCAAACTGCAGTTATAGTGTTATTCTTCAACAAATTATTCGATAGTGGAAGTTACGAAGTTGTGCCGGGAAAACCCCATAAATCCGCTGTCAAAGCTAATTCAGCACGTCATGAGCTCTGGAGTGCCAGTCTGCCTGTCTTAAAATCAATTAAATTTGATAGTCTAAGAAATGTGCTATCATTGACAGGCTGGGTAAAAACGATTGAAGAAAATATTAGAAAATTGGTCAAATTCCTTCACGAAAAAGGTATGAAAGCCATATTGTTATGTTTGTGGTTTTGCTGGATCTCATTCTTATCATCTTTTGTATGACTTCTTAAGAATTAGTTTTGCAATAAAAAACAAAAATAATGCACCGTTCAAAGGTTATTTAGTTAAATATAAAAACACTCCAATAGGTCCTAATACTTTGAATAAGAGCTCTAAAGACTTACTGCTTCAAACGGTATGTTGTAGCTTGTAAATGCCTTCAAATGTATGTGAAGTTTCATTAGTATCCTGTTAGTAATTATCAAATGATGATGATATTCAGTTCTCCACGTTCACGGCCACAATGCGCGCGGAGTTATTTGGCCACCGATAAACCTGTATGTGTATATACAACATTAGTTTTTGTTTATACTAAATCCGAAAAGGGGTCATTGTACTCATCAGTTTGAACAACTTTTTCTATGGGACAAACCTTGAAATCGCGAAAAAAAAAAAACAGCTGTTCCATACATTTGTGTTCACTTAAATCGACAAAATGTATGGAACAGCTGTTTTTTTTTAAATATATTCTTGATAATATATCCTTTAGTTCTAATATACACATACAGGTTTATCGGTGGCCAAATAATTCCGCGCGCATTGTGGCCGTGAACGTGGAGAACTGAATTTCATCATCATTTGATAATTACTAACAGGATACTAATGAAACTTCACATACATTTGAAGGCAGTTACAAGCTACAACATACCGTTTGAAGCAGTAAGTCTTTAGAGCTCTTATTCAAAGTATTAGGACCTATTGGAGTGTTTTTATATTTAACTAAATAACCTTTGGACGGTGCATTATTTTTGTTTTTTATTGCAAAACTAATTCTTAAGAAGTCTTATACAAAAGATGATAAGAATCCGCTTAACCATTTCAAAGATCCAGCAAAACCCAGACATTACTCCAGCAGGATCTCGAATAACTTTGCAGCCGAAGAAAGAACAAATACAAAATAAGTTGCTGCATTTACCTCGTTTAGACAACTAATTATACAGGGCGTCCCACGGCTATCTCACATGGAGGGAAAGTACCTTGAATATTGTAGATAGAACATTTTACTGAAAGAAGACATTATTTTAATTTAAAATATATTTAAATGGCATTCATAAATTTTTAAATAATTACATGGTTGAACCGGGAATCGAACCCGCTACACGAGAAAAAAATTACCCTGCACGCCCAGCATGACCACCGTAGAAACGGGTTTTGTCGACGGAAGAATAGACAAAATGACAGATTGTAGAAATATTTGTACGCATTCTACACGTCTAAGCATGGCAATGTGCCATTTTGTCTATTCTTCCGTCGACAAAACGTCGTCATGCTACGCGTGGTTTAGCTTTGTCATACGATCGAAAGGCTTCATCATAAGGATTATTTTTTGCTAAATAACTTAGTGTCAGAAATAAAAGGAAGACCATGAATTTTAACATTTGATGTGAAATTTTGTTCAGAAAAATGAAAAGCTGACATTGCCGTAAGGACATACAACTGACAATATCATAAGTACCTATTACTAATAAATGTACCCACTTGTTTACAAGAACCAGTATGAAACTGTCCACGAGCTACAAACAGAACTTGGACGTATTATTCTAAATATCCACCACAACAAGATCAAAAAATCGACAGGGAGCGAAATAATCAAAAGAGTGCGACTTTGTATTCAACAGTATGGGACTCATTTTGAGCATTTTTTGATAAATTGATTATTTTTGTATTAAAAATGTTAAAATTCATGGTCTTCCTTTTATTTCTGACACTAAGTTATTTAGCAACAAATAATCCTTATGATGGCCTTTCGATCGGTATGATAATTTTTTTTTATCTCGTGTAGCGGGTTTGATTCCTGGTTCAACCATGTAATTATTTAAAAATCTATGAATGCAGTTTAAATTGTTTTTTAAATTAAAATAATGTCTCCATCTACAATATTCAAGGTACTTTCCCTGCATGTGGCATAGCCGTGGGACGCCCTGTATAGCTAATATTTATTTCAATATTCCCATTAAAAAAGAAAATGTCTGGCTGTGGTAACATTACCCCAGCAGGAAATGTTTTTGTGAAAAACTAAACACTATGTGAAACAAAAAAATGCGCGCAACAATTAAGTTAGGATTTAATTTTGATATTTTTACAAACTTTTATTTAGTTTTTAATAATTAATTAGGTATTAGTTGTTATTTGCTTACTTTATTATTTTAATTTACAGAAATAAATATATTTTGAGGTATGTAATGTTTTGTTTTACCCAATAAATATGAACATCTAAAATTGGTATAATTGTTTTATTATCCTCGAAACAACAAGTTTAGTGTAATAAATATTTAGCTTTACCGAGTAGAATGGTTGGAAATTTTGCTGTAGTTAAACTAAACCTAAAAATATATCAAAACCAAATTTTAATTTTTTGGGTTTAGATTTCCTACAACAAAATTTTTAACCATTCTACATTATTCTACTCGGTACAATATCGCACACCCAGAACAACACTGCACTAAGTCTAAATAGCTCATTTTTCAGAATCGACGAAAAACCATTATCTCATATTGATTATGACAGTTATTGCGAATGTCCTGCACATTGCATGTAAAGAATCAAATGCAGGACATTCGCAATAACTGTCACAATCAATATGAGATAGCGGTTTTTCGTCGATTCTGAAAAGTGAGCTATTTAGACTAGTGCAGTGTTGTTCTGTGTGTGCGATATAGCTTTATAGCTGTGTGTATACGTACAATACGTAGGTGTAGTATGTGTGTTTGTGTGAGTATGTGTGTTTGTGTGTGTAATAGTGTGTGTCCTGGTAACTAGATGGCGCTGCCTAAGAAATTCTTAAGTTGCCAGTCTATCTCTAGTATTGTAATAGTAGTCTATGATAGTTACATAGTACTCACACATGTGCTACTAGTAGATTGAATATAAATAATGCAAAAATAGTATTTTAAAATCTTCAGCAGCTCCAACAGTATTTTCCAATGTTAATCAATTTATTTGTGGGTCCTTATGGAGCAGGACCAGCAGCCCCAATTTATAATATGCCTGGCTGCATAGCGTGCGTTTTATACAAGATTTAAATTTCGTTTCATTCAGTTGAAGTAGTTGGGTAGGTACTTTATTGTAACATTTTAAACAGTAAGTAGCCTATGAAATACGAGTCTACTTTAGCCAGCCTGAAACCTGGTTGAACTAATTGTAGTGATCTACCTATTTCTAGTAATATAATTGTGTCTTTCACCGGTGCCGTCCTACCCCCGTCGAATAGTCGAGGCGTATCTGACGGACAGAGCCGTCATCTACCCCGGTCGCTATGGGGAGTGGAACCGGCGAGAGATGTCCGTGCGGTGTTCCGCAGGGATCGGTTGTGGGGCCGTTCCTGTGGGACATCGGCTACGACTGGGTGCTGCAGGCCGACCTCCCTGATGGCGTCAGCGTGGTTTGCTACGCTTTTTCGCGATATCATAATACCAATCAATCCGATCCAAATCCAACCCCCATGTCTTTGATTATACCTACGTAGTGCAGCGAAAAAAAAGAAAAACACGGTCTGTCTTCGCCAAATTACGATTCATAATGTTATCCTTTTATGATTCTCCAAAGTGGCCTTTTTAGGCCCCCTGTAAGTGCGAAAATTATGTAGTACGCACGGTGACACATCAAGCTATACATTTCCAGTATAAAGTGACTTCTCATTGTACGAAAAACCTATACTTACTTACAATGCGAGGTCAGCTAATATTGGAAATGTATTGATGTGTCGCCGTGTACCTACCTAAGTCATCAATTTGTACTTCCTAATAGCCGCATCGTCACGCTGGTTTCTGCGGCGTCTTATTCAACTTGTCTCGGGTTTTTCATTAAATTAGAAAGTTAATGTACGGTACCTAAACAAACGACTAGGTACTTCGGGTATTTCCGATTCCTTCTTTTGTGAATGTAAAGTTGACAGTCTGTTCTAATGGAATCACTGATAAAAGTTATAGAAAAAAACAAATTTCTTCATGCGTTTATCCTGTACAATTTACAAACGAACTTTATTTCATTAAGCTAAACAACACAACATTAAAATAAATCACTTCATTAATTCCTTTTATTAGAATAAATAAAATTTACCATTTTATCTATGTATTTATAGCTTCACAACCTACCTCTATGTAGGTTTACCAACTTTTTGCAGTAGGTAGGTTTTTTCACATAATTAGGGTTCCGTACCAAAATGGTAAAAACTTAACCGTCACGTTAAATTTTCCGGCTTATTAGTCAACTAGCTGCGCCCCGCGGTTTCACCCGCATAAGTTACGATCCCGTGGGTACATCGGGATAAAAAGTAGCCTATATGTTAATCCAGGATGTCAGCTGCCTCCATACAAAATTTTATCATAATTGGTCCAGCCGTTTGAGCGTGAAGAAGTAACAAACATATAAACACACACACACACCCTCAGGACCCTCACACACTCACAAACTTTCCCCTTACAATATTAGTGTGATTCGCACGAATTTACTCGCCAGAAACGGGCGAATCGTCACTTCTAAATAATATTATTTTTTCTATAGGAGACTCGAGAATCGATAGCTGATATAATACAAACAGAAAACATAATAAGACAAAACCCATTAAAAGTGTCACGTTTCCGAGAAATTAACGTTCAAAGTTGATGATTGAGACACATGATCAACTTTTAACGGTAATATCTCGAAAGGTTTCAGACCAAAGCCATTAGATCCATGTTCAACATCCCTAAATGCATACATAATAAATACATCCTGCAAGATCTGAAACTCAAAACGGTGAAACAAGAAATCGCTACACATAGCCAAAACTACCAGAAAAAACTAACCAAACATGTCAACTCCCTGGCTGCTGATTTAGTGGGATCTGGAAATACTGTATACACCAGACTGAGGAGGAACAGTGTTCCTACTCTAATAAACCGATTCCCAATAGTATAAGCGAGAGTGGTCAATGGACAACTCCTCACTGCTTCAAAGACCAATTACAGAATAACTTCGGACAAAGGAGCATCTAAATGTCTAAGGACAGATTGTTGCGTTTAGCAGGATATATAAAAAAAAAAAATCTCGAAAACGTGACACTACGGGGTTTGGTCTTTTTTTTTTGTGTGGGAAATCATCAAGTGACCCCTCCCGCTCTGGATGGAGCGGAAGGGAGTGTCAGACTCTTACTAAAACCCACCCGTGTTCCTTCCTTAGCCCTTTATGTTCCGGGCCAGCGGTAACCCTTTCGGACAATCCCGCTGACCACGGGGCTTGGTCCTAATTATGTTTTCTGTTAGCATTGATGCTGCCATTTTCAAAATGGCGCGACAGTATGCCAGGCACCATATAAACATCTTTAAAACCCTTTATTCTTGCATACTCACCCTGCTGTCATATTATTTTATCAATGTAATGTAACTGACCTGACTGACTGACTGTTTTCCTTTGAATAATGATTGCAATAATTAACTTTAATTTTATTATCGCATCCTGCCTGTCCGGTCGGATACACTAGCTATTGTTTGCGGATTTGTCTGCTGTTTAAATTATATTATTAACTAGCTGCGTCCCACGGTTTTACCCGCGTAAATGTCGATCCCGTGGGAATATCGGGATAAAAAGTAGCCTATATATTAATTCAAGATGTCAGCTGCTTCCATACAAAATTTTATCAAAATTGGTCCAGCCGTTTGAGCGTGAAGAAGTAACAAACATATAAACACACACACACACACCCACACACACCCCCACACCCCCACACACACCCCCACACCCCCCCACACACACACACACAAATTTTCGCCTTTATAATATTAGTGTAATAGTGTGATGTTACTGCTGTTTTTATTACTGCCTACCAACCCGCGCTGGGTCCGCGTGGTGGATTACGGCCCACTAGGGCTCACCGAGAGGAGGCCTGTGTCCCAACAGTGGGATCATTATAGGCTGATTATGCTATATTATTGCCTCGTTGCTCAAATGATCCCAAACGCGACTGCATAACGTTGACTCTTGAGTTCGATTCCCAGGTCAGAAGAAGTAGTATTAGATTATAATATTATGTAGTTTTTATTGGGAACTAGCAGCGCCCCGTGTTTTTACCCTCATAAGTTTCGATCTCGTAGGAACATCGGGATAAAAACTATCCTATGTCCTTTCCCGGGACTGAAACTATGTCTATACCAAATTTCATCTAAATCGGTTCAGCAGTTTAAGCGTGAAGAGGTAACAGACAGGCACGCTTTCGCATTTATAATATTAGTATGGACTAGCTGTTCCCCGCGGTGTCACATGCTGCGCGGCTCCTAAGGGTCGTAGCGTGATGTTATATAGCCTATAGCCTTCCTCGATAAATGGACTACCCAACACTAAAAGAATCATTCAAATCGGACCAGTAGTTCCAGAGATTAGCGCGTTCAAACAAACAAACAAACTCTGCAGCTTTATAATATTAGTATAGACTAGCTTCTGCCCGCGACTTCGTACGCGGATCCTGTTGGTTATGCCAGCGACAACGGGGTAGTCAAAATCGAAGATCTGAAACGCCTGATGTCGAATTCTAAGAACCCGGGGACTGGATAACAACGGGATGCGCGAGACGATTCGAGACGTCATTTTCAGGCAATAATGAACCAATAGGGTGGTAAACTTGGCCTTGCACTTTGAATGTTGGCATAAATGGGCCTTCTGAAATCTGTTTCGCAACAAAAGATGTCATTTGAAAGGCATTATTGTACGAACGTATGTTGTCCAAGAAATATTTTGACTGTGATGGTCACCGATTAGCAGTGATCTTAATATTTCTGGAGGATTTTGTAATATTTCAATATGTACTTTCCCACCTGAGCAACACATACCGTTTGTTTCTTTTTGCTATTTAACAGCTTCACAAAAAGTAAAATTTTTAACCATACCTCCGATGGCGGAATATGTGGCGTAGTCAATCATAGGAGTATACGTAAATGCACTCCGTTCCTTATCAACCCAAGGAAGGTCGCCATGCCCTACGGCTATATCTTGAGACACATCCGATTCTTCAGATGATATCGACATTCTGTTCAGAGAATGTCGAAGTCGATCAGAATTCAAACGTTCGTTGCGCTCTTCTTAATCTGTCTCTTCATGCCGTACTCCAGCAATTCTTTCTTTCTCACTTTCTGATTATGAATATTTTGTTGTGTGCGTGTTCGGAACAATGTATGATAATCTCACCGTATCAGCAGTCAGTCGCGCATCATATTCTTCACTGGTCTCTAGAGATCTGGATGTAGATGCGTAAATACGCTGAGAACGCAGGCGTGCTTCGCGATCCGAAGAGGTTTCCACGGAGCGAGTTGCAGCCTGATGTTCTCAAACAGCATCAAGTCTCTCCTGACGCTCTTCGGTAGATTCTTGGGATCTTATGATCCTCAATCTTTTAGCTCCTTTGGAACATTGGGAAAGATTTGACCTCTTTCTAGGCATGGTTATAGTTTTATTATGAAGATACCTGATCAATTAAAATCTAAGTGACTGCTCCCCTACCAAGGGTGCCCAGACACGGGATCGTCTGGCGCCCATGTGCTGGTTTGGTCCCTGGGGTGGTCAAGGCGTGCTATGTGTTCTGTTGCGCCGGTGATGGGGAGTACTCCCCAGCGGAGGGTCCGGTGACGGACAGCCGCGGCGGGTTCACGGATGAGTGCTAACGCGTGCCCATGTTCCCGCCGTAAGCGGCAGAGGAGGACACAGTGGAGTTTTAGTGGGTTAGAGTCCCACATAACTGCACTATCTCCCCGTGGTAGTGCAGAATGCATGAGCATTTCTTCACGTTAAAAAAAAATAAATGGGAGTTTTGGCCAGTAGAGTCAAATTTTCAATGATATACCATCGTCATCGAAAATCAGTCCTAAACTGTTACCGCCTTCACCGCGTGGAGGTGAAATTAGTGATAGCTTAGATTTCCACATCAGATGTTTCTAATCTTCGATTTTTATAAGTCAACAGGAAATGCCCATCAGACCGAATAACTTTTACTAAGACGTCATTCCTATATGTGTTATAGTGTAGCTGGGCTCTTGGAATTCCCCATCAGGTGTTCCAGATCTTCAAATTTATTCTCTCAGCAGAAAATCCTCATCACGTGGAACAATTTTTGCTATGGTATCATTTTTGTATCTCTTATAGTTAAGCTGGTCTGTTTCGGTTCTGCATCAGGTGTTCAAGTTTCCAAGAAACATTATAGCCTGAATGTTGTCCAGCCATAATAACTATACAACAAAAAAAAATCATTCAAATCCGTCCAGTAGTTCCGAAGATCGGACGCGCAGGCCCGAGGCGTGTACGTACTCTGATAGAATACCTTAACAAATGTTCGCCGTGATTCTTTAAATTGACATAACTTTTTTATTTATGAACCGATTGACATGAAATAAACACTAAATGTTAAGTGAAGCCTACTACAATATATTAGTGAAAACCGCATCTAAATCGAATAAGCCGTTTCTGATATTAGCGTGCACAAACAAACAGACAAACAGACAAACCGACAAACAGACAAACAGACAAAAAAAATATTAATTACAATTTCGGGTTCGGCATCGATATAATAACAACCCCTGCTACTTTTTTTTTATATATTTCCATTGTACAGACACCACTTTTCTACAAATTTATTATATGTATAGATTTCTCAGTAACAACCTAGTTAATGTTAATAGGCTTGCTTCCTGTCTTTATCCTTTAATAAAAGGCTTATTTAAAAAAATGGTTGCCTGTAAAGTCGGTTTTACGGGCGAAGATTTTACGTGACAACGTCTTTTTCTCGGTTGAGTGGGAGAGAGACGCAAGGCATTCGGCGGGCCTCTCTCTCGTTCGGTGACTCATCGTAACGTTACCGAGCGTTACACTTTTTCATAAGTGACTCCCAGCCGCAACCTAATTTAAGACGTTGTCACGTCAAAAATAAGTTAGCATCATTATAAGCCCAAAAAGTTTAATTCATTAACATAACTAGCGGAATTTAGGTTTACTTTATGTCTTCCATCTCTTTCTACTCATCATCTGCCTAGCCTTTTCCCAACTATGTTGGGGTTGGCTTCCAGTCTAACCGGATGCAGCTGAATACCAGTATTTTACATGGAGCGACTGCCTATCTGACCTCCAAAACCCAGTTACTGGGTAATACGATACCCCTTGGTAAGACTGGTTGTCAGACTTTCGGGCTACTGACTACCCGTAACGACTGTCAAAGATCCACGAATGACAGCCAGGACCAACGGCTTAACGTGCTTTCCGAGGCACGGAGGGGTCTCGGTATGTAAAGATGGTCACCCATCCACAGACCAACCGCGGCAAGCGTAGCTTAACCTGATCGATCGACCTGTGCGGCTGTTTTTATTTTGCCACGGGCCCCTTTAGTAAAAAACAGGCATGATGCTATAACCAAGAATATGTTGTTAAGTAACTTTACTGATATGTGCAAACAGACACTACAAACATACATAATATTAGTTCCCACTAACTATTAGCATATAGCCCTTATCATTATACACATTAAGTCTAAATTATGACTAATTACTTAATAGGAAAATAAAGCAAAAATGTGTTCAGTAGTTCAGTAAACGTTGTGTATAATGTACCTATGTGTTTAATTGTCTATACATAATATAATAGTACATTATGATACATGTGTGCTATGTTGATCATTATGCACGAGGCGATATTATCGCGCGAGCCGCAGGCGAGAGCGATAAGAAAGCCGAGTGTATATTGATTAATGCACACGCGTTTCATACGACGTTTTTCAACACACTTGCGAGGAAAAAAAAACAGACTTGTATTGTTAAATAATAACTTGTATGGAAAATGGCGCGCTGGTTTTGTTTTCCCGCGCGCTGTGCTAGCCAGCACTAGCGATGCGCGCGCAACATTGACTCATTTTAAATATATTAATCTATGGCACAGACAAAACTGCTAAACAGCCTATAGAAAAAATATAATAAACACAAACCTGAAAATTGCAAAAAACCTAAGAATTTCGCGGTCTACCACTGCGCATTCACCTTAAATTGTCTGTGGTCCCCTGCGAGTTCATTTTGCGACCAAGGACAATACAGACTATTTAAAAAAAAAATGAAATATAGCCCGCGGATTTTTTCTTTTGGCATGAAGTCTCTTTGGGCGCTTTCCGAATTAGCTATAATCGCTCACATCACAGCGCTCACATCATCTCCATGGACGTAATATTACGTCCATGCATCATCTCACATGCGTTCCGATTTAGATATTACTATTATGACTGCTGAGAGCTGGCAACAATTCGGAACACTCGTGAACGCGCTCACATTACAGTGCTTACACAATGTAAAAAAGATATTATTACAGTATTTCTTTGTATAAACACCACATTTCTTCTTCAGTTCTTCTTCTTTGGTTCGGTGGCGACTGTCAGCCAGAAGCACAATTTCAAAAATGCCACGTTAGTTTAATTTAAAGATGATGCAACTCAAAACAAAACACACACTGACACAACCTCATACACACACTGTCATTTTTGACAGCGCTCACGGTGATATTATTCTAGGGCATGGTCGGCATTATCACAAGATGGCGAATGTCATGACGTCATCTATGACGATTCACGGGACATCGTTATCGTTATCGCGCTCACGCTAATTCGGTTATTTCCTAATTCGGAACACATCGATTATTTCCCAATTCGGAACGCAGGGTTTGATGAGATTAAAAAAGCGCGCGTCTCCGAGTCCGACTAGTAAATAGTTATCTGTGGTATTACAGAACATGTGGATTAAAGTAAAGAAAAAGCACGCGTTCGTAATACACTCCATTACGGACCTAAAAGCGGTTCAATAAGAGCCACTTTACGAGCAAGTGTGTTGAAAATTATTTTATGTTTTTATTGTGTAGTTAGCTTTTGATCGAAAGTTTTATTTGAAGATTTTTTTTAACTGTGTAAAATAATGAGAACTCCGTCGCTTAAAAAGAAACCAGAAGAATTGAGAAAATATAAAATTTACCAAATAGTTTTATCTTATAAACATACTACGTTCGGAGCAATTTTATTTTAAAGCATTTAGCTTTTTGGTTTAAAAGCCGGCTAGAGTGACTAAAACGTGATTTTTTAAGTGTTTTTACTTTAGTCATTGTGCTAAATCTATGTGGAGCAATATACTATACCTACAATGTGTTTTTAATTGCACCTGAAAACCAGATAAAACAATTTTATTGATATCTTTAAAAAGTGTGTTAAATCTGTGGGTGTGTCTGTAAACCATATATGGAGATTTTGAGTGCATATAGTTGTGTGTAGGAAGCTTATAAAGTGTGCATAGTTCATGTTGAATGAGATCGATATAATGTATAGCCATGTTATGTCGTATATTGAGAACATGGAGTACCTATATTATTCACATTATCATCAGTTAGTTGGTAAGTTGAACATTTATTAGAGACAGACAAACAAGACATTTTTAGTGTAACTGATGGCTAGACATTTTCTGCAGGTCTGTATTTGCTAGTTAACACGGGTGGGTTTTAGTCAGTAACAGTCTGACACTCCCTTCCGCTCCACCCAGAGCGGGATCATTTGATGATTTCCCATCCGCAAAAAAAAATGGTTGCCTGTAAAGTCGGTTTTACGGGCGAAGATTTTACGTGACAACGTCTTTTTCTCGGTAGAATAGTTGAGTGGGAGAGAGACGCAAGGCATTCGGCGGGCCTCTCTCTCGTTCGGTGACTCATCGTAACGTTACCGAGCGTTACACTTTTTCATAAGTGACTCCCAGCCGCAACCTAATTTAAGACGTTGTCACGTCAAAAAAAATGGTTGCCTGTAAAGTCGGTTTTACGGGCGAAGATTTTACGTGACAACGTCTTTTGACGTGACAACGTCTTAAATTAGGTTGCGGCTGGGAGTCACTTATGAAAAAGTGTAACGCTCGGTAACGTTACGATGAGTCACCGAACGAACAAAATATATTTCTATAGTTAAAATTTGTGCAATTCTTATTTTCATTCAATTCCTTGTTCCTATTGTGCAATTTAATTATATTCATATCAATAAATATTCTACCGAGAAAAAGACGTTGTCACGTAAAATCTTCGCCCGTAAAACCGACTTTACAGGCAACCATTTTTTCTCGGTAGAATATTTATTGATATGAATATAATTAAATTGCACAATAGGAACAAGGAATTAAATGAAAATAAGAACGTAACGTTACCGAGCGTTACACTTTTTCATAAGTGACTCCCAGCCGCAACCTAATTTAAGACGTTGTCACGTCAAAAAATGGTTGCCTGTAAAGTCGGTTTTACGGGCGAAGATTTTACGTGACAACGTCTTTTTCTCGGTAGAATATTTATTGATATGAATATAATTAAATTGCACAATAGGAACAAGGAATTGAATGAAAAACAGACCGATCATAGTTGAGTGGGAGAGAGACGCAAGGCATTCGGCGGGCCTCTCTCTCGTTCGGTGACTCATCGTAACGTTACCGAGCGTTACACTTTTTCATAAGTGACTCCCAGCCGCAACCTAATTTAAGACGTTGTCACGTCAAAAAAAGACATTTTTAGTGTAACGGCCGTGATTTAAGAATTTTAGGTCGTAGGTTCGAACCCTGACAGCGATTTACTTTGTGTAAATTATCTCATCACCACTGCTCTCGAAATGGTGAAGGAAAACATCGTGAGAGAACCGGCATGTCCTAGAACCGAAAATTCGAAGACATCTGACATCCACCAACCCGCACTGTACCCGCGTGGTGGATTACGACTCTCTAACAGAGTGGAGGCCTGAGTTCTAACTGTGAGAATATGATTCGCATTGCCCGGTATTTTGGGAAACCCCGAACTAAAGTTGACTTGTTAATAAGCCTATGAATAACCTAACATAAAGTAACTTCTTCCCTGTATGTAGTGGATAGTGACTGCAGGGCCGTCTTTACCTATTGTGCAGGGTGTGCGTTGCACACGGGCGCAGCGGTCCTAGGGGGCGCCGAGCGGCGCTCGCTACGGAGCCCCACTCGCGTAAAAAGAGCTGCGCTTTGCATACATTTTGTATAGCATCTGGAGCTCTTCTTATATTTGTCGAGTTACACCAAAGCAAGTCGCGCCACGAGCGCGCGAGCGGCTTTTACAATATTAACTTTTTTTCAACATGAAATAAACATTATTAACGATTATATTTTTGGTGTAGTAGCGAGTGTCGCATCGCTCGGCGGCACCTGTTTCAATGATTAGTTTGAAAACACGCCGACAATCATATTGCGAATAATGCGAATTCAACAGTTTTGGGATAGAAAATAAAGTACTAATTACCATGGACGAACGTCAAGCGCGCGGCATTTCTCAAAAGCGTGAGTAAGCGCCCCAGAAGGTGGTAGCCATAAGGCTCATCCGGGGCTACCGCACGATCTCGGGCGAGGCGGCAAGCCTCATTGCCGGACTGCCGCCATGGGATCTGGAGGCGATAGTCCTCGCGCGCGTATATGAGTGGCGCGCGGAGGCACTACGCCGCCGGGGGAAAGTTCCGCTTCCGCTGAAAATCGCTGTGGAGCGGACGGATCTCCGGCGCGATTTCATAGCGGCATGGAAGGAGCGACTGTCGCAACCCAGCGCAGGGCACGCCGCGAAAGCGGCGATAACACCCCTCTTTGAGGAGTGGCTAGAGAGGCGCCACGGCGCCCTCACCTACCGCCTGACGCAGGTCCTCACCGGACACGGAAGTTTCGGGAGGTCCCTGCACATCATCAGGCGGGAGGAAACGCCCGGGTCTCACCATTGCCAGGGTCGCCCAGAGGACACGGTGGAGCACACGGTGGAGGTCTGCCCCGCTTGGGCGGAGCACCGCCGTGTCCTCGTTGAGGCGATCGGCAGCGGCGGCGACATCTCGCGTCCGGCCCTGGTGCAAGCCATGGTCCGGGGCGAGAGGGAGTGGGAGGCAGCCACCTCCTTCTGCGAAGCAGTCATGCTAGCGAAGGAGGTGGCGGGACGGATGAGGGAGAGAGCCTCCCGTCCCAGCCGCCGCGGGAGACGCTCCGGGTGTCGGGAGCCACGGGACGACTCCCGGACACCGTAGGCGCGGGCCTGCGGGCGGAGAGTAATGGGTAACTCACCGTCCGATCAGGACCAGGCCCGTGCCGGTCAGCATCGAGGAGGGGCCCCATAGGGCCGAAGCCTGCCAGGTCAGCGGGATTGTCCGAAAGGGTTATCGCTGGCCCGGAACGATGATTTCCAATCAGAAAAAAAAAGCGTGGCGCGTGCCGTACTTTGTGTTCTACCGCTCGCAACATGTAATTTTGTGAAATAAGCCTTGGCGCAATGGATTAAGTTTTATATTTGAGTAAACATGTAAATATGTTTACTTCATATTTGCGGCTTTTCTTTTGATTGAAATTGACCTAATAAGTAAGATTTAATTTTGATATTAGCTGAATTAGTTGCCAGTCTGCCACAAGCACAACTGTTGCGAATTTCGACCGCGTCGGAGCACTCGTCAAAAATTACTACCAAATAAGTCTGAAAACATAAAAAAAAAAAACATAAACTTGTGCTTTGTTTTTCTTGTCACTCTTTCCTTCCTAAAAATACTTTTTACCCGTGTACAGTGAGCCTCGCTCGCAGTGAGCTTCCCAAATTTGTCAAATGTTCCCAATTGATATTGAACTTTGTTTGACATGAGGTCGTAATTAGAATGAAGAAATTTCAAAATTTGGGTGTAACATAACATCTATAAATAGACATGTTAACATGGGTACGTTTTGGCTTGTTAGGATAAACACCAGAACACCCTGTATAATTCTAAATACATTCAACAGCACACCAAGGTATCCAAAACCGACGAATTTCTTCTTCATCTCCAAACAATAGAGTTTATTATTCATTGGGGAAATTTGACAGTTTGTGGTAACTTGATGTGCTGTTACTTGTACTATATACCCAACCATTTTGACCGCGCGCTTACTAGGGGGCGCTTGAATAATGTTTGCACACGGGCGCAACATGGGCTAGAGACGCCTCTGAGTGACTGCCTCTTTAAATAGCTTGAATTGACGTAAATATATTACCAAGGATTGTTTGACGTCCTTCATGTGATACTGAATTATGTTAATTCCATGAACGGGCTTTCGGTAATAGAAACATTTTAATTTTCCTTACTTGGTGGATTTATTAATGAACTAGCGGCGCCCCGCGGTTTCACCCGCGTGGTTTCCCAATATTAGTGTGATTATGTAAAAAAAAAAGGTAACAGACTGTCGAATGATTTTAGGTAAGGGCTACTTTTTCCAATGCCAGATAATTTTATTGGAGGAATAATTTTGAATTGTTGACAGTTATTTCATACAGAACCTGTCAGACGTCAATTTTATTCGACGAAAAAAATGTCTGTCGACTGAAAAATCAGCCCCTAAGGTAATACATTAAGCACAAATAAATAAATTAAAAATCACACTAATATTATAAAGGCAAAAGTTTATGAGGGGGTGTGTTTATATGTTTGTTACTGTAGTGTATGCGGAAACCATTGACAGGTCAGTCGTTTACCGGCCCATAGACTACTATTACAATTGTGTGTCACATTCAAGTATTTTTTGTCATTATTCTTTACTTTATTGTGAAAGCAAGTAAATCTACATTATTTGTACTTGGAGCATAATTTTATTGAAAAGGCCCGAGTCCACCCCTTCGCTGCCAGCATTCTACAGTGTCTTCATTTTGGTCCTAACGAGCCGGATTACGGGCGACGCGACGCGACAAGAACAGAGAATCTGCGCACGAGGCGGCCATTACGTGGACTATCATTAATTTGGAAAATACATCATGCATGGATGGATGGATTGATCATCATAGTGCCAACCTTTTTAGTGGAAACAGAGTGCAAAGTCTATCCTTATTATCCTTAACCCATTCCATTAAAAATTCTCTATTTAACGTTGGGCTAACCTACGTAATTATCTATGTACTAATTATTATTACTACGACGCCCCTAAGACGACCCACTGACCATTTATTGTGTTCATAAACTCATATTTTTATTAATTCGTGTTCACAGCTCAGTACATAAACTGTGAGAACGTGGTCGCTGTTGCCTTCCGCTACTGGGCAGCTGGGCTGGCCGCGTGGCATGTTGGTGTGCCGTGGGGCTCTTACGAGCGCGTTGCACTCGCTTGCTTGGTGTTTGTTTGCCTGTGTTTCATGCGCACCCTCGCTGCTCACTTGCACATAACAATTAAGTATAAGCTTGCACTTTTTACTTTAAAGATTTTCGTAGCTTGTTGTCGTGTTATAACTTTAATTTCACTAAGTGGATCGCTAACATGGATTTCAAATCATTAATTAAAAAACGTGGAACCTATAAAGCTAAATTAACTCAATTCAATTCATATTTAGAAACAGTAACAAGTTGTGATACTTTGAGTTCCTTACAAACTAGTGAATTAAAAATAAGGTTGACAAAAATAGAGGAGTTATATCCTGAATATGATAGCATACAAAGTGACATAGAGAATGTATCTGATATTCCAGAGGACCAGTATAAGGAACGCGAAACCTTCGAGATCCGGTATTATGCTGCGATTGCTGTTGCCCAGGAGCTGTTGAGTAAGCAGGAGCCCTCTGCGGGCAATGGATCGGTTACAGGTGCTAATACTGTTTCTGGAAATAAAGGTGGGATAAAACTTAAACTTCCTACAATACATTTACCTACCTTTTCGGGTCAATATCACAACTGGCTTGAGTTCCATGACACGTATGTTTCATTAATACACATAAATGACACTATTCCAAGAATTAGTAAATTCCATTATTTGCGGGCTGCATTAAAGGATAGTGCTGCTTTAATAATAAGTTCCCTTGACTTCTCCGATGAGAATTATGATGTTGCATGGCAGCTACTATGTGACCGTTATAACAACAGACGACTTCTAGTTTATAATCATGTTCAAGCTATCATTAATATTGAACATGGAACACAAGAATCCTTTCATGTTCTGCGCAACATCATTGATACAGTCAATCGTAACATAAGAGCTTTGAAAACACTTAAGTTACCCACAGATGGTTGGGATGTGCTCATTATACACTTAGTCTCAAGTAAATTGGATTCAGTGACAAGTAGGGAATGGGAAACTTACCGTAATGCATTAGATGACTTAGCTACGCTTGATGATTTTAACAAATTTCTTAAGAATCGAGCGGATTTATTAGAAACTATTGTGGAAGTTCATAACAATGGGTCGAAAGGAACACATAGTGGCAGTACACACAAACAAGGTGACAGTACACATAAGCAAAAGACATTTACTGTCAACTCAGAGTCTTCAGTCAATAACAGACTGTATAGTTGTCCATTATGTAAGGGTAACCATGCCATTTATAAGTGCTCAAGCTTTAAGTCGCTTTCAATTGAAGCTCGTATTGAGAAGGCAAGATCCCTTAACCTGTGCCTTAACTGCTTACGTAATGGTCATAAATTTATTTATTTATTTATTTATTATGGCACTTCAACGACTTACTCACTACGACATACACAAACAAAAATCACACAGTTTTATGAATTGTGAGTTCGTCACTTACAGAAGTGCACAGCACTAGCACAGAAATAAATAGTAAGTACAAGATAGCGTTAGTTGAATTACACAATATAAGTTATAAACGAATGTAATAGTAAAAGTAGAATTAAAAATTATAATGAGCAATGTTCACAAATACGATCGAAAATACAAAAACAATTAAAAAAAAATAAACAACAAAAAGAAGGAGGCTGGCAGGGAGGGGAAGGGAAGTATGTACTTAAATACAATTATTAATGGGTGGCTCGTGTCGCACAGACGACTCGAGACTCGCAGCTGGTTACTCGAGACTCCGAGCTGGTTAGAAGTTTCGATCGGAATTGTCTCAAAGGGTTAGAGTAGATGTCGATGCTATTGGTTCGTGTAGCAGTTTTATTGTATTTTCCCATTAGACGGTTCATGGGTGCGGTGCTACCAAGGTTAGTACGACTTGCAGGTAGGGCAAAGGTAACGGTTTCGCGACTAGATCTGAAAGAATTCTGTCGCGGTACAGCTATACTTAATTCCGACAGAAGATCGGGAACATTTAGTAAACCGTTAAAGATTTTATAGAGAAGGATTTGGTCCGTCACGTCTCTTCGGTGTTCAAGTGAACACATTTTAAAATGACTAAGCCTTTGATCGTAGGACATATCCCGTGGACAGTTAGGGCTTCTAAAACGAAGGTATCTGGTGAAGCTTCTTTGTATACGTTCAATCCTGTCTACGTGAACGCGGTAAGTAGGGTTCCAAACTGGCGATGCATAGTCCAGTAGACTTCTCACCAGAGTATTAAAGAGCACCTTGAGGGTAGAGATCGACTGGAAATCCCGACATATTCTTTTTATAAAGCCAGACATTTTTGCAGCTTTGGCAGTGATATTGTCAATGTGGCTAACGAAAGTGAGTTTTGAGTCGAGGTGGACTCCCAGGTCGCGAATCGTGTCCACTTTTTGAAGTGTTACCGCATTTATAGAGTAAGACGTAGGAATAGGTTTTCGTTTTTTGGTGAATGTTATGTGGTAGCACTTTTTCACATTAAGAGACATGCGGTTTTCTAAGCACCAGTCGTGAACTGCGTCGAGGTCAGCCTGGAGCAAATGGACGTCGACGGATGAGTTTATCTCTTTATAGATTTTTAAATCATCAGCGAAAATAGAGCAATTGCTGTATTTTACTGAGAGAACTATGTCATTGACGAACATAAGGAAGAGTATTGGGCCTAGATGCGATCCCTGGGGGACTCCAGATGAGGAAAAATAAACTGGTGATTCATATCCCTTTACAACCACTCTTTGTTTTCTTTCTGTGAGATATGATTTAAACCAAAGGAGTAACTGACCAAATATGCCGAAATTTTCAAGTTTCTTTAAGAGGATTATATGATCCACCTTGTCGAACGCACTGCTGAAATCAGTGTAAATTGAGTCGACTTGGGCGCGAGAGTCCATCATTTTACTTACTTCATTGACGTAGTGGACCAAATTAGTAGTCGTAGATTTACGAACACAGAAACCATGTTGTTCAGGTACTAACTGAGGATTGATGTGTGATGAAAGTACAGGACATAGCAGGGATTCGAAAAGTTTTGCGAATACTGAGAGAAGTGAAATAGGACGGTAGTTCAGGACGTCACTAGAATCTCCTTTTTTGAAAATCGGTACGATGTTAGCCATTTTCCACACCGTCGGAAACTTTGATGATGCAATCGAATGGTTGAATATTATTTTAAGCGGCAATGACAGACTAGCAGCACACTTTTTTACAAATACTGGTGGCAAACCATCTGGTCCTGGCCCTTTGCAGATGTTGAGTTTGTTTAGTGCTTTCCGGACGTCTCTTTCCGTAAATACTAATTTACCTAATGCATGCTGATGATACTTGGGTCCTAATTGAGCTACAGCAGGTGAACCAATCGAAGGAGTAAAGTTAGAGGAGAAATGCTTAGCAAACAGGTTGCATACTCCATCACCAGTAGATGCTGTTTCATTTCCTAGATACATCTCTGAGGGAATGTCGTTAGACTTCGACTTTTTCGCTTTGACGAAGGACCAAAAGAGCCTCGGATTATGTTTAATATTCCTTTCAGTGAAGCTCATATAGGTTTTATAACAGCTGTTCATCATGGTTTTCGATCTCCCCTCTAATAGTCTATATTCGAAGTGGTCCCTTGGGTTATTATACTTTTTGTAACGTGTTCGGAGTTTTTCTTTTTCGTTTAGGAGTCTTATGAGAGGTTTGGAGAACCAGGGGGGATACTTATCACTCGGTTTTTTTGATTTTGGAACGTGCTCATCCACTACACCATCAAGGTGCCTATATAGGTATGTCACCATAGCATCGACATCGTGCAAGTCTGAGAAAATATCGGTCCAGTTAATGTCGCCTATCATAGCATTGATTAAAGTATAATTGGCTTTTCTAAAGTTGTATCTAACGGGAATTTTACTCTTTAATAATGCGGGGGACGTGTCTTTTATTAGTATTTCGAGGGGTGGGTGATAGACATCTACAGTTGATAAGGGGTTATTGCATACACTTACAATTCCTCCGTAGAAGTTACAAAATATTAAGTCTAGGGTTTTGTGATAACAATTTTTGGCTGAGTTTATTTGCTCCATGTTACATAATGACATAAAGTCTATCAGTGAGTAGCCCAAGGCGTTAGCGTAGTTATAAGCTGTGTTACTGGAAGTGTGGGAAAAAGTTTTGTCCATTTGCCAGTCAATGAAACTCAGATTAAAATCTCCAGCTATGAAGGTTTCGTCCCCAGTGGTGTCGATCACAGACGAGACGCTTTCAAGGAACGAGTCCAGTGTACGATGTTGAACTGGAGGGGGAAGATATACCGCACATACATTTAAGTTTTGGCATTTCTTCCCTTTGACAGTCTTCAGCCTGACCCATAGGTTTTCAGTGTCTGTTTCCCACTGCGACATCCGGGCAGAGTCTATTGACTTCAAAACAGCAATCAAAACACCTCCTCCTCTTTTGCCGCTGTTCACGGTAGATGCTCTGTCTCTACGATAAACGGTGTACCTCGAGTCAAATATTTCTCCATCACTTATGCTATCATCTAGCCAAGTCTCTGTGCCGACAATAACATCGTAATTGCGCAACCGTGTGGATAATTCAATCATATTCAATTTGGTTTTCATACCCCTAAAATTTTGGTAGTAGATGTTGAATTGTTGTTGTTTATGTACGGTATTGTAGCAGGGTTTTATTGTAGGAGGTTTACAGTAGTGCAACAGCGTTCAGGCTTCTTATGTGTTTAGCTTGCTCTCCATCAGCCTTTCTTATAAGAATTTTACCGTCACGAACCCACACATATTTGTATCCCTTTGCGGAAGCTGCCTTTCTAGTCGCCGCATGGATTTGTTTGTTAAGGGGTGACAGATGTTCAGACACATATATAGGCTTGACGGGACCGCCGTACCCTAAGTGTTGCGAATTCAACTTTTCAGTAGGGTTCGCCTTGTTAAAGTTCATTACCGAGGTTAAGATAACGTCCCGTGATTGAGTGGTGCGCAGCTTTACAATAACTGCTCTAGGGTTATTATTTTCGGGATCTAGTCTGCGCACTCGAACGGCCGACAGTATGTCTTCTTCTCTGATCATGCTTGCTACCGCGTTCCCCATCTGCATAACCGTCTTCACCAAATTTTCCGCTTTGTTTTCAGGTATGCCGTTAATTTCTATATTTTGCTGGCGCGAGTATTGCTCAATTAAATTAACTCGTATAGATAAGTCCGAAACCATCTGCTTAAGGGACTCGTTTTCCTTACTAAGGCTTTTGTTATTTTCTGCACATATTTTTAGTTCAGTTTGAATGCGGTCGTAATCATCACTCATAAACTTGACAGATTCCTTTAGGTCTCGGAATAGTTCCTTCATCTCGTTGAATTCTACAGCAATACATTCCTTAATAGCTGTTGAGATCTCTGTAGATACAACCGCGCGTATCTCTCGACGGATGATGTCGACAATTTCGGTTGCTTTCGGTTTATGATGGTCAATCTCAGGAGAGCTATTCAGACGTGGACGTTTGGGCCGGACACAAACATTTGCGACTTCAGGCGAGTTGGTCGAGGAACGCAGCATATCGGGCTCGGACTGAACATGGCTTAAATTTGTAGTATCTTTTTGTTTTGGTGGAGTGCGTGGAACACGAGACATGTCACGTAATTAATAGTAAACGAAGATCCAAAAAAAAAAAAAAAAAAAGTTTGTAAAAAAAATAGACAAAAAACAAAAAATATGTTCAACAAAAAGTGCAAGGTGCGGCTTGGATTCGAACTCGCTACCACACGTTTGTACACGGACGCCGTAAACAGCGACTAAATTTGCCACCGCAATGATGCAATGCGCGCGGACACCAAACCAATTAGGAGTCCAAAGGTCAGTCTTTTGTTTACTCGAAACGGGTAGACTATTATGAATTCGAATTTTATAAATCATTTAAGTGCAGGATGGGTGGCTGCGGTCACTGTCATAAACGACATAATACCATGTTGCATTTGAATGGGCCATCCAGTACACAGGATACAGACAATGGTAGTACTGATTCTCCATCTACTTCTACACAAGCTACACCTGATACTAGTAGTGTAGTACTCTGCACAGCCCAGTCAAACACACAGTTGTCAACAAGCTCACACGATAATGTGGTTCTGTCAGCCTATGAGTGGCTGACAGAACCACATTATCGTGTGAGCTCCTCAATGCGTTATATTGCTGTCAACGGCTACCATTAATGTTACTGATCACAGTGGTCAAAAACATAGAGTCCGTGCATTATTAGACAATGGTAGCACATCAAGCTTCATTACTAAAAGCCTATGTGACAAACTCAAATTACCAACTCATTCAACCTCGACATTAGTTGAAGGGTTAAATCGTCAATCTAGTTGCATATTTAAAAGATGTGATGCCGTTATATCATCACTCATTAATTCTTATTCTGAGAGTATACATTGTTTAGTGGTTCCACACATTACTCAAGCATTACCTTGTAAACAAGTCAACCATCAAGGGCTACACATACCCCAAAATATTACATTAGCGGATCCTTTGTTCCACACACCGTCACAAGTAGACATGCTGCTTGGAGCGGACTTATTTTGGAGTGTATTGTTAAATAATAATATTTCATTAGGCAAAAATAAGCCCACATTAAGTGAAACAAAGTTTGGATGGTTGATATCTGGGCCCACACATTCATTACAACATAGCATTAATACAGTCCACTGCAATCATGCAAGTACACATTACGATGATCAACTTCAGGATCAATTAACCAAATTCTTTGAGCTTGAAACGGTCACAGTGCACAAACCTGTATCCAAAGAGGAACAGGAATGTGAAAGTAATTTCATACAAACTACTACTCGTGGAAATGATGGTCGATTCATTGTAACAATTCCATTAAAAGAATCGCCTCAACAGCTGGGTAGTTCATATGAACAAGCACTGTCTAGGTTCATATCGTTAGAACGTAGATTCAAGCGTGACCCTTTATTCAAAAAGCAATATGCTGAATTCATTAAGGAATACATATCTTTAGGTCACATGACTGAAAACACAACTCCAGATAAGGATGAATACACATACATTATGCCACATCATGGAGTGTTACGTGAAACAAGTTTAACAACTAAATTAAGAGTTGTTTTTGACGCATCTGCAGTAACCTCATCCGGGTTATCGTTTAACAACATTCAAATGGTCGGCCCTACAGTACAAAGTGACCTCATTAGCATATTAATTAGATTCCGACAGTTTAAACATGTTGTTACTGCAGATGTCGAAAAAATGTATAGAATGGTAAAGGTAATTGAAAGCCAACATAATTTACAACAGATACTATGGCGTTTCGAACCTAATGAACAACTTAAACAGTACAAACTCAACACTGTCACGTATGGTACCGCATCTGCACCATATCTTGCAACACGATGTCTAGTTCAGCTGGGAAAAGAATGCACTGATAAGCCCATTTCAGATGCTATCATTAAAGGATTTTATGTTGACGATTTTATTTATGGGGACAATGATATGTCTAAGCTGGTAGACATCTGCAGAGGCGTCATTAACCAACTTGAAAGCGGACAGCTACACTTAAGAAAATGGAATTCAAATAATCCATGCATTATACAGCAACTCATAGGTGAAACTAGCAAAGATGAATTGCTTAATTTAAGTGACCATGAGTATTCAAAAACATTAGGATTACTTTGGGGGTGCAAAGAAGATGTGTTGTTATTCTCAGCAAACATTAAGCAACATGAACACATCACAAAACGCACAATCTTGTCTACCATGGCTCAAATATTTGATCCACTTGGACTCATTAACCCTTGCATATTGCAAGCTAAAATTATCCTACAAAAATTATGGTCATTAAAAATAACATGGGATGAAAATGTTTCAAGTGAGATTCAAGCAGCTTGGTGTAACTTTATTAAATCATTAGGTGATATTAGGAAAATAAGAATACCAAGACATGTCACCTGTGACTATCCTGTCATTTGTGAACTGCATGCCTTTAGCGACGCATATTCTAAAATATTTAAAAAAGTTTGTAGTACTGCCAAGTCACGTTATTTGAGTTCAAAAATTAAAAATAGTAGTAACATTATTAAAACGACTTGGAATGTCATTAATAGCGAAACTGGAAGGTCATGCACCCGAAGTAGTGACTACAGCCTTGTTATTGATGACAATATAATTAAATCAGATTGTCAAGTCGCCGCGGCCTTTGAAAATTTCTTTGCAGATATTCCCGTATCAACTACTAAATCTCTTAACTCATCACCCATTGCTGCAGAGTCTTTACTTAAAGAAAACGTTCCAGTTTGCGATTCTGAATTTCACTTCCAATATGTAACCTGTAAAGATATAATTAAAACTTTTCACACGTTAAATGTTAAAAAGACCGCAGATCTATGGGGTAATTCTGTGGATGTTGCTAAGTCGATTATAGACATTGTAGCACCTACTTTAGCTGTTATATTTAATAATTGTATTGACCGTGGTGAGTTTCCTGATCTTATGAAAAACAGTAAAATAATACCGTTGTTTAAATCGGGTAGTACATCAGACCCTACTAATTATAGACCTATTTCAGTACTACCTACCTTTAGTAAAATTTTTGAAAAACTTATTTTAAATCAATTGCAAAGATTTTTTAATAAAAATAAATTATTACATAACAAACAGTTCGGATTTACAAGGGGTCGTTCGACTACCGATGCAGGAGTTGAACTTTTAGGACATATTTATAATGCATGGGAGGACAAATGCGATGCTTTGGGCATCTTTTGCGATTTGTCCAAGGCATTCGATTGTGTTCTTCATGAAACATTAATCAGGAAACTGCACCACTACGGAATCCGGAACGCCTCTCTGGATCTTCTTACTTCTTACTTAAGTGATAGGATTCAGAGAGTTGATGTTAACGGAAAAAGGTCACCCGGATCTGTGGTAAGAATGGGGGTCCCCCAGGGCTCAATTCTCGGCCCATTTTTATTTATTATTTATATAAATGACTTGCCTTACCTCATAAGGGATGAACATGATATAGTGTTGTTTGCAGATGACACTTCACTTTTATTTAAACTCAAACGTCAGCAGCTGGTTACTGACAATGTAAATAACGCCCTTGCAAAAGTAGTTAACTGGTTTAATGTCAATAACCTACTTCTTAACGGAAAAAAAACGAAATGTATTAAGTTTACCATACCCCACGTTAAACAAGTAGAAACTAGTGTTCTCATTAAGGATGAAGAGTTGAAACCCGAAGATACCACAGTGTTCCTGGGCATAACGTTGGATGCCAAGCTTCAATGGGGCCCCCATATAGACAAATTGTCAAAAAAGCTTAGCTCTGCAGCATACGCCGTTAGGAAAATTCGTGATTTAACTGATTTAGAGACAGCCCGTTTAGTATACTTTAGTTATTTTCATAGTGTGATGTCGTACGGTATTCTGTTGTGGGGAAATGCCGCCGATATTCAGACAATTTTTATATTACAAAAAAGGGCAATTCGTTCCATTTATAAATTAAGTCCCAGACACTCCCTCAGAGACAAATTTAAAGAGATTAATATAATGACTGTGCCTTCTCAGTACATTTATGATAATCTTTTGTATGCACATAAAAATATTAATCTGTTTAAAAAATACAGTGATATCCATAACATAAATACTAGGAACAAACACAAATTTGTTGTTCCAACAACAAGGCTCAAAAAAATAGGTGGCTCGTTTAGATGCCAATGTATACGTTTTTATAATAAACTTCCTAGCCACATTCAAGAACTAAGCCTTAATAAATTCAAATCTTTTATAAAGCGAAAACTATGTCAGAAAGCCTATTATACTGTAAAAGACTATATTGAGGACAAAAAGGCTTGGGATTGAGCTGCTCCAATAGGTTTAGAATGTTGTTTTTATTTTTCTAATTTACACTTTAATAATTTTCTTTTTTTAAGTATCTATTTACTTAAATAATGACATGTACATTTACTGTATAAAGTATTATATGATTTTAATTATTGTGAATGTGAGGACTATGTGGGTAATTTTTTTGGTTTTTTTTTTTTTCTCTCTTCGTTTTAATCATGATCTGGCAGTTTGAGTAGTTTATGCGGCCTACCCAAATGTCCTGTCTTTGGTATTGTTCGTCGAATCGTTGAGCTCCTTAAGTTCTGAGTTGAGCTGCACGGTTACTGACAAATGCGTGCACTGACTGGACAGGTCCGCTCAATCTGTGTGGTTCTTTCCTCAAAAGACCATTTCAGACACTAATCTACATGGTCCTCAAAGATTATGTCCGGATTTTTTATATACACATTGACATTGATGAATTTTATTTAGACAATGACATGAATATTTACTTTGTAAGTAATTTATATTATTATTTTTTTTATTTAATTATTGTGAATGTGAGGACTATGTGGGTCATTTCTTTTTTTCCTTCTTAGTTTTAATCATGATCTGGCAGTTTGAGTAGTTTATGCGGCCTACCCAAATGTCCTGTCTTTGGTATTGTTCGTCGAATCGTTGAGCTCCTCAAGTTCTGAGTTGAGCTGCACGATTTTTGACAAATGCGTGCACTGATTGGACAGGTCCGCTCAATCTGTGTGGTTCTTTCCTCAAAAGACCATTTCAGACACCAATCTACATGGTCTTCACACGATCTGACCAAGATTTTGTCTGGACTTTAAAAGAGACTGTGACTTCTGAGTTTGTTTCGGCCTTTCTTCTCAGAATAGTCAGTTAGGAAACGCCGACCTCATCTAGTTTAAAAAAAATATGATTGACGTGTAAAAGTGTTTGTACAAACCTACTTACAGAAATAAAAATCATTTAATCATTTAATCAACACAAGCTTACAGTGCTTGTATTTATCTACGGTCTGTGTCCCAAAATAATCAAGTGACAGTGAAGTTGGTGACTGCAAAGAGCCGTGTAGCTCCACTGAAACCAATGACAGTGCCACGGTTGGAATTGAGTGGAGCTCTATCAGCAGCTCGTTTAGCTGATAAAGTGAAGTCTTCGTTAATGGGACTTCACAGTTGTACTTACTGGTGTGACTCGACCATTGTGTTAGCTTGGATTAATACTTCCAAGAGCAATCTATTAAAACCATTTGTTTATAACAGAATTCATGAACTGAAGTCTCTTACAGAACCAGGTACTTGGCGTTATGTACCTACAAAGTTGAACCCTGCTGATATAGGTTCGCGCGGCGCAGATGCTCGCCATCTGGAATCCAATAGCTTGTGGTGGTCGGGACCAGCATTTTTAAAAGAACCAGAGTCTAACTGGCCTGGCCCACCAACAAACATTAAGGAAGATGACTTGCCGGAACTTAAGGTTCAAAGTCATTTAAATGTCTCAGAGCAACAATCAGTCGAATTCGTGAGACGATTTTCCGACTTTAGTAAGCTACAGCGCATTACAGCTTATATATTGAGATTTATATATAATTGTCGTTATCCAAAGAGCAAATGTATGGGGTTGTTAACTTTACATGAACTTAATCGGTCTTTAATTACATTATGTAGAATTTCACAACATGAATCATTCCATCAGGAGTATAAGTCATTAAAAAATAAACAACAACTGCCATTAAAAAATAAATTAACTAATTTGAATCCATTTTTACATTCTGATGGTCTGATTAGAGTTGGAGGTAGGCTCTCTAATTCTCATTATAGGTACGATACCAAACATCCCATATTGCTACATGCATCTAACTACATCACAGTACTTATTTTTAAACATTATCACAAATTACTCATGCATGCTGGTCCACAATTACTGCTGGCAAACATTCGTCATAAATTTTGGGCATTAAATGGTAGAAATCTTTCTAGAAAAACAGTACATAGCTGTGTTACATGTTGTCGTTTTTCAGGCAGAATCACACAGCCAATAATGGGCAACCTTCCTGAGCAACGCCTACATGCTGATTATCCATTTATAAACACAGCAGTAGACTATGCAGGACCAGTGATGATTTTGAACCGAAAGGGTAGAGGTAGTAATTTAATTAAGGCGTATATTTGCATTTTTGTGTGCTTGGCTGTTAGAGCAGTACACATAGAGCTTGTGACAGATCTCAGCTCCGAAACCTTTATTTCTGCTCTAAACAGATTTATTGCCCGTAGAGGAAAACCTGTCAACATCTTCTCGGACAATGGTACATGCTTTGTAGGAGCATGTAGTGAACTGGCTAGGTTTTTAAAATTAAATGCCAACTATTTAAGTGCACACGCTTCAAATTTATCAATAAACTTTAAATTCTCACCAGCCTATAGCCCACACTTTAATGGCTTAGCTGAGGGTGCTGTGAAATCAGTTAAACATCACTTGAAACGTATACTTGCTCTTGCAAACCTCACTTACGAGGAAATGAACACAGTACTTACTCAGATAGAGGCTATCTTGAACTCAAGGCCTCTAATTCCTTTATCTTCTGATCCTTCAGACCTAGTAGCCCTCACACCGTCACATTTCCTTCTGGGACGAACATTAACTGTTTTACCCTCTCCTCAGGCACAAGATACCACAAGGTTGAGCACTTTCTCACGATATATGAGAACTCAACAATTGAAGACCCATTTCTGGGATAGATTTTACAAAGAATACATTACAGAGCTGCAAAAGCGACAGAAATGGTGCAAGGAGGGAAGAGACCTACGACTTGGAGAGATGGTGCTGGTCAAGGATGATCGACTGCCGCCAAACAGATGGCTGCTCGGGCGAATAACCAGCGTGTATCCAGGCTCCGACGGTGTGACCAGGGTAGCAGACGTGAAGACAACATCGGGTACTCTTCGGCGCGCCTTCAATCGGCTGTGCCCGCTACCAGTTGAAGATCGGCCTGATGTGTCCTCAGACCACAGTCCCTTGCCGAGGGGGGCAACTTGTTGACGCCTTGCATGTGTGCGTGACCAAGGACTACACACACACGCATACGGCACGGCGCGGGAGGCGACGACGCGCAGAGGCAGCAGCGGCGCGCGGGGTGCGCGGGGCGCGGTGCGCCGAGCGGCGAGCGCCCACCGTTCGTTCAGTTCGACAGAGACACCGTTCGACATGTGTCACATTCAAGTATTTTTTGTCATTATTCTTTACTTTATTGTGAAAGCAAGTAAATCTACATTATTTGTACTTGGAGCATAATTTTATTGAAAAGGCCCGAGTCCACCCCTTCGCTGCCAGCATTCTACAGTGTCTTCAATAATAAAAACAGGATCGTTAGCCGTACCTAGAACTGAATGTGGACGAATCACAAATTGCTTTCATAATTGGCCTGCTCTTGACCTCGATCACGCCTGATGGAAAGCGATGGATGAGGTCTATGATGGAACGAGCGTGCCCAGAAGATGCCTAAGGCACTGGAACTCCAACGCATCTATGAAACATAGCAGGTTGCTTGACGCCGGGCTCCGGTGGGAGGGTGGTCGCAAACCAGGCGGGCGTTCGTAATACTATCGTAAAATTGTGTCCGCCGTGTTCTAATAGAATCGCTGACTTATTCTTTCAACAATATTTGTAGAAAAAAATCTAAGTATAATTTTTTTAATCTGCCTAGCCTTTTCCCAACTATGCTGGGGTCAACTTCTAGTCTAACCAGACCGAGAAACCCGAGAACCCTACTGCAGCTAAATAGCAACTGCCTATCTGATCTCCACAACCCAGTTACTGAGTAACACGATACTCTTTAATGAGACCGGTTGTCAGACTTTTGGGTAGCCGACTACCGAATCTATCGGTCTACTTTCCGAGGCACGGAGGCAGTAGCGGCCCTAGGGCGGCGCGAGCTGTGCGAGCGGTGCGACTGCACCGGGCGCCGTCGTGGGGGGCGCTGAAATCAACCGAAATGCGACCACCAGGCACTAGTCATCGAATAGATAGATACTAATAGTAACTATTTGATGTCCGATGATAGTAACTTACTATAAAGCGCGGACGCGGAGTATCGACCGAGACGCGATAATCATTTGGGCACGCAAACGGAGCGGGCGGCGCGGAAAGATCCAAATTAGGAAAAGCTTGTGCTGATTTGCAAATCAGTATTTGACACATGGAGACAAAAGTGACGTCTGGTTGTGAATTGGTTCAGCTTAAAACCATTATTAAAAGATTTTCAATCAGCAGAGCCCGAGTGCCCCGACTTATTAAAAATAATGATTGGCAGGACACATTTTTCCAAATGTATGTACAACACTTCGTATCTTGCTGACTATACCTACCTGTTGCTAAAGGGGTACGAAGTTTCAGTAAATTAAAACTTATAAAAACTTATTTACGTTCCACTGTGTCAGGGAAGACTGTCGGACCTTGGAATCTTGTCCATAGAAAATATAATTGCCCAAAAGCTAAATTATTCTGAAATTTGCTAGCGCAAAAGCTAGAACTGTAGCCATCTATAGGGTCTGCTGTGTAAATAAATTACTGATTGTTATTATTTATCGTTTTTACTACACTTGTTGCCTCAGCAGGGCAAGAGAACAAGCACAGTGGCATTGTCGAAAGCGACAGGGCCCATTTTTGTAACGCGAGCAAGATATTGTAGCGAAATAGTTGGAAGGAAACACTTTTCGCTATAAAATACGTATAATTTCCTTCTTAAACCATTCCGAATATATTAAAATATATAAAAAATAAACGCGACGCGATTTTTATCGTGATTGCAACCAAGAATAAAGAATATCGTGCGCGTAAATAAAACAGGCCGCTTAAAAGGTAAGGTAATACACCCGCCGTATTTGTTTTTGAATAACCGTGGTTCTTTTTAAAAGTATAATCTACCACAAACTATTGAAATTATTGGAAAGAAAATAAGTATCTGTTCGCGACAGGGTCTTCTCCATCCGTGGTGTTAAATGATCACACGGGCATATTCGGTTCAGCTCGGCTTGGCTATGATTGGCACGAATCGGCTGCTCCTCCGGCGAACTCCTCGAATATAAAATGGCAGGAGGCTGGGTAGTAGGGTAGGGTGGAGCCGACCGATGATCGGCTTGCAGAAGGTTCGGGCCTTAACCTGGGGTAAAATTTATCCATAAGAACCCGTGGAGCAAGCTGAATCTCATATACCCCAAAAAAAATGTAGAACAATACATATACCAAAAAAGGACGAAAAAAAACCTTAGGTCTCCATCAGCAGTGGACACGAATGAACCACATTTTGTAGCGAGGAACCTTTAGCAAAAGAACGAATGCGATTCAAAATATTGCAATATGAAGAAAAAAATGGTTGCCTGTAAAGTCGGTTTTACGGGCGAAGATTTTACGTGACAACGTCTTTTTCTCGGTTGAGTGGGAGAGAGACGCAAGGCATTCGGCGGGCCTCTCTCTCGTTCGGTGACTCATCGTAACGTTACCGAGCGTTACACTTTTTCATAAGTGACTCCCAGCCGCAACCTAATTTAAGACGTTGTCACGTCAAAAACAACGAATAACCCAGAAAGAAAATACAGAACCGAACAAAGACACCAAAAACACTTAAGCTGGCGATATCAATTTGTTTTTATCATAATATAATTTATGCGTTTATTTCCAAGGGAAAAAAAAATTGACAACAACGTTACATGTAGCTCTGTGCTGTCCTTCAAGTGACATGTAGTACCATCAGAAATTGCCATCTGACGTATCAACGATTCGTAATTTGAAAAATTACATAGATAGAAATCTCTGGTTAGTTAATACATGGCCTGTATTAAAAATGAGTTTGGATATCAACTCCAAGAAAGATTGATGATAAAAAATATCATGCAGGATTTGTTAACCTACTGCAATATCTACTATCACGTCACGCTCGATAGATTCCACTGTCCTTGTCACATACATCCGTGTACATATTTGTTACATAAATTTAAAAGTATTTATTTAATATCTAATCTATGTGCAATCCGATAATTTGTTTAATCATACTTACGAACAGACAAACTAAAGTTAGGTACCTACATTGCGTTTTATTTCAGGCTGAGATAGATCTAAGTCCACGCGGACGAAGTCGCGAGCACAGCTAGTCTATGTAATATCCGATTATTCCGTGTAAGCAACTGCATATTAAGTATGCATAATACTTAATATATCGTAGGAACGTGGTGACATAAACGGGCGCCATTTTAAAATTTTGCACCACCTGAAAAAATTTCTAGGGCCGCCGCTGCCGAAGGGGCCTCGATCTCGATATTATGTAATGGATTTGGGTGACCACCCATCCACGAACCAACCGTGGCAAAAGTAGCTTATTCTCCTTCGATCGGCCCGTGCGGCTTAATTACTAGTCCAACATTTGGTAGTTTTACCTGGAAAGTTTTCTGGGAGTTTTGAAAGTGACTATTAATTTTGACGTGCCCTTTTCGAAGTTTTACCATACCACCACCACTACAGAAAGCTGCACTCTTTCATAAGGGAACTACAGGACCTAAACGCAAAACACCCAAGTTTTGTACTTAATGCTTAAAAGTATGTATGAACGACTACAGTAAACAAAATCAGAAAAATATACATATGATATTCTTCAGGACATAATATGCTAGTTAGATAGTGTGTTGAAAACATAATACAACTAATTTGATACGATTGAAAAAAACCGGTCAAGAGTGAGTCGGGCTCGTGCACCGAGGGTCCCATACCATCATGTTTTTAATTTTTAATCGGCGAGGCCTATATTCATCAGATAATTTTAACACTGTGCACTGCGGTGTAGAATATTGCAGTTTTATGTCAGCGGCATCTCTTGACCGATAGTGGAACTAATGTAACTTTTGTTGATGATTTCTGAAAAAGTGTGCTATTTAGAGACTTCGTTTTATTTTTCCTGTAATCTTTACATAAATGCTACTACTATGCGGCCTAAAGAAAAAATGTTTGAGATTGTGAAAACTGCGCTCTTTCATATGATAGCCCACATGGCCCTAGTAGGCCCACTTCGAATTTTTCAGACCCCATTTTTATTTCTTTCTTATTTGCAAAACAGTTGGGCAAACGCCATCTAAAACTATTCCAAATTTCAAGTTGATAGCATTAGTAGTTCTTGAAATTTCCAGCTGTGACAGACAGACAGACTGAGTGTCACCATAAGGGTTCTGTTTTACCATTTTGGTACGGAACCCTAAAAATCATAAAGATACCTCTAAAAACTTTCTTTTCACAATAAAAAACATATTATTATACCTACATACAACAATTCTGATTTTTCGTCAGATTATTCTACAAGCAACATACTAAACTAGTGTTTTAATTTTTTAGTCCAAACAATAGATTTTTTGTAAATAGATAATTGCTTCATAATTTGCAATAAATTCCAGAGTTGTGTCATTGCGCTTCTTTTTCTTTTCTATGCAGTCCGACCGACAGTGACCGCGCTTTAGGTCATGTAGTCCCCTTAAAAGTATTTATTAAGTAAAACGAATGTTGAGGCTTCCATAATGTGAGATTGTAATCCGTAAAAAAATACACACCAAAATGCACTTCACATCGCTAATATTATCGAAAAACCCAAAATTTTTAATAAACCTGTGCCATAGATAGTATTTTTTGATACTTTAAAAATCATATCAGTAATGTGGAACTATCTATCAATCTAAAAATACGATTTTCACGATTAAAGAAATGATAAAAAAATGGTAGATAAGATTTTGTATAAATTAACGGAAGTAGGGCATTTTGATTGTGTTGCGACGGGACATACTAATCGTAAGATGTCGAAGTTAATTATAGTAGTTTTTAGCCTCCTTGGTCTAATAAGTGCGTGTGTGGGACAGACTGCAGTCATACAGGCTGGACAGTGCGATCTCAGTGTACCCGTAGTAACAGATTTTGATGGGACACGTGTAAGTTTTGTTTATTATTTTAATAATGGCCGACTACTTACTCAAAGTTAAAAAAGTCGTTACGGGTGGTCCAAGAAGCCCGAAAGTCTGACAACCAGTCTTACCAAGGGGTTATCGTATTACCCAGTAACTGGATTTTGGAGTCGCTCCATGTAAAATGCAAAAAATATATATACACCGTGTTCTTCACGTTATGCAGAAACTTTGTCAAACGCTTCTATAGCTTTTACAAATTAAATCTAACAAAGGACCTACCTACTTAAAAATGCTTCGTTACAAAGATATTTGTAATTTCATTTAATGAAATTTAATTGAGCTATGCAGCAAGAAAGGGTCATAACTTATTTTTTTAAAGTTTCAGCCCGTCAAATCATAAGAATAAAAATACGTCGTTTCCAATTCGAATAAAGAGGCATGCATATCGGGTGATTTACGTCAAGGTATTTAGTTTGTATGAAAATTAACAGAAAACAAAAAATAGGAATTGATTAATGTGTCCATAATGAAAAATGGTTATTTCCATGGTCTGAACATCTGGTCGAAATTTATACATATCGTTCGAAACACGGTGTATAAGCTGCATGTTATTCAGCTGCAACCGGTTAGACTCGAAGCCGACCTCAACATAGTAAGCAAAAGGCTACGCAGATGATAATGACACACAATTCAAACAGTTTTCAAACTAGATTAAGCTCACGTAACTAACAATTGTAGCCGTTTGAAATGCATTAGGAGCTAGTCCTTTCTAGAAAAAAAAATCGGAGTCCATCCGCAGTTAATAAGGAGGTGCAAATTAAACATTGCAAAATAAAATGTTTCCTACAGATGATTTAAGTTAATGTGCATAAAATATTTTTTTCTAAAACTCCTATTCAGATATTTTTTTTGTTACGAAACCTGGCGCCTACTCAGGTAGGTACCTACTTACTATGCGCTTGATCTAACATGCGTTTATTATTATTTTTTTTTTTTTCTTTTCTCGCAAAAAATGCAAGCCTACCTTAGATGAAAAAAGGTAATTTGTAAAGGTACCTTCTCAGAATTATCAAGAACAACATTTACTACAGGACCAACCTTAAAATCGCGAAAGACACGGCTGCTGCATTCTAACTAGTGAGCACAAAGTAAATAGGTATACTTTTACACGTCAAATAATATTTTGAAGGTCAGTGTTTCCTATCTGACTACCCAGAGAAGAAAAACTGAATAAAACATTTCAAGTCCAAAAATTGTAATGGTCAGATTGTTAGAGAACCATACAGGTAAATGTCTGAGATAGGGTTTTGAGGAAAGAAACAGATTTGAGTGGACCTGTCCAGACAGTGCACACATGTCATGACGTGGTCAGGCAGTTCAACTAAAGTGCTACAAGGATCTTTAGGCGCCACCTGTCTTCTCAGTTTATGTATGTACTTAATTATTTCTAAGATTATGTAGTAAGTAAGACAAACTTACTTACTACATAAATTAATGAGTAATAATGTAAAATAATACAAAAAAAATGCTTAGATGATATAATAAAATATTACTCGTAACTTTTGGAAACTGTCTTAGGAAACATTAGATCCTTTTTCATGAAAAAAATTTTGGCATATCTACTTACTTACTGTTTTGGTCAAGTGCCAGTTGTCCATAAAATAAGGAAAATTTAACAAATTTATTTTTTATTCCGGTTCGACACTGTTTCATGTGAGGATCATTTCATTGTATCGGAAGAGAATTATCTGGGCAACAGAAGTCGGTCAAATTGAACTGTTTTGAATGACACATACTTGATAGAGCTAATTTATTCACTTAGATTTACACTAGAAAGAAGAAATGCCTTAATTAAAATACGTACAGACGCCAGCACATCAAGCTACCACAATCTGTCAAATTTCTTTAATAGATTTTCAACTTTATCGTTAAAGCATAAGGTTCAAAGTTGATTGAGAAATTTTGACAGTTTCGGGTAGCTTGATGTGCTGGCGTCTGTACCTACAAGCCAGAAATGGGTATAAACTGTATTTACTTTTTATTTTCGTCATTTTTTAGGGTTCCGTACCCAAGGGGTAAAAACGGAACCCTATTACTAAGACTTCGCTGTCCGTCCGTCCGTCTGTCTGTCACCAGGCTGTATCTCATGAACCGTGATAGCTAGACAGTTGAAATTTTCACAGATGATGTATTTCTGTTGCCGCTATAACAACAAATACTAAAAACAAAATAAAATAAATATTTAAGGGGGCTCCCATACAACAAACGTGTTTTTTCTGCGTTTTTGCGTTGTGGTACGGTGCGTACCTTCGTGTGCGAGTCCGACTCGCACTTGGCCAGTTTTTCAATATTTCGATCTAAGACAAATCAATCCATCAATTAATCAATCAATTCGACCTTTTCGCAGTTTTAATCATTTCAATATCTTTGTTTTCAGTATTTAGGCGTTTGGTACGACATTGAATCCTTACCGTCGACCTTCCAAAGTGGTACCTGCAACACCGCTACGTACTCTGCGAACACTGATGGAACACTGAATGTGCTAAATACTGAAGTCGTAAGCGGTGTTCTAGAATATGTAAGCGGGACGGCAGTACCTGTTGGAAATGCTAAATATGAAGTATCAATCTCAGGCGCCCCTGCCGGTAAATATCTATTATTTTAAGTTGAGATAATATTGTTATGTCAGATTGTAATATTTCTTTACACCCACATTTAGCAAAGGGGAATTATAAAACGATCGAATAAAAAAAAGCTAAGCGACTAATGATGAGATACTGTTTTAATAACTTGAGCGGTATGAATTTGAGTAAGCGAAAAATTAACTAAACTAACGACGAATATTAATTAATATTAAAATCCAGAACGAGCTTACAAAAAGTGGGTTGTAATTAATCCATTTCAGATATTAAAATTCTAGCCGTGCGACTAAATTACTAAGTGAGCGACTAGAAATACAGGGGTGTGTCACGTTTGATATAGAAACATACACATAGGATACAAGACACACACACACACACGACATAGGATGCAAGAGCGAGCGAAGGGCACCCCGAGGTTCGGTTGTGTTAGGTTACTTTAAACCCTATACACAGAAATAGGGGCCCCGCGAAGCGGGGCTCCGTCGACATAGGATGCAAGAGCGAGCCAAGGGCACCCCGAGGTTCGGTTGTGTTAGGTTACTTTAAACCTCTTCATTTTGTATTTTAAGTAACTCAAATTAATGTTTGTAAGTTGCTGTTCTGTTGATTTCTCGTCACTCGCAGTCAGTCGCCCACTTAGTAATATTATATCGTAAATTAATTATGTTTGTCACTTAAAACTTTAATTTACAGTCACTCGTTTAAATACTACCCTTTAGCAAATTGTGTTAAAGTCGCTGCAAAGATTAGTTATGCAGACAGGGGGCAAGCTTATCGCCATAAACCGGGCACAAAACCAGACTCTGATCTTCTACTGAGAAATTCCTATTTAAAATACCCAATCATAATTTTTACAACATGGGTATCGAGTATCGACCCCAGGTCTCTGGGGCTGGTCTACCTGGTGGTAGCAATATCGACCCTATAGTCGATTTTGCTGTCAACGACGCATTTTAGATAATAACTGATAGTAAAGTAATCCAAATTATTTCCTGTTATAGTACCATATTGGGTTCTGGCCACGGATTATACAACATATGCACTGATATATTCATGCCGCAACATAGATGAAAACCAAAGAGAAGGTAAGATACTACATATATGTATAATGACAATTATAAAAACTTAGCTATTCTCTTGTACAGACGCCAGCATATCAAGCTACCCGAAACTGACAAATTTTCCCAATCAACTTTAATAATAATAATGTTGATCCACTTGGTACGAACCGTTAGATGCATACGATGCGGAACTGTGGACGCAAGCCTTCCAGATGGCGCATAAAGTTTTACACAGCGTATTCGCCAGACACACAATGTACCTATGAGTGATAGACATGACGCTCTACAAAACCGAACTTTTCATAAAATTCCATAATTGTGCAAGCTAAATATTAAATGTTATTCTAATTCGTTTTTTTTTTCAGTGCACAGTTGGAAGTTAGGTAGAAACAAGGGAACGCTACCACCGGACGCTGCAAACACTATGAATGGTATTATTGCAAGTGTGGAAGCGCTTAACGCAGTATCCGATCAATACATCCCGAGAATTCACACCGCAGAAGCTTGCGCTTACTTTGTTGATTTTGAGGGACCATGTCCTACAAACGTAATGGGCGTTCCTGACTTCGACATTCCCAGTGTAAGTTTACATAAAGAAATAAGCAGTAAATAAAAACTTTTTGCAAAAAAAAAACAACCGACTTCCAAAAAAAAACACTACAAATTGAAAAATAACTTTAATTTCGGAAGTCGGTGTCAATAAACGAAAATGCGGAACCAAAGACACCGACTTCCGAAATTAAAGTTATTTTTCAATTTGTAGTGTTTTTTTTGGAAGGCGGTTGTTTTTTTTTGCAAAAAGCTTTTATTTTTCACTTTTTAGTGGCTCAGTTTGTAATTCATCTACCTAAGTTACAATAGCCTAATGTCAGCTGCTCATCACATGTTACAAAATATTGCTTTTCCCGATGCTGGGACGTAAATTGTTGAGGAGTTCTCCTGGTAAGAACCAGGAGAACTCCTCCTCCTCAACAACCACTCACCATACGCATTGTGACGAGCATAAATTTCTTAGCAACCATATTAAAGTAATCGAATTGCAACCTGTGAAATATTTGTCATTGAGTAGCTCCGATGGCCATCTGTGATCTTCATCATCAGCTCCATTTTTACCAAATGATAATTTCCGAGAGCAAATGCTCAAGTTACTTTAAAAAATACCCAAATCGCTATAAGTTTGCCTATAAAATTTGAGGTTTTCCCTCGATTTCCATGGGATCCCCTCATCAGATTCCAACTTGATGATAATGGGACCATCTCGAGAGTATACCCTTTCAAACAAAAAAAGAATTTTTGGAATCGGTAGAGCCGTCTTCGAGTAATCGGTGAACATGCATAAAAAAAACATACTTATATAAAGTCGAACATAATAACCTCCTCCTTTTTGGAAGTCGGTTAAAAAATGAAAAAACATTGATCTGAACTGTTTTAAACAGTTCCTGAGCCTAACATTCAAAACAGTATTTTTTACTGATCCGAAAACAGTTAAAGCTTAAGACAAAATGTTACCGTCATGACAGTAAACTTTAACGTTTTAAGTAGCTAAAAGGTCACAAAAATTATTATTATTATTGTTATTTATTCATTTGGTGATATCGTTCAAACCATTGAAATTTACTAACTAACAGTAATGGTGGGTTTTCCTTTTTTTATTGTTTTTTTTTTCAGTAAACCTAAACTTTTAATGATTGAACATACTATTGTATGTTCAATCATTAAAAGTTTAGGTACTGTTTTGCCTTTTACTGTTTTACAAACATTTCTTCTTACTGTATAAAGTCAGTAAGTCTTATTGAAATCGCTCTAATGTGGTGTAGTAAGTAATTACTTTTTTCAGTGTACATACATATAAATATTTTTTCGTCGTCGTTTTTAAGATTAAACTCACATGGCATAATTATTATTTTATATTATTTCGGCTGTTTCAATAAAAATTAAAGCACATGATATGAAACTGTTTTCAGTTTATAAGTTCAACGCGATCAGAGTAGGTTCGCATAAATGTAATTTAATCGTTTTGATGATTAGAAACTTCTTATAAAAGTAATTTTAAATTAAGTATTCGGTTCTTCTAACATTATTTTTTGTGATCCCAGTTTCTTGGAACATGGTACGAAGTTGCCAAATACCCACAACCAACACAGTTTGGCCAATGTAGCCGTGCTCAATACGCACTCGGAGCCGCTGGTAGTGTCACTGTTGAGAACAGCGAAGTTATCGATGAGACTTTGAGTACGATGTTAGGAACAGCTACTGCAGTCCCTGGCCAATCTGGAGTACTACAAGTTACTTTTACTGTTGCTGGTGGTAAGTTGTTTAATCGCTATAACAATATAATTACTATTATTTTGCACCACAAACCAATTTAAAAAAAACAATGCATTTAACGCTAAACGTACATATTTCAAACAGCATCGTGTCTCTGTCAACTTCAAATGATTGGCGGAACAAGAACGATATTTAAAACCTGATTTAGTGGTTTTTTGGTGCAAGTCGTGTATCAACCTGAATCGTGAATGAAATTACCCTTTTTTTTTTAATTCCAGAGGTCGTAAATCAGAATCTCTACGTACTCGCAACTGACTATTACTCTTATGCTATTATGTACAGCTGCGCTAATTTAGAAGGAAACCGACGACGAAGTAAGACTTTTTTTTATGTAAGAACGAATTGCTTCCCAAAGTGACTTACAGATAAATAACGTGACAAACTATCTCACAGTTGGCAGTTGGCATATGACCAAAAACACCGATATACTGCTGGATGAAAACGCTATTAACGTCATAAATGCCGCCATCGCTGCTACCCCAGATCTCGCCGAAGTTTATTACCAAAAAACAAGTCAGACTGATGCAGCGTGCTTCTACTACCCTGACTTCGATACACTCCCACCAATTATCGAGTTGCCCGGACCCTGCGATACATCCATAACTGGCGTTGCTGACTTCGACGTTACTAGAGTAAGTTCACAATACAATTGGCTGTTGATAATTCATTCAACCAATCACAGCAGGTCACGCGCGCTTGTCAATTAGAAACCGAACGCGATTGTCCCTGAGAAAAATCATTCGAAACCAGTTGTTTAAGAAACCAGAATTTTAAGTGAGTTTATAATGCTTTTACACATTTTACGAAACAACGATTAGAAACTCACTTGCCATGCCTATAATAATTTGTTTACTTAATACAAGCCGTGTGCGTGATGGGATTATACACAAATAGGGTAGGCTACTTAATCCATTTAGGAGATGATTTTTTCTTAAGTCTTCTTTAGTACAGACGCCAGCACAAACCGTTGTGAAAAATTTTATGGTTCTTGACAGCTGTGCGTAGTCTAGAGTCTAGTATGTTAGACTTTTAGAATAAATTGTAAACCGATGAAAAATTGATAAGATACGCAGTACCTAATAAGAAAAAAAATTAATTTAATCGTTAATCATATTTTTAGTCATAGTTATGAAATATGTAGCTAATTTAATCAATCGTAAATTCGTGACCGGCGGTGAAAAGAATGGAGGGAAGTCTGTGCGGCACAGTGGGACAACACGTCGCGAGCTGGTTGTAAAAATTATTTAAAATTACCAACATGATCATTTTAATATTTTGTATCTGTTGCTAGTATCTTGGAACATGGTACGAAGTCGCCAAATACCCACAACCAACACAGTTTGGCCAGTGTAGCCGTGCTCAATACGCACTCGGAGCCAGCGGTATTGTCACTGTTGAGAACACCGAAGTTATCGATGAGACTTTAAGTACGATGTTAGGAACAGCTACTGTAGTCCCTGGCCAATCTGGAGTACTACAAGTTACCTTTACTATTGCTGGTGGTAAGTTGTTTAATCTCTCTAACAATATACTAACTATTACGGCATATCTAAAGAAGTAGTTTGACTTATTTTCTATACAAAAGCTGTCAAACCGCAATATTTATTCCTCAGATAAAAATTATCCGACTATTGAAAATCAGGCCTTAATAAAAGTGTTTTAAACAATAATTCCAATAAATTCTTAAATTGCAGAGCCCAGAAGTCAGAATCTCTACGTGCTTTCAACCGACTATGACAACTATGCTCTTGTGTATTCCTGCACTAATATAGAAGGAAACAGACGACAAGGTAAACCAGATCGCTTTTGTGTGGGTACCAAAAATTACGAATATGACTTTGAAATAGCTAATTTTACAAACAATCTTCACAGTTGGCAGTTGGAAACTGAGCAGAAGCAACAATCCACTGAGTGTAGAAGCGAACAACGTCCTAGATAACGTCGTCACTGCCACTCAAGGTCTCAGAGAAGATTATTACCAAGAAACAAGTCAAACTGATGCAGCCTGCTTCTACTACCCAGAGTTCGAATCACTCCCACCAATTATCGAGTTGCCCGGACCCTGCGATACATCCATAACTGGCGTTGCTGACTTCGACGTTACTAGAGTGAGTTCACAATACAATTGGCTGTTGATAATTCATTCAACCAATCACAGCAGGTTACGCGCGCTTGTCAATTTGTTAGGTAATTGTCGTTCCAGAAACCGAACGAAGGGTTTGTTCCCAAGGAAGCTGGAGAGCAATGGACTGCGCTACAAGCGTCCTATTATTAAGTGCTTTTATGCATTTTACGAAACAACGATTAGAAGCTCACTTGCCATGCCTATAATAATTTGTTTACTTGCGTGTGCGTTGCCGTGTGCGTGATAGGATTATCCAAATAGGGTAGGCTATTTAATCCATTTAGGGGATTTTTTTTTTAAGTTTTCTTTAGTATATAGGAACCGTTGTGCAAAATTGTATGGTTCCTGGCACAGCTGTGCGTAGTCTGAGAGAGAAATTGAAAACAGGTGAAAATTAGTGGCATTCAAATTGTTCGTGTTTTAATATTCGAGTAATAAGAAAAGAACTGAATTTAATCGTTAATCATATTTTTACCTATAGTTATGAAATATGTAGCCAATTTAATCAATCGTAAATTCGTGACCGGTGCGCGGCGGTGGAAAGAATGGAGGGAAGTCTGTGCGGCACAGTGGGACAACACGCCGCGGGCTGGTTGTAAAACCTATTTGAAATTATCAACATCATCATCATCTGCCTAGCCTTTTCCCAACTATGTTGGGGTCGGCTTCCAGTCTAACCGGATGCAGCTGAATACCAGTATTGTTGAAATTACCGACATGCTCCTTTTAATATTTTGTATCTGTTGCTAGTATCTTGGAACATGGTACGAAGTCGCCAAATACCCACAACCAACACAGTTTGGCCAGTGTAGCCGTGCTCAATACGCACTCGGAGCCAGCGGTATTGTCACTGTTGAGAACACCGAAGTTATCGATGAGACTTTAAGTACGATGTTAGGAACAGCTACTGCAGTCCCTGGCCAATCTGGAGTACTACAAGTTACCTTTACTATTGCTGGTGGTAAGTTGTTTAATCTCTATTACTGTAAAACATTTTAAAAGAGTAACGGTGGAATTTCTTGCCCATTCTTCTCCATACGAAAACTACCTTTTGGAATGGGCGACTAGAATCATTTCTATTTAGTTTTTTTTTTTGACGTTCAAAAGTGCCTTTAATGTGCCTATTTGAAATAAATGATTTGACTTTGACTTTGTATTATATTTTATTTATTAGGAAAAAAAAACGGTGACACATTACATTTTGTCGGAAAAAAATACAAAAAAGATACGGCCAAGTGTAACCAACTAAATCTTCCACAGAATATACTTAAAAAATTTAAAATCTTTATAAACCATGCTATTTAAACGAAAACCTACAAACTACAATGATTTAAGTTAAAAAAACATTTCTTGTGTTAACAGTAAACCAAGCAAAAACTCATAAGGTGTGCATTTTTATGTTTTCTTTTTTCGTTAGCCTGTTCTGTTTCACTGCTGGGCAAAGGCTTCCCCCATTTTCTTCCCCATTTCCTTATGCTGTGCTTTCTCCGTCCAGTCGGTTAGAGTGTTTTGAGTACAATATTTTTGAATCTACCAGCAGAAAGAGGAGGCATATCGATATGATGGAATTGTTTGTTGTAATTTTATTATTAGTAAGTCGTCTTTGTCAGAAAAAAAACTGAGTCGCAAGATATAAATTACGTTCTTTAAAAAACTATTAAAAAGTAGTGACTTGTTGTCCTGAAACGGGAATAAAAAAAATATTATGAATAAGTTAGACAGATAACTTATATCTAAAGAATGAGTTTGACATATTTTCTATACAAAGGCTGTCAAACCGCAATATTTATATAAATACCTCAGATAAAAATTATCCGACTATTGAAAATCAGGCCTTAATAAAATTGTTTTATACAATAAATTCTAATACATTCTTAAATTGCAGAGCCCAGAAGTCAGAATCTCTACGTGCTTGCAACCGATTATGACAACTATGCTCTTGTGTACTCCTGCACTAATATAGAGGGAAACAGACGACAAGGTAAACCAGATCGCTTTTGTTTGGGTACCAAAAATTACGAATATGACTTTGAAATAGCTAATTTTACAAACTATCTTCACAGTTGGCAGTTGGAAACTGAGCAGAAGCAACAATCCACTAAGTGTAGAAGCGAACAACGTCCTAGATAACGTCGTCACTGCCACTCAAGGTCTCAGAGAAGATTATTATCAAGAAACAAGTCAAACTGATGCAGCCTGCTTCTACTACCCAGAGTTCGAATCACTCCCACCAATTATCGAATTGCCCGGACCCTGCGATACATCCATAACTGGCGTTGCTGACTTCGACGTTACTAGAGTGAGTTCACAATACAATTGGCTGTTGATAATTCATTCAACCAATCACAGCAGGTTACGCGCGCTTGTCAATTTGTTAGGTAATTGTTGTTCCAGAAATCGAACGAAGGGTTTGTTCCCAAGGAAGCTGGAGAGCAATGAACCGCGCTACAAGCGTCCTATTATTAAGTGCTTTTATGCATTTTACGAAACAACGATTAGAAACTCACTTGCCATGCCTATAATAATTTGTTTACTTAATACAAGCCGTGTGCGTGATAGGATTATCCAAATAGGAACACGCCGCGAGCTGGTTGTAAAAACTATTTGAAATTACCAACATCATCATTATCTGCCTAGCCTTTTCCCAACTATGTTGGGGTCGGCTTCCAGTCCAACCGGATGCAGCTGAATACCAGTATTGTTGAAATTACCAACATGATCCTTTTAATATTTTGTATCTGTTGCTAGTATCTTGGAACATGGTACGAAGTCGCCAAATACCCACAACCAACACAGACTGGTCAGTGTAGCCGTGCTCAATACGCACTCGGAGCCAGCGGTAGTGTCACTGTTGAGAACACCGAAGTTATCGATGAGACGTTGAGTACAATGTTAGGAACAGCTACTGCAGTCCCTGGCCAATCTGGAGTACTACAAGTTACTTTTACTATTGCTGGTGGTAAGTTGTTTAATCTCTATTACTGTATTTTATTTTATTCATTAGGAAAAAAAAACGGTGACACATTACATTTTGTCGGAAAAAAAATAACAAAAAAGATACGGCCAAGTGTAACCAACTAAATCTTCCACGGAATGTACTTAAAAATTGAAAATCTTTACAATACCATGCTATTTAAACTAAAACTTACAAACTACAATAATTTAAGTTAAAAAAAAATCTTGTGTTAAATAGTAAAACAAAACTAGTAAACAAAGCAAAAACTCATAATATAAGGCATGCATATCTTAATTAAAATTACTAGTGAAAGGGTTTTGAGTACAATATTTTTGAATCTACCAGCAGAAAGAGCAGACATACCTACCTATCGATATGATGGAATTGTTTGTTGTCCTAATTATTATCACAGTATAAAAACCATACGGTAGGTCGACCGACGCCTTTGATCTCGTGCTAAATGCCGACAACGTCTAGACATTATCGCGACAGCTAGGGTTGTCACTTGTCTCAAGTAAACAATATTAATTTATTTATTTGAGATCAACATCGTCATCAACATTACTATTATCATAAACAATAATTAACAATTATCAAAATATCGTCTTTTTAACCCCCACGCAAAAACGACGGGGTGTTACAAGTTTGACGTGTCTGTGTGTCTGTCTGTGGCATCGTAGCTCCCGAACGGATGAACCGATTTTGAACCGATGGTGAATTAGTCGGAAGTGTTCTTAGCTATGTTTGATAAAAATCGGTTCAAGATGGCCTCCACCACAAAATGACGCTGGACTGGACTGGACAGGGTATCAACGTGAACGGCGAGTATATCTCACATCTTCGGTTTGCCGATGACATCGTCATAATGGCAGAGACGCTGGAACAGCTAGACCAAATGTTGCAAAGCCTAAATGGAGCCTCCCGGCGAGTTAGCCTCGGCATGAATTTGGACAAGACAAAAGTCATGTACAATTCCCACGTCTTGCCGAGTCCAATCCACATCGAAGGGTCGCTTCTCGAAGTTGTAAAGGATTATGTCTACCTAGGCCAAGTTAGTTGAAAATCAGGCCTCAATAAAAAAAAAATTATACAATAATACCAATAAATTCTTAAATTGCAGAGCCCAGAAGTCAGAATCTCTACGTGCTTGCAACCGACTATGACAACTTTGCTCTTGTGTACTCCTGCACTAATATAGAGGGAAACAGACGACAAGGTAAACAAGATCGCTTTTGTGTGGGTACCAAAAAATACGAATATGGCTTTGAAATAGCTAATTTTACAAACTATATTCTTCACAGTTGGCAGTTGGAAACTGAGCAGAAGCAAGAATCCACTGAGTGTAGAAGCGAACAACGTCCTAGATAACGTCGTCACTGCCACTCAAGGTCTCAGAGAAGATTATTACCAGGAAACAAGTCAAACTGATGCAGCTTGCTGGCACTACTTACCACAAAGTGGACTCAAAGTCATAATCCCTGGCCAATGCGACACAAGTATTTCTGGAGTGGCCAACATCAACCTGTCTGTTGTAAGATTTTTTTTTGGTTTCTTCTCACTCACTTTCTATCCTAAGTACACACTTTGATCAATTCAGAAAGTATCGCTCACTTTATTGTTAAGACGGAGACGTCGTAAATAAAAATAAGTTTACTGTTATCCAAAATAAACGTAACGTTAAACCACTAAAAACTCAGTTCATTTTCTGTATATTTACATAGGGTTTTCAGCATTTCAGCCATGGGAACAAAAACTTTTAAGATAACTTATGTAAATAATAATATAGCTGTCAGTTTTTCTGGTTTAATATTTACATAAGCCTCTATCATCTGATTATTCCAAATGATTCGCTGTAAAATGTAGTCTTCTCCATACTTCATTCTTCATCAAAGTGTCTTTTTACAGTTTGCAAACAGTACCTGGTATCAGATCCAAAGATACGACGCAGTCGGAGGAAGTAGTTGTATTGGTTCCAAATTGTCATACGATGAAGGTTACATAAATGTAAATTCCATCGAAGTAATTGGTGAAGAAGCAATAAAAACGGAAGGAGTAGCCCGATTAACTACGGCTGACAGTGGAAAATTTACTCTTGAGATGGCTGACTCTGAAGGTAATACTTCTAATTACTTACTTACCTTACAATAAGCTGGCTTTTTGTTCCACAGCTCAATTAAAAATCAAAGTATCCTAATTCTTCATTTAATTATTCTAGAGCAAGAGGAAATCTACATTTTGGCGACTGACTACCATGGATATGCGATAGCGTACAGTTGTAAAAATGATGGCACTGACAATAGACAAAGTAAGTATTTCGTAAGCCTTCATATTATTTCTATTTAAAACATAGCTTTTTTACTGAATACTGAGGACACCTGCAGGAGTAGCAAGAATTTCATAACGTAAGCGTTACGTTGTTCACTATCATCTTCCTAAAGCTTGCATGAGTGATGATGAAGACGTCACGCTGAAGTATTTGTACAAAGGCTGCGCTGACGTTCATGTTCGGGGTCACCAGTATAGAGGTATGAGGAACAGGGTTTAAAGTTCACTCATCCCCCATAGAAAAGGGAGGATCCTCCGACCAGACGGGTGTTGTGTCTGGCGGGCAACTGCCCGATGATTTTTGTCGGGTCGTTGTATTATGCTAGTTGCGCGGTAAACTGCTTGCGAGATGCAGGATTTTGTGTGACGTCAGTGTAACGCTTAGTTCGCATGAGGCGTTTGTTGATACCGCTACAGCCGACACCCTCGTCCCATGTTACTTGGAATCGGCGCAATATTTTTTAATTCTTCCACTGTCCCCCCTTTCCCATTCACCCCTTTTTCTTTCATATATTTCCTTCCACAATCTATCAACATTTTCTTTGATCTTCCTCTCCCTTTCCATCCATGCGTTTCATCGCTCCTCATACCAAGTCCCTCCCTTTTAACATTTTTGTCACCGGCGCCACTTTCTAACCGGCCTCATAGACTACCTTACTCCAAAATACATAATATTACCATCCTTCCTTCACAAAAGAGATTACAGTTCCTTATTATTTAAGGTCTGCTGTAAATGGGAACCAATAGTAGGTATGATAATAAATAAAACCTGTAGAAATTAAACATGGTCTATGTATCCAGTTGGTGCCTGGCAGTTGAGTCGTGGAAGGACAATGCCGGCAGCTGGCATCGCTGCGGTTGACAATCTTGCAGCAGCAAGACAAGAGTTTACACGCACAGAGACTTACTTCAAAACAATCCCACAAAGTGGAGACTGTCCGGAACCCAGTTCTGCGTTCTTATTCAAGAGCAGTATTATTGTAATATTTGTATGTACTATATTTCAATTGGTATGGTAAACTATAAACAGCCATTAGAACAACATAGGTTTGAGTTTAATAAGTACAATTTTTGCACATGCAAACATTTTTACTGCACATGTCTAAATTATAACATAATTTTAGTAAAAATATAGCTTATAAAAAAAATAATTTTGTTGTTTTATTGCATGACACAGATTGAGTAGGTACCTATCTACCTACCTTATATTCAAAGTTATATTGTCTATAATATAGATAATACTTACAGGTAGGTACAGGTAGTATCTACCTATAGATTTTTAGATGCAGGTAGAATGGATCAATAATGTAGAAAAAAATCGTATTATTAAACATTAAATTGGTCCGTTTTACCTTGACAAACGAGGCACAACGGACCACACATAAAGACAAGGACTCTTATAAAAACTGGACATGTGCAAGTCGGACTCGCGCACCGAGGGTTCCTTACTTTGGTAGATAATGTAACAAAGATGACTGGTCAAAATTGACCTAAAATTTTCATAACGCCCGGCGCTACAGAAATGTATCTCAACTTATGCATTATAGAAGCTGAGTTGACAAACTCGGTTAATTAGGAACGTCATTGATCAGTTTGCTAACCAATATGTTCATTGGAAAAAAATTAAAAAATATTGAAATAAATGGTGTTTATTTCTTTGTATAGACTTTTTAGTTTTTCATTTATTATAATCATTCTCAGCCCACATCGACACCCTGCTGGATTTCATTTTAGAGGTATTTAATTAAAAGTTTTTGCTTTTTTCCGTTAATTTATGGGGCCGCAAACCTTACAGGCCCGGGACCTCCTGTCGAGACCTTATCAACCGAGAAGAACCGAACTGTGCATACCATTAATAGGTAATAGGTAATACGGGCTGGTGTCCGTAACTCCACGCCAATGCGCGAAAAAAATGTGAAAACAAAAAAAAATGAATAATAAATGACGAATAATAAAGTACCTATGTTTATAAAATTCAAAGTCCTGAGTGACTGTATCAACGCACAGCCTAAACCGCTGGTCCTAGAGACATAAGATTTGGAGGGTGTGTTCTTTGTGAAGAGTAGGTATCCACTAAAAAAGGGTTTTTCGAAATTACACCCCTAAGAGGGTGAATGGGGAGAGGGTGAAATTTCACGCGAACGAAGTCGCGGGCAGAAGCTAGTACTAGTATAATGTATAGATATCGTAGTGTCTTAATCTTAAGGCTCCTACAAACAGGCGCGACACACAAAGCGAATCGCGCGCGACCCAAAGGCACCGCAAGTCGCGCAAGGAGCGGTGCCTTTGTGTCGCGCGCGATTCGCGTCGCGTGTCGCTCTTTGTAGGAGCCTTTACGATTCCCACGCGAACGAAGTCGTTGGCAGACGCAGGAAGATAGTACTTAGGTACATAGTATGATACAAACAATGACTTGTTATTGCATGTATGTCACGTGGGGGTTCAATCATGCATGGTGTAATAGCCTGTACCTACTCTTCTGAGTCGCTCCGTCCTGACGCGGGCCGCTAGCGGCCCATTACAATAGAAAATCAATAATTGTGTCTCATTAGCGGTGATTAAAAAAGAAGAAGACTAATTCAAAATAAGCAGGAACTTACCACGGCTTTACGACTTCCCATTTCAGGTTCTTCCATTAAAGTTGTTCAGTCGTAAGCACTCTCGATCATCATTGTCTCTGTAAACAACAGAAATAGGGTATTTATTTATTGCATTCATGATGTTTACAAGTTGTTACATAGTCTATGTTTCAAACATAAGCCCTGCTAGGGCACAGCAACATATTTTTAGTTAGATACAACTAGATTTATAGCTATTGCATGATACACAACAATAGACATTAAATTTACTGACATTGATATTATATTTAAATTAATTTTACACACACATATTTAGTTACTTACATAATTTTATCATTTTATCTGAACAAACGCTTTTCATTTGTTAAAATTAAATTACAACATACCTATTTGTACATTTATACAATAGGGACATAGGATAAATAAAGTGCAAGGCCGAATCCAGAAAAAATATTTGAAGTGATTTTCACCTTAATTTAGCGTTGCTCGTGGACTCGTAATATTAAAAATTATGTTATATCAATTATTTTCTGGCAGCCACTTTTACTTCGAATTCAGCGGTAAAAGAAAAATCATAGAGAAAATAGTTTTGAGCGGAACTATATTTTCTATCACCAAAATTTATATTTGTCATCAAGTTGTATCACCTAATAAATAGATCTATCGCCACGAAATATTTTCGTTCTCAGATAAACAAAAATTGTTCCCAGGTATGAATTATCAAATTAATGTTAATATATGTGTAAAATAAGAGATCGGACATTATCGAGAACCGAATTAGTTACGAGGTTAATTATTTAAAAAAAAATGCTTAGGTTAGGTTAGGTTAAAACTGTGACCTCCTACGCACGAGCCGAGCGAGCGAAGCGAGCGGTGCCGCGGCAGCGGCCGGCGAGTGCCAGAAACGACTAAATTTTAAAGAAAAAAAATATGGAAAAAGGATATGGAAAAAGGATATTTGAACTTAATGCAATTTTCTAGTAACATAATATGATTTATTGGTGATCTCTTTAAATTAGTTTGCTTAAATACCTACATAATAGGACACACCTATTATAATACATACAAAAACATTTATTTGGTACTAGACCTTATATCTCAGGATTTTAGGTGATTTATTGTGGAACTGATTTTGCATTGTTTGGTGACTACATTTTGGTGACAGATCTACTATTTGGAGGACAAACCCTATTATTTAAGAAACACAAAACTAATTAAATTGGTGATAGCTTAAATGATACCCGTTTTGAGCTTGGCGATTGACGATTTTTCTTTTAAATTGTCTATGGCATAACCGGCCATCATTATAAAAAAAACTTACTAAGTTTATAGAATATATTATTTTCTGTAATTAACTTATTTTTTATCGCAAATGTTTTCATAGTCAGTAATTACTAGATGTCATGTATACCCACAAAGCTGTGCAAAAGAAATGAAAAATCGTAACTTGTTGGTAGACCGATGTTCATGTTCATGTATAGTGTCAGTCATTCATTCACATGACAATGACAAATTCATTCATTCAACAATCTGTCAATTAATTTTTCATGAATTGCGGATAACATGTAAATGTATGTGAGAAAATCACATTTCTTATGATTAAGCCATTATTTCTCTTTAAAAACGCTTTAAGAATATCAACATTGATACGTTAAACTATGGCTAGTAACGAAGAAATTACTGGGCCCATCTCCCAGGAGGACATAGAGGCAGCGGATAAACTGAAAAACGAAGCTAATGAATATTTCAAAAGTAAGTTTTCCCAATTTCATTATAGAAACAATACTTTAGCCGCAATTACCAGAAAATACGATGTTTGAGTGATATTTATAGCATGTTGATCGTGACAGGAATAGAACAAAATTTGACTGACATAACCTCAAATTTCAGAACAGAGCTACAATAATGCAATCGAGTTGTACTCGAAAGCAATAGACAAGAATCCGAAGAATGCGGTGTTCTTCGCGAATAGGAGTATAGCTAACTTGAGGCTGGAGAACTTTGGTTATGCCCTGACAGACGCGTCGAAGTCGATAGACTTGGACAAGTCTTACACGAAGGCCTATTACAGACGGGCGGCGGCTTACATGTCCCTAGGAAAGTACAAACTAGCACTTAAGGATTTCGAATATGTAAGTATTGAAATATAGGTAGATGCGTAATAGCTACAGAAACCAGGTACAGTACCTTCAAAACTTGAGATCAGTTGTAAACACGTTAATTGTGTACTTATATAGCTTATTTGAAGTCAACTGGGAAATTTGTATCTTGAGGAATTTGTGTCCCTTAAGACACTAAAACCCCAGTTGAGTACATTTCAATAGGTACAGTAAACACTAACATTTTCCCCTTTTAAAGACAGCCGTAAAGTAAAAAAAGTGTCTGCCCATACTCCGCACAGTTCAACTAAGAATGTTGGCTCTATTGTAATTTGCATAGTAACTCGAAACACTGTATTGAATAAGCTACTGCATTATTTAGGTTAAAGAACAGTGATGGGCCAATGGCAACAGCCCCAACTTACCTTTGTGAAAATAATTGCATCACCACTGCTCTCAAAACGTTGAATGAAAACATAGTGAGGAAACCGGCATGACCTTGAACCAAAAATATTAAGTTAGCCAAATTATAAATTATACTTAAATTAATTATTATATATTTTATTAATGATTTCATTTAAGTTAGGCGCATTTACTGCATTGGGTTATATCCTGTAATGGTACATACATGTAAGAAGATAAAAAAATAAATAAAATGATGTGCTAAGATATTCATGTACTTTGCAGCTGTCTAAATATTTTGTAAAACCATTTTGACACTTCTCTATTAGCCCTAAGACAACTCGCTCGCACAAATGGGGCTTAAACTCATAACTCAAAGCATTTATTTCAATTAAAGCATTTACAGCAATTTTTGGATTGTCAGTTTTGAGTTGGTCAGTTAGTCAGAAATTTGAAGCTAGTTGCCAATACACACAACACAACATAGATCTGTCTTCAGAGATCTATGTTTCTATGTAAAAGGGTAAGCCCATGGGTAAGGATCTTTCCGTACCCTTGGGCTTAACCCTTTCCCCATACCATGATCACATATTTCTGGAAAAATAGAAAATAAACGGGTGTTCTTGTTATACATGTTTTTTTTTTTTAAGTGATGTGTTCTAAAGAGTGTGCCTTTTACAGGTAACCAAAGTTAGGCCAAATGACCAAGATGCAAAAATGAAGTTTACTGAATGCAATAAGATAGTTAAGAAAATTGCTTTTGAGAAGGCAATCTCAGTTGATAAGAAGGAGGTCAACATAGCTGATTCCATCAACTTAGACGCCATGAGTAAGTATTGGTAAAAAAGAGTTTATTTTTAAATTTACTGAATTAGTTGCTTATTCTGTCCAAAAGTGAGTTTTATTTTGTTGTGTTGCTTGTACTATTTTTTATGTCTTAAATTCAAATATTATCTCAATCAGTTCCAAGGTTTTTGAAACACATGCATTTTATTTAATGTATTTTCTAGACAATTTTATCATTTTGGTAAGCAGATTATTTTAGTCTCATTTTGGGCAAAGGAATTTTGTCTTGAAAAAATGTTCTCAGGAATATAAAAAAATATTTTACTATGGGATCAATGCTGCCGTGTAAGTCGAAACTGAGATAAACAAAATTGCAACAAATCTCACTCAATAAGTCTGATATTATGGTCTTTTGTTTGCTTGAGTTCATCTTGATTTGGGGTTATTGCTTTTACTATTAGTAAGGCAAATGTGCTAAGGTAGCCAGCGTAATTCAAAATTTCTTAGCTAATTGCTGCTCTATTGACCAGATTCATAGAGCGCATTAAGCGTTTCATACGAGTATGAAACTTATTCTTACGCCCATAATGTTCATATTCGTATAGTGAATGTGAGCAAGCGTTGCAAATGAATATGATCGTTAATTTTATACAAATAATGTTCATATTTGTCGCTTACTTTACTAGCAAAGTAAAGTCAAAGCGGGCACTGTAAATCTTGCCCTATGCATGCATATCCGATGCCTGATGTTCAGCTGCATCCGGTTAGAGTGGGAAAAAGCTAGACAGATTATGAATAATTTATATCGTCAACAAGGGGCTGTTCATTTATTACGTAAGACGATTTGAGGGGGGGGCGAGTCCAAACAAGTCTTATTTTTTCTTACGTGGGGGTGGGAGGGGTCTAGATTACTCTTACGTAAGATCCCAAAAGTAAGCAAAAATTATAAGTTTTTAAAAAAATTGCTAAGTAATTTTTCTTTGCAATTTTAGATCTACTGATCTTACGTAAGATTCAAAGAGTGGAGGGGGTTCTTTTAAGTTTTATTTATTCTTACGTAGGGGGGAGGGGTGTCAGAAATTGGTTAAAATTGTCTTACGTAATAAATGGACAACCCCCAAGTAAATAAGTCCGCCGTTATGCATACGTCATACTTCACTCATACTATACTTACAATACTTACTTCATATTACTTATACTCCTATCTTATTATTGCTTGATTATATCAAATTGATAACAAAATTAATTCCTTCGGCAAATCACGATTGGCAAAGATTGAATTATGTCGTCCTTTAATTTCATTTGTTTATCTTGTCATTTATAGTTGTTAGTCTCACGGTTCAGTATGATTTATGTCGTGAAGTAGGTAGGGCCTCTGCCCGCGTTTCCCGTAGTACTAATAACATATGTGCTCACCAATCGATGTTCGTGGCGAAATGATTCAAGATTTTTGATCTTGTAAATTATATTATAATTGTAAAATATAATTTGTAAATTATAATCCAAAAGTACCAAGTTTTTTCGCTTTGTGTCCATAATCGTTTATTCAAGTGGTTTGTAAAGATACACATGTTCAATGTTCTTCAGAAGGTTCTTCCACACTGCGGCAGGTAAGATCAAAAACGCAGTAGGTACCATACAAATAATTTCAACATCGTCATCTCCCTAGCCTTTTCCCAACTATGTGGGCTCGGCTTCCAGTCTAACCGGATGCAGCTGAATACCAGTATTTTACATGGAGCGACTTCCTATCTGACCTCCACAACCCCATGAGATTAACGATACCCATTGGTAAGACTGGTTGTCGGAATTACGGGCATCAAACGACCCTTAAAGACTGTCAAAGATCCACTAATGACAGCCGGGACCAACGGCTTAACTTGCTTTCCGAGGCACTGAGGTCTTGATATGTAAAGATGGAAACCCATCTAAAGACCAACCACGGTAAGCGTAGCTTAACCTGATCGATTGACCCGTGCGGCTGTTATTTCTTAGCCACTCCCAAATAATAATTTCAATATTCCATCTCGATTTATGCAACAATTATTACCCTACTGCGGCGAAGCCCAAAAGAAAGGTAATGTTTTTAACATTAATTTTTGTTGACAGCCATCGAAGACGAATATGTTGGCCCAGCACTCGAAGATGGAACGGTTACCCTCAAGTTCGTCACCGAATTGATGGAGTTCTACAAACAACAGAAGAAATTACATAAGAAATATGCCTATAAGGTAAACATAACTAAACTATCTAGCCAGTGTTATTAGACCAATATCAATTTATAATCAATCAACTCGGTCTATCAGAGTCCACTGCTGGACATAGGCCCCAAGTTCCTCAAAAACCCGCTTATGTTTTATACCTGCCACCAAAATAGCATTCAATTCTAATACTTACATAAGTACCTATGTGCTCGAATTCTTATCGACTTAGTTATTATTATTGTTATACAATCTATAAATACAAAGTCGCTTTTCGTGTGCGTGTTCCCTCCAATCAATCAATCAACTCAGCCTATCGCAATCCACTGCTGGACATAGGCCTCTCCCAGACTGCGCCACAACACCATGTCCTCTGCCTTCCGCATCAAGTCTACCCCAGCCACCTTCTTTAGGTCGTCCGTCTATCTAGCTGGGGGGCGTCCCACACTACGATTGCCGATACGCGGTCTTCACGGACTCGTCTGTTCCACCGGACATCGGTCCTTCGACAGACATGGCCAGCCCACTGCCACTTCAGTTTGCTTACTCTGCACGCTATGTCGGAAACTCCGGTTCTTGTCCGTGTTCCTTTAATACTTCTAAACTATTCAAAAGATTTTATTGCCATTTTCTCATTTAGAAAATTAATTCCGGGAGGTTAGCACAGAAATATCGATGTTTGACAGGTTGGCGCATCAGTAGTAGTACCCGTGCAAAGCAGGAGCAGCTTACTAGTTAATAATAAACCAGTGGCGAAGCCAGGTCTAAGAGCGATGCCACACGGGCGTTCCCAATGCGTTGCGTCGTCGCAGCGCAGTGATTTTTACGCAATGAGTGCTACACGAGCGCTGTGTTGACGTCACCGCTCAGGCGTTGCAGCGCCGACGCAATGCATTGGCCACGCCCGTGTGTCACTACTATCTAAATAAACTATCGACTATCGAAAAAAAAATGGTGGTCTGTTTTACCCAATTCGTTCTAAAAGAGGGTATTGTTTATTTTTACAAAATAAATAAAATAGCATTCTGACTCAGAAGCCTGTAATTTTGATCTTACTAAGTAAATGCAAGAGTGAATGTAGCGAGCTAGAAAATTGGAGAATCCTCTCTTGGATAGGTTAAGCTGTTACTGTGATTTTACTAAGAGAATTAGAATGTGCCTGTAGCTTGAAGCCTGTTAGCCATAAACAAATTAAATACTCTAGTTTTCATATCTTTATTAGACACTAGCTGCGCCCCGCGGTTTCACCCGCGTAAATGTCGATCCCGTGGGAATATCGGGATAAAAAGTAGCCTATATGTTAATCCAGGGTGTCAGCTACCTCCATACAAAATTGGTCTAGCCGTTTGAGCGTGCACAAATAACAAACACACACACACACTCACAAACTATTGCTTTAACTTTAACTATTTATAATATTAGTGTGATGTGATTAATTAATTCCAGGCCTTTTTATCAATAAGAATGTTCGTTCGACCGCATCAATGATACGGTGGTAGCTACGTCCCTGTTATAAACGAATCTTAATTCTCCACCAGATACTCATCGACGTGAAAGCCTACCTACAGAAACAGCCTTCTTTAATCGACATCAAAGTGCCCGACGATGCCAAGTTCACGGTTTGCGGGGACATCCACGGCCAGTACTATGACCTGATGAACATATTCAAGCTGAACGGCCTGCCCTCAGAGACCAACCCTTACCTCTTCAATGGAGACTTTGTGGACCGAGGGTCATTCAGTGTGGAATGCATTTTCACACTTTTCAGTTTCAAACTGTTGTTCCCTGATCATTTCTATATGTCTAGAGGTGAGTTTTATTATAACCCGTGCGAGTTAACTATAAGAGTCTAAATAGACGGACTGCATTTGAACTGCATGCCAACTGCAACTTCGCAGTTTGGATGCAGTTGACATAACTAGGTTTCGAAGCAGTTAAAGTCAACTGCATTTAAACTGCGATGTTGCAGTCCGTCTGTAGGAACCCTAACCTGGCGCTGTGACGTCACTCGTACAATACTGTTCAGTACAGTATGGGCTACATTCCAGCTAGGTGCCTAGTTAATTCGTACGGAGTGTATCATTGGCAAACTTATTTTTTTTTTTAAGTTTTGACTTTATTTGAGGCCCAACAATATAATATTATTCACTTTAAAAAAATTATCATGTTATTACTTTTTATACAGTTAATTTAATGGAGTATTCTGTAGAAATGTAGTAGTAAAGTATTCCTGGATCTGTTAATCAAAAAAACGTTCAAAAAGTGCAGATTCTCAGCCTTATTTGAATAAACAATTTTTGATTTTGATTTTTTGAAAAAAACATGTTATTGGTGTGGACTGAAGTATTAAGAGTTCACACCATACATCACTGAAATTGCTTGCAAATGACCAAACAAGAACTATTCTCCTTTTCTTCTAGGAAACCACGAGACCCTCGACATGAACCGCATGTACGGCTTCCGAGGGGAAGTGTCCTCTAAATATACCTCTCAAATGGCCGACCTGTTCACCGAGGTGTACAACTGGCTGCCCCTGGCCCACTGCATCAATGGCCGGGTGATGGTGATGCATGGCGGACTCTTCTCCAAGGATGACATCACGCTCGACGATATAAGGAAGGTGGACAGAAATAAGCAGCCGCCTGAGGATGGTGAGTGATGTACAAGTATACCACCACCACCTGCTCTCAAAACGGTGAAGGAAAACGTGAGGAAACCGGCACGCCCTAGAACAATGAATTCGAAGATATGTGACATCTACCAACCCGCACTGGGCCCGCTGGGCGCACTTCCTTTCACTGAGGAGGCGGCCTGTGTCCCAGCAGTGGGAACATTATAGGCTGATAATGCATACCAGTAGTTCATTGTACTCATCATTATGAACAACTTTTAATTTGGAACAAAACCTGATATAGCTATAAAAAAAAATCTGCTGCCTCATTCATTTTGTCGATTTATTTAAAAACGAATGAACTTGCGCAGTTCATTCGTATTCGAATAAGTCGACAAAATTAATGCTGGTTTGTCAGGGTTGGTCTCTTAGTAAAAGTTGTTCATAATTTATGAGTATTATGACCCGATAAGAGGTTTCAGGTAATCATAACTTGATCTCTTAGAAATGCTTTGATCCTGTTTGCAGGGTGCCAATTTAGTCACAGGCACAAGAGACCTTTTAGCTTTGTCTGTGGAATGGCAATGTCCATAAGCGGTCATGTCCCCCCCCAGTCGTTTCAGCGCTATATTAGGGTATATTGAGGCTAGTCGTAACAGACGCTTTTGAAAAGAATTACTTTAAAGAACTAAGGCCCATATTACGGAACCTCACTTAAGACACAAGCCTCACTTAAAACAAGTTTAGAGCCATTTGATTGGTTGAAACTAATTTTAAGTAACGCTTCAGTCTTGAGTGAGGTTCTATAATACGGAATTTAGTCACTAATGTGTACTTAGTTATTTTAATACCTACCTAATCTGACTTTCATTTAGCATTGTGTCATATGAATAATTATAAAATGAACAGATTAAATTGTTAAACACTAACCCTACTAACCTTACGATCAAACGTTGTAAAGTCTGAATAGTAACACAACGCTTTGTCTTCTTCTTTCGAAAGTCTGAAAGTCTTCTGACGACTGAAAGAGAGAAATCGGTATGTAACTATTCATCTGTTATAATACGTTTATTAGTAAGGGGGTAAGTATATCCTATGTCACTTGAGAATAGTGTAGCTTTCTATTAGTGAAATATTTTTTTTATTAGGATCAGTATTTTCAGATATTATTATTATCTTTTACAAACATACAAAGAACGTCTATTTTCCTAATAATGAATGGTTAGGACATTGGATACTTTACAGTGGCCATGGTTCCATACAACTCGATTCCTACCGGCTTCGCTTTGAAAAATGACACAGTCAGTATTCTAAAGACAAATAATATAATCATATTAAAGATATCTACTCCGGCTTACCTCTTACAAAAATTTACCCTTCCCTACTGACACTGTATATCCCGCTAGTACGGTCCCGTGGGAGAAGCCATGGGCCAAACCTAGTACTACATTAGTGCAGAAGTAAAGAAAACTTTTTCTATCCTCAGGTATAATGTGCGAGCTCCTGTGGTCGGATCCTCAGCCAATGATAGGCCGCGCGCCCTCCAAGCGCGGCGTGGGCTGTCAGTTCGGCCCCGACGTCACCAACACGTTCTTGCAACGTAACGGACTTGATTACGTCATCCGTAGCCACGAGGTCAAGAACGACGGGTATGAAGTCGCTCACGATGGGAAGTGCATTACGGTGTTCTCGGCGCCTAACTACTGGTACGTTCTTTTGTTTTTTAGAGTTCCGTAGCCATAGGCCCCTTATAATGTCCGTCTGTCCGGATATGACACTTACACAGCCATTACTCGGAGCCTTTTAGCCCTGTATCGATAAAAAATGGACAGAAGGTGTAGCAATGGTGTAGTGAAGCTATGAAAAAAGTTATTAGGGGTGGCAATCGTAATACGTGTAACCGAGGGATGTATGAAAAATTCTTTGCACATAAGCGTATGGGGTACTGTTGGATCTCATAAGTAAAAACATTGTGATCTCTGTCTGTCTGTTACCTCTTCATGCTTAAACCGCTGAACCGATTTAGATGAAGTTTGGTACAGAGATAGTTTGAGTCCCGGGAAAGGACATAGGACAGTTTTTATCCCGATATTACAACGGGATCGACACTTATGCGGGTGAAACCGCGGCGCGCAGCTAGTTAACAAATAAATGTTTTTACTTTACAGTGATACTATGGGTAACCTCGGTGCTTTCATCACAATGAACGGTAAAGACTTGAAACCGAACTTCACTACTTATGAAGCTGTGGTAAGTTATTATATTTCTTTTTGTTTTTGCATGGCAAACAATCCCGCAGCCAGCTAATTACTCAATGCAAATTGCTGCTCATCGCCGCCTACATACATTTGCAATACCAGAGCCAAGGCAGATACGTTTCCATCCTATACAGGGTTATTGGTAAAACATTAACAACCTCTTAAGAGGTCATTGTACTCTTCATTATGAACAACTTTTACTATGGGACCAAACCTGAAATCGCGAAAAAAAATCAGCTGTTCCCTACATTTTGACGAGTTATACGAGCATAAATGTAGGGAACAGCTGTTTTTTTTTTTCGCGATGTCAGGCTTGGTCCCCTACTAAAAGTTGTTAATAATGATGAGTACAATGACCTCTTAAGAGGTTGTTAATGTTTCACCAATAACCCTGTATATGAAATGACTATTATGCCTGTAATTACGCCGGCCCCCATACTCTTCAAACGGGAATACAGAAACACTGTTTGGCGGCAGGAATTTGTATGGATGAACTCCTAAAAAATAGCCCTACTACCCTCAATTTTAACACTTATTACGGTTTTACAAAACCATGCTCTGGTCAATGGTCTGTACGGGTGTTTTAAGCTGTAACTTAAGTACGTAAGTCGAGTTGATGCGGCGATGCACCTAAAAGCCTATTTAAATGACCATGAAATGTTCTTTACATCTTTCTATCCGGTATTTAACTGGATAGTGAAATGTGTCCGAATACCAGAGGGGAAATTCTCGTATTTCTAAGAACATTCACATTCTAATCTTAGTCTCCATATGTCACAAAAAACCTCTAATTTACCTAAATTTTTGGCAAGTTTTTGAGATGAGATTGCGAATTTGGACGTCTTTAAGTACGAGAAGTCCGTATATCGGTTCCATCTCTAGTTAATAGCAACCTGCAAGCTTCAGTACCCATATTTCATACCATATTTCAGCCCATTATAATGCCCTTTTGTGCTTCAATTGGCCAAAAACCAATCTGTCCTTTATATTTTTAATCGTAACGTTCTCATTTCAGCCACATCCAGACGTAAAGCCGATGGCGTACGCGAACTCGTTCTTCAACATGTTGTGCCAATGATCGAGTATCACCACGTTGCTTAGAAGCACGTCAACACGAAACGTACCTCACGCTCGCCCCTCCACTCTCACTAGTAAGGTCAGACGGCTCACCCGAATCGTTAGGTATCGTTCTAACAAATATACTTGAATTCAAAGTCTTAGATAACACACACGGTGTAAATGACATCTACGCCCAAACTGTTACAATTTGCTAAATACATGTCGTTGGACTCAGTACCGCGAATTGCCGTTTTCACATTGGACGATAACGATAACTACACGATATCGTCGTGTCCGACGATATCGTGTAGTTATCGTTATCATCCAAAGCGTTTAGTACTACTAAACGCTTTAACACTGTGTCGTTGTAGTCAACGGTATCGTTGCCGACATTTATTGTGCCGATATCGGCGACGACACAGTGCGGGGTGAAGCAGATCGCTGGGGAAGTGGCATGGGCAGGCGCCGCCGGACGGCCGCGGCTGGATGCTACTTGCCCACCGACGCACCGCATCACCCGCTCTACTCTGTTTATATTTAGTTGCAACAAGGCATCGTTCTAAATTATTTGACATGTCAAAGTTTCAATATGACGTCGTCACCTTGATTATCGTCTCGATATCGTGGGACGATATCGTTGTCCGAGCCGACGATATGATATAAACGTGTCGGTAATCGTTATCGTCGCAGTGTGAAAACGGCCATCCTTGCCGCTGCGATATCGTGCGATGTTTAATGGTGGGTACACATAACATAATAAATATTTCATGTTGCATTACTTATAATTGGACGGCATGTTCGTTTGGACGTGTTACATTACATGATGCGTTTCACATATGTATACCCACCATAAGAACGTCGGGCAATTATCGCTTGTCTTCTAGTAAATATGAGGCTTTATTCGACGGGCAATATTTTCGTACATACGATTAAATATTTAGGTTTGCAGGCAAACAAGTATCGTGTATTTACTATGCATTAGTACGAAAGATGGGAAAGATGGCTCAGTCTTTTTTTTTTGCCTATATTCTTATCTATTTTGTCAACCGTACAGGTCAATTACTTAGGATCGGTATCTAAAGATATTATGTGCAAAATTAGAGCGAGATAACGCTGTAAGTTATGTAAGCTCTAAAAATATAAAGATTAAACTCATGATGGATGCCATCAAAATCTTAACTTTCTGGTCAGTCAAAAGGTAGCACACGTATCAAACCGGAAAGGGATCGGCACCGTATCAACTCGAGTCGTTCAGTATTCTTTGTATGAAACTGCCTACTGCAAAGCACACTAATCGAAATCGTAACGTAATCGCTTCGCCTCGGGACAAGCTCACGAACCGCGGTGCGGTGAGTTAGGGTGGGTTCACATCTGACGGAAAATACGTCGGGCGTAACTGCGATTGTTCCCTCGACGCACTAACGCATCATCGGTTGAGTGTGAACGGTCAAGTGTTTTTACCGACTTCAAAAAAAAGGAGGTTATCAATTCGATACGTATGTAAGTAATATTATTGGAATTGCATTATATTCACATATGACAATCTATTAGAGCTTCCAAACAAATATACAAAATTTTATAGACGTATGTATGTATGTATGTATGTATGTTTGTCCACGCATATCTCCGTAACTATTAATCGGATCGTAACCATTCTTTTTTTATTGGCTTACATTTACTTCAACTTAGGGAACAGTGCAAGTTTCATCAAAATCGATTCAGTAATTTTCAAGATATGGACTAAGACGTGAAAGTGTGACGGCCTGGCTTATTGATACGAGCTACGGGTGTAGTGTCAAAGCGAAAACATCTCAAAACCTTGGTCAAATTCTAGTGCAACAACTAAAAATTACCAAATAAAAAGTAATTTAAAAAAATTAAACCGACTTCAAAAAGAAATGAACTCAAAATTATGAAATAACTTTAATTTCGGAAGTCGGTGGCAAAAAACTAAAACTAAAATACAGATCCCAAGACACGTCTCTTCGTCCACCCTTGCCCCTCTCACCCCTCCGGCCTGCCTGCTGCACCATCAACCAGCGGTCAGCGAGCCGTAAGCGCGGCGTCGCCTAGCCGTAGCCGAGTCGATGTATCGGAGCTTCTGGTCCGCTTTGGTTACGTGCTTACGTTAGGTTGACGCCTGTTTGACGGCGAAGCGAAAGGCGATACGGTGCCGATCCCTTTCCGATTTGATACTTGTGCTATGACCTTAAGACAGTCACAGTATAAGTCCATACAGTAGGAAAAATGTCCCTAGTTGCCTATATTGCTTTCATCGTCCCATAGATCGGTCTGTGTTGCCGGCATTTCCCCTTGATGCTTTATAAACCACGTCATCTTGCTATGAGCGCCAAGTTGGGGCCAACATCTTATAGAGACGAAAGTTGATAAGCGAGGTAATTGCGTAACACACTAACAGTAGGAACGGCTTTCATTTTGACAGTTCAAAAACATTCATTGCATTATTTACGTTGTTGAACAAATTTTTCGAACATATATTATGAAGCAATGGATTAGCAATATCATTCAGATTGTGATGTTACGCAATTAGGGAGCAGCAGGGTAATTGCGTAACACACTATCAGTAACAATGGGTTTCGTTTTGACAGTTCAACAACATTCATTGCGTTATTTGCGTTGTTGAGCAAACACATTTTTCGAACGTTACACACGTTCGTAAAATGTGTCAATGGATTAGAAATATGCTTCAAAATTATTCAAATTGAGAGTAATCGTGTGTTACGCAATTAGAGTGCGGGTCTTACTCCGAGACGAAACACTACTGTATGGATTTCGTTACACTGCAAAAAAAACTCCAAATTGTTATAAAAAAATACTCGATTATTCATCGATATAAAAAATAATGGAAAAATCGGAACATTTCCGTCGAAAGCAATAAATAGTTCCAGTACAACCTTTTAGACTTTCTATTCGAATATTCTAGAAAATTATCAATTAAGAGTGTAGTATCATCACCTCACCGGAGCGATTTGAACGAAACTTTTTGCGTTTTAGCTCAAATTTGATCAGGTAGAAAGCTAGTCACCGCTCCGTAATTGGAACACTTATTAAGAATGCAATTTAGAAATAGTGGTTTTTGATCATTTTATACTGCTCAAGGATCGTTTCGCGCTCGAATGACGTTGATAGGGGGCGCAGCCCTGTGAATCCAATACACTGTATCTACCAAAAACTGATTTTGAGAAAATGGGTAAATACATTTTTTTCAGTTTTTCGAAGATTACTCCAAATTTTTCTTTAGAAAGTATTTAGTGTTTAGTATCAATTTAAATGTAATTTTATGAGTTATCAAGCAACTAGCTGACCCAGCAAACTCGCCTCAGAATCAATAAGAACAAATGTATGAGAAAACTTCTGCCCGCGTCTTCGTCCGCGTGAAATTTCACCCTCCCCCATTCACCCTCTTAGGGGTGGAATTTCGAAAAACCCTTTCTTAGTGGATACCTACTCTTCACAAACAACACATCCTCCACATTTCATGTCTCTAGGACTAGCGGCGTAGGCTGTGCGTTGGTATATCAGTCAGTCAAGACTTTGAATTTTATACATGTGCTGAGGAAAAACTTCTTACACACTATTTTTCCATTAAGCGTCCAGACTAATGTGCTAAGTCTTCCGGAGTTAGAACCAACAGTTTTGATAGCAGTTGGTAACTTTTCCACCTGTCTAGACAAGAAATCGCGACGCCTTTGTCTGTCCATGCTCCAAAACTGTTCATGGATTTCTTCTCATTTCAATTCAGCTAAGTATATTGTGTTCAGTACATTTAGGTGCGACTAGTCGATATTTTTTCCATACAAATTTCGGAAGAGTATTACTCCACCGTTTGACATTGTGCATCCAAAGTTGCATATAATATCGTTTTGACTTATTATTGTTGTCTGTACGGAAACAGAATAGTAAAATAAAAAGCCATGAAAAAGTTATGAGCCAACAAAGATTCGTTTTTCTTGCTATTTTAACGTAACATTGGGTGTAAATAAGTAATAAAAGAACTGTAAATTCTACAAAACAAGTCCTTACCGACAAAGCTCAGTTATCGAAGAGTACAATAAACTTTATTGGTAATTGATTTATGCGGTGGTTTTATATAAAACTCAATTTTCCGAAGCTCTTTTCGTTTTTTTTTTACGCGCCTATTAGTTCAGAACGTTGTTTCTGTGCGTGAGAACTAGACGTTGTTCGTGTAGACTAGCACCTTAACTGCTCATGACTGGTACTAGCTCTGTCGGACACGAAGCCAAGTGAGACAGCCTGCTTTTTGGCCATCACCACTAGTGAGTTCAAGCTCGCGACTAGTTTACTCTTAATTCTTACAGTTACTGCAAGGTGGTTTCATTGGGTGCTTCTTTTTCTGATTTTCTAGAATATATTTTGAGTCACTCAATCTCTTTTTTGGCTGTAAAATTTCAATGTATTCTTGGTTTTCTATATAATTTGGCTTCTCGTTACTCGTAATGCTACGTTTCATTGAATGCACACAATTTATCTTCATTAACACTTCCTTATGAGATTGGTGGTTGGTGGTAGAAATCTAACTTAGAAAGATATATTAATGATTCTAATGATTATAATTCTCTAAATATGTACCTGTTATTGTCGCGAATCATATTTTGATCAAGGTACAATCTGACACTGACCTGCAAATTGCAAAAAACGTAAGAAAATTTGAATTTCGCGGTCTACCACTATCCATTCACCTTAAATAAATCGAATGAACGTTGTTAATTCAAAACACTGTATCTGCAGATAAAGTGTATTGGATACACAGGGTATCCTATTGGTAAACAAAATGTATTGAGAATACAAAATGGCGGCGTTAGTTCCTATTCTGGCCACGCGCCAAAAGATCCTTGTGCAGCTATAAATTAAATGCGTTTCACTGGTTGCTTACAATAAGAAAGTAGGGGTTAATAAGGGGGAGCGTCGGGTAATAATATCGCATAGGTATTCTCCAAGACAATATAAATGTATTTTTGAGGAAATGAGAATATGCGAAAGGGTTTTTGTTCTTTTTTTCCTCAATGTTACTGTTGCGTAGCCTTGTTTCCTCGATCGTACGCGTAGCTATAGCCAAGCAATGTCTTTCAAGGGTTGCGAACTACTTGTACATTCTACTCATAAGTCTTAGTTGTAAACTTTTATTTTCACGCGCTGTTGTGAATATTTCTGTAAGTATACGCGAGTATTTAGCGGTGGTGTACATCAAGGACCTTGTGCAAGTTTTTATACGTATTCGCTCGCGTTAACGTAAACTTATCTCAATTTGTATGGAACATGTAGTTCCCATTACTGTCACCAGTCGGCGCTGCTTTCAGTTTCAGTATAAATTGAAAGGAAAGTTAACGTTAACGCGATCAAATAGATGTCAAATCTTGAACTAGCCTCAACAGTACTCCGCGTATTCAACCTTTTTGTCGGTTACTTGCCAAGCCTCTGTTATGTTTCTGGCTTTAAAATGTACGGAGTGTTAAAATTATCTTTTATGAGCCATAGGTTGAGTATCACTGTTGCTGGGGAACACAAAGTTACCTAGTGGAATGTGCAATACCGTTAAATGTCCGCGTTTAGGGGCCTTTTCGGTATCACTATAGTCCGCGCGGAACTAGTTGGCCGCGCCTTATGTATGTGAGCGGTGGGATATGGAGGGGCGGGGGCGCTTTGTTATTACTCAATACGTGCGTTGCGAACAATAGGCAACCCCGCCGCCCTCACCCCCGTCCCCACCCAAGGCGCGGCCAACTAGTTCCGACTCTTGAATTAAGTCTCTTGTCATCGAAATAATTACCTGTGTATACTCTAGGTCACAATAATACAAAATAACTATAAAAGAACTAGAATTAACTTAATATTAATTGAAACTGCATTTTGTGCTACTTTTCTCAATAAAGGTTCAATGCTACTTACTTTCCAACAGCGCCAATTATTTTTTTTTTGTTTTATTATTTTGAAACAAACTAAAATATATTTTCCCCGCCATTCACACATCACCGAATGATGTCAAAGATTTACTATTTAATAATGAAAAATGTATATATTTGATACTTTTAACTATATGGGTGGCACCGAACAACGTACGGACGTATAAGCTTGCATTTAGTTACAAATCTATGACTTTCCAATACTGAACATAGACATTCATAGACTAGATAGTAAACTACATGAACATCGGCCTTTTTGTCTATGCTTAGACGAATAAAGTAAGAAACGCCTTAAAAGCACTGTAGAGGGCCAATAAAAAAACTAAATTTAAAAAAAATTGTGGAAAACTTAACAGGCCCAAACTTTTTGAAAGGGATACCATTCCTATTAAACTTTTTATATCTCGTAATATTGCTTGCGTGTCTATGAATGTCTCGATAAGCGTTTTACACTTAGTTACTTAGGTACCACATTATTATTACCTGTTTTAACTTACTGACTAACTCGTGCATTTTATTTTATTATTCCAATTATACTAAAACTTTATTATAAGATCGAAATGAGAAAACGCATTTATTGAGAAAATGTTATGGCAACTCTTGCGTATGCGCGTGTATTCATTCATACGCGAACGAAATACTCTTGGCGTTATTGTAACTTGAAATCACTAACGCCCCAAGTGAGGACTACATGATTCTTTTGGCGTCTAAATGACATTGAAAGGTAAACAATTCTGTGAAATTGACACTGAAAAACATAGCGGCGTTAGTACAGTCAACAGCAAAAGTAATGATCAAAATCAGAAATTCAATACTAATGAACGGAGTTCGCGTCAGAACTGTGTGGCGTCGAAGTGATTCAAAAGTATGTGATTATAAATTATACCAAACATTAACTACCTACTAGTACAGCTGCCATAATATATTCGTAATCAGTTTTGACTCCTATTGAATTTCTGATTTTGATCATCTACTTTTGCTGTTGACTGCACCGCTTTTGGCCGCGCGTTGAAAGATGGTTTTCGCGTTGTATCTCATTCTATCTCAAACCCAAACTTGATCTGCGACCTTAGAAAGACAGAAAAATAGGTTAATTTGTCACAGAAACACGTGCTTCCAAAAACATAACTCGAATAATAAAAAACGCAATAGATCTATAAAATCACGAGCACAACACACATCTTAAGCGCTGCTTGTGATTCGGCCACTCAAAGATTGGCAAACCTGACCGTTGATTGGTTACAGACAAATATTGGGATTGAGATACATTAATTATTAATTTCGGGAGTAAGCCTATCTGCAACTCGAAATACTTGTGGAGTTTTCCGTTACTCAAAAACATTGTCTTTATTTTCTGTGAAATATAACTGGCTTGTGTGCATTTTGGCCGCGTAAGCAAGAGTTGTCATTCCATACATCGATGCTGTCATATTTTTTAAATTAAAGTAAATAGCATAATGTTGTAATGCAATAAAATTACTACTTACGAATTATAACGACCAACGTTGGTGAACATTAGCTTTATTATAAGAGTATGTACAGTCAACAAAGGAGATAAGTATACAGGAGCGTCGGATATAGTTGAAGTTTACTAAGAAACCGATGGATGTTCTGGACTGAAATTTAATTTAATAAATGAGCTGTTTGTTTTCTATTAATAAACTAAAATTTTATTCGAGAATATCCATCGGTTTCTTAGTAAACTTCAACAATATCCGACGCTCCTGTATACTTAACTCCTTTGTTGACTGTACACAATAGTTGAATAGTCTACGCTGAGTAATTTTTCATGCACAGACGGGTTTAGAATAGAATAAGAAGGTGCTAATGAAATGTGTGGAAATCGCAGAAGACGTTTCTCATGGTTTAGTGTAGAAGTCCCTACGTAGTAGACATTAAAAAAAACCGGTTAAGAGCGAGTCGGACTCGCGCACTGAGGGTTCCGTACCATCATAATAAATAATGTTTTTAAATTTTCATCGGCGAGGCCTATATTCGTCAGAGAATTTTAACACTGCGCGCTGCGATGTAGAATATTGCAGTTTTAGGTCAGCGGCATCTCTTTACCGATAGTGGAACTAATGTAACTTTTGTTGATGATTTCTCTCTCTCTTTGATGAGATCTTTACATAAACTTCTATTACATAGAATTATTTCAGGAAGTCGAAAACTATGCAGCCTAAAAAACGAAAAAATGGTTGAGAATTTACAAACGGCGCTCTTTCATTACGTTACCCAAAATGCCCTAGTAGCCCCACTTCAAATTTTTCAGACCCCCTTTCAGTCCCTGTTGTAAAAAATGTATATATATTTTTATTTCTTTCTTATTTACAAAGTAGTTGGGCAAACGTCATCTAAAACTAGTCCAAATTTCAAGTTGATGATAGCGTTAGTAATTCTTGATATATCCAGCTGTGACAGACGGGCAGACAGACAGACTGAGTCGCACCATAAGGGTTCCTTTTTACCATTTTGGTACGGAACCCTAAAAATTGACTTCGACTCCTTAAAGTCGGCTAAGAGAAAGAATAAAGGGAAACTGTGCATTAAAATTGCCCAGCGGAAGGCTTAGTATAACATAAGGAGGAAGCTTGTGGACGCACAGCCTGACGGCTTCACGCAATGTGTATCGAATACTCCTGTGTGCACATGACTTAACTTTTGTTTTGGTGGTCACTGCTACGGGGATGTTTTGGCGCTTGAATGACATTGACAGGGGGCGTTGTTGGTAAACATTTGTGAAATTGTATTGAACAAACAAGATGGCGGATTTTGGCGCCAAAAAATCTTTGTACGACTATATGTCAAAATGTCGCAATCTTATGAACAGGTCTAACTGTTGTTGTGCTAAAGCCTTTTCCCAGTTTAGAGACAGCTGACGATATTACGTTCTTATTATCTGAGCGAGAACTTCGCAAGGTCTTTCACCTGTGTTTACCTATTATGGGTTTAAGTGTACCGTGTGACTAAAGGTGTGTGCACGTTTGCCACTTTTGTCGATCAACGATCAAACATAAACGGGTACAAAGAGGTCCTACCTCAAAGGACAAATAGACATTTTAATATCAATCGTGGAAAGTCCAGTATTTCTGGAAGCACACAGTCGGCGATCATCAAAACAATGATCAAGATAAAAAAATGCTCAAAAAGCATAAGTTTTATATAAAAACTCTTAGGTAATAAATGAATTATGTTAGATAATTAGAAGTACACGAATAATGTCAGGGAATATATAATAATATTTATGTCAATGGTGCGGAATGGATAGTTCAAGGATTGCATTGCCCAGCATATCAGATGATGTAGATAGGTTTTGGTGTTGACTTTAATAAAATTGTTAAATTTGTATTATGGGATTTTATTTTTTACCTGCTTCCCTTTAAGGCGAAAGCGCCAGGTTAGCCCGCGAAATACACTTTTTTACGTTTTTTGCAATTTGCTGGTCAGTATTAAGTTGTACGTTGATGAAAATACGATTCGCGACAGTATCAAATATGTATTTACATAATCATTAAAGTCATCAACACAACTCTCTAAGACGAAGTAATCCTACTGCATGACTATTTCATGAAATCTTGACATTTTAGGATTATAGCGAATCATATTTTAATCAACGTACAACTTAATATTGACCAGCAAATTGCAAGAAAACGTAAGAAAAATTAAATTTCGCGGGTTACCTTAGCGCTTCCCCCTTTACTTCGACCTGTTTTCATATTTGGTATGTGTACAACACTAAAGTGATACATGTATAGTAAGAGTTCTTTTTACAGTCTCGGAAGGTCCATAAGGCTCTTTGTACACGGCACGTTTTTACGGTACGGCGTATAAACTGCGCCGTAGAAAAAACGTGTGTCACCGTGATCACAAATTTCCATAGTGATCCATAGGTACAACACTGACGACTATGCCATATGGCGAATAAACCTTAGTTTTTCACGGCAAGAAAAACGTGTGTACAATGTGCTTTACGGAAATCATAACTGTTCAATTCTTTTTTGCAGTAAACCAAACTAATAATTGGTAGATGAAAATTATAATCGAACAGACATCAAAGTTACCAAATGCGTACAGCTGAAGCAGTTGGGAGTTTCAATAAAAATAAAAAACATAGATAAAAAAATATATTTCTATATTTAAAAAATGTACTAAAGTTGAGGTAAGTAACAAAAATTTGTAGTAAATTCTACGAGGGCACAAGTTGGGTGAGCATTTTGACCACCGTTTTCTTGTCGAGTTTGCATTTGTGATAGAGCGTGTGGCAGTCGGAGTCCGTCGACCTTCCTGCTGACACCGCTTCGAAGACTGCCGTGCCGTCCAGCATGCGGCGGACTAATGTGTTGCTGGGGGAGAAAAATAGTGTGAGTTTGGGAGGAAGTTGTTACGATTACAGATCCAATTCGAAGTCCATTTGCTAGGAACTATGGGCGAAATTCACAGACCGCAATTAGACTTTGCAAAGTGTTTCATACAACTATGTGATGAAATTTCATATGAAAACTAATGAACTGCAACGCGCGGTCTGATAATCTCGCCTTAAATCTTTACTAGTTTGAGTTTAGAAAAAAAAAACTGGCCAAGTGCGAGTCGGACTCGCACACGAAGGGTTCCGTACCACAGGACAAAAACGCCGAAAAAAACACGTTTGTTGTATGGGAGCCCCCCTTAAATATTTATTTTGTATTGTTTTTAGTATTTGTTGTTATAGCGGCAACAGAAATACATAATTTGACGGCACGGTTGGCGCAGTGGTTAAGTGACCTCTGCGCTGCGTGTCGCGGGTTCGATTCCCGCACGGAACAAATATTTGTATGACCTACAAGTAGTTGTTCCGGGTCTGGCTGTTTGTGTATGTGACTTTAAATGTTTGTAAACGCACCCACAATACAGGAGAAATTCCTAGTGTGGGGCAACGTTTAAAAAAAAAAAAAAAGTGAAAATTTCAACTGTCTAGCTATCGCGGTTCTTGAGATACAGCCTGGTGACAGACAGACGGACGGACGGACAGACAGCGAAGTCATAGTGTCCCGTTTTTACCTTTGTGTACGGAGCCCTAAAAAGGATGGATCTGTAAAAAATGGGTTAGGAACGATTTTTCTCGTTAACCATCCTTCCCTTATAAAATACGTACTTTGAATTGAATCTTTGTGTCATAAGAATTTCTATAAAAATCTGCTTTGGCTTTTCATTATCCTCACAGTCCTGAGGTCAGCAGATGGTAGGTAGTAGCTTGACATGGAATAAAATTAAATTTCAGTTTCGGAGGGATTCGGACCCAGATTTTTTTTGGAAAAGTCCTACCTGAATAACTGAGAAAATTCATATCGCAGAAGAGTACCTACTAGATATTACTTACTTGGACAAAGAGGACAGCAACGCATCAAAGTCGGTGGCATTTCCGTTCACCATGTTCTCATTAGCCAGTTGAACGTAAGAGCAGGCCAGCCTCTGCATACAGGCTGTGGAGTCCACGTTGTATCTACTGAGCATCTCGTCAATCCTCCCGAACACTTCCGAAGCTTGACCAAAGTCAGTTTCCAGGCCTGGAAGAAATATTATCAAAGACATGAGCGAAAAATTTCATACAAGTTCGTGGCTTCTGCGACCCTATCACTTTTGATATGTAAGTATTTAATACAACATAATGTTTCGGATAATAAAGCTTTAAAAGAGGCAGCTATTTTCTACGATAATCACGTAACTAAGTAGGTACGTAGATGTAGCGGCCAGTTAACAATTTAAGGTGACAATGACCACTAAGGCGATTGGCACACTGCACCGCATCACGTAGCGGGACGCAGATACAGACGCGTGCCCCCGCGCGTGATTTTTTACATACTATAAAAACGCTCCCGTGCCCAATTAGGCTCCGTTTCACGCACCTCGCTGCGTAATGCGGTGCAGTGTGCCAGTCGCCTTAGATCTCAATGCCCAACGTCAGCCGAGCTGTCGCTTAGCACCATACCTACCATTAGGTAACCTTAGCTGGTCCTGAAAATAGTCTGAAAACCTGCTGGCATTTTGCTGCTGTAAATTAGCCGTCGCCGACGGTAAAAAAAAGAAGTAAAATTGTTCCAAAAACTTACTACGCCCGTATCCACCGCCGTAGCTGTACGACAAGGCATTTATAATCTTAGGCAGAATGATGACGGCTCCGAAACCCAGTAATGACCCTATAAGGACTCCTCCGAGGTCTATCTTCAGGGGTCCGTACAGCCCTGGAGCGGTGCTGCCGTAACCACCACCCTGGAAAAAATCAAAACTTTTCAATCGGCAGATATTTTTTATTCGTGGAATAAAATTGACGTCTGACAGTTTTTGTATGGAAGAACTGTCAAAACTTTAATATTATTCCTCAGATAAAATTATCTGGCGTTGCAAAAATCAGCCCTTAGTGAACTCAAAATAATAGTAGTACCTAACCTATAGTCGACTTCGTAAGTGCTTTAGCACTTTTGACAACAATTCCCGATAAATTAAAACTTCACTAAGGTTATTTGTCGATGTGACCGTTAGATACTGAACTGTCCTTTTATGACGTGCACTGCACACAACTGATGTTTAACCTTAGGGTGGTAAAGTAATTACGAGGTCCACTATACCTAACTACCTGTCTTTAGGGAGACAAATCTAGGTGGATGACAAAATGGTCCCGTATTTTCATCTCATCACCACCACCGACTATCACTAATAAATTGGTTAGAATAGGTACTACAATTAAATGATCAGAATCCTCTAATAAATAATCAGAATGTTTGTGATCATTAAAACCTACTTTTGCAAATCGTGGCTTTAATGATTACTAGGTGATATTATGTGTAGCAGTGGTGGCCAAGTGGTAATGGCTGCGACTTACGAGTTGTAGGTCGCAGGTTCGAACCCAGACAGGCGCTTTACTTTGTGTAAATTATTTCATCACCACTGCTCTCAAAACGGTGAAGGAAAACATCGTGAGGAAACCGGCATGTCCTAGAAACAAAAATTCGAAGACATGTGACATATGCCAACCCGCACTGAGCCCGCGTGGTGAATTACGGCCCACTCCCTCTCACAGAGAGGAAGCCTGTGTCCCAGCAGTGGGAACATTATAGGCTGTTTATGATGATGATGATAATATGTGTAAGTAATGCCACGATTTGCAAAAGTAGGTTTTATATTCACAAAAATTCTAATTACTTTCTGACAACAGATCATTAGGTAGATACTACAATGACAATGTTATACAAGATGCTATCCGTCTCCTAAATATCTCGATTCTTTTACCGCTTGGCTGCTCGGGAAAACGAGTACATTTCTCCGTCGTCGCCTGCGTATCGGATGATGAGATGTGTAGTGAAACTGTCATAAGTACCCACTTTACTAACAAGCAGAAAATAATTATGTCGGTATCTAAAGGAGTAGCCAAAAAAAAAAAATAAAAAAAAAAAAAAAAAGGTTCGACGAATTGAGAACCTCCTCCTTTTTGAAGTCGGTTAAAAATCGAGGCCTTCACCTTTACACTCTGTCCAATAAGTTAACCGTTTTTTAACAGATGATTGATAGAACTAGTGATTGCAGCAACGTCATTCATAGCACACATTTCGATAATTTACACTTTAATTTGGTAGTATCAATTATCGATTTTTTGCTGTCGAATAAAACATGGTGCGTGTTTATTATTATTTAATACAAAACAATTAGCCGGTTTGTTTACTTTAATTTCAATTTTGTAGGTTTTATAGCGGATATCAGCGTAAAAATAAAGTAGGCTATGTACAGAAAGCGTCACTATCTCCTAACCCCTCAAGTTTTAAAATGTTACACTGCTACAACATTGAATTCCTTACGAATAATCTAAAGAATACTTCAAAAAGAGCCCATTGTGTTGACTCGGATTCGAACCATCGCATCACCGAACGTCGTCATACTCATACCGGCAGTTTGACGAACTAGCCAGCGAGCCCATATGAATTGCGATGAAATTGTTATCTACTATCGGCTGAGTCATTATATCTTTAGGTCCCTGTCTAATCGAAAGATGTTATAATTTGAGGGTATCCATTAATTTTACTTACTTACGTTGTCTTTATAAAATTAATCCATACCTTCAAGTTAGAACTTTGTATACGTTCACTTAAAACGGCGAAGAGGAAACGACTACTAATTTTATCAATTATTTTTTTAAATGATTTCTGATTTTATGAGAACTAAAATAGTTGTTCTGTTTGTTGTAAAATAAGATCATAGTTTTGTTAAATAATAGCAATAATAAATATTATTAAATGATTAATAAAGTATTTTATTTTTCTTGATTTTTTAATTCTTTATAAATAATTACTACTTAAAACAAAATAGAAATATATATCAAAATAATATAATGAACAAAAAGCACATTTCGTGCCTATATAGGATTTGAACTTCCAATCTTATGCACGGTAAGCGGTCTTGAAACCTCCAGTCTATTTAGACGATGAATAAGTTGTCGTAAATGTTAACCCTATTATTGTTGCTTGTCGTCGCAAAAGTATTGTTTTATTGAAAAAAACAATAATAAAAACAGAATAAAAAAAAAAAATACTTACTTAAACTTCTTTATTCACTAAAACAATACATTATTTAAAATAAAATGTTTTTGCAAAATACAAAAACCAACTTGGGCCTATCACGGATTTGAACGCACATGTCTTTTGGTGGGGTAACTACTTAAAGGAGCTGTGTGTACCTACTAGTTTGCCGTATCAATTGTGTCGTAGTGTAGGTACCTACTCATAATTATGGGGTTTACTACATATTAAAAAAACGTTTTTAACCGACTTCAAAAAAGGAGGAGGTTCTCAATTCGACGGTATGTTTTTTTTTTTTTCGTGTTTGGTATGCGTTTACTCCGCCAATTGAGAACCGATTTTCAAAATTATTTTTTTTTTCGAAAGGGTATACTCTCGAGGTGGTCCCATTATTATCAAGTTGGAATCTGATGAGAGGATCCCATGGAAATCGAGGGAAACCCTCAAATTTTATAGGCAAAGCTATAGCGATTTGGGTATTTTTTAAAGTAACTTGAGCATTTGCTCTCGAAAATCATCATTTGGTAAATTGGAGCTGATGATGAAGACCACAGATGGCCATCGGAACTACCTACTCAATGAAAAATATTTCACGGGTTGCGATTCGATTACTTTAATATGGTTGCTAAACGATTTATCCTCGTCACAATGCGTATCGTGAGTGGTTGTTGAAGTGTTGAAGGAGTTCTCCTGGTAAGAACCAGGAGAACTCCTCAATAATTAACGTCCCTGCATCGGGAAAAGCAGTATTTTGTAAAAGGTGATGAGCAGTTTACATTAGGCTATTGTAACTTAGATAAATTACAAAGTGACCCACTAAAAAGTGAAAAATAAAAACTTTTTTACAAAAAAAACAACCGACTTCCAAAAAACACTTTAAAGAGAAAAATAACTTTAATTTCGGAAGTCGGTGGCAAAAAACTAAAATACAAATCCAAAGACATCGACTTCCGAAATTAAAGTTATTTTTCTCTTTAAAGTGTTTTTTGGAAGTCGGTTGTTTTTTTTGTAAAAAAGTTTTTTATGCATATGACGAAAGTCTTAAAATCGAAATAATGTATATGGTCGCAAATCCGTAGGTACCTATCTATCCTGGCAAATATTTATATATTTATTGATGAGTTTATGTATGCAAGGTTTATAAACTAATTTACTTATGATTATCTTCGATATAATATTCATTTGAAGCGAATACATTAAATCCCATCACCACACGGTGGATTTTGACAGCCAAATGTGGTCCGTGTGGGTAGACTATTCATTTTCATATAAATTAGCAACCATAACACAACCACGTGGATGGGCATCCACGTGGTTGTGTTATAGTGGCGATAGAATGTAAGTAGGTACGCATAACAATTTTTTTTCTTTTTGTCAAAACTGATACACGTATCTATGATATTATAATGTCTGTAAGAAGCCATAAAAAAGATAATTCAATAAGATAAAGTAGTATATATATTTATTTTACGACGTTCTAAAGTTAACTTTTACGTAATCTGGAATAGTTACATTCTAAGGCTGCAGCTGTCAAAAAACGAATAACCTAGTGGACAGAGAACGGTAGTAATAAATAAAATTTAAGTCTCTGTAATGTCAAAATAACAGCTTTCAGATGCATATTAAGAAAGTATGTTTATACGGTGCTTAGGTATAACAAAAAAACATGTTTTATATTTTTTTTTTCTGTTTGTTCCGCTAATCTTCGAAACGGCTGGACCGATTTTGACGGGACTTTCACTAGCAGATAACTGATGTTAGAAGGAGTAACTAAGGCTTTATAAAAAGTTTATTAATAGAAAAAAAATTAAGGTTCCGCGCAAAAACTAAAACCCAAGAAATCCAATTTGTTTTCCGACATGCACACGAAATAAGTCGCGGGCACAGAGTGGCAAAAAAATTGGCTCTTTATAACCGGGTTGATCTCCAAAATGTTGCAAAAAGTTTAGGTATACCGGGTAGCTACTCAGAAAGTTTTAATAACTAGGTAGCCCCCATCATTGTGGTAATACTTGGAGGACGGGGCCTATGTTCAACGGACGTCTTTCGGTTGGTTAAAATGATGATGATAAAGTTTCTAGTAAGTAATAGACAGACAGTTCAAAGCTCGATCAAAAACCTTAATCTTTTCACCACTCCACTGTCCACAGTCCACTGCTGGACCTTTGTGTCCGACCAGTTCCCGAATTGTATGACGTTACGGCAGCCACAGGACTATAGGTACCCCACTTTCCATGACGTCATATCATAATAGACATTCAGTTCAGTACCTACTTAACTACAGTGCTGACTAGTAATTATGCTTACCCCAGTGCTCCCATAAGAAGAAATGCCAAATCTCTGTGTCCTGTCAGCCTGGTTGTCTCTCTCATCTCTGTTCTTCTCGACCCTGGCAGAAGGTTCGGCGAGCTGGTCCTCAGTCCGCTGGAAACTTGGCATGAAGCCTCTGAAATCAAAACTGAGATAGATCATAAAAACGTCTTCTGCATTTCAAGACAAATCTTCTTAATGTCTCGTTATTGTTAATGATTTAAGTGATGCGAAGGTAATCTTCACAATGTATGTAAAGTTTAAGTACGACCTCACTAAAACCACCTGGTGGTCACCTCTGTGGTCATCTGCACATAGAATGGGCAAACTACTCAAAGAAGGTCGGTCGCACCTGCCCAGTAGGAATGTATACGAAATCTTCACGCCCTGGAATTGAGCGTGTGGTCTTGATCTTCAAACACCAAAAAGTGTCCTTGCCTACACCAAAAGCTGGAACCAAAAACTAGACCAAAATAATCCAGGGATCTTACCCATCGTCACTGTACTCTGCTCCTGCTAGCACCAGGCACGCTACAAGCACCACACAAGGAACCACGTTAGGACCCATCTTACCAGGCTCTTGGAAATAACTGCCGTCTTCCAATTCCGCATACGTCTATATACAGGGCGTTCCGTAGCGTGCCCCGACACAATGACATGGGGAAACACCATTGTCACATGTGGTCTACATTGCATAATACTTTTACGAGAACGTCACGCTTTTGGTCTGATGCTATCGCAGTAGGAAGCCAGCTAATTCCCTACTGACTTATATATTTCTGCTCGTTTCCTAGTTCCTAAGTAGGTAGAAAATTCTGACGCTTTTTCCTTCTTCCTACTTTGGACCTGTACGTGCAAAATGCCAAATATCGGTGTTAACTCATGAAACAATCATTAGCTTAGGTAGCCATTCTCCATAGAATGGCTACCTAAGCTAATGATCTGTTCTAAAAGTAAGTAGGTATCTGATGAAAATGTAAACAAATGGATCAGAAAACGTATCTACCTGTGGATGCCAATCTGATAAAGTGGCACACACAAATTGAGTGCATTAATTTGATTATTGTATTACTTAAATTCGAAATCACCCTAACGACGGTTTTTTATTTGACAATTATTGAGAGGTTAATTTTATAACCTCAATTATCGTCCATGATTTTTCAATTACAATTAATATTAATGCTAAATGCTATTCTAACAATGTTGAAAAAATTTGGTGAGATATGAAATTAAATGATGACGAAATGATGTTTATTTCTGTAAGTAGGTAGATAGATCTTTTTTATGATACTTTTACGCGTCAATTTTTTGCTCAATATTTTAAAAAATAATGGTTGAAACCTTCTAAATACCTACAGATGAAATACTAGGTACTAATTTCTTGTGGTGAGTGATTGCGTAAGAATTCAACCCGAAATGGGTTTGTTTATTCACTTTCGTCAGTGACTTTTGGAACAGGCAGTAGGTACCTACACGAGAATCTATTATTTTAAGTAGGTACAACAACGTAATAAAAATCTTACTAACTCATGTTTGCTAACACAGCATCTCGTCTGTATAACCTGAAGGGGTTGGCAGAGGTGCACTCAATTACCCATAGTAGGTACTTCTACGTTTTGCCAGTTATTTTCGGTTCACCCTTGTTTGGTAAGTATAACAACGTTTGATGTAATGTTACTAATTCGAACAACGTTTAAGAAAATAATCAGTTTGTATAATATCGATTAACATAATTTTCATTTCATCGAATATTTATTTGCGATAACAACATTTGCGCTATTGATCAAAAGGTTTAGTGTTCAGGTGGTATAACATGTATTTTATCGAATATTCAATTGGTGTAATGTAATACGTCGACATAAGATGCAAGAGCGAGCGAAGGGCACCCCGAGGTTCGGTTTGGTTAGGTTACTTTAAACCCTTTACACAGAAATAGGAGCCCCGCGTAGCGGGGTTACGTCGACATAGGATGCAAGAGCGAGCGAAGGGCACCCCGAGTTTCGGTTTGGTTAGGTTACTTTAAACTCTTTACACAGAAATAGGAGCCCCGTGAAGCGGGGCTACGGCGACATAGGATGCAAGAGCAAGGGAAGGGCACCCCGAGGTTCGGTTTGGTTATTTTACTTGAACACACACCACAGACACACACGCTTCGCGAGGCTCCTATTTCTGTGTAAAGGGTTTAAAGTAACCTAACCAAACCGAACCTCGGGGTGCCCTTCCCTTGCTCTTGCACGCTATGTCGACGTATACCCGCTTCGCGGGGCTCCTATTTCTGTGTAAAGGGTTTAAAGTAACCTAGGTAACCAAACCGAACCTCGGGGTACCCTGGGGTCAACTGAATATTTGATACGATCTTTCGACTAAATCATTATTATTCTAGTGAAACATTAGTTTAAATAAAATTAGTGCATGTGAAAATTCGGTCAAATGACATTATTTCAAAGAAATAAATATGCTAAATAAAAATCTAGTCAAATGAATAATTATACGAAATGACTTTATTGTAACTAAAATTAGCCGAAGCGATTTTCGACAAAACGTTGTTATACCAAACAAGGGTGAACCGTTATTTTCATAGGTACCTACTGAAATAGGGGGCAAGTCAACTGTGTACAAATCCATGGGGAGCAGCCCGGACGTTAGTCCGGGCTGCTCTTAAAAAATTATAATTATGGATTTTTTTTTGTTTGAAATGGGTTTGCTCTTGACTCTTATAGTCTAGGTCAGAAGTGACAGAAACAAAGAAAATAAACCAATAACACTTTTCCAGATCTGTGGATCGTACTGGACAGGACTGTACCTACTTACAATCAATTCACAGTTTATTTTACCTCTGATTTTGCAAATGTCAAAATCACGGTGATATTTATACTCCTTAAAATAAGTTTGCTATTGGGTTGCTACCACTGATAGCAACCCAACAACAACAACTACTAAGTACAACTTCTTACTGATATTTTCTTTTTTCTCATTTGTTCGACCGTCGAACTTATTTTAGTAAAAAATATGCTTTTAGGTGTTATAAATGATCAGTCAAAGATCAAATTGGAAACGTCAAAATTACAATTATACATAAGTAGGTACCTAATTAGAATTTAAAAAAACAATCTTGTAAGTACCTACGTAACTTTGATGAAATATACCTACATGATCAAATAAATTTTTCTCTTACCTACCTACTTAACTAAAAAAAACTAAATACTTAAACTAAAGGACATGGACAAAAAAGTACATTCCATATACACATACATAGTCAATAATATTAAATATTAAAAAAAGAAAAATGAATTTATACGTAGTTTTTGACCTCTCTGAACTCGTCAGATTTTATTTCAAAATATTTAGTACCATTTGTCAACGTCCGGTCGTGCGCCCTATTGGACCATAGAGAAAGATAAATATAATAATGGGCGTTCCATACCATGAATACTACTTGTAGACATGTGATATGGACGACAAAATGCTCTTATTAAGAACATTTTATTCATACGAAAATGTCTTCATTGGTATTTGTTGCATTTAATAAAATTATCTATTCTTAATGATCAACATTAAGAATAGATAATAGTTAAGTTAAGTAAGATAGTTTTTTTTATATGTCACAAAAAAAAAATATCCTAAAACGGAACGCATTTACTTGTTTGACAATGTGTCATTGTCTATGTCAATGTAATGTCATATATGCATAATTGCAGATTCTTCCTTGTGTACTGTTTGTGTTTTTGCGATTATTTTCTATTTTTTAATATTTTTGACCCCTGCTTATTCCTACGGACTGATACCTTCTACCACTCGATTACCTTGCTATTAATACTGGACTCTGATTTGCATTACGTTTCGGATTTGTTTTGTGGATCAATATGAGGTGCATCAACTGCGGAATAGCCATGCAAAGGTTGCAGAGACATCTCATATCCTCGCTTTCTGCACACCATCAAACAAGACTTTCGCGTTGGATAACCAATTCTCAAACCCAGGTAAGAAGTTCGACTAGAAAAAACTTAACCTGATTTGTTTTTATATACAATTCTGGTATGCGAAATTAACTTACAGTGCATATTATTTTCAGTTTCCTCTGGATACAATTATTTGTCATCCATGCTTATTATTATTAAATACCGAAGCTGGTGAACACGAGAGACTACTGGGGCATAACATGGTTTGCCTTGGTTGTGGCAAATCTGTGAGGAAAATAAGACACCATAATGTCAGTATGGAGTGTCCATTGCTGGCTGTCCTAATATCACAAAATACTAATTATGTGGTAAGCATTTTGGTTTTCATTATTATAAATACCTATTTGTATAAATCTATAAAAAAAAACGAGTTTTGATAGTATGTATGTATGATTGTAATATCTGTGTTTATGTATTCCATCTTTAACATATACTTGCCTAAAGTAGGCATGTGTAACATAATAGGTACTGCTCATTTTAGAATAACATAATACTTGAAAAGATACCCTTGTTACCCAGTCACGTGACAATCTCCGAGATTATGCATTGTGTGCAATTCATCAATCGGACGTCGGCCAGATCTGGCTATTGTGACAGCAAGCACGTTCCACGCCTCAGTATTTTTTTTTTTTTTAATTTTGTTTATAGGAGTATTGCTTGCGTTCCAGGTTCTTTAGTTGAGTTGTTAAATATAGTACATCTGTGCCAAAAACCGTGAGTGCGTACCGGCATTACGAAATAAGTTATCTGTAGTTGAAAATCATTAAAAAAACAAATGACGCATGCTTAATTCGATACTCGCGTGATGTTAATGTTATTGTTTATCAAAACTTTAGAACAAAAATGGTATGTATTATATGTCATTCGATTTAGTATGAATGGGAGGTTAATAAAAAAATAGGGTCATCGCTTTCGATTTTGAAATAAAATTATTTTCTGTACGAGTCGTGTATGAGTGACAAGGGCGCCCCGCGGCCCGTCGAAAAAAATGTACTGGAACAATTAACATACTGATGACGTAACCTTGGGACGCGGGACACGTGACTGGGTACTAAAAATTATATAAACATAAGCATTTATCAGTGTTTATTCTGTGGTTTATTTTCAGCCCTCAAGAAACAACTATGTTTGCCATGTGTGTTGGATGCGAGCAAATAGACAGGCAGTGCATGACTCATCACGAGACATGCAGGAATTGGCTTCGGACAACAATGCAGCAGTCCCTAATGTTCAAGTTGTTAGCCCACCAGAACCACCACCGTTGCCGCCTGTTCAAAGAGGGCCACTACAAAGGGATAATAATACCATAACATTACCTAATTATAAGCGAGCTTCGATCACATCTGTTCATTGTATATTTCAACAATGCAGAAACAGAATGTTGCATTTGGTCCCGCAATTAATTAAAAGACTGCTTTTGCAAGAACATAGTTTCTATGTTCCTCGGAGTTGTAGAGTGTGTGAAACACACTTGTACAGCGATCAGTGGCATTTATTGCCTCAAATGAATGAGACACATTCTAGATTTAGTGCCATCCATATAGAAGACATAATTAATATTATGAAGTCAAAAGCTAATATTTTGAACTTTGAAAATGTCTCAGAAATGCCGAACCATTTTTGCCATTATTGGACGGGTCTTACAGTACCCCAGTTTTTAATTCTGTATAATCTTTTACCTCCTATAAATGTTAAGCAAACTAAACGCGCTTTAGCTATTTATTTAATAAAATTAAGAACAGGCGAGAGTAATAGACGCTTGGCAACTCTTTTTGATATACCTAGGTCAACATTGGAACTTATAATGAAAAAAGTTAGGTTGTGTCTCAATGAGAATTTCGTGCCTAATAATATTGGTATTGACCATATCACTCATAGGGAAATATCGGAGAGGAACTTGAGAGTTCCTCAAGCATTATTGGGTGATCCTGACGAGTCTATAACTGGAGATAGGCCTGCAATCGCAATATTTGATGGGACTTATATTTACTTGCAGAAAAGTGCAAACTATATGTTTCAAAAGAAGACATACAGTTTGCACAAATATGACAATTTGATAAAACCTTTTATGATTGTATCTTGCGACGGTCACATCATCGATGCTGTAGGGCCCTATGCTGCCACCCAAACTGATGCCGAAATTATGACGCACTTGTTTGAAAATGAAAATGGACCGTTCCGAAGACTTTTTAGAGAAAATGATATTTTTGTTTTAGATAGGGGCTTTAGGGATGCCATCCCTTTGCTTGAAAATTGTAATTATAGAGTATATAAACCTGAATCATTAGATGAAGGAGCAACCCAACTTACATTTGCACAAGCTAATAAAAGCCGTAAAGTGACACTATGCAGATGGGTTGTGGAAGTCGTGAACGGGAGGTTTAAGAGGGATTTTAAACTGTTTAGGCAAAGGTATTTTAACAATGCCTCAACACATTTAATGGTTGATTTCAGAATTGCTGGGGCTCTATTAAATAAATTCCATCCTGTCTTAAGGGATAGTCCTAACGCTGAAAATATAATCCAAAGAGCATTGCGTTATATGGATGAACCTAATCATCTGGGACAATTTATTAATGATAATAATATAAACAGAAGACGAGTTATGTTTACCCATATTGATGGTAACTTGCCTCAACTAAATAATTTCCCAGTTTTTACATACAATGATTTAATATTGTTTGCATTAGGCCCTTATCAGGTGAAACAAGCGCGTTCATACTTCGGTGAACATGTTAGGGATAATGGTATCTATGTTGTTGAAGTGTGTCCGGAACTGGAACACTCCCAAGAAATGATAGCACTGGTTGGTGGAAATAATCCTTATTTATTAACAGGACGTATTAAGTCTCGTCATGTTTCCCAGAGAATTTACTTTTCTTATGTTTTATTTGACACTGAACATGATAGTGATTCGGTCTTGGAAGCTATTTTAGGGTACTATTGTAGTTGCCTTGTAGGGAACAGGACCGTTGGTTGTTGTTGTCATGTTATGACAATAATTTGGTACCTTGGTTGGGCAAGACACCAAAACAATATCCAAGCTCCAGCAGGATTTTTAGACAACATACTATTAACAATTCAAGAATATTAAAATATTCTAACAAAGGCTAATCTTTCTTGAAAACCATAATCACAATTGTAAAATAATAATAATAAATATGTGCTTGAATTTTTTTACATGTCTGGTTATGTTTAAAGCAGTTATTTATGTAATTACTGAAGCCCTATACTTACACTGTATCCAGGTTTGTGAAATAAGAACGCTCTGTTTTATCGAAGCTCGTTGATTGACCTCTCTCGGTCTCTTTATTAATACTATCGCTGCATTGCTGTAATGTATGTTATCTAGGTAGGCATTTAAGATATGATAAGTATAGCAAAATATTTTTATTTATTTTCTCTAATAAATAAATATATATTTTTTTTTTTGTTTTATTTTGTGCTTCCCTTGTTTATTGTTAATTGAACTATTTAAAAAAATATTAGGGTAACCTGTAAAAATGTACTTTACAGAAAAACATTAGTTTCGAATATACTTTGTTAATATTATTATGACTGCCTCGTTGGTCCAGTGGTCGCAAGCGCTACTGCTGAGCATGAGGTCCTGAGTTCGATTCCCAGGTCGAGCAAAGTGATATTGGGTTTATTCATCAGGAATTTCTCAGTAGCAGCCCGGAGTCAGGATTTGAGCCCGGTTGATGGCAACAGAGTCGCCCCCTAATACATGGTATTCAAAATAACTGGTGAAATGTGGGTGTACTATAGGTACACCTCTGCCCAACCCTTCGGGTAATACAGGCGCGTTGTTACCTATGTAGTGTTTGTTATTATTGTCACATTTTTTTAGACTATTTCCCAGTTTAATAAATGTTAATCAATATGCAGTTTAAAAATCCTTCATTTAGGTGGCCATTACTTTGTTTAAATGCTTAATAATACTAAAACCATATACCTAAGTTATACCTAAACGTAATAATTCATAACTGTTCGCTATTTTAAAGCGCCTTTAAGTTTTTTAATAGCAAAATTATCATCTAACGCCTTCTTGCTAGCGATGTTGTTTAAATATTTAATTAAACTGTTTTTGTCTAGTCTGTTGTAAAGACAAGTTCTCTGAGTTTTTTATTTATAGCAATTTAATGAGCCAATATTCACGAACATAAAACACCAAAAAACATTGGTGTACACCAAATTCAGTAACTATGCCGACGTCCTTACAAAAATTGGCCATGTCCTTTACACGCCGATATTGATGCTCAAATGTAATTTACATACGGACAAATTGGTGTTGGGCATTTTTGGCCGCCCAACACCAATTTGTCCGTATGTAAATTACATTTGAGCATCAATATCGGCGTGTAAATTTAGTTTAAGTATTTAGTTTTTTTTAGTAAAAATGGCGGTAAATATATTTGACCACGTGACGGTCGAACAATTGAGAAAAAAAATTCTCACTAGTTCGATCGTCGAACTAAAAAGAAAGTGAGATTTAGGTTTAGAACAAACGTTCAAAAAAAATTACGAAACGTTTAAGTTTTTTACATTTATAGGTAACTACGTTAAAGTACATACCTACTTACAGTAAGGACGTAAAAGAAATCATAATTCCACGATATGTTTCATTCAGAGCGTAAAGAGTAGGCATTGTTTGACACAACAACGTGCATTCAAGATCAAAATGCTTGCTGCCGGCATAGCATTCTGTCTTGTTGCAAAATAGTATCGTAATGCTTGCGCTTGAGACAACTGGATTTGGTACTGGATCGGCCAGTATTAGGTATTGCAACTTTTATAAAGAGAATTCACGGCCTACTGTAATATTTTGAACGGCACCCTAGTTGAGTAACACAATATCAATCGGAATCTGAATCATTTTGAAGCAAATTGCTAATCCATTGCTTTATAAGTACCTACGAAAAATTTGCCTGCTCAACACGTAAATAACGCAATGAATGTTGTTGAACTGTCAAAATGAAACCGATTCAAAAGACGAGTCGAGTTAAAAACGGGGGGGTCCGGGGTTCGAGTTTAAATAGACTCAGTTCATACAGACGCATTGTTTTGGGTAGATAAGTAATGTCTCCAATAACATTATACCTAATCTTCTTCTTCTTTTAGTAATGCTAAGAAGAAGAAGGCTTTTTGTACACACATGTTTTTCGGTTTTCTTGCCGTGAAAACCTTTTTTATTATTTGGTACGCGGTGGGAATCTTCATGGACTTCCTCCATCGTGGGGGTGACAGGGGGGCATGCCGGACTCTTACCGGCTAAAACCACCGCGGTGTTCCACCTCTGCCTATGGCCGGGGGTGCGGGATTCGCATAAGCATTCACCGCTCCACCGACAGGCCTCGACCCGCTGTTCTTCAGCGGGTCCCAAAACCTATGGTTTATTCACCGTGCGTAGGGCACGGTCGTCAGTGTTCTATGGATCACTATGGAAGCTTGTTGACTTAACAGACATGTTTTTTTCTACAGCGCGGTTTATACGTCGTATGCACGTATGATAATAGGCACGGTCGTCAGTGTTGTATGGATCACTAAGGAAGCTTGTTAATTGTTAACTGACAAGTTTTTTCTACGGGCCACCGTATATATATAGTAAAGGGCCGAAAGGTACTTAGATAATATCCGAGCAGGGCTAGCATGGCCGGAGACATTTTATCCACAGGGAGAGGACAAAATACTATTCCCCTCTGTCAATTTTGTCCACCCTCCGAGCATGGCGACATGGGTGGATAAACTATTCACGGTGGACAAACCAGGGGAAACGCTTGTCAAAAAAAGGAAAAATCCGACGGAACTCTGTGTCGGGTAATTCGAAGGGATTGCTCGAATCGCGAATTGAACGCCGGCGGTGTATTTTTCGCTCGGTTTTCTCCCTTTCCGACGACAACACTATGCTCGCTGGACGTTGCCGACTCATTACGCCTAAACACCATTCATTAAAGCGGTCATTAGGGGCCTTAGTCCAGCAGTTGAACAGGTAACTCTAAATAAGGATGTTATAATCAAAATTGACCGGCAGCAGAAGATTAGTAAAATAGTTTAACAGCGGATGAATGCCTCGCCAGTTTTGTATTATTCAATCAAGACGGGCCGAAAATTTTCCGTTTTTCATCAACTCTAATCTAAGTATTTTTGTCTCGTTGAAAACAAAAAAACTGGACAAGAGCGTGTCGGACTCGCACACCGAGGGTTCCGTACCATCATAATATATGTTTTTAAATTTTCATCGGCGAGGCCTATAAATTCATCAGAGAAATTGAACACTATGCACTGCGGTGTAGAATATTGCAGTTTTATGTCAGCGCCATCTCTTGACCGATCGTGGAACTAATGTAACTTTTGTTGATGATTTCTGAAAAAGTGTGCTATTTAGAGACTTCGTTTTATTTCCTGTAATCTTTACATAAACTTCTATCACATAGAATAATTTCAGATTTTTTTTCTTTGCAAACTTCGGAGATAAGGGGGGGGGGCGGTTTTTTTTTTTACATTTTTTATTAAAAGTCGAAATCTAAGCAGCCTAAAAAAATGTTTGAGAGTGTGCAAACTGTGCTCTTTCATTATGATACCCCACATGCCCTAGTAGCCCCACTTCGAATTTTTCAGACCCCCTATAAACATTGTGTGATAGGATCTACCTTTTAAGATGCAATCTACACAATTAAGCACTCAAAGATCACTGTTGCAAAGGGATAAAAAGTAGCCTATATGTTAATCCAGGGTGTCAGCTACCTCCATACCAATTTTAGCAAAAATGGTCCAGCCGTTTGAGCGTGAAGAAGTAACAAACACACTCACACACAAACACACACTCACAAACTTTCGCCTTTATAATATTAGTGTGATTTCTTTCCTATTTGCAAAATAGTTGGGCAAACGTCATCTAAAATTATTCCAAATTTCAAGTTGATAGCATTAGTGGTTCTTGAGATATCCAGCTGTGACAGACAGACAGACAGACTTAGTCTCACCATAAGGGTTCCGTTTTTACCATTTTGGTACGGAACCCTAAAAAGATTCCGACGAACTGAGAACGTCCTCCATTTTTGAAGTCGATTAAAAAAAAAAGTGTTATAGGGTTTTTCAAAAATCGACTCACCAAGGTGGAAAAGGGTAATAAAGATCATAAACGTACATTTTTTAGAGGACAGTACGAATTTCATGCGGACGAAGTTGCGGGCAGAAGCTAGTTTATATACAAGCCACATCTTTACCTGAATAGTTTACACATAGTGCCGCGGGACTTCTCTCGAAAAACGGACTCTACAAACGAGTTTGTGTTTACGCATGTTTTACGAATACAACCATTGACATATATAGGGTGACTGGTAATTAGTGACCGATACTTAAACACGTGATTTTACTCATCATCGATCAATAATAGTACTATTATTGATCGAAGATGGGACCAAACCTGAAATCGTGAAAAAAAAAAAGCTGTTCTCTACATTTTGACGAGTTAGACGAACATAAATGTAGGGAACAGCTGATTTTTTTCTACCCAAATGTCCTTTCTTTGGTATTGTTCGTCGAATCGTTGAGCTCCTTAAGTCTTGAGTTGAGCTGCACGATTTTTGACAAATGCGTGCACTGACTGGACAGGTCCTCTCAATCTGTGTGGTTCTTTCCTCAAAAGACCACCTCAGACATCGATCTACATGGTCTTCATATAACCTGACCAAGATTATGTCTGGACTTTAAAAGAGACTGTGACCTCTGAGTTTGTTTCGGCCTTTCTTCTCAGAGTAGTCAGATAGGAAACGCCGACTACATCTACTAGTTTAATTTGTACAAACCTACTTACAAAAAAAAATAAAATCATTTCAATCATTTCAACCTATATATTACTACTTTTGAAATCATTGAATACAACTGAACAAAGTGTCAGGAACGCATTCTCTCGGCGCAGCAGACGAAATATTTTGTTCAAATTGGTTTACCAAGTGCTTTTATACATTTCTAGGTTGGCTATGGTGGCGTGCTGGGAGCTCTACAACAGGCTCAAAATTGTCAGCCGGTGGAGGATGATTGAGATGCCAGTTTTTTTCACGCCTCTTTAGACCCCTATTTACTAATAGTACCTAGCTATTATATACACTAGGTTTTTTTTTTTTTGCGGATGGGTAATCATCTAATGACCCCTCCCGCTGTGGCCAGCGGGCCAGCGGTAACCCTTTCGGACAATCCCGCTGACCCGGCAGGCTTCGGCCCTAACGGGGCCCCTTCTCGATGCTGACATCTCTTTGAGGCGCGCGTGGAACACGTACGCGCCGTCCGGCACGGGCCTGGTCCTGATCGGACGGTGAGCTGCCCATTACTCTCCGCCCGCAGCCAGCCACGCGCCTACGGTTTCATAAACTCTATTGATTCACGCGGCGCACGCCAGTAATGCTCCCAGTTGGCATAAGTTTTTCCGACATCTTCAACAATCATGTTTCAGCCAATTTACATAAAACCGTAATGATACCTATATAGGGTTATAATGTGGAGGTTGTTAATGTTTTACCAATAACCATAATCATAACCCTGTATGTAGGTACCTATACACTTAGGTAAACCTTTCTCATGAATTACTCCGTCCATTGGTGAAAACCGTTTAAAAATCCGTTAGTTCGTTTTCGAGTTTATCGCGTTCAGACAGCCAGACACGGCCGGGGGGACTTTGGTTTATAATAGGTAATACTAGCTGCGCCCCGCGGTTTCACCCGCATAAGGCCGCTCGCCCACGACGACTTTTTGTAGTGATGCTGTCGCGCGTTCACATCGATACAGTCGCGATGCGGTCGCTAGCTGTCTGCCCTCGCCCACACCACGATTCTCAGTCGCGATGCAAACGCGATACTGTCGCGCTTCTGTCGCGATGCAAACGCGATACTGTCGCGCTTCTGTCGCGATGCAAACGCGATTCAGTAGTGCTCGGTTCTTCACATCTCCGCTCACGCGCCACCCTCCCTCCGTTTTCTCCCCGATGTCGACTGATATGGTCGCGCGTTTGCGTTTCCCGGGACTCAAACTATCTATAAACCAAATTTCATCTAAATCGGTTCAGCGGTTTAAGCGTGAAGATGTAACAGATAGACACACTTTCGCATTTATAATATTATATATCTACATACCTATCTACAGTATGGATGTAATGACATAATTATAATTTAGCAGTGAAATCCGTGAAAGTGTCGCCCTAATAACTACATTTTGTATTATAACGATATATAATGTGTTTAATGTTAGTGCAGACTAATCTAAGACATGTTAATCATAGCCGTGAAAATGGTAGGTACGAATTGTCTGACAGTAGACTCAACAACGTTTAGAAGGGGCATCATAGTTTTTATTTATTAGCCATTTATTTCAGGCCTAGCCTTTTCCCAACTATTTTGGGGTCGGCTTCCAGTGTAACCGGATGCGACTGCCTATCTGACCTCCACAACCCAGTTACTGCGTAATACGATACCCCACAGACCAACCGCGGCAAGCGTAGCTTAACCTGATCGATCGACCTGTGCGGCTGTTATTATTAGGTAAGCCACGGGGCCCTCGGCCCGTATAAACACATACAATACAATATTAATATTAAAAATACTATAAATACTATACAACATTTGGAAAACTTATGGTAGGTATTCGTCATCAATGTCGTTTTGAGAGAAAATCGTTTAAGACTACCTAAGTACAGACGCCAGCACATCAAGCTACTACAATCTGTCAAATTTCTTAAATAGATTTTCAACTTTATCGCTAAACATAATTAAGGTTCGAAGTTGATTGGCAAAATTTTACAGTTTCGCCGGGTACCTTGATGTGCTGGCGTCTGTACTAGGTTAACGTGGGGACTTGAAAGCTGTCTGTGTGTGTTACTAGACACTGCTAAGCTGCTACAACCCAAACCTAGCACTTAACCGAGATACTACGAAAGGCCTTTTAAAAGATCCAAAAACAGCATGGCAAAAAAAAAAGAAAAAAAAAAAAAAACGTACCTACGACATGCATAGGTACATACCATCCCTATCCCTATATCGTAATATACGGGCCTAAAAAGGCCACCTTTTCCTTGCTTTCCTGGAAAAAATTGTTTCAGTAACATCCTGAGTTACTTAAAGCAAGTAGGTACAGCCGCCAGCACATCAAGCTACCCGAAACTGTCATATTTTCCCAATAAACCTTGAACCTTATGCTTTAGCGATAAAGTTGGAAATCTACTAAAGAAATTTGACATATTGTAGTAACTTGATGTGCTGGCATCTTTACCTACTACTTGGTAGAACTATAAATAAGAACGGTCTTGTCTAATCTTTCTCCATGCACATGCACAATAATTTCGCAAAGGCTCTAACTTGTAACCCGACATTTTATTGTGCTTAACAATACGCGGAAACTCTTCGTTGTCACGCCCATAGATTTCTTTCACCATTTTATATGAGAACAACATAAATATGGTGGTAAACCGTGTAGGGGTTTAGCGCGAGCAACACCGCTTATTGCCCCAATTAAAAATGTGATTCAAATATTCAAAATGTTAAAGGTGTTCGTGATTTTGTGTTTCGTGATGATTTTGGTGAAAAGTGAACATGTGCGGAAAAGGAGGGAGGGAGGGAGGCAAGGGAAGCTGTTTACTTTTAACACTCTTGATGAGGATTTAAAGGTGAGTCGTTTTGTGAAGTGAAAACTTCTGTATGCGCGTTAGGTTAGGTTAGGCGCTTAGGGGCATTTTTTGAGATGCGAAAAAACCATTGAACTCGAGCCACTGTTAGCGTAAGCGACACCGCGCGTGTTTTGTTTACAAGACGATTCAAAAAATACCCGCTTCGGATGTGTTCGGCTGTCCTCGGGATGTGCTCGGTTTTAATGTATATTCGATACCTATGTCAGTGAGTGATGGCAAAGTATTCTGTTTGTGTTTTGTTTTCACTTTTGTCAGCACTCCCGGAGTGCCACTGTTTTTTTTTTGTTACGGTTTGTGTCATAAGTTGAGTTAAAGATATAAATTAGCTTCACCTACATCAGACAGACTGCAATTGTAAATCTATGAAGGACATACAACATTTTTAACAGCTACAACAATTTTTTAGAAATATATAACTAACAAAATATCAAGTACCTGGGTCATTATTTTAGGTGGTGAAATTCTGTTCAGGCGTAATAATTTACAAAGCAGAATAGAAATGAGTGTTATTGATTCAAATTATAACTGAAATTTACTTTATTTATTACTGTATGTTTGTTTAAATATTTATTTTTATTAAAAACGTTGTGAAATTTAATTTTTTTTAAATAAAAATCACGTTACGTGGTCTGTTCAGGTGATATACACTGGACTTCTTGCGTTTATTAAAAATATAATTTAAGTGAAAACGGACCTTTTCATTAGGTTTTTGTAATGAATAATGTATATTACTATATCTTAAATGAATGACAAAAAATAAACAGACTTATATCCTTAATTTTTTTTAAGATTTATGTTGTTCCGAAAACCATCATCACCTTCGTGGTCACTCATATTTTATATTATTTTTAACTAAATAATGGTCAACCCAAAATATACTTGTTAGTAGCAACACTATAATTGACTGTTTTAACATCGCAAAAAAATTTAGATTGAAAATATTAACGGTTTTTGTTTAAAAACATATTCGGTGTGTTAAAAATATTGTGTCAAAGATCGTGCATCACTTTCGTGACAGCTGTATTTTCGTAAGTTGGTAATTAAAAAATAGAATTACATACTTCTTCTGTTCGAATTATGGATATGTTGCAAATAGGCTATTGTATTTTTTCTAACCTCAATACTGTTTCATACTAGAACCGGTAAAGTGCATAATTATCACTTTCGTGGTCCTCATTTTCGTGGTCAAGATTAAAAAAGGGTTAATGTCGACTTAATAACACTGCTGAAGCCAGCATCCTTTGACTTCTTTTGTTCACAATTAGATCATTTTATTGAATAGGGGTGGTACAGTCGCCAATACCTCAAGCTACATCATATGGTCAACAGTTTAACATTCCATGAATTTTAATAACGAAATACGATTTATCAAAAAATAAAAAAATATTTCTTACAGCTACGGCCAGAACTCGCAACAAAACTACTGATGAAGAAAAGAAGGCAAAAAGACGAGAGCATAAAAAAATTACAATGCAGAAGTTAATAGAGAAAAAGAAAAATATTCCATTTGCCTTAGAAGAAGACAGAAGCAGCGTTCAATTTACATAACACCAGTGCAGCAAGCTCGCCATCTACATCTGAAATGGCTTCTGCGTTGGATTCAGATACCACAAGTGCTGCAGGCTCGCTATACCTTCTGAAACACCGAATTCAGGCTAAATATCCACATCGCGTGAGCTCTGTCTTGGTAAACTTAGACCTTCTTCAACTGATACTGTGGTATGCTGGAGCACCGAATCCCCGTAAAAACCGTATTTTTTTCTTTGATTCGGATAGCACTGGCTCAAATTAAGATTAATTTAGTGAGGTAACTTAGGTGACATCGCTTTCGTGGTCAAAGTGTTTTATTTTTTTTTTCATGACTAATTATTATTTAAGTTCATTGTTCTCTAAGTAATTATTGTTCTTAGTTTTATACGTACCTTTGGTTAAGGTTTAACAGAGGTTTAAATTAAGAGACTGATTATGATTCCTAGAAGTGTTATTTTTCGTGGTCTTTACGATCACTTTCGTTACCTACAAAAAACGTTTTACTGAGTTTTTTTAATAAATAAACTGTATCCATCTTTAATTCTATTTTATCTGTAATTATTATGCGTGTTCTCGTCCATAATAAAGCAAATTTAATAAAAATAACCAAATTTTTTTTAATTTTTTTTTTATCCCGCCCTAAATAATGACCCACCTACTGCAAAAGTTTACGTCGATATCCGTGGTTGTACCTATATTTTTCTGAAACTAAGAATTTAAAATACTAATTGAAAATGCTTAATGTACCTACAGTTGTAAGTAGGTTTACCTAATTCAACTTTTTTTTTTACAAAATTCAAGTTTTTGTTCGACATTCCAGATAGACTTGGATTTTACAGTCCCCTTCTTAAGCATTCCGGTGAAGAAAACTATGAACTCTGCGTATGGAATGTTGGTACGTAATAAAATATTCCTTGACTGGCTTTCTAGTTTTTGCGGGCAGTGGACATTTTATTTTTGCACGCTGTTCGATCAAGCCCTATGTTTAAACTACCAGGAGGTCAAGTCTACTAATTTACAAAAGTTACAATAGTCTGTCAAGAACTCACAATGTCGAGACCATTGCAACTAGTCTTGCGCGACCTGCTAGAACGCTTAGTTTAGTTCACAGCTCCTTAGCGAACTAGGTCGTTCTTTTAGTTCGTTCCTCTCGAACCAGAGAAAGGCAGACTACAACATTTTAATTAGTAAACTTGGCCGCCTGGTTTCATCTGGACAACTGCGGGCCTAAAAAGGCCACTTTGGCAGAATCATAAAAAGATAACATTATGAATTATAATGGACAGTTAACTGTTAAGTTAATCGTATCAAATCCCATTGGTGAAGGATTCAGTTATGTTTTTTTGTCTGTGCTAAAATACCGATCAATCCAATCCAAATCCAATCCCAATCTCTTTGATTATACCTACGTAAGCGAAAAAAAAGAAAAACACGGACTGTCTTCGCCATAATGTTATGCTTTTATGATTCTGCCAAAGTGGCCTTTTTAGGCTCCCTGTTCTGAATTCATGTCTGATCTTTAGGACTTTCCAACAATAAACATCAACCCAGCATCGTTGGCGCTGGGAGGAGCCGTAGTCCTTGGCACCACTATTGTGGTACCCTTCATCCTCAAATACTACGCACACGAAAACAGTGAACGATACAGCAGGAGTAAGTAATGTCGGGGTAATTGCGTAACACACTATCAGCAGCAATGGCTTTCATTTTGACAGATCAACAACATTTATTGCGTTCTGTGGGCCACTCACGATCAAGTTCACTTGTCAAGTTTGCAGCTGACTTGAAGCCGCGTCCAGTAAACTTGAAGGTGTATGGCTACTTATCATGCATACCCATAGCCATACACGTTCAAGTTTACTGGACGCGGCTTCAAGTCCGCTGCAAACTTGACGGTGAACTTGATCGTGAGTGGCCGGCATTATTTACGTTATTGAGCAGATAACCGGTTGCTGGTTGGTAAAACGTTACATGGTAAAACGTTACATGAAATGTAAAGGTGCTGCCACGCTGCTGTTTAAAAATGTTTACTAACATTACTTAACATGAAAACCTTTCTGATTTCTGAAAAGCTTTTTGATTAAATGTATTAGATCACAATGTTAGAAAATGTTTGTAAACATTTTATAACAGCAGTGTGACAGCACAACAAATTCGCCTAGCTGTGTTAAATGATACCTAGGATATTTACATCTGTAAATTGGTTCATAATAACACTTTTACACATAAAAAATAACTTACGTTTTAAAACTATATAGATGAGTTCGGGGTTTCCTATCAGGCTACTCTGAGAAAAAGGACCGAAACAAATTGTTGCATTGCCCTAGCAGAGTTTATTTATAAACGTTCGCGTTGCCTAAAGTTATGTCACATGATTGAAGTCTGATTATCCCTAAATTTTGACGTTAAAACGTCCATTATCTTTAAGCAACTTTTATAAAATAGGTATACTCTTTTGGCCGGCTCCTATGTGTTACATTTCATGTTACGTTTCACGAATCAATGAAGAATCTTCATCATCATTCAGCTAACGAAACGGATTATAAAAGGTAAAGAATGTACAAAATCATATATTTATGAAACTGCTATATAAAAAGCTGAACTTTTCTCTTTGTGTGTGTGTGCTTTATCAACAGCCGGATACCGTACTTTTGTTTAGGGGCTGATTTTTCAATAGTCAGATAACCTATCTGAGGAATAAATATTGCGGTTTGACAGTTTTTTGTATAGAAAATATGTCAAACTGTCATATAAATGATAAAAGTTATCTGACCATTGAAAAACAGCCCTAAATGTTATATAATATACCTACTTAAACTAATTTTGAATTTTATTCTTTGCCTTATATTTTTGTACATTTCTGTTGTCTTGGGCCCCAATTCTGTATTATTTCCCGCGAAATCTTACTACGTGCAAACTACGTCAATATCGTGTCTTCATTACGGCAAGGAATCGATGTGTCAACCTTACGGACAACATATATTTTGACAGTTCAAACACGCCATTCATAGAAAATACGTTAGTAATTAACTAAGAAATTGCCGTGGTTTCGAAGCAAGGAATCGTTAAGTGGTCATAGTGAAATAGGGCCCTGTTTGTGGGTTACTTTAGAGAGGGTGAAAGGATCATAATAGGTAAAGGCTGGTATTCTATTGCCCAATACATGTATTCACTTCAATCATTGAACATTTATAAATAATTTTATCGAATTTAAAGTGTTAAGATTAAAAATCTAGTCTGATACCAAAACGTATAACTTTATCTAAATCAGAAACACCTAACCGAAATTATCAAGCACAAGGACTACAGCAGGATTTCTTACAGTATTTCTTCCTAGGTCGAAGAGAGGTGCACGATCTCCTGCACGTTCTGGGCTTTGGTGGGGGCTTTGGGGTTTCCACGATACCCGCGTCAGCTGGTATGTATTGCGTGTCGACATGAACAAACGTCTTTCGTACCCTCGGAGCCAAATCAAAGCACCCAAACGGAGGAGTATATTCTATATCCCAAGTCGCATTACTTGACAAAGAACTCAGAGATCGTTCTTTGCAGACACAATCAGGGTCTTTAAATGCTGGACAGCTATCAATGACCCTGTCTATAGCAGACAAGTCGTTGCAATACACATCCATGTAGGCACACTTGCATATGTCCTCCACGGCCTCTGCCAAAGCCTTCCGAATTTCGGCATCTCGCTGTTTTTTTAATTTCACCATTTTCCGCGCTTCGACCTTTGCTTGCTCTTCTGGGCTTCTCTTCTTTATTATTTTGAAAATCATTGGATCACAGTCCACATAAGGATCTTCGTTTGGCATTATGTCGGTTAAATCTTTTAATGGATTTACCTGAAAATTTATTCCATTATTTACGCCTTTCAAGTTAGTTGACTACTCATCTTATCTTATTATATATATAAAATGGTAAACTGACTGACTGACTGGCTGATTGTTGATATATCAACACACAGCCCAAACCGCTGGTCCTAGAGACATGAAACTTGGAGGGTGTGTTCTTTGTGAAGAGTAAGTATCCACTAAGAAAGGATTTTTGGGAATTCTATCCCGAAAGGGGTGAAATAGGGGATGGAAATTTATATGAAAGTCCGTCAGTTTTGAAGTTAGGATCTTAAAATTTTGTGTTTAGGTTGAGGATTGAACATTAATTTATACGTGTCTCAGCGTTTTTGACAATTCTACACCCGAAGGGTTAAAAAGGGGGATGAAGTTGTGTATGGAAAATCCTTAATTTTCGAAGTAAAAATCAATAAATTTATTATCTAAGGTTAAGGTTAAAAAACCGGGCAAGAGCGAGTCGGACTCGCGCACAGAGGGTTCCGTACCATCATATGTTTCTAAATTTTCATCGGCGAGGCCTATATTTGTCAGAGAGTTTTAACACTGTGCACTGCGGTGTAGAATCTTGCAGTTTTATGTCAGCGCCATCTCTTGACCGATAGTGGAACTAATGTAACTTTTGTTGATGATTTCTGAAAAAGTGTCCTATTCAGAGACTTTTATTTTTCCTGTAATCTTTACACAAACTTCTATCACATAGAATATTTCAGATTTTTCTCTTTGCAAACTTCGGAGATAAGGTGGGGGGGCGGTATTTTTTTTACAATTTTCATCAAAAGTCGAAAACTATGAGGTTTAAAAAAAAAGAAAAAATGTTTGAGAATGTGCAAACTGCGCTCTTTCATATGATACCTCACATGCCCTAGTAGCCCCACTTTGAATGTTTCAGACCCCCTTTGAGTCCCTGTTGCAAAAAATATACATATATTTTTATTTCTTTCTTATTTGCAAAATAGTTGGGCAAACGTAATCTAAAACTATTCCAAACAAGTTGATAGCATAGCATTAGTGGTTCTTGAGATATCCAGCTGTGACAGACAGACAGACAGACTTAGTCTCACCATAAGGGTTCCGTTTTTACCATTTTAGTACGGAACCCTAAAAAGATCCGACGAACTGAGAACGTCCTCCTTTTTTTGAAGTCGATTAAAAATAAAAAAGTGTTATAGGGTTTTTCAAAAATCGACTCACCAAGGTGAAAAAGGGTAATAAAGATCATAAACGTACATTTTCGAAATTTTTAGAGGACAGTACGAATTTCACGCGGAGAAAGTTGCGGGCAGAAGCAAGTTTATAATACAAGCCACATCTTTACCTGAATAGTAAAAACATCGCCTTTCCTTTGGACCTTTAGCGCGGGTTTAGGTTCGAGGGGTTCTTCAGGTTCGGAGTCGCCACCTCCGACGTCAGCACCTGGTCTGTTCCCTTTCTTTTTTTTCTTTTTATTCTTATCTTTCTCAGCACCGCCGCGCGGACACTTGAACGTCATTGTTTTTGCCACGCTTTTGCCAATGACGCCCGGTGACCATCCTTTACGGACTGACTACATGATTGCAAACAAAAATCGCTTTTAAAATATCAAACTGATTGAAAGTTATGGTTACGAATAGTGTTCAGTTTCATATTGCTTTGGAAGCACCATCTTATTGGTGCAATTAAGCACGTTGCGACTAATTACCTTAACATAGAATTGGTCTATTGATATATTTTTGTTTCGAATGAACCTCATCGTTTTAACAGAGCAAAATGCACTTAATTTTTTTCTATTGAATAGAATCTAGGCAAAAATTTGAAGAGATAAATACCTTCATGCCTGGCACATCTGTCGCGTCCCACAGCCATCCCATGTGCGCCGGCACAGGCAGCCCGGTCCGTTGCAAGAGGCAGTGCTTGTGCCCAAGAACTACACCTGTAGTGGAGAAAATATTTTAACCGCTTAACATAATCAGCCTTTAATGTTCCCACTGCTATTTTAACCGCTTAATCACCGCTAATGAGACAATTGATTTTCTATTGTAATGGGCCGATATCGTACCACACCGGGATTGAGTGGTTAATAGTTTTTAATCTGCCTTTCATGTTTGGCAAAATATATAATACTGGTATTCAGCTGCACTGGGTTTGGCTTTTGCCGACCACACATAGTTCGCAAAAGGCTAGGATTGTTCGCAAAATAAACTAACAATTGCAAAAGTCGCTGAACTTGCAGAGTCAATAGAGTAGATCTTAGGAATCTCGCACACTTTTCGGCCACGATCACGTCAATTTACGTCAATTTGCAGCAACTTGGTCGGAGCTACGGCGAACAAGGTTTCGAGCACGACCATTTACCGTCGTAGCCGTATAGTGCGCAAGATCTCTTACTAAGTAGGTAAGCTATCTGTGTATTTATTTTTACCTGGATACATATCGCCAAAAGTGTAGTTGTACTTCGAAGAACCTTTCTTTTTTTTCTTCTTGTCCTCCTGTCCATTTTCGTTATCTTCTTTTTGCATTGTGGTTCAGGAAGAAGGAAATTCTAAATAATCATGTTTACTTTTAATTTAAAAAATAAGAAAATTCATGATTTGAGTTGCATCATGCGTTGTAGCCTGCAAAACAGTGCTGGCCCTCAGTCAGAACATTAGACCTTATACCGAGTTCATCACAATCAGCCTATAATGTTCCCACTACTGGGACACAGGCCTTCTCTCTGTGAGAGAAAGTGGGTTGGTAGATGTCACATGTCTTCGAATTTATGGTTCTAGGAGATGCCGGTTTCCGCACGATGTTTCCTTCACCGTTTTGAGAGCAGTGGTGATGAAATTAAATACACAAAGACCTCACGACCTTTTCATTAGTCAGGGCCGTCGGGGAGTACCACTGGGCTACCACTGCTCTAACGGAAAGTTCACAGTGATTAAATAAAACCCAATATGTTTGATAGTACGTTAGTGCCCTTAGATGGTTTAATTTAAATAAATGATTTGAGTTTTGGTATACCCGTATACTGTAAGAGCTGCTAGTTCTACTATACAGGGTGTCCAGTAATTAATGGATAACCTCTTCAGGGATCATTGTACTTATCATTACGAACAACTATTACTACGGGACCAAACCTGAAATCGCGAAAAAATAATCAGCACTTTCCTACATTATGACGAGTTGTGCGAACATAAATGTAGGGAACAGCTGAACCTGAGTTCTACTCTGCCACTTCCCCCTTAAATCATCAGTAGTACTCTCATGGAAAATTACTACGACTAAGCCATGGCATAAAATATTATAACGTGACGCCTGTATTCGGATAAAGGGTTAGGCAGAAGTCTACCTATAATAGATCCACATTTCGCCTGTAATGTTAAAATAAAACAACTATTGCCTGATGTATAGAAGTATAATCAGGTTACAAAATAAAATATCAATGAGATCATGGTTGCTTCTTCTCATCTTTTTTAAACTTTTCTTGAATTGCCAATTTATGCGAACCACAGCATGACTTCCCAGTGAGGGACATCAATACTTGCTCCTTATCGCAGCAGCGTCTCTCCGTGTCTACGTTAAACTTATTAATGCAACGGAAATCGCTCTCTTTATCATTCCTTGTGTATTCCCTAATCGCCTTCTTTATTCTTTCGTATTCCTTCGAACAGCAAACTTTGCCGTCATTACTGTAGCTGAACGGTTGTGTGGGCACCTGTGCGTTCTTGTACATCCTGGCGAAGCCGTCTGGCACTGTGCACGGCCTTCCTAAGACAGGACACGGCCCCAACTGTATTGGCGGCAAGCCATACGGCAGGGGCGTTACTTCTTCTTCGTCTTCGTCCAACTTCTTTAGTTCTTCCTCCTCATGCATCATTGTAACGGGACAGTTAGCCTTATGTCTATAAGAAGGACAGTATGGCTTATGATGTTTCCTAGCGGATATGTTTACGGTTTCCGCTAAACAGTCGCAATCGAACGTTTTGCAAGGCGGCGATGGTTTTTTTGGAGTGCATCTGCAATCTTTTTCCTCTCGCAATTCCGTGACATTATAAACTTGCAATGTACGCTTCGGTTGACTGGTTCCTACGTTGTACATTGCGCCTTGGTAAGGTGTTCCTGACTGACTGACATTGTATACAATAGGGTTATTAATTCCGATGCCGACCGTTGATTTGCTTCCGTAGGTTTTTGTGTCAGATTTGCTCGTTGTTGCCTTGCGACAACTACACCCGGGTAAGCTTGTGACCACATCTTGACTAGTAGCTGTACAAGCTTTACTATTAATATCAACTACACTCTTGATTTTCCTACAGAAAGCACCTTCAACGATAGTGTTGTGCCCAAACATACCTTGTTTGTAATCTGGAAATTTTGTAATGCTAAAAACGTAACCGACATGTGTGTCACTCGTTTTAGGCGTCGCTCCTGTACCGAACTGTTTATCTCTTTTATCTTGACACGTGTTACCAGGCGATGTCATTCCTTGGCAGCCTGTGCACTTAGTCTTGGTGAGAGTGTCCTTCGGGCACTCGTCTCTGTGGAACCGGTCGTCTTTGCAGACACACTTTCCGCATACCTTTCTCGCGTTTACTGGCTTCGTATCTGTAATACCAGCTGCTTTTGCTTTGTAGGTGTCCAGATTTCTAATATACTTTCTCACTCTATGCGCTAATGCACAATTCGCATTACCACATGGACCTATAATATCACCCATTCTGATCTTATCGATGGCGTATTTCTTCTTTGCAGATCCCGCTTCAGGGTGATCACACACCATTTCCCCTACTTTGCCACCCATGCCACAGCTCTGTAGTTCTGTGCATACTTCGATCTTTTGATTTGCCTGGTCAACTAAATCTGGGTCTTCTAACGTGGTGGTCTCATACAGACTACCAGCCATACAAAAGTTGGGGTCATCGCCTTCGACTCTGCGGCATTGAAACATGCTCGGCGCTTTGTTAGTTCTAAACACAAATGATTCGGGATCTTTCAATAATTGTTGGAATTCTGTTATGATGCTGCTTCCTAAAGCACTCAATCTAAGAATAAAATCAACCGCACCTGCTTGCCCACAGCAACATTCAGCCATTAAGATAGTCCTGGTTTTAATAGATAACGGTTGGTGGATCTTGCAGGGATCTGCTGTTTCCTTTACCATATGAAAAAAATGTGTGTGCCATTGCATATTGCCAACACCAACGAATATTTGGTTTTCTTCAGTTTCGTCATCGTTCCAAACTTCTATTTCTAATGGAAACTTGCTCAATATCATGAGTATTGTGTCTGGGAATGAAGGGAATAGATATGATTTACCAATTCTTATGGTTCTTGACCATTCTCTGCGGCCAGTGATTTCGTTAGTTTTTACTATGTCGTCTGGCCTCTCGTTGACAGCTAGTTGGCCTTCTTTAACGATGAACTGCACATTAGGTCCAAATTTTACTTTGATAATCAGATTCTTATTGGTAGAGCTCTTGTCCTCATCAGATTCGTATATGGTCACCTTGTCTATGAATATCTCAATCAGGTACATTTGCTCCATGACCTGCCGAGTTCAACAGTTGTGTCAGAATACACTTCATTTCTTGTTATTGATTGGATTTAAATGGTGCAAGGGCAGGTTTTTTACGCACGGAGCTTTCATTACAAAAGCAAACACAGACAAGGCGTAAAAACTTCGCGAGGTAAAATGGGACGACTGAAATTATATACCTATTTAAAAACAAACAAGTTACGAATGGACTGCGATAGACTGACTATAATAAATTACTTCAGAGAAGATCAAAATAACCAACATTTCGTGGCTCTCACATAGGCCTATGTGAGAGCCACGAAATCAAAGAAGATTACGGGTATATGACAGAATTGAACCATCTTAGAAAAATATATTCAAGAAATATATACTTACGGTAGTTTTGCAATTTGCTTCGTGTTATGCTCGTGTTATGGGATTTGAATTCAATTCATCACTATTGACACTGATAATTTTATTTTGTAACCCGAATGTTTGTGATGTTTTCTTTATCTTTTATACGACTGACATTTTCTTGGCAAGTGATGCTTCTTGAAAATAGAAGCGCAACCGACTAGTTTTTTTTTAAACGAAAGCAGTTTTGTCATTTTAACCAGTTGCGAATAAACCAAAGAGCGAAACGAGTCGGCGAGTCGAACTCTTTGGGTAACTGTTGCACTAGTTCCATGGTTTGGAGCCTCGGAATTAGACGACTGTGAATCAATTCTTGTAAAACCTTCTGGATTGTATTGTTACAAGAAATACTTATAAATATTAACAAAAAAGAAAAACCGACTTCCAAAAAAAACACAACAAAGTGAAAAATAACTTTAATCTCGGAAGTCGGTGTCTTTGGATTTGTATTTAAGTTTTTTGCCACCGACTTCCGAAATTAAAGTTATTTTTCACTTTGTTGTGTTTTTTTTGGAAGTCGGTTTTTCTTTTTTGTTAAAAAGTTTTTATTTCCCGCTTTTTAGTGGGTCTGTTTATAATTTATCTAAGTTACAATAGCCTAATGTCAACTTGTTCATCGCCTTTACCAAAATATTGCTTTTCCCGATGCAGGGAAATTCATTGTTGAGAGTTCTCCTGGTATTTCACCATCAGCTCCATTTCACCATTCGCATTGTGACGAGCATAACTTGCTTAGCAACCATAATAATGTAATCGAATCGCAACCCATGAAATACTTATTATTGAGTAGTTCCGGTGGCCATCTATGGTCTTCATCATCAGTTCCACTTCACCAAATAGTGCTTTTCGAGAGCAAATGCACGAGTTACTATAAAAAATACCCAAATCGCTATAGGTGTGCCTATAATATTTGAAGAGTTCCTTCGATTTCTCCAGGATCCCATCATCAGATCCTGACCTGATGACAATGGGACCACCTGGAAAGTATACCCTTTCAAACAAAAAAATATTTTTTGAAATCGGTCCAGCCATCTTCGAGTAATCGGGGAACATACATAAAAAAAAAAAAAAGAAAAAAAAAAAAAAAAAAAAAAAAGGTTCCGACGAATTGAGAACCTCCTCCTTTTTGAAGTCGGTTAATAAAATCCAAACTAATCTTAACTTCACGTAGGTAATCTTCGCATACAAAAGCTTTAAACAAACTACCTACTTAAATATAATTAGATGAACCAAACTAGTAAATGTAAATGAGTGGAAACAAGTACTTACTTAACGAAAAAGAAATGCAAGAAAAAACTTTTTAATTGACAACAATAATTTCGAAGTAAAGAAAAGTTAGATTTCTACCATAAGAACCAATCTCATATGGAAAAGTGCTTAAGGTAGAAATCTAACTTAGAAAGATGTATTACCTAATGATTATAATTCTCTAAATATGTACCTGTTATTGTCGCGAAACAAATTTCAAATACAAACTTGCGTTTTTTGCAATTTGCAGTTCAGTGTCAGGTTGTAAAATTTTTACCGACAACTTTTCAAAATGTTGTATCAAAAAGATGTCGTCGTCGCTTATTAGACATTTCGTTCTCGAACAAAAACATTAATTTCTCATAAAACAACACTACGCCGCTCTAGCGCGATCTGCCCGCTGGCTTCGAGACCCACGGTAATTGCGTAACACACTATCAGTAGCAATGGGTTTCATTTTGACAGTTCAACAACATTCATTGCGTTATTTACGTTGTTGAGCAGATACACTTTTCGAACGTATGGAGCAATGGATTAGCAATATGCTTCAAAATGATTCAAATTGAGAGCAATAGTGTGTTACGCGATTAGGGTGCGGGTCTGCGTTGCCGCGCCGCTCCCGCCCCGCAATCGCTGACTTCAAGATCGAGGCCTTACAACTTTACTACACCTTGCCAGGGGTCCCGCCCAACTACATTTGAGTTTTTTAATAGGCTTTTCGACCTTTAGGACCTTCGTACTCTTCGTATCTCGACGTTTGGAACTCGATATGAGAAAATAAAGTCTTGTCCTTGTCGCAAAGGCGTCTTTTATGTTAGCCTTGTTAGAAGGATAGACAAGGTCCAAGGAGGCTGGGCAAACGTAGTTCTTGGAACAATAGCATTATGGTTTAAAAAAATTAACATTTGTGTAGAGAATGTAGAGATACAGTTTGCACGACTCTTAAAGCATTAGAGAGTTTTGTAGAGAGCACAGAGTACTTTTTGATAGACTGGTAGAGAGTGCTTCACGATCTAAATAGTATATTTCATTACAAGTGCGGAAAGGCTGTCATTGCAAAGAGTTCAGACAAATGTCTACCCGAGCCGAGGCGCAGCCGAAGGCGAGGTTTGACAGTCGGAACAAGTTGCAATGACGGTTCCGCAGGTGTACTGAACGACTATTTTTAATACAGTTGCGAAAACATTAAGCAATTTAATAAAATAATAAAAACACAATATTGCTTTTTTCTCTTCTCTCCACGCAAAAAATTAGTCGTATATGGATATGTAACGACTTTTTGACTTTTCCGGTAAAATGTTCTCCGAAGCATTTTGTGCAATTAGGGTAAAACCGGGATAGATGCCCCACTTTTTGAAATAGCCTCCTTATTTAAAAAATACTAATTTTATATAAATAACTTCTATGAGTGTAGCTAGTTTAATCATTTATGTTGAATTATAATTATTATTTTTTGACCTATCAATAATAAATTTTGCAGAATTTAACTTTTTATGGAACACTTTTTTTGAGGATAGATGCCTACCTGTATGGATAGTTGCCCCACCATGAAAATACTAAGAAGGATAGATGCCTGCAGTGTGGGATAGATGCCCTTTATACTGTGTAAACGAAAAACCCAACCAAATATGAGGTCGAATTACGAAAAACCATTTTTCATTTTTTTTTATGTTTAATTTTTATCGTTATAAGATAATTCTAATACGATACAAACACATAATAAAATTTCAAAAACATTTGTTCAACAAAAATATTAATTCTTAATTGTTATTAAGTATATTATTAAGTGTCAACATGCATAATCATACTTTCTTTTTAATTAAAATAACACAATAAAGAGATCATTCCTAATCCTACTTAAATGAAGTTGAACCGGATAGTGCATTCAGCGCTTTCAGTGCTTTACACATCTTCGTTGTATTTTTAGCAGCATAACGTCTTCGCAATGTTCTCGATGGAATCCCAAATTGTCGGGATATTTCATTTATCCCCACGGTTTTTTTGTCCATTTCATCGAAAGCTGACTGTAGTTGTTCTACAGTCCAAGAACATACTCGAGCTTGCACTCCTTCCTTTCTTTTGTATTTTCGTGGCATGGTTCTGCTACAAGTAAAGAGTCCAAAAAAGTAAAAACACGGAAAAAATATAACAGAACACTAAAAATATTTACACTAACACCAATAAAGTGTATGGAGGGAGAGATGCCCCCAAGGGCACCTATACCTCGAAAAATCAGGGCAACTATCCTTTATGATAGGGATAGATGCCCAAGTATTTTTTAAATAAATTAAAAACAAAAGTGCAACTATTAACACCCAGATGAACACTTAATGAACCAGTACATTGATGTAAAAAAAAATATAATGGAATGTATTACTACTTATAAAGTTATACAATGGCAAATACTAACCTTTAAATCTTTGACGTGTTCGTGAATTTTGCCGCGGAGATGATTGCACACACGAGCGAAACGCATCCTCACCGTACGACAGCCAGGGGGTACCTGAGGTGCGGGGTGACTGCGGCTCCTACTTATAGTATTAATTCATAGTTGCGAGTTTGGGAAGTTAGGTTTTTTGAAAATGAGGCATCTATCCCACTGCGGCATCTATCCCGGTTTTACCCTATACTGAGTTCCGGTAGTGTTAATTAAAAAAAAATTGGGTCGAAATTACTCATTTTGTGCAACAAACAACTAAACTCACAAAGAAAATTTCTGGAAAATGGCGCCAACCGTTGAATATAAGCAGTTTTTTTTTCTTCACCCATTTTGGTAGGCAAAAGGAACTATCCATACAGCTTAGTCTTCAGTATATTTTTTTATTGATATGAAATGAAAATGAAATTTAATGAGATGAAATGAAATGAAACGTAACCTAACTCATTCAATTAAATCTGATATTGAAATAAATTAGTAGCTTCTTTTTAGAAATATACGTATTTGTATGAATCACAAAAACTCTTTAGTAAAAACTTCATGGTTGGTTTTTCTTTTTAATAGACAGTTGGGAAAGTGACACGCACGAGTTCGGGAAAGGTAAAAAAAAAGCACTAGTATGTAATAGCCCACTTCCCGAACGCTATACGTCCCTGCAATACACCACTTTTCGAGCAACTGTATTAAAAAAATTTTTGCAACTGAATAGTTATTTGTGCAACAAGAGAGCAAAGTCGTTTATTGCTGCGAGTGCTGATTTTGAATCCTGAGCAAGCGAAGGATTCAAAGATTGAATCACGAGCGTAGCGAGTGATTCTAAAGTTGAATCCTGAGTGTGGCGAGGGATTCAAAGGCACGAGATGCAAAAAACTTTGCTCTCGTGTAACACACATAACTTTTCACTTCAGCAGCGAGAACACTTTGTAAGGCGTGTTCGGAAACCATGATATTTTATTATTCAAAATATATTACTTATCTATACTATATAATATTATAAAGCTGCAGAGTTTGTTTGTTTGTTTGTTTGTTTGTTTGTTTGAACGCGCTAATCTCTGGAACTACTGGTCCGATTTGAATGATTCTTTTAGTGTTGAGTAGTCCATTTATCGAGGAAGGCTATAGGCTATATTTTTTTTCTTCAAAATTAGGGATCCGTAATAAAATTGCTATTTTGTAACACAAGGTGTAAAATCGAAAACCTATTTTTGCGTGCGTTGCAAAAACTATTGACAATAGAACAAAATGATGTACTACGGGTTTGTAGAGCCCATTAAGACCTACAAAAAAGTCCGCGAGAATATATATCTAGCTATCATGGTTTAATCACAATAACCGATTTTGTGTTCAAAATAATTATTAAATCGTCTGACAAAAAAAAACTACGTTAAATATGTATCGTAATATTAATCTTTATCGAAATTAAGCATTATGTTATCAAGAGTATTTATGAAGAAGTAAAATACTTTTTGTTTCATCTCAATCGGATATTTCGTTTAAAAGTTATCACGTGTGTAAGATGTTAAGAGTTGGTACCTATTAAGGAGTTATGGGCCATAGAGTTTTTTATCTATACTAAGAATAAAGCTGAAGAGTTTGTTTGTTTGAACGCGATAATCTCTTTAACTACCGGTCAGATTTGAATTCTTTTTGCATTTGATAGCCCAATTCTTGAGGAAGGCTATAGGCTATTTAACATCACGTGATCACGCTATGACCCTTAGGAGCCGAGCAAAAAGAAAAAAACTCAGAGTGAACGGTAAGCGAATACGAAGTGTTGCGACGCGACGGGGTGGGGGTACAAGAAATTTCACGCGGACGAAGTCGCGGGCAGAAGCTAGTCATTATTAAAACTAGAAATAAATATTTAAGTACAGGTTAAATATCAGTTTTATTTGCAGTAAATACTTATTTTTGTTTAAATAGGTACAACAATAAGTTAAAAATTCAATAAATTACAATAAAAGACATAATTATCTTTTTGCAAAATTTCTTTAGTTAATACGAAATTCCGAACGTTTGTCTTTGAGGTCGAATTCAAAATCGGAATTTCGAAAGGGCTGGTCTTTGTCTCTCTCTCTTTCTAATGGCGGGAAAGAGATAGAGTGTGAATTTTTCGAATTGTATGATTAACCCAAAGCTGAATAAGATATTCGCGGCTTTCAGAAAAAAAAAATTTAAAAGTTACTTTGTCTCATTCAGTGAGCAAAATCGCATTTTGCTCACTGATTTCAGGCAGCAAAACCTACATGTTTGAGCTACTGAAGTGAAAAATTATTTCTGCAACTGTTTCTATTGTTATACTCCTGAGAGACACAGAACTCACATAAGTTATATAGCATTGTACAGATAATTTAATGGAGATTAATTCTGTACTTTTCAAAATTGATTTAATGTAGTAGAAACGAAAAAAACATCAAAATATTTTTAAAATAATCCCGTCAATAAAAGAAGTATGAACTTGCGAAAAAATCAATTGAGTAAATTTTTTTAATAGATACTTATCGCCCATAGGAGGAACCACGGAATAGATAAATAAGGTTGGAAAGGCCCTCGCTGCAATTTTGTACTAGGACCAGTGTCGCCGCTTGACTCCCACTATTTTAATTTCTACACATACGCAATACTATGTTTACAAATATTTCGCACACAACCAAATCACACACACATAAATCTCAGGGCAGATATTCGTTCGCCCACTAGCAATAAGCTCCCGTAGGCATAGACACTCAAACACGTATAAATGCAATAAAAATTTTCATACACGCTAGTGCTTGACAAAGCCGATATTCTTTGTCGATAAATTATCTGATGAATTTATGGGGAAAAATTAAACATTAAATAAATATTAAGAAATAATTTTATTTTATTTTGATTAATTACAAATAATCACTGTCCTTGGAATAAAACATATTTATTAAGTAATTGGCGCTTGCTATTAATTGCGAACGAATTTAGTAGGTACCTACTCGTCTTTGTCCGCATCCAGTTTCCTCTACCTGTCACGTTAATCCATTGTTCCCTGGCGTTAGGTTCTTTAGGAAACCTATAATTTATTGCAAAATTCAAATTCCTCAATTTAATTTTACTAAATGGTGTAAATAAAAGTTTTAAGAATATAAACGTAAATATTGAAATATAACAAAATAATACACATAATGCATAAACTTAAATAAAAAATCAGAGATTAGTCCCTTTATAACATTCGGTAGGATTCATTCAATGATTAATATAATATTTAATTTACCTACTCAAAATACGCCTAAGTAAAAATATACAATCATTAATTAAATATAAAATAATCCAAAAATTATCTTTGTCAAACGTAAATATAGTCGAGAATTCTATCGATGATTTTATTTAACCACATGGTTACCTCACTATCGATAAACATGCGCCGTGCATCACAGCCAATCAGAGCAAAGGACGAAACGTCAACGGTTGAAGTGTAGAGGACGCAATGCATGCAGTACATTGTACGCGTACTTGGTCATTGTGTTGATTGAGCGAGTACACAGCGGGCAATGTATATTTTTTGTAAATTGTTGCAATAATGTTGTTAATGTTTGGTATTTCATAATGATAAGTATATTTTTATGTTTTTGACACATATTATTGTAATTAAATGTTATTTTGGACTTACCGATGGAAAGATATACCTCCTCGCTTTATACCTGAGGTCTGACTTTTTGTCTTACATGTTATAATTGCACAACACGGCATTATTAAACAGAGTTCTGTTCTCCGAAGTATTCCGACGCGCACTGAATGCGGTGAATGTATGAATCGGTCGAGTTATGATTGTCGAATCATAACTGTGGCGCGCCTGCCCCGCCCACATTACCATTCCAACCTTATTTATCTGTTCCGTGGGAGGAACCCTATTGAAAATGGCTCTTTTATTCAAAGTAGTTTTTTTATACGATTTAATGAGTATTATGAGTCGTGCACTTTTGGATTTTCCACTTTTTTTATCTCACGAAGCGACGACGTGTACTTTACTTGTCGTAACCACAAGCTTACACACACACGCACACGTGTGTTGCAACTTGCAAGAGCTTTCGGTACAGTCCTAGACTAGTGTGCTATATATATATACATATCATATATATACTCGCACACGCACACTTCCGACTTTGCAGTCTTCTATAATCAAGCTACTATAAATGATTACCTACGATATATAGTATTATCAAGCCATTTGATTAAAATCATTGTTCAGTTCTAGACAACGCAGAATTTGGAGCTGATGCTGTACTGGACTTCGCTCAACAGATGCTGTCTAGAAGCCATGGGTTTCGAGGGTGTCCTCTCAGGGTCGCCTGTTGGGCAGCACAGCAAGAGTACGCCTCGCCGAGAGTGATACTCAATCAAATTGTGAAGTAAGCGTCCATTTTAGCCATGACCATCATCAGCCTAGCCTGTTCCCAAATATGTTGGGTTCCGCTTCCAGTCTAACCAGATGCCAGTATATGAATACCAATATTTCATATGGAGCGACTGCCTATCTGACCTCCACAACCCAATTACTAGGTAATACGATAGCCCTTGGTAAGCCTGGTCGTCAGACTTGCGGACTTCTGACTACCCGTAACGACTGTCAAAGATCCACGAATGACAGCCGGGACCAACGGCTTAACGTGCTTTCTGAGGCATGAAGGGGTCTCTGTATGTAAAAATGGTTACCCATGCACAGACCAACCGCGGCAAGCGTAGCTTAACCTGATCGATCGACCTGTGCGGCTGTTATTATTTAGCCACGGACCCCAAAACCAATAACAATGATTAAAGACACATATACAAACCTCGTCAGATCGTCACACCACCTTCACCGTGGGTTACCCCGACGGCGATGTCCTCCTTCACGCGTCCAGCGAGTGACGATCTTTGCCCATCTCTCCGGGTGCATTTGCGTGACGTCCGGTGGTAATAATCTTATTCCTATTTTTTTTTTTATTATCTCCAGCAACAAACTGCTGTCATCGATGGTGAACTCCTCAGCAGTGGAAGACGCGATGATCTCTGGGAGGCACGGCCGCAGCTGCAGCAGCTTCGGGCCCTGCCCCCTCCAGGAGCACCATATACCGATGCTGATGACCAACCTGGCCGTCCTGACTAATACGCCAGGGCTTAAGTAAAATATGGTTATTCGGAAACACATGTCCGAGAATCCACCCTAAGTCTTTAAATTCCGTCCTAGGGTGGATTCTCGGACATGCGTTTCCGCGTAGAGTAAATTTTTTAGGGTAGATAAACGGAATAACCCGTAAAACGACCAATACGCAAAGGAATTAAGTAAAATATGACCAATACGCCAGGATTTAGGTTACTTTCTATGTAATTTGTACTAAATACTGACTTTGTCTCTGTATTTAATTGAAAGCGATTTAGATTTTTCTTGCCAAATACGTAATGAACCTTTCATGTCACTCAGTGCATCTGTCGGTTTGATCACAGTAAAGACGAAGCAGGTATGTACTTACGGTTATAAGGTACCTACCTACATACTCAGTATTTTTTATTTAATAATTTACCAGTACCTACTTAATCTATACCTACACAGATTAGCATAATCAGCCTATAATGTTCCCACTGCTGGGACACAGGCCTCCTCTCTGTGAAAAGGAGTGGGGCATAATCCACCACGCGGGCCAGTGTGCGGGTTGTGGCATGTTACATGTCTTCGGGTAAATAGATTATAATCTTATAATTATTATGTTATTATTAGCTAGATATAAATAAAAGTTCCTACTTTCTAAAATAATAATAAATCCTTATTGCTTTGTTTTATTCCATTCAGTTGGTAGTGTAAATAATAAAATTCATTACTTGATAATACCTTTTAATATATGCCACAAATAAATAAAAAATACTATACAACACAGCATACAAAACACAATGCTTTGCGACTGTACTAATGCCAACTGTGTCGCAACTGTGTCCCCACAAAAAGTTGCTAGGGATAAGTATTAGGTAAACGAGATTCTAATTTGACTTTGATATTCATTGTTTAAAACTATTTCTTGCTTTAAGTATATGCTTTTGCTTTTCTAAGCATGTTGCATCAGTACAGTCGCTTAGCTAAATTCATATAAAACAAATCGCGACGTTATCACAGATTGGTTCTGTCGCGTGCTAGCTATTCACACTTACACCCAACTTTTTTGAGAGTGGCGCTACAGTTGCGCAACTGTTGCCATCCAATTTCTTTTTTTTCAAAGAGCATACATGAATTAGGTCGTAGTCGACCTCTGCTATAAGACTTTTGACAACAATTCCCAGTAAATTGAAACTTCACTAGGGATGCAACTTTGTCACTGACACATAGATAAATAGACCTAGGTGTGAAGAGAGATTCGATTAGAGATTCAAACTAAGGGTGGTATAGCAATAACGAGGTTGACTATACTTTCACAAAAACCAGTAAAAAAATGTTAGCGTGGTTTCCCAAAAAGCTAAATTACCTAATACCACACAACAGCAATTATATATTATGTAGAATTCAACATTTTGGAAAATCACTCACTGTTGCGCAACTGTGTCCCCACTAAAAATAGGTATATCACACAAATACTATAATGGTTCAAAAAGCAAGTATTTAGTGGAAGTAGGAAACCATGAGGTTTCCCCTGTCCAGTTTCTTGGCGTAGTCTACTGGACTGTGACCCATGATGTCCTTGGAGTGTTTATTGGCCCCCTGTCTCAAGAGGTACTCGGCTGCTTCGGGCCTATTGCAGAGTACAGCCTGGAGGAAAAAAAAAGAATAAAGCGACTAATACACAGTAACAATACTAATACACAGTAATACTAATACACAGTAGTATAACAGTTTAATACATAACTTAAATTTTGCTTTTGAAACTCTACAGATGTGTTTATTTTTACCATATACCATTTATGTACACACATCTATATACTAATAATAAAGCTGAAGAGTTTGTTTGTTTGAACACGATAATCTCTGGAACTACCGGTCAGATTTGAAAAAATCTTTTTGCATTTGATAGCCCAATTCTTGAGGAAGGCTATAGGCTATTTAATATCACGCTATGACACTTAGGAGCCGAGCAAAAAGAAAAAAGTCAGAATGAACGCTAAGCGAATACGAAGTGTTGCGACGGGGTGGGGGTACAAGAAATTTCACGCGGACGAAGTCGCGGGCAGAAGCTAGTGTCTGATTATATCTCGTGACCCAAAGGTCGCCGAACTCAACTCGCAGAAAAAAATCGGCTGTTTCATATAAAAGTGAAATCATCGTTTACGCGCCCAAATGATCGTCGCGAGTCGGTCGATACTCCGCGTCCGCGCTAATATAGTAAGTTACTATCATTTGTCATCGAATAGTTACTATTATCTAACTAATATTACTTAGTAACTATTCGTTGATTGCTGCCTTGGGCTCAACACACACCAAAAGAGCGTCGAAGCGCAGCGAAGCGGAGCGCAGTTTCAGTGTCATATGAATTTTAACTTTATTTTCATTACTATAACCAATGATATTTTAGTAAACAGATATGTTATGAGCGCGCAAATCGTGAAGACTAGAAAACCTCCTAATTTGAATTTGAATCAAGCTATCCTTTTTCTATCCTTTTTACTTGTAGTGAAATGTAAAATGAATGAAAAGTGTGTACGTGTGCTGCCTCTCGGCGCGGTACACTTTTGTGTATAACATATCTGTTTATTAGAATATCATTGACTATAACACCTATCGCATGAGAAACTCGAAAGAGTCGCGCGGATGCCAGCGAGCGGCGCCGCTGGAATTCCGGCGAATAGCCTTCTCTACCGAGCGGTTGCGATAATAAGTATTATAATAATGAAAATAAAGTTAAAATTTATATGACACTGAAACTGCGCTGCGCTTCGACGCTCTTTTGGTGTGATTCGAGCCTTGTGGTCGCATTTCGGTTGATTTCAGCGCCCCCCCGGTGCCGTCGCACCCACGGAATAGGTCGCACCGCTCGCACCGCCCGGCGGCGGCGCCCTAGGGCCGCAACTGCGCGGTCAACGTAGAATCCATGGAAGCAAGCTACGATCCTAATTAAGCACACATCAAGTTGGAGCAAATAAAATAAAATTTAAAGAACGCTCATTCGTTTTAGTTAGTAAAGGGATGGATGTAGAAATTAACAGTCTAATAACAAATTACTTACGTTCTAGATACCTAGTTATAAATTGAAGGCTGATTTTCCTCATACCCTATATCAAATTGGAAAAACCAGTGATTCAATATCGACTCCACCTCGTACGATAAGGTACGTAGATATTAATTTACTCTATTTCATACGGAGCCAGAGGAATGGGGGATTCACCGGGTAAAATGAGCAGTGAGCTCTAGTGGTGGACAAACTTACTAAATATGATGTTACTAATTTACTATTCCTCTTACAGAGAGAATGTCTAGCCCCAGTAGGATGAACAGTAGCTTAGGCTGATGGTTGATTTTGATACATTAAAAATCACTACTTGGATAAAGGCTCCCGCAGAACGGCACGACTCGACAGCGCGACGCGACTCTAGTAAAACAGTTTCTATGAACATTTGTTGGAAATAAATTGTTCTACCAGAATCGCGTCGCGCCTGCCTGCGGGAGCCTTAACACGTTCAGCATTTAAGCCCCATTTACACGACGCCAGTTTCTTGCCTGTGGCATACAATAAAATTGAACCAAAAATTACTTGCATCTTCTAAATACTATTTTGACGGTGCAGCTATCATTACTTCAACTTATAGTGCCACAAGCACTGATAGTCTGTAGAGAGAGCCAATCGTAGAAATCGATGGCAGAACCACCATGTGACCATTATATGAACTTATAAAAATTACAAGGCCCGATCCATAGCCCAGGCTAGCTACGGCTCAGGCCTCAGGCCTTATGAATTTTATCCAGGACCAGCTGGCTTAAACTAACTAACTACTTTAATACTTCAAGCACAGAAATGTACGAGAGTATGAGGCTGACTTAATGCCATTAGCATTTTCTACCAGTCAACCTTTGGATGAGACAAACAGTAGTAGATGCAATCACGAAAATTTGAGGAATAAATATTTATTTTATCAATACCCCCTGGATATTCACCTGCTTCGCAGATTTGCATACAGCATTTTGCTTCTAAAGAGGCAAGTTGTAAGCACCTTACCTTAATTTCGATCCAGCCTGCCTGTTCCTTGTTGCCCTTTCCCTAAGCCGAGGTCCGTTCCCCACAGGCGGTGTCCTTAGTGTGTAGTCCCTTAGTTTTGAAGTTTTTTAAGCCCTGCCTGGAGGCCTTAATTTATTGAGGCAACCACAGGCAAATCCGGTTACCTAAGTAGACGACAACCTCATAGGTTGAACTGCGAGATGCCATTCCCAAAAAAAGCATCTTACCTTATGCAAAGGCGTTTGTCCCAGCTCATCAAATACATCGAACTTCGCTCCGGCAAGTTTCAAAGACTCCAGCTTGGAAACGGAGCCGTTCCTGATGGCCGTGGTCATGATCTCTGTAACCGGGTATATGTCTGCGCTCGCCAGATGAGCTCCGCATTTGAGTAGCAGGTTGATGATCACAGGGTCCTCGCGTAATACTGCGGTGATAAGGGGGCACTCGCCGTTCCTGTGCGAAATAGTCAGATATAGTAAACCTGTAGCTAAATTTACAGTAGAAGTTACATGCTTAGGTGAACTTAAGTGGCTGATATAGGTGATAAGAGCAAGTGCGCGTACTTAAGGGGATAGCGCTAGGGTAACCCGTGAAATTCAAATTTTCTTAAGTTTTTTGCAAAATTGTCAGGTTATATGTTGAACGAAATATGATTAGCGACCGTAATGTAATGAGTATGTATTTACAGAATTAAAATCATTAATACAACCCTCTAAGTTCATGTTGATTGATATTTCACGAAATAGTCGAAACGTAAGAAAATTTTAATCTCGCGGACTAACCTGGCACTTCCCTTTAAGGCTGAGGCTACAGTAGGCCGCGACGCGACATGCGACACATGAGCGATTAAAACAAGTAAATGAAAGCTCACGTATATGGCTACACCGTACATTAAATATTACTAGCGATCTTTGATTTCTTTATGCGATAGGAACAACATTACTGTAATCACGGCATCGGCTACATCAGCATCAGCGAAATTGAAGCGAATTTATTAGAAAATACGCCGGAATTTCGCTTGTAATGTAGCCATACCATGTTTTTCTCGTTTCGCTCTTCCAGTCGCATCGCAAATCGCTGCCTACTGTAGCCTCACCCTAAAGCTCGGTGTTCTTTTTTGCCCTCCTGTCACCCTAAAAGTACGCGCACATTCTTGAGGTGACACAGGGGCGAAAGAGACCTTCAAGCCGCGTGCTAGCTCGCACATCTATCGCCTACTTTATTTAAAAAAAGAACCTATACGCAATTTGCGTACCTAACACACTATCAATCACATTCTGAATCATTTTGAAGAGCTAATCCATTGCTTCATATGTACGAAAAATTTGTCTGCTCAATAGCGTAAATAACGCAATGAATGTTGCTGAACTGTCAAAATGAAAGCTATTGCCACTGTTAGTGTGTTACGCAATTAGCCCATTAGAACAATCTGTTATATTGTTCTTGTGCAGAGTAAAATACTTTCATAAGGAAGGTAGCATTGATCTAGTTTAGACAAGTAATTTAGTAGAAAATAATTGCAAATTGCGAAATATGTAACGAGCATGTCTTTCGTGCAAGTGCTTATAATTGCATAATATCGTGAAATAATAATAAATTGGTTAACTTTAAACTGTATTGTTAATTTTATTACCTGCGCCTCCTAAAAATAAAAATAAACCAGTAAAGTCACTTGAAATTCAGACAAAAAAAAAGTTTAACATAAATAAATCTTTTGACCTGCTTGTTATGAACACCATTTAGAAGATCTAACCTAACACAAAACTGTAAAGGATGAGCATACAATTAATTCATCATCTGCCTAGCCTCGTCCCAACTTGTTGAGGTCGTCTTCTAGTCTAACCGGATGTAGCTGAATACTTGCTATATGGAGCGACTGCCTATCTGACCTCCATTACCCAGCTACTGGTTAATACGATACCCCTTGGTAAGACTGGTTGTCAGACTTTCGGGCTTCTGAACGTCAAAGATTTACACACGACAGCCGGGACCAAAGGCTTCACGTGCTTTCTACGGCACCGAGAGATCTATAGAATCTCCTCTCTCTCGATATGAAGGTATTGAATGGTCACCCATCCACGGACCGACCTCAACAAGCGTAGGGTAACCTTTAATCGTCCGTTGCGTCAGTTATTATTTAGCCACGAGACACTCTAGGTGAGAATACACAGCGGCGGCGGCCCTAGAATTTTTTTGTGGTGATGCAAAATCTTTACGTGGCGCCCCTCTATGTACCATGTTCTTATTATGATATATGCAAATGCAGTTGCTTGCTTTCTTTTGCTTGTGGACGACTTTATAGTAAGTTACTATCATCAATGACTGGTGCCTGGTGGACTGTCCACCAGGCACCAGTCAAGTCGAGACGCTGAAATCAACCGAAATGCGAACACCAGAGTGGTCGCATTTCAGTTGATTTAGCGCCTCTCCAATGACGGCGCCCGGTGCCGTCGCACTGCTCGCACCGCCCTAGGGCCGCTACCTGCACCTTATTTGCATAACACACTATCAATGGGAATCTGAATCATTTTGAAGCAAATTGCTAAACCATTGCTTCATAAGTTCGAAAAATTTGTCTGCTCAACACGTAAATAACGCAATGAATGTTGTTGAACTGTCAAAATGAAACCAATTCCGATTGATAATGTGTTACGCAATTGCCCCGCTGAATACAAACTCTTTAATTAAAACGATTGCTAAAACAAAAAGTACCTTGTCTTAAAGTGTACGTTGGCGCCATTCATAAGCAAACATTCGACCATGTCCTGATTCCCATTCAGAATAGCTTCGTGCAGAGGAGTCTTCCCTTCCGAATCCTCCGCGTTGACATCGGCACCCATATCTGTTGAAGAAAATAATCTATATAAATAAAGTCGGGTTTGTACACCATTTATAACTGGATTTTTCATTTGTTGGATTTGTCTCCGCCCCGAATAGCAGAATAACTATAAAAACATGGGAAAATTTCACGATAAAATACGAACAAAAAATTAAGATAAATCATTTTCTTCTTCTTTTTTCTTTTTTTTTTTCATTTTCTTTTTTTTTCATATTTTTTAATCTGTACCTAATCTTTTGAGCAATAAAGTTTTTTATTATTTATTTCGTACATTCGTTCTTATTGATTCTATTCCAAGTGCGTCGGATTAGCTAGTTTCGTAAAAAAAAAACGCTTTCGGTAACCTGTACTTATTATTATTAGGTATGTGAAATAAAGGAAGAATAATTGTGTTTTCCTGATAAAAATATTAATTAAAAATTACTTTTATCACCATGTAACCTAAACCTACACTTAAAGCACGCTTTTCTGTGACTTAGGTAGGTAGTCCATTTTTACACAGAAACGCGTGCTAAGTGCCGGTTTAGGTCACACGAGCTATAAAATAGTATGCGTTATGGTCTAATTTCTCGCCGTGCAATGATGGAATACTTAAGTCACACGTATCGTAATGTAAAGACGCATCAAGTTACCCGAAACTGTCAAATTTTCCAAATCAACTTTGAACCATAAGCTGTAGCAATAAAGTTGAAAATCTATTAAAGAAATTTGAGAGATTGTAGTAGCTTGATGTGCTGGCGTCTATACAATTGAAGTTAAGTTTTCGGATCCAAATATACTGCAGCTGCTTGTCTTCGGGGCATTAAGAAATAACCGTTTTAAATAATGATTTATTTATTACTAGCAGCGCCCCGCGGCTTCACCCGCATAAGTGTCCCGTGAGAATATCGGGATAAAAACTATCCTATGTGCTTTCTCGGGACTCAAACTATCTCTATACCGAATTTCATCTAAATCGGTTCAGCGGTTTAAGCGTAAAGAGGTAACAGACAGGCAGACACTTTCGCATTATTATAATATTAGGTATGGATTAATTAATGGTAATCTGCTGTGTACAGCGCTGTGGGCTAAATTATTACCTACTGAAGTTACCTACGATTTTCTGTTTGTTACATTGCATAATGAAGCTGTTTGTTGTGCCTATTTAGTTAAATAAAAAAATAAAATGATATGAATGATATGTTATTTGTTTTTCTTAAAACTTAAACACTTAAGATTAATCGTATTTACTATTAATATTAAAAGAACAATTATTGTTCAGAATGAACATTATTCATGACACTATATCTACATACAATAAAAATGCAACTAAGAACATAAAAAATAAAATAATAATCAAAAATATAATTATAATATTATACTAATACAATTTATAAATCGAATAAGCATTTAGTCGATTATTAATTTCGAATGCGGAAAAGCATTTTCCCATCTCTATAATAAAAAAACAAAAGGGATCGACGATGTAATTCTATCTATGTTCGGGGATTTCCCGAGATACAATGTTGCATTACAATCTTTATAAATACGCAGAACTAATAGTGTGTTGTGTATGTTCGGGGATTTCCCGAGATGCAATGTTGCATAGTTACAATCTTTATAAATACGCAGAAGTAGGAATAAGTGTGATTCATTATTTACAATTATATCACTAGCATGTGTATTTGTTATCATATGTGTTTAGGTATTAGATTCGTTCAGACTTTCTGAGAACTGTACATTTACATAACTAAAAGAGGAGACTATAGAGGTAGGTAGGTTTGTCATAATATGTAATGTATGGATTCAGATAAGGTTCTCTGTCGTTTAAAGGATCATAAGCAAATTATAATGCAATGTTTGTTTTTATTCATAATACAATTTTATTTATGATCTGCGTTTTACATTTTTCTTGAGCGATTACAACAACTTAGATAAGGAAAAAAAGATTTTTTAAATGTGTTTTGTCCGCATTTCGTATTTTTATTTATTTTAAACACACATTTCATAAATATAATACATAAAAATATAATGAGAACTTATTTAATCGAAGTATTAAAATAAATTAAAAAAATATACATCCATTAGGTAATAAGTGGCTAATTTTTAAAACAATTTTCCATACTTTTTTATCACTTATAATCTTATGAGATATTAATTCATAAAAATACTAAGTATGTGAATTATTGTTTGGGGGTTTCCCATTTTCATTTGTATACTTATATACACTGGGAAGATAAAGTTAAGCTACATGCCAACACTTCATGCACATTTATTGGCAATTTCACAAGATATGACGTCACAATAAAATAAAACGCAACACAATAGAAAATGTTAAGAGGAAACGCGGTCACGTGGTCGTTGGCGTTCATTGCATACGTTAGTATATTGCGCGTGTTTGGTTTTTTGGCGTAATTATATTACAAAAAAAAAATACGCCAAAAAACAAAACATAGAGGCATGGCAGTGGTAGATATACCTACATTATATCGTTAAAAAATATTTGTAGGTAGTAGGTATGGAATGGATGCCAACGACCATGTGACCGCGTTTTCCAGTATAAGCCACCCTCTTAATGTACGGAAAGCCTATATTATGGAAGGTCAGCTTATACTGGATAATTTATAGCATGTAGGTCGTCATGTGTGGTAGGTACCTACTACGTATTATTCTACGTGATGCAACTAAAAGTACGGTTTACTTTCGAAGAGCGGCCCCTACATAGCGGCCTTCATGAAAATTATGGCACCAGGGTTTGGCTTTACGGTGGTTTTTTACGGTGTCAAAATACGCTCTCTAATCCTATACCTACTAATGTTTCATTGACGTCATACGACGGCAAATTGCAGACGTTATGTGGCGGCTGGCGGCCACCGCTGTCTTAGGGAATCCTAGCTTAAGAAAGTACTGCAGACTAAACAAAATTTTTATTACTTATTGCATATCGCCACGTTAAATATTTATTGCGCATGGGCCGTTAGAAACAATAACAATGTGACATTAGTCATAGAAAAATAAATAATAGGCACCTACTTCGTAATAGGAAACTAGGTAGGTACTTTCCACGTCCAATTTGTGACGTAATTGCGTAACACACTTACCACGGCCATGCCTTTTATTTTGACAGTTCAACAATATTCATTGCGTAAAGGTACACGATTCAGTGAGCTACGCCGCGCTGCGCCGCGCTACTCCGCGCGGCGTAACTCGACGTAGTAGACACTGAATTGTGTACCTTTTAGTGTAGTAGATAAGGTCTTTAATTGTATTTCTATCTTGAAAACTGCGCGTCGCGTCGCGTCTCGGTGTGAACTGACCCTAAGTAGTTGTAATCATTTCATTGGCGTCGCGACGCCACGTACATTTGAAGTTCCTATTTGTTTTTCTTTTCAGTCACAATTATATTATGCACTGCCTATTACTATCACTGAACTTAGATGTCTACACATCATTATTTTACACCATTACACAAATAAAATTACATAATGATTATACAATGTATACAAAGAATAATAAAATTGTGCTTAACCTACTTCTGAATCTACAAATAACATTTATAAAATTAACTTATTTTATACTGTTACTTAGCATAGTATAATCAGCCTATAAAGTTCCCACTGCTGGGACACAGGCCTCCTCTCGGTGAGAGGGAGTGGGTTGTGCCTTGTACCACTCGGGCCCAGTGCGGTTGGTAGACGTCGCATGTCTTCGACACACACACACCGTTACTGCTTGGCCAGACTGGCGGGCGCAGGGCGGGCGCGGTGCGGCGAACTCAAACATAATGAACTTCCTTTGAGTGTCCATAGTGGGCACGCGGGTGGTGGTGAGCGGCGTGGGAAACTAGTTCGAGCTTTTTCTAGTAAAAATAAGTCTTCTTCATCCATATTATGTTTTAACAAACACTGGACACGACAACAAGCAGAACGCAGCCGCGCTCCAGTGCGAACAGGCAGCCCGCGCGCGTTCCCGCACCCGCGCCCGCGCTCCAATCTGGCCAAACACTACTGTTAGGTATTTATTAATACAAAAATGCCAATCTTACAAATCCGTCTAATCTTAAAGCTATAACACAGTTCAATTAAGCAGCCTCAATAAATTGACACAAACTAGGTTAAAATACGAATAAGCTAGAAAAAGCAATTCTTAAAAAAATAAAATGTAAGTAGGTCCTGTAATACTTTTTTTTTTAATAAATTTTCACCAATTTTTTTTTTAAATACCGCCTCGCTTGTTTAATGACAATATAATTTCCAAAAAGGCTTATCACAACAAATTGTATCACATAATTATCACTGAATTTCCAATTCGCCATTTTCTTACGTTCAATAATACCTAATCCTTAATTTACATTAGCTTTACGTATTACGTAGTAAGTCAACAGGATAGCTTTTCAATGTAAATTAAAATTCGGTATAGTCGTCCTCGCAATAGCTTTACCACCCTAAGGTTGAATGTCACTTGTACCTACGTCATCAAACGACAAGGTCTATTTTTTTATGTGACAGTATCTTCGATCAATAGTACTATTATTGATCGAAGGACAGTATGATAGTTTCAACCTTATTTATGTTATGTATCACAAGGATTTGTTGTCAAAAGTGGTAAACCAATGGTCGACTATACCTATGTCAGTACAAGTTTACAAGTAAATTATGTATTTAGTGATGCAGTCATGACAGAGAGCTATAAGTAATTGTCTCGTTTTTGCAATCCGCGGGATAATTGCGTAACATACATTGCGTTACCCCAGTTTTCTAAGTTTATTTCGCCATTTCTTCTCAGGGGTAGTCACGATTGGAAATATCGACTCCATCTAGTTTATTTTTTTATGCTTTTAACTGGTTGAATTCCGTAATTACAGAAACAATTAAAAAGCTATTGTGTCTCGCGTGGATCCACGCACATACGAAACGAAGGGTATGGCGTGTAAAAGTGATTCTGATAAGAATTGGCGTGTAAAAGTGATTCTGAAAAAGAAGAAAGTTCATTTCATTTCACATATAATGACAATTGACGCAATTTCATTCATTTTTACAGTTCAGTAACTCATTGCGTTTTTTACGTTGTTGAGCAGACGAATTTATGAAACCTATGAAGCAATGGATTAGTAACATCCTTCAAAACTCTCGGATTGCAAGTGTGTTACGCAATTATAGTGCTCTATAATTCTGTAGTTTCGATCAACAACAAAAATTGTATGTACTTGTCTTTCATGAACAGCATAATATGTTCCATTTAGTTGTACATATATACAAAAATAAATCTTAGACTAAAGTTCGTGGCACCAGCTCTGCAGATGAAACACTCTTCTCAATTGGAGTCTGTATTATTATTACTCGCCGAATCTAAATTTTGAATTAATCCTAAAGAATAAAATAAAGACATATTAAAGAGAACAAAATCCAAAATAAAATAAATGTTTATCAATCTGTCATATAGTGCGCGCAATTTCGAGGTTTTGTGGAGACCTTCGGGAGGCAGTCGCCTGTAATCTTTAAATTAGTCCATAAATAACCCTCATTCCCTTCCTGATCGTCTGGACAGGACAATTCAGGAAATTCTTGACATTCTTAGGATTTCAGGACATCCATACCGACGTCACGACCTATCAAAAACAAAGAAATAAAGAAAAGAAGGTTCTAACCTAACATCTTCTTGACGATACCCTCGTCTCCTTGCTTGATACCGTACAGCAGCAGAGAAGAGAAGACGTTCTCCGCGACTTCGTTCAGCTTCTTTGGTGACTGGATGTTGAGGCTCATGCCCAGGGCTTCTTTGAGGGATTGGTCCTAGGATGGTAGCAGTTGGTTAAAATATGAAGGCGGTACGTATAGTACACTAGTACGACCTAAGTCAAGCACCTCGGCAATCTTCGTGCTTCTCAAATTGATTCGGAAACACGAAGATTGTCGAGGCGCATAACTTATATCGTACTACTGTATTAGGTACAGTCAACAAAACAGATAAGTATGCAGGATCGTCGGATATAGTTGAAGTTTATAGTGATGTTGTCTGCTGATAAATGAGCTGTTTGTTTTATATTAATAAAATTAAATTTTATTCGAGAACATCAATCGGTTTCTCGGCTAGCACGACAGCCGTAAAACGAAAAAAAAAAAAACGTCACGACTTATGGTGACGACAAATCATGTGGCGTAATTGCGACTATCTATCGTAGCCACGTATCAAACATACGTACACACGTTCATTCACGACTAATGTGCAAACGACAAAGTGACTGCCGTGAACAGTAATAATGTCGTCACGTTCGAATGGGAACAGCTAGATACGACAGTCGTTCAACGATAAAATATTTCGACGACACAGTGACGATAAACAGTCGATATAATGGGAACAGCTAGAGACGACAGTCGTCTAACGATAAATTAATCGTCACGACATAGTGGGAACGCTCCCTAACCTATCACCCAGAGCGGGAGGGGTCATTTGATGATATCCCACCCCTAAAAAAAAAAGTTGACCTATCGTGCATTTATACCACTGTAATCATCAAAGGACTTAGATGGTACAATTTTACAATCACACTTTGCCGATAGTAAAATAGATCCGATATAGGCAAGGTTCATGATCCCTCTGCTCCTATCCCAATTAAATCAGGGTGGGTGACGTATCTACGTATTTTTCGTCCATATTACTCTATTAGCCGTCGGCGTCACCTTGCTCACTGTTCACTTCCAAACTCAAACTCAAACTCAAAGCATTTATTTCAATTAAACCATTTTACAGGCACTTTTGAATTGTCAAGAAGTAGGTCAGTCAGAAAAATGTGAAGCTAGTTGCCCATTCCAAAGCGTAGGTACCTATGGAGAAGAACGGACAAGAAACTCCATGGACACTCTTTTTAAATAGCCTTCTTAGCCATACCTATCACGTTTCCTCTTAAGAGAGATGAGCTAGGTAACCCGCGAAATTCAAATACCTATTCTTAGGTTTTTTTTATATTTGATAAAATAGTAATTCAATAGGATTATAATATGAACTTACGGAGGTTGTATTGATGATTTTAATGATTATAATTCTGTAAAGTCATATAATATGGTATGCCCACAAATTATTTTTAAAAAAATCAGCTGTTCCATACATTTTGTCGATTTAAGTGAACACAAATGTATGGAATAGCAGATTTTTTTTTCGCGATTTCAATGTTGGTCCCATAAAAAAAGTTGTTCAAAATGATGAGTACAATGACCCCTTTTCGGGTTTAGTATAAACAAAAACTAATGTTGTAGTTTAATCAATACTTATTCAACATGACACTGGCCTGCAAATTGCAAAAAAACGTAAGGAAAAAACATCATTCAAGTGTCGAACATTTTACACCCAAAAATGTAAGTACCGGCCAGAAAAAAAAAGGACTGTTTTGTTTTGTTATATGAAATGTCATCTTGAGCATTTTTTACTATGAGGTTAATTGTAGACTTTCGCATTAATATTAAAAAAATACTCAAGATGTTATTTCCCATAAGAAAACAGTACTTATTTTTCTAGCTGGTAGGTACTGGCCAGAAAAAAAAAGTTTCGTACCCAAAACTTAAAGTGCCGACTTTAATTTTGGGGTACGAAACGCCTCCTCGTGTCATGAATTTCGTGGGCTACCCTGGCGCTTCCCCCTTAACACTGCCTCTTTTCTGATTCATGCAACACTTTTCTCGTCACATCGCGAAACTATCAACGTTTTACATCGAGAAAGTGCAATAAAACCGGTAAATCAAGGTAATAAAATGTGCGGCAAAATTACATAGCTACAGTTATCGCACGTGGCAAATATGGATGGCAATAATGGCAAACTTACTTGAATGGACATAGAGGACAGGTTGGTCAGTTCTCCTCTGATGTTCAGGCCCATCATCTGTAAACAAGAACATGTTGAACAACAGGAATCGTGCAAATCGGACTACTCTGGAGAAAGATATGCGAGGTCATTGTATACAAAAAATACATACATAGGTATATGTATATTTTTTTTATTATTTACGCATCGACTCGAAAACCTTCTCCTTTTTTTCGTCGGTTAAAATGGCTTCATTTACGCTCCACACCGCAAATTATCTTTGCAAGAGTTTACATAGTATTTTTTAATAGACTTCAAAATGGAGGACATTACAGGACATTAAAATGGCAAGTGACATTAATTGCAATTGACATTAACATTGTAATTGGAATATATTTTGATACTCACGTCAATTTTCTGCGCGAAGCTCAGCTCAGTCTTCGTCAACACATACGACAGTTTGGTGAGGGCAGCTTCTGGGGTCATGTCATATCCTGAGACCACGCCTGCCTTCGCGATCGCCTGTATTGAACAACATCAGTAGCAGTAGCATCATCACCTTGAATAACGGTAGACAAGTCCACAGATGAACCGTAGAGCCTACACTTCTTCAAACTTTAATGAACAAGTTTTGTTACTGCAGAATCCAATTTTTTTTTTTAATTTGTTCATATATTTGAAGGCAGATAAACTATTATATTTTATTTCATCAACATCTTATCATGTTCATCATTAGTACGAGAACATAAAAAGAGTACCTATGATGGTCTGTTAAAAAAACCGGGCAAGAGCGAGTCGGACTCGCGCACCGAGGGTTCCGTACCATCATATGTTTTTAAATTTTCATCGGCGAAGCCTATATTCGTCAGAGAATTTTAACACTACGCACTGCGGTGTAGAATATTGCAGTTTTATGTCAGCGCCATCTCTTGACAGATAGTGGAACTCATGTAACTTTTGTTGATGATTTCTGAAAAGTGTACTATGTATTTAGAGACTTCATTTTATTTTTCCTGTAATCTTTAAGTACATAAACTTCTATCACATAGAATTATTTCAGATTTTTCTCTTTGCAAACTTCGGAGATAAGGGTAAAAGTTATCAGATCTCATGTAGAGCCAAGCGTGTAGAGTTAGAAACTCTACACGCCCTAATTTCACAAACTCTACACCTTAGTCAAAGTATGTGGCTTGGCCGTTTCGCTACCATCACATGGGCGTAAGGTGAAACATTTATTCACTGTTCATTACTTTTCTGATATACAATAGTTCTTGTAGTAACGAAACGGCCAAGCCTCATATTTTGACTAAGGTGTAGAGTTTGTGAAGTTAGGGCGTGTAGAGTTAGAAGCTTGGCTCTACATGAGATCTGATAACTTTTTGGCAGTGCGAGCCATATGCAGTGCCGTAAATAGGGCGGTGCCAGCGGTGCCCAGGCACAGGGCGCAGACCCTGAAGGGGCGCAGAAATGACTGGTCATAAATAAACAAATAATAGGTATTGTTAGTGACCCAGGTCTGGACCTGGGTCACTAACAATAGGTACCTATTATTTGTTTATTTATACGTGTGGATTCGCGTCGTCCGCGTATATTCTTCTTACAAATAAATAATAATCGTAAAAGTTTGTGAAGAATGTGATATCGAAGACGATTTTCCTGAAAAGCGTAAAAAGCGTCTTCACTCGCGTAAAGAGGTCGGCAAGCTCTTTGAGAGATTGATTGCGGGCCACCCCGTCGGGCACCTGGTGAGGACGGGGCCGGATCTGGCGGACAGCCAGTTTGACTTCCGCAAGGGGCGCTCGACGGTGGACGCCATCATGCGCGTGAGAGCCCTCACTACGGGGGACGCGGTGTCCCGGGGTGGGGTCGTCGTGGCGGTGTCACTCGACATCGCTATCGCGTTTAACACCCTGCCCTGGAGCTGCAGTGTTGTGGAGCCACTCCGGTATCACCGGGTGCCGACCTACCTCCGTCGAATAGTCGAGGCGTATTTGACGGACAGAGCCGTCATCTACCCCGGTCGCGACGGAGAGTGGAACCGGCGAGAGTTGTCGTGCGGTGTACCGCAGGGATCAGTTCTGGGGTCGTTCCTATGGGACATCGGCTACGACTGGGTGCTGTGGGCCGACCTCCCTGATGGCGTCAGCGTGGTTTGCTACGCTGACGACGCGCTGGTCCTGGCGCAGGGGAGGTCGCATCAGGCGCGGCCGACGCGATGACACGCGGGGTTGCGATAGTCGTGGAGAGGATCCGGCAGTTGGGCCTCGAGGTGGCATTGCATAAGTCCGAGGCCATGTCGTTTCATGGGCCCCGGAACGCGCCACCATCGGGATCCCAACTGACGGTAGGAGGGGTTCATATTGCCGTCGAGACGACGATGAAATACCTGGGTCTCATGATCATCCTCGACAGCCGGTGGAACATCGTCGAGCACTTCCGACGTTTGGCCCCCAAACTAGAACGGGCCGGGACCGCCTTCAAGCGCCGCCTTCTTGCCCAACCTGAGGGGGCCAAACGCCTCCTGCCAGAGGCTTTACGCGGGGGTCGTGCGGTCCATGGCCCTGTACGGGGCCCCGGTGTGGGCGCGTTCACTGCGGCGGCGAGCCGCCCACTACCTGAACGCGCCCCAGAAGGCTTATCAGGGGCTACCGCACGATCTCGGGCAAGGCGGCAAGCTTCCTTGCCGGACTACCGCCATGGGATCTGGATAGTCCTCGCGCGCCTGTATTAGTGGCGCGCGGAGGCACTACGCCGGGGGTAAATCCGCTTCCGCAGCAAATCGCGGAGCGGACGGATCTCCGGCGTGACCTCATGGCGACATGGAAAGAACGACTGTCGCAAGTTCGCAACCCAGCGCAGGGCACTCCACGATAGTGGCGATAAGACCCCTCTTTGAGGAGTGACTAGAGAGGCACCACGGCGCCCTCACCTACCGCCTGACGCAGATCCGCCTGACACGGAAGTTTTGGGAGGTTCCTGCACATCATCAGGCGGGAGGAAACGCCCGGTCGTCACCATTGCCAGGATCGCCCAGAGGACACAGTGGAGGTCTGTCCCGCTTGAGCGGAGCACCGCCGTTTCCTTGTAGAGGCGATCGGCAGCGGCGGCGACCTCTCGCGTCCGGCCCTGGTGTAAGCCATGGTCCGGGGCGAGAGGGAGTGGGAGGCAGTCACCTTCTTCTGCGAAGCAGTCATGCGAGCAAAGGAGGTGGCGGGACGGCTCAGGGAAAGGGCCTCCCGTCCCAGCCGCCGCGGGAGAAGCTCCGGGCGTCGGGAGCCGCGTGACGACTCCCGGCCTCCGTAGGCGTAGACCTGCGGGCGGAGAGTAATGGGTAGCTCACCGTCCGATCAGGACCAGGCCCGTGCCGGACGGCGCGTACGTGTTCCACGCGCGCCTTAAAGAGATGTCAGCATCGAGGAATGGGCCCCTTAGGACCGAAGCCTGCCGGGTCAGCGGGATATTGTCCGAAAGGGTTACCGCTGGCCCGGAACATAAAGGGCTAAGGAAGGAACACGGGTGGGTTTTAGTCAGTAAGAGTCTGACACTCCCTTCTGCTCCACCCAGAGCGGGTCAATTGATGATTTCCCATCCGAAAAAAAAAAAGGGCGCGGATATAGCAGCTCGCACCGGGCGCATAAAAGGCTAATTACGGCACTGGCCATATGTTATCTCGTCTTGGCAACATTTTACATGAAAATGTTTTTGGTGGGATTTCTCTTTACTGAGAGTTTGCATAACAATTTCTACTGAGCAGGCTTTGTTTACAGTTTCATTAGATACTTTTGAAACAGACTATAGGTAGGTGCACTCACGTGCATTGCTACGCAAACTTATAGACCAAACCGACGCATTTATAGTAGACCGATAACATCGTACAATACCTCATTACATGAAAATCACGCGAGTTTTATTACTAACGAGAGAATAAACATAAATCACCAGTAAGTAACGCTACATAAACGGAGCTACCGAGGGCTAATCCAGAACGCAGAAAATCCTATTATAATTTTAATGTGATGTTTGTTACTCAATCATTGAGTCACCCTATTTAAAGTTTCTATATTTATGTCTGTAATTTATTTATATGGTGTACATAATAAAGGCATTCTATTCTATTCACGCAAAATCGGCTGAACGGATTTGTATAAAATTTTAACCTGGGGGGCATAAAGAATATACTTTTTGTCTCGGTACATGACATAAACGCGGGTGAAGCCGCCGGTTATAATATAAATGTGTTGTCATTCTTGCAGTATGTACCAAATAGTTATACTTCCTGCTAAAATGGATGTGTGACCTGATTTAGGTGAAACGCGATGGCTGCCCAATATTTTTAACTTGATCTAGACCTTCTCAATCATCAAATATCACGGACTGTCGAATTGCCTGATAAAGTAAAGTCTAAGGCTTCCTACAGGCTTCCTACTTTCCGTACATGACGCCGGAGCCACACCGGGCGGCGACGGACCGCAAGTTTGTGTATACAAAGAATATCGCCTCAATGCGGGGCATATGCGGTTTCCGTGCGGTGCATACACGATATTCATTCGTATACATAAATATGCGATCCGGCACCGGTCCGACTCGGGCGTCATGTACAGGAAGCAGGACTACAGTACCTATCTAAAGAATAGTAATACGCCGAAATCGAAGCGTAGTTTCCGAAACTTAAACCGAGACCTTATCATGCTTAGATTAAAAGATTGCCCCATGAATATTTATAATGTACAATTTCGTCATTTTATAAGCTACCGTATGTAAGTAAGACCATCCGTTTTTAGATATAATAAAGTGATTAAAACTTCTCAATTTTTATTGACACCCAGTTAATTGTTTGGCGCCTACCCCGGGGTTATCTTAACTTTTTATTAGGGGTTATCGTTTGTCAGTAAATTCGGTATAAGGCACTGTTACTTTAATTTCATCACTTCCCTAGCCCCATTTTAATCAGTTTTGTAATATTATAAGTTGCTCATGGTTACAAAACTTGATTAGCACTTATCTTTCAACAATCTTTACGTAGAATACTTTCTGGATCATCTAGTTATGCTGCATCAAAATAATTTGTTAAAATTAAACTGGGAATCAACACTGTTTTAAGGAGTCCCCAAGACGCCCGCCCCCTTCTCAGCTAAAACATTAGGAAGCAAGGGCGGATCCAGCTTTCGCGCCAGGGGGGGGTCACATAGTCGTGGTCAAGTCATAAGAAGTTTTAATTAAATTTTGATAATAATAGATACAAGTAAAAAGTAGGTATTTTATTAATAAATGTAAGTACTGTACTTAAAAATACCTACCAATAGTTAAATAACGAAAACAATTTTTCTTTTACATCTTCTCCCGAAACGCGTTATCACTTCATCTAAGTACTTCAAAGTTGAAAAGTTAAAGTTTTTAAAGTTTTCTATACTTTATTACTTACTAAAGTGTAGTCGTACCATAAATTAATAACAACTGCATGTTTAAGATGTTTTTATTTGTAGGTCTGAAATCCTAGACAATTTACAAAAGAAAAAGGATCAGGAGAAGGGGTCGCAGATCCCAAATTACCAGCAGCAGCTTGCTAAAGGTTAGATCTAGCTAGACGTTAGTCGAAACAAAGCGCGCGCAAGTGTCACACGAAATGTGACATATGAAAGGTGGCGTGGCGGCGCGATAAAATTCAAATTTTCGATGCGTTCGTTCCCGAATAATGCGTTTGCCGTCAAAAAAAAGTATTATATTAAATTGATTAAATATTGAAAGTTCTTAATAAAATCCCTCTGGTCTGGGTCCTCCTGGACCTAGCCCAGGGGGGGGTCATGACCCCCATGACCCCCCCCCTGGATCCGCCCTTGTTAGGAAGTGGTCACCTTCCTAATGTTTGAGCTGGGCAAACACCAGCAACATGTCTATCTGAACAGTTTGAAGAACTTGTAATTCGATATACAAGAAAAGAAACCAAAGTCAAAATTATAGATCCTCGTGTAGGTACCTATTAGAGAACAATGGCCTCTCGTCAGAGCAGTGGGGGCCATTTGCTAGATATTTCATTCCATACTTAATCGGAACATGTCTACTTTACAATGCAATAAAAATATCACAACTCGCTCAAAAAACAAGTGATTTTATTTTTAAACTAGCTGCGCCCCGCGGTTTCACCCGCATATGTTTCGATCCCGTGGGAATATCGGGATAAAAAGTATATGTTAATCCAGGGTGTCAGCTACCTCCATACCAATTTTTTTCAAAATTGGTCCAGCCGTTTGAGCGTGAAGAAGTAACAAACATATAAACACACACTCACACACAAACTTTCGCCTTTATAATATTAGTGTGATGAAATAGTGCACTCTTATTGAGACACCCTTTATAACAGCAAATTCAAATGTTGTTAATAGAACCTAAAATACTGATAGTTTTCAAGATTTGGGTTTTAAAGAATATCAAGTTATTTTTAACTTACCTGCCCAGTCTTATAAAGAGCAGCAACAGACCCAGTATTGCACTGTGTAATATTAACTATGATCACTCCCCTCCTCACGGCTTTCTCAATCACCTCTAGAACGTCGGGTCTGTTCGACGGGATGTTTCCAGCACCATATGTCTCCATCACCAGACCTAGGAGGAAAGTGATGGAGTGAAAGAATGTGCAGAGCTCTGAAGGCCAATTATTATTCTCGTACTTAAAAAACGTTCAAATTCAAGTCGTAAAATAAATTAATTTCAACAATTATCACTTGTCAAATATGTATTATAAGCTAACTGTATTTTTGACAGATACAGACTGAAATGAGAAAGAGAATGTTCATAAAAATACGGGAAATGCTCCTCTGGTATGTGATGTGTGAATGGTGAATGAGTGGTTAGTTTATAGGGAGATCGTGGTATGAGTTGAGAACATCCACAGTGTGTTTTTAACCACAGATTGAGTGTAAATCGATAGGAGTCCAAAAATTATTCCCGCTGAAGAAAGTATTTTTAAGGGAAAAATAAACGAGAGATCAAGATGAGGCTAGAAAAAAAGTATTAAAATGTTATTTTTCCCGTTTGTAAATCTATCTATCTATAATTATATAAAAAAAATCAATTGCCGTGCATTCGTCTTGCAAAAACACGAAAATGCGTCGACCGATTGTAATGAAACTTTGGTAAGTTGTTGATACGCGCCGCAGAAGGAACCTAATAAAAAAAAATGGTATTGCAACGCATTTGTATTCCGGGCATTAGCTAGTAAAAATAGATTGGAACAACCTGCGAAAAAAATGGAAATGGAAGTCTTGCTTTTATGAAAGTTTGTAAAGCTTAAGGTGAATGCGCAGTGGCAGACCGCGAAATTCAAGTTTTGTTACGTTTTTTGCAATTTGCAAGTCAGTGTCAGGTTGTATCTTGATCAAGATATGATTCGCGACTCTAATAGATACCCCTACTTATGTATTTACAGAATTATAGTCATTAAAATATCTATTAGATTGTATTAATGATTCTAATGCTTATAATTCTGTAAATACGTACCTGTTATAGTCGCGAATCATACTTTGATCAAGATACAACCTGACACTGACCTGCAAATTGCAAAAAAACGTAAGAAAATTTGAATTTCGCCGCCTAACACTGCGCATTCACCTTAACTGCAGCTATCGACATGGATACGGATGACAATAATAATGTCAAAAACCTTTCAACATACCCTGGATAGGTGGTTGACAAGCAGACTTCACAGCAGCAGTGCTAATACTAGGGAACATCCTCAGTAGACCAACGTTCTTAGACATATTGGCGTGAACATTGAACCTTTCGATGACACTGGGCTTAAAGATGGCCGTCTTATTGAGTTCCATGTCCAGGCCCACCTTGACGAGAGGCACGGCGTTCGGAGAGTCAAAGGCGAAGAGGTTGTTCACGGAGATCTTGCGAGTTCTATAATAAATGGTGTTTAATGTGCTTGTGTTACCAACAAAACACTCAATGACCAAAGGTGTACGATTGGCAGCAACATACTCTTGTTTATTAATGTCATCAGGCTATCACCAAATCATTTGACATGCTTGGAATATGATGTTATTGTTTATGAAAGATCATCGCGTCTCGCTCGGGTTTTGCGTAAGAGAGATCTGTTAATGTTAAAATACACTAAACACAGCTTCATGTTTCTGAAATTATTGCATTTGAAATAAAAGAGAGCGATATATCAATCTCTATTTCTATGATGTTGGTTGTAATGTTACGGTTAGTCACAGAACAGAAAAAACTGTGACGGTTGTAACTAGACTGATGTGCATGGTGTGTGCGCAGAAGCAGATGTAATGCGAAACTCCGCAAAACTCGGGGTATGCGGCGGCCTACTTGCGACTTCTGCTGTTTTTTTCTGTTCTGTGCGGTTAGTGAAATGCTTGACAATCCGTCACCATGCGTACCGCTCTGTTGCTACATTTCTGTTACAATGGGACTAATATAAAGATATTATTACAAGTGTCGTACCGGTTACCACGAAAGAGTTTGCCATAAAAGAAGATGGCGACTTCAGGGATGTTGAAGCCACCAGCGATGATGAGCGATGACACAAAGTTGTCCACGCCGTCACTCCGAGGCTCGAAGATTGGGATCTGTTGTGAACAAAATAACATGAATTTTAGCAATGTATAGATAGTAATTTTAGCCTCTCTCAGAAACTGCAACGTTGCGCACGATTCGCTTGGCATAGTATCGGTGTCTTTAGAAAACCAGTATTCGCAATAGTTATGTTAATACACACACAGTTCAAAGTGCGGACTAAAACTTTATCATCACCATCGTGTACTATACTTTGTCAAAACTTTAGCTTTGCATTTGTACACATTTTCGAAAATAGGTGTCGCACCATAAATAAAAACATTAATAACCATACACGGACGTTAACAAAACAAACATTAAAAAAAACATACGGGTCTTTGACAACCTCATCGTTTTTTAAGTCAGCTAAAAAATAGCATTGATTGAATTAGTTTTGCGCCATAATAGACTTTAATTGGTAGATTTATTTAATTTAGTGCCAATTGAAGAGACTTGGGCCATCTATTTATTGAGGCGTTAAATAGGTGCACAGTTTTTTCCTATATTTATAATACATTTGTAGAATGTGTCTGTGCGAATGGTATATTTTATGAAAAATTGAAAAAAATTATCATGCACAGGTCGAAGTTTCAGACATAATTCTCAATAGAACAGTCTTGTTGTAAGTGACCTTGAGTATATGACAGTCTTCGTTACACTTGTGTAGACCGACCAGCTTTCATAACATTCGTGGAGACCTACGACAGACTTCGTAGCACTCGTGTAGCGCTACGTCAGCCTTCGTAGCACTCGGGCAGACTACGGCAAACTTCGTAGCAGGCATGTAACCCTACGACAGACTTCGTACCATTTGTATGACGCTACGACAGACTTTGTAACACTAGTGTAGATCTACCTGCGATCCAGTTAGCACCACAGCCTTGCCGAGGTTTTCAAACATGAAGGAGAGAGCGGACGCTGTATAGCAGAGCGTGTCTGTACCATGAAGGATTACGAAACCGTCGTATTGTTCGTAGTACCTCTGGAATAGGAAGTAATATTAATAATATTCTCTTTTACAGAAATTAACATCTGCGAAATGGTTCAAATTCAGTTGAAGACCGTATCAAATAACAGTATCGCCAAATCTTGGAATAGTAAGCCTCATATTGTTAAAACTCACATAATAATATCAACGCGCAATACACTCGTATGTTTTTAAACAAGCCACTTCAAAAAGATGAAATTTAAAAAAAAACACAAATCATAAATTGAATAAAAGCCATATTTAGGAAGAAACCAGCATAGCTATTCACAACCGTTCGATACGCTTCCGTGCCGCATCTAACATCAATCAATGTTTATCAAAAAAGTCCTCTAAAGGCTGTTCACAAAGCTAAAATCCGATCATTTTGTCAGTTTAAATCGAATAGACGACCACCATTCTTCCGAAAGTATTTGCTGTCAGGAAGGCAAGGCAAAATTAGTCATTGAAATTGTGTCATTTGCGTTATGAATAGCTATGCTGACCCGCACCCTAATTGCGTAACACACTATTACTCTCAATTTGAATAATTTTGAAGCATATTTCTAATCCATTGCTCCAAATGTTCGAAAAATGTGTCTGCTCAAAATCGCAAATAACGCAATGAATGTTGTTCAACTGTCAAAATGAAACCCATTGCTACTGATAGCGTGTTACGCAATTACCCCGCAGCATAAAACTACTTAAATAATGATTGCACGATCATTGCCTTTTACCTTAATATCTTTAGCTATTTTGATCCACTCCTCTTCAGTCATATCCGATGAGTCTAGCAGAGGATCATACTCCTTGACTTCGTATAAAATTCTCCAGGCAATATCATTGGTTTCTAATGAAATAAGAATAATTCAAATTATAAGTAAAAAGTTGTCAACATAGCTCAGAATAAGCAAGCTGAACTGGCAATGGGCCAGCCATGTTGGGTTGGGGTAGACGTGTTCTTGAGCGGAGACCGCAAATCGGCAAACGTACGGTAGGACAAGGCTAGGTGATCTTCGCAGGAGCTGGATGAGAGTTGCCGAGAATCGAGCTAAATTGCGTGCAATTGGTGATGCCTATGTCCAGCGGTGGAGATGCTGTAAGCTCGTGATGATGATGACGATGATAAGTAATAAGCACTGATTCCGCAATCGTAAACGAAGCAAAAGGAGTATGAGACCTCGTGGTGGACTACGGCCCACTACCACTTACTGAGAGAAGGCCTGCGTTCCTGTAGTGGGAACATTATAGGCCGATAATGTATGTATAATGATAATGTGTGTGTAATGAACTTACTTGGTAACACAAAGAAGGACTCCAGTGTTTTATCAGCAGAACACTTGTTAACCATTCTCATGTAGTAGTTCTCGTCATGCAGCTGTGGGTACTTCCGGATCGAGGGTTTGAACATGTTCTTTCCCGGAGATAGTCCTGGTAACAGAAATACGAAGATAACATACATGTTAGGGGCTGTTCATTTATTACGTAAGACAATTTTAACCAATTTCTGAGCCCCCCTCCCCCTAAGTAAGAAAAAATAAGACTTGAATGAACACCTCCCTTTGAATCTTACGTAAGTTTAGTATCTAGCAAAATTGCAAAGAAAAAGTTGCAAAATTTTATTAAAACTTATAGGTAATTTTTGCTTAATTTTGTGATCTTTTTTTTTTTTTTTTGCGGATGGGAAATCATCAAATGACCCCTCCCGCTCTGGGTGGAGCGGAAGGGAGTGTCAGACTCTTACTGACTAAAACCCACCCGTGTTCCTTCCTTAGCCCTTTATGTTCCAGGCCAGCGGTAACCCTTTCGGACAATCCCGCTGACCCGGCAGGCTTCGGCCCTATGGGGCCCCTCCTCGATGCTGATATCTCTTTGAGGCGCGCGTGGAACACGTACGCGCCGACCGGCACGGGCCTGGTCCTGATCGGACGGTGAGCTACCCATTACTCTCCGACCGCAGGCCCGCGCCTACGGTGGCCGGGAGTCGTCGCGCGGCTCCCGACGCCCGGAGCGTCTCGGAGGCTCTCTCCCTGAGCCGTCCCGCCACCTCCTTCGCTAGCATGACTGCTTCGCAGAAGGAGGTGACTGCCTCCCACTCCCTCTCGCCCTCGCCTCTCGCTACTTTTGTGATCTTACGTAAGAATAATCTAGTCTCCTCCCACCCCCATGTAAGAAAAAATAAGACTTGTTTGGACCCCTCCCCGTCCTCAAATCGTCTTACGTAATAAATGAACAGCCTCTTACTGTGACAAGACTGGAAGAAGTAACTGTTCGATGCTCGGTCAATGAGGCGTGAAAAATGACCATGGGTACCCACGATCTTTCTATGATCAATTACTATGGGCACACGATCTTTCTATAAGATCAATTACCATGGGCACCCACGATCTTTCTATAAGATCAATTACCATGGGCACCCACGATCTTTCTATAGGATCAATTACCATGGGCACCCACGATCTTTCTATAAGATCAATTACCATGGGCACCCACGATCTTTCTATAAGATCAATTACCATGGGCACCCACGATCTTTCTATAAGATCAATTACCATGGGCACCCACGATCTTTCTATAAGATCAATTCATCGTTCATTCCTTCCTGCCCTTTTTCCAATTCATTTGGTATTACGAAGAAATGAGGAAAATGTCGTGAGGAGAGTTTTGAGTATGGATGTCGATGGCTACAAGAGTAGGGGAAGACCAAAGAAACGATGGATGGAATGTGTGAATGATGATATGGTTAGAAAGGGGGTGACTACCGAGATGACGACTAATAGAGAAGTATGGAAGAAAAAGACATGTTGCGCCGACCACAAATAGATTGGGATAAGGGCAGGAGAATGCCATCGACATTCCCAAAACTTTCCTCGCGACATTTTCCTCTAGAAGATCAATTACGGGAGAAAAATAGGGCTTCAATAAAGTCCTATCGATAGACTGCTCCAAATCAATCCATCTAGTCTTTCCCTAATTACGTTGGGGCTTCCAGTCTAACCAGATGCAGCTGAATATCAGTATTTTTCCCCAAAATACAGGTCCAGGCCTAGTTTGGGGGTTAGGAGTTAGAATCAGTTTTGTGGTAATACATTCGTGTTTATTTTATGATGACTGGTCTGGTTTGTTGCAATTCTAAGTGTATTTTTTTTTTTTTACATGGAGCGCCTGCCTATCTGACCTCCACAACCTAGCTTCTGTTGGGTAACTCGATACCCCTTGGTAAGACTGGTTGTCAGACTTTTAGGCTTCTTAGTACCTACGCGTAACGATAAGGCGACTGCCAAAGATCTACGAATGACGAGGCACGGAGGGATAATTAATTGATGATTACCCATGCACGATCGACCCGTGTGGCTGTTATTACTTGGCCACGAGAACCATTAGATAAATACTCGTAAATAAGAAAGGTAAAAACATCGATTGGACCACCAATATAACCATATTGTAAACAATAATAACCTATAGGTGAAGGTTCTGTAAACAAGCTTGAAATCATGCATACACACGGAAACTTTTCTTATAGTCCGTTCACAGTTTTTATACCTCTGACACCTGCAACCTAACAGCGACCTTATTGTGACGAGAACAAAAATCACAATGATTTTGATAGACTTGTCAGCGGCAGCAACCCAACCTTTTAAGAACCTTATAAGAATGAGAATAAAGATGTGAACGGACTGAACATTTGTCACAATGTTTATTTATGACTTTTATCGACCCATGTGACAGCTGTGGCAGGGGTCACTGGTATTGTATACAGTCAGAGAAATTAATTATTGAGTAAATTGACACCCTACGTCAATTTGCCGTGTTATAGCCATTTCATACAACTGTCAAAGAATGACAGTTGTGATTTGAGTAAACGCGCAATTTAAGTTGGTAATATATTCGCTCAACAATTAACTTTCCTGTCTCTACGTGAGGCTATATGAAATATTTAGTGGTGATGGAAATAATCTAGTAAAATCACATATTTATAGGTAGACGAAGAAATCACGTAGCGTCTGTCTGCGGCCTTTATATGAATTCAGCGGGGCAATTGCGTAACACATTATAAATCGGATTCGGTTTCATTTTGACAGTTCAACAACATTCATTGCGTTATTTACGTGTTGAGCAGACAAATTTTTCAAACTTATGAAGCAATGGATTAACAATTTGCTTCAAAATGATTCAGATTGATAGTGCGTTACGCAATTCGGCTGCAGGTTGGAGAGTTTTCAACATGTTTTGAAGTTAGTTGCACGCACGTTGTAGAAGTTGTTTTTTTATTGAACAGTAGACGTCGCGTCGCGTCGTCGTGTGAACAGTGTTAAATAGTCCGTTTACTAAGCCACTTATCGGTACATACAGGATGTTCCAAACAACAATGAGTAGCACCTACCTATTCGCCTTTTATATGCCATTTTATTTACCCCCCCCTATGGCACCTCATCCTATTCGCTGCTGGTGGCAAATTACTAACGCAATTAATTGTTCAAGAATTGTATGTATGTATGAATGTTTGTCCACGCATTTCTCCGCAACTATTCTGAATCTAATCGGATCGTGACCATTTTTTTTATTGGCTTACATTTACTTCAACTTAGGGAACAGTGCAAGTTTCATCAAAATCGATTCAGTAATTTTCAAGACAAGTATGGACTGATACGTGTAAGTGTGACGGCCTGGATTATTGATACGAGCTACGGGTGTAGTGTCAAAGGGAAAACATCTCAAAACCTTGTTCAAATTCTAGAGCAAAAACTAAAACTATTAAATACAGATCATCCCAAAGACACCGACTTCCGAAATTAAAGTTATTTCATAATTTTGAGTTAATTTCTTTTTGAAGTCTGTTTAATTTTTCTAAATTACTTTTTTATTAGTAGGTACCTATATGCGAAACCTGAATATAATTTGTTCAGAATAAGTAACTGAATCGATTCCAATAGTTTTTACCCCATGTTATATTTTGTCCCAAAAATATCTAAAAAAGGTTATCAATCTTCAAGTAGGTACATAAGTACTATTATCAATGAGCGGCGCGGGTGATCATGTTTTTGTACGGACAAACAGGTAACTTAACAAGCTTATAACTTTGTGATTTTTCATGATACCTACAGTTTTGAAATTTCATAGATTCTTTACATAAAAATACTAGGCACTTGTTTCGGGTTTCGCATTATACTAAAAATAATGTTGTAATTACCAAGCCGCACACAGCCGCTTGACCGCGGGCGTCTTCCGCGACACGCGATCGTAGCCGAAAGTATGCTGCGACGCGCGTACGGCTCCGTTCGCCTGTCGCCGTATCCGATCGAATCCTTTCGGGTGTCGTTAAAATTTTTCTTTTCCTCTTCTGAGTTTTATGATTATTTTCTTCTGCTTCTAATGCAATAGCCAACAATACTACGTCAACTTCAACCATTTTAAAAAATTAGACATGTCAACACGGTAGGAATGAAACTATTTGACTAGGCGCAGAAACGGAGACGTTCGCAAGCGATGGTACGGAGCCGATCGTATGCGTCGACATGATGCCGGACGCGATCGGCTGTCGTCGCATCCGTTCGTATCCTTTCCGACCCGATGCGGTGCGAGCCGTTTGGTGGAATTCATCCTTTAATATGTTACGCAATTACTCCGCCGGACATATACCTAAGTTTACAATCACTTCAGTGAGAATTTCCTAAGCCTATGAAAACCTAGACACAACGTCATCTAACACTCTAGATTTCTTATCAAACAATCGAAACTTCACTTTGTATTATAAAAATGACGTTAACGTTAAATAGTTATAACATAGCGAAGTACATAAGTGTTTATTTGTGTAGGTATGCAATTACGTAATTCCGCGAGGAACTAGTTTGCCGCGCCTTGGGTGGGGACGAGGGTGAGGGCGGCGGGGTTCCCTAGTGTTCGCAACACACGTACTGAGTAATGACAAAGCGCCGTCCCTCCGTCCCACCGCTCACATACCTAAGGCGCGGCCAACTAATTCCGCGCGGACTTTATGTATAGACATTTACGCAGAATAATACTTCTATTATCTACTTCTAAAATAGTCGACAGAAAAATGAAAAACGTAGGCAACTTACAAAAAATAGTAAGAAAAGCTATTCGGTTTAGGCGAGGCATACAAGACAGACACGTATTCTTCGTACACCCTTTACAAAATACGCGAATAAATAACGAAACAGCTGATTACTGAACGCCTGATCTTCATGTTATCACAACATTATGTAACCTAGCAACAAAAATGTTTACAATCATTTATTTTTGATCCCGTAACCGATAGTAACAACAAGACGTCTTCACCTCTCCTCGGAATAGAGTTAAACCACAGTCTACCCAATTTCAGTCTAAAGTCAGTCAACGCGAGCGTTTTCGCTGTTGCAGGCGTGCTAGAGGTTGTGGAGAAATTGGGTGTTACTTATATCCCAATTTGCACTATGGCAGTTTGGGAAAAAATAATTGAAAACGTCAAGTCACAATTCTGAAATCCTGTAAAATACGAGCGATTAACTACAGAAAGTAGAAAATATACTGTAGTAAATATAAGTCTCATAAATAGACGAAACAAAATGAACTGTCTCGTCATCTGTGAGTAAATGTTATTTTATTATGTGTATTATATATGAGTTTCGAGTTATCAACAAACGTGACGTAAGTTGCACGTGATAAATTAACACGTGTGTTAAATAATATACAATATTGTTAAGATTGACCTCGTCACCATCGAGGCGGTCGGGCCGGTACTGGCGCGCTGCTCGGGAGGAGGCACGGCTCCCTGTCGTTTCGGGTGACGCAGGTGCTCTCGGGGCATGGTTGCTTCGGGGAGTACCTGTGTCGCATAAACAGGGAGCCGGACGCCCGGTGTCACCACTGCGTCGACTGCCAGGAGGACACGTGCCCTCATCTCAGAAGTAGGCAGTGACCTGTCGCTGCCGGCCGCAGTCGACTCGATGGTCGGCAGGTGGTTTCCTTCTGCGAAACAGTCGTCTTGCAGAAGGAGGCTGCGGGAAGGGAGAGGGAGATCTCGTCCACTCACCCGGCCCACAGCAGGCGCACCAGGCGTCGGCGGAAGGCGGACAACTCCCTCCTCCAGCCCCCCCAAAAAGGGTCCAGGGGCGACGGACTCGGGGACATCCGTCGCCCCCAAAAATCATGACCCGAGGGAGCGGCGCTTAGTGTTCCACGTGCGCCCCTCTTAGACGTCGCGGGGAGAGTCAAACACCTCACTCCCACCCCTGACCCGACGACGCCCGCAGTGGCGGACCGGCACCATTCGGGGGTTGCGAAAGGATCGGAAGTTCCCGTGACCCCCAGCGTAGGTGTGAGATGGAACACCGGGGTGTTTTTTAGTCAGTAAGAGTCTGACAGACCCCTCTGCCCCCCAGAGCGGAGAACATCGAATAGGATTTTCCACCCCGGAACAAAAACAAAAAAAATGGTTTCACTTGCATAGTGCTTATAGGGATAACCGTCCGTTGGTGCCGCGTTTCATTTTCAAATTTCCTAAGAGGCCTCTGCGAGTTAGCTTCGGCCCCTCGTACGCCGATGAGGGTACATCTACTATCGTCGATGGTCCCGAGGTATAAAAAAACATAAAAATAAATAGTAATAATAAATATATATTAAGATTGGAGACGCTACACTAGAAGTCGTGGACGAGTATGTTTACCTAGGACAAACTATCCAGGTAGGTAGCGTAAGTAGGTCTAACTTCGAGAAAGAGCTCAATCGTCGAATCGGACTCGGCTGGGCAGCGTTTGGGAAGCTACGCAATATCTTCTCGTCCCACATACCGCAGTGTCTCAAGACCGTGCGTGATGCCAGTGATGACTTAAGGCACTGAAACGTGGTCGCTCACAATGGGCCTTATAAGAAGGCTAAAAGTTACCCAAATGGCAATGGAGAAGGCTTTGCTTGGAGTTTCCCTGCGTGATCGTATCAGAAATGAGGAGATCCGCAGGAGAACCAAGGTAACCGACATAGCCCGAAGAAGTGCCAAACATAAGTGGCAGTGAGCAGGGCACATTGCTCGCAGAACAGATGGCCAATGGGGCCGAAAGGTTCTGGAGTGGCGACCGCGTACCGGAAGACGGCCTTGGAAGGCCTTCCACGAGGTGGTTCGACGACCTTGTGAAGGCCGCAGGAACCCGTTGGATGCGAGAAGCACAGAACCGGTCGAAGTGGAGGTGCTTGGGGAAGGCCTGTCCAGCAGTGGACGTCTTTCGGCTGAAATTATGGTGATAATGAATTACTGACTTAGGCGGTAATCTGCTAAAATTTTGACAGTTCCTTTGATCAGTGACCTACCATTAGAACGTCATTGTGCAGTCATTGCTTTTAATTCGTTACGAGTACTCGTAACGAATTAAAAGTATTATCTACTGTGTCATTGACTGACTAATGATCGACCATTATGAATTTAGCAGATTACGAACTTTTAGCAAATTGACAATGTTCTCGTGTTGGAATGACGAATTTATAAAAATAGCAGACGTACTCAACACCGCATCAAGTGGCGACAGCCTCCAGTGGTTGTGGCCAGTGGCTCGTGTGCGCTTACCCTAATATTTACGTTTCTCATTTCTCCTAAAGTAGGTCAAGGTAACACTCATATTACGCAAAAATAGTACTTTCACATTCTATCACTAGCGACATACATCATTTATAACGTAAGACGGTCGGAAGAGCAACAGACAAACACATAGATTATCCCCCTTTAATTAATAAACGTATTATGTCAGATGAATCGTTAGTTACACACCAATTTCTCTCTTTCAGCCGTCAGTAATTTGACTTTCGAAAGAAGAAGACAAAGCGTTGTGTAACTATACAGATGCTATACTAATACAACGTTTATTAATAAGGAGGTAAATGTTTATTCATCAAGATAAGGAATTGTTTGCATACTCATTAAAATAACTTCACCCAACTACATAACCCGTTTTTTTTTTTATATTCTGTGACGTTTATCGTAATCGTAATGCTTTATATATTTATAACGAAGAGTTCAAGATCAACGTTTGATTACTTGATGTAATAGATCAGTGACGCGGTTCAAGTACCAACGTATTATCTTGTAGCAATTTCTAAACGTTGAAAGCAATGCTGTTCCAAAGCTGCCCCTAAATAAAAATAATAAAAACTCTATCAGAAAACATCAGAAGGCCTATTCTCGTAATTAAAAACGTTCAAAATCTATTCGCAATCTCGTCTCAGCGACAATCTTTATCAAAAACTCGTCAAAAATGTAAATTAAAGGTATTTTTGACAGATTAATACTTACTAAGATCGTACTTGTAAGTGAATGTTGGCGTTCATAAAATTACGAGAATTGTCCCTCAGGGCGAGATTCGAACTCCATTAGAAGTGTTTTAAACTCGGAACTACCATTATAGAGAGCGACCTATTTGCCTAAAATAAGAACGTATTTTTAGCGAAACTGTACAAAACTACATAGACCAAACATTCTCACCATCGTCAGTCTTCACCATGCCAATGGTTCCGCCGGTGTAAATAACCAAAACACGTCTTTCACTGCTCTCATAACCCCTAGAAAGTCTCCTCCCTCTATTAAAACCCTGAAGATTCGCGCCCAATTTTGACAAATCCACACCATTGTTTAACTCTTCTAAAACGTTAGTGTAAACTTCCATATTTGAAAAATAAACTTTTTAATCGAACTTTTTTTCGCGCAGTGATCCGTGGTCGTTCCGCTTGCGGTGCGTTCGTCGCAGCTCTGAAACGTAGACTGAAGTGTGTGTGATTAATTTAATCGCAGCGTGGGATGACGTTGTTGTAGACGTTGTAGTACACGTGCTTAAGGGGACTACAGCCGGTCGATTCTGTAAAAATCTCACCGTGAAAACTTAGGTGAAGTGAGTTTGTTTTTGCTATAATTGACACTATTGACAGCGCACTCCACGCTCACTTCACCTAAGTTTTCACGGTGAGATTTTTACAGAATAGCACTGCAGGACCTAAACGCAAAAAACGTAAGTTTTTTATTGCCTAAAGGTATAAATCGACTACAGTAAACAAAAATATATGACATTCTTCAGGATATAATTATAGTGTGTTGAAAACATAATACAACTAATTTGATACGATAGAAAAAAATCATGAAGATACCTCTAAAAACTTTCTTTCACGATAAAAACCATACTAATATACATACAATAATTCTGATTTTTTGTCAGATTATTCTACAAGCAACATACTAAAGCATTAGTGTTTTATTTTTTTAGTTTAAACAATAGATTTTTGTAAATAGGTAGATAATTGCTTCATATTTTGCAATAAATTATATCAGCGTTGTGTCATCGCGCTTCTCTCTCTTTTCTATGTTTTCCGACAGTGACCGCGCTTTAGGTCATGTAGTCCCCTTAAATGACAGATGGCTCTTACAGCTTCTCTAAATTTCCCTCTTAGATCACAGTGTGAATAACTGACCTTGACCTTTCACGGAGTTTATCTATGTTTATGGCCAAATTATGATAAGTAAGTAGAATCTAAATATGTACGCAGACGTATTCGATATTAGATTAGAGTAGAGATTTATGATAAGTAGAATCTAACTAAATATGTACGGCCATAAAACTGGCCAGTAGGTGGCCCCGGTGGTTCCGGCGTCCAACTCCAAATTGCCCCACTCGCAGCTCATCATCGTTTCGTTTACCCAGTTTACAGAACCGGTCGAATTGGAGTTGCTTGGGGGAGGCCTATGTCCAAAAGTGGACGTCTTTCGGCTGAAATGATGATGACATCATCTGCCTAGCCTTTTCCCAACTATATTGGGGTTGGCTTCCAGTCTAACCGGATGCAGCTGAATACCAGTATTTTACATGGAGCGAATGAGGCATCTGACCTCCACAACACAATTACTAGGTAATACGATAGCCCTTGGTAAGCCTGGTCGTCAGACTTGCGGGCTTCTGACTACCCGTAACGACTGTCAAAGATCCACGAATGACAGCCGGGACCAACGGCTTAACGTGCTTTCCGAGGCACGGAGGGGTCACACGGTACCTATGTAAAGATGGTCACCCATCCACAGACCAACCGCGTCACCATTCATACAATAGCGCATTAAAGAGTGCATGCACCTAGAGCTATCCTGTATCTATAGGATAGATGTACTTCTGGATACAGGGTTGGTTTAACTCCGCAGACGCAATGGAAATAGATATCTAAACACGATTTAATAAAAATAAAAAATTGTGACGTCATCGACCCCTTTTAATGTTGTTATTGGAAGTATGAGTTGAGAAAACTGTTTTCTTATATTTTAACGTGTTTCAATATGGATACCCATGAAGTCTCTGAAATTTACACAAAAACTGTTTTTTTAAACTGATAATATTTCTAGTGACTAAAATAACTGCGGTCAATGACACTGACACCTAGGGTTGCCAACCATACCTACTTTATATATAATAACGTACTCTACTTTATTTTCGATAAATATACTTTACGAGTATACGTTTGCATAAAAATAAACTACTTATGCGAAAATACTTTATTCTAATCTTTTGTGATGCGTAAAACGAAAGACTCATATGGGTAATTACTGAACTATTTATAGATAGGTACCTACTGATAAGTCAAAAAAGAAAATCTATTAAAATAAAGAATTTTCAGAGAAAAATATAGAGTTATGCTTAAAACAAACCAGTTGTGAAGACAAATGGCAAAATATTATGTACCTATTCTTAAAAATGCATTTGATAGCTTATGTTAAGTACCAAATGTAAAAAGAAAGTACCTATTTTACTCTCTGTTCCCGCTGCTTCAGATTTCACTGAGTTTTTTCGGTAATGAATCTGCAGTGGCGAGAAGAGAGAAACAGATCGTCCATAAATTTAAGAAAAAACGAGTTTTTTATTTATTTAAATCAAACTTTCGATTGTAAAACTAGCTTTGAAACTTTCAGAGACAAAAAAATTGTTAGCGCTTGCTAAAAGCACCCAAAAATATGTTTTAAGGGGATAGTAACATTCTTAAAAATAGAAAAAAAAAATGTTTTGTTCCAAACACCTACTTTTTTTCTATTCTAAGAATTTGCTACGTTATTTTTCTCAAAAAAGTTGGCAACCCTACAACACCCACAAAAAAAACCTCAAATTAATTTATTTTTTGTTTTATCATGTTTAGTTATCGACCCATCGCGTCTGCGGAGACTAGATAGCCAGTTTAAAATAATCCTATAAAAGTACATAAGTTTACTGTCAGGTATTTTCCCGCGTATAAAGTCAGGCTCAAAATTCAGCCAAGAGAGATTGTGTCGTATGACAAATACTGTAGATACGTAGAAGAATTATTTCAACTCATCTGCCTACCCTTTTCCCAACTAAGTTGGGGTTGGCTTCCAGTCTAACCGGATGCAGCTGAATACCAGTATTTTACATGGAGCGACTGCCTATCTGACCTCCACAACCCAGTTACTGGGTAAGACGATACCCCTTGGTATGACTGGTTGTCAGATTTTCGGGCTTCTGACTACCCGTAACGACTGTCAAAAATCCACGAATGACAGCCGGGACCAATTCCGAGGCACGGAGGGGTCACGGTATATAAAGATGGTCACCCATCCACAGACCAGGCAAGCGTAGCTTAACCTGATCGATCGACCTGTGCGGCTGTTATTATTTAGCCACGGGCCCCTTTAAGAATTAATTGAACTATTGATTTTATTTGCACGAGGTTGAGTAGGTAAATGAAATGAAATAGGTAGGTACTTCTGGGATAAATGTTTTTATAGTTCATACTATAGGTACCTACTTACTTCGTTGGTAACTAGTCAACTCCACTTAAAACAATCAGATCAATAAATTGTAAGAGCGAATCAATTATTTCAATTATTATAAGTCAATGAAGCGAATATTGTGCTCTGACACATTCGTCAGGCACTGGCTGGATATCTACATGGTGAGTTTTCAAAGCCAAGGCTTTTCTATACATGGGATACTTTTTATCCCTATATTCCCGCGAGATAGAGACCTAGTAGTGTTGCCAGGTCTTAAAACCGAAAAGCCGGACAGACCAGCCAGTTTAGCCGGACATATTGGGTAAAAAAGCCGGACAGCCTTAATTTTTTTTTAAGTAAAATAATGCTTTTTTTTGTGGCGAAAAAGCGACTAGAGTGGAGTGGTGATGAAAATTGGCGGGGTGGCAGGGCGCGCCGCGAGCGCGTTGGTCAAATTTAAAAAGCCTAACCAAAACCGGACAGGCCGGAGGGACACCGTCTGATTTGGCCGGACACGCAACGAAAAAGCCTAACTGTGTCCGGCTTTATCCGGACTGACGCCTGGCAACCCTACCTATGCGGGTGAAACCACAGGGCGCAGCTAGAAGGCAAAGCAAGGAAGTAAACATCTCACCCTCATCACTCTGCACCATGCCTATGGTTCCGCCGGTGTAGATAACAAGGACAGATTTCTCCATTTTCATGTTATAACTGTTGTTGACGTGAACATACTGTGATGTTAACTCCAGCGGCCCAGGCAATGACAGCATTGTGATTCAATTTAAACTTCATTTAGTGGGTTTTGTTAAAGATAGGCAGCACAATTTTGGATTTTTTTTTTGTTGATTTTTGTGCAATGTCAACGCGCTTATTTTGACAGTTTTACTTTTAAAATACCTACTTCTTTTTAGGTAAAGGTCTGCTGATGTTCTTCGTTCAGAATACGAACTAAGAATCTTTACCTCTTTCGGTGATTTCTACCCACGAAATGTAAGTCCGGTGCAGTCACAGCCTACCCAAAGCAGTTACACCCGGAATACACATGCCTGTAACTTGCACAAAAGTATGCAAGTAGCTGATGGCATACCAGTATGGTATTCACCAATCAGAAATTGTTATGGCACACGGCATGCAAGCTGATTGGTGAATACCATAATGACATGCAAGCTACTTGCATACTTTTGTGCCAGCTACTGGCATGTAAATCCTTAGCAAAATTGTGCAAGTACCTTGCATGCCAAAATCATGAAAGTACGTAGCTTGCATGCCAAAATTATATACATTCCTACTTAATGTATACCTACCTATAGGTGGTAATCTCTTTTTTTTTTTAAAACTTCTTTTTCATTCGATAGCCCAATTCTTAAGTAAGGCTCAATGCTATTTAACATCACGCTAGGACCCTAAGGAGCCGAGCATAAAGAAAAAAGTCAGAAAGATAGCTAAGCGAAAACGAATTAATAGCGACGGGGTGTTTAATAAAAAAATGTGGCTTTTATTTTAGTGTAGGCATTGTATCTTAGGACTTCCACGTGAACCAAGTCGAGGGCCGAAGCTAGTAATTAATATCAATATCACTCAATATCTGTGTCAGTTCAACATGCATGAGCTAACTTTTACTATTAGCCACAACTACTATCTACCTATACTGCGTTCGAGATTTAGTTTCCAAACATGTACATACAAAAAAAAAAGAAATAACGAGTTTTAGAAAAAACAACTGTAATGCTTAAAGGGTCTAATAGGGTATTACTATAAAAACTTAAACACTTGTTTAAAAACGTGTGTGGTGTGTCTAATGTCAGAGTTACGTCAAAGTTCATATAATTATATCGTGTTTAAAGGTGTTTAGCCTAAACAACTGATAGGCACCGTTTTGTGATAGTAAAGATAAGGTGGTTTGCGTTACAACTTCAAAATTTTTATGACAGTTTCAATAGTAGGTACTAGTCAGTCTAAGATCAACTTAATTTGCACTTTCATAAAGTTGATATTTGTTTAAATGGAAATAAATCAATTGCAAACAACGATTCGAATAGACCTTACGTATCTAGGTATTACCACTACTTAAGGGGCTTACATGACCTAGCGCGGTCACTGTCGGACTACATAGAAAAGAAAGAGAAGCGCGATGACACAACGCTGGTTATTTATTGCAAAATATGAAGCAATTATTTAATTACAAAAAATCTATTGTTTGGACTAAAATAATAAAACAGTAAGTATTGTATGTTGCTTGTAGATTTTTTTTTTTTTGCTAGCCTATGCTGTCCCACTGCTGGGCAAAGGCCTCCCCCAAATCCTTCCAGGAACTCTTTTCCCGCGCCACCTCGAACCAGCCCTCGCGGTACGCTTGTAGAATAATCTGACAAAAAATCAGAATGATTTTATGTATAAATTAGTATGGTTTTTATTGTAAAAAAAAGTTTTTTTTTCTTCATCAGTATCTACCTAGCATATATCCTGAAGAATATCATATATTTTTCTGATTTTGTTTACTGTAGTCGATCATATACTTTTATTATTTTGCGTTTAGGTCCTGTAAGCCCCTTAACCTACTTTCCATCAGTTTCCTAGAGTATCACATTATTCACATTATTACAAGACATCGGATTCAGTTCAGTCATCTCGCGTTCTTACACCGTAACTGTTCTGTGTATAATTATCTGTTATTCATTTTCATTTAATATCTGCAATGGTAAGCGAATTTTCCAGTATCATAATATGTAGTCGTTTTTAGGGTTCCGTAGCCAAATGGCAAAAACGGAACCCTTATGGATTCGTCATGTCTGTCTGTCCGTCTGTCCGTCCGTATGTCACAGCCACTTTTTTCCGAAACTATAAGAACTATAGACTGTTGAAACTTGGTATGTAGATGTATTCTGTGAACCGCATTAAGATTTTCACAAAAAAGTAGAAAAAAACAATAAATTTTGGGGGTTCCCCATACTTAGAACTGAAACTCAAAATTTTTTTTTTCATCATACCCATACGTGTATGAATAGGTCTTCAAAAATGATATGCGCGAGAGACACTTCCAAAGTGGTAAAATGGGTCCCCCCCTCTGTAACTTCTAAAATAAGAGAATGTTATAACTAAAAAAAATATATGATGTTCATTACCATGTAAACTTCCACCGAAAATTGGTTTGAACGGGATCTAGTAAGTAGCTCGCCGGTGAAAATTTAAAAACATATGATAGTATGGAACCCTCGGTGCGCGAGTCCGACTCGCTCTTGCCCGGTTTTTTTTTCTATTTAGTCGCCCTATTACTAAAACTCCGGTGTCAGTACCTAAGTACATGGCATCGGACACAGGACTGTACCTTTGAACCGTAATAGGTAGGTAGATAGGTAGACAGTTGACATTTTTACACAGCTGGCTGCTATAACAACAAAAAATACAAATTAAAGGGGCTCGGGCTCCCCATACAAGAAACGTGTTTTTTTTATTATTTTTACATAAAAGACCGCTGGAGTTCGTTGCGCCACTTCTTCTTCCCAGCTATAAAGCACTAGGAAGTTGTGAAGGACAGGCGTTTTGGGGACTGTCTTATGTAATTCTGACGTTGTAAAAGTGCGAATTCTCAGCCTAATTTGATTAAATTATTTTTTATTTTATGTCAACCCTAGTACTCGAGTCTGGGAGGGTATCCCCCGACCAGAAATATTTCCAGGCTTGTTGTAGATATATAGAGAAGTATATAGACAGTAGGTTTGTCAGTCTGGTGAGAAGGAAAAAGATTAAAATTATTCTTAGTAAGCCTTGGAAATTAATGAACTTACAAGTGACACGGTAAGTCTAGGGAGAGTAAAGAGAAATTATATAATTAAGTATGTGGAGTAGCAGGCGACTATTGTCAAGTTTAAAAAGAGTGCCGCGTTTTTACACTCGCTTGAAACACCCAAAACTTCGCCAAAAGTGGTGATCTTTTAACACGAACGTGGGGTTGCTGTCGACGACTTGTCTCCGAGATATTTGTACGTACCTCTGAAAGCAGCAATCCAACAGCAACCTTCTGTAACGAAAATAAAGTTCACACAATGATCTTCCGAAGGAATCCGTGGCTAAATAATAACAGCTGCACAGGTCGCTCGATCAGGTTAAGCTATGCTTGCCGCGGTTGGTCTGTAGATGGGTGACCATCTTTACATACCGAGACCCCACCGTGCCTCGGAAAGCATGTTAAACCATTGATCCCGGCTGTCATTCTTGGATCTTTGACAGTCGTTACGGGTAGTCAGTAGCCCGAAAGTCTGACAACCAGTCATACCAAGGGGTATCGTATTACCCAGTAACTGGGTTGTGGAGTTCAGACAGGCAGTCGCTCCATGTAAAATAATGGTATTCAGCTGCATCCGGTTAGATTGGAAGCCAACCCCAACATAGTTGGGATGAAAGGCTGGGCAGATGATGACCTTACAGACAGACCTCAAGTTGTCAAAATTAATAACCACCAAAGTGATTACTTGTGGCATTCCTCAAGGTTCAATTTTGGGACCCCTGTTATTCCTTATTTCTGTCAATAACATTTAAGAGATTGGACTAAAAGGAGATAATTATATTACTGTTAATGCCTCGAAAACGAAATTATACATTATATTATTCTCAGCTAAAAACAAAAAAGTTGAAAATCATAGTCCTCTTCCACTTAGATACTATTAACAGTGAAAAAATCACTAAAGTTGACAATGAAAAATATTTAGGCGTTTTTCTTGGAGGTGCTTGGGGTAGGCCTATGTCCAGCAGTGGACGTCTTTCGGCTGAAATGATGATAATGATGATGAACAGGCGCGCTAAGACGTATAGTGAGATGTCTCCCGGGTCAGAGGGTCTTCTTAGGGGCGGATTTGTTAGAGTTGGAGTATACGCTTAGGGACACAATTTTTTCCTGAATTTTTTTTTTCGGATACGTATTTGAAAATTTTATTGCAGTTTCGGGTTAACTTTAACCATAGAAACTATTTAGGTTCTGAGAAGCATGGCCCTACGATGCACCATTTCCGAATTATGGGCCTCTAAATTTTATTGAAGTGAAAACTTCTTTAGACGCGTTAGGCATTTTTTGAGATGGGAAAAAACCATTGAACTCGCGACACTGTTACCGTAACCGACATCGTGCTACATTCAGATGTATTCGGCTGTCCTCGGGATGTCTCGGTTTTAATGTATATCCGATATGTCAGTGAGTGATGGCAAAGTATTCTGTTTGTGTTTTGTAAGACGATTAAAAAAATACACACGTACGTACCTAGGTAATTGTTCAAGTTTTCACTTCTGTCGGCACTTCCGGAGTGCCACTGTTTTTTTATTATTTTATATTAAACCCACTATAAACGCATGACAAGGCAGGCGAATAACCTGTGTTTTAGAAGGCATAGAACGAACTACGGAAAAAGGAGTATTCTTTATGATGGGGCCCAACACTAAAACAAATTACTTAGGTACCTAAAAATATAAAAGAAGCAAAATCTCTGTTTACATTATAAAAAAATATTAAAAAGCCACATTTTAAAGAATTTTTCATTGATCGTAATACCTATTAAGTTCAATGGTACCATAATTTAAGTACGTTGTAACACACATACAATTCAAAATATATCTTATTTAACAATTAGTCACTAAATTAAACAATTAGTCCTCAACTCATGCACACCTACCCGCAGTGGCGATACGTCATACGAGAGGTCTCCGTTGCTGTCGTGCACTTAGTTTCTACAACTACCCTTTTACTAAAACAGTTACGAAATCCTAATGTAATTATTTTGTCATAGTAGGTAGGTAGTAGGTAAGTACTAACCCACTATGCCAATCGGCTTTATGTATTTTTAAGTTTTATTGTATTTTCTCTGTAAGTGATTGTGTAAATCTTTTGAGAAAATAAATGTCTAAAACCATATTATGTAAAATCAGAATTAAAATAACTGTGAACGGACTGAAGCTGAGGACGCACCCTACACTCCCACTTTCATTTGTTTTATTTAACCACAGGTCTTCAAAGTGGAAGGTATTCTGGCCCCAGTATTCACTCCCTTCTCGGAGTCAGGGAGTGTGGACCTTTCCATCATACCAATTTATATGGCGCATTTGGACAAGCATCGAGTCAATGGCATTCTTGGTAAGTAATTGTTATCTACTAATAGGTATGCAAGTTCGAGGTATTATATCTTTGATGTTGACAGTCACTTATTTTCTCACAAAGTAGGTGGAACGACAGGGGAAGGCATGTCCTTAAGTGTGGCCGAGAGGAAGTTGCTCCTTGAAGCCTGGATGACAGCTGCGAGACCTCTCGGTACTAAAGTCATCGCCCAAGTCGGTGGAGCTCCCTTGCCCGACGTCTTAGAACTGGTAACTATATTAACTACGCCTACTACTTTTCATATAGCACACACATTTTATTCTTTTCCACCTTAAGTTTCTGTTTTCGCGTCTCAAATAGTATTTCCATTCATTCATAGTGTGTTTGACTAAACTAAAAGCAAGCAGTTAAACGAATTCTTTATGCTTACGTTGTGGTTTCCATTTCAAATCAAATCAAATTTAAAATCGACAAGATAGACAATAGAATATTCTTTAGTGTACAGACGCCAGCACATCAAGCAACCCATCATCTGCCTAGCCTTTTCCCAACTATGTTGGGGTTGGCTTCCAGTCTAACCAGATGCAGCTGAATACCAGTATTTTACATGAAGCGAATGTCTGACCTCCACAACCCAGTTACTGAGTAATACGATACCCCTTGGTAAGACTGGTTGTCAGACTTTCGGGTTTCTGACTACCCGTAACGACTGTCAAAGATCCACGAATGACAGCCGGGACCAAGGGCTTAACGTGCTTTCCGAGGCACGGAGGGGTCTCGATATGTAAATATGGTCACCCATCCACAGACCAACCGCGGCAAGCGTAGCTTAACCTGATCGATCGACCTGTGCGGCTGTTATTATTTAGCCAGGGGCCCCTCAAACCGAAACCGAAACTGTAAATTTTTTTCAATCAACTTTGAACCTTATGCTTTAGCGATAAAGTTGAAAATCTATTAAAGATTGTAGTAGCTTGATGTGCTGGGTTCTGTACACTAACATTAAAACAAAGCAACATCAAATAAAAATACGCTTCTCCTTCATTAGGTATTAAGTTTTTTCCAATGTTGTTCGGAGTTATTCATGGGCAGTTTGAAAGTTTCAAATTAATTTACCAGTAACTTATATCTATGTCCTTCACCAGGCAGAACACGCAGCGAAGCTGAAAGCTGATGGTATAATGACTCTTCCGGAACTCTACTACAAGCCGAAGACTGTGGACCAACTAGTGTGTTACCTGCAGAGGGTGTCCGAGGCCGCACCGACCCTGCACCTAATCTACTATCACTTCCCCATGATGAGCGGAGTCGATGGTAGTTTTCTCTCACTATACAGCGTTGCTATTCTGTAAAAATCTCACCGTGAAAACTTAGGTGAAGTGAGCGTGGAGTGAGCTGTCAATAGTGACAATTCAATCAATTCATAGACGACTTCGCCTTGGAGTGTAAATGTGGTGCTGTTCCACAAACGATGGGACACTCAATATCGTGTAGGTACTGCGTGTCCTATCAGCTGCACGTTACAGGAACTGGTTGACGCTGGTGAAGGCGCCAAACAAGTAGCCGAATTCTGGGCAGAGTCCATTTAGATTGCTGTCGACACGTTAAGAAGAAGAAGGGTCAATTCCTAGCAAAAACAAACTCACTTTACCTAAGTTTTTACGGTGAGATTTTTGCAGAATCGACCGGCAGGTGGCAGGGACATCGACGAGCAGCCTGCGAGCTGCGGGATAATTGCGTAACACGTCACAATCAGTAGCAATGGGTTTCATTTTGACAGTTCAACAACATTCATTGCGTTATTTACGTTGTTGAGCAGACAAAAGTCCCTGCCGCCCGGTATACGTAAAGACTAAAAGAACCTGTGAGCAGTGCGAGATCAGTATGTCCCGACAGGTATGTACAACCAGATTGTGCGGTCATAGACATCAGCTGTTCAGAAAGAGTCAGTGTTTTTATTTTTCGTCGATCGAGCTCTCTGGCGGGGGAGGTGATGCAGACTTTGACTAGTTTGATCTAAAATCGATTGAAAGTCCACCGACTTTCAATCGACTTCATATACTTATCGTTCATATATCATTGTGGACGAATCGATACTGTTTTTGAACCATTTAACTCCAGTAGAGGTTCTGGCGTTCTTCTGCTTGTGGTGATAACAATACCTACATATACCGCAATTTGCTTTGAATATGATTGAAAAAATAAGTAAAATCTAACTTAAAATATAATTTTCTTTTTTTCAGTAAACATACGTCAGTTATTCTCTGAAGCCACAACCAAGCTGCTAAACTTCAAAGGTGTAAAGGCTGACCTGGGAATAGCAGACCAAGTGGCCGACTTGCTGGGTGAAGACCAGAAGATATTCATTGCTAACCATGTAAGTTTCAAACTATATTTCATTATCCATATTAATATTATAAATTCGAAAGTAACTCTGTCTGTATGTTAGGCACCTTTTCACGCCTAAACCACTGAACGGATTTCGATAAAAGGCAGAGAGATAGATTGCATCCCGGGGAAGGACGTGGGATAGTTTTGTCGACATACCTCGTGGGCGAAGCCGCGGGCGGAAGCTAGTAGTCTATATTTTTTAGATATCCTGCTGCTCATATAATTACGAGAGAAAGAGAGTAGAGTGAGATACTCGTACAGACATAATCAGCCTATAATTTTCCCACAGCTGGGAGAGAGGCCTCCTCTCGGTGAGAGGGAGTGGGCCGTAATCCTCCACGCGGGCCCAGTGCGGGTTGGTAGATGTCACACTTCGAATTTTTGGTCTAGGACATGCCGGTTTCCTCACGATGTTTTCCTTCACCGTTTAGAGTAAGATAATAGATAGCCACAAGGAAACGGATAAAGAGTCACACTAAAAAAGCTACAGAGAAAACCCTTAAAAAAGCTACAGAGAAAACCCTTAAAAAAACAGTATTTTTTTTGTTCAGATCTAAAAGTACAGTTCCGTAATTCCAACTTATCCAATTGGCTTTAGTCCATTGTTTGAACCAGACTAAGTATAATGTACCGCTGGTAAATTCTATCTATACGTACTAATACTAATAATAAAGCTGAAGAGTTAGTTTGTTCGAAACCGCTAATCTCTGGAACTACTAGACGGATTTGAAAAAATCTCTTTGCCTTTGATAGCCCAATTTTCGTGAAAGGCAATAGGCTATTTAACACAACGTTAACACCCTTACGAGCCGAGAAAAAAGAAAAAAATGTCAGAAAGAACGCTAAGTGAAAACGATGTAGGTAATAGCGCGGCCAGGCGATGCGATGCGACGGGGTTGGTCGGAGGAACAAGAAATTTCACTCGGATGAAGGGTGCGTGCAGAAGCTAGATAAAATTGAAAAATATACTTAACGTTGAGCTTAAATCTTAAATCTCCGTTGAGCTGCACGATTTCTGACAAATGCGTGCACTGACCGGACAGGTCCTCTCAATCTGTGTGGTTCTTTCCACAAAAGACCACCACAGACATCGATCTACATGGTCTTCATATAACCTGACCAAGATTATGTCTGGACTTTAAAAGAGACTGTGACCTCTGAGTTTGTTTCGGCCTTTCTTCTCAGAGTAGTCAGATAGGAAACGCCGACTTCATCTAGTTTAAAAAAACATGATTGACGTGTAAAAGTGTTTGTACAAACCTACTTACAAAAATAAAATCATTTAACAAAAAAATTAAATTAAATTCACAGCACATCGCAACATCAGTTATGATGGGCCACGACTCCAGCATCGCGACCGTTGCCAACCTGTTTCCACACTTGGTCCATAATATTGTGGAGACAGTGAAGGATGGAGATGTGGTGAAGGCCAGGGTCCTGCAGCAGAGACTCAATAAACTGGTCGATGCTATAGCTTCACAAGGTGATCAATAAAACCCTGAACTTTTGCTAAGGTTGTACACGTACACACACTGACATGACTGACAAACATAATGTTATGGATTCTGTCGATTCTTGAAAGGTTCACGCGAATCACACTAATTTCTGAAAGTAAGAATGTAAAGTGGGTACCATTTTGTTACTTCAACCAGTCTATAACTATAACTCAGTCTATCACTGTCCACTACTAGACAAATTAATCATTCAATTCAGTTTATCACTGTCCACTACTAGACAAATCAATCCATCAACTCGGTCTATCACTTTCCACTACTAGACAAATCAATCAACTCAGTCTATCACTTTCCACTAATAAACAAATCAATCAATCAACTCAGTCTACCATTGTCCACTACTAGACTAACCAATCAACTCAGTCTATCACTATCCACTACTAGACAAATCAATAAATCAACTCAGTCTACCATTGTCCACTACTAGACTAACCAATCAACTCAGTCTACCATTGTCCACTACTAGACTAACCAATCAACTCAGTCTATCACTATCCACTACTAGACAAATCAATAAATCAACTCAGTCTATCACTGTCCATTAATAGACAAATCAATCAATCACCTCAGTCTATCACTGTCTACTACAAGACAAATCAATCAATCAACTCAGCCTATTACTGTCCACTACTAGACAAATACAAGAAAAAGCTAGGCAGGTGACTAGACAAATACACAACACAGATCTCCAGGTCCCAGGAGCAGCTGCTGCGCTGCTTATTGCTACTAGCTTTTAAAACAAATCAATGTAATATTTTTCAGGTGAGTTCGTCCCTGCCATGAAGACGACTATGCAACTAGTGACGGGCATCAGGGTGGGCGAGCCGCGTCAGCCCCTTGTTCCTCTAAACTGCGAACAAAGGAAGCAACTCAGAGACGCTTTGAACAGATTGGATGTCCAACTCCAAATGGCAGTATAGATACCCTGCACAGATACAATCAGCATTACTTTATCACTAATTACCTACATATTTGAAAGGAAAAATTAAAGATGATAATATTAGTAAAGTTTATCATGTACCCAATTGTAATCCCTAGTTTGTTAGCATAATCAGCGTATAATATTCCCACTGCTGGGACACAGGCCTGCTGTAGGTGAGAGGGAGTGGGCCGTATAATTAATTTAATTTACGAGTAAACACCAGGCGGGCCCAGTACGGGTTGGTAGATGTCACTTATCTTCGAATATTTGGTTCTAGAACATACCGGTGTGTTTCCTCACGATGTTTTCCTTCACCGTTTTGAGAGCTGCGTCCCAGCAGGCCGATTATGTAAAGCGCCTGTCTGGGTCGAACCTACAACACGTAAGTCGCGGCCGTTACAACTGGGCCAGCATTGCTTGTGATAGTTTGTTAGCACTTTCCTTTCCAGGAATCTTCGAAATTCCTCGGGAGAGCAATTTCGAAAAAATCCTTTCTTGATTAGAACCTTAGATTTTGTAGCACTATTTTATATAATAAATTGATATTTATAATTATGTAACTACATATATTTTATCTAGGTACCTAACTTTATACGTGTATTATTCGCTAGTATGATTTTCAAAACTTAATTCTTATTGGTTGATTTAGTAACAGGCAATTATAGCTTCCCAAGACAAATAAAAAAAAAAAAAAGAATCAAAAAATCTGAAAAAAAATAAACTGTAATTAAATATCTGCCGTAAAGTAGTCACACTTTAAACAGAGTTAAAACCATGTTAAAACTCTTCTGTATAATTCTCGACTATGAGAGTAAGGAAAAAGGGAGTCCACCTGTGTCTGCGCACACACTTGTGCACTATAATATCTCCCGCGATTATTCGAAGGCTGGTCTCGGTTGAGATTGACCGCCATGGCCGAAATACGGTCTGGAGGACTATTATAATCCCAGACTGGAGCGCTTCTGTCGCAATCCAGTGCTGGTCACGCCACAATTGCGGCGATAACACCCCTCTTTGAGGAGTGGCTAGAGAGGCGTCACGGCGTCCTCACTTTCCGTCTGACTCAGACCGTCACCGGACACGGTTGCTTCGGGAGGTTCCTGTTCCGTATAAGGCGGGAGGAAACGCCTGGGTGTCACCATTGTGTGGATCATACGGTGGAGGTCTGCGCAGCTTGGGCAGAGCACCGCCGCGTCCTCATGGCGGCAATCGGCAGCGGCGTTCTCTCGCGTCCGGCCCTGGTCCAGGCCATGGTACGGAGCGAGAGTGCATGGGAAGCCGTCATCTCCTTCTGCGAAGCAGTAATGCTTGCGAAGGAGAGGGCGGAACGCGTGAGGGAGAGGCAATCTTTGCACCCTCACGCCCCTAGTCGCCGCAGGACACGCCCTGGGCATCGGGGGTCGAGAGCCGATCCCCGGCCACCGTAGGCGCGGGCTTGCGGACGGGGAGCAATGGGCAGCATGCCGTCCGGTAAGGCGACGGCGCGTTGTGACTAGTATTTGTAAACTTAATACCTTTAAACCTTCATGTTACACCCTTCCTTACTCACACACACCCTCACTCACACTACCACTCCACAGTGCACCACACCTCAACATACACAGTTGAAAAAATTATTCGATTCATGTCTACTTGAAGGCATTACACTACTTAAGACGAAAATCACTTGCACGATTTTTTTTAAAGAATTTAGATTTGGGAAATGACAATAACTTTTAATGATTATGTTGCGGTTACTGCACCTCCTATTTCGATTTGGCGCAAGTTTTCAATTTATTCTGTATTTATATATATTTTTGCATGTTTACGATCTTCATTTCAGCTAAACTGTCGGTACCCATGTCATAGTTAAGTCTGGAACAATGTGTTTCCTATGACATGTTCATAGATGCAACATAGTTTTTAACTTTTGTAGCTATCATCGTTTCCATTCCTAATATCTCTACTTCTTTGGTATTGTTACAACATAAAAATAATTTAATTTTTAATATCAAGAAAACTTTACTCACAAAATAAACTCTTTAATAAAATATAACAACAATAGTAAACTTACGATAATTACACACAAATGCATGATTTTCGAGAAGAAACCCTGTTTCTTGGACATATGGCATATTTTTGTTTGTTTACTTGCTAAGGCCTAAGGTCCTGAGTTTAGACTGGATCCTCTGCTTGGCCTCAGCGGAGAGGGGCCTTTGAGGGAGGGATGGGGGGCCGACCTTGATGCCGGTGGCTATTTCCATACCAGCCTTCATTATTGGTACCCAGGGACCTGGAAAATATTATATGTTATTCGAACTAGTTAGAAAAATAATTTGAGGTAGGTATTGTTTTTAAAATTTCTTACATTTGATTTTCGATTTTCTTACAATTTGTGACCAATCAAAACCACTATTACATCAACTTTTTTGTGTTTATATTTCGAACCAACATTAAGTATGGGGCTTTCAGAACTGAGCATGTCATCATCTGCCTAGCCTTTTCCCAACTAAGTTGGGGTCGGCTTCCAGTCTAACCGGATGCAGCTGAATACCAGTATTTTACATGGAGCGACTGCCTATCTGACCTCCACAACCCAATTACTGGGTAATACGCTAACCCTTGATAAGACTGGTTGTTAGACTTTCGGGCTTCTGACTGCCCGAAACGACTGTCAAAGATCCACGAATGACAGCCGGGACCAACGGCTTCCGAGGCACGGAGGGGTCACAGTATGTAAAGATGGTCACCCATCCACAGACCAACCGCGGCAAGCGTAGCTTAACCTAATCTATCGACCTGTGCGTCTGTTATTATTTAGCCACAGGCCTCTCCTCCTCCATGTCAATTCATAAAATGGGCGGGAGAAGGGTTATCAGCTTTAATTATAGACAAGTATATAATCAAAGGTTATCAGATATTCAGATGCCTACTGAAATTAATACTGAAGCACTGGCCAAAATACTCTTACCCTCGCAAGTATGAGCTTCAATAGCTAAGCTGAGTTTCTCCTGCAGAGCCCTGGCCCTGGCTACGTCGTTCTTTTCGACGGCATCCAGGATCTCCTGCGCTAGTTTTGGGAACAGGTTAAAACTGGTTCCAATGCTGGATTTGATGCCCAGGACAGCAGCTGGGGCGAGGAGCTGAAATTAAAATAAAAAAATTAGTAATTATTTTGCTAATACAAACGCCATCTTTTTGGGCTTTCGTAAACTATAATGGCTCCCTTTGCAATGATAACAACATAGACTATTTTTTTTTTTTATTTCGCGCTTTCGCGATACCTATTTCAGTTCTATTCGATTATGTACCTACCGAAGAAGCATTTGGTTGGTAGAACTAATATTAGACGCTTCAATCGAGTGAATGTTCATTTTTGTTTCATTCCAAGTTCACACGACGCGGACAAAATTCTATTATGAATGAACGTTCATCTGCTCCTTTGTTTCATTTTGTCGATCATTCGGTAGGTGAAAGATGGTGAGTGTCACAAAGCATGTAACCTTTTGTGTCGAAATCCAACATCGTTGGATCGTCGATCGGTCTAATAATGATTAATTATGTTCAAACGTTTCACTTCGAGTGAATGATGCCGAATGAATGGAAAGAATAAACAAAGTGAAGCGTCTGTACTAGCGAAACGTCCAATCCAGGAAACTATTGCAGGTACAACGAGCTTTACATGATTTTTCATGTCTTTCTTTTTTAACGATGATCTATTTTGAATACTATAATTCAGAATTATAAATAATTTAACATTAAAATTGCCATTCAACTATCTACTGTAGAGTTACGTATTCTAAGATGATTTTTGAGTGACAATTTGTAATAAAAGGGTACTAAATTTGGGTACAATGGAATTTGAACTTTGTCGACATGAGTGTTCCAAGTCCAAAGATTGTTAATTATCTGACATGCTGAGTCGAAGTTAGGATACTCACAGTATCAGCTCCGAGGAACATCTCCTGGCCTTTCTTCAATGTCCTCAGGACTTGAGCACCTTCACTGAGATCGTTGGAAGTGAACTTGATGCCTTTGAAGTTGGGAATGGTGATTGTAGCCGCCGCCACAAACGAAGGCATATGGACTAAGGAGAAAGACATTAATATTGGATTAGTTAAATATCTACTGCAGTTATTAGAAGGCCTATGTTTAGAAGAGTGAGTTTAGAGTTACAGGCGGCTGCAGAAATTGAGCATTTTACGCAAACAAATATTTTTAAACGCATTCAATTGTTACCGACTTCTTTGTTTTAGTGCTATACAGTCCTTTCAAAATTATTCTACCTCCGATTTTAAATTAATGTCATAATTACAGTGATCCTTATTCACGTTAAAATAAGGTTGATGTTGGATTGCTCCCACTGAAAAGTCTGTCATTATCAGTGATCTTTATTCCCGTTACAATAAGGTTGATGTTGTGTTGCTGCTGTCAGAGGTAAAATAACTGTGAACGGAGTGTACAAGGATCTTTTTGGCGCTTCAATGACATTGACAGGAGGGCGCTGTTGGTAAACATTTGGCATAATATTTGTGAAATTGTATGGGAAAACAAGATGGCGGCTTTAGTTCCGATTTTGGCCACGCGTCAAAAGGATTTTGTACAACTATAGTTTGTTTTATGACCTTAGACACAGTTAATATTATTATAAGTTTTATTTCTACCCTTATTAAGGTGATTCATGAATATGTTATACAGAGTGGCACATAATTCTAGACCTCCGAGCGTACCTACTAGAAATTGATCAGTGGCTGATTGGTTAACAAAAAAAAATCGACTGTTTCATAGAAAAGTGCAATACCTACGCGGACAAAATGTATGGAACAGCAAAGAGCAATTTTTTTTTAATAACCGACGAAAAATTTCTACTCAAGAGGGTTCAGAATCACGTAAGTAACGAATTCATTAAAATTTGGCAGTTCAACAACATTCATTGCGTTATTTACGTTGTTGAGCAGACAAATTTTTTAACATATGAAGCAATGGATTAGCAATATCCTTCAAAATGATTCAGATTGATGAGATAGATAGTGTTGTTACGCAATTAGGGTAGGTACAGGTTGCGCGTCGAAGTCCCTATCCCTGTATTTGGAAGTGACGCAGTTCTTTAAATGGCTATATTTTTGACAACAGCCCTAATCCCGCCCGAATCCCCCCAAAATAATATCATAAAGGTCACAATCAAATAAAGATATCATACTCACTGTCAACTTTGCTCATGGAAGGAATGTGGTAGTATAACACAGGCAGCTTAGGTGCTGCCTTAGCGACCTGAGACACGTAGAACACCAGCTCTTGAACTGACGCCGGCTTGAAATACAGCTCGGGGAGGGTCAGCAGAGAGTCAGCTCCAGCTTGTTGGCAGTAACGGGCCTGGTGGAGGAAAGGGACGAAGATGAAAAATACGCGTGTATGTACCTACCTACTTAGATAGGCAGTGGCAGTCTAACCGGATGCAGCTGAATAACAGTAAGTACTTTACATGGAGCGACTGCCTATTTGACCTCCACAACCCAGTTACCTACTGGGTAATATGATACCCCTTGATAAGACTGGTTGTCAAACTGTCGGGCTTCTGACGACCCGTAACGGCTGTCAAAGATCCACGAATGACAGCCGGGACCAACGGCTTAACGTGCTTTCCGAGGCACGGAGGGGTCTTGGTATATGAAAATGGTCATCCACGGACCAACCGCGGGAAGCGTAGCTTAACCTGATCGATCGACCCGTGCGGCTGTTATTACTTAGCCACAAGCCCCTCTCTGCCCAACCCTTCGGGCAAAAGAGGCGTGATGTTATGTTTGATTGATTATGTAACAAGTATCATGTAAGTACTTTCCAATGATTAGCTGTCGTAACAATAAACTTACATCTGCTGGCCATATCTAATCAGCTGTCATAGAACTCCCATGATGGAAGAATCACAGAGTACTTTTTGATAGACTGGGAAGAATGTACTTCATTATACTCGTATGTCATTTTGTTGTCATAACGATAATATATGTAGGTATTCGAACACGCTACCTACATAAATATTATAAGTAGCATTGTAATTTATCTTGAGTGGGAGCAGATAATGTTATTTACAAAAACAATATTTTAAGATAATAATATTTATCGAGTGAGATTACATGAAGAATTTATGTGGGGTAGTTACGCAATTAGGTTTTATAATATTAGGGTTTATGTTAGCATTTATAAATTTAATACTTATGTTTTGTACCTACATTGTCATGATGGATCACAGAGAATATAATATAGTCTTTCTGATGGGTGATATGCCTAACCTATTCCCAACTATATAAGGGTCGGCTTACAGTCTAACTAGAAGCAGCTGAATACGGCAAGGGCCGTCTTTAACGTATTGGAGGCCCTGGGCACATAAGGGTCACGGGGCCCCTGAGTAGATAACAGATAATAAGAGAAACATACTAATATTTTTTATTACTGGGAGGCTAAAAACTTATTGTAAATCGCACTGCAGATAACTTATTTTGTCATTGAATCGGGTACATAATAATAATGCGTAAATGCAACGGTGGCGGCAACGAATGTTTTTTATGAGAGGCCGGGGCCCCCGAAGATCGCGGGGCCCTGGGCACTTGCCCAGAGTGCCCATTGGACAAAAGGGGCATGTGAATACCTACCATTTTACACGGAACGACTGCTGAACCTAGTACTGGGTTTCGGGAGAGTCTTACTCCACTGTTTGACATTGTGCATCCAAAGTTAAACACGATTATCGTTTTGACTTAGTAGGTATTCATTTTGTCTGTATGGAAACAGAATACTTAGTAAAATAAAAGCCATTAAAAAGTTATGAGCCAACAGATTCGTTTTTCTTGCTATTTTTAACGTAACTTTAGGTGTAAATAAGTAACAAAAAAACAGTAAAATCTTCAAAACCAAGTCCGTACCGACAAAGCTCAGTTATCGAAGAGTTTAATAAACATTATTTCTCTCTCTCTGTCGGACACGAAGCCAGGTGAGACAGCGTGTTTTTTGGCTATGACCACCAGTGAGTTCGAGCTCGCGACTAGTTTACTCTTAAGGCGAAAGCGCCAGGGTAGCCCGCGAAATTCATTTTTTTTTAGGTTTTTGCAATTTGCTGGTCAGTATTAAGTTGTACGTTGATTAAAATATGATTCGCGGCCGTAACAAATATGTATTTACAGAATTATAATCACAACTCTCTTAGACCATGTAATACCCAAGAATGACTATTTCATGAAATCTTGACATTTGGGGATTACATGGTCTTAGAGAGTTGTGTTGATGACTTTAATGATTATAATTCTGTAAATACATATTTGTTACGACCGCGAATCATATTTTAATCAACGTACAACTTAATACTGACCAGCAAATTGCAAAAAACGTAAGAAAATTTGAATTTCGCAGGCCACCTTATAGCTTCCCCCTTAAGGTAATTTTTCTGGCTACCATTATTTAAATTATGGAAACCTTCCTAGCTTTTAAGACTGTTAATAATGGAAATTAGATACAAATTTACCAGTTCAGTGACGTCAGCGAGGGGAGCTCCACCAACTTGCACTTGGATGTGAAGACCAGTGGTCTTGCCGGCTGCAACCCAGGCTTCTATCACCTTCTTCCTGTCTGCCACTGCCAGGGACATGTGTTCGCCTGTCGTGCCACCAACTGCAAATGATAGAGCTCATCAATTTCTGGTAGTAGGTTCAGAGAGAGAGTTCAGAGTTCATTTATTTGTCAGAAACATGAGTATGCACACAAAGCATGCAAGATGTTAAGTACATTACAGAACGAATCACAGTCATGTTTTACCTTTACGGCGTACAAATCATTAAGTATTATAATAACATAAAAAAAAAACAAAACACACAAAAAAAAAACACAACTGGTAAAACACTACTGGGACTCACGCCTCCTCTCTGTAAAAGGGAGCCGGCCGTAATCCACCTTGCATCCCAAGGGTGGTGGATGTCACTGGTTCTCAATGTTTGCTTCTAGGATCTGCTGGTTTTGGTAATAAAATTACATAATAAAGTATTACTCTAATAGTCAGAGACACAAGCACTAGTACTGATTGCAGGGTCTTAGGTTTGATTCCCGGGACAGCTAGTGCATTATTGAGTTTCACCATTAAACAATTTCAGCAGCAGCTTTTTGTGTCATACTAATAAAAACAGCCTTGGCGTCCATTGTGAAACTTATTACATAGGTATTGGTGTGTAATGAAATCAAATCAATCTGAAGGTAGATCTTATATGAACCTTTTACTTATAAATATTTTGGTTTATATTTTATTTTATAAATTTAGTCGGGCCTGCATTTCCTAGCTGACCGATCCCTGAGAAGAAACGCCAAAACAAACTCCATATTATTAAAGTCCAAACATTATATTATTAATATTTAGAGGTTGATGTATGTTTGAAAAGGAAAAGGGCCAACTTACCCAGAACGGATTTGATTCCTGAATCAGCCAGGAACTTGGCATAAGCAGGGATGGCTCCGTAGTTGACGGTAAGGTCATCGTTGAGGGGGGTGAAGACTGGGGGCATCAAACCACGGGCAGTAAAGGACACCTAGAGTACAAAAACAAACCTTTAGTCTATAATTCCAGATGTAGAAATGAAAAGTTTGTGGTAATTGATCAGAGAATTTAAATATTTATTAATAAGTACAAAACCATTCTTCATGCCAAAAGTTTATTGAAGGTAGGTAGGTAAAGAATGTGAAGTTTAGTGTAATTAGTAAAAATTAATATAGTAAGTACCTACTAATAAAATATCAATATACCTAATTAATAAAAATAATAGTAGGTAGGTATTAGTTGCAATAAAAAATTACAAGTTTATTTCAAGTAAATAAAGAAGTAATTGATGTATAATGTTTAAGAATTCAAAGTTGTCTATAATCTATAGATGGACACAAAAATACTCTAAAACAAAAAGCTCACCATTTTGTATGGTTTTTATTTCTTTATTTTAATAGAAACCACGCCCCCACAGTTAGCACGACAGACGAGCAATGAGAGGCTATAAAAAGTTTATCTAGTAACATTTGATATTTACTTCTTATCAGTTCAGTCGATTGTTTACAACTTTCTTATCACGACACCCGCCCGTTCCAACATTTGAAATTGAAATGTTTTGTTTTTATTTTGATTGAAATGTCAGTGTCAGATGGTGTAAGGAAGGCGATCGATCTCTTTTGCTAGGATACGAAACGTATCCAGCCATCCTGCTGTCATTTTTTAATGCTTTAAATATAAATAAAATTAAAATGGAACGCAAAAACTATTCGTTCATTCGTTCTTCCTTTGAGCATCTTGTGGGGTGGGCTTGAGATCAAATAAATGAGAGAGGCTTGAGCTTCATATTTATTCTACTGAGATCTATTTTTAAATGACATTACAATAAAATCAGGCAATGTTAGTAAATAAATAGATGAACCCGTAATTTAAATGAAAAATATTATATTAAAAGACTCAACTGTCCATTTTTGATTAATGACTATTTTGAATTAAAAAAGGAGTGTTTGACTCTGGAAAACAAATTTTTTGACAATTTATTTTTCATCACATCGTTATGAGAGAGATGGATTAACGGGAAAAAGAGAGATAGCACTTTCCCATGACATGAATGAAAAGGTAATCAATCAATCACAAATTCACAACACCAATTTTTCTGAATTATTAGCTATTGTGAAGTGCGTTAAATTTCGTCAAAATTAAGAAATCCAAGAAAATGAATACCATAACTAGCGAGTTGAGTATGCACGATTTGAACGTTAGGTTTTTTGAGATTATGCAAAATGAAATGCATGCCGAAGCTGCTGCAAATTACATCTATGAAGCTGTTTGCGAAGATGTGGCCCTAGGATTTGCCTTCGAGTTCCACCACGGCCTGAAGACCGGTCTGACGGATTTGATAGAAGGTGAAAAAGAAGAGGAAGAACCTTACAAAATCGTGAGCACGCCAGAATGCGATGTGTTTGGCTTCTCGATGATGAAAAAGACCCCTGATTCAAATTGTTCCTGTCCAAACTGTGAGCGGCCAGTTTCTGCGACTAGGTTTGCTCCTCATCTAGAAAAATGCATGGGTAAGTCTTCAGAAAAGTACCTAACAGTAGCCTTCCCTTGTTACTCACCCTGTATTATTTTCCTTGTAATTCCTTGTAACTTACAATCAGTCATTGTGGTATTAATTTTAGTCCAACAAATACTAACGAATTATCTACGGTTATATATAAATACTTACGAATTATCCACGGTTGTGTATTAGCTAAGCAACTCTTTAATGAGACTTAACACAACCATACAAAGGCAGGGACATAAAAAACAACCGTGAACTGTTTTAGGCATAGCAACAGCTAAGAAACTTGAAAGGTTTCATGAAACCTTTTTCTAAAACTGAATAGAAGATTGGAGAAAAATTAAGTCACATCAAATAGATCGGCATTACACGGAGACTACTAATTAAAATAAAAAAACATTCTCTTTATCACTAGTTAGTGTTTGCATATACTTAACCTTTAAGCACCCTTTCTTTGTACTAAGTAACACAAAATGGGACACAATAATATCAGTTTTAAATTCTCTTCAAGGTTATGTAATCTGAAAAGATACAAGACGTTATGTCTCACAAGATCAACATGATATTATGTCTGAAATGTATTCTGTTTGTTTCATTAAATTGTATTGTGATCTATGTTTACCGTGAGGGCCAAGGGAATATTTTTACCTCTATGCAATCTTTTACAGCCCAAAATTCTTAAATAGCATTCTAATTAGTATACGATTGTTTTATACTGGCTATTTGAAGACTTATAGACCACTCTTGAACCTACAATACAATTTAATTAAACAAACAGAATACAAATAACTTCTTTCGTTTTTAGGGTTCCGTACCCAAAGGGTAAAAACGGGACCCTATTACTAAGACTCCACTGTCCGTCTGTCACCAGGATGTATCTCATGAACCGTGATAGCTAGACATTTGAAATTTTCACAGATGATGTATTTCTGTTGCCGCTATAACAACAAATACTAAAAACAGAATAAAATAAATATTTAAGGGGGGCTCCCATACAACAAACGTGTCTTTCGGCGTTTTTGCCTTGTGGTACGGAAACCTTCGTGTGCGAGTCCGACTCTCACTTGGCCAGTTTTGTATAAAAAACCTGTACCTATAATAATTATGACTATCTGGTTGCCTTTAGCGATAAAGTTAAAAATCTATTAAAGAAATTTTACAGATTGTAGTAGCTTGATGTGCAAGCGTCTGTACTTAGATGGTCAAATATGGGTGTAATGGTGATCTCTGAAGGAGAACGCGTGATTTTATGGTATAAATACTTCCTTCTAGGCATGGGACGCAACAGTTCGCGCATAGCATCGCGACGTATCGCGTCGAACAGCCGCGAGCCGACCTCCTACGCAGGACTCCTCAGCGATGACGAAGATGACGTCGACTGGTCCGGGGGTTCGGTGCAGAATGAGCGGAGGAAACGCAGGATCAAGAATAACAACAATAGGAAACCTAATAAAATGCATAAGTATGTATACTGTAGATATAGTACTAACATGGTTTTTAGAGGAACATTATGTAGTTACATAGTCCTCCGTTTTCTTTAACCTTTTGAGGTTCTACCGATTTCCAACAGAAACGTGAACGATAATTATCGGTTGTAAAAAGCTAACGCTTAACAAAGCCAAGAATGGGACTGTTCTTCCCATTATCATGATAATTTTTTTGTACTGGACCATAGCTAGAAACCTTTTGGATAAGTACGGAGACATTGAAGTTCCAACGTTTTTTTTTTTTTTTTACGAAAATAAATCATCATCATCATCTGCCTAGCCTTTTCCTAACGATGTTGGAGTCGGCTTCCATTCTAACCAGATGCAGCTGAATACCAGTATTTTACATGGAGCGATTGCCTATCTGACCTCCACAACCCAGTTACTGGGTAATACGATACCCCTTGGTAAGACTGGTTGTCAGACCTTCGGGTTTCTGACTACCCGTAACGACTGTCAAAGATCCACGAATGACAGCCGGGACCAACGGCTTAACGTGCTTTCCGAGGCACGAAAAGTAGTATAAAATGTTATATACCCCTATGAGGCCATGACCCCTATACCGTTGCGTGCACAATGTTTTTCGTGCGTTTTACTGCATGCTACCGTAAACAGCGATTTTTACAGCAAAAATAAATGTCGTTTCCCAGCAATTAAATTATCCATACTTACTAATATTATAAATGCGAAAGTGTGTCTGTCTGTCTGTCTGTATGTTACCTCTTCACGCTTAAACCGCTGAACAGATTTAGTTGAAATTTGGTATAGAGATAGTTTTGAGTCCCGGGAAAGGACATAGAATAGTTTTTATCCCGATATTCCCACGGGATCGACACTTATGCGGGTGAAACCGCGGGGAGCAGCTAGTTTATGTATAATGTTACATATTTTGATGTAAAGAATCCGTAGATGACTGCTTTGTCATGGGTCTTTTTACACCATGTATTAATCGTGTCTCAACTTAAAAGCCAGATAAGTTAGGGTATGATTAGGCGTGCCACGTCAACTGTATACGTCTCGCTCACATAGTACGTGTGCGAGTGAGAGAAAAATAAGACCAATAGCGGCATTTCCGATCCATGTAGTTTGATCCATGCGAAACGGGATGTACATTTAGTTAAATCTAGATTTAGTAATACATTACAACAAAGTTCTATACGGAAAATAATTAAACAATATGTATAATCATAAACAATGGAATATAATAAAGACTGAATTGTTCTTTGTTTCAAACAACTAATGCCCTGGCTGGCTACAGTATTCATGGTACGTTCATATGTTCCAAGAGTCAGCTTTTAGAAAGAAAATAAAAAACATAGATTACGCATTTTTTTTTTAATAAAACTTAGCTAGCACTTGCATGCATTTTAAAAATATATACCTAATAAAAAAAAATATATTTTATGTCTGTGTGTTGATAATCTGAAACGTGTTTGTGCATTTGTAACATTCTTAATTTTTTTATTTATAAAATAAAGGCATACTCTTTATACATAAATGGCGGTTCACTGGTGCAGTGGCGGATCAAGGGCGGGACTAAAGGGCTAACCCCGTCCTTCCTGCATCAGAATTTATTATTTAACCTATTGTACATCCTCTAAAGGCGAGTTCTCTCGTCTCCCATACAAATCGATATGCCACTGATACTGGTGACTCCACCATTTATAAAGGCCCCAATGCACAAGCACAGTAGTCTTCTCGTTAAAGTAAGTCTACAATGCAAGTTACCAACAGGCACAACAACGGCACGGCGAACTCGGACGCGAACGACGGTGGCGCCACCTACGAAACGATGACCGCTAACGAGAAGAAGAACTTGCTGCAGCAGATCTGCGGTGTCGTGTCAGAGCACACTAAAAAATTATGCACTAGGTAAGAATTTTTTTGGTATTTTCGACACCTTAATAATTCCCATCTAATGTATCATGTGATGGTATTTGTTAGTTGCTTAGAACAGCAATGACAAGGCATTATTTGTGTGTGTTTTATATTTAAGCTGAATGGGAAGTTGAGACCGCGAAATTCAAATTTTCTTACGTTTTTCGCGAAAATTTGAATTTTGGAAAAAAACCGGCCAAGTGCGAGTCGGACTCGCACACGAAGGGACCCGTACCACAAGGCATAAAACACAGAAAACAAAGTTTCTTTTATACCCCTTTAAATTGTAACTTTATTTTATTTTTATTATTTGTTGTTATAGCGGCAACAGAAATACATCATCTGTGAAAATTTCAACTGTCTAGCTATCACGGTTCATGAGATACAGCCTGGTGACAGACAGACAGACGGACAGTGGAGTCTTAGTAATAGGGTCCTGTTTTTAGCCTTTGGGTAGGTACGGAACCCTAAAAAATTAGGTCTTCCATACATTTTGACCACGCTATATTGCACTTTTCTATGAAACAGCTGATTAGTTTTTTTGATAAGCGACGAATAATTTCTACGCTAGTCTAAAATCATATGCTGAATTCATAATTTTAGTTTGTGTGTCGATGTCCCATGGCAGGCTGTATATAAACTGGAATATACTTTAACACGATATTTTACAATAAGCTCACCGGGTAGAGAATTCATAGGGTTTCCAGCAACGTGACCTTTGAAATATATTCTCCGGATTTTCCTCAAGGAAAAATACCCTGTCATTGACTTAGCTACATGTTCCCTATTCCAGACAAAGGAATATATCCTTTGTCAGCGGGGTAATTGCGTAACACACTAACAATAATTGCAATGCCCTTTGACAGCACAACAATATTCATTGCGTTATTTACGTTGTTGAGCTGACGAATTTTTCAAACCTATGAAGCGTAGAATTCGTTTTTTTTTTCTATTATACGGTTTGAGAATTAAAGTGCGTTAGTGTGCATACACACGAGCCACACGCGTCAACGACAGAGGCAACTGCAGCCGTCGACGCCCGACGTCGACACGACGGTGGCTGCAGTGCCGCTTGTGTATCAGAGCACCGAGAGTACGGTGCTGAAATACACGCGCGATATGTGGTCGACAGCGCAAGTTGCTTCTGTCGTTGACGTGTGTCGCTTGGTGTGTATAAATAAACATTTAAGAGCCTATACTACCTCAGCTAAAATTCACTCTTTATCTCGCTCGCACGATACTGCTCGCGGACTGTGTGAAAGCGAGACAGAGTGCGGTGCTGGGCGGGAGGCAGCGCCAATAGTTTAGGTATTTGCTTATTACGGTGAAAATAAAGGTTATTCAAAAAAACTAACTAACATAAGACCTGCTTTATAGTTAGTTCAGTTAGTATGCAAAGTTTCATGATCTAATTTGAAGTATTTTTTGAATACCAGCGGTTTATTGTTCGGTTTGGAGGTAACTTTGGAATTTTTTTCTATCGAGACATTTTTATGGAATCGTGTTTTCGTCTAACATAAGACCTTACATTAATCCTCAACTTTAGCATATATTTATTTCAAAATTAATGCTGCAGTATTTTCGACATAACGGAGGATCATGCTAAGCCATTTGAGGTAGTATAGGCTCTTAAGGGTATTGCTTTAAATTTAAGAGCGAATAAAATTGCTAAACGACATTATTTAATTTCGCTGTCGTTGAAAACCAGCGGGCTCGGTCTCGCATAGGGGCGTAGCATTATTATGATGTGACGCACACCCCCAACTTGTTCTTTTTAGGGTTCCGTACCCAAAAGGTAAAAATGGGACCCTATTACTAAGACTCCACTGACCGTCTGTCTGTCTGTCACCAGGCTGTATCTCATGAACCGTGATAGCTGGACAGTTGAAATTTTCACAGATGATGTATTTTTTGTTGCCGCTTTAACAACAAATGATAAAAATAAAATAAAGTTAACGTTTTTTTTCGGCGTTTTATGCCTTGTGGTGCGGAACCCTTCGTGTGCGAGTCCGACTCGCACTTGGCCGGTTTTTTGTGTTTTTCTCTGCGTCATGTTTGCAGCGAATAATCGTGTTCCCTTCCTTTCTTCTCTTTCTAATTAAAAACTCAATTTGCAGGTCAACCCGCTGCCCCCAACACACTGAAGAACAACGCCGCGCTCTCCGCAACAGTGTTCTAGAACCTTCGACCCCAGAGTCCCAGACCATGGGCCTCACAGCCGAAGAAGCTGGTTCCCCCCCTGACTCCAGCCCCTCATCTTCATGCTCTTCATCCAGCCGCAAACGAGACCGCCACCGAGCCCCACCCAAGATAAAAAACAAGAGAGAACGGAATATATCCCCTAATACAAGGGATTGAGGACTGATTTTGTGTAAGGCAAACCTTGTAGGAACTAATTTTATTTTGCTTGGCCACTAAAAGCTGTACAGTCAACCGTTCGTCCGTGGTAACAGTACGACATTGCGTCTTTATGTCGCAACAGTATGCTTGTTGCTATCATGAAATGTGACCAGAGTTCTTAATTTGGGAATAGGTAGGGATGTCAGTGAAAATAATAATAATATATCAATACGTTACAATGCGACAGATAACATAAATACTCTTTGCTTGTTATCTTTCTTTTTTTCTCATCTATTTTTTTATTTTTTGTCCGAGCGGCTGAACCCAAAGAAGGGTTCTTTTTTTTTTCAAAGTGCCATTTTTTTTTGTCGTGGGGCACGGTAGTGCCCCCGCCAAGACGAGCCAAGCCTAGTTTACTAACTGACTTAAGAATATTCGCTCAGCAGCCTTCGTTGCGTTACCATTGATGACGTGCAGTTGACTGTATGTAACTTTATATGGCGTGTGCACTAATTTTTTTAAAATATTTGTTCAATTGAACAGATTTCCTTTTTTGACGAGTTGACTTGAATGGAAGACGCAAGTTCTCAGTTCCTCAAAATACTACCTGCAGTAGATTTAGTTTAAGTTTTTATTATTCCTCTTAGATATGACAATAATCAATGATTTTGATGTTTCTAGGACCTATTTCAATGATTTTTCTTGGCGTCTGGCGGTGGTTTTTCGCGCATTTGTATTGTAGTGCGGTTTTAGGAAAGAGGCAAATTCCCAGCTTGGCATATTTCGTGCTTTTTGACGGAGCATATTATAGTGTATATTCAATACAGTTATAATAGATTAATTATTCATTGAAAGCTGAAAATAAAAAATATATATTTGGTCTTATGCCAAGAACTATTTTTTTGGAGCGTGGAGCATTGCGTCCTACATTATTTCTAATAGTGCTATGTAAGCTTCAATTCAATTGGTTAGGCTTGTTTATTATAATAATATAATAAATAAATAATATACTCGTTAAACTAACAGTTTAAACGTATTCAATTGTATTGACACTGTTGGAAACCACATAGAATATGACGCACGTATTTTACGTACAGGCCTGGCGAAAAGCGGTTTTCATTGTCAAACAAAATTCAACATTGCATCAGTTCAAATAAATGAGCCACGGGTAATGCTTTCGCTGAACAGTGAAAGTTTGATTACAGATTAAAAAAAAAAAAAGTAAGTAAGTATCACAATTTATTTACTTATATTTTTCGGCAGTGGAAACCGCACTTCCTCAGATCTGTACCGACTCATAGAGAGCGATTTTTACTCAGTATAAATGTTGAGCAACAAAAACTTGCCCGATATTTTTGATCGATGATAATGTTGAATTCATTCATAAACTCAAACTCAAAGCATATATTTCAATTAAACCTTGTACAGGCACTTTTGAATTGTCAAAATTAAATAGTCTGTCAGTTAGTCAGAAAGTTGAAGCTAGTTGCCCATTCCAAAACGTGGATCTCTATGGAGAAGAACAGGCAAGAAACTCCATGGACACTCTTTTAAATCAAGATATTACAAAATCCTGGGTACATTATTCATGTTGCTTCTATATGTGAGAACAATGTAAAAAAAAAAAGACACAAATGAAGAAACAATTCAAAATATACTCAACCGACGGCGCCCGTTCAAGAACATGACGCGTGGATGATAATGAATCTATGTAATCATTCGTCTATATCTTATGATATGAGATTATCCATCAAAAATATAGAGCAACTCTTTGAGATTCTAGATAGTTTTAAAAATAATAAAATTTAGGATAGGTAGGAATTACAATTTTAAATTGACTCTACTCCCTTGGCACATTAGGTGCTACACCTAGCTTGGTATAGCCATCAGTCACGGCCAATCATGCTTTACCGCCCTCTAGCGGGTTCCCAAAGGTGTCCATTTCTGATTTGTATACCAAAAAGACAACTGTTATTCTTGTGAAATACAGTGTGAGTCTTCATAATGTGCACATAACGAAATGAGGGAAACATAGCTTAATTTTATCGGCGGAAAAATATTTGAAAAAATAAAAAAATATTTAAAAGGGTCTTTACCTGCTAAAGTATGATGATTGCAAGGCCTTTCTTTAACAGTTGATAGGAAATGTTGTGATTGAGTTATAAACATGGTATTTTTACGTTTAGATATCTGATACGATGGAGAATAATTTAAAGTAATCAAAAAGGGTAGGTAATCGGGCTTTTATTGAGTAATTTTACAATTATTGTAAAAATTGATGAAAAAATATCAGATTTTTGTTAAAAAAAAAAACCATAATTCTCAATTGAGGGGCGATTGTTTACTAAGGGTCACAGCAGCGAAAAAGATAAAAGAAATTAAAAAATGCTACAATTTTTTTTTTTATTAGATTTTTTTAAATATTTTTTCCGTCGATAAAATTAAGCTTAGTTTCCCTCATTTCGATATGTGCACATTATGAAGACTGTCTGTCTCGAATATTTTTTTTTCTTGGCACGATCAAGCGGCCCTATCTACATTCGCCTGCCGTTTAAACCTGGCATAATTATACCGTATAAGGGATTCTGAGCTATGCGATTAAAATACCTACACCTTGCAAAAACAACAGTTTTCTTCTTGGACTTTGCGGTTGCCAAAACTGTAATACTTAAATACAGTCGGCTCTTGCTTTTAATGATTATTAATGTGAGTTATAGTAATTGGATCGATGGGTAATTATCTAATACCTACTCCAAGCCGTGATCCAACAATAAATCCCTAACAAGAGGTTGTCGATAAGTTTTTTTTACCATTGAATTAAGTTGTCAATGGTAATGGCACCGATTCCCTTGTTCACAAGCACAACTTAATTTGGTCGGGTTATACGCGGAGATTTAGTATGGAAAAGTAATGAAAGCTAATTTCTCTTAAAGTAGAATACTTAGGAATCTGAATTTTCTTTCTTCTCTAACTTGGAATCAACATTCAAAATCGTGGTCCTGCTGAACAATTGCGAGACAGTTATCATCGTTGATTTCTCGGTAAATACATGTTAAGAGTTCTGTTTTTTTTACGAAATAAATCATATTTATGGGTACTAATTATTTGTATACTTAGAATAGCTGTAGCGTGCCCCCTTTTTCGGCGCTCATGGTGGTCCTGCTGAACGGAGCGTGACTACCGCCGGACCACCTTCAAAGTGGATTTTCTCGAAAACTCCTAAGGTACCAATTTTGTGGTTCGAGTACTAATTAGTACCAATTGAGTAGTAATTATTTACCAAATATGAAAGAGATTGGCGTTGGTGGGGCGGCGGTAGTCACGGACATCAGATTTCTGTCATTTTGTCTATTCTTCCGTCGACAAAACCCGTTTCTATGGTCGTCATGCTACGCGTGCTGGAAGAAGAGTCCCGAGTAGGTACAGAAATTCAGAACAACGTGTAAACTTCATACCTACATTGTAATTATGTCGTCGACAGTCAAATTATTTCTTAAAGGTTAGGGAATTGTTGCTGGCAATGGTTAGATTAGAAGCATAGATTTATAGACGTTCTTATAAATCTATGGTTAGAAGCCACATAAAATATGTGATGGCCATCACAATATTTTAATTACGTTATGTTATATACATAAGAAAATGTCACAATCTAAATTTGATGTAATGTAAATCGTAAACATATTATTGAGATTACTATGTATTCATGTATTAGGAATCGTCCTGTATATACCTACCTATACATGTTCGTGTAAATAAATATTCATCATTTAAATGTAACTATTATTGTATTACCTATTTGACTGAAGTAGTTATTAAATAATATGAAATAAAGACATGTATTGCGATACAATGCGTTATTTTTTTATTTGGGTTCTGTACCCAAAGGGTAAAAACGGGACCCTATTACTAATACTCCACTGTCCGTCTGTCTGTCACCAAGCTGTATCTCATGAACCGTGATAGCGCACCATAGCGAGACCCATTACTAACAAGAAGGAAACTGGTGCAAGTTGTAGACATAATTCCCGTAGAAGGTAACAGTGTAACAACAATGATTTCTCAAGCTCAGTTTCCCAAACAGCTGTTACAAATAACGCTATATGAACTGCATAATGGTACGATCAGACTTACTAGTTCGTAGCGTAGCAGTCGACATGTTGACCTTCGCCTTCGGGCCATATAACCTGTTGGTGCCGCCACCAGTTACCAGGCTTACTACGAGTCTATGGCTAGGTCGCTGGGAACCTGCTGAGCTTGTTTGTACTTACCCGTTTGCTGTGGACTAGGTGATATTGATAGGCATGGCAGTGTATTTAGCATACTGGTAGGATTATTTTACTAGTGACGTAGAAGTGAACATTATTTTGAAAATGATAATCTATACTAATAATGAGTGTTTGTTTGAAAATTATTTTTGCAATTGATAGCCCAATTCTTGAGGAAGGTTATGAGCTATTAACATCATCGCTAGGAGCCGAGCAAAAAGAAAAGTGAGAGAACGCTAAGACAAAACGAGGTAATAGCGCGGGCGGCGATGGGATGCGATGCGACGCGTGGGCCGGGGGCCGAAATTCACGCGGTCGCGGGCAGAAACTATGGTCCATACTAATATGGACCATAGTTACCTTTTCAAGCCTAAACCACTGAAAGGATTTCTATAAAATTTGGCAGAGAGATAGATTGCATCCCGGGGAAGGACATAGGATAGTTTTTATCGACATACCTCGCGGGCGGATTAGATAAAACAAAGTCGGGTTAGTTACATCATTTATAACTCAAGAACGGCTGGAGGGATTTTTATGATCTTCGATTTGTTTTTGTTTCTCCGTCTCGAATAGCAGAATAACTATAAAAACATGGGGAAAAATTGACGAAAAAAAAAAGATAATTCATATTCTCTCACATTTTGTATGGAACGGCTTTTTTGAGATGATATCTCGATAACGGTCAACAGATTTCGATGGCGGGATGAAGTTCGCCGGGTTAGCTAGTAATTTATAAGTACGTTGATTTTCACTTTTTTAAATGCTAATCTGGCAGTAATGCACGAATGGACCTGTGTGAGAGACTGGTGCCTGAGGTTTATATAAAAAAAAAAACTATTACAGGTCACAGGAAAATGATAATATTGTGTAAAGGAAACTTATTTCTTTCGTTTTTGGCACACAACAGAGTTCAACTATAAATAAAACACACGCATAAAAGAATAAACCGTTTTATTGGCATATTAACTGTAATTAAATATTTACATTGATATATAATATTGACATAATAGATTAATGTAAACATTTGTATTAATTATACACAATTATATCACATAAAAACACGACTCACAGAATGTAGAAGCAAAACGATGATTCGTTATTAATAAGTACATAAAATATTTAATTTGAAAAGATCTTTGGAATGGGCCTTTGTAAAATTGTATTAAATTGGTAAAATAATGTCTAAATTGTTTCAACACTTTTCACGATTACGAAAGCTGTAAAGTAGCCCTAAATTAAAAAGTTAGTAGAAAAGAATTGATTTCAAACAAAAGTTAATAATATTAACACTAAAAAGGTCTTTATTTCAATAGTACTGCTATTTCGTTTGTGCAAAAAACCGACAGTCAATTTATAAAACAAAAATAATATCGTTCCAGGGTATTCGTGTGATTGCGTGCTTTTTTCTATTACTTTATTATTAGCAAATGCTAACATCTATATTGTCATCCTGGAAAGATTAACACCTTAGAACGAGTGAACTAAAAATAAACTTTAGGAATAATATTAATTAAGCCTTGGTGTCTTTATAATAATACTTCTCAAGTATATGTCCGCCATGAACGTGTCCCGCACCTTGTCCCGTTTATACATTAATTACCCTATTATTGCTGTTAAAGGAAAGTTGGCAACGCGCCGCCAATAAATACCTGTTCTTTTGTACTAAGTCCGCTGTGAAATATATTCTATAAACTTTAAAGATTACAGATACTTCTGCTGATACGTTATTTTAAAAATTTGCTAAATTATTTTACTACCGGTAGGAGATTCCGCACTGCGACGCAACGAGCCTTCGATCCAATCGATTATCCGAATGAGGAATCGATTGCAAATATCTCGATTAAACATCGCATCACAAACACGCAACTCTACCAAGTACACGGCAAGCTATTCTTTCCGATAAAGACATTTATATAATTCTAAATACTTCCACAAAAGTTCGACAATTCCGATACAATACCAATGTAATAAATTCACGTACACGACACATTGTCTATATAATTACGGAGGCAAGAAACTATCAACACTTAGCCGATACGCTAGAAAGTACCCGGGCGTAAACGTGACACATCGAGCTTTAGAAAGAGACGGGTATGAGTGACAGAGACGACGCTCTACCTGGCCGAACTTTTCTCAAGCTCATCATCTGCCTAGACTTTTCCCAACTATGTTGGGGTCGGCTTCCAGTCTAACCGGATACTGCTGTATTTTACATGGAGCGATTGCCTATCTGAACTCCACAACCCTGTTACTGGGTAATACGATACCCCTTGTCTTATCTAGTCTGACAACCAGTCTTAGATAAGTCGAAAGCCCGACTGGTTGTCAGACTTTCGGGCTTCTGACTACCCGTAACGACTGTCAAAGATCCACGAATGACAGCCGGGACCAACGGCTTAACGTGCTTTCCGAAGCACGGAGGGGTCTTAGTATGTAAAAATGGTCACCCATCCACGAACCAACCGCGGCAAGCGTAGATAATAGATCGAACGACCCGAAGTTTACTCACGGTCGACATGCCATATCGTCGGGTACTATATAGTTTCAATGAACAATACTGAATAATATTTTTTGTATAAAACCTTCAATTTCAATTATTGACTAGTGATGTAAGATTGTTTATATAATATTTTGTGTTCCAAATACATATTAGGAAATGTATTACAGAGATTGTTGTATTCGAGATAGTTAAAACATCTCAATGTTTCAGGGCGCTGTCGCGTATGCATATGCGTCGATAAAACGCTTCATTTTTATCAATAAGTACTCTACAATGCAATAAGCCTTTTTTTTTTGTGGATGGGAAATCATCAAATGCCTTACAAAACAAATCTCACAATGGGCCCTAATAGAAGGCTGAAAGTCACCCAAAGAGCAATGGAGAGGGCTATGCTTGGAATTTCCCTGCGTGATCGAATCAGAAATGAAGAGATTCGCTGGAGAACCAAGGTAACCGACATAGCCCGAAGAATTGCCAACCTTAAGTGGCAGTGTGCATTGCTCGCAGAACAGATGGCCGATGGGCCGATGGGGCCGAATAGTTCAAGAGTGGCGACCGCGTACCGGAAGACGTAGCGTTGGAAGGCCTCCCACAAGGTGGACCGACGACCTTGTGAAGGCCGCAGGAACTAGTTGGATGCGAGAAGCGCAAAACCGGCCGAAGTGGAAGTGCTTGGGGGAGGCCTATGTCCAGCAGTGGACGTCTTTCGGCTGAAATGATGATGATGATGAATGCAATAAGTACATAATAACAACGGTTTTGTAACAGCACCCTAAAACTAGTTTCCTAGAAAAGCGGTAGTAATGATAATGAAGTGGGGTTTGATTTTATGGCGCAGACCCACCGCGGCGCACGGCCAGGCCCCGCACGCAAATATATGGGATTGTGTCCACTGCAAACCACGGACACGCTATGCATCAATCGACGTCATTAATACATACGTGGCTTGTCGAATACGGCGCTCACAGCTCAACGCTGTCAACGCCACACACGCGGTGCATGCGATACACACTGCACACGAATATGTACAACTGTATCGCAGCTGTGCACCGCGGTGGGGCACGCTACAGTTGTACATAGTTGTGGGTGTGTAGTGTGTACTGCAGTGGAAACGTAGACCCAAGTTGTCAAACAAAATGAATCCACGCAGCTAACATGCGCCGCGTGCCCGTGCACAGCATGCGTCGTGGTGGGTCTGCGCCTCTACGGTGTCAAAAATTGCTCTCTAGGAAAACACAGCAACATACTTTCATAAATAACGATGCAGTGACGTCATTCGTCGATAAGTTGCGGACGCTATGCAGCCACCGCTCTTCTAGTAAACCATAGCTCAAATAATGTAGTTGAAACTACAGGGTTATTGGTAAAACATTAACAACCTCTTAAGAGGTCATTGTACTCATCATTATGAACAACTTTTACTATGGGACCAAACCTGAAATCGCGAAAAAAAAATCTGCTGTTCCCTACATTTATGTTCGTATAACTCATCAAAATGTGGCGAATAGCTGATTTTTTTTCGCCATTTCAGGTTTGGTCCCACAGTAACAGTTGTTCATAATGATGAGTACAATGACCTCTTAAGAGGTTGTTAATGTTTTACCAATAACCCTGTTTAAGTACACGGAGACATACTGTTATAAAAGTAATAGCTATAAATCGACGACATTCATTGCGTAATCTGTCTTAAAATCGTCATCGCAACGAAGGGCACTAGGTCACATAGTTACAAAAAAACCCATTCATTTTAAGGCTTATTAGGTTTTTTAACATTTTATATGGTGTATATTGTCATAAAAATTGTTGTAAAAATATTACATACATACAATTCCAGCTGTGATAGGCAATTGATATACATAAGCCCTAAACTTATTAAAAAAAAAGTGTATTAACTGTGGGCCCGACTATTTAAAAATGTACCGTCTTTTTAAAACAATTGTTAGGTAAATAAGCCAGCGGAAAGCTGCTATAAAGGCCAGTGCCACTTTTGCGCTCATTACAAAGACCATAGATATTTCGCATACCGTTACGATCTCCTTAGAAACTTTACTTGTCTGTGATCTATGTTTTTTTTTAATCAGTAAATTCAAGAAAAAGGCTTTTCTTTCTGCTTCAAATAAAAGATTAGGCTGCTTGTTTATATTTAGTCAAGGATTTTTCCTTGCCAGCGATCATTGATAAACGTAATAAACGTGATAAACGTAATATAGATATAGATTTTTTTTTTTTTTCGCAGTCCCTGTTCCGGATGGTTTAATCGCGAAAATTGCTGCCACATGATCATTATCCCCTGTCATAAATCATTCTTATCTGAACTTCAATTATATCTTATTGTAATTGGACAATAAAAAAAAAAACAATCACTGTTGAATTTCACAATATTTTCAAAAGGCATTTAGAAACCTTTCCATCATATCTTTAGCCAGTACAATGAGCACAAAAACTGCGCTAGCACCGCAGCCGTACGTACCTTCACTTACAAAATAACAACATTAAATAAGAAAGTGACACTAGGAGGCGAGTTCGCTCCGGCGTTAAGCTTCCGTGCTGATGATGGACTCCCGGCCTTGTCCGACGCCGATGAACTTCACTGTAACAGAAAAGATGTGGGTTAGAGTGATGTTTTATCAACAAGGTTCTATGTTCTATGTTAGGGGATTTGGTTTCCGCACTTAGTCCTTCAGTGGACCATTGTGCGTGTTATCAACAAGGTTTTAAGTTGTCTGGTAGATATCGCTATTAGCAGTAAGACCGCCGTTTTGCCCTGAATATTAACCCTTTGTATCCACGCGAGACACAATGGCTTTTTAATATTGTTTCTGTATTCAACCGGTTGAACTCCACATGCGAACAAGGCGTCATACTGACGTCACGCAAAATCCTGCATCTAGCAAGCAGAGTTTACCGCGCAACTAGCATAGCTACGCTGGTAATTTATTGCAAAATTGATTACATAATTACAAAAAATCTATTGTTTGGACAAAAAAATAAGTTTTAGTATATTGCTTGTAGAATAGGTAATCTGACAAAAAATCAGATTGATTGTATGTATATTAGTATGGTTTTTATTGTAAAAAGATTTTTTTTAGAGGTATCTTGATAATTTTTTCCTATCGTATCAAATTAGTTGTATTATGTTTTCAACATACATACTATCTACCTAGCATATATCCTGATTTTGTTGCATTTAAAACTTGCATTTTTTTGCGTTTATGTCGTGTAAGCCCCTTGAGTAGCCTTCCTTATTAATTGCGCTATTAAATGAAAAAATATTTTTTCAAAACCGACTGATAGCTCTAGAGATTAGAGTGTATAAACAAACAAAAAACCGTTTAACAAAAAAGAAACAAAATCTTCAGCTTTATTATTAGTATCGAAGTAACAGAGAAGATATAGCTATTTACAGAATCTCATAATCCTCATAATAAATATTCTATAATAATAGGTGTTTTGTTCTTGTGTTTATTATACCGAAAACACTTAACTCCGACCAACTATTGGCACAATTAAACCGAGATTAAAATTGTTTTGGTTGAAACTTTGCCAGAATTCAGAATACAGCATCAAATTAGTCAGCGCCTAACGTAAATTGACGTATTTTTAATGGCCATTTATTAATCTCGTCTAAACTTGTCTATGGAGTATCTTAATTTGACAGGACTAGACTAATATTTATCTTCTGTCCTTTTCTTAATGAAATAGAAAGAAAAAGGTGCACTGAACTTAAATTTAGTTTAGTTTCAAGGGAATCTGCGCCATTTTCGATTACCTGCTGTGCCTTGCTCCCGACAGCAAAACCTAAAAAGCTGTTGGAGGAATAGCGGTCGTATAATTAAACTGACAAAATGTTCAGTATCGAAATTGCGAATAGCGTTTAGAGAACTCTTTCAATAACATTGGTCGATTTTCGATAGCGTATCTAATGGTTGTGAATTTTAATGAAACTCACCAGGTATTTGTAAGAAGTTCTCTATAGCCTTCACGTAGTTCCGCGCCTGCTCGGGCAGCTTGTCCAACTGCCGCACGTCCTCTATACTGCACGCCCAGCCGGGCAATGTTATGTATTCCACCTGTTAGGAGAAGAAGACTTATATAAAATTGAATATAAAGTAATGAGCCGCTCGTATCAAGTTATCACGCACGTATTGATTGAATCTTTCGAGGCCAGGATGATGCATAACTAATTAGAAATGTGAAAGAAATTCTGAACTCTCGGAACTGTAGTATTTAATTTAATTTTAAATCATGACTGCTTTCAGTAGCGAAGGGTCGATTTCTGTAAGAGGTAAGCCGGAGTATCTTTAATATGATTATATTTTTTATCTATAAAATACTGACTGTGCCATTTTTCAAAGGGAAGCCGATAGGAATCGAGTTGTATGGAACCTTCGCCACTGACGGCTTTTAAATGATTTGTAGCACCTACCAGCAATATCAGTTGTATACGTCAGGAGTTGAAAATAACTCATTCTATAAACTTTGAAAGTTAGCAGTATTAAATATTTTTTGTGTGGCATCATCATCATTTTAGTATTGTTATTGGCAGCATTACTTGTTACCTTTTTTTGTAGAGTATTTTAAAACGTGGTTAGTAAGTAAACGAGTGGTCCAGACCGAATTCTGGCCATGACGGCCAATCTCACCGGATACTGGCTATCTACGTGTGTGCGCAGACACAGGTGCACTCACTCTCATACTGCGATGGGACGGCAATCCGACACGACCTGAGAGATCCGGCGCAGGATCAACGGCTTGAAGCGTTACAAGTAATAAATAAGTATTTACCTCCACACTGCTGAGCTCGGTCATCGACGAGGGGAAGTACTCGATCTTCTTGCCATTCAACTTATACGCTATGCCGACCTTGATCTCCTTCAACGTGTCTAGGATGTCCATCTTTGTGAGACATAACCTGAAACATTCATTCACATTATTATTATTTTTATATTAGGGATTTGGAATATTGGTTTTAAGAAGAAAATCGATGTTCCCACTTGGTTCCTTTCTCACTCTCGACTATATCATAGGTACTGTTCTTAATTTTGTGAGGTATATTCAAGAACACTTCAGCTTGTAACTGCGCTATGATTAGCTGACAATTCGATTAGGTACTCGAGTCCGAAACTTATAAAAAATTAACCTTTTTCTTGATTTTAGTGTTGCATGTGCTCTTCCATGCTTTCCAATGAATGACCAAACGAAAACTTTTCACTATGCTTAGGCAAATTATTATCTAAGAGGCTGCTCATTATTTTAACAAAGACAACATTCTAAATTAAACACCTACTGAACGAAGCACAATAGAAGTTTCAGTATTATGTCGGGTAGCCGTTCAATGACTGAAAAGGTTTACATTAAAAGATCTTACAAAACATCACGCCTCCAATTAATCCCCGAAGTTTTAAACAGCGGTGTACTTGTACCCACATTTCGCCAGTTATGTTCGAGTCCTATGTAATAGGGGGCGAGCACAAATAAAGATAGACATAGATAGATAACGCAAGTATCACGATCTGTATGAAAACCAAGCGTGCCATTTTTTGACTACCTACTATGACGTCACAAGCACTATTTAGTGATGAGAAAATCAAATCGATTCAAAGACGCCGCCGCGTGCGGCACCTCCCTCGCGCCACCCCGCGGCCGGGCGCCAGCGCGAGCGCTCCCCAGCCAGCAGTACTCAGGACTGAGCGGGAAAGTGGCAGCTTACGATTTTTGTACGTAAGCTGGTGCGATTTTTGGCACGCGAAGTAGTTGCTCTTGCGTTATCTAGATGTATCTATATCTGTAGGGGCGATCCTATTGCCATTAATCGTCTTCTGCTACTGAGAAAAGGACATATAGACCAAATGTGAATAGCATAAACTCACGAGGTGTATCCATTAACCATGGCGGTGTATCGCACGACGACGAGGTCGAGCCAGCCGCAGCGCCGCACTCGCTTCGTGGTCACGCCGACTTCGTGGCCGCGCTCCTGTAGCAACAAGCCTGTCTCCTGCGAAGTAAAGTAACAATTTATATAAACCGTACTTTTATTAATTGTTCTATAGGAAAGTCTATACAGGGTTATTGGTAAAACACCAGCAACCTCTTAAGAGGTCATTGTACTCATTATTATGAACAACTTTTACTATGGGACCAAACCTGAAATCGCGAAAAAAAAATCAGCTGTTCCCTACATTTTGACGACGTACATTATACGAACATAAATGTAGGGAACAGCTGATTTTTTTACATACATACTACTTGACACATCTGCAAATTGCAATAAACGTAAGAAAATTTTAATTTCGCGGGCTACCCTGGAGCTTCCACTTTAACGTGCATTAATCAGGGCATGCAGGACATATGATTTTTTTTCTGAATAACTTAATTGATCTTGATTACTTACATCATGCAACTCGGTAGGGAAGGGTCCGTCGCCGACGCGCGTCGTGTACGCCTTCACGACGCCGAGCACTTCGCCGATCACCAGCGGAGGGAGGCCGAGGCCGGTGCACACGCCGCCGATGCTGCAGTTTGACGACGTCACGTAGGGATAAGTACCTGAAACGTAATAGTCAGATAGATAGAATTATGCTTTATTGTACACAACCAACCAATTATGTTTTTTAGATTTATCTAGTTACTAGCTTCCGCCCGCGGCTTCGCCCGCGGGGTTTGTCGATAAAAACTATCCTATATCCATCCACGGGATGCAATCTATGTCTCTGCCAAATTTTATCGAAATCCGTTCAGTGGTTTAGGCGTGAAAGGGTAACACAGACAGACCGACAGTTACTTTCGAATTTATAATATTAGTATCGATGCAGATGTAGGCAAACTTGATGGAGTTTTTAGCGGTTACAAACCCCACATTATGGATTCCTCTTTATGATATGTGAGGTAAAGTATGACGCCCTTAGGTGTGCTTTCGCAATGTGACAGCTGGATGAGAGTTGCCGAGAATCGAGCTAAATGGGAGAGGACTATGTCCAGCACTGCAGACTGCTGTAGGCTGATGATGATCACTTAGTTCGTTTAGCAGAACAAATGCTATACATGGTGGCTCATTAATTTTAGTAAGTAACCAGCTCAAATTTAAAGATCGTATAGATATTGTGAGCCTATCAGTTGAGCGTATGGTTGAAATTGCCTGTGTAGAATTGGAGCACTCTATTGTATTAAGTGTGTATAGACCCCCTTCAGGATTGTATGACTGCTTTGAAAAGGTAATGGATGAAGTGTTACACAGGATTTGTAACTCAAACAAGTCCGTTATCATTTGCGGTGATTTTAATGTCAATTTATTAGAAAACTCAGGTTCTTGTAGTAAAATTTTAAGTCTGTTTCAGTCCTACAATCTTCTAAACCTATTTTTGGAGCCCACAAGAATAACCCCTACTAGTGCCACATGCCTAGATAATATATATACAGATATTATACCAAGCCACAAAGAAATTATAACTTTACTAGATTCTGATCATTGCGGGCAAAGGATTACTATTCAAAATCAAAACAAAAAAGTGGCTAAAAAGGATATCACTGTTAACCCCAAAACTGCAAGTCGCTTGGAGGCTTTTAAAGTTAAACTCATTGATAAATTACCAGTTTTGTCTATTCATGCTGATCCTAATCATCTTTATGATAATTTTTTTAATGTATACTGTAAACAATTTGATTCTACCTTTATTCCCAAGACTATTTCGGTTAATAGTAATGCATCGTTCAGTGATTGGGCTACCATTGGTATTCATAAAAGTAGAACACGGCTTTATGAACTGTACAATGAAAGGACTTATATTAACACTGATGAATTTAATTTGTATGTTAGAAATTATTCAAAATTATTTAAAAAAGTTTGTTATATGGCCAAGTCACGTTATTTGAGTTCAAGGATTAAAAACAGCAGTAATGTAATTAAAACGACTTGGAATATTATTAATAGTGAAACGGGAAGATCTAGTAACCGAAATACTGACTACAGCCTGTCTATTAATGACAACATAATAAAATCAGACACACAAGTCGCCGAGGCATTTGAAAATTTCTTTTCAGATATTCCCGTTTCAACTACTAAATCACTAAACTCATCACCTTCTGTTGCTGAGTCTTTGCTTAAAGAAAATGTTAATGGTTGCGATTCAGAATTTCATTTTGAATATATTACCTGTAGAGATATAATTAAAACCTTTCACACTTTAAATGTAAAAAAGACTGCAGATCTGTGGGGTAATTCTGTAGAAGTAGCCAAGTCTATTATTGACATTGTAGCGCCTACTCTAGCTATTATCTTTAATAGTTGTATTGACAATGGGGAGTTTCCTGACCTTATGAAAAATAGTAAAATAATACCTTTGTTTAAATCAGGTAGTACATCAGACCCCACAAATTATAGACCTATTTCTGTACTACCTACCTTTAGTAAAATTTTTGAGAAATTAATTTTAGACCAAATGCAAAGATTTTTTAATAAACATAAATTATTACATAGCAAGCAGTTTGGTTTTACAAGGGGTCGTTCAACTACTGATGCCGGCGTTGAACTATTAGGACATATTTATAATGCATGGGAAGATAAATGCGATGCCTTGGGCATCTTTTGTGATTTGTCCAAGGCATTCGATTGCGTTCTTCACGAAACGTTAATCAGGAAACTCCGCCACTACGGGATCCGAAACACTGCTCTGGATCTTCTTATTTCATACTTGAGTAAAAGGATTCAGAGCGTTGACGTTAATGGAAAAAGATCACCCGGATCTATAGTAACTATGGGAGTCCCACAGGGCTCAATTCTTGGTCCTTTCTTGTTTCTCATTTATATTAATGACTTGCCGTACCTCATAAAGGATCATCATGATATAGTGTTGTTTGCAGATGACACTTCTCTTTTGTTTAAACTTAAACGTCAGCAGTTGGTTACTGACGATGTAAATAGCGCGATCTCGAAAGTAGTCCACTGGTTCAATGTTAATAATTTGCTTCTAAACGAGAAGAAAACCAAATGCATTAAGTTTGCGCTACCCCACGTAAGGCAGGTGAAAACTAATGTGTTGATAAGGGGCGAGGAATTGAATCCTGAAGACAACACAGTATTCTTGGGCATAACTTTGGATGCTAAGCTTCAGTGGGGTCCACATATAGATAAATTGTCAAAAAAGCTAAGTTCTGCAGCATACGCTGTTAGAAAAATTCGAAATTTAACTGATATAGAGACTGCCCGTTTAGTGTACTTTAGCTATTTTCATAGTGTAATGTCGTACGGTATTCTATTGTGGGGAAATGCCGCCGATATTCAGACTATCTTTGTTTTGCAGAAGCGAGCTGTTCGATCAATTTATAAATTAAGTCCGAGACACTCTCTCAGAGACAAATTCAAAGAGATTAATGTAATGACTGTGCCTTCTCAGTACATTTATGAAAATCTTTTATATGCCCATAAAAATATAAAATTGTTTAAAAAATACAGTGATATCCATAATATAAATACTAGAAACAAACACAAATATGTTGTACCTACAACCAGGCTCAAGAAAATAGGTGGCTCGTTCAGATGCCAATGTATACGCTTTTACAATAAACTACCAAGCCACGTTCAAGATCTAAGCCTTAATAAATTCAAATCTTTCATTAAACGTAAGTTGTGCCAGAAAGCCTTTTATACCGTTAAAGATTATATTGAGGACAAAAAGGCTTGGGATTGAGCTGCTTCCAATTTCTGCATTTTGAATGATTTTTTTCTTTTTTATATACACATTGACATTGATGAATATTTTTTTTTTTTAACAATGACATTTGCTTACTTTGTAAAGTATTATATTATTTTTTCATTGTGAATGTGAAGACGATGTGGGTCATTTTACATACTTATATATATATTTTTTTATTATTCTCTCTGTTCTGTTTTTTTTTCTCATGGTCTGGCAGTTTGAGTAATTTATGTGGCCTACCCAAATGTCCTTTCTTTGGTATTGTTCGTCGAATCGTTGAGCTCCTTAAGTCTTGAGTTGAGCTGCACGATTTTTGACAAATGCGTGCACTGACTGGACAGGTCCTCTCAATCTGTGTGGTTCTTTCCTCAAAAGACCACCTCAGACATCGATCTACATGGTCTTCATATAACCTGACCAAGATTATGTCTGGACTTTAAAAGAGACTGTGACCTCTGAGTTTGTTTCGGCCTTTCTTCTCAGAGTAGTCAGATAGGAAACGCCGACTTCATCTAGTTATAAAAAACATGACTGACGTGTAAAAGTGTTTGTACAAACCTACTTACAAAAAATAAAATCATTTCAAAATCATTTCATTTCATTTCATTTCATAAGGACATAATATTAGTTCGGGGCCTAAACTAATCACACTAATATTATAAAGGCGAAAGTGTGTGAGTGTGTGAGTGGGGGTGTGTGTGGGGGTGTGTTTATATGTTTGTTACTTCTTCACGCTCAAACGTCCGCACCAATTTAGATAAAATTTGGTATGGAGGTAGCTGACACCCTGCATTAACATACAGGCTACTTTTTATCCCGATATTCCCACGGGATCGAAACTTATGCGGGTGAAACCGCGGTGCGCAGCTAGTAATGAATAAAATTACGATTTGACAGTGAACCCTACTCGCGATGTGGTTTTACCCGCCCGAAAAATTGAATAATAGCACTTGTTTTGACGGAGCGACTAATTTCGGACGGGCCCGTATCTTCATTGACGGACTTAGAGAGTAGACTCCGACCAACAGCCACGTAACAGCCAAAAAATTAAAATTTTCTATGTAATAAATATGCCTACTTATTTAAACTCAACGAGTGCTTTTATAATCACAATGAGTGAAAAAAATTGGTTGATTACCGAAACCAAATCGCTTAGTGCGGTAAAATGGTGATGTAATAGCGTTGAAGATTAGTTTATGCTCTGATTTGAGAATATTCTATATCGTATCGCATATCTTCATTTACCGCGACGGATTAAGAAATGCTTGTTTATCATTCAGACATCGGGCGATAATGATCATAACATATTGCGATAACAAATCTAATTTACTATGTATGGTTATTTTATGGGGAACAATTCCCTCTGACCAAACTCTCCTCCCCTACTGGGAGGCTCGTGTTGAACGAATATGTCACGTGTCGTGTCATGAGTATGACAATCACGTTGGGGTCACCCTTATAGAGGTATGAGGAACAGGGTGTAAAGTTCACTCATCCTCCATAGAAAAGGGAGGATCCTCCGACCAGTCGGGTGTTGTGTCTGGTGGGTACCTGCCCGACGATTGATGTCGGGACGTGGTATACACGCTAGTCACGCGGTAAACTCTGCTTGCGCGATGCAGGAATTTGCGTGACGTCAGTGTGACGCGTAGTTCGCATGTGGCGATGTAGATGCCGCCACAACGTAATTTCAAAACACAAGACTTATAATATATTTTGTTGAACATTTAGAAATGATACCGAAAAAATTCAGCATACATATATAGGGTGACTGGTAATTAGTGACCGATACTTAAACTCGTGATTTTACTCATCATTATGAACAACTTTTACTATGGGACCAAACCTTAAGGACGCGTTTACGAATTGACGCGCTTCAATTTTAGGTATTGAGTCTCACTACTACACGTGCACGGCTCACACACACAGCGACATGCGCGAAGCGGTGAAATTATGAGTAAACTGACACGACTTGATACTTGAGCCTAATTTTATTTAATTTTTGCCATGTATTTTTTTTAAAGCTTACGTTGATTTGTTTTCAAATAGTTTGTAGGTAATGTGAAGTGTTCATAAAAGTAGATGCTATTTACTTAATTTCACTGGACAGTGATTAACCGGTTGAATGCCGGAATTACAGAAACAATTAAAAACCCATTGTGTCTCGCGTGTATATACGTTCCGGCATACTAAGGGTTAATAAATAAATGACTAGAATCATTTCTATTTAGTTTTTTTTTTGACGTTCAAAAGTGCCTTTAATGTGCCTATTTGAAATAAATGATTTGACTTTGACTTTGACTTTGAATCAAGTACTTGCCAAAGTACGTACCTATGTATTAATTGCGAACGAGCATATTGAAAACAAGCTTAGAAAATATGTTTATTTGGCACATACCCTTCAAGGCACACATTACCAATGCTACAATATTCATCACACTAATATTATAAAGGCGAAAGTTTGTGTGTGTGTGTGTGTGTGTTTATATGTTTGTTACTTCTTCACGCTCAAACGGCTGAACCAATTTTGATATAAAATTTGGTATGGAGGTAGCTGACACACTGGATTAACATATAGGTAGGCTACATGTTTAAAAAAATCGTTAAAAATTCGTAAAACAAATACAACGCAATGGATATTGTTGTACTGTCAAATTGGAATGGATTGCCATTCCAAGTTACGCAATTATGATAGCGTACTAAGCAGTGGCGTGCATTGCATATAAGCAGTGCCTACCTCGATAAATCACCATAAGCCTGTCAATTACATTTTAGTTTATGTAAAGAAACTCACTAAATTATCATACTAACAAAAAACAAAATCTTCATACATTTACGCGCGGCAGTAGGCAGTCGCCAGACGGCCTGCCTACTTTAGGGTGATAAATTGCGAAGGTCGAATAACCAACCGAGTATGAATGTTAAAATCGTTCGTAATTTAGCCGTGCGAAGAAAGAAAGTGACGGATATTGAGATCGCCGATAGTGAGATAAAAATGAAAATCCAATATGGCGGCTGTAATTTTTTTTTTTCATCATGGGTATCGTTTTTTGGTTTTTAAGGGCGCTAAAGCCGATAGTGAGGTCAAAATGAAAATCCAAGATGGCGGCTGTAATTTTTTTTTTTTTTTATCTAGTTTCTTACCAGAGCCTTTCCCAAACGTCTTAGGTCTTGGCCTAAAATCACAATCGAGTTAAAGAGTTAAAAACTATACACATTCTTATCAGCTAGTTCTACTTGTGTATCAGTTCAAAGAAGCAGTCTTCAAAGTACACCTTCAGGTCACTCCATCCAGTCCGGAGGTAAGGTCTCAACATAACTACCAAAAAGGGCCGAAACTCGGCACACCTACCTCAGCTCGGCTATTAGTTCCAGTAGCAGTCTTCCAAGTACACCTGCAGATCACTCCATCAAGTCCGGAGGTAAGGTCTCAACATAACCAACGAAATGAGCCCAAACTCGGCACACCTAGCTCAGCTCGGCTATTAGTTCCAGTAGTAGTCTTTGAATTACACCTGCATATCACTCCATCAAGTCCGGAGGTAAGGTCTCAACATAACTAACGAAATGAGCCCAAACTCGGCACACCTAGCTCAGCTCGGCTATTAGTTCCAGTAGCAGTCTTCGAAGTACACCTGCAGATCACTCCATCAAGTCCGGAGGTAAGGTCTCAACATAACTAACGAAATGAGCCCAAACTCGGCACACCTAGCTCAGCTCGGCTATTAGTTCCAGTAGCAGTCTTCGAAGTACACCTGCAGATCACTCCATCAAGTCCGGAGGTAAGGTCTCAACATAACTAACGAAATGAGCCCAAACTCGGCACACCTAGCTCAGCTCGGCTATTAGTTCCAGTAACAGTCTTCGAAGTACACCTGCAGGTCACTCCATCAAGTCCGGAGGTAAGGTCTCAACATAACTAACGAAATGAGCCCAAACTCGGCACACCTAGCTCAGCTCGGCTATTAGTTCCAGTAACAGTCTTCGAAGTACACCTGCAGGTCACTCCATCAAGTCCGGAGGTAAGGTCTCAACATAACTAACGAAATGAGCCCAAACTCGGCACACCTAGCTCAGCTCTGCTATTAGTTCCAGTAGCAGTCTTCGAAGTACACCTGCAGATCACTCCATCAAGTCCGGAGGTAAGGTCTCAACATAACTAACGAAATGAGCCCAAACTCGGCACACCTAGCTCAGCTCGGCTATTAGTTCCAGTAACAGTCTTCGAAGTACACCTGCAGGTCACTCCATCAAGTCCGGAGGTAAGGTCTCAACATAACTAACGAAATGAGCCCAAACTCGGCACATCTAGCTCAGCTCGGCTATTAGTTCCAGTAGCAGTCTTCGAAGTACACCTGCAGGTCACACCATCAAGTCCGGAGGTAAGGTCTCAACATAACTAACGAAATGAGCCCAAACTCGGCACACCTAGCTCAGCTCGGCTATTAGTTCCAGTAACAGTCTTCGAAGTACACCTGCAGGTCACTCCATCAAGTCCGGAGGTAAGGTCTCAACATAACTAACGAAATGAGCCCAAACTCGGCACATCTAGCTCAGCTCGGCTATTAGTTTCAGTAGCAGTCTTCGAAGTACACCTGCAGGTCACTCCATCAAGTCCGGAGGTAAGGTCTCAACATAACTAACGAAATGAGCCCAAACTCGGCACACCTAGCTCAGCTCGGCTATTAGTTCCAGTAGCAGTCTTCGAAGTACACCTGCAGGTCACGCGATCTAGTCCGGAGGTAAGGTCTCAACATAACTACAAAAAAGGGCCGAAACTCGGCACACCTAGCTCAGCTCGGCTATTAGTTCCAGTAGCAGTCTTCGAAGTACACCTGCAGATCACTCCATCAAGTCCGGAGGTAAGGTCTCAACATAACTAACGAAATGAGCCCAAACTCGGCACACCTAGCTCAGTTCGGCTATTAGTTCCAGTAGCAGTCTTCGAAGTACACCTGCAGGTCACTCCATCAAGTCCGGAGGTAAGGTCTCAACATAACTAACGAAATGAGCCCAAACTCGGAACACCTAGCTCAGCTCGGCTATTAGTTCCAGTAGCAGTCTTCGAAGTACACCTGCAGGTCACTCCATCAAGTCCGAAACGAAATAATAATATTATGAATTTATAATCCCTACTTACTTCTAGAAAAATTATAAGACTGTGAATAAAATCTCTCCTTGGGTAGTAGGTACAATATAGAATGCGTGAAGTATCATGTTTGGTATGTCAAATATTTTGTATCCGTACAGCGATCTTTTTCAGCACAAGCTGCTGCTTACAAGCGACACAGAGTCCACTCACGACGGCGGCCGAGCGCAGACTAATATTTCATTACAAATTTTTGTGCAATAAACCAAGACAGTGACCAGTAAAATAACCCTTATTTCAATCCAATAAGATTCACGCGTTACAGCGAAATATGTGAAAAAATAGACTCCGATTTTAATTTTTTTCTGAGCCTATTTGTAACATTTTGATAGTTCTTTTTGCTACCTTTTTGAATTGAAAATGTCTGCTTACATAAAATATTTTTAAATAAATAAATTTATGTTATTAAATAGAAGAAAAATATCTCCAAAGTCAGCACGATATCGTCGATTTTGTGTGAAGAGGCAACGGAAATTATTTATTACTATATTAAAAACCAACATTTTTTAATGAAAAATAGCTACCATTTGAAGATGAAGGAGTAACCTATCTGTGGTAATTATTAGTTACATTTGGTTTAGTCTCATTTTGCTGCAAAATGCCTGTAAAACTACTTATTTTTGTCAGATTCGTAAACGCGTCCTTAAAACGCGAAAAAAAATCAGCTGTTCCCTACATTTATGTTCGTCTAACTCGTCAAAATGTAGAGAACAGCTGTTTTTTTTTCACGATTTCAGGTTTGGTCCCATAGTAAAAGTTGTTCATAATGATGAGTAAAATCACGTGTTTAAGTATCGGTCACTAATTACCAGTCACCCTATATACCCATTTTTCAAAGTAACAAACTTTAAAAAAACTGACCAAGTGCGAGTCGGACTCGCACACGAAGGGTTCCGTACCACAAGGCAAAAACGCCGAAACGTTTTTTGTATGGGAGCCGTTAAATATTTATTTTATTTTAATTTTATTATTTATTATTAAAGTAAAAATACAACTGAGTATTTTGTGAATATTTCAAGTGCCTACCTGTTGCCATTTTTGATATCGAGCACAAACGGGCAAAAAAAACACGTTTGTTGTATGGGAAGCCCCCCTTAAATATTTATTTTATTTTGTTTTTAGTATTTGTTGTTATAGCGGCAACAGAAATACATCATCTGTGAAAATTTCAACTGTCTAGCTACCGCGGTTCTTGAGATACAGCCTGGTGACAGACAGACGGACGGACGGACGGCGAAGTCTTAGTAATAGAGTTCCGTTTCTACCCTTTGGGTACGAAACCCTAAAAAACGAGATGTTTCACAAAGTATTCACATACAGTGCAAAATCAACTCATGCACTCCTAGATACGAGTATTCCAGACGCCTGCATTATCCGTCGTATGATAACTGTTATCATTGGAGAAACCTTGCGTTAACTGTATAAAGCAAGATACGTGTATAAAGTGATTAATTGTGTCGATTTAGATAATATTAATGGCTAATACGGTTCACTTGTCGTTCTACTCTGTTGTGTTAGTTTCAAGTTCCTGGTTTATACACCGTAACGTAAACAAAACCGTGTCGTGTACAAAGGGCCTATCTATGGAGTTTCTTGCCCATTCTTCTCCACATGAAACTACCCTTTGTAAGAGCATGAGAGCACCAGAAAACTTGTGAACAGAAATCAGCTGCTCTAAAGAATAACTTTAATTAGTTTTTCCCATTCAATGTGATCATACTCACATTGTTTAATTAGATGTAAGGATTAAAATTATTGAGGGAAAGTCGATTTAAATCCGCAATTAGGCATAGCGACAAGGTTATGTGATAACCAGATTTATATGTATATCTTTAACACGGTATTTAAAAGATTTAACTGATTCCTTGGTCTTGAAACTACTTATTTGAATTAGAAATAGGTTTTTGTTTTAGAGAATTACCTTGCAAAACCTAGGCTTATAAAGACAGAGGTATCTAGTTAATACAAATATTAAATTAACATTGACACGACGCACAGCCTAAGCCGCTGGGTCTACAAGAAAGGCATTTTGAAAATTCATTAATTATAGCGATTAAAAAGGCGATGGGACACACGGCTGGTGTTAATTTATTTATTTAATACTTCAAGCACATAAATTTACAGAGGCGGACTTAATGCCATAGACATTTTCTACCCGTCAACCTACACTAAAAGTATTAGTAGTAGTTTACTGGAAATTTTAAGCGTCTACTTACCAAAATCAATATCCAACATGGCAGCATTAGCTCCTTCCACCAGCACTTTCTTCCCCTCTCCGATAGCCTTGTGGAGGTAGGACACGGTGTCTCGCACCATGGGCTTGATCTTCGCGGCATACTCCCGGTAGCGGCCCAGCTCGCCCTCAATGTCTACCTCTAGAGAGGGAAACATGCGCTTGTAGTTTGCTGCTAGGGTGCGGAACCTGGAAAAATGAGGGAGTTATTTCAATTCCTTGGGTTTTAGAAGTTATAGTTTCCTTAATTTTGGAAGGGGGCCATTCAAGTATTACGTAAGCAGATTTTTTTTTTCGCAATTATTATTTTCATTGATTGAAAGCTCCATCAGAGAAGCCAAAACATTTATAAGTCAATAAGAAATGAAAACCTAATTGAAAAGTATTCCGCACTTCACAATATAGGAAGTTTTTTAGTTGCACTCAAGATGTGCAAGTAGCATACAATATAAATAATGCGCAGTTTATACCTATTCATATGGAAATATCATGTTAAATACTGTTTACAGCGATGTGGATTGCACAGTTCTCAACTACATATAACTACTTTAAATGTTTCTGTAAGTACAACGGATGGGGTTCGACTCACAACTTTAAAAAACTGAGATTAAGATGGGTATCTTAAACTCCCTTTTTTAAACGTCATATCAGAATCAATGCGTAACAGGTGTAAACTACTTGACCACGATGTATACGTCATTGGACTGGGCATACATTCTGTTACAGCAATCATTCACAATATGCACAAACAATTTTGTTTACACATGAGCAAACTTTGCTGTTAAGGGGCTGTCACCCGAAATTGAGTTCCGATGTTTCGGTATTTTTAGCCACGCCCACTATTTCTCCGATATCCTAGCGCCATTCTTAAAGGGCGGTGATACAGTGAACTACCGAGTCAGGCACGGTGACGCGGTTAATAATAATTAACAATGAACCAATAGATGGCGCTCTAGTATATTATTATTCATCTCATGGAAGTAGTAAAGTAAGTAATTTTTATAATGTAATATTGACGAAACAGGTACACGAACAGAAATAATGAAACTCTAAACAAATAGTTCCTTATAGGCTATTTTGTACAACGCATAGCGTAAATTCATCGCTTTTAACAAGGCTTGGTTGGTCTAATGGTTTTTGCATAGATTCTGAATAGCGGGTTATCGAGTTCGAAACCAAGTTGAGTCATAACAGGGAATTTGTATTGGTTTTTTTAGTTTTAGGATATTATCATTGTTTTTTTAATTTATTTTGTATATATTTAGAATATTTTCATTGTTTTTTTTTAATTTATTTTGTATATTTTTAGAATACATATTTATTAATGTTCTTTACAATAAAAAGACACGTTTGGCGAACAGTTCAGAAACAGATCTGGGACACCTGCGCAAAAGACATTTCCGCGAATGGACTTTTGCGCGAATAGACTTTTGCGCAAATGGACTTTTGCGCGAATGGTCGTTTGCGCGAAATACTCTTGCGCGAAAGACATTTGCGCGAAGGACACTTGCGCGAATCCACTTGCGCGAAAGACACTTTCACGAATCCGCTTGCGCGAAAGACACTTGCACGAATCCGCTTGCGCGACGAGACAGTTATGCGACAAAGTTGAGGAAATGAGATTTTTCCATAACATCACGCGTGTATTCTTTCAAAGGGTTGGGCAGGAGTGTATATAGTATATAGTACACCCACAATTCACCAATGCTTCATCATAGATATCGTTTATGGTTTTCGAAAGTTTTAAAGCCGATAGAAAGGTCGAAATGAAAATCCAAGATGGCGGCTGAAAAGATTCTCAAATTCTCAATTTCTACGGTCGGATACGGTCGGTCGGAACGATTGATGAGAAACTGATGGTGGTGGAGATCCACCACCATCAGTTTCTCATCAACCGTTCGGCGCGGAGATTGGATAACCTACTTAGTGTCGCTTGGTGTCCAACTTTTAACCTTTTTAGGGTTCTGTACCCAAAGGGTAAAAACGGAACCCTATTACTAAGACTTCGCTGTCCGTCCGTCCGTCCACCAGGCTGTCACCAGGCTGTATCTCAAGAACCGCGGTAGCTAGACAGTTGAAATTTTCACAGATGATGTATTTCTGTTGCCGCTATAACAACAAATACTAAAAACAAAATAAAATTAATATTTAAGGGGGGCTTCCATACAAAAAAAAAATTTTTTTTTCGGCGTTTTTGCCGTCTGTCTGTCGCCAGGCTGTATCTCAAGAACCGCGGTAGCTAGACAGTTGAAATTTTCACAGATGATGTATTTCTGTTGCCGCTATAACAACAAATACTAAAAACAAAATAAAACAAATATTTAAGGGGGGCTCCCATACAACAAACGTGTTTTTTTCGGCGTTTTTGCCTTGTGGTAACACAGTTGGTGATACTTTATTTACATTACAATCTAGCCTATTAGCTAATAAGTAATATAAATACCTATAACTTAAACTGATAAGTAACTATAAAATCCCACTAAAAACATTTTCATGTAAAATGTTGCCAAGACGAGACCACATATGGCTCGCACTGTCAAAAGTTATCAGATCTCACGTAGAGCCAAGCTTCTGACTCTACACGCCCTAACTTCACAAACTCTACACCTTAGTCAAAATATGTGGCTTGGCCGTTTCGTTACTACGAGAACTATTGTATAACATAAAAGTAATGAACAGTGAATAAATTTTTCACCTTACGCCCATGTGATGGTAGCGAAACGCTTAACCACTGCGCCAACCGTGCGGTTTAGACGGATTACGTCAGCAGAAAAGCCTAACGGAGCTAAAAATGTATCAAATTTTGTCAAGTGGCTCAAAACACAAATAGCCGTCCAAGATATGGGCAAGCTTCAATAAAATTAAAAGACTTGGTTGAGTCTATCAGGGAAAGACACCTATGATGAAAAATTTGAAATTTTTCACGTCCGCCATCTTGGATTTTTATTTTGACCCCACTATCGACTTCAGCGCCCTCGAAAACCACGAAAACGACACCGATCACGAAAAATTTGAACATTTTCGCGTCCGCCATCTTGAATTTTCATTTTGACATTACTATCGGCTTCAGCACCCTCGAAAACCATGAAAACGACACCCATGATGAAAAATTTGAAACTTTTCACGTCCGCCATCTTTGATTTTCATTTTGACCTCACTATCGGCTTCAGCACCCTCGAAAACCATGAAAACGATACCCATGATGAAAAATTTGAAACTTTTCACGTCCGCCATCTTGGATTTTCAATTTGACCTCATTATCGGCTTCAGCACCTTCGAAAACCATGAAAACGACACCCATGATGACAAATTTGAAAAATCTTTTCAGCCGCCATCTTGGATTTTAATTTCGACTTTTCTATCGGCTTTACAACTTTCGAAAATCATAAACGATATCCATGATGAAGCATTGGTGAATTGTGGGTGTACTATACACTCCTGCCCAACCCTTTGAAAGAATACATGCGTGATGTTATGGAGAAATCTCATTTTCCTCAACTTTGTCGCGCAACTGTCTCGTCGCGCAAGCGGATTCGCGCGTCTGCTTCGCTTCTGAACTGTTCGCCAAACGTCTCTTTTTACTGTAAAGAACTTTAATAATTATTCTAAAAATATACAAAATAAATAAAATAAAAAACAATAAAAATATCCTAAGACTAAAAAAAAACAATGATAATATCATAAAACTAAAAAACCAATACGAATTCCCTGATAAGACTCAACTTGGTTTCGAACCCGATAACTCGCTATTCAGAATCTATGCAAAAACCACTCGACCAAGCGAGCCTTGTTATAAGCGATGAATTTACGCAATGCATTGTACAAAATAGCCTAGTAACTATTTGTTTAGAGTTTCATTTTTTCTGTTCGTGTACCTGTTTTGTCAATATAAAAATTACTTATATTACTACTTCCATGGGACGTATTGGTTTGTTAGTATAGAAGTGATTTTTTGCTGGCCTTCGATTTTTGTTTGATGATAATATGAAATGAACGGATTGCGAGGCAAAGCGACATACGTCCGTCTAGCAGCGCGCCTAAGCGATCACTGTCGGATTGCGTACATAAGAAAGAGAAGCGCGATTTCGCGACGCTCGTACATTTTTACAAACCACCAAATAATTAATTACTTAAAAATAAGTTGAGTTGTCAAAAATATTAGACAACCAAGTTTTGTATTTTGATATGATACGTTATTGTTATAAATTTTACCAACGTACGTTGGTAAATAATTCAGATTTTTTTGTTGGAAGATCAGTTTAGGAGGTTAGTTTACCATTTTTTTGTATCGAGAAAACTTTTCAAAAACGTGTTTTGAAAACAACGAAGTTTTAGGAAATATGTTCAAGATTAACATATATTTTTTCCGCTGTCTCAAACTGTATAGATTTGGCTAAAAAATTGTTGGAGACAAGCCTATTTGGGTCTATTCAGCGCCTTAATACTGCTAACGCTGAAGAAAACATTTCAGTTTGAAATACTAATAAAACTATATCAGGTCTAAAAACTTAAGCACATCAATCGTCATCATTTCAGCCGAAAGACGTTCACTGCGGAACAAAGGCCTCCCCTAAGCGTAGTCACATCGACCGGTCATGTGATTCTCGCATCCAATGGATTCCCTCGAGCTTCACCGGGTAGTCAGACCACCTTTTGGGAGGACTTCCAACGCTACGTACGACTTCTGGTACGGGGTCGCCACTCCAGAACCTTCCGGTCTCATCAGCCATCTGTGCTGCGAGCAATGTGCCTACTGCCACTTTAGATTGGCAATTCTTCGAGCTGCGTCGGTTAACTTAGTTCTCCTGGGGATATCTCTTCATATCTGATTCGTTCACGGAAGGAAACCCTAAGCATAACCTCCTTCAGTTCCTTTTCGACTTTTCAGCCTTCTAACGAGGCCTTTGTGCGTCTATGTACCCCCATCAAAAACTCATAAATGTATCAGGGACATAGACTTACTTCTCTTCAAACATAACGAAGTCCCCGAGCAGGTCTCCTATCCGCAGACTGTTGCGGGTAGCCTTAGAGGAGTACGTCGGGCCGATGCCCTTCTTTGTGGTGCCAAGCGAGTTCTTGCCCTTTTCCGCCTCTTGAAGACCATCCACCTGGAAAGATATAAAGGAAAATAATTACCATGCGAATGCCTCGTTGGTCTAATTCTTTTCAAATTCTCGTTTCCAGTTGATGTTCTCTACTATGTTCTATGTTAGACGGTTTGGTTTTCGCACTTTCCTGATTATAATTCTGTAAATACATATTTGTTACAGTCGTGAATCATATTTTAATCAACGTACAACTTAATACTGACCAGCAAATTGCAAAAAACGTAAAAAAAAATGAATTTCGCGGGCTACCTTAGCGCTTTCGTCTTAAACAAATATCAACTTGACACTAGTGTCAAAGTTCTTTATATAGCATTTTAAGAATTACTATTGAAAAAGTCATAAAGTTTGAAGTTGTAACGCAAAATGTATGTGTAAGTTTTAAAGAACATAATATTTGTTATCATGTTTGAAGACTAAATTCTGAATGCTGTATAGTAGGTAGTCTCACGCGCGACTGCCGAGCTTGAGGTCCTGGATTCGATCCCGGATCGAGTAGTTCAGTAGTAGTAGTTGGAGTTTTCCATCAGAATTTTTTTGTAGAAGCCTGTAGTCTGAATTTGTGCCCAGCTAATGACTATATTATTCTCGCCCTCCTGCTATGCAATGCATACTACTTATTCCACAAATAGGCGCTAAACTCTGCTTATTCCATAATTAAGATCTATTCAAATTCATGTTTTCAATTGAAGTTATTTTAAGTAAAACAATAACAACTTTATAGTAGAGAAAATTAAATTGATTTCAGTGACTAGACTATTGAAATTTTTTTTAAAATATTTGAAGTGGTAGATTCATACTGAACTTTATTGTTGAGGTATTAAAGTTATTTTTCGTATATCTCATATTTGTTTACATGTTTGGAAACTAAATCGCGAATGCAGATTAGCTAAAAATGTGATATGTATGACTGTATGTATACACAGTTTTATCATAGCCTATTAGTTATTCTATGTCATAGCCCAGTTTTAGACGTACATTAATAAATATCACTAATATCCTTTTATTAGCACACTAGTCATAACAGTCGCATTATCATTTCCTATCACATAAGGTCTATTAAAATGTATGTTTCTAATTGATATTATTTCATGTTAAACAAATATGAACTTTATTTTAGTAGTAATTAAGTTGATTTCAGAGTGACTTGCAATGTTGAAAAAAATATAAAATGTTTGAAGTTATAGCGTAAACTGAACTTTTTTGTGCAGTAATTAAAGTAATTTTTCCATAAACTCATATTTGTTTACATGTTTGGCAATTAAATGAACGCAAATTATGTGTGTATAGCCTAATATGAACTGTGGACTTTGATAGCATACGACATACATTACTCAGTCGGTACTACGTTGTCGGACCCGGTTCTCAATGACCTATGATAAATATTCCAGAAGCTAGAAAGTGGAACAACCCGATATTAGATACTCGCTTAATTATAATTAGTCTTCGTCCGATATTTTGGCGAGTCAATATCGGTTTACTCCACTAATTGGGTTACGGAGGTTAGATAGAAATTGATCTATATTAATTTCTAACTCGGCCGCATCTGGGTAGACTGAAATCCATCCTCCTATATATTTGTGTACCTACTTTATTTATAATTCAATAGTTTTAAGATTGTTTTTTTAGGGTTCCGTACTTGAAAAGGATAAACTGTCTGTCTGTCCGTCTATCCAGACCCTTTTTCTCAGGAACGCGTGGAGTTATCAAGTTGAAATTAATATCAAATACATCCATTGAAGCAGTGAAAAAATCAAACTTCCAAGTCAATTCAATCAAAAGATATATGGGCGTTTATGTTCCGGAATCAAAACCTATAGGGTACTTCCCTTTGACCTAGAATCATGAAATTTGGCAAGAAGCATTGTCATGTAGCACAAGTAAAGGGAAAAATCCGAAAACTGTAAATTTGTAGTTACAAATTTGTAAGGAACGAACGAAGGTGCGCGAGTCCCACTCGTACTTGACCGTTTTTTTTAAATCATTGTTCCTTTCAACCAAACCACCTGCCAACTTATCTCTTCACCACCCTTGGTTGACTGGTAGAGAAAGCCTAAGGCATTAAGTCCGCCTTTGTACCTTTTTTGTGTGCGAAAAGTTTAAATAAATGAATGAAAATAATAATGAAATTATGTTCGTTGGTAAGCGCTTGAGAACGGCTGGACCGATTTGGGTATTATTTTTTTTTGTTTTAATATGTTCGTAATTGTCTGACTTAGGTTTTATGGTAAGAAAAATTGGAAAAAAAAATCCGGAAAATGTTCAAATTCGGGAAAAACTGAACGTCCTCTGTACTATAGGATTTTTGTATGAAATTTGGACAGGACAACGTCATCGTCAGTCGGGTTAGCTAGTTTGGAATATAGAGGTATGAGGAACAGGGAGTAAAGTTCACTCATACTCTATAGAAAAGGGAGGATCCTCCGACCAGACGGGTGTTGTGTCTGGCGGGCAACTGCCCGATGATTCATGTCGGGCCGTTGCCACGTTGCATCTATGCTAGTTGCGCGGTAAACTCTGCTTGCGCGATGCAGGATTTGCGTGACGTCAGTATGACGTGTTGTTCGCATGTGGCGTTGTAGATACCGCTACAGGAATAAATCTACGTTATCCGTATTGATAAATAGCTCTCAGTTCACTGTGTGTTGTGTCATGTGTTTCTGACAAAAAACAGGACGTTCATAGTGTTTATACCAAACTTAATGTGTGGTTGATGTGAAGAATTAACATTTTTGTAGCGTGTTTGTTTACTTCAAATACTTGTTTTCACTACCTAGTAACGCATTCGCATTCCATACATTTGAAAACAATGTGACCGAGTTCTTATGACTTGGATATGTTTTTCAGTCTTGTAACTTAGGGCCTGTACACACCACGTTTTTAAAACGCGCCGTAGCGATACAGACGCGATACGCACATGAGTCAGATTAGTCTTGTGCCTGCTCGGTCATTTTAAAGATCGCTCCGTACTAGTTCATTTCGGACAGTGAACTAGTTCATTCTATTAGTTCTAATAGCTCTATTCGGTCTTCGATCTCGGTAAGCATTTCCATAGAGCAGTTTGGGCGGTAAGCTAAAATAGACACTAAGGCATTGAAATAACGCGCATCTCATCTCATTCTTGCGAATTCGGTCGGTCGAGTTCGGATAGCATCGTCATTCGTCGGCTATTCTCTCTCGTTCTCATTCTTCACAGACATCGAATGAAAACGTATAACGTTTCTGTCAAACAATCTGAGACTGTATTTCATTTTCTCGTTCGGGCGATGTACGAGTTCGAAAAGAGCTATTTGACCTATTAGACCGGTTACAAGTCAGCGTTCGGAAACGTTTCTTTTAGTACAGTGCGAAGATACGGCTCCTATTCGTTCATCGTTCACGAACTACACAAGACTAAGTCAGATACTAGCAGGCACTGCTCTGTAGGATAAAAGCGCGCCGTCGAAGCACGTTTCTAAAACGCGCGTCAACGGCGCGTTTAAAAAACGTGATGTGCACAGGCTCTTAATGTTGACTGCCTCGTCGCTACAGCTGAACATGAGGTCCTGGGTTCGTGTCTCAGACCGGGCAAAGCGTCATTGGGTATTTCCATTAGAAATTTCTCAGTTAAGTAGTAGGAGTCGGGATTTTTGCCCGGTTGATGGCAATAGGCTCGCCCCCTATTACATGGGACTTAAACATAACTGGTGAAATGTGGGTGTACTATAGGTTCACATCAGCCTAACCCGTCGGGGAAACAAGGGGGTGAGCTGTGTTATGTTTTAATACATTCCACTTGAAAACAATGTAACTGAGTTCTTACGACTTCAATAAGTTTTAGTCTTGTGACCTACTCGCGATTTAATTGCCAAAAGTGTAAACAAATATGAATTAATTGAAAAATAACTTTAATTCCTACACAATAAAGTTCTGTTTACGCTCGCTCAAACTTCACTCATTTTTCTAACTTTTTCAATAGTGCTACTAGTGCTAGTCACTCTGAAATCAACTTAATCAACATTGAAATAAAGTTGATATTTGTTTAACTTGAAATAACATCAATTGCCAACATAAATTTGAATACACCATAGATAGCATAATCAGCCTATAATGTTCCCACCGCTGGGACACAGCCTCTCTTTATGAGGAGCGGGCCATAATCCACCACGCGGGCCCAGTGCGAGTTGGTAGATGTCACATGTCTTCGAATTTCTGTTTCTAGGACATGCCGGTTTCCTCACGATGTTTTTCTTCACCGTTTCGGGAGCAGTGGTTATGAAATAATTTACACAAAGTAAAGCGCCTGTCAGGGTTCGAAGCTACGACCTACCACTCGTAAGTCAAGGCCGTTACCACTGCTCCACAGATTAGTTGGGTTTAATCCGTGTTAATAACGTCTAAATTAGCGTGTCAATTAGTTCTCTTCACTCAGTGTGACTCAGTCATTATCAACACAATACCATAAAGGATATAGGCGTACAAAACGACCGTTTAAGCACGTGTTTAGATAATAAATTGTACTTAAATGTTCCACAGATGAGTATGTGTGTCTACGTCATACATAATATGGGGCGCGACTTGCATTTGTCTCGGACTCTCGGTATAGTTATTAGTTAGATCATGTTATGATTAGGTAATCTATGTATGTAGGAGTGGTTTTTACAGAAAAGGAGTTACTTTTGGATTTGTATGACTTTATTATAATTATTATGTGTATAATTGTGTATGTTCATAGATTAACACAAAGTCGCTTTTGGTGTACCTACCTATGCCTGTGTGACCGCTTAGGGTCTAAACAGACGGACTGCATTTCAACTGCATGCCAACTGCAACTTCGCAGTCCGTCTGTAGGAAGCCTTAGATGTTGTAAACTACACAGTGGACTTTGATGCGGTTTTTAGTTTTTACCATCATTCAGGGCATTTTACGGGTCGTCGGAAGCCCGGAAGTCTGACCACCAGTCTTACCAAGGGGTATCGTATTACCCAGTAATTGGGTTGTGGAGGTCAGGTAGGCAGTCGCTCCATGTAAAATACTGGTATTCAGCTGCATCGGGTTAGACTGGAAGCCGACCCCAACATATATAGTTGGGAAAAGGCTAGGTAGATGGCTAAACATTTTATAATAGTTTTGAAGTCAAATTTTGCGTTTCTTTGCTTTGACCGGTTTTTCTTTGTATTTCAGACTGTCTGTATATTCCACAGAAGAACAGAACAGATAAAACATATCTGTTCTGTGGTATATACGGGGCCGGCGTGTAGCTCGCAGAATTCAACCCTAATCTCTTAAGCATAAGGTTGTGGGTTTGGAACTGAACCCAGACAAATAGCAATGAGTCTTTTTCAATTACATACGTAAACTTATCTGACAAGCGGCTCTTATGCTGTTTAGACTGCGTTAGTGTAAGGGGTTCGCAGATAAATGTTGGGCCAAAGAAGTTTGAATTATTTGACATCGATACGCTAAGGCCCAGCCCACACCGCTGGAGGCGCGGCGGAGCGCATTTCCTTGAAACGCGCGGGCGGATTCCGCGGGCCCCGAGCGGCTCCAAGAGCCCTCGAGAATCCCCGAGCAGAGACCACCGCGCCACCGCATCTCTACGCGCGTTGGCGCGCAGCTACTCCGAGCGCGCACATGTCATAGTGCTGATCGGTAATCTAACCGCCATGCGCCAGCCAGCCGGGCGCGGCGCGGGGTAGTGCGGCGGAGCGCAGAGCAGCACGTGCCGCGACTGGAGCAGTCGCGCGCATGCTCTTGTAGGAGCTTGAGGGCGCTCCGAGCGAATTTATTCTTATATTGACCGTATGTCAAAGTAGTTAAGGTTTATATTAAATTGTTGTCTTCAATTGCTCTCCGCCTAATAGAGAAGTATGGAAGAAAAAGACATGTTGCGCCGACCCCAAATAAATTGGAATAAGGGCAGGAGAATGATGATGAATTGCTCTCCGCCGCGCCTCCAGCGGTGCGCGCTGGGCCTAAGAAATAAGAAGCGGCTCTTGCTTACGATAGGTGAAGGAAAAGTCCTTGAGCCAGCGTAGTCAAATACTCATTCCTTCCCTCTTATGAGAAGAGGTCATTGCCCTGCAATAGGTCAACTATAGGCCGATATTATTTACTACTACACACAATATCATAAACGTCGCGATATACATCGTCTCGCGCCTCCTTGACCGCTGCTGACGCCACAGCGTTCTCGCGCAATTATATGCGCACGCGTCACTCTTCACGCGTTTGAGATCTCGGTGATTAAGGCCTCAATGCCTCATACTGATGAAGTGTGGCTGGTTTTTCTTTTGTTATTTTTATTAAAAATTTCATCAAAGGTGTTGGGTTTTTCTAGCTAGGCTTGGGTTACCAATCCGAAATTTTCAAAATCCTGACAAAAAACCGGACATTTTTAGGGTTCCGTACCCAAAGGGTAAAAACGGAACCCTATTACTAAGACTTCGCTGTCCGTCTGTGCGTCCGTCCGTCTGTCTGTCACCAGGCTGTATCTCAAGAACCGCGGTAGCTAGACAGTTGAAATTTTCACAAATTATATATTTCTGTTGCCGCTATAACAACAAATACTAAAAACAAAATAAAATAAATATTTAAGGGGTGCTCCCATACAACAAACGTGTTTTTTTCGGCGTTTTTGCCTTGTGGTACGGAACCCTTCGTGTGCGAGTCCGACTCGCACTTGGCCAGTTTTTATAAAAGTCCGGACACTTCACTTCTCAGCGTTTATATCATAATTAGCCTATAATGATCCCACCAGCTGGGACACAGGCCTCCTCTCGGTGAGAGGGAGGGGGCCGTAATCCACCACGCGGGCCCAGTGCGGGTTGGTAAATGTAACAAGTCTTAAGATTTTTGGTTCTAGGAGACGCCGGTTTCCTCAAGATGTTTTCCTTCACCGTTTTGAGAGCAGTGTTGATGAAAATGTTTACACACACATACAAAGTAAAGCGCTTGCCTGGGTTCGAACCTACGACATAAAACTCGTAAGGCCCGTCGCCCACTATCGGCATCGGCACGGCTCAGGATTTTTATGCGACGAATAAAAATGTAACTTAATTGTATGTCAATAAAATTTAAATTTCAATGACACGGTATGTCGGATACCCTATCTTTATTTTTGCACCTACGACGATTATTATCATTGAAATTTCAATTTTATCGTCATACAATTAAGTTACATTTTTATTCGTCGCATAAAAATCCTGAGCCGTGCCGATGCCGATAGTGGGCGCCGGGCCTAAGTCGCGGCTGTCACTGACCACCGACCATTGAGCCATCACTGTTCTGGGTAGTTGGCATAAGGTTAATTATAGCCTAGCAATGGGATGGTTGAGGCCTCGAGGCTGATTAAGTGATTATGATAAAGCATCATTTCACCTTTCCTAAGCCTCTATGTTTTTTTCCTTACAGAAAGCCTCGCACTCATTACAATTACCTTTACTAAGAGGATAACAAGAACTAAAAATATTAACATTGGCGCCGATTCTGTTGTTCACAAACTAAACTAAATTTAAGTTCAGGCATCTTTTTCTTTCTATTTCAATAAGAAAAGGACAGAAGATAAATATTAGTTTAGTCCTGTCAAATTAGTCAGCTCCTGACGTAAATTGACGTATTTTTAGTAGCCAACTTTTTAATCTCGTCTAAATTGTCTATGGAGTATCTTAATTTGACAGGACTAAACTAATATTTATCTTCTGTCCTTTTCTTAATGAAATAAAAAGAAAAAGATGCATGAACTTAAATTTAGTTTAGTTTGTGAACAACAGAATCGGCGCCATTATCGTGTAATTTAAATACTGTTAGTTCCATTTAATAAAAAAAAAAACTTTTATAATAGAAAACGTTAACTGAAGGCTAACACAATCAAGATTATTTTAAAACATACAGATGATAATATGCAGAATGATGGCGCGACGCGACTAAACACATGTATGTATACAAGAACGCCATTGTTCTAATCATATTGTAACTTACATGGACTTCCCCGAATCCCCGCGTTATGTGAGTATTAGTTTATACTGGCCAAGGGCTGGAATTATCCAGAATTGCGTGACGCAGACTGTAAATATCCTGTGGCATATAATAAATCTTTGTGAAGCTTGATTGTGAGAACCAGTACAATGAATTTGAATTTGCTCTGTGAAATATATACAAGGTTTTTGCCCTGTGGCTTTTATACAGCCTAGATTTGAACATGAGGCTATTAAATATGACGATTCTATTTATTCTAGCTACTGAATATTAAACCACTGCTTGATGTGCTAGTCTTGAACAATCTAAGGTATCTAATGAGTTTGTTATACGTCCAGGGGCCGTATCACAGGCCGTATTGTCTATGACACAATGAACAAACCGCGCGAAAGGAACGCGAGGTTGGCGTGATTAGCTAAAGAATTGACGTGGTTTCAAAGTATTGAGTGGTCATAGTGAATTAGGGCCCTGCCGAAGAGTTTTCAAGTCGTCATCCCACTAATATTATAAAGGCGAAAGTTTGTGAGTGTGAGGGTGTGTTTATATGTTTGTTACTTCTTCTCGCTCGAACGGCTGGACCAATTTTGATAAAATTTTGTATGGAGGTAGCTGACACCCTGGATTCACATATAGGCTACTTTTTATTCCGATATTCCCACGGGATCGACATTCAGGCGCAGCTAGTGGCTGTATAATATGGGTCGTCTTTTGCTTTGTGTACTGCGCTGAACAGTGAAAGCCGACCTCAGTTAACAAATTTTTAGAAAACATTTTTATGGACTCCTTCCCTGACTCCTTTCCTGAGTTTGTACAGTAGACCGCACCGCCAGGAATAGCTGGTCCCCAATTTTATTGAAACTCCGTACTAGGCCTGGCCAACACAAGGTCAAAGTGTTATACCACAAATATGCGGTTACAATACGTTGAAGGGTTGACAAGTTTCCAGTTTACTCAGGTTGAGACTACCCAACCCCATGAGCCAAGAGACACCGGTTGCGGCATTTCAACTTGCCCATATTCTTGATGTAACTTTTTTTGTAAGTAAATGATCATATTATTTACCTGTTGATGCATATCGAAGACGAGGTGGGCTCTGTCTGATATGATGAGTCTGTCCTGCCAGCCCTTCATGCCTTTCAGCTCGTTCTTCTTCAGCTCCTCGAACAGGCCGGGAAGGTGGATCACCACGCCGTTTCCTGTTCATAAAAATAGGGGAATGTTAGGGACTTCAATTTAAAAGACATTAGGCAAGGGGAATAATAACTAACGAGTCATCGTCTGAACATTCGAAAAGTTATCATAAGATCAGTAAGACAAGTCTATTTAATATTCTCCGCAAATGATTGCTATTCGCAATTTCGCATACTATTGCAACTGAAATGGCAAACATTTAAGATGCTGCTTTCCATCGTTTTGATTATAATAACCAATGCATCTAATGAGCTGCTCTACATCGCCTTCATCATAATAACCAATGCATCTAATGAGCTGCTCTACATCGCCTTCATCATAATATCCAATGTATCTAATGAGCTGCTCTACATCGCCTTCATCATAATATCCAATGTATCTAATGAGCTGCTCTACATCGCCTTCATCATAATATCCAATGTATCTAATGAGCTGCTCTACATCGCCTTCATCATAATATCCAATGTATCTAACGAGCTGCTCTACATCGCCTTCATCATAATATCCAATGTATCTAATGAGCTGCGCTACATCGCCTTTATCATAATATCCAATGCATCTAATGAGCTGCGCTACATCGCCTTCATCATAATAGCCAATGCATCTAATGAGCTGCTCTACATCGCCTTCATCATAATATCCAATGTATCTAATGAGCTGCGCTACATCGCCTTTATCATAATATCCAATGCATCTAATGAGCTGCGTGCGTTACATCGCCTTTATCATAATATCCAATGCATCTAATGAGCTGCTCTACATCGCCTTCATCATAATATCCAATGCATCTAATGAGCTGCTCTACATCGCCTTCATCATAATAGCCAATGCATCTAATGAACTGCTCTACATCGCCTTCATCATAATATCCAATGCATCTAATGAGCTGCTCTATATCGCCTTCATCATAATATCCAATGCATCTAATGAGCTGCTCTACATCGCCTTCATCATAATATCCAATGCATCTAATGAGCTGCTCTACATCGCCTTCATCATAATAGCCAATGCATCTAATGAACTGCTCTACATCGCCTTCATCATAATATCCAATGTATCTAATGAGCTGCTCTACATCGCCTTCATCATAATATCCAATGTATCTAATGAGCTGCTCTACATCGCCTTCATCATAATATCCAATGTATCTAATGAGCTGCTCTACATCGATTTCATCATAATATCCAATGTATCTAATGAGCTGCTCTACATCGCCTTCATCATAATATCCAATGTATCTAATGAGCTGCTCTACATCGCCTTCATCATAATATCCAATGTATCTAATGAGCTGCTCTACATCGATTTCATCATAATATCCAATGTATCTAATGAGCTGCTCTACATCGCCTTCACCATAATATCCAATTTATCTAATGAGCTGCTCTACATCGCCTTCATCATAATATCCAATGTATCTAATGAGCTGCTCTACATCGCCTTCATCATAATATCCAATGCATCTAATGAGATGCAAACAATCACAAAACGCAGACCCAAAGCCTAAATTTATCATGTAATTATGATGAAATCTTTAAACTGGAACACAGTTATGCTCTGCTACTACATTTTGTCCTAACAACCATAACAACATGTCAAATCATTTCTCCATCAATATTCGTAAACAAGTCTCAATAGCGACAGCCATGTTATGACATGACATGCCATGACAAGTACCCTGCATTAACGTAGTAACGTCAGCAAAATAAACCTGAACATCTTCGTGCATACCTTAACCTTGAAAATGTATTACTCGTTATGTAAACCTATTAATACTACTGTGATTTTGCTAACCGTACCTGGTACAGAGCACGATTACCAATGTCACGAATTTTAGTTTTTTTTTGCATGTTAGATTAGCATGCTCCGTTTGCTTAATTTGTTGATCATTTGACATGCTAACGGAAGATTTTGTTTCTTTATAATGTCTTGTTTGCACAATTAGGCAAGGTATTGCAGCATAGCATAATTAGCCTATAACGTTCCCACTGCAGGGACACAGGCCTCCTCTTTTTGAGAGGGAGTGAGCTGTAATCTACCACGCGGGCCCAGTGCGGGTTGGTAGATGTCGTGTCTTCGAATATTTGGTTCTAGGATATCGGCATATCGGTTCCCTCACGATGTTTTCCTTCACCGTTTTGAGAGCAGTGGCAACTCAGCAACTCGTAAGTGGGCCGATATCACTAGGCCACCACCGCTCCTTGCTTCCGCTCCATGAATAACATAATATGTTACGGGAGAAGCGCCAGAGAAGCCCGCGAAATTCCCTAGGTGACCCTATTGCCATCAACCGAACAAAATCCACCCTCCGGGCTGCCACTGAGACATTCCAGGTAGAAAAACCCAATAAGACTTAACTAGACTAAATAGATAGAGCATACAGGTATATTATACAAGGTGTAACAGAATAAACGCAAGTCCTGAAAGTAGTTTGTTCATAATTGATTACTGAATCAATTTCGGTAACATTTAAGATAGGTATTTTTTTTTAATTATGTATTTTGCCATACTGATCGCCGATTGAGCCAAAGAAAATTAAATCTTATGTCAAGGCAATAAGACTCAATTTTGAATGCATAAAGTAATGATAGGGTCAACACAATTTACTTAATAAAAATAGTTAGCTTTAAAAAAAAATTGTTTTGATCATTGTATTATGCTTTTAACTCAATACTCTAATTGGGGTGTATGAGGTCTTGCGTTCATTATGTTACGCATTGTATAAAAAGGCAAACAAAAGGTCCCTGAGTGTCACGTGTCGGACTCGGTAATACCATCAAATTATTCTAAATAGTCATAAGAATTTAATAGATTGGTGGTAGATTATACAAGTTTGATCCAGCCGAAACTGTTCTGGGCGATAGCACGGTAATGGACACGATGACTTTGCAACTTTATTGAAGGTTAAATACGAAGTGGAGACAGTTTTTAGGGTTCCGTAGCAACAAGAATAATGTAAGTACCCAGGATTTTGTAATATTTTGATTTAAAAGAGTGTCCATGGAGTTTCTTGCCCGTTCTTTACCATAGAGATATCTACGTTTTGGAATGGGCAACTAGCTTCAACTTTCTGACTCTGACAGACTATTTAATTTTTTGAAAATTCAAAAGTGCCTGTACAAGGTTTAATTGAAATAAATGCTTTGAGTTTGTATGTTACCATTTCACGCCTAAACCACTGAACGGATTTCGATGGCAGAGAGATAGGTTGCATCTCGGGGAATGACATAGGATAGTTTTTATCCCGATATTCCCATGGGATCGACATTTAAGCGAGTGAAACCGCGGGACGCTGCTAGTCTGATATAATTCATTTATTAGTAAGGGGAATAGTCACAGTGATTAGACGTACCGTATTCACATCGTTTTTAAGGACTTTCGTAGAGCACGCGTATAGCATGACCACCGCCGAAACGGGTTTTGTCGACGGAAGAATAGACAAAATGACAGATTGTAGAAATATTTGCACGCATTCTACGCGTCTAACAATTTGTCATTTTGTCTATTCTTCTGTCGACAAAACGTCGTCATGCTACGCGTGCAGGATGAGAACCTGGAAAAGTGGGTGGCAGGACATCAACGCGCAAACTGTATAACCATGAATTCAGCACATGATTCTAAACCCCTTAGCATAGAAATTTGTCGTCGGTTATCAGAAAACAGCAGTATCATAGAATAGTGCAATACCTACTACCTACGTGGTATTTTTTTTTTTTTTTTTTGTAATATCCATCGAAAAATTTCAAAAGGGGCGTTCAGAATTATATACTAAATACATTGTAACAAGTCGCGTGTCGATGTATGCCAACCCTCTTTATTCAGAACCTGTATTCAAGAAACGTGATGTGTGATCATCAGAGTTAGGTATGATGATACTTTTTACTATAGTTATTTCTTTAATTTTTTCCATGCTTCATACTAAAGTGGATACGGACACTATAGGTGTTACGTTGAGATGTAGATACTATAATGATGCAAGCTGTTGGCAGCCATTCAAGGATAGATAGTATAGTGTTATCGGTCAATTATCACTGTAGTGTGCTGTTACTGGCGTCACAGATTTTTTATTTTTATAAAATTGACTAAAATAACTTTTTACTCTTACTCTTTTTGAGAGAAACACGGATAGATCACTCAATTTTGGTAAAGCTAGGGTTTCTAAGAGTGCGGTTAACGCCACATAGCGTCCATTTACCGTGGAATGACGTCACTGAAACGTTATTTTATGAAAATAAGTTGGCGTTTCCTTAGAGAGCGTTTTTTGACAACGTACCTATACCACAATTCTTGATGAAGGTTATAGGCTATAAAATCATGCTTGCCTACCCAAGCAGCAAAATTATCCTATAGTGCAGATGTTATAGGCCTCCAGCACTTGTAATGTTCTCTTAACGGTTCTAGTATTTGCTGCCACGCTTATAATAGCAAGCATGGAGTTAGTTGGGCCTTATAGTATATCTGATCTTATACATTAACTTATAGTTACTTATAGGTTGAAATTAAGAGTGCATTATAAGCTAGGGTGGCCTATAAAAGTATCGCGAGGGTGTAAATGCACTCAAGAGTAGATAAACTGGTAAGCTATACTTATAACTGCTAACAAGAAGCATTATAGAACTACTATAAGTAAAGTACGGCAATAAGAGTGATAAACAGAACTAAATATACTGGAAACTATTTGAATTTGTTACTTGGTTTTATAAGGCTTTACAAATTCACTTTACAGAACAATTATAAGTAAAATGGAGCGGTTTTATAGTGGTATAAATCAATTTGGTTAAAAAATCTTAACACGATTATAAAGGTTTAATATAATATACTTAGTATCCAAAACTATATCCGTGGTGTCCTGTACAAGAATACAGTGGTTTATAATGGTCTTGCAAATGCTATTATGGTGTCGGTTGCTAGCTTTGTATTTGGCGAAGAACGAATCGTAGAAATAGAAGGATCCGTACAAAATAGTTACTGTGAAAATTTTAGACAAAATGTTTATATTTTTGTTTTTATTTGCTAATATTTTACATATTTATTTATATCTGTAACTGCCCGTGACATCATAGCGGGCCCTATCAGAATACCAGCGGCAGCGCTGCGACCTTTATTTTTTTTTTTAAATGTCGCAGCATCATGCTGAGATAGGAGCCTTTTGGCCTCGTATAGGACTTTGTTTCATTTTCCTTTTGTTACTTTTTTTTTATATAACTTGGATTTTTATTTTACTGTGTTTAGTTTAGTTTGTGATCTTCCTGTACGAGTCGCAATAAATACTTTTTCTTTCTTTCTTTCTTTATATTAATAATTCTGCACAAAACGACGTTTTGTCGGTAAAAAGCGATTTAAATTTAGACTTAGAAGATTGTATTAGTGAGGAACCTGTGCAAGAAGATGAAAGCGATATTGAAGACTATTACAATTTTCAGCTACATCGATGTTAGAAAATGGGCTGTAGAATACAATAATTATACGACATGCGACATGAAATTCTTTATTGGAAATTTTGAATAAGAAGATTGAAGATGTCCTACCTAAGGATGCCCGTACACTTCTTGACACTAATAAAGAAAATCTGGATATTACTAATTCAGCACGAAGAGAATATTGGCATAATGGCCTTATCAAATGTTTATAAAATTTCTTTAAATACAAAATATTCGAAAATCCCTTTTAGTCAAAAAGCGATCGACGTCCAGAAACATTACCATTTTCAATGCTGACACCTAAAAAAAAACATTAAAATAAGACATAGGTACATAATAGCAATATAAAATAACCATCCGGTTATAGAAATATTAGCGGAACTCTAATTCCAAACAATATGGCCAAGCAATGGTTCTGACATTTACCATTTTTGAACAAAGTACGCCTATAACGGTTTCTTAGTGTATTTGGGAAAACCAACTTTGTCAAAATGGCGACTTTTCGTTGTATGTCATACTGAAACCAACATTATTTTAAAATTCAACTTAATGAAAACGCTAATTTCAAGGGGCGTGTAAAAATTTTGATAAAAAACTTATTATACTTCACCGAAAATATAGGTGCGCCATGCACATTCAACACATTATACATCTTGACTTATTGTTAACATCACTCTACTCATAATTGATATTCTAGATAATATTTATATTATGAAATGGATGCATATCTTACCTTTATCAATATTAATCTTTACAAATGTCATTCACCAATTCACAACATTTTTTGAGCTTGTAAGAGATTCACTGTGTACGTTATTGTCGTGTTTGGTTCCATTAGGCGCTGATAGGTAGCTTCGCGGGAGCAAATAGTTTTACGTAGTCCAACTATATGGTCGTTATTGGCCAAAGTGGTGTTCACCAAGTCTACTATAGATATTTAATTAGGTAAAATACGCCTATAAATTGGGCCCTTTTCCGTGGTTATAATTGCTTACTATTCCGTTATAGTCCTAATGAAATGGTGGTTCCAGGACAATTACTAGACCACATTTTGCTGCTTGGGTAAGACCCTCAGAGGCTGAGCAAATAGAAAAAAGTCAGAATGAACCCTAAGCGAAAACGAAATAAAAGCAGGGGCGGGCGATGCGATGCGACGTGGTGGGTTGGGGGCCGAGGGCTGCTGAGACTAAAGGCTCCTACAAACAGGCGCGACACGCGATATAATCGCGCGCGACATTTGAAGGAGCCTTTAAACTACAAACGTAGTATACAAGTTTAAAAATAATAATAATCAAAAACGGTTCATAAACGACGAAGTTATCCGCGAACACACATAAAAAAAATATATATATACGGTCGAATTGAGAAACCTCCTCCTTTTTTGAAGTCGGTTAATAAAAGTGTGGCTGATCTTTTAGTATAATGACATAATGAGGCCTTACGACTACCACGCGAACGAAGTCGCGGGCAGAAGATAGTCCTATAATGATATCGTGCTGTGAATCCGTGATCTTGGAATTATAAACTCCCAAGTGAAAAGTTGTGTGCCACAAAACATCATGCCATTGTAAACAAATGGTGCTTTATTAAAATTTCTTTATCGAACTGTTCTAGGTCACAGTGACAGCGCTGGAAAATATTGGTATTGTTTATTCATAAAGGAAATACTTCATTATTTTAAATGCTATTTTAGAATAAACTAGCTTTTGGGTCAGATAAAATATTGTTCTGTATATATAGTAACATGTTCTTATCATTAAAAAAAGAAAAAAAAAATCCGACGAACTGAGAACCTTTTTTTAACCGACTTCAAAAAAGGGAGGACCCTTTTTTGAAGTCGGTTAAAAATAGTCGTACTTTTGTTTTCACAGTTCCGAGTTACGGAGTGCTAGCTGTCACAAGGCATGGCTAGAATTGTCACGCGCCGTCACGCGTCAGTTTTTACGAGTAAACTGTGATGTTCACTGACACGATTGGTTTGCATGAGAAGTGTTGTCAGTCAATCTCTGGCAGCGGTCGCCGATGCGTTCCCGTGCAGTGAGGTTTAACGAAGCAATATACAGTCCCGAACATCGAAATCAAGCCACTCTGCACTTTATGTATTTTTAAATGGTCGTGAATTCAAATTAGAAACAATGACGACACCTAAACGATGTATGTATGTCGGCTTCAAAACTGCATAAAAACTTTTTTGTTGACTCATCATTAGACCTCTCTCTCTCGAAGTCTCGACTCACATGAATCCCATTCATGGGGCCCGTGGCTAAATAATAACAGCCGCACAGGTCGATCGATCAAGCTAAGCTACGCTTGCCACGGTTGGTCTGTAGATGGGTGATCATCTTTACATACCGTGACCCCTCCGTGCCTCGGAAAGCACGTTAAGCCGTTGGTCCCGGCTTTCATTCGTGGGTCTTTGACAGTCGTTACGGGTAGTCAAAAGCCCGAAAGTCTGACAACCAGTCTTACCAAGGTGTATCGTATTACCCAGTAACGGTTGTGGAGGTCAGATAGGCAGTCGCTCCATGTAAAATACCGGTATTCTGCTGCATCCGGTTAGACTGGAAGCCGACCACAACATAGTTGGGAAAAGGCTAGGCGGATGATGACCTCACACGAATGGAATCGCACGGAATTGGTTCGATTTAGGATTCCGGTGGGGTAATTGCGTACGTAACACACTAACAGTAGCAATGGCTTTCATTTTGACAGTCCAACAACATTCATTGCGTTATTTACGTTGTCGAGGTGTCAAATTTTTCGAACATTATGAAGCAATGGATTAGCAATATCCTTCAAAATTATTTAGATTGTAATTAATATTGTGTTACGCAATTAGGGGTCGGGAGTGTATTATGTCGTTGTACCGTTATTGTTTCATTTTCAAACTTTATGTAAAGAACGAGAACTGAACAACTACTTTCTCCAAGATTTTCCGCGCATACTCTGACGAGCTGAAAAGTCTGCCAAAACTGTACTGCAGTAACAATAGGGTTACTTACCAATAACAGAGATGCATTTCTGGTTTATAATACCGCTCGGTAGCAAATGGAAGTCGAACTCCTGACCTTCGACGACCACCGTGTGTCCGGCGTTGTTGCCACCCTGCGGATACAAATATACAGTTGACCATATTGCTCTTTGACCTTTGTGGGTAGGTCAGTGCTATTTAAAGGTTAGGTAGGTTTGGTTTTTAGGCGACTGGCAACAGCTGTCACAGTCGATTCTATGGTTCATAAATAAGTTGCGAGTTTATGGGCGTTTCGAAAGTGTAGTGGGAACCTTCCAGGTGGAACAACTGTCACCAATCAAAGGCAAGATTGGACCCTTATCTGCGATTAGGGTTGCCAGGCGTCCGGATAAAACCGGACAGTCAGGCTTTTTGGTTGCGTGTCCGGCCAAATCAAACGGTGTCTGGCCTGTCCGGCTTTTAAATTTGTTATTATATTAAAATTTAAAAAGATTTTATGGTTATTAAACGTTTTAATTTTTTTTTTCCATTGCTCATTGCAATAGTAGTTACTGCTAAACTACCAATTAATGTAATGAATATTGAATGATTACTTAATAATAAAGAAGACTGATTCATTCAATTTGATTGTGGTTGGTTTCATTAAAATTTAAGAAGATATTATGGTAAATGATAAAAAAAAGCCTTGTTTTAATTTTTTTTTAATTGTCGTGATAAACTAAGACTAAAAAATTTTTTTAAAAATTAAGGGTGTCCGGCTTTTTTTACCCTAATATCCGGCTAAACTGGCTGGTCTCTCCGGCTTTTCGGTTTTAAGACCTGGCAACCCTATCTGCGATTATGTTGACAGCCCAACATAATCAAAGGAATGCAGGTAAGGAAGGAAGGAAGGTATCTACATGAAGAAATGATTATCTAGTGTAGGTACAGGACTGGAGCACATCAAGCTACTACAATCTGTCAAATTTCTTTAATAGATTTTCAACTTTATCGCTAAAGCATAAAGTTGAAAGTTGATTGGGAAAATTTTACAGTTTCGGGTAGCTTTATGTACTGGCGTCTGTACCTATAGAGTAGAGCTTTCGATATGTAAGAACTATTACAAATTCAATGCAAGATCATTGTACCTAAATTCATCTCAGGTGAGTGTGGTTTATGTGAAGCCAAACACCTGACTACATTAATACAGTGTTAGTTCAGTTTTTATGTTTTTATTTTTATCTTAATGATTTTATTAAATGTTAATGTATTTTATGGATGGGTGACCATCTTTACATACCAAGACCCCTCCGTGCTTTCGTGGATCTTTCGACAGTCGTTACGGGTCGTCAGAAACCCGAAAGTCTGACAACCCAGTCTTACCAAGGGGTATCGTATTACCCAGTAACTGGGTTGTGGAGGTGAGATTCGCTCCATGAAAAATACTGGTATTCAGCTGCATCCGGTTGGTTGGAAGCCGACCCCAACGCCCCAACATATTTGAACAAAGCCTAGGCAGATGATGTTAATGTATTTTATTTTAATGAATTTGATGTATTTACGTTTTGTATATTGGGACTTGGTGCCTTAGTAAGTAAATAAATAAATAATAGGTTGGTAATCTATTTCTTTTGCTTATAAGCCAAATAAGCCAATTCCGACACAAAACACTGGAAAAACGAGTGGGAGTTTGCCTTCATTCGTTATGTATGGTAAACAGAAATTTCGACTTTCCACAGACGATGACGTAAGGATTTTACAATGGGCAGACAACGCATACAATAAGACAACAAAAGCAGACAGTAAGTAGTAGTATGTATGTATGTATGTACAAAGTATTTTCAACAATAGTTTAACTAACATAGAATTGGTCCATAACCTTTATGAATACAATGGTGACATTGATTATACCAGCGCCATTTTCTTAGGTGGGTTTTCACAACTGGTTTTGACAAGGCCATAGCACTTCTGGGTAGGTTTTGGATCTATTCCTCCTAAACACTATTACTGGACAGGGTTCCAAAGAGCACACAGTCACAGTTATTTTCAGGATGTAGATAAGCGTGCTTGACTAAAAGGTGAGTTACCGTGCAAAGGTTGGTTTTGCAAAATATTAAACCTACATTGGCACCTATGAAACGTCAAAACTAGGTGCACGGTTCCAATTGGTCGATTCCTATAGAGAAGAGCCGGCAAGAAACGCCACGGTTACTCTTTCAAAAATAATTGGCTTATATCTTGTTAATTATTATTACAGTATTAACAGGTATGGGAGAACAGTCAAGCCCTTTAGCCATTTAGCGATAGGACAGCCCATTGGGTCACCCTGTGTAACATTTCTACATTTATGTCTGTAATTGTTATGGTGTCATAATAATAAGGTAACATTTAAAAAGATAAGATACTATCTTTTGTATTGAATTACAAGATGAGGGGGTGTGGTTAATTCTTTGCCAGAAAACCAACAGCTGCACTTCAGTCTCACACTGAGGAATGAGCAGGGTGTAAAAACAGAGTGAGACATAAAGAAGCAATAAACAAAACATTTTTATTTTTCTCTCGTTCTTAACTCGACCTCAAATCACGTTGTGCAGCTGGCGTATTTACACGCGCCATTAGAAGAAAATTCTCCACAACGTAGTCGAGCTGCCAGTAACGCATAGATATTACACGATTTTTGGCACATTGCTTCCGCTGACATGACTTTGTTGAGGTGATCTTGAACGTACGTGTTCATTCAAAAAACACTAATCTGTCATCTTTGTAGCGCTGCTATTTCTGCCAGGACATAATTATAGGTCATGGGCAGCGAAAATATGTTAAGTAAGACAAACGTGAGGTAACAAGGAAACTTTCGAAGGAAATCTAACATGCAGTTTTGAATTTGGTGCAATGGTGGAATGTTTTATCTGCACCTACTCAAACGACCGATTCGATAAATTTTTTGGGACTTTCAATTCTGCGGGGTAATTGCGTAACACACACACAGGAGCAACAGCTTTCCTTTTGACGATTCAACAACATTCATTGCGCTATTTACGTTGTCGACAATGTCAAAATTTGGCCTCGGTCAAGGCGTGCTAATTATAAAAATGATTTCGATTTTAGTGCATCTTCACGATAAACCCTGATGTCTAAAAGTCCAGACCAGATAAGTAATCTCGAACTCTCGAGTCTTGTTATTATTAGTGCCAGTTTACTCACGTTGTTTTCCTTCACTGTTTTGAGAGCAGTGGTGAACAAGTTATTTACACAAAGCGAAAATGGCGGAACGAGCTAGACTCCTCAGAAAGGACTAGCAAAACACAGAATTGTGGAAAAGAAAGAGGGACTTTGCTCTGCAGTGGGACAAAACAGGCTAGTTAGACAATACAGGGTAATTATAAACTACCTAAAATCTGGAAGCAGTTAACTGACGTAGCGTTCAAAAACAAAGTTAGAAATTTTCTAGCAAAAAAGGTGGCCAAGTGGTAACGGCCGGGCGGCCGCGACTTACGAGTTGTAGGTCGTAGGTTCGAACCCAGTCAGGCGCTTTACTTTGTGTAAATTATTTCATCACCACTGCCCTCAAAACGGTGAAGGAAAACATCGAGCGCACTATGATACTGCATAAATAAAATATCTGCGACCATCGACTATTTCCATTGAAATTGTTATTTATAGCAGATTCCGATCAAGGAGAAGAATAACTAGATTTACCTTGTTTGCACTTCATAAATAGTTAATACTTCCATACTTGATACGGGCGTATCGCCTAATCTCGCTTTCACGTTTTTATAGTCTAAGCGATAAAAAAACTTGCCTGATGTCTTCGAAATTACTGAGCAAAGTGTAATAGAATAGTTTGACAGGTATCTTGGTTGAAATAAGTCTGCTAGAGCTGTGAAATGATTAAGGGGCTGTCACCCGAAATTGAGTTCCGATGTTTCGGTATTTTTAGCCACGCCCACTATTTCTCCGATATCCTAGCGCCATTCTTAAAGTGCGGTGATACAGTGAACTACCGAGTCAGGCACGGTGACGCGGTTAATAATAATTAACAATGAACCAATAGATGGCGCTCTTTTATATTATTATTCATCTCATGGAAGTAGTAAAGTCAGTAATTTTTATAATGTAATATTGACGAAACAGGTACACGAACAGAAATAATGAAACTCTAAACAAATAGTTCCTTAAAAGCTGTTTTGTACAACGCATAGCGTAAATTCATCGCTTTTAACAAGGCTTGGTTGGTCTAATGGTTTTTGCATAGATTCTGAATACCGAGTTATCGAGTTCGAAACCAAGTTGAGTCATAACAGGGAATTTGTATTGGTTTTTTTAGTTTTAGGATATTATCATTGTTTTTTTTTATTTATTTTGTATATATTTAGAATATTTTCATTGTTTTTTTTTTATTTATTTTGTATATTTTTAGAATACATATTTATTAATGTTCTTTACAATAAAAAGACACGTTTGGCGAACAGTTCAGAAACGGATCTGGGACACCTGCGGAAAAGACATTTCCGCGAATGGACTTTTGCGCGAATAGACTTTTGCGCAAATGGACTTTTGCGTGAATGGTCGTTTGCGCGAAATACTCTTGCGCGAAAGACACTTGCGCGAAGGACACTTGCACGAATCCACTTGCGCGAAAGACACTTGCACGAATCCGCTTGCGCGAAAGACACTTGCACGAATCCGCTTACGTGACGAGACAGTTATGCGACAAAGTTGAGGAAATGAGATTTTTCCATAACATCACGCGTGTATTTTTTCAAAGGGTTGGGCAGGAGTGTATAGTACACCCACAATTCACCAATGCTTCATCATAGATATCGTTTATGGTTTTCGAAAGTTTTAAAGCCGATAGAAAAGTCGAAATGAAAATCCAAGATGGCGGCTGAAAAGATTTTCAAATTTGTCATCATGGGTGTCGTTTTCATGGTTTTCTAGGGTGCTGAAGCCGATAGTGAGGTCAAAATGAAAATCCAATATGGCGGACGTGAAAAGTTTCAAATTTTTCATCATGGGTGTCGTTTTCACGGTTTTCGAGGGTGCTGAAGCCGATAATGAGGTCAAAATGAAAATCCAACATGGCGGACGCGAAAATGTTCATATTTTTCGTGATGGGTGTCTTTTTCATGGTTTTTGAGGGTGCTGAAGCCGATATTAGTGAGGTCAAAATGAAAATCCAAGATGGCTGCTGAAAAGATTTCCAAATTTGTCATCATTGTTGTTGTTTTCATGGTTTTCGAGGGTGCTGAGGCCGATATTGAGGTCAAAATGAAAATCCAATATGGCGGACGCAAAAATGTGCAATTTTTTTATCATGGGTGTCATTCATCAAAAGACAATTGCGCGTAAGACATATTAGCGTAAGACACTTGCGCAAAAGATACTTGTGTAAAAAGCACTAAAGTGCGAAAGACTAGAGTGAAAGTAGCGCGAACAAAACGGCTATCTCTGCATTGTGCTATGTCTTTTGTTGTGGCAAAGCTGCTGGCTAAATGAAATAAAAACAGCAATAGCATAATCTGGGAGTACCTCCAAGCGGTGAAGGTGGTAACAGTATGAGGCCCGCTTGCACCACAAATCACTAAATACATTTGACGCTAAACGAATTTAAAACATCCTGCAATTTTATTCAGTTTCTTGAAGTTGACAGAGACTGAATAATGTTATTTATGGTGCAAGCGAAGCGGACCTATGTCTGGCTAAAACTCCCATCAAATTCACGCCTGCGGGCTTATGGTGTTGCTGTCTATAATAATATATTTGTGTTTGGCAAGGTAGCCTACCCGGTAACGCAGGGGAACAGCCACATATCAATATGAGTTCCAACGAAGATACTTTTTGTTCTAATCTACCCTCTCCTATTTTAATTAACTTCCATCAACGTGCCCCCTTATAGTAATAAGGGGGCACGTTGATGGAAGTTAACCATCATCCTTCTCGTCAACTACTCCTGTCATCTGCATCACCATCAGCTTCTCATCAATTTCTACTGTCATCTCCACCACCATCAGTTTCCCATCAACCGCTCGGCGCGGAGATTGGATAACCTACTTAGTGTCGCTTGGTGTCCAACTTTTAACCTTTTCAGGGTTCCGTACCCAAAGGGTAAAAACGGAACCCTAAACCCCGGAATACTAAGACTTCGCTGTCAGTCCGTCTGTCTGTCACCAGGCTGTATCTCAAGAACCGCGGTAGCTAGACAGTTGAAATTTTCACAGATGATGTATTTCTGTTGCCGCTATAACAACAAATACTAAAAACAGAATAAAATAAATATTTAAGGGGGGCTCCCATACAAAAAAACGCAAAAAAACGTGTTTTTTTCGGGGTTTTTGCCGTCTGTCTGTCGCCAGGCTGTATCTCAAGAACCGCGGTAGCTAGACAGTTGAAATTTTCACAGATGATGCATTTCTGTTGCCGCTATAACAACAAATACTAAAAACAAAATAAAATAAATATTTAAGGGGGGCTCCCATACAAAAAAACGCAAAAAAAAACGTGTTTTTTTCGGAGTTTTTGCCGTCTGTCTGTCGCCAGGCTGTATCTCAAGAACCGCGGTAGCTAGACAGTTGAAATTTTCACAGATGATGTATTTCTGTTGCCGCTATAACAACAAATTCTAAAAACAGAATAAAATAAATATTTAAGGGGGGCTCCCATACAAAAAAACGTGTTTTTTTCGGCGTTTTTGCCGTCTGTCTGTCGCCAGGCGGTATCAAAGAACCGCGGTAGCTAGACAGTTGAAATTTTCACAGATGGTGTATTTCTGTTGCCGCTATAACAGCAAATACTAAAAACAAAATAAAATTATTATTTAAGGGGGGCTCCCATAAAAAAAAAACGTGTTTTTTTTCGGCGTTTTTGGCTTGTGGTACGGAACCCTTCGTGTGCGAGTTCGACTCGCACTTGGCCAGTTTTTTCTATATTTTTGAGAAAAATATAACATTGGGTAAAAATTATTGGAATCGATTCAGTTACTTATTCTGAACAAACTATATTCAGGTTTTGCATACTTATACTAAAAACAAAGTTGTATAAATATAGTTTTGATAAAAATAATTATGAAAACACATATTGGAGATGCATTGACGATATAGGCGGCATGATAAAGGTGACAAGTGTCGGGGTCGATGCCACTTGTCTGGTGATTCAGTAACATTAAAATGCCAGCACAATCATGTTCCCAGTCGGGCAACGATTGAAAAAAGGGATATTATAATGCAACATGAAAAATCAGGCAATCCGAACGCAATCTGTAGTACCTCAGCAGCTAATTGCAGATCATACCATTAGCACTGCATCAATTGAGTCAGCCGGAAAATTGCCTACAGTAACATCCTTGAAAAAGTGCATACAGGAATCGCAATGCAAATATTTCAGCCCCAGCGAACCCCTTTTCGCTTCTAACCCTCGAAATTCCTGATACTAACAGCAAAACCAGTTGTTTTTTTTTTCTTTTTTAAAGTAGCACAGTTTTATTTACATTACAATCTAGCCTATTAGCTAATAAGTAATATAAATACCTATAACTTAAACTGATAAGTAACTATAAAGTCCCACTAAAAACATTTTCATGTAAAATGTTGCCAAGACGAGACCACATATGGCTCGCACTGTCAAAAAGTTATCAGATCTCATGTAGAGCCAAGCTTCTGACTCTACACGCCCTAACTTCACAAACTCTACACCTTAGTCAAAATATGTGGCTTGGCCGTTTCGTTACTACAAGAACTATTGTATAACATAAAAGTAATGAACAGTGAATAAATTTTTCACCTTACGCTCATGTGATGGTAGCGAAACGGTATCAATCGCTTAACCACTGCGCCCACCGTGCCGACAATGGAAGTTTTTAGACGGATTACGTCAGCAGAAAAGCCTAACGGAGCTAAAAATTTATCAAATTTTGTCAAGTGGCTCAAAACACAAATAGCCGTCCAAGATATGGGCAAGCTTCAATAAGATTAAAAGACTTGGTTGAGTCTATCAGGAAAAGACACCTATGATGAAAAATTTGAAATTTTTCACGTCCACCATCTTGGATTTTTATTTTGACCCCACTATCGACTTCAGCGCCCTCGAAAACCACAAAAACGACACCGATCACGAAAAATTTGAACATTTTCGCGTCCGCCATCTTGAATTTTCATTTTGACATCACTATCGGCTTCAGCACCCTCGAAAACCATGAAAACGACACCCATGATGAAAAATTTGAAACTTTTCACGTCCGCCATCTTTGATTTTCATTTTGACCTCACTATCGGCTTCAGCACCCTCGAAACTCATGAAAACGACACCCATGATGAAAAATTTGAAACTTTTCACGTCAGCCATCTTGGATTTTCATTTTGACCTCACTATCGGCTTCAGCACCCTCTACAACCATCAAAACGACACCCATGATGACAAATTTGAAAAATCTTTTCAGCCGCCATCTTGGATTTTAATTTCGATTTTTCTATCGGCTTTACAACTTTCGAAAATCATAAACGATATCCATGATGAAGCATTGGTGAATTGTGGGTGTACTATACACTCCTGCCCAACCCTTTGAAAGAATACTTACATGCGTGATGTTATGGAGAAATCTCATTTTCCTCAACTTTGTCGCGCAACTGTCTCGTCGCGCAAGCGGATTCGCGCGTCTGCTTCGCTTCTGAACTGTTCGCCAAACGTCTCTTTTTACTGTAAAGAACTTTAATAATTATTCTAAAAATATACAAAATAAATAAAAAAAAAACAATTAAAATATCCTAAGACTAAAAAAAAACAATGATAATAACATAAAACTAAAAAAACAACACGAATTCCCTGATAAGACTCAACTTGGTTTCGAACCCGATCACTCGCTATTCAGAATCTATGCAAAAACCACTCGACCAAGCGAGCGTTGTTATAAGTGATGAATTTACGGAATGCGTTGTACAAAATAGCCTAGTAACTATTTGTTTAGAGTTTCATTTTTTCTGTTCGTGTACCTGTTTTGTCAATATAAAAATTACTTATATTACTACTTCCATGGAACGTATTGGTTTGTTAGTATAGAAGTGATCTTTTGCTGGCCTCCGACATTTTTGTTTGATGATAATATGAAATGAACGGATTGCGAGGCAAAGCGACATACGTCCGTCTAGCAGCGCGCCTAAGCGATCACTGTCGGATTGCGTACATAAGAAAGAGAAGCGCGATTTCGCGACGCTCGTACATTTTTACAAACCACAAAATAATTAATTACTTAAAAATAAGTTGAGTTGTCAAAAATATTAGACAACCAAGTTTTGTATTTTGATATGATACGTTATTGTTATAAATTTTACCAACGTACGTTGGTAAATAATTCAGATTTTTTTGTTGGAAGATCAGTTTAGGAGGTTAGTTTACCATTTTTTTGTATCGAGAAAACTTTTCAAAAACGTGTTTTGAAAACAACGAAGTTTTAGGAAATATGTTCAAGATTAACATATATTTTTTCCGCTGTCTCAAACTGTATAGATTTGGCTAAAAAATTGTTGGAGACAAGCCTATTTGGGTCTATTCAGCGCCTTAATTTTACGCCGGATTTGGGGTTTAGCAGCACTCCAATTGCGTAACACACGTTCTTTCACAATCCGAAGGATTTTCCTTATCCATTTCTTTACATGTTTGAACAATTCATCTGCTCGACCGCGTAAATAACGCAATGAATGTTGTCGAATTGTCAAAATGAAGGGTAGACTGCTTGACAGATTACATTGTGAAGTCTGCGTGGTTTCCATCAAGAATCTCTTTCCTTCGATGCAATGCACCAGCTCCTATAACTGCCTCATGTGCATGAGAAAGTGTTTTGACTGTACTTTGTTACATTGGCATTGAAAGGCCCATTTTTGGAGTAAATATTCACAAACAGACGATTGAGAAATTCAAGCAATAAAGGCAAACCAAGCTTACAATAACATAAACTGCTGTTGAGATGATTACTAACATGTTATGATTCTTATGATGGATAAGATATTATTTTCCGGATTAATTCATTCAAGGTTTTGTCAAGGCCGCGTTACTCATACAATTGTTACTAATAACAGGTAGGTACTGTCTGATGTCTATACTTATAAGTATAACCAACAAAAGGACACCATTTGTGTGCTGTTGACATTAAGGGCCCCTTTTCCCGAAACTTTAGGCATTTTACGCGCTGAGTCGGCTTGCGCCCGCGTTGCACAGGAGCCGTCGCGGTATGAACTCCGGTGACCTATGGCGGCGGACGAGCACGCCACAGTACAAATAAATCAGTAGTACAAATATTACACTAGTTTACAAATTTTTATTTTTTTTCGTTCACAGGACAAAACCGTTGGATTTGTTTTGTGACTACCTTCTAATCAGTAAAAATAAATGTAAAATGTTTTTATCAAGTCTGGTTTTTTTATAACACTCACAAGAAGTTTTGGCTTAATCTGGTTACGTAGTGATCAATTAATTGTCTTAAACTCAAAAAGGAAACATTTAATGAAATTCTATTTTTACCGACTTCACAAAAAGGAGGAGGTACTATGTTCGGGTGATTGTATGTTTTTTTTTTTTTTTGTATGTTTGTTCATCGAATACTCCGCCAATTGTCGACGGATTTTCAAAATTCTTTTTTTGTTCGAAAGTAGATAGTTCTGAGGTGGTCCCATTGTCACCAAGTTAGGATCTGATGATGGGATCTTATAGAAATCGAGGGCAACCCTTAAATTTTATAGGCTCACTTATTGTTTTTCGCATATTTTATGAAGTATCTTGTGTATTTGTGTATGGTTGTCACCATCTCAGGTAGCTGGGCTGATGATGGAAGCTACAACTCCTTAACAGTAAGAAGTTACTCGACCAGGCAAGGACTGTTTTAGTTAATTGTTTTGATGTTTGATAGGGCATTTGCCACATAGTGTTTCTTAAGTTCGTGGTTCTCTTTGTGCTCTTTTTGAAGGTTTCACTTCTACCACGTGTGTATTGCACACATGTTTTTTTTCATACACTTTCAAATTCCCACGCGAACGAAGTCGCGGGCAACAGCTAGTAAATAAATAAATATCGTTGGCTTGTGTCGTGGACACCAGGTAGTTGATATAATAAATATATACTTTTTTTGTAAATACATAGGTACCTACTTCTTATGTACAAACATCCATGACTCAGAAACAAAATAATGTCCATGCTCATCACACAAACATTTGCCCCTACCGAGATTCGAACCCGGACCCTAAGATCGTAAGGCGGCCTCACTACCGCTGCGCCATTCGGATCGTCAGTTTATGTAAAAATATGTAAAGGTGAATGTTTCCATTAAAAATATTAAAGATTTAAAACTCTAGTCATACTGACTTCGCTAGTCTGTGTAGAGAACCACAAGTTTTCTTCACTTCAGATGCCCTTTTTTTCTTAATTTTGTTTTTTTTATTTGCCATCTTAATTACTTCTAATACAACACGTTTTTACTCAGGTAAGTAGGCACTATTACGCGCGCGAAGACGATAATGTGGTTGCGAGCAAAAATTGCATAGGTCCTCCCTCGATGACGTCCGGCAGGACACTGGCGCGGTGCGCGCGAGTCGGCGCGAGTCGTTTTTCACGCATTTATTTTATATGGAAAAAAATAAGTGCCATATTAAAAATCTATCCAATAATATCCCTTTTAAACCTGATTAGTAAATGAAATGTAAAATTTTCATAAAAATTGCGTTCCCCCAAGTCTCATACAACTTAAAATCCTTTCAAAATCGACTTTACTTCAGATTTTTTTTTTGTCGAGCAAAATGTTAAATATTGTGTTTTTAACCAAAAAAGTCACTAGATTAAACATGTATCTGTACTATATATTTTTTTGCGAATTTAAATATGGTGATTTCTATGAAAACAACTCGATCTAGAAACGTAAATTTCGGAAAAGGGGCCCTTAAGTGGTAATCACGTGTTTTTCAAATAATCCATACTAATATTGTAAATTAGAAAGTAACTCTGTCTGTGTAATTAGAAATAGAGTGACATTATACATACTTTATTTTATTAATATTTGCATGCTATTTTTTAAGGCAAACGTGATGATCTGTTTTATCCCTACTTTAAACATCATGTCGTTACCTTTTCACGCCTAAACCACTGTACGGATTTCGATAAAATTTGGCAGAGGTTTTTGCTTTGACGCTCCTCAATTCGTACTCGCTAATCTCCGAAACCAAACCGATTTCAATGAAATTTTGTAAATGAAATGTGTACGGTTGGTTCCAGCTTGAAAGGTGGGGTAGCTTAGGTGGCGCTCCTTACGAAGCAGGGGCGAGTGGCATTCCCCGGTAAAAAACATAGTCAAACATGGGTGGTCTGTATAACCAGCTATTTATATTGCATCATAAATTCATAATTCATAACTGTAACTGTAACAGTGCCTAAGGTACTGTTGTATATTATATGTTACATCACAGCATAGTCAATTTACTAGATATAATTAATGTACTTTGTATTGGAATTTCAATCAAATAACGAAAGCTATCAGCCTTGTGATAAATAAGATACAGATTTCTCTAAGTCTGGCTTCAAATAAACAAAGTGACACAACATTGCGAAACGCAGACAATTACAGTCTGTAAACCATTGCGAAATCTTCGCGTTGTCAACAGTGAAGAACTGATTAAATACGAAACTTTACGTTGGCAATTACATTACCATTTCATTCTCGTTCAATTATTTTATTGCGAATTTGAAGGGCATACCTTGCGTTTGTTTACTTTTTTATTCTATGAAAGCACGAACTGCTTGTGACAAGCAATAAACAGTTGCAACAGGAGCAATGGATTTCATTTTGACAGTTCAACAACATTCATAGCGTTATTTACGTTGTTGAGCACACAAATTTTTCGAACAAATTAAGCAATGGATTACCAATATCTTTCAAAATGATTCAGATTGAGATTAATAGTATTACGCAATTAGGGTGCATTTCGCAACACCACACGGCGCTCCAACACACAGATTACTGACGTTGCTCAAAAAGCCACTAAGCCTAAGTACTATTAGTTATTCTGTGGCTAAGCTGAAGTGGGACTGGGCTGGCCACGTCTGCCGTATGCCCAATGAGCTGTGGGCCAAAATAACCACCACGTGGAGCCCTGACACAGGTAGAAGGCGTCGCGGCAGACCACGTAGAAGATGGCGGGACGAGCTGGGCAAAACAAACGACTAGTGGTCTACTTTAGCCATGGATCGAAAGAGCTGGAATTCATAGGGAGAGGCCTTTGCCCAGCAGTGGGATGATGCAAGCTAAGGGTCTAACTAAATAGAAGTACTGCATTTGAACTGCATGCCAGCTGCAACACCGCAGTGTGGATGCTGTTGACCTGACTAGGTTTCGAAACTGCATCCAAACTACAATGTTGCAGCTGAAATGCAGTCTGTCTGTTTAGATCCTAACAGTAAGTAGTAACTAGTGGTACTTGCCAATTACGATAATAGTCTTCATTATCGTAATTGGCAAGAAGTTACGTAGATATATGGCGATTTACTGCGCACAATACAATAGGTATTAGGTACACAACATTCTGATTATTCTCAAGTCTCAACATACGATCGTAATTTCTTTCTTTATCGTTTAATGAAAATATCACTGTGAACTGTGAAGAACACATGAATCAGTTGTTTATTTTAGATAACGCAACTTCCTATTTTTGAAGATAACTGACTAAGTAACTGTAGGTACTTCGGTCACGAATATTATCTGTAATAAACTAAAAACAACTGCAAATTGTGATAACTGCAATTATCTTTTAGCTACATATAAAATATAGATTCGTACGTTTGAGGTTTCCGTACCCAAAGAGTGCCAGCCAACGCAACCCTATTACTAAGCCTCCGCTGTCCGTCCATCACGGAATAGATAAATAAGGTATTCCGTGCCGTCCATATCTGTCTGTCAGCGGGCTGTATCTCATGAACCGTATAGGTAGACAGTTGAAGTTTTCACAGAATGTGTATTTCTATTGCCGCTATAACAATAAATAAATTAAAGGGGTTCCTTACAAGAAACGTGTTTTTTTTTTTCAATAATATGTAAGTATTGAGTGCGGAACCCTTCGTTTGCGAGTCCGATTCACACTTGGCCGGTTTCTTAATACAAACTTTATTTTTCTCCGTTATTTTTAGATCACAAACAAGCCTTCAGGTTTTACGACATGTACAGTCACGAGCACTAATATGTCAACACTTGGCAACTTTCAATAGCGATTCATTCGTGAAACAACGAATGCAACCTTGAAATACGACACTTTACATAAACCTATGTTGAATAAAGCCAAGTGTATACATACTTATGCTCGTGACTGTACCTACGTCCGTCCGGCAACCCTTGGCAGTGAGCCCCGATGACACCAACTTTCCCGACAACATACGCACGAAATCTGCATGACATGGACATGAGCTATTCTCAAAGTCAAATATTTATTTGCAGATAAACACTTTTTTTTTTTTTTTTTTTTCTCGTATTGGTAAACCTCGTGAAGAGAAATACAAACGGCGCGTCTTACAAAAGGAGGCAGAATTTCTTATAAGACTGACATTGTGCCGATTCTGTTGTTCACAAACTAAACTCACACCTCTCACGTAATATTAATAAACACACCTTCTAATAAACATATAAATAAAAGGATAATAAACGCATTATTGAAATCCTTAGAACGGCCTTTCTTTTGGTGTCCTTCATTAGGTAACCCTAACAGTAAGTTCAGTGCATCTTTTTCTTTTTATTTCATTGAGAAAAGGACAGATGATAATCTTTAGTTTAGTTCTGTCAAATTAATCAGCGCCTGACGTTAATTGACGTAATTTTAGTATGCAAGATTTTAATCTATATATATAAAATGATAAACTGACTGACTGACTGATTGTTGATATATCAACGCACAGTCTAAACCGCTGCTCCTAGAGACATGAAATTTGGAGGGTGTGTTCTTTGTCATCATCATCATCAGCCTATAGCAGTCCACTGCTGGACATAGGCCTCCCCTAATGAGCGCCATAGCGCCCTGTCTTCAGCTTGACGCATCCAGCATCTGCCTGCAGTCTTTCGCAGATCGTCATCCCACCTGGCCGGAGGGCGTCCCACACTACGTTTGCCGAGTCGTGGTCTCCACTCAAGAACTCGTTTACCCCAGCGGTTGTCGGTTCTTCGCGAGATATGGCCGGCCCACTGCCACTTCAGCTTGCTAATTCTTTGAGCTATGTCGATAACTTTCGTGTTCTTTGTGAAGAGTAGGTATCCACTAAGAAAGGGTTTTTTGAAATTCCACCCCTAAGAGGGTGAAATTTCACGCGGACGAAGTCGTGGGCAGAAGCTAGTCACGTATAAACTTGTATGGAGTAAGTGTCAGGCGCTGATTAATTTGACAGGACTAAACTAAAATTTATCTTCTGTCCTTTTCTTAATGAAATAGAGAGAAAAAGATGCACTGAACTTATGATAAATGATTTTATTTATGTAAGTAGGTTTGTACAAACACGCGTCAATCATATTTTTTTTAAACTAGATGAAGTCGGCGTTTCCTATCTGACTATTCTGAGAAGAAAGGCCGAAACAAACTCAGAAGTCACAGTACTCACAGTCTCTTTTAAAGTCCAGACAAAAATTTAGTTTAGTTTGTGAACAAGGGATTCGGCACTATTGTTAGCTCTATTGTAGTTTGTACCTACTGACAGATTTGTATATGACGTACTGGACCAAAATATATAGCAGTCGGTCACACCCTCGCCCCGCCTCTTGTGTGACGCGGGCTTTAACCGCGGCCTTCGCTCAAAATAATACGAAAATCCAATAAGACAGATAACAGTTTTCTAAGGAATGTCTACAGAGTACAGACATAGTAATGGTGGACTTTGAACTATGAACTGAAATTGATATTTAAATGATTATCTAAATGCAGTGTTGAACTTGACCTGCAAGTAATGCATTTTACATAACATTGTGATTGCAAACATATCCTTGATAGATATTGGCGCCGATTCTGTTGTGTCACAAACTAAACTAAATTTAAGTTCAGGCATCTTTTTCTTTCTATTTCATTAAGAAAAGGACAGAAGATAAATATTAGTTTAGTCCTGTCAAATTAGTCAGCGCCTGACGTAAATTGACGTATGTTTAATAGGCATTTTTTTAATCTCGTCTAAATTGTCTATGGAGTATCTTAATTTGACAGGACTAAACTAATATTTGGGCATTTCTTGAAAAAATATTATATTTGCCGGGTTTCGTGAGTTTTTGAAAAAACCCCGGGAATTGTTTTTTTTTTGCAGCTAGGTAAATTTTACGCATTACTCTCATCAAAATAATGTGAAGGGCACAAAAAAAAGTCCTTATATTTTAGGAGATAATAAGATTTAAAGAAGTTGACATGTTGAGGATAATGACGTTTAGTGTCGGTGAATGATGATTTTGGTGATTGTAATGACGCTATGTTGCTCCGAATGACAAACATTATTATTTCAAAATCAGCTTTATTGTAATAAACAAAATAAATATTTTCTTTAAAATAACATACCTTAATCTTATTATTATTATTATAACAATCGCTTTTCACTCATGATTTTAGATGATTTAAAACTTGAGGTAGTTAAGTTACACAACATGTATGAATTTTGAATATAGATATTGACAAAGACGCCTTACAATAACAGCTTAAATTTAGCAAGTTTTACTTCTTAGACAGATTTTTATTAGAAATCAGCTGTATTCTTTTTTTTACAAGAAAAATAACTTACCATAACGTAACATAAATAATACCTTATCTTTTAATACTATCACAACAGCATAAAATTCAGTCTCAAAAAATATTCTTATTAAATTAAATATAAAATAAAATAAACCTGAAAATCAATAGCTTTGATCTAACCCCCCTTATTAAGTATTATTGAATTTTCTGCCTACTTATACATAATATAATAAAATGTCATCGCGTACTGCGAAGCTATTACAAATTAAAATAAAATCTTATACAAAAACTCTTTGAAATAGTTATGATTAAATTTTAAGGACGTACAAAAGGGAGCACCTAAAAACAGGGAGCTAATCATTATAAGGCCAATTTTTAGATGTTGATGGGGTGTTAAAACGAGTGACATTGACATCGGATAGAATTTTGACCTTCGGATAATCCTGACGAGTAAGAGGCACTATTCCTGGGTCAATATTTTCTTTTTTAGAAACTGGTATGTTATTTATCGACCCAAGCTGTTTTACATGTACACATACTTCATTAACGTCACACAGAAAGCCACTCATGCTTCTGAAAATCGTCCTGGGCACAAATTTATCCCATAGGACCTGATATATGGAAAAGGTGCCTTTGAATGGTTTTAAATTAGGTGGGATCAGTTTTTCTTTTATTAAAATATCCTTTTCTTCAACTTCTTTTACTATTATGTTTTCTAAGGTTCCAATCAACTTGTAAAATTGTTCGAATGATCCGACATGAGACCCAAAGTTTACCATTCGATCGGCTGTCCTTTTGACAGTCGCACCTACCCCATCAGGGGGACCTTTTCCATGGCCAGCTTCCGAATAATTCCACGTGATTTTAATAAGCTCGTGGTTAGACTCTAATTGGCTTATGACATAAAACATGCTTTTGTTCCTGTACTGTGATGACGGTGAATCTGATAAAAAATGAATTGTATCTACGAAAGAATTCAATTTCTGGACTTCTTCGATGAGTGGATCTAAATGTGCCCAAATAGCAGGAACATCATGGCGAAGACATTTGCTGACAGTGCAAAAAGACGTTGGGGAGATGCTTCCAGTTGAAAAATTATGAGTATTTCTTCTATTCTAATAAAAACAGTGTAATTAGTTTGTTGTTTAATTTAACCTCTCCAACTGTACGAAAACGGTTAGTAAACTAAGTATAGTAAAATCATTATTAGCCACATGAAATCATTATTGTTTATAGGTACAGTCATTCTGTGCTACAATGCGTCATTATGAGCAGAAACGATTTTACCAATAATGACGATACTAATAATGACGGATTGTACCAAAACACGTTATAACATGTTAACAAAGCGAGATTTGAAATAAAGATTCTCGCGTAAAGATCAACTCATGAGAGTATTATATAATAGTTCGATTATGAATAACAGTGCATTACACATTATCTAGATAAGTTAAGTGACACAAATGACATTTTTTGTGACAAATATCGGAGAACTAGTAAATTATGACTTACCTTAGCAAAACTAGCGCGTCTATTCCCTTCAGCGTATCAGGCAGGACTGCCAAATGTGTCGCGGGAGGGGTGGGATGCATTACTCACTTCATTCGTGTTTAACATCGAAAAATTCACTGCTCGCAAACATTGATGACACTAATGACGTTTTTTTTGTGACAAAGTTTTAGGTTGAATAAATACATCGTTTTCTTTTTCATTTATTTGATTTTTTTATTTTATGTTGAAGACACATTAGTTATTAGTTAAAAATTGTCGTTAAATATTTTTTATTCAGTCGCTTGAATAAATTACGACACCATTATTGTAACTGATGGTGTTTGGAAACTGAGGTGAATGACGATTTACGTGATGTTTTGTCAGATTTCTCTGTTTTCGAGAAGTATTATGCATTATTGAATAATGCGATTAAAAGTTCATCCCATGACAAATTTTTATCCGGACGATCTCGGTGTTTAACTGTATTCAGAAAAAGCATATGCCACCGGAAAGTGTTTTTTCGCCAAAACAGAGAATGGCCCATTTATCTTCTGTCCTTTTCATAATGAAATAGAAAGAAAAAGATGCATGAACTTAAATTTAGTTTAGTTTGTGAACAACAGAATCGGCGCCATTGTTGAGTGAATCTAAATGGTAGGTAGGATGACGGCAGGTTTTTATCATGATTCCAAATCACACTAATCTATATATATAAAAGAAAGTCTGTTAGTTACACCACTTATAACTCAAGAACGGCTGAACCGATTTGGCTGAAAATTGGTGGGGAGGTAGCTTAGAACCAGGAGACGGACATAGGATACTTTTTTTTTTTTTTATAGTAGGAGTAGGGTTGAAGTAGGGTAGGAGTAGTGTAGGAGTAGTGTAGGAGTAGTGTAGGAGTAGGGTAGGAGTAGTGTAGGAGTAGGGTAGGAGTAGTGTAGGAGTAGGGTAGGAGTAGGGTAGAAGTAGGGTAGGAGTAGTGTAGGAGTAGGGTAGGAGTAGTGTGCGAGTAGGGTAGGAGTTGGGTAGGAGTAGTGTAGGAGCAAAACAACGTTTGCCGGGTCAGCTAGTAATATTATAAAGGTGAAAGTTAGTGAGTGTGGGGGTGTGATTATATGTTTGTTACATCTTCACGCTCAAACGGCTGGACCAATTTTGATAAAATGTTGTATGGAGGTAGCTGACACCCTGGATTAACATATAGGCTACTTTTTATATATTTTCCTTTTTATCCCGATATTCCCACGGGATCGAAACTTATGCGGGTGAAACCTAGTGCAGCTAATATTCTATAATAGCTTCTGGCCATGACTCCGTCCGCGTGAAATTTCTTGTTCCCCAGACCAATCCCGTCGCATCGCAACGCAACGCCTGCCCGCGCTATTACTTAGTTTTTGCTTAGCGTTCTTTCTGACTTTTTTCTTTTTGCTCGGCTCCTAAGGGTCATAGCGTGATGTTGAATAGCCTTCCTCAGGAATTGGGTTATCAAATGCAAAAAATATTTTTTCAATCAGACCGGTAGTTCCAGAGACTAGCGCGTTCAAACAGACAAACTCTTCAGCTTTATCTATACTAACTAATATTATAAATAAAGAGGTAAAGTTTGTTAGTTTGTATGTAGGGCGTAAACTCTGGAACTACCAGTCGGATTTGAAAAAATCTTTTTGTATTTGATAGCCCAATTGAGGCTATAGGCTATTTAACATCACGCTATGACCCTTAGGAGCCGAGCAAAAAGTCAGAAAGAAAGCTAAGCAAAAACGAAGTAATAGCGCGGGCAGGCGATGCGACGGGCTGGGTCGGAGGAACAAGACACGCGGACGAAGTCGCGGGCAGAAGCTAGTTATTAGTATAGACATAAATTAATTTAATATTATTTAAATGGGCTGGAGTATCATACTGCTAATTTTACTGATAACAAAACAAAATAGTCTTCAGCTACAAATATTAATTCTGCTGAAAGTTTGTTCACCTCTGTTGCTAATGCTACCCATAGTTATCTTTAAAGCAGTTCTGAAACTTCAAGTAAACCAAAGTGGTTGTTAGGGGCCGTTCAAGTATTACATAAAGTAAGCAAAACTCTTACCAATGCTGCATTATAATATAATGCAGCATTGGTAAGAGCATGCATGCAAGCCCCAGTAGAATCCCTGAAAATGCGTTTCGTTTTCAAGCATAGACAAGTAGGGTTGCCATATGTGTTCAAACTAAAATCGACAAAATTTTGTACAAAATCCGAAAAAGCAAAAAGTAAATACTGGTGACGTAATCACCATCCACATCCCCCATGTCATCAAAAATAAGCAAAGCAAAGACCCCCCGCCCCTCTGTAGTGGTTACGTAATACTTGAATAACCCCCTTACCTTAAAAAAAATATTTTGAAATCATTTTTTTTTTATATCATGTTTAGATATAGGTACTTAAAGTAATTTAATCTGACCCTGTCTGTAAATAAAATACCCAGGCAGAGTCATGGTCCAATATAAAGTTCAGAGCAAATTATTAGCATTTATATGAATAGTGTCATCATAGCGGTTGATTCCTGTTTAAACTAGATTGTAAATGAGATATTATGACCTATGACTGTGTCTCACTTGTTTAAGTTTTGCGGCTGATAAACTTATTATTATGAATCTCTGTGAAATTAATGAGTTTGTTGAAATAATATGTGTGTGTTTAGATAGATATAGGAAAATGAAGGGCCTAGATTTTATTAGTTTCCAAAATTGACATTAGTATACTAATCTGTAGTTAATGGGGACTGTTCATCATACTGTTACGATGCCTCCTAACAGTATGATGAACAGTCTTATTCATGAAAACAGTGCTACAAGGCGTATTGATCTTGGTATAAAAAAAAAACAGTGGCACTCCGGGAGTGCCGACAGAAGTGACAACTTGAACAATTGCGTGTATTTTTTTTAATCGTCTTATAAACAAAACACCCGCGGTGTGGTTCAGTGGTTTCTTCCGATCTCAAGAAATGCCCAACACTCCTAAATTTTCAAAAATAATTAGGTACAGTACATGCTATCAGTTCATTGTGAAACTAAACTGTTCATTATACTGCTAGACACATATTCATGAAAACAGTGCTTTGACACAAATTTTGATCTTGGATCAGTTCCTTATCATACCATACAATACTACATTAAATTATGTACTTACAGATAGTAAGTGGTATATAATGTTTCTGATTTAGAATTGGATAAAGACATTGTAAAAATGTTCGATTTACAATTTTGTAATAGTGATAGGTACTAGTATTTATAATGTATTTATATTATCTGTTTGACTACACTGATAATATTAGTATTTACTACGTACAACCCTAAGACGACCCACTGACCATACAATTTTTTTACAATTTTTTTTAAATATTTGTATGCCTGTCCATGGCAAGACATGTAGCTCATAACCCTATTATTAAAGACGATTGTTGTACAATTTTTAATGTAGAAATATATGGTCCAACATTACAAGATTCTGAATAGCAGTTTCTTCTTGAATTGTCAAACTTAAGTTCTACAAAATATATTATCAAAATTTATATTAAGTATATTTAGACAGCCCTAAACTACTTCATAAGAAGAATTTAGAAATATTTATAGTGTAACAACAATAAATGTCCCAGACCTTGGCAGTAATCCACAATTAGTGAGGACACTGCACAAGGTATGTTTACGAAATTAAAAATATAATAAAAGTCTGTATTGTATCACATGACCATTGAAAATATTTTAAAAAATCTCCGAATATAATTGTTACATAATGATGACCGGAACTTGCTGGTTTACGCAACATTGAAATAGCGCACAGCCGCTCTGAGTTCCCGCTAAGACTCTTGGCACGCGTCTTGTATTCGCGAATTCATACAAAAACATTGTGTTCACAGTTCACATGTTTTCAAACAAATTCTGGCGCGCCGCCAACACCAAAGGCTCTTCAAACTATCTGTTTTCGTAGCCCGAAACATGATAATGTAGATGAAAGTAATGAAAACACGGTAAAATTAATTAATAGCGTTAATTCTCGTGCCTAATATAACCTCAAAATGTTATCCCTAAACATAGCGGTGGAGAGCAAATACAAGACAATTCTGTTAGAAAGACCGATAATAAAATACATTGATAACGTAGCAATAATTATGAAAACAATAAATATAAACTAACCTGACAACGGCACACGATGTCACAGCTAACAGCTAATAAATCCACAACTTTTCCTTTTCCCTCGTCCCCCCATTGAGCACCCAAAACAACGGCAACTTTATTTTCCATTTTAGATTTTTTGCACGGATGTGTTCTTGACGATACGTCACCGTTTACGGCTGTTTGCTTCGAATTTACCGTCGAAGCCATTATTTATTGCAAACTTCTGAATTTTATAGGAAAGAGCGAGACATGCGCGCGCCGGGGTCGCAGTTGCAAAAAGGTATTATCGGGACTATCGGGGATGCCATACTCAAATATTATAATTACCTTTGTAAAGCTGGTGTTTGATAGAACATTCCCAATTCCCATGTAACTAGAAATCTTTATAATCACAAAAACATTATGGAACAAACTCTGTCGACCCTGAAAAGTAGTAACATGAAAAGGAGGTTCGCGTCTCCCTTATTCCCCATGGTCTCGAACCATGGTTGATTTTTTACCACTATTTTGAAATCACAATCAGTCTTTGAAGAGGAATGTAAACCAACAACGGACAAAGAAATTCTAAGTAACGAACTTCCGGCTATATAAAATAACTGAAGTTACTCCGTTTTCAGGAATCGTTAAATCTACCGGACATTAATTAAACTACTTGGAAGTTTAGCAAAACGTGTATCTTGTACCTATTTCTTAAAAATATACCCGCATTCCGAGGTATACGTGAGGTATGACAACACTGAGCTTCTAATCGTTCACTCATTCATTCAATAAGTTGCTACTGTCAGTGAGTACAGAATGAGAGGTTTTCTTTTTGAGTACCTATTTAAAAAAAAATAGTTTCCAAGAACTCTGTAGATGGCGTTGTACTAACTACGATACTAGGTGACAAAGTCAAAACGCTTGAAAAAAAATACTTTGCGTCACGTCACATACGCTCGTTGACAGTCGTTGACTGACACTTTCGTTTGTTTTCGTTTTACGATCTCAAAATTACATCCAAGTGAAATAATCAAAAAATGATGTGAAGTTCCGTTCCTTGCAGTAACTTACCAAGGTCAGCGCCATCTATCCAGCGACTAGGGAAGAGTTAAAAAAAAAAGGAAAATCCCTCATTCCCATTGTATTTTTAACCGTCTTCAACAAGGAGGAGGATCTCTTTTCGACTATGTTTTTTTTAGCGATATCTCCGGCAATTTAAAATCGATTTCAAAAATTATTTTTTTATTGGATAAAGTATGCTTCAGGGGTGGCCCCATATAATTTTTATGAACTTTACTTGGGTAGTTTTTGAATTAGCTTCAATAATACGTTTTTTTTTGCAGTTAGTTTTTTGCTGATGTTTTAATAGCTTCCTATCACTGATATTCACATAACAAGTAGTGTTATGAATTTGTGTGGGGTAGGTACGTACATAAAAAGTGAAAAATAAAAACTTTTTTACAAAAAAAAAACATCCGACTTCCAAAAAATTCGCTGTCAAAAAACGAAAATGCGGAACCAACGACACGGACTTCCTTTTTTTGACGTTAAAACTCTGGTATCAACTACTGCTCGTACCTTTTTTCAAATGTACATACTAATTCTAGCCCTTTGCCTCTATCTACTGATAATATCAGCGTTCGATGCCAACGAGTATCAAAAAAGTCACTAAGGCAGGGGAGGCGCCACTCGTAAAACGGCGCGGGATTCTGATTGATTTAAATCAAAATGTATGAAAATTTTGCTTCAATCTTATATTACGCGATCAATCTAACATCACCAATCACGAGGTTACGCGTTTACGCGTTCAGTTCGGCACAAGTTCAGTTTGTGACCTTGATCACGTCTAGACTGATGGCTGAATAATGGACTGACGCGCGGTATTATTAATTTATTACACGGTGTCAGACTGACGATCAGCCCAACCGAAAACTTCTACGCGATAACATGTTTAAGCATTTGGTAAGAAAAACGCTTGTGTTGCTCTAATACTAGCTCTGTCTACGAGGAATCGTAGAAAAAGAAAGCAGTGGCATAAAAAGTGGCTAATGAAAAGAGAATTCTATACACACTTGAATTTACTGAATGAGATAAGAGACACAGGAGAAGAAGATGATTATGCTAATTATTATCGAATGAAAGAATTTTATTATCTTATTTTCTTACTTTTTTGATAAATGCGGGGCTGTTGTATGTAAGATCAAAAAGTAAATAATTCCTTAATTTATAATACTGGTATTCAGGTGTATCCGGTAAGACTGGAAGTCCCAACATAGTTGGGCTTGCTTGGCAGATGATTAATTCCTTAATTATAATTATTCAAATCATCAACTTAGCTCCCGAAATTACATTTGCTGTGTAAGTTGTCATATTTTCATGAAATATTTGCAGCAAACGTACTGTACACTTACAAACGGCTACACGTCAACTTAAAAAACCTGTGTCCAAAGTGATAAAAAAGTTTCGAGTTTGACAGAAGATGGGTTTGTTTATTGACAACAGTACAACAATTTGACATTGACAAATAGTTTGTTGATTGATTAATGAACGGTCGTCTGACGGTCGGTTCGCTGTTCGTATAAAAAAACCGAGTAAATTCATTAATAATAAAATGACTGTAAAATTTATGTAAAAAGTTTTGAATGAAGATAGAATTATTTTTAGTGTCTGTTAATGTTACGCACTAATAATCGGGACGTGTTGTAGGAAGGTAGGCGTTAATCGTCGAAATGAGAGTTTGCCTATTTTTTGTTTTATTATTTGTGTGCACCGGGCTTATTCTTGGTGAACAAGAGAAAATAGAAGATGATGCTAACAGAAAGAGGATACTTGAGCAGTTAACAAAGACCCGCACGGTGTTACTAGATGATTACCATCTCGTCACCAGACAGATTGCCACTGATGTATATATGTTTAGAAGTTACCGCACCGTTTCTGTTGTGTTCTACCCTGTTATGAGGGATGTGATCGACGCTCGCTTCACCTTCCAATCGGAGGAGCTTCATTTAAATACCATTGGTAGGTGGCATGCTAACACTTTTTATTTTAATAAGCTTTTCCCAGCTCTTTTTCTGCTGAACAACTGGAATGTGTATTTTAAATTAATAACAATTAAACACTGCATGTCTGTATAAAAATTAAGTTTATCTGTAAGACACTGGCATTACAGGAGAGGAGCACACTAAGCACCTATCATTTTTTAATATTAGGCCTTGCTACCATAATTTATTGTAAACTTACATAATTCATAACACTGCAGTTTACTCCTTAGTTCGTGTATTAATATTTATAAAAAACTGGCCAAGTGCGGGTCGGACTCGCACATGAAGGGTTCCATACCACAAGGCAAAAACGCCAAAAAAAAACATGTTGTATGGGAGCCCCCCTTTAATATTTATTTTATTCTGTTTTTAGTATTTGTTGTTATAGCGGCAACACTGCAACAGAAATACATCATCTGTGAAAATTTCGACTGTCTAGCTATCACGGTTCTTGAGGTACAGCCTGGTGACAGACGGACAGTGGAGTCTTAGTAATATTGATTTTTTTCACTGCTTCAAGGGATTGCAGCCCTGAGTATTTGATATTAATTGCAACTTGATGACTGCACGCTTTCCTGAGAAAAAGGGTCCTCACAGATAGACAGACGTTTAAAAGGGATCCGTTTTTCCTTTTGATGTACGGAACCCTAAAAAGTTCTAATCATGTATGTTATGGTCAAGAAATCGTGAATTAAGCTTCACAGAATATTACATAAATAGAAAACAATTATGCCCTTTAAGTACATCTAAACATAGACCTAACCTTGTGGTATGTACCTACATTGATTAACACGGTGGTATGCACTAATTTTAGCACTGCCAAAGGTATGATGCAAGCTACACCCACATAAGTGCAATTATTCTATGACCTGTTACTACGCTGCGTTAAGTGACCATCTTGTCTGAGGGTAAAGGGGACAGACTTCCTGCTTCACTTCATATGATTATTGTATAATGAGACTTTTAAAGGTGTCTTCTTTCAGGGTACTTAAAGTTTATTTAATTTATTGGTAGTTACAGCATTGATATCTGAGGGCCAATTCCCGTAATTTTAAGAACGTTCACAGTCTGATCTCAGTCTCAATCTGTCAAAAATACCCCCAAAATCCTTCCATTTTTGACATTGATTGTCGCTGAGATGAGATGGCGACTAGATTTTGGATGTTTTTACTTACAGGAATTGGCCTTCAGGTTTTAGGTGTAGGCTGGTTGCTGGTCATTCTGAGAATAATGGGTTTACACGTAAAGTTCTGAATATTTCTGTTTATGTGTTCGCATTTTTTCTGAGAACTTGTTACTAGAGCTGGGCTTAGCCCTAAAGTTCTACAGATTGGGCAGAGTATTCAACCTGATCTTTTAAGAATAAAAGAAAACAATGCTATTCTACTCATTTTGTCCTAATTATAGTTTGTTTATAGATAAACAAACAAAACAAAACATATAGGTATAACTTAAAACCTGTATTTGAATGATGTGTCAAAATTTTTACCACAACTGTACCTGTCAATGATAGTGAGATAGATAAGGTAATGAATCAGTAAAAACATTCATGATAACTTTATTGATAATCATGAATTCATGAAACAACAGTTCACTATCTCAACTCAGACCAATTTACGTACGAAATTTGTGCATTTAATTATCACAAAATTATTAATTTATCTTCTCTCTGTGTGGTAAACATCTGTATTAAAAAACAATGCCATTTGCTAACATTCGTAATTTAAATAGACCCATAATGACAAATTTTGAGTTTGACTCTGTATGTGTAGTCGACTTCGTAAATACTTTACCACTTTTGACAACAACTCCCAGTGAACTGAAACGTCACTTTGCTCATATACAAAAGCGGCACGCGTCAACAGCAGAGGCAATTGCAGCTGTCGCCACTCGTCGGCGGCAGCCGTAGATGCGTCGACGACTGCAGTTGCCTTTGCCACTGACGCGTGCCGCCCGTGTTCCTATTAAGGCGGGTACTGACCGGCGTTACGGGGCGTAATGTAACGTGTTACACAGCGAGCGTCCGTGCAGTCAGTACGGGGAAACAAGGCGCTTGCAACGAGCAACGAGCGGCTCGTTGCTCGCTGCGAGTGCTCCACCCCACTGTCGGTTTTTTGGCGAATCTTTATTTTTTCGTTTCTTAATTTTATTTGGATTATACAATAATTTAAGTCAAATCAAAGAGCCCAACACAACTTCGTCGTCCGACATCTTGACTACGAGTGACGACGAATCTGGAGCACGGGCGAGCAAAGAGTTCGAAACGAGCATGTTACACGGATTTTAGAACACGGCGTAACGTCATGCTCGCTGCGAATGGTACAATACTGCCCGTAACACCGGTCAGTACCCACCTTTATGAGCACGAAACTGGAATACCTTAGTAGTAATGTGGTGCTTCCATAACCATAATCAGCCTTTTTAATGTTCCCACTGCTGGGACACTGGCCTCCTCTCGGTGAGAGGGAGTGGGCCGTAATCCACCACGCGGGCCCAGTGCGGATTGGCAGATGTCACATGTCTTCGAATTTTTGGTTCTAGGACATGCCGGTTTCCTCACGATGTTTTCCTTTACCGTTTTGAGAGCAGTGGTGATGAAATGATTTACACAAAGTAAAGCGCCTGTCTGGGTTCGAACCTACGACCTACAACTCGTAAGTCGCGGCCGTTACCACTTGGCCACCACTGCGCTCAATGTGGTGCTTGAAACTATCGAACTATTACATTGGTCTCTAAGCAAAAATAGGCATTTTATCATGACGTGTAAGTGACATTCAACCTTAGGATACTAGAGTAATTAGGTACGAAGTCGACTATAATCGCTGACCTTTTTGGAGACGTCCTTCAAAAGGTCGGGACGTTGGGCACGCAACTGGCGCGCTGATATGACCAGCAAAAACATGAATAAGATCGCAGCATGTGGCGTCCTGTAGGTAGTTACTGCGTACCGCCCCACGGGAAAAGTCGCAAGTTTAAATGTATGGTTTTATGAAAGTAGATCACAGATTTACGTGTAAGTAGGTACTCATAAGACGCGAGCTATTCGTGCTTTAAAATAGCATAATCTAATCAAGGCTTTTGGCTTTAGGAGGGGGGAGCTTGTGACTAAGTAATAACGGCTGCACGGGTCGATCGATCAGGTTAAGCTACCCTGGCCGCGGTTGGTTCGTGGATGGGTGACCATCTTTAAGTACATACCAAGACTCCTCCGTGTCTCAGAAAGCATGTTAAGCCGTTGGTCCCGGCTGTCATTCGTGGATCTTTGACAGTTGTTACGGTCAAAGGCCTGAAAGTCTAATAACCAGTCTTACCAAGGGGTATAATAGTACCCAGTAACTGGGTTGTGGAGGTTAGATTCAGAGGCAGTCGCTCCGTGTAAAAATACTGGTATTCAGCTGCATCCGGTTAGACTGGAAGCCGACCCCATTCCCGTAGTTGGGAAAAGACTAGGCAGATGATGATGATGGAATGTAATCAAGGCTTTTGAGAGAGCTAGATTCGCCGCGCTTCGTCAGATGGGAACAGGTGTGAATCGCACATTAGTGCCAACTAATAATGGTCAGTAGAGCAGTTGTTGTTGTCGCTGTGGTAATGACCCTGACTTACCGAGTTTTAAGATCGGTTCGAACTTTCGATCCCAGGCTTGCCATCCACGTACTTACCTGAAATTTATTTCATCACCACTGCTCTCAAAACGATGCAGGAACACATCGTGGAGAAACCGGCATGCTTAGAACCTATTGAGGAGAAGTGGTGGCCCAGTCGTATCGGCCCTGACTTAAGAGTTGTTGTAGGTCGTGAGTTCGAACAGGCATTTTACTTTGTCTTTAATTTCCTCACACATTATCATCTTGAGTAAAACCGGCATGTCCTAGAACCAAAAAAGTCGAAAATCCGTTCCGGAGACTTTTTTTTATTAGAATAGAATACTCTCTATTGTACACCATATAAATTACAGACATAAATATAGACATTTTACAAAGGGTGACACAATGGGCGGTCTTATTGCTAAGAGCGAGTCTGGCTAGTCTTGAGGGTGTGACAGTATGATACATCTTAGGGCAGGAACCCTACATAATGTTATTCTGAAGTAGTTTATCCAATCTAAGTAATTTGTCGCTACTGTGAGACGCACTGCGCGTGGGTTGTTTCACGACACTGACCAAATTAGTTAATTGTCGTCGGTAAACGATTGTGTTCCTAAAAGACACACAAACCACCCATTAGTATGACTGACAGGAATGTAAACAATAAAATTGGCCTGTAGATAGAATATTTATATTAATATATAATATAAATATTTTTATTTATTTTTTATATTAACCCTACACGTTGACCGCCTAAATGTCGAAACACCCCACGCGTCGGAGTAGTTGAATGGGCGCAGTAAAGTCATTGTTTTAACAATGACACTTGTGTACACTTGGTGTACCGTTGACATTTCGAGCACTTTCTCTTATGTACACTTGGTGTACACTTGATGCTTGTGGGGTTAATATTCCCCGAAGATATAGGGCAAAGGTGGGTCATTCCCCTGTGATATAACTCAGAAACATCGGTCTGGCCTTTTCCTAAGTAGATCAGGTTGAGGTCAGGTTATAGTCTCGGGTTTTTATGTCAATATTTTAACATGGATAAATTTTTTTGAGAGGTAGAAATTCTTTAGGGCAAAAAAATATTCCTTTGCCATGTCGACCAACAATTAAAAACTGTAACAATTCGGTGCGTGCTCTTGTTTTAATATTAAGTTACAGAAGTGTACCTTTGACACCAAAAGGATACCTCTGTAACCTAATATTAACTTAACTTTTGAATGCCTTTTGTGTATCTATTCCTTTCTGTTATTGTACCTAGAATGGAGCTAGGTACCACAGCTAGGTAGGTACTACTGGCGGGCGTAGGTTCATGGCCCGACCAACTTTTGTGCGATACCCACATCTAGCAATTACTCAGCAAAAATTAACGTTTTGGGCTTCCGAATTACTAACACATTATGCAAAAGCTCTACGTGGCTCTGCTCTCATACGGAATTACCCCCGTTTATCCACAAAGGTTTTATCAGTTCCGTTTGGGTTCGACCGATAGTTATGTCCGTCAGGTCGATGATAAAACGTGAATTAAGTATGCAAAAAATACCAATGGAATACGAGATCCATATTTTTTTATCGTAACAAGCCGATGTATTATTAATAATAATACATCGGCAAATTTATTTAAGAATAAATAATAATTATTTATTCTTAAATAAATTAAATCATTCGTTGATAATCGTAAGCTTTGATTTAATGCGCTCCAACTCCTGACGAGATTTTTGACGTTTCCTTTCTCAATTACAGGGTCATGCGATCCACAAGAAGTGATTATAAACATAAAGCACGGAGCGTATCCTGCAGTGAACCCTGATGGCTACGACTTCCCCAAAGACTTCTTGGATCCCGCGACCAGGGAGCCAGTCTACACCCTGACAGTCCAGTCAGATGGCAAGAACAATACCTATACGATAGAGAACCCAAAGCCAGGAAACTGGTACGCACTCATTTATATTAAATGGGAGGATCCGAGGGAACAAAAAGTTAAGCAGCAAGGTGAGCATCTTATTAAATATTAGCTGCGCCCCGCGGTTTTACCCGCATAAGTTTCGATCCCGTGGGAATATCGGGATAAAAAGTATAGATTCATTATCAAAGTTTAGCTGGATAGATATCGCTATTTGTATCAGCTTATCTGTCCCTAATTAAATAATCATGTCTAAAAGAGAAAAATACCTTGAATATCTTACCTAACGGGCGAACAATATATTATAGTGGAGTACAACATAATATAAGATCCCATATCGTAGCCATGTCCCATTTATTTAATGAACCACTAGCTGACCCGACAGATTTTTTCTGTCCAAATTTCAATAATTCATACAAAAATCTCATTAAAAAAAACGCAGCCAAGTGCGAGTCGGACTCGCACACAAATGGTTCCGTGCCACCGTACAATATTGAACACAGCATTTTTTTGTTTAAGTAGGTACTTTAGTACCTAAGTAATTTTTTACTTTATTTTATTTTTATTATTTGTTGTTATTGCTGCTATACTAGTACGGTCCCGTTGATACCCTTAGGGTACGGAGCCCTTAAAAATACGTTCAGAGTTTCCCGAATTTGAAAGTTTTTAAAATTTTCTTTCCATTTAACCTAATTCGGACTATTACGAACATACCCAAATCGGAAAATCATATTTTAATCAACGTACAACTTAATACGGGGGGTCTACTCCGAAGCGGTTAACCACCGTATCGGCCGAATGTTCGGTCATTTTCTACTACCTCTATATTGACTATAGGTCCCGACCAAACTGTGCCGAACCTTTTTAGAACCCTTACCTACCCTTTTTTTTTTAAATTCGTAGTAGGACAACAATATTCGAATCAGAAAATGACCGAACATTCGGCCGACACGACAATCAACCACTTCGGAGTAGACCCCCTGACCAGCAAATTGCAAAAATCGTAAGAAAAATTGAATTTCGCGGGTTACCTTAGCGCTTTTTGCAATTTGCTGGTCAGGGGGTCTACCCCCCTGACCAGCAAATTGCAAAAATCGTAAGAAAAATTGAATTTCGCGGGTTACCTTAGCGCTTCCCCCTTAAATAGGTATCTACTTAAAACCTTTTTGTACCTAGTACCATAGGCTCTTTAGTTTTCCTTTCTGCGAGCCTTCATACCTAAATGTGTCTTTAGAATCGTTTGAAGGACGATAAAGCAATGATGCAGGCAATCTTATTAATTATCTCCCTCTATTAATATCGTGACCCAAGACCCCAGTCACCAGCGCACTAAACAGATGCTGTGGCTATCAGTTTGACATAACGTTGATTGATTATATCCTGAGAACAACCGCCTGTCGCTATACTTTTACGGCCGGTCACTTCGAGTGACGAACAGTTATTAGTTAAATAGACCAACAACGAGGCAACGTTAGGCATTATAAAAAAGTTGCGTTTTTTGCGTTAAGGTCCTGTAAGCCCCTTAATTCTTTCGGACTTAGGGCCTGTGCACACCGCGTTTTTTCAGACGCGCTACGCACGCGAGTCAAACGCAGCCTGTAGACCTTCTGTAGGATAAAAGCGCGCCGTGTCGACGCGCGTTTCTAAAACGCGCGTCATTTGCGCGTTTAAAAAACGTGGTGTGCACAGGCCCTTAGGTTAAGTATTTAAAAAAACTCAAGCTCTTAAAATTCGGATGTTTTCGCGCTCAAAGGCAAGTTCTACTAGCAGACCTTGATTAGCATGTTGCTCACCTTTCATTTCTAAGAGTACCTATGATAATTTGCGATTCTAACTTATATGCATTCAGGCCACCGCCCGGCCGATCGCAAATCCGGTTCAAACCCGGAAGTTCGCCTATGTTTAACAATTTAACAATAGACAAAAAAATTGTGGAATGGTGTTGTGCATTTTAATTACTTATATCTCTCCTGGGCAAAGGCCTTCCATTCCTTTCACCTTTCGCGAGCCCGCGCGTCCTCGTTCCAGTCTTGACGGAACCTATCCAGCTCGTTTCGCCATCCTACGTAGCCTGCCGCGACCCGACCCGGCCTCACTGTCTTAGGGCACCAGTTCTGTGCTATTTGGGCCCACAGTTTGTTCGACATCCGGCAGATTTTTCTTTGTTTTGTATGAATATTGAATATTTAATAAGTTAATAACAAATTCATTTTTGTTTTCTTTATATCTTGTTATGTTTATATTGAAAACAAGGGGTCAAACAAGTTATCAATTTAATTCTCCAAAACGAAGTAGATGCTACCTACAACCAAAACTCATTTTACGCCTATAAAGATAATGCGGGTCCACACTCGATAGTCCCGCTCGCGACCGCTCGAAACCACTGTATGTGACCTCGTTATGCCTTGATTGTTCGACTGCCGACATCCTCTGACAATTGTATGCAGTCGTGATGGTACACAAAAGCTCTGCTGTAATGTTATTTAGATTTATGTTACCTATTGTTGTGTAGAGTGGCCGTTATGACGGATTTTCTTTTGAAATTGTTGGGTGCTTATAACAAGGATGTTTGTGTCAAGTTTGTATGTTAGTTAACGTATAATTATCATAATATTAACAATGTTATATTAATAATAATAATAAAACCTTTATTTTCAGGCTACTTTCGTCCATAGATAAATACCTTACAGACTAACATATATATTATAATAGCACAATGTGTTAGTGTATAAACTTAACTATGTTAGTAAAACTCACTTCACTCGAGCACTGTCTTTGTGCGATCGTGTGGCACTTGTCCGCGGAAGCGACGGAACATTACACCTTGCGGCCAAAAGTCCTTTGCCATGAAGAGGTGCAGGTAGCATGTAGGTACTCGCACCACGAACGCCTTGAAGTTGAGTTGAGTTGTTTGTTGTTGTTATGCATTGCATATAATGTTTTAGCAGTAGGATGTTGATTCGTGTCATTTTTAAGGCTTCTTGCACATCAATCAATCAACTCAGCCTATTGCAGTCCACTGCTGGACATAGGCCTCTCCCTACGCCACAGCACCCTGTCCTCTCCTTTCCGCATCCAGTCTGTTCCAGCCACCTTAAGGTCGTCGGACCATCTAGCTGGGGGGCGTCCCACACTACGCTTGCCGATACGCGGCCTCTACTCGTAAGATTCGTCTGCTCCACCGGCCATCGGTGCTTCGACAAACATGGCTAATAGACCAACCCACTGCTTCTTCAGTTTGCTTATTCTTCAAGCTGTGTTGGTTACTCCGGTTCTTTTCCAGATAACTTCATTCCTGTTTTTATCCATCAAAGAAACTCCGAACATAGCCCGCTCCTGTGTCTCCTGCGCTCCTTGTGTACCAGCCCGGCTGTCAGTGTCCATGTTTCGACACCGTATGTCATAACGGAAAGGACGCACTGGGAGTGTTAGACTCTACTGACTAAAACCCACCCGTGTTCCTTCCCCTTTATGTTCCGGGCCAGCGGTAACCCTTTCGGACAATCAAGGTCTTCAACCAGTGCGGGGTAGGTAGGACTTGCACACATCGACCCAATAATATACAGTAGAAAAGAATGATCAAGCCATATTAGGACGTTCAACTTTGTTTTAAACTTTAACTAACCTAACTGCGTCATTAGAGTCGTGTAACGTAAGATTTGTAAAAAATGTGTTGATTCATCAAAGTTGGTGTTTGCCCATTCAAGGCCATTGCTTATTTCCATCGTTTGTTTGCTATGTGCGACTAGTTTATTTAAATAACTAGCGGCCCGCCCCGGCTTCGCACGGGTAGATATAGGTATTTAACAAAAATAAGATATTTATAAGGATTTTTCGGCGTTACTATTGCATATTTTAAGGACGCGTTTACGAATTGACGCGCTTCAATTTTAGGTATTGAGTCTCACTACTACACGTGCACGGCTCACACACACAGCGACATGCGCGAAGCGGTGAAATTATGAGTAAACTGACACGACTTGATACTTGAGCCTAATTTTATTTAATTTTTGCCATGTATTTTTTTTTAATATTTACTTAATTTCACTGGACAGTGATTAATCAAGTACTTGCCAAAGTACGTACCTATGTATTAATTGGAACTAATAGCCGAGCTGAGCTAGGTGTGCCGAGTTTGGGCTCATTTCGTTGGTTATGTTGAGACCTTACCTCCGGACTTGATGGAATGATCTGCAGGTGTACTTCGAAGACTGCTACTGGAACTAATAGCCGAGCTGAGCTAGGTGTGCCGAGTTTGGGCTCATTTCGTTAGTTATGTTGAGACCTTACCTCCGTACTTGATGGAGTGACCTGCAGGTGTAATTCAAAGACTACTACTGGAACTAATAGCCGAGCTGAGCTAGGTGTGCCGAGTTTGGGCTCATTTCGTTGGTTATGTTGAGACCTTACCTCCGGACTTGATGGAGTGATCTGCAGGTGTACTTCGAAGACTGCTACTGGAACTAATAGCCGAGCTGAGCTAGGTGTGCCGAGTTTTGGCTCATTTCGTTAGTTATGTTGAGACCTTACCTCCGGACTTGATGGAGTGACCTGCAGGTGTACTTCGAAGACTGCTACTGGAACTAATAGCCGAGCTGAGCTAGGTGTGCCGAGTTTGGGCTCATTACGTAAGTTATGTTGAGACCTTACCTCCGGACTTGATGGAGTGACCTGCAGGTGTAATTCGAAGACTGCTACTGGAACTAATAGCCGAGCTGAGCTAGGTGTGCCGAGTTTGGGCTCATTTCGTTGGTTATGTTGAGACCTTACCTCCGGACTTGATGGAGTGACCTGCAGGTGTACTTCGAAGACTGCTACTGGAACTAATAGCCGAGCTGAGCTAGGTGTGCCGAGTTTGGGCTCATTTCGTTAGTTATGTTGAGACCTTACCTCCGGACTTGATGGAGTGACCTGCAGGTGTAATTCGAAGACTGCTACTGGAACTAATAGCCGAGCTGAGCTAGGTGTGCCGAGTTTGGGCTCATTTCGTTGGTTATGTTGAGACCTTACATCCGGACCTGATGGAGTGACCTGCAGGTGTACTTCGAAGACTGCTACTGGAACTAATAGCCGAGCTGAGCTAGGTGTGCCGAGTTTCGGCCCTTTTTGGTAGTTATGTTGAGACCTTACCTCCGGACTAGATCGCGTGACCTGCAGGTGTACTTCGAAGACTGCTACTGGAACTAATAGCCGAGCTGAGCTAGATGTGCCGAGTTTGGGCTCATTTCGTTAGTTATGTTGAGACCTTACCTCCGGACTTGATGGCGTGATCTGCAGGTGTACTTGAAAGACTGCTACTGGAACTAATAGCCGAGCTGAGCTAGGTGTGCCGAGTTTCGGCCCTTTTTGGTAGTTATGTTGAGACCTTACCTCCGGACTGGATGGAGTGACCTGAAGGTGTACTTTGAAGACTGCTTCTGGAACTGATACACGAGTAGAACTAGCTGATAAGAATGTGTATAGTTTTTAACTCTTTAACTCGATTGTGATTTTAGGCCAAGACCTAAGTAATACAGTGAGTGTATGTTCTTGTAGTTCCATATTTCTTTTAAATCTTGGATCTATGAAGTTTCTTACCAGAGCTTTTCCCAAACGTAGGTCTTGGCCTAAAATCACAATCGAGTTAAAGAGTTAAAAACTATACACATTCTTATCAGCTAGTTCTATTCGTGTATCAGTTCCAGAAGCAGTCTTCAAAGTACACCTTCAGGTCAGTCCATCCAGTCCGGAGGTAAGGTCTCAACATAACTACCAAAAAGGGCCGAAACTCGGCACACCTAGCTCAGCTCGGCTATTAGTTCCAGTAGCAGTCTTTCAAGTACACCTGCAGATCACTCCATCAAGTCCGGAGGTAAGGTCTCAACATAACTAACGAAATGAGCCCAAACTCGGCACGTCTAGCTCAGCTCGGCTATTAGTTCCAGTAGCAGTCTTCGAAGTACACCTGCAGGTCACGCGATCTAGTCCGGAGGTAAGGTCTCAACATAACTACCAAAAAGGGCCGAAACTCGGCACACCTAGCTCAGCTCGGCTATTAGTTCCAGTAGCAGTCTTCGAAGTACACCTGCAGGTCACTCCATCAGGTCCGGAGGTAAGGTCTCAACATAACCAACGAAATGAGCCCAAACTCGGCACACCTAGCTCAGCTCGGCTATTAGTTCCAGTAGCAGTCTTCGAATTACACCTGCAGGTCACTCCATCAAGTCCGGAGGTAAGGTCTCAACATAACTAACGAAATGAGCCCAAACTCGGCACACCTAGCTCAGCTCGGCTATTAGTTCCAGTAGCAGTCTTCGAAGTACACCTGCAGGTCACGCGATCTAGTCCGGAGGTAAGGTCTCAACATAACTACCAAAAAGGGCCGAAACTCGGCACACCTAGCTCAGCTCGGCTATTAGTTCCAGTAGCAGTCTTCGAAGTACACCTGCAGGTCACTCCATCAGGTCCGGAGGTAAGGTCTCAACATAACCAACGAAATGAGCCCAAACTCGGCACACCTAGCTCAGCTCGGCTATTAGTTCCAGTAGCAGTCTTCGAATTACACCTGCAGGTCACTCCATCAAGTCCGGAGGTAAGGTCTCAACATAACTAACGAAATGAGCCCAAACTCGGCACACCTAGCTCAGCTCGGCTATTAGTTCCAGTAGCAGTCTTCGAAGTACACCTGCAGGTCACGCGATCTAGTCCGGAGGTAAGGTCTCAACATAACTACCAAAAAGGGCCGAAACTCGGCACACCTAGCTTAGCTCGGCTATTAGTTCCAGTAGCAGTCTTCGAAGTACACCTGCAGGTCACTCCATCAGGTCCGGAGGTAAGGTCTCAACATAACCAACGAAATGAGCAGAAACTCGGCACACCAGGCTCAGCTCGGCTATTAGTTCCAGTAGTAGTCTTTGAATTACACCTGCAGGACACTCCATCAAGTCCGGAGGTAAGGTCTCAACATAACTAACGAAATGAGCCCAAACTCGGCACGTCTAGCTCAGCTCGGCTATTAGTTCCAGTAGCAGTCTTCGAAGTACACCTGCAGGTCACGCGATCTAGTCCGGAGGTAAGGTCTCAACATAACTACCAAAAAGGGCCGAAACTCGGCACACCTAGCTCAGCTCGGCTATTAGTTCCAGTAGCAGTCTTCGAAGTACACCTGCAGGTCACTCCATCAGGTCCGGAGGTAAGGTCTCAACATAACCAACGAAATGAGCCCAAACTCGGCACACCTAGCTCAGCTCGGCTATTAGTTCCAGTAGCAGTCTTCGAATTACACCTGCAGGTCACTCCATCAAGTCCGGAGGTAAGGTCTCAACATAACTAACGAAATGAGCCCAAACTCGGCACACCTAGCTCAGCTCGGCTATTAGTTCCAGTAGCAGTCTTCGAAGTACACCTGCAGGTCACTCCATCAAGTCCGGAGGTAAGGTCTCATCATAACTAACGAAATGAGCCCAAACTCGGCACACCTAGCTCAGCTCGGCTATTAGTTCCAGTAGCAGTCTTCGAAGTACACCTGCAGGTCACTCCATCAAGTCCGGAGGTAAGGTCTCAACATAACTAACGAAATGAGCCCAAACTCGGCACATCTAGCTCAGCTCGGCTATTAGTTCCAGTAGCAGTCTTCGAAGTACACCTGCAGGTCACTCCATCAGGTCCGGAGGTAAGGTCTCAACATAACCAACGAAATGAGCCCAAACTCGGCACACCTAGCTCAGCTCGGCTATTAGTTCCAGTAGCAGTCTTCGAATTACACCTGCAGGTCACTCCATCAAGTCCGGAGGTAAGGTCTCAACATAACTAACGAAATGAGCCCAAACTCGGCACACCTAGCTCAGCTCGGCTATTAGTTCCAGTAGCAGTCTTCGAAGTACACCTGCAGGTCACGCGATCTAGTCCGGAGGTAAGGTCTCAACATAACTACCAAAAAGGGCCGAAACTCGGCACACCTAGCTTAGCTCGGCTATTAGTTCCAGTAGCAGTCTTCGAAGTACACCTGCAGGTCACTCCATCAGGTCCGGAGGTAAGGTCTCAACATAACCAACGAAATGAGCAGAAACTCGGCACACCAGGCTCAGCTCGGCTATTAGTTCCAGTAGTAGTCTTTGAATTACACCTGCAGGACACTCCATCAAGTCCGGAGGTAAGGTCTCAACATAACTAACGAAATGAGCCCAAACTCGGCACGTCTAGCTCAGCTCGGCTATTAGTTCCAGTAGCAGTCTTCGAAGTACACCTGCAGGTCACGCGATCTAGTCCGGAGGTAAGGTCTCAACATAACTACCAAAAAGGGCCGAAACTCGGCACACCTAGCTCAGCTCGGCTATTAGTTCCAGTAGCAGTCTTCGAAGTACACCTGCAGGTCACTCCATCAGGTCCGGAGGTAAGGTCTCAACATAACCAACGAAATGAGCCCAAACTCGGCACACCTAGCTCAGCTCGGCTATTAGTTCCAGTAGCAGTCTTCGAATTACACCTGCAGGTCACTCCATCAAGTCCGGAGGTAAGGTCTCAACATAACTAACGAAATGAGCCCAAACTCGGCACACCTAGCTCAGCTCGGCTATTAGTTCCAGTAGCAGTCTTCGAAGTACACCTGCAGGTCACGCGATCTAGTCCGGAGGTAAGGTCTCAACATAACTACCAAAAAGGGCCGAAACTCGGCACACCTAGCTTAGCTCGGCTATTAGTTCCAGTAGCAGTCTTCGAAGTACACCTGCAGGTCACTCCATCAGGTCCGGAGGTAAGGTCTCAACATAACCAACGAAATGAGCAGAAACTCGGCACACCAGGCTCAGCTCGGCTATTAGTTCCAGTAGTAGTCTTTGAATTACACCTGCAGGACACTCCATCAAGTCCGGAGGTAAGGTCTCAACATAACTAACGAAATGAGCCCAAACTCGGCACGTCTAGCTCAGCTCGGCTATTAGTTCCAGTAGCAGTCTTCGAAGTACACCTGCAGGTCACGCGATCTAGTCCGGAGGTAAGGTCTCAACATAACTACCAAAAAGGGCCGAAACTCGGCACACCTAGCTCAGCTCGGCTATTAGTTCCAGTAGCAGTCTTCGAAGTACACCTGCAGGTCACTCCATCAGGTCCGGAGGTAAGGTCTCAACATAACCAACGAAATGAGCCCAAACTCGGCACACCTAGCTCAGCTCGGCTATTAGTTCCAGTAGCAGTCTTCGAATTACACCTGCAGGTCACTCCATCAAGTCCGGAGGTAAGGTCTCAACATAACTAACGAAATGAGCCCAAACTCGGCACACCTAGCTCAGCTCGGCTATTAGTTCCAGTAGCAGTCTTCGAAGTACACCTGCAGGTCACTCCATCAAGTCCGGAGGTAAGGTCTCATCATAACTAACGAAATGAGCCCAAACTCGGCACACCTAGCTCAGCTCGGCTATTAGTTCCAGTAGCAGTCTTCGAAGTACACCTGCAGGTCACTCCATCAAGTCCGGAGGTAAGGTCTCAACATAACTAACGAAATGAGCCCAAACTCGGCACATCTAGCTCAGCTCGGCTATTAGTTCCAGTAGCAGTCTTCGAAGTACACCTGCAGGTCACTCCATCAGGTCCGGAGGTAAGGTCTCAACATAACCAACGAAATGAGCCCAAACTCGGCACACCTAGCTCAGCTCGGCTATTAGTTCCAGTAGCAGTCTTCGAATTACACCTGCAGGTCACTCCATCAAGTCCGGAGGTAAGGTCTCAACATAACTAACGAAATGAGCCCAAACTCGGCACACCTAGCTCAGCTCGGCTATTAGTTCCAGTAGCAGTCTTCGAAGTACACCTGCAGGTCACGCGATCTAGTCCGGAGGTAAGGTCTCAACATAACTACCAAAAAGGGCCGAAACTCGGCACACCTAGCTTAGCTCGGCTATTAGTTCCAGTAGCAGTCTTCGAAGTACACCTGCAGGTCACTCCATCAGGTCCGGAGGTAAGGTCTCAACATAACCAACGAAATGAGCAGAAACTCGGCACACCAGGCTCAGCTCGGCTATTAGTTCCAGTAGTAGTCTTTGAATTACACCTGCAGGACACTCCATCAAGTCCGGAGGTAAGGTCTCAACATAACTAACGAAATGAGCCCAAACTCGGCACGTCTAGCTCAGCTCGGCTATTAGTTCCAGTAGCAGTCTTCGAAGTACACCTGCAGGTCACGCGATCTAGTCCGGAGGTAAGGTCTCAACATAACTACCAAAAAGGGCCGAAACTCGGCACACCTAGCTCAGCTCGGCTATTAGTTCCAGTAGCAGTCTTCGAAGTACACCTGCAGGTCACTCCATCAGGTCCGGAGGTAAGGTCTCAACATAACCAACGAAATGAGCCCAAACTCGGCACACCTAGCTCAGCTCGGCTATTAGTTCCAGTAGCAGTCTTCGAATTACACCTGCAGGTCACTCCATCAAGTCCGGAGGTAAGGTCTCAACATAACTAACGAAATGAGCCCAAACTCGGCACACCTAGCTCAGCTCGGCTATTAGTTCCAGTAGCAGTCTTCGAAGTACACCTGCAGGTCACTCCATCAAGTCCGGAGGTAAGGTCTCATCATAACTAACGAAATGAGCCCAAACTCGGCACACCTAGCTCAGCTCGGCTATTAGTTCCAGTAGCAGTCTTCGAAGTACACCTGCAGGTCACTCCATCAAGTCCGGAGGTAAGGTCTCAACATAACTAACGAAATGAGCCCAAACTCGGCACATCTAGCTCAGCTCGGCTATTAGTTCCAGTAGCAGTCTTCGAAGTACACCTGCAGGTCACTCCATCAAGTCCGAAACGAAATAATAATATTATGAATTTATAATCCCTACTTACTTCTAGAAAAATTATAAGACTGTGAATAAAATCTCTCCTTGGGTAGTAGCCGTAGGTACATTATATAATGCGTGAAGTATCATGTTTGGTATGTCAAATATTTTGTATCCGTACAGCGATCTTTTTCAGCACAAGCTGCTGCTTACAAGCGACACAGAGTCCACTCACGACGGCGGCCGAGCGCAGACTAATATTTCATTACAAATTTTTGTGCAATAAACCAAGACAGTGACCAGTAAAATAACCCTTATTTCAATCCAATAAGATTCACGCGTTACAGCTAAATATGTGAAAAAATAGACTCCGATTTTTATTTTTTTCTGAGCCTATTTGTAACATTTTGATAGTTCTTTTTAGTACCTTTTTGAGTTGAACATGTCTGCTTACATAAAATATTTTTAAATAAATAAATTTATGTTATTAAATAGAAGAAAAATATCCCCAAAGTCAGCACGATATCGTCGATTTTGTGTGAAGAGGCAACGGAAATTATTTTTTACTATATTAAAAACCAACATTTTTTAATAAAAAATAGCTACCATTTGAAGATGAAGGAGTAAACTATCTGTGGTAATTATTAGTTACATTTGGTTTAGTCTCATTTTGCTGCAAAGTGTACCATAAAACTACTTATTTTTGTCAGATTCGTAAACGCGTCCTTAACATGGAGAAGTAGTTATTGTGACATAACTATAATAGTTAGACATATGGTATCGCGGACGTTTTTGTAGATATTGATTTCTTCTATAAAACTGTAGGACATCACTTTGCTCGATTATATATCAATAGTTTCCGCAGCGTACGCGATATAAGGATTTTTTCACACCTTGGGTTAAATTATCGAAGTTTTCATACGCATCCCTAACTTTTTTGAAAATATTATATTATTTATTTATTTATTAAACTTTATGCACAAGTAAAAACTGTACAAAGGCGGACTTAATGCCTTGGGCATTTTCTACCAGTCTACCTTAGGGTGATGCAGAGACAATACACAGTAGGTGCAATAACAGAAAACAGCTTAGAAGATAACTAGAATATAAAAAAATAAATACTTAGATACATACATACAACAAAATATAATAAAATAAAAAAGTTATGAGAGATAAATAAGAAAACCTGCACCAACTTAATTTTGAGACGAATCTGCCAACTTCTTGTGAATGTGTTCTCGAACTTTATGTTCATCAGGAATAATGTGGGATTCTAATGGTGAATGATGTGTACCTATTGCGCGACTGTGTATCTAGCTGCAGTTTGTTACTATAATATTATCCTACCAGCTAGGTAAATGCGCCTTTATTTACGGGTTAAAAGCGACCATGATTATATGGCGTGATAAATCACAGATAATTACTTAAACCTCTGACATTTCCTTGTTTCCAGGTCTCGTTCCAGACTGCCAAACGATACTGTACACAGATTTACAAGTGAAACGAGACGAAAACATAGAGTTAATAGATTGTTACCTTGGTGTGACAGAGATAAACTACTCGGACCTGCCCGCGCTGTTCAAATGCATGTCTGTAGACAGAGTCGACCCGATCGCACTGAACCTTACGATCGTCAACACTGCCGTAGGTGACAAGGAACTGTTCTTTCGAGTACAAGCTCTTTCTATACCCACAGAGGAGAGCAACCTCATATACTGCGCCTTCGACCCTCGAGCGAACAATTATCAAACTATCACGTTCATCCCTCACCCCAACGCCTGGCACTATGTGCATATAGGCCCAATCGAAGGCAATGTCTCCAAAATCGCTGACTGCGAATCCTACTACATGAGAACCGATTTAGATGAACTAGTCAATCACACAGTTATCGACCTTATGCGCGATGACAAAGGTCGCTTTTTCACTTTTGATTACGGCCTGCCCACGACCGACATCCAAGACGCTACGAGTCTAATCAATATAACTTCGTCAGAAATTAAGTCGTTAAGGTTTAAAATCAACCAGTTTCTGGATATTGGAGGCAGCTTATCAATAGCAGCGAGCCTGCTTATGAGTTTAAAATACTACATGGGATATAAGAGGGAGTTCAAAAAGGACACATTGTTAGCCTTTACTGAGGACAACCAGTTTTTCAAGACTGTCATATGTATGGATGTTGGTCATCCGAGCATACCATTGGAGAGTGGTCACTGTCGGTACAATGATAAGGTGAAGCCGGCTTTGTTCGTGCTGAACAGTACCGACTCGGAATCGATATACGACAAGACGTTTATCCCGTTCCCTGACAGTGGCACTTGGTATTTAACTTTTAGGTTATTTTGTGACCAGAGTGTGTGTCCTTGTCGGACTTCGGATAACGGGATCAAGTACTACGTGGACACTGCTGACAAGGAGGGTGACGACTCTATGGTTGGTTGGAATGGGACTCGGCCCGGGACTTCGGAGTGCAACGCGACGGTCGTGCTGACTGTATCGTCGATGTCATGCGTCTCTGGGAAGTGCAGTAACCATGGTAATTGTTTGCTGAATACTTTTGGAGCGCTGGTGATGTCGTTTTGTTCCTGTAATTCTGGTTACGGAAGTAAGTTCATGAACAAACTGTTTTTTCTCTCCCAAACTGTCATTAAATTCATTAACTTCTTTACAAGAGATCCCGTAGATACACTGCTGATATGTATGTTAAAATTTTAATGCAAATACATGGCGTATTTTTGAAAATATTAGCGTTACTTTGCTTAAACAAGATGAAATTCATTCCAAACAAATTATATATACATATATTTTATTGCCCAAGTAACGCGAATATTCTGATAAATTCGCCAAGTGAAGTGCCATAATAACTTTTTATTTGGTAGTTTTAAAAGCGTTTCATAATATCAAAATCTTTCTGTGTTTTTGTGACAAAATTTTCGTTATATTATATCGACGTTTCAATATTAAAATAGGTACTTAATCGTCGCAAATACAAAATGTCGAAATCAATAACAAAAATAATCTTCTCATTTCCAGGTTGGGACTGTTCGGACAACTCTAGAATGGACAGCAGAGTCTACATGCTGGTTTCCGTTCTCCTACTCACCCTGAGCAACATTCTCTTTCTCTTCTCCATCTACATCGCGGTCATACGTCTCTATTACACGGAAGCCATGATGTATGCCTTCACTATGATCTTCTCCACTTTCTACCACGCCTGCGATGCCCCTGCGCAGGTAGCCTATTGCATCATGAGAGGTAATATTCTCCAGTTTGGAGATTTCTACTGTGGACTCATGTCTTTCTGGGTGACGCTACTCGCTATGAGCATTATCCATGAGAAATTAAGGTCCTCTTTACAACTTATAGGTGCCATTGTAATAGCACTCTTAACTACTTGGAATATGCACTCTTTTGTATCGTTCCTACTGCCAGTCGCGGTCGGCATATGCGTGGTGTTCAGTTCCTGGTATATATCCTATAGAAAAGGCCGTAGCTTGAAGTATCCTAGATCCTACTATGTCATGCATTTGCCTGTTGGTATTGTGTTAGTTAGTATTGGTTTAGTTTGTTACGGTTTTTTGCAAACTGAACAAAATTATAAGATAGTGCACTCTCTTTGGCACATGATTATAGCAGTTAGTGTTGTGTTCTTATTACCTGATGACAAGCGAGGGGGTGGCGTCAACCCGTTCTGTCCATCTCGCGGGAATTACAAGATGCCACTCTTTAGAATATTCCGTAGACCTCCTCCACAACCGGCACCCATAGGCCCTGTGGCAGCTAACTCACATTAACGAAGTTTTCATGACTAAATTGGCATATTTTTGAACTACATACATTGATAGATTATTATGAATTGTAATATGTATAAAAATGTAGTTGGTCATTGTACGACCAAAATTTGTGGCATAAAGTAGAGGAAGCAAAATGTTGGTCATTGTACGGCCAACATTTGTGGCATAAAGTACAAGAAGCAAAATGTTGGTCATTGTACGGCCAATATTTGTGACAAGTACAGGTAGCAAAATAATTTTCGGTTATGCCCGATTTTTATTTCTTATGAGTGATAATTATGAACAAATATAGAGGTGCAAATATTATGATTTAGTTTAGTTATAAGTACAAGTTATCAACACCTAGTATTTTTTCTACTAGTCATCAGTAAAGTACAGGTTTTTTTATACAGGAGGCCAATTTCCGTTATTAAAACGTTCAATATCTAGTCGCAATCTCAGCTCAGCGACAACCAAAGTCAAAAATTTAGGGAAATTAGGGGTATTTTTGACAGAACAGACTGTGAACATTCTTAAAATTACCAGAATTGGGTCAGCCGGTCGATTCTGTAAAAAACTCACCGTGAAAACATAAGTGAAGTGAGTTTGTTTTTGCTAGGAATTGACACTATTGACAGCTCACTCCACGCTCACTTCACCTAATTTTCACGGTGTGATTTTTACAGAATAGCACCGCTGGTGTCAATGTTAAACTTTTCTATGACGTATTTTTGTAGTGAATTAGGTAAGTTTAACGTAAATTGAAACGACTATGTTACAAAGGAATTGAAGCATAATAATATTTTTTAAGTTAGACTGAAGACTCTACTTGCAAATATTGGCCGACCAACATTGACGAAATTATTTTCCAATATTATTGGATTGTTGGACATGATCCGAAGTTCGCAAGGACGTAAAAATATCGCGGCGGTATTTTATCGCGCACTGGATTTTCAACTCTCGGTGTTGAGCCCAGTATTGAGAATCCAAGAGAGCTCATGCCAGCGGGTCAAAAAACCACAGTTGGATTTTCAACCCTCGGCGCTACGCAGTGCGTTGAAAATCCAGTGCGCGAAAAAATCCCGCGTTTCGTTGGTGTTGGCCAGTCAACATTTGGCAAGGTTGCGCTGATGGTCCAATGTTTGTCTCGTCTTGAGTCAATGTGATGGTGATACCAAATCTACTATAAGTACCAACCAGATTGAAATTCTATACTTTCCATACGTTTATTGAAATGTACTGAATGTAGCATAAGAAAAGTACCTACGTCGTAGTAATGTAAATACCGCACTTTGGATGCGTTTTTATACGAATTTGACTCGTACGAAGACGTACGAATAAACACGATCCATCCCGACCAAATTCGATTTTTTCACGCGTTCTTACGTTAAAAATGCAATATTATCCATATGGATATAGAAAATATTATAAGTATGAATAATATTCAAAGGTTTCTTTATTCATGCGTGGATAACCATTAAATAGCTCATTATTTAAGTCTGCCATAATATGATGGAATTCACCAAAATCATCACTCTTTTTTAAAATTCGGCTATTGCGAAGCCGCCGCAGTCTTCGAATCGACGAAAAATTATCTAGCAGATAAAAAACATTAAGTAATTACGATGATGTCACTACTGGCATTTCAACGGAGAAAAGTAAAATGCAAACAGTGTCTGCGCTTAATTCGTACGTCCAATAACGTATGTTTACATACGATGCAAATTCGTATCCAATGTGCGGCCGGTCGAAAGTACAGACGCCAGCACATCACTATCAAATTTTCCCAATCAACTTTAAACCTTAAGCTGTAGCGATAAAGTTGAAAATCTATTAAATAAATTTGACAGATTGTAGTAGCTTGATGTGCTGGCGTTTGTACCTTGCGAAGAACAAGAACGTAAATAATTCCTTTGCCCCAAATTAAATTAAGAGTGACGACATGTTTATCACGTTATGATATTTGAGATTCATTGTCCAACTCTCGACCTCAAGGTTTACTCATTTTGTATGTGTACAATTATTATTAAGTATAACGAAATACTATTAGTATGTTTTAGATATTGATCAAATAATAGTTAAGTAAATAGAAATGATTATACAGGGTGATTGGAGGTGGGTGCAAAGCTTTAAAGCGAAGATAGTACAGACAATTTAGAACCATTTAAGCCACCATGCCATGGCTACCATGTTATTTTATTCTTCACAAGAAACAAAGCAATGTATAGCTAAATTGAAGTGGGGGCAATGACTTCCCAGTCACCGCCGGTGGCGACTGGGAATTTTTATTCCCATTTGCCTCCGGTGGCAATCCCCGCGGGGGCGACTGGGAATGAACAAAGCTTTGCACCCATCTTACAATCAGCCTGTATATTGATCTTTATGTCTATGTCTGATCTTTATGTCGATACAAAATCACTACAGATGTTTATTGCTGGGTGGCAGGGAAATCGACGTGCAACCTGTTGCCATGGATTCAGTACATGATTCTGAACCTACCAGTTTGAAACCTACCATAAAAATCAACGCAGGGGTGCGATGAAGTATCTGGTAGGTTAAAAAAAAATGCTGTACCATATATTTTACCGCCTTGGTATTACACACACTTACACGCACTTATACAAGGTATGCGCAAAACCTCTTAACCTTTTGAACGCCATTGTCACATATACGTGACAAGCAAGCGCGTGCCCTGTACGCCAGTCGTGTGTCGCCTATCCTATTACACAAATATGTGACAAAAAATGCGGTGCACTTTATCACGAAATAAACAATTAAATCATTACTTTTGTGTGTTTTTATTTGTATACCTTAAATATTTAAAATTGTGGCTTGGCGTGGAGGGCACGCGCGTGCGTTTATGCTCTGGCGTTCAAAAGGTTAAGGGTGACCCCATAAGAGGTAGTAGTAAAAGTGGTTCATAATGATAAGTACAATGACCTCTTAAGAGGTTTTGCGCATTTAACGTTACACGTTGTATATGAAACAGCTGATATTTTTTGATAACCAACGAAAAGTTTCTACACTAGGGTCTAGAATCATGAGCTGAATTCATAGTTACAGTTTGCGCGTCGATGTGATGCCACCCTGTATAAACAAAATACTACTACTACTTCGACAATAATTTATGAGATACAAATTCTAACAAAAGCAGACTTTAATGCCATAATGATAAAGTTTAAAATGCCCTGTCACTAGTTGCTTCATAGTAATTGCATTTAACACTACATAATTATTACATTCCTAGTATTTTCATGTGTTTTTTATGTTCCTATGAATTTGTATTGTACATTTCAATCTATTACCAGCGAAATCGGAAGAAAAAAATAATTTTTAAAGAAGCTTCCGAAAATTGTCACTAGTTACGGCGGCGCCACTATTCAGAATGATCCAGAGTGACATCATAAATTGACTGACGTTATAACATAGTCTATTTATTATAAGAAAAAAAGATAATGGAATGCTTATACCGGAACAAATTAAATTAGTTAGGGAAACTGCAGACGTGATGGGTATCGATATCTAGCAGAGTTTCGCTAGCAAATTTTATTTGACCCTCCAAAAGGAGGGTCAAATAAAATTTGCTTTCTTTTAATACATTTTTTAAACCCTTAATAAATATTTAAAAAAAAGTTTGTATGAAATGCCGTACGGCGTAAATGACGCCGTACGGCATTTCATACAAACTGTCAAGCCCTTATTTTTCAAAATTAATGAACCGATTTTCTTGAAACTTTATACGTATAAGCAGGATACAAAGGTTTAAAAAGTTAGTAGAGAACATTTGAAATGCCGTACGGCGCAAACGCTTTTAACGAAGTCCAAAGTTACTAACTTCGACGGCACGGTTGGCGCAGTGATTAAGCGATTGACTGCTGCGCTGCGTGTCGCGGGTTCGATTCCCACACGGAACAAATATTTGTATGACCTACAAGTAGTTGTCCCGGGTCTGGCTGTTTGTGTATGTGAGTTTAAATGTTTGTAAATGTACCCACAATACAGGAGAAATTCCTAGTGTGCGGCAATGTTTTATAAAAAAAAAAACTACATAATTACCTAAACTGCACTTTTCCGCAGATCGATTGAAATGTGCTCTGACCACAAATTCTCTTAAGAAATTGCAGCCATACTTTTTATAGCAAGTGACAACGTTTTACTAATAATTAAAATATAATTAGGTGCTTTAAGGAAATAATAGTTTAACCGGGCCTACATTTTACAATTGATCAAATATAGTCTTAAAAATCATGGTAAATATTTTTAAAAAACTATTAAGTATTTAATTTATTATTTACAAAGCTTAGAACTTGTGCGTAATTTTTGTTTATTTTTCAGCAGCTTACTGTGAATCATGTATATTTTTCTACTCATACTTTATTGGTACTATGATTAATAACTTATAATAATGTCCACGATGCAAGTTGTAAATACTGATAAGGTGCCTTATATTGTCCACTTGAAAATCTATAAATATTTTAGAAGTGTTGTGCCATTATATTTAGTAGTTTTTTAATACTGAATAACTCTGTATTTCTTTTTTTGGAACGTAGTTCCTAATCCCTTGTTACACTCTGCAAACTCGGCGAAAAAGTGTAACATTGGTAAAAATATTACACTTTTTAGGGTTCCGTACCAAAAGGGTAAAAACGGGACCCTATTACTAAGACTCCACTGTCCGTCTGTCACCAGGCTGTATCTCATGAACCGTGATAGCTAGACAGTTGAAATTTTCACAGATGATGTATTTCTGTTGCCGCTATAACAACAAATACTAAAAACAGAATAAAATAAGTATTTAAGGAGGCTCCCATACAACAAACGTGTTTTTTCCGGCGTTTTTGCCTTGTGGTACGGAACCCTTCGTGTGAGAGTTCGAAGCACTTGCCAGTTTTTCGGTCTAACTCTCATTCGCTGAGAATGCGGAAGCGAAAGGAACTACGTTCCAACCAGCGGGGTAATTGCGTAACACACTAAACAGTAGCAATGGCTTTTATTTTGACAGTTGAACAACATTCACTGCGTTATTTACGTTGTTGCGCAGACAATTTTTTTTCGTACATATGAAGTTCTTAATATCTTTCAATACAGATTGTGATTGAAGCGTGTTACGCAATTAAGTTGCGGGTGTCCAGCGGCACCTCTCGTTTGTGTAGCTACAGTGGTCTCCAAAAGTTGACATTTTTCCACTTCAGCTGTGACGCCACATTATATTTTAAAATAAAATAATCAAGTAGGTACTTACTCCTAAGGCTCAAATCACACCGAGATGGAAGCGAAGCGGAGCGCAGTTTCAGTGTCATATGAATTTTAACTTTATTTTCATTGCTATAATACTTATTATCGCATGAGAAACTTGAGTCATCGGAGTGCACGCGGCGCCGCGGGCGGCCGCGCGACCTTTCAAGTTTCTCAAGTGGTATTATGTATTATAGTAATGAAGATAGTTTAAAATTTTATGACACTGAAACTGCGCTCCGCTTCGCTTCCATCTCGGTGTGATTTGAGCCTTATGGGTTACTTGATTATTTTTTATGATAAGTCAAAGTTAGTTGATTAAGGGATGATGATTTTTCGGATAAAGTTATCAGATGGTTGAGAAAAACCGGCCAATTGCGTGTCGGGCCACGCACAATGTAGGGTTCCGTAGTAGCCCCGTTATCACTATATAGTACGATTCTGTTTCTTTATTCTGAATATAATATAATGAATATAATTATGTAATGGTAAAGATATTAGGAGTTAATGGTTATAATAACAATATATGCAAGGGTGTCCAGAGTAAAACAAAACTTTAACACATAACGTAACCACGGAGGTCATCCTTGCAAGAAAATCTTAACACCGCGATCTAAAAAAGTGACGTCACGGCACAACGACATCTGTTATCGAATAGCGATACTAAACACAACAAAATATTGATTTTCGAAGATAATTATTTAAACAGATTAGACATTAACTAATAAGAACCACTTTCTTCCTTATAAAGCTAAAAAATAAGAGTACATTTGCTGCCAAGTTATTATTTCAATTCACAAAATTGTAATTCCATCTAGCGGCAGTATTGTGAAATTTATGATAATTTATTATGGCTTTTTTGTTTCATATTTTGTTTTTTAATGCAAGTCTTTACCCGTCATAAACAAGTAACTACTTCGTCTTAGTCACTATATAGGATTAATGCTAAGGATTTTGTATTTGGTACAAAATTATCCAACACCCAAGTTCAACGACTATTACTGCTAAACTAATAAAGTTATCTTAATTCCTACATTTTTCCTTTAAAGTTCATGAAATGCACTATCATCTTGAATTTTTGCAGATTCTTCAAGCTAGCAGTTTAGCTTTTAGAGGGGGGGGACGCCCTACTGGAACAAAAATGTTCACTTTAAAGTTTAATATTTCGTAAATGGAGCATTAAATCGAAAAATATCTTTAGCAACCCTCAAGTCATTTTAGAAGACCTATTCAACGATACCCCACACGATGGGGTAGACGACGAAAAAATATTCATTCCCACTTCACATGTAAGGGAGCTACCCTAAAAAAAATATTTTCCAAAATTTTATTTTACCACTTTGTCGGCGTAATTTATATATATACTCCTGCAAAATTACAGCTTTCTAATACTAACGGTCTCTTAGCAAAACCTCGGACAGACAGACGGACATGACGAAATTATAAGGGTTCCTTGTAGCTACTACGGAACCCTAAAAAAATCAGCCCTTAGTAAATGAAAACGGTACAGCAGTTCAAAAACAAATGAACAGCTTTAAATTTTCAATTTAATCATGTGGTGTGTCAAAGCTGAAGTGGAAAAATGCCAACTAATTTTGTAGGGCACTCATGCAATTTATATGCATAAGCTGAAATAGAAATAATTTGTAGTAAGTACATCATCTACATATACCTAACATCATGCTGTTTTTTTGTCTTTTAAAATCCAGATGGACCACCTCCATCCTTTGCAGTATATGATTTTTGTACAAACAAATATTATGAAAGTATAATGAAGTTTTAATTAAGTACAATGGCAGCTATTTCTTATTTTAGTGTAATATTTTGTAATATTAATTGGTACACTATATAGAAAGAAAATTATATATTGACAAATCTCCACAAGTCATGACGCTGCATGTAGTGTTAGAAAATTCGATCAATTTTATTAGTCAATTTTATATTGTGTGTAGGTATATTTCGTGTGATGTTAATTAAATAATTATTATATGTGCAAATTATATTTTAAAGATAATTTGTCGCTTTCTAGAACATTCCTTCCAAATGATTCTGGTTTACAAAAGTTTTTTGACAAAATATTCAAAATGTTTCAATGAGTGTTACCTTTCGAAAAAATATTATGGTGGATAGTAAAATAATTTGTTACCAATTATTGGAAATAAGTGTTTAATGTTTTCTTGTGTGTAAGTAACAATCGCTGTCTGTTTTACACATGGATTCTTGATCATGTTTATTGGTCCTAACAATTCAGTAGTCCAGCATTTAAGGCAGCCAACTATCGGAGTGCGATGCCATTTTTGACCAACAATAACTAATATTGATGTTATAGTGCCACCTTTTAATAAGAAAGTTAATGAAAGTCAAATAATTTTCCTGCCATTATTATTTTCGAGAAAAAATGTTGTCTATGTTTAGCTCAAATTTATTATTATATAAAAGCTCAAAGCTGAATCATTGTTTGTTTTTAACAATGTGTCAGTAAAGCGAACTTTAGAGCACAGTTTTTTTTTAATCAAGCCTTTAAAGTTCGTTTTAAATAAATTATAAAGTTACCGACGTTATATTTGTTTCAATACAAATATTGTACGCTATTGTATTCATATAATTATTTATTTATATTGCGTTGCATTTATATTTGTGAAATTTATCATAGGTATATTATTTGTTGTCAATTTGTAAATGTGATTATAAAAATGGAAATACAATTTATAAATAATTAAGTGGTTTAATTTCTTTATCTTGGAGACTTCCTTTGCACTTTGCCCACTACATTTACGTTTAGTGGTAATACCTAGGTTTATAAATTATTCCACCTTGAGTAAACTGGGTTGCCATTCTAAAATTCTTAATTCAGAGTCCGACAAAAAAGTAAAACAACTCTATGGTTTTAAATCACTTATATTAAAATATCGTCTTTTAGTGCTCAGAATATATATCAAGAACATTCACTTAATAAATAAACTACATAGAAATAGGCACAACTAAGTTCATTGTTATAATATAGCAATGACTAAGTTATATTGATTGCACAATTACATCTAATGTGTCCTTTTCCCGTCGTCAGTATAATGATTTAAGCTCTAACCAGACAGTCCTAGGCTAGGGCCTTCCAGGCTTCCAGCCGTGTTCATATCACGCGTCTGAAACAGGCTTATCTCTCCGCTATATATTAATAATAATAATCTTTATTACACAAGAAAGTGGTTACAAAATAGTGTGAAGTCCCTGACTCCTGTGCTAGGTGATAGACCTGTGTTACAGGAGCCAGTGCCCTCTCCCAGTAGGATATAGTACAGAATCTTATGCATATAAAGAAGATCCATACAATACTGCTAGTTTGAACTTAGGTACACATACATACATAAAGCTATTTATTCTGTGCTTAAGGTGAATGCGCAGTGGTAGACCGCAAAATTCAAATTTTCATACGTTTTTTGCAATTTGTAGGTCAGTGGCGCCGATTCTGTTGTTCAAAAAACTAAACTAAATAAGTCCTTCAAAGTCGATTTTCTCGAAAACTACTAAGGTACCAATTTTGTGGTTCGAGTAGTAATTAGTACCAATTGAGTACTAATTATTTACAAAATAAGGAAGCGATTGGCGTTGGTGGTCCGGCGGTAGTCACGGACATACTTAATTTGACAGGACTAAACTAATATTTATCTTCTGTCCTTTTCTTAATGAAATAGAAAGAAAAAGATGCATGAACTTAAATTTGGTTTAGTTTGTGAACAACAGAATCGGCGCCAGTGTCAGGTTATATCTTGATCAAAATACGATTCGCGATTATAATAGATATGTATTTAGAGAATTATAGTCATATAAATCTTTAAGTTAGATTTGTTAAGATGTATTAACCCGTAGTATGTAGATCCACGCGAGACACAAAGGCTTTTTAATTGTTTCTGTAATTACGACATTCAACCGGTTAATCATTCTATATTTTTATTAGTATTTTGATCAAGATACAACCTGACACAGACCTGAAAATTGAAAAAAAAAACGTAAGAAAAATTGAATTTCGCGCGCTACAACTACGCATTCACCATAAGGGGAAGCGCTAAGATAGCCCGCAAAATTCAAATTTTCTTACGTTTTTTGCAATTTGCTGGTCAGTATTAAGTTGTACGTTGATTAAAATATGATTCGCGTCCGTAACAAATATGTATTTACAGAATTATAATCATTAGAATCAGTAATACAACTTGTTAAGATAGCATAATCCCAAAATGTCAAGATTTCTTGAAATAGTCATTCAGTGGGATTACTTGGCCTTAGAGAGTTTTTTTTTCTATTTATTTAAGGAATTTTTATACATAAAGTACATGCCAATTCCATCGTACCCTGCCTTAGAGAGTTGTGTTGATGACTTTAATTATTATAATTCTGTAAATACATATTTGTTACGGTCGCGAATCATATTTTAATTAACATACAACTTATTACTGACCAGCAAATTGCAAAAAACCTAAAAAAAAATTTAATTTCGCGGGCTACCTTAGCGCTATCCCCTGAAGACGTAAGTGCCATTATTGTTCATATCATCCATTGGTTACTTTAGTCAAATATTTATTAAATGCACATACATACAATGGTACCAACAAGAAAAACTTTACATACCTACATTTTGATTACTGGTAACACCAAGAGCTGACAAAAAAACTTTATATTGAGATCCATATCTATGCGAATAGATCAATATAATATAATAAAATTGGCAACACTACTCTACACATTCAGGTATTCTCATAGTTTAAATTACTTGCAAGATCCTTAAAAATGTCTAACAGTGCCCACACCATATCGTATCTCCTTCTCAAACTGCTCTGGTTTTAATGTTCCGTCAATACTAACGCAGTTTCGGTTAAACACACTGTAAGCTGAAACCTCTCCCTCCTTCCTCGGTCCAGTGCGAGTGTTCAGATAAATGGCTATTAAGATTGATATTACAAAGTATACAGCACCAAATTGTAGATACAAGAAGATTCCCCAAAATACCATCCATACTGCAATGCGTAATACCCATCTGAAGATGCAGAATCTACATGGTACTTCGTTTTCATCAAATGATTCCACATCACCCATTTCTGGGACTGCATCTATAGCGTCCATGTCGAATTCTTCAATTGGTTGGATTGGATGTTTCATTGGTTGCTTCGGTTCTTGTTCTTCGTTTTCCAACTGTAATTGGAGAAATATATTCAATTTAGGATTCACAATATAATTCAGCAACACGGATACCATTAGCTGATGCAGCCATTACGTACAAACAAATTAAAAAAACATCTATAATTGTTATATTAGTAAGCAGATATTATATATAATTTTTGTAATTTTGCCTATGGGTATTTTTGTAAATTTGTGTATGTAGACATTGTGACCTAAAAGAAATTCATGCAAGGCGATGGCCTTGCATGAATTTCTGAAGGTGTTATAATTAATTTTAAATTGTTTTTTTTTTTCAGTTTACTTTTTACAATATACTTTATGATAAAGAATTTCTGTCTAACATTTAAAATAGTAGTCCGTCTTAGAAGTGTGAAGTGTTTAGAACTTGCTTTAATTCTCAGTATAAAATGAATGCTTTTGACGACTTGCTTCTGAATCTTGGAAGGCAGCTAAGTCAGATTATATTGCACAAGTGTCTGTACCTTGATTTGAATTATTTTGAATTTTACCTTTATCAAGACAAATTAACATTTCACTTTCCTATTGCAAAATGGTGTTAAAACTAATGATTTGCATCAATTATTCTGCAAATTGGAATGCAATAAATATATGAGTATCAAGTGATTGCATTTTTATTATTTATGTATGTTCAAGGTTTTTAAACTAACAATCTAAATTTTAGCGAACAATGATACAGGGGGAACAACTTACCAGCGGGGCATCATCATCATGTACTCTAGCCATGTCTTGTATTATTTTTGGAACAAATAAGTTAACTAATGTCGCCTTGGACTTCTCGTACTTCTCCGTAACGTTGTCTTTAAGCCATTGACGGCGTCGTATTGCCCGGTATTCTTTTAGTTTCGCCTCCATCCGCTCTGCGTTATCTAGCTCTTGATTTTTACCTACTGATAAGGGAAGGACAATTGAGTAGGTAATTGATTACGAATAGATGATACGACAATGTGTACAAGTTATTAAAATTTCACGTATTTACCCATATTTACCTCAGGTAGGACAAAGTTATGATCACTACCACTGAACTAGTTTGTTGCTCAGATTTTTAGCGTGTAAGTTTTGTTTACTGATGAAAACATGTATTAAGGATACTAATACAGCTAAACAAATGTTGCGTGTTGGCAAATAATGGTATTGGACCTATGAAACAGGAGAAACTAATTGATTTTTTGTCAAAATAAACACGTATGTATGTGCACAGCTGTAGCTGTCACTGTCATACATATTACACTACGTTACATCAACATCAATCGAATTGAACTATTGATTCAAGTGACAGAAAATTGAATGAATGGAAATGATGGCGGAAAATTTAACGTTTTGTTACACGATACTGGACACGTTTTCGGAGCATATTTTGATGACCGTAATTAATCTTGATTTATATATTTAAGAAACATGTGAATAAATTATGATAATTGTAAGTATTCAGATTACTATTTATAAATCTGCCATGGTAATACTACATAAAAAAAAAATGTTTTAGTTTTGTTGTACACGTTTTATATTCACTATGGCAACACAATAGAAGGGCGCGAAGGGCGGCGATCGATATCCTGTCCTGCCGGAAGTCATTGTCTAAGAAAATGGTTTTTCAGTAAATAAATATTAGTAGTCATTAACTAAATGGAACATCAATCTGATATGGGGGCGTACGGAGAAAATCCAAATGTGCAAAATAGTGGAAATTATATCACAATAATCCCTGTGGATTATTCTAGGCGTGGGTATCCTATGCAAGCTGAATATCAATACAAGTAAGTGTGAAAACTTATAGGTACCTAATGTAAACGTATTATTAAAAAACCGGGCAAGAGTGAGTCGGACTCGCGCACCGAGGGTTCCGCACCATTATATGTTTTAAATTTTCGGAGAGGCCTATATTTGTCAGAGAATATTATAGCACTGTGCACTGCGGTGTAGAATATTGCAGTTTTATGTCAGCGCCATCTCTTGACCAATAGTGGAACTAATGTAACTTTTGTTGGTGATTTCTGAAAAAGTGTACTATTTAGAAACATCGTTTCATTTTTCCTGTAATCTTTACATAAACTTCTATCACATAGAGTTCAGATTCAGATTTTTCTCGTTGCAAACTTCGGAGATAAGGGGAGGGAACGGTATTTTTTTTACAGTTTTCATCAAAAGTCAAAAACTATGCGGCCTAAAAAAAGAAAAAATGTTTGAGAATGTGCAAACTGCGCTCTTTCATATGCCCTAGGCCCAACTTCGAATTTTCAGACCCCCTTTCGGCCCTGTTGCAAAAAATTTACATTTATTTTTTTCTTATTTGCAAAATAGTTGGGCAAACGTCATCTAAAACTGCTCCAAATTTCAAATTGATAGCATTAGATAGTGACAGACAGACAGACAGACTGAGTCTCACCATAAGCAAGGGTTCCGTTTTACCATTTCGGTACGGAACCCTAATAATATGGGATAAAAAAAACATTAGCTCAAGGCAAGAATTCTTACACTGAAAGGACAAGGGCAAAACAGCACATTTACTTATTTTATGTTTTACTTCAAACAACAGTTTATTGTCCACAGTGAATTCAGATCTCGCGAAGAATATTACAGTGTTCAAAGTCAGAAGCTGCAAGCTGAGGTGAATGCCCACTTGTACTCCGTGTCACAAAGATTGCCGCACCTATCGTACAGTCCTCTAGGCCGACACAGTGACTGGGACAAACATGACCCGCACAAACCTTTGCAGCCAGATTCTAAGGAGAGCAACAGCTCGGACTCACTGGAGAAGAGTGTTATGGGTAAGCACGAGCAACTCGAAGGTTTTCCTTTTCTAGTAATAATTCATATTTACAGATATTGGTTCAGTGCTGGACTTTTTGTAGACGTACTCTCATATGATTTATTTGTGCTTTCTACCAAGTAAGTAGAAAGTTCTTATGGATCCCTCCAAAGCCGTATCAACAGACAACATCTTTCATGAAAGTCGAAACCCGCCGCGCGCCGTTGCATGCAAACGGCTCAAAAATCCTTTATCTAATAACTAGCTTCTGCCCGCGACATCGTCCGTGTATTCCCCGACCCACCACGTCGCATCACATCGCCCGGCCGTGCTTTTACGTACTTCGTTTTCTTTCTCGCTTTTTCTTTTTGCACGGCTCCTAAGTCCTAGCGTAATGTTAAATAGCAGAGCCTTTCTCAATTTTTCAAAACCGACTGGTACTTTTGTGAAACTACCAGTCGGTTTTGAAAGAATCTATTCTGATTAGCGCGTTCAAACAAAAGAAACAAAAACTCTTCAGCTTTATTGTTATCTCTATAGAGTGTACGTAGACATAAAGAAACACAGAGAATAACTATTCTCTTTCTACGCAGAGAGGCCTGTGTCACTGCTGATGGTAGTGATCCGATTAAAGACGGAAAATGGAGGTTTATCTTTAAACTTTTTTTTTATGGAACATAATCGCTTGTGCTGTTTTCAAACGCAGTACGCCTTGCAGGCTCGAATCTCAGCAGCTGTTCCAACCAGACGGGGTCCAGCAGTATCGCAGCGGGTTCGTTCAGCACCACGGAACCTATCACCAGTGGGGGCAGCTCCTCAAGTGCTATATCACCACCTTTGCCAGGTTTGATTTCCTCGTCATCTTCATTCTTTGCTGTTGCTGAGCCATCAGGATCTTTGTAAGGTCTACTGGATACTTTCTTTTTTGTTTCGGTACACTTTCGATCACAATCCAAGTGTTTGAAGGAAATTCTTAATTCATTGCTTCATAGGTTTTGAAAATACGTCAGCTCAACAACGTAAAATAATCGAGACTGAACTGTCAAAATGAAAAGCATTGCGATCAATTCAGCAAAGCTATATGATTTATTTTATTAAAACAATAATTATGATCACGACTTACATGCCGTGCTAAAAATATTAAGAAAAAGCAGAAAGTACTCCATCTCAGTGAAGACTATATATCCAGTTTAATGTCCAAAAAATATCTAGAAATAGTTTCCCAAACCCAGGCTCCTCAGGCAGCACAGCTTCATCATCGACGGTCTCCTCGAACCCCGTGACCTGCATCTACCTGATGTCCCGGACAGCCGTCATGATAGAGATGAGCTCCGAAGAAGTGCCGTCACACGTGACAGCGGCACGGTTTCTCAACGCGTTGCTGGCGACTGAGGAGTTGGGGCTCTCGCAGCCTAGTACCCGGAGCTTGGCAGTCAATGTCTTCGCATTGTGGATGTGCAGCCCGCTGTTAGGTAAGACGAGTTATAGGTATCAGCATTTGCAAATGTTTCGAAGATGAATCTCATTGTTCGGAAGATCATTGAAGAAACAATTTTGGATATCTTTTTAAGGCCCTCTATATGTGATATGTGATCACAACATGACAAAAGTTAATAATTTTGTACAGGACAGGTACTTTTTCCACCTTCGGTTTTGCTCGCGGTTTTGCTAGCCTACACAAAAAGTTTTGTACTTTTATATCAATGATATATAGTTCCTCTCATCCTGCTTTTTATTCAGTCTCAGGATAACGCAGAAACTTATTAACAAAATCTTCTATTCCATTTCAGAAATCCAACTTAAACCTCACCATTGCCCGTGGAGGTTCTGGGCGAACTGGCAGAAGCTGGTCCATCGCTACGGCCACGGCTCGGAGTCCAGACTCAATCGTGACCAGCCTGTGTTGCGACTACAAAGAAACGTGTTCTTTCCCAAACATCTAGAAGAAGGAATCAAGTAAGCAAAGTTTGAGTTAAAAGTTCGCGAAGTGCTGAAAACGGGTCTCCCTTGTTTTGCCGAAAAGATTTTGCCAAATTATCACTTCCCAAACAATTTTCCGCATAATTTCATTTGCCAAATTATTACTAAGCAAAAAATCTCTTCACAAATAATTGTAACCCAAACCTAATGTTTGGCAAGTGAACGTTTAAACAATAACTTGTTTACCAACTAGTACTTTTACCAATTTTTATTTAGTCAAATATTTCAGTTGGAATAACTCATTTTACGCAAAATTACATTTGCCAAATATTTAGTAGCGTCAGTTTTCGCAGTTTTAAGGCAGCCATTTCAAGCATAAGATCTAACTTTGAAGACGTTTTATTACAAGGGTGTTTTTCCACTTGGGACAAATTCTAAACAGGTAATAATAATATTAAGTATTCTGGTAGTATTTTTTGAAATAATTAATCTCGTCTAACTAGTTCAGTTTCGGGTAGACTTTTTTTCCATTTTTTTTTTCTATATAATCTAGTCGTTTCTGGCACTCGCCGGCCGCTACCGCGGCACCGCTCGCTTCGCTCGCTCGGCTCGTGCGTAGGAGGTCACAGTTTTAACCTAACCTAACCTAAGCATTTTTTTTTAATAATTAACCTCGTCTAACTTATTCGGTTCTCGATAGCCTGCTAAAAATAATCTCTTTTTTCCATATTTTTTTTTTCTATATAATCTAGTCGTTTCTGGCACTCGCCGGCCGCTGCCGCGGCACCGCTCGCTTCGCTCGCTCGGCTCGTGCGTAGGAGGTCACAGTTTTAACCTAACCTAACCTAAGCATTTTTTTAAAATAATTAACCTCGTCTAACTAATTCGGTTCTCGATAGCCTGTTAAAAATAATCTCTTTTTTCCATATTTTTTTCTATATAATTTAGTCGTTTCTGGCACTCGCCGGCCGCTGCCGCGGCACCGCTCGCTTCGCTCGCTCGGCTCGTGCGTAGGATGTCACAGTTTTAGCCTAACCTAACCTAAGCATTTTTTTTTTATAATTAACCTCGTAACTAATTCGGTTCTCGATAATGTCCATTGCAAAAAATTAAAATAGTAAGTTACAAATATTTTGTAATAAATGATTATTTTAAAATAAAATTGCATTTTTTAATTATTTAAATAACAAAAAAAAAATTCTCAAAAAATCTTATTTATGCCTTTATATTTTTTGTTATAACAAATCGTTTGACCAAACGTTTATTGTCTAAAGATTGTTTGCCGTAATAAATCATTTGATTAAAGACCAAATGCCTAAATGACATTATCCTTAATAATATTCTGCCAAGTAAAAATTCGACCAAATGAAAATGTGCATACTAAAATTATTCCAAACATTGCATTGGTATAATAAAAGGTTGCGAAAATTTGTTTGGGTAGTGAAATTTTGGCAAAATCTTTTCGGCAAAACGGCAGGCTCCCGCTGAAAACAAACGGATTTTTAATTTTGATTCATGTTCATGTAAATTACTATAGTATTTTTATCTCACGAAACGGTTGTAAGGAGTCATTGAACATGATCTTCCAGGGACTCCCGCATCCAGGAACTGTTATACGAAGAGGCTCGTCACAACGTGGTGACTGGGAGGTATCCTCTCGAGAGCGCACAAGCGGTGATGCTGGGAGGGCTGCAGGCTAGGATACAGTTAGGACCTTACGACCCACATCGACATACGGCGAGGTTCTTCAGGTCAGTGGAAGCTCTATTTGGCACTGCTGTTTAGGTAGACCTGAAATAGCCTGAGTTTTTGGATTGAAAATTGGTGTTTTGGATCTATAACGTTTTTTTAATGTTGATAGCGTCTGTCATTTATTTTATTTGTAGCAAAAAATAATTCTGTTACTTGATTGTAATTTTGTATAGGTCATCTATTTGATATTTTTGTACGCCCGCGCCGAAACATAGAGATATTATCTCTGTACCTATTTTATTTTAAACGTCTATTTTTATACCTATTTTGAACAAATAAAAACTCTTGACTTTGGATTTCACACGAATAAATGTTGAGGTATTTAACCTCTCTATTTATTCCTTGCTACATAATATCTTTTCTTGGCTTCTTCTTGGAGATGTTCCACCGTGACCTTCCTAACATCGCCTGTAGGGCCCAGCAGGACAAGTACCTGCCGCGACACGCGCGCTCGGGGCGCTGGGCCGCGCTGCTGCCGGCGGGACGCAAGGGCAGCCCGGAGGCGCGGCTGCTGGAGCAGGCGCAGCGCCCGCCCGCCGCGCCGCCGCGTAAGCTGCGCCACAAGTACCTCGCGCACACCAGGACGCTGCCTACCTACGGGTACATACCTACACTTGTCTATAATCTTCCCACTGCTGGGATGCTGGGATTCAGGCCTCCTCTCTCTTTCGGTCGTGAGAGCCAAGGGCTTTCCAACAGCGAGCGTCGACGCTTAGGTGGGGCGCGTTCAGGTAGGTATGTGACGCGAGTGTTTAAAAAACCGTGTCAGTGGGACAGTGGCTGAACAATCTCGCACATAATGCCGTATCTGGTTATGAGCCATAATTCATTTATAGACCGTACATTCAAAATCTACTCGCTGAGATGAGATTGATCTCATTTCAGCGACAACGCCAAAAATTTAGGGAAATTAGAATTATTTTTGACACTGATATTAGAATGCGAACATTCTTCGAAATACGGAAAGTGACAGTCTGATCAGAACTTTAGTAGGCCGATGCAATCGTCGGTGCTCCATGGACCAATTGACATTTGACCAATTGGTCTATAGGGAAAATTACATGTTTCCATCGTCCAAATACCAACTGGGCTATGGAAAATTCAATACAACAACCTTAAAAGCTGTGGCTAACATAAACCTTATAATATGACTTTCATACAGGGCGGCATTCTTTCAAGGCCAGATTGAGCAGCCAGTGCGCAGTCTGACAAGCCTGCTGACCCACGAGGACATCCCCGTGCTCGTTGCGATCAACTCTAACGGAGTCTACGTCATTGATGACACGGAAAGTGTAAGTACTCATCATCCTCTTGGGTCTTATAGAGTTATAGCTAACCATATTTATTCTCAAAACTGCATAACAAAATCAGCCTAATAATGTTCCCCCTGCTGGGACACAGGCCTCCTCTCTGTGGGTGGACCGCTATATTCACCACGCGGGCCCAGTGCGGGTTGGTAGATGTCACAAGTCTTCGAATTTTTGGTTCTAGGACATGCCGGTTTCCTCATGATGTTTTCCTTCACCGTTTTCAGAGTAGTGGTGATGAAATAAATTACGCAAAGTAAAGCGCCTACCTGGGCCCTAACCCACGACCGACTACTCGGAAGTGGGGGCTGTGACCACTGAGCCACCATTGCTCTCAAAACTGGTTCAGCCTTAAAACCAGTCACACAAGGACCCCTTCTCAAGAAACTTCAGTCCTTAGCAATCCACACATAAAACGGCCATCGGTTAAATATAGTACGCTCATTATTATTTAACATTGCAGACTGTTCTACTTGGTCTTCTCTACGAGGAGCTGTCGTGGGACTTCGGAATACCGTCAGACGACAGTGAAGACTGCCTGCCTTGTCTATTCCTACAGTTCATGGTGGTAGAGAATGGGCTACGAGTCTCTAAGATACTGCAGGTACCAACAGCTCTTTAAATTTACTCACACCTTTCTATCCCGTTTGATCAAAAAAAAAAAAAATCTGTAAATTATTTAAAATAGGCCGAGAATCAGCAATTTTCAAACGTTAAAATTACATAAGACAGTCCCCCAAAACGCCCGCCCTTCACCATTTCCTAGTGCTTTCGCTGGGGAGAAGTGGTGCAAAAAAACCCCTCAGCAGCACAGCTGTCTGTCCAGTTAAAAAAAAAAAGCGTCTATACAATAGTAGGTAGGATAGAAGATAGTAATAGCCATAGTAAAAAAGTTGATAGTAGATACTAGGTATCCAGAAATGTGATGTAAAAGCACAATGGTGGTGTCGCTGTTAACTTACCTGAAGGCCAATTCTTGTACTTAATTTAAAATGATCAAAATCTAGTCGCAGCTTAGAGTAAGAAAGCTATAGAGCATCGGGTAGCGTGGCCACACATGAGACAAAAAACTAACTTAAATAACATTGGCTACTTATGTAGCTGTCTTGAAAAAACGGGGACGCACCGAGAGACAGAAATAGTATAGCTTTATCCTTTTCTGTTACTTATAATAACTCAATACTTTATCCTTTTCTTGTGGAAATGAAATGGCGCTACCCGCCGTCTATACTTTTCTTTGTCTAAGAGTCGCAGTCTCATCTCGGCGACAAACAAATGTCAAAAATGTAGGGAAATTAGATGTGTTTTTGACAGTTTCAGACTGAGACCAGTCCTACCAATATTATAAATGTGAAAGTTTGTGAAGATGTTTTGATGTTTGTTACTCAATCACGCATAAACTACTACACGGATTTCGATGAAATTTTGCACAGAGATAGGTAGGACTTTTTATCCCGATATTCCCACGGGATCGAAACTTACAATACGACCGATGTATCTTGGCGGGCCCGAACTTTGCGCAGAAGGCTGCGCAGTATAAGATTTTTTAGGAACCAAATGGTGACATGAGACTAGTGCGAGTGAGAGAACATGCGCGAAAGTTCTTAGTGCCTATGTTCAGGCCCGCCAAGTTACGTCGGTCGTATTGTGGTGGGGTAAAACCGTAGGCCGTTGCTAGTTTAAAGTATTGCCCCTCTGATATGTTATTGTTTTTCAGGTGTTCTCCAAACAGGCCATCATGATGGACACACTGATCGAGCACTTCGCCGGCGAGTACCGGAAGAGGCTCGGACAGGAGACTCCCAGTGACCACGCTAATTACGACTATCATTCTGGTGCGTGTAAACAATAGACCGTAAGACAAAGGTATTAATTTGGCGTAAATTTGTTCCGACCGATGCTTTTGTTACATTTTAAAAAACAGAAAAACTGATCGTGTAGTGCGTAGATTGATAAATAGATGATCTTCATTGCAAATTTTAATAATCAACATTTTTGAGGTTGCGCTTTTGTATTTTTTTAGTTAGGCTGTCCCACTGCTGAGCGAAGGCCTCATGGGCTTATTTCTTTATCCTTTTGACCGCCACACGTCAAAAAATCAAAAACGTACCCTCGGCGTCAAAGTCTGTCATGTAGTCGAACCGTGGCGTGCTGGGCACATTTTTTGTCATCTATACATGACTGTGGCGGCCAAAAGATTAAAAGACTAACTCCGTTTTCATAACCATAATGAGGACAACGACAGCCCCTAAATGTTTGCATTTAAGTACTTTTGAAACTGTTTTTGACAAAGGCTAAGTCGTTTGAAACGTCAAAACTTCATATCAGCATGTTTTATTCTAGATTCAGGCAGCATATCCTTGCCCCCTCTATCCAGACCGGATTCCCCGCAGCGCAGACTAGCCAACAAGCTGTCCCGCTTAGCCCTCGCCACACACGATGGCAGAGGAAACTTGCTAGGAGGAGCTGGCGACTGGAACACTGACCTTAACTACCCACGACCTTCATGGATACTGCCCAAGCATTAGGGGAGAATGGGCAACTCCTTGCCGAACTGTGGGTGAATGCAGACGCTACAGCACTAAAAGCAAGCAAAATCAGCCGAAAATGATTACACTGGGTCCCAAGCCTCCTCTCTGTGAGATGAAGTGTCCCGTAATCTACCAGGTGGGCCAATTTCGGCTTGGTGAATGAATGAATGATAAAGTACTATGTGCCTATACAGGGTGAAACAGTTCAGTGTCAATATGTGATTTCATTAAAGTTAGATCGTTCATGGAAGTTAATTTTGATTTAAGTTTAAAGATTTTACCTGTTAACACTGCCGAAACATGATACTAAACGTTACCACCCTGTATAATTGACCAGTGGGGTAATTGCGTAACACACTAACAGTAGGAATGGCTTTCATTTTGACAGTTCAACAACATTCATTGCGTTATTTACGTTGTTGAGCAGACAGGTTTTTCGAACATATGAAGCAATGGATTAGCAACATCCGTCAAAATGATTCAGATTGTGATTGATATTGATAGTGTGTTACGTAATTAGGGTGCTGGAGTGAAAATCATTGGAAAATCTCGGTAGTTAAATTAATTAGTGGTATTAATATTAAATGAGGATGCGCATTAGCATCATTTAGTCAAATGATAGCTTAAAGTGAGAGCTACGGGTCTGATTGTATTACTTCACTATGTTTTTTTTGAAGTAATATGTCTCGAATAAAAAAAACACTTTATTGTAAATAAAAATCTTATTACCAAAGAAACAAGTTTTATTTCTAACGAAATAAAATTCAATATAGAAACGATTTAGATTAACATAATAAATTAAACTATTTGCTACCATATTAAAACGTAACGTGGATGTAAATAATTTGTCTAGAAACAAATGTCTATAAAAAAAAGTATTCTATAAGCTCACTTAAGCGGATCCACACACTACAACGCGTCACACGACGGGCGCAGATAATGCGCCCCCGCGAGTGATGTTTAGGGTTCCGTAGCCAAATGGCAAAAACGGAACTCGTATGGATTCGTCATGTCTGTCTGTCCGTCCGTATGTCACAGCCACTTTTTTCCGAAACTACATATAAGAACTATACCGTTGAAACTTGGTAAGTAGATGTATTCTGTGAACCGCATTAAGATTTTCACAATTTTCATCAAACCCATACGTGTGGGGTATCTCTATCTACGAATAGGTCTTCCAAAATGATATTGAAGTTTCTAATATAATTTTTTTCTAAACTGAAAAGTTTGCGCGAGAGACTTCCAAAGTGGTAAAATGTGTGTTAAAAAGTTACAAGGGGGGGGCCCCTTGTAACTTCTAAAATAAGAGAATGATAAAACTAAAAAAAAATATATGATGCGCCTCTGCGTGTGGGGCGTTGTAGTGTGTGATCCGCCTTATACATGTAGTGCTTGGCTATAACTATAAAGGCTTGTCTTCAAAATCCAACAATGAATAAGAGATCAATGCAAATGCATGTATGTCTACTACGTTAGTCGTTAACCCATGGACAAGATCTGTCCACGCAAGATCTTCTCAGTTTGTTAACAACAAACCCGTTTTGGAGACTCCTTCAACCAAAAGGGAGTTGTGTCAGCAGATTTCGCTGTAAACTGTGCTTGTACGATGTAAAAGAAGTTTTAGGATCTGTGTGACGTCAGTTGTTTTCCATAGTGCACAAGTGGCGATATAGATGTCGCCACAAATCATTGTGGCGACATCTTCTAGCAAACTTTGTCTCGGAAACTTATTGTAATCATCAGATTACAATCAGTTTCCGAGACAAAGTTTGCTCCCTCATACTCTCCTCCCCTCCTTTTCTTCAAACCTTCCATTACTTCTATGACCTCCTCATGTGGAAGTGCCGTGCCGCCCTGTTGTACTCTTTGAGCAGCGGATGTTTATCCAGGTAATCCATGAGCGCCTTGAATCTAGGCCCAGAGAGGTCCCGGTGGCGCGTCAGTCTTACCTCCAGAGCGTGGACTTTGAAGGACAGTTCAGCACTGGGAATCGAATTATGGTTTCCTTATTTAGGTGATCACCCTTTATGGGGGGAGCGCCAGGGTAGCCCGCGAAATTCAATTTCTTTTACGTTCTTTGCAATTTGCAAGTCAGTGTCAGGCTGAACAAAATATGATTCTCGAACGTAACAAGTACATGTATTTAAAGAATTATTATCATTAAAATCATGGGTATTGATGATTTTAATGTTTGGTTGTATTGATGAATCGTATTTTGTTCAATATACAACCTGTCAAAAAAATTGTTTATTTAAAAAAATTGCAAAACACGTTAAAAACATTGCATTTCGCAAGCTACCCTCGCGCTTCCTCCTTAAGGAATTGGCTTGTTCAGTGCATGTCTGACAGGGTTTGTACCACAGAGCATGGAGACGCCTCGGCCGCGGTTATTTGCAACACTTTTTCCAAAAACCAAGAGTTCCGCGACAGAAGGTGAGCCGCTCAATGCCCTTTTGGCGCCATGAATGTTAGTACTGCCGTTTCTAGACACTTCCGGCGCGCCGGCAGCACTAACATAACATTACAGCGGTACTAACATTACAGCGCAGCGGAGCGATTCCAAGCTCTATGTTTTGTACCAACAATATGCTTACAATTCATAAGTTGGAGCTGTTACCGATGAGCTACTACAGTCTTTCACAGTTATTTTACTTCTGATTTTGCATCACTGGCCAAATAACAATTATCTTTATTCTCATTCTAATAAAGTTGCTTTTGGGTTGCTGCCATTGACAAGTCTGTCAAAATAATTGTAATCTTTATTCTGTAAGGTTGCTGCTGTCAAAGGTAAAATAACTGTGAAGGGACTGTACTGCTGATTGGTTGGATGACAGAATTAAAAACAGCCAATGAATTGCTAGACAGGATATTTGACAGGAAAGAACAGGGAGTATTACTTCAATAAAAGGAGTTCTGTGTCACCCAATGTCCATAAAATCGGAGTAGAATTGACCAGTAAAGGAGTTATGTGAAAAAAGGAAAATTGGTATGAGAGCAGTAAGACGACGGTCACTTAGTTTTTTTGTGCTCTAGCATTGTAAGAAAGTACCTAATTAAGAATCAAGTAACTACATACCTTGCTGCGAAATAAGCAGCCTCTTTCTCCTGTGTGAGAATGAACTGGTTGGCTAAGTACCAGAGTCTCTTATTCTTGTATTCAGAGTTAAACTGAAAAAAAAGGTGTCAAATTAACTATGAGGCGACAGATCCCCGGCAGGATACTGGCATGTCCTAGAACCAAAAGACATGTGCCATCCAGCAACCTGTAATGGGCCCACGTGGTGGATTATGGCCCACTCCCTCTCACAGAGAGGACTATGTCCCAGCAGTGGGAACATTATAGGCTGATAATGATGATGAAAAACAAACAATTATTTTACACCTAAAACCGGAAAAAAACCCTTTTGAGTCATTGAAGCTCGGATTAAAAAAAATGGTAACTATTTTCCGTGAATAAACCAACAAAATCAGGTAAATCCAGCCGCGCACGCACCGCATTGCGGTGCGCGGGACACAGACCTGCGCGCCCGCGCATGATTTTTAACATACAAATTTAATAATGTCCGTAAGGATTGAGGAGCCACATCAGATTTTTAAAATCTGATCTCACCATTATTTAGCAGCAATGTAGCTTATTTTGCAGCACGAATTCTAGATTTAGCAGCAAAATATATCACTAGTTATTTTAATGCAAAAGTGGCTCCTCAATCTAAATGTTTGAATTGAGGAGCCACCTGGAACTCGTTAAGTAATAGATGAATATTTATGAAAATTTTGCATCATTTAGCAGCAATTTTGCATATTACCGTCTAAAAATTTAGGATCTGTAGCGCTAAAATAAAAGAAAATACAATACTTTTAATATGGCTCCTCAATCTAAACTCAAGAGGTGAATTTCTATTGGATGTGAGCGATCAATTAATATATTCGACATATTGATCATTTAGCAGGTGTTGTGTTTGTTTTTGCAGTATAGGAGTAAAATAGTAAAACAGAGTAAATTTTGTATATGAACGCATTTTCTTTGGCTCCTCAATCCTGACGTTCTAATTATATATGTTTGACTGTAGCCACCCGAGATCTCAACGGAATCTAAAGTCAAAGATACTAACATTTAGCAGAAATGTCTGCTAAATATATCTGCACAGTTCAGCAATGTATATATTTTGGATTCTGAAAAAACAATACTGTTAGATTGAAGATAAACGATTGTCGGTTATTGAAAATGGTTTATTAATAATACTTAGACAATATCGTACAAGGGCCGGGCGTGCGTGTCATGGCGGTGTCATGACGGAACAGGCATAGACAAGTGCCTTTCTTCATAGACTACCCAGGCTGGTAGTGTTGCTATATGTAACATCTTCCTTTTTTTCGATAATAAGATTCCAGAACCCTGACAAGGTAAGTATAAATTTTAATTTTAATGATGTGCTTAAAAGACTAGTATCCAGGCTATGGAATCTTTTACAATTTTCTGAACGAAACCTTAAATGTCAGGCTGACATTGATTACAACTAGACATTGACAGATAACCTTAAAACTAATTTACAGTAAATGCTAAAAACACATTGCTTGTAAAATTAATCACAGTAACGAGCTGGCTTGTTAATGATTCGCCCATAGCGCGTCATTTTCGGTGCTGTGTTAGTACTGATATTGTTAGAGACATTGACATTTTCATTTGGAGTGTTATTAATGTTTGTTTTGTTTACAGGTATCATCTCAGCTGCGGGAGCGACGGGTTTGAGGATATGCTCACGACTTCTACGGAATTCTCCTTCCGGGGATTGTACAACAAAGCTGCGAGGTTCGCTGCTGGCTTCTGAGATTCTACCTGGGACCCAGACACTATGTGGTTTATGTTTGAAGTATACTGCGTCACCCTTTTTTAGTTCTGTTAATGGTTTTGTGTTTTTATTATAATATAGTGTTGTATAAGACTCTTGTTTTTCAATATTCTTTTTAAGTAAATCAATATTGACTAAAGTTGGAGACAGCTGTGAGTCAGTGATGGGCAGTTTGGATCGTAAGTATCTAGACATAGATAGTTGTGCTGGTGAGTATCCTATCTTTTTAGGTGTATTTCTATATAAAAGTAAGGCTAGGTATGGATCAGTGTTGTCTGCTTTACATTTCTTCAGCATATCTTTAATTGTACCAATAGCTCTTTCGACCATACCATTGGACCGACTTAAATAGGGACTAGAAGTGTTAAATTTAATGTTCCAGTCTTTGGTGAATGTTATGAATTCTATGCTAGAGAATGGAGGACCGTTGTCTGACATGAGGAACTCTGGAATACCATGCCTAGCGAATATTGATTTTAGGTGGGTTATGACTAGCTTAGCACTTGAGCCTGAGTTTAGAAGAGCTAGTTCTACATATTTAGAAAAATAGTCTACTACTATTAGGTACTTTTTACCATCAAAATCGAACATGTCGATACCAACTTTATTCCATGGTAAATGTTTGTATTCATGATTTAGTATTGGCTCTTTGCTGTTATTTCTACGATAGGTTAAACAAGTATGGCATTTGTTCACAAAATTTTCAATATCATTACTCATATTGGGCCAGTAAACAGTAGTTTGTGCTAATCTTATAGAACTATTTATTCCTGGATGTCCTTCATGTGTAATTTTTATTACATAGTCTCTCATGGATTCAGGTATAACAATTTTGTTTGCCATAAAGAGAATGTTATTCATGACATGTAGTTTGTCTTTTAGTGAAAAATAAGGTTTGATCGGTTGGCCAACAGACCTTTTGTGTTCTGGCCATCCATCTTGACAGTATTGGGCAATTTGGCTTAAAGTAGGGTCTTTGCAGGTCAAGTCTTTGATTTGATTAAGTTTATCCTGACTAGCCGGCAAATTAGACATTATGAAATTAACATGTAAGTCTAGATCTTTTTCAAGATCTTGTAGTGTATGTTCACTCAATGCTGCTCGGGACAATGTGTCTGCAATGTAAAGATAACGACCAGGTTTGTATATTACGTTAAGATCATAAGGCTGTAGACGTAACATTATCCTCTGTAACCTAGCAGGGATATCGACTAGTGCTTTTTTGAATAATGAAATGAGGGGCTTATGATCTGTTTCTACTGTGACTAACCTACCATATATGTATTGGTGAAATTTTAAGCAGCCAAATAGTATGGACATCAGTTCTTTTTCAATTTGAGAGTAATTTTGTTGACATTTTGTTAATGAGGCAGATGCATATGCTATTGGTTGCTTATCATGTAACAGTACAGCACCAAGAGCATCCTTTGAGGCATCCACAGACATTGTGATATCTTTATTTGGGTCATAGTATGAAAGTACTGGAGCACTGCTAATAAGTTTTTTAATTTTGTTAAATTCTGCTTCATGTTGTTCTGACCAAACCCATTCGGTTTGCTTTGACAAAAGTGTTCTCAAAAGACTGTTTTCTTTAGACAAATTTGGTATGAAGGGACTGAGATAATTGACCATACCCATGAATCTTTGAAGGTCATTTATGCAAGTAGGTTTGGACATGTCGCAAATTGCTTTGACTTTTGATTGGTCAACTTGAACACCGTTCTGACTGAATATATGTCCTAAGTATTTGACCTCTGGGGCACATATGACTGACTTGTCTTTATTGAATTTTAGATTGATTTCGCGGGCTCTGTCTAAGACTTTATGTAGGGCTTCATCATGTTCTTGAACAGTTTTACCATAGATTAAGAAGTCATCCATCATTATTTTAACATTTTTGATGTCATTGAATCTATTTACCATTTCTCTATAAAATATTTCAGGTGCTGCTGAAATACCATAGGGAAGACGTGTGTACCTATATCTACCAAAGGGTGTTATGAAAGTACACAGTTTTGATGCAGCATCTGACAGTTTTAACATCCAGAAACCTTTATTGGCATCTAGTGTAGTGAAGAATTTGGCTCCAGAGAGGTCAGACTTTATCTCATCTAGAGTGGGAAACTGGTAATGTGGTCTCATTATGGCTTGGTTAAGTTTGCGAGGGTCTATACAGAGTCGTAGTTTATCATTCTTTTTAGTAGTTATAACAAGAGAACTTACCCATTCGGTGGGTTCTTCGACTGGACATATAACATTAATTTTCACAAGTTCATCTAGCTCCGCTTTAAGCCTGTTTTTTAATTGAAATGGAACTCTCCGGCATGCGTCTATACTTGGAATTGCGTCTGGTTTTAGTTTTAAATCGCAGCTAAAATCTTTCAAACAGCCTAAACCTTGAAACAAATCACTGTTAGCAGACATAATATTATTGCTGGTATTCACCTCGACATTATGTATCCTTTTGATCAAATTGAGCGTGTTGCATGACTCCCTTCCTATTACATTTTGTGAATCTATATCTACTACATGGAACAGAACATTATAGATGTGGCCTTTATGACATAGCGGTAGAATACACTGACCTATAGTGGGTATTTGCTTGATGGCTTGGAGTTGTTCGACTGTCTGGGGCTATGTGTCTGTGTAGAGCGGTTTGGTTGTCTGTAGCTGCTTGGCTGTTGCTGTCTTCCTGCATGTACTTGGCCGACCATTGCTGTGTCTTCTAATGTTTTGGCTTGAATTTTAGTGGTTTCCATGTATCTAGCTAACTGTACGGCCTCCTCCAATGTTTTCGGTTTTTTGACTAGGATCCTTTCTTTTATGTAGTGGTTTTGGGGGTTGAGATTCCAGCTAAATATATCCCTGATGAGACTGTCCTCTAGAGTGTTGAACTCGCATTGTCTGCTGATGTTTTTTAAATCCGTGACGTAGTCATCAATTGTCTCCTCTGCGCCCTGACGCCTATTGAATAGTTTGTGGCGTTCCATCGTTACGTTGGTCTGTGGCGTGAAGTGGTTGGTGAATCTGGAGACGAGGTCATCAAACGTGATAGCGTCGATATCTAAGTTGAATGAGTAGAATGTTGCTAGGGACTCTGTTCCGATAAAGTGAAGCAAGATGGCTACCTTGCGGCCGTCTCTCTCGTTTTCGAGATTGTTAGCTCGCAAGTAAATTTTTAATTGCGTGATCCAGTTCCTCCATGTCACAGCCGTGTTGTGGCTTTTTAGGTCTAGTGGTCCGAGGTGTCCTGAACCTACGGATAATCCCGGTGCCGTGCCGGAGCGTGCGCCATCTTGGCTTCGTGAAAAGGACTTTTTCTTCTCCTCATCCTTAGTGACTGCGTCGTCTTCTTCTTCTGACACCATGTTAGATTGAAGATAAACGATTGTCGGTTATTGAAAATGGTTTATTAATAATACTTAGACAATATCGTACAAGGGCCGGGCGTGCGTGTCATGGCGGTGTCATGACGGAACAGGCATAGACAAGTGCCTTTCTTCATAGACTACCCAGGCTGGTAGTGTTGCTATATGTAACAAATACTTAACTATTTTCTTGTAAATTCAGTGTGTAGGGTGACCACATTTTGGGGGTAGGTACCTACAATAGTTATTTGTGCAACAAGAGAGCAAAATCGTTTTTTTGCTGTTTTTTATTCTAAAGTTGAATCTTGAGTGTGGCGAGGGATTCAAAGGCACGAGATGCAAAAAACTTTGCTCTCGTGTAACACTTTCAGTCTATCAAAAAGTACTCTGTGTGTAACACACATAACTTTTCACTTCAGCAGCGAGAACACTTTCCCTGCGTTCCGAGATAGGGAAATAATCGATGTGAGCGTGCTTAAACCCGTACCAAATTAGCGTGAGCGCGATAACCGCCAGAAGCACAATTTCGAAAATGCCACGTTAGTTTAATTTTATGGTAAGATGCAAATCAAAACAAAACACACACTGACACATCCTCACACACACACTGTCATTTTTGACAGCGCTCACGGTGATATTATTCTAGGGCATGGTCGGCGTTATCGCAAGATGGCGCATGTCATGACGTCATCTATGACGATTCACGGAACGTCGTTATCGCGCTCACGCTAATTCGGTACGGGTTTAAGCACGCTCACATCGATTATTTCCCAACTCGGAACGCAGGGTAATATCACCGTGAGCGCTGTCAAAAATGACAGTGTGTGTGTGTGAGGATGTGTCAGTGTGTGTTTTGTTTTGATTTGCATCTTATCATAAAATTAAACTAACGTGGCATTTTCGAAATTGTACTTCTGGCTGATAGTCGCCACCTAACCAAAGAAGAAGAAATGTGGTGTTTATACAAAGAAATACTGAAATAATATCGTTTTTACATTGAGTAAGCACTGTGAGCGCGTTCACGGGCGTTCCGAATTGTTGACAGCTCTCAGCTGTCATAATCGTAATATCTAAATCGGAACGCATGTGAGATAATGTGAACATTGGCAGAATTGTCGACAACGGCACCATTGCCATAGAGAAAAATAGAATAGAATAGAATAGAGATAATGTGAGCGATTATAGCTAATTCGGAAAGCGCCCTTTGTAAGGCGTGTTCGGAAATAGCACCCATGTTAATTTATTATTCAAAATATATTTCGTAACATTATTGATACTATAAATAAATATTTTCAGGTTAAATATCAGTTTTATTTGCAGTAAATACTTATTTTCGTTTAAATACAACAATAAGTTAAAAATTCAATAAATTACATTAAAAGACATAATTATCTTTTTGCAAAATTTCTTTAGTTGGTACGAAATTCCGAACGTGTTTGTCTTTGAGGTCGTATTCAAAATCGGAACTTCGAAAGGGCTGGTCTTTGCTTTGTCTCTCTCACTTTCTAATGGCGGGAAAGAGATAGAGTGTGAATGTTTCGAATTGTATGATTAACCCAAGGCTGAATAAGATATTCGCGGCTAAAAAAAGGATTTGATATCCTGTTTTCAATGTAAGTACATTTGTGCCGACTATTGTTATTTTTTTTACATAAATTTAATATGTAGTATGTTCGGGTTCGAAGTTTACAAATTAAAATACATAAGTACTACGGTCGATTCTTAAAATAGACCAAATTGAAGCACTTTAATGTTCTAAAATATTTGTTAATAATAATACCAGAATTTGTAATGTTTTCGAATAAATCATATAAATAAGTAGGTGCTATAGAATTTATTCCTGCAACTATCGACATAGGCATAGACCACTACAAATGTCACTATCTGACACCGAAAGATGAGACTTTCTGTTACGATGATTACGATTCTAAAATACGTATAAGTACTAATCAGCCAATATTCATTCATTCTATAACTTATAGCGAAATTGATTGCTAAATAACCAATAGGTACGATAGATATAATCTGTTATGGAAATATAAATTTATTAATTACTTATCCTGGTTTCATTAATACGAGTATAATATGGTCACCCTACACACTGAATTTACAAGAAAATAGTTAAGTATTGTTTTTTCAGAATCGAAAATAGAAGCGTTTTACCTACCAATAAAACGCATATTAATTTACTTACCTTATTCGAAGCTTATTTAATTTGAGATAGGCACTACGTTTCCCGCCATCTATATCCGTCTCTTTCTTTCCTGTATCCTTCTCTTTCCTACCCCACCACCTGGCAGAGCGGGGGGCGCACTGAGTGAGCTCGGTGAGCCCCCCATCTTTATGCTTCATTGAGTCGAAAATCACCAGGCAGACTTTAAAACATAAGCTTCGAATAAGGTAAGTAAATTAATATGCGTTTTATTGGTAGGTAAAACGCTTCTATTAATTTGACTTGACCGTTATTCGAAGCTTATTTAATTTGAGACCTGTTTGTTATCGCCTGGTGGTGGTGATACGGACGCCAATGTGAATGACTTATTGACTTGTTAGTAAATAAGATATTACTGGCTATATTGATCATTTGAATGAAACAAATGCATCTTGATTTCTTCCTTTTTATTAAAGAAAAATAAAAAATAATAACTTAAGTACATACTTATGTGAATATGATTTTGGTTTAATTAAGTAATTGTTGTGAAATGAAATGAAATGAAATGAAATGATGAAATGAAATGAAATGATTTTATTTTTTGTAAGTAGGTTTGTACAAACACTTTTACACGTCAATCATGTTTTTTTTTTTAAACTAGATGAAGTCGGCGTTTCCTATCTGACTACTCTGAGAAGAAAGGCCGAAACAAACTCAGAGGTCACAGTCTCTTTTAAAGTCCAGACATAATCTTGGTCAGGTTATATGAAGACCATGTAGATCGATGTCTGAGGTGGTCTTTTGAGGAAAGAACCACACAGATTGAGAGGACCTGTCCAGTCAGTGCACGCATTTGTCAAAAATCGTGCAGCTCAACTCAAGACTTAAGGAGCTCAACGATTCGACGAACAATACCAAAGAAAGGACATTTGGGTAGGCCACATAAATTACTCAAACTGCCAGACCATGAAAAAAAAAAAAAAAAAACAGAACAGAGAGAATAATAAAAAAAATATATATAATTACCTATGTAAAAAGACCCACATCGTCTTCACATTCACAATGAAAAAATAATATAATACTTTACAAAGTAAGCAAATGTCATTGTTTAAAAAAAAATATTCATCAATGTCAATGTGAAAAAGAAAAAAATCATTCAAAATGCAGAAATTGGAAGCAGCTCAATCCCAAGCCTTTTTGTCCTCAATATAATCTTTAACGGTATAAAAGGCTTTCTGGCACAACTTACGTTTAATGAAAGATTTGAATTTATTAAGGCTTAGATCTTGAACGTGGCTTGGTAGTTTATTGTAAAAGCGTATACATTGGCATCTGAACGAGCCACCTATTTTCTTGAGCCTGGTTGTAGGTACAACATATTTGTGTTTGTTTCTAGTATTTATATTATGGATATCACTGTATTTTTTAAACAATTTTATATTTTTATGGGCATATAAAAGATTTTCATAAATGTACTGAGAAGGCACAGTCATTACATTAATCTCTTTAAATTTGTCTCTGAGAGAGTGTCTCGGACTTAATTTATAAATTGATCGAACAGCTCGCTTTTGCAAAACAAAGATAGTCTGAATATCGGCGGCATTTCCCCACAATAGAATACCGTACGACATTACACTATGAAAATAGCTAAAGTACACTAAACGAGCAGTCTCTATATCAGTTAAATTTCGAATTTTTCTAACAGCGTATGCTGCAGAACTTAGCTTTTTTGACAATTTATCTATATGTGGACCCCACTGAAGCTTAGCATCCAAAGTTATGCCCAAGAATACTGTGTTGTCTTCAGGATTCAATTCCTCGCCCCTTATCAACACATTAGTTTTCACCTGCCTTACGTGGGGTAGCGTAAACTTAATGCATTTGGTTTTCTTCTCGTTTAGAAGCAAATTATTAACATTGAACCAGTGGACTACTTTCGAGATCGCGCTATTTACATCGTCAGTAACCAACTGCTGACGTTTAAGTTTAAACAAAAGAGAAGTGTCATCTGCAAACAACACTATATCATGATGATCCTTTATGAGGTACGGCAAGTCATTAATATAAATGAGAAACAAGAAAGGACCAAGAATTGAGCCCTGTGGGACTCCCATTGTTACTATAGATCCGGGTGATCTTTTTCCATTAACGTCAACGCTCTGAATCCTTTTACTCAAGTATGAAATAAGAAGATCCAGAGCAGTGTTTCGGATCCCGTAGTGGCGGAGTTTCCTGATTAACGTTTCGTGAAGAACGCAATCGAATGCCTTGGACAAATCACAAAAGATGCCCAAGGCATCGCATTTATCTTCCCATGCATTATAAATATGTCCTAATAGTTCAACGCCGGCATCAGTAGTTGAACGACCCCTTGTAAAACCAAACTGTTTGCTATGTAATAATTTATGTTTATTAAAAAATCTTTGCATTTGGTCTAAAATTAATTTCTCAAAAATTTTACTAAAGGTAGGTAGTACAGAAATAGGTCTATAATTTGTGGGGTCTGAGGTACTACCTGATTTAAACAAAGGTATTATTTTACTATTTTTCATAAGGTCAGGAAACTCCCCATTGTCAATACAACTATTAAAGATAATAGCTAGAGTAGGCGCTACAATGTCAATAATAGACTTGGCTACTTCTACAGAATTACCCCACAGATCTGCAGTCTTTTTTACATTTAAAGTGTGAAAGGTTTTAATTATATCTCTACAGGTAATATATTCAAAATGAAATTCCGAATCGCAACCATTAACATTTTCTTTAAGCAAAGACTCAGCAACAGAAGGTGATGAGTTTAGTGATTTAGTAGTTGAAACGGGAATATCTGAAAAGAAATTTTCAAATGCCTCGGCGACTTGTGCGTCTGATTTTATTATGTTGTCATTAATAGACAGGCTGTAGTCAGTATTTCGGTTACTAGATCTTCCCGTTTCACTATTAATAATATTCCAAGTCGTTTTAATTACATTACTGCTGTTTTTAATCTTTGAACCCAAATAACGTGACTTGGCCATATAACAAACTTTTTTAAATAATTTTGAATAATTTCTAACATACAAATTAAATTCATCAGTGTTAATATAAGTCCTTTCATTGTACAGTTCATAAAGCCGTGTTCTACTTTTATGAATACCAATGGTAGCCCAATCACTGAACGATGCATTACTATTAACCGAAATAGTCTTGGGAATAAAGGTGGAATCAAATTGTTTACAGTATACATTAAAAAAATTATCATAAAGATGATTAGGATCAGCATGAATAGACAAAACTGGTAATTTCTCAATGAGTTTAACTTTAAAAGCCTCCAAGCGACTTGCAGTTTTGGGGTTAACAGTGATATCCTTTTTAGCCACTTTTTTGTTTTGATTTTGAATAGTAATCCTTTGCCCGCAATGATCAGAATCTAGTAAAGTTATAATTTCTTTGTGGCTTGGTATAATATCTGTATATATATTATCTAGGCATGTGGCACTAGTAGGGGTTATTCTTGTGGGCTCCAAAAATAGGTTTAGAAGATTGTAGGACTGAAACAGACTTAAAATTTTACTACAAGAACCTGAGTTTTCTAATAAATTGACATTAAAATCACCGCAAATGATAACGGACTTGTTTGAGTTACAAATCCTGTGTAACACTTCATCCATTACCTGTGACTTGATTAATCACAATGTTAGAATCAACATTATAATTAGTAACATCAATCAACAGGATTAAATAACATAGTTATAGAGGTACTTGAAGATGAGGGTAGAACTGTCCGCTTATAGAATTTACAAAAAGTATTTTGGGACTTCCAATTTCCTCTCGCAAGAATATCCTCTAATGGGAAATTGTCTAGCCAGTTTTTTGAGGCAACAGCAGAGCGGAAACTCCCAGGTGTTGCAGTTATACACGCATCTTTAAGTAGAGTTTTGATCCACCCTGATATGATTGTCTTTGAAGCGGCCTTTGCTTCACCTCTTGTAGAAATGAACAGATTATGGATCTTAGCCGATTCTCTGCTAATTTTTAACAATTCAATTGTTCTATTAATCCAATAGACTGGATCCAAATTATTGCTATCCAGATTAGTAAAACATTTCCAACCCGATTGCCTGTGATCCGAAGAATCAGTCTTTGAACCAAAAACAGGCCACAAGGTGATAGAGTTATTACTTTGAATACAATGCTCCGAATCAGTTCTTAATAAGGTCAAATCGTGAATTCTTCGACCTGAGCATAAGAGTAATAATGTTGCAGTGTGTCTTTGCACTTGGAAAATATTGTCGTGTGTAAAATTATAACTATTTAAGTATGCAGCTAGGCTATCTATGTTCCAAATAGGTGGTTTAGATTGAACTGGTTTCTCCAAAGCTATGGATTTTAAAACCTGTTTTACTAAAATATGAGAACTAATTTGGCCAGCAATGTCTGGATTGCAAAGAGTGGAAATTACAGATTTGTGCAGCAGAATCGTATTATATGATAAATTATTAAGCAGATGAAGGTCCGACAGGAATCTGGCTACTTCTCTACCGTTAGGATTATGAGGATTAATTTGGTGTTGCTCAGACCAGCTTAGCCATTTTTTCCAAGCAACATTATAAGTCTTTAGTGTGGAAGGCCGCCAAGACTTCTTCAATAGTTTTATTTGGCTATCATTCCAACCTTTTAGAGTCTCGGCCCACCCCCACATTTCCATACCTCGAGAATCATGTCCTGTGTCCTCGGAGGTGGGAGTCCTGTCGACACGTCTATTAGGACTTGATCGAGATTCCGAAGTGTGAATGGGGCTGCCAATGCTCGGGCCTTCAGATCTGCCCGCCAATATACTCGATCCCAATGCGGAACTACTAGCAAGTATATCCCGTGAGCACTGTTCAAATGGGACAGTACTTTGGGAATCAAGTACGGTGGCGGGAAAATCCACGCCAGTTGAAAATTCCACTGTCGGGAGAACGCGTCGTGAAACAATGCTTGGTGATCGTTCAGATTCAAGGACGCATAATTCACTACTACGTGTGCTCAACTGGAGGCAAAAAGGTCTATCAGGGGGATGCCCCATTTTGCAAACACTGTCTCTGTGGCTCTGGCCAAGAGATGCCATTCCGGATTGATCCGAAGCCTCGACAAATGGTCCGCGTGACCGTTGTAGATCCCAGGAATATGAAAAATATTCACGTGAATTTGGTATTCTTCCAGAATTTGAAAAACTTGGTATGTTAGATCCATCAGTGGTGTGGATCTCGTGCCCCCTTCGTGACGGAGATATGCGATAACAGTTTTGTTGTCGCATTGAATTAGTACTGTACTCCGGTGTAGGAGCTGACAATGATCTTTTAACACCTTTAGGATGGCGAGCATTTCTTTCTGGTTGCAGTGTAATTGTTTTTCGTGATCTGCCCACAACCCTGTCAACGACAAATTGTCTAATCGAGCTCCCCATGCTATATCGGAGGCATCCGTTGTTAGGTAATGGGTTGGTGGAGGTATATGAATGGCTGAAGGGCGTTTGCAGTTCTGAAGCCACCATATTATGTTGTCCCTGGCTTCGACAGGAATTAAATGCCATTTCTGGTCTGATCTCAACATTTTGTTGAGGAGGTCCAATAAAGCCCGATAATAGAGTCGGCCCCTTGGAACAGTAAAACTCGCAAAATTCAGAAGTCCGACTAGACTCTGAACCTCCTTGAGCTTTGTATGTTCCTTGTCTAGCATTTGGGACAGCTTGACAATGAGCGACGTCAGCTTCTCCTTGGGGAGTTGCTTCTGATTTGTCCAGGCGTTCCACTGAACGCCCAGATACGCCAATGTTTTTGACGGAGTCAACACAGATTTCTCGTAATTTATGATCCAGCCTAACATTTCGAGAGTCTGAATGACAATATTTACATGTTCCTTTAGGCTTTCCTCGTTTTGATGAGCAATCAGGAAGTCGTCCAAATACACCAGTATTCGTATTCCTCGTTTTCTGAGCATTTGAGCAATCCAATTTGTCACTGATGCGAAAGTCTTGGGTGCAGTACTTAGACCAAAGGGTAAACATGTCATTTCCAATAGCTCCTGTCGATAGACTAGGCGTAGAAATCTTCTGTGGCTGCGAGCTACTCGAACGTGAAAGTACGCTTGTGAGAGATCTATTTTGCACAGCCAGTCTTTGTGCTGTAGGAAGTCTGGCACACGAGAAACATTCACTAATTTGAATTTTGTGGTTATCACGTATTGATTGAGGGCCCTCAGGTTGAAAATGGGCCGAGCAGAGCCGTCGCTCTTGAGAACTAAAAACATTGATGACAGGAAACTTGGAGACAGATGTGCTCGTTCGAGGACCCCTTGATCCTTCATTTTGTCTATGACAGAGGTCATCTCTACTGAGTAAGGAACTAACATATCCTTTTTTATGTTCCCTGGATGGATCATTGGAGGCCTTTGACGAAAGGGTATGCGATACCCCGATATCATTCTGAGAATGACATTTGGAGCTCCAAACTGTTCCCACTGAGTTAAAAAATTTGCTAGACGGCCTGCTTTGAACTGCATCATGTCAATATTTTCGACGTTTGACGTCTCTGTTGTTGTTGGGCGGAGACGGCGCTCGTTTCTGTCCAGGTTTGGATTGATTTCGGTGCTTGGGGTGATTTCTCGAAGAACCTCGTCCACGAAAAAGCCCCCGATTATTCGATGGGACCGAATGAGAGCCATGTCCATGATAGTGCGAGTTATAACCACCCTGCGGGGGTGGTGCAGTTTGACAACAGCCTTGCACATAGCATGATCCTTGTTGACAACCCTGCGAGGGTCTTTTTCGGGTTGCGTACTCCTGCGAGGAGACGCTAGTTTTGTGTGTTTCTACCTGCGAGGTAGAGTTGTTAGATTTCTTTAGCGGCCAGAAACATTTTCGCACTCCACCCGCTTTTTCCAAAGCGGCTGTGAATTTTTCTGCGTTGAATAAGTTTGTGTATGTAGGAGGAATCTTCCTAAGTGTAGATTTCACTAATGGCTCCTTTACCTGTTTGATAACAGAGTCCCGGCGCATTTGCAATATCTCTGCGCGATGGCCACAAACAAGCTGTAACAAATCTGAGGAGGTTGTTTGAAAATCACCGCAATTTATAAGTTCTGTTAACTTATTATTAATAACCTCATAATCTGGTGTTAATTCTTTAGACCACTGGGCAAAATCAAGCAATACCTTCTGAAGCGACTCCTTCTGCTTTAAAATGCACATTGTTAAGGCAGCAAAGGCTTTATCAGCGTATATCAAATGGCGGGGGGACTGGAAGGCTGCAACTTCCTCGTTTATCTCAATATCCGTAAAACCCGGTTTGTGATTATACGCCTTTTGAGTTTCGGAATATCTGATTTCATTCCAATTACTAGTGTCCCAATGTTGAAGATCACATAGCAGTTTCAAATGGAGTTCAGAACTCTTGGGCATAGAAGGTTCTTTTAATTTTGTTTGAATATTAAAAATGACTTCATTAGGCGCGTCGATAATCGACGCATTATCACCTAATTCTTCGTAAAGATTACGACTAACACCAGAATTAATAGACATGGAATCGTTATAATAGTGATCACTAGTTTGAACCTGACGCTCATTATCACGAGCATACAAAGATTTACGAAGATCACGTACCTCCTTTGATAATTTCCGATATTCCTGTTTCGAGTGTCTTCGTTTTCTCTCCTTCCTCCTTTTTCCATGATGACTCCGTCGACGCCTTGGGGAGCGTGATGAAGACGAGGATGAAGAACTGCTTTGGGAATTATCACTGCTTGAACTTGTACTCCTAGACCGTAACTTACGCTGCATACCAGATGGTCCTGGTAATGGTTCAGTCACTTCCTTTTGTACATAATTATTACTATCATCCATTGTGTAGTTTTGTGGGTATTTTACCAGTAGATATTTTTTTCCTTTTTTGAATTTAATATAGTTATTTGTTAATTTTAATTATTATTTTTAAAATAAATTTGAATATTGTGGTAACGTTATTGTTAACACAACCGTACGCGGCGGGAAACAAGACGCCAATGAAGCATAAAGATGGGGGGCTCACCGAGCTCACTCAGTGCGCCCCCCGCTCTGCCAGGTGGTGGGGTAGGAAAGAGAAGGATACAGGAAAGAAAGAGACGGATATAGATGGCGGGAAACGTAGTGCCTATCTCAAATTAAATAAGCTTCGAATAACGGTCAAGTCAAATTAATATATACATTGCTGAACTGGGCAGATATATTTAGCAGACATTTCTGCTAAATGTTAGTATCTCTGGCTTTCGATTCCGTTGAGATCTCAGGTGGCTACAGTCAAACATATATAATTAGAATGTCAGGATTGAGGAGCCAAAGAAAATGCGTTCTTATACAAAATTTACTCTGTTTTACTATTTTACTCCTATACTGCAAAAACAAACACAACACTTGCTAAATGATCAATATGTCGAATATATTAATTGATCGCTCACATCCAATAGAAATTCACCTCTTGAGTTTAGATTGAGGAGCCATATTAAAAGTATTGTATTTTCTTTTATTTTAGCGCTACAGATCCTAAATTTCTAGACGGTAATATGCAAAATTGCTGCTAAATGATGCAAAATTTTCATAAATATTCATCTATTACTTAACGAGTTCCAGGTGGCTCCTCAATTCAAACATTTAGATTGAGGAGCCACTTTTGCATTAAAATAACTAGTGATATATTTTGCTGCTAAATCTAGAATTCGTGCTGCAAAATAATCTACATTGCTGCTAAATAATGGTGAGATCAGATTTTAAAAATCTGATGTGGCTCCTCAATCCTTACGGACATATTTAATAAAAACGCGTTTCCGCGCGGAGAATTGGTCTACGTTTTCCCCGTCCCGTCACGTGGTGCGTTGTATTCTGTGATTCGCCTCACTACAACTAGCATGGGATATTAAAGGACGCACAGGAAAATATTTTTTCTACTTGGTTGGAAATGGGCAGCGTGTGCACTTTCATTAGGTTACGTTAGTGTCTAATTTAGCGTAACTTCAAAAGAGGAGACTCGTAATAATACCTTAACATTTTGTCATACAATACCTTATCAAACCTCTTCTGCACGAGGTGCTGTCTTGCCAACTGCTTGGCCTTAAAGTCATTGATGCACTGTTCCCTGACAAGAGTTGCTTCCCTCACAGAGACCTGTGAACCTGTCCCATGGCCCGAGCCGAACATACGAGCGAGGTATGGGGCCAGAGGATCTATCTCAGCTTCCTTCTCTCGCTCTGTCACTTCAGCCTTTTGGAGTTCCTGGAGAATTTGTTAAAGGTTTTAGACATGTTACTCTGCTGTTCGGAGTGCTATTTGACTGCGATAACATTGCGACATCATTTTGACATACATACAGTGTGACATCCGACATTGACGCGCAAACTGCAACCATGAATTCAGCATATAATTCTAGACCCTAGCGTAGACATTTTTCGCTGGTATTAAAAAAAAAACTGCTGTTTCTTAAAAAAATGCAATACCTACGTGGGCAAAATGTACATAAGGAACAGCTAATTATTATTATAATATATTTATTTTTTTATTTGCGTCGAAAAATTTCAAAGCAGGCCGTTCAGAACTGGTCAGAACAGGTCAGCGGGATTGTCCGAAAGGGTTACCGCTGGCCCGGAACATAAAGGGCTAAGGAAGGAACATGGGTGGGTTTTAGTCAGTAAGAGTCTGACACCCCCTTCCGCTCCACCCAGAGCGGGAAGGGTCATTTGATGATTTCCCATCCGGAAAAAAAAAAGAAAAAAGGCCGTTCAGAATCGTGTACCTACTGAATCGACGATAACAGGTTGCGCCTCGAAATTCCTGCCACCCTGTAATTGTGATATCGTATCGTCTGTCATTCTATCCATCCTTACCTGATCAGCCCATCCTTTCTTAGCCTCCTCGTTCCTCTCGGTATCATAGAGTGCGACGTATAACTCCGGCTCCTTCAGCTCGCAGTACCGCTGGCGCAGGTAGCTGTTGATGTCCGTCTCCCGGTCCCTGTTGTGTTTGCAGGTCTTGTACTCCTGGTCTATGTTCTCGCACAGTGAGTAGTACACGTCTAAGGGACGAGGGCGCTCGGCTGTTGGGTCTGCCTGAGGAATGTGGAACAAGTTTAGGGGCACTGCTGTTAACATTGTTTGAATAAACGTGGTATGTGTTAGCATACTATTATCTGTTTGACTTGATTTTTGTTTTCATTCCCACTGCTGGGACACAGGCCTCCTCTCAGTGAGAGGGAGTGGGACGTCATCCACCACGCGGGCCCAGTGCGGGTTGGTAGATATCACATGTCTTCGAATTTTTGGTTCTAAGTCATACGAAACCGGCATGTTTTTCTTCACCGTTTTAAGAGCAGCGGTGATGAAATCCGCCACCAATGCTCAGCTTGCAGCATGGAGCAGTTGTGGCCCAGCGAGCAGTAAATCGTGGTTGAATGCAGCAGATAAATTCGTAATTGAATGAATGTACAGTCAACAAAAGAGATAAGTATGCAGGATCGTCGGATATAGTTGAAGTTTAGTAAGAAACCGATGGATATTTTCGAATAAAATTTTATTTTACTAATAGAAAACAAACAGCTCATTTATCAAATTAAATTTCAGGCAACAACTTTTTTTTAAATAAATTAATAAATAAATAAATTCGAAAATAAAATATCCATCGGTTTCTTACTAAACTTTAACTATATCCGACGATCCTGTATACTTATCTCCTTTGTTGACTGTACATTCATTTTACGCATTTTTAAAATCAATAATGAAAATTTGAATCTTGGTCAAGTCTGTCAAAATCACAGTGATCTTTATTGTTGTTGTAATAAGGTTGCTGTTGGTTTGCAGCTGTAAGAGGTAAAATAATTGTGGAAGGCCTGTACGTTTATACAGTTAAGGATATATGTTACGGCTATATATATTTAAGGGAAACACGTATACATACAATATATCCCGAGGTCTTTTCCGGATAGAACAGAATCTTCCCTCCAGTTTCTGCCAAGTTAGGTTTGATGAAGTTCCTGGTGTTATTGGTGACGAAGTTGTAAGCATAGTGGTACAAGAGGTCTATGGTATTGTCCTGGATGTGGAAGATCTTCCTCCAGATGTCCTTCTTGGCAGGTACGTCGAAATTGCGGCTGTACGTCTCCGTAATGTCTTTCACTTTGCGCTTTGGTTCAGCTTTTGTGCCTAGTGTATAAAGTATTTTTCGGGATTCCAGTCTGAAATAGTATTTTGAATATAGGAGGATTACGATGTCAGCGATTTTGTTTATCAAAAGATTGTTATATTGATTTTTGTAAGTTTCGACTAATCTAAATTCAAAGTCCTGACTGATTGATATATCAACGCACAGCCTAAACCGCTGGTCCTAGAGACATGAAATTTGGAGGGTGTGTTCTAGAGAGTAGGTATCCACTATACAAACAGCTAAACGGATAGATAAGGATAAAATTTTGCACATAGGGTCTGTTTTATCTGGATAGATACAGATAATTTTATTGGGAAGAATTTCTCAGAACGTTGTGTCCGGTTAATGGCAATAGGCTCGCCCCCTATTACATGGGACTTAAACATAACTAGCGAAATGTCGATGTACATAGGTACACTTGTGCTTAACCCGAGGAATATAGGCATACATCAACTGCTTAGCCTTTTCCCAACTATGCTGGAATCAGCTTCCAGTTTAACCGGATGCAGCTGATTACCAGTATTTTACATGGAGCGACTGCCTATCTGACCTCCACACCCCAGTTACTGGGCAACACGATACCCCTTGGTAAAACTGGTTGTCAGACTTTCGGGCTTCTCACTACCCGTAACGACTGTCAAAGATCCACGAAGAACAGCCGAGACCAACCGCTTAACGTACTTTGCGAGGCACGGAGGGGTCACGGTTTGTAAAGATGGTCACCCATCCACAGACTAACCGCGGCAAGCGTAGCTTAACCTGATCGATCGATCGACCTGTGCGGCTGGGTTAACTGGAAACTGGAATACAGGCGCATACATTAGATATTATGTTATGTACGTAACATTTTTTTGTCGGAATACATGACTTAGTTCTCCTTTGATGAAACCGCGGGAAGTAGTTAGTAGCATAAGCAAGCATAATCAGCTTATAATGTTCCCACTGCTGGGACACAGGCCTCCTCTCTGTGAGAGGGAGTGGGCCGTAATCCACCACGCGGGCCTAGTGCGGGTTAGTAGATGTCACATGTCTTCAAATTTTTGCTTCTAGGACATGCCGGTTTCCTCACGATGTTTTCCATCACCGTTTGGAGAGCAGTGCTGATGAAATAATTTACACAAAGTGAATCGCCTTTCTGGGTTCGAACCTACTGGGTTCGACGCTCCTAAGTAGTTAGTAGCTAGTAAGTACCAAAAAGTCAAACTCACCTATCGGCCCGATGAGTGTAATATTCTTCGAAGATTATAGGGCTACAGACAAGCTTGGTAAGATGGTCAATACGAGGGTAGTAGTTAAACTCCAAGACGCGGTCGCCTTCAACTGTGACTGCCGGGGCGTCCATGGAGTATTCGTGTTCTGAAGACGAAGAACGATAAACGTTAGAGTGAATGATTAAGAAAGCATTTCATTCAGCATAAGGAACGTGACAGTTAATCGAATGAAAAGTTTGAAGATCTCACACGGATGGTGTTCTAAACTTATGGTAATTACATGCCGAACATGCCTTACTGCGATACCTCGCGGTCGCTGTTTTGCTCGCTACCTCGATGTCACCTCCACCACAGATTACTGAATAGTTACTACGTAACAGATACTTCACTCAGTAGAAAATTTCCAATACCTATTACGATAATTGCCTACTCCCTCGCGTCAACAACCACTGTATGCTAAAATGCGCCTAAATGCTCAAGCGTACAGCAGTGATTGCTTCGCACCGCGCGATTCCACCGTAATCGCAGGGCTGCCTCTTCGATAAAATTAAATTAACATAACTTTTTATCTATGTTATTGAGAATTGTGAATATGTTAATGTTAGGTGTTTATCCCTTCTTTTGCTTGATTTACACCCATCTACAGCACATAAGGCACCACACGGCATCGTAATACGCGTACGAACGAACAGCACTATTAAAATTGAACGGCGTGCGAGCGCTTCGCTTGCGAAAACCGCACTGAATTTGATCCGCCGGCGGACCGAGACCGCTCGGCTGGGCGGTAGGCACTTATAGCGCGCAAGTACATGGAGTGACGGAGGCCTGCCTCCACGTAAAACAAATATGCATGTTAATAGAAATGCACGTGCCAAGCATCGAGGTAAGCCTCCAAGCAGCCCACGATGTATCGCAGTGAGGTATTCTGCGGCATGTGCGTGCGTGTGTGTGCAAAGGAACAAATCAGCTCATTTAAACCGCGATCAGGAGCTGTCAGTGTCATCATTGTTATGAAACATTGACACTGTACAGCCAGTCGATTCTGTAAAAATCTCACCGTGAAAACTTAGGTGAAGTGAGTTTGTTTTTGCTAGGAATTGACACTATTGTCTTTGACAGCTCACTCCACGCTCACTTCACCTTAAGTTTTCACGGTGACATTTTTACAGAATAGCACCGCAGCTCTGGGACACAGATTAAATGAGCTGATTGCGTTCAGTTTCTTTGGTGAAATTTGCCCATAGTCCATTGGCGTATGATTTTCCAAATAGTATATGCGGAACAGTAAAGTGTGACTATCACCGTGACAGTTGGTATGAATATGAATTTGAACTTTATTTGAATTATATTAAGAACGTATATGGTGACGACGGATGGATTGTGCGAATGACGGTATAGTTAGAAATGACTACCGAGATGTCGACTAATAGATAAGCATGGAAGGAAAAGACATGTTGCGAAAAGACATGTTGCGAAAAGACATGTTGCGAAAAGACTTACTCAGGAGGTGGTCCTTCCTGCCGATTCCAAATGTTTCTCTAACCTTTCGCGCTACATGGTCAATCTTCACAGTCAGCATCTTGTCTGCTCTTTGTTTGTACCATTCATACCTGAAATTCATTATGTCTGATTTATTTTGCCTCCATTCATCACCGTTTTTTAGTTTACTAGCCTTTACTAAGTTTGACTTATTTTTTTCCCAATTGAGGCAGTGCCCAAAAGGAGGGTAGCTATTTTTGTTTTAAGCACCCATCACGTCTGTGAAGATTACACAAAAAAAAACAGATTATTTTTTACTGATATTATATGTGACCACAACGATTACTGCTGACTACAATGAGGTTGATGACCTCACAAAAAAAAAACATAAAAATAATTAATTTTTTGTTTTACCATGTTGAGATATCAGTACCCATCGCTTCTGCGGAGTTTAATTAACCAATTTAAAATAACCCGGTCAGTGAGTAGTCTCCCATGTTTAGAAGTAATGAAGCTTACGTGGTCAAAAGCTCAGTGAGTGCGTAGTCTTGGTAAATTTTAATCCTTTTGACGATTCCATCATTCTGGGAGTACGGCGAGAACTTCTCTAGGATTACCCTCTTGAAGTGGACGAGTTTGTGTTTCCCTGGGTAACGTTGTTCGTATTCTGGAAATATAGAAAATTAACGATTCGCAACAGCTAGCAGAGGTGGCTTAGTAGCAACGGCCCCGACCTACGAGTTGTAGGTCGTGGGTTCGGACCCAGAAAGGCGCTTTACTTTGTGTAAATAATTTCATCATCATTGCTCTCAAAGCGGTAAAGGAAAACATCGAGAGGAAACCGGAATGACCCAAAAACTCGAAGACATGTGACAACTAATCCGAACTGGCCACGCGTGGTAGATTACAGCCCACACTCCTTCTCCAAGAGAGGAGGCCTGTGTCCCAGCAGTGGGGAACATTATAGGCTAATTATGTAACGACTGCTTCATCGCTCTAATGAGTTATGGTCGTAACCGGGACTGTTGAGCGTGGTTGCAATGCAGAGGAATTTCTCAGTAAAAACTTTGTCTGTATTTGTGGCTTTTTAATGGCAGTAGGCTCGATCTATATTACTTTGTACTTAAGGCGAAAGCGCCAGGGTAGCCCGCGAAATTATTTTTTTTTTACGTTTTTTGCAATTTGCTGGTCACTATTAAGTTGCACGTTAATTAAAATTCAATTCGCGGCTGTAACAAATATGTATTTACAGAATTATAATCATTAAAGTCATCACCACAACTCTCTAAGACCAAGTAATCCCCAAGAATGACTATTTCATGAAATCTTGACATTTGGGGATTATACTAACTTCACAAGTTGTATTACTGATTGTAATGATTATAATTCTGTAAATTACGTATTTGTTACGACCGCGAATCATATTTTAATCAACGTACAACTTAATACTGACCAGCAAATTGCAAAAAACGTAAGAATTTGAATTTAGCGGGCCCCTTATAAATAACTTGCTTTTGGCTGGTTATGCTTTGGTAGAAAGTTTGGTAGAGATCACCATCTCTGCCAAACCTGTTTAATTTTTAAATAGGATATCAGAATCTCTTTTACACGTCATAAAGGATTAAGTACGTCTACAACCCACCATCAGCAGTAATGTCCAGCTTCTCCACCCAGCTGGCTGGCATATCGAGGTGTTTCTCAGTGTCCGTAGCAGTTTTCTTGTCAGCGGTGTCGATGCCCACCAACTGTCTTCTGTAGAAGGGTTCTCCAGCTAAAAGGTGCTCCCAGCAGTGCAGGTCACTGAGGTCGTAGTTGAGGGCACCGATACCTTTATCTGTCTCTTTTTGGATGTTCACCTTTTGAATGACTGAGTTTTTGTCACAGATATAGATCGACCTAGATAACGCAAGTATCACGATCTGTATGAAAACCAAGCGTGCCATTTTTTGACTACCTATTATTCTAAGACGCTGCCGCGTGCGGCACCCGTCTCGCCCCACCCCCGGGGCTTAGCGCCAGCGCTCACGCTCCCCAGCCAGCAGTACACAGCCGGTCGATTCTGTAAAAATCTCACCGTGAAAACTTAGGTGAAGTGAGTTTGTTTTTGCTAGGAATTGACACTATTGACAGCTGACTCCACGCTCACTTCACTTAAGTTTTCACAGTGAGATTTTATAGAATAGCACCGCAGGACTGAGCGCGAAAGTGGCGGTTTACGATTTTTGTACGTAAGCTGGTGCGATTTTTGGCACGCGAAGTAGTTGCTCTTGCGTTCTCTAGGTGTATCTATATCTGTGGCTTTTGTGATAGGTAGATGTGTTAGTTGAAAGTATCACTGATAGTAAAATAACAAATTAGGAATTAAACAAATAAGATCTAATGGTGATCCGTGATGGTTATGTTTGACTTTAGTATGAAGAATAACTAGATGGCGCCTTTTACACGTTTGGTGATGTTTTTATTTTTAATTGCTGAATGGCAGACCTCGATCACGCCTAAAGGAAAGCGATGGATGAGGTCAAAGATGAAACGAGCATACCCAAAAGATGTCTGTTTACTCTTGCTTTGAAGGCAGACGGGTTAAATGTGGAAGGGAAACACAGACGCTGGCAGAGAGTTCCACATGTTTGCTGTGCGCGAGTACCTACGACTGGTCGGGATACCAACCAAATGCGGATGGAACCTTGCAGTACGTCTGATTTAAAGGAATAATAGATTCGACAAAGTAAGCTTCCTGAGACACTCTGACAGCATTGTGGCCATGCGACCGCAGCACGTGGATATGCCATAGCGAGATGGGCATGCCGTGTTTTATCTACTACACGAAATAGTACACTAAGATACATGTGTGCTATGTTATGTTACACACTCGTTTCATACGACGTTTTTCAACACACTTGCGAGGAAAAAAACAGACTTGTATTGTTATTAACTTTTATGGAAAATGGCGCGCTGGCTTTGTTTTTCCGCGTGCCGCGCTAGCGATGCGCGCGCAGGTGTAAATAAAAGCAATGGCAAAACCGCTAAACAGCCTTTAGAAAAAATATAATAAACACTAAATAATGTTAGACTGATCGTAGTGTTGTCGTATGTGAAATTGTAGGTTAGTTATTATAGAATTAGAAAGTACTATTGGCATAGAGAATTATATGTACGGACGCCAGCAGGTCAACCTACCCGAAACTGTCAGATTTTCCCAATCAACCTTGAACCTTATGTTTTAGCAATAAAGTCGAAAATCTATTAAAGAAATCTGACAGATTGTAGTAACTTGATGTGCTGGCGTCTGTACATTAGTTCAGTGAGAATTCGCAATAACAGAACGCCAGTCGGGGGCTTTTCCATTTGGTTCCGGGAAGGACCACGAACAATTTAAGGTTAAAAGCATTTTAGTTCATTTTGGGACCAAGGACAATTCAGACTATTTAAAAAAAAAGTGAAATATGCCCACGGATTCCTTTTGACATGAAGTCTAAAGAGACTTCAATGAGACTTGATGAGATTAAAAAAAGCGCACATGTCCGACTAGAAAATTGTTATCTGTGGCGTTAACGCACTGTGGGATAACATAAAGTGAAAAGCACTCGTCTTTAATACACTGCATTATGGACCTAAAAGCGGTTAATTAAGAGCCACTTTACGAGCAAGTGTGTTAAAAAATGTGTTATTGTTTTCAACAGATAACTATTAATTTGTTACACGACACGAATTAATTACTCGTTTAAGTTCTAAAGTTTGTCATCAAGAAATACAAAAAAAACTTCTTAAACTTACATAATAGTTCTCATTATTATAGACACTCTCAATGTGCTGGTACTGCTCAGCATTCAACGGGTATCTATTACCCTCGCTTGGCTCGATGAAGAATGGCTCTTCGACCCCCATGTTGGGTGGCAGCACTAGGATCCAAGCGTGTGTGCGCCAGCCGTCAATCTCATCGGGAGGTGGCTTTTCCAAATCCTGAAATTGTACATGACGGTAGTAAGCACGTAGAATAATCAGCTTGTTCCACTGCTGGGACACAGGCCTCCTAAGTGAGAGGTAGTGGGCCATAGCCTACCACGTGGGCCCAATGAGGATTGCTAGATGTCACATATCTGAATTTTTTTGATTCTTGGACATGCTCGTTTCCTCACGATGTTTTCCACCACCGTTTTGACAGCAGTGGTGATGACATTATTTACACAAAGTAAAGCGCCTGGCTGGGTTCAAACTTCAAACCCACGACATAAAACTCATAAGTAGGGGGCCATTACAACTGGGCTACGAATGCTCTTACTCTGTGCGGGTGGGTGTTGTGGTGTAGTTCAAAACCAACACCTTTTATCTAATCTCTATCTAATCTAATCCTAATATCGGTTATATCTACCAGGCCAGCAGTATTCCACTTACGGCAATTTTCCTTCGTCGCTCATTCTGGATCTTGTCGATTTCTTTCTGTCTTCTCTCAGCTTCTTTGATGTCCATCTCTATGACATACTTGGATGTGAGGTCTGGCAGGGGCACGAGTTTGTAACGGGGCTCTTCTGCTGGCGGTCCAGACACTTTTACCTTCTGCAAATCATAAGACTCATTATAAGAATTTTGTCGAAGGATACTGTATAAGAATTCTAAAAAGAACTCCCAGCTAATAACACTAGGAGGTGAAAGGGAGATGCTTTGAGGAGCTGTCTTATGTAATTTTGACTTTGACAAAAAGTGCTGATTCTCAGTCTAGTTCGAATACAAGATTTTTATTTATATGTTTATTGTGATTTATTGCTAATTTTGAGACCGAAACTCTGTTGTGTTATTGGTAACTTCTTAGGTTATTTATCGTCAAAACTAACGACGTGAGGAACTACTTTAACGATTTTTTTTATTGGTGTACGGGCCAGTTGTTGTCCTCGATCACGCCTGATGGAAAGCGATGGATGAGATCTATGATGGAACAAGCGTGCCCAGAAGATGCCTGTTCACTCTTGCTTTGAAGGCAGACGGGTTAAATGTAGAAGGGACTATGGTTATCATCAGCCTGCCTGATACGAAGAAGTCCAGTTAATAATAGCAATGTAGTGGAAAATGAACATAATTGCGTGTATGCCAAATAGTTTGCTCGACTGCACATATTTGTGCGTATCTGCAGCATCTCTTACCAGAGTCTCATCAGGTACATCGGGACATTCGGTGCGGTATCTGATGGCCATGCACACGTCACGTTTGGCACAGCCCACCACCACGTATGTGTCGTAACCAGCGCCGAGCAGCCAGGACACCAGCACGTGCGCCAGTTCGAACGGGTTCGCGCTGCGACGGATGATCGCAGTGTAGGGAGACATTAGGCGCTCCGGCTAAAAAGAAAAACGTGGTTATACAACCTCTTAAGGCGAAAGCGCCAGGGTAGCCCGCGAAATTCAATTTTTTGTAGGTTTTTTGTAATTTGCTGGTCAGTATTAAGTTGTACGTTGATTAAAATATGATTCGCGGCCGTAACAAATAATTATGTATTTACAGAATTATAATCATTAAAGTCATCAACACAACTCTCTAAGACCATGTAATCCCCAAGAATGACTATTTCATGAAATCTTGACATTTGGGGATTACATGGTCTTAGAGAGTTGTGTTGATGACTTTAATGATTATAATTCTGTAAATACATATTTGTTACGACCGCGAATCATATTTTAATCAACGTACAACTTAATACTGACCAACAAATTGCAAAAAACGTAAGAAAATTTGAATTTCGCGGGCCACCTTAGAGCTTCCCCCTTAAGAGGACAGTATAAGATTTTATGAAAAACTTTTACTATGGAAACAAACCAGAAATCGCGAAAAAAAAATCAGATGTTCCCTACATTTTGACGAGTCGACCATAATTTTTTTTCGCGATTACCGGTTTGGTCCCTTAGTAAAAGTTGTTCATAAAATCTTAGGTCCTTACATATTACGAAATTCGCGTATTATATGGAAAAAGCAAAACGATTTTTTTAAATGAAATTATATATTAAATCAATCAAAGTATGTACCATTGTTAGCTATAATATTATGCACTTCCTAAAAAAAATAGGCGAGAATCAATAAAATCTTTAAAGGCGATTTTGAACGAAGAAGAAACAAATTGTCTAAATTCCGGAAAAAGTGGTAATCTGTTAGAGCAAGGTCCGGCATTGAATGGTGGGTGTCGGAGACATTCCAAACGCAGCTCGCGACCATCTGTTGTGCAGTGTGTGGTCTAGCATGGGTCTAGCGTTGTCCTGGGGCAGCAGTGGGCAGTCTCGGTTGTATATCGGCTAGCTTTTCCATCATGGTTTGCAATTGTTGACAATACAGATCTGCCGTAGCTTGTTGAGCAGCGTTAGTGCCACGGTGGAACTCGTATTCTTAAATAAGGCGATATTTTGAACTTTCCATATTGTGAACAGAAAGATTTCAAAGAAAAATCAAATGACGCGAAAACAAATGAATCACTAAATTCGAAACACAAATACAGAAGCTTGAAATAAATTTAAATTTGGAATTACTATTAACCAAACGCCAGTTAATTGAGATCATAGTGGCCACTTAGAATAATACTTTTGAATTTTTCTATATAGTGTGAATACACAGCTGAAATATTTACTTTAGAGTACAAACATGATACGTGAATAGATGTCGCTCTCTGCGATTTCAAAGACGCAATCAAACGTGTTTTAACTTCTCATGGATTCCAAATGAAAAACTTGGAACTGTACGACTTGTACGAGACGATTTATTTACTCACAGAAATTATAGATGGCGCTAGTTGTATAGAAAAGTATAGATGGCGCTAGTTGTAAGGAAAATACAGCTTTATTTTTCATGTGATACTAACATCCGGGAAACTTAAAATCGTACGTTTCAAAGTACTACATATTAGAATACAGTGTATAGGCCATAGACGGTAGGAATTAGTTAGTACGTACTTTAAAAGTAACATAGTTAGTTAGTTAGTACTTTAAAAGTAACATAGTTAGTTAGTTAGTACTTTAAAAGTAACATATTTAAGAGTACCTATGTTTTACATTCAGGTGATCTGGGGGCACGGGAGTGCCCCCGCCAAGACGAGCCAAGCGAAGTGCAAGGGCACTACCTACCTTTTCTCGAAGCACTTCGTCGTATTTTTTAACCTTCATAACTTGGGTTTGGATTATACCAGATAAACAAAATTTTCGGGATATGATGTCAGTGGTTGACTTATTAAACCTAAGTATAAAAGTTTCAATTGCATAGCTCTTATACTTTAGATTTTATTGATATCTAAAATACCCCGATTTCGTCACTGACTCACTGATGATCATCAATATTCTAAGGGTCTTCCTGAAGTTTTTTTTTTTTTTTTTTTTAAATTCTGATTTATTGCTTTATAAATTTAATATTATTATTTTTAATTAACTCGATCAATCTATGCTAATTTATTTCAGTTAATTATTTTATTGTTATCATTTTAATTTTAAGGTGTTGGTAATGTTGTTTAATTTACAGCTGGTCGAAGTACCTACTATTGAAGAAATGTAAATCTATTATTTTTAAATTATTGATGTAATTTATGAAATCTAAATTATGTATTTCTTTTTTTATTTCTTCTTTTAGTGTACTTATGTAGTGTTGTGTATGTAAAATTATTGTGTAATATTGTGTGTAAATTCAGATACAAGTTACTTGTTTATGAATAAATGACTATGACTATGACTATGAAGTCCTAGAAAGCTGAAATTTGGTATGTAAGCTAATAATAGTACACAAACAACAAAAAAACTCTAAAACCTTGAACTTTTACCCTCCAACCCCTTAAACTAGGAGATGGAAGTTTGTTCGAGACTTCCGCAAATTTTGATGCTAGAATTCTGAAAATTGATATAGGGACTCCTTGTTATAAATAATAAAATACGTATTTCAGGATTTTCAGTAAATAACCCCCCAAAAGAATTTTTTATTTATTTCATAAGCAACTTTCAAAAAGATGTGAAATCCCACCAAAAACATTTTCATGTAAAATGTTGCCAAGACGAGACCACATATGGCTCGCACTGTCAAAAAGTTATCAGATCTCATGTAGAGCCAAGCTTCTAACTCTACACGCTCTAACTTCACAAACTCTACACCTTAGTCAAAATATGTGGCTTGGCCGTTTCGCTACCATCACATGGGCGTAAGGTGAAAAATTTATTCACTGTTCATTACTTTTCTGTTATACAATAGTTCTTGTAGCTTGGCTCTACATGAGATCTGATAACTTTTTGACAGTGCGAGTGCGAGCCATATGTGGTCTCGTTTTGGCAACATTTTACATGAAAATGTTTTTGGTGGGATTGCAATTTTCAGGTCACCACTGTTAGTTTTTGATATGGTTTTTTATTTTAACTATTACTGTCGTGTTATATTGGAAAATGATCATACATAATATGTTTTCATTATACACATATCTATCATCAGTTAAAATAGACTCATTTTTATTACCAAGCAATTTCTCCGAACTGTGTATGAAATGAATAAAAAAAATTAATAAATTAAAATCCTTAAGAATGGTACTACTGTACGATACAACTTCAAACCACAAGCATATTAAAAAAAAAAAAACTGAGTTTTCAGGACAATTTCGGACTCAATCGTAAAACAATAAAACACCATATTTTACAAAAGGGAAAACCCCAAATTAAACGAAAACCAATCGCCTTTTAAAAGTCTAAGAGAAAAAAAAACATGAAACAAATCTTTGTACAAAAGTTGCGAGAAAAAAGGTAACTTCCCACGGTTATTATTGTTGGGAATCATAAACGGTTGGGGGAGCGGGGGACTCCCCCACCCACAAATTGAATCCAAAGTTGAGGAAAACAAAGTCGGCATTCGCAACTTTTGCGACTCAACTTTCACTTTTCACTGAAAACTTTTCAGCACTTTCGCTATCAATTTTCTTTTTCCCATTCACTTTTACATTTTATTGTCGCTGCTGCACGGAATAGTTTGAAATGTAACATTCACAAGTTTTAAGTTAGTGCGTCGTGTTTCTTAAAGAATTGTATTGTCTGGGTGTTTTTGTATTTAATTTTATACGGTGGAAAATAAAGTTAGATGAATGATGTTTGTTTTTTTTGCTGATATAAACGGCAGAACGTGGCAGTAGACCTTATAACTTTAAAATCAAGGGTAATGAAAGAAAATACATTTTTATTCAGCACAGACTAAAAAGGCACATAAAATAATATACATAAGATAATGATAAAAACTGGCCAAGTGCGAGTCGGACTCGCACATGAAGGGCAACAACGCTGGTACCACAAGGCAAACACGCTGAAAAAAACACGTTTGTTGTATGGGAGCCCCCTTAAATATTTATTTTATTTTAATTTTATTATTTATTATTAAAGTAAAAATACAACTGAGTATTTTGTGAATATTTCAAGTGCCTACCTGTTGCCATTATTGATATCGAGCAAAAAAGGGCAAAAAAATCGCGTTTGTTGTATGGGAGCCCCCCTTAAATATTTATTTTATTTTGTTTTTAGTATTTGTTGTTATAGCGGCAACAGACATACATAATTTGTGAAAATTTCAACTGTCTAGCTACCGCGGTTCTTAAGATACAGCCTGGTGACAGACAGACGGTAAAAACGCCGAAAAAAACACGTTTTGTCCGAAAGGGTTACCGCTGGCCCGGAACATAAAGGGCTAAGGAAGGAACACGGGTGGGTTTTAGTCAGAAAGAGTCTGACACTCTCTCCCGCTCCACCCAGAGCGGGAGGGGTCATTTGATGATTTCCCACCCGAAAAAAAAAAAAAAAAAAAAGGGGGGGCTCCCATACAACAAACGTGTTTTTTTCGGCGTTTTTGCCTTGTGGTACGGAACCCTTCATGTGCGAGTCCGACTCGCACTTGGCCAGTTTTTAATTTTCTAATCCTGTTTAAGGTCCAAACCTACTGATTTTCTTCTTGTTCATTGAGGCGAAAGCGCCAGGGTAGCCCGCGAAATTATTTTTTTGATACGTTTTTTGCAATTTGCTGGTATTATTAAGTTGTACGTTGATTAAAATATGATTCGCGGCCGTAACAAATATGTATTTACAGAATTATAATCATTAAAGTCATCAACGCAACTCTCAACTCTGCTCTAATAGTCAACTATTTCATGAAATCTTGACATTTTAGGATTATACTAACTTAACAATTATAATTCTGTAAATACATATTTGTTACGGCCGCGCATCGTATTTACAACTTAATACTGACCAGCAAATTGCAAAAAACGTAAGAAAATTTGAATTTCGCGGGCTACCTTAGCGCTTCCCCCCTAATGCATCAGTTCAATACTAATTACAGTAAGGGGAGGAGTTTGACTGACTCTGATTAAATGTAGCGGAAAGTCGCGGGACTATCAAGTACCTACTGATGGTGACTGATGGAGGCGCGTCATACTGGCTTGAAGTGAGAACAATGGACTGGCAATGACCCGTGGGTTTGAATGATTATGAAATTGTTAATTGATGGTGGTGATTATAATTACGTATGTAGCCTTCCCATTGACTGTTTGCTGATACCTAAAAGTTCGGAAAACTTAAAGTTATACTATAGATACTTTGGCATCATTCTAGTATTATTTAATTAAACCTGTAAGTTATCTAAATAACAATATCAGAACAATCGTGGTTGTTGTTTTTGTAGTCAGTTTGTAGTTGTTTTTGTAACATTGATCGGACCGTTAAAGTTAATACCAGCTGATCAATTCTGTAAAAATCTCAAGGTGAAAACTTACGTGAAGTGAACTGTCATTCCACCTGATGCACCTAGATGTTTATACACACGAGCAGCACGCGTCACCGGCATTCAACCGCAGCCGTCGACGCGTCGGCGGCTGCTGTCAACACGTGTCGACTGCAGTTTTTTTTTTGTGTTTGTGTTCTTTTTATTCGTCATGTTTGCCGCAAATAAATGTATTTTCTTTCTTTTCAGTTACTCCAAGTTTTCACGGTGCGATTGCAGAATAGCTCTACGTAGTTTTCAGGTCTACAAAATCTTCGATGAATCGACGCCGACGACGACCTTACGTAGATGTAGTCACTATTATCAGTGGACAGATGATGAATTTTGCAAAATATTCTTTATTTTCTTTTAACCAATAGGTCATTGGTATTAGTATCGATCCCAGATCCTACTCAAGACTTACGCATCCCTGAACCACTTTTTCTTATTTCTCAAGCCACTGTACCGCGGCATTAAACATAAGTGACAGTTGCTTTCCTTTAGTTCAGTTCCAACCTAATTAGCAAAGCTATTTACCAATTAACATAGTTCAAACAAGCACAACAGAACGTGAAAACAATGTCAGCCTCAACAAACAGTGAATAAGAAATGGACGTACACAGACGATACGGAGATACAGAGGGCAGCACAGTACATATAATATTCAGTTCAAAAGCGCAGCCTGAGGTGTACCACATACGGCACACACGGTACAGCCTGTAGGTACTACATATAGCCGGTACACTATAGCCGGCGCAAATTAGACCATGCCACGTCCCTCGCTTTGAGTCGCGCTTGACCAAGCGTTATTCGGATTTCGAACAAGACGCCCACCGCACTAGGGCTGCGCCACGTCCGCTCGAACCGGTATCGATTCGGGGGGCTCGCGGCTGCCGACGCGTAGAGACGCCACTCATGCGAGACCGTGCTGTGACTCTAATTGAATACGCTGTGCCTGTGTCGATATCGATAGTCGATGGTTTATTGTATTACTTGATTTTCTGAAATAGAGTTATGTGGAAGGATATATGTATACGTACAAGATAGTTACTTAACTATCCTGTATGTATATTCGTTACCTCATGCTTTTAATACTTCCTTTAATTAAAGGAAGTATCAAATAACAAATCAATATTTTAATATATTTATGATTTTGTGCATTATGAAAGTGCGTGCACGAAGAGGTTGAGGTGCATTATTGAATTAATTTAATTAATTCATGATGGATAAGCCAGAGAAAATAACGGAGAGAGGGTAGGGAGAGCGATATTTGTAATTCCATGGAGGAGAATGAGGAGACCTTTGCCCAGCGGAGGGGCAGTATAGTTTGACCAAAATAGATATTCTAAAAATCCTTCTGTGCTGTTAAGTATTCTCTATTCAAATGATACCCTCTCCAAACCCGAACGTATGACCTAAAACAGAAAACCTAAAATCATACCCACATAATAAACAGAAACACCCCGTTCACCTAACATAAACATACGACATAAAAGACCACATCCTCCGGTCCACGGGTACTGCACAGAACGGTATTTTTTATCGACAAATAAAACTAAACACGTTGATAAAGGAGCGCAGCGCGGGGGCGCTCTCCAAGAACGGCAGTCCGCGCGAGTGATTTGCGCCACCCGCCGCCTAGCGGTCGCGACGAAGTAGGGGAGACCCGCCATTACGACAGTTTATCGACATCGATATTATCCTTAATTATTTATGTAGGCAAATTTTTCGTTGAGGTGGGTCAAGTTAGGTAGGGATTAGGGAGAGAGGCTGTTGTTGTTTGTATTTTGAGATTTTGTAGTCATTTAATGAATGTTGAAAAAATTGTGTAGACGTTTGCAAGGATATGTCAATATTCTCAACAGAGAAAAGAACAGTCGTTCGCCTATCGGCGGCACACGGTTGTTTAAACGTGTCAGTTCCATTGTCAACAGGGGCTCGTTTCCCAGGCTGGAGCACTTGGTCGTGCGCAAACAAAGGAGTGTTTTTGTCGCTAGCGGCGGGTGGCGCCGCGAATGTTGTCCGTGGCGACGAGCGGGCCGGCCGCGGGTCGATATCGCTCGAGATCTGCCGGCCTACGCGCCCGCCTCGCCGGCCATTTGCCTACCTCGACGCCTCGGGCTCGTGTGTACATAACCCGCCACCCACCACCCTGGCCGATACTCCCCCGCAGATTACCGCCTACAAAGCAAACTTCATTGGTACGTGCATGCAATATGCGCAAGGAGCAGGCCCGAATTGCACCTCGACCGGCCACCCGCCCAGATTGCTTTGATATCCTACTCGTCCCGAATATAGGCCATTGCATCTCGAATCTTGGTTAAAGGCGTCTCTATTTCAAACACTGTTTCAGTACATAGCGCTTGGCAATCGCGTTAATTACTCAGAAAATGGGAGCGGCATTACCTAGCGTTGCCTACGGGATGTTTCTGTCAGAGCCATTGAAGCTGAGACAGGGATAACGTTTCATCTGGTTTGGCTATTATTACTATCAAAACTTCGCTCATAATCGGGTTACGTAGGTATCTGTTTGTTCTTACTAGTCAGCCACCAAATCTGGAATATAAAAGTTTGTCGAACAATCCAACATTGAAGCAATCAACAAGTGTCAGAAGACATTATTTTTATTATGTGAATTGTTATTTTTTTGTTGTAACAGTTTTCATCATTCGAATTCGCGTTTATTGCATCACTGTGGTAAACAATTTTTATGCATAAACAAAAATATCTCAATCGATTTTAACATCCACCCAAAGAAAACAAGGCGCCCCGAACGGGTCCAAAAATATCACACCCAAACACATGCACTTAACATCTTTAAAAAAACAGGTACGTGAGGGCTGCGTACTGTAGTAAGTTTCAATTTTAAAGTCGGGGAGTACCGTAAATCGGCCAAGTGCAGTCGCAGCGTCCGTCCCGCCCTCCGAAAGAGGGAAAGTTCACATTTGCATATTGGCCTCGGCTCGGCTCGGCGCCGCGAACTTTACGGAAAACTTTGCTCGATTGTGAAGCTAACTGATCAATGTTGCCAACTTCGTGCTAATATACTAATTTGTAGGGGTTCCGTTTTTGGAACAACAAAACTGTTTTTTTTTATAGTTGTTAGTTTGGTTTTTTTTTACTGCTGTTTGGAACAAGTTTTTGTTCAATGTACACAACATTGTCAGACTTTGACTTATTTGTTGGATATTTTATTTCGCCTTTTACATATTTCATTTCAAAAGATTTTTTGTGTTTGAAATCCACTGTCCAAAAACACGACGTTCCTTTGTCTGTATAAGTATATTAATCAATACACAACTCTATTTCGCTTCACTTTGTTTTATTAGTCGCTGGGAATATTCGAAATATATTTTTCAAACAATACGCTGGCTACGGAATAATTAAATCAATATCGAAATGACTAACTGATTTGGACATTTTGTATGTAGCTCTATCTACTGGAATTATATCGCAGAGGCTTTATTTTGTTTTTATCGTTCAAGTTTGCGTGAAAACGCTACGTAGGAAATGAAGTCGAAACAATAGGTTCCATCATTCCTAATAGTCGATTCATCAAATCCTAGAAACGTCCTGACTCCTGACTGAATGACTCATTACATAAAAAGTCGAAATTTTGCAGTTTTGTTTTTAAATTATGAGTTTCTCTTCATCATAATTAGACAAACAAGATAACACAAGGAATAAGACGGGATATTTTAAAACTCCCACGTTAGCCCGGCAGATGAATAAGTCGCTGGAAAAGTGCTAGTCAATTATAAATAAAATAAAATTATATTTATAGCGCGATTTGATACTCGGCGCTAATGAGTGCTTCATCCTCAATACAAATGTACACATAATAATACAAAAAAAAAACATCCCTACCTATACTAAAATTGGTATCCGCGAAGAAAAAATTAACGAGAAAACTCACTCCCCACAATAAACAGTCCGAAAAACAAGCAATAAAGAGTGAATGAAATGAGTACGAGAACTGAATGTGAATGAATGGGGCGCATCGAGCATCGAGTTGCCCGAGTCGGGTGTTTCTACCCGCGAATATTTTAGGGTATTTCAATAAAGGCGACATCTTTAATCTAGGGTTGGGGTAGGGGCATAAATCTTGCAGGTCCGGAGTCCGGAGTCCGGGCGAGTTTTGAATCATTTAGCGCGGTGCGGCCGCGGGGCGCGACTTCCGTCCGGCACGTGCTGACCGCCCCCGCGCGCCCGGCACTCCCCCGTGCCCGTGCTGCGCGTCTGTCTTGTCGAGACAAAGGGGCGCCAGTGATGTGACCAAACTTCTTTGTCGATAAAAAGATTAAGATTTTCTTCTGTTTATTCAAATCTTTTAACTTAGTAGGACTACTAATCATGTTACTTGATAATATACCAAATGAACATAATATGATACCATCATATACATCTGGGTAGTGACTACCAATAACTTGAATAAGGAGCTCAGGTTGACTTGGCATTTGGTTGTGTTTGCACTAGAGTTAAAAACCGACTGCTATGGTGCAATTCGATCATGAAACAAGAAAAACATTTCCTTGTACTTAAGCCTAAAAAGGCTGATATAATCCTTAAAAAGCGCGCCGCCACAAGACGCAATGTCAGGCGTCATAAAATGACAGCACCGCTATATGAAGGCCGTCACCCGTCATTTTATTTCTACCGTCATATTATGGCCGTTATAAGCGGCAGCACCGTTTTTATAGAAAAACCAAGCTTCAGTCAAATATTAATAATATGTATCACGCCTGTATTTCCCGAAGTGGTAGACAGAGGTGTATAGTTCACCCGTATTGCGCCAGTTATGTGTTAATGGTCTACCTACTTCAGGCTATTGGGTGTGGATGTGTAGCTGTGGCGCAAACTATGTCATATCCTGTCCTCTGTGCCCCAAAAAATGCAGCCGTAGCGACCTCTGCGTTGCCAACTACGATGCCGTCGAAGTGGTGATTGAATACACTGTCGTGTCATCGACACGGCGAAGAAGAAGAGTCTATTGCCGATATTCTCAAACAAACATTCATGCTTGATCTATAAAGGGCTGTTAATCGCAAACTGTAATCCCAGCTATAACATAGTATCGACGTTCCTTTGTCGACAGCAGGTTGGTCGAGGGTACTGAGCCGCATCTCTACCGCACGACGTCCGAGCCGCCTCTAATTTGAATTCACGGAGACTCCGCGACCGTCCGCCGCGTCGGGCGCGGCCGCCTTAATGAATCGCGAGGGGGGTGGGGGACCACCCTCACCCCCCGGGGGGTGATCGGACGGCCACCGCATCCTCCGCGCGGATAAGTGACGCCCGTGTTGCTCCGTACATAGGTACGCCTTATGTATTGCGGTACATAGCGGCCGGCCTGTACCTACGTAACGCTCGCCAAATTTATGTCCCGCACATGTCTAGAGACCGCGGCCGTACCTTCACAGGGATTTTGCGTGTTTACGTACAAACGAGAGGCCGCTGAAGATATTCGAGACGGAATTTCGCTTGGACCCCTATTGATGAGCTGCTCGGGTTTCGTTAATCCTGCTCCAGAATTTGGATATTCCTACACATTTTTTGATATTTTCGTAGGGGCACGTTTCGGTATTCCACAATATTCGTGTTATGGTAGGATAGAGTAAATAATCTTAAAGGGAAAGGTCCACTAAACGCGCGTTCCGCTTAGAATTACCTGTTGGCGAAAGGTTTTAAATAAAATAATGCAAATGAACCTCCGAACGGTAGAGATGTGGCCTCGGGCTACACACGACTGCTTTGTCCAACTCGTAGTTGGCTGTAAACAAAAACTTGCTAATGGGCAATTATGCAAATAGCTCGCCCGTGATGACCAATCAAATCGCAGTAAATTATTCAGCAGATACGAATGCCCCGGGTCGATTTCATTCCGATTCTATCGATACCTTATATAGTTACTTGACGACTGTAAATATCTGTTTAAGGAATGGTCGAAACTTGTTAATTATTTTGATCCAAAGCGAAACGACTCGTTAATTAAATTTTATTGGTTCGATGACCCAAAATTCAGTATTGAAACAAATTACTTTAACGCGTTCGTCGTCGTCTGCGAAATTCTAATAACACAGAATCTAAAGTCATAATTTATCATAATAAAAACAATGTCATTTCAACTTAACACACCAATACACATCGTAAATCCGCTTACTTTCCATCATAATAATAATACCATACTCCCCTAATACCTACATAATGCCCAAATTATACGTTGGGTCCGTGATCGGTGGTCGGGTCTGTCAGTCCGACCCGACCCGGGACGCGACATCCTGCGTCTCGCGACCATTATGCTCGATAATCACGCGATATCGATTGGCATGCGTGCTGCCCTAATTTGGTGCGCGGGAATTAAGGACGGAGAGAACATCACTATTGTTTTTTTTCTTTGTAGGCATTTTTGGGGTATATATTCTCGTAATTATGCAGATATTGGGGTCCGTGTGTCTTTGTATTTGGTAATATTCGAATGATGTAATTGTGTAGAAGTAAATCACGGACAATGGGACTTTTCCATTTATAATTTATTCAATTTGCACGCTCAATTAGACAACACGTGCTGCAAAAGGAAATAACGCTCCACAGATACACAAATGTCTAGTTGTCTAGGTAGACCAATAATTAAAAGTATTAATATATCTTTACAACTTTAAAAAGGCACACAATGCTAACCTGTACCCTAATTGCGTAACACACTATCAATCGCAATCTGAATCATTTCGAAGGATATTGCTAATCCATTGCTTCATTTGTTCGAAAAACGTGTCTGCTCATTAACGTAAATAAAGCCGTGAATGTTGTTGAACTGTCAAAATGAAAGCGATTGCTACGGATAGTGCGTTACGCAATTACCCCGCAGTTTTCACAATTTTGTTGTCTTGAAACTTATCCATAGTAAACATTGTATCCGAACTGCGAACATGTCAAAACCTAATACGCGAATCTATTATGTATCTCTCACAATATCATCACAATTAGCCAACCAAATTCCATTCATTAAATTTTCATTCATTCATTCATTTTAAATCATCGAAAAAACATTCCATAAAAATAATTAAAAATTAACCCACTTTTAACTCACTTATCAAAAACAGTAGTTTGTTAAATCAACTCTCAACCGGATCACCCGGGTGGTTTGTTGCGCAACAACCGTCCGGCAACAGGTGGCCTTATTACCGGATATTTTATAGCCTTCCACTGTACGAAGGTTCCGGTTACAATTTGATGATTTGATTTATTAGGCTATTATTTGAGGGTTATATTTTTTCAGGTTTAATGTGTTTTGAATAATGTTTAGGGTCTATTAGTAAGGTCTTCGCTAGCCATAAGCTATACTTCGGCTGTCGCTGAAAACCAGCGCTAGGGCTCTGTCTCGCATAGGGTCTTAATGTTCCCACTGCTGGGGTACAGGCCTCCTCTCTGTGAGAGGGAGTGGGCCATAATCAACTACGGGACCCAAGTGCGGGTTGGTAGATGTCACAAATGTCTTCGAATTTTTGTATAAAGGTCATTCCAGTGTCTTCACGATGTTTTCCTACACTGTTTTGAGAGCAGTGGTAATGAAATAATTTACACAAAGTACCTGCTTGGGTTCGAACCCACTACACGTAAGTCGCGGCCGTCTGGGCCATCACTACTCTTAATCCTGTGAGTGAAGCCATCTAATTTAAAACTGCATTTGGTTGGGATATGTTCCCCTTTATTCATAAACGTTGCTTATAGTTAATTAGTGATTAGCGACTGTTTAACAATACATTTTAGACGTTTGAACGTCACTTAACTTTAATCATCGTTTATAAATAAACCCGTTATGTTTAAGGACAGCAAAATCAAACCCTTTTTCAAAAGTTGATTTCAACTTTACCAGAACACTTTCGGAAGGCCAATTCCACTAATTATGCATAAACGATTACAATCTAGTCGCAATCTCATCTCAGCGACAATCTATGTCAAATACTTGTCAAAAATTTAGGGAAATTAGAGGTATTTTTGACAGATTGATACTGAGATTAGACTGTGGAAGTTCTTAAAATGACGAGAATTGCCCCTCTGATACTGTTCGTGTTTGCTTAGCAATAATTTATCTAGGCTGTCGTCTAATAGCGTTTGAAATCACAATCCTAGATATAATCTATCTCGAAGTCTGTCAGTGCTTTGGATTTGTGCCTTAGAACCTCTGAAAATGAGTAAAGTTCTGATAAATAAAATAATGTGTTTGAATCTCTTGTGATTGATATAGACATTGATGAATATTATATAATAGATATACAAAATGGCATGAATATTTACTTTGTAAAGTATTATTTTACTTTAATTATTCATCCAGTCTTTCTTTTTCTGTTAGTCTGCCAGTTTTGAGAATTTATGCGGCCTACCCAAATGACCTTCCTCTGATATTGTTATTCGAGTCGTTGAGCTCCTCAAATTTTGAGTTACCCCCTACAACCTCACAAACTTTACCTCTTTATAATATTAGTATGGATAAGTATAGATGTTATGTCAATACTTTACACCCACACAGTAACATGTACCGCAATTTTCTTCCACAGCAAGTTTAGCAGTCGATCCATGAGTCAGTTGCCAGGTGGCATCGCAATGACCGATGGCGGCACCGCGCTGTGCCGGCGGTACTTCGCGGCACTCGCGGGAGGCGACGTGCCTCCCATGCGCGCGCGCCGCATCCGCTAGTGATGTAGGATGTATCGATATCGATGATTAAGGATAAATAAATAAACGATATTTTATTTCTGTAAATTGGATGTAAAAAAACACTGTTACACGTCAAGAGAAATAACAATATTTTAAAACTAGATGAGGGCAGAATTATGATGTATTTAAATGTTGAGGAAGTATTTAATCATGTAGTGTTAGTCAAAGGACCTTGACAAACTAGACATGGTCAAAGGAAACTAGGTTTTACTAAGCTATTGTATTTTCAATTATTGATGGAAATTAATAAAATATAGAATGCAGATGAAGTACGGGAGGCTCGCGTAGTAATCAATTCGTAGCGAACGCTTAGCAAAGGTGTATAGCGACGAGTGATTTCAAACGCGCTGCAAAGTCGTAGCAAATACGTAGCACACTCGTAGCAATCTCGTAGCAAACGCGTAGCAGGCGCCGCACCATAGCAAGCGCCGCCGCCGTACCGACCGTAGGCGTAGTGACCCAGAAATTACACAAAATACGAGTATTTTGTTAAACCCTTCTAAATTGTCTACTAATGCTAATCAATCCATCTATCGAGGCCTCGCTGGTCATCACTACCGCGCGGCGGTTTCTCCGCGGGCTCGCGTGCTCCCCGGGGCCGTGATACGATCACCCGCGAATGTGCGTGACCACATCCTACCCCCTCTTCCTCCCGCGACCGCTGCGTGTCACCCCGCGGTCCGCTGCGCCCGCGCAGCCGGTGGGCAAGCTTCCGGCCGGTAAAGCTCCGCGACAAGGTCACGCAAACTGGAGTTATGGTTTGATTTATTTCTGTTGAAGGTTGCTCGGAAATAAGAGCGTTATTAAGCCTCACAATATTTGGACTAATGTAACGTCCTCCCTTCGACGACCTGCTGATATTGCAATGCTTGCAAACGGCTGCTAAGTCATAAGTAACTATACCAATATTGTCACTTAGTTTGCAATAAAGGTTTTGATTTTGACTTTGAATTTAGCATGCTAGCTGTAGGTGTACTAGACGTCTTCTGATTTGATTTAATTTACACACTGAGTTGTCTTTCAAGAATCTAGTTCAGTCTACCTTTAGTAAACTTTTCACCTGAACAAAACGGGAAACCCATGGCCCTTAAAGTATAGCACAGGAGTTGGGAAAGTTTATTATAAAAAAATGTTCCTTTTAATTTAAGTAAATCATGCTATTTTACAATAAGTAGGTTTTTTCTGCCACTTTTTTCCCCTGCCTTACTTGGGAAGAGACCCTTGGACCCCACGACATAGGAAATCCTAGTGTGTAGTACAGGGAATTTGTAAAAATCTAGCGACCAAGGCTCGTCGTTTTTTTTAAATATTGTACCGTGTTTTTCTGAACCAATTACGTAACACACTATCAATCACAATCTGAATCATTTTGAAGGATATTGCTAATCCATTGCTTCTTATGTTCGAAACATTTGTCTGCTCAACAACGTAACTAACGCAATGAATGTTGTTGAACTGTCAAAATGACATCCATTCCTACTGATAATGTGTTACGGAACTATCCCGCTGTTACCATTATTATTTTTCTTGTAAAATTTCCAATACTAATATACACCTACGTAAAAAAGTGTAGTAGGATTAAAACTAATCTGTCGAGAGGGGCGCACCTGCAGAGTGTGTTAACAGAGCTTGACATACTCGTAAATGCGATCGTAAATCGAACGAGGCACACTTAAAAAAGGGTTCCCAGTACCTACGAGTTACAACACCTACCTACATATTGTTGTTTTACGTAAAGAGATGAATGTTTGGTCGTAGACGATATAAAGGTTCCATAGACGTTAAGTGTAGGTGTTTTGATATCGTCTAGATATATGATGATGTTTTAAGTAATCAGAAGGCCAATTCCCGTAACTAAAAACGTTTAAAATCTAGTCGCAATCTCATCTCAGTGACAATCAATGTCAGAAATGCAGGGAAATTAAGAGCGTTTACGCCGAACGTCATTTCATACAAACTTTCAAGCCCTTGTGTGTAAAAGTGTCAATCCCTTAAAGGTACACTGTCCTTCAAGATACAGGATTTTCGTAGTTTGAAGGGCATGGGATCTTCTCAAATGTAATAGCCATTCCCATCCCTTATTGAATTAACACTGATGTTACCTAGGCAGAGGCGTCTCTAGCCCATGTAGCGCCCGTGTGCAAACATTACCCAAGCGCCCCCTAGTAAAAAAAAAGCGTCCCCTAGTAAGCGCGCGGTCAAAATGGAATGGGTACAAAGTTCAAGTTACCACAAATTGTCAAATTTCCCCAATGGATAATAAACTATTGTTTGGACATGAAGAAGAAATTCGTCGGTTTTGGATACCATGGTGTGCTGTTGACTGTATATTTAGAATTATACAGGGTGTTCTGGTGTATACCCTAACAAGCCAAAACGTACCCATGTTAACATGTCTATAAAGATGTTATTTGGTAACTATAATATTTACATAATTTATGCTAATCCTATTTAAAATAAAAATAATATGTACATTTATATTAAAAAAATAAGCAAAATGATCATAGGGCATCAAAAAATTCGTCCGCATCGCTGTCAACAGGAACAGTGCCCAAAAGGCTGGCAGCATTGCCACGTTGTATGGCAATGCTAATTCTTTGGCCAAGAAATAGGCCAGCCCTCTGGTCACGTGAAGAGTCGACTAACCGCTTGACGATATCTCGAAAAACCAAGTGGGCAATCGGACCCCATGGCCCTAGTGTTTCAACCCCAAACGGCTCGAACATATAACTCCCAATGGCAATCAGATTGGAATATTTTCGCCGTTTGAGGTTTTCTGCACCTGCAGCAGCCGCCCCAGCACAGCCCACCGTGCTAGGAAGATGGGATGGCGCAAGGGTGTCGACACATGTTGCATCCCACACCAAAGGTCTGCCTAACTTCCAGGGCATTATGGTCATTCCGTCTGGTCTCTTCCCATGGTCGCGTGCCAGGCCGTTGGGTTCTAAAACAGCTGGCACCCCGGCGGTAAAAAGAGCACGACGGATGATGTCATTAATGCTGGCGTGCCGTGCTATCCGGCCTGCGCTCCTACTACAAGATAGGCCATGATGCCCGAGGCAGTCGACAGCTTCACCGCACTGACAGCGATGCGGAGCCCCGCAAGGAGCGCCCAAACGCAGACAGGTAGCGAGCCGGAAGGTGGTGTCACCCAGCATAGTGCCTATGTTGGGTGACGGGAGTGCTTGAAGCCAGAGCCCCGACTCCCACTCACCCACAGCCAGCAGGCGGGCACGCTCAGCAGAAAGATGTTATGTTACATCATATCAATGTCCAAATTTTGAAATTTCTTCATTCTAATTACGACCAAACAAAGTTCAATATCAATTGGGAACATTTGACTTTGGGAAGCTCACTGCGAGCGAGGGCCACTGTACACCCGGGTAAAAAGTATTTTTAGGAAGGAAAGAGTGACAAGAAAAAACAAAGCACAAGTTTATGGTTTTTTTTTTTCAAAAAATGATTTGTTTTTCAGTTTTCAGACTGAAATTTGGTAGCGTATAGGTAGCTAAATAATTTTTGATGAGTGCTCCGACCCCGTCGAAATTCGCAACAGTTGTGCTTGTGGCAGACTAATTCAGCTAATATCAAAATTAAATCTTACTTAATAGGTAAATTTCAATCAAAAGAAAAGCCGCAAATATGAAGTAAATTTCATATTTACATGTTTACTCAAATATAAAACTTTATCCATGGCGCCAAGGCTTATTTTGCAAAATTACGTGTAGCGAGCGGTAGAACAGTGCGGCACGCGCCACGCGTACTCACGCTTTTCAGAAATGCCGCGCGCTTGACGTTCGTCCATGGCATGGCAATTTGAACTTTATTGTCTATCCCAAACAGTTGAATTCGCATTATTAGCAATATGATTGTCGGCGTGTTGTCAAACGAATCATTGAAACAGGTGCCGCCGAGCGATGCGACACTCACTACTACTACTACACTCAAAATATAATATTTAATAATACTTATATAGATGTGTAATAAGGTTTATTTCATGTTGAAAAAAAAGTTAATATTGTAAAAGCCGCTCGCGCGCTCGTGGCGCGACTTGCTTTGGTGTAATTCGACAAATTTTATATAAGAAGAGCTCCAGATGCTGTACAAAATGTACGGAAAGCGGAGCTCTTTTTACGTTGGTCATTGAAAGTGCCGCGGCCGGCCATCGCGCGCGCCGAGTGGGGCTCCGAAGCGAGCGGCGCTCGGCGCCCCCTAGGACCGCTGCGCCCGTGTGCAACGCACACCCTGCACAATAGGTAAAGACGGCCCTGTACCTAGGCTAAGTCTTTTAGAAAATAAATAATTACTTACTTACTTGTTTTCCGAAATGAATGAACCGATTTTAATGAAACTTTATACGCATAAGCAGGATACAAAGGTCTAAAATGTTAGCAGAGAACATTTTCGAAAAATAGTGTTACAGCCAAATTAGACCGATTTTAAACTTTTCATAGAAACAGAGATTTCCAGTTATTTTTTATTTAAATAAGACATTTCGAAAATGTTCTCTGCTAACTTTTTAGACCTTTGTATCCTGCTTATGCGTATGAAGTTTCATTAAAATCGGTTCATTCATTTCGGAAGACAAGGGTTTGAAAGTTTGTACGAAATGCCGTTCGGCGTAAACGCTCTTAAGAGGTATTTTTAACAGAATGAGACTGATATTAAGACTGTGAACGTTCCTAAATTACGAGAATTTCCCCTCTAGTTTTAGGCGATACAAAGGCTGTAGCTGTATAAAAAAGAAAGAAAAAAAATATTATTTGGGACACTCACGGGAAATACAAAAACAGTAAAAAAAGAACATTCAATCTAACAAAATCATGAAAAGAATAAAACTTTTAAGTTAGTGTGATGTGTATAGGGAAATAAATGGGCTTTTAATACAAGGTGGAGACGACCATTCGACAGTAAATTAAATTCTGTATTATATCTAATGACTGAATGAATCCAAAAATTCAACCAAATATATCTAATAATAATTTAGTCACCTATACTCAAAGATTGGCAAACCCATAGCCGGTTTCATCACTATTAAGTAATTAGTTTATTTGAAAAAAAAAATACGTTTTCAATTTTGACTCTACTACTAGTTGAAGTGATTATTTTAATTTGTTTTTCTATTAGTCTTTTTTGTAGCTAACAGTTTTCCGATGGCAAAAATTACATTGGTCATGGTCTCCAAAAATGTCAAGTGCGTACAGTCACAAGCACTAATATGTCAACACTTGGCAACTTTCAATTGCGATTTTTTCGTGAAATAACGAATGCAACGTTGAAAAACGACCCTTTACTACCTATGGGTTCGAAAATACTATGTTCTTAATAACATAAAATTACATTCAAAATTAAAGGAGAAAATCGCCTTTGAATAAAGCCAAGTGTATACATACTTATGCTCGTGACTGTACACTACAGTCCTTTCACAGTGTTGATTTATTCGATTTACTTATTTACAAAAATCAATCTTTAGTCGATTCTGTAATAATCGATATGAAGGTACTTATTTAAAAAAAAAAAAAATTCTCCTATAACCGCCATCTCTAATATTCTTCACTTGCTTTTTGAGCCTTATAAAAGATGGATGCATATCCTTCCTAGTGACTTTCTAATTGGCTAATAATATACTTACAGTTATGAAAAGCCTATAACTCGTTTTATTGAAGTGCCGGAACCTAGATTTCCTACAGGTTATGGGACCAGGTTACGTTTTTACTGCAATATAAGTGGTTCAAAAAGTAAGTCCGTTACGAACTTTTTAAAACGGATAATCTATAAACAAACGTAATATCAAGCCATTCGATGGTGAAATATGCAGTGTCTAGAAGTTTAGAATACGGGCATTGTGAAAAGAAATGGATGTGATAAAAGTTATTGACGAAGACCCGATAATTGGATGCAACTTATGATGGCGTGATAACTGCGATCGAAACTTTATCGGAGGATAATTTAACGCTAGCATTTATTAAAACAAGGTTTTTGGATCATGAAGTCAAGTTCAAAAAATGAGTCTAGTGATACCAGTGTCAAAGTTTTGCAAGTTGAGTGGAAAAATGGACAGGAATTTCGAAAAAGAAAATTCGATCATTTTCAAAATTATAAAGGGAATAGTAGCTACAAGCAGAAGGATAACAAGCAGAAGAAGAAGTGTCAGTTCTTGAAGTGTCATCACTGTGGCCGCAAGGGGCATGTGAAAAACGACTGTTTCTACTTCAAAAGAGCTCAACAGCAGCAGCAGAAAAATACGGAAAGGACAAGGACGGTCCAGGCAGTTGAGATTAGTGGACCATCCACATCAAACAATTTTTCTGGATTTGCTTTTATGATGGGAGACTATCAAGCGGATGATGATGGAAGCAAAGTTACTTTCCTATGGATTCTGGAGCATCGGACCATATTATAAACCGGGAAGTTCTTTTCATTAGTCACACCGTCACCAACGCCATTAAAAATTTCTATTGCTAAAAATGGTGAATTTATGTTTCAGGTACCAAAAGGGAACAATGTATGTGACCAGCAACATGGGCGTTCAAGGAGTTTGAGAGGACGTGCTCTTCTGTGCTGAGGTACCATGCAACCTGCTATCTGTATCAAAATATATGCAACGTGCTGCGTTGACAGTCATTTTCGACCAGCAAGGAGCCCAAATACGTAAGGATAATAAAACCATTACGATTAAGGTATGTTGAAAAATAATGTAATTGCTGTAGACTTAATGGCATCTGTAAATAAGTGTCAATCTGTTTCTCAAGTATGCAGTAATAAAAATATGTACAAATTATGGCATCATAACTTTGGTAATATTAGTAAAAATAATTTCATTGAAATTAAAACTAATAAAATGGTTTATGACATCAGCCAAATTGAAACTGTAATGCCAGATGATGAGTTGTGTGAGGCCTGTATAAATGGAAAACAGAGTCGACTTCCATTCAATCTGGTTAAAGATAAAAGTTATGTTAAACGGCCATTATATGTATATTGTGCACTCAGATGTTTGTGGACCTATTACTCCGCCAACTAACAACAACAAAAACTATTTTGTGTTTTTTGTTGAAGAGTATACTATACATTATTGCGTTACGTATATATTAACCTATAAATCAGGCGTGTTTGCTGTTTTTAAAGATTTTGTGGCTAAAAGTGAGGCTAAGTTTAATTTAAAATTAGTCAATTTATACTGTGATACTTAATGGTAACGAATATCTAATGACTTAAATGAAAAGTTATTGTGCAGAGAGAGGGTGTGGCTCTTCCCTTAGGGGGGTTGCCAGCAGGTAGGAATGTAGGAGGTTTGTAAATAATAAGAACTAGAAGATAGGTAGGTATACTTATTATTTATTGCCTAACTTCCGTGGCCTTCTCAAGTCCCGATAGCAGAGGGTAGTAATGGAGTAGGGAACACTGGCCTGAACCGTCTCGTAGTCCCAGACTTTTTCCGCAACTGCCGGCTCCAGTTCCATGTTCTGTGGTAAAACTTCATTGTATAATAGTAGACGTGAATCACTCTGCAGCAGAGGATCTTCACCAAGCGTCCTCCTTCACGCCGGAACCACGACGTGGCGAAAGGGTTGAAGGGTAGAGTACCTTTAAGTTAATGACCGCTCGAAGGTTCCGTATAGTATTATTTAAGTTTATTGTTGTTTTTAAGTGTTATGTTTACTTTTAATTATTACACTTGGTTATTTTTTTTTAAGCTTTATGTGTAAATGGTACCTATAGTTTTCAGTGTATATAGGTTAGTTATTATTAAGGATACTTAGAATAAACTCTTTTAAAGTGTAACTTGCTAGGTGCAACGTTATCAACATTTAATAGTTCCGAGAACACCACAGTTAAATGGCGTTTCTGAACGTATGGGCAGAACCATTACTGAAAAAGCTCGTTCCATGATAAGCGGTGCGAAATTAGACAAAGTGTTTTGGGGCGATGCAGTACTGACTGCTGTTTAATAAAATTAATTTGACCCCAACTAAAGCTTTGAAACATTCAAAAACACCATTCGCAATGTGGCATGATGAAAAACCTCAAATTAAATATTTGAAGGTATTTAATTCAATTGTTTACGTTCATAATAAAATCAGTAAGACCAAGTTTGATGAAAAATCATGGAAAGAGATACTAGTGGGTTATGAACCAAACGGCTATAAAGTTTGGAATCCAGAATGCGAAAAATAATTCGCAATGTAGCATGATAAAAAAAAAACCTCAAATTAAATATTTGAAGGTATTTGGTTCAACTGTTAACGTTCATAATAAAATCAGTAAGACCAAGTTTGATGAAAAATCATGGAAAGAGATACTAGTGGGTTATGAACCAAACGGCAATAAAGTTTGGAACCCAGAATGCGAAAAAATACGTAGTAGTCAGGGATGTTATTGTTAATGAGACTGGTTTTTTTTTAAATCCAGGCCAGACCTCAAGTCTGAAGGGAATATTAAAAATTCTCACGGCAAAACTGATGATGTAATATCCAAGTCAGTGCCGGTAAAGTCTCATAACTCTGATAATTTAATATCAGATACATCTAAACCTGATGGGCACGAGTGTCCTAGTAAAATTCGCAAATTAAACCATGATAATTTAATTGAATCGGAACAAATAGTTGATACACTTTCTGATAACCCGTCTTCACCAAAAGAAAACACAGATAATAATCCTGAGATTAGAATAAGCAATATAGTCAAAAAAATTACACCTATTTCGTATAATGAAGACGATGATGATGATTACATTTTGTGTGCTCACTGCTCAGTCTATTCTATGTAAAATACCAAATTCATTACAAGATATCAAAACTCGAGACGATAGATCTCAGTGGGAAAGCGCAAATAGGGATGAATTAAATTCTCTGAAGTTAAATAATATTTGGACTTTAGTACCAAAATACCTGAAAATAAAAACATTGTCGATTGTAAATGGATACCTATTCACTATAAAAAATGATGAATATGGAAAACCTATAAGATACAAAGCACGACTTGTTGCAAGGGGTTTCAGTAAAGAATACCTCACGGACTTTAATTAAACTTTTACACCTGTAGCAAAAATAGCTAGTTTCAGATTTATACTTAGTTTTGCCAATCAATTTAATTTGCTAGTTCATCATGTGGACGTCAAAACTGCCTTCTTAAATGGCGAATTAAAGCAAAAAAAAAGCTAAGTGAGAGTCCCTGAGGGTATCTCTTGTCCAGATAATTATGTGTGTAAATTTTATAAAGCCCTTTACGGGCTGAAACAGGCAGCTAGGTGTTGGTTTGAAGTTTTCGAATAAAGAAGAAGGTTTTCAAAGTTCTTCAGTTGATAGGTGTGGATATATATTTGCAAGACAATGGAGATGTACATAAAAATATTTATGTCGTTCTTTATGTAGATGATTTAGCTAAAGTATGCGCTGATATTGAAATAATGAATAATTTTAAAAGGTATCTATAGAGTAAATTTAAAATGACTGATTAGATCAAAGTGCATACATAAAGACGATATTAAATAAATTTAATATGCACGACTGTAAACCTGTTAATACATTGAAAATAAACTTAATTATGACGCATTAAACTCTGAAGAAAAATATAACGCGCCATGTCGAAACGTTATAGGATGTTTAATGTATGTCATATTGAGGCATTATGGCTTGAGATAGACATTGATAAACCTATCATAATTTATGAGGATAACAATGGCTATTTAAGCATTGCAAATAATCCAACCAATAGAATTAAACTCTTAGAATAAGACTCTGAGTATTTCTGTGTTGTGATAAATTTAATTATTCTAGAGTAATGGTCTGATTAAGGTTTTCTGGGTTTCCCTTAATCCTTAGCAACAAATGTTGGGCCATGAGATGTATTTCCCAGCAGCCACTAGGAAGTGAATATGTTCCGGTCAATTAGGTATTGACTTTAATTTATTTTATTTGTACAATTGGTAGATAAATTTTTGAGGGGGCGTGTTGATTTATTCGATTTACTTATTTACAAAAATCAATCTTTAGTCGATTCTGTAATAATCGATATGAAGGTACTTATTTAAAAAAAATAAAATTCTCCTATAACCGCCATCTCTAATATTCTTCACTTGCTTTTTGAGCCTTATAAAAGATGGATGCATATCCTTCCTAGTGACTTTCTAATTGGCTAATAATATACTTACAGTTATGAAAAGCCTATAACTCGTTTTATTGAAGTGCCGGAACCTAGATTTCCTACACACAGTTATTTTTACTCCTGATTTTGCATTACTGTCCAAATCACACTCACAGTGGTCTTTATTCTCATTCTAATAAGGTTGCTGTTCGGTTGCTGCCACTAAATAGTCTGACAAAATCATTGTGATCTTTATTCTAGTTACAATAAGGTTTCTGTTAGTTAGCTGCTGTCAGAAGTAAAACCACTGAGACTGGACTGTACTTGCAACCGGCGTGTGTGTTAGGCCAGATGGAGGTACCATCGAGGAAACACATCTATACACCGTAAGGGCTATTCTTGCTTACAGCGTTCGGCCGCGATAGGAACGCTTCCTAAAAGATGTGGATTTTCTTTTCAAATTGGGTAAATGTAAGTTTCCTCGATGGTACATAATAATATGATCGTAAACGAACCAAAAGGAGTACGTAAGGATCGTAGCAAGTTGCGTTCTGTAGTTTCTGCCTACCCACATGCGCTAAAGGCGTGAGTTTATGGTACGAGATCAATAGTAAAACAAGACGTACGAAAGTTACAGCAAAATACGTGTACGAGAGCAATTAGAGTCAAAGGACCTTTAAAAAAACAACATTATACTGCATACACAAACAAGTTTCCGAGGACCAATACAAATTCGATCGATGTCCCCACAAAAAAAAAAAAACATAATTCCCACGATGTCTCTGCGCTGCTACTCTAGATATATTTTTATTTTTCATCGTAGCAGGTGAATTTATCTATACGGGCTGCGTCTGCCTCGTAAAAACATTATTCTCCGTTTTACTACGTCGCGTAACGCGGGTGCTAAGTATCTCACGAAAGTTATACTTTAATCTGTTCAGAGTTTTAATATTAAAATAGGTGGCTTGAATATTATTATTATTTGATTAGACACACTAGCAGCTAATTAGCTGATGCGTGTGTATCGTATAGCTTGGAGATATTTAATCTGTCCTGTCAATTTTTGAAGCAGTACAGTGTGGGAGCCGTCACAACATTTTCCGGGAGCCTATTACATACTGTTACAACTCGGTTAGACAAGAATAGCTTCAAGGGCTTTTTTTTGATGAAATTTTCCATAGCTTTAGGGATGCCCACGCAAATGTTTGTTCGCATTCAGTGTGTAAGGCTAGGAACTCACGGAGCGATTTTCGCCCGCAACCGCCGCGGTTGCGGGCCCGCAGCTTCTGTAGAATGCAAATATTTATATAAAAAATTAAAGCACATTTCACGACGCGTTTTACGCCCGCGGTGTTCGCGGTTGTATGCGGCTCCCGCTGTACCGGCGGGCAACTAGTAGAATCGCGCGGGCCGCGGTTACCCGCAGCCTCGGCGGGTGGCGCCCGCGCGCTTTGCGATCGGTTGGCGGGCGACCGCGGGGGCCGGCGGGCGGCGCGGCGGGAGGTACGGCCGGCCGGCCGGTACGGAGGTAGGGAGGCGGCGGCCGCGTAACCGCACGAATAACCGGTCTCGTGAGTTTTGAAATAAAACCGCAGATCCACGACCGCGGCGGTTGCGGGCGAAAATCGCTCCGTGAGTTCCTAGCCTAAAGGTCATGATTATTTGTAATATTGATGTTGATTTGTTTTCTTTCATTCTGTTTCTAGCCAGGTGATTGGTTGATTTGTTTTATTAAGCCATTAAAGGCACACGTATCAAATCGGAAAGGGATCGGAACCGTATCGCCTTTTGCCTCGCCGTCAAACAGGCGTCAACCTAACGTAAGCACGTAACCAAAGCGGATCAGACGCTCCGATACGTCGACTCGGCTACGGCTAGGCGACGGCGACGCCACGTTTACGGCTCGCCGACCGCTGGTTGATGGCGCAGCAGGCAGGCCGGAGGGGTGAGAGGGGCAAGGGTGGGCGACGAAGAGATGTAAGCTCGGGTACGGAGAGACGTAAGCGCGGGCACGAAGATCCGTAAGCGGGGAGACGACGAGCCGTAACGCACCGCAACGCGGTTCGTGAGCTTGTCCTGCGGCGAGGCGATTACATTACGATTCCGATTAGTGTGCGTTGCTCTAAGGAGTTTCATACAAAGAATACTGAACGGCTCGAGTTGATACGGTGCCGATCCCTTTCCGAGTTGATACGTGCAGGGCTCTGAACCGGTTTAAAAAGAGCGTTTAATTTCGATTAAGTACCGGTAAATATATCGTTCGTTCTTATGAAACCCAATAGATAAAGGTTACCGGTTACTTAAGCACAAACGGTTTTGACACCCAAATTAACCGGTTAATTCCGTAATAAAATGTTGTAACTAAATGATATCGCAACGTCCAGACCGTGCTCGCGCGAGTGGCGGGGGCCGGGGGGGGTTCAAACTTGGTTTTTACCGGTTAATTTCCACTATCAAAACCAAAATTCATGAAAAACCGGTTTCTCGCATAAACCGGTAAAAATCGGTAAAGTGCATCTTTAATCTGGTGACAATAAGGTTGCTGCTGAGTTGCTGCAAATGCCAAGTCTGGCAAAATCACATTGATCTTTATTGATATTGTAATAAGGTTGACGTTGGGTTGCAGCTGTCAGAGGTAACATAACTGAGAAAGGACTGTTATATATTCTGATCATTCATAGTTTGGTATCATTACCACAGGAAAGCTCTAAGGCTCCTTCAAACAGGCGTGACACGCGATAAAATCGCGCGCGACACAAAGGCACCGCAAGTCGCGCCACGAGTGGTGCCTTTGTGTCGCGCGCGATTATATCGTGTGTCGCACCTGTTTGTAGGAGCCTTTATGCTTGCTTTTGTTTTGTTTAAACTGATGGTAACGCTAGAGATCCTTGAAAAACCCTGCCAGCCTGTTGAGAATTTATTGCCACTACAATAATTGCAATCATTACGAGACTTTTTGTCCTCGCACAGTTCTATTTTTTTGTTTTCTTTACTTTTTTGGTTGTTTGTAATGTAACTTTGTTAGTTTTAAATTCTTATTTGGTTACCATTTGTAATTCCTGTGTGTGTCACAAATATTTTTTTTTTCTTTTTTTTACTTTTTTCTTTCAATCTACAATATTATTGGATACAAGCCGTGTGCCCGGTAAGACTTGCCATCGGCAAAACGACGAACTTATAGACAAACTTTCCCTATTTTTTTATTTCCCCCATTTTTCCTTATTTTTTTTCTTTTTCCCCTATTTAACACCTTTAGGCAATGATTTTTTCAAAAATCCATCCATTCGTCATAAAAGGAACTCTTACGCAAAATTTCATGCTTCTAAACCCAACGGTTTAGACTGTGCGTTGTCTGTCAGTGAGTGAAAGAAGATTTTTATTAAATAGATATTTTGCCAACAATAAACCCAGTGTTTTCTCCGTTTCGTTCTGATACAAAACAATTCGATGCCACAAGAACAAATGAAGCACTTATTAAGGTACTTGTCAGCGGATCATTTTCAGATTATCCCCCGTAAGTTGCGGACTACTGCGTAAGTGGGAGAAACGGGGAAAATGAATCGTATTGTCCTAAGAGGCGAATCGGAAACTGATTATATCAGGGGAATGGGCAGACGCATTCAACTGTGTATTGATAACGATACACTGTCCGAACCTATGTATTGGGTACCTATGTACATAACTACATATATTATATATCGACACATACAAACTCAAACTCAAAGCATTTATTTCAATTAAACCTTGTACAGGCACTTCGAATTGTCAAAATTAAATAGTCTGTCAGTTACTCAGAAAGTTGAAGCTAGGTAGTTGCCCATTCCAAAACGTAGATCTCTATGGAGAAGAACGGGCAAGAAACTCCATGGACACTTTTAAATCAAATTATTACAAAACCCTGGGTATAACCTGTGGCCATGGATTTAGTACAGTCAACAGCAAAAGTAGATGATCAAAATCAGAAATTCAGTACTAATGAACCGAGTTCCCGTCAGAACTGTGTGGCGTCGAAGTACTACTACTTAGAATACTTACTACGTAGAATAGTTTTGAATCACTTCGACGCCACACAGTTCTGACGCGAACTCCGTTCATTAGTATTGACTTTCTGACTTTGATCATCTACTTTTGCTGTTGACTGTACATGATACTGAACCCCCTGCGTTGAAAACTTCCGTTCTCTTCTCGCTCTGCCATACGTTTTGACCGCGCAGGTATTGTAGGTACAGATTTTTATTTTGATAACCGACGAAAAATTTCTACAATGGGGAGCTGGGGGGGGGGGGGGGGCTGGTCTAGAATTGTGTGCTTGTGACAGAGTGTCAGTGTGTGAGTTGTGTGTGTGTGAATGTGAATGGTAATCTCGTACATAATGACAAATGAATGACTGACTTGGGCGTTAATCTGCTAAAATTTTGACAGTTCCTTTGATCAGTAACCTACTATTGTTAAATATGTAGGTACCTACCATTAGAACGTCATTGTGCAGTCATTGCTTTTAATTCGTTACGAGTATCGTATATGTTCTGTGCCATTGACCGACCAATGATCGACACTTATGAGTTTAGCAGATTACGAACTTTTAGCAAAATGTCAATGGGATCGTGTTGGAATGACGAATTTATAAAAATAGCATACTTGGGCCCCAGGGTAACCGTTCTCGTGGTCGAAAGTCGCTTCGGTTCTTGAGGACCTAGAGAAGTGGTATACCTACGCTTTCAAAGCGTTTCGTATTTCTACAACGACTTCAACCGGATTTACGTAAGCTTTTCGGCAGCTTAATGTCAATCTAATTCATTTTTGACTTTTCCATCGCTCATAGAATCTCACTTTGTCTAGCTAGGCCATCTGGTCCTTCCAAGTGAATGATACAAGTATTTTTTTTATCATATTATCACACTAATTATTATTATAAAGGCGAAAGTTTGTGAGTGTGTGTTTATACGTTTGTTACTTCTTCACGCTCAAACGGCTAGACCAATTTTAATAAACTTTTGTCTGGAACTAGCTGACACCCTTCATTAACATATAGGCTACTTTTTATCCCGATACTAACGATACGATACACTTATGCGGGTGAAACCGCGGGGCACAGCTAGTTGGAAATATAACTTTACTAAAGATCCAGTGCAATAACGGCCACGACTTACGAGTTGAAAGTCGTAGATTTCAACCCAGACAGATGCTTTACTTTGTGTAAATTAAGTTATTACATCAACACTGCTTTCAAAATGGTGAATGAAAACATCGTGAGGAAACCGGCATGTCCGTCCTAAAACCAAAAATTCGAAGATATTTGACATCTAACAACCTGCACTGGGTATGCGTGGTGGATTATAGTCCACTCCCTCTCGAAGAGAGGAGGTTTGTCCAGCAGTGGGAACATTATAGGCTGTTCCCACTGCTGGACAAGCCTTCTCTCTCTCTCCTATAGGCTGATTATGTATAATTGATACTAGATATACTTCAGCTCTAACTTAGCAACGTGACCACATCACCAGCGCTTACCATCGGCCACGTTTCGTACACACAACTTAGCCTCGGGCTATAAATATTGGGCCCGGACTCCGTGGCACGTGTAGTCTATAAATAGCCTGTGGATGGACCAAGCACGTGCATTAATTGTGCCCTTCCTGAGATGAAAGCTGCTCCCTGAAGAATTAGTGTATTGATTTTGTGATATTTATAGAGTTCTTGAATACATTTTATTACATCGACATTAATTAGTTAAGTCGGTAACTTTTTATGCAATCTGGGGTCTTTTAGGTTAGGTATTCTCACTCCCGCTCATAGAGGGAGCTGCAGCAGCCCAGCAGTAGTTTAAACATATTACTTTTAAGCAGATTAAGTTACGTATGTTTTAATCTGAGATCTCTAAAATGTTTTTATCTACACCCATGCTATAAATACTCTTTTCAACACACTTGCTCGTAAAGTGGCTCTTATTGAACCGCTTTTAGGTCCATAATGGAGTGTATTACGAACGCGTGCTTTTTCTTTACTTTAATCCACATGTTCTGTAATACCACAGATAACTATTTACTAGTCGGAGACGCGCGCTTTTTTAATCTCATCAAACCCTGCGTTCCGAATTGGGAAATAATCGATGTGTTCCGAATTGGGAAATAACCGAATTAGCGTGAGCGCGATAACGATAACGATGTCCCGTGAATCGTCATAGATGACGTCATGACATTCGCCATCTGGTGATAATGCCGACCATGCCCTAGAATAATATCACCGTGAGCGCTGTCAAAAATTACAGTGTGTGTATGAGGTTGTGTCAGTGTGTGTTTTGTTTTGAGTTGCATCATCTTTAAATTAAACTAACGTGGCATTTTTGAAATTGTGCTTCTGGCTGACAGTCGCCACCTAACCAAAGAAGAAGAACTGAAGAAGAAATGTGGTGTTTATACAAAGAAATACTGTAATAATATCTTTTTTACATTGTGTAAGCACTGTCATGTGAGCGCGTTCACGAGTGTTCCGAATTGTTGCCAGCTCTCAGCAGTCATAATAGTAATTTATATCTAATTCGGAAAGCGCCCAAAGAGACTTCATGCCGAAAGAAAAAATCCGCGGGCTATATTTCAATTTTTTTTTAAATAGTCTGTATTGTCCTTGGTCGCAAAATGAACTCGCAGGGGACCACAGACAATTTAAGGTGAATGCGCAGTGGTAGACCGCGAAATTCTTAGGTTTTTTGCAATTTTCAGGTTTGTGTTTATTATATTTTTTCTATAGGCTGTATCGGTTTTGTCTGTGCCATAGATTAATATATTTAAAATGAGTCAATGTTGCGCGCGCATCGCTAGTGCTGGCTAGCACGGCGCACGGGAAAACAAAACCAGCGCGCCATTTTCCATACAAGTTAATATTTAACAATACAAGTCTGTTTTTTTTCCTCGCAAGTGTGTTGAAAAACGTCGTATGAAACGCGTGTGCATTAATCAATATACACTCGGCTTTCTTATCGCTCTCGCCTGCGGCTCGCGCGATAATATCGCCTCGTGCATAATGATCAACATAGCACACATGTATCATAATGTACTATTATAAGTTTCTGAAACAGTAAGCTTATTGCCAACATTAAAACAACCAGTGTCTAACCATAATATCATCCAAACGAGTGTTATAATGTTGTACAGTTCGCGTCAAATAACTTTGCCGCTCTGAAGCTAGGCTCTTTGCTAGCCAAGCCAATCAGCACCATGCGCGATGCTGTTTTATTCATAGGATTAACTACTGCGCAGTGATTTGTTGCCTACTTCAGTGCGGCAAAGTTATTTGACGCGAACTGTACTAAATGTTATTATGCAACTCGAATTTCAAATAAAGAACATTGTCATGCACGCGAGTTTCACTACCACAGAGCGCCGTAATTAAAAAAACAAATACTTATAGGTTATTCGAATTCACGTCATAACCCGCCATTTTGTTCGATATTAGTATTGTAAAAAATTTTACTCAGTTGTTTACAATAAAAAACTGGTCAAGTGCGAGCCGGACTACCACACGAAGGGTTCCGTACCACAAGGCAAAAACGCCGAAAAAAACCCGTTTGTTGTATGGGAGCCTTTTTACATTACAACAGCCTATGGTTTCAGAAAAGGTTAAAGAGGATTCATATCATGGGTGTAGATAAAATCCTGTATGCAACTGTACATAGTTCGGTATTAGACAACAGTTGCATAAATAACTATTACCTAAAGCCTAATCCCAGGTAGCTAGTTTCGACCTAGATACCTTACATATGTTGTAAAACAATTCCACCGCCACAGTTTTAGTTGATCTGTAAACTAATGTTTATCAAGTAGATTGTAAGACCAAGTCTTTAAACTTAATCGGATTCGACAAGACCGTATCAACTCATTATAAATATTCAAATATCTATGTCAAAATTTTCCCGAGCGCAAATTTTCCCGGGCCTTTCCTCCGTGCTCTCGACCTTGCTTCCCTCCGAGAGGACGTCTGAGTCTACTCGTGTCACCCCCTCCCTTGTCTCGCTCCGGACTTTTGCACTCGCTTCACTTACGGCTTTCTTATGGAGTTTTATTATTATAATAGGTATCTATATTTTGTAGATATTTTTTGTTGTAGATTTTTATGAATAGCATTAACAGCGTATCAAACTCTAACTCAAAGCATTTATTTCAATTTAACCTTGTACAGGCACTTTTGAATTGTCAAAATTAAATAGAAACGTATAACTTTCTCACTGCTGGGAAACCGGCCTCCTCTCTGTGAGAGGGAATGGGCCGTTATCCATCACATGGGCGCAGTGCAGGTTGGTAGATACCACATGTCTTAAAAATTTTGCTTCTAGGACAAGCCGGTTTTCTCACGATGTTTTCCTTCACCGTTTTTGAGAACAGCGCGTGACAGCACGACCTACAACTCGTAAGTCAAGACCATTGCGCCAATACTAATCTTCATTTTTATGAATACCTACTTACTTCCAATTTTTATTCACGGGTAAAGGTGCAAGTAAGGACTATTCGTAATTCGCCTCTACTAATTTTCAATTGACTACACAGTTTTTTTTTTATTTGGGCGTCCATACGGACCATTACATAAGCCACCTCTTTTTGGATTTTTGTCTTTGTAAAAAAAACAATGAAAATAAAAACAATAAAACAACACTAGAGTTAGGCTCTAGAATATGACAATAAAAAAAAAACCACCAATCAACCCTTCACTCAACTCTAAAAATCCCTTTCACTTTTTAAATTCCCCGTAACTCTAAACCCACTATTTTAGTACAACAATTACAAACAAAGCTTAAACATTACAAGCTCACAAACCCAGCTGCAGTCTGAAAGTGGAAATTCTTGGAGGCGTCGCAACGTCCCATGGCGCCGTATATTTTTTAACCCCCTACCCCTGCCACCCTCTGTGGGAGGGTTAATTAGTCGCGAACGCGGTCCGGCTCCACTCCATCTAACTTGTTTCCTTCTTTATTTGCCCACTCGATACAAATGTGGGGTGCTGCGTCAGCGCTGTGATGCTGGATTGAGATGTTAGAGTAACTAGTGTTGTGATACTCGTATTTAGAGTTTTGAGTTTATAATGTATGTCCAGTTTCCCCACACTATAAGTAAACTGTAATATTAGTTTGCCTGGAAGAGATCATCGCAGAAAGCGATAAGGCCGCCCTTATACCCCTTTATTATCCATACTTACGGTACCAATAAGCCTTTACATATTAATGATCATGACCAGCCTGGCAAAACATATAAATGATTACGAAACGAAGGACGAAAGACACAAAAGGGAAAGCACACGGAACAAATACTTAAAGCATAAAATAAACACCAAAATAAAAATTGTAGAACATTGTGTCCAGTATCAAGCAGTGAAAATATTTAATTGCTTACCTAAAGATATAAGAGAACTATTATATGAAACCACCTTATTCAAAAAGAGACTTAAGGATTTTTTGTTGGAAAAGTGTTTCTATTCTATTGATGAATTTATGACCCTAAGTTAATGATGATTACTGAATTATTTCTATTATATTATTAATAATGTTATAAATGAAATCAATTTATTCTGGTATGACATGTTTCAAATTATTGTGATAATGATAATCTATAGGTATCTATGCAAAGTGACTTGATTTTATCGATAGTTATTTTTTGTTGACATTGTTGTATATTTTTTCTATTGATTGTGATATTTATTTTTTTGTCTTTTTTATGCATGTTCTATAATTATGATTAGTTTTTAATTGATTATTGTTTTTAGCTTCAAATATTATTTTTGTAAACATTCAGACACAATTTGTTAATTGTTAATGAATAAATGAAATGAAAATGAAATGAATGAATGAAATATTCATAAACGTTGCTTAAAGTTAACTAGTGATTAGCGACTGTCCAACCATAATATATGTGTGACGTTTGAACGTCACTTAACTTTAGTCATCGTTTATAAATAAACCCCTGAATGTTTTGTAGTATTTTTTTTGTTATGTGTTTTCTGTTGTACAATCCATACTAATATTATAAATGCGAAGTCTGTTACCTCTTCAAGCTTAAACCGCTGAATCGATTTAGATGAAATTTGGTATAGAGATAGTTTGAGTCCCGGGAAAGGACATAGGATAGTTTTTATCCCGATATTCCCACGGGATCGAAACTTACGCGGGTGAAACCGAGGGGCGCTGCTAGTAAAGTATATACAGGATTATTGAATAATCATGATTAACTAGTGAGAATTATATTTAAACTGTGTTAAAAAGAAACTATGGTATGGAAATAAAATGTGAATCGTTAATAGCGAACGCAGTCATTACACAGTAGGATCGGCCGCGGCATTGTTTAGATTACTCTCGCGGCTTTTTAATCATCCACTTACGCCGAATAAACTGTTTGTCTGTTGCAACTTCCAAGTGGAAAAAAAATGCGCCCGCTAGATTTACCGTCGTCCGTCATTTTACAGTAACGATAAGACAAAGAATGATGCCAATAGAAACAATAACTGTTAGACTTAAAAAATAGTTTTGACAATTTTCTAAAGGCGGATACAGATATTGCGAGGAATGCGAGGCATGCGCAGCGCACGGCACTTGACTCATCGCATGATTCGCAATGTGTGGACGTTCATTCAACGTGTGTATTCGTGGCGAGGCATGTGCTTCCACATGCCTCACCACGAATACACACGTTCGGACGTTGATATTCGTGGTGAGGCACGTGCCTCACCAGTCACCACGAATACACACGTCCACACATTGCGAATCATGCGATGAGTGCCGTGCGCTGCGCATGCCTCTCAACGTCTATATCCGCCTTTAGTCGAACAGTTGTCTAGTTTTATGATACACACGACGACATATCAAGCTATAAATTCCCAGTTTTAGCTGGCCTCGTGTTGTATAGGCTTTTCGTACAATGAGAAGTCAGTATATGCTGGATATGTCACCGTGCTTACCTACAGTCATAAGACAGACCTACATTTAATGGTGAAAATCTCTTTTGTACCTAAAAAACCACCAAAGAAAGAACATTTTTATTTATTTATTTTATAATTTATGTACACATAGTAAAATACATAGGGATAAGATATAATTATAATTAGAGTACAAAGGTACTGCTTATTTCTTAAGAAATTTCTTCCATCAGACCTGCGAAAGGAGAAGTAAAAAAAGAAATGTAGACAATAGTGTGTGAGAACAAGAAGAGAAAATATGAATGTGTGAAGTCTAAAACTAGAATATTAAATAAACCTACACATATAATGCAAAAGAAAAAAATTACATAAGTAGGTACACTTAAATAAATACATAATACTAAAATATATAAACATTTATTATACAGGGTGATTGGAAGATGGGTGCAAAGCTTTAAGGCGAAGATAGTACAGACAATTTAGAGCCATTTAAGCCATGGTTGTCTTAGACGAAGTCTTACTACTTTTTTTTTACCAATTTATTAAGATTTTTTTCAAAAATTCCTAAAGTTTTAACTAAACTATTTATTTATGGCCAAATTGAATGATAAACGAATTCATTTTTATTGTATTTAATTAAAGTAACGTGTAAGCAATCTAGCAAAACATGTTTTAGGCCTCTGTGTCGTTAGACATTTTTTTTACAGATATTTAAAGTTCATAACAAATTTTAAAATTCATAAATACTTTTTGTAAACCTTATTTTAAAAATAACGGAGCGTGCTTTTTTTGTTCAAACCTTTTTGAAAACATGCTTGATAATCGCTCTTTCTTTTGAGGTAACATTTACGCAGATATCTTACAAATTATTGAAATTAGAACCTAAAAACCAATTTAAGGGAGAAATTTTAAATTTTAGGCAGTCTAAATAAAACAACATTTGAATTAAATTTATTTAAGTTTCATGGTCAAAATGTTGTCCGTGATTCCTAATACAAGCACGGCTCCGTCTTCTCACTTCCGTTGTTGTTATTTTCAACATCATATCTCCAGCTTCATTGTTTCAAACTCTGAATTCATTCTCTCTGTCAGTTCTTCTCTCGTGTTTATTTCAACATTCGTATACACCAGCTTCTTGGCCCGGCCCCACACGAAAAAGTCCAGCAGGGTCAGATCTGGTGAGCGAGCGGGCCAAGGGATGGGTCCATCTCTGCCAATCCAGCTGTCAGGAAAGCAATTATTTAAGTGTTCCCCATGTGTTGTGTGGGTTATGAAAGTTTGTAATGCCCTCCCTAGAAAATTTGCTTTCATCCGTCCACAAGATTGATTTCAAATTCAAATTTTCTAGGGAGGGCATTACAAACTTTCATAACCTTCATGAATGGGCCGCCAAAGACAACAATCCACATTTTAAGAAGCAGGTGTCGTTTCAGAGGAAATTCTCTGTCAATGTTTGGGCTGGAGTAATTTGCAGGACGTTGATTGGGCCCCACTTCTTATCGGAGACTTTCAATGGTGAAAATGATTTGCACTTTCTACAAGTGGATTTACCAGAGCTGATAGAGGAAACCGGTGTCCCGATATTCGCAAGAGACAGTACAGTCATCTTTCAGCAAGACGGCTGTCCAACGCATTGGATGTTAAATGTAAGGGAACACTTAAATAATTGTTTTCCTGACAGCTGGATTGGCAGAGATGGACTCATCCCTTGGCCCGCTCGCTCACCAGATCTGACCCTGCTGGACTTTTTCGTATGGGGCCGGGCCAAGGAGCTAGTGTATACGAATGTGGAAATAAACACGAGAGAAGAACTGATAGAGAGAATGAATTCAGAGTTTGAAACAATGAAGCTGAAGATGATGTTGAAAATAATAACAACAGAAGTGAGAAGACGGAGCCGTGCTTGTATTAGAAATCACGGACAACATTTTGAACATGAAACATAAATAAATTAAATTCAAATGTTGTTTATTTAGTCTGCCAAAAATTTAAAATTTCTCCCTCAAATTGGTTTTTAGGTCCTAATTTCAATAATTTGTAAGATATCCGCGTAAATGTTACCTCAATAGAAAAAGCGATTATCAAGCATGTTTTCAAAAAGGTTTGAACAAAAAAAGCACGCTCCGTTTTTTTTTTAAATAAGGTTTATAAAAAATATTTATGAATTTTAAAATGTTTTATGAACTTTAAATGTCTGTAAAAAAAATGTCTAACGACACAGAGGCCTAAAACATGTTTCGCTAGATTGCTTACACATTACTTTAATTAAATACAATAAAAATGAATTCGTTTATCATTCAATTTGGCCATAAATAAGTAGTTTAGTTAAAACTTTGGGAATTTTCGAAAAAAAAATTAAAAAATTGGTAAAAAAAAGTGGTAAGACTTCGTCTAAGACAACCATGGCTTAAATGGTTCTGAATTGCCTGTACTATCTTCGCCTTCAAGCTTTGCACCCATCTTCCAATCACCCTGTATATACTCACAATATAGAGGAAAGGTAATGCTCTTTTAATCGACATTTAAATAGAGATATTGTTTTTAAATCACGAATGCTAGGCGGAAGTGAGTTCCACAATCTTACAGCATGGACAGAGAAGGAATAAGAATAGTAGCTTGTTTTATGAGGCTGAGCTTTAAGGAGAGATCTTAGGTGTGATCTACACCGTGCGTCGCTAGGGCGAGCGTAAGAAAAACGCTCACGCAAGTAGGAAGGATAAGACGGGTTATGTAATATGTGATATTTAATTTATTTATCCAGTTTCGGACAACAATACAGTCCATCTTTTTATTGAAAAAAAAAAATGAGATATGAGATTATGTAATATGAGACATAAAATCCGAGTATTCCTGCGAAGGCGGATTGGGAGCCACTTGAGTTCCTTGCGATGGTGAGAAACATGGTCATACTTTCGAAGACCGAAAACAAAGCGAATACACAGGTTTTGCAAGCGCTCAAGCTTGTTTAATAGCTCCTCAGTAGCATCCAGGTAGCAGGCGTCGGCATAATCTATAATCGGCTGAATAAGTGTTTGTGCTAAAGAAATTTTAGTCTTCAAGGGCAGAAGACTTTGAAGGCATTTCAGCGAATTAAAGGAGAAATGCACCTTTCGGCTGACCTCATTAACCTGAGCACGCCATGAAAGGTTGGAGTCAATAACTACACCCAGATCTTTAGCGGTTTCAGTGTAGTCAATGCGGACACCATCGAGATATAAAGGCATCAGAGATGTAACATCAGCCGCATTGCGAACGAATCTGCTGCCTATGATCATAGCCTGGGTTTTAGTTGGGTTAATTTGCAAACCAAATGACGTAGCCCAAACGCTGATGCGAGCCAGGTCATGATTCATTGCAGCAATTGCAGAAGTCGCCTTAGCTACAGTAAAATGTCGATAAAGCTGCAAGTTATCTGCGTAGAGATGGAAACTAGAGGAGATTACTCTGGTAACAAAGTTTATGAAAATTGAAAAAAGAAGAGGAGAGAGAACGCTACCCTGAGGAACACCCTCAGGGTAGCGTTTCTACATTTATTGTATGTATTTTTCTTTCTTTATTTTATCTAACTCCATATAATCCTAGTCTAGATGAATTTTAGCCTCCAAAACAGAAAGATAACCCCAACCAAATTAATAAAATAGCCAGTAGCGACTAGGACTAGCAACATCAAAACTAAAGGACTTCAGTAGCGCAACTCACGAATTACACTGTGAGAATCAAGGCCGGCCCCGCGGGTCGTTCGGACCCGCGTTAATGAAGGTGAATATCTTCAAAGCGGTCGAAAGGACCCCACGCCCGCGGTGCTGTGAATCTTTAAACAGGTCGCACGGGGAGGGTTAGGCAAATGGAGCTCAAATGTATTCAAGTTGAATAGGTAGACGAGTATTGAACGGTTTTTGTATTCGGCTTGTGTAATTGCAGCTAGGTAATCTGTAGGTAGGTATAGAAACGTATTCATTATGTACGAAATTACGGAAAAAAACAAAAGAAAATTCTAGAAAAAGCGAGAATTTTCAAGGGTGTTGATAATTTTCCAGGACACGCAATTTTTTTATCTTATACATTGTTTTTCAATAAAAATGCTTTTCTAAAAAAGTTTATATTACTTACTCTACTCGTATAATGATATCATAACCAAAAAGGTTCAAGGATGTCATTTGCATATTGACAAGAAAAAAACGGTTGAAAATGTTCTGGTGATAAAATACAGTAGCTTTTTAATTTTAGCTCAATTCGCTGGTTCCAGGAACTTGAAGACACACTTGACACTTCAGGAACTTGAAGTTGACATACATTTTTAAATATTAGTTGCTTTTCAAAGAGTTAGTTGATGTTGCAAAAAGAGTGTTCATAATCTCAGATAATTCACATTCCTTCGCCACTTAATCAATTATCTACTTTAGTAAAACGTATTTTAAATTTGATTTTTGAGTGACCGTTTTTAACATAAAGGTCCAAATAGGTTTTTGGTTGCAATGGAATTTGAACTTTGTTATGTATGACATTCAGTTTGTTGTTCCATAACTTGAAAATTATCTCAAATTGTTGATTCAAATATTATTATAGCCTTCAAAGATCATCATGGAGCCGTAAAGTTGCGTTATGGTCACCGTATTAGGAAAACGGGTTTTCGTGAGTGATAACTGTAAAACCTTAATTAATGACTTTGCGAGTTGTCCAATTGATCATATAAATTATTTATGTTTCTTAAATCCTGCTTTAAGGCTCCTACAAACAGGCGCGACACGCGATACAATCGCGCGCGACACAAAGGCACCGCTCGTTGCGCGACTTGCGGTGCCTTTGTGGCGCGCGCGATTTTGTCGCGTGTCGCGACTGTTTGAAGGAGCTTTTACATTCTGTCATCATCATCATCTGCCTAGCCTTTTCCCAACAACGTTCGGCTTCCAGTTTAACCGGATGCAGCTGAGTACCAGTACCTATTTTACATGGAGCGACTGCCTTTAAGATCTCCACAATCCAGTTACTGGGTAATACAATACCTTTTTGGAAAGACTGGTTGTCAGACTTTCAGGCTTCTGACGACCCATAACGACTGTCGAAGATCCACGAATGACAGTCGGGACCAATGCTTTGAGGAGCCTTGGTATGTAAAGACGGTTACCCATCCACGGACCAACCGAGGCAAGCGTAGCTTAACCTGATCGACCAACCTGTGCAGCTGTTATTATTTAGTCACGGGCCCCTCCCACCGGAAGAAGAATCACTGAAAATTACGTTCTCATTTTTGAAATCGAGATATGAAAATCGATTGGATAGTTGAGAAGCCTTGTTAGTAGCGTTCGGTAATATAAAACTTTCCAGAGGCCTCTCGTAGTCGAGTAAAAATTCGGCAAAGGCATCGCATCGGCACCACCTTTAACGAGAATTAATTAAAAAGTTTACGCTTGCCGAAAATGTTTACCGACAGTGTAGCCATCGGTTGGAGCACGCCTTGAACCGCTCCCTTAGTGACGCTCCGCGGAGCTTGAGGAATGGACGGCTCTGAGGAAGAGGGGGGAGGGGGTCGCTGGCAGTGCACCGGCTCACAGCTGACGGCACTGAGCCATAATATACGGTACATAGTGTACCACACATTTGAAGCAGAAGGACCAATAAAAATTTCGTTGTTAAGGTGATATATTGAAAAACATGTGTTTTTTTTATTTCGTGTAACTTGTTAAGTATGTGGAATAAGGATTTAACATTTTGTTATATGTTTTTTGACTCTTTGGTCTAGTATCATGTAAAAAGAATACACGATTCAATAAATTTTTCTCGTTACAAAAAAGTTGCAAAGTTATATCTGTTTTTTAACTTTTTTCGATAACACGGCGTAACGCTTAAGAGTTATTCAATGGAATTTACTTTAAAACACAGAGAATTATCATATCAAAGTTTACTCAAAGTAGTTTTAAATTTAATTCATTTATTTTGTTAAAAAAACAGTAAATTCGTTTTGCACATACGTCGTTTTATTCCGAGCGCACGCACATTGTAGCCATCTGTCTTCTTTTGCGTTTCAAAAGTAAGTGCATCACTTTCGCTCGCTTATAAGCTCGCTTACTAACAACCAGTAATAAGATGCCAAAGGGTCAGCAAAAAGTTGAGATCCATCTAATAATTATGAGGTACTTATAATGAATGACCTAAAAGAAAATTTCCATTCCATCACGTTAGGCAGACGGATTTGTTGGTGAATCACAATTTAATAGGTGGCAACGCTATGACATATTGACGTTTTACCATTAATGAAAGAATAACCCCTTTTCTTAGGGTGGTCGCACATCTGACGGAAGATGCGTCGGCGTCGGGTGTAATTTCGATCGCGTGTATGTAATCGCTCGTCGCACTAACGCATCATCGGTTGAGTTTGTAAGGTTGAATGTTTTATTATCTACTTGTCCGTTCTGTCGAAGATAAATCTTTAGCGAGAACTCTACAGACCGCTTGAAAACAACTCCAACTTTTTGAGATTTTTAAGGAGTTGGTCTTCTATTATTTCTTATATCGCGACTATACTCAGTATATAGGCCGCCAAGATAACGCAATATGGAACACCGGTATCCGAAAACCATTGGTTCTGGTTAGCGAAATATTCTGAGGAAAACAAGCGTCGAATTTGGGTCATTATGTTTTTGAGGGTGAAATGAATGGACCGGGGGAAAGCGAAACTACTTTTTGTCTTTTCTTTGGCGACACTTAGTCTTACTTTGTAATTTCTAAATTTCTAATTATAATAATTGTGGTGATAATAAGTACCTACTGTGTATTACTGATTGCCTGGGAGAGATCGCAGTAGTGTTAAATGGAATTTTTGTTAAGTATGTATTTTCTGGTATACAATAGTAGGTATATCTCTACTCTATCTATACTAATAATAAAGCTGAAGAGATTGTTTGTTTTTTTTGTTTGATTTTTTTTTTTGAACGCGGAACTTGGAACTACCATTTGAAAAAATATTTTTGCATGTGATAGCCCAATTCTTACGAAAGGCTATTTCACATCACGCTAGGACTCTTAGGAGCTGAGCAAAAAGAAAAACAGTCAGTCAGCGAAAACGCAGTTAGCGCGGGCAGGCGACGCGATTGGAAGAGGTAAGTTGGGATCAAAAAATTTCACGTGGACGAAGTCGGGGGTAGAAGCTAGTAAATAAATAAATTGATTAGCCAGTCAGCAAAAATAAGTAAAGCAGAGTGTCCAGAGAGTGTCCAGGGTGCGCTGGACATACCTATTTCAGCATAATAAGGTAGGTACCTACTCGTGGATGCGCTCTAATTTAACTTTCCCGAATAATACTTTGTGTTATGTGCAAGTATATAATGGGCAGGAGGAAGGTGAGTAATGGTGGACCAGAGGAAACGGCCCCGATGAAAGTCGTGGGTTCGAACCCAGGTAGGCGGTTTACTTTGTGTAAATAAGTTCATCACCACTGCTCTCAAAACGATGAATAAAAACATCGTGACGAAACCAGCATGTCCTGGAACCAAAAATTCGAAGACCATCTATCAACCCGCATTGGGCCCGAGTGGTGGATAACAGCCCACTCCCTCTCGAAGAGAGGAGGCCTGTGTCCCAGCAGTGGGGACTTTATAGGCTCATTATGCTATGTGCAAGTATTACTTACAAGATCAACCACGTCAAAGTAGACGTGATTAAGAAGGCTGTCGGAAGCCTTGGAAGAATTGTGTGCCGAGCAGCACACTGCAGAAGACGGCATAACTTGGAGACGCGTCGAATGTGGTCGTGATCACTGCATTGACGAAACGACAAAGAAGTATGACCTACATTAAGCTAACAACCGTTTCGTAAGAAATAAAGTGTTAACACAAACATAACCTTATGAAACTAAGCACATACAAAACTAATCAAAACTTTTCTCACACAAAGAATTCCCGAGTCAGCTAAACATCTCAAGAAATTCCCACTTAATTACAAGCAACATTAGCCCAGTGGCCGCAGACACGCTCCACAGTAATATCATATGTTTTGTCTCCGGCAGGCGCCTTCTAAGAGGCTTTAGGCTCCAAAACAAAGGCGGCGTAAGACAAAGGAGGACACAGCGTACACAGAGGTACACAGAACCAACACAGTTGTGTATCGGTCAGGCAGGACATCGGGTGCGGCCCAATGCCGCGTCCGCGCTCTAATTAAAACACCCCTCGCGACCCTCCCCAGCCACCCCACGACCGATGCTCGTCAAAGATTATTTGCTGTAATTTCTGGGTGAGGGTGGAATTGGATTTTCTTTTACGTGTCTAGTTGGTGAAGTGGAATTGATGATTCGGTTAATGCAGCTCGTATTTCAGAGTATAGGTATCAGTGTTAGAGACTTGGCGGTTTTTGTTTTGTTAACAATCAACTTGATTTTGGCCGCGGCTTCGCCTGCGACGAAGTCGGAAATTATCCAACCGGAATGTACTTATCATCTGCCTAGCCCCAACTATATTGGGGTCGTCTTCCAGTCTAATCGGATGAAGCTGAATACCAGTATTTTACATGGAGCGACTGCTTATCTGACCTCCACAACCCAGTTACTGGGTAATACGATACCACTTGGTAAGACTGGTTGTCAGACTTTGGGCTTCTCAATCTCAATTCTCTTTGGACATTCTCACTTTCGCATTTATAATATTACTAGCAGTGCCCCGCGGTTTCACCCGCATAAGTTTCGATGCCGTGGGAATATTGGGATAAAAAGTATCCTATGAGTAATCCTGGTTATAAACTGTGTGCCAAATTTCATCCAAATCCGTTCAGTAGTTTTTGCGTGAAAAATAATTACTACAATATTTTGATCTTGATGCATGAGACTTTTTGGTACGACTTTTGGTTAGTTTATATTATTGGAACTACATAGCTGTTTTTGGTAAAAACATAAATTCTGATAGACGTCGGAGTTTGAATTCACCGGATTATATCACACAATTGATACAAATGGTTGCTGAATCATAATTTAGTTTGTTATTATCCTTACGTAATACATTTTTACGACATCTACAGACGGCAAAAAGAGAAGTCTACAAATAACTTACAACTTAACCTCAAAAATCTATCCGTAGGTGGTTCATTTCTTCATCAAACATCTATAAACATGTAATACCTTGAAATCTACAATCTATTTATACCAAAAATAAATGTATTTCCTTTCAACGTGACGACTCTGCGTCATAGTCTTTGCGTCGCGTGCCCGGCGCCTGCGGGGATGTAAAAAAGAACATCCACGCACCGCGGAATAAGATTGCCTCGTAAAAACTACGTATAAGTACGACTACCCACATGTTTTGGAGGGCACTCCTCGACCCTCCCAATTAACTGTTAATCACGCCTCCCAACGGACGGGCACGTGGAAACTCAATAATCGTTATGATTTTCACAGTAATTGCTGATTTTGGTTGATTTTCTTCTGCTGTCGACGGTCCGCCGAGTCTCGACAGATTGATTGGCGGATCAACATAACAATGATGATTGAAGGTTTTCAGATTATTAGTAACTTTTACTGATGTTTGAGTTAGAATGTAAGTAGGTACTTATCTGAAAATTTAAATTGCGATTTAGGATGCGATGCGTTGATAGCTTCTGTCATTTAAAAAAATACATTATTCTTTATTTATTCAGTAGCACACATAATACATTCTGTTACTAAATTCAAAACTATGTATAACCATTTGATATTTGTACGCCGGTAACGGCAAATCATAGAGATCTATTTACCAATTTTATTTACAACACCTATTTTTTCAAATAAAAACGTTGACTTTGACTTTGATGTTTAAAATGACTTAAATTATGTATCTTGAAAAATATACCTTTGAATTATGACAGCCAGACAGCCATCGTAAAAGCTGTCATACATGAGGTAATGACAGGCAATATTTATCGAGCATTCATAGGTGTCAAGGTTCTTGAAGAAGGGTAAGAATCGATTGACTAACCTAGCTCAACCGCATAGATGTAGAGGGTAGTCAACATTTTTATGCATTTTATGCTTGTAATCGTAGGTGCAATAAACTCAAGCAATTATACTTCCTGTTTTAAATACATACAGGTTGAAATTGAAAACATGCGACAAACCGAAATGGGAGATTGTACTCATCATTATGAACAAACCTGAAATCACGAAAACGAAATCAGCTGAGATGGATATAAATCGAGCAGAATTGACAATAGGTTTGGTGAGTTTGAGGTTTTAAATGATACCTATACATAAGTGCATATTCAGCCTATAATGTTGCCACTGCTGGGACACAGGCCTGCTCTCTGTGAGAAGGAGTAGGCCGTAATCCACCACGCAGGCCCAGTGCAGGTTGGTAGATGTCACATGTCTTCGAAATTTTCGATTTTAGGACATGCCGGTTTCCTCACGATGTTTTCCTTCATCGTTTTGAGAGCAGTGGTGATTAAAATTACTCAAAGTAAAGCGCCTGTCTGGGTTCGAATCCACGACATGCAACTCGTAAGTCGCGACCGTTACCTCTTTGCCGCCACTGCTACCATAAGTTTATTAGTTAAAAAGTTTATTGACAATATAATATAAAATAACAATCCTTTGATTTGTGTCTTCTGGTACAAAATATAAATTACGTAATTTTAGGTCTACAAATTTTTTTTTAATTGTGAGTAATTTAAAGCAACTTATGAATTCTGAAATGTAACTTTATTTTCACTTATTTTGCAGTTGCATGTAAAAGGTACCTAATACCAGCATCACTAAATTTATATTTTAGAAAAAATAGTATGAATCATAAAGAATCTTTGCTAAAGTGATAGGTAAACAAATTAAAAATAAGGCGAAACTAGAAAGTGATAAAAATATCAAGGAGAAAATATAAATCTTTGGTTCTGCAGAGCGACGCCGGTCCCCGAGACAATGAAGACGTGCCCGTGTTATATAATGCATGGACAGATTGAAGGCTCGTTCATTTAGCCAGAACAAACCTAGCTACGGTATTATAGTAATTTTAATATCATAATATAATGGTCCCACGTGGGCGCCAATAACAACAATCGCGATATTAAAGCATTTGACGAATCATTTAAGAAACCTCCCACAAACAACAGAATTCGCAACAGATATTAAAACAAGTAAAATATTTCTTCGTATTAATATTTATTCAAAACTTAGTATATATATGCGGGGCGTAACTAAATGGCGCCCAACGCGGGACCGGGGTCGAAACGAACATTTTTGCAAGCCAAGATCTTTCGACAGTCGCGACATTTGGGAAAATGGATGAGGGTTGTTTACGTGCACTCGAGCCATCCCTCGAGGTGATCCTTGTAAAAAAAGCGTGATCGATACAGTGCGCGACGACACGGCGGCCCCGAGGGCGCGTCAATTTGGCCTCCGCCTCGTCAGCGCTAAATTATCCCGACATCTTTAAATGGAATTTCGCGGGTCGCGCGACCCGAAAGTCCCTGCACGTTTCTCTAAAGGTTTTCGAGGCGGATAGGGGGTGGATTTTGAGGCCGCGCTCCACCGGGCGGCGTCCCCCGTCGGTCGCACACGCGATGTGCCACCTGACTCCGGTCGTTTATACCAGCTTATATAGTAAATGAGCAGCAAGAGTTCCAAAATATATACTTTGCAATAACGGAATTTCTCGAAAGAAAACAGTTACTACCTGGATACGGATCACTAATGAATAGATTCCACTCTCTCAAACACAGTTCATTAAACTATTGTATACTAACATTTTCATGTAAATAATAATATCGTGTCCAACAAAATCATTTCAACATCACGTATATGTGTAGTTTTATTATAAAGCTCTGTGGTAAAAGTTGTGAGTAATACCACACGCATCGATCGAGTGCACTACAAGTATAACAGGAAATATTGGTATTCCAGGAATATAGTAATTCATGTAACATAAAACCACTGCGCGTCCAACAGTTATGAAAGTTTTCGTTTTTAAAAAAAAACGGAAAAATATAAATATTTATCTATGATATTTTCCACATTCATTCGTGAAAGGTATTTTTTAAGTTTGATCGCGTAGTGTGAGATAAAATATATTGACGGGCAGAGCCGTGGGGAGGCTAGGTATATAATTAAGTTAACGCACTCGTCGTCGGCTAGCACGAACAGTCTCCACCCTCGGGCGGTAGTCAACGTCCCGACATGCACACGCCACCTTAATGACTTACCCACGACGTTGGACCCAACCGGCCAAACATTTGCCAGGCCAACCAAATCCAAACGTCCTCAAACATTCCCGGGTAGAGTAACACGGCGAGTTTTGCAAACGGTCGGATTACCAGGTTCGACCAATACGCCAACAAGCGAGTGTAATCACCACTGGCGGTGACCGCTCGCGCGTAAATTACGTAGCATGACCAATTTATGTAGATACCTGTGTTCGTGCTTCTAAGCCTCGCCGCGAATGGAGCATCACGGGTCTAGCTGGGTTGGTCGGTCTGTATAACCTACGCGTCCTTCGCTAATGCCCGCTTAGGTAGCCCCCGAGCGCGCTCAAAGACAATCGTATGCCTTTTATAGACCGGCCAAGGATAGGCCTGGACTGAAATTAGTATTAAATTGATTGGGTACTCCGCTATGCAAGTAATAGCTACTCGAGATATCTGAAGAGTTTGCCAAATTCTACGTTAGATACTCGTATTATAAAAGTTTTTCGTGGATGAGAAAATGGTGAGTGAAAAATGGAAGTGGAAAAGTTTCGATTCTATATTCGAGTAGCTACTTTTTTTATAGAAATGACGTTGCTTTGATGTTATGAAAGTGGCAAGCTGTCAATAAGTACTCATTATTTATTCACTATAGTGAATTTTAAGCGAGCGCATTTAGCTTCGAGGGACACCGTCGCGCGAAGGGAGCGTGACACGCATATATACTATTTTCTGCAGTAACAGAAGTCACTAAGACAAGCAGGACGTGTGATGTAGAGGCATTATCTGGTCATTATTGTGATAGAAGTTAGTTGCTGATCGCCCTAACTCTTTAGAAATAAGGACCACAATAGAACTCATTAACCTTGACCTACCAATTAACTAATGTTTGATAAGTGAAGCAGATCTTTCAAAAGTTGCTTTTGTGTTATCCATTAAAGTTAGGTTTTAGCTCGTTGTCGCCATGATTTACATTGATGATATAACTATTTTTGTGGTTTCGCTCAGTTACTAATTAAAGGTTAGGGCCTTAATTCACTATGACCACTCAATGATTTCTTATTACGCTAATTTTGCGTTAATTTCGCGCGATTTCGTTCATTGTGCCATAGCCTAGGGGACATGTTACCAGAACGGATTGTTTATCCAGTAACCATGACTAGACTTATATTTATATAAACAGTCAATAGACATAATCCATCGAAGGAAATTTACGGTGGCTAGTGCGAATATCCGCATCCCGTTATCATAAATTACAAATAAGAAACATCTGGCTAATGGGCGCAAGACACAACTGCAAGGCTATTCCTGCGCATGATTCAGTGTGTTATTATATGAATTTCGTTCAGAAAATTATTGGTAATTTATTTGGCAAGCCCCATCTGGGTCGATTGTAAAGTACTCGTCGAGCAGCATCGGAGCGTGGCCCCCGGCATTATCTTGCGACAGAACGCCACCGGCGCGCTGCGTTCCCGCCAAATCCAATATCCGCACGCGTAATAACAATCGCGACCGTCTATCGGCCGCGCGTAAATTATGCACGCCTAGACAACTTACATCTTCCGTCCAAACAAAGAGAACTAAACCTTAGACAGTTACAATAAGAGTCAAAACAAAAGCGAAGTTAACATTGTCCGCGAACGGTCGCCGACGACGCCGTCGTGCTAATGGCTACGCGACCCTCCCTCCCCGCCCCGTTGCCCCCCTCGTCGCAAGCAAAGCACACGTTCAGAAATAAGGGAAAAGCTTTGTGCCTAATTGTGTATAGAGATAGTTGAATACAAATCGCAATGAATAATTAATGAAGTTGATACGTTTATTTTGGTGGACCGCGATTCTGTGAGGGTTCCCCAATATTAGAACTGTTTAGCTGGTAAATTATAGTTAATTATTGAGTGCTTAGAACTCGGGTTTTCAATTATCCTAATGGATTTACTTTTGCCACGGTCTGAAATGGACAGGGAAAACTATTTAAGTATGGCAAAACGAAGGCAGTCGAAAAATCTTAGGATTTGAACTAAAAATGTTTTCTTAATGATTTATTTTCTAAAAACTAGTAGCTTACAAGCGAAATATTAGACGAACTGCACAAAATTCCATTACACAAGCATAAATAAATTAATTAATGCAACTTCAAAACTAAATTCGCGCCCATCTCCGGCCGCGTACCTACGTTTTTCCACACAAACTCACAAAGACTTGTACGAGACCCGAGTCCGCGCTCCAATTCCCGCGCGACAGGGCGCGATGGCGGGTGGAGCGCGGGAAAATACAGCGCCCGTTTGTTCGCCGTGTTTAGCGTCGCGTTCGCTCTAAGGACTTTATTTTACAACCTCTTTTTTCTCGTTTATGTTTTTTTAATTTGGAATTTTCAGTTAAAGGAGGTTTTAAATAAGATGTGGAATAAGTATATATTGGAAAAGTTTTTAGGTTGGCTGACCAAAGCTTGCGTTGGCTGTCGGGCGGTAAAGGGTTTATTTAAGCTAAAGCTTTATGAATGTCACTGTTTTTAGCAGCCTGAAAGTCTGACAACCAGTCTTACCAAGGGGTGTCGTATTACCCAGTAACTGAGTTGTGGAGGTTAGATGGGCAGTCGCTCCATGTAAAATAGTGATATTCAGCTGCATCGGATTAGACTGGAAGACGACCCCAACAGAGTTAGGAAAAGGCTAGGCAGATGATGACTGTTTTTAGCATTTATAAATGCATAAATGTAAATGTAGCTGAACGCAGTACCTACATAATAATATAGGACGGAAAACAACAGCTTTGTCAACAAATAAATTTCATTTATTCAGCTGCATAATTATAATGTTTTACCTTCCACTTAATAATCTTATCTATCTTCCTTTCAAATCCTAACAAATATTTTGTCTTAATGTACTTAGTAAGTACCTATAATTGGGGAGGACCAAAGAAACGATGGATGGAAATGATGGTTTGAAAAGAAGTGACTACCGAGATGACGAATAATAGAGAAGTAAGTATGGAAGAAAAATACATGTTGCGCCGACTCGAAATAAATTGGGATAAGGATAGGAGAATTATGATGATACTTAGTCTAATTAAGACACTTAGGCACCACCACAAAAGCAAAAATGTACCGATATCTATCTACGAACTATTTAGCTACATAAATACAACATCACAAAAGTGAGAGCTAGTTTGTTTTCAATATTCAGCGGAACCACGCATCGCGATGAAAGTTCTCGCGAAGGAAGTCGACGTCGGAAAACGCGAAAGGTTTTTTTTATGTTCATCGGAGGCAGTCTCCCTGGAATATCGAATGGTATATTTATCACAGTCTTCAGTTAGATGTGTGAGATCAATACGTTAAACTTTGGAAGTGGGGACAGTTTGACATTTGTGTAAGTCTTGTGTCAAAAAAGTGAACGCACTATATTTGAATTAAGAATTTGTGATAATTTTCCAGTTATGGAACGACAAACTGAATAAAGTTAACAAAGTTCAAATTCCATTGCAAACAAAAACTAAATTAGAACTAGAAGAAAAATTGTGTAACAGCCAAATTAGACCGATTTAAAATTTTCCATAGAGACAAAGATTTCCAGTTATCTTTTTTAAATAAGACATTTCGAAAATGTTCTTAGGTAACTTTTTAGACCTTTGTATCCTGCTTATCTGCGTATGAAGTTTCATTAAAATCGGTTCATTCATTTCGAAAAACCGGGGCTTGAAAGTTTGTATGAAATGCCGTACACCGTAAACGCTCCTAAGAGGGAAGCTCTAAGATAGCCCGCGAAATTCAATTCTTTTTAGGTTTTTTGCAATTTGCTGGTCAGTATTAAGTTGTACGTTGATTAAAATATGATTCGCGGTCGTAACAAATACGTATTTACAGAATTATAATCATTAAAGTCATCAACACAACTCTCTAAGACCATGTAATCCCCAAATGTCAAGATTTCATGAAATAGTCATTCTTGGGGATTACATGGTCTTAGAGAGTTGTGTTGATGACTTTAATGATTATAATTCTGTAAATACATATTTGTTACGACCGCGAATCATATTTTAATTAACGTACAACTTAATACTGACCAGCAAATTGCAAAAAACCTAAAAAAAAATGAATTTCGCGGGCTAGCCTGGCGCTTTCGCCTTAAGATGTAATGACAGCTCACTTCAAGAATATCACGGTTAGATTTTTACAGAATAGACGGGCGAATAGGTGGTGAGGTAAAATGGGCAAGATATTAAGTGGGATAGTAGGTATTCGATGCTCTCTGCACTCTACTACTTTTGTCAAGAACCCAAATGTAAGCTAGAATGTAATTCAGAACTATGTTAATCAGGAACGAAAAGCGGTAAGGTTAATAAATAAATCATGCCTAGATAATCGCAAAGCGATGGGGAGACTGGCGAAAATGGACAGCAGGTGTTCGATATTCTAACTTGCCCCGCTTCTATCCGAACTCTGGCATCACTGAAAGTTCAGCTTACTTTTGTTAAAAGTTATTGTCAGAATAATTATGTGAAAAACTGAAGAAACGGAGCATTACGAATGTCTATACATATACTTACTTAAAACTTGATTAGAAATAAAAGAAGTAGGTATATTGACTTAATATCAGGGGAAATTCTCGTAATTTTAAGAACGTTCACAGTCTGATTTCAGTCTCAATCTGTCAAAAATATCTCTAATTTCCCTACATTTTTGACAAGTTTTTGACATTGATTGTCGCTGAGCTAGATTTTGAGCGTTATTAATTACGGGAATTGACCTTCTGATCATCCTTTTCGCTATTTTTCGATAAACTTCGTAGTAAGTAAAACGTTAGAAAGTCCTTGATGACGATGTGTACCTATTACGCATCTATTGTATTACACATATGCTTTGGTGTTAAATTTTAAGCTAAAATTAATATCAATGGTGACATTTTTTCGCGAATATTTGGCCGTCCTTAGATGCTACTAATAAAAAATTGGATTCATATTGTAAATATATACAATCGATACAGTCTAGAATGGTCACGGGCAACAGACTGTAGACAGTCAAAACTGGCTTTACCGATGATACACCCGCGATCAACCAAAAAACTTCTCAGTCTGAGTAGAAATAACCTTAGAATAATAACAGGGACAATTACGGGCCGTAACCCCCTTAACAAACATCTTTTTAACATACGCGCCACCGACAGCCCCCTCTGCAGGGGCTGCCTTGACGCCGAGGAATCAGCCGCCCACGTCATCCTGGAATGTGAGGCCGTGGCTTCTTAATGTGCAGATATCCTCGGAACAAAGAGGTCGCTCCGCGAAGCCTGTGAAGCTCCCAGGAAGCTTCTGTGCTTTTGGGCGGAGCTAGGCTGGCTCTCTTAGCCAGAATCCCCATGCACAAAACGGACCGAATGGGAGTCTAAGTGCGGAAAAGGGAGTCCCATCATCATCGTCAACATACAGTCTAAAATCAGCCAACTCGCACAGCACTCCTTAGACAACTCTTATAGAAAGTCCATTATGAGTGAGTCGAGGGTAGGTAAGGTACATCGAGTGGGCAGCATATTCCCTTACGTCACATTATAATCAGCGATGGCCGCTGGAGTGTAAGGCCGCGGGTGAAAGCGGCCGCTCACTCGTCCACAGTGCCCGCATCCACCCGAGGTAGCTCACATGACTTAGTACACGCGCAATTTCAACAGGGTTGTCACCACTTCAAACTGTATTTTAGTTACATTCTTTCATGGAGGTTGTCAGGGACGTCGACGCGCAAACTGAAACCATGAGTTCAGCACATGATTCTAGACCCCCGAGCGTAGAAATTTTTCATAATTACATAGTATAAAACAAAGTCGCCGAAATGTCTGTACGCTCATTACTTCCGAATGACTGGACCAAATTGGATCATTCTTTTTTTGTTGTGTTCGGTATTGCCAGGACAAGGTTTGTATGAAAGAAAATTTTGGAAATTCGGGCCGCTAAAAAACAAGCCAAGTGCGAGTCGGACTCGCACACGAAGGGTTCCGTACCACAAGGCATAAAACGCCGAAAAACGTTTCTTTTACACCCCTTTAAATTTTAACTTTATTTTGTTTTTAGTATTTATTTATTTATTTATTTATTTATTTATTAGGGACAAAAAACAGTTACATGATACAAAATACAGAAATATACTAAAATAAGATTAACAAACATGTAACCCACACCATTGTCCACGTTTTAACTAAAGGTTAAAAGTGCTAAAGACAAAAAAAGAAAGAGAAAAGTAAAACAAGTATTTGTTGTTAAAGCGGCAACAGAAACACATCATCTGTGAAAATTTCAACTGTCTAACTAGACAGACAGACAGACAGTGGAGCCTTAGTAATAGGGTCCCGTTTTTACCCTAGAGTACGGAACCCTAAAAACAGCTGTTTCATAGAAAGTGCAATAACTACGCGGTCTAAATGCATGGCAGAGTTAATTTTTCCCTGCCACCCTGTAATACATAGTTGTCATTTCAATATCATTTTTTGTAATATTGTCTTGCATTTAGTAATAATAATTTTATACTGGTTGATTGGGTGATATTTGGGTGATATACACGACATCACGCCTGTAAAACCAACGGATAAACGTATTTTCATTCTTTCTTTCTGAAATCTCCAAAAGGTTAGGCAGAGGTGTACCTACCTATGGCACACCCACAATTTGCCAGTTATATTTGAGTCCCATGTAATAAGGAGCGAGCCTATTTCCACAAATCCAGTCTCCAGGCTGCTACTGAGGAAATCCTGATAGAAAAACCCAATAACACTATTCCCGATCTGGGAATAGAACCCAGGATTTCATACTCGCGCGGTTTTATGCGATTAAAATAGGAATGTTATGACACAGTCCAACGTGGCGGGAACACACCAATAATTTCAATAAATCAACAAAGCTTGGACACGGTGCAATAAGCAAGAAAAAAAAATCGCCAAATCTCATAGTATAGGACCCTATTTCCCACGTGCGTGTATAGCCGGGGGGTGCACGCCTTAATTTCGGTAATCCCTGTGCGTGTCCGCGACCGATGACCACGCGCTTGGGATATTTTATATCGCGCATTTAGTAAAGTTCCAATCCAATAAAGGTTTATAATAAATCCACAGACTTGCTGCAATAATACATGAAAATGACGTCACTAATCCATCGTAAAGATATTGGCAACAAAATCGGTACGGAGTCGTTAATTCATTTTAAAAACGTTTATTTCTTATGCCATAAAGACTTCGGCACAGCCCTGCACTCTAATTGCGTAACACAATCTGAATCATTTTTAAGCATATTGCTAATCCATTGCTTTATATGTTCGAAAAATTTGTCTGCTCCACAACGTAAATAACGCAATGAATGTTGTTGAACTGTCAAAATGAAAGCCATTCCTACTGTTACTGTGTTACGCAATTACCCCTCTGTTCATTTTTATTTATTTATTTAAAATTACATGCACAACTTTTCGGAATTGAATCCCAAAGCAATTCATGTATTATACGATGCGAATTTAAGCGACAGCTTGTTATTCTAAAGGTCTAATATTCTATTCATAATCATCTTATTCTCAGCTGAAAGTCGTCTAAGCCCCTAGCATCACCACAGAGACTGATCCTGCACTTACCACATCCATACACCTCAGTAGGTGTATGGAAGTGGTAAGTGCAGGGTCGCCATTTTTAAGCAAATAAGTATTCCAAATTCAAAATATTGCAACTATTATTTTCCCGCTCCGCACAGCCCTGTCAGTGAGGTATGGGTCGCGCGGGGAGACGCGGCCGCCTTGACAGCGCTGCGCCGTTAATTCCTGAGCGCTGCCGCGGCCGATTGACAACGCGTTCGGAATTTATCGACGCGCACACTCGCCGACGACGCTGCCCCATTAATAGTGGTGGCATAGTGTCGATAACTTATGAGATAACATTGTTTGGTAGCGAAAGATTCTAAATGAAATGATATTGGTAGTTATGGAAGGAGTACGTATAAAAAATTAATTATAATTTCCAGCGACTTATACTTTACTTAAAAAAGCTACAGCTGTATAAAAGTTTATGTGAATAGGTACTCGTAAGGAAAATTGTTTTATTTATCTTAGCACATGTGGATGTAAAATTGACTTCAATTTCTAAGTAGACACGTGCTGTTTACAATACGCAGTTGTCTTTTGCAATGAGTTACTTTGTTACTAAGCAACGTCTTTACAACTATTCGATAACCTAAACCATCGATATCGATACCAAATTCCCCCGTACAGCCGTAACCGCGTCTCTGCGTTCAATCCCGAGTACATACCGCTTATATACCTGCCAGTACATAAGGGCACGCCTTTTAGGTCTAACTGCGTCTACCAGCTCCTGTCGGATGTTCAATGCACTGAAATGCGCACTAAGACTTGGTGAATATCACGTAATTATGTACCTAGAGGTACAGGACTTAGATCTGAAGATAGTTTGAAGCGGATTACGAAAATTAAGGTTTATTTTTGTCATCTAATCAAAGAAGATTTACTTATATTGTTACGTCAACATATGCTACCGTGACAAAATGTATGTCCTTCCCCAGGATGCTATATCTTTGCCAAATTTTCAAAATTCGCTCAGTTGTTTAGGCGTGAAAAGGTATACATATGGGTAAATATTATATGTATAGATGATGGTAGACCAGAAGTCAAGAGACCAACGATTTACTTGAGCTGCAATACCTAACCCGCTGACTTAGGCACTGACTGACGATAGAGGAGCATGGGATCGAACGTTGCCTGAATGTCGTCGACTGAATCCACTGCTAGCACAACACTGCCCCCCATAGTTAAAAAGACGTATCTAACAAAAAGTAAAAACGGGGAAATAAATGTTTTAATGAATGAAACGGAATTAGTATGTAAAATATTAATTTACTCGAAGACAGCAAACGATTTCCCGTTTCATTCATTAAAACATTTAAGTATTTACTTTTTGTTAGATACGTCTTTTTAACTATCGGGGGCAGAACAGCACAAGCATATTTAGCTTAGTGCAACCTCGAAAATACATCGTAGCGACTGATCTACTAAGCTATCGAAAGTGATGCAATTACTTTTAAAACGCAAAAGAAGAGTATAATGTGCGTGCGCTCGGAATAAAACGCCGTATGTGCCAAAACGAATTTACTCCATTTTTAACAAAATAAATGAATTAAATTTAAAACTACTTTGAGTAAACTTTGATATGATAATTCTCTATGTTTTAAAGTAAATTCCATTGAATAACTCTTAAGCGTTTACGCCTAGATGTCGAAAAAAGTAAAAAAAATAATATAACTTTGCAATTTTGTTTGTATCGATCAAAATTCATTGAATCGTGTTTTCCTTTTACACGATACCTAGACCTAAGAGTCAAAAACATATACCAAAATGTTAAATCCCTATTCCACATACTTAACAAGTTACACGAAATAGAAAAACCACATCTTTTCAATATATTGAAAAACATGTATAAATACAGGAATATCAGTAAGTAATGAAACCTAAATATGTACGATGAACGTCAAATTTCTTTAATAGATTTTCAACTTTATCTCTAAAGCATAAGGTTTAAAGTTGATTAGGAAAATTTGACAGTTTCGGGTAGCTTGATGTGCTGGAGTCTGTACATGCGCAAACTTACCCCCACTACGCCAAAACCTTGCCAAGTTACGTGTCAATGACATACACAGTTTGTATAGGTATACACACATGCATAAAAATAAGAGAAAAAAAACACGTTGAGGTAATCTATGTCCAGTCCAAGAGATCATAAAGACAAATGTATTTATGATAAGTCTGATACAACTTCACCTTCCCCTCATGTAGATATAACGCAAACATCACGAAGGCACGTGACTAAAGAAAACAAAGATCGATCATCCACAAAAGTTAAACAACGTAGCCATGGTCAAGCCTGGGATGGGTAACCACCGCGCTGTTTGTTTAAGACCCTCGTGTCTTGAAGAGCACGTTAACCGTCTGTTGCTATGGGGATATCTATTACAATCGTTAAGGATACCCCTAGCTAAGATACTGGGGTCTTCATTAGATGAAATGCGTAGGTCAAGCGGCAGTATCTCCTTGAAAAAATGCTACCACCAAAAACATTTTCATGTAAAATGTTGCCAAGACGAGACCATTATGGCTCACACTGGCAAATTTAAAAAAGTATACCTAACGTCTATCCAAAAGTATGTTGGCAATAGTGATGTTATTAAAAATATCAACTTTATTTCAATGGTAATTAAGTAGATTTCAGAGTGACTAGCACTATTGAAAAAGGTTTAAAAATATTTGAAATTGTAGCGTAAACTAAACTTTATTGTGTAGGAATTAAAGTTTTTTTTCCATTAATTCATATTTGTTTTGGCAGTAAATTTGCGAACGCAGATTAGTAATAGAGCTTTTCCCCAATTAGCTTGCTTACTTAGATAGACAGGAAGTCAGAACACGTAATCCTAATCATCATTAGGATCATCAAATCACATAACTAAGTCTCTATACAAAATTCGCGAAAGAATCGAAGTTCCTAAATCTCGCGAAACTTTTACGCCAAAAATCTTCTAGAACAAAAAACTATTTCTAACATAATTACAGCTGTCTTCCAAATAATCAAGGTTAATCTCGGTGCGACAGTGTTTTGTCACGAGCCGGTCAAGTTTCGGGAGACAAAAGTTCAGGAGTTTGCGTGACACAACTAAACTAATTACGGAAAGGATCGCCACACATGATGCGTTCTTATACTTTGAATATAGGTTTATATATATTATATAGGTTTTTTTGTGACTACTTTAAGTCACACACTGACTTAATACTTGTTATTTTTTTTAGGAAAATCGTCTACTTTTACAATGTTTGTAAATATGTGAGCACCATGTATCTACCACTTATTTCATTTATCTGTCATTGCTTCATTCTTAATTCTTTCACCTATTATGCCATAGTAATTTTATTCTAGGTGCATTGTCTCTACATATAATTAAATAATTAATTTAAAAAAATATTAATTTGCATAATTCATACGACTATAATCTGGAGATATTAAGGGAGAAGACATAGAAAAGTATTGACAACTAAATTAATTATTATGTCATACTGACCGATCTATGTCGGAACAGTATTTTTATCTCACGAAGCGACGACGAGCGCTTTACTTGTGGTAACCAATTGTACAAATACGCTTTGAATGTGTGCGTGAAGTATCGGCACACCGAGAGCTCCAGCGCTTACACACACATACCAAGAGCTCCAGCGCTTACACACACATACCGAGAGCTCCAGCGCTTACACACACATTCACAGCGTGTTTGCACACTTGATAACCATAAGTAAAGCGCGCGTCGGTGCGTGACATAAATATACTATAACACAAGAATGCATCAGGCCTTTTTTTGTCTACGAAAAGCAGCAGATCTGAAGCTCAAGTCTCGTAATTAAAAACGTTCGAAATCTTGTCGCAATGCCATCTCAGCTGTAGCTGAGCTTGTGTACATGGAAAAAGTAGGGCAATTACAATTAGACTTATCTTTGACAGAATGAGACAGATCAGACTCTGAAAGTTTTTAAAATTACGGGAATTGCCCCTCTCTCTGGGGGCCTAAAAAGGCCACTTTGTCAAAATCATAAAAGGATAACATAATGGACAGTTAACCGTTATGTTAATCGTTTCAAATCCCATTGGTAAAGCATTTTTCAGTTATTTTTTTTGTCTGTGCTAAAATACCAATCAATCCAATCCAAATCCAATCCCAATCTCTTTGATTATACCTACGTAGTGCAGCGAAAAAAAGAAAAACACGGACTGTCTTCGCCATATTACGATTTATAATGTTATCCTTTTATGATTCTCCAAAGTGGCCTTTTTAGGCTAGTGACTTTTTAGACTATGTAGGGTGCTTCCCTAACATAAGTAATGTCAATGCAGATGTAAATTAATGTCAAACTTAAACTTAAATGCAGAAAATGTCAATGAATGCTCAACGGGATGAATCTAAATAAAAAATGCAAGTTGTCCGACTCAAACCACGTCTAATTGAACACTAAAATGTAATATACATGAAGTGCATGGAATAATGCAATATGTCAGTGTCAATGCATTGCCAAATGTAGGTCGCGTCCAAAGTGCAAATACGCGAGCCTACTGGCTAACTTATTGTCATAAATATATTTTAAAACCCATGTACGTGCACCGTACATATTGCCACAACACAGAAAGAGAATAACAAATTATAACAATCCCAAAGTATGTATTTCTATTATGATAAGAATGTAAAAAATAATGTAAACAATGTAAAAATGCAGGAATCTAATGTAAGTATGATTAATTGACGACTACTATTAAGAAATATAACTAAAGTCTATAAATAGAATGTCACTATAATAATAAATTAGCACACTTCACTATGTTTTTCAGTGTCAAATTTCACTTCACTTGAGGTAGGGTTAGCACTGATCTAAAGTTTTGACAGAGCTCGCTCAAGGTAGACCAAGCTGCATTGTTGTTCCTTGGTCAGATTTGAAGGCTTTGATGGCTAGTCAACTTTATTTCTGGGATAGTAAAATGCCATAGTTGCAGGAGCTACTGTATTGTATGGTCTTTCTTATCAAGGCCTTTATAAAGAAAGATACGGTGTAGCAATACTGTTAGCTGTTAACGTTTATATCGTTTGTCCAGTCTGCCTCATATCCCCGATTGTTCTAAGCACAACTCGGAGCTGCATCGATGCAGTTAGCGGCCATGTCTCGCTTAATGTATTGAGCAGTGCATGTAATGGCAGTATAAAAGAAAATGGACTACAAAGGTTAACAACGGACATGAAACTGTATGTGAAACTATCACAGTTTATATTGAGGAGACGCGTGGAAATTATGTTTGCAAGAGTTGCTGGCAAACTTAGCGTAAAACTGCTGTGTATGAAAGCAATCACTGTAATGTATTGGATAGCTGCGATCCATTACTTCTTATATTTAACTAGGGATGTACTCTCATATTACATACATTCATTTTTGTTTATACTAAACCCGAAAAGGGGTCATTGTACTCATAATTTTGAACAACATTTTCTATGGGACCAACCTTGAAATCGCGAAAAAAAATCAGCTGTTCCATACATTTTGTCGATTTAAGTGAACACAAATGTATGGAACAGCTGATTTTTTTTTTGCGATTTCAAGATTGGTCCCATAGAAAAAGTTAAACCAGACTTGGCGTAGAACAAAGGGACTTTTTATCGCAGGAACTTGAAAATTGTACACATGTGCAAAGTCACGGTTAAAGCTTGTACAATATTCCATACGAACAAGCATCAAATCGCTCACATTCGCATCTTTCTCAGTACGGCCGAGCCTCAGGGCAAGAGGGAACGAAGGCACAAGACGACGACCACCGTCCATCCCTCCAAGAAGGGTGCCACCCTAGATGGAAGGGTTTCGCGTATGAATAACCGCTTTCAATAATATTAGGGAACTCTGCGATATACTGGTATTATTTTGTTATAATTATAATTGTCTTAGCGATGCAGATGACAATGTTCGCTTCATTTTACTTGATGTTTGAATATTTAGTACTCAAAAGATTGTAAGTATGTTATATTTGTAAGTAATGAGTGCAATAAGAACGGCTTCTTATGAAAATAAATACATACCCCTTTATTTATAAACGTTGCTTAAGAGCCTATACTACCTCAGCTAAAATTCACTCTTTATCTCGCTCGCACGATACTGCTCGCGGAATGTGTGAAAGCGAGACAGAGTGCGATGCTGGGCGGGAGGCAACGCCAATAGTTTAGGTATTTGCTTTTTACGGTGAAAATAAAGGTGATTCCAAAAAACTATCTAACATAAGACCTGCTTTATAGTTAGTTCAGTTAGTATGCAAAGTTTAATGATCTTATTTGAAGTATTTTTTGAATACCAGCGGTTTATTGTTCGGTTTGGAGGTAACTTTGGATTTTTTTTCTATCGAGAAAATGTTATGGAATTGTGTTTTCGTCTAACATAAGACCTTACATTAATCCTCAACTTTAGCATATATTTATTTCAAAATGAATGCTGCAGTATTTTCGACATAACGGAGGATCATGCTAAGCCATTTGAGGTAGTATAGGCTCTTAAAGCTTACAGCTTTACACCTTTACCGGCTTAAAACTCTGGCAGCATATTTGAATGAAGAGTTCATTCAAATATGCTAAAATTAAACAAAGGAAATTGTATCACCTATTAAATTGCATGCTAGGCGGACCACACAGTAGTAGCCCAATTATGGCAAATAAGACACAATTGTATTTCTATTGTTATAAATCAAATTTTAGCTTATGTTATTAGAGCGAACCGCGTCACGCGACGGGGCGCTGATAACGCGCCGTTACGCGTGATTTTTTCATACAAATTCAGTAAAAACGCACTTTCACGCGTGGAATTTGGTTCTGTTTCCCGCACCCAGTCGTGTGGCGCGTTGTAGTATCTGTTATGCCTTACTCATCAGTCTTTTTTATCACCAAACCGATTTAAAATATTCGAAAATCCTCCATTAATGCTAAGCAGATTTGCATCTACCTAACGTGGCATCACAGGGCCGGGCTAAGATGGGTTATCCACCGGTCATCCCTTCTCACTGTCTAAGTTACACCTTTACCCTCTTATTACAAAACGAAATCTAACTTTGGTTCTAGCCTAAATCTTTGAGCTAGTATTTGTATTTTGAACTTTATTTCGATCTAGACAAAAGTTCTAAATACTAAAATCACAACTTAGCACCGAACTAAGCTGTCTTATTGTATAAAGAAATGCATTTATATAATAGTAAGGTTCTTAATTCAATAACTGACTCGGTGGTTTAAGCTTGATCTAACTAAAAACCTTGTTTTGTACTAAGGGGGTCAGTGTTCCTGTGTTAGGCTGGACCAACATACATAGATAGACCTAGATAACGCAAGTACACGATCTATATGAAAACCATGCGTGCCATTTTTTTACTACCTACTCACAAGCACTATTTAGTAATGGGAAAATCAAATCGAATCAAAGACGCCACGTGCGGTACCCGTCTTGTCCCACCCCCGGGGCCTAGCGCCAGCCGCCAGCGCTCACGCTTACCCCGCCAGCAGTACACAGGACTGAGAGCGAAAGTGGCGGATTACGATTTTTGTACGTAAGCTGGTGAGATTTTTGGCACGCGAAGTAGTTGCTCTTGCGTTATCTAGGTGTATTATATCTGTGGGCTAGACTAAGTGGATAGCAGAATTGAATAGTAGCATTCTAAATTAGAGTCGCTTCTCATGTCTGTTTGTGTGACCGCGTTGTTCTACTGAAACTACCCAAATGATTTTGGTGTGGTTTTCACTAACATTTAGAGAATTTATTTCGGAAGGTTAATGTGCATAATAAATTAATGTTAAACTTGCATAGATTACAGAAATCTTGATTTTTCGTTTGGTCGTTAAAACCGTGTGAATCAGGGGCGGGTTGCTAGTATTTTATTTTCTGAAGTTGTGGCCATTGTAAACAAAGAAATGCAGGGTAAGTAAGTAATTAACCGCTCGCGTGTCCCGCATCCCAAGGTTACGTCATCACAAAGTACCTAACATTTTTTTCGACGCGCCGCGGGGCGCCATCGCCACTCATACACGACTCGTACAGAAAAAAATTCTATGGACCGCTGTTAAACTAATGGCTGTTTCTTTAAGTGGATAGACCAGGGTAGATTATAAAACTTGTTTCGTAACTTTAAGAGACTTAGATTTATCTTCTATATAGGTACCTACGCTTTGGAATGGGCAACTAGCTTCATCTTTCTGACTGACCGACCCCTTGACAATTCAAAAGTGCCTGTAATTGGTTTAATTGAAATAAATGCTTTATGTTTGAGTTTGCACACCTTTCAAATTTTGGAACGCTTGGTAAGTAAACTATTGATGTACCCGATTACTTACGTAGAATCTATTATTTCTTATGTATACATTATTGGAACTGAAAATCTGTTGCAAAAAAAACTTAATTAACTCAACTTATAAAACCCAATCAACTTTGAACTTGCCATGGCCAACATTATCCAAGTATTTAGGGGAGTAACCCGTGGGAGTAACGAAGGGGAAATCGCTTTGAAAACCTAGCCCAAATCAAAACGTCCGGACCAGGTACAAGCACAGTAGGAAGTAATATGTTTCCTTGGACATTATATACAGAGATATTATACTAGATGTGATGATAAATGATAAATGATTTTTATTTCTGTAAGTAGGTTTGTACAAACACTTTTACACGTCAATCATATTTTTTTTTAAACTAGATGAGGTCGGCGTTTCCTAACTGACTATTCTGAGAAGAAAGGCCGAAACAAACTCAGAAGTCACAGTCTCTTTTAAAGTCCAGACAAAATCTTGGTCAGATCGTGTGAAGACCATGTAGATTGGTGTCTGAAATGGTCTTTTGAGGAAAGAACCACACAGATTGAGCGGACCTGTCCAATCAGTGCACGCATTTGTCAAAAATCGTGCAGCTCAACTCAGAACTTGAGGAGCTCAACGATTCGACGAACAATACCAAAGACAGGACATTTGGGTAGGCCGCATAACTACTCAAACTGCCAGATCATGATTAAAACTAAGAAGGAAAAAAGAAATGACCCACATAGTCCTCACATTCACAATAATTAAATAAGAAATAATAATAAAAATTACTTACAAAGTAAATATTCATGTCATTGTCTAAATAAAATTCATCAATGTCAATGTGTATATAAAAAATCCGGACATAATCTTTGAGGACCATGTAGATTAGTGTCTGAAATGGTCTTTTGAGGAAAGAACCACACAGATTGAGCGGACCTGTCCAGTCAGTGCACGCATTTGTCAGTAACCGTGCAGCTCAACTCAGAACTTAAGGAGCTCAACGATTCGACGAACAATACCAAAGACAGGACATTTGGGTAGGCCGCATAAACTACTCAAACTGCCAGATCATGATTAAAACGAAGAGAGAAAAAACAAAAAATTACCCACATAGTCCTCACATTCACAATAATTAAAATCATATAATACTTTATACAGTAAATGTACATGTCATTATTTAAGTAAATTGATACTTAAAAAAAAAAGAAAATTATTAAAGTGTAAAATAGCAAAAATAAAAACAACATTCTAAACCTATTGGAGCAGCTCAATCCCAAGCCTTTTTGTCCTCAATATAGTCTTTTACAGTATAATAGGCTTTCTGACATAGTTTTCGCTTTATAAAAGATTTGAATTTATTACGGCTTAGTTCTTGAATGTGGCTAGGAAGTTTATTATAAAAGCGTATACATTGGCATCTAAACGAGCCACCTATTTTTTTGAGCCTTGTTGTAGGAACAACAAATTTGTGTTTGTTCCTAGTATTTATGTTATGGATATCACTGTATTTTTTAAACAGATTAATATTTTTATGTGCATACAAAAGATTATCATAAATGTACTGAGAAGGCACAGTCATTATATTAATCTCTTTAAATTTGTCTCTGAGGGAGTGTCTGGGACTTAATTTATAAATGGAACGAATTGCCCTTTTTTGTAAAATAAAAATTGTCTGAATATCGGCGGCATTTCCCCACAACAGAATACCGTACGACATCACACTATGAAAATAACTAAAGTATACTAAACGGGCTGTCTCTAAATCAGTTAAATCACGAATTTTCCTAACGGCATATGCTGCAGAGCTAAGCTTTTTTGACAATTTATCTATATGGGGGCCCCATTGAAGCTTGGCATCCAACGTTAAGCCTAGGAATACTGTGGTATCTTCAGGTTTCAACTCTTCATCCTTAATGAGAACACTAGTTTCTACTTGTCTAACGTGGGGTATGGTAAACTTAATACATTTCGTTTTTTTTCCGTTAAGAAGTAGGTTATTGACATTAAACCAGTTAACTACTTTTGCAAGGGCGTTATTTACATTGTCAGTAACCAGCTGCTGACGTTTGAGTTTAAATAAAAGTGAAGTGTCATCTGCAAACAACACTATATCATGTTCATCCCTTATGAGGTAAGGCAAGTCATTTATATAAATAATAAATAAAAATGGGCCGAGAATTGAGCCCTGGGGGACCCCCATTCTTACTACAGATCCGGGTGACCTTTTTCCGTTAACATCAACTCTCTGAATCCTATCACTTAAGTAAGAAGTAAGAAGATCCAGAGAGGCGTTCCGGATTCCGTAGTGGTGCAGTTTCCTGATTAATGTTTCATGAAGAACACAATCGAATGCCTTGGACAAATCGCAAAAGATGCCCAAAGCATCGCATTTGTCCTCCCATGCATTATAAATATGTCCTAAAAGTTCAACTCCTGCATCGGTAGTCGAACGACCCCTTGTAAATCCGAACTGTTTGTTATGTAGTAATTTATTTTTATTAAAAAATCTTTGCAATTGATTTAAAATAAGTTTTTCAAAAATTTTACTAAAGGTAGGTAGTACTGAAATAGGTCTATAATTAGTAGGGTCTGATGTACTACCCGATTTAAACAACGGTATTATTTTACTGTTTTTCATAAGATCAGGAAACTCACCACGGTCAATACAATTATTAAATATAACAGCTAAAGTAGGTGCTACAATGTCTATAATCGACTTAGCAACATCCACAGAATTACCCCATAGATCTGCGGTCTTTTTAACATTTAACGTGTGAAAAGTTTTAATTATATCTTTACAAGTTACATATTGGAAGTGAAATTCAGAATCGCAAACTGGAACGTTTTCTTTAAGTAAAGACTCTGCAGCAATGGGTGATGAGTTAAGAGATTTAGTAGTTGATACGGGAATCTCTGCAAAGAAATTTTCAAAGGCCGCGGCGACTTGACAATCTGATTTAATTATATTGTCATCAATAACAAGGCTGTAGTCACTACTTCGGGTGCATGACCTTCCCGTTTCGCTATTAATGACATTCCAAGTCGTTTTAATAATGTTACTACTATTTTTAATTTTTGAACTCAAATAACGTGACTTGGCAATACTACAAACTTTTTTAAATATTTTAGAATAATTCTTAACATATAAATTAAATTCAGCAGTGTTTATACAAATCCGTTCTTCATATAATTCATAAAGTCGTTTTCTACTTTTATGTATACCAATGGTGGCCCAGTCACTGAAGGAAGCAATACTATTAACCGATAATGTTTTTGGAATAAATGTGTTATCAAATTGTGTGCAATACATATTAAAAAAATCATTATATTGTTGATTAGGGTCATCATTAGTGAACAAAAGTGGTAATTTACCCATGAGTTTAGTTTTAAATGTTTCCAAGCGATTAGTTGTTTTTGGATTAACAGTGATATCTTTTTTAGTAACTTTTTTGTTTTTATTTGGAATAGTGATTAATTGTCCACAATGATCTGAGTCTATTAGGTTAATAATGTCTTTGTGGGTTGGTATAACATCTGTATAAATGTTATCTAGGCATGTGGCACTAGTAGGAGTTATTCTAGTGGGCTCCAAAAATTGGTTTGCAAGATTGTATGACTGAAACAAACTTATAATTTTAGTACTTAACCCAGAATTTTCTAACAAATTAACATTAAAATCACCACAAATGATGATGGACTTGTTTGTATTACAGATTTTGTGCAACACTTCATCCATAACTTTTTCAAAACAATCATACAATCCTGAAGGAGGTCTGTACACACTTAATATAATGAACTGCTCCAATTCTATACAGGCTATTTCAATTGTCCGTTCAACAGAGAGGCTCACAATATCCTTTCGGTCTTTAAACTTAAGCTGGTTATTTATTAAAATTAATGAGCCACCATGTATAGCATTTACTCTGCTGAATGAACTACCAACCTGGTGATTACTAAAATTGAACATGAACTGGTGACTTTTAAGCCAATGTTCTGTCATACAAAGAATATCTATATTGTAACAATTCAGGAATAATTCTACTTCTAAGTCTTTGTTTGAAAAACCTTGAATATTTTGATGCACCAGATTGATACTATTTAATTTTTTTACACTTTCATTTGACTTATTTACATTTTTGCAAGAGGTTGCCTCTATTGTCTTAATTTCTAATTTAAATGATTAATGTCAATAATTTCAACCAAATTATTACCAGAGTAATTTAAAAAGTCATTGCATTGCTCAATAGGAGCAATTTGTTTAGCCAAATGTTTGGCTGAAATAGAAAAAAAATATGATAGCGACACAGCTATCTGTCTTTTTTGATAGTTAGAAAGATAGTACATAACAATATTATATCTATCTTTTGTCAAATATAAATTATTACCAACATAATAGTTAGTATCAATTAACTGGAATAAGTTATCATTATATGTCAAATTGTGCAATGTCATGTTTATATCAAATCTTAAGTTATTTTCTTCCTGTGGCAAACTGTTACTGTAAGGTAATGTAAACAAAACAATTTTTCTTAAGCTAAGGTTGCACAATGTTCTATGATATTGGAGCAATTCTCCTTTATTTAAATTACCCCTATTTCCCATAAATATTAATAAAGTTGTTTCCTGTTTAAAGTTACATTTAACAATTGCTTTCATAATATCAAATAAAGAACAACCAGGCATACAGTAATTTATTATTGAGTGTCCCGGATATTCATCTGTCAACAAGTGACCTAACTCCTTTCCAATCTCATCACAAAATAATATAATATCATGATTTACAATTTCTTTAGATGGTATAATGGTACTATCAACAGAGGGAATTGCCAAATCAACACAAGGCTGCGGTAATGTGGTATTGCATGCCGATAATGAATGGTCTGGTGTAGGTACATTGGATGGTGTTTGACAGCGCTCACAGCTGTTCGTTTGTGAGTTCACCAGCTCATTCATTGCCAACACATATTCCCTCATTAGATCTTCAGAGGTATTATATTTGTTAGTCATTGATCTTAGTTTCTCCTGCAGCTGGTCAAGTTGAGATTGCAAGTCCTGTGTGTCAATGTTGTATTTCCTAGTACTTTGCTCCAGATTAAAAGAATACATATCTAGCTGTTTAAGTAGATTTAACCTTTCCCTATTAAGTTTAACATTTTTAATAAAGAACTTTTGTCTTTTTACCATTTTTGGGTTTTAACAATGTATTTATTAATTTTGATGTACTTTTTAAGTTTATTTTTACTAGTGACTACCCTCACTGAATTACATGATTTTGATTCATCATCACCTGTCAAATCAATAGTGGGGTTTATGGCAGAAACCATTGACGGGGCAATAGACACCAACTCATTGAACAGACTTTGATTCAGCGAGGCGGTGATGTTAAGGTTTGTAGTCTCAAGTTGTGTAATCTGACTTTGAGCCTCATGTAGCTGCTGTTGTAATAAGTGTTTGTGGCTAAGAGCTTGTTCATACTCTACGCTACACTGGCTGAACCCGTCCACAACAAGCTGAAGTCTATCCCGTTCTTCTATGGCATCAGTGTATTGAGTATATATCTGAGCCATTTCAATTTTTAACTTCCTATTCTTTTCATGGGCATCAAAGAGCACCCTTTCATTGTCATCTATTTCCTTAATTAGTTGGTCACAGGACTCCTTTGACGCCTTTAAAGCGCTCAAAGCCTCATTGAGTTTGGACTCTTCGAGGCGAGCACGGGCGCTGCGAGTCATAATCATGATTAAAAGTAAGGAAGCGAAGCGACAAGAAATAAGAATAGAGAAGGTTGTTGTGGCAGCAGTTGAAAAGGTGATTAGTTTAAAAGGAAAATATATAAGTCAATGGGAAAAATAAAATTTAGATGTAAATAAAAGGAGTTCTGTCACCAAACCTAAGTAAGGTTATGTTTACGTTCAAAGGTCATTGGCATCAAGTAGCCTTACTAAAAGTGAACAAAGTAGGTAATTGCTGGTGTAATTGAACTAATTGTAGTACGTAAACTAACTAATAGCAAGTAAAATATAAAGTATTGTACCTGATATCAAGATGACAATGCAAGTTTCCTTGTGCCGGCAACTGTCACCGATTTACATTGAATTATGTGACTGTCATACTGAACTTCAAAGTTCGAAATATCGATGTACGGTATTCAGAATGTTTACAAGTACGAATTACGTGAGTTCGAAGGTACGCTATGACGAATTACTTAATTTAGAATGTTCGTCATCGCGAAGTACGGAACTTCGAAAGTTTGCTATGACGAATTACTTAATTTAGAATGTTCATCATCGCGAAGTACGGAACTTCGAAAGTTTGCTATAACGAATTACTTCATTGAGAATGTTCATCATCGTGATGTACCGAACTTCGGAAGCTTGCCATGACGAATTACTCAATTTTGAATGATCATTATCGAGAACCAAAGTGTAGGCACTGCGTTTATACACACATAGTATATTTATGCATACGGCCCCGCGAAGCGGGCCTCCGTCGACATAGGATGCAAGAGCGAGCCAGGGGCACCCCGAGATTAGGTTTGGTTAGGTTACTTTAAACCCTTTACACAGAAATAGGGGCCCCGCCAAGCGGGGCTCCGTCGACATAGGATGCAAGAGCGAGCGAAGGGCACCCCGAGGTTAGGTTTGGTTAGGTTAATTTCCCCCCCGGTGGGTTCCCGCATTGTCGAGGCGGGGGGGCTCAGTAGCCGTGGCTTGGACACCCACGGTGAAGCGAAGAGGAACCCGAGGAGGGGCCGCTCGTCAGGGCTTTTGCCGACAAGCCGACGACGTAGCGGCCAACATGTAGGTTGCGGTGCCGCTTGGGCGACATCGCAACTGAAGCGGGCCGCGATGTCGTATCGGAGGCATCGCGGCTGAGGGTTGGAGGCCGCGGCGGGAGAGAAGTGCCGGTATTACGGTGCGCCGCTCTCCCTACCTTCCGCGGCCTTAACGGGGTCGCCACCGTTCGATGGCGGACGCGGTGGGGCCGCAGGGGAAGAGGAGTGTTGGTATGACGTTGGCCACTCTCCCTATCCTCTGCGGCCGAAAATTGGCAGGCGGCGGGGCCAATGACCTGACCCGTCGCAGGGGGACCAAGGGTGGCAGAGACGGGTTCGTCTGGCGCCCATGTGCTGGTTTGGTCCCTGAGGTGGTCACGCCGTGCTATGTGTTCTGGTGCGCCGGTGATGGGGAGTACTCCCCGGAGGAGGGTCCGGTGACGGACAGCCGCGGCGGGTTCACGGATGAGTGCTAACGCGTGCCCGTGTTCCCGCCATAAGCGGCAGAGGAGGACACCGTGGAGTTTTAGTGGGTTAGAGTCCCACATAACTGCACTATCTCCCCGTGGTAGTGCAGAATGCATGAGCATTTCTCCACGTTAAAAAACAATATATGGTTAGGTTAATTTAAACCCTTTACACAGAAATAGGGGCTCTGCGAAGTCGGCCGCGGTTCGCGGGGCCGTATGCATAAATATACTATTTGGGCATAAACGCAGTGCCTACACTTTGGTTCTCGATAACGATTATTTAAAATTGAGTAATTCGTCATGGCAAGCTTCCGAAGTTCGGTACATCGCGATGATGAACATTCTCAATGAAGTAATTCGTTATAGCAAACTTTCGAAGTTCCGTACTTCGCGATGATGAACATTCTAAATTAAGTAATTCGTTATAGCAAACTTTCGAAGTTCCGTACTTCGCGATGACGAACATTCTAAATTAAGTAATTCGTCATAGCGTACCTTCGAACTCACGTAATTCGTACTTGTAAACTTTCTGAATACCGTACATCGATATTTCGAACTTCGAAGTTCAGTATGACAGTCGAATTATGTACACTTAATTTGCACTAGCTATGTGAATCTAACACAAAATACACATTATTATCATAATTACTTGAAGAGTAATTGGAAAATAGGCCTAAAAAACAATGAAATATAATATTTAAGATAAAAATTTCGAGAACAAATTCTAAACAGCTGTTAGCTGTAGTGTTGCCACAGGAAAAAAAAAACTGTGACTCAAGAAACTCGAGACTGCAACAAACTCACCTGAAACTATAATCGAATTACGATACTGTAATGCTATTCTGTAAATATCCGTGAAAACTTAGGTAAGTGAACTTAAAGTGAGCTGTCAATAGTGTCAATCCCTACTAACTATCAGTCAAAAAACCGCTCCAGCCTTTTAGCCATTACTATACCACTGTTGGGCAAAGGCCTCTCTACTCTCTTTCCACCTTTCTCTGTCCAGAGCTGCCAAGGATCAAACTTCGTCAAAGGAATCCAGCTCATCCCGCCATCTCCGTCGATCGTTAGTTCATATCCAAAAGGGAAAATAATAATGAACTATTAAAAATACAAATAGCCACACACAATACGCACGTCCGTCCGCTTCAAAACAAAATAAAAGAATAATGACAACGCGTGCGGCGTAGCATGTCCTGCGTCCTGCGTCTGCTACGAAAGCGTAGCAGTCGTAGCAATGACATCACCGAGTAAGCTGTTTCGTAGCACTAGTGCTACAACTTTTTATAACGCGCTGCACAGAACGAAATGACGGAATTGAATGGAGATGCTTGGCAAGTATAGGAAAGTTAATAAATTAAATGGGTGTTCGACTATCAAATACCCATCAATTATTTTGGATGTCAACGAAAATAATTTTATTGGCACGCTTGTGCCCCTTATTTATCAAACTATAAGTGCTTGGCAAGACTGGGGCGCGGGCGCGAGGCGGGCGCGGGTGCGGGAACGCGCGCGGGTTGCCTGTTCGCACTGGACCGCGGCTGCGTTCTGCGTGTTGTCGTGTCCAGTGTTTGTCAAAATATAAAATGGATGAAGAAGCTTTATTTTTACTAGACAAAAGCTCGAACTAGTTTGAGAACCGGGGTCCACGTGCGGGTAACCCGCGCCTGCGCCGCGCACCCACTGCGGCTACTTGTATGAACGAGCTATGGCGTGAGTTGCCCGCACGCTACCGCACCCGCGTGCCCACTATGGACACTCAAAGGAAGTTCATATTATGTTTGAGTTCGCCGCGCCGCGTCCGCCCCGCGCCCACGCTGCCAGTCTGGCCTAAACTGGTCTGGTAAAATAATCTATAAATATCACACAAAATTGTGTCCAAAATGACAACCGAACAATAGCGGATAGACATTTGAATAACAACCAACAAACATCATCTAAAAGTATACAAAATATTTATATGTCCGTAAGGATTGAGGAGCCACATCAGATTTTTTAAATCTGATCTCACCATTATTTAGCAGCAATGTAGCTTATTTTGCAGCACGAATTCTAGATTTAGCAGCAAAATATATCACTAGTTATTTTAATGCAAAAGTGGCTCCTCAATCTAAATGTTTGAATTGAGGAGCCACCTGGAACTCGATAAGTAATAGATGAATATTTATGAAAATTTTGCATCATTTAGCAGCAATTTTGCATATTACCGTCTAAAAATTTAGGATCTGTAGCGCTAAAATAAAAGAAAATACAATACTTTTAATATGGCTCCTCAATCTAAACTCAAGAGGTGAATTTCTATTGGATGTGAGCGATCAATTAATATATTCGACATATTGATCATTTAGCAGGTGTTGTGTTTGTTTTTGCAGTATAGGAGTAAAATAGTAAAACAGAGTAAATTTTGTATATGAACGCATTTTCTTTGGCTCCTCAATCCTGACGTTCTAATTATATATGTTTGACTGTAGCCACCTGAGATCTCAACGGAATCTAAAGTCAAAGATACTAACATTTAGCAGAAATGTCTGCTAAATATATCTGCACAGTTCAGCAATGTATATATTTTGGATTCTGAAAAAACAATACTTAACTATTTTCTTGTAAATTCAGTGTGTAGGGTGACCACATTTTGGGGGTAGGTACCTATAATAGTTATTTGTGCAACAAGAGAGCAAAGTCGTTTTTTGCTGCGAGTTCAAGATTGAATCACGAGCGTAGCGAGTGATTCTAAAGTTGAATCTTGAGTGTGGCGAGGGATTCAAAGGCACGAGATGCAAAAAACTTTGCTCTCGTAACACTTTCAGTCTATCAAAAAGTACTGTGTGTAACACACATAACTTTTCACTTCAGCACCGAGAACACTTTCCCTGCGTTCCGAGATAGGGAAATAATCGATGTGAGCGTGCTTAAACCCGTACCGAATTAGCGTGAGCGCGATAACGACGTCCCGGAATCGTCATATATGACGTCATGACATGCGCCATCTTGCGATAACGCCGACCATGCCCTAGAATAATATCACCGTGAGCGCTGTCAAAAATGACAGTGTGTGTGTGAGGATGTGTCAGTGTGTGTTTTGTTTTGATTTGCATCTTATCATAAAATTAAACTAACGTGGCATTTTCGAAATTGTACTTCTGGCTGATAGTCGCCACCTAACCAAAGAAGAAGAAATGTGGTGTTTATACAAAGACATACTGTAATAATATCGTTTTTACATTGAGTAAGCACTGTGAGCGCGTTCACGATCGTTCCGAATTGTTGACAGCTCTCAGCTGTCATAATCGTAATATCTAAATCGGAACGCATGTGAGATAATGTGAGCGATTATAGCTAATTCGGAAAGCGCCCTTTGTAAGGCGTGTTCGGAAATAGCACCCATGATATTTTATTATTCAAAATATATTACGTAACATTATTGAAACTAGAAATAAATATTTACAGGTTAAATATCAGTTTTATTTGCAGTAAATACTTATTCTTATGCAGTAAATAAAAATTCAATAAATTACATTAAAAGACATAATTATCTTTTTGCAAAATTTCTTTAATTGGTACGAAATTCCGAACGTGTTTGTCTTGGAGGTCGAATTCAAAATCGGAACTTCGAAAGGGCTGGTCTTTGCTTTGTCTCTCTCACTTTCTAATGGCGGGAAAGAGATAGAGTGTGAATGTTTCGAATTGTATGATTAACCCAAGGCTGAATAAGATATTCGCGGCTAAAAAAAGGATTTGATAACCTGTTTTCAATGTAAGTACATTTGTGCCGACTATTGTTATTTTTTTTACATTTATTTATTTAATATGTAGTATGTTTGGGTTCGAAGTTTACAAATTAAAATACATAAGTACTACGGTCGATTCTTAAAATAGACCAAATTGAAGCACTTTAATGTTCTAAAATATTTGTTAATAATAATACCAGAATTTGTAATGTTTCCGAATAAATCATATAATAAGTAGGTGCTATAGAATTTATTCCTGCAACTATCGAAACTGGCATAGGCCACTACAAATGTCACTATCTTACACCAAAAGATGAAACGTTCTGTTACGATGATTACGATTCTAAAATTCGTATAAGTACTAATCAGCCAATATTCATTCATTCTATAACTTATAGCGAATTTGATTGCTAAATAACCAATAGGTACGATAGATATAATATGTTATGGAAATATAAATTTATTAAATTACTTATCCTGGTTTCATTAATACGAGTATAATATGGTCACCCTACACACTGAATTTACAAGAAAATAGTTAAGTATTGTTTTTTCAGAATCCAAAATATATACATTGCTGAACTGTGCAGATATATTTAGCAGACATTTCTGCTAAATGTTAGTATCTCTGGCTTTAGATTCCGTTGAGATCTCAGGTGGCTACAGTCAAACATATATAATTAGAACGTCAGGATTGAGGAGCCAAAGAAAATGCGTTCATATACAAAATTTACTCTGTTTTACTATTTTACTCCTATACTGCAAAAACAAACACAACACCTGCTAAATGATCAATATGTCGAATATATTAATTGATCGCTCACATCCAATAGAAATTCACCTCTTGAGTTTAGATTGAGGAGCCATATTAAAAGTATTGTATTTTCTTTTATTTTAGCGCTACAGATCCTAAATTTTTAGACGGTAATATGCAAAATTGCTGCTAAATGATGCAAAATTTTCATAAATATTCATCTATTACTTATCGAGTTCCAGGTGGCTCCTCAATTCAAACATTTAGATTGAGGAGCCACTTTTGCATTAAAATAACTAGTGATATATTTTGCTGCTAAATCTAGAATTCGTGCTGCAAAATAAGCTACATTGCTGCTAAATAATGGTGAGATCAGATTTTAAAAATCTGATGTGGCTCCTCAATCCTTACGGACATAATATTTATAGCGCGAATACATTGCAAATTGGAGCGTGCTTGGCGAGAATTTGCTGCGTAGGTAGGAGTGACACAGCTCGCCTACACGTACCTACGCGCGTACCTGTGACCTATACCAGGGATCTAGTGAAAAGGACAGATAGGCCGCCCACGCATGTGTATTAATAAAAGTATGATATGCGGGCTATTTCCGTATTTTAAGTTAGTGTAAAAATAGTGATAAAAAAGTACGTTCAAGAATTAAAAACAAAAACATACAAGCAAATATATGGAATTGAAAACTTGCACGCGGGGGTGTTCTGGCAGTAACGGGTGCCTTATAGCTTTATTTTTATTTTATTTTAAAAAACGTTGCCCCACACTAGGAATTTCTCCCGTATCATGGGTGCGTTTCAAACATTTAAACTCACATACACAAACAGCCAGACCCGGAACAACTACTTGTAGGTCATACAAATATTTGTTCCGTGCGGGAATCGAACCCGCGACACGCAGCGCAGCAGTCAATCGCTTAACCACTGCGCCAACCGTGCCGTCAAACTTTTACAACACTATGTCCCATCCAGTGGGTCATGTTTCCGTTTCCCGGTAACGATGAATACCGCGACTCCTAATGTCTTCATTAGTATTCAGATTTACCTACGCACGCAGGTAGTTTGTACCGATACCGGTCGGTAGTGGTGTGTCGTGGTCAGCTGTGCTAAGTTGTCGTTGGGGTCATGTTGGGGTCATGTTGGGGTCATGTTGGGGTCATGTTGGGGTCATGTTGGGGTCATGTTGGATCGTGTATGTTGGCTCTTACTTGTGTTTGATTACGGTTTGGGTCAATAGGTGTTTTATTTAGGGTACATATGTAATTAATGTATAAGCACAGATGAAGATATTTGTAAAGTGTGAGATTTTTATACTTTCACATTTTTGTACTTTCATATGCATTTAGTAAAAAGCTGTTATTTTCACATTATAAACAGACACTTAAACTTTATTTATTTGTATAGCTTTTTTTTTAAGATGACATGACGGTTGGTTCCTAAAATAGGGTAGACCGCTGTAGGCTTCGATAACATACATACATAATCAGCCTAAAATTTTCCCACTGCTGGGACACAGGCCCTCTCGGTGAGAGGGATTGGGCCGTAATCCACCACGGGGGCCCAGTGCGGGTTGGCAGATGTCACATGTCTTCGAATTTTTAGTTCTGGGACATGCCTCACGATGTTTTCCTTCACCGTTTTGAGAGCAGTGGTGATGACATAATTTACACAAAGTAAAGCGCCTGTCTGGGTTCGAACCTACGACCTACAACTCGTAAGTCGCGGCCGTTACCACGTGGCCACCACTGCTGCCGCGGTTCGCACGCTCCGTGGGGCTTTGATAAAAAACCACCTTATTTTTATGAACTCTCGCACAGCCTTTGGAGAAATTTACGATTTCGCCAAAGGCTGTGCGAGAGTACAAAAAATAAAGTCGTCAAAAGTTTGTTACGTTCGTGTTGAACCACCACCTACTAAGATATTTATGAGTAGGTCCGAAACATCGTCTCTGTAGGATTGTTCGACGATACTCCGCGAGATTTATTTTTTGAACATCTTTACTTCATTTAAACGTTACTTTTCAACAAATTAAGAAAGAAAAATAATGTCGTAATTTTTATATTATGTAAGTTAGTAACTGTGCTTGCAGGTTTAAATCTGTCAATATTTTTTTCTAGTTTTAAGTTCGAAAGCTTGAAACGAAAACTGGGCCAAGTCTCTAAGCCTGAGATCTATAAACGTTACTTAGCTTGTGCTTTGACTTAGACATGTTACCGTCTCTATCTTGCACTTGTAGTTTGACATTTGTGCGATAGTGATAGCAATTATGCTAAGCCGAAGTATGTATGTGTTAAGTAATGTATGTAGATATCGGTTTTAGACCCTATCTATGTTCTATGTTCTATGTTAAGGGTTTGGTTTCCGCACTTAGTCCTTCAGTGGACCATTGTGCGTGCGCCATGGCGGCCGTCGGTGGTTATTCCAACCAGCCCACCTCCCTCCAGAAGCTGATCAAATCTCCTGGTGTGTTGAGAACATCTGTGTACGATCTGGGTGTCCCGAGGGTTTCTGACCTTATCTGGGTGACGCCTGTGCACTCAAAGAGCACATGCGCAATGGTTTCATCAGCCTCCATGCAAGCCCTGCACAGAGGACTGTCTGTTATGCCTAATGTGTAAAAGTGTTTATTTAGTGAGCAGTGTCCCGTGATGGTCCCCGTCACCAGGCGCAGGCCTTTCCTGTCCAGTCGTAGTAGACGCCTGGTTAGCCTGCCATTCAATGACGGCATGGCTTCTTTGGACTGCCTGCAGCCTGGTGACGACGTCCACCAGCTTTCTGCTTGTGTATGGGTGTGCTCCTGTAGCCACCTGCTTTAGACCCTAAAACTCTCCTAAACTTCATGAGGATACCCAAAGTAACGAACAAAGTTTCCTTTCAAAAGTAAAAAAGTATGGCATCTTAATTTACATCAACAATTTAATCACAATAAAATCGCCATATAACACGTTTTTAATAAAGCCCTCGTTAAGAACCCCTTTCGACAAATTAATCTCCAAATCTCACGGAAACGATAAATCAAATTAAACGCGGCGTAATAAAAATGTTCACGAAAACGGCAATTAATTTAATGAATTCATCGCAGACAGGCCAGACGGCAGACGAGCCCAGTCGCACTACCAGACAGACCCACTTACATACATACTTCCTACCCTCGCAACTTTGACCCACTTCCCCGTACAACGAACTGTACTTACAACTTTTATTGTTCAACTGCGTACATAGGTAGTACCTCGGCTCCTTATTTGTCATTCGAAATAACCTGTGTTTCGCATTGTACAGTTTACGTGAATTAAGCTACCCTCAAAAAATCCTGCCAATGGTGATTCGATAATGAGGAAAGCGCGACCCCCCGCCAATTTGCATTAACGCATTCGCCGAAAAATCCGACATAAAACGACAGCGGCACATAAAGGCGTCGAACAATTCCTTTCATCTCACGGCGTCTTGCGCCGGCAGCATAAACAAGCTCCGAGAAAAACTCCCTGAATAATAATTAGGGTTGAAGATTAGGATGGTGGAGCGGATTCGGCCTCTTGCTATTAATTACGGTGCCCAGGGCGGACGCGCTATGTGCTCGGTATATAGGCTCGAATTTCCGGGCATATACCTAACGTGCCACGTATCTGGGCAGCGCGGCGTCTCGCGTGCCCCCCGCGGCCCCCGTACCGCCGGGCCCCCGCACCGCCGGGCCCCCGGGCCCCTCCCCGTCTAATTGACGGCGCGCCGGACGCCGACGTCGCCCGCGGGGACTGCGCTCCGCCTTCCGGGCTCCGTGCTCAGCCTCCGATTTACAACATCGGCCGATAATCTTTTCTTGATGACGCAGCCACACACATATACATACAACTATCTTGAGACTTTTCTTTCTTTATCACTTCCTCGAGGAAATCAGCATTCTATTTCCAAGACTCACGGATTTAACCTAGATTCTCCGCTGTTGCTATGGGCCATCTCTAATAGCGTTGCGAAGGAACACTGCGGTCCGCCGCATAGATATATATAACCTCAGTATGACTGGACACCGGATTTTACGAGCCATCGGACCAAAGAGGATTACTTGAAGGATCCGTAAGGTTATATCGTAACGGCAACTAACGTTTGCAATGATCTTGATGTCCACAATAACAATGGGATGGAGTGTCCCTCGTGGTGGTCCATCACGATCACGGGTGCAGATACTATTGAGCGCATCGTCATCTACAGCTACCTAGACATAGTACCCAGTCTTAATCTCGCAGGATCACACTGAAAGTAAGTGTCGTCAAAGGGCCCATCGTGGAGTTTATTAAGTCTCATCAGGACGGAGCAAGGTGTCAACACGGCCGGCTGCTCCCGTTGGGATAATTAAAAACTCTCATCGCAGCCGGAAGACGTGGAGAGTGGGGGCGGGGGGGAGTTCGGGAGGGGTGGTATCCACGGGGTTCCGCGAACGCACTAATTAATAAGGGTCCGTCGATATTGATTTACGAGCTCGCCGGTGCCCGGTAATGACGCAACGTGCCCGGGAGCACGTGGCGCCGTGTGCCGTAAACATGTTGACGTCACACGCAAGGAACCCCCGATGCTTTGAGACTTGTTGTGTAATAATTGTGGGTAGCGAGAAATGTGTTGAAGGGCGAAACTTTTGTTTTGACAAAGAATGTTTCGAAACACTCGTTACGTTGTTCAACGGTCTCGTGATCATTTATGCTACAGAAATAGCTACAAGAAATTGTGAAATCATGGATAAATCTACAACAAAACGTTTTTTACATAGAAAAACATACCACAAAATCAAATACCTACACGTCCTTACACACACTCACATCACGAACTTATCTTCTCAACATAAGTTTGCTCACTTCCATCACGCGATATCTTAAACAGCGCGGTGGGCATTAGCGAAAATTCCCGATTCCTATTCGACGGGCACACGGCGCGTCGGGGGATTTGCATCGCTCCGGAAAGAAACGCAAAAAGAGCGAGATCTGACACCCCCGTACACCCCCCACGTGGAAAAAAATCACCCCCCGATATGTACCGCACGAGTAAGCGCACATTATTAGTAAAAGTACAGAAGTTTCGGCGTAACCACAGATATAGATACAACTAGATAACGCAAGAGCAACTACTTCGCGTGTCAAAAATTGCACCAGCTTACGTTCAAAAATCGTAAGCCGCCACTTTCGCGCTCAGTGCTGTGTACTGCTGGCTGGGTGAACGTGAGCACTGGTGCTTGGCCCCGGGGGTGGAGAAGGCGGGTGCCGTACGCGGCGGCGTCTTTGAATCGATTTGATTTCCCTATCACTAAATAGTGCCGTCATTGCAGGTAGTCAAAAAATGGCACGCTTGGGTTTTCATACAGATCGTGATACTTGCATTATCTAGGCCTATCTATATCTGTGGTCGTAACTGGGAATGGTTACTGGGGGGGGTGGGGGAAACTTGAGCTTACTTATAGTGTGGGGAGGTAACTACTGGGTTTCAGGATGTATATACCCACTGATGATGATATCCTTGAACCTTACATTCGAAGACATGTGATATCTACCAACCCGCCCTGGGCCCGCGTGGTAGATTACAGCCCACTCCCTGTCGAACAGAGGAGGCCTGTGTCCCAGCAGTGGGAACATTATAGGCTGATTATGTATGTTATGTATACCCACTGTTTCTTATAATGTAATGTACAGACGCCAGCTCATCAAGCTACTACAATCTGTCAAATTTCTTTAATACATTTTCAACTTTATTGCTAAAGCCGTAAGGTTCAAAGTTGATTGGGAAAATTTGATAGTTTCGGGTAGCTTGATGTGCTGGCGCGTCTGTACATTCTGTCATCATCATCTTTTTTAGTCTGTGCTAAATAAATGTATTTTCTTTCTTTATTTATTTGTATTCCTTAAGGTGTTTTGTGTCCCTACTTACCAACATCATGACCACAAAAGTAGGTGTCAGAAACTCAACTTAAAACTTAGTAAATAATGAAGGCGCTTTTTACCCGCGGAAAATTAAAACTTTCACGCGGGCTGTGTCGTTGAACACAGCCTAGTAAGATACTTTGTTATTTTAACCTGAAATAACCCTTCCTGTTTGCCATATTCAGGTAAGAGAAGGTTACGATAACATTTTCCGATTTAATTTACTTTGACAGGACTTCACTAATAAAAAAGGGGATGTAACAGACGTCACTAATAATCAAACAAAGGAACATCTAACTTTCAGATAATGAATGGAAACGTCATCAAATCATCAACCAAGCTTTTAAACAAATGAATTTCGAAACCATCTCCCATCTGACGTGATTATTGTCCCGGACACTCAAATCTTTCGTTTCACCCCTCGGCAACACCCCCTAACAGATTTACGACATCACTTTCACACTATAACTGTTTCGCACTATTTATTATAGCGCCCACAAAATAGCCCGCAGACTCGGGGCTATACTATACTAAGTATAAGCGTTTTCATTAAAAATTGATGCTGAGTCGGACCTCTGCATCTGGTGAGATGGATTCTGGTGTTGAGTACCTATTTTTTTCTTTTAACCCTTGGCAGTAGTTTTCCTTTACAATGGATGCTGGTATTTTGATTTATTTGAATGTATTCGTCCGTGTCCATACTTAATATACCTACCTAGCTTATATTTATTATTATTTATCCATTTATTTCAGGCATCAAGGCCCATATAAACACATACAATACAATATTAATACAACTTAAGAATACTATAAATACATACAACATTATATTAACACTAAAAACTAACGCACACGAAGTGTCTGCGTCGTGTTTCGCTGACTGGTGTCATGTAGCCGGCCACGAAACCGGTGGTACACTACACCCTTCGGCCAGAACTCTTCCTTGAGGAACTTCTCGAGATGTTGTGTTGGAACACGCACCACGAACGACTTGAAGTTCGTGTTGTGACGCGACTCCAACTTCTCGACCCTCAAAGTCCAGTTGGTCTTGACACGCATGTACTCCACAATCTTCTCAACCTACGTGTTATAAGTGAATAATCTTGTCACGTCTGCCGCAGCTTGGCACGTCTTGAGCTGGCCACGTTTGCCGTATGCCCAATAAGCTGTGGGCCAAAATAACCACCACGCGGAGCCCTGACACAGGTAGAAGGCGTCGCGGCAGATCCCGTAGAAGATGGCGGTACGAGTTAGACAAAACAAACGACTAGTGGTCCACTTTATTAGCCCTGGATCGAAAGAGCTGGAAGACATGGGCAGAGGCTATTCCCCAGGGATGATGCAGGCTAACAGATATTGTCTCCTAATAATTGGAAGCACGCACTGGTAAATCCCTGTTCTTGTAAACATGGATGTAATTAAGTAACCTCTGTTTTAGATCCAATAAATAACGAATCAGCTTGGTAATTGCGTAATACACTAGCAACATTCATTGCGTTATTTACGTTGCTGAGTGGACGAATTTTTCGAACATATGAAGCCATGGATTAGCAATATATATCAAAGTGATTCAGATTGTTATTGAAAGTTTGTTCCGCAATTAGGGTGATGTTTCCGAGTGAAGGTTTTTTTTTCCTTTTTAAAGTTAGTAAGATCTATGGCACAGGAACATAGCATACAGTTGAACAATTTGCCATATTTTTAGCATCCATTCATCCATACTAATATTATAAATTCGAAAGTAACTCTGTCTGTCAACTTTTGACGCCTAAACCACTGAACGGATTTCGATTAAATTTGGCAGAGAGATAGGTTGCATCCCGGGGAAGGACATAGGATTGTTTTTATCCCGATATTCCCACGGGATCGAAACTTACGCGGGTGAAACCGCGGGGCGCTGCTAGTTTTCTATATCACTACCAAGATCTGTTTTTTTTTGCTAGCCTATGCTGTCCCACTGCTGGGCAAAGGCCTCCCCTAAATCCTTCCAGGAACTCTTTTCCCGCGCCACCTCGAACCAGCCCTCGCGATACGCGTCCAGGTCATCTCGCCATCTCTTTCTGGGCCGGCCTCGACAGCGCCGTCCATCTCTGCAGACCAGCTGGCCAGCAAGATCTGCTTACCAGCATTAGTTTTTCATTAGTGAATTAATCATTAACGTTGATCATCATTTGTGAATACGGATGTTATTAATAAGTAGTTACACACTTTGCGACAGGTTTATAAATAATAGCGACCTATCATCCTAGGGATGATCGCAACGAGTGGATGACTTTATTCCCATGATGGATGACTTTATTCCCGTCATGGATGACTTTATTTACGGCCAGTTTATTATCATGAGTGTACTCGTTAGTTCAGTGCTCGTAAACAGTGGAGCTGGGCTCACCTGCTCACTGCTTTAATACGTGTTGATAGAGATCTTTTCTCTCAGAGGCTATTGATAAAGACATTGGGACTGTTGGTGAAAACTGACAATTGCCTTGAAAGACAATTAGTTGCCTTTTTCACCAAGAAAATTCGTTCTTTTCCGCAAGTAATTGAAAGACTCAATTATGATCTGAAACTTCGCTAATTTGCTGCAACAATGTCTTATATGCCCTTTGCCCTATTGGCATTATAATCTTTGTTTTCTGTTTTTTATAATTTTAAGGTGTACTTTTATAGTTATAATGCCAATAAACGCATTTTTCTTTCTTTCTTTATATGCATAACGGTTAAGTTAATTGGGTTCCACTAAAAACAGTCCCTGAATACGAATCCGAAACCAAAAAGACGGCCATCTCCCGAAAATTACGAGCCAGCTCCACTAATTCGCACAGAAGGCCACCACCATTCGTATCGGGGTCGCAGCGATAGCGACTGTATCCATGACGTCACGGAGTACAGTCAGCACAATAAAGCGGGCGCATCGCCCGGACGAACTCGTAAACGCGCGATCTCAAACGACCGCTGCTGAACAGGAGCTGGTGCGGCGATACCGCCCGCATACACCACGAGGGAAACGGAGAAGGTTTACTTCAGAGAAAGAAAAAAAAAAACAAATGTTAATTCTGCACAAATCAGACACGCATCATAACACAGAGAGAGAGAGACAGCAGAGCGCGGAACTTTTTAGCATAAGGAAATCTTTACACATTTTCCATTTTTTAGGGGTAAACCTTGGGGTACAAAAAACCCGAGAACAAGACACTGCCCAAGCGGCTTGAAATACCTGGACAAGGGATACATAATGTCGTAAAAACTGACAGAAGACAAATGAGGTCCATGCGTACTTGAGGGGCCCGTAGCTAAATAATAACAGCCGCACAGGTCGATCGACCAGGTTAAGCTACGCTTGCCGCGGTTGGTCTTTGGATGGGTGACCATCTCTACATACCGAGACCCCTCCGTGGCTCGGAAAGCACGCTAAGCCGTTGGTCCCGGGTGTCATTCATGGATCATTGTCAGTCGTTACGGGTAGTCAGAAGCCCGAAAGTCTGACAACCAGTCTTACCAAGGTCAGATAGGCAATCGCTTCATGAAAAATTATTGTCAAGGTATCACAAGAGCGCTAAGCTCTTGCAGTACACGATGCTTTTTAGGCGGATCCGGATCACTCACTACAACGCGCCACGCGACGGGGCGCAGATAACGTGCCCACGAGCATACAAATTCAATAAAAAAAGGGTGGGGATTTTGGTACCGTATCCCGCGCAACGTCGCGTGGCGCATTGTAGTGTAAAAGCCTAAAGTAACTAATCTTGACTGAGGTAACGGGATTCGCACGAACATTCGGCTCCACACAACCTCAAACTAAGACAGTAATAAGATTGAACGCGACGAGCTCCAATTTTATCCAATTGGTTAAATCCCTGTCAAACAGGCCATGTGAAAGTGCGCCAACGAAAGCGCGAATCTTGGCCGTTGTTCCTGTCAGTACTAGTTGACACTGTTGCTTATCCGTACCAGTGAGATAAGCCATTCGAAATGTACAATTCAGTAGTCAAATATGTTGGTGCCCTCGATGCAATTCAAAAGAAGGGTGATGAGATATTGACCGTCTCAAAAAAAACTAGTGAGTCGAATCGAAGACGAAGTGACATTCTATCAGCGAAATTGATGATGGAAAAGTAAGAAATGTATTGGGATAACATACAGGGCGGTATCGACATCATCTGCCTAGCCTTTTCCCAACCATTTTGGGGTCGGCTTCCAGTCTAACCGAATGCAGCTGAGTACCAGTATTTTACATGGAGCGACTGCCTATCTGACCTCCACAACCCAGGTCCCTGGGTAATACGATACCCCTTGGTAAGACTGGTTGTCAGACTTTCGGGCTTTTGATTACCCGTAACGACTGTCAAAGATCCACGAATGACACCCGGGACCAACGGCTTAACGTGCTTTCCGAGGCACGGAGGGGTCTTGGTATGTAAAGATGGTCACCCATCCACGGACCAACCGCGGCAAGCGTAGCTTAACCTGATCGATCGACCCGTGCGGCTATTATTACTTAGCCACAAGCCCCCCCCAAAAGTACAATACCTACGCGGTCAAAATGTAAAGAACAGCCATTTTTTTTTAAATAACTCACGAAAAAGCTTATGGAAGGGGGAAAGAAGAATCTAGGTACTGATTTCATGGTTTCAGTTTGTCCCTCGATGTCCTTACCACCCTCCACCCTGTGTACTGCGGAAAAGCTTAATGTCAACCATATTGAAAGTCGTTATAGAAACATGAAACGCTTTGATAAATGATTTTATTTCTGTAATTATGTTTATACAAACACTTTTACACGTCAATCATATTTTTATAAACTAGATGAGGTCGGTGTTTCCTACCTGACTACTCTGAGAAGAAAGGCCGAAATAAACTCAGAGGTCACAGTCTCTTTTAAAATCCAGACATAATCTTGGTCAGATCATGTGGAGAACATGTAGATTGGTGTCTGGAATGGTCTTTTGAGAAAAGAACCACACAGATTGAAAGTGATTGCCAGACCATATTTACAGATCAGACCATACAAAATCTCAAAAACTCAGCAAAATTGGACTTCTCCCTTCCATGTTTGAGTGGTCTTCTCTGAATAACGTCATTACCAGCTTTAGATATAACGACGGCGTTCGGGAACGGCACAATACTGAATACTGAGCTGGGAACATTCGCCGTTTGTTAGCGGACGGATAAACTTCTTGGCTCGCCTTCAAAGAAGAATGCGCCAGGTGCAGTAGAACTTGATCATTTTTCTTATGATGGATGGGAAGTAAGAGTATTGGAAAGAGCCGTTTTTTAAATCTTCTTGATTTTTTTATTCAGCATTTCACTATTTGTGTGTTTTTGTGCGATGGGCCGCACAGTGCGCTGGATTGGAGGGTGGAACTACGTACTGGACACTTGTCACTGTGAAGATGGACGGAGGACCACGGTGGAAGTACTTAAATGAGAATACAATTTTCCACTGTCAAAGTCTACTCAGCCTACTATCTTGTACCAGATCTGGATAGGAACTGACTTTGTCTGGACAAGCAAGGCCCTTATGTATGCCCCAGTGACGTCAGTTTCTCCATACCATTTCCCACGCTTTGGGCCTCAAAACAGAACTCGCCACGCCAGTGGCGAAGGTTCCATACAACTCGATTCCTACCAGCTTCCCTTTGAAAAATGGCACAGTCAGTGTTCTATAGACAAATAATATAATCACATTGAAGATGATACTCCGGCTTACCTCTTACAAAAATTGACCCTTCGCTACTGCGCTACGCTATTGTTTAAACACATTTGGTGCGGTTATCAATGTCGGCACAACACTATAAACTACAATATATTAAAAAGGTTTCTAAAGAAATGCATATTTCTATGAATGGGCGCAGGCAATAATCTTAGTTCACATTCAACTAACAAAACATTATGCAACTAATAAAACAATGAATTTTACTACGATGCTCGGCAATAAGCAAATACAATACGTAACCCAAAGCTCCCGAACGCCGTAGGGTCTCAAACATGTGGCATCATCTACTTTCTAGAAATGGTTATTATAGACAATAGGTACCATATTATAGATTATGGAACCGATTGTTGCCCAAAGATAAAAATAACACGTGCCTATAACTATTTTACTTATGCTTAAACTGTGCGATCGGCCGTCCTGCACAGTGTACTTGACCAACTTCGAGGTCAAGTGTGAACTTTTTTAAACGAATGTCTTTTGTTTTGTGAATCGATAATAATCAGCTGGGTACTCACTTAGCAGTGTAGCACGTAACGTATCAGATACGGTATCAAGTGAGTACGTAGGCACGAACCCGCTGCGAGCCGCTCGCGCGTGGAGCGCTGTAAGCTCGCAGTGACCCGCCGAATGGCGGTTTCACTGCGAACACAAAGGCGGCTCGCAGTGTGCTCGTGGACGGCGTCACGACCGCTTGGGTAGTGAGTACGTACGCGTGAGCTTCAAACGAACATACGTATTCAATTATTCATTATGGAGTGGACTGAAGAGATACTCAAAATCTGTACTCGACATACGAGTGAAATTCTTGAAATGCCCACTAATCTCTTGAGACTTCATATCCATTACTAAATTGTTAGAACGATTTCTATCTTTGAAAATTTCACTTTGCCAAAATCGACGTGGGCTTTTATAATTATCTAAAATATTACCTATACATGAATATGAACGCAGCACTAGCCACCATTTGAGACATGTTGTCGGCGTGACGTCGTTGCGAGCACTGCGGATCCGGCAGCTCGTAGCTAGATACGCGGAGGACCGTGGACGAGCCGTACCCACATGCAGGTTGATACCGTATCTGATACGTTACGTGCTACACTGCTAAGTGAGTAATCTATAGCTGAAGAGTTTATTTGTTTGAACGCGCTAATCTATGGAACAAATAGTCGGATTGGAAAAAATATTTTTGCATTTGTTAGCCTAATTTTGGAGGAAGGCTATTTAACATTACGCTAAGACCCTTGGAGCCAAGCAAAAAGAAAAAAAGTCAGAAAGAACGCTAAGCAAAAACGAAGCAACAGCGTGGGCAGGTGATGCAATGCGACGGGGTGGGTCGGGGGCCGAAATGTTACGCGGACGAAGTCACAGGCAAAAGCTAGTAAGTAATAATGGAAATCGACGTAGCAGTAATAATTCGTTTGAACTTTAACTAAGAACATGCTGTAGTCATTGTGTGTGTGTGTGTGTGTAGTATATACAGCGTGTAAGGAAACCCATCACCAAGCCGTCATTGTATAGAATATCTACAGCCATCTCAACTCACAAGATGGCCAGATTACGGTGACCCCTATACACCTAAATGTTTAGCAAAGTTCAGAGAGCAAGATGACGTGCCCCGAATGTAGCTCGAACATTTCTAGAGGTTACAGGAGACCGGCTTCTGTCCACACATAAATCATCTACGTTTACGTTGATTACGGCATTACTTAGCCTAAGGGTCAGTATTGAAAGGCTGCAAAGATTACTTAATATTTTTTCAAACTCAAGTTAACTGCTGTGTTTGGTCGGCTGAAATCACACCAGTCATTCTAACCATTGATATAAGATACATAACGCCCACAGTGACAGCTGTCATAAAAATGATGTTAGCGGGGTTTGACTTTTGCGGTGTCAAAAAAGGCTCTCTAGGAAAGCACCCCAACTTACTTTTATACAGAGTGTTTTACCAATAAGTAAAACATTAAAAACCTCTTAAGGGGTCATTGTACTCATCATTATGAACAACTTTTACTAAGGGACCAAACCTGAAATCGCGAAAAAAAAAACAGCTGTTCCCTACATTTTGACGTACTACATATGTTCGTATAACTATACGAACATAAATGTAGGGAACAGCTGAATTTTTTGTTTCGCGTTTTCACGTTTGGAGACTAGCCTTCGGCGCGGGAGATATTATAGTGCACAAGTGTGCGCGCAGACACAGGTGCACTCCCTCTTCCCTCACTCTCATAGTCCGATGGGACGGCAATCCGACACGACCGGAGAGAGATCAGGCGCAGGACCAACGGCTTAACGTGCTTTCCGAGACACGGGGGTATCACACCGCCAACTTCCAAACTCCGGGCTGTTACTAAGAAATTCCTAATGGAAAAACTCAATAACACTTTGCCCGACCCGGGAATCGAACCCGGGACCCCACGCTCAGCAGTCGCGCTTGCGACCACGAGACCAACGGGGCAGTCACTACACTACACTATAACGAAAAAAGTATGGCAAATAGGCGCATTTTAAATCCTGTCAGGATCCAGTGAGGCGCGGCGTCGTGGATCCGAAGCGCGGACATGAAAAATGACGTCACATTAAACAGTACGTTGATAAATACCCACCGTTTTGCATAAGTCACAGGCCACCGTGTAAACTGCTGAAGTTTATGTAGTTCAAAATACCCGCTTATGGGGTCCATACTTTTCTGTCCGAGCTGCATGGAAAATGTTTGTAATGGTGGACTAGGAAAGTCAACGTCGGAAACTGTTTTCTAAAAGTTTTGTTGTTGACTTTATATTATAGAATACAGAAATATGTTACAGAAATATTATAAGCCTTGTCAATAAAAGAAAATTGTCTGCCTTTACAGTGTATATTCTGCGTTTACAATGTAGTTTCCAAAAATGTAAACAATATCGTGTTTTATTGAAAACAAATACACACAAATAAAGTGCAGGTCCTTTTTTGAATTTGGCTAAACTAGAAAGACTTGTCAAAAGTCATTTTGAAATAAGGTTAATTAATCCTAACATGGCCAGAGATCGCACAAGACCGGGAGGTTTGGAATGGGACACAAAATAGGATAACAAAAAAAAATCCCAACATAAAGTTGATGTTAAAAACGTAACAACAAACAGTAACGTAAGATCGATTGAAAACAAAGATTTAAAAGCAGCAACACAGCTGTCTGTACAGAAGAAATGAGTTAAAATTACGAAACACAAAACATGAAGGCGAGTAAAGCGCGGTCTTTGTCGGACTGCATAGAAAAGAAAGAGAAGCGCGATGACACAACGCTGGTAATTTATTGCAAAATATGAGGCAATTATCGATTTACAAAAAATCTAATATTTGGACTAAAAATGAAAACACTAGTACTTTAGTATGTTGCTTGTAGAATATAATCTGACAAAAAAACATAATGATTGTACCTATGTATATTAGTATGGTTTTTATGGTAAAAAGAAAGTTTTTAGAGGTATCTTCATGATTTTTTTCTATCGTATCAATTTAGTTGTATTATGTTTTCAACACACTATCTACCTGGCATATATCCTGAAGAATATCATATATTTTTCTGATTTCGTTTACTGTAGTCGATCATATACTTTTATTGTTTCTAAAACTTGCGTTTTTTTTCTGTTTAGGTCCTGTAAGCCCCCTATATTAAATTATTTGCATTTTAAGTCAGCTAGCACACACCCTTAAATATTTTACCTAACCATGGTAGTAGCCAGGAACTGTAATGAGTTGTATCATCATCATCATCATTTCAGCCGAAAGACGTCCACTGCTGGACATCCAAGAACTTCCACTTCGACCGGTTCTGTGCTTCTCGCATCCAACGGGTTCCTGCGGCCTTCACAAGGTCGTCAGACCACCTTGTGGGAGGCCTTCCAACGCTACGTCTTCCGGTACGCGGTGTACACTAGTAAAAAGTAATTATAGTCCCCAGCAAGCTCCCAGATTAAAGGTCGGTCAACAGCGTTTCACGTCATTACGGTTTGTCGCCATTTTAGTTAATTACGACGTAGATTTTTCACGCGAGGAACTAAACGTTTTTTTGTGACGAAAACGTCGTGCGGAGGTATTAATGTATAAGCTTAACCGCTGGATAGCCTTTATTTAGAAAGAAATAGCCTGAAAAAGCAAATAACTTTGCTCTACAATATCTAAACATACAAATATATAAAATTAACGTGTGTTTGTAATGTCAAAATAATGGCTTTTTACTAAAAGCCATTATTTGCATATGAAAGTATGTACGGTACTTATAAGCTAAAAAAAAACTTTTTTTTTTGTTCATAACTTCCGAAACGGTTGAACTGATTTTGACTGGACTTTCACTGGCAGATAGCTGATGTTATAAGGATTATCTAAGGATACTTTTATTTTAGAAAAAGAAAGAAAACGAAAAGGTATTAATGTCACCCGAACGAAGTCGCGAATAGCAGCTAGTTAATCAATAAATACGTGCATAAAATCAACCCTTCTTCGCATGGCGGTAGGCAGAAACCACAGAACTGCTACGATCCTTACACTCCTCAGTCCTCAATCCTCATAAATTAATATTTCACATTTAATTTAAAAAGCTGGTGCTTATATGTTTTTCAAAAACGAACGATTTGTATTATTAATATGGTTTTTCTCCAGGGAGGCCATCTTGCCTGCACGTATAAAACTTCTAAATAAATCCACAACACAACGTAAAAATAGCGATACTCCTATATTCTTTGGAGGAAATGAAATGGAAGGAATCCCAGCACATGTGTCCGCCATGTTGGCTGAATGGCGTATAGTGACGTCACATTACCCTATTATACGACACACTTAACCTATGTCCTAGGTGAGCTAGTAAAGCTATACAACGCGACTTTATCACGGAGGAAAAGATGACAGTTACTGTCAAAAAGCTTGGTTTTAAATCTCGCGCTTGGTGACATCGAACTAACTTTTCGCGAAAACTTATATTGTACCTAAGTTTTCAAGGCCCATTACACATCATGCTGTGCCGCCGCGGTGCCGCTGCAGCTGCGGCATAATGTGTAAACGGCCTTATAAATGGTGTAACTAACCCGACTTTGTTTTATTTATATAGAATTTAACGTCCAAAAGTGCCTTTTATGTGCCTATTTGAAATAAACGCTTTGACTTTGACAACGCGTTTTCGCATTTGTCGCTCATATAAGACAAAGGCATGAAGGACTCATTAGCCGCACGAGTTCATGTAACCGTTGTATGGACAATATATAAAGTGTGACGGAGGGAACGTGCACCATGGCATGGTCACTAGAAGTACACGCAATGAAAGATATAAGTAAGAATACTGGCCGCCTAATACAATTACGTGATTAGTTTGTGCGTGTATTGAAAAGTTAAATAGTTATTTAGTAACTCTCGTTCGAGTGTGTCATGTTTAAAATGTTTTTTTTATTATGCGTGAAATGATAATGAATTTGGCCGCACGGTTAGCGCAGTAGCTGAGCGATTGGCTGCTGTGATACGTGTTGCGAGTTTGATCTCCAGAGACAGTAGGTACATCCGAGTCTGTTTGTGTATGTTATCGATATAGGAGAACATTCCTAGTGCCAAACGTTGTTTTTTTTTTTCCCCGCCACAGTATTCCTAGATGTCGCGCAAACCTTTGACAAAGTTTGGCATGAGAGACGAGTCTTATATAAGTAACAGAAAGTTCAGAATAAGGCAAGTGGATGTATTTTCCGAGCTGAAAACTATAAAAGCTGGGGTACCACAAGGAAGTGTGTTAGGCCCAATCCTGTACTTGCTAACTTGCTATACTGTGATATCCCAGAGCTGTAAAACAACAAAACCTTTGCAGGGGACACTGCTATTATGACTACCGGATCAAGCTACAAAGAAGCAGTAGAGAAAGTTCAACTAGCTGTGAACAAAGTTTACCTATCACTGGATACAAAAGTGATAGATCAAATTGAATGAGTCAAGCTTAAATCACATTGAATTCACTAAAAAAACACTGCGATTACCACCCAATCTATATAAACGGCGGAAAAAATATGTAGGTTTTTTTTGCTTGGATACCAAACACTTTTTGTCGCTGTTTAGCCTTTATGCACCCTGAATCGTGATTCTTCTTCTATTCCAATGAAAAGTAAATGCAGTGAACAAAATAATAGGCTATATTGCATATTGCGTTTCCCAGGTTGAGCTTTATAGTTTGTGTGAAGTGTGGGCTATAAGGCTATGACGAACAGCGATAGCCCTGAGTGTGATGGTGTACTTCAATTCAAACTTTATATCTTTTAGACTGATGTTCGTGAGAAAATAGAATATTATTTTTGTCATCAGATCTGTTACGATGAGTATGCACCTAATAAAAAATGAAGTTTAAAAAATTGTAACCCGACTACGGCAAAATAAAAGTGATCTAAAAAGTACGAATTACAAGAAAACATTTGAGATAGTATAAGACATAATGTAGGTACAAAAGGTCAAAGCACCCGGACCATTATTATGAATCTATTGATACCTCATTCATCAAACATACTTACATACAAACATACAAAGACTGCTAAAATCATAACCATAGGTTTGCCGTAGTCGGGTAAAAACGTGACACAAACGCCTTTGTTTGGCGTTGTGCGGAGTTTAGGAGTATGGTGTCGATATGGACCATGGTGCGACAGTGATCGTTGAGACGTGGTCGCGACACATACGGGCCTAGGAACTTCACAGTGTTTTTTTTTTAATTCAGAGTATTAGTTCAATGTTCCTATTGACTCTATTAGAAATAACCAGTGTCGTTATTATAAGGAGTTATTTCTCTAGTTTAATACCCGTACCCCATCGAAATGAAATGAAATGATTTATTCTGTAAAGATGTTATCGGAATCACTTTTAAACGTCATAATATAAAAAAATAAATAAGTTGGTTTAAGCCGGCATTTCCTACCTGAGAGAAGAAAGGCCGAAACAAACTCAGAGGTCACAGTGTCTTTTATTGTCCACACATAATCATGGTCAGATCATGTGAAGACCATGTAGATTGATGTCTGAAATGGGCTTTTGAGGAAAGTACCACACGAATTTGAGTGGACCAGTCCAGTCAGTGCAAGCATTTCTCAATTCAATCAATTCTGCGCCCAGAGTAGGTATATGTGAGACTATTATGTCTAATCACGATCCTATATAGGGGATCCAACATGTTGATCATTTTTTACATTATTACAAGGAAAATAGAGAGACGTGTCGACAGGTTAAAAGCGTGTAGGGATAATATTTGGTGCTTATTAAACTTACCCCTCACGTCTGTGTAAGTTTCGCTAACTAATTTAATTTGGCCCTGTAGAATTTAGGTACAGACGCCAGCACATCAATCTACCCGAAACTGTCAAATTTTCCCAATCAACTTTGATTCTTATGCTTTAGCGATAAAGTTGAAAATCTATTGTAGTTGCTTGTCTGTACGTTATTAGTCTATTATTGTTGAACGATAAAATATAAAAAAGCCTTATATCACAATACACGTATCCATGTTCCCATCACAATTCCATGGCGACCAGACATTTCAACCTCGTTCACGCCTGCCTGGATCTTTAGGACTGTGCCTCGGATCGTAGAAATATCAGATATTCTGTGTTAATATTTTAAAACGTACTTAAATGCCGATGGTGATAAAGAAAGAAAATAAGTTTATTTGGCCCAGGTTAAGTAAGGCACACAATATTCACACAAAAACAAAAAAAGAAACAGGAAAAAGTATTTATGTGCCTCACGGCTGCACCAAATAGGCCGCAGTTCAGCATAAATGTGATCGATAAAGTTTTGGAATGGAAATTGATTCAAATTGTGAATAAGCGCCATAGTTATAGAGAGGCTCTTCGTATTTTGTTAATTCAGAAAACTTTATCAACATTTCGTAAGAAATAATCTAATACTAATTAACAGGGAACAGACACCTGTCTTCTCAAACCTGAATGTTTAACTACTGATTAACAGTAGTCAAACTTTCAACGTACACCTTTTGGAATTTAGAGACTAAGGGCGAATTCCACCAAACTTTTAAACCTAGAATAAGTCTTGTCCTGAGAATATTCTAGACAGTTTTCCTTACTAGAACTGTCAGACGTCAATTTAATTCCCTGGATAAAAGATATTGATTTTGGTAAAATCACCCCTTAGCGCTGCGGTTAACCGCGGGGGCGGCTAGCCGCTTTTCCATTCTAATATGCAACCGCTTGTGATCGTACGCATTTAACCGCCACAAAATCTCAACCTCGGCGCTTGAATGTAGGACCGTGCCCCGCTTCGCGGTTGGCCGCCATCTTGTTTATACGGACTGGCGGTTCATGCATGGGTTTAGTTTGCCGTGAGCCACCGATAGGTTTTATCTTCGTGCTTTTTCAGTTCTTGAAGACAACTTGCGAAGTGGCCAGATTCATTGCGTGTTTCCAGTAAAAGATTAGTCCAGTATCTTTTTTTTATTTTAATTTATTATTATTCCTAGCTTTTGTTATCTATTATTATTCCTGAAAACAACGAATTTCGGGAATAATAATAGATAACAAAAGCTACCTCGACGGCGTCCATTTCGTTTATGGACCAACACGCCTTCTAGCGGCTGGACCGCTTGACGTGGTTTCATGGCGATTGATCGCCACGGCGGCGGCGCGGCGGTCAGCCGATATTCCTACCGCGTCAGGCGGCAGGCCGCTCAAATGAACCGCCTAAGCGGCCAACCTCTAGTGCATAACAAGCCTAATAATGGACAAGTCAACAAACAAAATGTGTCCTTATTTTTTTTTTATTACTGAATGGGCCCGCTCTTTACCTCGATCACGCCTGATGAAAAGCGATGGATGAGGTCTATGATGGAATAAGTACGCCTAGAAGATGCTTAAGGTACTGGAACTTCCACGCATCGACGAAACACACCAGGCTGCTTGACGCCCGACTCCGGTGGGAGGGTGGCCGCAAACCAGGCGGGCGTTAGCCCTACCACCGCAAGGGGAGCATTGACCAGTCAAATAAGGTGTTGGGTGTGACTGTCCAGGATGCGCCGAGCGGGGGGTCCCCCCACAGCACTTACGTCCTCGTCGTGATCCCCGGGCAACGCCGTGTCTGACCACCGTAACGGAGTGGCAGACCGGCGGCAAAAGTGTGCTGTGACTTGCAGACAAAAGGCGGACGACTGCAAGGATGCCGAAAAAACTAAGGCGAGACGCCTCCGGGCGGTTTTTATCAGAAAGTCCCTCTCAGGACGATCCAAACGGCCCTTCTCAGGGCCTACGCAGTGGCCCTTACCAGGGCCAATCTACCGGCCCCTCTAAGGGCCACGCCGAAGCTGGCCGCGCATCATCCGCGGCCAGCTTATCCAGCCTGCGGGCGGAGTTTTCGGACTCCGACGAGTCCGTCATGGACACGTCGGCGGCCGAAAACGACCGCCTCCAGCGGAAGCGGGCCTACCTGAGGCTCGGGTCCGGGGGCTCCTCGGAGTCGGTGGGCAAGTCGGGGAGGAAGGCGAAGTCAAAAAAGGCTTCGAGTCCTGCTTCGACTCCCACCCACGATGTGGGCCTGGTGGACGCCGAGCGTCAATTAGGCTTGGCAAGGAGGGAGCAGCTCCAGCAGGACCTGGAGGAGAAGGTCGCTGCCAGGGAGCGGCAGGCGCGGGCCGCCAGGTCGAGGGCTGGCTATGGCACGTCTACAGTGCTGTACGCCGACCACTCCCTGGCGGAGCTGGAGCGCATGGCGCTCCAGGACAAGGAGGAGGTACTGGAGGTCGCCTCCAAGTCCTCGAACTTGAAGGGGACCTTCCAGAAGGCCCTCAAATGCCGGGCTGTGAGCATGCACGGCATTGTCCTGGAGCTGATGCAGCGCACAGCCACGGACGAGACGCGGCAGCTGCAGGCGAAGGTAGATCGCCTGCAGCTGGAGGTCAGCCAGCTGCACCAGAAGCTGGCTGAGGCCACGGCCCGGCACGCCCAACCTGCGCCTGCCCCTGCCCCTGGTCTGGCAGACGGAGGCTCCTCCTCCCCTGGCAGCCTCGTGGAAATAATCCGCGGGGTTGTCATGGAGGAGAGGGCCTTCATCAGGGGCTGCTTCGCGGGCATTGAGGACCGGCTCTTGCCGGAAAAGCGGCTCCGCCCGCCGTTAGCGGCGGATAAGAGTCCGCCACCGACGGAGCCGGTGCCTGTGCCTGCGCAGCCTGCGGGAGACCTGCGATCGGGTGCTCAGACCCAGGCCTCGAAGCCCTCCAAGGGCAAAGGGAAGGGCAAGAGGAGCACTGTGGCCCCTCAAACCCCCACCACAAGCGCGGAGGGAGCGTCTGCCACTCCGGCAGCCCCCCAGAACACGCAGCGGGAGGACGCCATGCTTCCCTCCACCACGCCGTCCAACCAGGCGTGGACGGAGGTGGGCAGGGGGAGAAAGGCCAAAAAGCCCAAGCCCGCTGCGACTGCTTCGGCAGCCCAGAAGGCTCCGGTGGGAGGGAGGAAGTTGGTTCCTCCCAAAACTGCGGCGGTAGTGGTGACGAGGTCATCGCGGATGTGGCGACGGTCGCCAGACCAGTGAAGACCGCATCCTTGGAGGTGATCGATATGGACGATTCGGTCACCAAAGAGGATGTGGTGGCGGCCGTCGCCGCTGCGGGAGGCTGCAGCGCTAGCGCGGTGAAGGGGGGAGCCATCAGGCCCGGTCGCCGCGGCATGGGCGTCATCCGCGTCGAGTGCCCAGTCGCCGCGGCGGCGGCCGCCCTTAAAGCGACCAAGGGACGGCTGCTCGTGGGCTTCAGCTCGGCTGTGGTCCGGCCGCTTGAGGACAAGCCTGCGCGGTGCTTCAAGTGCTTCGCGCCGGGCCACACCCGATCTACGTGTCCCTCCAAGTCCGACTGGGGAGAGTCTTGCTTCCAGTGCGGACAGGAGGGACACAGGAGTGCCACTTGCAGCGCCGCCACGCCACACTGCCCGGCGTGTGCTGCCAGTAGCCGCCCCGCGGGGCACAGGATGGGGGGCAGGAGTTGCCAGCCGCCCACGAGGAAGGGCATAGTGCCGGCGCAGGTTCGCCCTGCCGCCGCCACCGCCGTTGTCGCCGCCGCTGTAACTCCAGCTCCAGCGGCGGTAGCTGAGGAGGGGGGTGCGATGTCGGAATAATGGTTTCCAATCATCGCATCCTCCAGGCGAACACCAACCACTGCAGAGCGGCCCAGGACCTGCTGGTGCAGGCCATGGCTGAGTGGTTGGTGAACGTAGCGGTGGTCGCCGAGCCCTACTCGATCCCCGGCAGTTGGCTGGGTGACGAGGACGGCTTGGTGGCACTAGCGGCGCGGTCCTCCACAGACTCCCCTCCCCTCTCGCTATTAGAGAGGGGACCGGGATACGTGGCCGCCGCGTGGGGAGAGGTAGCCCTCGTGGGCGTTTATTTCTCCCCAAACCGCCCTCTCCAGGACTTCGAGAACTATCTCGGAGTCCTGGCCGCAGTGGTCGGCAGGGCGGCGCCGCGTCAGGTCTCCGTATTGGGAGACCTGAATGCCAAGTCGGTGACCTGGGGCAACCCAGTCACCGACCCTCGCGGGCGGGCGGTGGAGATGTGGGCAGCCTTCTCTGGGCTCTCCCTCCTCAACAGAGGGAACGTCCAGACATGCGTGCGGCGGCGGGGTGGCTCGATAGTGGACGTCACTTTTGCCACCCCTGCGTTGGCCGCGCGCGTGCTGAACTGGCGGGTGGATCTGGTGGAGACCATGTCGGACCACCGCTACGTGCGGTTCGACATCTCCACTGGTGGCCCCGGAGAGACGCGGCCCCCCTCGGGGCGGTCAGCGTTTCCACGGTGGGCTCTCACCCGCCTGGACAGGGAGGCGGCGGCGGAGGCGGCGTTTATCCAGGACTGGTTTTCGCCGCCTTCCGCTGGCCTGGACGTGGACACCGTGGCGAGACACCTGAGGGAGTCTCTGACCGAGGTGTGCAATTCTAGCATGCCTCGGTCAGGCCGACCGCTGCCCAATCGGGCGGTGTACTGGTGGTCGGTGGAGCTGGAGGGGCTTCGAGCGGCGTGCGTGGGGGCCAGGAGGGCCTACGCGCGGAGCCGGCGGCGGCGTCGACGAGACCACGCCCACGAGGACCACCTCTATGAGGTGTACATAGAGGCAAAACTGGTCCTCGAGCGGGCCATCGCCGACGCCAGGGACTCGGCGAGAGCGGAGATGCTGGAGGGTCTCGACAACGATCCCTACGGGAGGCCATACAGGGTGGCGCGCAACAAGCTGCGCCCCTTTGGTCCCCCGGTGGCCGAGACCCTGGAGCCCTCTTTCCTGGATGGGGTGGTTCAGTCCCTGTTCCCGTGCAGGGACAACTTCACCCCACCAGTGATGGACCCTCCGCGGGGGATGGCTCCGCCAGCTGAGGAGGAAGAGGAGGCCCCTCCTGTCACGGAGTCGGAACTCAGCGCGGCGATTGTGCACATCCGCGCCAAGAAGACGGCTCCGGGCCCCGACGGTGTCCCGGCGAGGGTGGTGGCAATTGCCGCCACCCAAATGGAGGAGCGGTTTCGGGACCTCTTTAGCGCATGTCTTGCGTCTGGGAGGTTCCCGAAGCCGTGGAAGGAGGGGCAGTTGTGCCTTCTTCGCAAGGAGGGCCGCCCTGCAGACTCGCCCTCGGCATACCGACCCATCGTCCTGCTCGATGAGGTCGGCAAAATGTTCGAGGGGATAATCGCTGCCCGCCTAAAGAGCCACCTGCGGAATGTGGGGCCGGATTTGTCGGACGCTCAGTTTGGTTTTCGGGCTGAGCGTTCCACAGTGGACGCGCTGGCCCGCCTTAAGGGCCAGGTGAAGGAGGCGATGGAGGTGGGGGACGGATTGTTGGCGGTGTCATTCGACATAGCCAACGCCTTCAACTCTGTTCCCCACAGCACCATCCTAGAGGCGCTCCGATTCCACGGGGTGCCTCTATACATGCGGCGTCTACTGGCCAGCTACCTGGAGGATCGGGCGATCGTCCTCGTGAACAGGGCTGGCCAAGTCCGGCGGTACGCAGTCGAGGCCGGCGTTCCACAGGGGTCAGTCGTGGGACCTCTCCTCTGGAACGTCGGCTACGACTGGCTCTTGCGGGGAACTCTCCTCCGAGGCACGAGTGTCGTCTGCTACGCGGATGACACTCTCCTCACTGCCCGGGGGGAGAGTTTCAGGGAGGCGGCCAACTTGGCCTCGGCGGGCGGATCCTTGGTCGCAGGGAGGATCCGTCGCCTAGGATTGACGGTGGCGCTGCACAAGACCGAGGCCGTGTTCTTCCACGGGGCTCGGCAGCGCCAACCACCAGACGCCCACATCTTCGTGGAGGGCGTCCGAATCGAGGTCAAGGCCCAGATGAAATATCTGGGCCTTGTACTCGACAGCAGGTGGCGTTTCGGCCCGCATTTTAGCAGGCTATCGACGCGCCTGCTGAAGACTGCGGGCGCCCTCTCGTGGCTGCTCCCCAACTTGGGGGGGCCCAGCGTGAGATGCCGGCAACTCTACGCCGGCATCTTGAGGAGTATGGCCCTTTACGGGGCCCCTATCTGGGAGGACTCCCTCCACAGGAGGGAGAACGCCGCCGCATTGCGGGCCCCCCAAAGGGTCATAGCCCAGCGGGCGGCGAGGGCCTACCGCACGGTCGGCTTCTCCGCGGCATGTGCTCTGGCCGGCACCCCGCCTTGGGAACTCGAGGCGTGGGTGCTCGCCAGAGTATATGAATGGACGGCGGGGCGAAGGGCGAGAGGAGAACGCCCAGCCCCGGAAGAGCGGGAGGCCGTCCGGCGGGAGGCAAAGGACGCCATAGTCGTCCACTGGACGCGGGACCTCGCCGCCGCAGCCTTCGGCCGCCGAACCCTCGACGCGATTGGGCCGGTCCTGCGAGACTGGCTCGAGCGGTCGCACGGGTTCCTCTCCTTCCGTCTGGTGCAGGTGCTGTCCGGACACGGTTGCTTCGGATCGTACCTGCACCGTATCGGGCGGGAGGAGACGCCGTCGTGTCACGACTGTGGCGCGGCGGAGGACACGGCGCAGCACACTCTCGAGGTGTGCCCGTCGTGGTCCGAGCCGCGCCGCAGTCTCACCGCGGCGATCGGAACGGACCTCTCGCTCCCCGGCTTGGTCAACGCCATGCTAGGGGATGAGGGGTCCTGGGCGGCAGTCGCCTCCTTCTGCGAACACGTCATGTCCCAGAAGGAGGCGGCGGAGCGCGTGCGGGAGGAAGACCCTCTCGCGGCGCCGCTCCGAAGGCGGAGGAGGGGTCGAAGAAGACGTCAGTATGACAGTCATCTCCGACTCCTCCCAGGTGGAAGCCAGCAGGCGACGGGTGCGGGGGCACCCTCGCCTGTATTGCACAGACTTCCACCAGTGCCGGACGGGAATGGCCAGGTGTTCCCGGCCATTCCCGTAGCCCCCCAGACGGGGGGACATGCGGGGCCCGCCAGTTAGGCGGGCATGCGCCGGGGGGTTGTGGATGCAAAGGCTGAGCCGGATTCCCATGACCTCCCCATCAAGGCGATGAGGGAACACCGCTGAGTTTTAGTGGGTATACTGCCACCCTGGCAGGGAGTCCCACATACTCCGTCTCTTCCCCCGACGAGCGGAGATGCGTAACGTCATTTCTCAGCGAAAAAAAAAAAAAAAAAAAAAAAAGGATGCGCCGAGCGCTAGGTTCAGTTGAGTAACTGGCGGAACAAACTGCGCTACACAAGAAGGCTTCTTCATGCATCCCCAATAAATATTGTAGTTAAGAAGGAAGAAGTAATGGTGAGGCGGTTGATAATACTACCGCCTCAACATTTCTTCTCTGATCTGGACACAACGCGAGCAACCATAAGTACGGTTTAATAAAGGAACGGGAACAACTACGTAAAGAACCTCCTTATGAACGCTGTCAAGCTAGGTATTTAACTTGGTATGGTGTTATAAGTAAAATTCAATAAACAAAAAACTTTACACAGGCGGATCACACACTACAACGCGCCACGCGACGGGGCGCAGATAACGCGCCCCCGTGCGTGATTTTTTACACAAAAATTCAATAAAAACGCGCTTCCGCGCGGGTAATTTGGCTCGGTTTCCCGTGCACCATCGCGTGGCGCGTTGTAGTGTATGATCCACCTTAGTTAAACGCCCAATTACCGCTAGTTTCTGCATATTGTGGTCATTTTAAGCTTGGGTAGGTAAAGAGTAACTTTTCGTGTGTCGGATCCGCATATCTCTATCAAGACTTAACAAGACGAAACCTACCATAAACTTAAGTACCTTAGCAACACTAGGACGAGGTGCTAACTTTGTAATAAGCACGTAAAGTCAGCAACAAGAGTCGTTAAACACTGTTATTTTTGCATACCATCTTAATTGATACACAATGATTCGATACATTGACTTTCAGCATTTTGATTTGTTTGATAGGAGTTAAAACTCCGTATGCTTTAAATTAGTACAGATTTTTATTTTATGAATATTTTGCTCAATAATGTGTTAATAGTCTTTTGTTGCTTACCGTACAAGGAATATTCATTGTAGCAGTCCCTGTAGAAATACCATATTCAGCATATCTCATAGACTTAAAGCTTCAAAGACCAACCGTCTCCAAGGCCGCATAGAAACAACTAATCAATAACACGAATAATTTGAATACGGATCTTACATCTATAGACATAGTTTCATAGGACAGTCTACCCCACCCAGGCAAAGCAAAGTACCTAGTATTGATACATCGCGTAGACAAATCAATGATTCGAAAACCAATACAGTATCTTTAATAAACAATATTCCCTTTGAAGTCCTCAAGCCCAGGACCCACGCCTCCCAACGTTCCGCACAAAGTCAAAGAACCAAAACCAAGCATCTAAATACTAAATACTAACATCGCATTTGTGCACTGATGACCGTACGACCGTGTTTGGATTAGGCTAGGAGTCGTCAAAGCGCTATTTAAGCCCCACATAAGTCTGATTTTGCAGAAATAAACGGAGAGCTCTCAGTATTTCGTGTGTAATGTTTTGTATTAGAATAGTAGTCCGATTCGCTGCAAAATGGTAGTGATTTTCGATTCATAAGTACAATTCTATAATTATGTTGATGTTTCTCAATAATTTCACATTACAGTTTTGAACGATGATGATTTGGCAGTCTGCGACTGTGTTTTGATCGGCTTACCAATCGTGAATATGTGCTGTGAGGTTTAGTTGTTATACTTCGGTTGCTCTTTAAGTTCCCCAGCAAAAAACAGCAATAACAACAACAGTACAACAACAACAATAACAAACAACAGTACAACAACAACAGTGCAACAGTTCTGTTTTTTCTTGTCTGTTTATAATTATATGTATGTGTTCAATCCTTGACCTACCAATTTTAAGATCCTTTAAGTCCTTCTTTTATAACTAGACTGTTGGACCGACGCAAGATCACGAAATCCTTAACGTGGCAATTTTATTTTTAAAGTCCATTAGGTTCATCTTTTAAATTTCGACTGTCGAACCACATGATAGCGACACGCTCTGCATACGCCGTTTTGGGCAAGAGGCGTGAACGATAGGCTGGCTGGGTACATTCGCAGTGTCAACACGCGATAAACACTGTAGGTACATAAGTATAGCAGTACAATCGCGCCCCGCGGTAAGACGACCGACCGCAGCGGGCAGGCTTTGTGCGCGCTCGTGGCGAAATTACGCTGAGGATACGCTCATGAGCGGAGCGGGACGAAGATGTTAATAAATAATAGGGTAAATTATGCCGTTATTCGTCGGTTACCAAGATAGATGTAGATGGCCTAGACAAGTGGCAATCGCTTTTTTTTCGTATTTCTACAACGAGTTTCAACAGCTTTTCGGTAGCTTAATGTAGGATAAGAGATAGGACTAACCGCACCCGTACGCAAAATACGCGCATTGGCGTGGAGTTGCGGAAACCAGCCCGTATTAACCTAGGACTAAACCGTTAGAAATCATCTTTTCTAGGCCTCAGTCTACTTTGCTATGCTAAGCTGCCAGCACGCGTCATTATCGATCAGTTCCTGCACCCACTTATAATATAATAAAATATTGTTTTATATATCGCATCTGCATCATCTGCCTAGCCTTTTCCCAACTATGTTGGGGTCGGCTTCCAGTCTAACCGGATGCAGCTGAATACCAGTATTTTACATGGCGCGACTGCCTATATGACCTTCACAACCCAGTTACTGGGTAATACGATACCCCTTGGTAAGACTGGTTGTCAGACTTTCGGGCTTCTGACTACCCGTAACAACTGTCAAAGATCCTCGAATGACAGCCGAGACCAACGGCTTAACGTGCTTTCCGAGGCACGGAAGGGTCACGGTATGTAAAGATGGTCACCCATCCACATTCCAATCGCGGCAAGCGTAGCTTAACCTGATCGGTCGACCTGTGCAGCTGTTATTATTTAGCTACGGGCCTCTTTTAAAATCTATTATATATTAAAGTTAGTAGGTGAAGAATTTAAAAATTCATTTATGAACGAATCGCATCCATTACAATAACACACCAAGATTAATTTCTATGACCGGCTGGTATCAACAAAATTCTCTTAAGATTGCTTTCCAAAATTACTTCGATCACAAAGCGGCCTCAAGTTTTTACAAAAGCCAGTAAAGCGTTATTTAAAACGAAAACCGATATTAATATACTGCATTGAAAGAACGCAAGACTAATTAAAGAAAAGTTAATAAAATTAGTTAGAAAGCCCCGCTATATCACCTCCACAGCGACCTCAGTCTGGCTGGGTTGCGAGCGGGCGTCAGGTGCCCGTATTTCGGTCGGTCGGCTCCGACTAGCTGTCGCCGGCTCATTTTATGTAACACACACACTTATATACATAAGCTGTATATACACACGTATATACCCGCGTATATACAATGGTTTCCACTTCACACACCGTTGCCATTAAGGGCAGGCCCAAAGGAAAATCTTCAATCTTAGATTAGATTTAAACAGTAGTAAATCATGTTCAAATTGGAAAAAAAGTATATGGCAGGAAACTTCATTATAAATGTGAGGGTCGACCCAGACGAAAACATGATACGATAAAATTTTCTCGATAGAAAACCATCACAAAGTTACCTCTAATTTTCAACTATTTTGGTTTGCATTCTATTTTGGTGCATATTACTGAACCACAAATTAGATAAATAAGAACACTCATTATAACCTAGCGATGACCCAAGCGATTTTTTAAAATAATGTCTATTTTAAAAGATAATCGAATAAAAAGCATTTGGCGCTTGCTACATTTTTAATCCGCGAGATACGCTGTCTTCCGTCTCGCGTGACACGAGCTTGAGGCATCAGTTTGTTTCACCAGTCAGTACCCCTCGCTCTGTTGAGACGGGAAGTCTATGACAATTTTCTCCGCGCCTAGCAACCATTATTATTATCGACATTTGGTTGAATAATAAATGGGAAACAAAAAAATACAATGAAAAAGCGAGAACTTAAACACTTGAAGACTAAAATGAGTGCTAATTGCCGAAGTCGAAGGTTTGTATTTATATCAAGGTACTTATGCGTATAGTATACGCAAAATAAACAGATGATTTGACCGCTCGATATGATCGTTTATTGTTTTCGTGCGAAATTATATAATTTAGCTAGAAGTCCACGATTCCTCACTAAAATTAGAAATACGAAAAAATTACAATTTCCCTCCCTCTCGACCCGTCTCTTTCTTTGTTTGTTACTTTTTTACAACTAGTCGAGTGAGGTAAAGAATATAAGATTGTTCCAAAAACTCGCTTATTTTAGGTATCAGTTCCCGGAAAAGGATATTAATCGAGTGATCGAGTTTGTTGATGGTTCTATCGGTAGTACCATTGAGGTCGAAAACAATTTTAAACCACCACCCTGAGGTACACCGGCAGAAGTATAACAACAAGAAGAACACGACTGTTCTATGCATAAACGTTGCCGGCGGCCATACAGGTAACTACGATGCGACCGAAGTATGCCAAGCATGCCAAGCAGGATATCTAAATTGACGATATTGAACGCATTGCTTAAATCCAATAAGCAAAGAATCGTCAGATTTCCTCCCCCATGCCTAAGCGTATGTCATTAGTAACGTTCACTAGCGTACAGTAGCGGTGCTGTGACCAGGACGAAATCCGGATTGGAAAATATTCAGCAGACTATTCTTGCAAAGAAATGCACTAAGCTGATTGTGAACCAGGTGTTCAAGGACTTTGGAGAGGAAAGGCAAGATGGAAGTAGGTCGGTATTCTGAAAAGGAAGCAAGATTAGATTTTTTGGGTAAAGGAGTGATTTTTGGCTCTTTCCACATCGGAAGGAAAGACACCATAGGATATAGAGTAGTTTAGGATATAGCATAGAATAGGAAGGATTTCGTCGAGGACATCCCAGCATCATTTTCCAACTGACACAGTCACTACTAACTGCATTAGACGTGATTTTAACAACGCTCTTCTTAACATCACAATCAGAAAATTTACTAAAAATAAATGGGGGATGGTCCGGAGTTGGAACATTTGAAAGATAGTTTACTGTAGCTGCTTTTAAGGTCCCATTACAGTAGGGTGAAGATGAGAAGTGTTGATTCAGTAAATCAATAATATGTATCTAAGAATCGATTCTTGGCGTGATTTTAACTTCCATGGACTTATGAAATTTCCAGACTTTACCTAGATCTCCGTTTTTAAGTGATGTGTGGTTATGGCGGCGTTGGGAATCTCTACCGGTGGGTATTATTGTTATTGCAGCGATTGCGAGCACATCCACAAGGACGGTTTGACGAAGAGGGCCGATACTTCAGTTTTGTTTTAGTTTCAGCTTTCTTATGCTCATGCATAAGAAATAAGCATCTGCGACGATATTAGAAGCATCATTGCTTCTAATATCGTCGCAGATGCTTGATTTTTACTGCATCAATTGAGAGCGAACATCGTATAGCTGATTGTCTGTCAGCAGATTGACTTTTTCATTCATTGAATCGACACTAAATAAAGGACCCGACGAAAAATAAATTCAAAAAAAAATATTGTGATGATTATAAGATATTTCTTATCATTGTGTTTGATTTGCTTTTATACCTTTTGGATTTTTTATCACCTATTTTATCACTTCTATTTTTTTATGGTGGAATGGAGTACCTATACAGAACTTTTATTTCTCAACATACAAACACAAAATAGGATTGCATTGTATATATTACACAAGTAAAGACATTCTTATCCCTGCACACATAGAATAGCACAATAAAGGTACAGTCATAATAAAAGTACATTTTGCGAATTGATGATTTTGTGAAACAGAGAGCGTAGCGCATATTGCTATTTTGTCCAAAGAAATTTAAAAAAAGAATTTTAAAAAAGTCTTTGTTTTCAGGGTTCCGTAGTCAACAAGGAACCCTTATAGTTTCGCCCTGTCCGTCTGTCCGTCCGCAGCTTAACTCAGAGACTCTTAGTACTAGATAGTGATAATTTGGCATGGATATTATATGTCGCATTACTGGATGGCCGAGATGAGATACATCGGGTCTTCTTCACTATCCAACATAGTTTAGATAGGTGTGGGCACTGCAGTGGGTACTCGAACGAAAAGATTATTTGAATTTGAAGTAACTTTAATAGACTAGCGATTAACAACCGAAACGCACACGTGCGTCGGAAACTAACACGTGCGTTGGTATTGAGCGTTTGCCTAGAATGTCCGAGCTTGACTGTCGACTGTAGACTGTCGCAACACTCGGTCTCTCCACCAGTCCTCGCTGCATCCCGTCCACCGATGATCGAGTCCAAGCGGTAGGGCTCGCTTGCGTTTCCGATCACATGATTTTTCGTTTACCAATCAAATTGTTAGATGGCGCTGTTCGCTGTACTGTGGCGCCATCATTCCGATACGACATATATATTAATCATGCCGACAAAGTGATAAAAAAAAGGTACCTTCTCTACACGTAAAGTGGGGATGTTTTTTTTTCTAGTCTACCTCGTGGTGTGGGGTATCATCGTATAGGCCTTTCAAAAATATTGCGGGTTTGTGGAAACAATTTTGTGATTCAGGGATCCGTTTGTGAAATATAGGTATAGCTTTACAGTGCTAATTTTAGTTAGAGTCAAAAACAACCATTTAGCTGACAGGGGTCCCCCTGCCATCTATGGTTGTCTTTGGATATGTGAAAAAATTCATGGTAGTAGTATATAATAAAGAAATTAAAAGGAAAACTATCACAGCTAAGTAGGCTTTACAAGTTTACGAATAATAGTCGACCAACTTACATGTATGGGAGAACATGATTTTCAACTATAATGTTAAGTTTGTTCTTGGGTAAATTCATTTCAACTACGGAACTCTTCATTTTGCGTGGTCCGACACGCACTTGGCCAATTTTTATCTGAATATCCTGCATATACTACGCAAACGCACTGCACTTGAAGTTTAGTGTACAGAGTTTCGTTGCGCGCGTCGTCACGCCATCCGCGGTTGTTATTTGCACTAATGCGGGGGTTGGGAGACGCGCGGGTGAAATCAGATTTTATCCTGTCATTGGGCCCACTCTTAACCAGGTGTCGTAAAGCACGCGAGCTATTGATGTGTGAAGCGGTAAATTTGGACTTTTCACTAATATGCAGTACGTTGACTACGTTGCAAAGGAATTTGATTTTAAAATCTCATTTTCTGAGTGCAATTTTCTCTCCACCTCTTTATGTTTCCTTGGTACGTACAAGCGCCACATACCGGGAACAGCGTTATCCAATTCAACATGTAGGTACTATTTTTTTTTTGCTAGTATCCTCACTGGAGCATGTCTGACACATGCAGCCACCATTCGAACACAACCTTATATTTATAAGTAGCTGACTCGGCGAACTTCGTACCGCCTCAGAATCAAGATGAAAGATTTTTATTTTATCGAAATCAGTTAATCCGTTCTCGAGATATCAAAAAAGCCATTCCATACAAGAGAAAATGGATTGTCTTATTTATTTATTTTTTGGGAATTTTTCCCATGTTTTAATAATTATTCAGCTATTCGGGGCGGAGACAAATCCAACAAATCAAAGATCATAAAAATCCGTTCTTGAGTTATAAAGGTGTAACTAACCCGACTTTGTTTGATTTATTTCTCCCCTCAAACAAACAGTCATCAAAAATTACGTTTGCAACAAACCATTTAAACGCCTCGTAGGTTACCAACGAATCGTCCTTATGCCTCGTAGATAGTAAGACAACAGTAGTTACCTACATCATATCGCATAAGGTCTACGTATAGCTCGGTATAGATAGGTTGAGCTTATTACACTGAGGTCTATTTCGCCGCAGTCTCAAGGCGAGAGCTCGCGTGACGACGCAGCTAAAATACCGCCTCGCTTGCTAGACTGACATACCGTCGAGGAGTATGGATGACAAAGCCGCGGCAAATACAGAAAGGAATAGAACATAATAAGACGATTTTGGGAAATCTATCAGTGGCAATGGCTTTCATTTTGTTTACGTTTTGAGGAGACAAATTTTTCGAACATATGACGCAATGGATTAGCAATATCCTTCAAAATGGTTAAAATTGTGATTGATAGTGCTACCTGTGGTGCTACACAATTAGGGTGCAGTTACAATACGCCATTTTTATTGTGTAAGCTACACATGCGAAGACAAAGTGGCACACAACATAAGTTTTATGTCTTTGCTATTTCCTTTTGCAAAGGCGATTACTGAACGGCACACGGAATTTATAGTGCGACACGTGTCGCTGTGAAATTGTTATTTGACACGTGCCCCGACGAGTATGTAACCCCGTCTACGGCTTAACTCCAACAGATTGCTAACGAACATACATAGTAATACTTTAAGAAACTATGACGAAATACATAATAAGAACTCTTTGACTCTTTGTTAACGTCTAGTATAATTTATTTTGGTTTAATACAGGTTTAAAATACCTTCTTCTGAGTCTTCAAAAGTCCAAAGATTAATACCATTCTACAAAATTCTCAGAACCATGGCTTTACATTCTCGCTCGCAATTAAACGAGATTTTCACCTCAAGTTTCGACTAGAATTTTTGGAGCATAACTCTTCTTGGTCTCAATATCGTTTTCCACACAACTTTACAACTTGTCTGTCTGTATGTGACCAACGTAACCTACGGGCTCTGTTCGGTAGAACGTGGACCCGCGACTCAGCTCATTTTCTGAGTGGCCACCCGGCAGAGAATTATATCCACCGGCTCTCCTCACGCCTGCCAGGGAAATTAGATCGTTATATTTTCAGGATTATCGCCCGGAAGATACTAACTCACGTTAACTAGGACGGGCGACTGGGATGGCCCTAGTTTAGGAAGTTAAATAAACTAGAGGATTGCCGGTCTGGATGTTGCGACGTATTGTTAGGAGTTACTTAGAACGTGTCTTCTGCAATTATTTGGTGCCTTGGAGATTCGGGCCTTAAAGGGGGTAAAAAAAACTCTCTATTTTTTTCTATCAATTCGGATCGGTCAATCGTCCTTGTAAATATTATTATATCAATAGGAATCGAATTGCGCAAAGATTTAAGCTGTGTGTGAAAACATGCAAAAGTTGCTTTGTCTAGAATGTTTTTCTAATCGTAGTTGATTAGAAAAACATTCTAGACAAAGCAACCGATCAGCTCAATGAGATGACAAAAAGTCTAAACTTTGAAAAACTGAAACTAGACATGAAAAACTGTCCAAGTGCAAGTCGGACTCGCACACGAAGGGTTCCGTACCACAAGGCAAAAACACCGAAAAAAACACGTTTGTTGTATGGGCGCCTCCCTTAAATATTTGTTTTTAGTATTTTTTGTTATAGCGGCAACAGAAATATATAATTTGTGAAAATTTCAACTGTCTAGCTATCGCGGTTTTTGAGATATAGCCTGGTGACAGACAGACGGACGGACGGACAGACAGCGAAGTCTTAGTAATAGGGTCCCGTTTTTACCCTTTGGATACGGAACCCTAAAAAGGAAGTTTGAGGTTAATAAACGTTTATTTTTCACAGTATACTTTTAGACATTCGACGAACAAAGAAAACTACCCGAGTTTTACCAGCAAATCAAAGCAACAGTATCCTATATCCCAGCTAGAAACACACCTACAAATTTTCATCGACATCTCTAGCTAAAACAGAAACACATATCAGTTATATGTGTATAGTGTATAGTGTGTACTCGCATGATGGCTACAGCGCTGTATATAAGGAGTTATATACGTTCGTACGGTACATAGGTTATACGCGAACGGCTCGTGCATGGCCGAGCTTAGAATACGACCTCCTGTGATGACGATTTGAGGTAGCTACCTTAGTGCGTTGCTTGGGAGATGGTGAATATTTTGGAGAAGGATTATTGAGAAGATATTTCCAAATGATTGAATAGTTAAAGAAAGAAATGTCAATTAAAAACATTCTCCTCCTTTTGGACGTAGCTACAGGTTGGTAAAAGAAATGTCAGTTCGTTATAATAGGTACAGTCACGAGCATAAGTATGTCTACACTTGGCTTTATTCAAAGGCGATTTTCTCCTTTATTTTTGAATGAAATTGTATGTTATTACGAACATACGTAGTATGTAAAGTGTCGTATTTCAACGTAGCATTCGTTATTTCGTGAAAAAATCGCAATTGAAAGTTGCCAAATGTTGACATATTAGCGCTCCACATACGTAGATATCTAGGAATTAGGCGGCCATAAGTCGAAATTCCAATAATCGACTAATGACCAACAATTTTTTTCCTGGAATAGTAGACTACCTGACGAACAATAGCCAACCCCACACACATCCCTAGACTGCGCGAGCGCGCTGCATTACTAGTCGAAACTTGATTGTCGCACCTACTGCACGTGAAAGTTCTTGACGCCCTTTTCGTATATCATTTTCTTCGGTGAATATTTTATGTGTCGTGTCATATTTGCTTGTTTAAGTGATGGATACCAATAATACAGGTAAGCCTTTATTAAATTAATATGAAATTGTATTAAATATATTGTCAATAAATGACTTAATGAGCCGTCAATAATACCCTTTTTTAGAAATGTTTTTTCTTTATTTTTCGATTTCAATCGAAAAAAAACTTTACTTCCACACCTTTCCGAGTTACATTTTTTATTTCATTATATAGTATAAAGTCTTATAAAGAAAACTGCTTAAAATCAGCTGCTAGTTTTTGCTAGTTGTAAAAATAAACGAGTTTGAAATTTTTTTGACAAAAATAGGAAAAAATCGGATTTTATGTTTTTGTGTTAATATTATTTTTTTATTGTTATAGGTTCACCTGGCTGCTCGGGGGTGAAAATGTTGACTCGTAAATACCTCTTCGATAAAATGAACGAACAACATTCATTATCAATAAATGAAAAAATTAAATATTTAGAAAATTATTTACTCGTGTGTTACGGGGACACAGAAGAACATAAAAATGTGATAAAAAAGAATTTTTCGTATTTTAAATGTGATTTAATAAAGAGGTGGTCTCGGGCGCATAGAATACTTGAAAACTTTTTGGCGGCCAATAATTCTTGGTTGGAAGGAACATTTGAGATCCCCGTAGACACGCATCAAAGGCCAGGACGACCTACCAAATCTTTTACCGAATCTAGCGAAAGAACAAAGAGAAGAAAAACTGAAGGAGTCCGCGCATCTTACGACGAAAAAGTAATTGTTCACGCGGCACAAGTAATTTTACAAACAGAAGGAAAAAGAAACGCGTCTACTGTTTTAAAAGACATTATAAATTCTTCTGCGTCTGCCAGTGATTGTAAAAACAGACATTCAAAGTCTAAAGAAATAGAGCCCCTTACTCCTCTGCAAGCACTGACAATGTTTGTTGAAGCCGATTTGACCAGAAGACAGTATGAAATTATTCGAGCAACGAACAAAAGATTCTATCCACATTATGAATTATTATTGAAGGCCAAAGAAGATTGCTACCCACCCAAGGAGTCGTTACGAGTGACGTCTACCTGCGCAGAAGGAAACCTACAATCTTTGTTGGATCACACTGTAACCAGATTATCCCTCTTCTTAGAAGAAGTCTTACTCACACTTGATGCCGTTGAAAGGAACTCGTTACTGTTAATCTGCAAATGGGGTTGTGACGGCTCTCAACAAGCCCAGTTTAAACAAAGACTCTCAAATGAAGATGAATCTGATGCTAACATTTTTATAATCTCATTTGTGCCTCTACGAATTGTTTGTGGTGAGGATAAAAGTAAAATCGTGTGGCAAAATTCAACTCCATCTTCACCTAGATATTGCCGTCCAATAAGATTTAGATTCGTAAAAGAATCTACAGACATCACAAAAGAAGAAATCAATTATGTAAAGAATAGTGTAAACTCAAACTTGACGAAAGTTGACCTCAATGGAGAGAATTTTTTTTTTCAACATAGTTTTAAAATGACTATGGTTGACGGAAAGGTCTGCAATGCAGCTACAGACACCAAATCGACCAGCAGATGTTATATATGTGGAGCTACATCAAAAGATTTTAATGATTTAACAAAAAAAAATGATGTATGCCCTGAAGCTCTTGAATTTGGCCTTTCCGTATTACATGCAAGAATCCGGATATTCGAAAGTGTGCTGCATTTAGCGTATAAATTGCCCGTAAAAAAATATCGCGAGAGACGAACCGAAGCAGAAAAAAATCTAGAAAAGCAGAAGAAACTTGATATTCAGCAAAGATTTAGAGAGGAGACAGGTCTCTTAGTCGATATGCCAAAAAGTAACTTCGGAAACACAAACGATGGATTACCAGCAGAAGATTCTTCGAGAACCCTGAATTGGCTGCAGAAATCACTGGGATAAGTTATGACTTGATTATTAGATTAAAAGTGATATTAGAAGCCATATCAAGCGGCCATAAGATTGACGTAGCAAAATATGATAAATACGCCATGGAAACTGCGAAACTATATGTTGAGTTATATGGCTGGCATCCTATGACTCCAACGATGCATAAGGTCTTAATTCATGGAGCTTCAATAATAGAAAATTCGTTGTTGCCGATAGGGCAACTTTCGGAAGAAGCTGCTGAGGCCCGCAATAAACATTTTAGGTCTTATCGCCTAAACTTTGCTCGCAAGTTTTCGAGGGAAGAATGCAACTTAGATATTTATCATAGGTTACTATTAACATCCGACCCATTTATTAGTTCCATGAGAAAGACCAAAAAAACCGTTTCAACATTATTTTTGCCTGAGACAATGCAGCTATTAATACCTGCTGAGCCAAACCGACCAATGGAAATTGATGAAAGTGGTGAAAATTTAAATGTAGATGAATAAGTCTCCAATGTATGATTGATTATTTTTAGTGATTATCTATTTAGCTTATGTAACTTTAATATTGTATAACGAATGTAAAGATCCTTTTAATAATATAATATATTTACTTACTTATTAGAACAAAATAAACTTTGTTTTATTTAATAATACATACCTGTAAGTATTACTAAAACGTAGACAGCTGTCCCTCCTTGGGGAAAGCCGTGAGTATGTCATATGTATTTTCAATATAATATTAAAAAACACTTTGTAATCAACTACGATCTCGAATAAAATATTTTTTGATAAAAAATCACAAGTAGGTGCGCCTAACCACCGTGCACCAACAAATAATTTCGATAAGTTATTCCAAACACCGAATTCTTTTTATGTAACTATTTTGTAATATAAATATCACATAAAATAATTTTGGCCGCCTAAATCCTGAAAAACGATCTATGTGCGCTCGTGACTGTACAGGGCTGAATTAAAATAACTAGCTTGCGATATCTAAACACGAAAAACCAAAAAAAAAAACTGATTTCTTCAACTCGTACTTCAGGTAACAAAACCACCAGCGGCCCCCAAATAAGTTGTTTTTATCGATACCGATCACGTCTGCGGAGTTTCGCAAGTTAATGTAATTAAGCGTTAAAGATTTTACAATCTGATTCTGTAATTTATAAAATCTTGACAGAAAAATCTTGTGATATATTTGAAGTAGGCAGGTGTTCAAAACATGTTGATACAACTTAGCTTAACACACTTCAGACATCATCTGCCTAGCCTTTTCCCAACTATGTTGGGGTCGGCTTCCAGTCTCACCGGATGCAGCTGAATACCAGTATTTTACATGGAGCGACTGCCTATCTGACCTCCACAACCCAATTACTGGGTATAATACGATACCCCGTGATAAGACTGGTTGTCAGACTTTCGGGCTTCGGACTACCCGTAACGACTGTCAAAGATCCATAAGACCATTCACAGACCAACCGCGGCAAGCGTAGCTTAACCTGCTCTGTCGACCTGTGCGGCTGTTATTATTTAGCCACGGATACTTCAGTATAGTGTGTACAAATGAAATTAAATGAAAATGATGTTATGACATTTAAGTTCGGTCTAAAGAAAATGTTTCTTCAGAAACAGCTCAAAGTTATAGCAATATTTTTCACAACTGCCCAATCACAAACTGCGGGGCACTCTGCCTCCATTAAACTTTATTTAGGCACACGTGTGCCCTCCACATTACCCACTGAGCCGGTCAGCTCGACCACAGGCCGGGCAGGTGCGTCGGCATGGAAGTGGATAGTCACGGCCGCTGAACAAAAAAGTGATTTCCTGTGCAAGCGCGCACTTCACACCGCCATACCCTCACCCTTGCGGTTGATGGTTATAATGTAATCAGTTAATGATTTTTTCTCCCACTGTGTTTAGGTTCCGCTTTTATATCTATCGAAGTGAACTAACTCACTTCATTTCTGTGATTTTTGTTTTGCAAAAAATGCCGACTTCTTTGTCACCCAAAGTTTTTTACTCCAGATTTTTACATGCGATACCCCATATCTATGATTTATATTAAGTGACTGCTGTTTGACCAACGGCACTATTGTAAACCAAGTTTTTTTTCTGATTTACAGCCCGCAATATGCCTAAGTAACGCATAGTTCGTTCTTTGTTACATCACATTAAATCGAGTGGAAAATTTCATTTTCTTGTGTCACACACGTTTCCGCTACCTCACCGCTCCTCTCACCAACTGAACCGTTTCCCAATCCTGCGGCTGGCAGCTGCAACGTCATGGAAATGGACGGAGGCGCACCGTGAGACATAAAGGACTTACATAACGTTAACTATATCATGTTCCGATACCACGTATCGTCTCAGGTATTAAGACGATATGCTCTCCTGGTAATACACGTACGTAGTAAGTACTTAGTACCTTCATAACCAACGAGGAGAGGGAAAAGCTCATCCTTTTTTCTCGCACAGAAAAATGTAAAGCTAAAATGGTTCCTTGAGTTCGGTGAAATTTTACAGAATTTCAGAGACAATTTTTCGGGGAAATGTATGAAAAACAAAACCACCCAAAGCCTTCTCTAGATAGAACAGGATTTAGCGTCGTCTGTCGCTGCTGCACGTTTTTCTGGACGGATTTTAAAACAACTTGCAGTGGTGTCGGACGACCTTTTATAGAAGAATGTTTTTGTGGAACAACTACAAAAAGGACCGTACCTACCTATGTTTGTTTCTCTATGTACCTAAAGGATCTCTATGGAGTTGTGCCACGAGCAACTCTGGATATTTTGTCATATTAACAAAACTCAGACAGTTGGTCAAAACAAGGACAAATTATTGGTTATTCTAATCTACCTAGATACATGTACATCTACACGCTCTAAAGATTTGAGGACTTGGAGGACTTGGAGGACAAATTACCTATATCATTAATATAGCAGTGAAAGGAAGACGCATGTATCTCTGTGCCCTATTTAAAGCTCAAATTGTGCACGCCGAAAACGTTGAGCTCGCAAATCCTGTCACATACGGATGCATTTTGGAACATTCGTGCTCGGTAACAGGAAACATAGTTTGGAGACCTATAAAGCTGAGTTCAAGGAGTTTTCAGGCACAGGACTGATATTTTTTTCTGTAAAAAAAATACCATCTCACAAAAAGCAGGCCACAGATGTTGTAACAATTTTACGTGAACCAGAACCTAGAGAATAAATATTCAGTAAGCTTTGATATAATACAGAGGCTGCACTAGTTAATTAAGGAAACCTAATTAAACTGAAAATAAGAGTCTCAAATGCGGAGGGACAAGGTTATCGAGAGGCCGAAAGCTAACATGTTACAGCCCTTGAACTATTGTGGATTATAGTGAAACCACCTTCTCTAGGCAAGCTAAACATGTTATAGGAGTGGCCCTATGAGATACAAAGAATATTTAGTTGACATTTATCATCAGCTCGTAAACGTCTATTGATGCCTGTCTTAAGATGAGAATTGTCTACGACCTGAAATCAATAAGTACATTATGGCCTGGATTTTTCCCGCATGCGGGGCCCGCAGTTTCGATAGACTTTTTTGGGTTCCGTACGTCCGAGCGATCACTCGTGTGTCTGTCTGCCCGTTTGTTACAGCCAATTTGCACTGCAATGTACTGGACCGATTAAATTGAAATTTGGTACACACATGAATTTCTGTGCCTCAAAAACGGACACGTAATTAAACGAATTTTGAATATGAGTGCACTTTTGGGGTGCATATTAAGGTTAGGTAGGTATTTTTTGGTATTCACAATAATTAAAAAAGCTTACAGGACTTGTTTCCTATCCGCGAGAATTGCGATCCTCGCAGGATTTGCGGGCACCACGTTGCCCGTGCTTTTAATATATTCCCGGAATTAAGACGAAAATGATAAAATGGAGTGAATTTGGTCCCAAGAGTTTTTGGGAATGGAAAAAAAATCCTCGACGCCATGACACAAGCTCAAACAGCCCGTCTTGTGTCAGTGCAAGCTTAGCCGTCAACGTGTTGGCTTAGCGTTCGGAGGACACCTCAACTGTCCGGTCTTCAAACGAACACAAAGCAAGCTGCCGGACACACCTGTATTTATACCTACCTGTGTGAGTATGTCTGTATTAGGTACGACTTCTTTGTTCTGGGGTTGGTATTAATGTATTATTATTGTCTAATGCATAGGAACACACTGATATCATCGATCACCAATTAACCACCACCATTTTGAAGGATATTGCTAATCCATTGTTACATATATTCGAATTTGTCTGTTCAACAACTAAAATGAATACTTACCTAACGCAATGAATTTTGTTGAACTGTCAAAATTAAAGCCGTTGCTACAGTTATTGTGTTACGCAATTACCCCGCAGGATTGCAAAAGATTTCCATAAAATCGTTATAAAAGGCGGCAGATGACGATGATGACCAGGGGGCCTAAAAAGGCCACTTTGGAGAATCATAAAAGGATAACATTATGAATTATAATATGGCGAAGACAGTCCGTGTCTTTCTTTTTTGCGCTGCGTAGGTACAATCAAAGAGATTGGGATTGCATTTGGATTGGATTGATTGGTATTTTAGCACAGAAAAAAAATAAGTGAAAAATGCTTTACCAATGGGATTTGATACGATTAACTTAACAGTTAACCGTCCATTATGTTATCCTTTTATGATTCTGCCAAAGTGGCCTTTTTAGGCCCCCAGGTGATCACTTACATTTATTAAATTCTCCAAATCGGATAGATTGTGTGAAAGACAATCAATATGCCTAGAATGGGGGTGAATATTGAGGAGACAAAGTCTGATAGAGACAAATGGAAGACGACATCAGCGCTGGACTCAGATAAATTAGGGTAAGAGCAGGAGGTAGTTGATTCGGTTTTTATTAAATTATCTAGTAGAAATTAAGCGAATCTGGCTGACAACCGAGATGACGACTAATAGAGAAGTGTGGAAGAAAAGGACATATATGTTGCGCCGACCCCAAATAAATTGTAATAAGGGCAAGAGAATGATGATGAAATCAAGCTAATCTTAGATACATTCACAATACATAATATACACAGTATTTCTGCTACATAGGAGGTAGCATAGGCACTCTATGTGGGCTTAGTTGGCAAAGCGCTGCCCTAGTTGCCGTGCCCCACGTGTCCTGCTCAGACGAACGCTAAGCCAAGTGTGTACCAGCTTACATATCTACCTACGTATATACTCTATGTACGAATATTCAATGGGCGTGCTGGTATAATTTTCCGTATATGAGGATAATCGTATCGAATTTTGAACATGTATTTTTTTCCTGATGTGGATATTATCGACAAAGGATTCGATTAAAAATGAACTGAAACTAAACTTTTGACAAAACTCTAAAAAAGCTTAAACAATACCAGACAATACTAAATGAAACCAAAACGCGGCGAAAACTAAACGCAAAACGCACCTGTTCAAAACAAAACGTTGCAGAATAACTCAAGCAATTTCTCAGCGGGCACTCCATTACACTTATAGTAGGGGAGACCGAGGGGAGTTGAAACAATTTTGACATTTTAATTCATATATAAAATTCTACACACACTAATCGTATGAGTGTAGTGCCAATCGATAGTTCATTTCTTACACTTCAAATTACCTGTCACAAATAACGTGTAAGTATGAATTTGGTGGTGAAAAATGAACTTTAATGTAACAAGACATTTTGTTTCAACTCCCCTCATACCGAGGTATGTTGAAACAGGGGTCGAGGTGAGTTGAAACACTTGATATATGAGTAGAATTAAGGGTTGTAAAGTAGAAACGACGATATAATTTGAAGGTATTTATTGAAATAAAACATTCTAACATATTTATTATTTCGCTGTCTTTTTTTTCTTGGATATCTTGGTCTTTTTAGTTTTAGTTTCTGGCTTGGATCTTTTATGTGATTTCTTTTCTTCGTAATCAGGTTTTTAATCTTTTTTCTTAGTAGTCCTAGCTGCTTCAATTGCAGCTAATTAATCCTTTACAGGAGTGTCAGTTAAGATAGCGGATTTGTCGGTCAGTGTGGTTGAGGTTGTAGCTCGAAGCAGCATCACGCAGACTTTTCTGACGCAATGGAACTTCTTCTACGGCGAGATCGTAAATTTCGCGACTCGCCATACCTCCATTAGTCTTCCTTTTATAATCAGTAGGCATACTGAAACAAAATTGGCAAAAAAAAAAAAAACATAAACCACACCGTATTAGCAATCACCCATACAAATCTTAAGCGAGGTGAGTTGAAACAGTCTGTTTCAAATCCCCTCAGTGTGAAAAATCCTCCCAATCTATAAACAAACAAAAATCCAGAAGCAAAACACAAAGAAATTAGTTTTACCAACGCCATGGTTTCAATCGTTAGTTAATGAGCTTTCGAAACATATAAAACCCAAGCTAAAATATAAACGCATTATCAAAATACAGGTATCTTAAAAAAACGTTTAAAACTTACTTTTCACGATTTTTGCTACGTGGCAGCCACAACTACACAACCGCGCGTCAGAGGCACGCACACGAACTGCAGGGCCCGGCGGGTGGTGGAGAGCGGCTGATTTGTGTCGGTGCTAGCTCGCTAACAGTTTTAAATTCCGCGAAATCAGTGTTGTTTCAAATCACCTCTGTGTCAAAACCCCTCGGTCTCCCCTACAAGAGTACAAAATAAGTCAAAACAAAATAAAACTAAATGCGTAAAACAAATCGGCGCGCGGGAGGACGCGGGGTGGTAGGGTGCTGCGGGGGGAGAGAAACGGGGGAGCGGAACACAGGCGGAGGGCGGGGGGGGGACAGTCTACAACTCTACTACGGGGCACTCTCGGTTTCATTCATAACTTTTTACAAGTTTATCTGCGGCGATACCTCCTACATATTTATGTGTTTGCGACTGTGACGCGGCAAAGACTAAGTTCTTTTTTACCTAATGTTTGTAGATATGTAGCACTGTTCCATGATTGTTTTATCTAAGTGACAGATGCTGTTGTAAAGCTATATTTTCACTATTTCAAATGAATACAGGACAATAAACAAAGGCTGATGATGACACGACAGAAGCAGAAATCTTCTTGTTGGAGCAGAAGAGTAGAGAACACGAAGACGATGGCGTGAGCTTGAGTTGCTGTCCACCCAGAAGTGGTTACAAGAAGAAGAAGCACATTCCTCCAATAGCAAAATCAAGCATGTGCTTCCTCTAATTCTTTGTTATTTGAGCAATAAAAACTTATAAAAAATGAAAAAGTTCAATTAATTGTTAGTCAAATTGACTACCATTTTAAATTAGCTAAATTTAAAATGGTAGTCAAATTAAATACCATTTTAATTTGATCATACTTACCTATATTCAAATCAGAACTGTCATTATTTGAAAGTTACATGAAATGTCTCAAGAACACGGCAATTGGACGTTTTCTCTATTTGATAAACTCTGTTAGCTTATATTATGTAAATATTCAATATCTTAAATGTAAATCCATTTGGCAGAGAGATAGATTGCATCCCAGGGAAGGACATAGGATAGTTTCTATCGACATACATCGCGGGCGAAGCCGCGGGCGGAAGCTAGTATTATAAATTCGAAAGTAACTCTGTCTGTCTGTATGTTACCTTTTCACGCCTAAACCACTGAACGGATTTCGATAAAATTTGGCAGAGAGATAGATTGCATCCCGGGGAATGACTAGAATAGTTTTTATCGACATACCTCGCGGGCGAAGCCGCGGGCGGAAGCTAGTATTCAATATATTAAATATCTTGTTTGAAACAAAAAGTTAAATATACATATAAGAATATACAATTGATTTCCATCACTGTATTTGATTGCTGAAAGGAATACCTGATTCAAATTCATAACTCCCTAATTTTCCATAACTTCTTCCAACCCTACTGTTCAGCCGGGATTTCCTATAGGCACAATACTAACCCCATCTTTTTATATTCTTTGCCCACAAAACGCACACATGCGCACTTCAACAGAGTCGTCGTAAGACACACATTTATAAATTGAAATAAAGTTTGTTTTAGTTGGGCATCGAGCATGAATGAAAGCGAAAGGGCGCGGGAACGATTGTTATCAAAACAAGCGAGCGTCGAAATTATTCTTTTCGTGTTATTTCATAATGTTTTATTGTTTGTTGATGCTGTTTTGTTTATTTTTTCAAATGAGTTGAGTGAGATGTCGAGTTGGGTTATTAAAAAGTTAGTTGTTGTGGATTTAAATTGTTTAAACTTTTACTGCCATACTTCGTTTTTGTCAAGTCGCCATGATGTTTTTGTATAGGTAATAAGGAAAAGGTCTTATTTGGATAAGTGTTTATGATTATTTGATAAAGTTCAATAGAAAATGTTAGATAAGTACCTACTAAATAATACTTACATCGTATTAATATTTTCACTAATAAAAAAGGTGAAACAATCAGGATTTTTATTAGGTATTTATTTATTTACTTATTTATGTATACTTAGTACTTACTTTATTGTACACCAGAAAATACTTAGGTATCGCAAAAATACATTTAACAGTACAAAACACACAATGGGCGGCCTTAGGGGCAATTCTCGTAATTTTAAGAACGTTCACAGTCTGACCTCAGTCTCAATCTATCAAAAATACTTACCTCTAATTTCCCTACATTTTTGATAATTTTTTGACATTTGTTTGCTGCCGAGATGAGACTGCGACTAGATTTTGAACGTTTTAAATTATGACAATTTGCCTTATTATCGCTTCGTTTTTTTTTTCAGGTAGGTATTTAGGTAAGTAAGTATTCTAAAATAATATTCAGATGCAATATGAATTTTCTTTTATTAAGTTCGTCATTGCTGCGGACGTAAAACTTTTAGCGTTTTCAGACAAAAGCTCACTACATATAACCATAGATTGTTGAATTTGCAAACCTAACCATCAATAAGAGGACCATTAAAACACGATCAAAATGTATATACTCATTGTCATGCATTAATTTAAATCACCATTTTTATAAACATGAATAACAAGAAGAAGCTCCTAATCTAACAAAAATCAAACACAACTTATCACTAGGCACATTAACAAAATTTAAAAGAAAAATCAAGACCTCGCAAGAATTTTCCTCCTAAACTTTTAGGTTTTATATCATCCGACTGTTCTATTAGTTTAGTTCGCGCGCGCGCCAACAGATGGCAGCAGATGTAGCTTCAAGACAAATTAAAACTATTTGTCGCATTTCATGAGATATTGTTTACTGTAAGTGACCCAGTTCTTAGCAGACTGTTTTGACCGGTCGCCTGGAAATTAGCCCAGGTTTATTGTCTAATTATGGCTGATTTATTGTGTGATTAATTTGTTTTCGAAACGAAAGGCGGTATTCGGGGAATTAGGTAGTGTTGATAGACTTCTCTTAAATCTTTATTGTGGTAGGCATGACAAATGGGCTCTAGGGCTCCAGTAAGGAACTCCATATGCACTTTACAGAATATTATAATCACATCTGCCTGTCACCTTTTGTTTCCCAAGCATGGTGATTATTGCAAAAGATAATTAATTTATCTTTGTAGGTCAGCAATAAAAGTTTAATGAGCTTTTAGGTTTACGAAATACGATGGGTTTAAACATTTATGCAGTGAACTAGGACTAACTTCTTCCATATCGACTAAGGACTTAAAGTAGCATAATCAGCCAATGTTCCCACTGCTGGGACACAGTCCTCCTCTCTTCGACTTCGAGGGAGTGGGCTATAATCTACCACGCGGGCCCAGTGCGGATTGGTACTTAAATGTCACATGTCTTCGAATTTTTGGTTCTAGGGCATGCCAGTTTTTCACGACTTTTCCTTCACCGTTTTGAGGGCAGTTGTGATGAAATTATTTACACAACGTAAAGTGCCTGCCTGGTTTCGAACCCACGACCTCAATTCGTAAGTCGGGGCCATTACCACTGGGTCACTGCTCTTTAGCTAAGTAGAGAAACAAAGAAAATCACGCTAATGCACCACAGCAAAATGAACAACAAAGGGGACCAACAATTTATATGACCACCGCCCCAAAACTTCATAATCTCAATGCAATTATGCAAGCCAACTTACAAAATAACTTAGACATCTTATTTAACCACTCAACACAGCACAAGAGCTTCAGAACCTGCGATATATCTCGAGATTTACTACCTACCTCTTGTTACAAGCTTACACAAACATCCCTATCTGCCACGTTAATCGTTTCGGGACGTCATACTATAGATAACAAAAGACTGTCGCCATCCATGTGACGTAACAGGACGGGGACCGTTCGATTTATCGCCGGATAATTGACCCCTCTGCACCGGAGACTTAGAATGTCGTTGAGATGGGGTTGAATTTGTTGTTATAGGATGGCTGGGATTGCTTCAGGTAAGAAGGTCATTTGTGGTTAGAGTTACAAAGTCAATCACATTGTAAATCGTAAATCACAATAAGGACACCAACTTTTTGGATAATCTTCTTCTTCATCGTGTCGCTGACACGACAGTTATTGAAATTTTGTTGGCCCAAAACTTCGCCAGTTCCACGGCGTTATCGGTGGCAGCGCAGAGGTCACTTTGGCTGCATGTTTTGGGACACAAAGGGCAAGATAGGAGGTAGAGCATCGTTTGTGACACAGCAGTTCCGTCGAGGTAGCCCCACTTTACCTACGAGGTTCGACTTAGATCTCCCCATAATTTTATTTAAGTATTTATAACTTTATTGTACACCACAAAAATACATAACATGAAAAAGATACATCAAACACTACAAAATATACAATGGGCGGCTTTATCGCTTTCTGCGATCTCTTCCAGGCAACCTTGGAATGGACAGTGATTTTCCTGGACATAAAATGGGGCTGTCGTTGGTGCAAATATTATGTACACAATAACGCTGTGCAAACCTTTATTTCTACAAGTTATGGTAACTAACAAAGCATACACCCGGTTTTTCAACTGAGATTTTGAAATTGAGAACTTAAAGTCTACAATTTGTCAAGTTCTGAACTTCAAATTCTCAATCTTGGATGCAGGTCTCTATGGAGTGATTGACTGAAAAATTCACTCATCTATATAGTAATAATAAAGCTGAAGAGTTTGTTTGCTTCATTGCGCTAATCCCTGGAAATACCAGTCGGATTTAGCCCAATTCTTGAGGAAGGTTATAGGCAACGACGATATAACCACATTCTCTTTGGTTATAGGCTACTTAATATCATGCTATGACCCTTAGAAGCCAAGAAAAAAGTCAGAAAGAACGCCAAGCGAAAACGAAGGAATAGTGCAGGCGTCATGTTGCGCAACACGGTAGGTCGGGGGAACAAGTAATTTCACGCGGACGAAGTCGCGGGCAGAATCTACTATCAGGTGTATGCCTATGTAAACATTGCACCTTTACATACTACTGTCACCCAAGTAAATCTTATCCATGCTAATATTATAAATACGAAAAAGCGAAAGTGTGTCTGTCTGTTACGTCTTCACGCTTAAACCGCGAAATTTCGGACCTATATACTTAGAGATAGTTTGAGTCCCGGGAAAGGACGTAGGATACATTTTATCCCCATAATCCCTCGGGATCGGAACTTATGCGGGCGAAACCGCGGGACGCAGCTAGTTTTAAATATATCGCATTTTGTAACATGATAAAAGGAGAAAGGAAGTCATTACACAAAAAGTAGCTCTTATTCGAATAAGGTGTGACAAATAGGTAGCCATCGTTACAAAGGCCACAATAGGCCATAACCCTCAACTGACTTACTGTTAAACCTTGCGCGGGCGGCAGCTGATGCACGTATGCGCATGAGCATCTGCGGGTTTCCGCGCAACTAATAGTGTAGTAAAGTGTCTAATATTTTTTTTGTTGTTAGGCTATTTTAGATTAACTTTTATGAAAAGGAAAGCCATGGCCGAGCATGAGGTCCCGCACCCTACTTGCGGAACACACTCTCGATCACAATTTGAATCATTTTGAAGTATATTGCAAATCCATTGCTTCATAATGTTCGAAAAATGTGTCTGCTTCTTCTTCTTCTTCTTAGCGTGTCGATAGCAATCTAAATGGACTCGGCCCAGAATTCGGCTACTTGTTTGACGCCATCACCCGCGTCCGCCAGTTACTGTAACGTGCAGCTGACAGGACACGCAGGACACGATATTAAGTGTCCCATCGTTTGTGGAACAGCACCACATTTACACTCCAAGGCGGAGTCGTTGAACAGGTTTTTCTTGCTTTGGCCAACCTGGGTCCGGAGTCTGTTTAAAGCCTTCCAGGTTATCCAAAGTAACTCATGTCCAGATGGGAGGTCTTCAGCGGGTGGGACGACATTTCCACTGTTTTAGCTCGCTGGTTTCGATTCCCGGGTCAGGCCAAGTGTTATTGAGTTTTACCATCTAGGATTTCTTTCGTACAGTGGGTGTCCTATATTCCTCTTCGCGGTTGCCGTGAATACAGGGTGTGATGATGTTTTGAACGCCATTTTCTCGGGGCTTTTACTTAGTTGTGAACCATCAAAACTTGGATTACCTCATGACATTTTCTTACACTCTAAAAGATCTAAGAGTCTTCCATTGTGTACAAAATGTTTGAAAGTGGACGTGACGTGAAGTGAAGTCGAAAATACTTGGTCATAAGGTCGGTGTTTGAGACAACCAAGTACTTGTGTTCCAATTAAAGTAGATGCACATAATTACACCAGTAGGTAGGTAGCTCGTAGATCTGTGGCGGATATGACAAACTGCGATTCTATTTAATTCTAGCGCGCAATAATCGGCCCATAACTCCTTCGTTACGTCCTCGAGCTAAAGCACGCATAATAACGCTTCGCGGTTCCGGATGCTCTCCGTCTTCCAAGAACATCTGATGACAATAACTTCTGCGAACCATTTTCCATCGCGTTTAAATCGAACCAAATGTTCGAAGGCATTCGGCGATTTGGCGCGTTCTGCGCTATTACTCATTTGGCGAATACATAGCATCTATGTATAGGTCGGGTGTCTATTAGCGTCCCGCGTCCGCGCGTCCGTCTACCGCGGTGACGCGAGTTCGTAAGTACGTGGCGCGGACACGCGAAACAAAACATGATCGCGGGTGGCTGACCGTCATAGGTAACGTGACGCGCGCGAGGGCCGCGAGCCGGAGAGCGCAGGGGTGCGCGGGCGCGTGCGGGGGTGCGGGGGGAGGCAGGGCGTCGCGCGTCGCGAGGCCGCCCTTGCTCGAAGGTGACGCGACAATTAACGTCGGGCGGTCATTCCACCGCGGCTGGCGCGATGTCAACGATTTCGATCATCCTGGAGCGATAGCGGACGGACGCCGCGCGCACATGCACGCGCCGCGAGCCGCAAGGTTGCCGCGTGATACCGATATTATTACCTACCTATACATCCGAGCTATTTATAAACACTCATAAAAACGAAGCCTAGCCCAGACTGGGTCTACTTCGAACGGATACGACAGACGCGTAATAAAATTTGATGTACAAGAGAACTCTATGACTTGGACTTAACTTGAAATGCATTGCATTTAGACGCTCTACCTATCGCAAAAGGTAGCTCTTACAATTATAAGAGGCTGGAAACAGCGCGTAGCACACAAAAGTAGGTAGAGATAGGTAGGACGGTATTTAAAGCAAACATAACCACTAACAACTAGCCACCAACTGGAATAAAACCTGCAGACACCACGGACAAATTAATTTAGAATTGCACTGAATTCTACATCCTCGACTTTAATACCAGAATGCAATGATTAAGTTACCCGAAAACACCAACTTACTTTTAAATTCCAACCTTGTTCCAAAACCGAAGGTGGTGGTCATCAAAAAACGCTGTCTTAGCATCATAAAAGTGACAGGCGCCAATGGACCCATAACTATGAACAACCGTGCAAGGAGAACAAAACAAATTCGCCAAAATGAAGCTTATACATTTGTTAAAAGAAGTCCATTTCGTAACGTGACCCTATTATCCTCACCCCGTCTATACGCTAGTCATTGTCGAACCTAAAATACTGAGTTTAACGGCCACAAATATTGAATAACCTTGAACTTGGTGCTAAATATGGAATATTTAGAATAAGGCCAAGGTGGTAGGAAAACCGCGTGTTTACTGACGAAAGACCCCCCACTCAATGATAAATAATAATTTCATTTCTGCAAGTAGGTTAGTACATACACTTTTACGTCAATTATATTTAAAAACTGGCCAAGTGCGAGTCGAACTCCCACACGAAGGGTTCCGTACCACAAGGCAAAAACGGCGAAATAAACACGTTTGTTGTATGGGAGCCCCCCATAAGTATGTATTTTATTCTGTTTTTATTTGTTGTTAGAGCGGCAACAGAAATACATCATCTCTGATTTCAACTGTCTAGCTATCACGGCTCATGAGATACAGCCTGGTGACAGACGGACAGATGGACAGTGGAGTCTTAGGGTAATAGGCTCCCTTTTTATCCTTTGGGTACGGAAACCTAAAAACGATGTTGAAAAAGACATAAGATACAACATTTAGGAAATTTCAAGGAGTATCTGGATTGCTTGCTAGCTTGAGGGCGATCTATGTCCAGCAGTGGACGTCTTTCAACTGTTAAGAAAATAATGATAATAATATGATGATAAAGGATCATCCTAAACAAAACCGGAGCGAGTAATTAATCTGAGCTACAGAAGTCTTACTTTTAAAATAAAAGTAAAAAAATCATACCTAATTTATTGCTGTTAAATCATAGAAGTAGAAAATTTCAAATGAATGCATAATCTAATTAGGTACACGTTCAATCAAACGTACAGAACAGCAAACAACTATTTACTGACAAAGCTATGTGTACAGTTCAGAATTACCTGTAACTACAAATCCAGGAACTATTTTCAATAAACGCAGCATTTAGTAACATACGCTGAAAATAATACCTAAACACGGGTAATAACGCACCGGTATTGATCTGTTCGTTCATACGTGTTTTCAGAATGTTCCTATGTAGGTATAACTGAGAGGTTATTCATAACCGAATTATTGACTGATTTATTTGACAGGACTTAACTAAAATTTATCTTCTCTCCTTTTCTTAATGAAACAGAAAGAAAAAGATGCACTGAACTTTTTAGTTTAGTTTGTGAACAACAGAATCGGCACCTGTCATCATTGTTCTGGAATATTGACACTGGCAGCTATTGAACGCGGTTTTAATGTGCTGGTCGCATTCGGTGTCATTGTTGGAATCCGCCCTTGAGTCGGATATGCAGGAATTACTAGCACATGCTCCGCGCCCTTGCCAAAACAACCACGCTTGGCTTCTGTAAATTTGTTAATTAAAAGTAAGGAGGCCGCTTCAGTCCGTCCTAATCCATACTAATAATATTATAAATTCGAAAGTAACTGTCAGTCTGTCTGTATGTTACCATTTCACGCCTAAACCACTGAACGGATTTCAATAAAATTTGGCAGAGAGATAGATTGCATCCCGGGGAAGAACATAGGATAGTTTTTATCGACATACCTCGCGGGCGAAGCCGCGGTCGGAAGCTAGTCTTTAATAAAACGCGCGGGAAGAGAGTTTAACCTATTATTGCCAGTAACCAGTAACCCAATATCATTTCTAAGAACAATTAGATCAACCCACACTTCATTTCATTGCATCTTGGACTTGGAAAAGTCGACATTAATCACCCAACCACTCCTCTCATTACGCCAGTCCGAGCAGAGGCCAGATGACGTACAGGGAACAGTCGGACGCAATGGGATGGCAATAGCCCAAAAGAGTAAACAAGAGATATTCGGTCAACGGGGCGAAGCGTGACGATGAGTCTATTAAAAAAAAAAAAGTTTTTTTCATAAACAAACCGAAAGTCGTAGAAAGAAATTTTCAGTACGTAATTCAATGATTACCAATTAACTCTAGGCCCTAGAGTATTCATTTGTAACTAACTTAACTTTTATACCTAGAATAAAAGCCTTATTCTATCCTGAGAATAAATTTTAAAGTTTTCACAGTTTTTCCTATAGGTACTAGAAATGTCAGACGTCAATTTTATTCTATGGATAAAAGATATCTTTGACCTAGGTAAAATCAATCCTTAAAATAATGATATGTAGTTGCATTATAAGTATAAGTACTGTTTGTTTTATTTTGTTTTGCTGTGCAGTGGCCCTATAGCCAGTAAGTGGAAGCCTTTTTACCAACTTCAAAAAAAGGAGGTTATCAATTCGATACGTATGTATGTAATATTATTGGAATTGCATTATATTCACATATGATGATCTATTAGGGCTTCCAAACAAATATACAAAATTTCATAGACGTATGTATGTATGTTTGTCCACGCATATCTCCAGAACTATTAGTCGGATCGTGACCATTTTTTTTTATTGGCTTACATTTTCTTCAACTTAGGGAACAGTGCAAGTTTCATCAAGATCGATTCAGTAATTTTCAAGATATGGACTAATACGTGTAAGTGTGACGGCCTGGCTTATTGATAAGAGCTACGGGTGTAGTGTCAAAGGGAAAACATCTCAAAACCTTGGTCAAATACTAGTGCAAAAACTAAAAATTACGAAATAAAAAGTAATTTAAAAAAATTAAACCGACTTCAAAAAGAAATTCTCAAAATTATGAAATAACTTTAATTTCGGAAGTCGGTGGCATAAAACTAAAATACAGATCCCAAGACACCGACTTCCGAAATCAAAGTTATTTCATAATTTTGAGTTAATTTCTTTTTGAAGTCGGTTTAATTTTTTTAAATTACTTTTTTGTCAAAGTCATGACGTGCAGCCGTCGACTATTTCTGTTTTGTGCTCGTGATTATAGATCTATTTTGTTTTTATTTTTCCATATGAATTGATTATCTTTTTGTATGCACGTGTTTCTATGACAAATAAACCTATTTTTGATTCGTCTTTTCTTTCTCATAGGACGGTCCCTAGTTGAAAATGTTCATTTGTTTTCGCGTTACTAACAACAATAAACCGAAACTTCTTCCACTTAGCGCTTTATGGTTTTGGCATGTCCATCCCCATTCCTTATTTCAGAAACTGCTAAATTATAAATATTATAGTTTAAAAGTGTGACACCCCTAGGTCGGGTCGTGTCGGGCGCTAAATTGTAAGTTGCACGCGCTGCGACGACTGCACTGCGGTTATCAGCCAGGCCGGCCAGCCGCGCCAGTGACGCTACGGCTACCTACCGTGCGCCCACACACGACACATCTCATAAACTTAGCTGAGGTTTAAGTGGATAAGAAATTAGTTGATATGAATAAAGAATAAAGTTTTTACATTCGCTCCTAAGTTAACTAGATCATCCACGGATATTATCTTATATGTGTCTCAGAAAGTCCAAAAACTAATAGAGCAACTTCTAGTTTTTAGTTAAGCGTTGCCCAGTTTTCAGTGGCAGTATAGAAATGGAAAGAACAGCACCTTAATTGCGTCACACTATCAATCACAATCTGAATCATTTTGAAAGATATTGCTAATCCATTGATTTGTATGTTCGAAAAATTTGTCTGTTGAACAACGTAAATAACGCAATGAATGTTGTTGAACTGTCAAAATTGCTACTGTTAGTGTGTTACGCAATTACCCCGCAGGGTGGGCTCAAGAGTCCTTATTTCATTATAGTAAAGAATCAAGGTCTTGAGGGGTGCCTAGCCCTGTCGGGTAGGCCTTCACAAGATGGGCCGAGACAACTTGGTGAAGGTCCCTAGAAACTGCTGGATACGGGATTTTTAGGACCGGTGGTTGTGGCGAGTATTGATGGAGGCCTATATTCAGCACCAGCATTGGACTTCTTTCGGTTGAATGATGTGATGATTATGACCAGGGCTCGAAAACCGGTTGAAATTCTTAACCGGTTACGGTCATTGACCCCAAACCGAAATCGATTTAGGTTAAGGTTTGCACTTTACCGGTTTTTACCGGTTTATGCGGGAAATCGGTTTTTCATGAATTTTGGTTTTGATAGTGGAAATTAATCGGTTAAAACCAAGTTTGAACCCCCCCCGGCCCCCGCCACTCTCGCGAGCACGGTCTGAACGTTGCGATATCATTTAGTTACAAAATTTTATTACGGAATTAACCGGTTAATTTGGGTGTCAAAACCGTTTGTGCTTAAGTAACCGGTAACCTTTATCATTTGGGTTTCATAAGAACAGTTCACTTGTTTAACCGGTTAATGAACGAACGATATATTTACCGGTACTTAATCGAAATTAACCGCTCTTTTTAAACCGGTTCAGAGCCCTGATTATGACGACGAGAAGATCTGCGAGTTGTGATCATGACAATATTTCCTCACGACCTTGCACTGTGATAAATACACACATTAATTGTATCAAGTCCACAAACAATCTCACGAACATAACTCAATAACATATAATAACAAGCAATTCAATTTATTTATCGTATCATAAATCTAGCAATTTAATAATTAGTTGTTCATTAATGTATTAACTAACATTGAGAGGCAGCAACAATGGAATTTACCAGCTAATATGACAATAAAGGAGATATTTATGTGGTCTTGTTTCGTTAACGAAAACTCCTGAGACAAGTAGATACTTGCAATAAAAGTCCTACACAAAGTTATCTGACGTGCATAAGCAAGAGGAAGTGAGTTCGAATTCGAATCCCACCAATGGACATCATAAAAGTGACTTTACGCTTCCAGTTCCAATCTTATTGGAATAAGTGGAAAGGATTGACTAGAAATATAAAATACTACCGCAGTGTCTCAAGACTAAAGTCTTTGACCAGTGCGTGTTGCCAGTGATGACTTATGGCACTGAAACGTGGTCGCTCACAATGGTCCTTATAAGAAGGCTAAAAGTCACGCAAAGGGCAATGGAGAGGGCTATGCTTGGAGTTTCCCTGCGTGATCGAATCAGGAATGAGGAGATCCGCAGGAGAACCAAGGTAACCGGCATAGCCCAAAGAATTGCCAAAACTTAATTGGCAGTGGGCAGGGCTCATTGCTCGCAGAACAAATGGCCGATGGGACCGAAAGGTTCTGGAATGGCGACCGCATACCGGAAGACGTAGCGTTGGAAGGCCTCCCAACAAGGTGGTCCGACGACCTTGTGAAGGCCGCAGGAACCCGTTGGATGTGAGAAGCGCAGAACCGGTCGAAGTGGAGGTGCTTGGGGGAGGCCTATGACCAGCAGTGGACGTCTTTCGGCTGAAATGATGATGATGAAAAAATACTAAAGTTTCACAATAAACCATCATTATGATAATGACGAATCCGTTACCAATACCCACTATTGCTCCTGCGCAACAATGGCAATGCTTTTACAATTTTTGTTGATACCTTTTAATAATTGCCTGTCAATCGTCACTGACAGCCCTGCGCAGTCGCCATATTAGTTCAGTAAAATAGTGATCAACACGCGATCGCCGGTCGTTCGCGCTGCTTATCGATCGCCCAGACGACTGCCTACCATGACGCACCTACGCACTCGCGACTGAGTATAAGGAACTTGAGGACTTGAACCACCACTGTGCTGTAAGCCAGGATCATAATGGTCTGTAACGGGAGCAAACTATGACAATATCGTACAAGGGAAAAAAAATTGTTTTCCTTTTCTGTCCTTACTAAGGTCGACACAAATAAGAACAGAATCCCATGGCATTTGCCAAAGACCGCCTTAAAAAGAAACGCTAAACAAAAATAGAATTTGCTTATCTATGACAGGTAGACAGGACACTTAAGAATAAGTGAAAACTACGAAGAAAATAATACAAGAATACGCACAACAATAATCCCAAAAACGCTTTGGGAAAGACAAATTTCAAGTTAAACCAATTTCATGGCAAGTTTGGCAGCCCTGGACGCGAGATCGTTAGGTGTTATCCTGGCAGTTGAGACGTACACCGCGCAAGCTAGGAGCTAGTGTAATCCAACCGGCATGGCAGTTGCCATATCTGTGTCCCGAACAAGCGGAATCTTTGAGTATCTACCACCGTACTATGGGAGACGAGACCAAGCCAAATGACATTCTGTATGTGCTTTGGGCAAGGGCCATTTGGTCCACAAATCACAAATATTTTACTATTAATGAAGAGCAATGAGCTGAAGATTGAAGTTATGGATGATAATAGAATTGCTAAAAAAGGATCAGAAGTACATAATCAAATTGAATTTAAAAAGGGAAGGAAGAGGGGGAAAATTGATTCAAATCTGGAGTTTTACTCTCTAATCACGAAATCCGTAGTTTTTGCCGAAGTGATGGGCGTTACTACGTATCACCTACGGACATAACATTACTTCGGGGCCTGAACCAAGAATGAATGACAACGTCCAAAAAAGTTAATTAGGGCCCACTCAAGCACTGGTGGCCCAGTGGCAACGACCGCGACTTACGAGTTCGAACCCAGATAAGCGCGTTACTTTTTGTAACATATTTCATCAGCACTGCTCTAAAAACGGTGAAGGAAAACACCGTGAGGAAACCGGCAAGTCCTAAAACTAAAAATTCGAAGACATGTGACATCTACCATCTGACGGCCCACTCCCTCTCACCAAGAGGAGGCCTGTGTCCCAGCAGTGGGAACAATATAGGCTGATTAAATAATAAAATTAAAATAAAATAAAAAAGCCTTTTATTTCTTGCATGCACTTTACATTTACTTCATTGTTTGTTAGTTTAAGTTAAATTGCTTATTCTAGTGTTAGTTTATTAAATTTATCATCTAATTTTGTTAGCAAGAACCCCTAGAATAGGCTGATTATATGTATATAATGTTCCCACAGCTGGGACACAGGCCTCCGAGTGGGCCGTTAGATGGTAGATGTCACATGTCTTCGAAATTTTGGTTCTAGGACATGCCGGTTTCCTCACGATGTGTTCCATCACCGTTTTGAGAGCAGTGGTGATGAAATAATTTACACAAAGTAAAGCGCCTGTCTGGGTTCGAACCTACGACCTACAACTCGTAAGTCGCGGCCATCACCACTTGGCCACCACTGCTCATAACATTATAGGCTGATTATTATATATAGGTCCCACTCCAAAGTTTCTAACAACTTTCAGACGGACCCATCTTCGTTGAAGGACTATCGGCCGAACCCAATTGCCAAAACTGGTGATAGATAGCTATCTATCACCAGTTTTGGCATATTGGAGGTAAAAAACTATCTATCACTAGTATCCGTCTTTACCTGAAAATAGGTTATTGGGTTCGGCCGTTAAAGAATACAACGAATGATAGTCCAACAAACATAAGTTTTCCAATATGGTTCAACGTTTTAGAAAAAAATTAGTGCACTAGTACAGACGCCAGCACATCAAGCTACTACAATCTGTCAAATTTCTTTAATAGTTTTTCAACTTTATCGCTGAAGCATAAGGTTCGAGGTTGATTGGGAAAATTTGACAGTTTCAGATATCTTGATGTGTTGGCGTCTGTACAGTGTTCATTCATACAAATATTATAAATTGGAAGAATAAGTCTGTCTGTCTGTATTTTTTGTATCTTTTCACGCCTAACCCAATGAATGGAGTTCGATCAAATTTGGCAGAGAGGTAGAATGCATCCCGTGGAAGGACATAGGGTAGTTTTTCACTTATGGGTGAAACCGCGGGGCGTTGCTAGTATATATAATGATGATTTTAAGTTAGTTTAAATTCGCAGACGAGCTTGACGAATTGCTTTTATTTCTTCTCCAAGTCAGTCGAGAACTTCGTACTTACACGACTACCACAGTTTGGCAGCCCTACTGGAACATGTTGGTCCTCTAAACCGCGTTTAGATGGCCGCGCTTATCGGCAAGACGGCTACCTACCATTACGCACCCACACGCTATCTGCGCGTAGATGGACAATTTACTGTCTGCATCGCTAACGGTTCTGTCCATTCTATTATATTCTGGACAAGTTGAAGCGTGTCAAGTTTTAGACGCTTTCAAGAATGGAATTCCTGGCAAGAACTCTACTGGATATAAAGTTTTATTGAGACAGAAATAATTGTCACGATTCGTTACTGACTTTTTCTGGACTTTGATCGTCCTCGAAACTCATACAAGTATTGTAACTATAATGTTATTTTGAGCAAACAATCACTTTAACTAACATGTCAACAGAAGATTGAATTGCATCAATGCTTCATCAGGTTTTAAGGAAGCAGAATCCCTGTTTTTAACCCCCGACGCAAAAACGACGGGGTGTTATAAGTTTGACGTGTCTGTGTGGGGGTGTGTGTGTGTGTGTCTGTCTGTGGCATCGTAGCTCCCGAACGGATGAACCGATTTTGATTTAGTTTTTTTTTTTGAAAATCTGATCGAGCATTGAATTTAGACAATATCGCAAGTTTGCAACCCACTGGTGCTTCATGATACCCGCTCCATATAGTCAATGCCATTACGATGCTTCCAGGTCATCTGACTATTAGGCTACTATCCTACACATTAACCAATCCGCAAATATGAAACCATTTTTTTCCTTTATCGTGGAGAAATGCTCATGCATTCTGCACTACCACGGGGAGATAGTGCAGTTATGTGGGACTCTAACACACTAAAACTCCACGGTGGTCCCTCCTCTGGGGAGTACTCCCCATCACCGGCGCACCAGAAAACATAGCACGCCGTGACCCCCCCCTAGGGACCAAAACAGAACCTAACCTAACCGGTACTTTACACTATAATATCGACACAGCTTCAGCGTTCGATACGCTATCGCTCCGATCTATTGCGTAAGTAAATCTTCAATGACACGGTAACCAATAGCAACTGTCCGGCTGGAGGACACGTTAAATAACCCCTTTGTCTCGGCTGACTCATGCCTAACTGTTCGCACTTTGTACGGTTTCCGCGGAGCGAAACAATTTAACAATCAGCTGACTTTAGTTGACACGCTTTATATATTATTCGACAAACATACTAGTGTCCTCAAAAGTTAGTTGTATTTTTTTTTCACTTCAAATGTGATGCCACATTCATCATCTGCCTAGCCTTTCCCAACTATGTTGGGGTCGGCTTCCAGTCTAACTGGATGCAGCTGAATACCAGTATTTTACATGGAGCGGCATCTGACCTCCACAACCCAGTTACTGGGTAATACGATACTCCTTGGTAAGACTGGTTGTCACTGTCAGACTTTAGGGCTTCTGACTACCCGTAACGACTGTCAATGCCCCACGAATGACAGCCGGGACCAACGGCTTAACGTGCTTTCCGAGGCACGGAGGGGTCACGGTATGTAAAGATTGCCGTGGTTGGTCTGTGGATGGGTGACCCACCCACAAACCAACGGCGACAAGCGCGGCGAGCAATGTTTGAATTGTACACTACTGTGTACAGTTCCAACATTTGAAACTAGAATGATAAATCATAATGTGGCATCACAGCTGAAACACGACGAATTTTTGGAGGGCATTGTATATTTCACATTTTACATTATACATTTCAGCTGCACCAACTAACACTCGAATAGGTATTTTTTACAAGTATTTACTGTAACGGCATAATATTTCTATTTGTCTGCCTTTACAACCCGATGATTGCAGCATTTTCTATTTTCTTCATTCAGTATCCATTAATCCTGAATACCGCTTCGCATCTACCTATCTACTATCATGCTTTTGTCTTGTCCTTCCCTTCTACTCATTCTCGGAGTTCCCATGGAAACTAAAAACTAGATGTTAAAAGATCCTCCAAACGATTTTACTAAAAATAAATTTCGTAAAAGGGACTTGTCGATCTGTCTCGATTTAATACTGCATTTGGGTATAAGTTCGTAATCTTATAAATCGAAACTCATGATTTAGCATCGTTTTAGAGAGTATGGTCCTTCATATTTTTATATAATATTCGGGTGTCATTCATGCATGCTACGAATTGCCATAAGAATCCGAAAACATTTAACATCGAAGCGTATTCAAATGACAGAGCGATCACAATCAAATGAATTATTTAATATTTGCACGTGTGTTGCCAACACGTGCTGCACAATGACTGCGCCCGCGCATCGGTCGTATTGTTTTGCAAATCATACTTAGCATTTCGCACCTTTTTTTTTGTTTTCAGAAAAACCGTCCAGAAGATATTGTAACAGATGGATTGAACCAGAGCTGGATAAGTTACTGTTGTGTGTATGTGGTGTGTTATCAAACTAGGATTTTTTTTCAAGTTGATACAATGCTTCGAAAACATTGGGTTTCCTTTGAAACTTTAGAGATCAAAATGGCCCTTCCTGAAGTCATCGTGTCGAAAGCTACAGAATTTTAATGACTCTAAGGGCTGATTTTTCCAACGCCAGATAATTTTATCCGAGGAATAATTTTACATTTTTGACAGTTATTCCATACAAAATCTGTCAGACGTCAATTTTATTCTACGAATAAAAATTAACTGTCGATTGACAAATCAGCAATTAGTCGAACGATACGAAAATGGGTTGGCGTTTTCTTACGTATGCAAGCCCAACCGATTACGTAAACATAGATTTAAAGTTTGTTTAGTTCTAACAGTATTTGAGATTAATGTTATCCCAAGAAGGTAAAGTCCTTCGTTTGTGGAGATACACGTGAAGACATAACACGAGAAAACCTACACAAACAACATAGTATAAGTACGTCTGTAGGTATAACAAATACGGTACCTACTACTAATGTACATATGAGAGCGCAACGCGTGACAAGTCACTTGGCTGACATTCAGTATTTTTTATCTACCTACATCCAAAGTAAGCATTGTATTTTTTGTTGTTGTATTATTCGCGGTCGAAAACGCACTTGTGAACTGACAGGGACGAAAATAAGACGAACAAACCTTTAAAAAATTTAAGATAATAAATCGGTCTTCGCGGATCGAATTTTATCACCGACTCGGACCTTTTTTAACCGACTTCAAAAAAGGAGGAGGTTTTCAATTCGGATGTCTATATATGTATATTTGTTTTTAGATCTCAAAATATCTTTAATACTCAAAACTAACGTAAAAGCAATTCCATGTTGACATACAAACAATTAATTCTGCAATTAAAGGGTTTTTTTTTTTTTTTTTTGCGTATGTGAAATCATCTAATGACCCCTCCCGCTCTGGGTGGAGCGGAAGGGAGTGTCAGACTCTTACTGACTAAAACCCACCCGTGTTCCTTCCTTAGCCCTTTATGTTCCGGGCCAGCGGTAACCCTTTCGGACAATCCCGCTGACCCGGCAGGCTTCGGCCCTATGGGGCCCCTCCTCGATGCTGACATCTCTTTGAGGCGCGCGTGGAACACGTACGCGCCGTCCGGCACGGGCCTGGTCCTGATCGGACGGTGAGCTACCCATTACTCTCCGCCCGCAGGCCCGCGCCTGCAATTAAAGGGTTCGTCGCAAAACGACTACGAGAACTCGTAGAACAAACTGTGTTTATGAATTACAGCGGCGCCTTCTGCAGAATACTACCTTCTTAGAAGGCCTTCTTACAAGGGCGCAGGTGCTATACGTGGTAGTGATCATTGTCGACCCTGATGGGCACAGCAAACACCATACCAGCATTATACCATAGACTTACCTACCTTTTTTTTTGCATTTTTTTTTTTACCTAGTTAGAGCTCGTTAGAGGTCTTCACAAGGTGGCTGGTAGCAGCTAGATGAGAGTTGCTGGGTATCGAGTTGAATGGCTAGGATTAGAGAGGCGTTTATACAGCAAAGGACTGCTAATAGGCGATTATGATAGTCGATAGTCAAAATGTACCACCAAACGTCACCCCGTTTGGTGGTACATTTTGACTATCGACTATCATAATCATATCAATAGAATAATATGAATAGAGATGTTTGTCAATTCACCCCTGGGTGAATTGGGACAAAACTTTAAAATGGATTTTAGTGTTGAAATAATGCAGTTTGTTGCCGAAAAGGACACTTAATCGTTAATTATAATACAATAAACACATTAGACTCCTTTTTGGCAACAAACTATATTATTTCAATGTTAAAATCGCTTTTAAAGTTTCGTCCCGATTCACCCCTGCATCCCTATTAACCCAGTTTGACGGTAGACTTTTCTCAAAATCTTTATTATTGAGAAAAGTCAGAAAAGCCATCACTCACCAGGTCATCAAACAACATCCTAATGATGACAACAGAGTTAACAAATCGAAGGTTTACAAGTTGAATGCACTCTTGAGGAAAACGTTTAGGTATAACACTGGCATGACGATGTATTCTTAATTTCCAAAATCAACCGCTTGTCAGCACCATTTGTTAAAGTCTACTCAGGGATCAGCATCGTTTATTATGTTCTTAAGTGAGCTTTCATAACTTATGTGATCTTAGTAGGTACAAGTATTTGGCACTAAAGGCACTTTGACAATTGGATTTGCAAACGTTTTTTATCATTTTTCTTAGCGTAGGTTTGAAAAACTGTAGTTTTTCCATAACTGCGTCCATAATTACATCGAATTTTGCGTAGATATAGCTAGCTCTAGATAATTGTTTATTTAAATTTGATTAGCACCATACTTCTTTTTTAATATTTGCATGGCCAAATATGGGGAAGTGTGTCATCGTACAAGATTTTTTGAACACCTTTTGTACCGCGCCTAAAGTAAATAAATGACTGTGACACTTGGAAGTCTCTGAACCGTCTCCGGACACAAGTGGGAAGATGTAAGTCCAACCTGGTAAAGTGGGGCTTCCTTGACGGAACGGCAGTAGGGTGTGATTGTGGAGCTATGTCACAAACCATGCTCCACCTCGTACCCTGCCCTCTGTGTCCCAAAACATGCAGTCAAAGTGACCTCTGCGCTGCCACCGACAACGCCGTGGAAGTGGCAAAGTTTTGGGAAAAGAAGATTTAAAATACAGTCGTGCCAGCGACACGAAGAAGAAGAAGCAGAAGACTGTTACGTTACGCACCTCCCAGAGAGTTGACGAGACCGTCTCCCTCTACATCAAAGTACTTAATAGTTACTTAATTATATCTTCCTTAATATAAACAACCTATTTTCATTACCTTTCCTTCCTCCTTCCTTACTTCGAAAGAAGTCCTTAAAATGTCATTACACAACAGACTCATCGTCTTCCTGACCTTATTCCATGTTACTTAGGGTCGACGCAACCCGTTTTCTGCTTCCACTCTTCCCTGTCTACGTCATTAGGTACCTACACAACTACTTTGTTTAAAAATATAATTCTAGAACATACTGTAAAACAAAGATTTTTGCCGCTGACGTGAATACAGGGAATCGGTAACAGGGTACCTAATCAATGTGGAGACTTGTGAAACCACAGGTGGCCAGGCTCCCATCGATCTCGCTAAAAATACGATAATATCGTATATATTGCCTTGCCTACACCGCACTTACTGACGCCTCGGCTATAGTGGGGAAGAAGATATGAAAGCGAGTTTAAATTCAGTTAAAGTTTTAAATAGAATTTAATAGTACTACGACCACCATACATAAAATTATGCGACTGATAATTCTGCTCTAAAAAGAAGACTGTTTCGTGTGAGCTGTTGGTGTACTTACTAAATAAATAAGTTTCAGAGCGACTTTCTTAAGGTATTATTAGTATTATAGGTAGATAATAAAAGGTGTTACAAACATAGTCTCATCGAAACCGTATTATTATTATGGCAGCAATAGGTCTAAGTTGCAACTATTATTTCATTTACGCATTTTGAATGTTGAATAACCGTAAATTATGTATTTACTAGCTGAACCCGGCGAACGTACCGCATCTGAATCAATAACAATGAATATAATATGAGAAAATGAATTATTTTCATAATTTTTTTTTTCGTGAAATTTTCCTTTGTTTTAATAGTTATCCTGCTATTCGGGGCGGAGACAAATCCAACAATTCATAGATCATACAAATCGGTTCAGCCGTTCTTCAGTTATAAATGGTAGGTACATGTAACTAACCCGACTTTGTTTTATTTATATAGAAGGCTTGTGCTGTCTGTACAGTCATCACGAGCACTAATATGTCAACACTGGGCAACTTTCAATTGCGATTTTTTCGTGAAATAACGAATGCAACGTTGAAATACGACACTTTACACAAACCTATGGGTTCAAAAATACGTTGTTCGTAATAACATAAAATTTCATTCAAAACTAAAGGAGAAAATCGTATTTGAATAAAGCCAAGTGTATACATACTTATGCTCGTGACTGTACATATGAAAATACTTATAAGACTACCAAAACCGTTCCTTCCCACTCACTATTATATTTAATTCAGTAATCTAAATGGTTTTCAAAACTGCTGGAACACTGATAATAATTAAACAGTTTCCTCACGTGCCAAGAACAATTTAATCCCAAAATCAATTTTAATTCATCCCACAAACCGCCCGCCTGTGCAATATGTCACCAGCTTGGATCCTACGCGACAACAAAAATACCCGCGATCCGTCTCGCTGTCAGCTGACGATAACGGGCCTTCATGCCGCCTACACAGGACAGACAGGGTACTGGGAGGGTACAGAGTGCTGGGAGTGACTATATAAAGTCAGTCAGTTTACATATTACTCAGACAGTATTTAGAGCAGTGGTGACCCAATAATAACGGCCGCAACTTGTGAGTTGTCGGTCGTAGGTTCGAACCTAGACAGGCACTTTACTTTGTGTAAATAATTTCATCACCACTGCTCCCAAAACGGTGAAGGAACACATCGTGAGGAAACCGACATGTCCTAGAACCAAAAATTCAAAGACATATGACCTCTACCAACCCGCAATGGGCCCACGTAGTGGATTACAGCCCATTCCCTCTTGAGGAGAGGAGGCCTGTGTCCCAGCAGTGGGAAGAAGGCTGATTATGCTATTCTTATGCTTTGCCCAGCAGTGGGACACAATATAGGCCTACCTAGTATTAGTAGGGCCATCAGGCAGAAATGAATTATTGAAGTAAATAAAACCATTTTCTAATTTTATTTATGTTTTATGTGAAATAAACTAACCTTTGCGATTATTTTTTTCATTTAATTTGAATACATAACTGGAAAAACCTTGACAGTTTTCTCTAGTAGTAGCGGAATTGCAAAGTGGTTGAAGTGTGAAAATGGAAAGTTCTCGGAAAATCGGTGAAGATTTCGCAGAATTTCAGACTTGACAAGAAACAAGGTCCCTCCGTAAAAGGTTTCTACGATGTCCATCTTATTTATTCTATTAACGCCTAGTTATTGCAGTCAAAGTAAATAGCAGTAGTGAAGGAGAGAGATCAAGCTATTTAAGAGTATGAAACAAACACGTTGGTCGCAATGCGGTGCACACAAAAGCTCTGCGTCTCGCTGAAAGCGTTGGAAGATAAGTATAAAAGTTTATACGTCGCCTCAATATCAGATAGCGGGTTAAATTTATCCCGAGCAGTGACTGCAAAAGGCGGACTCATAAAAAGCGCGGCACGGTTGATTACAAAGCCGCGTCGGGTTTATGGGCGCGCATCTCGCGTGCCTCGCTGCCTCGCCGCCGCCGCTCCGACGACGCGAGGGTAGTTTTTCAGTCGCCGAGCGAGCCCCCGCCACATAAATAAGTGATCACGGCGCTACCCCCCCTCCCTGCACCCCCCTCGTGACGCCTCCCCCCCTCTAGCTCGTAAACTAAGCGCAGATAGCGAGAGGACTTAATGGCTGATCGGATTTTGATTAGCGTGGGCCGGCGACGCAACCCCGCACCCAGAGCCGAATTTGAATAGATAAGTGGGCACCCGAGGACCGGCGCTCGCGACCGTAATTTACATACTTACTGGCTTTCGGCGAACATAGAGGGTGCCAAGTTATGGACGACGCAAAAACGATAAAGTTGAAATAAAGCTTCGGTCATCGATTCGGTCGCGTCGAGTGGTTTTTTACAGAATTCTGTTTGTTATCGCTGCGGGCCGGTGCGGTCAAGCCGACCGGTCAGCGCTCGTTTTTTATTAGATTTAATCGTTCCGCAGCGCACTAACCGCGGCACACGTGCCCGGCGACCGTATCTGCGGGAGAGGTGCTGGCTGTACCCGCCGCGCGGCGGACTTGAACGTAAAATGTCACTAAAGTTTCGCTGCGTGCTATAACTTCGACCGTTCGGCGGCAGATCTGGAACTTGTCGCTATTGACGGAGGTCGGAAACTTGGGGAACGTTAGTGGATGGAGACGTACGGACAGGTAGGTACGTCGTCAGCAGGCCGGCTGCGGCTGCCGCGGGGTCGCGGCTCGATAAGGCGCGGACGCCCCCCCCTTGCCCCCCCCTCGCGTTTGTTTAGTTTGGCAGGTAAAGCACAACAGAGGGGCCGAAACGTGTCGCGTGGGAGTGATCGCCGCCTGACGTATCGGCTGGCGCACGAATAATTGAAGTTTGAAGGAAAACACGCGAGACGCTCACCCGTGGAGTGGGTAGGTATTATAAGTGACAGGTCGGTAAACATCGTCTGTGCTCGTAAGAAAAACATTGGTGCTTAGTCGTTTCAGGGATGGAGTGGAGTGGAAACTGATCGACGTGCTTTACCCATTGTTATTTAGGATAATGTTTGTTTGTGGTCTTAATTCTGCGATTACTGATGAATGTTAAAATAAAAAGCTGCTTACAAAATCATGAATCAGTGAAGTATAGTACAGTACAGTGTATTTTAAACCCAGCTTCAAATACTTCTACGCTCTTATCATACCAACTATAATCACATGTTTACGAACCCTGCTTACCCCCTAACGATACACAAGGTGGTGAGGGGGTGGCGAGTATAATTAAGAAAGGACAGCGCGAACGGGGGGCCGGCGATGAAGTCGTAAAAACACGATGCACTGACATCAACGTACCTAACTACACGAGTATGGCCGCAGCAATATCGTTCTCTATATACATACGTATATGTATGTGCTGAGCTTGTGGCTAAGTAATAACAGCTCACGGGTCGATCGATCAGGTTAAGCTATGCTTGTCGCGGTTGATCCATGGATGGGTGACCCCTCCGTGCCTCGGAAATTCTCGGCTGTCATTCGTGGATCTTTGACAGTCGTCAGGAGCCCGAAAGTCTGCCATCCAGTCTTACCAAGGGGTATCCTATTACCTAGTAACTGGGTTGTGGAGGTCAGATAGGCAGTCGCTCCATGTAAAATACTGGTATTCAGCTGCATCCGGTTAGACTGGAAGCAGACCCTAACATAGTTGGGAAAAGGCTAGGCAGATGATGATGATGTACTTTTGTGCTAGTACGAACCTTAGCTGAGTTGCTTTGGAAAATAATTAACCAAGCATTTTAGTATAGAGGGTAAAAGTTGTCCTCGATGGTTTAGTGGTCGTAAGTGCGACAGCTGAACATGGATTCCCGGGTTCGATTTCCAAGTCTCCCATTAGGAATTTCTCAGTACCTAACAGCCTAGAGTCTAGTTTTGTGCCCTGTTGATGGCACTAGGTTCGCCCATAAGAATCATAATTATGATGTTGATGATAATGATGAGATGTGTTAATAAGTCCTCTCCTAACTAGGAATCAAGTCATAGACAAAAGACAATTCTTGGCCACATGTTATCACCACTGCTTGCGACACCCGTGGCCCATTTTCCGTTTTATTGAAAAATGTCCTTTGGCAGAGAATGCAAAGGATTACCCAGAACTCAGAATGGACATATTGGACGAAATTGTACTTAAGTACGAAGTAATTAGACTGATAAATCGCATTCCAGAATTCTCTCTGGGTGATATCACCAATATCACCTAGAGTTCTCTCTAGGTGATATTGCTGCTCAGAGGGGCAATTCCCGTAATTTAAAGAACGTTGACAGTCTGGGGTCTAAAAAGGCCACTTTGACAGAATCATAAATGGATAACATTATAAATCATAATGGACAGCTAACTATTAAGTTAATCGTATCAAATCCCATTGGTGAAGGATTTTTCAGTAATTTTTTTTTTGTCTGTGCTAAAATACCAATCAATCCAATCCCAATCTCTTTGATTATACCTACGTAGTGCAGCGAGAAAAAGAAAAACACGGACTGTCTTCGCCATATTCATAATGTTATCCTTTTATGACACTGCCAAAGTGGCCTTTTTAGGCCCCCTGATCTCAGCCTCAATCTGCCAAAAATAGGTCAAATTTTTCAAATTTTTTGACAAGTTTCTGATATTGATTGCCGCTGAGATGAGATTGCGACTTCAATTTGAACGTTTTTTAAGTACAAGAAATGTCCTTCTACTCTCCCGTCCGAACAATTAATGGAAAATACAATTGATACAGACCACTCGCGGAATCTTGTGACAGTGATACTTGACGCCTTTATCAGTCTTGTAAGTGAAAATAACACAAATGTCTGAACACCCAAAAAAGCAATAAAGATCTTTGAACACCAATCAAACAGAAACACTCAACTAAAACAAAAATCTCAAAGGATGAATATTAAAATAGTACAAATAGTTGGGGAGGCCGTGGCCGTAGCCCGTAGTACCAGATATACAGCTATGTACGGACTGGCCGACTGCGCTGCGCTGTTTAAAAGGCCATCAAAGAGCCGTCGACATAAAACGAGTCCCATTTTACATTCGGGCTGCTAGGACCAGGGTTTATAGCCGGCCGGTCAGGAATTCTGTCCGTAATGAGGAAACCCAGCACCTACTATGGAAACTCGATTGTCCCGCGTAGACTATCGACCGATTTGAATCGTTAGTCGCAGGCTGTAAAAATTTTATGATCTTTAGAGATTCGACATCTAAACGGCTCTCTTTTTGTTGATTTTGGTTTCATTTCAGTGGAGTGGCAGGTTGCAGTTCTCGAATAGAGCTGTGAAATTTTTTGAGCCATAAAAGGCATCGAAATTACGACTTGAATCTCGTTGCCGTTGAAACGGAACGTGACATGTGAAAGAAAAGTCTCACCCGTTTCTGGCAAATTGAAGATATAAAGCGTGGTGATAAAAATAGACCCATTTATTATTTATTAACCGGTTTAATGATATTAATACAGAAACAATTAAAAATCCTTTGTGTCTCGCGTGGATCCACGTTCGATACGAAGGGTTAGTCGTCGTCAGATTCATGAACCATCGCCATTTGCCGTCCAACCACTTCGGAACATAAACACAAAAAAAGCAAATGGTACCGATCTCAGAAACTCAATGTTCATTGGTCATAAACAGTTACTTGTCCTAACTGCTCAACATCAAAACAATGGCCTCGAAGAGCACATGCTTACATGAAATCATTCAACAATAAATCGTTATGAAGCACTCTTAAGAATCTGAATTGGTGATTCCTGATCACCAATTCAGATTTCTATTCTACATAGCAATTTTTTTACATCCTCAAATATCGAATAATTTCAAATACGATCTTTATTTGTTTTGACACTAACATATCTTACGAATTCTAATAAGTAGACGACAAAAGGCTTCAGGAAGAAAATTAACTTAAATTCATGAATGAAAAAATAGCAAAACATTACCCTTTGAGGCTAACTCTATCTGGGGCAATCGGGTAAGAACGTGTTACTACAAGAACATAATGCACTTCTCACTCCAATCTCACAAATCGATTTGGTATCGATAACCGTTGGTTGTGTCGTTGAGCGCGCGGTTATTCTCGCTCTCGGCACCTTATCTGCGTCAAAGGCGAGGTGGATACTGCGACTCCTCCCGATAGCAGCTCCATATTAATGTAGCAACCTCCCTCGATGAGATAATTAGAGGAAAGTGATTAGAAACGCAGGGTAAAAATTGCAACGAGGGTGAATGGGGAGCTTTGGAAAGAAACGCTGGAAAATGAGGGTCGAATTTTTTTGGGAAATGAATTGTATGTTTTTTGATAAATTAAAAGATGACTGGGCTCGGTTAGATCAAAACAGCGAAAAAAACAAGAAGGCCTAGTGACCAGCAGACGATGTTAGGCAGCCAATGTTAATAACGGCGAATCATGTGGTGGATTACGGCCCACTCCCTCTCATAAAGAGGAGCTGTGTACCAGTAGTAGAAATATTATAGGCTGATTATGAAAGTTTCAGTTTTTTAAATTCTGAATATACCAAATAAGTTGGTACCATACGATTATAAACTCCATGCACATCAAACAAAAAAAACCTCAATACGATAAACTTCACCTAATTCAAAAACTAAGAAGTTGAAACTGAAAGTTTCGAACCGATATAATTATAAGCCTTCACGGTTTTCCCGTTTCATACTCGTAAAACAAAGGAAACGTGCATTTACAGCCTACGTTTATAAAAACGAACCGGGGGCCTAAAAAGGCCACTGTGTGTGGCAGAATCATAAAACGATAACATTTTGAATCATAACATGGCTGGCGTCTTTGGCAGAAACATAAAAGGATAACATTATGAATTATAATATGGCGAAGACAGTCCGTGTTTTTCTTTTTTTTAGCTGCACTACGTAGGTATAATCAAAGAGATTGGTTTTGGATTGGATTGATTAGTATTTTAGCACAGACAAAAAAAAAATAACTGAAAAATGCTTCACCAATGGGATTTGAAACGATTAACTTTTTAACAGTTAGCTGTACATTTCATAATGTTATCCTTTTATGATTTTGCCAAAGTGTCCTTTTTAGGCCCCCCGGTAATCGTCATTCGAGATCAAGCCGGTAATTAATAAATTAACCGGATAAGCAACAAAAAACCGCGCGATAATAAGAACAGGCGTGCAATATGGCATGTCACAGTGCAACGTGACTAGTCACGCGCGATTAACAGAGTTTTCAGGCCCATCGTCCACGACGCCACTCAAAAGTGACGTGTTACAAAAAACACTTCCTCTCTCCTTAAACATCATCATTATATTTTTAACCGACTTCTAAAAAGGAGGAAGTTCTTAATTAGACTGTATTTTTTTTGTATGTTTATTACGCGATATGCCCGGCAATTGTAAAACGATTTCAAAAATTATTTTTTTAATGGATAGGGTATGCTTCCGAGGTGGTCCCATATAAATTTTATTAACTTTGCTTGGGTAGTTCTTGAGTTAGCTACAATAATACGTATTTTTGCCACTTAGTTTATATTGATGATGTTATAATAACTTCCTGTCACTGTATTTACATAGCAAGTAGTGTTATTCGAATTTGTGTGGGGTAATTAAAGCTTAAAGGTGAAAAACAAAAACTTTTTCACAAAAAAAAAAAACAACCGATCTTTTTTTTGTAAAAAAGTTTTTCCTGTGCATGATAAACAGTACCTATTCTATTCTATAAGCTCACGTCACCAATGAGTACCCCGAATGTCACTGCACTAGCGTCGTGGACGACGGTCCTTAGCCTAACTTCTGTCGTACGTAATAAAGTTCGCTGCGAAGCTTTAGAATACCGTTTGCACGTGTTTAAGATATTAGAGGAGTTTCCATGCTGAATATTTTCTTTACGTAAATTGACGGAACGTATTAAATCGAGACTGTGTGATAGCAGGTGCAATACAAATACAATCGAAATGTATCTTTAAACACTGCTTATTCTCATATTTTGCACTGCATCCGTCGTCGACCTGCGTCGACCGATGCAGCTGCTTCTGACGTAAACGCTTGCCGTGTGAATGCACACTTAGCCGAATGGCTCAATTCATCTGCCTAGATTTTCCCAACTATGTTAGGGTTGGCTTCCACTTTAACCGGATGCAGCTGAATACCAGTATTTTACATGGAACGACTGCCTATCTAACCTCCACAACCCAGTAACTGGATAATACGATAACCCTTGGTAAGACTGGTTGTCAGATTTTTAGGCTTCTGACGACCCGAAACGACAGCCGGGACCAACGGTTTATCGTGCTTTCCGAGGCACGGAGGGGTCTTAGTATGTAAAGATGGTCACCCATCCGCGGACCAACCGCGGCAAGCGTAGCTTAAGCTGATCGATCGACCCGTGCAGCTGATTTTACTTAACCACAAGCTGAATGGCTCAATTATGGTAGTTTTTTCCTCGAAGTCTTATTATTTCATACTTAGATTGTTAACTTAAAGTATAATGATATCATTATGGACCCTGTCGGGCGCAGCAAAGTGGGTAGGTAGTAGGAGAAAGGAAGCTTTAAAGTTAACTTATCAATCTACATAGGTACCTGTATTTAAAGTTAGGTTACTCTGTAGTTTCATTATTTAGGCCTTTTTTTCTGATGGGAAATCATCAAATGACCTGAATGAAAGAATGATGAATGATGAAATGAGGTGGAGCGGAAGGGAGTGTCAGACTCTTACCACAGTATAAAAACCATATAGACTGTGCTCTTACCGACTAAAACCCACCCGTGTTCCTGCCTTAGTCCTTTATGTTCCGGGCCAGCGGTAACCCTTTCGGACAATCCCGCTGACCATTATTTGGGCCTTAGCATTATTTTGGGCTAGTTGAAATACTAGTTGAAATACTAGTTGAAATACTAGTTGAAATACCAGCATCTTAATTGCGTAAACCACTATCAATCTCAATCTAAAACATTGTGAAGGATTTTGCTAATTCATTGCTTCCCAAGTTTGAAAAATTTGTCTGCTCAACAACGTAAATAATGCAATGAATGTTCTTGAATTGTAAAGAACTTTTTTACAAAAAAAAAAACAACCGACTTCAAATAACTTTAATTTCGGAAGTCGGTGTTAATTTCAGAAGTCGGTGTCGTTGGTTCCGCATTTTCGTTTTTTGACACGACTTCCGAAATTAAAGTTACTTATCACTTTATAGTGTTTATTTTTAAAGTCGGTTGTTTTTTTTTTGTAATAAAGATTTTATTTTTCACATTTAGTTGTACCTACCTCGCACAAATTCAAATAATACTAGTACATTGAAGAATTGAAGACACCCGACTAGAAGAATCATCAAAATTCGCATAGAAATGCCGGAGATGTACATACATTTATGCCTATAACTTCGTACGTGATTACAATTACCTAATGTATTATACACTAAAACCTTCCTGAAAGTATATAGATCACATTAATGAAAGAATCATCAAAATTGCTTCATTAGTTTTTGAGAAAATCGCGGACATACAAACATGCATACATACGGGTCGAACACAGAACCTCCTATTTTGAAGTCGGTTAAAATTAATGCCATTACTACTGTTAGTGTGGTACGCAATTACCCCGCTTACTGGTTTCCTAACCCTAAACAACCATTTTATAGTCACATGATCCATACTGCTACACTCCAAACTCCAATCTATACTATATCTATGTAAGTACACGACATTATTTCGGTCGCACGCGGCCGCGACCCGGCGCGATTTTAATTAAGTCCCGCGACCGCCTTCCCGTCGTGCTACCACGCGGCCAGGGACGCCTGCTCCGTGCGAATCCGAGTAATCGAGTGGTTACTACAATCGATTTTAGTAAACAAAGGACTCGGTGCAATTTTGTGTAGCAAGGAAATGAGAAAAGGGGAAGTAAATTAAAAATCGTGTATGTTGCATTAATCTCACGCTGTGCCGAGCTGGTCGCAATGTTTAAAAATGTTTAATGAAAACTTGAGAGAGGAAAACGGATTTTTATTAGTTGGGCTTTCCTTTAAAATGCAGTCTAAGAAAATTCAACTATTTTGCACGTTAAATTGTTCAGACGCTGCTTTTTTTACTTGAACTTAGCCCTTCAGGACAGTTCATCTGAGCCATATAGCCGCGAGCCCATGATTCCACGTCTCAGTGATCGCAGAAAAGCAATATAGTAACTAATCAGTCTTCATTTATTTAAATATAAATTAAGCACCAGACTTTCAATATTTATGCAATTACATGCCTGTATCTGATGGCGTATTTACCAGTTTACACAGACATTTAATTCGAATTAAATAAGGTACGTTAAACCAACGGTAACCAGAGGCATTCGCGATTTATTTGCCATTTTATGCGCTGACCATATTATTTAGATATTAACATAGATTTAAATCGTGAGATTCGCCCGACCGCGTCAAAAGATGAACATGTTTCTGTTTCGTTGATAATGACATTAGAATAATATTGTCTCGCTCATTGAACTTTTTATTATTTTTTGGGTTTGTGCTTTCTCTGCATCATCATCATCTGCCTAGCCTTTTCCCAACTATGTTGGGGTCGGCTTCCAGTCAAACCGGATGCAGCTGAATACCAGTATTTTACATGTAGCGACTGCCTATCTGACCTCCACAGCCCAGTTACTGGGTAATACGATACCCCTTGGTAAGACTGGTTGTCAGACTTTCGGGCTTCTGAAGACTCGTTACGACTCTAAAAGATCCACGAATGACAGCCGGGGCCAACGGCTTAACGTGGTTTCCGAAGCATGGAGGGGTCTTGGTATGTAAAGATGACCCATCCACGGACTAACCGCGGCTTGCGTAGTTTAACCTAATCGATAGACCCGTGCGGCTGTTATTACTTAGCGACAAACCCCGACCGAAGCACGATGAGAGTAAATCTAACGATTTAAATCCTTGGATATTAACGCTTAACTGAACCATTGCTGCAGTAAGCCATAAACCCACATTACCTTCTATGAAATTGGCTTATGGAGGGCATCGCTATGGTTTCAAACTATTCCAGTTTCACAAGACAGATATAACGAATGCTTATAATCTTAAATACAGTGTTGCCAGCTTAAAACTTACACCCATCATTCGGGGAGACCTAGTTTGAGTGTCTGTGTTCAAAGCAAAGTTGGTCAGTAATAAAAGAGAGAAAAGTGTATTTATTGGCATTACAGCAAAAAATGTATACCTTAAAACTATAAAAAACAGAAAACAAAGATTATTTATAATGCCAAAAAGGCCTCAGCTCAGCACAATGTCTGATGACAACACAAGGTGTACCACCTGCCGCTGATTTTCAGCTGCAACCCACGAATGCCATACGCTGGAATAACAAACACATAGAGACGTGTGTGTCCGTTATAATAAATTAAGAGAATTAATTAAATGTGATAATATAAAAAAGATCATACAAAATCAAATAAAATGTTGTGACATAAATGTGTGTGTGTGTCGTGTTGTGATCAATGAAAAACTAAAATAAAATATTTTCAACCAAAATAGGTAGGTACTTATTCCTATTCGGATTCTTGTCAATCAATCTGCATAGCCTTTTCCCAACTATGTTGGGGTCGGCTTCCAGTCTAACCGGATACAACTGAATACCAGAATTTTACATGGAGGGACTGCCTATCTGACCTCCCCAACCCAGTTACTGAGTAATCTGTGGTAATACGATACCCCTTGGTAAGATTGGTTGTCAGACTTTCGGGCTTCTGTCGACCCGTATCAACTGTCAAAGATCCACAAATGACAGCCGGGACTAATAGTTTAACGTGCTTTCGAAGGCACGGAGGGTCTAAGTATGTAAAGATGGTCACCCCATCCATGGACCAACCTCGGTTAGCGTAGCTTAACCTGATCGATGGACCCGTGCGGCTGTTATTACTTAGCCACAAGCCCCTCATTCTTATACATAACTGAATTAGCATTTTCCTGCTATGCTTTTCGCGGCTCCGGGAAGTTTCTAACAGTTCTACCTAGTCTGTAATCCTAGCAGAGCCAAAGCAATTATTACAAGTCATATGGGGATTACAATTTACAGCCGTCATTCAGCAGTTAGCAACAGTTTGTCACTAAGTGGTTAGGTACTGATTTTAAGTTAGTTGGACACTTGGATTCAGAAACATTCGTTGCGTTATTTACGTTGTTGAGCAGACAACATTTTCGAACATCATCATCATCATCATTTCAGCCGAAAGACGTCCACTGCTGGACATAGGCCTCCCCCAAGCACTTCCACTTCGACCGGTTCTGTGCTTCTCGCATCCAACGGGTTCCTACGGCCTTCACAAGGTCGTCGGTCCACCTTTTCGAAAATATATTATAAAATTTATAAAGCAATGGATTAGCAATATCCTTCAAAATGATTCCGATTATGGTGGATAATGTGCTACGCAATTAGCCACTCAAACGACCCGCGCCCGGAGAATAGATACTCTTTATTTTAAACCCCATAAATATAACAGATATAAATGTAGAAAGGAGAATGCCGTGGGACCGTACCAACACTACCAACTTGCGAGGGAGCGTGTCACAACCAAATGTAGCTCATAAAATTACTTCTATTTTTTTTAATTACATTACGTTTTTGTTATGAAAAAGATTCCTGGATTTCGGATACAAAAATAAAATTATTTTTATTTACTTTTGTACGAAGTTTCTCATATCGTCGTTGATAGTCCATGCCAATACCGCGTAACTAACATTATTCAAAACCGCGAATGTACAAAAACAAAGCAAAAAAAAAAATTACGTAAATACGGGTTGACGCCAATCACAATCAAGTTACCTACCTACAGCCGCGAAATCTCATTTTTGATTTTTTTTTTGCATTCGCAATTTTGAATAATGTTAGTTTCACGGTATTGGATTATCAAGGACGATATGTCACTGCCATTGCACTTCATTTCCGAATGTTGCTACTACATAAAAAATATACATTAAAATAAAGTTTCCACTTGAATGAACCAAAAGACTCAATTCAAATCCAATCTTATAAGAAACTCACAACCGTTTAAAAACTAATTAAACTCCATAATTTTCATAACACATGTAGATCGAGATTAGAAACGATTCTTGAGTAAATTAATAAAAATACGAAAGGCCGCCACTACATTAAAATGAGGCATATAACATTAAAATTCATGGCTCAAACATGTCTCGGACGAGTTGTTAATTGCCGATGCATTTATAATTTTTCAATTTTCATATTCATATTCAGCTATTAATTAGAATTCCCTTGAAGCCGTGGACCTGGGGACAAGTTCGCCCGACGCGACGTACTCGCTTGTACCGTTGCGTGCGCCGCTAATGTATGCGTGGATGACCTTAATCTAGAGTGTAAATTCGTAATATACCTAACTACAAACGGTTTTCGGAATTTTTTCCTTTACTTGTGCTACTTGACATTGCTTCTTGCCAAATTTCTAGGACAACGATAGGTTTTGATTTCGGAACAATACGCCCGTCTCTTTTGATTGCGTAGACTTAGAAGCTTGATTTTTTCACTGCTTCAAGGGATTGCAGCCCTGAGTATTTGATATTAATTTTAACTTGACGTATTTCTGAGAAAAAGTAAATTTGAAGTTGATAACTCCACGCATTTCTGAGAAAAAGGGTCTTGACTGACGGACAGACAGACGGACAACGAAGTGATCGTATAAGGGTTCCGTTTTTCCTTTTGAAGTATGGAATGGAACCCTAAAACCATGGAGACTTGCGTAACTCCAATTACGTAACACACTTTCAATAACAACCCGAATGCCTAATCCATTGCTTCATATATTTAAAAAAATTGTCTGCTCTACAACGTAAATAACGCAATGAGTTCCGTTTATGCGCCGGCGCCGCCGCCCGCTAAACACATAGTTAACAATTATTTTCGAGCGAGTACCTAAATAACGCTTCGGGATTCGCCACCTTACTTGTCTACGTACTAAATGCACGGCTGTATACAGGTTGGTGCTGAAATTTCAGGAAATTTCGTGAAAGACGTCCGTTATATAGTTGGAGAAAAAACGGTAACCAAAATTAATGTAAGTAAGTAATAATGTTTTCAGGTCTTATGAAATAAATAAAATAAATGAAATGGTAAATATTTTTCTGTTATTTCGTAATTGTGTACTTAATTAAAAAGACGATCATATTTAACTCTGTGAGATTTATCTCACACAGTAAATATGGAAGTCAATTTGAAAAGTTTTTTGAAACTTTTGAAGTTTCGTCAACGTTCAAACACTGTTTTTCTTTCACTCAATCAAGATTTTAAAATCTTCATCATCTTATCTTTTTGTTGCCTCATTGTTGGAGTTTTCATAGCATTACTGCCTCTAACAATATCTCTTGAGATACAATCTGTCTATTCAACCAAAATCGCTGTAATGTTCCAAAACCCACCACCCTGTATACCCAGCGAACGTGCCAGAACATTCCGTCGCTGTACAGAATGCTCCGCCGCTGCGGACTGGTATGCAGCGAGACGATACCTACCGAGTACCCGTGACGTCACTAAGTACCCGTCTTGCCGCGTTTTGTATATCACCCCAAATGCGCAGCGATGCCACCTTCGTGTGAGACATCGCGAGTAGCAATTTGAAAAGAGAATTTTATGCAAAGAAAGGCCATGCCATCTCTTTCGTGGAATAGAATATTTTACCAAGTGAATGGGCAGTGGAATCATCATCATCTGCCTAGGGTATTCTCAGCCAGGATGCCACTGGCGAAGACGATCCCATCTTGAAAGATAGTTTAAAAAAAAAAAAAAAAACGTATGTCATTTTGGACGTACTTCCCCTAATTTATAAGTATTTCTAAAATGTCATAGAAAGGGGCTAAAAGTTTGCATAGAAGTGCGTGTTTTTTGCCGATGGGAAATCCCATGCGCACGTCTTGTCTTATCAGAACATCATAAAAATATACGGTGTTGCATCTTCTGGGCACGCTCGTTCCATCATATAGGTACCATCCATCACTTTCCATCAGGGTCAAGACCAGCGGAATATTTGCTTAACATACTATCAGTAGCAATGGCTTTCATTTTGACAGTTCAACAACATTCATTGCGTTATCTACGTTGTTGAGCAGACAATATTTTCGAACATATAAAGCAATGGATTAGCAATATCTGTGTGTTACGCAATTACGTTGCAGGCCCATTCTGCAATAACAAAAAAAGTAATTTAAAAAAATTAAACCGACTTCAAAAAGAAATTAACTCAAAATTATGAAATAACTTTAATTTCGGAAGTCGGTGTCTTGGGATCTGTATTTTAGTTTTATGCCACCGACTTCCGAAATTAAAGTTATTTCATAATTTTGAGTTAATTTCTTTTTGAAGTCGGTTTAATTTTTTTAAATTACTTTTTATTTCGTAATTTTTAGTTTTTGCACTAGTATTTGACCAAGGTTTTGAGATGTTTTCCCTTTGACACTACACCCGTAGCTCTTATCAATAAGCCAGGCCGTCACACTTACACGTATTAGTCCATATCTTGAAAATTACTGAATCGATCTTGATGAAACTTGCACTGTTCCCTAAGTTGAAGAAAATGTAAGCCAATAAAAAAAAATGGTCACGATCCGATTAATAGTTCCGGAGATATGCGTGGACAAACATACATACATACATACATACATACATACATACATACATACATACATACATACGTCTATGAAATTTTGTATATTTGTTTGGAAGCCCTAATAGATCATCATATGTGAATATAATGCAAATCCAATAATATTACATACATACGTATCGAATTGATAACCTCCTTTTTTTGAAGTCGGTAAAAATAAAAAGTAATCCTCCTTGTTACTCCATTACCACGTACAATTCAAATTCTTTGATATGCGCAGTAGCTTCCACATAGCAGTACTCACTTACGCAGTCAGCCGACAGACGCTACCCATTGTCGCATGACGTAACGACTGCCAGACAAGTCGTAGGTTTTATTATCTCAGCGATCACGTCGCACGATTGGATCGCAGTTCACGACGCGTCGGAACGATGCTGATGTCATTAATTCACGCGAAGTACGAAGATGAAAAAGTGGGTTATGAGTATATGACAATTTGATTTTGATATTAAAGTATAGATGGAGTATTGTAGGTTTCGGAGGAACAGACTTGACAGAAACCAAAAAGTTTTGATTGGTTTGAAAATCGAAGGAGTTGTAAGTTTTTTTAGGTGGACTTTTTCGTCTCCTCTCTTTCTCTCAAAACGTGTCGTGAGCATCGTTACCTTGATAATTCAAGTCTCAAACCAATGTATCTATCCTATAATCTTTTGCAGACACTTGATTAATGACGAATTTGGAGATATTCGCATTAAAAAAAAGTAATTTATTTTATAAAGTAAGTAGTAAGTGTCTTGGGATCTGTATTTTAGTTTTTTTGCCACCGACTTCCGAAATTAAAGTTATTTCATAATTTTGAGTTGATTTATTTTTGAAGTCGGTTTAATTTTTTTAAATTACTTTTTATTTCGTAATTTTTAGTTTTTGCACTAGAATTTGACCAAGGTTTTGAGATGTTTTCTCTTTGACACTGTACCCGTAGCTCGTATCAATACGCCAGGCCGTCACACTTACACGTATTCGTCCATATCTTGAAAATTACTAAACCGATTTTGATGAAACTTGCACTGTTCCCTAAGTTGAAGTAAATGTAAGCTAATACAAAAAAAAATGGTCACGATCCGATTAATAGTTGCTGAGAAATGCGTGGACAAACATACATACATACATACATACGTCTATGAAATTTTGTATATTTGTTTGGAAGCCTTAGTAGATTGTCATATGTGAATATAATGCAATTCCAATAATATTACATACATACGTATCGAATTGATAACCTCCTTTTTTTTGAAGTCGGTAAAAAAACAAGTTGAAAATGCAATTATAGCGCTACATTACCAGTTTATCACAAGGACTAAACAAAGCACCCAATCTCCGAGCAGTTCTCCTATGTTTGATTGTTCACTTCAAGTTTTACGCTCGGAGCCGCTCGTAAACCTTCCATATTTCCAATACTTGAAAAACGGGAGAGCCATCGAGAAATCCCGCATTTTTTCTATTTTCCTTCGTCTGCGAGGACGATGCCTCGGGTGGCAATTATGTCGACTGATTGGCACCAGACTTCGCCCAAAACTGCTTTTGGTACAAAGCCTTATAGCTTTATAGTGTGGATATGTCCTGTCCTAATTGACTCACTGGGTAGGACTGGTAGGTAGGCAGTAGGCACCACTCGTCTTGCAGAGGATAAGCTAAGTCCTGACTAGCTGACTAGCAATTAGGTAGTTCGAACATGCGTCCTGTCTTTACATTTGTTTCTTTGTCAACGAAAAATGGACACGCTTTTTCGGGTCTCGGTTCTCGTGTGGCTGGGCAGCTAATTATTTTCGGCGAATTGAGTCCCTTAGCAGCGAATAAAAAAATATTAGTAACTTAATGTTGCCTCACGACTCGTAGCATTTCATTACTATTAGAACCTTCTGTAAATGGTAATTCCTGCATTTTTTCAACGTCAATATAAAGTTCATACAGGGTACTTTTGATGTATTTATGATAAAATTAATTATTATTTTTCTTTTATAAGTCATAGTTAGACACGCAATGCTCTGTGAAATATACTGAGCAATTAAAATAATAGCTAAACTAGTAAACTAGGACTAAGTGTCACCGTGTAACGGTTTTAATACATAAACATACTAGCAGCACCCCGCGGTTTCGCCCGCATAAGTGTCGATCCCGTGGGAATATCGGGATAAAAACTATCCTATGTCCTTTCCCGGGACTCAAACTATCTCTATACCACATCTACGTAAATCAGTTCAGCGGTTTATGCGTGAAGAAGTAACAGACAGACAGACACACTTTCGCATTTATAATATTAATACGGATTAATATATAGGGTGACTAATAATTAGTGACCGATACTTAAACACGTGATTTTACTCATCATTATGAACAACTTTTACTATGGGACCAAACCTAAAATCGCGAAAAAAAAATCAGCTGTTCCCTACATTTATGTTCGTCTAACTCGTCAAAATGTAGAGAACAGCTGTTTTTTTTTCACGATTTCAGGTTTGGTCCCATAGTAAAAGTTGTTCATAATGATGAGTAAAATCACGTGTTTAAGTATCGGTCACTAATTACCAGTCACCCTATATATAAACATGTTGTCATGTTGTGTTGTGTGTTGCCATGGTCGCCTTTCCTGAAATAACAAGTTACGCGGGAAAATCTCCCTTCGAACTTTCTTCCCCGAATTAAAGCGAGAAAAATACTGAATACTAATGACCTGCTAACTGAATAATATATTCTATTATCTCGTTTCTCCGAACTATTCTTCCAATAACTTTCCCCTCGTCCCTATCTCGAAAACCAGACGTCTTTTCCGACTTACGCAACAGAATTTACGCTTAAGCGAACCGAGGTCCGAGCACTAACGTTACTCACTCACACCCATGCAATTTGTATGACCTGCTGGCCAGGACTGTGAGATCTACCCCTCCCCCCGAAGATCGAAGAGCCGAAGGCGCCAGAGGAGTGGAATGTGCAAGTGGTCAGAGGTCTTGATGTGACAAACTATGGTATAGTGCGGCATTGGTAGCTGTCCATTATAAGTAGAGCTCCCACGTTCCTCTAATGCAGTTGGGTTCTGTGTTTTGGGGAGTCAGTATGAACATGGTGAGGGGTCCGGGTGAGCTGGTCGGTAGGCAGTACATTACGTGGGTAGGTATGTAGCGGCGAGTGGCGAGCGGGCGCGCGCGGCGTGTGGGTGAGACGTTTACGGTCGGATCGCTGGTCGACGACGCTGCGGTGACCACGGCTCAGGCCAAAGGACACGCGATATCGTCAAATGTTAGCAGTAAAAAGAGCGAACTGCAGTCTCATTGTGTAACATATTTCTAAACACTACGTGCTACTGAATAATTTGAACAAATATTTTCGCGGAAACAGTAGTTTTCATCGATATTTATATGGATGTACCAGTTGCTTTGTTAACTCCTATTTTCAATACTCTATTGGAACTGATGGACGCTACTGATGGCGCCAAACTCGTAGCTAAGAACAAGAATACTCTAATTGTATGCAATGACATGTACGAATGCACTGACAGAGCTATACCGCTCTACGACCACGAGAGATCGTTATTGGCAAATCCAATCACACGCAATCGAGTACCATGTCTATTAGCCTACCTATCGACTTCCAACTGCATGTCAGATTTCACCCAAAATAACGTTCTAAAACATCCTACAAGTTCCCAAAACCTAGCCACCATACACGCGGGCGCAATGCCGCGCTGCGAACGAGACGCGTCGCGGTCGGCCCCCGCGTCGCGCCAATTAATTACGGTGGCCATCTTAGCCCCCGGGGCCGGCTGCCCCCCCTACACCCCACCGCAACACCCCCCCGCTCGCTGACGGACAATAATTGCCGCCGAATCTACGTCGCAAGGCTTGCCCGCACCTACTGGGACCGAATTCGTGAGCGCTTTGTCTTTGGTACCTCTACCTACCTACTATTACAAGATCAAATTCTCAGTAGCAGCCCGTAGTCCGGATTTGTGCCCGGTTGATGGCAATAGACTTGCCCCCTGCGAACATAGGACTTAAACATACTTAATTGGCGAAATCAGGGTGTAGTTTACAGCTCTGTTTACCGTTTCGTCGAATACTGGCGTGTGTGTACAGTCAGCAAAAGAGATAGGTATGCAGGATTGTCGGATATAGTTGAAGTTTAGTAAGAAACCGATGGATGTTGTCGGCTGAAATTTTATTTGATAAATGAACTGTTTGTTTTCTATTAACAAAATTAAATTTTATTCGAGAACATCCATCGGTTTCTTACTAAACTTCAACTATATCCGACGATCCTGCATACTTATCTCTTTTGTTGACTGTACATACATAATATATTATGTTACTAGCTTCTGCCCGCGACTTCGTACGCGGATCCTGTTGGTTATGCCAGCGACAACGGGGTAGTCAAAATCGAAGATCTGAAACGTCTGATGTCGAATTCTAAGAACCCGGGGACTGGATAACAACGGGATGCGCGAGACGATTCGAGACGTCATTTTCAGGCAATAATGAACCAATAGGGTGGTAAACTTGGCCTTGCACTTTGAATGTTGGCATAAATGGGCCTTCTGAAATCTGTTTCGCAACAAAAGATGTCATTTGAAAGGCATTATTGTACGAACGAATGTTGTTCAAGAAATGTTTTGACTGTGATGGTCACCGATTAGCAGTGATCTTAATATTTCTGGAGGATTTTGTAATATTTCAATATGTACTTTCCCACCTGAGCAACACATACCGTTTGTTTCTTTTTGCTATTTAACAGCTTCACAAAAAGTAAAATTTTTAACCATACCTCCGATGGCGGAATATGTGGCGTAGTCAATCATAGGAGTATACGTAAATGCACTCCGTTCCTTATCAACCCAAGGAAGGTCGCCATGCCCTACGGCTATATCTTGAGACACATCCGATTCTTCAGATGATATCGAAATTCTGTTCAGAGAATGTCGAAGTCGATCAGAATTCAAACGTTCGTTGCGCTCTTCTTAATCTGTCTCTTCATGCCGTACTCCAGCAATTCTTTCTTTCTCACTTTCTGATTATGAATATTTTGCTGTGTGCTTGTTCGGAACAATGTATGATAATCTCACCGTATCAGCGGTCAGTCGCGCATCATATTCTTCACTGGTCTCTAGAGATCTGGATGTAGATGCGTAAATACGCTGAGAACGCAGGCGTGCTTCGCGATCCAAAGAGGTTTCCACGGAGCGAGTTGCAGCCTGATGTTCTCAAACAGCATCAAGTCTCTCCGCTCCGCGACGCTCTTCGGTAGATTCTTGGGATCTTATGATCCTCAATCTTTTAGCTCCTTTGGAACATTGGGAAAGATTTGACCTCTTTCTAGGCATGGTTATAGTTTTATTATGAAGATACCTGATCAATTAAAATCTAAGTGACTGCTCCCCTACCAAGGGTGCCCAGACACGGGATCGTCTGGCCCATGTGCTGGTTTGGTCCCTGGGGTGGTCACGGCGTGCTATGTGTTCTGGTGCGCCGGTGATGGGGAGTACTCCCCAGCGGAGGGTCCGGTGACGGACAGCCGCGGCGGGTTCACGGATGAGTGCTAACGCGTGCCCATGTTCCCGCCGTAAGCGGCAGAGGAGGACACCGTGGAGTTTTAGTGGGTTAGAGTCCCACATAACTGCACTATCTCCCCGTGGTAGTGCAGAATGCATGAGCATTTCTTGACGTTAAAAAAAAATGGGAGTTTTGGCCAGTAGAGTCAAATTTTCAATGATATACCATCGTCATCGAAAATCAGTCCTAAACTGTTACCGCCTTCACCGCGTGGAGGTGAAATTAGTGATAGCTTAGATTTCCACATCAGATGTTTCTGATCTTCGATTTTTATAAGTCAACAGGAAATGCCCATCAGACCGAGTAACTTTTACTAAGACGTCATTCCTATATGTGTTATGGTGTAGCTGGGCTCTTGGAGTTCCCCATCAGGTGTTCCAGATCTTCAAATTTATTCTCTCAGCAGAAAATCCTCATCACGTGGAACAATTTTTGCTATGGTACCATTTTTGTATCTCTTATAGTTAAGCTGGTCTGTTTCGGTTCTGCATCAGGTGTTCAAGTTTCCAAGAAACATTATAGCCTGAATGTTGTCCAGCCATAATAACTATACAACAAAAAAAAAATCATTCAAATCCGTCCAGTAGTTCCGAAGATCGGACGCGCAGGCCCGAGGCGTGTCCGTACTCTGATAGAATACCTTAACAAATGTTCGCCGTGATTCTTTAAATTGACATAACTTTTTTATTTATGAACCGATTGACATGAAATAAACACTAAATGTTAAGTGAAGCCTACTACAATATATTAGTGAAAACCGCATCTAAATCGAATAAGCCGTTTCTGATATTAGCGTGCACAAACAAACAGACAAACAGACAAACCGACAAACAGACAAACCGACAAACAGACAAACAGACAAAAAAAAAAAATTACAATTTCGGGTTCGGCATCGATATAATAACAACCCCTGCTACTTTTTTTTTATATATTTCCATTGTACAGACACCACTTTTCTACAAATTTATTATATGTATATAGATTATATAGTACAGGTAGTAGGTGTAGTCCTATAGGTATCTCAAAGTCTCCGAGAGACCGAGGAAGCGTTGCAGACAAGGTAGGTACTTACTATAATCGATTATGCGTTATCGATATCGAAGTATCGATAAATCGCTGATTATTATGCGCTGTTCATAGATGTACGCAACAGGTTTGTAATCATGGCTATGCTGTACAGACAATTGAATGGCAATCAAACCGAGGTATTATACACATAAAATGAGCCTGTTACAAAATATAGCTCTTATAAAATTGCAGTAAAAGTTCACTTACAAAGACGAGCAGCAGTGCGATTCTGTAACTATCTCACCGTGAAAACTTAGGTGAAGTGAGCGTGGAGTGAGCTGTCAATAGTGTCAATTCCTAGCAAAAACAAACTCACTTCACCTAAGATTTTTACAGAATCGAGCGGCAGAACAAAACATACCTATGTCGCAGCTCCAAATTCAAAAAGTCTTAGGAGCAAGCAAAGTCTAACCTCAAACTGTCCTTATTCTTAAAAGGACAAAAATCTAGAGCACATTTTACACTTTATAGCCCGTTCGCAACTGCGTACTACTGAAGCGTACCTAATGAGTTCAGAAACAAAAGTTTTATGGGCTCCGTCCAAGGTCGGACGAAACCAACCTCACTTTCAACGAGATGCAATAATACAAATAAACAAGGGCCTGGCCGTGACCTCTAAATTTGCCGTTAAAATAAAATATCGCTGGTCATTAACAGGACAAAATGGCTATTAAAGAAGTAATTTGGAAAGGACTTGTTTTTATAAGCTGTGTGTTGAACTACAAACTGCTTTTTGTAAAGTTAATAATACAGTTTATAAAATAAGTAGGTACTAGGTACCTATATTCGCCGAATAGTTGTGTTGTCACAGCCTAAACCGCTCAGTCTAGAAGCTTGAAATTTTGCACAAGAGTTCCTACTTTAACGAAGCTGAGCAAAGGAAGGATTTTTGAAAATTCATCCTCTGAAGGGGTTAAATCAAAGACTGTGGTTATATTCTCTATGGGTTAAATGGAGTATAAAAATTTGTACAGAAGTTCGTCATTTTTGTTGATGGGAAATCCCCTCGAGCAGCTTGTGTTTAAATAAACAAACAAAGTTAACTATCTTAATTAAATCTTTATTTTAACTGTACAGTTTGTTGCCCCACGCATCTCGTTTGAAAGGTTTTGCCGTCAGCTACGAAACGAGCAGTTTATCGTAAATACCAGTCGGTGTATTCGCAAACAGTTTTAGTGTAAGGCCGCCGCCTATGGCGTTAACCGCGCCTGTGATCCTGCCGAGCTCCATACACTATCCGCGCATAAAAACTTGAGACAAAAACCATTTTCTATACGTTTGTGGGTGTTAAGTAGTGGGTGTACATGACGCTGACTTATTGGACCGAAGTTCTATGAAGAATTACCACTTGGAAGAATATTAAACTGTATTTTTTATGAGAGTGGCTGGCGATTGATTTCAATAGCATGCAGTTAGGCGGATTACACACTACAACGCGCCACGTGACGGGGCACAGATAACGCGCCGTGATTTTTTACATACGAATTTTTAAAAAATCTGCTCCATTTCACGCGCCCCGTCGCGTGGCGCGTTGTAGTGCGTGATGCGCCTTAGACCTCTATCCATAAGTGGACTCCTATAGCCTTGCTAATGATTATGATTAGGCACCTACCTGTTTGAACTTTTTTATGTTTCATCATTTCAGCCGAAAGACGTCCACTGCTGGACATAGGCCTCCCCCAAGCACCTCCACTTCGACCGGTTCTGTGCTTCTCGCATCCAACGGGTTCCTGCGGCCTTCACAAGGTCGTCGAACCACCTTGTTTATGTTTGGGTTTAAATAATTATTAAAATCTGGATGCTAAAGAGTCTAAGAGATGTTCAAACTAAACTCCAATTGGAACATTAATAATCAATTGGCTACATTCGCCCATTTGCAAGATTTGTTTAATTGTGACTAAGCTGCTAGCTCTTTACAGCTAGATATATAGTTGCAGTCCCCGAAAGAGATTGTCTTTAATTATGTTGGGAAACCAAGTCAACGACCACAGTCCACAGCATCCAGTTGTGTACTATTTTCTGATACTTACAAGACGTAAGGACTCGTGTATACTCCTATACATTGCAGTATTACTAATTACTGCATATTATGTTTTCAACATTCCATCCTTCTTTAAGATTTTATGCAACCTTTTTTGGTCGTTTTTCTGATTTAAAAAATCAAACTTTTGAATTTTGAACTGATGCTGTCAAAATGAAATTTTTCTCTTGAAGTTTGGCAGAGGTTTTTTGGTGTTCATTGCTGAAGGTTGCAATTTTTTTTTTCATTGCTGATAATCGTAAAGATATTATGAAAAATACGTCCTTAATCATCTAAATTGGATTTATGTGAAGTCTTCGACATATAGTTATATGTTGATCTTTTGATCTTATCAGGTATGTGTATTTCTACTCGTTACCTATTTTTTGGGTAAAAGTGGTTCAGCTTGTTACAGCATTCTTAATGTGCGTTATTTTGTTTAGGATACGCCTGAAAATATAAGACGTAACAAGCCGAGTTTTCGGCCTTACCCTACCCCTATGCACTAATCTGTTCCTGGATTTTTTGAATGAGTTGAGGAGTGGAGATCTATTCGAGGGAGCAGTTTCAAAACCATACCGACCAGATGTGAAATGGAATTCAAGATATAATTCAGAGAGAAATAATCCAGGATCCATCAGATTTTTTTATTATTGATTTTTTACTAATATGAAGGTTGCAATTTTTTTTTTCTTTGCTGATAATCGTAAAGATATTATGAAAAATACGTCCTTAATCATCTAAATTGGATTTATGTGAAGTCTTCGACATATAGTTATATGTTGATCTTTTGATCTTATCAGGTATGTGTATTTCTACTCGTTACCTATTTTTTTGGTAAAAGTGGTTCAGCTTGTTACAGCATTCTTAATGTGCGTTATTTTGTTTAGGATACGCCTGAAAATATAAGACGTAACAAGCCGAGTTTTCGGCCTTACCCTACCCCTATGCACTAATCTGTTCCTGGATTTTTTGAATGAGTTGAGGAGTGGAGATCTATTCGAGGGAGCAGTTTCAAAACCATACCGACCAGATGTGAAATGGAATTCAAGATATAATTCAGAGAGAAATAATCCAGGATCCATCAGATTTTTTTATTATTGATTTTTTTACTAATATTACTGTCGTTTATAAATAATAGTTTCGTGTAACTTTAATTGCAGAATACAACAGGTTTTTATATCGTTCGTTCACTATTGGTGCTACGCGATCGTAGCAAAAATTACAGTTGCAACTGCAGTTTAACTCGACGCGTAGGTAATCTAACTAAATTTTGAAATTTTATTCAATGAACAAAAAAAACCTCAAGTATTAAATTTTTTTCTTTAAGTTTTTGTAATTTTTTGTAAATTCGGTTATTAATATTAAATCAAATTATACGTTTTTAAGTGGCGATGAAGTCGTTTCCCTTTTATATCGCTACAAAATGGCGCCCGAAGTAAAAGTAAGTAATTTTATTGATTCTGATTACTGAAATATCATTTTTTTTTCTGTTTCTGTGAGGATGGTTGCTCATCCGAGCAAATTTTAATGTTTTATTTCTATATGTTTCAGGAGTTCAGAAATTTATTTCTCATTCTGTCAAACAAGATCGTTGCTATGGTTACCAGAGTTATGCTGTGATCTATCAAAAGGTACTCTGTGGCTGTGATTGACAACTTCTGTTAACCCTTCTATTGCTGATGGTGTTCGTTATTATAATGTGCTATGTTATGATGCAATATAAATGATAACTTTGTAGAACCTTAAAACATATAAAACGCTTTTATTTCTTCCCTTTAAATACATCTTTATCCTGGGTTTTATTCCACTCCTTAGTTAGAAGTAGTTAGCATCCTGTAGTGTATGATTGGTGTGCGAATGATTTAGACTTCGTGGCTAAGGTAAGCGTTGATTTTGCACGGTTGTCTGCTAGATTCTATTTGATTTTTTTGACGTGACAACGTCTTAAATTAGGTTGCGACTGGGAGTCACTTATGAAAAAGTGTAACGCTCGGTAACGTTACGATGAGTCACCGAACGAGAGAGAGGCCCGCCGAATGCCTTGCGTCTCTCTCCCACTCAACTATGATCGGATGATCGGTCGTTGTCACGTAAAATCTTCGCCCGTAAAACCGACTTTACAGGCAACCATTTTTTTTGTGATTCTAGCCCACCTGTACGTTGTTTGTTTTTTGGTGCAGATGGTTTACTAGTTTCTATTTGTTTATCTTTGAATTCTTAGCCCAACCGTTCCTGTGATGTCACGTCGTCGTACCATTCCTCTACTAGTCACATATTGCTGGTTACCTAACACTTTCGTGCTACGTGGAACCCCGTATATTTGTTGGTTTTGTCTTTACTATGGCAGTTGAGGGTTATTTTTTTGTTGTTTCCTGTCTGCCTTAGTTAGCTTTAGATTTTTTCAGCTTTGCGATTCGTTTAGTGTTAGTTTGTTAGGGACTGATGCTTTTATTTTGCCATTCAGTTTCCCCTCAGACTGATCACTGCATTTCTAGCTTTTTCTAAGTACATTCATATTATCACATTTGCCTATTTAACTTTGTTTTGTCCTTTTTGCATCCTAACATAGCAGACGAAGGTTATTTCTATCTCTATATTAAAAACTTTTTAGACAAAATATTGATTTTAGAGAATTCGTCTTCGGACATTTTTTCAATTTACTAATTTCTTTCTAACTCTAAAAACCTTGGACTTATTGACTTAATTCAAACGGGATTATTGGTTTTAAACGTAATCCTCTCATATAGCACTATAATTACGTGAATATTCCTTTAAACAAAAAACCTCTTTTTCAAGTTACGTAATTATTTCATAATTTTTCTTAATACATTAAAATTTTCAAATTTTCTACTTTAATTATTCCTAACTGATTCTAATACGAAAGACTTATAACATCGTTCGTACTTTGAGTCTGTTCCCTTTTTTAACCGACTTCAAAGAAGGAGGTTCTATTTTTTTTAATTTACGATTTCCTTAAACTAGCTAGTCCACCTGTCAATGTGAGCTTCATCATCGTCATCAGAGTATGGTGTAATTCCTTCTTTCTTTTTGAAATCCAGGTCTATTGAAAACTCAGCAGTTTTTCCCTGCAGTAGTTCTATTCTCTATGTATGATATCATGATAGGGAAGGCCTTATGCGTTCTACCCGTGCATATGGTCAGACTCTAAGCCTCAATTTAGCTGAAAGTCGGGCTCAAACACGCGTAGAATAATTCTTCCTTTATCAAGATTTTTTTTTTGCCTGCTCTTTTTCTATTCTTTATGTATGATAGGGAAGGTCTTATGCGTTCTACCCGTGCATATGGTCAGACTCTAAGCGTCAATTTAGCTGAAAGTCGGGCTCAAACACGCGTAGAATAATTCTTCCCTTATCAAGTTTTTTTTTGCCTGCACTAGTTCTATTCTTTATGTATGATAGGGAAGGTCTTATGCGTTCTACCCGTGCATATGGTCAGACTCTAAGCGTCAATTTAGCTGAAAGTCGGGCTCAAACACGCGTAGAATCATTCCTCCCCTTTCAAGTTTTATGAGAATATTGCATAAAGTTCTCATGGTTCCTACTCGTACTAATAGTCAGACTCAAGGCGTAAATTTAGCTGAAAGTCGGACTCAGTACGCATCGAACTTATCATCCTTAGCAGAAGTTTATGCGAAAGTCGCTGATAATCTTTCTATGGCTTTCCTCCGTAATTCGCGAGCTTATAATTCGCATCGTTCAGCCGTCACGTTGAATGTTGGTGACATTGTATGGAGAAAGAATTTTTCCAGATCTTCTGATGATGATTATTTTTCCGGGAAGTTAGCTCCTATAGTAAAAATATTAATTGCGACATCTAGTTGTGCCTAATTGAAACAATTTGTTTAAAACTTTTTCTTAACTATCAATGCTTATAGTTCTGGCTTTCGCCCACAGATGTCGTTACGACTGTCATTTCCTCAATGACAATGTCAGCTCTTAGTGTTGGGAAACGGACGATTAACCCGTATCGATAATTTAGTTTAGGGTCGAGACATAGTCGACATACTCTTATCTATATCTTTTATTCTGTTTCTGCTGCACTTCGATTTTGTTTATTTAGGTTTAATTTCGATTTTCTTATTTACTTGTTGCATGTTAAGTTAGATTAATTCTTACAGGGTTTCTCCTTTTTTTTCTTGGAAAGGGGGTACTGCAGTATTACTAATTACTGCATATTATGTTTTCAACATTCCATCCTTCTTTAAGATTTTATGCAACCTTTTTTGGTCGTTTTTCTGATTTAAAAAATCAAACTTTTGAATTTTGAACTGATGCTGTCAAAATGAAATTTTTCTCTTGAAGTTTGGCAGAGGTTTTTTGGTGTTCATTGCTGAAGGTTGCAATTTTTTTTTTCTTTGCTGATAATCGTAAAGATATTATGAAAAATACGTCCTTAATCATCTAAATTGGATTTATGTGAAGTCTTCGACATATAGTTATATGTTGATCTTTTGATCTTATCAGGTATGTGTATTTCTACTCGTTACCTATTTTTTTGGTAAAAGTGGTTCAGCTTGTTACAGCATTCTTAATGTGCGTTATTTTGTTTAGGATACGCCTGAAAATATAAGACGTAACAAGCCGAGTTTTCGGCCTTACCCTACCCCTATGCACTAATCTGTTCCTGGATTTTTTGAATGAGTTGAGGAGTGGAGATCTATTCGAGGGAGCAGTTTCAAAACCATACCGACCAGATGTGAAATGGAATTCAAGATATAATTCAGAGAGAAATAATCCAGGATCCATCAGATTTTTTTATTATTGATTTTTTTACTAATATTACTGTCGTTTATAAATAATAGTTTCGTGTAACTTTAATTGCAGAATACAACAGGTTTTTATATCGTTCGTTCACTATTGGTGCTACGCGATCGTAGCAAAAATTACAGTTGCAACTGCAGTTTAACTCGACGCGTAGGTAATCTAACTAAATTTTGAAATTTTATTCAATGAACAAAAAAACCTCAAGTATTAAATTTTTTTCTTTAAGTTTTTGTAATTTTTTGTAAATTCGGTTATTAATATTAAATCAAATTATACGTTTTTAAGTGGCGATGAAGTCGTTTCCTTTTTATATCGCTACAACATCTATACTAATAATAAGACTGAAGAAACTTTGTTTGTTTGTTTGAACACGCTAATCTCTGGAACTTGCAGTCGGATTTGAAAAAAATTGCATGTGATAGCCCAATTCGTATTATTCACGATGCCATGATATTAGGTAAAAACCTGACCAATGAACCTCTATATTTTTGACGAAGTTCTTTATCGCAACTTCCGGTAGGAGTAAACTGGTAGAAATCGTCACCTAACGAAAAAGCGTTAGGCCTAATCCAATTAGATATAATAGAAAGAGAAAGAGAGATATAGTTTTAGAGGGTGCTGAAGCCAATAGTGATGACAAAATAAAAATCCAAGATAGCGGCTGCCAAAAATTTAAAATTGTTCGTCATGGGTTTTTTTTCATGGTTTTCGGGGGTGCTGAAGCCGACAGTGAGGTCAAAATGAAAATCCTAGCTGGCGGCTTCAAAAATGTTCACCTTTTTCATCATGGGTATCGTTTTCATAGTTTTCGAGGATGTAATGAGGTCAAAATGAAAATCCAAAATGGCGGCTTTGAAAATTAAATATATTTTCATCATTTTAAAATTTTTGCAGCCGTTATCTTGGATTTTTATTTTGAACTTCGTTCCAGATGCAGACCCTCCGACCACAAACGTTTTTTTTTTAATTATTGGTTCACAAATCGGGCATTACAATATAATTTACATACTAGATAAACTTAAAGAAACTACCTAAAATATGTCCTAGAGATTCATTATCAAGTGATGACTGAATTAAGATATTATCTCCCCGCAAACATATTTTGCTGAGCATGGAACTTTCGCAGAACACTACGGAAAACTATAAAGCAGAATTGTGAGAAAATAAATAAACTTATTATTATTCTAGGTATTCGATCAATGTTATCTCTGGGATTCTAACACAGAATCCTGAGTACTAAAGAGAAATTTCAACGTCCACAATTAGTAGCCGTTCGCTTTAACATGCGCCACGCATCGCTCATCTCCTCACGACTCAGGATTAGTATTACAGATGCGTTTCGCTGGCTACCCCTTATTCATAAGTTGTTATGCAACTGCGTCTGCGGCGGTAAACGTTTAATTTATACAGTATTGTTACATACACGTGTTTGGGTGTGGCACGTGAGTGTTACGTTTTATTTTCTTGAAACAATTGGACTACTGTTGCTTCGCGAGCTGTTTTGAGTTGAAACAAACATACTGTGATCTATAACTATCTAGAAAAAAGCACACACGGTTAAAAAAAATATATAGTCATAGAGCCGGTTCCAATGCAGCCGTGCGTGGTGTAAAGAGACTAGCCTTATTTCTCTCATTTCATAATTATGTCATTTATGTTGGCCACTAAATTCTGAAGCCATAGAACATACGTTTTAGCAACTTATCTATGCCGAGGCCATTTAATATGGGGGAAGTAACCGAGAGTAAGCTCACTCCTTCGGGATTTACACTTACTTAAAGAATACTGATGTCTATGTAAAGGGTGATTTCCAGCAAACGGCTAGCATCGCATGGGATCGGAACGGATTTTACAATCTTTAAACGATATTAAATCCTGTACACAGAAGTCTATATTACCAAGCCGCGCACAGCATCTGGACCGCGGGCGTCTTCCGTACAAGCGATCGTAGCCGAAAGTATGCTGCGACGCGCGATCAGCTCCGTTCGCCTGTCGTCGTCGTATCCGATCGAACCCTTTCGGCTATCGTCCAAATTTTTATTTTCCTCTTCTGTGTTTTATGATTATTTTCTTCTTCTTCTAATGCAATAGCCAACAATACTCCGTTAACTTCAACTATTTTCTCAACACGGTAGGAATGAAACTATTTGACTAGGCGCAGAAACGATACGTTCGCAAGCGACGGCACGGAGCCGATCGTATGCGTCGACATCCTGCCGGACGCGATCGACTGTCACCACATCCGTTCGTATCCTTACCGATCCGATACGATGCGAGCCGTTTGATGGAAAAATATTTCATTACTACGATTAAGTTGCAATTTAATCCTAAAGCTTAAAAATGTCCGGAATTTTTCAACAATGCACGACTCGTCTTCCTTCCTCACTTTAGCACTTGACTTCCACCACTTCTAATTTCCAAACAGAACACCCGCATCATTCAATATCCTCGGCGGCATGTAAGCCATAGCTTGGCGCTTTCACGCGGCACAACAACGGCGCGCGCGCATGCTGCCAGATGCGGCACGCTCTTCCGCACATGCGCGAGGCGACGCACCAATGTATGCACCGGTATAAAGGGACTAGTCCACTTGATGATTTGACTGAATTTAGTCGTATTTTTAGGAAGTGACATATTTAAAAAGCTCTAAACACACTGCACTGAATTTCTTACTGAATCGGAGGGGCACTAGAAAAAGACAGAATTGTGTAGTTAGATTATAATGATATAGAATCAGCGGGGCAATTCTCATATTTTAAAAGGTTTTAAGTCGCAATCTGTCAAAAATACCTCTAATTTACTTACACTTTTGACATTGACAGTCGCTGAGATGAGATTGCGACTTGATTTTGAACGTTTAAATTACGGGAATCTCCAACCTGTCTTCTTTCGCATTAGGTTACTTTTTAGGAGGCTTGCTGAATGCAATTACACTTGTCTGAATTCAGAAACCGAGCTATTTAGACGTGTAAACTAAGCCAAGTGGAATAGCCCCTTAAGTGACGACGCGCCGACGTATGCGCCGGTATATAAAGCACCATGTGTGGCCGACCACTTTACGCGCTTAGCTTTAGAATGTTCGCTTCTTGTGCCGCGGTTTTCTGGTTCTGATGTGTTGGCTAATGTTTGTTATTTAGAAGGCAAAGTTATCGATGACTGCAAAATGCAGTTCGAGATTTTATTATAGAAAAGTTTTCATTATAGCCAAGATTTAAATAAGCTTCTAAAATACGCCATCATCTACCTGGCCTTTTATTTATTTATTTATTTATATATACTTTATTGTACACCAGAAAATACATAACAAAAAAAAATACTCGTACGATTAATACAAAACATACAATAGGCGGCCTTTTCAGCCTCGTCGGCTTGTCAGGCCAGTCTAATTGGATGCAGCTGAATACCAGTATCTGAATCAAGCACTCGAAGACTCTTGTACTATTAAAGGCTACGAAAAATTCTCAAATTCTGTCTAGTAATTCAGCAAAAAAAATGTTAAATACTGTAAACTTATGTACACCACACGTACGTTCTTTCGTACGTCACAACTTACAACAGAGCCGCTCAGTTTTCTTTTGTAAAAGACATCAACGGTGCCGCTTTTTGAAATTTCGAGTTTCATTTTTTTGTAATTTTCAGTTTTGAAGTTTCTGTAGATCATGAAATTGAAATTGTTTATTGGAATAATTGATTTACATGAATTATTAAAAATTAGGGCCTTAAACTAGTGCTAGGTAAGAAATAATTGGATTCTACCTGCACTAGGAATAAACCTGTATCTCAGGTATCTAAATATGGATTGAATGGATTCTGAATGCATAAATATCAAGAATAGTGCTAATCGTTAGTTTAACTGACAATTTGACTGACTGAGGGTTGCAGAATATTTAGTACCTTCTTATCTTAATAAACTTCCAAAAGACTAGCAAACGTTATACACAAAACGAGTTCGAAAAGTTATACGTACAAATCAAAGCGTTTCCTTACACAAAATTTCTCCTAATGTATGTCATGTATTAATGTACCTATAAATTATTAACATTGTTAAAAAACTATTATATGAACGGCTCGCCAACATGCAGATAAACCCTGAGAGGTTTTCGTTGTGTGGCTAAATTTAATGTGAACTATGTTAAGTGCTTTAGAAAAAAAAAAAAAGTCATGTGACATCTACCAACCCGTACTGAGCCCGCGTGGTAGATTACAGCCCACTCCCTCACGAAGAGAGGAGGCCTGTGTGACCTGTGTCCCAGCATCATTATAGGCTGATTATGCTATGCTTATGGTTGCCCAACAGTGGGACACAATATAGGCTAACAAAAAAAAAGCACTTGCACAATTTTCATCCAACCAATAAAATTCCCAATCACACACGTTCAAATTAAACCCAGAAAAACCACAATAACTTGAACCCTACCAATTCCTATTCTAGTAATAATCTCATTTCCCAGCTCGGGGCGGCACGTACACATAAACCCTCCAGTTTATAGCGCGCCGACGTCCTCCGGCCCTCCATTAGTCCTCACGGAGGATCGCTAATTCCCTCTACGCCGGCTGTGCCGCACAAGAATTGGTAGCAAGATGCTATCGAAGCTGGTTTTATTGGATAGACGGGGGGAGGAGATTGTTGGTTCAGAGAATTGGTTTCGGAAGATAGAAGATTGATGTTTGGAGTAAATCTTGACTTGGGCTAAGTTCAGAACCGTAGTGCTATCTCTAGGTACTGTAAAAGTCATCAGGTGCAATGAAAGCTCACTTCATCTAAGTTTTCACGTTTAGATTTTTACAGAATAGACAGGCTTTTTAGGGTTCCGTACCGTACCCAAAGGGTGCCAACGGGACAACAACGGGTTTTGTCTTATCGTGAAAATCTCCGATTTTCGTCTCTGTTCTTTAAACTTTAGGTAATTATACTCAGCGTATTCCATCATCATCATCATTTCAGCCAAAAGACGTCCACTGCTGGACATAGGCCTCCCCCAAGCACTTCCACTTCGACCGGTTCTGTGCTTCTCGCATCCAACGGGTTCCTGCGGCCTTCACAAGGTCGTCGGTCCACCTTGTGGGAGGCCTTCCAACGCTACGTCTTCCGGTACGTGGTCGCCACTCCAGAACCTTTCGGCCCCATCGGCCATCTGTTCTGCGAGCAATGTGCCCTGCCCACTGCCACTTAAGTTTGGCAATTCTGCGCGCGTATTCCGATCACTGGTAATTATTACATGTGAAAGATGCCTCACTGCGATTCCTTGCGATCGCGGTTTAGCTCGCTACCTCGATGTCACCTCCATGTAAAACAAATGCATCATGCACATGCATCGAGGTACACCCTCAAGCAGCCGCGATGTATCGCAGTGATGTATCCTGCGGTCGTGCGTGTCTATTAGCAAGCATTTGTTTTACATGGAGGTGAGTGACATCGAGGTACAATAGCGAGCTAAACCGCGATCGCGAGGTATCGCAGTAGGTAAGGCATCTTTTGCATGTAATTACCCTAACAGTGCTACAAGAGTCTTTTGGCGCTTGACTGACATTGACAGGGCAATGTTGTTGGTGATATGTGAAATGTTTTGCGAAATTGTATTGACAAAATCGGCCAAGTGCGATTCGGACTCGTACTTGCTTAAGGGAAGGTTCATATCTGACGGAACATACGTCGCGTATTATCGGTCGCGTAACGCCAGAACAGACAAATGTATAGAAAAACACTTGACCGTTCACACTCAACCGATGATGCGTTAGTGCGTCGAGGGAATAAATAGACGCAATCGCAGTTACGCCCGACGTATTTTCCGTCAGATGTGAACCTTCCCTTAGTCGCACATGAAGGGCTCCGTACCACGAGGACAAAAAAATGATGAATAAAGACACGTTTCTTGTATTCCCCTTTCATTTAATATTATTTTTATGATTTGTGGTTATAGCGGCAATAGAAATAATATATTTCAACTGTCTACCTATTACAGTTCACGAGATACAGCCCGCTGACAGTCAGACGGACGGACGGACGGAGGCTTAGTAATAGGGTTCCGTTGGCACCCTTTGAATACGAAACCCTAAAAACAAGATGGCGGCATTAGTTCCGACTTTGGACACGAACCAAAAGATCTTTGAACCACTCTAGGTATTTGTTTTGTGGACAGTACTACAGTCAAGTTTAACTATGGCAATACTGTTGGAACGACCGCTGACAGATGGCAGCAGCACATAGTTCGGCGTACCGTTAGCAACTAACTCGCTTCTCACGAATGTCTCACATAAATTGCGCAAAGCGATAAACATCTCGATTCGTCGCTTTTCAACAAGTTCTAGATCATTACGGGTAATACGAAGTAATAGGTATAATGGCTACTTGTCTGAAAATATATAACACTAGTTACTGTCACACAGTCGGGTAGAAAAGGTACACACGCAGTTAAGTTTTCCACTAGATTTTTCAGTTTCAGAAATGATCTCACATGGCTTATTATGCCGTTCCGGGAATCAAACCCAAGATCCTACGCTCAGGAGACCCGCTTGCGACCACCAGATCAACGAAGCAGTCTCGTAAACAAGTACTAATGATGTACATCGTTAGTGATGAAAGTTGAGTGAGAGTAAAAGTGGCGAAAAATGACATCGGGTACCTACAGACGCCAACACATCAAGCTACCTGAAACTGTCAAATTTTCCCAATCAACTTTGAACCTTATGCTTTAGCGATAAAGTTGAAAATCTATTAAAGAAATTTGACAGATTGCTGTACATTCTTATTCTTCCTCTTAGCGTTTCGATGGCAACCTAAATGGATTCGGCCCAAAATTGGGTACGCTTAATTCCAGAAAACGATAAACTACGCGCGAGGAAAGCCACGGATGAGTCACCTATAAAAGTGAGAGAAAAGAATCCTACAGCAAAATATACGTACAACATGACAAAGAACTCGGCTCGGTATGTAAATTCAGGGAACCAGCAGTTTCAGCAGCCCGTAGTTCCACTCGCTATGCGAAAGTAAGAAACACCTCCGGCGCTTTTAATAAAATTTTCATTTGTCGATATATGCGAGTTGAAGTGATCCGCTGTGTCCGGCTGGGTACATATTAATGAGAGCAGGTAGAGCAGGGTGGTCGGCGGGGGTGGCACGGAGGTAGGAGGGGTGGAGTGAGCTCTCGCGATGGTTGTTATGGCAACGCGACGCGGCCTCGGGCGCGGTATTACAATGAAGGCGATACTTGCGGATCAGGGAGCAGGGTAGCGTCGCTGTTCGGTGGGTGTGTGAGTTTTTGTTCAGAAGCAATTAAAGTTTAGAAAAACAGCTTAACCGTTGAGGTGTCTGCCTTCTGTACTGTATGTGATGAATGAAGACATGATACCTACATCGCTATCCAAAGATGCATATCTGTTTCAATTCTTTATGAATCCGCAATCACGGAATCCATCAACCCACGCTGGGCCCACGTGGTGGATTATAGTCCACTCTCTCTCTCACAGCAAGGAGGCCTGTGTCCCAGCAGTGGGAATGGAAACATTATAGGCTGATCTGATTATGCATTATGCTATCACGGCAAAACTGCAAGGTTTCGAGTAACAGAACTCGTATATATAACCAAGTAGTCATATCAATGTTGTGCTGATATAAAAAGCACTGCAAAACCTAGACCTTTCTATACGCACCAAAAAACCATCTGAACGGCGACGCTACCCAACACGCGGTCACAGCTACCCCCCGTATCTGGAGTCGCGCGTGATACTCGCGGGGGTGGCACGGGGTGGGGGTGGCTACGTGCCACGACAAAAAACCCGAGCTGACCCGAGTCCAGCCGCCATAAAGCGCCTCAGAGCGTAATAAGTAGAGAGGCGCTTTGCCAGGGTTTTTCGCCGAGGCCGAAGACAACTTTTTTGGGCCGAAGATTGCACAGTGTGTATGAATTGGTGTTAAGAACATATCAATATGAATTGAACCGTTAGTATGATCTATCAAAATCACAGATTTCAATTTGGGCGATTTGGAAAATCCACTTTTAGGAAAATTCTAAATATCAGCCCTCAGATGCTTTAAATAAGTTAATAAATCTGTAAATATTATACATGGCTAAAATAACAAGAGTGAAAAAAGAACTTGACAAAAATGATACTCTTCGCACGTCGTCGCGGTCGCGTCGAGTGTACACATGTGTACCGATAACAATAAAATTTCTATTGTGTCTGTTAATTAGACGCGCGACTTGGCCACGTTACTAATTCTTAATTTAAAATGCTGAATCAAGGGATTCAAGAAAATATTTACAAGGCAATGATTTCAAAAGTAAGGAGACGCCCGTCTGAACATTTTACATAGAAGTTCTTCGTTCGAAGTTCGAAGTTCGCGCGCACCACTGTCAACTGAGTCGCGTTGGCCCCAAAACCGTCATTTTAGGGCCAGCGCGTTGGTGCCATTTAGTCGCGCCGTTAGCCCGGTCCTTACGCTAGTAATTGTATATGTCAATGTTACAAGGCCGTTCTTGAACACACTGGATTCTAGAATCTTCGTCGTCCCCAGGGCCGAAGCGTCGCACCTCTAGTAATAAGCTCCCCTTTGCTAGCGTTGCTTTCTGTCGCAAATGGTGCTCAAAGGAACGCACGTTCGCGCGCTCTAATTTCGAGTCGATCGTTTGACTCGGAATGACTCGAGCAGGCTATTGATTCGATATCGCTTGTTATGTGAGCCGAGTATCAAGTCAGTAGGTGCACCTTTTGTTATTGTAATCGATTATCGCTAATTTCATTAGTTGGGTGTTCGGTAGATGATACTGTTATTTTGATCAGTGTTGGTCGCTGATTTGCAGAAAATTCTGACAGAATGTCTAAGATCAGCAGTATGCATGGCTCAGTGGCGTAACTATACCGTTTGGAGCCCGTGGCCAATTCAAGGGATCTCAACCATCGTTATAGTTTTTTTTTATTAGCATTTCTCCCGCGACTTTTTCCGCGTACTTTTCATATTTTCCTCCTTATGTTAGTATCCTCCTGTGCTCATGGCTCTCTCGGGCCGGGGGCCCGTGGCATTTTGCCCCAATGCCACCCTATAGTTACGCCACAGGCGGAAACGGAGGTGGACTTTGGACCAAAAACGTAAGTTCAAATCTCAAAAAGTTTTATTGTTTCTAAAACTTGCGTTTTCTGTGTTTGGGTCCCTGTAAGCCCCTTAATAACAAGCCGAATGTCTGATGAGATTTCCCAACGGCAAAACTGACAAAATTCGATACAAACTTGCATTGCACTGACTGGTCCACTCAATCTGTGTGGGTCTTTAAAGAAAAAGAAAGAAAAATTGTTTATTCTGCACAAACAAAACGCACATTACAAATAAAAAAAAAGACAAAATATACACTTACACACACAACATAGTCAAAAGCCTCGTACTCAAGCTTAAAAAATGTTGACAATTTTGTCCATTGCTTGATGTCAGGTTCAAAGACCATTTGAGACACCAATCTACATGGCCTTCACATGATCTGACTAAGATTATATCTGGACTTTAAAAGAGACTGTGACCTCTGAGTATGTTTCGGCCTTTCTTCTCAGAGTAGTCAGATAAGAAACGCCGATCTCATCTAGTTCATAAATATGATTGAAGAGTAAAAGTGTTAGAGAAACCTACTTACACAAATAAAATCATGTATCAAATCAAATCAATTATTTCAGACTAGCAGCGCCCCGCGGTTTCACCCGCATAAGTATCGATACCGTTCGAAAGACACGTGGCGCCATCAATTATCATAATAACGTTATTGTTGTTTTCCTCGGACACAACACTTTTTTTTGGGATGAAAGGTGGGTTATGTCCGTTTCTGTACATTTGACAACGTATAATAATATGCAAAATTTCAGGATGATCGATTCAGTGGTTTAGGCGTGAAAAGGTAACAAAAAAACAAACAAACTTACTTTCGCATTTATAATATTAGTTAGGATTAGGGTAAATATCCTAAATAAAATGTATTATGTAAATGTATACTTAATCCGTTCAGGCTGTGCGTTGTGACCTGTCAGTGAATTTAAACAGATGGACAACAGTAAAAAAAAACTGGCCAAGTGCGAGTCGGACTCGCACACGAAGGGCTCCGTAACACAAGGCAAAAACGCCGAAAAAAACACGTTTGTTGTATGGGAGCCCCCCTTAAATATTTATTTTATTTTGTTTTTAGTATTTGTTGTTATAGCGGCAACAGAAATGCATCATCTGTGAAAATTTCAACTGTCTAGCTACCGCGGTTCTTGAGATACAGCCTGGCGACAGACAGACGGCAAAAACGCCGAAAAAAACACGTTTTTTTGTATGGGAGCCCCCTTAAATATTTATTTTATTTTGTTTTTAGTATTTGTTGTTATAGCGGCAACAGAAATACATCATCTGTGAAAATTTCAACTGTCTAGCTACCGCGGTTCTTGAGATACAGCCTGGTGACAGACAGACGGACGGACGGACGGACAGCGAAGTCTTAGTAATAGGGTTCCGTTTTTACCCTTTGGGTACGGAACCCTAAAAAGAGCCGCGAGTGGAACATTTTTTTTCCCAACAAATGTTGCAATATCTGTGACCCTATGAAAAGAAGCCGCTAAGCTGAAGAGGACTGGGCTGGATACGTCTGCGGTATGCCTAATGAGCTGTGGGCCAAAGTAACCACTACGTGAAGCCCGGACACAGCTAGAAAGCGTCGCGGCAGACCACGTAGAAGATGGCGGGACGAGCTGGACAAAACAAATGACTAGTAGTCCACTTTAGCCCTGGATCGAAAGAGCTGGAAGGCTTGGGGAGAGGCCTTTGCCCAGCAGTGGTATGATGCATTTCAGTAACTGAAAACAAGTATGGCTGCTCCACATATTCAAAAATATCCTCATCTTTCACGGCCAGTTGCATCCGTTTCACTACCAATACTAATTGTTTACATAACATAATCAGCCTATAATGTTCCCACTGCTGGGACACAGGCCTCCTCTAGGTGAGAGGGAGTGGGTCGTAATCCACCACGCGGGCCCAGTGCGGGTTGGCAGATGTCACATGTCTTCGAATTTTTGGTTCTAGGACATGCCGGTTTCCTAACGATGTTTTCCTTCACCGTTTTGAGAGCAAAGTAAAGCGCCTGTCTGGGTTCGAACCTACGACCTACAACTCGTAAGTCGCGGCCGTTACCACTTGGCCACCACTGCTCTCTCACTAATTGTTTACGTAATTGGAGTCACTGACGTAGCATAATGACGTGACGTCACGAAATTAATCATGTTACTAAGTCAAACTGCAGTAATTATCCACGTCAGAGACAGAGTCGCGTAAGTGGTTATTACGGCTCCTAGAAGGAAAATAGACTGTTTTCCTTAAAATTTGCAATTTTAAAATGGCACGTAGTGCAGAGTTCTGGCGGTGGTGACGGCCCTGACTACGAATAATAAAAAGTCAGGAAGCGTAACTATGAACAAAATCAACGAGAAATTCGGCTCCAAACTTCACTACATTGACAAAATACCTCGAGTATTCGAACGAAAGAACACACATGCAAATAAGCCAACCAGCTGCGCTCGAGTAAAGCGTTGTATTCCGGTGGCCTTTTCGGCAACGCCCACCGCGGTACACATTTGCGTGGTGCCATTTTTGAGCTTGAGTTACATTTCCTGGATGCCTACCATGATCTAATTAAAAACGATTCAAAAGCAAGACATTTCAGTTTATGTTCCTAAACTGGATCGCTTCAAAGTCTTACCATGACGTCCAATACACTCATCGGCATTTGGATCGTTAAAAGTGAATGAAAGATCGCAATTTGTGGCTGAACCGCATTTGAAACGTTATTGGTGAAAAAGAGACAACGCTATTATTAGCAAATAAGTTTGTTTCACGCACATTTTAGTGTCCGACAGTAACATTTTATTTGTTCTTAACTCGTATATCATTATATAAAAGTAAAACAGACACTCAACAATTGTTTTTAAGATTCCACGTTAATACGTTAACTATTATTAAAATAATTCTTAGTCAAAGTAGATATTTATTTACCTTTTGCTATTTATTAACCGAAAAAAAATTTCTATTTCGACGTAATCTGTTTCGAACGTACCAGAGTAAAAATAAGTTGTGCGAGTTGTCATGTCACTGTCAGTGTCAGTTTAACTAAATACGTAGGTAGTCTGTGGAGTTGTGATCCCCGTATTTAAATTATTGTACTCTGTGGTTGTGATTACGGTGGGAAAATTAAAGTGAAGTGTATAAGTTTAACATTATTTCAAGGAATGTCGTAAGTATTTAACTTCTTCAAAAAACTCAAATAAAAGTAGTTCATCAGACATCTGTAAAGAAAAACAAATGCGGTTAAAAAATGCATGTAAAATAAGTATTTTAGACTTTAAAGGAAAGATTAAAGTGCACTTACATTGGTTTTTGTAAAATTCCACTAAAATAGCACAAAAAAACTTCGTTTTCGCCAATAATTCACAAAACGTTTCAGTTTATGTAGAGAAATAGTAACTTTTAGTGAATCGCTTATTTTGACAGTTAGCGTTTCAGTTTGAGCTGCTCTATGGACGTTATGGTACCAAACACAGTACAAAATTAAATGAATGAACCCAAAACTTGCGACTCAGTTTGGGATATTCGCTGTCAGATGGAGTGACCTAAATTGAATCGTTAAACTGACGTCATGGTACGAATTAGACGAACAGTTCAGTTTAGGTCCTAAAATGGATCGCGTTAAGAGGTTGTGGTAGGCCTCCTGGATGCCTACCATGATCTAATTAAAAACGATTCAAAAGCAAGACATTTCAGTTTATGTTCCTAAACTGGATCGCTTCAAAGTCTTACCATGACGTCCAATACACTCATCGGCATTTGGATCGTTAAAAGTGAATGAAAGATCGCAATTTGTGGCTGAACCGCATTTGAAACGTTATTGGTGAAAAAGAGACAACGCTATTATTAGCAAATAAGTTTGTTTCACGCACATTTTAGTGTCCGACACGTTCAGAAGCGAGTAACATTTTATTTGTTCTTAACTCGTATATCATTATATAAAAGTAAAACAGACACTCAACAATTGTTTTTAAGATTCCACGTTAATACGTTAACTATTATTAAAATAATTCTTAGTCAAAGTAGATATTTAGTTACCTTTTGCTATTTATTAACCGAAAAAATATTTCTATTTCGACGTAATCTGTTTCGAACGTACCAGAGTAAAAATAAGTTGTGCGAGTTGTCAGTTTAACTAGATACGTAGTCTGTGGAGTTGTGATCCCCGTATTTAAATTATTGTACTATGTGGTTGTGATTACGGTGGGAAAATTAAAGTGAAGTGTATAAGTTTAACATTATTTCAAGGAATGTCGTAAGTATTTAACTTCTTCAAAAAACTCAAATAAAAGTAGTTCATCAGACATCTGTAAAGTTAAAAAATGCATGTAAAATAAGTATTTTAGACTTTAAAGGAAAGATTAAAGTACACTTACATTGGTTTTTGTAAAATTCCACTAAAATAGCACAAAAAAACTTCGTTTTCGCCAATAATTCACAAAACGTTTCAGTTTATGTAGAGAAATAGTAACTTTTAGTGAATCGCTTATTTTGACAGTTAGCGTTTCAGTTTGAGCTGCTCTATGGACGTTATGGTACCAAACACAGTACAAAATTAAATGAATGAACCCAAAACTTGCGACTCAGTTTGGGATATTCGCTGTCAGATGGAGTGACCTAAATTGAATCGTTAAACTGACGTCATGGTACGAATTAGACGAACAGTTCAGTTTAGGTCCTAAAATGGATCGCGTTAAGAGGTTGTGGTAGGCCTCCTGACCTTACGTGTTGTAGATCGTGAGTTCGAACCCAGTCAGGCGTTTCATTTCTCCTTTCGCGGGTGAGCTGGAAGAAATTTCAAAGAAGAAAGCAGCTGTACCTTTATACTCAATCCATACTAATATTATAAATTCGTAATATTATGAATTCGAAAGTAACTCTGTCTGTCTGTCTGTTTGTCAGTCTGTCTGTATGTTACCTTTTCACGCCTAAACCACTGAACGGATTTTGCAAAAATTTGGCAGAGAGATAGATTACATCCCGGGGAAGGACATAGGATAGTTTTTATCGACATACCTCGCGGGCGAAGCCGCGGGCGGAAGCTAGTTCTTATATAATTATGTCATATCTTTATCTATTGTACTGTTACATCCTATCATAACAGCTAATAGTATAACTGGGATGCGAAAGTAGGTAAGTTTGTTTGTTACGCTGTCACGCTAAAACGGCTGAACGGGTTTGGATGAAATTTGACATATGGGTTGACCATGACCTGGAGAAGGACATAGGCTACTTTTCATTCTGGATCGCTGAGGAAGTCGCTAGTCGCTAATCGCTATTTACTTGCTGATCAGTAAATAAATAAACAAACAATCATACGGCTACATCCCTTTTTATACAACCCAAGATTCCATTGATTTCAACGCAACTCTGACCCACCACCACTACAATCATCATCATCATCTTCAGCCCTTAGCAGTCCAATGTAACAATGCCACTAAACTACACCAAACGAATTCAAAACCAAACCTGCCCCAAAACACATATGTGCAATATTAAACCACTCAACAACCGAATCATTATCACCTGTTACACGTAGCATAACGCCCCAGAGCACGGAAGGCTTTATCCCCCATAAACACATATAATTTGAGTACTTTAACAACAATCTAACACAGACATCATTGGCCCAATAGAGCCGCCATTAACGAAGTTGCAAACCGAGCTCAACAGGTGGCGCTATTCGTTTCAATATCTACAAAACTTTCCGACGCAACTCAATAAATCGACCAGTTTCAGATGACCTCTACAACCATTATCCACCCCCCTTAATATGTCCAAATTTCGAGTCAAGAAAAGAGGGTGGAAGCTCATTTTAAACTGGCCTTTCTTTGCCCTGTTGTTATTATCATTGCCCTTTATGTTTCGTTCCAATTTGAACTTTATTGTTGGGAATTAAAAGTTATTTTGTTGTGTTAATAATGGGCAATTGTCGTATTCAGCAGTTTAGCGATACGTTTTGTGTTGAAAACGTTTTATAGACATGTTAGTGGTCGTTGAGATCAGCTGCTCGTAAGATGTTTGTTTTCGTTGTGTTCTGTATGTTTTTATGTTGCGACAACCCTTTTTTTTGGGAGAAGGGTTGTTTCAACGTCAACGGTATTTATAATTATAAAGGCAGTGTTGGGACTTGATGGAAGAAGTTTGCAGGTAATCTTGAATACTTAATGTTAATGATATGATATCAGTCGCAAGGTCGCAAACATTGTCAACATACACGTGGCTACGTAGATATTGATCAATGCTGCTAATGATAACCGCGCTGTATTTATTTTTTACTGTCATGAAGTTGAATGTGTTTTTTTTTTGTTTTTCGTTGTCGTAGCGTTCTCGTAGCAGCCGCGTAGCTAATTCGAAATTTACGTAAAAATACATATATTAAAAAGGTCGCGTTTAGGGAAAGTCCAAAACTGTAACTAGGTAAGGTATATTTGATGGTTTGCTTTTTTGGTGGCGTTTAAATCTATTAAAGTGTTTTTTTATTCTTTTTACTTAGGCTCCAAGTCCCAATATACAAATCTCCAATCCATAAAGATCATAATATAATTACATTATTCAAATAAAATACATTAACATTCAATACAATCATTAAAATAAAAACATTAAAAATGAATTTACATTAAAATTAAATTTCATTAAAATGTCACTAACAAAAAAGAAACAAAATCTTTACCGTCGTCGCCGTTGCCGCGTCGGTCGTAAATCCGATGAACTAATATTTGTTAGTTTTTATTTTTGTCCATTCGCAAATCATCTGAGATTATCGACTAATTAAATCTAACACAGTCGATTTAAATAGTTCCTAGCTATGGAAAATATAGTTGGTAGTATACTACCAACCAACCAACCACCAACTACAACCAACCACCAACAAACTACCAACCAACCAACCACCAACTACAACCAACCACCAACCAACTACCAACCAACCAACCAACTTACCAACTATAGTTGTTAAGTTATTGTTACGTTCTTTCTGTTTATTTTAATATACTACTGTTTGTTTTCCCTTACAAAATAAATTAAAACATAATATAAGCAATATCACAAGTACTTAACATAAAATCACGTCAAAACATTTGCATAAAACTTACGCGAAAACATACCACAGCATACAAAAATGCATCAGAAGGCCAATTCCCGTGCTTGAAAACGTTCAAAATCTAGTCGCAATATCATCTCAGCGACAATCAATGTCAAAAACTTGTCAAAAACGGCGGGAAATTAGAGAGGTATTTTTGACAGATTGAGACTGAGATAGACTGTGTGAACGTTCTTAAAATTACAAAAACAGAGAGCGGCAACCCTCAGAATTCAGTAAATGATTTAATACGTTACCAAAACACGACCATTTGTACCAGTATTACACATAAGTGCAAAGAACTCCACAATCCGTGAGTATCAAGGGCGACCGGTGACCGGTACGTTTCACAAGTTCAACGTTCATTGTCATTCACACTTTGTTTTCAGCGCAGATAAAAAAATAAAATGTAATGTGGGTCTGTCTGTAATGTTTTCTGATCTCGGATGTTACTGAACAGATCTTAATGCATTCAAGTTTTGTGAATTAAACTTCCATATAGTGTTGTGTGATAGTTGTGGAATATTATTATTATTATTATTTTTTATATTTTAACATATCTCGGGACCATGGGGTCCCGGTCCTTTGGAAGGCGTACGAGGGGCCGAAGCCAACTCGCAGAGGCCCGTTAGAGATTTTCAATGAAATGAGGCACCAACCGACGATTATCCCTGTTCACACTATACAAGTGCACCCAAGGATAACCCCCGGTTGGTGTAGGACTATTGCAAAATAAGGAAACAAAAATATTGGATTATGGGTTTTGGTGGCTAAAGTGAACTGGTTATCTAAGACTATGGAAAACTATAGCCCCTGCCTGACCGATGTTCTATTATTATTATTATTATTATCATATAATTATAAACTACTGCTACCACGCCACGTGCAGTTTACAGAGGCTACGGAAACAGGTAATTATGTCACAGTCATGCATGTTCAACAGTAACACACATTTTATTGTATTTTAAAATAATCTACCAGCCTTCTGAAAATTTTCAATCAATTAAATAGTGCTCTACCTGGAAGCTATAATATGCTGGAAGTCTACCAGCCAGTATTATTGTAGATAGGTAAGACTTATCATAATACTATGACACAATTTAATACGATCTTCGAAACACACATTAGGTAACAGTATCCCCTCGAATTCTAGATCGTTCAGTGTACTAGATGACCTAAAAGCGGAGGTGGACGACCAAATACCAGCACAACAGCACAAGTGACTGATGCACAAACGTTTGAATGTTGCTGTTATCGCGTGTAGGGTTACAACCAGGGTTGTTGCTGATGCGTATTTTTTTCACATCAGCGGATGCTGATGGTAAATTTAATTATTTTCTTAAAAAAGCAGTGACCATTATGAATTTATACCTAAAAGTTGCACAGTTTTCCTTGGTAGGTATTTAAATAAAAGGTCGGTTCAATATGTGATTTTTAATACAAAATAATAATAATAATAGCCTCCCCGACAGTTTTCGATCACGGTGGCCAATCTCAATGGATATTAGCCAGGTACGCAGGAGATATTATAGTGCACAAATGTGTGCGCAAACACAGGTGCACTCTCTGTTCCTTCTGTTCTGTTCCGGACTATGAGAGTAATAAAAAATAGAATCAAACTAAGTACCTAGTTTAGTAATACATAATTAGTTAGTAATTAAGTACCTAGTGGTAGTACATAATATGATGTAGTACCACTACATAGTCTAGGTATTTCCAATATTAATTATACGAAGATAGATAGATGTATATTTCGTATAATTAATATTGGAATTTAATCAATGGTAAGTCGTATTTAAAAAAAGTAGCTGTGCTGCTTTTTGGCTTCAAGTCCATTTCTAGAAGGTTTGTAAATTATCCCAGCCCTGCTGAATAACTGTTTGCTAGGAATACTCGCCGGCGCGGCGGGGGTTATATAAAACCGAAAACAACACGTGCTATAAGCCCCGCCCCCTCTGCGGTCATGTCACGAGTCGAACTTCAGCTGAAGTTCCGCTGATGCTGATGTTCGCAACAACCCTGGACTACAAACAAAAAAGTCCGAACATTTTACTTTGTAATCCTACTATCCTACTAATATTATGTGAAAGTTTTTATGTTTGATGTTTATTGCTCAATCACGCAAAAACGGCTGAATGGATTAGGATGAAATTTGGCACACAGATAATTTTTAACCTGGATCAACACATAGAACTTTTTATCCCGGTAGTATGTTCCGGTGGAATAATTTTCGACATCCACGCAGGTGAAGCCGCTAGCAAAAGCTAGTAGGTAAGTATATCTGAAATCTTTTTTAGCGTTCCGTACCCAAAGGGTAAAAACGGGACCCTATTACTAAGGCTCCACTGTCCGTCTGTCACCAGGCTGTATCTCATGAACCGTGATAGCTAGACAGTTGAAACTTTCACAGATGATGTATTTCTGTTGCCGCTATAACAACAAATACTAAAAGCAGAATAAAATTAATATTTAAGGGGGGGCTCCCATACAACAAACGTGTTTTTTTCAGCGTTTTTGCCTTGTGGTATGGAACCCTTCTTGTGCGAGTCCGACTCGCACTTGGCCAGTTTTTTTATTAAAAAATCTCCCATTTGTTGAAAAATCCGAACAAGTGATAGGGCGGGACAAAGTCCGGACGGATGGTAGCCCTTAGCACAAGTGAGTGATGCACAAACATTCGAATGTTGTTGGTATCGCGCGTGACTCACCGTTTGGCGGCGCGGGCGCAGCGCTTCGCGTCCGCGTAATGCGCGCGCGTCGGCGTCGACGCACAGTGACCGTCAGCCGTGCAAACGTGCCGACCGACTGGTAGAGGGTATGGTGACGGGAATAGCGGATGCGGAAGCGGTTTTGGTTTTATTTAAGTGATGATTTTGGTATGCGCATGCAATAAACAGCTACAGTCCACGTTAAAGTCCGTCTTGTTTTGTATAAATTAATAATTAGATTATGTACTAGCAGCTCCCCGGTTTCACCCGCCTAAGTGTCGAGCCCGTGGAGGAAATATCGGGATAAAAAGTATCCTATATCATATATGTGCTATTCTGATGTATAGGCTATATGACTAAGTTTCTTCAAAACACGTTCAGTAGTTTTTGCGTGATAGAATAAAAAATATCCATCCATCCATCCATCCTCACAAACTTTCGCCTTTATAATATTAGTGTGACTAGCAGCGCCGTAGCAGTAGGATTACTTTATAATATTAGTGTGACTAGCAGCGCCGTAGCAGTAGGATTACTTTATAATATTAGTGTGACTAGCAGCGCCGTAGCAGTAGGATTACTTTATAATATTAGTGTGACTAGCAGCGCCGTAGCAGTAGGATTACTTTATAATATTAGTGTGACTAGCAGCGCCGTAGCAGTAGGATTACTTTATAATATTAGTGTGACTAGCAGCGCCGTAGCAGTAGGATTACTTTATAATATTAGTGTGACTAGCAGCGCCGTAGCAGTAGGATTACTTTATAATATTAGTGTGACTAGCAGCGCCGTAGCAGTAGGATTACTTTATAATATTAGTGTGACTAGCAGCGCCGTAGCAGTAGGATTACTTTATAATATTAGTGTGACTAGCAGCGCCGTAGCAGTAGGATTACTTTATAATATTAGTGTGACTAGCAGCGCCGTAGCAGTAGGATTACTTAACAATTAAAGAGCAAACGGATCCTTCGTTCCAGGTAGTTGCTCTACTTGGGTTAGTGCACCGGAATACCCCTTTGCCTAAGTATGGAATTATGGTTATATTGTGATATTTCATTGGAAAATACCCTTCACTGGTTCAATTATCAAATTTTTTCATGCCATATTCATTCGTAAAAACCTCGCCTCAACCCACATAACATACATATACCTACCTACAAATCAATATTAACTGACACGATAAAATTACACAGTCATTTGGGCATACCAAAAACACGCCCGGATCTCTATCAAAGCTAACACGATCGCGATATCAACAAGACGATAATGATCTCAATTCTCAATTTCCCATCGTTAATGACATGCACCCATCGCAAACGCTACAATCCAGCGCTCCCACGCACTATGTCCGCACCCGCATGCATCTGCACTGTTTTCGCGCTAAAAAACGGTGCCGCTGCGAACAACGCATTGCAGTCCACGAGGAAACAGGATAACGAGGCTGCATGACGTACTCACGTACATCACTGTGGTACCTAATAGTTTAAGTAATAATAACTAATTAAGGTGCTTACATGACCTAAAGCGCGGTCACTGTCGGACTGCATAGAAAAGAAAGAGAAGCGCGATGACACAGCGCTGGTAATTTATTGCCAAATATGAAGCAATTATTTAATTACAAAAAATCTATTGTTTGGACGAAAAAATTAAAACACTAGTATTTTAGTGGGTTGCTTGTAGAATAATCTGACAAAAATCAGAATGATTGTATGTATAATAGTATGGTTTTAATTGTAAAAAGAAAGTTTTTAGAGGTATCGTCATGATTTTTTTCTGTCGTATCAAATTAGTTGTATTATGTTTCCAACACACTATCTACCTAGCATATATCCTGAAGAATATCACATATTTTTCTGATGGTGTTTACTGTAGTCGATCATATATTTTTATTGTTTCTAAAGCTTGCGTTTTTTGTGTTTAGGTCCTATAAGCCCCTTAAGTGCTTAGGAGGCAAAGAAATATCTCAAGTCTGATGAGATGACGTTTAGGGAAACTCACATTATATAAGTAAGTACTAAGTGAGTTGTTGGTAGGTGGTTATGTTTTATAACGATAAGTCGACTTATTGAAGTACCTACGTCAGCTTGGTAATAGGTATTACTGATTACGAGGTATAGCAGTTCGTCATAACTCAGAGGCGTCTTTCGTTAATATCGTAACTAAGGGGAAAGCTGCTCTGAAACGCGAAAAAGAGTTTAAAAACTAAAACCAGACTACTGAACAGGATGAAATAAGAAAGTTCCTTCCCGTGGTCGCATGCCGCTGTTCTAACATACTTATAGGCTATGGTAGCATGCGACCACGGGAAGGTAATTTCTTGTTTCATCCTTATCAGTATAGTCGGATTTCAGTTTTTAAACTTTTTTTTTATTTCATTATTTGGGGCTTAATTCAGTAATATTTATATTTTTGAAATGTCCTAATTAAGCCCTTTCATTTGATACCCCACAAGGCACCATACCAAAATATTTATTTTTAAATTCATTACCTCTAGAGGGCGCCATATTGAATTTAGTGTGACTTCACATAGCCCCAGCGAACGTCAAGAACTCAAGACGCTTCTAACGATACCTCATTTGTCAAATTATTATAAATTTAGTATGTTTGAAGTTTGTTGTGTTGTTTGTTTGGGTTTTTGTTGTTTGAAGTTTTTGAGGTTTTTGTTACATACATACATACCGGTCAAAATCATAACCCTCTTGTTTGCTTCGCCGTAGTCGGGTAAAAAAGGCACATACAACTAATTACCTAAGCTGGATTTGAACTTTAGTTGAGACTATTAAAGTTAAGGTCTATCGTAGGTTGCATTATCTATCATGAAAACGATTCATCATCAACATTTCAGTCCGGAATGTCCCACCGCTGGAAAAAGGCCTCTCCTTTCTTCTGCCATACTTGTCGGTTCCGTGCGTCCTTCATCCAGGTGTTTCCCACGACTTTGACGATATCGGCAACCCGGGTTGGGTTGCCGATATCGTTTTTATACGATTAGACCTTAGATTATACCTATAAAAATACGCTCATTGGCAAACGTAACGTAACGTAAGAAACTCAGAATAGCGGAAAATCAAAAACATAACTTCGTATTGAGAGTGATCCTTTAACATTTTGCTAATGCCAAATTAGCTATTGGCACTGCCAATATTCAATATTTGTCCTAAAAATATTATTACCAAACATTTGACTCTGAGGCAGCGGGTACTACGCATCTCGCGAACTCTCGTAGGTAAGTCCCCTTACAAGGCATCCTTGAGAATTACGCATACATTTTCTCTGATTACACATGTTCGACCAATGGTAAATTGGCAGTTGGCACTAGCGGGCGCAAATTATTGCAGACAAATTCAGACAATTGTTGTAGTTTCATTTAGTCCGCTAATAGCAGCGAGCAACACACTACAGATAGCTATCTCTTTCTGTGTCATACGTTCCGTATTATCTATCGCAGTAAGTACTTTGTAATAACAACGCAACAATACAGAACGTCGCTGAGTATGAACGTAGCATATCTTTCCTTGGGTTCGACCCTACAAAGGTACCTAATTCGTTTTTTTTTTTTCACTTTTCTGTAAGTACCTAGAATAAATGTCTAACTATTCATGAAGAGTCAGCGTAGCGTCTGGTGTTAGAATATTTTGGAATGACAAACATTCTCCGCAGATTTTGATGTGAGAGAATTTCGGTGACATTGTTGGTGGAAAAGATCGTAGGTACCTACTTAATTTACTTTTTGCAATGTATTTGGAAAGACGAGTCGTATTGTAGGTAATCTATTGAGGTACCAACGGAACCCTATGCTAATAAGCCTCCGCTGTGGTCAGCGGGATTGTCCGAAAGGGTTACCGCTGGCCCGGAACATAAAGGGCTAAGGAAGGAACACGGGTGGGTTTTAGTCAGTAAGCTAGAGCGGGAGGGGTCATTTGATGATTTCACATCCGCAAAAAAAAAAAAGCCTCCGCTGTCCGTCCGTCCGTCTGTCTGTCAACGTGCTCTATAGAGTCGCACTGTAGGTAACCCAATAGATATTGGGTTACCTACAGTGCGACCCGATTCCGTTGGTACCCCAATAGATATTGGGGTACCAACGGAACCCTATTACTAAGCCTCCGCTGTCCGTCCGTCCGTCTGTCTGTCAACGGGCTGTATACATATATCTCATGAACCGTCAAAGGTAGGCAATTGAATATAATTAATTCAATTAAATTAAGTAATAATAAACTAAAAGTGGTTTCCATACAACAAACGTTTTTTTTTCGGCGTTATTAGCCTTATGGTACGGAACCCTTGGTGTTCGAGTCCGACTCGCACTTTTTTATCTCTACGGATTTAGAAATAGTTTGACTAAAAGTGTAGATCAAAGTTCGTTCGAAAAACATACACTCGAAAAACATAACCCTCCTTCTGGCGCAGTCGGGTAATAACGAGAGACAAATCTGTATTCTTGGCAGAAAATAGGTCGTATTTCCTAGTTTAATAAAGATTTCGAACTGCAATTTGAGGAGCTGTCCTAACATGCGCTCTTAACAACAATGTGTATTACCTCGCGAGGTTTCTTATTGTCTTTAAACTCCACACTTTACCGCTGCTCGTTAACTGGAGCCATGTCAAGGAACCTAAGCACACCAGTCACAACTCTGCTTACCCCGTCAACGACATTATAGAAACAACTGAACATATGAAATAAGTAAGTACCTCACTATTCACTCTACGAGACATCACAATGTGACCATCGTAAACGAACCGAATAGGTACGCTAGAACCTGGAAACGTAAAATACATTTCTTAGGCATTTTATTTGGCTGTTAAAATCACCATTAACAATTCAAATTGGCGGCGGCGACCGAACACCGAAAATGGCCGCCCACTGACAGATGACGGCGCAGCGCGGCGCGGTCGCGGTGAGTCAGGCGCACGGCGCACGGTGCGCCCGCGCCGCGCTCCCACGATGCGCTGCAACGATTGCGCTAATAGAGGGCGATCGATGCACACTGCCCTTTACATGACGGAACTTAACTATGGCCATAAAAGTCCACACACGTAATTGATTTTAGAATAATGGTATGCACGTGCAATAGAGTTTTGTGTCTACTGCCATTCGCCGATTATAAATGCATTTAAATTGGATATTAGAGACCGCTTGGAATTATCACCGGTCACCACCATACAGCAGAAATAATAGGAACCTGATAATGATAACGGATAGAAGGAAAGGCAGTGGATGGTTGGAATAAATTGAGAGCAATCCTACAAATTCCCACAGGTCAGCACTCTAGTTGCGTAATCACAATCTGAATAATTTTGAAGGATATTGCTAATCCATTGCTTCATATTTTCGAAAACTTTATCTGCTCAACAACGTAAATAACGGAATGAATGTCGTTGAACTGTCAAAATGAAGCCACCCCTAATCTTAGTGTGGTATGCAATTACCCCGCTGATCCTGGAAAGTCACAAGCCAAAAAGCAACAGGGAAGGGTCCAAAACACCGATTGTTAGAATCCTAAACGATGCCGTGGGCGAGGGCCAGCTAATAATAATAATATTTTGGCCCGCTTTATGCGAATTAGTTGATAATATTCGTGAAACATCAACTACAAGTAGTCCTGGGAATACAACAGACGCTGAGTTCTTGGAACAACCTCCCTACGTATGTAGCCAGCGGGGATTTCAGACAAATTACTGGCAAAAGCTATCCTTTACCGCGCAACTACTGAAAACTTGATTATAAGCAGCGAGTTGCGTCTCTAGCAATGTGCGGACTGCCAACTCGTGTAGCGCTCTCTTTGACAATGTATACTACAAATGTAAGCAAAAAGAGTACTAATTACCTTGTAAAAAATATATTTATGTCATCATCCGCTTAGCCTTTTCCCAACTATGTTGGGGTCACGTTCCAGTCTAACTGGATGCAGCTGAATACCAGTATTTTACATGGCGCGACTACCTATCAGACCTCCACTACCCAGTTACTGGGTAATACGATACCCTGCCCTTGTTAAGACAGGTTGTCAGATTTTCGAGCTTTTGACGACCCGTAACGGCTGTCAAAGATCCACAAATGACAGCCGGGACCAACGGCTGTGCTTTCCGAGGCACGGAGGGATCTTGGTTTGTAAAGATGGTCACCCATCCACGGACCAACCGCGGCAAGCGTAGCTTAACCTGATCGATCGACCCTTGCGGCTGATACAACTTAGCCACAAGCCCCCCTCAAAAAATATATCTAGATGTATTTCTTTGGCACTGCTGGAGCGAAGGTCTGAGAGTTAGGTTTACGAATCTCTTTTTATGTGTATCGAGGCGATTAAACTCTGGGCCCAGACGGTGTTGTAATGTAAATAACTGTAACCTAAGGACAAATAAACTAGATTGTTAACAATCTTGTAGCAACATGTTCGTTTCAGACAATAGCATGTTACTTACAAAACGCGGAAATAGTAAAAGAGCGAATTATTATAAAGTGCGCGCCCAGCCACTAACTGTAAGTCGGGGCACACAAGCGAGAGACAAGCCAAAGTGGTACACGTGGATACAGCGACATAAAATAAAACTTTCAAACTTATTGGCGAGGAGACGCCAGGCCCCTTCCCTGATACACTTCCTAAACCACTTCACAGCAATCGCATCGAGTAGCACAACACCCATCGATGTATAACTTGCTATAGTCCAGCAAGAATTAAAAGTAAAAGCGTCGATGGACGCGTTCGAAATGCGTTAACAAGTTTAAATAGAGTGGGTTGAAGTGCATTGATGCACCCACGCGGAACTGCGAGCTACAGCGATGGAATAATTCTTTCCAACCTAGTCCGAGCACAACAATTAGTCGGTACGTTTGAGATCATCGCGCGATTAACGTCGATTGAACACTTCTTGTTTGTTAGCATCACTTATCCGCCATCATAATCATTATGATTATCAAATCCACACTTTTGCAACGATACGTGTTTTTATTTTGAGATGGATACAAATCAAAAGGAAGAGAATGGTTCTATTGTTATCTGATCTGACAGTTAGTAGGTATGTATAATTTACAATTATTAATAGTTTGGGAGAAATCTAGCGTCGAGCAATTGTTTTTCCACAAAATTCGGTAGACCAATATGGCAGTTAGGTCGTTAGATTGATAAAGGAGATTGTTCGCCGTCCATACATCGTTTGCCTAAGAACCGGCAGTAACGTGAATATACTTTCTGTGTTCTAAATAATGCATATATTCGATTGAAACTAAATTAAAATCACGGACACTTCTGAGAATTGTAAAAAAGCCAAAATACTTTCGGATTTTGAGGTTATAATTAACGTTCATTCATTACATTACAATGCCAAGTCGTCGTTCTTAGGCCGCATTCCGAATTAGCTATAATAAACGTGTTACATGCTCTGTGGATATAATCGCTCACAGCACTCACAGCATCTCATAAGCGTTAGAATAGAATAGAATACTTAGTTCTTTATTTGCACAGAAAGTAGGTACAAGTTACAGATGTTAAGTTTAATAAAATGATCCTGTACTAACTACCTTAACTAAGGCATGCAAATAAATAGTTTTAGCTACCTATATTACTTTGTCTTACTTCTTTCCGATTTAGATATTACCACTTAGAGTAAGAAAGCTATAGAGCATCGGGTAGCGTGGCCACACATGAGACAAAAAACTAACTTAACTAACATTGGCTACTTATGTAGCTGCCTTGAAAAAACTGGCACGCACTGAGAGACGGAAATAGTATAGCTTTATCCTTTTCTGTTACTTATAATAACTCAATACTATATTCTTTTCTTGTGGAAATGAAATGGAGCTACCCGCCGTCTATACTTTTCTTTGTCTAAGTATTACGATTATGACAGCTGAGAGCTATTCAAGAATTCGGAACGCTCGTGAACGCGCTCACAGTGCTTACTTAATGTCAAAACGATATTATTACAGTATTTCTTTGTGTAAACACCACATTTCTTCTTCTTTTGGTTAGATGGCGACTGTCAGTCAGAAGCACAATTTCGAAAATGCCACGTTAGTTTAATTTAAGGATATGATGCAACTCAAAACAAAACACACTCTGACACATCTACACACACACACTCTGTCAATTTTGACAGCGCTCACGGTGATATTATTAAAAGGCATGGTCGGCGTCGCAAGATGGCGCATGTCGTGACGTCATCGATGACGATTCACGGGACATCGTTATCGCGCTCACGCTAATTCGGTACGGGTTTAAGCACGCTCAAATCGATTATTTCCCAACTCGGAACACAGAGACCGACTGTCATTACTATCAATTGTCAAAGTGTCATCTATCAAATCATCGACTGTCAGTGTCGATGTAGCTCGTTTTACACACTGCCATGCTATGGCAGCTTGGAACATACGTCAATTTCGGTTTACACAAGCGCCGTCTTCTGGACGCGTAGCAGAACTAAAAATACTGTGATACAATATTAAAATATATAATGATGATACTGGGAGATGGTGTGTGCAACAGAGTTCTGAAAGGAGTTTTTTTTTCATTTCAATAATGGGAATTTGTTATTGTTGCATTGGTAACACTTAAATTCAAATGTCTGTCAGCGCGAGTGCCAGTTTCGGATTTTGCTTTTGCAATTTGCAATAAAATTAAATTCTGGTTGTTTCGCTAGTGAGCATAAGCACTGTTTATAGTTTGGACCCATAATTATTATTGTGAATAGTGAACTGAACATTGCATTTCCATCATGTCTCAAAACTCTTGTTGTGTACCTGGATGTCTAGTGACTAGGAAAGAAAAGTGCTGATTCTCAGCCTAAATGATTTTGATTCTAATATGTTAGTAAATGTTTAATTTGAATGTATTTCTGTGTTTTTATAAGATTAAACAGTTTTTTCATCTTTAATATTCTGAGTTACGTTTCATTCCTATACATATTCCTATTGCAGGTAAAAATCTGGAATTTTTACATTGTCGTATATATTATTGTTTACTACTACTTAGTGTTTTTAATAATTATGCAATTGTTAAAAAAACACTAGTATGTAGTAAACAATAATTTATACGACAATGTAAAAATTCCAACACAATAATAATATAATAAAGCTCCATCTACCATCTATATCCGTGACTATTAATAGAGCTCCATCTACCATCTTTAGCCGTAACTATAGGTAATAGTTTTGGTTACGCGTACGCTAGGAGGCGAATTGTGCTGTCAACACAAAATGAAGAGAGCTTCCTGTCTATTATACAGCATCATATTGTAGTCTTTGCACACTGCTTTCAAGCTCTTTATTCTGTTTTTAACTAAAAAGATTATTCATAGATCAAGCGCTGAGGGTGTTGAGTTTTGTAATTACACTCCGCTGCGCGCAAAGACTTGGCTGAATGAGCTAAAATACCCTTGCCTGTTCAAAACGTCAAATTGATACAAAAAATAATGACGCCGGGGAATAAGACCCAACTGAATTACTTTTTAAAATGTTTTCTTAATTATGAAGTGTCCGTTATATTGTAATAATTGTAATGTAAATTATAATAAAAACTAGTAATTATTTTAAAGGTTTCATACGTGCCGATTCATAGGCCATTTTTGACAATGTCCTTTATGATACAAGTGGTCACAAAACCACAAATAACAGCCGTGGTCGGTATTAAGAGCGTTTACGCCGTACGGCATTTCATACAAACTTTCAACAAGCCCTTAGTTTTCGAAATTTTAAGGAAACTTCATACGCATAAGCAGGATACAAAAGGTCTAAAAAGTTAGTAGAGAACATTTTCGAAAGGTCTTATTTAAAAATAGATAACTGGAAATCTATGTTTCTATGGAAAATTTTAAATCGGTCTAATTTGGCTGTAACACTATTTTCCGAAAATGTTATCTACTAGACCTCTGCTTATGCGTATGAAGTTTCATTAAAATCGATTCATTCATTTCGAAAAATAAGGGCTTGAAAGTTTGTATGAAATGCCGTACGGCGTAAACGCTCTTAATCTGCATATTGCGTAAACGCTGAAAATAGTCGTGTCAGAGGTGTTCGGTGTCTCGTCGCCGCCGTCGGCGTCGCTTCCTCAGCTCGCGTGTATTGACGTTGCATCGACACTCGCATTGTGAAACAACGTGTCTTTGAATAGAATAGAAAGCTAGGTACAAAATGTCGTGCCGTGGGCGAGACCGCTAGCCGTAGCTGGCTGCAAGCGATGGCGTCGCGCAAAAATAAAGGAAGCGATGTTGATCGATCGCGGCTATATCCGTTCGATGCGGTGACGCAACGCTGCAGCGCCGTCGATGTACACCACGCTCAAATGAACAGTGTGGTGACGCATTTAGTTTCACGATAACGCGGCATTGTTTAAAACATTACCGTCGGGCCTCGCGTTGTTGCTATGGGGAAGGATTCGAAGGACCATTGATAAATTATTGGTACAATCTACAATGTAATACTTATCGCGGCTTGACCTTTGCAATGCCGGCTACCTGACGTAGGTATGAATTCAACCCTAAGTAATCTGCCAAAGATGATTACAATAACCAGTAATTAACGCTCACCATCAGAATGAATGGTTAACAATTGCATGAGAATTTTGTAAAACACTTGACCGGAAAGAACATCATAGATAAAACTAGGTAAAATTAACAACCTACACACTACATGACACTACCCTACTATACTCGTAGACAAAAGTAAACATTGGCGTTAGCAACAAGTAAATATGTATTGGCAAAGGAAAACAGGTGGTTCGGACAATAACCGCTCTTGTATTTTGGGCAATATTAACTATATTTTAGGTAGGTACCTGAGAATGTTATTGAGCTGTTGAATATTATCGGTGGCATCGATCAAATATGTCGGAGATAATGGCGGCCGTCGCATCGTGTTGCAGCGCATGCGTCGTAGCTGCGCCCGCGCCGGTATCATGGCCGCGGTGCGATGACAAAAACAAAATAGATGCAGAAGGTGTGTCCTGCAATACATCGTGTTAACAACGTAGGAAAACAACGCAAATGAATCAATAAGTCTCCGAAAGTCAAATCAGTCTGCGAAATGGTCGAAATTGTTCCAATCACGGACAATACCGTTTTCTAAAAATCGTTTCCAGAAACGTGGAAAGTTTCTGGAAACGATTTGTGTTTATACTTCAGCTACTTATACGAAATCAATCTGCCGATTGTAACGACCGCTCCCTTGAAGTATCTGACCGCGGATACTGAGGTCAATTCGAGGTCTTCCAATATATGAATACTTTTATATGTAAAATGCCTGGTGAGATATCGCGTGCCATGATCTAAAGTTCTGACCAGTCTTCATCGTAACGACTTATTTATGCATACAGTCTTGATCGCCCTTCACGTTAGTGGGCATTCTGTTCTATGTTGTTGACTAGCGGTGCGCGGCGCGGTGACCTCGCGACTGCGCCCGCGCTGCCCGCGCACGCGTCACCCGCGTGACGGACCAACCGGCGCTTGCGGGTCACTGTCTGCCTCACTGCTCACTGCCTGTCCCGACGATTAACGCATTGTTCGAACTTTCTAGAAGCTCAATGCACGCTCGCTTTCCCCTAGTTCATATTCCGCGGATGACCGCTGTTATCTTGTGTTCAAATAAATCGACGCTCGCAGCTGCAGATTGTTAATTATTCGGAACCGAACCGATTGTTCTGTGAGGTAATTACGCTGGCTTTTACTTTAACGGCAGCAGTGTTGAGGTTACAGGTAGAGTACGCTAGTAAATTATATGGGTAGAGTCCATCTTGTGCGATTGAAAAACAAGTCGCAATAACAATGGACGAAAGAACACGTGTTATTAATGTTCGTTACGTAGCGTAGGTACCTACTCTATCTAAGCATTAGTAGCCACACGTGATCTCATAATGAAGAAGCAATATATGTACCTATATCTTGTGCTTAAATAATTTGGCACTCGTAGATGGATCTGAAATCGCCCCGCAATTACCGATGCGGTGTGCATGCACGAAATAATTTAGTTAGTACATAGCACACTAAGACCGGGTCCTAGCCTGTGTGGCTTGAGGCAATTAGCGAAATGGACGCCGGAAAGGCGAACGTACTCAGCTCGCGTAGGTCGAGTGCGGACAGAGCGGGTGAACTCCCACCGGGCGACGTCAACCGACCTCCTATTAATAGTACGACCAGTGGGTAATCAATATTCGCCGTGCAAGCCAACCCTCGCCCGCATCGCGTTTCCTGGAAGCCGCGAGCCGCGGCGATTCGGGGACACTCCGGCCCCCGGCGGCGCCGCGCCTCCATAAATCTCAGAGGCCGGTCCGCTTGCCGCCGCTTCCTTTGTTTTTTTTTCTCGCCGGCGCGCGGTAATAAGATCGCGAGCGTCAACGTCAGGTATAGAGTATAGATGGGCTCAGGGCGGCCGCGCGTGAAATGCATGCGCCATCTATTGACCGCGCAGTACAATTTTAAAAGCTTGTTCGATGGCCGAACGCGTCGGCGACGTGTCGGACGGGCGCGTGAGTCGCCGCCGCGCGCCGCCGGAAATAATTAGTCGTGGAGATAATCGTTCAGAAACTCTGTCGGCGGCGCTCGTTAAACCCGCGCCCATTCGTGTGCTCTCGCAACAACTTGAGCCGTTCACAAAATGAAAACTTGGAGTTGACTCGATTAAGCCCGAATCTACTTAATAAAGCTTATAATTTTGATAGGGAAAGTGGCACGCTTTATGTGTTCGGGATAGGCTTTTCCTTCGTATGTGCATATTAAATAAGGAAAATGGGTGGACACGAAGTAATAAACGGTAATGACAAAATATATGTATTATGCTTGCCCACAATGCCCACCATTCATTCCAATTCCAATATCGCGCTTGCTCTACAAAAACTCGAGCTTAAAAGGCAATTTCGATCCTTTGCCTGCATACGAGTGATTAAGTGTAATAGCGTGCACACATGCGACACAATATGTCGCAAGGCGAACCTGTCCAGTGATAACAGATCACGGACGGCTGCGCGCTTAGGTGCCGCGATAACGACGCAGATAACAGACGCAATACACTTACATAATCACGGGGCAACACTCGCGAAACGCGACACACCGCGATTTGCGAAACGAAACGCAATTCGTCCGACAGACTTCGCAGAATTGCTTCTCACTTAGCAATTCCGCAACTCTATTTCTCCTCAAGAATGAAAGGGTTAATTATAAAGAAGCTTAAATCCTTGTTTAGCCGCTAAGAATTAACTTTTTACAATGCCCAGCAATTAGAGCGAAATAAGGGAGAAGTGAATGGACACAAGAAATATGATTTCGTAAATGACACCGCGCCGGAAGTAAATCTACATTCGTAAGGACGAGACAAAGAGGCGAAACGACTTACGAATCGAGGGTTGACAAAAAACAAAGAATATTTAAGACGTGAACGTCACTCGATCTACATAACAACCGATCGATGCGAAAAGGGTCCAATTAAAGTATTCGAAACGAGACGGTCTCACGCGACGGTGATCCGATGAGCTGTACATTGCATTTTTTGCTGCGTATATATCCGCGGGGCGCGGTGGGGCCAACCCTTTCTTCCCACGAATATCCGCGACATAGTCTAGGAGCTCTTTGTCCGTGCGGGCTGCACGTAGACGCGGCCGCGGCACAAACCCGCCACCCCATTGATAAGGCACGTCCCGAGGTCCCGACGCGCCTTTGAACACTCACTGCTGACTACATAGTAATTGTCGTGCTTATCTCACGAATGTAACGATTGTATTTTTGGGACGGACGGCAATATGTTTTTGTGTTAAATTCTTTGGGTAAACCAACCCAATAAGCAGGTTTATACTTTAAATGCAAGGGTGAATAAGGGTTTCACTTAAGTTTACCACATTCTGCTCTATATAAAAAAAAAACACGGTGAACATCCTCTACAAAGTATCCTACTATCCTATCCTACTAATATTATAAACGCGAAAGTGTCTGAGGATGGATGGATGATTGTTACCGTTTCTCGCAAAAACAACTGAACGGATTTTAGTGAAACTTTACAATAATATAGCTTCTACATCAGAATAACACATAGGATACTTTTTATCCCGATATTCCCACGGGATCGAAACTTATGCGGGTGAAACCGCGGGCCGCTTTGATTCTACCATACTCGTAAATTTTATTAGTCTTTACAAAGCCAATGACAATAATAACACCATAGACAAATTATAACTTCAACTTCAAGCAGAAATCTTAAGAGCCAAGGTCACAGATGTCAGGAACATAGTGGGCAACTAGCACCAACTACATGATAGAGGCGGTACTAGAGGTCTAGACTGAAATAGGGCATCTATATCATACGAATACTAACTGAAGAATTTGTTTGTTTCAACGCCCTAATCTCTGAAAGTACCAGTGGGAAAAAAAATGCATCTGATAGCCCAACAACTCTTGAGGAAGGCTATAAGGTAGTTTACATCACGATAAGACCCTTTGGAGCCGAGCAAAAACAAGAAAAGTCAAAAAGAACGCTAAGCGAAAAATAAAAAAAAAATATGAAAAATAAAATGGTTAAAATGATTTATTTTGTAATATTTATTGTTATTCAGCATGATATTTTTAATTTAAGTATGTGTTATTTTGCATGCCCAAGTGAGGGCCAAGTGACGGCAGAGCATGGAGAACACTATCTAAACGTGTTTATCATCTGTAAAAATCTCACAAACATGAAAACTTAGGTGAAGTGAGCGTGGAGTGAGCTGTCAATAGTGTCAATTCCTAGCAAAAACAAACTCACTTCACCTAAGTTTTCACGGTGAGATTTTTACAGAATGGACCGGCTGTACCCCTACCCATGTTGGCAAAAAATTAAATGATTTGATTTGATTTGTAATAGCGCGGGCAGTCGATGCTATGCGACGGGGTGGGTCGGAGGATCAAGAAATTTCACACGGACGAAATCGCGAGCAGAATCTAGTCAGTACTAAAGAAAACTACTCCATATTCCATAAAGGTCAGGGTCAGGGTCACACCAAGCTGTACTTAGGTCGCCGCCTCCACGGTCTGGGTGAAAAATATAAAGTTAGCAATCTCATGTACATTTTCGTACAGTATTGGCCCCTTCAATAAAATTATGCCAAGCAGATGTCAGATTTCACAAATTCAAAGTTATGGGAGCTAGTACTTACGGATAAGAAATAAAACTGTTTAAAGAGAATTACTTTATAGGCTTGGAACTTGTGTGGTTTTTGAGAGCCTCATCATCATCATTTACTACTTTGTTAACCCACTATAACTGCCTAGTTTAGTCCTCTTCCCTTGTTTGCCATGGTTCTCTGGTCAGTTCCAGTCTCATTCAGATATTCCCCGCAGTCTTTTGGACGGCTCCAAAAGACTGCGTGTTTGGCAGCATAATCAGCCTATGCCCAGTACTGGGACACAGGCCTCCTCTCGGTGATAAGGAGTAAGCCGTAATCCACCACGGGGGCCCAGCGTAGGTTGGTAGATGTCACGTGCCTTCGAATTTTTGGGTCTATGACGTGCCGGTTTCCTCACGATGTTTTCCTTCACCGTTTTGAGAACTGTGGTGATAAAATTATTTACATAAAGTAAGCGCCTGTCTGAGTTCACACCTACGACCGCAGCTGTTACCACTGGGCCGCCACCGCTCCCTTTTAGAGCCTAATTGCTATGTATTGAAATACTCAATTAAGCTTTTTCAGACTCAAATTAACAGCTGCAATAAGTAATTACACGTAAAAGCAAACAAAAACAAAGTTTCAAGGGGCAGACGCCAACAGATTTATCAAAACCGTGATTCAATGTCAACGCGTAGAAAGAATTTGCATAAGTCATCGACCGGCGTCGACTGTGCTGCAGCTATTTGTGTCCCGATAAGAAAACACTGATTAACTGATGAGTAAGCCTCAATAACATGATAACGTGCCTCGTTTACTAAGTATTAGTGTAATAATTATTGAGTTTTCTAAAGGTCAACATCAATACCCTCACATCAGGTGTTGCTTCGGCGGCACGATGCTGAATTTTAAGTGTTATGATTGGCGTTAACTTGCAACCGTTTTGCAGGTCAAGGATTGTTTAATCCTTAAGCGGATGATGGTAGGTACCTATGTGTATGGGAAGGTACCTAATTATTACAGCAGGCAATAACTGGGCCAGGGTCTTCCTAGTTCCTGATAATATAGGCAGTTTAGATACCAAGAAAGCTTGGAGCGTTAAGCTGCAAAGTTCACATCAAGAACGCAGAGAATCCAAGAGAAAGCTGATGAAGCGATTGTTACCATATCCATAACATAAAGTGCAGTTCAGACGTCGAGTTTTTACGTAACTCGCGTCTCACCCGGCGACAGAGGCGGCGGCGGCGCGGCGCGACGCGGGGTCGGGGCGACAGCGGGGAGGCGGCGCGGCGCGACTAAATTATCGCCGCTCGCGACGAACGCCGGATGGCGTACACCGCAGGCACACATTTACATTTACGCATTTTACGCGCCCGTCACCGACCGATCGCCGCCTCCGCGCCGCCATTAGCGCGACACAGATACGTGTAGGCTATAACTTGAAGGGGCACGGCCGCGAAAATTGCTGCCATCAATCGTCAGCCGGGCGACACGTTGCGATCGGTATTCATGCGTAGGGGCGAGAGTATAAATTCTCTTATAACTTAGGTATCATTATTTTCCATACGCGTGCGAGCAGTGTGATGGTGTCGATGCGGGTACGGCCATATAGAAATAATATGTGGGTCTTGCTTTCAAGTTCGTAAAAGAATTCAAGTTGGAAGAGAAATATTCTGGCCTATTTTGTATGTAACAGAGAAATCGAGAATCTTGTCCTACTTTACCAGCTGCTTAGCAAGGAATTCAAGAATAGATTAAAATTCAGAACAACATCCCCATTCAAGTGAAGAAGTCCAAACTAAAAAGGGCTCAACATTATTACTTTCTCATCCGCAAAAATCCAACACTCATAAAAAATGCACCTCAAATCGCGACCAACCGCGTCTGAATCGCAGGTAACGCGCGATGCCGATTATTCTTTGAAGTGAAGTAACAATAATAACAACATTATTAGTTGCGGCCCTTCCAGCTGCATTGTTTCGCGCGTACCTGCCTGCGTCCGCGTCCTGCGCTCATTATGTCCCTACCTGAGTCGCGGAGTATTACGCCCGCGACCATTACCGCGCATATTTACCCGCGGCAAGAGAGACAAGGCGTTGCCATTTTTACCCCGCCACGGCAAAGGGAGGGTTAGGTTTTTTTTTTCTTTTCGAGCCCCTTTAGAAAAACATGGAGATAATGTCTAATAAGTACCCTATAACATCATGAAATTATTGATGAGAACCGCTTAATATAATTCTGCTAGTTCGATATTGCCTAGACATTTATCGAAAAGTGACTTTGATTGGGCGCAATCCAGATACACAACATTACAAAAAGTGATAACCAGTAATTGAATTTTCATTTATAGTTAGACTAGCTGCGCCCGCGGTTTCAACCCCAGAAGTTTCGATCCCGTAGGAATATCGGAATAAAAAGTATCCTATGTGTTAATCCTGGTTATAAACTATCTGTGTGCCAAATTTCATCCAAATCCGTTCAGTCGTTTTTGCGTGAAAGGGTAACAAACATTCATCCATCCATCCTCACAAACTTTCACGTTTATAATATTACTAGCTGCGCCCCGCGGTTTTACCCGCGTAAATGTCGATCCCGTGGGAATATCGGGATAAAAAGTCTAAGCCTATATGTTAATCCAGGGTGTCAGCTACCTCCATACAAAATTTTACCAAAATTGGTCCAGCCGTTTGAGCGTGAAGAAGTAACAAACATATAAACACACCCCCACCCCCACATACACACACTCATAAACTTTCGCCTTTATAATATTAGTGTGATAAGTAGGAAGTAGACCAAATTAAAATTCACATTGCTATCACTTCTCGTTGCTTATGTCGTCTACTGAACCTGCTAACTTATTAGGTACCTGGACTATAAATATTCTCTATTTCTATTGTTACTGTCCATTAATTCTTCATTCAATGCACTTTTTTTACCATGAGCTATCTACTCAAGCTATTTACGCAGTTTCAGCTCGCTACCGTCTTGCGAGGACTAGTAAGTAGCACTTGACGTTTCCTCTGAAAGTCGCACGAGGACGTGCACCATCGATTTGCGCCAACCAGCTCCGGTCCCGTTCATTGCATAAAATCAAGGACACGACCAAGGTTTGCGAACTAGATGAGTCATCGAAAAAAAAAACAACCAATAACTTAAACGTTTTTCAGATGAAAATCTAAATGCTTAAAGAAAGAAAAGTCATATCCAAATATCAAGTTCTAGTAGGCAAGTATGTACCTAGGTACTAAAAGAGCTTTATTAGCTCTCAGTACCGGGACGAGTAAAACAGAGCACAGTTTGTCATATTATTACTTCAATAATTATTGCTAGAAGATGGTTCTACGTTTTAACATTTTTTATCCTTGGTTCTTGGCTTGTCAGCCAAATTTCACTTCTACCGCTGTTATTTCTATTCTTTTTTTTATATTCATCACTGTTTGTCTCCGTCTGCCATTATATTTTTCAAAGTATTCATAAAGGTTGCATTTAAGCACCAAACAGGGTATAATCTCTACAGTACCTAATATATGACACTCTTTTGCAAATCGATAAAAATGTTATAATCCTCAATGAAAGGGAAAGGCAAGCGGGAAGAGGCAGTTAAAAGACAACAAAACTACCATTAAACTGCGCATTTAAATTCATACAGATAGTCATCTAATCCGCTCAGCTCATGTAAATAAATACTCAACCAATAACTAGCTAAGTTACAATTTCATCGAAAATTGACGATGCCCCACACAACTCCACAAAATCCTTGGTTCACAGCGTAACTGCAGTACAAAAGGCCTTTGTTTCGCCGGGCTGCTCAAACAAGCACGGTGAGTTTGTCGTGAGCACCGATATTAGTGACACAACATCGTTCGGACTACGATTTGATACGCACGCTGCGGCCTGCCCGCTGAACGTGCCTTGCTGTATATCTGTGGTATGCTTTGCACGCATTGCATTGCAAGCTGTGCTATTGTTTTTTCGGCATTTCGGTTGAACGTGCAGTAGGCTGCATGTCTTTGACCTTGAGCTGGCCTGGCGTAGTACAGAGTTTCAAAAGAATAAAAGACCAGCGGTGCTATTCTGTAAAAATCTCACCGTGAAAACTTAGGTGAAGTGAGCGTGGAGTGAGCTGTCAATAGTGTCAACTCCTAGCAAAATCAAACTCCCTTCACCTAAGTTTTCACGGTGAGATTTTTACAGAATCGACCGGCAGCACAATCTGAATCATTTTGAAAGATATTGCTAATCCATTGCTTCATAATGTTCGAAAAAATCATCTGCTCAACAACGTAATAACGCAATGAATGTTGTTGAACTGTAAAAATAAAAGCCATCACTACTGTCAGTGTGCGCAATTACCCCGCAGCCTATACCTACACAGGTTTTGTTACCACTGACGTGCAGCCATACCGTACATAAATCTAACTTCAAGATATCCATTCCAGTCATAGTCACTGGACAGTCATGGATTGGATTCTAGCTGTTGTGTCTGTCAGTCTGTATTTATGTTTATTGCATACCCAAACAAGAAGTGTTTTAAAAGCAAATCTGCTTCGATTCGATTAACAACGATAATAGTCGGCACGCTTCTATTATAATAGCATCGCGTAGCTACATTACACTTCCTGCACGCACCCGCGAGAGCTTTCACACAGCTAAACTAAACGAGAACATAGTGTAGAGGGGGCGAAATACCGCGAACGTGTGTTCATTGTCGCTCTTTCCGGGAAAAGATGGCCGTCCGCGATTACACCGTGGGCCCCGTCCGTCCGTCCGTTGTAAATCATTATCTCCGCCGCGTAAAAACTAATTGAAAGGGACGCGAGCCCGCCTTTGTTGTTACTTATTACGGCTATGGCCTTCTGCCGCGATTTTGTGAGAAACGCATAAACAATCCTCATTTGGGTTTTTACTGAAATTCTTTGAATGCATCGCGGTCATGTTTGGTAAGGTAAGGTATTAAGTGCTTAAAAACTTAATTACTTCATACTGGTTTAGGTACTGTGTACTGCTTGCATGTTAACGAAAAGGATGCTTCAACGTAATGAAACAATAGACCTGCGGGTTTCTACCGTGGGACAAATTCTTTCAACTTGACTAGTCATCAGTAAATCGTGCATTTTTAAAACCATAGCAGAATTTACTTTTAGAATAAGTGACTAATTTATTAGGTGATAAAGTTACATGTCGCACACACACACAAAACAAAACTGACATCTCCATGGATTTTATTCATAGTCGAAATCACACAAAATACTTAGTCACTTTTTAGGGTTCCGTACCCAAAGGGTAAAAACGGGACCCTATTACTAAGACTTCGCTGTCTGTCCGTCTGTCCGTCCGTCTGTCTGTCACCAGGCTGTATCTCAAGAACCGCGATAGCTAGACAGTTGAAATGTTCACAGATGATGTATTTCTGTTTCCGCTATAACAACAAATACTAAAAACAGAATAAAGAAATATTTAAGGGAGCTCTCATACAACAAATATGTTTTTTTCGGCGTTTTTGCTTTATGGTACGGAACCCTTCGTGTGGCGTCCGACTCGCACTTGGCCAGTTTTTTGTTATTTGTAAGACTCGTTTAATCACAAGAAAACACATTTTTAAACTTCATTAGACAAAGTACCTGAAGATCCCTTTTACGATTAGTTCTGTTCATGAAGGAGGTGCCAGAGATGTGAAATACTCACGGAATAGAGAAATACTACTCAAACCTTTATACTCCAACCTTTATATTCCAACGGGACAAACCTTATGGAATTAGTGTTTTCCCAGTCCATACACACTTTGCAGTCATTAACATGCCGCCGGCTTCGGACAGAACTTAAATCAAACACGACAATAACTATAATGTTATCCATAGACAATACAGACTTGAAATTTCCGTGTTAAAAATTATAGCAAAATAAACAACATTTCTAAATGTGAAAACGTCTAAAATTATTTATTTGTTTTACAAATAGTAGAATCAAGAAATCGTTTATCTATATCTATACTAAAAAAAAATAATATATACTGTCGAATTGAGAAACCTCCTCCTTTTTTGAAGTCGGTTAAAAATAAAGCAGAAGAGTTAGTTTGAACGCGCTAATCTCTGGAACCCACAGTCAGATTTAAAATTATTTTGGCATATGATAGCCCAATTCTTCTAGAAGGATAAAGGCTTTTTAACAGCACGCTAGGACCCTTAGGAGACGAGCAAAAAGAAAAAAGTCAGAAATAATGCTAAGCGGTAAACGAGCAGTGGTAACCCAATGGTCACGGACACGACTTACGAGTTGTACGTCGCAGGTTCGAACCCAGACAGGCGCTTTACTTTGTGTAAATTATTTCATCACCACTGCTCTCAAAACGGTAAAGGAAAACATCGTGAGGAAACCGGCATGTCCTAGAACCAAAAATTCGAAGACATGTGACATCCACCAACCCGCACTGGGCCCGCGTGGTGGATTACGGCCCGCTCCTCCCAGCAGTGGGAACATTATAGGCCGACTATGGTATGGTAAACGAAGTGATAGCACGGGTAGGCGATGCGATGCGACGGGGTAGGTCGGGGGATCAAGAAATTTTACACGGACGAATTCGCGGGCAGACGGTAGTTTGCTTATAAAGAGAGCCTAATGAGTGGGCCTCTATTGTGGCGCCTTTCCGTAGAGCTGTAACCAAAAAGGCAACTTTGTATGCCTACCAAATAAGGATGTTCAGACGCGGTGTCCATTTGCAATTTTGTACGGAATAAAAGATCCTGTTTGCAATTAATAAATCGAGAAAAAATTACGTCTGTGTCGGCACCGGCTCCCGTCCCAATCAAGTAACATGTGATTTGTAAACATTATATTGGAATGATTTGAGGTTTGCCTCAATCATACACAATCAAAGAGGCACTTAAAATCCAATCGATTTATATTTTTGGCTTCTTCAGTATTGTCAGTTTTAGTCCTAAAGCGTCTCGTCTATAAGTGACTCACTTTTTGTAGGGTGGCTCTTTTAATGAGAGCCGTAGAGCGGTTTACTTCAAGCGATAAGTACAGAAGCCAGCACATCAAACTACCCGTAACTGTCCAATTTTCCCAATCAACTTTGAGCCTTACTCTTTAGCGATAAAGTTGTAAATCTATTAAAGAAATTTGACAGATTGTATAGCTTGATGTGCTGGCGTCTGTACAAGTATACTAGATAACATTAAGGCGATTGGCACACTGCTGCGTTTCACGCAGCGGTATGCGGGAAACGGAGCCAAATTCTACGCGCGTGAGTGCGTTTTTATTAAATTTGTATGTAAGAAATCACGCGCGTGAGTGCGTTATCTGCGCCCCGCTGCGTGATGCGTGGCAGTGTGCCAATCGCCTAAATTACCTGACGAATCTGCACATACGTGACAAGTGACGGGTATCGGTATCAAAATATAAAAAAAAAAAACTTTAAAAAATAATAGTTTGACGATTTTCTACTTCAAGAAACTACAGTGACAGTGGTCGTTGACCCCAAAATAAAAATCATCTTTTTGTTTCATGTTTAGACTAGTTGCGCCCCGCGGTTTCACCCGCGTAAATGTCGATCCCGTAGGAATATCGGGATAAAAAGTAGCCTATACAGGGTTATTTGTAAAACACCAGTAACCTCTTAAGAGGTCATTGTACTCATCATTATGAACAACTTTTACTATGGGACCAAACCTGAAATCGCGAAAAAAAAATCAGCTGTTCCCTACATTTATGTTCGTATTTTAACTCGTCAAAATGTAGGGAACAGCTGATTTTTTTTTCGCGATTTCAGGTTTGGTCCCATAGTAAAAGTTGTTCATAATGACGAGTACAATGACCTCTTAAGAGGTTACTGGTGTTTTACAAATAACCCTGTATATTAATCCAGGGTGTCAGCTACCTCCATACAAAATTTTATCAAAATTGCTCCAGCCGTTTGAGCGTGAAGAAGTAACAAACATATAAACACACACACACACAAACACTCACAAACTTTCGCCTTTATAATATTAGTGTGATAGTGTGATTAGTGTGATATCGATACCCATCTCGTCGGCGGAGTTTCGCTTACTAATCTAATTTGACCTTGTATAAGATCGCTCTAGCTGCAGTATCACTTGGAGGCAGGTATCTAGATTTATCTCAGGGTTTTCTAGATCTTGTGTTAGCATAAACAACAAGCTACCATACGATTACAATTTTGACGAAATAAGGCGTTATAAATGATTCAAAAAATGTACAAGACATTGATGAATGAAGAGGCACTCAGAATAATCTCGTTTGCAGTCTTCAACGTGTAACCAGTATCATTCATTATGAATAACGACCGAAATTAAATTGTCATTTATTTCGCACCACGAGAGAAGCTTGCAAAGAATCAAGTTTTGCCGGTAACTATCTTGATCGTGCGCCAGATAACTTATTAAGATATGATCGCATAAGCAACGTATTTATCTTGTTCACTCAGTAAGTATCAAACCTGTTGAATGCCATTAAATCTCTTATTTTTTTTTGTATAGGTTTGTAATGGATTATATCATTCATGTAGTACGTATAAAAGAATGGTCTATGACATAATCAGTTTTAAGCAAAGGTAACAAATCATACAGTATTTTCTGTCACAATGAAGTTTTATTCTAAAATACCATAAATCATAACATAAAGTATTACTTACTTAGGCAATTTATAGTGCTATATAAATTAATGTAACATCATCAAAAGTCACTCCAAAAGCCCGTGGAATGGCCGTTAAGACAAAACAAAAGCTCATAAAACGGTTTAATTAGTCGAAACACTGGTTGTAAACGCACAATGCACGGGGCTCGAGCAACAGGTCCCGTTTTATGACTCCATGCTTTAATATGAAATTTTGTATAGGATTTGATCGCTGTAAGTTCAGTGGGTCAGTCAGCCATTGTCATTTCGACGGAGTTCCGCGTTAATGAAAATGTTAGAGGAATGTTTTAACTTTGTAGTAACGATTGATTAACTATGGGTGCTTCAGTCACGCACGAACTTCCTTAAGGAAACCATGCTCCATAAAATACAAAAAAACTCTGACAAAATCGCATGCGGAATTTAAAACTAACGTCCTATGAGTTCGTTACAATAACCGGCCAGTATAGTCTGTGACAAAAAAAAAACAATAACCGAATCATAGACAATGCACCCTGCAGCCTGTAACATGACACTTATAATAATCTGCCGCGTTTTTTGAAACTCTTTTACAAACAAAACGTGTGAGAGTACAAGTGTATCTCTGAATGACCCTGCTATTGTTTATGTGAAAACGCAAGGAGTCCCCGACTCCCCGTGAATGTAGAATGGACAATGGGGTGCAATATGTCGTCCGGGTTTCAATTTGACGAACGGCCATTTTTTCTTTGCTTAATTTCTTTTGAATGGTCCGTGCGTGTCGCGTCGCGTGTGTTCTAGTTGCTTCCTTGTAGAAGTAAATTAATACTTATGGCTTACTTAAACACATTTTCAGTTTTTCGTGTCTATTATTTTGATGTTAGGTTGCCATCTTAGCAACAGAAAGAAATGGCGACACATTATTATTCCTTGAAATATTTCCTTATTTACTCTCACTACACCATCAAAATCGATAACAATTCCTTACTCATCCATCCATACTTAGAATCCCACGACCTTTAAAATCATGAGAATTCAATACACAGACCGTGTTATCAATACCAGGGATAATGAACCAAAAAGTATTTGTACATTACCATAACCGGTTAAATAGTACCTGACTGAGTGGACGCCCTGCGGCTTTTCGACACGTCATCATCCCGCTATTCCGCCATAACTCCCTGCCATTCGCGGAAGAACAATCAAGTTATTTTCACAACAATCGAACGGCTGGACATTGTCGTTAATTGAACAAAAGCTCTAATAGCAACACGCGATATCGTATTAATACTTTGTAGTTGCCCATTATGGACGGGGCAATAATCGCCTGCCCTGAACGCCAGATGTGCAGATTCGCGGGCCATTTTAAAAATAGAACGCATCCCTTACCAGCCCGTACAGCTTGTGATGGTAGAATCGCGTTCGGATTATCGTTAATTGGGTGCAAATTGGAACGTTCACATTTAAAAAACCGTGGCGCGTATACAGTTTTCTAAAAATTAAAAAAAACAGTATCCTAGCTACTTAACTTCCTACGCAAGTTGTATGAAACTGAAGGAAGCAGTTAATTACCGCGCACGTAGGCGAGCAGGCGATAGGTCAACAGGCCATCTCTTTCCATGTCGTACGACCCACCCGAGATAACGTAACACATAATTATTACAGGTGGATTCTAGAAGCCTTGCAAGTTGTTGCTTAGTTTTTTTTTTTTGCAGTGAAAAAAAATATGTGGGCATCCTTCTTCCTGTAAAGTACTGAAAGCCACGCTACGCCACGTAACAAACTTTTTAGGAACGTTTTTTAGGGTTCCGTACCCAAAGGGTAAAAACGGGACCCTATTACTAAGACTCCACTGTCCGTCTGTCTGTCTGTCACCAGGCTGTATCTCATGAACCGTGATAACTAGACACACAGATGACGTAGGTATTTCTGTTGCCGCAATAACAACAAATACTAAAAACAGAATAACATAAATATTTAAGGGGGGGGGGGGTTGCTCCCATACAACAAACGTGTTTTTTCAGCGTTTTTGTCTTGTGGTACGGAACCCTTCGTGTGCGAGTCCGACTCGCACTTGGCCAGTATTTTTTTTTTATCTTATGACAATATTTGAATGCTGCTGTAATATTGAATCGGCGAATCAACTTATACATACTTCATGAAACATAGCATTTTGCAATAATAATGCTGTTGCTCGCGTTGACCATCTCTGCCAACCCTACCCCCGCGTGATCGAATAAATTGGCCTAATCAACAAACTCATCAGACCAAACTCGAAAAACAGTGCGTAAAACCCACGATATATTCCACGCAGTCACGCTCGACTCACGACTGAAGGTTGTGCCCGCGCGGTAGGGTTGGGCGCACTATCTATGCGTCACCCGACCTCGCGGCGCGCGGCCCTGCAGCGCGGTGTCGCGATAACAATTACACAGAAAACTTATTGTGTTGTTTACTACACACTGTACCAATACAAACCCAACCTTATTTACAAAGGGATAGAGCTGAAAACTCTTTGTATAAGCCGCTAGGTACGGATAGGTAGACGCAGCCACGTCGCGCCCGCTGAGATGCAAGACTTTGGAATTATAATTAGGATAGGACGCATGTTGTTGAACGTTTTATATTATTATGTATTAAACAAAAGGTATTGTCGTTACAGTTGCGTTTGCATGAAGAATTTAAGATCTTGCTGAAAACCGAGAAAATTATGAAGAGAAATGAGGTGTGTTTCATGCATGAGTTTGCTTCTAGTGTGTCTAACCAAATAATAATAATCGATCAACTGCTCTTGTGTCCTATGTCCAGCAGTAGACCTCTTTCGTCTGAACCATGATAAACAACCTAATCGATATGCAGTAAGTCACCGAAAGTATGTACGGCATGAACCTCAATCCACGCTTCACATACTTACCCGCACCGAGTCACACTTACATCACGACTTGGAATAAGTAACGCAAGTTGCAAACCCATAGGCTGTAATGTAAGCAAATGGTTCGTATTATAAACACTATATAGGTACTTATAAGTAGAAACAGTTGTACGATAAGTCACGTGTAAAGAGGTTCAATTTTACTTCTAAGCTAAAGTCTATTCAAAATGTTTCAAATAGATGTTATACAAGTATCAACTTTATTTTAATGGAAATTAAGTTGATTTAAGAGTGACTAGCACTATTTAAAAAGTTATAAAAATGTTTGAAGATGTAACGTGAACTGAACTTTATTGTGTAGGAATTAAAGTTATTTTTCCATAAACTCATATTTGTTTACATTTTTGGCAAATAAATCACGAATGCAGATTACGTAACAATAACAACACGTCTGTGTTTTTAAGATGGGAGAGGCAGAGGTGTACAGTCAACAGCAAAAGTAGATGATCAAAATCAGAAATTCAATACTAGGTAATGAACGGAGTTCGCGTCAGAACTCTGCCACACAGCCACACATACTCTGCACACAGCTCAACAACAACAACAATAACAGCAACAGCTCTGCCATACAGTTCTGACGCGAACTCCGTTATTTAGTATTGAATTTCTGATTTTGATCATCTACTTTTGCTGTTAACTGTACAACGGTCATCTAGATTTCTCCAGTTATATAATAAGTCCGATATGTAATAAAATGCGAGTCTATTACCAGCCACCAAACCGGACTCTGGACTGCTACTGAGAATTTCCTGATGGAAATCCCAAAAACATGGTTCGACGTGAACCTGCGGGGTAACTGAGAAACAAACAGAAAATGATAATCGACCGCAATGTCTTTTACTTTGACAGTCCAGCCGTTCACAGACGCAGTTTGCGTTATTTTGCGTTGTCGAGCAGACGAACGTTTGTAACTATTAACATAGAAAAGGAATTTCCTTCAAAACCCTCAGATTTAGAATGAAAGTGTGTTACGTGATTAGAGGTCTGGTTAAACACAGGATCCAACATTCACAGTTGCGACTACCAAAAAATGATAAATAAAATTATACATAGGATGTTTATTTTGTAAATTGGTTTTAGCATTTTTACACGTCAAAATATTTAAAAAAAAGGTGTTTCCTATCCGACTACTCCGAGAAGAAATATTGTATCAAACTCTGAGGTTATAGTCTCTTTTAAAGTTCCGCACTCTCAATCGTAATCTGTACCCTAACTACGTAACACACTATTAATCGGAATCTGAATCATTTTGAAGGAAATTGCTAATCCACTGCTTCATAAGTTCGAAAATTTTGTCTGCTCAGCACGTAAATAACGCAATGAATGTTGTCCAACTGTCAAAATGTAACCGTTTTCGATTTATAATGTGTTACGTAATTGCCCGCTGATTGAATTTGAAGGATAAGTTGTATTGCTAATCCTTTTAATAAAATTTTGTTTGCTCAACAACGTACTTAATTATAACGCAATGAATGTTGTTAAACTGTCAAAATGAAAGCCTTCATGCTACTGTTACAACAGGCACATGCACATAGTCACTATATTATAGCGAATAAATAGACTAAGACCAACGAGACCACCGCTACCTTTTGACCTATCTTTTGAGATTAAGAAATAAGTGCTCAAAACCTTATTCAAATCTGAACTAAGAAACCAAGAACTTAATGTAAGCAATATTTTATCATTCTAATCGATACTTGAGATTAGAAGAAAACACGTTATTCAATTTTGTTTATGCGTATTCATTATCATCTACACGTGTCTTCGTAATTCAAGAAGCGACTTCGGTAAATATTTGAGTTGTCCGCAAGTTTATTTGGATACAATACAAGGCTAACAGGGCAGCCAGGCCAGGTCACTTTAAGAATCATAGCAGTTTTAAAGGTGTTTTTATATACGACGATGATGTTCAGACGCGCTCGGTAGGGTGACGATCTTCGCAAGATAGCAGGTTGAGTGCGCGCAAGATAAGTCTGCGCGCTACATTTGACCTTCAAGAGCATAATGATGGCGGTTATTTCTTCTGGAAAACACGGAACTCGGCACACTCTCTTGACACCTGACATAAACGTCCAGATAGACGGCAAACGATGATTTCCGATTTCGGCCGCGCGCATCACCCTTATTTTGTGCGCAGAATAGCAGCTGGATGAGAGTAGCCAAGAATCGAGCTAAATGGCGTGTGATTGGATAGGCATATGTCCATTGGACACCGACTGCTGCAGCAGCAGGTATCAATGGCAGTTTCAAGCGGTTGAATTTGACTGCACGAGCAGTCCGTGTATGTTGATCACTGGCTTACTGCTGGAGCAATCCGTGTATCATCATTTCAGCCGAAAGACGTCCACTGCTGGACATAGGCTTCCCCCAAGCACTTCCACTTCGACCGGTTCTGTGCTTCTCGCATCCGACGGGTTCCTGCGGCCTTCACAAGGTCGTCGGTCCACCTTGTGGGAGGCCTTCCAACGCTACGTCTTCCGGTACGCGGTCGCCACTCCACAACCTTTCGGTCCCATCGGCCATCTGTTCTGCGAGCTATGTGCCCTGCCCACTGCCACTTAAGTTTGGCAATTCTTCGGGCTATGTCGGTTACCTTGGTTCTCCTGCGTATCTCCTCATTCCTGATTCGATCACGCAGGGAAACTCCAAGCATAGCCCTCTCCATTGCCCTTTGGGTGACTTTTAGCCTTCTTATAAGGCCCATTGTGAGCGACCGTGTATGGCCAGCCTTAAACGTCCTGGCTGCTTGTATTCGGCTAATTGCGTAAGTATAGTAATGCCTAATAGGTCTGCGAACGTTACAATTATCATGTTACAGTACAGACGTATCATTACAATAAGTAGTTGTAACCAATACCCGGCATCAGCTCATGATCGTCTGGTATCACATGTGTTCGCGCTAAAAGTGTGTGTAACATTACTTTTCGTTCTTTTAACGGCTTATTAGTCGATTCGCACGAATTTACTCGCCCGAAACAGGCGAACTTTCACTTTTAAATAATTGTATTTTTTTCTATTATATAGGCGACTCGCACGAAGTTCATTTAATTGTGGGCGAGTCGATAACTCCAGTATAGAAAAAGAACAAAAGTGATAAGAGATAAATATCAACGTGTTCTTTTTTCATAACTTCACTGCATAAGATTAAAATTTTCGCCCGTTTCGTGCGAATCCACTAATAAGCCCCTTTAACAAGTAACGGTTCGTTGTGTTTATTAGGAAGTGTTACGCTGTAGGTACACAAGTTCTTACGATATTACACGTAGGGTATAAGGTGCTATCACTCTATAGACGAAAAAGAAAGTGACGGATTAGACATCCGTCACTTTCTTTCATGATGATCGAACCGATGAGCAATCCTTGGGCCTTCTCAGTGATCTCAGGGAAGCCTACTAGTGGACGATATAATTATGACTTCACCAATTTATTGGCCAAGTGTGACTTTGACTAAGATTCCGACTATGTATTGGAGCCATTTGTAGCTGTCCAAGTGTACCATGAGTTGCGTGACTGGAAGGGAAGGGAGGAGGTCCATAATTATTGGAATAATAGACATGTTGACTTTTTTTTTTTATTCCACGTTACCACGTTTACACGTGAAAAAGTTAGGCAAATGACGATGTTTACCAGTCAGTTCATTACTTAATGCTTGATAATAAACCACGGATACAGTTGAGTAAGAAAGTCATTGACTTATATAAGAAAGAGTACACTATCTGCAATGAAAACTTCATTTTCTGCCACTTCCAAAACAAGTTGAAAATATATATAAAACGAAAGCATTCTCAAAACGGCTTTTCTTTCCAATCAACTAAGAACTCCAGTAAAAGGTATAGCTTCAAATGTTTCGCTATACTTGAAGACTGTATACGTATATTATAGGTTGTAAAAATTCAAGTCGCGGCATCGGCTGCAGGCAATCTCGCCATTGGCTAATGAGCGCGACGGAGTTGCCAGATGTGGACGAAATAACAGCAGTGGGAGTTCTTACATTGTTCTTTAGTTGAGTTTTGTGCTGCGCATGGAGAATATTACTTTGTTTTGGCAAATGGTGGACGTGGAGAGTAATGCAGAGATACGAGTAAATCTACTTTATAAGTCTTAATTTTTTTTGACAGACACGACCGCTGGGTCTTGAGTCTAGACGCATGAAATTTTGCGAAAGAGTTCCTTTTATAACGAAGGTGAAGGATAAAGGTGGATTTTTGAAAATTCATAGCCTAAGGGCGATGACACACGGGCGTTGCCAATGCGTTGCGTCGGCGCTGCAACGCCTGATCGGTGACGTCATCGCAGCGCCAGTGTGGCACTCACTGCGCTGCCGCTGCGACAACGCAACGACCGTATGACGTCGGTAGCGTACCGTCGCCGCGTCGGTCACGCGCACCAAGACGCTGACGCGACGTCAGCGCTGACCGCTGGTCGAGCGCTAAATCCAGCCTAAAGGAGTATAGAAGTAATTTTTTGCCGATTGGAAATCCAGTCGGACACAGGACTTGTTAAAGAGAATAGAAAAGTATAGACTTGAGAGAAGTGTCAGTGCTGCAGGTCAATCTTGCAGTGATTCCAGGTTGAGAGCTTCGAAGGCAAGTTAGAATGAAAATACACTTATGTGGAAGTAGATCTGTTGCTGACAGGTTTCAAAGTGAAACAGTCCAGATAACTGCTTTGTGTTTTAAAACAAACTTTCGCCGCATAGGAAGCGGCATAGCGGTGCAGGCGCAGCTTACTTCGCTACCGAGCCGCATTCCTACCTATGCGGTGCGGCTGAAAGTTTTAGCGAGTTCTAAGTTTTCCAAATGAATCCCGTTTTTCTCTTTCCTAGCACAAAGCCCCTCCAACATTTTCATTTCAAATAAGTATTACCCAAAGCATTCCTAATTTCTTCGCTCGAACGGAGCATAGAACCCAAGCCCGAGCTAGGCATATCAGCGCACTATTGACGTCCGAACGGCCGCTAAACATCAATTATCCCGCATTTAGTTGGCAACACCGCGGGGGGGGGGGCACAAGGGGGAGCGTGGGAGGGGGGCGGTAATGGCGCGGCGTCGGATGTCGCCGGGGGTGCGCGCCGATAACAAAATCACTAGAGAACGTGCATATCTGATGTGTGAAGTTAGTGGGGGGCGATGCGGTAGTTTCAAGCACGGAAGAGTTAAATAAGGTTGGAAAGGCCCTCGCTGCAATTTTGTACTAGGACCAGTGTCGCCGCTTGACTCCCACTATTTTAATTTCTACACATACGCAATACTATGTTTACAAATATTTCGCACACAACCAAATCACACACACATAAATCTCAGGGCAGATATTCGTTCGCCCACTAGCAATAAGTTCCCGTAGGCATAGACACTCAAACACGCATAAATGCAATAAAAATTTTCATACACGCTAGTGCTTGACAAAGCCGACATTCTTTGTCGATAAATTATCTGATGAATTTATGGGGAAAAATGAAACATTAGATAAATATTAAGAAATTATTTTATTTTATTTTGATTATACTAGGTACATATCACTGTCCTTGGAATAAAACATATTTATTAAGAAATTGGCGCTTACTATTAATTGCGAAAGAATTTTTCAAAACAAAGTGTAATTTCAAGTTAATATATTTTTCAATAATTGCTTTGGTGAGGTCTGTGACGTGGTTTGCTGTAGGGTATTGGCCAATTTGATGATAAATTATGTTTTTAAATATTTCACTCCCAACAAAGTGACGCATAATTTTTGTCACCAACATTTTTTTATTTATATTATGGAGAGTTTCCGTATAAATTTTGATAACAGATTCTGATATTTTACAGATCTGTATCAAATCTTTTGACGGGTATAACAGACCACCCTTATCTTTAGCAACTATAAATTTATGTTCTTCATTTATGCTATTGGACAATAGCGCTCCGATGCATATATCGCAATCTATTTTTTTAATTAAAATATGCGCTATGTATCCTGCAATATGGCTAATGATTTGATTGCTAAAATCTGAGATGGTATTGACAAAAGCGTTAATATCCTCTTCGTTATTATCATCATCATCATCATCATCATCATCTTCAACCGCAATCCTTCGTATGGATCTATTAATCCGTGCTACAGGAGATGATGCACAATCAAGAATTGAAATGTGTTCAAGCGCAGTACAATTTCCACTATCGAGAGCCTTTAACTCAATATGAACTAAAAGTTTTTTGTATGCAGCTTTAAACTGGCGGGCCGTGGGGTTATTATTGGCTCCACCATGTGACCTTATATTACCAAACAGCATTTCAAGGTGATCCTGGCTTACTTTGTAAAATGGCATAAAAATCAGAACTCCGGGACGTATTAACGTTTCATAAAAATGTTTAACAGCTGCAGCACATCCAATAAAACCATTGAAACCAGTCTTACGTAAACTTTTTGTCAAAAGAGTTCCTTCTTGTGTTCTCAACTCGGATAGGTATGTCGTCGCCATGTCTAGGTAACTAAGCAGCATTGCAGCGTTGGCTTCTGTTAGAGCTTTTTTGTAATTATATTCATAAGTGTTTCGGGAATTAAAAATGTCAAACATATTATTAATAATTCTTAAAAAACATGTTGTGCTTTCACTATTTTTGAATGAAGGCAGATTTAATTGGTCACGACAAAAGTCTATAGCGTCTGCAACACTTAGGCTGAACAATTGCGTTGCAAGCTTAACTTTCATCTTATTATTTTGAAAATTAACATGTTGGTAACGGAGCTTGTTCGCTAAATGAAAGTTCTCCTTCATTTGAAGGTTATTTAATGCCTCCAAAAATCGCCATTCTATGGTATTACCATCTTTATCTAAAAATGTATTATAACATTGAAAAGCATTACGGATTAATTTTATCATGTGTGATGGATCTAGCAGTACAACTACTGGATCATTCGTAGACGGGTTTGGAAAAGAAATGTTTATATCTTTGATTGAACAGTTTAAGCATTCCACCATTGCCATATTAGCAGCGCATCCATCAAAAGTTAGGGAAATTATTTTTATGCCTGTTTCTGCAATAAGTTCCAAACATTGTTTAATTAAGTCTGCACGCTGTCTTCCGTTAATTCCGTCAACTAAGAAATATGCAACGGGAACCTTAAAATTACAATTTATGCCTGTCACTAGAAATACCAGAGCCTCTTTGGCTATTCCTACATGGTCTCCTTCGACGCCACTGCCAATATCGACATGTCCAAGTAATTTTTTTCCGTCCCATTCTATACGACGGCGTATAGCCATTTCATCCAAGGAAAGGGCTGCAATAATGGGATATTTGGTGCTTTTCACTTTTATTTTTAAGGCGTCTATGGATTCTGAAGTAAAACCAGGATCTCCTCCCATATTTTGGTACCATTTTCGGAGCGTACGGCGATCCGGGAGGCATGTATCGAATGTTTTGCGTACATACTCGTAAGCCTTTGGGGAATAATAGTCAAGTGTTAGCGCAAAACTACGCAGAGCTGGAGTATATTTTTGCTTAGATGGCCCGCCAGTATTTTTTGCGATCATACGATTTGTCAGTTCTTGTACCTGTGAATAAAATTATAATCTTATACATAAAAATCGATTGTCAATCGTTAGTCTCGCTAAAACTTAAAAACGGCTGGATCGTTTTGAATTTTTTTTTTAGGTTTTGTTCGTCTGAATACAGGGAAGGTTCAATAACAAAAAAAAAATAGGAAGGAAGTGTTTGTAGGTAGGGTAGCCAGTTGACGGGAGAGAAGCCGCGGGGGACAACTAGTAATAAGAATAATCTTTATTATCTCTGCTATTTTTATAAGGCCTCGTCCAATATAAAACGTACCTTAACATTTATATTTTTGAGAACAGATATATCTTCGTCCTGCATCGAAAATTTTTCTTGAAGATCATTTAAAACATCTTGCATTTTATTGATTTTTTTTTTCAGTCTTCGGTTTTGTGCTTGTATTTTTCTTATCTTCAATCTCTGTTTCTTTATTAAAAAATCTTTATTGATAATTATTTTTTGTAGCTTTCTTTTCCTAGGAGTGGTTGCATTTGAAGGTGACATTAAGTTTTCCTACAAAAAAATGAAATATAAGCATAACTTAATCTCTGTATATAAAAAGTGTTATTATGACGGATATGACAGATTGATTAAAACCCATATTAAAGCAGAAGCAGAGCTAGAAGCCGGACATTAATCCTTAAAAAACAACTATGAAACGATTCTTGACCATTCTATAAAGGCATTTACTTACTTCAGTGTCTTTTCTTTTCAAAGATTTATCTTTTTTTGGTGTCAACAAAACTGAAGTTGAAGCCTGTGCTTGTAAATCCTATAATTAAAAATAGCATAAAATATCTTGAAAGAAGACTTTACAAGAGCGATTATAATTCAAGACAAAATAAAGGTATTAGGTAACCTGAGCGCCTTCGCAATTTTGCACACTGGTGTCAATATAACTGGGCTTTTTAAGCGTAACAGCATTGCAAGAATTAGTTGTCTGAAAAATAATGCAAGTCTTTACATGCCACTTACAGTTATACAGCAGAACTACTTATTTCAAAATTGAATTCTTTTTATAAAGCTGAATGCTTGCATGATAATGATTTACCGGATTGAAATATTAATCTAATCAATAAATAAATATGAAACTTAATTCCAACAAGTTAGCATTTTTTCAAAACTTACCAAAGAATTTGAACAAATCTGAACAATTTGTTCTCTTGGGATCGCCTCTGGTTTTAAGTACCTATGACCTGATTTTTTAATGATAAACTCATTTTCACTAAAATGTTTAGAGCAAATAGTACTCGTCTTTGTCGGCATCCAGTTTCCTCTACCTGTCACGTTAATCCATTGTTCCCTGGCGTTAGGTTCTTTAGGAAACCTAAAATTTATTGCTTATTTCAAATTCCTCAATTTAATTTTACTAAATGGTGTAAATAAAAGTTTTAAGAATATAAACGTAAATATTTAAATATAACAAAATAATACACATAATGCATACACTTAAATAAAAAATCAGAGATTTGTCCCTTTATAACATTCGGTAGGATTCATTCAATGATTAATATAATATTTAATTTACCTACTCAAAATACGTCTAAATAAAAATATACTATCATTTATCATTAATTAAATATAAAATAATCCAAAAATTATCTTTGTCAAACGTAAATATAGTCGAGAATTCTATCGATGATTTTATTTAACCACATGGTTACCTCACTATCGATAAACATGCGCCGTGCATCACAGCCAATCAGAGCAAAGGACGAAACGTCAACGGTTGAAGTGTAGAGAACGCAATGCATGCAGTACATTGTACGCGTACGTGGTCATTGTGTTGATTGAGCGAGTACATAGCGGGCAATGTATATTTTTTGTAAATTGTTGCAATAATGTTGTTAATGTTTGGTATTTCATAATGATCAGTATATTTTTATGTTTTTGACGAATAATATTGTAATTAAATGTTATTTTGGACTTACCGATGGAAAGATATACCTCCTCGCTTTATACTTGAGGTCTGACTTTTTGTCTTACATGCTATAATTGCACAACACGGCATTATTAGGCAGAGTTCCGTTCTCCGAAGTATTCCGACGCGCACTGAACGCGGTGAATGAATGAATCGGTCGAGTATGATTATCGAATCATAGTTGTGGCGCGCTTGCCCCGCCCACATTACCATTCCAACCTTATTTAACTCTTCCGTGGTTTCAAGCAAGTTTTCGTGTGACTAGCTGTGAACCGAGCCTTTGTATTTCTGTGGGAATTTCATATGTTCTGACACTTCTTCTTCCCAGCGAAAGCACTAGGAAGTGGTGAAGGGCAGGCGTTTTGGGGGACTGTCTTATGAAAAATGCTGATTCTCAGCCAAATTTGAATTAATGACTTTTGATTTTGATAATAACTTTTTGCTGTCCAATTTTGCGACGAAAAAAAAGTTTGTTTGTCTTTATATATAGATTAAAATTTTACGATGAATCCACAAGACAAATACAATAAAACAGAAATAGGTAAAGCATTGAGTTTTTCAGTATTATTATTATTTATCAATATAAAGAAAGGTAAAGGTCCCCCATTTATGTTTTAAAATCAGAATACGCCAACTAGGTACTTAAATAGGGATTTCCGGAGAGACTGCAACCTCCACAACGACGATGAAGCTACGAGTGCTACGACCGCTACGAGAATGCTACGACACTTGATTATACCTTGAACTTTAGACTTCGGTTACATTTTTTAAATCCTTTCGTAGATAATTACCGCAAATCATCTTAAACTACCACCTCTAACTCTTCACACCTCCCATACATTCGCCAATGCCCGAAATACAGTGCGGGCGACGCGTCGTAAATCGCGGCGCGGCTCGGTGTAGCTCGCCCGTCGCCGAGGCCGCGCCGAGAGCCTTTGTGTGGCCTCGGCGCGCAAAAACATACCTACACACACCCGTCGCCAGCGGCAAACGCGCTTAGGAATACGACACGTTCGCCGTCTTGCGACTGTAGGTATTAGAAGCGGTAAACATGTAGTCATGTACACTACATAGGTAGGTGCAATACGGACCGCATACAAATTCGATGCTTCGACTCGCGGTGGTAAACAACTCGGTAGGATACTTACTTACCTATTTTTGATTTTCATCAACAATCCGTGACGTATATCAACAATGTCAACGGCTTTTCGTTTTTACTTTTTGATTATTTACAATGATGTTATCTTATAAGTTACTAACTTCCGTCCGCGGCTTCGTCCGCGAGGTATGTCGATAAAAACTATCCCAATTTTATCGAAAGCCGTTCAGTGGTTTAGGCGTGAAAAGTTAACATACAGACAGACAGGCAGACAGAGTTACTTTCGAATTTATAATATTAGTATGGACTAGCGACCCGCCCCTGCTTCGCACAGTTTACACGACTTGACAGAACATAGAGATTTCTGAGCTATATCTAAGTTACGCGTAGACCTTTCAGAATAGTTGTATTTATGAAATATAATAGCGGGAAGCGATGAATGAAACGTTCTGCGATTCCGAGTGACAATTGATTTATTTACACATACCCACATATATTATACTTATTAACATACCCTACAAGAATAAATTCTCTAAATGAGGTTTAAAACCGCATCAACATCAGTTGCGTAGTTTAAAAGGACAACGCGGTCATACAGACCAGACACGAAAAGCGACTTTGTTTTATACTATTTAAAGATTAAAATCAAAATTGACATTATGAAAGCTAATAAATTAGCAAAACATGACCCGTAACCTCTATATTGCAACTTCCAACTTATACTTGCATAAGTATACAAGTAATAAGTATAAGTACTTAGTATGGCAGGAACATCCGACGCACAAACTGTTACCATGGATTCAATATATAATTCTGAACCCCCTGCGCTGAAATTGTTAGTCGGTTATTAAATCGGAAATTTACTGCGGGACTATTCTGTAAAAATCTCACCGTGAAAACTTAGGTGAAGTGAGCGTGGAGTGAGCTGTCAAGAGTGTCAATTCCTAGCAAAAACAAACTCACTTCACCTGAGTTTTCACGGTGAGATTTTTACAGAGTCGACCGGCAGTTCCATACATTTTGACGTAGGTATTACACTTTTCTATGAAACAGCTGTTTTTATTATTTTTGATAACCGACGACTTTCTACGCTAGAGGGACCTAATTCTGTGCTGAATTCATGGTTTCAATTTGCGCGACGATGTCCCGTCACCCTGTATAGGTACTACAGATGCGGATGAAATCGGCATTATCCGATCTACATATAAATCTAAGAAGAAAGGAGATTACCCTGTCTGGCATCTGCCCTGTCGTATACTGGGGGGGCTCTCAGTAAGAAAAGCAATGGTCAGGGCCTATTGTGAGAAAAGTAAACATTCAAGTCGGTGCAACTTTGGAACAAGTTCTCTCTCGTCGATAAAGCTGTTGATAATGACAACCCCATCACGGGAACGTCGTGATCCCATTGTCTATTATTATGAGTTGGTCGGTCAATAGTCTGGTAACTACGCTTTAGTTGGCTGGTTGTTCTGCAGTCCTCTCTGAGACTTCGATAGGTAAATAGCGACTTGGCAACAGAATACGTTTCACACATGAGCTTAAATAGGTATGCAACATTTATGGCTAACTGTAGCTTATGGGACAAGATTTATACAAGTTACAGACGATGGAATACAGCATTAACGGTAATGCGAATGCAATCCTAAACATAGAACTGATACTGTAAACAAGATCTATAGAACTTTCCTAGAACTATTTCATAATTATAGCCCATGACTTTATTTATTTATAACTATCAGCGCCCCGCGGTTTCACCCTCGTAAATGTCGATCCCGTGGGAATATCGGGATAAAAAGTAGCCTATATGTTAATCCAGGGTGTCAGCTACTTCCATTAAAAATTTTATCAAAATTGGTCCAGCCGTTTGAGCGTGAAGAAGTAACAAACATATAAACACACACACACACAAAGCTCCGCCTTTATAATATTACAGTGTGATATACTTATTTAACCATTTATGTACACACATAAGAAGAAAATAACAGAAAAATAGGTACACAGGTGATGCTTAATAAGACGACAATATGTAAAATCAACACCTCATGGAACTGCAGCGACATTTTACAATCCCAATAAAACCGTTAGCCAATGGCGTCAGTGGCCTTCCACACAATATTGACCATCTGGCCGGAAGATTCTCCCTTTCTAAAGGAGAACCATCTGGTTCCTTTCCTCCAAAAAGGCCACATTACTAATAATCAGTTCGCTACATCGCAAAACACCGTAATCCTAAAGAAAATATTATACACAGCATGCGCTGGAGACCAAACGAGAACTAAATAAAACGGTTCGTAGAGAGGACACACATCGTGTAATGTGTTGTAGGTGTTGTAACGCCTCATCGGACCGTGAAACTACCGCGAACACCGGTCTTTAACCGTCTGTCGGTACAACACAATATGCATATACCCATTTGCTGAGCTACGGTCAGGATAACCGCTCAATTGATGAACAGCATAACAGCCATCTTAAAAACTGCGTCGTAATTGCGCAACACACTCACAATCCCAATACCATTAATTTTGACAATTCATAAATATTCATTGCGTCATTTAGATTGTCAGCAAACTACTTTGTTCAAACATTTTAGAAGCAATCCATACTAACATTATAAATGCGAAAGTGTGTGTGTCCTCTTCACGCTTAAACCGCTGAACCGATTTAGATGTTTGGTATAGAGATATTTTGAGTCGCGGGAAAGGACATAGGATACTTTTTATCCCGATATTCTTACGGGATCGACACTTATGCGGGTGAAACCTTGGGGCGCAGTTAGTGGATTATAAATGTCCTTCAAAATCCTTTGAATTGTCATAGAAAGTTGGCAGTAGCAGGTCTGAAGGTCAGGATGTACTGGATGTACTTGTATTTATAAACACTACTCGTGGAACTAATTTTTATGCACCCCTTGAAGTTAAAGAGAGGTGTACTATCTTCGTTATAAAGTTAATGATAAAAGAAAAAGAAGAACAAATTATAGAATTCTACGAATGTAGGTATTCTTGTTAACTGTTCCAACGAACTAAGCTGCAATGAGGTAGTTTCCCTGTATATCAAAACGAGCTTATGAAGTCTCGTTCTGAGAATTTCCAATGAAAAATGCCAATAACAATTTACTCGACCCGCGGATTAGACCCTGGGAACCTTCGGTCAGCAATCGCTGCTCGCTCGCAAGCAACAATTAATTTTTCGAGATACCCAATACGAGATCTACCTATTTTGAAATAATTATGTAGGTACTATAGCTTCTGCCCGCGACTTAGTCTAGAATAAAATAGAATATTCTTTGTTATTTACTTACACCATAAAAATTACAGATATAAATGTAGAAGTTTTACATAGTGTGATACCATGGGCGGTCTTATTGCCTATTCGGCCATTCGGCATAATCGGTAAAGCTCCGCGTGTGACCTATGGGTCATGAAATAATAGAAAATCTAATACCAAAAACTGACGTTAAACCGACGTTTAACTTGACATGAACGTTACAGTTGTCGGAATAAAGTTCCAAATGCAGTAACTGGCGAAGGTTTGAACTTGAAGAAAGTTAGACGTCGTTTTGTAATGAAACGGAAATGGTTGTAGATGCAGGTCTACGGCAGACCTCATGGAAAGTGGTTACCATCTGCAACACCAAGAAGTTTGCTTATGCCTTACCAAACTTATAGACAGAACGCGTGTTGATCACCAGGCTGACTCACAGACAGGCGACTTCATCCCATTAGCTCCAGGAATTAATCAGGATGTTTACCTTCACTATAAATCAGTGGTTGATCATAAGGTTCTATCTATACATAACATCACGCCTCTAATCCTCGAATGGTTAAGCAGAGTGTACCTAAAGTTCACCCACATTTCGTCAGTTATGTTTAAGTCCTATGGTCATAGGGGGCGAGCCTCTTGTCATCAACCAGGCACAAATTCAACAAAACCCAATAACATATTACGCCACATGGGAATCGAATCCAGAACGCTTGCTACTAGTAGACTAACGAGGCAGTCATAAGTCTAATAATTATGTAATCACAACACAACCCTTTCGTGATAATAGGAGTAAAGTACAATTAAGTAAATACCTACATGTAGGAACATGGGTGGGTGTCAACGACATAGAGTTCGATGTCTATGGAGGATGACATAAGTGTTGGTTAACTATGGCATTTAGCGCTTCTGAAACTCGTAACGTGAACACTTTCACTACGCGAATTAGTACTATCACTCATTTGTGATACACACGGCAAGAATGTTATCTTGCAGTGTAAATACTATGGAAATATGAAGGTATGTAGATGTACGTAACCATGATATCAATAAGTTTTCTTCGGAAATAAAACCACTTTGATGACATATTTTTGTAGGCCGCTAAATAAATATTATGCTCATAATAAAACATTACTGCAAATCTACAATTTATTGCCACACCTGCCGCCCTTGAACCGACTTTACAAAAACCCATTACAGTGTTAAAAAGTTCCGACAACATATGACAACGCTAGCCTTCGACATACATAACATTACATAAATCACCGACAACTTCCAAGCCACGGAAGGAACAAGTACTACGCATAAAAATTAACTGCTACGTAGAACATAATCATAATAATCAAACGTAGCGAGCGCTACGAGACTTCGTAGCATATCAACGAGGCGAGCCCATCGCTTATCATCGCAACTTCTAGTTGTTTTTGTTTCATTTGTTTGTTCGCCGACCCACTGAAAAACATCGAAAGCGACTCGAGTCGCGGGAACTAGAGTAATTAGTTGGCAACTATTACTTGGTAGACGGGCGCGAGACGTTATTACGAGACAAAGTTCGTCACTTAGAAAAGTTGTGGAACACCACGATTGTGAGAAAACTTTCGTTCTGCGACCGCAAGTTGACGTCGGAAAAAGTTCCAATTTGGAGACGGCGATTTTTTCGCTGGGAAAGTTGATGCGTTAAAATTAATAATTAATCGAGTTAGTACATTGCGGGAGATAGGTGGGCCGGCGAGCGCGGCTCGAATGTCGAGGAGGCGGCAAGACCGCGGGGGGCGGCGGCGCCGGGGGGTGACGGACGGACACAAAGGAGAGGAGCGGCCGGCCGCGGACGCGAGCCGCGGCCCGGCGCCTTATCACCGGCCGCACACAGTCGCTCCGCGCGCGCCGCGACGCACGTCTCCGCGAACCGCGCTCTGCTCTCCGCACTCCGCTCAGTGACTTGTGATCAACTGATCAGTGAAACTGGAACTTGTGTGTACACGTGCCGCGCACTGCGCACCCGAGCTATATTTTTATTGGTTGGAGTCCTCCATTCACGGGCCGTTTATAATATCGCAATAACGGCTGGCCTGTCAAAAATTGTAAACACAGCACACGTGCCGCCGCCGGCTCGCAAGTAAGTTGCTAACTTTGTATTTCATTCGCTTATCACAGTGTTGCTAGGTTCCAACGTATCAAAGTGAGTGCAGGACGTTTTGTTCTTTGTGAGTGAAAAGTGGTCATTCAGTTTTATTTGAGGTTTGCAATAAATACTATTTAGTACTCAGGTAATAACTTTGTTATAAAAAAGCAATACAAATTCTTACTAACTCCTGAGCCCTAAAGTATAGTTTCGAGTCAGTCAGCCAGTTTGGAAAAAGTTGTAGCAAGTCGTAGCCCGTCGTAGCTCGTAGCAAAGACAGCTACAAAAATATTTCCCCGATTACGTGATAAGCTCTGACCGAATTGACACGTAGAAATAAATCCCGAAATTCACAGGAATTATTATTATTTGTGTCAATTTATTTAGTTCTGTGTGCGGTAAAAAATTATAAAAATAATACCCGCGTAAGCGATGGCAGGACGAAGTGGACAGATTGAGATTTTAATTAACTAGACAGAGCAAAACCGCCCAGTTTGTTTGAAATCGCGGGGCCTTTGAAAATTCCACTGCTGGGCAAAAGCATAAGTGGAATTGTAAAAGCTAGAATAGAATGAAATAGTTTGTTAATTGAGCTAAGTGTCATCTAAGTTAAGTGTAATTTATGCTATCTTAACTCAACCCAAAATCCAATGACAAAAACATTAATTCTGATATTTGTGACATATTCTATTGCAATATCCATAAAAATAAACAATACTATAAAACCTAGTACCAAAGTAACTAGTTCTATATTTAATTATAAATTTATAAAAGACAAACAAAATAGAATAGCCTACCTAGTTATGTATTTCTTTCTAACTCACCTTTAAAAACTCACTGAAAATATTTAAAAACTTTTCGTCATCCAAAGACCTCAACATCGCTTAAGATTTAAGATCAGTTAAATTGAGAACTTGAGAAAACGTGAAACTATCAATAATATGAAAAAGACTCTCTTGAAAAACGTTCATGTTCTTGTGGCAAAAGTTATGAAATTCAGAATAAGTTAAGTGTTTAAACTCAAGTAAAAGAGAAACTAAGATCGTAACAAATTTTATTATAACAGAAAACCAATCTTTTTAATAAAACCTACTTGGAAAATCCGATAGGTACTTATATATTTGTTAGCAATGATATGACATTTACTGTATAAAAAATAATTTGAAAATTACCAATCCTTCGTTACTGTTTTTTTCTTATTCTCTTACTGATTTCACGTGATAATTACCGTAATAATCAAGTATTTACTGACACTTACTACTTTCGAGTGACAAACTCTGTAATCAACTTTTCCATTTCGATACAAATAAACAGGCTAGGTAAACGTTCGGTCGCCTAACGCCATCTATCGGCGACCGACGGAGGCGCGCTAACCGCTCGCAAGGTCACCGTGTCAACGACCCGACAACTTTTGCCGCCTACTGTTGTCGTAGGTCATAATTTTATGTCTTCTTTTTGTTTATCTTTTCGTAACTTTATAGCTTCCCGCGTAAACGTTTTTGTTTATGGTAACAGTTGTAAACGTGTTTGCGGCCAGTTATATTTTCGTAATTTTATTGTAATAACATTAAGTGGTAACATTGTTGTTGTTTATTGTGCAACATTGCTATTGAAATGTATCGGGACTCCGTTCAAGTGCGTTGGTTGACACTCGACTTGTTTTTGTGTAAATAATGTCGTTATTTGTGCTGAATTCAAAGGCGTCTTGTAGTTTAATGTCTGTTTATTACTGCAACATTCTGGATAGCCCGTACGTAATACACCAAAATACTTAATTAAAACTGATGATAATTTAGTTTAGATCGTTATTTGTTTTTCTTTCTACCTTCTTTTTTACCATAAAGTACCGTCATCAAATATTGAAGTCAAAGTCATAGCATTATTTTCAATTAGTAGACTATCCTATCTACAGGCACTTCTGTAGAAGGTACCATTACAACATTCTTACCTACCTACTATGTTACTATAAAGACATGATGCAATATTATTTATAGGAAACCTTAGTAAACTTCAGCACGTTTTATAGCGATGCGTAAACAATACGTTGTTATTTCCAGTTAATTCATGCCTATTATAATTTTATCGAAATTCTAGGGAAACCTATACACGAGACGAATATTTATTCACCCAATTTTAACCAACAAACCTGAGTTGTATAACATTTATATGGATATTATTTAACGCGTATCGCACTTAGTCTGAACAATGGAATAACCGACCACTTTAGGAATTACCAGCCGCTAGACAATAACAAAAGTCAATAGAATAATCTATAACGTATGTTTTTGTTATAGCAGACGCGACGCCACAATGGCGACCAAGGGCAAACGTCCAATGCGTGCACTGACGCCCAGCGACAAGATCGAGGCCATCCAACGCGTCAACGACGGCGAGTCCAAGGCCTCGGTAGCGCGGGACATCGGCGTGCCCGAGTCCACGCTGCGGGGCTGGTGCAAGAACGAGGACAAGCTGCGTTACATGACATCTCGCCTCTCATCACCTGATACGGATAAAAGCAATGACGGCGAGCCGCCCGATAAGCGCGCGCGCACTGAGTCTCCTGCCGCGCCTCCTTCTCCTGTGGCCACCGGGCTTGACCTCTCGGCACCCGTCAGTGCAGCTCCCATAGTGCAGCAGCCCACACCGCCTATCGACGCACCAGTCGAACTCACCACCAAACGAGCTGTACCATCCCCAACATCCCACATCCCTCGTGAGCGCCGACCTGACCCCGGCGCCAGCGTCTCCATGAGTGCTATCAGCCCGCTGTCAGGCCTTCCTCACCTTCCTGGCCTCACACACTCGCACCTCGGCCTCAGCTTCAATGAGATCGCCACCAATCTAACTTTACTCGCTCAACTGAACCCTGGACTATCAGCGTTATCAGCTCAACCTGCTAGTCGCGCACTGCGCTCTGTTCGATCTCCAAAGCCTGCCCACAATGGCATGCATAACTTGCACGATGGCAAGCATCATCATCGCAGCAAGACTCATCACCACTCAGATCCGTACCGCACGAGTTTGTCAAAATCTAATCATCATAGCACTCACTCATCTGTAGTCAACCAACCAGTGGATGACACACTATGGTACTGGCTGAAGACACAGCAGGCAATGCTTGACTTATCGGCGCAGACGACAACGGCGCACCCCCTGCAGCTCGGGAAACCGAGTGAACCAACCATCCCGCCTAAACCGATTACCGCCGCTGCACCAATCAATACACATCTCGATTACAACAGGAACTCCTGGCTGTGGCAATATTACAAACAATTCGGTGGAGCCATGCCTCTGCCTGAAGACAAGCACAAATCCGCCTCACAGGTGCCAAAGGATAAATCAGCAGAAAATATTCTGTACTCACACCTTACGAAAGGGAAGATTGAGGAAGAGCGAGGAGTAATAACTAGTCCAGGGCATACACACGCACACAATGAGTCTGAGCCTCGCCGCACTCCCAGTGTGGAGCCGCGAGTGGCTGAGCCTGCCGCTAGTCCAGAGATCGGGACCGAGAACAAGGAGCCGACACCCGACAGGATCCACGAGTCAAGCCGAAGCCAGACCAAGGCGCGTACCGTGCTCGACAACCTGTTGTTCAACAACAGCAACCAGTCTGCGAGTGCGGAGACGCGGTCAGCGTCGCCGGCGAGTGGCGAGTGGGAGTCGGGCGCGGCCGATGCTCTGGAGCACGGCGACAAGTTCCTGGCGTGGCTGGAGGCGAGCGGCGACCCCAGCGTGACGCGCATGCACGTGCACCAGCTGCGTGCGCTGCTGCACAACCTGCGCGCGCGCCGCGCGCCCGCACCCGCGCACCCCGCGCACCCCGCCGACCAAGCCGCCCGCCGCAAGTAGACATCCCGCAAGGACTGCCACTCGCTACAGGGAATATTTCAATTATGTACATAGTTACGTTGTCGCCAGTAAGCGTTCACTTGTGATATGTGTAGCCAAATTTGCGTAATTTCTTTGTTCTAAAAGAAAAGCTATGCATTATTCTTTAGTTTGTAAGACTTTAGGCCGAGGCAGGCGAGCAGACGGGGGCCCGAGCACGCGCAGCTCCGGGCACCTGTCGGCCCGCGCGGCCTCGGTCGCCTGTTTCCGAGTCTATGTGAAACTTGATGGGTAGATAGTTATACCTGTTGTAAATTAAATGTTATATCTGCGTTTTCACTTACCGATGCACACAAAACTTGTTAAATAATTAGTTTAGATAGTACCGCTGTATGTTGCCATTTGACGATTACATTCCTAGTTGTACCCTTACTATAGTTTATAGTTGAATCCCTATGTTCTACCTCAAGTCAAACTAATACTAAGTCACGCACGGCGTCCTTTCAACCGTTCACTGAGTAGTAGTGTGTAGTGTGAGTGGCGTATGTGTGGCGTGGCTCAGCCGCGGCGCGTGGCGACACCTCCCGGCCGATACCAAATATTGAAAGGATGCGAATGTATTGTTGTGCCAATCGTAAGAACAAGGTAATATTGTTAAGATATAGATGACTCTATTGCGTTAGCTAGGCACTCGTTGTGTAATTGTTTTCTATTGCTCAGTATTTTATATATTATGTATTGGTAGACAACGTCGACGTGTCGACTCGGAATTGTATTATACGTTAACGTTAACAGTTAAGGACACTGTGATCAAAATTATAAATTATTGAGAGATTATTATTGTAAGTACATTCCTAATTAATAGAGTGTATTATCTTAATGTTATATAAGAGATTGTCCAATGGTGTAAGGTCGCGGTGGCACCCGGCCGCGACCATTCTATTAGGAAAAAAACGTTCAAAAATTGTGTCTCCTTCCCACAGAAGATAGAATTATTGATTTGCATTTCTTGTTAATATTAGCTTCACTGAAAAATTATTCGAGAGATGATATTTTGTACAAAATTAAAAAATTGGATTATAAATTCTCTTTTCACGACTTGTGATCTCGAAAATGTTGAATGATTAAACTTGATTGACCTTACATTGGAACTGTTTTATTTCCCCTGGTGATGTTATGTATTATAAACTAACAGGATATACCTACTTTAAACAACTGATATATTGAAGAACTCAACACTTTTATTTAGAAGACTCATTTATTGAAACCGGCTGAGATCTACGTAACAAAGCCTCAGAAGAAAATGACAGCGGAGAACCTGTAGAACTACTGGGGACTTAAAAAGGCCACTTTGGCAGAATCATAAAAGGATAACTTAATGGACAGTTAAGTGTTAAGTTAATCGTATCAAATCCCATTGTTGAAGCATTTTTCAGTTATTATAATAGGGTTCCGTACCAAAATGGTAAAACGGAACCCTTACGGTAAGACTCAGTTGTCGGTGTGTCTGTCTGTCTGTCACAGCTGTTTTTTTTTTGTCTGTGCTAAAATACCAATCAATCCACTCCAAATCCAATCTCAATATCTTTGGTTATACCTACCTACGAAAAGCAGCGAAAAAAAGAAAAACACGGACTGTCTTCGCCATATTATGATTCATAATGTTATCCTTTTATGATTCTCCAAAGCGGCCTTTTTAGGCCCCCTGTTAATAGTCTTGCTTGATTTAGTACCTAATAGCCAAGAGAAGGGGCGAATATCAAAAATAAATTGAAAAATCTAAATTAAGTAAGTAAGTTCCATCCATCCATCGTTTCTTTGGTCTTCCCATACTCTTATAGCCTTCGACATCCATAGTCAAAACTCCATCCATACTCAAAACTTTTAGGACAGTTATGAAAAAAAAATCCTGTTCAGCATCTTTTGACCGCGTAGGTAGGTATTGCACTTCTATGAAACATCAGATTTTTTTTTATAACCGATGCAATATTTCTACCCCGCCTAGATTCGTGTGCTGAATTCATGATTACAATTTGCGCGTCGATGTCACTGCCACCCTGTGTGCACTTGTCTGTCTGTCTACCTGTCTATCAAAGGTATTTTTATTCGAAACTACGTGACTAGTTTCTGAAGCGAAAAGTAACTACATGATCAAAGTTTTACACTTTTGCTGCTGTAATGTGTTGTGTTACTCCAAGCGACACCTATGAAGTCACCATAAGGTAGAACCGTTTAAAATATTGTTTACTAACTCTGCTTGGTTGCAATTGCAAAGAACGAGTTTGAGTCAACTTTCATATAAGTAACGCCATCTATCGGCGAGTGGACATATTAAAATTTACATTGATAAAATTATGGTAGGCAAGTATTCCCGTATTTCGTTAGATTTCGTGCATTAAAAAATTATAATCTATTACTCACATGTAACATGGGCTTGGTTAAGGGCTCGTAGTCAAAGTAATCCGCAACCAAAGCTGTGATCCCCTGCCAGTCGGTTGTAGATTCAAAACAGAGTTTGGTCGGCCTTATTGAAGTACACACCATTTTCTGATAGTAATAAAAATACTCGTTACGCGTGTATTTTATGAAGGAAACTAGCATGACATCTAGCGTTAATTTATAAAAGTAGGTGCCCACCTGCAAACCACACTCGTTTGGAACCTGCAGTAATATAGGTTTCCGCATGCGAAAGTGAAAATGGTACTGGCGGCGGAAGTTCTCTGCATATGCCAAAAGCAAGCGCTCTTTCGTACTATTTGTGTAATAACTTGGAGGAAAACATGTCCTAGTTTCGAATACCGGCTCATTAATCTCTGGCCAGCACATGTTCACAACACCGAGTTCATAAATCGCATTATTTAGCGAAGGTATGGTTAGCGGCTCCGAGACTACTTTAAGTCCAAATATTTTCGGAGGTATTTCCACAAAGTCAAAAACCTCAAACGGTTGCTCAAAAATCTCACTTGGTACATTTTCGTTAAGTTCTTCCACTGTATCTAGTTGTTGCTGACCAGGAAGTTCTTGATCTGTTACTTTCTGCTCCGAAGGAGCTTGGTCTTTCGAGGGTGGCGGAGCGGAACTCATTTTCTGGAATAGCTATAGTTTATCATAAAAATCTAATCAACTCTTAACTCAATATTGAATTAAATCACAACTGTTGATAAGTGGATTTTTTGGATAAAAATAACTTCTCAGGTACCTATTTTCTACTTATAGTTTTGACATTTTGAGATAACAATTTTCAGGATTTCAGTTTCTAAGCAAACTTTTTGATCGCTTGGAAACTGAAAGTAGACATTAACATTAGCAATAACTAAACGTAGATCATCCCCAGTTCCCCACTGATTTACATATTTCTTGTAAATGCTTAATAAATATAAACGATAAGGTAGAATAGAATTACACATAAATTACATAACTTACTTACACTTTCGTTTATCAATCGTTTGAAACAACTTTAAAACGAAAGTGCAATGACAGAAACGCCTCGTTTCTGAACGCCTAAAAAAAGACACCGACTCGTCAAAGATTAAATGACATATGACAATGACAACGTCAAATGTCAGTCAAAGTAAAAAGTATCGAATTGATTGATTCCTTTTCTCTTTCGACTTCATTCTTGATTTACACTTACAAAAACTCAAATAATTATTATAAAAACAAAACGCCTATGTTTTTAGTACTCTCCCAATAAATATTTTCGATAAATGAATATTCAAATAATCATATTCTAGTGCATAACGAGTTCATAACAGTAGGCAACTGTGGTGTGAAGTGGACTTTGACTTGCTTAATAGTCGTAAAATCCTGATTGAATCAATCTTATCAGTTGTGTAGAAGGTAAAAGGTCTTTCAGTAGTCGTGCAGCGTTAAGCGTATTCAATATGGGTAACAAATCATCTCTGCTGCTACGGGAAGAAGAAATAGCTCAATTGCAGGAGGAAACTGGGTGTAAGTTATTGTTTTTTTTCTATCTATTGAAGAAAATGTAGTCTCTTTCGAACTCCATTTCATTCATACATTGTAAATTTGTAACACAATAATTTGGTGCACCATGCAATAGTGTATGTTATGACCTAGTATGCTAAATGTATTAATGCTTAATAAATACCTATAGTAGGTATTTTGTGGCAAAGATGCAAATAAGCATGACAGAAATGCAAAGTTTATTATATGATTATTTAATTTTGTTCTTTAGCAAATCATTCTCTATCTTGGTTTACCATTTTTCAATATGTAGAACAGTGTCAAAGGTTGTATTGTATTTGTGTGTTGTCTACAAACAAAAACAGTACATAATGAATAGAAAATTTCAAACATGTTGACCAAATTGAGGTTAATAAAAACCAGCTGATATACATACACTTCATTGTTTTTTACCTATTTCTCATTAGGCTTGATAATCTCATCCATTCAGTTAGTAATTCTGAGAAGTAAGAAAGTTTACGTTTGAATTTTATTAAGAGTAGCATTTCATACAAACTTTAAGCCCTGGTTTTTCGAAATTAATGAACTGATTTTAATGAAACTTCATACACATAAGCAGGATACAAAGGTCTAAAAAGTTAGTAGAGCACCTTTTCGTTATGTCTTATTTAAAAAGAGGTAACTGGAAATCTGTTTATAAGAAAAAAAATCGGTCTAATTTGGCTGTAACACTATTTTTCGAAAATGTTCTCCTGCTATGCTAATGTATCCTGCTTATGCGTATGAACTTTCAATTGGTTCAGTAATTTCGAAAAATCAGGGCATGAAATTTGTATGAAATACCGTACGGCATAAACACTCTCAATAGGAAGGCCTATTAAATCTAAAGTTCGACTTCTCATGGTCACTCTTTCAACAATGTATGAGAAATAATGTTATTTTCCAAAGTCCCTTTGTTCACAGCAATTCTTTATTTTGTCTTTATTGTGTATTCATTGTCTTATCTAAATAGAGTCAGCCCAGAATTTGGGTCTGACTGCACCTTCAGTAGTGTCCGTCAGTTCCTGTAACGTGCAGGCAACACGACATGCTGAACACATATTAAGTGCCCTTGTGTTAGTTGCGACAGCATCACATTTACACTCCAAGGCGAAGTCATCTGTGAATCTTCACCTGTTATCCTTGCTTCAGCCTAATGTTTATTTTGTTCTACATTCTCATCAGTCACACCAAACCAAATCGAGAGGCTGTACTCCCGCTTCACCTCACTAGACAAGAATGACTGCGGCACGTTAGCCCGAGAGGATTTCTTGCGGATCCCCGAGCTAGCAATCAACCCACTGAGCGAGCGTATTGTCCACTCGTTCTTTGCCGAGAGCCACGATGATCGAGTGAACTTCCTGCAGTTCATGAGGGTGCTGGCACATTTCCGGCCCATCAGGAAGAATAGGGAGAACAAGCTTAATAGCAGAGATGAAAAGTTGAGATGTAAGTATAAAGATAGCAGTTGGAGATTCCAATTCTGGATTATGCTCATCTTAAAACATAACTTGTCCTTATAATGTCATTATTTTTGTAATTATGTGTACTTACAATAAGATGGATTAATACTAATATTATAAATTCAAAAGTAACTCTGTCTGTCTGTCTGTCTGTATGTATGTTACTTTGTCACGTCTAAACCACTGAACCAATTTCGATAAAATTTGGCAGAGAGATAGATTGCATCCCGGGGAAGGACATAGGATAGTTTTTATCGACATACCTCGCAGGCGAAGGCGCGGGCGGAAGCTAGTCTGTTAGAGATCAAATATTTTTACGTGCAACATAAGACAAAACAATTATGCACCTCTATTGAATCCAATCATCTGTCTGATAACAATATTTTTATCTCACGAAGGGACGCGCGGTTTACTTGTGGTAACTAAGTGTACAGTCACGAGCAAAAGTATGTATACACTTGGCTTTATTCAGTCGATTTTCTCCTTTATTTTTTAATGAAATTTTATATTAGTAGGAATATAGTATTTTCGAACCCATAGGTATATGAAAAGTGTCGTATTTCAACGTTTCATTCGTTATTTTGTGAAAAAATCTCAATTTAAAGTTGCCAAGTGTTGACATATTGGTGCTCGTGACTGTACAAGCACGATGTGAATGTGTGCGTGAGGACGAGTAGCGTCAGCACATAACTCCTGCGCTTACACACATTCAAAGCGTGTTTCGCAGCTTCGTGACTCGTGAGATAAGAATACTGAACAATGTTGACAATAACAACCAAGTCTATGTTTGAGTTCCCCCATGTTGAATTGCTGAAAGCTAACTAATCTTATATTGGCAGATGGTTTGCAAGTAATTTTAGTTAGTCTGAATTCCCTGTTGCGCAATTACACAGCTGTTCGAAGACCTCCATATAAGTTAGTAGTAGAGCGGGCTATGCTGGGTGCAGGACGAAATGCGCTCGCGCCGCCGATTGTGTCAACTAACTAAAGATCACACGATGTGCCTGTAACACACTTTGAATCACAATCATTTTGAAAGATATTATAAAGTTAATCCATTGCTTCATAATGTTCGAAAAATTTGCTGCTCAACAACGTAAATAAAGCAATGAATGATGATGATGAACTGCCAAAATGAAAGCCATTACCCCGCCAGCGCTGGCATTCCGTTTTATTTTCATGAAAAATAACTTTTGCCCCCAAAACATAACTAAAGATTTATATTTCCAGTTGCCTTTTCAATGTATGACCTGGACAATGATGGCATGATCTCGAGGGATGAGCTACTGGCCATACTGCACATGATGGTCGGAGCTAATATCAGGTAACTTTCGCTTTATCTATACAAAGGTCCTGCCTTGCTCCTGCGTGCATGCCTCATCCGCATGCGCGATGCATGAGCTTAGCGCGTGTGATGCACCCGGAAACTCCACGTCCCGCATGCTTGTGGCTTGTATGATATGAAAAGTATTGAAAATATCTATGCACAGCTATATAAAGATATACATAACCAGTATAAGCTGACTTCTGATTAAACGAAAAACCTATACAATACGAGGTCAGCTAAAATTGGAAATGTATCTATCCGTATATACGAAACGATAGGATGTGGGCGGCGCGCATGCGGGCCAGACACACACGCGGACACATATCCGCACTATAGGAATAAAAAGTAATTTAAAAAAATTAAACCGACTTCAAAAAGAAATTAACTCAAAATTATGAAATAACTTTAATTTCGGAAGTCGGTGTCTTGGGATCTGTATTTTAGTTTTATGCCACCGACTTCCGAAATTAAAGTTATTTCATAATTTTGAGTTAATTTCTTTTTGAAGTCGGTTTAATTTTTTTAAATTACTTTTTATTTCGTAATTTTTAGTTTTTGCACTAGTATTTGACCAAGGTTTTGAGATGTTTTCCCTTTGACACTACACCCGTAGCTCTTATCAATAAGCCAGGCCGTCACACTTACACGTATTAGTCCATATCTTGAAAATTACTGAATCGATCTTGATGAAACTTGCACTGTTCCCTAAGTTGAAGAAAATGTAAGCCAATAAAAAAAAATGGTCACGATCCGATTATTAGTTCCGGAGATATGCGTGGACAAACATACATACATACATACATACATACATACATACATACATACATACATACATACGTCTATGAAATTTTGTATATTTGTTTGGAAGCCCTAATAGATCATCATATGTGAATATAATGCAATTCCAATAATATTACATACATACTGTTACGAGCTTCGGGTTCGTGACAATAAAAACTGCCGATTTAATAACCAAAAATAACAATTTATTTTACAACACTAATTACAACTCAAAACACTAATTAAAAGAACACAATCACACTATTGATCACTCTTAATTCGCACTTGAAGATCGCTTAGATGTTTTCGCTCTTGTCGCTTTATCCAAGCTGTGTCGGTCGTCGCGCATCCCGGCCTTATATAGTGCCGCAGATAGTTCGAGAACCTTCCATTGTAGAAACATCTAGAATGTTCGAGTACATACCGGCCCCGACCGACTAGGTGTCGATAGTTCGAGAAAGTTCTACAAAGTTCTAGTATCGAATTTTCTAGAACGATCGTGACTCGACTAGTTCTGCTACTCGATACTAGATGGCGCTAGTGGTACCTAATGTCACCATGCACCAGGCATTAATTGTGGCGCGCAACACTGCCCCCTCCTAAGACATGCTCGTCCCGAGCATTATCAGCCCCATAATAACGCGCCAGTCGGTCCACATGGACGATCTTAGGAGTACCTCTTGTACCTTTCTGTATCCGGTAGGTTACGTCATTGATCTTTGTCACAATCCGGTACGGTCCGTCCCATTTAGCTTGAAGCTTAGGAGATTTCCCTTTGCTGCGGACTGGATTGTGCAACCACACTAGTGAACCTTCGTCGAACCCTTTATTGTTCATTTTGCGGTCATAACGGGTTTTCATCTTTTCAGACATTTGCTGGCCCGATTGTCTGACGTGCTCATAAATGTCATTCATTTTGTTCCGCAAGTCATTCGCATAATCGGTTATACTGCGTGGGGCATCAGGTGGTGTTCCGGTGATCAGGTCTGCAGGCAGCCGTAATTCTCTTCCAAAGTTTGCGAAAGCTGGTGTCACCGATGTACTTTCGTGAACAGCACTTCGATATGACAACAAAAACGGTTGTATGTGCTTGTCCCAATCTCGTTGCCGATTTTCCACAACTTTGGCTAGGTACCTCTCCAATGTCTGATTAAATCGTTCCACCATTCCATCCGATTGTGGGTGGTAAGAAGTTGTTCTCGTTTTATGAGTACCCATTACTCGGCAAGTTTCCTGAAATATTTGGGACTCAAAATTCCTTCCCTGATCGCTGTGAATCTCCAAGGGTACTCCAAAACGGCAGAAGACTTCATGGACTAATCTGTCTGCAACTGTCGAAGCTTCTTGATTTGGAATGGCGAAGACTTCCGGCCACTTAGTGAAGTAATCCATCACAACCATAAAATACTTGTTACCACATTCACTTTCCGGAAACGGCCCCGCAACGTCAAGGGCTATCCTCTCCCATGGTGCACCAACATTGTACAATTTCAATGCACCTCTACTACGAGTCTGAGGTCCCTTTACAGCTGCACAACTTGTACATTTGCGACACCAGTCCTCGACATCGTCCCGACAGTGGACCCAGTAAAACCGTTCTCGAATCTTCAGAAGAGTCCGTTTTACTCCCAGATGACCTCCTGAACAACCATTATGGTACAGCTGTAGAACATCCGTTACTTGAGCTTTAGGGACCACCATTTGTAAATGACAGCTGTTTCCCCGAGCATTTTCCCATTTACGGCACAGGACTCCATCCTGCATCACCAAGCTGTCCCATTGGGCCCAATAGCTTTTTGTGATCGAACTCATCGCTGAGACGTCGCTCCACCTGGGCTTAGGAGCTCTGGCCTTCATCCACTCCAGAATCGGCTTGATGTCCGAATCTTCCTGCTGTGCACGTTGTAGGATTTCCTTCCACTCGTTGCTGAGGTCTGTCCTGAGCATCCTCACAGGTACCACTTCCTTACCCTCTTGCCTAGTACCATGCTTGCGGTCTTCAGGACAAGGTCTTCTTAAAAATGCATCTGTGTTGCCATGAGGTTTCCCGCTGCGATGTTTGACCACAAAGTCGTATTCCTGCTGCTGCTGGGCGGTGCTGTTAGCCGCACTTCTCTCTGGAGACCAGACATCATCCCTTTCTGCAGTTCGCTTAGGGCAACTGGATCGAAGGTGGCCCTTGTCCCCACAGCCGTAGCACCTAGGGCTGTACCTTCTATTACGATCGCGAACTGTAGCCGCTACAACCTCCCTGACGCGATGAGAACGATGATCCTGCCGCACAGCTTCCACCTCCAGTGCATGGGCCAATGCGTCCTTAAGCGTCCCGTGGTGCCCGAGCCTCACAGCAGCTCTCACTTCAAGGTCGCGTATGCCGTCGATGAATGCCTGCACCAGGTTCCCATCAATAAGCGCAGGTACGGACTGGTAAGCTTTACGAACCAGCTTCTCCACTTCAAGGGCCCACTGCTGCAGGTTTTCGTTACTGCGTTGCACGCGATCCTTGAGCTGCGCACGAAACACGTGTTCCAGGTGAGCGTCGCCATACCGAGCCTCCAATGCCTCAAGGAGCTGCTCGTAAGTCACTTCCTTACCGAGAGCTTCCAGAACAGATAAGGCCTGGTCGCGCAGGCCTAGGGTGAGGGCAGTCATGGCCTGATTTTTATTCCACCCGTTCGCCTTCATGACAGCCTCAAACTGAATTTTGTAGGCCGACCAGGAAGAAGTTCCGTCGAAAGGTGGCACTTTGAATCCACGTAGCGAAGGTGTTGTAGCTACGGGAGCTGCGATTCCATCCCCAAGTTTAAGGTTACCCAACTCCTGCTTCACATCAGCAATGACGTCATTAAACTTGCTGATCTGAGTTTCAGCTTCTGACAGGCGGTTGTCATGCCGGGCAACCTTCTCCTTCACCTCCTTCATGTCTTTCCCGAAGGTTGCGTGAAGGTCCTTCATGAGGAACATTTGCTCTTCCTGGCGGCGCACCTGCTCCTCCTTATCCCGTTTGAGCTGTTCTTCCAATCGATGGGCCTGTTCCTCTTGTCGGCGAGCCTGTTCCTCCTTATCACGCTGGAGCTGTTCTTCCAGCCGACGAGCCTGTTCCTCCTGTCGGAGAGCCTGTTCCTCCTGTCGGCGAGCCTGTTCCTCTTGTCGACGGGACTGCTCCTGCAGCATCATCATCAGGGCAGCAAAGTCTGGTGCTGATGATGCTGGAGCAGCTGTGGACGGGCCCTCCGTGGTCGGTAGCTGGCCTTCCGACCTCTGTGGCGTTGCTCCACCGAATCTCCTCTGGTCCGTCTCTTGCTGACGTTGAGTCCGGGTACGGATACCCTCCGTGTCGTCTTTGGGTAAAACCGGCATAATCCCACTTCTGACACCAATTGTTACGAGCTTCGGGTTCGTGACAATAAAAACTGCCGATTTAATAACCAAAAATAACAATTTATTTTACAACACTAATTACAACTCAAAACACTAATTAAAAGAACACAATCACACTATTGATCACTCTTAATTCGCACTTGAAGATCGCTTAGATGTTTTCGCTCTTGTCGCTTTATCCAAGCTGTGTCGGTCGTCGCGCATCCCGGCCTTATATAGTGCCGCAGATAGTTCGAGAACCTTCCATTGTAGAAACATCTAGAATGTTCGAGTACATACCGGCCCCGACCGACTAGGTGTCGATAGTTCGAGAAAGTTCTACAAAGTTCTAGTATCGAATTTTCTAGAACGATCGTGACTCGACTAGTTCTGCTACTCGATACTAGATGGCGCTAGTGGTACCTAATGTCACCATGCACCAGGCATTAATTGTGGCGCGCAACAATACGTATCGAATTGATAACCTCCTTTTTTTTTTGAAGTCGGTAAAAAGGCTCTTAAGGTAGGCGCCACTTAGGTAGGTGCTGAATTTTATAGATTTAGTAAGAAATCACTAGGGGTTCTGCTGAGCAGCTGAGCTCGGTATGCAGCGGAAATTCCTGTTAATTCATTTTCATAGGTACTATATAATTTCTTATTCATACTTATTAGAATTAATCAGGTATTTCAATGAGGTAACTACCGACTTTAGAAAAAAAAAATGGATTTCGCTGGTTTCTCCTATTTTGGTGGGAACCCAAAGTAATTAGTGCATATTTTATTTAACAAAAAGTAAAAGTATTACATTTACGATAATTAATGTTGGATAATAATCCTTTGCAATGATAACATTGATTAATTTGTTTAACATTGATTAGTTTTAGTATTTTATTGCTTCGTATAATCGGATTATAACGTGTTTACGATTAAGATAAGATATATGAACGAAGTATACTGGCCTAGTATGCTGCACTTTAAATTAATCATTTCAATCACTAATAAACGTTGTATAGCGTCCGTATAGTTACACAACTCTTTGTCTTCTTCTTTCGAAAGTCAAATTACTGACGACTGAAAGAGAGAAATCGGTGTGTAACTATTCATCTGATATAGATAATACGTTTATTACTAAAGGGGTTAATAAAAACAGATAGATAATTAGAATTACATAACATATGAACTTAAATTTTCACGCATAACTATACTTCGCAATAGGGTTACCGAGCAACGTAGGATCGGAAAATGTAATAATTGAAATTAAACCTTACACCTGTAGCAATAAAGGCCCGTCGTAACATAATTCATTACATAAATGAAGTAACAAAACCATTAGTAGTCACGTGTGACCTTAGATATAAGCCGTGACCTGATGACACATACTCAGCGGATAAACATACTGAGATTAGCTGATAAAAACAGAAACCTTCCCTATTCAAATAATTGCGATTTTATTTAAGTTCCTTCGTATAACTCACCGCCTTGTTATGAGCACTTAAATTCGTTCTACGTGTGGAATCCTGCTTTAGGATAGGCATCCTAAAGCAGGATTCCACACGTAGAACGAATCCGGCGTTTGTCAGAGTCTTACTAAAACCACACGGTCCAACCTCACTAGTTTCTAAAATATGATTGACGTGTAAAAATGTTTGATAATTTATCATTTCGGATTCCTCCTATGGCAAGAGGGTCGGTAGTCGCCGGCAAATTAATCCGCACCCCCAGAAAGCCCTAAGTTCGAAATATCTTCGTGAAAGCCCCATCTCAAGCTGACAAAAGCCCTTACTAAAAATGTTGCATTAATTCCAGCGAAGAGCAACTCACAAGCATAGCCGAACGCACAATCCTGGAAGCTGACACCAACAACGACCAGATGATCTGTTTCGAGGAGTTCTGCCACGCCCTGGAGCGGACAGATGTTGAGCAGAAGATGTCCATCCGTTTCCTCAACTGACCTCCGCACTCCTGAACCGAATACATTAAGTACATACTGATGTTTTTGCTGGCCCTCATCATGTACGGGCTCTTCAATAAGAAATGATGCCGTAAAGGTATAAACAATGCTTAATATTGTGTATATGAGTGATTAGTTAAGTGTTTTGCAGTTTTAGTTTAGTTTTTTAAGAGATTCTTTTATGCGGAAAATGTAAGGTGGTTTTTTTTTTTTCATATAGTCAGTTTAATAAGTAATACATGTGATATTTATGTATTTATAGCATCACAAAATGTTAGCACATTACATAATATATTAAAAAATAATAATATATTAAATTCGCCAATAGGCCTACTTTATACAAGCGCGGATTCACCGTTACGCGTTGTGGGCACGATGGACATGCCCAAATTAACAGACTTGTTTCACTTTGAGATCGATAGGCTGATGATATTATATCCTATATTATGCCTTAATAAAATACAATGAATCGTGCGTAAAATCTTGTAAACATCACAACATTGTAACATATGGTATATTTTGTAAACACCTCCTTTGAAGGAAAGTACTATATCGATCATGAGCGAGTTCATACTGCGACTCGCACTTGGCCAATTTTCGGGTGGTTGTGACCACAGAGTACTTTTTGATAGACTGAAAGCTGTGACCACAACCTATTTTGAGGACTGGATCCGCGCCTGACTTTATAAGTTAGTTTTCGTCAAAATCTTGTCAAAAATGTAAGGAAATTAGAGGTATTTTAACAGATTGAGACAGATCAGATTGTGAACGTTCATAAAATTATGAGAATTACCCCCTCTAAAGTTAAGAAGTATATTATCAATTTAATACACTTTTTGAAGCAACAATTGAGTTTGAGCCAAAATTACGACCTCGTAAAAAGTAGGCCCATTGTTCTCGGCGCGTCAAGAGAATGTGATGTTCTTTTTACTTTCTCGTGATTGGTTTAGTATTGACAATGACTTGTGATAACAGGGATGTATGTAATGATATAAGCTATTGGAAAGTATTCTAGGATTACAGGTAAAAACCAAAACCCTATGGCCGCATGAAGTTAAAATCTTTTAGAAGAACTAGTACCCCGATTCCTGTAAGACTCCCTTATTCATTACCTAATGTTTTAGAAGTTCCTTGACCTGCCGCCGCCGCCGCGCCGTCTGGAATCGTTTCCCAGGTACCGAAATAACAAGAACCGGTAATGATCTGTACTTTTGGTACCGGTTCCAAGCCCTGATAGTGACTTAAGTTGTCTTATCGCCTTTCGCCTCGGCATCAAACAGGCGTCAACCTAACGTAAGCACGAAACCAAAGCGGATCGAAAACTGATGATGATACGTCGGCTCGGCTACGGCTAGGCGACGCCCCGCTTACGGCTCGCCGACCGCTGGTTGATGGTGGGGGACGACGAGCCGTAAGCGTGGGGACCGCGGTTCGTGACTTTCGTGAGCTTGTCCCGAGGCGAGACGATTATGTTACGATTCCGATTAGTGTGCGTTGCAGTAGGGAGTTTCATACAAAGAATACTGAACGGCTCTAGTTAATACGGTGCCGATCCCTTTCCGGTTTGATACGTATGCTATGACCTTTAACCTGAATAGTAACTGCAGAAAAGATAGGTGAATCTTAGGCGTAGGGAAGTCAATTTTATATACTAATGAATAAGGGAGTTATTTAACATAGTGTTTAACGGTTTATCTAGAAAAGTAGATAGTACTGTTCGCACTTTAATGTTACGCATTTATAAACTACGAATAGACTTGATGACAGCACATACATAGATGTTCTCAAACTGAGCAGCATTTACGTCCAATAGTAGATGGAAACTTTTGAAAATAGTTATTTAGATACAGTTATAAATAGTCACTGAAATGTGTAGGAATCGTAGCCGTTGATGCTAGTTTCTCTGTCGATCCCCAAAGAGAGTATATCGTGATGTATATTGTATATTAACAATTTTTTAGTTAAATGTTATTGGGTTAAATTATGAATTTTGTTTACTTGTAAGTTTATATTGAATTTGCCACCTGTTTTATAAAAAAAATGTTTCTAATATTCCTGTTTTTTACGGATAAAAGAGCTATATGTATAAAAGGTTTATTTATTTTACGTGTATGTAGGTAAATTATGTTTTAATTTAAAAGTTATATGTATTTAGTGTTAAAGTTGGTGTCTAGAAATTAGGAATAAATATTTTTTGTACAAAATGTTGTATCATTGTGTATAAGCCCAGAAGGATTCTGTTCTTTTTTTTTTCAGTTATCTATGTTGTCCCACTGCTGGGCAAATGTCTCTCCATATTTTACACTTTTCTTTATGCTGTCTTCTCCGTCCAATCGGTTAGGGACGAGTCCAAATCATCAGGCTATAGTCCGCGCGGAACTAGTTTGCCGCGCCTTAGGTATGTGAGCGGAGGGGCGGGGGCGCTTTGTCATTACTCAGTACGTGCGTTGCGAACAATAGGCAACCCTGCCGCCCTCACCTCTTCCCCACCTAAGGCGCGGCCAATTAGTTCCGCGCGGACTATAGCGTTTTAGCCCTGCCTCTGTGACGACGTCGCAACCGATTCTAGTTCCAATTTTTAACAAAACTGACCAGTAAGATATTTTTTTAAATTCTTCCAATGGGGGATATAATGGTATAAGAGACAAAATAAAGACTTTCCAATTCTTATAAAACAAACAAGGCTAAGTATTTCATAAACATTTTTAATTTCATAATATAATTTACATTGTATTGTAGAAAATTATTTTAACTTAATTGCAAAAACAATTTGGAACAATGCGATATACAAATTCAGAACTGATACTATTAGGACTACACCTGTGTATAGCTACATATTATAAAATAAAATGAATAAGATACTAAATCATAAGATACACAAGCCCAGTACAAACTATTACAAACCCAAACTGAAGATGATAATAAAAACGCCCGAAATTATCGATCGCCGTAATATAATACTGTGATGGTGAAAATAATGAAGTTCTATCATCAACCAAGCCATTAGCATTCTACCAGTTTATCCAAGCGGCCCCCAGGTAATATTAGAAATATCGTTAAAATAAATGAATAGCTTTTTTTCGAGACTCTTCGAAACACAAGAGACAGCATCATATTGTAGTCTTTGCACAAGAGAGCCACGAGCAACAGATGATAAATACCTAGTTTCTAAATTAAGAATTTCAAATTGGGAATTGCTCAAACTCTACTTTAGCATAACCTAAGGTGACTACTACAATGTAGCCCATGAAATTCAAAGGGGTTTGAAGATTTTTTGGAGCCTGGCACACCTTCTTTTTTTTTTTCGGGGGGAAACCTTCAAAAGGCACCCGACCTCCGGGGAGGGAGGTCGGGGAGTGTGGGATTTTTACCTCATTAAAACTAATAAGCCCAACAACAGCAACAGGTTAGTAATAGAGTTATAGAGGTATGAGGAACAGGGCGTAAAGTTCACTCATACTTTATAGAAAAGGGAGGATCCTCCGACCAGACGGGTGTTGTGTCTGGCGGGCAACTACCCGATGTTTCATCTCGGGCATACCTACTGCCCGCACTTTGTTTTTTTTTTTTTCAAAATGGCGGCCACGCATGAGGCCTATATAAATCGATAGCTGACATCAATGGAAACAGAAAACAATGAAAAGCGTCAGGATATTAATGTTCAAAGTTGATCACGTGATAAATCTACATTTTTTTGAAGTTGCGTACATCTTTTTGCATAGATGTTTAAAATAATCACTCTGACAGTCACACACGCCACGCAGCACACGCACACGCAGCGTCGCAGTACCACGGTCCTTCAAAGCCCTGTCTTACGTTTTTTGCAAAACTAATTATGAATTGGCGGGCTTTCACCCTAAATAATGCTAAAGTACAGTTTGAAAAGTTCTCAATTTGAAATTCTTAACTGCGAAATCAGGTGTATGATTCCCCATCCTCAAAAAAAAAAAGGCCTGGTAGGTTAATTAAAAGCTAATAGCGATCAGTTCTGAAAGTAGCGAGATTCCATATTGTTTCCCTAAGCAGTTGACGACACGGCTAGCTTCTTCAGATGTTCCATGAACACTTGCAAGGACACGTCGTCTGTCAACACGGGGGCGCCACCGTCCTGCAAATGTATGAAGGTTGTATTAGCAACTTGAATGATATGGAAAATGGCCACCACCAGGATTGGAGTAGAATTAATGTTGCACCAGATTGCGGAATGTTTAGTTTGGAACACACTTCAATATTCATAGTTATGTATACAAGGCCAAATTAAATTAGTTGGCGAAACTACACAGACATGTAGGCATCCTATAGCAATAAATAAAATTAAAACTATTTAAAAAAAATCATTTTATTCAAGTAACTACGAGCGACATGACCCCAAAATCAGCCATTCAGGTATATCATTATTCTCCTGCCCTTATGCCAATTTGTCGGGGTCGGCGCAACATGTCTTTGTCTTCCATACTTCTATATTAGACGTAATATCGGTCTTCCTCTACTCATAAAGCGATCGACATTAATACTCGAAACTTTCCTCACGAAATTTTCGTCATTCCTCCATTACACATGGCCTAGGTATACCATGACAACTGATTGGCACACAACTTTTCAATTACCGGTGCTACTTCCAGATTTTAGGAAATCGTATATGCTTTTGTTTTACTGCTATATTAGGTTATAGGTACCGATAGGTTCTCATCACGTCTGTTTAAGTTACCCCAGTTAATTAAAAAAGACCTTGTATTTGACTGAAACTGATTATCAACCATAACCATCATCTTTCAGTTCAATTTTCCAAGCAAAGCATTTGCTAACTTTTTTATTGACAGACTTCATGCAGCTTTGTGAGAATTTTTACTAAGAATTTGAACACTACAATGGACCCATTCTATCTACTTCGGTCTGGTAGCCACCTTGTTGCTATGAAATTTGAAGTGTGTCCAACATAACTGAAATCATATGTTTCCCTTTTTGTATCCTTGCGCCAACAAATGTGTTGTTGTGTAACAAAAATCTCAAAGACAGCGGCGTAACTATAGGGTGCATTGGGGCAAAATGCCACGGGCCCCCAGTCAGATGGGGCCCCCGGCCCGAGAGGGCCATGAGCACAGGAGGATCCTAACATAAGGACAGGCAGTCAGGTGTTAAATTTTATAGGGGAAAATATGAAATGTACGCGGAAGAAGAAAAAAAACTGTAACGTTGGTTGAGCTTCTTTACATTGAAGGAGGGCCCCATCCCTTAAATTTGCCACGGGCCTCAAACGGTATAGTTACGCCACTGCTCAAAGATCAACTGTGTAGAAAAAGTAAAAAGAAATCCCCTTGTCGTCTAAATCATGATTCATTAGAATGATGGACACAAAAATCAACATTCAAGGAAGTTTAAGCGTAATGTTAGTATTTTTTTAAAGCATTTATTAAGTTACACATTTGATTTCTTCTTGATAAGCAAAAACGCAAAGCATGTCCGAGTTCGAAATCGTCCGATTAATACCTTGTTGAAGAAAATAAAATAATAATTGTTAAGCCAAAATAAATGTATGAGTGGATAATTAAAACACTTGAAAACGAGAGCGTGAATTTCATTCGATTGTATCAATTTAAACCATTATCATTAGACAGAAAGATAACATTATAAAAATATATTTTTAAATTCGTAAAATTTAATAGATACATCTTTTGATTTACTTGTTACGTAATAATAAAGGGACCCAGTTTCTGTTTTTCTTTAATTATTTTAACCTTTTTTTTTATTTAGGAAAATCTGCAAAAGAAGCGCAAATGCAGGACATTGACGATCACCGGTCTAAATATTGTAAAACAATATATTTTACTTTATTGATTTCATAAAATAACGAGGAAAAGTAACATCGACGAAGGAACAAAAAAAATATTATTTTAAAACATTTCCAGTGATCGTGCGTGAGATTAATAACAAAATGCTCGAAAAGGCGCAAAACTTTGTTAAAATAAAACTGCAGAATTAGAAAGCCAACACCAATAAAAAAAAAGATAAAAGTCACTACCCCTGATGGAATCGGCATCGCCTGGATATCGCCATAACAATGATGGAACAAAAAAAAAACAAAATCAAATTCACACCATGCTCCGATGGTATTCTGTCACACCATGCAAATTTTGAATGACCACAAAACTTTTGCATAATAGAACAAGGCTCAACGCCATGCATTTACAATACAGTACAACAACAAATTAATATTTTAATTGACTAGTACAATTGCCTTATAAAAACGTTGACCACTTTTGACCATTGTCAAGCTCTAGGAGCTTTCTTCCTCGGTTTCTGAATTGAGAATTTCAAGCAACGCTACCTTAGAGTTACTTCCACCAAAGTAGCCCGCGAAATTCTAAATTTCTTTGCAAAAAAGTAAGAAAATTTGAATTTCACGAGTATTTATTTTTTAATTGTGACGTTTTCTGACGCGGCATTTTTGTCGTCGCCATTTGTTTCGTATAATATTAACTTAGCTTCTAAGTATGGTCAATGTTTTTATAGGCCGACTGTACAGATTGTTATGAATGTGACATCTAACTTTACAAAAGCGTGGTTCTGTACTCACCCCTCCATAAGCGTACATGTTGTTGTGTGTCTGCGAAGGATTGACCTTCGACAGGAGGAACCGGGCCTGAAACAAGACAAACACAAAGTTATTAAACACCGTTTTTATCTCACCAGCCAGTTAAAATGCTGGCAGGACCACAGTTGATCACTAGATTTTTAAATTGCCATAGAGTCTAGAATCCCATACTATTAGAATTAGTCCAGGAATGTGTGTCTGTTAAACAAGATTCCCAAAAGACACACTACCTATTCTGTACTAATTCTGAAAGTATAGGAAAATCTACACCTACAGCACGTTTTTTTTCTGTTGCATAATATTGTGTATCTGTTTCAAACGCACTATCGCAGTTACAGGAATGCTTTTCCGTTTTCGTAACACATCAAATGTTTGTGTACCAAGAATTTTCAAGTTTCTTATTTTCGGAGTTAACTAACGTCGCGGCGTCGCCACCTGCAAAACAAGCTACGTATCGCAGATAGCGCCGGCCACCAGTCGCCTACTCTTTCCCGCCCGTGTTCCGCACCTTGTTGAGCAAAACAATGAAGTATTCATAGCGATAACGAAATGTGGTGCCGAACTATATTGACTGCAGTAGCAATATCATGTACGTTCAAACGTGAAATAATCGTACGCGCCGACGGTCAGGGTCCACAACGTTTAGTCCAGATAAAAGGTTCCAATAACACTGAATTAAACATTACGTTTATATTACTAACCCATTAAACGCGTTAAAGGTCGTGTGTAACATAAGTCATAGCCGCAGGTAGTTTGTGAAAACGTGTGCCATTAAAATGTGATAGTTTTCAGATATAATATGTATGTTGTTGTGGAGTGGATTGCAAAAGGATGACCTGGATGCCAGCACTTTGGAGAAGCTGGCGCGGTACAATGTAAACATCGATGATATGAACAATGAGTAAGTGTTATTGTTACTTTATCAAGAATGTAGTACAATGTGCATTTAGGCACCTGGCTAGCTGTGTTGTTTTCTAAGTAGTTTATTTTTTTATATTTTTTTAATTCACTCTGTTTCGCCCCTAAATAATTATACAGGGTGGCAGGAACATCGACGCGCAAACTGTAATCTTGATTTAAACACATGATTACCGCGACAAAGGGTTACCGCTGGCCCGGAACATACAGGGCTAAGGAAGGAACATGGGTGGGTTTTAGTCAGTAAGAGTCTGACATTCCCTTCCGCTCCACCCAGAGCGAGAGGGGACATTTGAAGATTTCCCATCCGAAAAAAAAAATGCACATGATTCTAGAACCCTAGCGTAGAAATTGTCCGTCGGTTATCAAAAAAAAAATCAGCAGATACATAGAAAATTCATTTTTTTTTTTAATAGCCGACGTAAAATTTCTACGCAGAGGTGTTCAGAATCATGTGCTGAATTCATGAGGGCAGTTTGCGCGTCGATGCTACCCTGTAAATTGAAAATTATAAACTGTATTCGAAATGATAAACTTTTAACCGCATGTTCCTTTTTAGACAACGGCGCCAGGATTGTTTGTTAGACCACGTTACAACTGAAGTACAGAGAGAAGCATTAAGAACAGCCGCCACTGTTGAACGTGAGTTCCTACTGTAGAATACATTCGTTCATTAAATTTTACAATTCTTCAATGTAATTATAATCAAACTATTTTATTTTAGGTCTTGAAAATGATGTCACTGTGGGGATATATCCAAAACTAGGAATGCTGTTGGCAGCAAATTTTGAAGATAAAACTGTCATACCTATTGAAAAAAATGTTAATAAAACAAAAGGCAATATTGACGAACTTCCTGTAACTCCTCAAAAAATGCTTGATTTAGAAAATGCAACAAACGTTGAAGGTAATAAGGGTATCATAAAAATAGAATACAATATTCAGAACCAACCGGATGTGGAAAGCGTGTTGAACTTTTGGACGAAGCTCACACGCTACACTACAACAGTTGGAACTACACTATCAACGAACCTTGTGGCGCCCGTTACTGCAACTACTCAGTTAGAACATCAAAAAGCGAAAAATATTACTACGCGAGTACAAGCAGAAACTGACAATAATGGATATGTTCACTCTAGAGAAATGGAATATATCAGTCGAATTTTGGCAGAATACTTGGCAAGTCAAACTGTTCCTACTACAACTCAAAAAATCACCACGATAAAAGTAATTCCGAATTATGTACCAACAAAATATTGGGAGACGTCAAGTAAAGCTCCAGTCGAAGAAAAACCGAAAGTAAATGAGCAAAGTAATGAGATAAACAAAATAAATAATGTTTCACAGGATGATTTGCACTCCGCTAAAGCTGTTTACAATTCTTTGCTAGACGAAATCAAAAGCATGCCTTTCAAAATTACATATGATAGTACTCACCTACATAAAAGTACACATGAAACGCCGTCCAGTCAAATTCAGAGAAACAAACCGAAGGCAAAAGAATCAAAGCCAGTTCAAAGGAATAATCCGATAGTAATCCTTCAAAGACTTCTCCAAATGAAGCATGACCTTTTCAATAATGGAGTAGTAATTCCTGAAACCGAATCTCGCACTGAAACTATCAAGTTATTTGCTAATAGAAGCAATGGACAACAAGATATAAGTGAATCTTTCAACCTGTTCAATCTTTTTCAAAATATGAATGATGTAAATAAAAATAACGTTAAAAACGATAAATCTACAAGTGCGCCAATAACAGTTGAAACATGGGAACCAGTGCCCCTAAGTAACGAAAAAATAAACAAGGAATTCAATTCACCAATAGGTAAAGAAGACAAAGAACAAATGCAAAATTTTAACAAAAATAATAATCAAATTGAAGTTATGCCTCCAGGCATGAAAAAATCGATATTGCATAAAAATCTTGATATTGAACATAAGGGATCGCGGTTTCAAGCAATGCTACCATCAATAAACTCAAAACAAAATGAAAATTCGGAAAATACTAACTATGAAGTAATAGGATTGCCCACAGACTTTAACAAACAACAACAAAATCAAAATACCGAGAGGTTTGTTGTTAAAAAAGCTATCGTCAGCCAGCAGCCAGCAGCAATAGAAAAGTTCCCTCGAAATCAGTTATTTAAAATGAAAAATAATACATTTAAAGCGGATTCAGAGATTAAAAGCAATATTACACAAAATTCAAAAGAGTTTAACGGTAAAGAAATGAAGAAGGCAACGGTATTTCATAAATGGGAACCAACTCATGATTCTAAAAAAATAAAAGCTATTCAAGAAATCATAAACAATTTTGATCGAGACAACGAACAACTTACACAGGTTAATGTATCTCGTTGGAAACCAACTCAAAATTTGGATTCGGTGAACATATCTGACCTTCAAGCTATACCAGCTAACGTTATTAAAGAGATCGCTGAAAAAGTGAAGCAAATGGTGTTGAAAGATATAGTAGAAGACGTCACTACTAAGACAGTGGGAACGACTTCGTCTACGAATTCGACTACTGCAGCTCCTACTACAATATCTTCAACATTAGTGGCGACAACGATAACTACATCAGGTAAGAAATATGCCACATTATTTTGTAGAACTAAACAAAAAATATTTTTGAAGTTTCAACTTCACAGAATGCATTCCATGTCAAGCAAGATATGGCTCAACCCTAGATAAACCGCACAGCAAATGTTTCTCAGTAACGAGTTCCCTTTATAAGCAACTACGCGTTGTTTAGCCACTTGAGGTCGTGTAAGGAAGGACTACATCGTTTTCAATAACCCTATTACATAAATGCTTTGTGCATGTGCAGGTCTATGTCGAAACGAATATTCCAACTTTAAGACAACCAATATAATATTTTCAGAAAAGTCTTCAACTTCGCTTCAGGAAGAATTCACTAAAGCAAATCATGTCATGCAAAAACTGATGGAAATATTTAAAGAATTAAAAGCAATGAAGGACACTGTGAAACTGACCAGTCAGATGCCGCAAAATACTACCACTGTGACGAGACTTCCTCCATTTCCTGTACAACCATACCCAAAAGCAGTAGCTGCATTCAACCCATATCTTATGCAAAACCCTCCTATCTTCAAGCCTTTACAGAAAAACCCCTATACTCCAAGAATTATCCCAGGACCAATAAGTTTTGCAGTCAACCCACCACGAAATATGGCTTTACAGTACATGCCACCGATAAACGAACAGCCCACCAAGGATTACCGCCTTGGTGCCATCACTATTCAGACCAATTCGGACGAGATAGCACCACTAGCCATACAAATGTCGAAGCCAACGAAGCTTATGAACCAGCACATCGTTCTAACTACCAAACGAACGGTCGATAAACAAAGAGAAGAACGGGAACGCGAGAATATGAAACATATCGACGAAACATTCCGGATCCCAAACGAAGATAGAAATTATAGAGAAAAACTTGAACATCATTCTGATTTACCGAAACACGTTCGATTCGCAGAAAAGCATGAAATTAGAGACCGATACTCCTATGGGGGTGGTAGGTATGTGGACAGAGAAAAACCGTGGTACAGCCATGAGTACCATGAAAAAGTTCACAATATGGAGAACACACACCCCGTTAGGTCAAGATTCCCGGAGTTACATTATCCGGGACGATTGAGTCACTTGGAGCATGTAAATCGACCAAGAGATTTGAACTACTCTGAGGATTTGAACCATCCAAGAGGATATAACCGACCTGGTTTTAATGAGCCTGGAAGTCACCAAAACGGAATAAGACATCACCCGGGATCGTACGGCCATTCCGACTACGATCGCCAACCGCGGTACGAAACAACAAAATTCCATGAGAAATTGGAGAGAATCGAGAAGTGGCCTCGGTCAAGTACTTGGAAAAATTTCCAGTCGCCCTCAGACAGCAGTAACGACGAAATATCCGCGAGACAACAGATGCCCTTGGTGAAGGTCAAACAGCGACCGAGGTACGATGACTCACACTTCACAAATTTTCTGAAGACTCAGCAGAAAGTGACGGACATGCTGGAGAAAATACTCGCGAATAATGTTAAGAATAATAGCGGCCCACACAGTGTCGAGACACCGTAGCGGTGATCTATATTTTAGGAATAAATATGTAGTCAGGAAATATTTGTTCTTATTTATCATCATTATCATCAGCCATTCCACCACCTATAAAGTAGTTACGCGCGACTGCGTGGGTCCGATCCCCAGGACGAGCACTATTTTGAGTTTTCCTATTAGGAATTTCACAGGAGCAGCTCGGATTCTTTATAAGTATGCCCATTCGTATGAAAATTTTCACCAAAAAAAATAATTGGAAAATCGATTTGTTTTTTATTATCTCGCAGTCTGTGTATCCGCGAGCTTGAATATAACGCCCTTGACATAAGACACTGCTTTATCCCCTTAATGTATAATCTACTATTCTGTCTTACCTGTGAGCCGCCGTGCTCGGTGTCTATGTACCGCGGCACCGGGAACCTGCTCTGCAGGATCTCCTGCGCGTCGTCGATGGGCGCGCGCAGCAGTTGCGCGAAGCTCTCGTACTCCGCCATGTCTTGGTAGCGGAGCTCACGCCATTGTGCTATAGTCTGTTGGAGATAAGGAAGAGTATAAGAATGTATTTTACTGCCTGACAACATTAAGTAAAGGTCTCGTATTCTTTTCGAATCGATGTTGCTTTTGTTATATTGGGTGTGCCCAATAGGTTGGGGCCTGTGGCTAAAATATAATAACAGCCGCACAGGTCGATCGATCAGATTAAGCTACGCTTGCCGCGGTTGGTCTGTGGATGGGTGACCATCTATACATACCGTGACTCCTCCGTGCCTCGGAAAACACGGTAAGCCGTTGGTCCCGGCTGTCATTCGTGGATTTTTGACAGTAGTTACGGGTAGTCAGAAGCCCGAAAGTCTGACAACCAGTCTTACCAAGGGGTATCGTGTTACCCTGTAACTGGGTTGTGGAGGTCAGATAGGCAGTCGCTCCATGTAAAATACTGGTATTCAGCTGCATCCGGTTAAACTGGAAGCCGACCCCAACATAGTTGGCAAAAGGCTAGGCAGATGATGATGGTGTGCCCAAACGTTAATAGCAGCGTCAGTAACGTTCATTATATCCTCAAAAGTACAGGTCTATGGACACTTGGGACATTCCAGCAAGTGGGTGGGAGGGCTATAATTTTTTATAGGGTAAAATTGCGTCTTCAATCAAACATTGTATGGCAGAAACTACTGCAGAGATTGATGAAACAAAAATGTTTGTTCTTAAGGGGAAGAAAAGAAAGAGAAACGCGATGACAGAACGCTGGTAATTTATTGCAAAATATGAAGCAATTATTTAATTACAAAAAATATATTGTTCGGACTAAAAAATTAAAACACTAGTGTTTTAGTATGTTGCTTGTAGAATAATCTGACGGTATGGTTTTTATTGTAAAAGAAAGTTTTAAGAGGTATCTTCATGATTTTTTCTATCGTATCAAATTAGTTGTATTATGTTTTCAACACACTACCTAGCATATATCCTGAAGAATATCATATATTTTTCGATCGTATACTTTTATTGTTTCTAAAACTTGCGTTTTTTGTGTTTAGGTCCTGTAAGCCCCTTAAATTAAACTAGTTACGTATGTGAGGACACAAAGAGTAGCTGCAACTCTGGAAGGGATCAATATTTATTAGGTTTTTATTTTTTATTTATCCTTTTGATAGATTCTTATTTTGTAAATGTGAGGACTTTGTAGGCCTTGTAGACTTTAGATCTGTAGACCATTTTTTATTTTATCAAGTACCTGATACTTGTTGACAGGCCTACGCTATCCTCCCATACCTACTGTAATTTGAAAATATTGTAAAAGCCAATTATTTTTAAAAAGAGTAACCGTGGAGTTTCTTGCTGGTTCTTCTCCATAGGAAACGACCAGTTGGAACCGTGCACCTAGCTTCTGACGTTTCATAAGTGCCCATGTAGGCTTATGTGAAATAAAATATTTTGATTTTGATTTATTAATCATGTTTGAAAATGCCTTCAACCTACAACTTCAAAACTTCAACATTTTTTCAAGACTAATCTAGTATATTTTTTTTACATTAGTCAAATAACTATTACACTGTTTTTATAAAAGCCCTTACCTCTCCATGATAAATAAGTATTTGGAAGAAAGTGTCCATGAGCAGGATCCGGTCGGGCTGTATGGATGAGGTGTCTAACAACACAGGCTCCGGGGGGCCTCCGAAGCTGTAGGAGTACAGGATCGGCTGGATCATGATGAGGGACTGGGTCAGGTCCTCGCGCATTAGCATGTGTCTGTGAAACAAATTGATTTAATTAAAATCAAAATTGTAACAATATTTTGATTTAAATTAGTTTCTATCCATGGAGTTTCTTGCCCGTTCTTTTCCATAGATAGCTACTACGCTTTGGAATGGGCTACCAGCTTCATCTTTCTAACCGCCGCCTCCTTGATAATTCAAAAGTGCCTGTAATTGGTTTAATTAAAATAAATGTGTAGCGGTATCTACAACGCCACATACGAACAAAATCCTGCATCTCGCAAGCAGAGTTTACCGCGCAACTAGCATAGATACAACGGCCCGATATGAATCATCGGGCAGTTGCCCGCCAGACACAACACGACTCTGGTCGGAGGATCTTCGATTTTGAGTTTGAATAATACTCTACCTATAGAAGGTGGTCTCGTCGGGCGAGTTGTTGAACACCTGCAGGAACTGCGAGCGACGCAGGTGGTACATGAACTGCGGGTACAGGCTGAAGTTCTCTGACAGACGGAAGCTGTTCGGGTCGTCTTTGCCGTACTCGCCGAATTTCTGGCACTGTGAATAAAATGGTTTTGAAAATTTTTGGACTCTTATACAAAAATTTGATGGAATTCAAATGAGTTGAGCATTGATTTCGAAAAGTTCGTTTTTAATTCTTGGCGAAAACTGACTTGATGAATATAATAATATAAAATGTTTTTTTTTATTTAGTTCCCCAATTTTGCCCTGAGATCAGCTGTTCTTGTCTTGTTATTACAGCGGATCTTGTTCCGAGTCATGTTATGATTTAAGAATATTTTTTTTGCTATTAGGCAACGATACCCATCCCGTATTTAAAGTTTCGCCAACTACGTAGCAGTAGCGTACAATACGACCGATGTATCTTGGCGGGCCCGAACTTTGCGCAGAAGGCTGCGCAGTAAGATTTTTTTGGAACCAAATGGTGACATGAGGCGAGTGCGAGTGAGAGAACATACGCGAAAGTTCTTAGTGCCTATGTTCAGGCCGCCAAGTTACGTCGGTCGTATTGTAGCATGGTAGTAAATACATGATCCATTCATACATACCAGTCTAATCAGCATCCTATCGAGCCAGCGCAGTACATCGGGTCCGTCTTCTAGTTCTGCGCGGTACACCACGAGACGCGCCATCACCACGGCCGCCGCCTCCTGGTCGAAGCCGGCCGATATGTGGTGCAGGCTTACTGCGGCGTCACCCCAACTGTAGGAGCGAACATAGTTTTAGTACGGCCGGTCAACACTAACGCCCTTTGACCACGACATGGTTCCTTTACGGTACGGCGTATAAACCGCGCCGTAGAAAAGACGTGTCTGTCAACAAGCTTCCATAGTGATCCATACCACACTGACGACCGTGCCTACACATCCATAATATAAATTCGAAAGTAATTCTGTCTGTCTGTATGTTACCTTTTCACGCCTAAACCACTGAACGGATTTCGATAAAATTTGGCAGAGAGATAGATTGCATCCCGGGGAAGGACACAGGATAGTTTTTATCCCGATATTTCCACGGGATCGACACTTATGCGGGTGAAACCGCAGGGCGCTGCTAGTGGTGAATGGAACCGTATTTTTTCACGGGAAGGTAAACGTGTGTGTAGGCACGGTCGTCAGTGTTGAAAACTGGAAAGATAATAGTATGGTTGTCTCACTTGCGCGCTACAGTAGAGACGCGCACGCGGCGCTGTCCGCTCGAGTGTTGGTACTGTGTGATGAACTGCACGCAGCCGCGACCGCCTTGAGGAACCGCTGCGTGCTGGTTTACCACCTGATTAACAAATAATAATAGGTTACGTAAGGGTTATACATTGCAATAACAAAATGGGATGAACCTAAATTAATAACTTCCATTTCAGGACTTCATAATCAGTGCATAATCAGCCTATAATGTTCCTCCTCTCGGCGAGAGGGAATGGGCCGTAATCCACCATGTGGGCCCAGTGGGGGTGGTAGATGTCACATCTCTTCGAATTTTTGGTTCTAGGACATGCTAGTTTTCTAACGATGTTTTCTTTCACCATTTTGAGAGCAGTGTTGACGAAATTAAATACACTAATTAAAGTGCCTGACTGGGTTCAAACTCACGACCTACAACTTGTAAGTCGGGACCGATACCACTGGGCTACCATTGCTCCTCAAGCATGCAAGCAAGCATCATGAAGAAAAGCAGATTTCATAACTTTTAGGAGATTCGTAAATTCATTGAAAATCAAGTGGTTATTAAATTTCAAAGCATTGAAATTGTTGGCATTCGGAAATATTTTGTCCAAATTCTGATCATGTCAGGTTACACCTAAAAAAAACAACTTACTTCAAAGAATATCGCCATAGTAGTGCTCGGGCTAAAGGTGCACATCTTCCACTGGCACGTGTTGCCCATGCCGACCTCCTGGTCGGACACGCACGGACCTTTCACGTTCAGGGATACGCACGAACCGATCGCACCGGATACTGTTGAACACAAGTTTTGTATGGGCGAACGTACAAAGTATCTCACGAACCCCCCGTCTCATGGTAATAGAAGGAATGGTTGGGTCTTAGTCAGTAGGAGTGCGACATAACCCTCCGTTCTCCTCAGTAGGAGGATAAGTAGCCATGAGGATACCCCAAGGTAAAATAAAAAGGAAATGTTACATTGACATACATAGTCTTCTAAGTAACATTAAATTAATATAATTTTACATGGCCCAGCTTTTGCAAGACCACATTTTGCTGCTGAAACTACATAGAATGAATATACCCCAATCTGAATGCATGTAACATTTAATATTCTGGTAAAAAATCACGCAACAATTTGCATTGACAAAATGCTAAGCATGTTTCCTAAAAATTACGCCAGAAATTGACTTACTTTTGAGTTCTCTGCTACATTTGACCTCCAGAGTGCCGTTAAATGCCATCTTGTAGTCGCCCCGCTGGTCCTTGGCGAAGACTCTCTGGAATGTCTGCTTGAACAGCGAGGAATTGAACGAGTCTCCCATCACCATGTGGCCGCTGAGAAACGAAAGAAGAAGAGAGGTAAAGTAATTTTCAAGTGCAGTGCAATTTATTGTGCAGTTCACAAAACATGCTTATGAGATTTTCAGCCGAATTCTAATTACAACTCAATTTTAAGTTGCCCTAAGGGTCAGTTCACACCGAGACGCGCTGCGTAGCTCGACGTAGCTAGTGGACACTGAATTGTGTACCTTTTAGTGTAGTAGATAAGGTCTGTAATTGTATTTCTATCTTGAAAACTGCGCGTCGCGTCGCGTCTCGGTGTGAACTGACCCTTAGGGCCCGTTCCCACTATGTCGTGACGACAGATTATCGTGTAGTGGCTTGTGTATTTAAATGGAGGTGTTCACATAAAGGACTACACGAATAACTGTCGTCCACGACTTTTTTTTGCAGTGACGACAGATTGTCAAATCAATAGGAACGGCTAGCACGACAGTCGTAAAACGATAAAAAAACGTCACGACTTATGGTGACGACAAATCATGTGTCGTTATTGCGACTATCTATCGTAACACGTCCCACACAAACGACAAGGCGACTGCCGTGAACAGTGAAAATGTTGTCACAATCCAATGGGAACAGCTAGATACGACAGACGTTCAACGATAAAATATTTCGACGACACAGTGACGATAAACAGTCGATATAATGGGAACAGCTAGAGACGACAGTCGTCCAACGATAAATGAATCGTCACGTCATGTGCTGTCTCTGTCACTTTAAGGTGTAACGTAGAGACAGAGAGACTGTTAAGGACGTTTAACACATTAATAAGGATTTTTTGAGAATTCTGGGGATTTCCTCATAATTGGTTATTCCAAAAATCTATATGGGAGTATATAGCCGAACTACGTATTTGACCCTAGGTCTGTTTTAAAATATTTTTTTATTAAATAAGCAACAGTTGTCTCTAGGCATGGCCTAATTTGTGCAGAATGATGGAAGTTCTTCATGCTTATCAAGCATACAGTTACGAGTATAACATAATCAGCCTTTAACGTTCCCACTGCTGGGACACAGGCCTCCTCTCAGTGAGGAGTGGGCCGTAATCCACCACGCGCCCGTAATCCACCACGCGGGCCGTAATCCACAACGCGGGCCCGGTGCGGGTAGTTACGAGTATAATGTGCGATATTACTAATTAAACTATCAACAACATCGATAATGGCAGAGCATACGTTTTACGTCGTCGACATTTTAATTACATACCTACCTAATTCATCAGAACTTTGCGCAAACAGTTTTTAAAAAGTACTTTAGTGCAATCAAATCACTAAACTGTATTGTTTATAATACAAGTAAGCAAGTACTACTCACCCAGTAGAATTACAACACTGCTTCATCTCCAAAAGTCCGGTCTGATCCAAGGCACACGAGTAAATATCAATCGAATGACCGTTCGTTGCCGCCCTCAGTGACAGAGCTTCGTAATGCTTGATACCCTTCTTCATGTACTTAGCGTTGTCCTTGTGAATGTCGTGGTGCGAACGGATGGGCTGCTTCAGCTCATCGTTGACCACCTGACCTGGCCCTTGAGAGCAAGGTCCACCAAGGAACATCATGATTCTGCCACCAGTGTTGGGGTATGTGACCTCCAAAAGACCAACAGCTAGAGAGAGAGCTACGCCACTGCTACGTAACGGTCTCTTTCCAACACCTAACGGCCATGGATCCCGTCCAAGTTCTCCAAGGAGATCAGTCAATGCCATGTCACATGTCTTGACAGGTTGTAGGAATCTGTGTGCCGGTGGCTGCGGGGCAGGCGCGCCGGCTCTTTGCTGCGGATTGGGTGCATTGACGCGGCCGATCGCCAATTGTTCTTGAATCTGTTTGGCTGACAAGTCTTTCGTGCCTTTGAAAACATAGCACTTTGATATGCCTTCTGTACCTGAAGAAGAGAAAGTGTTCAGGGATGTGCCAAGGATGAAAGAATGGCCTAGCAAGTTCATCAGTCAAAAACAGTTATCCTACAACTTTAGCTTTCAAAAATATTCGTAGTAAACACACTTGGCTTAAAGCCAATAGGTTATGGACTCCTTATTGTTGGTTTTCAGCCAAGTATTTCATATCAGGTAACCAATTCAAAACATGTATATAGTTGAGGAAGTGTAAGTATGCAGGAAGTGAAAGTTAATACCTACATCTTTATTATTTAACAGTTTTGTCATGTAATACACACTTACATCATGGAGATAAAACATGTGCAAATCAAGCTTCACTGATAAAAGACAGGAAACACAAAATTCTTTTGATTTTATGTGATTTATATGATAAAATTATTGAGAAATTATGAAAGTGAATGCATTTTATGAAATAGCTGTAAAAATTGGCCTTTCGTGGGCTTGAATATAATTTGAAACATTCCTATACACCAATTCTGGTTATGCAAGCTCATAAGATATCTATTGCTATCTCATTCTTTCACTCTAGCTTTTCAGTCACAAAGACTTGTTGGTAAATTGATGGCAATTTATAGTTGCTAGAGGCTAGATTAGTCTTTCATTAAACCATTAACACTGCACTGTACGCTGATATTGGCATATCTGAAGGCAAATTCCCGCGCGCCGCTCGCCGACAAAGGGATATCTCTTACCCACAATCTCAGCGACAATCAATGTCAAACCTTGTCAAAAATGTAAGGGATTTTTGACAGACTAAGAATGTTCTTACAATTACGAGAATTGATCCTCTGATGACTTTATTATTTAGTTTCTGCACGTGGCTTCACTAACGTGGATGTCAGAAATTATCCCGCGGGAACATGCTACCGGGACAAAAAGTAGCGTATGTTTTTCTGTACACAAAATACGCGCATTGACGTTATTATATACGACTGACGATATTACCTATGTCCTTCCCCAGGATGCCATCTACCTCCTTGCCAAATTTTATCGAAATCTGTTCAGTGGTTTAGGCATGAAAAGTTAACATACAGACTTACAGTTACTTTCGAATTTCTAATATTAGGTAGTATGGATGTTAGTGATTGTTATGTTAGTATTACATTAATTTTGCGCTCTTCACAATAAGTATCCAGTTTAGACATCTCGCTTACCTAGCTCATGTATTTGCACCATTCGTCCAAAAGTAATCAGACCAACTAGAGCATTCTGCGGCATTAGACTGAGTGACGTCTGAAGTGAGTCCTTCAGTGCCCCGAGTTCCTCCTCATCCAAACATGTGTCAACTACCAGCAGGTAGATAGGTGGCATAGTCTGGGCCCGGGTTATGGTGTACTCTATGGTGGAGAAGTTGGGGATAAGCTCTGCGGGCTGGTGCTGCTCCGATATCGCTGAATATTGTGGAGGGAACTGGAAAGAATGGTTTAGTATGATAGCCATATTTGGCAATATAAAAGGAGTTCTACCAATATGATGATACTATTCCCTGAATAGCAATAGTTTTTGCTGTTGCTGTTTCATGACTTGCTTGCACCACAAATCACTTTAGACCTTAAGCATTAACTGACCCAGTGTGAATATGGTGCATCTGAAGCCTAAAGCTGTATCTTTGCTGCACAAAAGAAGGGAATTTTTAGTCTATTTTAACATTTTATTCACATTCTTCAATATATTTATTTCATAATATTTCTGCAACAAACTGTGAATCATCTGCATTAACTGACGGAGTTACATCATCAACACATATTGACCATGGTAAATCCAAGGAAATTGAAATTCATCATCAACACTATTTAAATATTGCAGTTATGGTAATTAAAATGAATGTCAATATTATAGTGAACACCAAATTCACTGTAAAGCACTGTTAGAATAGCAGATGGAGGAAGAAGTGGCAAAAAATAGCATCCCCATTCTTTAAATAAGAAGACCCACTGACCAAACTTGCTTTCATAATGTTTGTACATTAAAGAAACCAAATAAACAAACATGGGACAGTCTTAGACTTTGGAACCAGCTCCATAATTACATGAATAGCAAGATTGGCAGAGGTCAGAAAAACAGCTCTAAACAATTTGAAATATGTAATGAAATCATATAATAAAAGTAATATAAAAGTACAGATTACTCACAGGGTTTCTCTGGAAACAGAAGTTGCATGACCATAATTTGGCTCTGTAGTCCACCTGACACATCGGATTCAAAATAGCCCTGCATGTATTCCGGGTACACAGCACAGGTTCATACTGAATCGGCGGCAAATCAGGCCTCTCCTTCAGAGGCTGGTACAAACAGGCCAGTGGCACCACCAGCCTGGTAGCCTCGATTCTACTCGAAGGCCACACATTCCACGTGAACCGTATACCATCTCTGTCTTCATTCTGCTGGATAAACTCCTCATACGTGGCCATATCGCCGATCTAAAAATGAAACATCGATTATTCACAATTTGGCAAACAGTGGATTACAAACGCGAATATATCTGTTATTTCTTTATTTTACGTACCAAGTGTGCATGCGGCAACTCCAGTCCAGCCACATATGCAATATGTTAACGTTTCACAGAGTTTCACTAAGTATTCATTCAGAAATTGGTTGTTATTGAGACTTTACAATAATTTTCAGCAGACGGGAGAGGCTGGCTGATTTGGCAATTGTCAAAATCATAGACAAACCAGCTGTCACAATGGCCACGTCATTTTGGAAGACGCAACATATATTTTTTTATCAATTTAATTGTGAGTTATTATTTTAGAATTCAGTTTATTTTTTGTGATGTTTAGAATTAGTTGTTACAAATTTTGTTTAAAATATTCTTACCTTTTCGTCTTTGGTTTTGTCTACGGTTATCCATAGATTGAAGAACTCATGCCATAGGCAAGTTTAGCGTCTTTGTCTATGGCAAAAAGTGACGCGTTCCTTTACACACATACGGGAATAAAAAAAACTAAAAAAATAAATAAATACATGTTTTAACTGAAAATTTATTAATTCTCAAGTAAATTATGCTTTAAAACAGTGATTAGCAGCGTTTTGGTACTAAAAGTGTGGAATATTTTTGGAAATAATGAAATACATGTGTAGAACAAACGGCTCGGTTGTGGACATTCTGAGTAGTAATGAAACGTTCTTGAATGAAATATTTTTTTATTTTTAGGACATAGTAAATTATATTTCAATTATGGACATTATTTGTAAAATAATTCGTATTTAATGGTATAAGAACAAACATTCTAATATAATTAGTGGATACAAAATTAATGACATGTCATTGCTTTGTTTGAAGAGCAGGAAGTTTACGCCAAAAAGTGCGACTGCGCACTGGCCAAATTAGTAGTGTGAAAGAAAATGGCGATCAGCGAAAGGCGTCCGGAGTTAACGTGATGAAAAACATTGTTAAAAGCTCAATTACATAGTGTTATAGTTATTAATTGTGTCAGATGTAGATTAATTAAGTGTTAATGAATAGTGATTGTGTATAAAAATGGCTGCGAATATGTACAGAGTCGGCGGTAAGTGGCAATAATTGGTTATTTTTGTTGTAGCTTCGCCGGTTCACCGCCAGCCGACTAGCGGTGCTTTGCTTTGATTGTCGTACCTTCAATAATTGCTCACATTAATTAGTTCAGTTAGTTATATTTCTTTACTTGTCTGAATTTAAACTGATCTAAAGGTTTGCGTTTAAAACATCGCGGCAAAGCCTTGTTTGCGGAAAAGTTATATTTATTTTACCAAAATTCGTCAAATAGGACATTAGCATTTGCATCTAGGTATCATTGTATCGGCTAGCGTATCTGCGTGCGGGTAGTTAGACACGAAGCGCCTGTAATTATCAGGCGGCGTTTATGATTTTTAGGGATTGTTTGATGAAGTTTTGATGGTTTCAACACGAGATTTTAGGTTATATTTGATGTTGTCAAAACATTTTGTTGGAAGTATTTTGTATTGTGGGGGTCGTTGATGGCTTGGGGGTTACTGTGGTACACCGGGAGTTTGGGATGAGTAGTTGTGCAGTTTATTGGGGTTAGTTTTGTCATGTTTGGTGTTTGAGTGCCGGTGCTTCGGTGTCGCTGGTGTTAGCGGGAGCCGGGCGCGGGCGCCGCGTGCCGCGCTCCGCGGACCTCGCGTCGAATGTTAATTAGCTCTTCCTTTTATGTTAACTTCCTATCAAATAGTTTGGTGCCACTCAAAAAGTTGTTAAATCTGTTGGAATTTAATTGGTTTGAGCTTCAAACTTTTTTAGATTAGATTCACATTAGAATATTGTATCATGGGTTGGCCATCCCTAATTTATTCACTACCCCCACAATTGATTATAACTACTATCAGTTGTTAAATAAATTAGGAAGATTTTTAAGTAATGTCATTTCCTTACTTATTTCACATACTTATCTGAATTTATTTTTGTGTTGACCTCAAAATGCCTGCATACATAATACACTTGTATCTGACAAAGAATGACTTGACCTACATTCACTACCTTGGATTTTTTTCTTTGGCACTGAACTTTATTTATAACCTATGGCCCTAACAGAAGTAAAGGTCCCAGCTATATAATGAAGAAGCTAACTTTATAACAATGTGATGATTACTTTTTTGAACAATCAACATGAACAAAATCAACATACAAACAATTCTCATAAGCTATCAAGGTTACGGAAGGCAATCTATTTTAGTCACATATTAATCTGCTGAAACACTCAAATAGGTAAACAATGAAATTGTACCTAGTTGATGATATTGGAAAATTTTCCTAGCGACTTGGTTTTATACTATGTAAAGATGGCACATATCGTGTCTGCCTGTCTGACCGCGTTATTCTTTTAGAAGCATTTCGTATGATCCATAGAGTTTTCAAATTTTGATGTAGACAAAAGATCGTTCAAAGTTTGTGATTGACTCCCAAATGGCTATGGTTGAATTACTGGTCTAAATGGCTTATAGCATTCCATACAATCCTTGAAGAGATTTTTTACCATTTGAAGTAGACGAAAGACAATGTTCAATGGAACTAAAAAGAGAATGGTTACAAAACTGAGATTGACTACCAAAAGGCTTTGAAATAATTAGTGGCCTAACTGGCAACTGTTTCCATTTCTGTCGGTAAAACATTTTTTTTTAAGACAAATCGCACACCTAGATCTAAAGAGAGCTAACTCTGAAATCTCAATTTTTGAGGTATGCATACCATCGAATTCCCTAACTCACTACCTAGCGACCAACAAAAACAGATTCAAAAATAGTTCCATTACTCAACTTAAAAAGTATTGATCAATACAGCAAACTCCTGCAGTGCATATGGACATAGTAATCAGTTTTTCAACTTTCCTGAAAAAAGTGTTTTTTGAGTTAATCGCTGTTTAGATCTAGGTGTGCAAAGTATTTTACATAAAATAATCTCATGTCTTCTTCTCATGTGAGTATGTATATATGTATGTAATATTTTATTTATTTACTTACACACAGCATTCTACAAAGTTTAATCAGAAACAAAGTGATGTTGATATGAGGAAACAACAATCTAAGGCAAAATGTTATAAATTAAAATATACTTTATAAAAAGTATCTCAAATGCCCCATCATGATATCTTATGGGAACATTAAATAGGATTAAAAACTCTACACAAAGTAACTTTGTTAGCATAACTAGTCACCTATACCTAAATGAAACCAACAATCAATTATGGACCATACCAAGCCCACACCAGACACAGACTCTATTTTGGGGCTCACTGGCAAATTATACATTGTAACCTAGCTGTAGGTAATATTTTAAGCTACTCATGTCATCTCAACTTGCTGTTAACCTGTGAACCTGCTTACTGTATTACCTGGACAAGAAAATACTTTCTGTTACAAAACATCATTAAAAGTTAATAGACAGACACTTCCTTACATTTTTCTGTCTACATTTTAAACCCAGCTATGATAGTCGACATAAAACTCCTCATTTTGTTTAATATAACCTTCAGACATGTGAAAGTATGAGTTCATTGACCTATTACTTAAGCATAGGCTGTAACCCAACTACCTTGCCTGACTTTTAATATCTAGTGCTAGCTTGTATAAGAGTAAATACTCCTTCCTATTGACACATTTCAAATGTGGTATGGCTCTGTTAATTTATTGTTCTTACATGACTATTTTCCTCTTAATATCAAAGCCATAATCACATGACGTAACTTCACGCGTACCAACGTACAGTCAACTGCACAGTTAGTTAATAAATTACTAATTAGTTCCTCATTAAAAGGATTAGCGATGAATTTCATTTTGATAGTTTGACGTTTTTGTTTGATTATGAATATTGAGCGCATTCGGTTGGGGATGGTGATGCTTTGTTTTATTAAACCACAGGAAAACGCGGGTTCTAATCCGCGGGAATATCGCTAGGTATTATTACCAAACCAAAACTATTCCGGAAATTATTTTGAAAAGAGGAATAGACTTCGTATTATTTCGTGTCCGCGTGAAATTTCTTGTTTCCCCGACCCACCCCGTCGCATTTCATCGCCTGCCCGCGCTATTACTTCGTTTTTGCTTAGCGTTCTTACCGACTTTTTTATTTTTGCTCAGCTCCCAAGGGTCATAGCGTGATGTTAAACAGCATTTAGCCTTCCCCAAGAATTGAACTATCAAATACAAAAAGATTTTTTCAAATCCGACTGGTAGTTCCAGAGATTACCCCCTACATACAAACTTACAAACTTTACCTCTTATAATATTATAGTATAGATATGCGTCGAATTTACGAATCACCAAAATCATTGTTTCAAGGGTTCTCATCTAAGATTCTTTACCCCTTAGAACTATTCTTCAGGTTGTGTACCTATTTTGTTTCTTTAAACATCCATATACTTAAATAATTTGTTCCAAAACGTCTTAAACATCACGCGCGCCAAATATTTTCCATTTGAATAAAAAAGAATGCATAACTGGATTTGTTTCCTTCCTTAGTTTGACAGGCTCACCAAACATGAAATGAATCGGTGATCGCCGATCGGCCGGTAGCGACTTCATCCGACTACAACCCTAATCACATAACATCACGCCTGTATTTCTCGAAGGATTAGACAGAGTTATACTCTCACATTTCGCCAGTTATGCTTAAGACACGTGTAATAGGGGGTGAGCCTAATAATAAGATCCTATCAACAAAAACTGATGCTAAATATCACTGGCATCTTGTTTCGTAAACTCCAGTTTAATGGTCGGTTTGTTCAGCCTACGTTACGCAACTATCTTTATTGTTATTGTGGCTGGCAGCGTCCACATTTTCTAATTGTGTTTGCTTCCTATAAAACGTTACCGGTTTTGCATAGAAACAGTTACTGTTGAAAGGCAAATTGTCACTTTAAATTCGCCTTAAGCTTATCACATTGCCTTATCTGAAGAATACAAAGTGCGACGTTTTGTTTTCTAATGAGAATTCCATCAAAATTGGTCCTGTGATTTATGAACTCACTGCCAACAGACCGATGGATAGGATTCTGGCGTTCATTCCACTAATTTTTTGGGTAAAATGTACTTCCATAAGATATGTTTTTAGCTGAACGCCTTTAACCAAATAAATCGACCAACACTGAGCAAAGATAACGTCTTCCGATATAACAGACAATGTTCAAACCACCACCCACCGAATAAACTACGCTCTTGCATATGTCGGCGTGGTGAAAAAAAATCCGCACAGCAAAAAGGTTCCATAAACATAATGGTGTAGTTGTTCATGTTGTTCAACTATGTATTACGTCTAGCTAAATCACAAACATCACATTTCCTATTCATATTATTTTATTACATAGCCAATTGTCAACCTACTGCACTTAACTAATTCATGGCGTCGATAACTCGATACCTTACAAAAAACTGGCAAAGTGCGAGTCGGACTCGCACACAAAGGGTTCCGTACCACAAGGCAAGAACGCCGAAAAAACGTATGGGAGCCCCCCTTAAATATTTATTTTATTTTGTTTTTAGTATTTGTTGTTATAGCGGCAACCGAAATACATCATCTGTGAAAATTTCAACTGTCTAGCTATCACGGTTCATGAGATACAGCCTGGTGACAGACCACAAGGCAAAAACGCCGAAAAAAACACGTTTGTTGTATGGAAGCCCCCCCTTAAATATTTATTTTATTTTGTTTTTAGTATTTGTTGTTATAGCGGCAACCGAAATACATCATCTGTGAAAATTTCAACTGTCTAGCTACCGCGGTTCTTGAGATACAGCCTGGTGACAGACAGACGGACGGACGGACAGCGAAGTCTTAGTAATAGGGTTCCGTTTTTACCCTTTGGGTACGGAACCCTAAAAAGGCCGATATTCCAGTAAGTAGGAACTGTTATAAAAACATCTAAATAATTTGTCGACACCAACTCATTAACATTACAAATACGCTAAGCAGACGAAAATGACACCGCTATCTTAGGTTTCATGAATTAAGAATTTGCACTGTTCCAATTATTTAATGTTTGTTATATCAAAATAACAATTTCACCGCAGTAACTTAAACGATTGTTTATATTGTGTAATACAGATAATTATTTTATAGTCATATCGACCAAGTACCTATGACATCACAGAAATGATACTCGAAATCTGTGGCTGTCTGTCGTTGCTCTAACATAACAAGCCGATGGTTCTTTACCCTATTATTTATTTTAAACACACTAGAAATAATGTCTTTGAACTCGTAAACTTGAACGGAAGTTCGGTCAGTATATGAAAATAGTAGAATGACTTTCGGTTGTGGTTTTACAATGACAAGTAGCTTATCCACATGGTAAGCCAATGTTAGAGTAAATACGACACTCAAAAGCATTGTGCTATGTCACAAACTACGGTAGTTATTGCATAAAATCGTAAAATGGTACTAACTCGTAAATAAGCCGCGAAGCGAAATACATAGTTCTGTAAATATGGAAATTCATTAAGCTTTGAATTTGTACTGGACAGCTGTGTCGAAAGTTACTTAGTTCTAAATAAATTCATACGGCTAAATGCATGTAGTAACCACATATTGGGGCCCGTGAAAACGTTCATTGACTGAACAAATCGACACCAACGCTTTGTTGCGTATACAAACGACCACGAAATCACTGACAGATGAACACACAACGCGGTTCACCATTGCCAGACAACGTAGTATTGTAGTATAGTTCCATCCAAGTAGCAAATATGTAGCTAAATGTTGTAGTATCAATGAATCCGACTCATTAAGCACATAGATTAAAATATTCACTCACATTAACAAAGGACATACGTAAGGACCTTGGGAATTTGCTTCCTAGACAGACCTCTTTCGTTTATCTGCATGCAAGGTTTCATTCGAACTTGTCTTAGTTAAAACTCGAATCTACCTAGAAAATCGCCTTAACTTTTGTTCAATTGTTGTATTTATCATTCGGCGTTCCACATGGAGGCATATTAAGACATCTTTCCTTAATGGCGCCCACCGTCTCTTATTGGCGCCCACCTTAATTAATAGATTTGATTACTTAATTAATTATTATTTGTTATATTTTTAAACGTATTAAGTAATAGTATATCAATTTAATTATTCTATAATAACTAACATTACATAACATGCATTTACTTCTATCAGATCGCTGGCATAATTTCGCACTGGCTAATCCTGAACGGGATGTTTTAGAGGGATTTAAAAAGCTAGATTGTCCTTTTTAGTGTTCCGTACCTCAAAAGGAAAAACGAATCCCATATAGCGCCTCTTTGCTTCAATAATGTGTTATCTTGAAAATTGAAATTGTCAGACTTATCACGTTAATGAAGCAAAGACGCGATAGGGTCACTTTGTTGTCCGTCTGTCTTTCAAGACCCTTTATCTTGGGAACGCGTGGAGGTATCGAGTTGAAATTAAAACCATATACTCAGGTCTACAGTATCTTGAAGCTGTGAAAAAATCCAACTTCTAAGTTAACGTAAGAAAAGGTACTTACCGCGTTTATGCCGCAAAAAACGTATATTTCGACACTCAAGGAAATCAAAATTTATAGGGTACTTCCCGTTGACCTAGATCATGAAATTTGGCAAAAAGCAATGTCATGTAGCAAAAGTAAAGGAAAAAATCCGATAACCGTAAATTTGTAGTTAATTTTTTTTTAACGGTTTTGACACCCAAATTAACTGGTTAATTTCGTAATAAAATTTTTGTAACTAAATGATATCGCAACGTCCAGACCGTGCTCGCGAGAGTGGCGGGGGCCGGGGGGGGGGGTGTTCAAACTTGGTTTTAACCGGTTAATTTCCATTATCAAAACCAAAATTCATGAAAAACCGGTTTCTTGCATAAACCGGTAAAGTGCAAACCTTAACCTAAATCGATTTCGGTTTGGGGTCAATGACCGTAACCGGTTAAGAATTTCAACCGGTTTCCGAGCCCTGCTCATCTCATTTCGTTTTGCGTTTCATACTTTCAGGTCGGCGCTAACTGTAACGCTGTTTATTGTGTCTGAACCTATCTCGAACCTAGATAATGAGTTAATTGTAATGCCCTAGGATTAATCCTATTGAATGACATAGTCGAAAAAACTATGAAAATATTGATAATATTTAGAATGCTGATCTTCAAATCCCATCCTAACTACCCCAGTCTACAGTTGAATTGCGGTTCTCGCAACTTCCGCCTACAGTCGGTTTTTGACTTCTGTGATGGCAATGTTTTTCACGACCATGAATTGAAGGGTTTGCATGAGCCTTTACCCTATGAATACCAGTACTAGCAGTAGATAATATTTACGTACTTATCTAAATACAAATCAGTTTTATTTTAAACCGACTTCAAATAAAGGAGGAGGTTCTCAATTCGGTTGTTTTTTTATGTTTGTTACCTCAGAACTCCGTTATTTATAAACGGATTTTCAGATTGGTCCCATAGTTCATCAAAATCAGTTCACTGGTTTGGTTTTTAAACCAAAATTACTGGTTAAAATTCAGGTAAACGAAATTGCGTCGTTTGCTTTCCTATGACTTTTCAGTGGTGGCTTAGTGGAATTGTCATGGGATGCATTGTGGCTATAAATGCCGTATCTTTACATAATTAATCGACTTCATAAAGGAGTAGGTTCTTAATTTGACTATATTTTTTTTTGTATGTTACGCGGAGAGCAGTGGTGGCCAAGTGGTAACGGCCGCGACTTACGAGTTGTAGGTCGTAGGTTCGAACCCAGACAGGCGCTTTACTTTGTGTAAATTATTTCATCACCACTGCTCTCAAACCGGTGAAGGAAAACATCGTGAGGAAACCATGTAAACCAAGCATGTCCTAGAACCAAAAAATCGAAGACATGTGACATCTGCCAATCCGCACTGGGCCCGCGTGGTGGATTACGGCCCACTCCCTCTCACCGAGAGGAGGCCTGTGTCCCAGCAGTGGGAACATTATAGGCTGATTATGGATGTTATGCGATATCTCCGGCAATTGTAAATCTATATCAATTTTATTACCTTTGCTTGGGTAGTTTTTTAGTTAGCTTCAATAATACGCATTTTTGTCACTTGTTTATATTGATGATATTATAATAAATTCCTGTCACTTTTATTTACATAGCAAGTAGTGTGTGCGAATTTGTGTGGGGTAAGTACAACTTAAAAGTGAAAAATAAAAACTTTTTTACAAAAAAAAAACAACCGATTTCCAAAAAAAGACTGAAAAATAACTTTAATTTCGGAAATCAGTGGCAAACAACGAAAACGCGAACCCAACGACACCGACTTCCGAAATTAAAGTTATTTTTTACTATGCAGTCTTTTTTGGAAGTCTGTAGTTTTTTTTTATAAAAAGTTTTTTTTTTAAATAAAATATTTACGACGAACTCAAAAAAAAGTAGGTAGGTATTGTCCATATAATTTTTTTTTGTTAGCCTACCTATACTGTCCCACTGCTAGGCAAAGGCCTCCCCCAAATCCTTCCAGGAACTCTTTTCCCGCGCCACCTCGAACCAGCCCTCGCGATACGCGTCCAGGTCATCTCGTCATCTCTTTCTGGGCCGGCCTCGGTGGCGCCGTCCATCTTCAGGCACCCATTGTGTGGAGATTTTTGCCCACCGCTGGGCAATAATCTCTGTTAATACGATTACAATCCATAAAATGATATTATCATTGAATTTAATGTCTCTATTGTTTGCTCACCTAATTAAGTAAGCTATAGAATGTGGACGTAATTTAAAAACATTTTTAAGGTCCAGTGAATCGAACAAATCATTTATTTTTTTAATGGTAAATCTAGTGAATTCAAATACTTATTTGGACGGCCTTTCTCCATCCATACTAATGTTATAAATTCGAAAGTAACTCTGTCTGTCTGTTGTTACATATAGCAACACTACCAGCCTGGGTAGTCTATGAAGAAAGGCACTTGTCTATGCCTGTTCCGTCATGACACCGCCATGACACGCACGCCCGGCCCTTGTACGATATTGTCTAAGTATTATTAATAAACCATTTTCAATAACCGACAATCGTTTATCTTCAATCCAACATGGTGTCAGAAGAAGAAGACGACGCAGTCACTAAGGATGAGGAGAAGAAAAAGTCCTTTTCACGAAGCCAAGATGGCGCACGCTCCGGCACGGCACCGGGATTATCCGTAGGTTCAGGACACCTCGGACCACTAGACCTAAAAAGCCACAACACGGCTGTGACATGGAGGAACTGGATCACGCAATTAAAAATTTACTTGCGAGCTAACAATCTCGAAAACGAGAGAGACGGCCGCAAGGTAGCCATCTTGCTTCACTTTATCGGAACAGAGTCCCTAGCAACATTCTACTCATTCAACTTAGATATCGACGCTATCACGTTTGATGACCTCGTCTCCAGATTCACCAACCACTTCACGCCACAGACCAACGTAACGATGGAACGCCACAAACTATTCAATAGGCGTCAGGGCGCAGAGGAGACAATTGATGACTACGTCACGGATTTAAAAAACATCAGCAGACAATGCGAGTTCAACACTCTAGAGGACAGTCTCATCAGGGATATATTTAGCTGGAATCTCAACCCCCAAAACCACTACATAAAAGAAAGGATCCTAGTCAAAAAACCGAAAACATTGGAGGAGGCCGTACAGTTAGCTAGATACATGGAAACCACTAAAATTCAAGCCAAAACATTAGAAGACACAGCAATGGTCGGCCAAGTACATGCAGGAAGACAGCAACAGCCAAGCAGCTACAGACAACCAAACCGCTCTACACAGACACATAGCCCCAGACAGTCGAACAACTCCAAGCCATCAAGCAGTACCCAACCAGACACGTGCTACCGCTGTGGTCAAGTGCACCGATTCAAGTGTCCAGCCAATGGAGTCAAGTGCAAGAAATGTGGAAAATTCAACCACTTCGCTGTTGTATGTCGCAACAAGCAGGTACAAAATATTGAACTAGATCAGTCCGATAACTCCCTTTTTATGGGATCAATCCACATTAATAGCCTTCAATCTGAGTCATGGTATGCAAACTTATCTATCAATAATGTAAACATTAACTTTATGTTAGACACAGGTGCAGACACTAATGTCTTGTCAGGTAAAACATTCAATACATTGAGTGTTTCACCTGATTTGATCACTAAAAGTACACACAAACTCTCTACTTACAGTGGACAGCAAATACCCACTATAGGTCAGTGTATTCTACCGCTATGTCATAAAGGCCACATCTATAATGTTCTGTTCCATGTAGTAGATATAGATTCACAAAATGTAATAGGAAGGGAGTCATGCAACACGCTCAATTTGATCAAAAGGATACATAATGTCGAGGTAAATACCAGCAATAATATTATGTCTGCTAACAGTGATTTGTTTCAAGGTTTAGGCTGTTTGAAAGATTTTAGCTGCGATTTAAAACTAAAACCAGACGCAATTCCAAGTATAGACGCATGCCGGAGAGTTCCATTTCAATTAAAAAACAGGCTTAAAGCGGAGCTAGATGAACTTGTGAAAATTAATGTTATATGTCCAGTCGAAGAACCCACCGAATGGGTAAGTTCTCTTGTTATAACTACTAAAAAGAATGATAAACTACGACTCTGTATAGACCCTCGCAAACTTAACCAAGCCATAATGAGACCACATTACCAGTTTCCCACTCTAGATGAGATAAAGTCTGACCTCTCTGGAGCCAAATTCTTCACTACACTAGATGCCAATAAAGGTTTCTGGATGTTAAAACTGTCAGATGCTGCATCAAAACTGTGTACTTTCATAACACCCTTTGGTAGATATAGGTACACACGTCTTCCCTATGGTATTTCAGCAGCACCTGAAATATTTTATAGAGAAATGGTAAATAGATTCAATGACATCAAAAATGTTAAAATAATGATGGATGACTTCTTAATCTATGGTAAAACTGTTCAAGAACATGATGAAGCCCTACATAAAGTCTTAGACAGAGCCCGCGAAATCAATCTAAAATTCAATAAAGACAAGTCAGTCATATGTGCCCCAGAGGTCAAATACTTAGGACATATATTCAGTCAGAACGGTGTTCAAGTTGACCAATCAAAAGTCAAAGCAATTTGCGACATGTCCAAACCTACTTGCATAAATGACCTTCAAAGATTCATGGGTATGGTCAATTATCTCAGTCCCTTCATACCAAATTTGTCTAAAGAAAACAGTCTTTTGAGAACACTTTTGTCAAAGCAAACCGAATGGGTTTGGTCAGAACAACATGAAGCAGAATTTAACAAAATTAAAAAACTTATTAGCAGTGCTCCAGTACTTTCATACTATGACCCAAATAAAGATATCACAATGTCTGTGGATGCCTCAAAGGATGCTCTTGGTGCTGTACTGTTACATGATAAGCAACCAATAGCATATGCATCTGCCTCATTAACAAAATGTCAACAAAATTACTCTCAAATTGAAAAAGAACTGATGTCCATACTATTTGGCTGCTTAAAATTTCACCAATACATATATGGTAGGTTAGTCACAGTAGAAACAGATCATAAGCCCCTCATTTCATTATTCAAAAAAGCACTAGTCGATATCCCTGCTAGGTTACAGAGGATAATGTTACGTCTACAGCCTTATGATCTTAACGTAATATACAAACCTGGTCGTTATCTTTACATTGCAGACACATTGTCCCGAGCAGCATTGAGTGAACATACACTACAAGATCTTGAAAAAGATCTAGACTTACATGTTAATTTCATAATGTCTAATTTGCCGGCTAGTCAGGATAAACTTAATCAAATCAAAGACTTGACCTGCAAAGACCCTACTTTAAGCCAAATTGCCCAATACTGTCAAGATGGATGGCCAGAACACAAAAGGTCTGTTGGCCAACCGATCAAACCTTATTTTTCACTAAAAGACAAACTACATGTCATGAATAACATTCTCTTTATGGCAAACAAAATTGTTATACCTGAATCCATGAGAGACTATGTAATAAAAACTACACATGAAGGACATCCAGGAATAAATAGTTCTATAAGATTAGCACAAACTACTGTTTACTGGCCCAATATGAGTAATGATATTGAAAATTTTGTGAACAAATGCCATACTTGTTTAACCTATCGTAGAAATAACAGCAAAGAGCCAATACTAAATCATGAATACAAACATTTACCATGGAATAAAGTTGGTATCGACATGTTCGATTTTGATGGTAAAAAGTACCTAATAGTAGTAGACTATTTTTCTAAATATGTAGAACTAGCTCTTCTAAACTCAGGCTCAAGTGCTAAGCTAGTCATAACCCACCTAAAATCAATATTCGCTAGGCATGGTATTCCAGAGTTCCTCATGTCAGACAACGGTCCTCCATTCTCTAGCATAGAATTCATAACATTCACCAAAGACTGGAACATTAAATTTAACACTTCTAGTCCCTATTTAAGTCGGTCCAATGGTATGGTCGAAAGAGCTATTGGTACAATTAAAAATATGCTGAAGAAATGTAAAGCAGACAACACTGATCCATACCTAGCCTTACTTTTATATAGAAATACACCTAAAAAGATAGGATACTCACCAGCACAACTATCTATGTCTAGATACTTACGATCCAAACTGCCCATCACTGACTCACAGCTGTCTCCAACTTTAGTCAATATTGATTTACTTAAAAAGAATATTGAAAAACAAGAGTCTTATACAACACTATATTATAATAAAAACACAAAACCATTAACAGAACTAAAAAAGGGTGACGCAGTATACTTCAAACATAAACCACATAGTGTCTGGGTCCCAGGTAGAATCTCAGAAGCCAGCAGCGAACCTCGCAGCTTTGTTGTACAATCCCCGGAAGGAGAATTCCGTAGAAGTCGTGAGCATATCCTCAAACCCGTCGCTCCCGCAGCTGAGATGATACCTGTAAACAAAACAAACATTAATAACACTCCAAATGAAAATGTCAATGTCTCTAACAATATCAGTACTAACACAGCACCGAAAATGACGCGCTATGGGCGAATCATTAACAAGCCAGCTCGTTACTGTGATTAATTTTACAAGCAATGTGTTTTTAGCATTTACTGTAAATTAGTTTTAAGGTTATCTGTCAATGTCTAGTTGTAATCAATGTCAGCCTGACATTTAAGGTTTCGTTCAGAAAATTGTAAAAGATTCCATAGCCTGGATACTAGTCTTTTAAGCACATCATTAAAATTAAAATTTATACTTACCTTGTCAGGGTTCTGGAATCTTATTATCGAAAAAAAGGAAGATGTTACATATAGCAACACTACCAGCCTGGGTAGTCTATGAAGAAAGGCACTTGTCTATGCCTGTTCCGTCATGACACCGCCATGACACGCACGCCCGGCCCTTGTACGATATTGTCTAAGTATTATTAATAAACCATTTTCAATAACCGACAATCGTTTATCTTCAATCCAACATCTGTATGTTACCTTTTCACGCCTAAACTACAGAACGGATTTCGATAAAATTTGGCAGAGAGATAGATTACATCCCGGGGAAGGACATACTTTAGGATAGTTTTTATAATATATCTAGGTTCTGCCCGCGATTTTGTTCGCTTGGAAGTCGAAAGAAATACACAATAATATACTAAAATAACAGCCACATTTTTATAAAATTCCCGCGCTAATACTTCGTTTTCGCTTAGCGTTATTTCTGTCTTTTTTTCTTTTTGCTCGGCTCCTAACGGCCACAGCGTGATGATAAATTGTCTATAACTTTCCTCAAGAATTGAGCTATCAAATGCAAAAAGAATTTTTCAAATCTGATTGGTAGATCCAGAGATTAGCTCGTAAAAAAAAACTGGCCAACTGCGAGTCGGACTCGCACACGAAGGGTTCCGAACCACAAGGCAAAAACGCCGAAAAAAAACACGTTAGTTGTATGGGAGCCCCCCTTAAATATTTATTTTATTCTGTTTTTAGTATTTGTTGGTATAGCGACAACAGAAATACATCATCTGTGAAAATTTCAACTCTCTAGGTATCACGGTTCATGAAATACAGACGAACAGTGGAGTCTTAGTAATAGGGTCCCGTTTTTACCCTTTGGGTACGGAACCCTAATAAAAATGAACAGAGGGGTAATTGCGTAACCACAACAAATTGCGCAACAACCAACTTTCACACAATACTTCCATAAATTCAATGATTTTTCTCTGCATATAGCCATCCCCGTCCGAAAAGCGATCCTCACGATTATGGTCCTCATTTGGATCTGTCTTATCAAGTTATCATAAAAGTTATGGTTGACCAACAAAACACCGGTGCAACGTCCTCAATGCATCTACCTATTCAGTATCGTCGTATACGTAGTGTTAACTACGTATTATAAAACAAAGTGTGTGTGTGTGTGTGTGTCGCCCCCCCCGCCGCGTCTGTCTGTCTGCCTAAACGCGGTAAGCTCAAAAACTACCGAACGGATTTTTATACGGTATTCACCATTGGACGGAGTGGTTCATGAGGAAGGTTTGCGTGTATAATTCATTAAGGTTTTTTGTAAATTTACCGACAAATATGACGATGATTGTTGAAGATTTAGGAAAAAAATAATGCTAACTGGTAAAGTAACCGTTTACTGGCGTGCTCCGCGTAAACCAATATGAATATGAAAACAATGTATTACGGAATTATTCCTTTATTCCTTTTAAAAGATAGAGGCGTAGTAGTAGGTATGTCTCTGTGGTATAATTTCCGAGAAGCCGCGGGAAAAAGCTAGTTTGTAATAAAAACGCACCAGACAACAGGAAAAAAAACGAAAAGTGAAATACAAAGTGGTCAGACGAGCAGGGTCCAGGGCGAATAACGCACTCATTAAAAAATAGAACATAAGATTCTTAATTTAAAAAGTAATGTCTATGTCAGAAGATGTTATGTCCCAGTGATTTAAAACAACAGAAAAGAAATGAGTCAAAAAAAGGTTTTAAAAAACCTAAACAATGGCGACCTCTAACCGAAGGTGCATAACGGCTGCACAAGAAACATCGAGGGCTTATTAATTTAAAAGTATTCTTTTGTAGCTAGGTTTGGTTTATCTGTTGAGTATTCCTAATTAATACCCAACTTCGTATTTAGCCATTAATTTGATTAAGATGGAATGGCATCATCTGCCTAACCTTTTCCCAACTATGTTGGGGTCGGCTTCCAGTCTAACCTGCAGCTGAAATATCAGTATTTTACATGAAGCGACTGCCTATCTGACCTCCACAACCCTGTTACTGGGTAATACGATACCCCTTGGTAAGACTGGTTGTCAGACTTTCGGGCTTCTGACTACCCGTAACCACTGTCAAAGATCTACGAATGACAGCCGGGACCAACGGCTTAACATGCTTTCCGAGGCACGGAGAGGTCTTGGTATGTTAAGATGGTCCATCCCATCAACGGACCAACAGCGGTAAGCGTAGCTTTACCTGGTCGATCGGCCTGTGGGGCTGTTATTATTTAGCCACGGGCCCCCCACATATACGTAGACATAGAAAGGAAGCCAAACCATGTTAAAAATCGAAACAAAAAATAACTATTAGGTATCATGAAGTACTTAAACTAGAGACCAGTGAATAAGAGAGCAGTGGTGGCCAAGTGGTAACGGCCGCGACTTACGAGTTGTAGGTCGTAGGTTCGAACCCAGACAGGCGCTTTACTTTGTGTAAATTATTTCATCACCACTGCTCTCAAAACGGTGAAGGAAAACATCGTGAGGAAACCGGCATGTCCTAGAACCAAAAATTCGAAGACGTGTGACATCTATCAACCCGCACTGGGCCCGCGTGGTGGATTACGACCCGCTCCCTCTCACCGAGAGGAGGCCTGTGTCCCAGCAGTGGAAACATTATAGGCTGATTATGTATGTTATGTAAGTACTTAATAAACTTAGCTATTTGTACGTATCAAGCAAGTCGATTTTAATATTATGGGCGACGGACGATAGATAGGCTGCTGTTCACTTTAATACATTTTTATTAAAAACTGGAGAATTGTCTACATGTCACTCGTAACAGGTGACCCTGAGGCCAGTTATGGTAATTATTTTAACAACAAAAGAAACAAGTAAAGCGTCGCCACGCGAAATCTTGCAGTGTGAATTCAATCATTCTCCGCCCTCTTGTGATGACGTGTCCGGGCTAAATTTACTATACACTTACTTATTGACACGTTCCAAAAATACGCTTCTTGGCAAAACTGAACGGGCGTTAACATCGCTATCAGCCGCATAATGCCCCAACTTACGTACATACATAACTATAGGTAATATCATATGTATAGACGTATCCGTAACACTCGTATACTGACCGTCTATATATCTGTAGATGAAGAAGCGTACACACGTATAGCTACTGCATACCTATTGGTATAAGCGCTGGTGCTGTTTCTTATAAACGCCAGGTCGGCCGCGCGTCTACACTCATGCATTTTACGAGGCTTTCTTACACAGGGATCAATTTTGTATAAACCCCTTTTTACTGTATATTGGATGCTTTAGAATCGTTTCGCAAGAGATGAATCTCCTATCTGAATCTAATCGAGATGACCAAACCAACTGCCACAATATGGGACAAAAATAAATAGTGGGGATCCTTTCCATGACCACTCTAGCCTAACCTTAACTAGACTACATTGTTAAAGTACTATAAATACATCTAACTGCTGTAACAGGAAGTATCACATCACAATGATAATGGTAATATATGAAAAAAATAATGCGCTCTTTCGTATCTATTACACGTGAATTCACGTCTCATCGTAAGTTAATTTTAGTTCACCTCGCGATCGCACCAGAATGGAAAGTTTCACACGAAATACTACCACTAGAATTATATTTTCTGGTAATTATTAAGCGGCCCGAGTTTTCATATTACTTCCGACTTAACGAACTAATGTAAAAGACAGAACTGAAAATTTCGCAAGCCCAAAAGACTGCAAAACTATTACTATGATATTACTAGATCACTACCAACCAACTGCTTTATTGCAGATAGACCTCTATCTTCTCTACCTCTCTCTTTGGATGGCTTTATGAGAGAAAAGAAATAAATCAAAATCTATTCAAAAAAATTGTTATAGAAGCTCATGTTTCTTTTCACAAATTTCAGAGAAATTTTCCGGTACATAGATGTTATAATACAGGCAGGGTGAAATAATTGAAAACATGCGACAAATCGAAATGGGAGATTTTACTCATCATTATGAACGACTTTTACTAAGGGACCAAAGTTGCAAACGTAAAAAAAAATCTGCTGTTCCCTAGATTTTGACGAGTTATGCGAACATAAATGTAGGGAACAGTTGATTTTGTTTTCGCGATTTCAGGTTTGGTCCCATAGTAAAAGTTGTTCATAATGAGTACAATCTCCCATTTGGATTTGTCGCATGTTTTCAATTTCAACCTGTATAGTTTCGCTGACTAGTGGCGAGGGGTCCGCATTTCTCTTGTATTCTGTCTTAATACAGGAATAGCTTGTATTGTCAGGAGGTTAATCGTCCAAAACTAACGCGCTTACGGTTCGGAATGAAAGGTTTCAAGCGTGTCATTATGCGCGCGTGTTATTTAGTTGTGTTGTACGGAGTAACGGTAAAAAGGCACCATTTACATTTGTTGTCCATGTGGCACAACAACTAACATAAGTATGGCAGGTACGGATAAACAGCAACCGTCCGTTCCGCACCACCTACTTCCACACCAAGAGTTGGCACTTGTGGCCTACGAAAAACGTTCAAATGTACCGTAAAATCATAAATGCACTCCGTGGTTATGTTCCAGTGAGTGCCGATGGTTTTGGGAATAATTTGATGTTACGTGACATATTAAAATGCTAATCAATTCTATTCGAAGAACAAAAAAACTATTTACTATTATAACACCCACCGTGTTATTACATGTTCAGTTTGAATTAAATCTAATAACATTGTATTCCTTTTAATTTTATGCTTTTGCTCCTGCTCTACAAATAAACTAAATCTTTCTTAGAGACTGTTGTAACTTTACGAATAGAAATGAGAATGTTTACAATAAACTGTTGCAGGTTACAGGTAAAGTCCAATCTAACCAATGCCATTATGTTTGTCTGCAGACTGCGTCTATTTCGAGACGTCGTCGACGTCTCCGTACCAGATCCGACGGATAGAGGAGCTGAACAAGACGCCGTCTGGGAACGTGGAAGCAAAAGTCATGTGCTTCTACAGGCGGCGAGACCTTCCAAATCCTCTTATACAGTTAGCTGATAAGCATCAAAGTGAGTATATCCTATCTGGACTAGAATTTTTCATGACCAATTATAGTAAGTGGCATTTTGACTGGGAAGTTAGAAGTACACTTAAGCTAGGTGATAAATAAAACAAAAAGTCACCCGAGACAGAATTCGCGTGGAGCAAATAAAAGAGACGTGTTGCATGGTGGTTGTTTTGCTAAAAGATGTGGTCTCCGTTTGTTGTTTCCAGTCGAGAGAAACATTCAGCCTCTCGTCTTGGGGCTCCTCGATTTGTACAGGGTACAAATCGTGTAACAGTTATTGATCGAATATAAACTGTTGCTGAGTTGAAGCCTTAAACTTTTAATTCTATTGCTTGTTCAACCAAATTCGATCGAATTGCGCGTATGTGTATACTATGAATATCGACATCGTACATAAGGGTACTTATATAATTACTATATCCTTGGAGTCCAACTTTATAATAAGACATTGTTTTGATATTGATTTTCGTAACAGACCAGTCACGCACATCAACTGACGAAGACAGCAATATTAGGTACTACTTGTACGTTAATAATATTCTGCAGTGGCGTCTGCGTCACGTAGACCCATGCGGATTAGCGCGTGTTTGATTCTTTTCTATTAATAGATTTATAAAGTATCCTATATCGGAGTTGTATAAAGGATTACTCAACGGGTGTCGGTACTCGAACCCCGAAATCTCAACAATCCCACTGCGTGTTGCCGTGTCGAACACACACGCACGATTGTCGACTTGCAAAAAATAAATTGAATATCGACATTTTATGTAAAATCGCTCATATCGTAATTCTAGTATTCTACAACTTTTTATAATGGAGCCACACCAGAAACATCTTGTTGTAGTTTTATTTTATTACCATGTAATAAAAAGTTGGAATTCATTTGACGATTCGATTTAGGATTAAGCTCTGGCAAGAGAGATTATTTGTATTTTAGTCTAGAAAACCTTTCTAGGTAATAGCAACTAGCAAAGAAAGTAATAAAAAAATCTTGACCGACTAGAACGTATTAAAAAAATCAATTATAGTTTTATTGTAAATAAATAACATGATTCAATTCCTCATGCGCAAAGGAGAAGACAGTAGACACTTAAAAAAAAACTTAACCAATCTACAGTTTAAGCCTTCACAGCCGTTACAGACATGTTGATAGAGATAATGATCGAGCTCTGAGCTCACTCGAATCGATCCACCGTCTCACCATACCAATATCATGAACAACAAGGGCTCACGCGATCGGGCGGTTGCCTCGATACGCGAAGTAACTCGCGCTCCAAGTCCTTGGACAACATCTTAATACCATCCATTATTGATTAATTAACACAAGTACTATTATGTATGTTAATATAATTTAATTTCGTGCAGTACTTTGCGATGTCCTAGCGTAATAATTTAAACTATTCTACAAGCGTAATTGCGTTGCTCCAATATACTCAGCCGAAGCGTTTCAAATAATACGCTTGACCTTTTTTAAAGGCCACATGGGCCGAGGACAATAATTAAATGTCCTTCGACTCCCCTCGACCCTTCCCCTAGACAGTACTGCCGCATGTGAGTGGTAAAAAAACCAGTACAAGCTGGCCTCTTATTCTATTCAAACTCCGTACTACGCTCGACCAGTTTAAGGCCTCTGACGTGCGGCCTACTGTACGAAGTAAATACATAGATTTTGTGATCAGTGAGTTGATTCCATTTCCTAGTTTTTTTTTGTAATGTTCCACTCTGCAAGATCAACTTGGGGACAATTGTGATTAACTGATTAGATAAACACGATTATATATGATTATTTTCCAATGACATCACATATTCAAATATGCTAGTTGGCAGATTAATGTTACCGTCAAAATAATACTAATTGTTGATAATATTCGCACCAGCCAATGCAGTTCCAAAATGCAACCAATTTCTTGCAGTGGTAACAAAAAGCGATATACGCATAGATATCCGGTGGATATACGTGAAGTTGTTTAACAAATTCTTCTAAAACTTGAAATCTCTGGACATTGGCGCCGATTCTGTTGTGTCACAAACTAAACTAAATTTAAGTTCAGGCATCTTTTTCTTTCCATTTCATTAAGAAAAGGACAGAAGATAAATATTAGTTTAGTCCTGTCAAATTAGTCAGCGCCTGACGTAAATTGACGTATTTTTAATGGCCATTTTTTAAATCTCGTCTAAATTGTCTATGGAGTATCTTAATTTGACAGGACTAAACTAATATTTATCTTCTGTCCTTTTCATAATGAAATAGAAAGAAAAAGATGCATGAACTTAAATTTAGTATAGTTTGTGAACAACAGAATCGGCGCCATTATTTTTCGTTAGTATTAAACGTTTTGATGTCGGCAACGAGGACAACCGTATACGGAAGATCCACTTATAACATCGTGCTTTATGTTGACTTGATTCTTTTTATTTCTTTTCTGAATAGATCTTTGTTGCCCATGCTCTTTGTATCCCAGTCCCAGCTATACAAAAAGGCGAAATATCTATAGAATTTAAAAACCTTGAATTTCTTGGTTACCTTGACTTTAGGACTAATTTTGTCCGGGAGAAAAAGGAAGTATACTTCCATAAGTTCTCTACTTGGTGATATAAAATATAATCTTGATTAAAATCTTTCCTATCCTAATTCAGAACTTCGCAAAGCAAAAGCACATGCTGGTCCCGATTTCGATTGCCAACAGCACGACATCGTTTTTTTTTTTCGCCATTTAACAATAATAAGAGTTTCTAGTATGCGTTATCTTTTACTAGAATAAGAAAGAGTTAGTGCAAGGTTCAGAGTGGTCAAACTAGTTTACGGGCTAAACTTTAGCGTGTTTTACGCGGTATGTTTCCGATGGCATGTAAGAAAATGTTGTGTAACAAGTCCCAAGTCTTTTCCCTCTTAAATTCCTTATACTCAAACTAATTTGACAGAACTTTTTTTTTGTTTTATAGTTTTGACTAACAGCTTGCAAAGTTTTCACAACAGAATTGGTGCCAATAAGACACGTTTGCGAAGTTATTATACCCCCTATTATTTTCTTTTAGACCTAATATTTTAAATCAGTTAGGAAGTGTGTGTGGGTAGTTAGTATCCCACGATTCCAGTACGTATACGAACCATTCTGGCGACATAAATCGATTCTAATTAAAACCTAAACATCCATCTTATCGACTTTCATTAGGCGTCCCTGTACCTGAATAGCGATGTATGGCTACAAGGCTGCAACTTTGCAGACGCTTGCACGCTATTTGATTATTGATTTGTATGTATTTGAGAAGTGGTGTATTCGTTCATTTATCAAACACAATGACATCCATATAGATATTTTTTAAGTGTTCGCATTTGTATTTGTAGTTATAATTGCTTGGTTGGTTGGTTTCTGCGATATATCCTGCCGTATATGTGACGTGCAGATACGTTACGTTTAAAGTCAATTTGTAAGATATATTAAAATAAAATTGGGATGTAATATATGTATCTGTATTTGACAATACATAATATGATCACATTTAATCCGACCGCTATAGAACTACGAATAATTTGTAACATGCTGTTGTCTGTTGTAAACACGTGCGTCACTCAGACAAATCTTAGAGCCAATCTACATTTTGTCAATAAGAATTTTTAAAAGACACTAGGTAGGCTAGGCTACTAAGGAATATTTTATTATTCTCCTGATTTTTTTTATTTTTCCACGCGTGGCGTGATTGACTAAAGATTCACATTTATTACAAGTAAAGGCAAAGTACAAGATTACGAGAAGTGCACTATCATTTTTTCCGCGTTCATTAAGGGCCCCTTTTCCGAAATTTACGTTTCTAGATCGAGTTGTTTTCAGAGAAATCACCATATTTAAATTCGCAAAAAAATATATAGTACAGATACATGTTTAATCTAGTGACTTTTTTGGTTAAAAACACAATATTTAACATTTTGCTCGACAAAAAAAAAATCAGAAGTAAAGTCGATTTTGAAAGGATTTTGAGTTGTATGAGACTTGGGGGAACGCAATTTTTATGAAAATTTTACATTTCATTTACTAATCAGGTTTAACAGGGATATTATTGGATAGATTTATAATATGGCACTTATTTTTTTCTATATAAAATAAATGCGTGAAAAACGACTCGCGCGCACCGCGCCAGTGTCCACCAGTGTCCTGCCGGACGTCATCGAGGGAGGACCTATGCAATTTTTGCTCGCAACCACATTATCGTCTTCGCGCGCGTAATAGTGCCTACTTACCTGCGTAAAAACGTGTTGTATTAGAAGTAATTAAAATGGCAAATAAAAAAAAACAAAATTAAGAAAAAAAGGGCATCTGAAGTGAAGAAAACTTGTGGTTCTCTACACAGACTAGCGAAGTCAGTATGACTAGAGTTTTAAATCTTTAATATTTTTAATGGAAACATTCACCTTTACATATTTTTACCGACTTTACAAAAAGGAGGAGGTTCGGGTGTTTGTATGTTTTTTTTTTTGTATGTTTGTTCATCGAATACTCCGCCAATTGTCGACGGATTTTCAAAATTCTTTTTTTGTTCGAAAGTAGATAGTTCTGAGGTGGTCCCATTGTCACCAAGTTACGATCTGATGATGGGATCTTAGAGAAATCGAGGGCAACCCTCAAATTTTATAGGCTCACTTATTGTTTTTCGCATATTTTATGAAGTATCTTGTGTATTTGTGTATGGTTGTCACCATCTCAGGTAGCTGGGCTGATGATGGAAGGTACAACTCCTTAACAGTAAGAAGTTACTCGAACAGGCAAGGACTGTTTTAGTAAATTGTTTTGATGTTTGATAGGGCATTTGCCACATTTGGTCTCATGATCATCAAGTCATGACCTAATGCTGCAGTCAGGATAGTCTGCAGAGTACCTAAGTCCTCGACAACTAACAGCAGATATATCGTGTTTAAGCTCATTGAAAAGGGCTCGATGTGTGGATAAACGTACTGTTACTGAGGAACACCGAAGACCTGATGCTGAAGCCAGGAGCATCAGAAAAAGTACAAACCTTGAAATTACAGCACCGTAGTCGTGTTTGGGCTCATTTTTAAACAGGACTAATTTTATGTTCAATGCAATGTTGACATAAGTCTGGCCTGATGCTGCAGCCAGGATTATCAGCATCTAATCTAAAAACTAATAAAAGGAGAACTCCTCAACAATTAACGTCCCTGCATCGAGAAAAGGAATATTTTATAAAAAGGCGATGGGCAAGTTGACATTAGGCTATTGTAACTTAGATAAATTATAAATAGACCCACTAAAAAGCGAGAAATAAAAACTTTTTAACAAAAAAAAAACCGACTTCCAAAAAAAACACTACAAACTGAAAAATAACTTTAATTTCGGAAGTCGGTGGCAAAAACTAAAATACTGATCCCTAAGACACCGACTTCCGAAATTAAAGTTATTTTTCAGTTTGTAGTGTTTTTTTTGGAAGTCGGTTTTTTTTTTGTTAAAAAGTTTTTACATAAACTGACGATCCGAATGGCGCAGCGGTAGTGAGGCCGCCTTACGATCTTAGGGTCCGGGTTCGAATCTCGGTAGGGGCAAATGTTTGTGTGATGAGCATGGACATTATTTTGTTTCTGAGTCATGGATGTTTGTACATAAGAAGTACCTATGTATTTACAAAAAAGTATATATTTATTATATCAACTACCTGGTGTCCACGACACAAGCCAACGATATTTATTTATTTACTAGCTGTTGCCCGCGACTTCGTTCGCGTGGAAATTTGAAAGTGTATGAAAAAAAACATGTGTACACGTGGTAGAAGTGAAACCTTCAAAAAGAGCACAAAGAGAACCACGAACTTAAGAAACACTATACAATGCTTCCCATCTAATTTTTAACCCCCGACGCAAAAACGACGGGGTGTTCTAAGTTTGACGTGTGTGTGTGTGATTTTTTTATTTCGTGCTTTTTGTAGGGATTCCTTAATTTTATTTTTGTCGGGGGTTTTTTAAATTTTTAATTTAATTTTTTATCTCCCACGTTAAATCTTATGAATTTATGTGTCTGTCGTCAACGCCAATAACACTAGTTTACAGCGTTTTTGTTCATGAGATGAAAACCATGTGTTTGCATAGAGCATAAAATGCTTAATGAGATTCTGAAGTGGAAAAAATTTAGATCGTCTAGTTTTCAAAATTTTTACTTTTTTTTTTGTTAATTTTAAGATTACCATTTAGTGAAAGTATTACATATTGCAAATTTTACTCTGTTTTAATTCAGATTTGTATCAGTATCTCTTAAATTAGACCAACAGTAATCTGCTAACTTTTTTTTATACCAGAAATCTTGACTTTGACTTTGCCATCCTTCAATTCAGATCCTTCGAAATCAAAATCATACATCTGGCTCGAAATGGGGTCTTAGGTTCTGTCTCCAATTCTGTGGGTTTTGCTTCGTTTTATTGACTGAAACTACTAGACAACATCGGGTAAGGCATTCTTTTCGAATGTAGCATAGGATTTGACCCACGGTGTGGAACCTAAGATAGAAACACGCTTGTACGATACGACTACATACAGATAGCACAGCTAATAGAAATCTCTATTCCTAGACAGCACGTTTCGCCGAAAACTTTGTTGATAGACAACATTGTCCGTAGATATCACGGTTCATAGGAAGGACTGTTGACAGAGATCTCTGTTCATAGATAGCACTTCTTGCCGTAAACTTTGTTCATAGAAACCACTGTTTCCCTTGGTTAAAAAAGCGCAACATAGGATGCAAGAGCGAGCGAAGGGCACCCCGAGGTTCGGTTTGGTTACTTTAAACCCTTTACACAGAAATAGGAGCCCCGCCAAGCGGGGCTCCGTCGACATAGGATGCAAGAGCGAGTGAATAGGAATACAGCTTACTTAAAAAATAATGATCTAATTGGTTTCCGTGAACCAAAGGTGCTTTCTGTGAACCAAGGTGAAACAGTGGTTTCTATGAACAAAGTTTCCGACAAGAAATGCTATCTATGAACAGAGATCTCTGTCAAAAGTGCTTCTTATGAACCGAGATATCTACGAACAATGTTTTCTATCAACAAAGTTTTCGGCGAAACGAGCTGTCTAGGAATAGAGATTTCTATTAGCCATGCTTTCTGTATGTAGTTGTATCATACAAACGTGTTTCTATCTTAAGTACCACACTCTTTGACCCATGGGTCATCATTATATTGTATGTAACACCACTTGTTCTGGTTTTTAAAGGCTACATATTTAGTTAGGCAAAAATAACAGCTAGTTTCGTGATTTGTTAGGTCTTGCCACAAAATTGACAATCTAAATTGCACGTATTTTTTATTTCTTGCTACCGAATTTGTTGGTACTTTTCATCTACTACTTGAAAAACCCTTTTTATTAAAATTTGCTACCGAAAGTATAGCTTCTGTAACCGATCTGTTTTTTTTACTACATATTTTTCTTGTAAATACAACAAAAAATGTTATGATCTAATTTGCACTGTCTGAAAAACATTTTCAACAAAAAACACTACAAACTGAAAAATAACTTTAATTTCGGAAGTCGGTGTCTTAGGGATCAGTATTTTAGTTTTTGCCACCGACTTCCGAAATTAAAGTTATTTTTCAGTTTGTAGTGTTTTTTTTGGAAGTCGGTTTTTTTTTTGTTAAAAAGTTTTTATTTCTCGCTTTTTAGTGGGTCTATTTATAATATCTAAGTTACAATAGAATAATGTCAACTTGCCCATCGCCTTTTTATAAAATATTCCTTTTCTCGATGCAGGGACGTTAATTGTTGAGGAGTTCTCCTTTTATTAGTTTTTAGACTAGATGCTGATAATCCTGGCTGCAGCATCAGGCCAGACTTACGTCAACATTGCATTGAACTTAAACTTAGTCCTGTTTAAAATGAGCCCAAATACGAGTACGGTGCTGTAATTTCAAGGTTTGTACTTTTTCTGATGCTCCTGGCTTCAGCATCAGGTCTTCGGTGTTTCTCAGTAACAGTACGTTTATCCACACATCGAGCCCTTTTCAATGAGCCTAAACACGATATATCTGCTGTTACTTGTCGAGAAGTTAGGTACTCTGCAGACTATCCTGACTGCAGCATCAGGTCATGACTTGATGATCATGAGACCAAATGTGGCAAATGCCCTATCAAACATCAAAACAATTTACTAAAACAGTCCTTGCCTGTTCGAGTAACTTCTTACTGTTAAGGAGTTGTAGCTTCCATCATCAGCCCAGCTACCTGAGATGGTGACAACCATACACAAATACACAAGATACTTCATAAAATATGCGAAAAACATTAAGTCAGCCTATAAAATTTAAGGGTTGCCCTCGATTTCTATAAGATCCCATCATCAGATCCTAACTTGGTGACAATGAGACCACCTCAGAACTATCTACTTTCGAACAAAAAAAGAATTTTAAAAATCCATCGACAATTGGCGGAGTATTCGATGAACAAACATACAAAAAAAAAAAACATACAAACACCCGAACATAGTACCTCCTCCTTTTTGTGAAGTCGGTAAAAATAGAATTTAATTAAATGTTTCCTTTTTGAGTTTAAGACAATTAATTGATCACTACGTAACCAGATTAAGCCAAAACTTCTTGTGAGTGTTATAAAAAAACCAGACTTGATAAAAACATTTGACATTTATTTTTACTGATTAGAAGGTAGTCACAAAACAAATCCAACGGTTTTGTCCTGTGAACGAAAAAAAATAAAAAATTGTAAACTAGTGTAATATTTGTACTACTGATTTATTTGTACTGTGGCGTGCTCGTCCGCCGCCATAGGTCACCGGAGTTCATACCGCGACGGCTCCTGTGCAACGCGGGCGCAAGCCGACTCAGCGCGTAAAATGCCTAAAGTTTCGGGAAAAGGGGCCCTTAAACACGAATTTTTATCTGACAGTTTTCAGAAACGCCGCAAAGACTTCGGGGAACGAAAACTGCAACTTAGTACCTGTATCGTGCAACTAGATCGCAGTCGACCTCGATGTACCACCTCATATATTTAAATCCCAAAAAAATATATCTTTACGCCGTCGACCCTGGTTGCAGTTGCCCCCTCAAAAAAAGCTTCTCACCGTCACGCTATGCAAAGTGGTCCAGTTGTGTCTACTCGAGGATCTAATCAAGGGCGTCTCGTAAAATTAATCAGAGGTGTCATAAAGACAGTGTTACGCAAACGTTGTTGTCGGGAGCGCTTGGCGCTAGCTGGGAACGCGCCCCCAGCCGCGTGGTAATGACCCTGCAGCCCGTGTGGTATGTAGCCGCCACGACACTCCAAAAAGGATGCCTCTAATGTTGTGAAGTATTCGGTCGTAACACTTAGGCTTTTAGCTTTTTGGAAGTGTAGCCGTTTGGACATAGATATGACAGCGAATAGTTTAAAAAAAAATTATATGCAGAATGCAGCTAGACCTGGCAGCTGCATGCTGTTTTGGTTTGAATTCAAAGAATTTTCTCAAAAAAAAGTAAAAAATCTCTGTCATTTACAAATCTAAAATAAATACCATGCCATGTCAAAACCAGCTTTTTTATTTGACTGTTATTTCAGTTCACTATTATTGTTATTCATCATTAGTATTATGTATTGAATGAAAGAATATTATTGTTCAGCTTGCCAGTTACTTACACTCGCGCGACCGGTGGTCAGGGGGCTGGCTTCGCCGCGGTCGAGTTTTTAGACGATTACCAACGCCAGCGTAAAGAGGATCAGTGGGTCAACTCGGTACCACAGGATCACAGTGCAGTACACACGGCAGTAGTTTTACTTAGTGTTAAGTTACGTTCTGTTTGACTATCTTTTCGTTGGTATTACGCTTGTGGTGGAGCGCGTACGTGAAGTGCACTTACTGACAGTTCACACGTTGCGGTGTTAGATTCAGAGCGAGTAGGAGACCCTCGATTTACCGGAAAAACTATCAAGGGCTGACGCCGAACTGTAGGTCAATGCACTTATACAGATAACTTGTAAATCAAGCCTCAATCTCATCTCCGCGATAATAATCAATGTTAAAAACGTAAGTAAATTAGAGGTATTTATGACAAACTGGTGGTTTTCTGACGTCGAAATAGATGCAATATTTCTGTCCACTCAGAAGGTAATCGAACCTAGAACGATCTGGGCTGGTAAAAACTAACGGCTCGCCATTGAATCGGTTTGTGATCTCTGAAACTACTAGTCGGATTTGAAACATTCTTATTGCATTTGATAGCCCATTCTTGAGGTAGGCCATTTAACATCATGCTACGACTCTTCGGAGCCGGGCAGATAGAAAAAAAGTCAGAAAAAACACTAAGCTGAAACGAAGTAATAGCACGGGCAGACGACGCGATGCCACTCGGTCAAAGTTGGGGGCAGAAGCTAGTATATTCTAGTAGCTTTACTATATTACATCATACAGTGAGTGAACCCATAGTTTTTGTTTCACTCATATCATAACACTTGATTATGCTGTGGTTGCCGTCTGGCCGCGCCGCCTTGTGGGCACGCGCCTTGATTTACTGTTTTTAAGCATGTTTCTTTTTTACAAAACAAATTGTGGGATACTTGCTCAGTCTGCTTCCATCCCTCTAACCAGTATTTTGACGACATTTAAAATAACTAAACTACATTATATCAGTTTAAAAAAACAGTCTAACTAAACTTACATAATTATTTATTCAAAGAGATGTCATTTTAATAAAACCTAGTAAAACAGCAAGTATTTTCGATTGCTTAGTGTTTATGTGAATCATTTCAAAATAGAATGCGTTCAATTCTGTATTTGGTTCTCGAACAATCGAATGGATAAACAGAGTGCTAACATATCCGCCATTCGTAATTTCGCACATAGCAACACCGATCGGCAGGGTGGCTATGTAAAGACCGAGTTTTGGGACAAAGATCGTGTGTTAATTCGGACCGCGTAGACCGGGGGCACGGGCGGCCGGGGTTAGTAAACATAATCATGGCCTCCTCCCGCTGTACAATTCAGTAGCTAAATGGGAATGAAGAGTTGGCTCACCCGCACCCCGCCCCACCCCCGCACACTCTGTCTGCCGCCTCAACACCCACACGTCTTGTGACGCAGATGTTGAAATTGCTAAAAACATGCTTATTTTTTTAACACATTGTAATGGAAATCTATTATTCCATATACGAATTAAAATAACGCGCTTCACCAAATCAAATACGCGATTCGAGTAAAAGGTCTTCTGCGAGAAAGGCATTTTAAGCAAACCAAAAAACTAGTAACCCCGACTAGACAAAGGCTACCTGCAGATAGACAATACATCGTTACAGCCCGTCATACACCTTCCAATCTACCGTCACGTTATCGCTCGGACGAGGTAGCGCGGGTTGATGGGGCAGCTAGGGACTGTTTCATAGTTGTCCTTTTACGCAATAAAAATAACACGGCAGACATCAATACTCCGTGACTTGTATTCTAAACTCCTTAACCGAATGGCCCCTCCCCGCGGGTGGTTCCCCCTCGTATCGACCGTGGCGCCCTCATCTCGCAGGTACACGCAACACTTATCCCGGTTTTAATTGTCGCCACGCGCCGATGACCCTCGCCGACGACTTCGATACTAGACACCGTTACGCGGCCTGCTCACTGCCAACTAACTATTTATTCAAATATACGTAATCCATATTTACTTAATTATAATAACTGTATCACATTTCATATGCGTTTATTACACTTCATTACAACTAGCTGGGCCCGCGACTTCGTTCGCGTGGATGTCGGAAAACAATGTGTCGCTTAGGAAAGGTGTAATTACCACTCCTTCGTTGAAAAGGAAGAATCTTCCGATCTTGACTGGTGGGAAGCGTTACCATAGCCCGTTCGACTGGAGTCACTGCGTCTTCAAGGTTCATAATTTCAATGCAACGAAGTGTCACTTTTTTTCCTTTCGAGGTACGGAACCCTAAAACGCGCGAAAATCATTCTGCCTTCGTTCGTAATTGTTTACTCAAATTTGGACTTTACTTACTTTTATAAAAATGAGTATGTCTTCCTCAAGTAATTGTATGTAAATAAATAAACGTACTATTCTTATGCATAAGTTGCACTTACTTTTTCATAGAGGGTGATAAAAGTAGAATGTCCACCTCGGGAGCAACACTATTTTAAGGGACTTACAGGACCTAAACACAAAAAAACGCAAGTTTTAGAAACAATAAAAGTTTGATCGACTACAGTAAACAAAATCAGAAAAATATATGATATTCTTCAGGATATATGATAAGCACTTTTACAAAAGAGATTGGTTCTTATGGTACAAAAATCTAACTTAGAAAGATGTATTAATAATTCTAATGATTATAATTCTTTAAATATGTACCTGTTATTGTAGCGAATCATATTTTGATCAAGATACAACCTGACACTGACCTGCAAATTGCAAAAAACGTAAGAAAATTTGAATTTCGTGGTCAACCACTACTTACATTCACCTTAAGAACCCCTCGCTGCGCTCGGGATTCTACTCTACAATCCTTCGCTCCGATCTGGATTCAAAGAAACACTGTCGCCTTCAAAATATTTGTTTGCTCCCTTGGCAAACAATCTACTATTTTCGTCATTTTAGGCTCTATTTTTCATTTAACACAATTTTACAACGTATTACGAAATATAACACACATTATTATTATTTTTTTTTATATATATCCAATACACATGTATGCCTAAATTTTTTTTAAACATTTTTGTGCTAGTCATTAAATGAATTTGTAATTTTTTAAGCCCATCGGCTTTATAGTGTGTTCATTTGACACTATAAACTAACATTTGAATTTAATCTGTAAGATTAGACAAAACAACACTAAAATAGGTACCTATTAATTATTAGAGAACAATTTTATTTTGCATCGGTTTTAGAATACTAATTTGTAAAATCATACCACCATTTTTTCTAATGTCTGAGATTAGTAGGTGAAGTTTGAAGTTTTCAACCGACTTCTAATAAAAAAAGGAGGAGGTTCTCAATTCGGATTTGTTTTGTTTATGTATGTTCGGGCATAACTCCGTCATTTAAAGACCGATTTGTAAAATTACTTTTTTTTTTGTTCGAAAGAAGTTTATTTCGAAATGGTCCTATTTAAATTTCGTAAAGATCTGATGATGAGTTTCGGAGACAGACAACGGAACCGCGATTGCTGCTATCGCATATGTATGCATTGTTTAAGCAATCACACAACATAACATTACGCCTGTACCCTCTAAAGCGGTACACCCTCATTTCTGTCAAAGTTGTTATTGTTTATTGTTACCTCATTAATTTGATCTATCTCGTAAGGTTTACCCAGTGTTTGCAATGTAAGCGCACAAAAATATGTTTGTTACGACATCACATTACAAATCTTTGAATTTCTCGGCTTTTCTCTACTATAATATGGATGTATTATACATATAAACCTTCCTCTTGAATCACTCCAGTTATTGCAGAAAACGGCATTAAAATCCGTTCCGAAGTTTAAAAGATCTAAGCTTACAGACAGCGGGAGCGACTTTGTTTTATACTATGTATAGATGTTTTATACTATGTACAGATAAAGAAGATAATATACAGAAGCGCCTCGGCTACAGATTTATTATATGTAAGTATAGATTTATATCAGTTGACATAATTTTAATTAAGAACTGCTCGTAGCTTTTATCGTCAACTTTGATCTTAAGAGCATCAGCGGATTTGGAAGTTGTTGTCTAAAATATCAGTATCTGTTTGTTGACATCGTTCAAAAGTTTTCTTTGCCGCAACCACAACGTGAAACTACGATCCTAGTACGATCATTTTCCACCGGTCGCTACAGATAAACTGGATTTCGTAAATGAACTGTGTTTAATGGTCATTACAGAACCTAGAAATATTTGGCTGACTGACGCATGTAAAAGAATGTTTTAAACCATCTGGTTGATAACGAATCATAACTTTCTATTACGCAATCGATTGTGTAATGGTTACTTACACGAGTTGAGTCGATTACTGCAACATTGTTAAGACTGCTCGCTCAACCCCTGACTGAGCAATAAGTGATAGCGGATAAATAATTTCTATCAAACTAAAAATAACTTTGGAATGGTCAAAACAACATCCCCGAAGATGAATAATTTTAATTTGTCTTTCTTTTCCTATACAATCAATAAATACTTTTTACAAGACTCCCTTATATTACAACCCCATTTCTCTGTCAACACACTAGCTACCCACCCTATGATAAGTCATTTCTAAGACATTATAGGATGAACAGATCTGGTGTTCCCGTATAAGCCGAAAAGTTTGGATTTGATGCACATTTTAAAATAAAATAATGTGGAATCCGCTTGACTTACCGCTGAAATTAGTAATGTATCCTCGGCTTTAACAACTGGCTAGTGTTTCGTTACCAAGCAAAATGCTGGCAGGTTGATGTCGCGATAAATTTTTACAAATAACTCAACTATCATCAAGTATTGCGACATTCGTTTTCATTGATGTAAGCTTTATGGGATTAATGGACTTAATAAATCCGACACAGTATACAAGATCGGACAGACTACAAAGTCAACACGCTTGTCTAATCTCTAGCCTGGTGGTTTAGGCAGCACAGTCTTGCAGAAAACTCACGATGTAAGCAGAGGCTGTTGATGTTACTAACTATTGCGAACAAAAGAACTGAACTTGATTTGGGTAAATTCACATGGCCTCAACATCGGTATCGGTTACCGGTGCGAAGACCTCGCGCTTTCAATCTCCGCTTCGCGGCGTATTTGTTCGACATACTACAGATATTTAGCCAGTCTGTAGTTTAGTTTGTTATTTGTGCACCCACACACGACTCGGGCCCTTGTGTGGGGCCTTTGTTTTATGTTGGTGCTAACAGATCATTCATAGTGATGCTGAAGCCGTTGACCAAATCCGCATAGACAATGTTAAGTAATTATTCCGCCTTCTACACTTCCAAGTCTTGAAATGGTTATCTGTACCAGTTCAAGCTCTATCATTATGCCAACTCTTCTGCATGTCAATATTGTCAAGTAAAACTTTCGGCTGCTTGCTTCTGCGAGCTCGGGAAGCCGGGACATTGCAATAGGTTTCTCCAGCATGATAGTGATGGTAGTGGTAGACGTTCGTACTGATATGAATTATTCGTTATTCGGCATTACTCGACATTTTTTTGTTATTCGTAGAATACCGAATAATAGCTAGTATTATTCGATATTTGGCAATTAGTCGGAATCTGTCGCCAAATATCAGAATTTGTCGGTCACTGGTTCAAAAGATATAAAGTTTTATAGGTGTAGGTAAAGTCCAAGAGCTAGATCGAAGAGTTCACGAAAAACTCTTCGATCTAGCTCTTGGACTATACCTTACTAATTGAACTCATTATATCTCCTAAACTAAGACCCGATTAAATCTGTGACTTGGCGACTGATTCCGACTAATTGGCGACAAAATATGGGAGAAAACAGATCTTCACTGGGTGCCCTAGTTTTTGAGATATAAATGTGACCCTGCTGGGGAGACTCCAGATCGGCCACCTATGAACCCATATATCTTTTGAACCAGTGACCGACAAATTCTGATATTTGGCGATACATTTCGACTAATTAGCGACAAATTTTTTGTGTTATCAAAATTAAAATCCTTGATGGTGGCTCTGCCAGAGTCAATGACACCAGAAAATGGTCTTTCTGAATAAACAGAGCTTGCTGGTGTGATTATGTAATTAAGTATCGTTCAGCAAGCTTACTTTAAATGGGGAATCTATTCTTATTGGTACTCAAAGCCCATAATTATTCATATTATGGGTTTATACTTCTGTCAGCCTTTGCTAACGATGTAGTGGGAGATTACTTCAGCAGTGGCGTTCTTGGATTGCTCTTTAGAAGGCTGCTCTGTCGTAGATTCTTCAAAACATGGCCAAAATACACACATCAAAAGTGTCTAGGGATCAACATATATTTTTGCAATAACTTTTCTCCTGATTGATATTAATTAAAATTTTCTTTAAGGATTCATCAAATAAAGTGTTTTCGTTTGTCACAGTAACGATAAACCAAGTCACCTTTGCATTAATAAAGAAATTTGCCATTTTCCTAATAAAGGGATTTTTGACATTTGAACCACTAACACAAAAGTTCGAAAAAAAGACTGAAATAACAGTTTTCTTTAAAATTTTATTGGGTAACTTAAACAATTAATAATCCGTGTTTCTACCGCGAACACTAACAACACAAGAACATCGGTTTGGCATACTCAAAATGAGTTCATCCAAATCACGCTGTGGAATGGCCGCCCATGTTCGTTGCAACAACAAAAAAAGGTCTTCTTGCGACTGGATACCCTCCATATTCGGCAGAGCTCTTCTCTGTAGCATATCCCATGCATGCTCAATCGGGTTCAAGTCTGGCGACTGAGCAGGCCAGGGCAGGACATTGATGTTAGCTGCGGCGAGAGTCTGTCTTACAACTCTTGCGGTGTGCGGTCGTGCATTATCATGCATTAACTGAAATAAGGGACCGATTTGCACTTGTAGAGGAACGATGACGTCTGATACAATCGTCTCAGCATAAATTTGAGCGTTGAGGTTGCCTCTGATCCAAATCAACTCAGTTCTTCCGCCGATCCAAATACCCGCCCATACCATGATGGTTCCACCACTATAAGGATGAACTTCCTGGCAGGATTTTAATCGCTGTTGGCGTCCAGGGGTTCTCCAGTGTCGTATACGTCTTGTATCCGGTCTCATACCAAAACGAGACTCATCAGAAAAGCACACGAAACGCCATTGTTCTTCTGCCCAATTTCTGTGTTCAAGAGCCCATTGATATCGAATCCTACGATTGTGCATTGCTATAGGTGGTACCCGTAGCGGTCTTCGGGAATGAAGGTTCACTTCATGCAAGCGGTTTCTGACTGTTTGGTCGCTAATTAAGTTCCCTGAAGAGTGATGAAGCCTCACGGCTAACATCATGGCGGTTATTGTTGGAGCTCTTCGAGTTAAGATTTGAATGTATCGGTCTTGTCTCCGTGTGGTGCAGCGATACCGTCCTCCATGGCGCTCAGCCACGGTACCAGTGCTTCGGTAACGTGTCCAAAGTCGACTGATAACACTCTGACTTGTATTCAGAGCTAAAGCCACAGTACGTTGCCGGGAATCAGCTTCTATCATTCCCACGGCTCTGAGCATTTCTTCCCTGCTTAAATGACGTCGCCGCTCCATAATAACGTTGGTTTTAATCAGTAGTAGGGAAACAGTAGCACTAATAATGTCTTCAATGCGTTGTATGTTTTTATAGGGAAAATATTGACAGCTGATTTTCATCTTTTACTCGAATTTGATTCACAGTTCCTGATTCAAATTATGAAATGCACCAAAAAGGATCCATATAAATTTATAAAATCATAAATTTATTACAAAGCCACATCTCAATCTCAAGAAATCCGCATAAAAATGCTAAGAGTATTCTATTCTATTCTTGATCCCTAGACACTTTTGATGTGTGTAGTTACAAAAAGGTTTAATATGAGACTGATTTCTTTAACTTCATTGTTTTCTTTTCTCATAACCTTAGAAAATTTTTAGATTACAAACAGTAACAAGCGTGATATTATTATTAATTGATTTGATAACACATAAATTATTTTTATATTCCTTTTTTTATGTCGAATAATAATGGCGAGTTATTCGAATATTCGCCATAGGGAATGGCGATTAATCGGTTTTCGCTATAACAACTATTCGCGGCATCTCTAATTTACTCTCCTATGCGTCTACTGTGCAACACACATGTACCTTCCAATAGTTTCAATAGTATAGTTTACAGGGTCGTTTGCCTTTACATTTACACTAATGCGTGATATTTCGCACTTTCTCACCATTTGGAGTTCTACATGATTTGTTGCCTGTTCTTTTGAGCTGACTAATGAGTAAGTTTGTATAATATTGTACTAATGTTAAAAAAAAATTGTCGTATAATTTATTGTTGTATTATTCTTACATCATCAGTGTTGATACTGACAAGTTTGCTCGTAAGAAATTTTGAAACTACCAGAACGTTACGAACTATTTGAACTATGTCAGTAAGGGAAAGGACTGTGGCATCCGTTGTTAGCATGGTTCCCATGGGTGTTCTAATGAAAAGCACAAACAGCTTCACGCTCTGGCAAGTAGCACCGTTCCGCGTGGTCCTGGAGGCGATGACGTCACCAGCGACGGCGTCGGTGGCTGCGCACGGGCACGTGGACTCATGGAGGCCTCGGGCGCATCGAAAGTGAGACCGCGGTTGGCGCGGGGGAGGGGGGCACAGGGTCGATGACCCCCGCGCATCCGACCGATCCGCACTTGTACAAGACCGTCGCATTGTTTCAACATCCCGTAGCTTACACTCTTGCGTCTTACTCATTGAAACCGGCCTCAACAATATTTGAGACAGTAGGCTGCCATTTGGGCAATAACTTGCTTGACATTGCGTTTGCGTCGTTAACTGAGCAGATTTTGTACAACGGACGCCGCGTCTCACTCAGGTAACTGGTGCACCGTTGTGTTCCTCAACGCATCACGTACTCTAGTTCTCTAACCAATCGTTAACGACAATAGTTTATAGAGAAAACAATAACTCATAATATAATGTTTTGTTAGTAGTGCGTTTCTTGTAATTATCGAGCGGAAGCGAGCAGGTGAAGCGAGTATCCGTTTCGTCGCTCTGCTGCCTCACTGCGAGGCGCGAGCACACGTAGTGGCGCGGTGACATCGTATCGTAATCGTATACTAGAATGGCAAACACGTATCGTTGTACGTTTTAGGGTACAGATACCATTTGTAAACTATCTGAGGATATAAGAATTATTCGGGAAGTACTACTTAGCAGGAAGTGAAAGAGGGACAAAGTTACCGGTCTGACAGCAGTTAAGCGGCGAACACACTGAACTCAATCGTCGCCGTTGGTATGTACAACATTCACAAAGTAACGACAATTTTTTTGATTAGCTGATAAGAGACTGTTGATGTAATCATCATACTCACTGATATTACTTAACATGAACATAAAACTCACACTTGTTTATCAAGAACAAACAGCCTGTAACGAACGTGTCGTTAAGCTAAATGGTCCGTAGAATTTTTTGCCACATCATAATATCATCTATTTAATCATTCCGCATAATAGTTGTGCTATGCCGATCGCTGACCGTTCAAGTAGGTATTGCGTATTAGCGACAAGGTCATACTTGAGGCTCTGCAGGTGCCACCCGCGCCGTTAGCCGCTCCATATATCGAGCGAGTGGATATCAAACTCGATGAATTCATGAATTTGTACATTAAACCAATCATCAAGAGATAGACTAACTGTCTAGTTTGGGGCTCTCTAGTTAATACTATATTGTAACCTAGCTGTAGGTAGTATTTTAAGTTACTCATGACTGTCTTCTTAACTTGCTGTTAACCAGTGAACCTGCTTATTACTGTATAACCTGGACAATAAATATTTTCTATTTCTATCATCTACCTCGCTTTTTCCAACTAGTTTTAGGGGTAAAGAAAGAAGAAAACGTATTTATTGCGACTCGTACAGGAAGATCACAAACTAAATTAAATACAGTAAAATAAAAATCCAAGTTGTATAAAAAAAAATGGCCAAGTGCGAGTTGGACTCGCACACGAAGGGTTCCGTACCACAAGGCAAAAACACCGAAGAAAAAAAACACGTTTGTTGTATGGGAGCCCCCTTAAATATTTATTTTATTCAGTTTTTAATATTTGTTGATAGCAGCAACAGAAATACATCATCTGTGAAAATTTCAACTGTCTAGCTATCACGGTTCATGAGATACAGCCAGGGTGCTTACTCTTGAGTTTAATTCCGATAGATCAACATTGGAATTGTGACGTTTCGTACTCTTGAGTACGATGCTAGCACCAAATGGTTTTAAATTGGGTGTCCATTTTGGGGAAGTATGTGGAATTGGGATCGGGCTTGGCGTGGGGTAAACGGTACTCTTGAGTGTATTTTGACAGCTGTGCATTGCGTCAATATTGCGTTAGGATAGTTTGTTGATTGTGATTATTCCAATAACAAAAATGTAACTTTTTAGAAATTGTTTTGCGTTTTAAGTGGTTTTCTGTGGGTTATAAGATTATTATATGGCACGATAAGCAGTAATTTATAGTGTTTTACGTAATTCCCATAAAGAACAACTGAAACAAAGACGACATGAGCACAGTATAAAGATATACAGTATTTCGACTTCATAGAAACGGACAAAACGCGAGCTATACCTACGCGCCTCGACCTCGGAATGCGCTCGGCATGCAGACAGTCGCGACTGTGCCGCAGTGACGAACGGACGGTGTGTTGTTTTTTTTAACAATAATCGCGCGATTTTTTCACTAAAAATAAATTGAAGTAAGTACATATTTAATATGACGAGTAGGCTATATTGTGCTGTTTTTGGTTGCATGAATTCGTCAATAACGCATCCAGAGATAACTTTTTTTAAATTACCTGGAAACTCTGAAAGGTAAGACTATAAAATAATTTTACTTACTAGTAGGTAGGTAGGTACATAATGTGTCTTTTTAATGGATAAGTATTTCCTTTTATCTCCCGAAAAAAAAAGATGTCTGGATTAATAAATAAAGTAAATTGAGTAAAGGTAAGTGATAGACATGAGTGAAATTAGTAGTTATAGGCGGGTCATGAATCATTATACGGTAGGTACGCTTGTGTTAAAACCTCGGGGCATGTGTGTTTTGTTTTGTTAGTTTGTATAAATCAAAGTAAAGACGTGGTTTTTATTATTAATATTTATGTACACACAGTAAAATACAATAACAAAACTAAATGGAAACACAAAGTAGGCAAATGTAATTAAAATGCTGGAGGTGGGCAGCCCTATCGCATGTTTACGTACCGCGTGGCTGTAGGCATTTATTTCAAGGTTACGGCCGAGTTACAATACTGTATGATCTTTATACTGTGACATGAGTGTCGGGTGATGCGTTACGGACAAAGCGTTTTCTATGAATGAATACGAATTTAAAGTAAATTATAGAGTGAGCAAGGATTTTACTCCTCTTTCGTATTACATAACAACATTTTTATCCTATCTCTATACAATAAAAACTTTCTAGAACAATAACTTATTAAATCGGACTTCGGCATGTTTTCATGATACAAAATTCTTTATATCTCTAAAACCCGTAGACCGATTACCGATACCACTAAAATCTTGTAAATATTCCTAAAACTTCGTTTTCAAGTCACGTAATTATTTTATCATTTTTCTTCGTACATTAAAATTCAAAAATTCTACGTTCATGAGAGATTCTAATACGAAAACTAATAATAAAAACCAGATAAAAACTAATTAGAACAATACAAACACTTAAAATTTTATTAGAAAATCAAAATCTTAGTAAATCTCTCAGTAAAACAGTAGCTTAGCACATAATGGCGCCGATTCTGTTGTTCACAAACTAAACTAAATTTAAGTTCATGCATCTTTTTCTTTCTATTTCATTAGGAAAAGGACAGAAGATAAATATTAGTTTAGTCCTGTCAAATTAAGATACTCCATAGACAATTTAGACGAGATTAAAAAGTTGGTTACTAAAAATACGTCAATTTACGTCAGGCGCTGACTAATTTGACAGGACTAAACTAATATTTATCTTCTGTCCTTTTCTTAATGAAATAGAAAGAAAAAGATGCCTGAACTTAAATTTAGTTTAGTTTGTGAACAACAGAATCGGCGCCAATATCGACTCCCACGCTAGGTACTTTAGGGTCTTAGGGCCTGTGCACACCACGTTTATTAAACGCGCCGTTGACGCACGTTTTAGAAACGTGCGTCGCCCCGGCGGCGGCGGCGGCGCACTTTTATCTTAGAGAAGGCCTACGGGCTGCGTCTGACTCGCGTCTGTATCGCTAAAACCGCGCGTCAACGGCGCATTTTAAAAACGTGGTGTGCACAGGCCCTTAACTATCATCCTATTCTAACTATCACTTCTAGTTTTTACATAATTATTCTAACTTATTTATCACTTCACTGGTATATTATAACTCAGTCATGTTCACTTTACACATAAACACGTTCGGCATTCGTTACAAAAACATTGCTTTCTAAAGAAGTTGTATATCTATTTACTTGGTACCATTTTTAACACGCTTTTATTAGGTCGACCTGTATGTAACTAACTATGTAATGGACTCTAAGGTAACTAATTTAACCATCTTCCAAGGGTCGTAGCTTAATGAAAATTGGCAGCTGTATGTAGTTCTGATGACAATACAATAATATGGTACTGTCGAACTGATCTGATGATGGAGCCGGAAGATATGAACTGGAACTTCATGATGGAAAATCGTATTATAGCTGTTTTGGATTTCTTAGAAAAGTCTTGTAATGAACTTTGGCCACGATTAGGTTTCAAGGTCTGATGATGAAGCCGCATGGCATTCCATGATAGAATATCGTATCATAGTCGTGTTTGCACTTGTGAGAAAGGCCACGTAATGGACTTTGAACACGACGAGGTTTCTTTTTTTTTACGTGCATTTATAAAAGCGTGTTTTTCTAATATTTTTTAAACGATTAATTTATTGTTTAAAACTGTAATACTAATATTAGTTAGGTAACTTAGCGGACAGTAATTATTTCTTACTAAAAAGAACCAAACGCAAAGAATATTGTCACAAAGAAACAAACTTGCAGTTTGAATTCACTTCTAAAACCACTTTTATGTTTGAAATTGGAGAACGCAGTCTTTTTTTTTTTTTAGTAGTATAAGCAACGATCCTACCGCATGAAGTCATGGTTAATTTTATGATTTTAATCATTTTTTTATTTATTAGCCTTGTTATTTAAAGGATAAAGCATTTTAAAGCCCTTTATCAGGTTTATCGTAATGATTTGAACCACACTATTGCAGCCCGTAACATAGCTAACTTCACGTGTAACAAAATAATGGCAGAGCAATGTCAATTTCATTTTAATGGTGTTTTTAAGAGTACCGAATCACGTGACTGTAAAATTAACATTGGAATCGTATTTGCATTTCATTGGAATTAAAATTAGTTTGAAGAGCAAGCCCCTGTTGACAGACGGCCAGTGGAGTCTTAGTAATAGGGTCCCGTTTCCCTTTGGGTACGGAATCCTAAAAAGTAACAAAAGGAAAATGAAACGGAAAGTCTTCCAGCCTAACTTTTGAAAAAAACTTTTTGTTTTTAACGTTTCGAACGACAAGTTGCCCTGGTCAGTATACATCCCCCATTGAGCCATACCATCTTTTACACTAAGCCATCTTCAGCTTTCTCCACCACAAGTCCTTAATTCCTCCGCAATACACGCCCATACCTTGACAACCGATTTCTATGGGTAACGCCAGCAGTTGTTTAGTATCTACTGACGCTTCTCAAGATAAAAAAATAGTAAATAATTCATCAAACAAACAATTAACTCTCGCCGTAGCATAGGTCTCCAATTCGACAATGGAAACCAAATCCGAGCGTTGTTAAAAGTCCAGTAGGGTACTAACGGCAACTTTATCTTCGTGGCTGGTTAAAGACTATTGAGATACCTATGTTAAAATATAAGCTCCAAGTTTCTTGTGGCAAGTGTCATTACACCATGACCACTACCTCATTTGTCATTTTTTAACATAAATTATCGAGGTCACATGACACTTCGCTATCATTATGACTTGTGTACTTTTAATTTGTTGATACTTACCGTGGCACGCTGTTGGTCACCGAGTTGTAAACCGTTAAGTCGGAGAAGTCGACGCGGCAATGAATATGAGTAGTATGATTAGAACAATTTACTCGGTTGAGTCGGTTGGTTTCATATTTTTGTCACTCATAAATGAATCCGCATTATTCCAATGAACCATCCCGCTGAGTTCATTCTGTCAGAAAATCAGGCTTGAACGCGGATTTGAATATGCTTTTGAATTTTTCGCGACTTGAAAGTTTTTTTTAAGATCCTCTTCCCTGGACAACAATCCTACTCCTAATAAATGTGGATTGTGAATTGTACCAAATCTTCCTTTTGTATGCATTTAACATAACGAAGTCCAAGTTACAATGGTCGCATCTCCGAAGACGACTATCCATCGTTGCACAGCGTCACATATACTTTGAAAATACATAGTTGCCTATTTTATGAAAATTCATTGAACTGAATTGGAATTCATACTGTATTGAATTTGAACACAACAAGTGCGAATGCCAATCAGCATATTATACGCGTTTGTTGTGTTCAAGCTTTCTCAGTCGAAGCTGACGAAGTAAGGAAGCCAGATAAATATCGATCGGAAACGTATGAATAGAATGCTAGAAAGCTACCTAATATACAACGGTACCTTCACCCTACAGTATATCCTTTGCATCCCACACAGGAGCGAATTTCTTTCATTCCGTACTGGATCACTTTCGGCGGATGGTTATCTTAACTTCTTTGTTCCGTATTGCTTGTCTCGGTAAGGTTCCAAGTAAACGCGCCTGGTTGGCCACATAGAACCTTGTTAAAGTGAGCCGACATCGTGTCATTAGAGGGCGTGAATATTTAAGTAGAGATGGCGGGAGCGGCCCGCGGTTTACTCCCATTCCCGCTTGGGTTATAGGACGGTTGGGATTACCTTCTCATTGAATTAATTCTGTTTGCTGATGAAAAAGGCGCCACCAAATTCCATTTTAGTAGAATGGATGAATCGTAAGCGTACCTCAGGTAGCGAATTCGAACTCCTGACGGCAATTCACATTTTTTGCATGTACTTATAACATTGCAGCTGTAGAACTTGCTAATACATATTATCAAATTAATTACACTTAAGGGCTAATTTTTCAATCGTCAGATAAGTTTTATTTGAGGAATAAATATGAGTGTGACAGTTTTTGTATAGGAAATATGTCAAACCGCCATTTTTATTCTTCAGATAAAAGCTATCTAGCGATTGAAAAATCAGCCCTAAAAGGTTTTCCTAGCTGCATCTGTAGATAAAGTAATTAATTTGAGTTACTATACATATTTACAATCTATTGCAATCAATACAAAAACTTCATTTGCCATCATCTTCTGCATAGAATTCCGTGACGTAATTTCAAAGGCTTTTTTATAGCATTTTGGCAAAACGTTTTCTTCACTCAATAACTCGAGGGCCAACGTTTGAGATCAAAAGTACTATGTTTTAGATGTATTCTATAAAAAGTTTAAACTTTAAAAATAACCAATGACCTCTCCCGTGACTGCGCTCCAGTGAAAATTAAATTTTTGAGATAGTCTTAAGTCATTCTAGAACTAATCATTTAGACAAGTTCTACATTTTGCTATGTATTATTATTAAATGTAACGGCGTTTTGGATCCTTGTGAAAAATCGTAAAGACCGTACTTAACCCAAACGAAAATATTGTTCCCCCTCATAAACTTAGTAAACACTTGGTATAAATTATACAGAAACCATTATGCTACTGTAGTGTAAATCGAGGTGGACCAATATTGTTCCACAATAAAGCTTCGTCTACTGCCTAGTGCACAACTGTTTACCCATATTGGCCATATTGGTTAAATGATGCGGCAATAACGCCCTCGTAAACCTCGAGACGCATCGCACACTGTTCCCTACCACCGGCCACAGCTAACTCGCTTCATTGTTATTATCTTTATTAATTGCTGTCTCTTAATTGCTAATTATTTAATGACGTATACTTGGATTAGATATTTTACCATATACGGACATCGCAGAAATTGCCTTGGAAGCAGCTAAGAGTAGTATGTATAGTCATAACTTAAGTTGACGGTTATTTATAAAGAATCCTGTTCGGAAGGTGCTAAACCAACATTTGTTCAGGCGGAAAGCCCTTCGTCTGTTTGTATGGTTATGATGATACTTAGATTTTCCCTCTTCGCCCGCCGCCGCCGTTGGGTTTGTTTTAAACATCGCTACATTTCGCTGGCGGAATCTCGCCCGATTCTATTGTTCGTGAACGCGCTTTGCGTTACGCAATCAAGAGGGGTCATTCAGTCCGCGCCCAAAAGTCGCACCCGCGAAGTGGAGAACAGTCATATCCTATCGATTTGTTAAGATGGCGTGCGCGGGAGGGTTACGGGGGGAGCATGAGGGTGACGCGGGGTGGCAAGGGTGGGCGCAGCCTCCGCGCGGCGCAGCGTGCAGCCTCGCTTGCACCTGCCCTGCCGTAACCACGACACACTAGCGACATCGCACCGCACGACGTGTGTGACGCCTGTGCACTGCCGACCACGTCACCACGTGCCGTGACATAAGCGCGACGCTTTTTACCCGCGGCACCATGTCAATCTACTAAACCGCCTGGAACTGGTACCTACCTTGAATGTTGAAGCGCTGTACAATCACAATGTTTTCGACAGCGCAGTTTAAATTCTAAATAATAGCACCAAACACACCTCGTCGACTTCAAATTCCTACTAAGTTTATGCATTTAAATAAATGAAGCGAGATCTAGAGCTTAACACAACATTAAACGCAATTTCATGCCAAATTTGACAAATTAAATAAAATTAAAACCTATTCGAGAATCGAGGTCGATTTATAAGCTGTCACTGAATACGTCAATAGAGTTGATAGTTAATATTGCCACACAAGGTCCATTTACAACGTGGTAGTTGTCGTAGGTCATGGCAATATTAAAATAGTCGCCAGTGTACGCGCACCTTTACCCGGGATCTCGAGTCGCGCCCTCGTCGACCGCGGCGCGGCGTCTCGGTCTCCGGTGGCCGACGCTCATGCCGTCAAGGTCGCAGACGAGACCTGGCACACTGTAACACATTCTAACTACTATACACTTTTAATAGACCATTATGTATAAATCCAAACCCTTTTTTCACCTCATTATTCATTAAACTTTTATGAGCTTATACTGTACGCTTCAATAAGCAGTTAACGTTACAACTTTCACTTCGAAAATTAAATTGAAAATTTTAATTTAAACTTAAAACCACTAACACGAGTTTCAAAACGAGTTTTGTACTCGATTGAAGAATACGATCAATGCGCGGGCGAAATTTTGAATACATAATATTGTAAAGCGTATTTTAATCATTCATCAACTAAAAGTTTGCAGACGTTGTTCATGTGAATTTTAATGTCAGCGTTTCTTCAAAGCAGCCGTTATTGTTGTAGACAAGCTGTCGATCCGAGCTTTTTGTCCACTATAACATTAACGCATCTCTAAAAGTACCTTAGCAACTTTGAAAACAGTCTTGCTTAGGCTCACACACATTACATAATGCAGCCTATAATGTTCCCACTGCTGGGACACCGGCCTCCTCTCGGTGAGAGGGAGTAAGCGTAATCCACCACGCGGGCCCAGTGCGGATTGGCAGATGTCACATGTCTTCGAATTTTTTTTTGTTCTAGGACATGCCGGTTTCCTCACGATGTTTTCCTTCACCGTTTTGAGAGCAGTGGTGATGAAATAATTTACACAAAGTAAAGCGCCTGTCTGGGTTCGAACCTACGACCTACAACTCTCAAGTCGCGGCCGTTACCACTTGGCCACCACTGCTCCACACACATCACACACATTTCTGTCTCGATAAAAAGAATATCTAGAAACAAAACCAATCAACTGTTTACCTAGAGCCCGTACTTTAATTTAGACAAAAAAGAAATGAGCTCAATGGTGCTTGAAGTAGACTTAAACGTGGTTATCGTTACAGATTACGCAAATCTATACATTTACAAATGCATGAAAATGTGAATGTGCTTTTTTTAGGGTTCCGTAGGTCGTAACCTACCCAAAGAGTAAAAACGGGACCCTATTACTAAGACTTCGCTGTCTGTCCGTACGTCTGTCTGTCACCAGGCTGTATCTCAAGAACCGCGATAGCTAGACAGTTGAAACTTTCACAAATTATGTATTTCTGTTGTCGCTATAACAACAAATACTAAAAACAAAATAAAATAAATATTTAAGGGGGGCTCCCATACAACAAACGTGTTTTTTTTTTTTTCGGTGTTTTTGCCTTGTGGTACGGAACCCTTCGTGTGCGATTTCGACTCGCACATGGCCAGTTTTTTTTTTTGTAGCCGTTGTGTATTAATCGTTCAAACCATTAGTACCATTTCTTTCAATGGAGTGTCAGTGGTTGACCATTGGAAAGTCATAATGACGCCATTATATTAGTAGATTACCAAACTTGTCAAAATCAATGATAGACCATTCTGACACTATTGTAATAGCAGACTTGAGGCCCTGAACGATTTCTGTGCAGCCACTATTCGAGCACAATTTTGATGCGAACTAGTGTATATATGAATAAAACTACAATTTATATTTTTATCCGACCAATACAAAGAAATTTTTATTGTTTACAGTTTAAAATCAAAATTGGTCAATTGCGTTCCAATCACATCACTACTAGAGATGTGTTGCACTGGCAACATAATTTAACGAAATGACAATAAGAAGTGTTATTTTACTGCAGCTAATTTAAAGTCAGACTGTAGATGGAGTCAACGTATCATATCTGACTAACCCTGAGAAGAAATAGCGAAACCAATTCAGGGGTCAAATTCAAGTCTAGGCATAATGTTGGTCAGATCATGTGAGGACCATGTAGATGTGTCTTACATGGTGTGGCATAGAACAAAATTAAATTCCGACTTTTCTCCAACATATCTCTGTTCTGTTATATATGCTGTAAATCTCATATCCACTGTTGTGATACGTTGAGGAAAAACTAACAGCCTGTCAAATCACTGGACAACAGATTTAGTGTAATTTCAGAAACAACACATTTCATAAGTTACCTAAGGAAAAAGTGGTGTCTGTTGAGATGGTTTCTGTTGCTGCATAGTTACAGAAAGTCTTAAAAGTTTATTGAGAAGCTCGAGCAAGGTATCCTTTTTGTATCCAGGAGCCCCCCTACCCCGAAAATATTGTTCTTATTATACTCGTTTTTATTGTGCTCGAGTTCAGTCCTAAGGAGATGACGAGACATTTGCACAATGAGAACAAAAACAGGTAAAACATTACCAGGACCAAGGCCATGATTAAAATGTATTTATTTATCTTTTAAATTTGTACTTGGTAATCCTCGTCACAGAAATGAACAGTGGCGATGTATCGATTACCTCTTGCAAAATCATTTACCTTACTTATGTTATGGCAGTAGACGCTATATGCGTTTTCGTACTAACTTGGTGCTTAACTTGTTGTTGATGAGGTTGATAATCTGCTGATGATCAACTCCTTGGTCGTAAGTTTCACTTTTATTTCTTTCATACACGGGCGAAGAAAACCTAGTTCATAACATAGGTGTGGAAAACAATGCGTAATAGAATTTATGTAAAAGCCATTGGTAATCTATCGCGGAATCAATAAGTAATAGTAATGAAAAGGGTTTCGTGAAGCTCTTCATTAATTTATTATTGATCAACATTTCTTTTAGTAGAAGACCGACTAATAAATTAAACAAACACGCTTTTCTTTAGGGTTCTTTACTGATATAAGTATTGTTTTGAAGATAAGAAACTGTACTTTTTGGTGACAGCTTTTTCAGAACTTTTTTGTGTCAATATCGGCCATACTTGGAAGACCCGAATTCAATAAATATGTTAACTCTACGTTTGTGTTACAGTGGCCCAGTCGGAAGACTCACCAATCGCGATGAAACTCAAGAAAATATGCCTTAAGACGCCGGTCGGTGAGGAGCAAGCAGCACAAGCAGTCCTCGACCCTGCGCTAGGTGAGTCTAAACATGCTTTTCCAGATGTAACTTGGCACAACAGTGTCAAACCAGGCCAAATTTTCCAGATGTAACTTGGCACAACAATGTCAAACCAGGCCAAATTTTCCAGATGTAACTTGGCACAACAGTGTCAAACCAGGCCAAATTTTCCAGATGTAACTTGGCACAACAGTGTCAAACCAGGCCAAATTTTCGATAGTTTTTGTTACAAACCTCTTGCCCTTCTGATACAGTAGAGATGACTAAACATATTTTTGGGGAAGATAGTTTTTCTCGTAAAGCGTATTATAAATAGAGTAGAGCTACAGACGCTGGGGCAAGGGGTTGTAAAAAGTTCACGAACTTTGAACCTTTGGCACTATTCTGGTTTTTGGTTCAATGGCTAAAGCGAAAGTATATCAAGGATTGTCTGGTGTATAACTTTAGTTTTAACATTATTTTCTTTGACCAGCGACATACCTGGTTTACATAAATTTACCAACTACGTTAGACCATCTTCAGGTTGTACAGCTAGATCCATACTTATCACAGTGGTTCTGAGTTCGCCATAAGTAAAATTAATTGCAGCTGATGATTAAAGTATATTAGGTATGTGCTCTAAATAATAAAGTCCTTGTTCGCATATAATATGCTTCTTACATGGATTGGGCCAACGTGTCGCCGTCCCGTTGATTGAATTGCGCTTTTATTTCCCATCACGCCACGCATCGAGGCTATGATGTCATCGATTTAATTGCGGCGGCCACTTCATTACCTACCTTTAAAAGCGACATTTATTTCAGTCTTCATCGCAATAAGCTTCGACGAGTCAGACATACGTCGATCGATCTGTGGAAACTTTACAGCGTCGTTATCTTTTATGCAGCGTTTTGATTTAATTTCCTTTTCAATGTCAAGTTTCGTTTTTACCGGGCGTCGTCGTCGCTAACTATTTCCTTTACTGCCGTTTTAAATCTTTCGAGTGTACTCCACCACTGCGACCGACCAGAGTTCAGTATGCGTGACGGGTTACATCACATTTCTCTGTATACACCGGCCGCGTATGTGGTATATGAAGCGTTGTCTATGTGTAGGTACAGGGTAGACATTCGTGCACAGGTCGTTAATGGTACAACGTGGATCTGTTGTGTGGTACGCGGGTGGAATAACCTATAATTAGATGCGCGTACACCAATCCTCAGCCGTGGAACTCGTAGATGTGTCGTTTACGCTACATCCGTTGATGTATTTGATGCAGGAACGCTGTCGAATTTGCGCATACCGTAACAACATGCAGCTTTTGCGCTAAATGCAACATCATAAATATTTATTTTTTGTCTTTGGAAAGTTTCTCATATTATCGTGTAATTTAGAAACTTGTTCCCTTTGCTTTAGATAGAACTTCGCGACCTAAAAAACAAGTTGTCCATAATTGTATTTGTTTATAATGTTGTGAATTTTGCTCTTTGCCCGCATTTTCTCAGTTGTTTACATAATCGGTCAACACGATACTAGCCACGTGCTTCGGCTTAAACTTCTTGGCAATACTTGGTAAATCTCGGTTAAAACTTGACATCTTGATAGACCTAAGTTTTCACGGTGAGATTTTTACAGAATAGCACCGCTGTTGATGGAACAGCAACATAATATTTTATGAAGCTTTACTTGTATTCTAAAAGTAATTATTTGTAAATAAATTGATATTGGTATGAACTTGCTGCTTTGATAAAACATTAGAATCACATTTCAATTTTTACCCATAGGTAGTACCCAGATCAGAAATGATTTTCTCTTATGTAGATAGTAGGTAGAGGTACCATACATACACTAGAACGCTATCATATCTATAGAACCTTAACTCACACATGGCTTGTTTTACCTAGCTCGTGTACAAATTGCAGCCGTACAAAGGGGGGGTTAGGGGGGTGGGTCTCGCGTATCGGGCGGCGTGATAAGTGACGACTATCCGTCAATGTGTTGCATAGGAGAACGTATGTGAGGTGGTGGTATATCGGACAATAGGAGCTCGTCGGTGCAGTTTCGGCGGCGGAACGCGGGGTCGGTACGGGTGGTGGCGGCGGCGACGGCGGCGGCGTGTTTCTCCGGCGTGCGTGGCACTGCAGTTCTCCTCCACGGCCGGTAATTTGATTGGGCCCGAGCTGTCACCTATGCGCCGCAGTCGCCCGGCCGTCGCTCGCCGGCTATCGATTAGAGCCCCCGCCCCCTGCCCCCGCGCTGCCCGCGAACCGGATCTCGTCACGCCGCCATTGTATACCCGCGACGCTTAAACGCATTCGTTTCTCCCGATGCGAAAACGACGCATTCCTTCCGCGCGCCCTCCCGCCCCGCACCGGCCGGCCGCGCGCCACACCGCGCGGCGCCACACAGGACCGACCGACCCTCTCATTACGCTCTTACCACATTACCACTCCAAGCCTCACGCTGCCGCGCCGACCGCGACAAGCGTCATCGGCGGACGGCGGATAACAATTGACGTAATAATATCAAATAAACTTCACCGTAGACCCCCGCTTGTATTCCTCCAAATAAAATATGTGGCAAAAACTCAACTTTGTACTTGAAAGCTCTGAAAGTTCACGTATCACGTAAAATACAAACCACTTGAACTACGCTCTTAGAACAAGGTTCAGAATTGAACAAATTCAGCGGTTTCAAAGTAAGCCTGACTATAATTCCGAATAAATAGCATTACAAATCTGAGGTTGTAAGTAAAATTACAATACTATCAACTCGTTGCCTTTACCGTACTATAGTATGAAGCCTACTACGAATAAATGACGTTGCATCAACGTTGCGCTCGCGCAGATCAACGTACTTACATTGTTGTGCAATTCAGTATTAGGTCCACTTGCACTGACGCCTTACTTAAACTGGTTTGCGTGCGAAGTATCCTTAAAATTTGGGTTAATATCTGCAATACTGGCTAATCGATCCAAGTTATCTCAGATCCTTAGGCGGTGCGCATATAAGGGAAGTTTTGGTAGTCAGTAGTCAAATTGTTGAATTTTGAGTTGGTGACATCAGACTGGAAAACCAGCATACGAGTCAACAAGTAACCTGTTGCTACAATTGAAGAGGAATGATTTGGTACTGATTATATAGGATCCCATATTGAAACAAGAAGCCCCTATACAGGATGAAATTAAATAGGTGCGCCAAATTAAATATATCTATGTAATTAAACGTGTTATAAAGAAAATGTGTTGAAAAGAAAGGGATGTACATACATATGTGGTAAATGGCCGGTAGTCGAAATCTAAAACAGTCTAACGTTCAATATACTTGCACAATTACACATAAAACTATTTTGTTTCCAACGTACTGAACATTTTTGTCTTATTTGAATGGTTCTGTTGATAATGTATGAGGTCTAAAGAAATTTTATTATTTACTAATTATCCGTACGCAAAATACGCGCTTTGACTTTGCGGTCACAAGCCCGTATTACCTATTTACTTATTTATATACTGAAGTCAGTCCGTAGTAAGGCCAAACGTATAGTCAGCCACCGATTATGAACAGGCTCACTAATGGCGAATTAGCTCGTAATAGAGCGTATCGTCGATTTGATGGGAACTATGTTTAAACGAAAAGTTAAATATGACATGGAAACTTAAATTGCGTAACGCACGCTCACAGTCGGGCGGCGGTTGACAGCACGTTTGGTGTGTACGCGGCCTTACTAGACTGACTTCAGCGGTGATATTCTGTAAAAATCTCACCGTGAAAACTTAGGTGAAGTGAGCGTGGAGTGAGCTGTCAATAGTGTCAATCCCTAGCAAAACAAACTCACTTCACCTAAGTTTTCACGGTGAGATTATTACAGAATCGACCGGCAGTATGTAAAATATTTCTTTAGAAGACGGCCTAAAGCAGGAAAAATAAAACAGCTTTAAAGTCGCCACAATTAAATTTCATAAAGGCTATTATGCACATGCAATTACAATGCAATTTCCCTAGACGTTTGTAACTTTCAAGCACTTGAGTCGTTCCAAGGTTTGTGAGATTTTTTTTCCAAGTAGTCTGTTTGGACTGCTTGCCCATGTTTGTTCAGTCGATATGCTTATCTCGATGGCATCCGGATTTAGACTAAACGTGCTTTAACATAAGCATAGTTTATCTGGAAGGGTCTGCAAAACTCAAACCTAAAAAGTAATGATAGACTTAAATCATACACTTCAGTTAATCACAGTTACCATTCATAAGTCTGCATGTGTATTTGAAATCAGAGGTAACGGTAATTTGTAATTCAGGCTAGCCCATTTAGATTCCAAAAAAACCCGGACTAGTTGAATGAAAAACATAACATATCAGACATCCCGTGAACCGTATAAATAAATCATAAAACAAAGGTAGTTGAAATCAACACATGTCCAACAGCCACGAGACCAAATATATTTATGCAATATTCATTGGTAACATTTCCAACGCTCCGTGGTACAAAACATTTGCCTCGCAAAGTTTTTGCATTTGGGATTCAACGATACACTCATTACAGAGAAACTGGTGACAGTCCCGAATAACGGTACTTCTCTATTCTTTAACAACTCGTGCAACATATTCCAATATGCATACACAGCGTCTCACTCGCCTTTAACGTTTTTACTAATCGTTGTTTTGAAAAACTGGTTTTTGGACGCCGCAACAGTTACGTTAACGTTTGTCCCTTGGATTAGCGTTGTTTCTATGCGGTTAAGAAGTGATAGAAACAGAGAAACTGAAAATGTTTCCTCATGGAAGTCCATCCCAAAGGGTTACTCTGCCCTACTGCCGAGTAAAACTTGCAAGTCGCTGGTTTTAACTTTGCCCGGATTTGTAAGACTTCCATTATTACGCACAAGTTTGAAACCCTATTCGATTTTTTTTTTTATTGAGGTTGTAACCAAAATGTCGACGTGTAATATTTTAAAACTGTATTACTCGTTGCACGTGTTTCAAGTAATCGTCTCTCTAATGTTAGAGCCGCTTGTAACCTCGGAGTTTTGCTCTAAAGAAAACCGGAGCGAAAATATAGGAATATAGTGGTCGTACTCATATCAAAATCATCACAAAATATATTAAATATGCCTTGAAGAAAGTTACTGGCCGCATTATTATTAGTACAGGGTGGACTTGGATTCATTTTGGAAACCACTCACACATTATTGAGAAGTTAGTACTGGAATGTTTCCAGCACTAACTTCTCTGTTATTAAAAACTTATGTAATAATATCATTATTTTATAATCCTTCGATTTGTTGATCGAAGTTATAATCTTCATTGTGTTGTCCTCCTTAAAAGGAAATGCGGTACAGTATAATTATATCCTTCTTATTCTGTAAATAAGAATAAGAATGTGAATAAGAAGGATATATACCGTGTCACTGTTTTTCTTTTTTTCATTCATAGTTGTGAAAGTACACTAGGCCTCTGTTGACAGAGGCAATTTTGAGCATTTTTTGAGGGTTCTAGTGCTTAAAAAATATATATATATCATCAAAAAATAAAATATAGGGACATTCAATTAAGTAGTTAATATTTATTACTCCGTAAAAACTCATTGCTTTATGGTCATTAACCAGAAAGAAAACAGGTGAGAGCGTTTCTATGGAGGAAAAACCACGCGCATTTCCTCTAAAATTTTGTTTGATGTATCACACTAATATTATAAAGGCGAAAGTTTGTGAGTGGGGGTGTGTTTATATGTTTGTTACTTCTTCACGCTCAAACGGCTGGACCAATTTTGATAAAATTTGGTATGGAGGTAGCTGACACCCTGGATTAACATATAGGCTTTTTATCCCGATATTCCCACGGGATCGACACTTACGCGGGTGAAACCGCGGGGCGCAGCTAGTGAATTCATATTTGTTGTCCTATATTTCGTGGACCAAACTTTCATTGTGTTCTTTTCGTACCAAAACATGGGGGTCGACGACCTAGTTCGCTCACTTTCACATGACCAAAACTTGGTCTGCGCCTTCCTAAGAGTCGTGTCCTTTGTAGTCAGGAATTTGAATTAATTACTAAACACGTTTATGTGTGGTCATGAACTTGTGTAACATATGCCGAACGTTTAGCTCATACTTGTAGCTTTTGAGAAACATCCCGGCCAGCCTGTCCATAGGTACTTGTATGCTGGCTCCATGTTTTAGTTAAACAATAACCTTTCGAGACGCAATAATTAAACATAGGAAACTAAGAAGGTTTTAAGTTCTTCTTCGCTTTAGAATTAGATAAAGGTGATGGTTTCTATATGTAGTGACTCTGTGAAATCTTTATCATGTTGCTAATATGAGTAAGCACGGGTCATTGTTGGAATGAACTTCATACCTACTGTATGACAGTAACAATCTCATCCTGTGCCCCACTAAGATAGTGTCACATCATCGGTTCGTTATCACTACATTAGCAATTCCCTATTTATTAATTCTTAAATTTTTACTTGCGATACTGAATCAATGAATTCACCATATTTAGAAAACAACGAATTTTAGTAGACCCCATATTCTCACGAAGCTAATTCAACTCTCAGTTCCAATGAATTGATTCACGAACACGATTGCAATGCGCTAAAAGGGAATACTAATTAGTTTTAGACAAACGTTACATTACATATCCGGTTTTGGGAAACTAAACATCATTGACCCCTGTGAAAAGAGCAGAGGCATCGTGGTTTGGTTGGTGGTACATTTTGCGATCGCGCGCATGCCTGTTTCTCAAAGGTAGAGCCCACCGCCTTCCGATTGGAATCATTTGAATTAAAAAGCCCCATACTAATTTTAAGTCAGACTAAAACAAAAGCTCGACAACGACTGCCGGGACCGGTGCAGCGGTGGCTCTGTTGATGTGTTCAGTATAGAGACAGTGCGACCGCATCTTACCGGCCGCCACTGTTGTCACTGCGGTGTTTCGCGGGCGGGCAGATTTATTTGGACGTACCCCCTTCGGGGGGCGCGGGGTCGGGCGTGCCACCCACCGCGCCACCTCCACACATTTGACTGGATCAATAAGTAAGCAAAGGATGCCCGAGCAGAAAAACCATACACCCGACCACCCCAAGGGGGCACACGTAACCGACACCCCCCCCCCCCACTAGCGGGGGGAGGACTCCACAGATTGCCATTTTCTCTTTGCCTACGCTTTAATTAGTTGCGTAGTGACGCGTGTAGATCCATAATCCCATGTTATTAAATTGCCAAACAGGTCCCGTCCACTCTATCAAACGAGGTAGACCACTGCTATATTCAAGTACTTAATCCGCAACATTAGTTTGCTAGCATAAAGTGGTAATCATACCTAATACTGTCAGAATGGCATAAAAGCAAAAAAATAAAGTATCTATTCGCCAACTACGGATACTTTTCTCAATTTTCCATGTTCCTTCCGGTAAAGCTGGACTTTCGTTTCATGTATTTAAGCTTAACGTTATTTTTGCCTTCTCTAAACAACATCCCAGTCTTTAATATTTCACTGGGAATGACACTGTAGTACCAAGATTAGATAAAGTCATAGATAATTCATGTGTTCACCACGACACACCTGAAATACGCACTTAACAAAGCTCTTTCTTTGTATGCATGCTTATGCTCCCAACTTTGCTTATACATATTCATATGCGAGGCTTCAAAATCTGGATTTTTCGAAGCAACCTTTGTCGAAGCGTCACCGGGGGAGCAAGTGCCCCACGAATACTTTTGACCACAATCCATGTTCATATAAAATATGTATAACTTACCGTAGCGTGTATCGATATGTTACAACTAGCCCTGAAGTCGAAACTCAACACTCGCAAACAGACCCAATTTTCTGCGAAAAGCGCAAGTTTTATACGAAAAGTTAAGCTTGTTCTGACAACTCTATCTTGTCTCACAATTTAAAAACTTTGATAAAAATTAGGTTACCGCAGTAATAAAGTTGAAACTATAAACTTGGATTTCTCAAGATACATCAGATTTTTGTTCAATTTAACCTGTAGCTTCATCAATCCGAATAATCAGATTTGTGTTTCTTCCTATACTTCTCTTTGTTAGACAAAGGCCTTTCACAACGTCAAACTTTTCTTTCAATAGCTTTCTTACTTATCCAGGTAGACTCATCCACTTCTCCAAGTTCTCCGTTTGATTTATGCATATTTCTCTTATCATCATCATCACGACATTGGATATTTCTGAATGTAATTCCCATGAATGTTAACGGAGATGACGAGCTAGACGAATTTGTTAAATCTGCTAAAAACGTTACTGTTACTCTGATGAGTATGACTATCATAACTGTTTTGTATTCATGCGACTCGCATGTTGTCTGTCGTCATTCCGCATTCCATTTACTTCTAGGAATGTTATGACAAAATGCATAAGTACTACACCGTAGTGTAGACAACACAACATACTTCATATCATGCTTATGACCATATATTCTGGTTAAGTTTAAGCTAGTGTCGGATGATCCTGCATCATCTAGATGATATTAGCGATATTTAGCCACTTAATGTTTCTTTCAATCCTCAAAGTGCTAGAAAACCAGTTATTCCATAATGTATTACGGAAGAACGTGTTTTGAATCAAGATTGTAAATGCCATCGTCAGATCATGCCATGATTCGGCTTGATTTCTCTACTTGGCCAGTCCTAAATACCCAACACCATCCGGCTTGATGATGATAGCTTAGAGTTATAAATTGCTGTCAGTCTTTTTCTCACGAGCTATTTAAACACTACGATCAATTTATGTATTATAGAAGCTTTATATTTAATAAAAACAACCCTCTAAGAGCCTCTTAATTGGAATCTCTAGATTGCTTTCTAATTTCAACCAATCATGGTGCAAATTGCTTGCCAGTAAAAAGTGCTTTGGTGTAAAGCTGTGATTTTTACGGGCTCCTCGCATCGGTCGTCTCGAGATCGGCTCGAGTGCGCCCTGGCTCTTTCCTCACGATCGCAATCGAAATAATTATCATAAAGTAAATCCCCCGCAATTCGGCGGCCGCCCCGGGGCCGGGGCGTCGCGGTAAATGGCGGGCCCTCGCCGTCGCGACGCTCTAGTGATGTCTATCTGTGTCAGCAACACTGTATCGTATCGATGAAAACGCTTAGCGCATCTTACGGATATCTGCGGGGCAATTGCGTAACACATTATTAATCGGAATCGGTTTTATTTTGACAGTTCAACAACATTATTTAAGTGTTGAGCAGACAATTTTTCCAACTTATCAAGCAGTGGATTAGCAATTTCCTTCAAAATGATTCAGATTCCGATTGATAGTGTGATACGCAATTAGGGTGCTGGCCCGTTTATGGGCAAGTAATTCATTATTTTCCGATTTCCCTTTAAAGGTTGTTACTATAAAGTAGCATAAAATACTGCAATACATGCATAATCCGGCAATATTTTAGCAGCGTCATCGATGTCCCTGTAAACTAGGCACGCGACTCACTATCCCATAGCTCTTGGTGGAGAGCGAAACAATCGCGTTTCCACTTTTTGCCTCACACCGCTCTCATCTCGTATTGGCGACGGAATTAAATTCGCCCGTTTGTTTTACCGTCTTCCTCTCCTTGCTCTCTTTTATTCATTTATCTTATTAATGCCAATAATGAGTTTACAGCCAATCGCAATCTAGATTATTGACGTATTTGTTTGTATTTTTTTTACATTAACTGCGAAAGCTCATACCTCGGCCCCCATTATCGGAACCTTTGTGCTCTAAACTGCATGACATCTGTCGAGTAAAGCACACCCCATTTAGCTCTAAAATCGTTTAGTTTACCAAACACGGCTTTTATTATTATTCGTGCGCGATTAGTGAGGTGTCTGTATGGTAATAATAAGTAGCCGATACAATCCCACCCCACAACAACCCCCAACAACCCCTATACAATGGCGGCGTCGCCCGAAGCCCGTCTTAACACAAACCAACAAACACTACACTGGCCTACATAATAACCTTATTTGTTTCATAGATTTTGGTTGTCATTGATTGTACCTATGGATGCTATACATATATGTTTGATATTGAAGAAATCTTGGCGCGTGACGCGACGCCAAACCGGGTGACTTTGGGCCGCAGGGGTCGCGCTTTTGTCTGCCCGCGGGGACGGCTGTCCCTTGTGTTTACCTTCGACAACGCCCCGTTTCACTTTACAATGCTACAGAAAACAAAATAACTGTTTACTTTTGATTGAGTTTAATGAATGACAAAAGTGAAAATTGTAACAAAGACCAAGTATTTAAAATATTTTACGGCTATCAAAGTTTAGCTCCTCGATGTTATTTGCTGTACACATGTGTGTCGCTTAAGGAACATTAAATTGCTTTGAATTTTAAAGGTCAGTAGCAATTTAAGTTCAATAGTCCGGCCGTATTTCGAGTAACAAAAGGAAATAAAAAGCATTTTAACTTTATTCAAAAGACAGGTGTGTAAAGATATTTTTCAGTTACTCAAGGACTTCGAGATGGGTAAACGGATGATATTTATTGTCGAATAACAATAAACAAGTCTTGTTTCGCTTCAGTACACTTATTTAAAATGAATAAAACGGAATGGCCGACATGTTGTGTGATACGTGTAGGTACAACGCGTGTCGTAATGGCGGTCTGTACATCGGCACATAAAAATCATAAAGTTGACGTGGACATGTTTCGCAACGCACCTGCCGGCCGCCGACCGACGACGGCTGCTGAGAACTTGCGCCCGGCAAGCGGCAACACTCAGTCACACCGTCAGATGTGATCTGAGCCCTTTCCAATCAACACTTGAATGAAGGAGTCGCACATAAAGTTTACGACCTATAAACCATTCATAACAGCTATCTCGATAAACCGTGATATATATTATGACGTTAATACCATTACTGAATCGCTTATTTTATAGAGATTATTAGTATTCTCCGTATTAGGGTCCCCTGACTGTGATCCAAGTGCATCGGTAATCGGTACGCACAAGGCAACCATGTTTCCGCTCTTACGCAAATCACACTAGCACGCCGCTCGACCGCTCTCGACACTCGTCTATGGGACGCGGTGATTCATCAGTTCACACAACTTGATGTTAATAAATATGAGATGATGTCTTGCGAAATTTTAACGTTGATTGCAACTGCGCTATGCGTACCTACAACTTATGTTAATAGTATGCATTTACTGACAAGTACCAACACCGAATGGTTTGTGCGAAAAATTTTCTGACTTTTCTACTCCTGATTCTGATTTCATGATTTGACAACTAACTGAAGTATTTGTCATCATGACAGTTAAAAGATAACAAAGCAATTGAATGTTTAATTGACCTTACTGCCACCTTGTAACCTTGCAACTATGCAAAATCAATTTTGAAGTTGGTACCAAAAAGAAAACCGTACGGAATTTATTGGTCTGCTTATGCATAAAACTGAAGTCCGCATTACGTTAACCGATCTTAGAACTGTGATACCCTAGGTCTCTGGCTTAAACTTGGCGCTGATAATGTTTGGGGTCTTAGACTAGTGGTTGTCAATATGTTGTAACTACATACATTGGTGCCATTAATTCGTTTTGAAGTAAGCCTCTTCCTTATTAGCAACATTAGAACGAACAAAAATTCACGTAAAAGGTCAGAAACTGACCTATCGGCTCTGTGTTACAATTCTGAGTTGGCAACTACTTCTAAAGACCGAATTCGATTATATCAACACCTCGCTAACATTCAAATATTTGTCAGTAACGTTTTCACCACCCTAACATTTAATTATTTGTCAGTAACGTTTGCATTTGTATGTTTCAGCGGCGATGGAGGAGGAATCTAGCGAGTTGCCAGGCACGGACGGTCTGGCGCCCAAACAGCGGCACCAGGCTAAACACCGGGAGCTGTTCTTATCCCGGCACGTGGAAACACTGCCGGCAACACACATCCGCGGCAAGTGCACCGTCACGTTGCTCAACGAGACGGAGTCGCTGCTCAGCTATCTCAATAAGGATGTGAGTATGTACCGGCCACGGAAGAACAACACACAACACTACTGGTAGAAGGTCCACTCCTTGCAAACGCTCTCTCATAGACGTCATAAAAATATGGTAGTCGGTCAATCCCCGGCTGAAATAGTTCCGAGGCTGTTCGATCTAAGCTACTTGGTCCATCTGAAGCCCGTCCATTGCATATGACTAAATATGTCTGTAGGTTGGACCATAGTAGCCCATAGGCTTTTACATAAAACGGACGGAAGGCCCATAGCATCGAGTAACTTAGCAAATGTCAAAAATCTAAATGTCTGTTATCGGTTAATGCTCACTTATTTTTAGGAGTTGGCCTTCTATATTTCTTATTTAATTCATCTACTACTTGAATAATCTAACTAATAAAATTTTGTAATGATGAAAGGTAATAGGATTTTTTTTCATCATCATTTAAATACTCATACGTGGAATGTATTAATATGGTTACTGGCATAGAATGGGCCAAACTTTTCCCATTTCCATTTAGCCCATTATGAAAAAAATTAAATGTACCATAATCAGCCTATAATGTTCCCTCCCACTGCTGGGACACAGGCCTCCTCTCGGTGAGAGGGAGTGGGCCGTAATCCACCACGCGGGCCCAGTGCGCATTGGCTGATGTCACATGTCTTCGAATTTTTGGTTCTAGGACATGCCGGTTTCCTCACGATGTTTTCCTTCACCGTTTTGAGAGCAGTGGTGATGAAATAATTTACACAAAGTAAAGCGCCTGTCTGGGTTCGAACCTACGACCTACAACTCGTAAGTCGCGGCCGTTAGTTACCACTTGGCCACCACTGCTCTCATGAAAAAAATTAAATGTATTACTTATAAAATAAGTAATGACTAAGGAAACATTTTGGATGAGCATCAGTAGACTTGAAATTAAATTGATTGATTGATTGATCAGTAGACTGAGACTAAATAGAATAAATAGCCTTATACAAAAGGTGGCTAAAATGGTAATGTTCCCACGAGTGATCATTATAGCGGTTTATAAGGCAGTCATGTTCAGTAGTAGACGTTATAGATAGATTATGGTATCCTCTCTAGTTCTCAATGATATTATGTGACAATTTCTTAATAACCGGAAAATATTTAGGACTTTGGTTGGATATGGTTCGATTCCGTTGCTCTTGTATTGCTTCGCAAGTGTATAAAGCCTGGTTTCGCAAATCTATAGCTTTTCGTGTCTGTCTAAGTGACCGCGTTGTTCTTCTAAACTACGCCAGGCATTTTTATAAGGGTTTCACCATCATTTAGAGAATTTATTCCGGAAGGTTCCCGTGTTTGTAATCTCGATGTCTTGTAAAATCTGAAGCAGCAGCTAGTTTCTGATAAAAAGAGGAAAAGTTTACGAAAAAAAAGCACTTTTTTCTTTAGAATTTATAGTGCGTTTGAAAAACGAATTTTCAAAATTCAACTAATACTTACTCCAAAATTCATGATTTAATTGAATACTTAACATGCTAAGTGCGATGTGGCGTTATCTGTTTCGAAGAACATTATCCTGCTAATGAACGTTTAATAATATCGATAAATTTGCACGTAGGACCATACGAATATGTTTTTAAATCATGAGCATGACTTTCAGTCTTGTTTTATATCCTGTTGTCAATCAATCTGGCTAGGCTTTTCCAAACTATGTTGGGGTCATTGTTGTAGCGAGAACCTTTTTTTTTTTTTTCCGCTGAGAAATGACGTTACGCATCTCCGCTCGTCGGGGGAAGAGACGGAGTATGTGGGACTCCCTGCCAGGGTGGCAGTATACCCACTCAAACTCAGCGGTGTTCCCTCATCGCCTTGATGGGAGGTCATGGGAATCCGGCTCAGCCTTTGCATCCACAACCCCCCCGGCGCATGCCCGCCTAGCTGGCGAGCCCCGCATGTCCCCCCGTCTGGGGGGCTACGGGAATGGCCGGGAACACCTGGCCATTCCCGTCCGGCACTGGTGGAAGCCTGTGCAATACAGGCGAGGGTGCCCCCGCACCCGTCGCCTGCTGGATTCCACCTGGGAGGAGTCGGAGATGACTGTCATACTGACGTCTTCTTCGACCCCTCCTCCGCCTTCGGAGCGGCGCCGCGAGAGGGTCTTCCTCCCGCACGCGCTCCGCCGCCTCCTTCTGGGACATGACGTGTTCGCAGAAGGAGGCGACTGCCGCCCAGGACCCCTCATCCCCTAGCATGGCGTTGACCAAGCCGGGGAGCGAGAGGTCCGTTCCGATCGCCGCGGTGAGACTGCGGCGCGGCGATCAGAACGATAAATAACGACTGTCAAAGATCCACGAATGACAACCGGGACCGACGGCTTAATGTGCTTTCCGAGACACGGAGGGGTCTTGGTATGTAAAGATGGTCACCCATCCAAGCACCAACCGCGGCAAGCGTAGCTTAACCTGATCGATCGACCCGTGCGACTGTTATTTATTACTTAGCCACACAGTCGAACTGAATTTAATTAGAAATCTCCATATTATAATGGAATTCATTTCTAGTCATTCGTTCGCGACTGTTATATTATACAACTTACGTGGGAAGATTAAGAGCTGATACAAGGATTCTATAAATTACTTTAATTTCATTCCCTAATCACAGTCGCAACGTGAGACTTTATATTGTTTCATTATCAATTTTCTCTAGTAATTACCACTTAAATGAGCACCATCTTGGAGTACCAGACAACTATAATAAGTAGATGTATTGAGACAAATAACTCTGTATGGCTATCATGACTAATGAGTAGGTACTCATCCCGTTTTATTTCAAGGTTAGCCCACACAGCCGCTAACAATCTCAATTAGGAAATGTCACCACGCCCTAATCTGATGTCACTTCCCATATCCGACGACCGTTTAATGTATTAGTACAAATGTACACAATAGTTAAATCCCATAACCTAAAACATTAATAAGCACTTTAAGTAACCCAAAATTCGTATTAAATTCTAGCTACATTGTTGTAACATTCAACGAATTGCACATGTAATTTGAATAAAATGAATACCTAATTTAAATATTTTTAAATTAAACTAAACACTCTGTAATATTTATTGAACAATCAACACACACTGGGCCCGCGTGGTGGATTACAGCCCACTCCCTCTCACTTAGAGGATGCCTGTGTCCCAGCAGTGGGAATGTTATAGGCTGATTATGTACTTAGTGTGCAATCAAAATTGAAGTTTATGTGGCATATTAATTACTAAGCTCTTCATAAGTACTTAGTTGTCATGGGAACAAATTTAAAAGATGGTTATCTATATGTTTTTATAACTGTATTGTTAGAATAATATCTAGTTTGGTTTGTTACAAGTTTTCATGATAGTTTCTCTTTTTGTTTCAGGACGCATTTTTTTATTGTTTAGTATTTGATCCTTCACAAAAGACTTTATTAGCAGATAAGGGAGAAATCAGAGTTGGAAGTAGATATCAGACTGAAGTAACTAATTTATTAAAAGATGGTACGTAATTTTTGGTGTATTATTTTATGTAGCAACAATATGATAAACTGAGAGCTGTGTTTCTGATTATGTTGCTTTTTATGGTTTTGTAATAATGCCTAAGTCTCAGATGTCTTCAAAAACTTTTTATTGTATGTATTTCTAAATGAAACAATTGTACAATAATATTAAAATGTGACGCAAAAGTATTAAATATCCGTTGTACATTTTAGGCGAAGAGGACGTACGCAACAGTGAAGAGCTCGAGACGCTGGTGTGGACGCCGGAGCACGGGCTCACGGACCGGCAGATCGACCAGTTCCTCGTGGTGTCGCGCTCCGTGGGCACGTTCGCGCGCGCGCTCGACTGCTCGTCCAGCGTCAAGCAGCCCTCGCTGCACATGTCCGCCGCAGCCGCCAGCCGCGACATCACACTCGTATGTGCACCAACTTTATTGTAACAACCCATGTGCCCGATGGGATTCCATACAAACGTTATTGACCCCTTTAGGGAATTAATTAAAAAAAAATAGTGCTCGCTTTTTTTTTATTATTCTTGTTGAAAAATTTCATACTTCTAGACGCAGCAGTTTAGGCTGTGCATTGTCTGTCAGTGAATGAATTGAAGATTTTTATTAAGTAGATAGTCTTCCTAACCGAAATTTGGTCATGTTGGCCATCTCATAGCCATCGACGCGGGAGTTATTATAGTGCAAAAGTGTGTGCGTAGACACAGGTGCACTGTCATAGTCCGACGGGTCGACAACCCAAACGACCCAAAATTCGCCTTCGAGGAACAAGCTTGATGTTATGTTATTTTTCCACCCAGTTCCACGCGATGGACACCCTGCACAAATCCGGCTACAGCATAGAGTCTGCGCTGTCATCACTGGTGCCCGCGTCGGGCCCCGTGCTGTGTCGCGACGAGATGGAGGAGTGGTCCGCGTCCGAGGCCAACCTGTTCGAGGAGGCGCTCGACAAGTACGGCAAGGACTTCGCTGATATACGGCAGGACTTTGTGAGTATCCCTCGATTACATCGACCGTTCAGATTGATCCAGTAAGGTGCATGGTAGCCGGATTCCATACCTCCGCGCGTGCACTCTGCCCCCGATAGTTAAAAAGACGTATCTAACAAAAAGGAAATAAATGTTTAATGTTTGTTTGTGTGTTGGGGTGTGTTTGTTTGTTTAAATTAATATTTTACATACTAAAATTTAGTATGTAAAATATAAATTTACTCGAAGACAGCAAACGATTTCCCGTTTCATTCATTAAAACATTTATTTCTCCGTTTTTACTTTTTGTTAGATACGTCTTTTTAACTATCGGGGTCAGCACTGAGAACCTCGGTAAAGAAAACGTCATTGTTTTTTCTTTTATTTATTATTTGTAGAAAACCTCGTAATGCATATAAATAAATAAATATATTTATAACAAACGTGCACAACATTAAGATGATTCTTATGCCTTCTATCCATACTATAATATTACAGTGTCTGTCTGTCTGTTACCTCTTCACGCTTAAACCGCTGAACCGATTTAGATGAAATTTGGTATATGTATAGTTTAAGTTCCAGGAAAGGACATAGGATAGTTTTTATCCCCATATTCTCACGGGATCGACACTTTGCGGATGAAACCGCGGGGCGCTGCTAGTTGATCATAATATTCATAATGAACCTCGAGGAACGTCAATGACGGCCATTTTTTATTTAGACAGTTTTTATCTTTTTCTTTAAAATAACGTTTATTGCAATGACAAGGTTTTCACTACACGGCGCCGACACACCGATCGGTCTAAGTCGATTGGCCCCAATCTAGCAGGAGTTTAAGACGCACGTGATTGTGTGGTTATAAAAGAGGTATCGTATTACCCAGTAACTGGGTTGTGGAGGTCAGATAGGCAGTCGTTCCATGTAAAATACTGGTATTCAGCTGCATCCGGTTAGACTGGAAGCCGACCCCAACATAGTTGGGAAAAGGCTAGGCAGATGATGTGATTGTGTGGTTATAAAATATTATTTTAGCATTGCAAAAATAACTAATATAAAGATATTCATAATTTAAACCGTTATGTATAACTTCGAAAACTTTTGCATTTGTAAATAACATTCCCAAAAAACGTTCACAACATCATTCATAATTTTTCATTCGTTTTTGTAAATAACATTCTATAAATAACAGGCAAGTTACATATTGTTATTGTACCTTAAATTGTAACAACGAAACTAAATTAAACTTTTTCGTGAACATTAATGAATATGTCAAGTTCCAAGAATTGAGTGTTACAGTGCCTTTCTCGCCTAATACTATGTTTCTCTGAACAGTTGCCATGGAAGACGCTAAAGAACCTTGTGGAGTACTACTACATGTGGAAGACGACGGACCGCTACGTGCAACAGAAGCGCGTCAAAGCGGTGGAGGCGGAGTCCAAACTGAAACAAGTGTACATTCCCAACTAGTGAGTGTTTGTACCACACGATGCATTAACTATGTCGATGTGATCTTCTGTTGCCTTTATTTTTTTGTTTCGCTTGTCTATGTGACGTGATATAGCTAATTAGTTCAATAGTTAATAAGTTTTCACACCACCTGGCTCGGTAATGACAAATTATATCTCATGCAATCTTAATATAAAGTAAGGCATTATAGTCCTGGGGTCTAGTCGGGCAATAATATTGTACTGAATTTCATTGTAACCTGCTAGTCAATAATGGTATATGAATTTAAAACTTCAATTAAAATATTGTATGAAAACTTAAAAGAAAAACGAAATCTATTTGTTTTTAGCTCTCAGGTGTGAAAATTAGATTATTCCTCCATGAGTATGCCCCATTATTTTGACATAGATGTTCGATCTCACAAAGGTGGGTTGTTTTAATTGTGTGTGTTGATTCACGTACACATTGTTGCTATGTGCGCAAACTGTGGAGAGTATTGGTCGAAACGCCTTTACGCACACAGAAACAAAGCGCACGTGCTTTTACACACAACACATACAACAGACCAATCCGCTTTCGTGGGATAGAGAAAATCAATCACATTAATATCACACTTAATATTATAACGGCGAAAGTTTGTGAGTGTGTGTGTGTGTTTATACGTTTGTTACTTCTTCACGCTCAAACGGCTGGACCAATTTTGTATGGAGGTAGCTGACACCCTGGATTAACATAAAGGCTACTTTTTAACCCGATATTCCCACGGGATCGACATTTACGCGGGTGAAACCGCGGGGCGCAGCTAGTACAGTAGCAGGTTATTTAATTTACCACAGCTTTTACCATCGTAGTTTAGTTACCCAAAATTGATCCGCTTCATCAATATATGATTACAATTGCAGCAACAAGCCGAACCCGGCACTAATAACGAGCAACAGTAGCAGCGGGAAGACCGCGCCCGCCGTACTCAACGGAGGCACCAACGGTACTGCCACCGTTACCGCTGGACAACTCTGCGCATCCTGCCAAGGTAACCATCAAACTAATGATACTTTCAGTGGCCCAAGTGTGGGTAGGCGCAAATGTATTCAGAACTGGAACAAATTACCCAAAATTTTCAAAAGGCTAAGCATAATTTTTTATGATTATAAGAACAAAACGGTAAAATTTTGAGTAAACATGAGCATAACCGATTTCGTAAAGTAGATAGTATGATAATTAATGTTATTTCTTTTATGGAATTAGAGTTCATGTGGCCTCATGATCCAAGGTAACACTGATACAATATAACTCCTAAATAACCGTAAAGAATGCTTAGCCATTAATTTTTACGTATCACGTTTCCTCTGTACGCGCGGTGATCAGGTTAATTATCTCACAAGGAAGCCTGAAAATTTCTAAAAGGGGGCGACATCAGGGGGGGTATACATATCTAAGTAAGGGTGTTACCACACCAATCGATCGATCGTCGATCGATGTCATCGATCGACATCGGTCGACGTTGATCGATTGGTGAGGTAGCTTTAATTGATCGACGGATACCGGTTCGACTAACCAATCGATCGATTGCCGGTCGATGGCATCGGTCGACGGCATCGATCGACGTAGATCGATTGACCCCGGTTATATTCCATCAGTTTCTTTCGAAATGTAGATATTCACAAGAGTACGCGTTGTTGTTGGCCAGTACGATTTTGCTCGTACTATTATTACGGAGACGCAAACGCAGAACACTCTGGATGCGACCATTTTTTAAAGCCAAAGATCGCTTACATTCTGCAAATGACATTTTAAACAGTGGTCTGGTAGAAACTATCGATCGACGTTGACTAATCCATTCTACCATCGATCGATTGGTGTGGTAGAAACTATCGATCGACGTCGACTAATCCATTCTACCATCGATCGATGGCATCTATCGACTATCGATCGATTGGTGTGGTAGAAACTATCGATCGACGTCGACTAATCCATTCTACCATCGATCGATTGCATGGATCGACGATCGATCGATTGGTGTGGTAACACCCTAATACTCCTAGGCATAAACTAAGTAAAAGATTCTTGTAGAGTTCAGGGTTTCAGCAATAAGCACACTCCCCCCGTTCAGTGCGTCTACCATGTTTGCTAGATTTAGTTAATAATGCTTTTACGGTTCAACTGTTTAACCGATCTCAATAAATCCGGTAGATCAAGAATATGAGGGAAGTACAAACCCCCAATACACGCAGCGCAGTCGCAGGCGCAAAATATGTATCTTGTTGATGGCTGAGAGGGATAAACCAATAAACACAAACAAAGACGACTCAGACGAAATACAGACACTAGCGAGTAACTTGCGAATGGTCAGTGCAATACCGACTAATTTGCTTTCTAATAGAATAGTATTCTCATTAACGATTGCGTATAGGCATAATTTGGCTCAGTCAGAATATTCAATATTTATCAGTACTTTTTGGTAAACATACGTTTAAATCGTCGTGTATTCTTCATCACTAATTACATACATACAGACAAGCGGGTGAAAATTAATTAAAATATCTCTAATCTAAACTGTTTTCGTTAACAAAATAGTTACGTGCTAGCTTGTGCCCATGTTTGAATAATCATTAAATTGCATTATATAATGAACGAGTGGATTCGCTTCCAGTGACAAATTCAAACCAGTGGTACACATGGGGCCCGCAGCATTTACAATACAGACTTTGCGGCACATGCTGGCAATACTGGAAAAAGTATGGAGGTCTCAAGGTAAAGGTTAGAACGTATTCTCATTTTGCACGCGTTTGTGATATAATCAAACTTTGAATAGATTTCTAATGTCTATGTATCTGTGACAGACCGCTGGCGTTTTCGGCGAGACCGAAGTGGAGGCCACGAAGGGGCCTCGCGGAGAGGGCGAGGATACCGCACTGTCCGTGTCTCATCGTCCACATCGCTGTACTGTTCTAAATTGCGCCAAGGTATGTGAAATAGTTCTTCAAGGAAGTTGGTGGATTCTTGTCTTTCGGGAGACAGTGACCTGTGTAAACTTTGACCCACTTGCACCACACATCACTAATGGGATTTAGCGCTGAACGAGATTAAAATATTATTCTATTTCTGTCAACCGTTTGAAGATTATAGAGACAGTATGATTTAAATACAAATTAGTGGGCTTTAGAGGATGATTATTTGGCTTAAAATATCTTCATTGTTAGTGTGCTTAGATCGAGTACCTGAAATTGTCGTCGCTTTTGATTCCAACTTCTTTTGTGTATGAATGTAACGCGTATTATCTGCAGGAGTTCAAGTTGCGCGCGCACCTGGCGCGCCACGTGGCCACGGCGCACGGCACGGGCGAGGGCGCGCGCCCCGTCATGAAGACGCGCGCCGCCTTCTACCTGCGCGCCTCGCCCTTCACGCGCCTGGCGCGCCGCCTCACGCGCGCGCTGCGCCGCCCGAGGCACTTCGCGCGCTCGCCCTTCTCGCCCATCAACCTCGCGCAGGTCAAGCACGAGTGTGAGTACGGCTCCAGGCAGACTATACTTCGATATTTGAATTCAGAATAGAGGTCACTCACTTGACGGTCTATCATAGACTTGGTTTTTGGAACGAAAATCACATTAATTATATTAGGGTCGGGTTTAAGGTTAGGATTCTAAATTCAAGTTTAACTTGCCAGCTTCCTCATGTTATCGGTTATCTGACGTGTGTCCTATTCCCAGGTTCAATAGCCATGGCGGGTCTGGGCGGCGCGGAGCTGCGCGCGGCGGGCGCGGCCGGGGCCGGCGCGGCGCGCGTGCGGGGCCCGGTGGGCGCGGTGGCGGCGCGGCTGGCGGCGGCGCGCGGCTCGGCGCCGGCGCCCGGGCGGCACGAGTGGCTGCAGCTCACGCCGCGCGACGCCATGCCCGTGCCGCCACACGTCGCCTTCCCCAAGCCGCCCAAGGCGCCAGGTAACTGAGAGGCACCAACCTATACACCTGAAACCACGCCTTAGAATACAGGATGTAAAAATACCCATCACGAAGTCGTCATCTACACATTCTGTACATCAATCTAGGGAATTTTGTGCAAAAATAATTGCTGAGAAAAACTTTTTGGTGTAAAAATTCGCTATTTACGATAGTGCGCAATGTAACGCACGCAAAACATTGTGGGTGCATACAACAGTATAGGGATTGTGGCACATTTTTTTTTTTTCTTAAAAACCCGATATTTACGTCCTTATTTCTAAAAATTTTCTCTTTGATTGTTCCTACAACTAATTTACATGTATTATGTTTAGATGGCAGCCTAATGTACGAGCGTGTATTATCGCGCGCCGAAATAGAAGCACGCCGCGCCGAAGCTGCGCCCGCGCAACCCCTCAAGCGACGCGCGTACGATGACATCAACGGCCTCGACAGTCAGTATCGTTAGTTTTTTGTTATACAAACTATGTTACAGTCAAATTAAAAACTTATAAAATATATTTAAATAAAAATTAACGGTATCGTATTTTTTCACGCACATTATGGAAACAGCGACAGGTACGCGCAATTTATTACGATGTGTATAGTGTTTCCGTTCGTCCCTTGGATACTCAAAGCGATGATTAACTCTGCAGGAGGCCCCGGGCGCGAGTCCAGCGAGGGCGCGGCCCCGCCGCCCGCCAAGCGGCCCAACAAGCACCCGGCGCCCATGCAGCGGCCGTCGCGCGAGCAGTACGCGGCCATGTGTGCGCGCGCGCAGGCCACGGGCCAGCCGCTGCCCGCGCACGTCTTCACACACGTCAGTTGTCCCGCCTCCCCGTAACCACGCTATCGCACTATCCAGTATCCGTCCCCGGCCGACCGAGATTGTAACGAGCTCGTACCGTGTGCAGGTCAACGGCAAGCCGACGAACATAAGCGGCCGAGGCGGCCGCCGACACGTCATCTCCTGGATGGACGCGCCCGACGACCTCTACTTCCGAGCAACCGAGACCGCCAAGTGAGTAGCCACGCACCGCAGGACTGCACGGTATCACCTAGCTATAAGACACCACAAACATTCTGCTTCATACTTATCTAATCGTCCTTATACATAGAAGTCATAAATTCTCATCACAAACTATCGAAATCCTATAACCCTTGAATGTCAATAAGTATTTATAAGTTTGTATGCAAAGAAAATTATATTGATTCTGGAAGATACAAGAGAATAACTGGTTTGTGGGAGATGTAAGAATGCTGCCCTCAGTGGTTACTGCCAATTTCTCTAAGGTTTGAATGTTGCTCATATTCATATTTACAACATCAAAATGTAGAATTTTCATCATGCACTTGGTTTTCGCGGCCGATTGTATGATATCAGTAGATCGAGAGAAGAGATTGGTTGGGGATTGGCAGATGAACATGAGATAAGAAAAGTGACTTCGCACTGTCATTCTTACCCCTTTACTAATAAACGTTGTATATCGTCTGTATAGTTACACAACGCTTTGTTTTCTTTCAAAAGTCAAATAACTGACGACTGAAAGAGAGAAATCGGTGTGTAACTATTCATCTGATATAATACGTTTATTATTAAGGGATTTAGTGTTTAATTAGGTCCTTTTTCCTCGACTGACGCTTCAGAAAGTTTCGACGTAATGCTCATACACACGAGCGACAGTAGTCGACGGCTGCCGTTGATAACATGTACAGAAACGCTCGTGTATTTGAGCACCGTCCTCAAATACTCGAGCGGCACGTGGTCGACGGCTGCAGTTGCCTTGTGTCGCTCGTGTGTGGCGGCGCCCTAACGCTCGCGTGCACAGGGCGGCGCGGCGCAGCCTGTCGTGCGGCGAGCTGCGGCGCGGCGCGCGCGCCCCCTGGCGAGCGCTGCGCAGCAAGGCGGCGGTGCAGCTGGTGATCCTGGACTGACAGCCGGCGCCGCGCCCGCCGCCCGCGCACCGCTACACCATGGAGGCGCTGCTCGGCTAGTGCGTCGTGCGTCGCCGAGCGCGTCCGCTGTATATTCGCGCTGTACATACCCCGCGCCGCGCGCGACGCCCCGGGGACCGAACGAAGATTGTATTTTTGGTAATCGAATCGCCGAGGACGGATTCTGTAGATAATATTTTAAACTATATTGTTCTTATGTGGTTTGATCTGGCGTCGAGCAAAATAATGTATTTGATACATAAAACGATATGTAAGTCTAATTCATTCGGAGATTCATTGTAGGATAATTTACAATTTTTTTCATAAATAAAGCACAAATTGAAATATAGGTTGGTTTCATTGCATTTTTTGAGTATAGAAATTTTCGTAGCGTACAAGGTTACGCTAGAATATCCAGTACGCGGCCATGTCGTTCAACGTGGATTCGTAATTGCGTATGAGTAATTACACCGCTGCACCGTACGACATGCGCAGTACCATGCCAATTTGAATGCACAAGTTTAAAAAAAAATCTGTATGTCCGTAAGGATTGAGGAGCCACATCAGATTTTTTAAATCTGATCTCACCATTATTTAGCAGCAATGTAGCTTATTTTGCAGCACGAATTCTAGATTTAGCAGCAAAATATATCACTAGTTATTTTAATGCAAAAGTGGCTCCTCAATCTAAATATTTGAATTGAGGAGCCACCTGGAACTCGTTAAGTAATAGATGAATATTTATGAAAATTTTGCATCATTTAGCAGCAATTTTGCATATTACCGTCTAAAAATTTAGGATCTGTAGCGCTAAAATAAAAGAAAATACAATACTTTTAATATGGCTCCTCAATCTAAACTCAAGAGGTGAATTTCTATTGGATGTGAGCGATCAAATTATATATTCGACATATTGATAATTTAGCAGGTGTTGTGTTTGTTTTTGCAGTATAGGAGTAAAATAGTAAAACAGAGTAAATTTTGTATATGAACGCATTTTCTTTGGCTCCTCAATCCTGACGTTCTAATTATATATGTTTGACTGTAGCCACCTGAGATCTCAACGGAATCTAAAGCCAGAGATACTAACATTTAGCAGAAATGTCTGCTAAATATATCTGCACAGTTCAGCAATGTATATATTTTGGATTCTGAAAAAACAATACTTAACTATTTTCTTGTAAATTCAGTGTGTAGGGTGACCACATTTTGGGGGTAGGTAGGTACTTATAATAGTTATTTGTGCAACAAGAGAGCAAAGTCGTTTTTTGCTGCGAGTTCCAAGATTGAATCACGAGCGTAGCGAGTGATTCTAAAGTTGAATCTTGAGTGTGGCGAGGGATTCAAAGGCACGAGATGCAAAAAACTTTGCTCTCGTAACACTTTCAGTCTATCAAAAAGTACTCTGTGTGTAACACACATAACTTTTCACTTCAGCAGCGAGAACACTTTCCCTGCGTTCCGAGATAGGGAAATAATCGATGTGAGCGTGCTTAAACCCGTACCGAATTAGCGTGAGCGCGATAACGACGTCCCGTGAATCGTCATAGATGACGTCATGACATGCGCCATCTTGCGATAACGCCGACCATGCCCTAGAATAATATCACCGTGAGCGCTGTCAAAAATGACAGTGTGTGTGTGTGAGGATGTGTCAGTGTGTGTTTTGTTTTGATTTGCATCTTATCATAAAATTAAACTAACGTGGCATTTTCGAAATTGTACTTCTGGCTGATAGTCGCCACCTAACCAAAGAAGAAGAAATGTGGTGTTTATACAAAGAAATACTGTAATAATATCGTTTTTACATTGAGTAAGCACTGTGAGCGCGTTCACGGGCGTTCCGAATTGTTGACAGCTCTCAGCTGTCATAATCGTAATATCTAAATCGGAACGCATGTGAGATAATGTGAGCGATTATAGCTAATTCGGAAAGCGCCCTTTGTAAGGCGTGTTCGGAAATAGCACCCATGATATTTTATTATTCAAAATATATTACGTAACATTATTGAAACTAGAAATAAATATTTACAGGTTAAATATCAGTTTTATTTGCAGTAAATACTTATTTTCGTTTAAATACAACAATAAGTTAAAAATTCAATAAATTACATTAAAAGACATAATTATCTTTTTGTAAAATTTCTTTAGTTGGTACGAAATTCCGAACGTGTTTGTCTTTGAGGTCGAATTCAAAATCGGAACTTCGAAAGGGCTGGTCTTTGAAAGTCTCTCTCACTTTCTAATGGCGGGAAAGAGATAGAGTGTGAATGTTTCGAATTGTATGACTAACCCAAGGCTGAATAAGATATTCGCGGCTAAAAAAAGGATTTGATATCCTGTTTTCAATGTAAGTAGGTACATTTGTGCCGACTATTGTTATTTTTTTACATTTATTTATTTAATATGTAGTATGTTCGGGTACGAAGTTTACAAATTAAAATACAAAGTACTACGGTCGATTCTTAAAATACCAAATTGAAGCACTTTAATGTTTTAAAATATTTGTTAATAATAATACCAGAATTTGTAATGTTTTCGAATAAATCATATAAATAAGTAGGTGCTATAGAATTTATTCCTGCAACTATCGAAACTGGCATAGGCCACTACAAATGTCACTATCTTACACCGAAAGATGAGACGTTCTGTTACGATGATTACGATTCTAAAACTCGTATAAGTACTAATCAGCCAATATTCATTCATTCTATAACTTATAGCGAAATTGATTGCTAAATAACCAATAGGTACGATAGATATAATCTGTTATGGAAATATAAATTTATTAAATTACTTATCCTGGTTTCATTAATACGAGTATAATATGGTCACCCTACACACTGAATTTACAAGAAAATAGTTAAGTATTGGTTTTTCAGAATCCAAAATATATACATTGCTGAACTGTGCAGATATATTTAGCAGACATTTCTGCTAAATGTTAGTATCTCTGGCTTTAGATTCCGTTGAGATCTCAGGTGACTACAGTCAAACATATATAATTAGAACGTCAGGATTGAGGAGCCAAAGAAAATGCGTTCATATACAAAATTTACTCTGTTTTACTATTTTACTCCTATACAGCAAAAACAAACACAACACCTGCTAAATTATCAATATGTCGAATATATAATTTGATCGCTCACATCCAATAGAAATTCACCTCTTGAGTTTAGATTGAGGAGCCATATTAAAAGTATTGTATTTTCTTTTATTTTAGCGCTACAGATCCTAAATTTTTAGACGGTAATATGCAAAATTGCTGCTAAATGATGCAAAATTTTCATAAATATTCATCTATTACTTAACGAGTTCCAGGTGGCTCCTCAATTCAAACATTTAGATTGAGGAGCCACTTTTGCATTAAAATAACTAGTGATATATTTTGATGCTAAATCTAGAATTCGTGCTGCAAAATAAGCTACATTGCTGCTAAATAATGGTGAGATCAGATTTTAAAAATCTGATGTGGCTCCTCAATCCTTACGGACATAAATCTGTTACTATAATCAAAAAATAAATTATACAGTTATGTTTGCATAATACCTATTGATTACTACAAAGGCTGTGATGTTGCTAACTTTGAACGAGTGTGGAACTCACATCTATTGCCTGGCCCCGTTCCCTGCTACATCATCAATTCTTGCACTGGCTGTCTACCAACTACTCATCTAGGACCAATCCAGAGTCACCTTTGTGGGTCTAAGATTTATAAGTTCGAGTTCCTGGAACCACTTTTTTTTATTGCTGTGTGGGCCCGTCAGCGTGTCACTGACTCTGGAAGAGCCACCATCAGGGATTTTAATTTTGATAACACAAAAGAATTAGTCGAAATTTGTCGCCAATTATCAGAATTTCTCGGTCACTGTTTCAAAAGCTATAAGGGTTGATAGGTGGCCGATCTGGAGAGAGTTTCCCCAGCAGGGCCACATTTATATCTCAAAAACTAGGGCACCAGGCGAAGATCTGTTTTCTTCCATATTTAGTCGCCAATTAGTCGGGATCAGTCGCCAAGTCACAGATTTAATCGGGTCTTAGTTTAGGAGGATTTAATGAGTTCAATTAGTAAGGTATAGTCCAAGAGCTAGTCGAAACTATTAACTATTTGAACTATTCGATCTAGCTCTTGGACTATACCTACACATATAAACCCTACCCTAATATCTTTGAACCAGTGCCCGACAAATTCTGATATTTGGCGACTAAATATGGAAGAAAACAGATCTTCGCTAGGTGCCCTAGTTTTTGAGATATAAATGTGGCCCTGCTGGGGAAACTCTCCAGATCGGCCACCTATAAACCCTTACAACTTTTGAAACAGTGACCGACACATTCTGATATTTGGCGACAAATTTTTTGTGCTATCAAAATTAAAATCCCTGATGGTGGCTCTGCCAGAGTCAGTGACACGAGTTTTTCGTGAACACTTTGATTTAGCTCTTGCGACTACCCTTACGCTTTCGCCTTGTAACTCACGTTTAGTGTGCTTAAGGCGAATGCGCCAGGGTAGCTCGCGAAATTCTTTTTTTTTTTACTTTTTTTGCAATTTGCTGGTCAGTATTAAGTTGTACGTTGATTATAATATGATTTGCGGCCGTAACAATTATGTATTTACAAAATTATAATCATTATAGTCATCAACACAACCACTTCATGAAATAGTCATTCAGTAGGATTACTTCCTACTGAATGACTATTTCATGAAATCTTGCCATTTTTAGGATTATACTAACTCAACAAGTTGTATTACTGATTCTAATGATTATAATTCTGTAAATACATATTTGTTACGGTCGCGAATCATATTTTAATCAACGTACAACATAATAATGACCAGCAAATTGCAAAAAACCTAAGAAAATTTGAATTTCGCGGGTTATTTAGCGGTGGTTTGTATGGATAGGTTAGGGCGTTAGGATAACTAGGGTGCTAGGTGTTGCTGTAAGGCTAGGTTTATAAATCAGTAGGGTCTTAGGTAATCATAGGTACCTGGTACGCATCTGGAATAACTGCCGTACTAAGCTGTAGGTTCCGGTGCGTGTTACATGCTCTGTGGTGCACCATACCTAAGCCAATTACACATCGAGACCAATTGAATGAGCCCCAACACGGACTACCTACTGTAAGCTATCGAGGAGTAGGATATGGCCAGAGTTATTTAATCATAACAGTTTTAATTCACGTTTAAGAAATTCATGGACCATTGCTTTAAGTTTTTACTATTTTTAACTAATTTCCCTAAAAATCTTATTTCGTTCCGGAAGGGTTCAAAAAATAGGCCCTCAATCCAGATCAAAGACTACAATATGATGCTGTATAAATCCAGATGCACATGTAATTCAGTACAATGGCTGTAGCGATGTAGCAATGGCTTTCATTTTGACAGTTCAACAACATTCATTGCGTCATTTATATTATTTTTGAGCAGACAGTTATTTCGAGCATACGAAGCGATGGTACTCCATTGTTTCTTAAGTTCGAAATATCTGTCCGCTAGACCCTAGTCCCACTAGCCTAGGCTGTGCCCTAACCTAATAGGCTATTTGACTGGTTTCTGATAAACATCTCAGATTATTTAATGGTGTCTAACGAGCCCACAAAAACCTATTAAGTACTTCAAATTGCATAATGTATTTCTTTTAAAAAAAAGTAAATAAAAATATACTGTTTAAATAAGCCGCCAAAACGCTATCTTTAACAATATCATTATGATCATTTGTTCTGTGTCTGGGTGTAATTTCTCTATATATGTATGTATTTAGAAATATATAAGTATGTTTATCAGTTGTCTAGTACTCATAACACAAGCTCTGCTTAGCTTGAGACTAGACGGCGTTGTGTGATAGTTGTGGAATATTATTATTATTATTAATATGGCGTCGTGACGTCACGATTCGCGTAAACAAACGTTGAAACGGTTGAGATACTAGACAAAAGAGTCATCTGTTCTGTCAACGATAGACAGAAATTTACTAAATCATGACGTCATCTTAACTTCAGCCAATCCAGACCGTTTTCGATTACGTGGCGCCAGATTTAAAAAGATGAAGTTTTTTCGGGTTTTTTTTTTATAAATAATACATTGTTTTGTAGTAAAATTAATGCAAATCGATTTTAAAAGCCTTAATCTATACGAGTGTCAATAATTATGACCTTATTTTTTACATTGTCAAATAGCCTATTGTGTAATTTTAATTGTGTAAAAATACACAATCTGAATCGATTTGAAGGAAATAATTATGCAAAAAACATAAGAATATTTGAATTTCGCGGGCTACCTTAGCCCAGAATGCTGCGTTCCATCCAAGGAACATATTTACTCTAGCGAGGTTCCATCGCTCTTTGACAACCTCCAAGGCGGAACTTTTGCGACTCGGTGAGCGACCTTTGAGCACCGTAAGTTAGGACGGGCAAGATATACATGTCGATGAGTTTGCGCTTCAGGGAGATCACCCTTCATTAGCATCTTCATGGACCAGTAGCTTTTCCAGGCTTTCTCGATTCGGAGGTCGATCTCCCTTTCCTGCCTGTTTTCAAAAGAAACTAACTGGCCCAAGTAGGTATACTCATCTACATAAATTATTTCCTGCCCATTTACCTCGACCCTACGCTTAGTGCTGTTGGTGGTCTTAGACCGATTCATCGTTGCAAGCCCCACCCTGAAGCTAGCCGTGCTCAGCTCTTGGAGCATGGTCTGGAGTTCTAGAACTGTGGAGGCAAAAAGGACGATATCGTCGGCAAATTTTACGTTTGTCAGCCTCTTCTTGCCGACGTCAATGCCCTTGGTCTTCCACGACGCTGCCAGTGACTTAAATATCTAGTGTGCTCGTAAACACATGTTGGGCAAACGTCATCTAAAACTATTCTAAATTAAATAAGTTGATAACATTAGTAGTTCTTGCGAGATATCCAGCTGTGACAGACGAACATACAGACCGATAGACAGACTGAGTCGCACCTTATGGGTTCCTTTTTACCATTTTGGTACAGAACCCTAAAAAAAAAAGATCATAATTGTTAATTTTCCAAAACTACCTACATTAGTTGGTAGTTTGGTCGTCAGTGAAGACGTGTTGAAGTACGAAATCCGCGCGGACGAAGTGCTAGTAACTTCCATGCTCTGTGGTAACTTCTAAATCGAAAGAGGCAGGATGAATATTTTCAAATAAGTACACGATACACGTGACAGGATCACAGGAGTCCAGACCATTAAATAATGACGTAAGTTTCATATAGGTACCTTTACTAATATCGGAGGGCTAAAGCGAAAGCTACCGAAAAGCTTTGAAGCACAAAATTAAACTTAGGGCACAAAATGAGTAGGTACTAAATAATTAGTTGGTTTCCAAAGTCCAACATGGACGTGTCGAACCGCGATTTTCCCTGCCAAACAATATCAACATAATATAATTAATAAATATTACCTAGTCTCTTAAAAAAAAATCACCACGTTGCTGCTCTCTCGGACTGGTGGAAGTTTATTTATTTTCAACTACCTGTGCGACTACCATGGTTGTCACGGGTAACGGGGAATCAGGGTTCGATTCCGGAGAGGGAGCCTGAGAAACGGCTACCACATCCAAGGAAGGCAGCAGGCGCGCAAATTAATACCTATACCCTAAAAAACAATAAACTATGTACCTACCTACCTATTTAAGTTTTGTTTGCATGGTGGACTGGTGGACAGGGCAAGTAAAGAAAAGACATAATTTTAAAAAGTTATATTTATTCGAGTAATAACTACATCTTAATATAAATGGATAATAACTATTTCTCGGTATGATAAATATGATTTTAGGGGGATTTTAAGACACCTGCATGATCGCGTCTCACTTATTTTGAAAGCACTATCACATACTTCAAGTTTGTGTTATATCGTCGCGTAGAAAAATATTTTAGCATTTATAAAACAGCGGTAAAACAATGTTGTAGTTGGGAGAAGTCTGCATTTTCTATATACCCATATAAGTATACTTAAATAAAAGCTTGTGACCGACAACCCTAAAGAGGAAATGCACCATCATGGTTCTAGCAACAGGCGCTAGCAGATAGCTGAGAAATTATTTTTATATAGCATTAATAAATCCAGCAGCGAAGTTTTCACTTTAGCCACAAAAGTGAAAGTCCTCAATAATGTTGTCGCGTTGTCAAATGGCACTCAAATGTACTTCTTACGTTCTTAGTACCTAACAATGCCGATGGTGAGCAAACGATTTAATTTAGCCACCGGGTATAGTAAACAACATTTTTTTTTTACGAGAATCTACCGTACTTTTCTTTTTTCAAGGAACGGAGAAAAGTCTTACAAAGATTATTGAAAACAGGGTCCTGTTTTAATGAAAATTTTCGGTGCCTATTCATAAGTCTTGCGGAAGCACTATGTAAGGTAATAGTAATAATATAGTAATTTAATATTCTTTGGGATCATGTCACTGCAAAAAGATAATGAGGTGATGGACAAGATGCATTCATATAAAAATGGCATCACTACATTCTTCAATATGATCTCTTTTTATTGCAACGGGAAATAATTCCCACTGTCGAGTATATGCAACCCACGAAGAAAAATATTGGAGTTTAACATAATGGACTAGTGGATTGCATATACCCAATTTTTTTTTCATAATAACGACACAAATTTAAATATAAAAAATACAGCTTCATCCTGCGCGCGCCACAACATTGAAATAAAGTTGTTCACTATATTTACTCAAGAGTTAAATTGAGCAGGATGTATTATAGCTACATTTACACTAAGTCAACTTAGTTGGAGGACAACACAATCGTTACAGTAGGCCTTCGGTTATATAACTATTTTATACAGTTCCATTAATGATAATATTACATCAGAAGTCAGTCCCTTACCGTCATTTAACTGTTCTTATAATACATAACCCCATACTTCAACTAAAATTGCAGTAAATCTAGCTCTACGTTTTAATCTCAAAGCCTGCAGGAGCGCGACAGCTGCTCCTGGATACACCCACTACAAGACAGACTCCCGTCATCAGCGTAAACAACATAAAATACTCGTTATAAAAATACTGTACAATTACAATAATTATTTGAAGGTAATAAACTCCTTACTGATAAGTCGTAAACGATTAATGCTCTGATATATCTACGCCCCGAACTTCCATCAATAATACACCATTCACAAATTATATACAATGTCTCTTATTTTTATACATGTTACTTAAACACACATCCAAATTTGTTCCCAAAACTGTAGTCTTTACCTCATTTTATTTTCTAAATTAAATAATGAGATCGAACATAAACATATGGAATTTTGCAAATGAACAAGGAACAGGAGCAACATTTAGAAATATTATATTGTATAAAATTTTATTTATATGATATAAGCAGTACCTATGTGTAATTTTATGTTGTAAATTTGGACGAAGCCAGGATTTCTCGTAATACTTTTCGTTTACAATTAAATAATTATGATCTTAATATCTTTATTTCTTTCAAGGCACTGAATTTAACAATTGATAACTGTATTTTGTTTATTTAGATCATCTTAGAATCTTACCCTAAAATAATAGCCAATATTAAAATATTCAATTCGCAGTACAAATATTTCGTATGAAAATACACACATGACTCTGCATACATACATCTATACTAAAATATAATATTTCAGTGTAATATACATTAGTTTGTAAATAGATCCCCGAACAGAGTGCTCCGTCGGAAAACGACAATCTATACAAAAATATTTTTGCAAGCCTGCAAAAGATATTTGCTACCGTTACAATATACAAAATACATAATCGCATCAGCGCGATCACAAGCGCTGGGTTAGGTGGGATCTAGTTTTTGGACTTTTGCATGCGCCAATCGTTGAGTGTGACAGTGGAATGTTCAGAAGACAATTTTATTGACGACATGACACTACAAGTTTACTTATCACTTGTCTTCCACATGTATCATTATTATACTTCATATAAATCATGAATATTGCTGTTTTGCTTATATGCTACATATTAATTTTTAAGTCTTAGATCGCGTTTTCATTATACATGTATAACGCACGTGAAAGGTAGCACATGACATGGCGGCACCCGGTGTACGACGTGTACGTGTCACGCACGACGGAGCGAAATTGACCGAATTTATTAAAACAATGTTTGTTTGTGTGTTCAGTCTCACGTGTCAGACTTGCGCCAGTGCCGTTGAATCTCAGTGTTTCGACAAATTGAGCGGCAAATCTGGAAATATAAATAACATCTGTTATGGGCAACAGGTATATTCCTGTGTTCATATATTTCTGCTCTTTTTCCTGAAGGGACCAACAAAGCTTACAATATAATTACCTGCTTGATAAGCTCGAGTCAAAAACAAAGGCAAAATGCATTATCAAGAGTAGGTCGTGTATTGAACTGACTGTTGACTATGAAATGGAATTCGAAAAGTAGTCTTTCTCATCTAACGATTTATGAACTACTTACTTACTATTTCAATAATGTTGGCAAGGCAATGTCATCTTTGAGTATGAATGTGACTCACCTGAAGTGGGTTCATCCTTAGGTATGTGGTCGTTAGGGAGCGGCATCGCGAGTGGCGCCCAGGGTCCGGGCGGCACTCCGGGCGACATCGGGTACTGCATCCAGAGCGGCGGCGGCGGCGTGCGGTAGAGGTGCGCACCCATGTACGAGTACGGGTACATGTAAGCCACGTCGCGGCCCCACTCGTCGCGCGCCGGCGAGCCGCGGTATTGCGCGCCCGCGCCGCCGCCCCACTGGCGCACGCCGTAAGGGGACGTGGGCGGCGGGTACGGCGCCCGGTACCGCGCCAGCTCCAGCGGCGGCGTGGGCGAGTCGCGCGCCATCCCGCCCGGCCCCGGCGAGCCCATCAGCGCCGAGTACCTGTAGCGGTAGTTGTCAGGGCTAGGGCTCAAATCCGGCGAGTTCACGCTCGACGGTGACTCGGTCTTCAGCGACGGCGGATGCGAGTGCGGCGATCGCTTCGCTTCCGGAGACCTCCTTGTGGGGCTGTCGTCTGGCATGCTTAGCAGCGAGTGGATACTGTAACTGCTGACGTTCTTGGAAACGTGACTTGGCGCCTCTTTCCGTGGCGCTGTGCCGTTGTGCGACCTTATGGGCGTCTCGACGGCTGGTTTGTGCGCGGTGTGGCTAGGGCCCGGCGACGGCGGGTACGAGGCAGTGCTCAGCGCGGGCACGGTCTTCGCGCGACGCTTCATCCCCTGGTCTTCGAGACTCACTCGCTCCAACTCTCGGAGAATTCGCTTCCTCGGTGAGACCATCATATGCTCTTGCCTGCAGTTCGCTAACTTCGCGTTGACGGGCGCAGGCAGCGAGGAAATCCTCTCTCGAAGCTTGTTTATCGTTTTGGTCAACTCCTTACGTCTTATCGCCGGTTTCGTCTTTTTATACACCCTTAACTTACGATACTGATACGGTTTCTTTAGTTTCATATGATAGTATTTCTCACGATCATATTCTGTCCATCGATCGTCATCCGAGTTGGGCTTCGCTTTGGGAGCGGTGCCGTCGACGACGTCCTCGCTCCGACAGCCCTTGTTCTCTGGCGAGCCGACGTCGCCGTTCTTTTTATCGCACACTCCATTAGTCAGAGTTCTCCTGGAATTGCTACCGTTGACCATTCCATCCAGGTGGGTGGTGTCGTACGGTCTCCTCCGCTTGAGCCGGCTGGCCACCTCGATAGCGGCGGTGTGCAGCGTGCTCGGTCGGCAATAGTACATGGCTAACTCTTTGGAAATGTTTCTGCGCGGGGCAGTCTGCTTCCAGCAGTGGTCGCGCTGCCAGGGCGAGGATTGCACGGAGCTGTTGTCGTCGGAGACGGACAGCGAGGCGGAGGGCGGGTGCGCGGCCGCGGGTGGCGTGGGCGGCGCGGCGGCAGGCGGCCAGAACGTCTTGCGCGGCACCGACACCCAGCCTGCGCGCTCGCCCTCTCGCGCGCACCCGCGCACCAGCTCCAGAATAAACTTTCCATCTGCAAATACAACACATACATACTTTGATGCCACTTGTTGCTCCCACACATTATACCTACATGGGGAAATCATGATCTACTTTTTCTCCTTTTGGGTATAAATGATATGAGGCCTTTAGAAATCTCAACAGCAATTCAAATAGAAAAAATTACTGCCCTAATACCATTATTTCATTGCACGAAAATAATATATTATTGCTTAAATAAACCTACCTAATTAATGGTTTCTCTTAATGAGCAAGCACTTTAGTAAATCCTTAAATACCTGATAAGGTCAAAATAATCAGTAGTTTAAGTAAATCTATTTCAGGCTCACAAGTGCTGACCACATCAGCCACTTACATGATAAAAAAATAGTAATCAATTGCCATTCTATTAAGAATGTACACATTGATAACCAACCATGTAATTGTATTATAATATTATAATAAGTATTTGTGTAAGAAACTATTGTTGACCTATATTTTGTTAAGCTATTTAAAACTCATTAGATGTTTAATCAGCATCATGTATATGGAATATTGGTAAACACAAGGAACAGGACAACACAAAGATCAATCAACAAAAATGTGTAGATTGTTGACACCTACATCTGTCTAAAGGAATGTTTGTATAAGTTGTCATATTTGTTAAGTGATAGAACTTTGTATTTTCACTTGCTGATACACCACCTGCGTGTCCGACTCAAGTGAAATTGACATTGATCAACAATGACATACACTTACAAGTGTAAGACATTTAACTCAAGTTATGATGAAGTAACCACACCATAATAATCTGAATGTTGTTTAGCTACGAGTTACTAGTTTCTCCACCTAGAACTCAATTATGTACCAAATGTCTGAATTCATTTGTGGAATGTAAAAAACAATTCATTCACATAATGAATGTTGTATAAATTACTAACTAAATCTTTGCTATACATGCATGGTTGCATACCATGTTGTATAGCCAAAACAAGTTATTTTGACACTAATACCTGTCAAATAAGAATTTGTAAGAAATTTCTTATTCACATGACAATGCAGGTTTACAACACAATTACTATTTTACATTTACAATAATAGCAATAACATTCCATTACATACTATGTTTTCACAAGCACACTACTCACTAACTGATCCAAATAATAGTAATTCACCAAGACATTATCAAATAGTTGTTTGTTTCCGCTAGGGTGGCCACAGCTCCTTACGAAACTCACAACAATAGCACAGAAGCTGCGCCCAAGACAATTGGCAACGGCTCAGTCAAATGTGCTTATGTAGGCTTATCAGAGCATGAATGACTTTCTAGTTTTTCTTAACACACTAACTGGCCCAACGGTTGCCACAATTAATATCTAACTCCCTAATCGTTGGGAGTCTTCCCATTTAGTAGCACTGTGTGATGTGACATAATAACACCCACCTTTGAAAAACTTTAGCCTCCCACCAGTTGCAGTGAGAGCAGAACTGTTCACAGGAGCATCCTCACCAGCACCCTTACTACTGCTGTTACCATTCACGCCATGTCTTCTGTCTACTTCCTCTGTCATTTTGGTACATGTTGTCAGAGTTGTGTTTGTTCCTTCCTGTATATGCATTTCATGTCTGACCGCTCATACATCACGCGAGCGACACTTTAGTCCGAACCGTCTCGCCATGTCGCACCGAGACTGGGGAACACCGACTCATCAAACACTCGCGAATCCGGATCGACATACAATATATCCGTCAAAGTCCTCATCCTAATGCCACCTGCGGATTGTGGGCTCCACTGAATCTTTCGTATAAACACATTACCGACACGGTGACTTCTCAATTGTACAATATTACGGTCGATCCTGTTTCCTATAACACTTTACGTTTCTCACTGTTTAAATAATGGCTAAACAAAATCGCGACGCCGGATTCCCAATTATAATCGGGCCCACGACACAACTCGATAAAAAGCTGTTCGTTTTTCAGTACATAGTTCATTCACACCCAGCATCCATTTTGATTCGTTCAAAATCAAATATGATCGTTCTTTTGACCACAAATAAACTCGAAATCCTGAATGGTCCGAACCGAATGCGTTCTTAAGTGCGTTTTGTTATTGCCGATTTGCTGCACGGACCACGGTCAAACATCCTTCACACGGTCGGTCATTAAAAATTATAGAGTAAAATTTAAGTAATGATGCCCTTAGGTATATTTCCCGAGATTGTCATCCATCAATCAACATTCCATCAATCCATCAATATTGAGATTTTCTTGCAAAATTAAATTGCGACTAAGATCTGCGAGAAATGCAAACAAAAAAAAAAGGCGATTGTGAAGTGAGTCGATAAAGCTTGGAACATCCTTTGCGTCACTTTTTTCGTATATCTGTAGCTGTGATATGGAATGGAATCCTTTATAATCTGTGAACTACGCACTAGCGGCCATCTTGGCGGCCATATTGTGTTCAATATTTTTGTTTCATATTTTCGTATCAATTTTATATACGTCTCTCTTTTGCTCATATGTAATATGAAAGAGAGGCAAAATAGAAATTGACTGACGCACACCACAGAGTACTTTTCTATCTGGCGAGTATGAATCAAGTCCAACCTCGTTGATATCTTCAAAATATTTTGGTGCTTCTTGAACCTTCCATAAAAAAAGTTCAGCCACAACATTACAATAACAGTGAAGCAAGATGACTACATCAGAAGTTTCTTATAATCGAAAAATAATATCGGAAGATTTGTCGAATGTTGAATTCGACACAAGCGAAGATGTGGAAGTTATTCCAACATTTGATTCAATGGGATTACGAGACGAATTACTACGAGGGATATACACTTATGGTACGTATAAACATAAGATAGCAGGGTCAACTGCTGAAATTGATGTTCAGTTTTTCATTCGTTTTGACGCGGCAATACATCACCCACTTTCACATTCTTTCAGGTTTCGAGAAGCCGTCCGCAATCCAACAGAGAAGTATACTGCCTATAGTTAAAGGCAGAGACGTGATAGCTCAAGCACAGTCTGGTACCGGTAAAACTGCGACGTTTTCAATTTCCATTCTGCAGTCTTTGGACACCACACTACGTGAAACTCAAGTTCTAATCTTGTCGCCTACCCGCGAGTTGGCCACTCAGATCCAAAAAGTGATACTTGCCTTGGGCGACTTCATGAATGTACAGTGTCATGCGTGCATTGGTGGCACAAACCTCGGTGAAGACATCAGGAAGCTGGACTATGGTCAGCATGTTGTGTCAGGAACTCCTGGCAGAGTGTTTGGTAAGTTCATTTAGTTGTATGTAGAAAAGCATAAAAATTATAATATGTTGTTTTAACCGTCAATCTGTAACACTGCTGGGCCAAGACTCATTCTAATGCTTAATTCAACATCTTGTGCAAGTAATATGGCTATAGCTCCATCAATAAATGTTTTACAGTTTTGCCATTATCAGGGTTTGAGCTTTTGAGGTGATATTTTTTTAGTAACAACCCTTGATCAGTATTTGTAGCAATAACATTGATCAGCATGTTAGAAAGGACAAAACTTCTGGTACGTGATGTAAAATGAATATAAAATCATTTTTCAGACATGATCCGGAGACGTGTACTGCGAACAAGGTCCATCAAAATGCTGGTACTTGACGAGGCTGATGAGATGTTAAACAAGGGTTTCAAAGAGCAGATCTATGATGTATATCGGTATCTGCCCCCTGCCACACAAGTTGTGCTCATTTCTGCCACACTGCCACACGAGATCCTGGAAATGACTTCCAAATTCATGACAGATCCTATTAGGATTTTGGTAAAACGGTATGTATGCCAAATAAAATATTGGAGTGTAAAACATCTTATTATTATAAACTAATATTTTAATTATCAGGCTAACTGTTATTTGAACCAGAAAGTATGATTTATTATGAGAGTGACTTCAAAAATTACAAATTATGTTCACAGTGACGAGTTGACACTAGAAGGAATCAAGCAGTTCTTCGTAGCAGTGGAGCGTGAGGAGTGGAAGTTTGACACTCTTTGTGACCTCTATGACACATTGACCATCACGCAGGCAGTCATCTTCTGCAACACTAAGAGAAAGGTAGACTGGCTCACACAGAAGATGCAAGAAGCTAACTTCACAGTCAGCTCAATGCACGGTGACATGCCACAAAAGGAAAGAGACAACATTATGAAGGAGTTCCGCTCTGGACAAAGGTATATAATTTTTTATTCTAATTGAGTTAGGCTGATCACACTACACCACGCGGCAGGGTGCGTGATTTTTCCATGCAAATAAACGCGCTTCCGTGCGGGGATTTCCGACCCTGCGCGGGGATGCGTCGTAGGGTGTTTAAGTGCAATAGGCTAGTGAACAGTAACTAAAATACCATGAATTGTGTTTTGTAGAAAGATTCTGGGATAAAAATATCAAAACTCAGCTTAATTTTATAAATGATTTGAGACCAAAAGGAACTTTGCAGGTACAGGTCACTATACTTGTATCAATAAAACGTCAACACCAACTGTAGCGGTCTAGTAAGATAGAAAGTTAAGTGCAGCTAGCGATGAGCTTGTCACGTTCCGCACTACCGGTCACCCCACCAGTATGCAGCTTATATTTGTTATACACTAGCTGACAGACCTTTTCCTGTCAAAATTTCAATATGGTCTCAAGTTCATGCAATGTGTCACTGACTCTGGCAGAGCCACCATCAGGAATTTTAATTTTGAAAACACAAAAAATAGTCGCTAATTAGTCGAAATTTGTCGCCAAATATCAGAATTGGTCGGTCACTGGTTCAAAAGATATAGGGGTTTAAAGGTGGCCAATCTGGAGAGAGTCTCCCCAGCAGGGCCACATTTATATCTCAAAAACTAGGGCACCTAGCGAAGATCTGTTTTCTCCCATATTTTGTCGCCAATTAGTCTGCATCAGTCGCCAAATATCAGAATTTGTCGGTCACTGGTTCTAAAGATATAAGGGTTTATAGGTGTAGTTATAGTCCAAGAGCTAGATCGAAGAATTCACGAAAAACTCTGATCTAGCTCTACCTTACTAATTGAACTCATTATATCTCCTAAACTAAGACTCGATTAAATCTGTAACTTGGCGACTGATTCCGACTAATTGGCGACAAAATATGGGAGAAAACCTTCGATCAATAATAGTACTAGATGAATGATTAGGAACAAAAATAAGTCGCTAAAGTGGCCACGTTTGCACACACATAAACATTATATTTCTTACTACGAACTATAGAAAAAAGTTTAATAATATTAACAACTTCAGATTATTATAAACCTTAACACACTCACATAAAGTTTAATTACGTTGGCAAATGCTTAATATTTAAGTCCTGTCATCGAAGCAATAAATTTAAAATGTCACTTGAAAATAAAGTCATTTTTATAATAAGTACAAAAATATTTATTCTAAAATGAAACTTAACTTCTAAGCAATAAGGTTAAAAACATTTTGTTGACAATTTCGTACTTACTCGAATTTGGAACTAGACGTAGTTCTTGTAATTACATTCCAATGCTTCAATGTTTGTTAGAATAGTTGGCGCGTTGTTGCAAAACTTTGGCCAAACAATCATAATATTTGCTAATTGATTTATATTTACTATTTAATTGTGTTCCTATTTTATGAAAAACATTTAATGATAAAAACTTACCGAAAAAAAGATATTCCTTCCAAAATCTTGGTGTTACGGTGGTTATTTACACAACTTCTGAACGCGCACTGAGGCATTTTGACGTCTTAACATTGGCTATGATTGGACCATACTAATTTGAAATAAGAGCACAAAAGTATTCGTGCTCGTATTTTTCGGGCCGTTTTTGAAGCGCTTATCGGGCATCTAGTACTATTATTGATCCTAGTTTTTGAGATATAAATGTGGCCCTGCTGGGGAGACTCTCCAGATCGGCCACCTATATACCCCTACCTCTTCACGCTTAAACCGCTGAACCGATTTAGATGGGTATAGAGATAGTTTGAGTCCCGGGAAAGGACATAGGATAGATTTTATCCCGATATTCCCACGGGATCGACACTTATGCGGGTGAAACTGCGGGGCGCTGCCAGTGTATTAAATTTTCAATTGTTTTATGGAACTCGCAATTAACTGTAATCTGCTGGCGTCATTAGTCGAACATTCGTGTGTAACTGCTTGTTATTCTGGATGACGTAACTGCATAGCTATTCACAACCACTCGATACGCTTTCGTACCGTATCGAACATCAATCAACGTTATTGTAGGAGTCCTCTAAACGCTGTTCACAAGTCCAAAACCCGAAAAAAATTTCAGTTTAAATCAAATAGACGACCGTTATTCTTCCGACAGCTTTTTGGTGTAGGCAAACAAATCAGTTTATCAAAATGTGTCATTTTCGATACGATAGCCTGGGGATGGTTTTGAAGACCTTTGCTGGTCACCCAAAGAATTGCGCCGGGATTTTATTGATGTCATTAGCAATCAAATGTTAATACTGTTACAAACTGCAACATGAAGTAAATATTGTAATGTTTCAGCCGTGTCCTTATCACAACTGACGTTTGGGCAAGAGGTATCGACGTGCAGCAAGTATCCCTAGTCATCAACTACGATCTACCCAACAACCGTGAGTTGTACATCCACAGGATCGGCAGGTCAGGTCGTTTTGGACGCAAGGGTGTGGCCATCAACTTCGTCAAGTCAGATGACATCAGGATCCTGAGAGACATCGAACAGTACTACTCCACGCAAATTGACGAGATGCCCATGAATGTGGCAGATTTAATTTAATATTAGAAACTCCCCACTTTTGTCACCTTTCTAACCCAGTGTAAACTGGCAGAACGCACAGTGGTGAAGGGATTAACAGCACCCAATTACTTCTTACTTTGTAAGTAATAATTTTCTAGATGTATCTCGGTTTAATGTCTTAATAAATAAATTTAATGTCAAATGATGTTTTATTTTTGAGTAAAAGAGATATCATACCACCCCACACAATGTAGGCCAGTCACAAAGAGATTTAAGAAAGAAGAGAAGGCGCGCGGAGTCCCGCGACTTCTCGAGCATTCCAGCGACTTCTCGGGCAGTCGCTGGAATCCGCGCGCCTTCTCTACCGAGCGGGTCGCGGCGCTTCGCTGCCCTTCGCCGCTCTTTTGGTGTGAGTTGAGCCTTAATGAAAAATGTAAAAAAATACCGTTCCCCATCCTTATCTCCGCAGTTTGCAAAGAGAAAAATCTGAAATAATTCTATGTGATAAAAGTTTATGTAAAGATTACAGGAAAAATAAAACAAAGTCTCTAAATAGCACACTTTTTCAGAAAACCAACAAAATTGTCATCAATTCCACTATCGGTCAAGAGATGACGCTGACATAAAACTGCAACATAGACCGCAGTGCAGTGTTAAAATTCTCTGACGAATATAGGCCTCGTAGATGAAAAAAAAATTAAAAACATGATGGTACGGAACCCTCGGTACGCGAGTCCGACTCGCTCTTGACCGGTTTTTTTAAGGTGCATGCAGTTATAACTAGTAGAGCACCACGCAGGTTTTTCGAAGCCGCAAACTTGGTTTTACACTATATCCTAAGAACATCCCAAAAAATCAGTTTTTTGCGACCTACGATGTTTTCAATGACTGGACCAAAGAGTACTTTATGATACCCTGGACTAATTAGCAAATAGCCTTGCTAAGCTAACGACGCTCTTTGAAAAATAATCACTGTCAAAACAAAAGGCAACCTTACCTTCACCTTCCTTTATTTCCTGTGAAGAAGAATAATGGATGTAGGGGGGCTTGCAAATAATTACACCATTTCTGTAGTGAATTTACAGTTTATGTTAGTCAAACAATGCAACACAGTATTCTGAAAGCAATGTTACAACTAATTTACACACATTAAAATATACATACATAAATCTTATCACTACAATAATTTTACTTAACAAAAACTTATGTATTAATACAATGTTGATTCCAAAAGATTATTGTAATGACAGCTAAGCTCTTGGAATGTAACCTGTACAGGTCAGAAGCCTGTACTCAATACTAGTGCACTAAAGTACTAGATACTATCCACAAGATGGTGCAATATTAATTTACAAAACAATAATTTAGTTATGGTAATCAAGAAGAATTCTTAGAGATAATAAAGATCATATAAACATTTATATTTTACAAATAACAGTGTTAAGATGTTAGAGTTATATAATATATTCGCTGATTCAAAGAATCAAGTGTTCTAAACAGTGAGCTACCAGTGCCATAGCCATTTTGTAAAAATTGTTTAAATATGAACAAAAGACATTTTAAAAAGTCTAGATGTTACTAGTATAGAAGAACACTTGGAAATACATATATATATAATTTGGCATTTGCCAAAACAAGTCGACTTTTCTCATACCTCAAAGGATTTTAATCATATGCCTACTGTGACCATACTTTACAAAATAATACAACACGGAGACAGGCCGTGTGTTATTTTTCCATTCATAATAATGTGTATGTAAAAGTAGGTCACCATTTCAGAGATCACAAGGTCTAAAGATTATTTTTCGCAATATTTGGCAAGAAATAATGTGTTGAGTGTTGACATCCAGTTTATGGATATCCAGTTTTACTTCACACAAATTAATTACATGCATATATTCAGAGTTACTCTGTAACTTGAAATGTTGTATGTATTAATTTTACAACATTCTTCCCTCCTGGTATTTAATAATAAATTAATCATACAAACAAAGTAAAGTCAAAGATTTATACATGAGCAATCAAAAAACGGACTGATGTAATTTTGTTTCCTCTTAGAGAGGCATTTGGACGCCTTATCAGTATTACATCCTTATTCTTAAGGCACAATTGAAAAATCATATCATTTATCAGAAAAACAAAACTTTGATAGGTATGATTATGATCAATCTTGTCTAAGTGAACAATTTTAATTATGATCTCTTAATAAAGAGGAGGATGCATTGCATCATTTGTCATCACTTGCAAATACTTCAAAATTATTCTTAGGCCCTAATATCAAAAATCTGTTAAAAGTTACAGCTCTGTCTCAGATGTGGGATAGTGTGCATTCCAACGCCTGTAAATGAAAATGCCAATGGCTCCCACTAGTAGGGCTACCAGTATTTCAGTCAGCTGATCCAAGAAACTATTGGTTGGTTCAACTGACTCCAACACTTGTGGCTCCGGCTCATGAACAGGTTCTTCAGCTGGGGGTTTAGCAGTCTGCTCCTCCTCTGCTTTGAATGCTATCTGGTTCAATACTGACTTTTCTTCGTCAGTAATTGGTTTGGCTGCTGTTGATGACAGCAGAGCTGAAATCTCTCCACACTGGGAGCACACCCAAGTTACGGATTTCTTGGCGAGCACCTTGCGTTCAGCAGGCGAGTAGTCGAGCGATCCGATAGTCCCTTCAGCTGGAGTCGGCATAAACGCGATCAGAGCCAATAAGGCAGTTCTTATTGACCATGAAGGTTGCCAAGTCTCTGGGTGATGCCCAGAAATGGATAAACAAATCTTTTTGTTAACTTCGAATCTTCCGTTGGGCGTCAGAAGTATTATGTGAGGTGGGTGCATAGGATATTCTTTGGGCAACAATATCCTACCATGGTAGATACCACCCTCAAAATCTGTACCTTTCGGGCCTTGCACGGTGAAGTGCCACTCGAACAAGTTGTCTTCCAAAGGCCGCGCACAATATTCCTCTGTGGCCTCCGCCAACTCCATCGCCTCTCTCATAAGACGTTTGACACCAGGGCATTTTGTGTTATACTTTTCACTTATTTCTGCCATCTTCTACAAAAAACACAACAGGTAGGAACTACCGACAGTATGATAATTCTAATGACGCAACAAATAGGGAGAGGTACACGTATGTTATTGATGTAATCACAAGAAAATTTGATAACAAAATCCTTTTGTATATGGCCACAGTAGGTAATTGTCTTAAATGTCAGTCAGGTGATTGTCAAGTTATGGCAACTGAATGACAATGTTCCCATCACACAAAAAAAAAGTAAACAGTGCAGACTGAAAAGCAATGTAGTCTTTGGTTCGCATCATGCACAGCATGCACTGTCCATGCTATGGCACTGTCATTTTCAGAGCATGCAAGCAGAGAAATCGATGTGGCGATGCTGTGTGCTATACTCTAAGGTGGTGTGGGTGCTTCGTTGAGTATTTGATACCTATAGATACTCAGAGGTGTTCGAAAAGTACCCCTCGTTGAAAACCGAGCGACTACTCCAGCCAATATTACTTTACTCTATGACTCCAGCCAAAGCAAAAACAAAAAAAAAAAAATGGTTGCCTGTAAAGTCGGTTTTACGGGCGAAGATTTTACGTGACAACGACCGATCATCCGATCATAGTTGAGTGGGAGAGAGACGCAAGGCATTCGGCGGGCCTCTCTCTCGTTCGGTGACTCATCGTAACGTTACCGAGCGTTACACTTTTTCATAAGTGACTCCCAGTCGCAACCTAATTTAAGACGTTGTCACGTCAAAATGTTTTGCTCGGCCAGGGTTTTTGTGAAGGCGGAGCATTTTTTTTGGAATACAACGGTGTAATTGTCTAACTTATTTTTAAGTTGGCAACAAGTAAAAAAAAAATGGTTGCCTGTAAAGTCGGTTTTACGGGCGAAGATTTTACGTGACAACGACCGATCATCCGATCATAGTTGAGTGGGAGAGAGACGCAAGGCATTCGGCGGGCCTCTCTCTCGTTCGGTGACTCATCGTAACGTTACCGAGCGTTACACTTTTGACGTGACAACGTCTTAAATTAGGTTGCGACTGGGAGTCACTTATGAAAAAGTGTAACGCTCGGTAACGTTACGATGAGTCACCGAACGAGAGAGAGGCCCGCCGAATGCCTTGCGTCTCTCTCCCACTCAACTATGATCGGATGATCGGTCGTTGTCACGTAAAATCTTCGCCCGTAAAACCGACTTTACAGGCAACCATTTTTTTTCATAAGTGACTCCCAGTCGCAACCTAATTTAAGACGTTGTCACGTCAAAATCGACCCATAAACAGGGAAACTATACAGTAAACTACACTACTAAACGCAGAACCAAAGAGTAAAGTAACTAATTAGGAACCACAAACTACTTAGAGATATGTTAGGAACGCAGAACGCAGCTCTATGAGTAATAGTGTTCTGTGACGCAGCTCACCGCAGCTCAGCAGCTGTCTAATCTAACGTCAAAAAACAAAAATTGTGAAGTTTTCAGTCTGTGCTGTGATTTTAATTTGGTTCTACCACTCCTATTTACATTTAAAAATCATCTATTAATGTGAAAAACGATGTCGTTTATGGTTTCTGACTGCATTTATGTCATTGTAACATCGAGTACTTAATTTCTTCTATTGTGTGAAGCATTTGTGTCATAAACATTGCAAGATGGGTAACATTAACAAAGACAACTCGATTTACATGGCTAAATATTCAGCATTTAATCCTTATCGCATAAGACAGAGAGAGCTGGGGTACAAGTATTCTATCGGAGAGGGTGATGCGCTCGCGAAGAGTTTGTACTGCGGCATGAAAGGCATCGCATGTTGGGACGCCGAACAAGACAAGATTCCCCCGACTGGAGGTGTCTTCAACCTTGAATTTTCCCCGGAAGGGTAAGTGTGCGGTGTTTGAACAACACATGTTAGCCTTGACTTTGGTTTCGCTTCAATTCCATTCTAAAATGATCAATATGCAAATACTTACAAGACATAATTATCTGCTACTTAACTTGATTTGCTGCTACACACGGACTGCTCCTGGCTCCAGTCGTCATTAAAATTGCATTTAAAAAGTAAAAACACTGCAGTATCCTCATTAAATTAAATACCAAATGAAAAAAGGGTTTTCAAAAATAATGGGTGGCCAAAATTAACTTCTTATGTTTTAAATGAAACATTGTATGTTTTATCAACAGTAGCCAGTTGATAAAAAATAAATAAATTACTTACATTCATTTTTTTTAAGTCATCAGTAGATAATAATTATGTCCGTCAAAATTAATTTATTTTACAATTTTGTTTTTTTAACTTTAAAAAAAAAAAGGGCCAGAGCAGACAGTAGTTTTTCATCAATAAAAAGATATTGAACTAAAATAAAGTTTAAAAGATTTCCTGTAGGGTGTTTTCAAGCATGCTCATGTATTTTAGGAATATTGGCACTCAAAACTTAACAGCTAAGAACATGCTTGAGCATTTCACTGCTGTTTGCAAAAAAAAAAAACAAGTTAAGTTTCTCAAGGAACATCAAACCTTTATGATGCTACCAAGATCCATTTATTCCAACATGTATCAAATTAATTGACAATATTTAACAAAAATATTGGACTTGCATGAGGCAATTGTCAAAGAAAGATTAAATAGTGTACAAAAAAATTGGACTAGGATATACCTACTCTTGTTGCTGGTGGTCATGTCATGGTCAAACATGCTGGTCCTGCTCCATAGGACAATCTAAAAGTCTAGACAAAATCAAACTTGTTCCTAATTTAATTTATATATTTTTTTATTATGACATCTTATTCTAATTCATTTTTACAATCTGGGACTACAGTGGCTCACACACTTGTTAAAGTTCAACTACTTTTGCATTTTTTTTTTTTAAATAACTTGTAAATATATGAGCACCATGTATCTATCACTTATTTGATTTACCTGTCATTGCTTAATTTTTAATTCTTTTTACCTTTTGTGGTAGACTAATTTTATTATGGGTGCATCGTGTTCACATATAATTTTTATTATGTATACAAGACCTTGTAAAACATTTTAAAAGAGTAACGGTGGAGTTTCTTGCCCATTCTTCTCCATACGAAAACTACCTTTTGGAATGGGCGACTAGAATCATTTCCAATTTTTTTTTTTTTTGATGTTCAAAAGTGCCTTTAATGTGCCTATTTGAAATAAATGATTTGACTTTGCCTTCATGGTTTTTCCATACCAGTATGTGCGTGTGATAAAAATCAACCTCTCAGCCAAGCCACTTTGACAAATTTTAATTGACTTCTGTAAAACTGTGTAACAATAAATGTCAACATTTCAGGACATTATTGGTGGCCGCTTGTGAAAAGAAGTCGGTACAAATATTTGACCCGCTCACACATGAGAGGATACATTCAGTAAATGGAGCACACTCAGACTGTGTCAACTGTGTTAAGTAAGTATTACTTCGCTTTAAACTTTATTTCTGTGCTCTGACCATTTAGAATGTTAGATATTAAATATTTTTTAGGGTTCCGTACCCAAAGTGTAAAAACGGGACCCTATTACTAAGACTTCGCT